>CM039672.1:153250903-155952570 GCA_022496015.1 Hordeum marinum | reverse complement strand
AAAAATGATAAATCCAATGATATTGCTTCTAGTACTTCTATTGATCCCACTAACACTTATCTTAGCCAAGTTACACTTGAGAAAGAAAATGAACTTTTGAAAGGGATTATAGAAAAAGGTATCTACAAGAGTCTTGCCAGATGTAAGCAATTTGAGGAAATTGTATGCAAGCATGGAGGATACCAGAAGAACCATGGCATTGGCTACTTCAATGCTAATGGAGATGAATGGGAAGAAGATCAATACCCCAAGCCCAACTTTGTTACTCAAAAGGAGAAGTATGAAAATACTCTCCCCAAGGGGAAAAAAAGCTCAAGATGACCTTCCACCACAAGACCCCAAGCTCAAGGGAAAGAACAAGCTTCAAGAGGACATTGACTCATATGAAGATGAATCCCGACCATTGATGAAGTTGGTTCCCAAGGATACTACAAGCTCAACTTCTACGAGTGCCACTTCAACACCAAGGATCCCCATCAACTTGATGTGGGTCCCCAAGAAGAATAAATAAAGAAGTTCTTGAGGGGTGACTCCGCCAATGAAATTCACTCATATTCACTATTGGCGAGAACTAGTTGCAATCAACATCAACATCATGCAATAGTTCAAGGAGTCACACATTCCCTCAAAGGTAAGCAAGGAACAAGGTAATCAACAAATCAATGGACATCATTATATATGCTTTGCACTCCATGTCCATAGATATCCTTGTATTTGTATCTTGTGTGTTGGGACTAACCCATGTAGGTGAGAAGAGTAAGGAAGCAACAAGGATGCTCCCAACTCATGGTGATCTTCATCAACATTGAGCATCCACCACTACTTCACCTTCATGAAGTCTTCATTGACAAAACCCAAGGTTAGTTTATACTTCCTATGGCAGGATGTCACATCAAGAGGGAGATTTACTCTAAGACTTGAGTCAAATCATCTCATAGTATGTGACAACATTAAATGCTTTATGTAAAAGTGGTAACCCCACTTGTGCTTAAACGATGAGTATGACGTATGATAAAGTATTCTTACTTGGCTCCTAAGTCAATATACTCATATATAGATGACTCCATCATCGCCAAAGTGCTTGATTGATGCTAGTATGTTTGTGCATGTTTGCCATGATTTTATTTGACATCTTATTGTGTGAGCATGTTGGTCTGCATTTATTTACCCATTCGAGGACATCCAATTGTTGCTATTTGGCTTTTGATCTTTTCTTTTGCCAATTGGATGGACAAGAATGCCTAGGACCCTATTCTAGCTATCTATGCTTTCTCACCTCATATTCCATTCTTGCTGCATCACAAAATTTGAACAAAAGTACTTCTTGATCTCTCTGTGTGAGGAGCACTCGGAGTTCCGTATCGACAAAGGACTGACCACTAAAACCTCCCAAGTGCATCTCGGTGGAACCAACTCAAAAATCTCGGTCTCACCGAAAGCCTAGGGTTGATATGGTTTTCAATCTTGATACCACCGATTCCATCTTCTCGGTTACACCGAGTTTCCCTATCAACTGACAGTTGAGGAACTCGGTGACACCGAAAAGTTAGAATCGGTGTCACCAACCGTCGCGGGTACATAGGCAGACCTGACCTTTGAAAATTTTCTTCAACCGTCGCCCCCTCCAAAATCCTAAGCTTCCGAATCAAGGCCCCTGGTCGTCCCCTTTGCCTCCCTGTGCATCCCTGTTGTTGGAATCACTACCACTGACGGAATCTTCAGCCCCTTTGCTGTCGTAGCGGATACTTCACCAAGCTAGGGTATGGATATGGCCCTCCTTGCTCTCCCCGTCCGATTCTTGCGCATTTGAGTTAACTTTCAATAATCCACTGATTGCAAACCTCCCTATCCACTAGAAAACTCATTAGATCAGCGAACGAAGGATTTTTAGGTTTAGTTGTCCGCAAAACCGTATCTTGGTGACACTGAGTCAGAAATATCGGTTCTACCGATTTTGTTTTTGTGCTACTGAGGACAGTCTCGGTGAAACCGAGTGGCAATGTTCGGTCTGACCGAAATTGCTGCCAAGTTTCTGTTAAGAGTACTGTGTGTCCCGGTAGTACCGAAACTTTTGACCCGGTGACACCGAAATCCATTTTTGCTAAGGACTATATCTAAGGATTTCTCTGTTCAAACTTTTGAAAAATTATCTACATTTTGTGATGACTTATCCTCTTCTACTCTTCTACACTCTATTCTCAGGGTCAGACATGTCAGCTTCAGAAGATAGTTAGAATGATTTCAGAGAGCATAATGTGGACATGAGCTCTGGCACTAGTCCAGACAATGGCTCATCATCTTCAGATGTTGGTATTCCCAGCTCACCTGATTGCCCAGAGCTGCTACCAAGACAGGAAGGAAGCTTAATTCTGATGAGGAAGATGAGGACTTCATACCTGATGAAGTGCCTCCCAAGACCAAGCAAGACAAATCTGTGAAGAAGGCCCCTAAGAAACCGGTCAGGAAAGAGTATGCACCTTCAGATACTATGATAGCACCTGAGAGCTCTAGAGGCACTATGACTGTTGAGCCTCCCAGGAATTCTATGCCTAAGAAGGCTGGTGAGAAGAAAGCCAGGAAGAGAATTGTCTATGTTACTGGCAGGGCTACCTCCATGTATGAGGACCCAGAAGAGACTGCTGGTGCTGCTGCTGAGGATGAGGAGGAAGAGCCAACTGCTAAGGCTCCTCCCAAGAAGAAGCGAAAGAAGCTTTTGACAGATGTTATGCCAAAGCAAGCTCCATCCAAGAGCACCAAGTCTGCACCCAAGAAGGCTTCTGCTGAGAAGTCCAAGAGGTTCTCAAGAGAGATTCCAGCTTTTGAGAATAACAAGGGATATACCTCCAGAGATATAGATGAGGATGCCATGTCTGCATTGATGAAGCTTAGACCACAACTTCTAGAGCACAATGCCAGCCAAGGTTGTCAGAATCGTGATTTTCAATCGGATCGGAGCTCCGATGGTAGGATCGCAAATCGTAGAATCTTCACTAGTGGGATCGTAGAAATGTAGATTATATGAACTAAAATCGTAGAATCATAGGGGTTAGTTTGGATCGTAAAGTCGTAGAATCGTATACCAGGATCGCGATTCTGACAACCTTGATGCCAGCCACCTGCTTGCTGAGGACATGAAGAAGGACAAGGATTCGGGTCTGAGAGAGTGGAGAGCGATTGATCCTTACTCTCAGAGGAGGAAAAGAGTTGTGGACTACAGATTTTATACCAAGGAGCAACAAGATTTCTATGAGACTTTGTTGCTTGACAAGAGCCCAGTTGTTAGTGACATGAGGTATGTTGATTGGAAGTACATCAAGGCAAATCAAGACTATTTCCCAACTATGTAAGATAACTTCCACTGCATTAGCCTAGATGAGTTTTTTGGCAAAGATTCACTACATGGAACGATGATACGATCATGCAATTCTACTCCTCTTCTCACTTCTATGGAGATGGTAGGATTGTGTGAATTACTGAAGGAGCAAGATATGAGTCCATTGTTTATGAATGGGCTGCCATCTTAGGAGTCCCAGAGGTTCAAGATGGAGATGTTTGTGTGTATTCTGAGTCCAAGGCAAGCCACAATGCCATGAAGGACATGTACAATGCTATCCCTGCTACACATCTTCAGTCTCATAAGCTAGGACCTATCTATTACCTCCACGCAGGTCTCCGTACCATCAACACCATTCTGAGGCATACCTTAATGCCTAAGTCAGTAGATGAGAAGATGATCCAAGGCTACTCCATCAACTTACTGCTTCTTATTGACTAGCATCACAGATTCAAGTGATGGATCTGATTGTGGAGATTGTGAAGAGGGTTGCTACTGATCAGAAGCGCGCATGCTGCTATGCACCCTACATTCAGATGTTCATCAACCCCAAGATGGAGAAGCACATTTTTGCTCTTGACAGGCCCCATTTTCCCCTACAGCCAGATTTTTAGGACAACATTGTGGTGATGGACCCAGACCATCCCACATCAGCTGTAGCACAGGCACAGGCAGAGGCAGAGGCAGCTAGATCCACTAGTCCTCAAGTCCCTAGATCTAGGAACGAGCAAATGGATCTTTTGACCTCTACCGTTTAGGGCATGCAGAAGGACATCAAGGACATATTGGAGAATCAACATAGTCTTGTGAGGATCATTGACAATAGGATCAAGACTCTCAATGACAAGGTGGATGGGCTGATCAAGACCATAAATGAGCTCAAGAAGGAATTTGATGTTGTCCCTCTTCCTCATTCTATAGATGATGATGATGATTATGATGATGATGATGATGATGACTCTCCTCTCAGGCCAGGCACTCACTTCACTACCCAGGCCAGATCAGCCACAGTGCCAGCTCTAGAGTTGAGGCCTTCTTCATCAGCACCTGCTACCGTCACTTAAGCTCCATCACCTCCTCGAGTACCTCTAGTTGCTACTCCAAATCCATCCATGACATCATCAGAGGTCCTCGCCGATGCGGTTCTCTTGACTATGACATCGACCATCGGAGGAGATCAGCCCCAGAAGAATGATTGGCTATATCAGTTTGAACTTTTTGGTAACTTGTTGCCAAAAGGGGAGAGATTGTATATAGATCTTTAGGCTTCGAGTGAGAGAGAGAGTTGGTTTTCATTGTTGTTTTAAAAACATTTGGTCTTTTGTTAAACTTTGTTGGTGTTTGATCATATGCTTAATGTGTGTTTCTACCATTTCCTATCCTTTTGATGCTTATGAGATGCTCATTACCTTTGCTTGATTGTGTTGTGCTATGATATTCACTCTTATTATTCTCGCACACCACCAAGATGTATGTGACATGGAAGAAGTGCTCCATGTACCCAATCGATTGTGCATTTGCATTCAAACGCAAGTTTAAAATAATGCACAAATTTAGGGGAGATCTTGCTTATCACATACTTCTCAAAGCGACGATTATATTCATTAATTATATCATATGTCGAAGCTTTGATCACTATGTTTTCATCAATTACCAAAAAGGGGGAGATTGAAAGCACATTTGTTCCCTTGGTGGTTTTGGTAATTAATAACAACATATATGTCATTGAACTAATGTTTCCACTAAGCATATTTCAGGAATAGTTCAATGATAGGGATGGCAAAAGGATTGTGGAATACCCCAAGATGCAAGGAAATGGATTGGCAAAGCTTCAAGCAAGAGGACTCTACATTTTACTTTGTGAGACATCACTTTGAGTCCATAGGAAAGCCAATACTATTAAAAGGGGGTAAGGTATTGTTGGTGAACAAAATGCTCATACGTGCACAAGTGATAGTCACCAAATACACCGACAAGCTCTTCCAAAAAAGTTTGTCCAAAACCAAATACTCAAAATTGGTTCAACCAACAATTCCCACTTGGTGCCACCGATTCACAAACTCAAACAAACCCATGCCAAACCCTAGACATTTGGTGCAACCGATTCTGCTTCGGTGCCGTTGAGTTTGGGTTGCCAACTTCCTGTTACCTCGATTCACAAAATCGGTCCCACCGATTTTGTTGGATCAGCATCACCGAGTTGCGCAATCTGATCGTTGGTCACCTTATCGGTGCAACCAGGATTTATGTATTAGTCTCACCGAGATTCAAAAGTTGCTACCTTTGGAGCAACTCGGTACCATCGAGATTCACACATCGGTGTCATCGAGTTGGTCACTTTAGGTGTAATGGTTGGATTTTTGGAGATGCCTATATATACCCCTCCACCACCACCTACTCGAAAGAGAAGCACTCAGAACAAGTCCCTCTTCATACAAACTGATTTTCTAAAAGACCTACTCATGTGTTGAGATCATGCCATTCCATTCCAACCATATGAATCTTGATCTCTAGCCTCCCCAAGGTTCTTTCCACCCAATCAATCTCTTCCACTAAAGCCAAATTTGTGAGAGAGTGATTGAGTGTTGAGGAGTCTATCATCTTGAAGAACAAGAGCAAGGAGTTCATCGACATTATTGAGCCTATTACCTTTTGGAGAGTGGTGCCTCCTAGATTGGTTAGGTATCGCTTGGGAGCCTCCTACTTCGTGTTGTGGAGTTAAACCAAGATGTTTGTAAGGCCAAGGAGATCGCCTATTTCGTGAAGATTTACCTCGAGTTAGGCTAGTCCTGCATGGATGTAGGCCATCATGGTATAGTCAAGGTTGCTTCTTCGTGGAACACTCCGTGGGTAGAGCCCTCTGTGGACTCTCGTGGCCGTTACCCTTCGTGGGTTGAAGAATCCATAAACATGGACGTAAGATAGCACCACCTATCGCAACCATGGGAAAAATCATCGTGTCTCCAAATTGTGTTTGATCTTCCTATCCTTACTTTACTATTCATGCTTGTCTTTACTTTTCGGTGCTATACTCATAGACATGCATGTGTAGGGTGGGCTTTACTTGCTACAAATGCTAAAATCTGCCAACACTTAAAATTGGGAAAAGGTAGATTTTTATTTGGTCAAGTAGTCTAATCACCCCCCCCTCTAGACCTACTTCTGATCCTACAGAGTCCACCATACCTACCTATGGATTGAATAAGATCCTTCAAGTAAGTTGTCATCGGTGCATCAAGGCAATAAAAATTGCTTCTAAAAGTGTTGGATCAATTAGTGTAAGAGAAAATTGAGCGTTGCATGAACTTGTGATGGCAAAGTAATAAATGCGACAGACTGCATAATAAAGGTTGCCATCACAAGAGGCAATGCGGCGTGACGTTCTTTTGTGCTAAGGGATGTGGCATATAAATTAAAAATCACATGACAACCTCTGCTTCCCTCCGCGAAGGGCCTATCTTTTACCTTTATGCATTTACTTTTATGCAAGAGTCAAAGTATTCTTCCCTATTCCTTTTTATTTTTCTCCTTTTGCAAGCATCATGTGCTGTGGAAAGATCTAGGAACATATATCCAGTTGGATATGAGTGAGCATGAGTTATTATTGTTGACATCACCTTTGCGGTCAATATGTAGGGAGGCGAAACTAGAAGCCCCTATCTTTCTATTAGTCCGATTGAAACTTTTTGCTCATGGGTATGTTGTGAGTGTTAGCAATCATAGTAGACTAAATGATGGCTGAGTATGTGGACTTGCCAAAAGGATCCCACATGAGACCCTTCCTGAAAATATGATGAATTGTAGTTGCAATATTGACTAAGAACATAGTTTGTTGGTTTCCAATAAGGTTTATGCTTTATACTTTCATGTTGTAATGAATTGTTACTTGCTCATAAGAAGTTATATGATGGTGTTATGAAATAAAAATTATATGAAAGAGGTATATGTTAAAGTTTGTTGTTGTTATAATAATAAACATGATGCTACTATGTCTGTATTTTGTTTTTATCGACACCTCTCTCTCAAAACCATGTGGACATGTTCTTCGATATCGGCTTTCGCTTGAGGACAAGCGAGGTCTAGGCTTGGGGGAGTTGATATGGCCATTTTTGCATCATGTTTTCCTAATGTTATTTAGAATATTTTTATGCATAATAATGCTTTGGGGGCGTAATTCTAATGCCTTTTCTCTCATAATTTGCAAGGTTTACAGAAAGAGGGAGAATACCGACAGCTGGAATTCGGGACCTGAAAAAGCATGTCTGAGATACCTATTCCGCACACCCCCAATGAAGCTAAAAATTTACACAGAACTTTTGTGGAATAAATGAGGAATATTGGACCAAAAAACTATCGAAGGGGGGCCACCAGGTGAGGAACACCCGGAAGGGCGCGCTAGGCCCCCTAGGTGCGGCCTAGTGGGTGGTGCTCACCCTGGCTGACCTCCGGAGCCCATCTTCTGGTATAAATTCCCAAAAACCTTACAAAATTAGGAGGGGAACTTCCGGGATGAGGTGCCGCCGTCTCGAGGCAGAACTTGGGCAGGAGCACTTTTGCCCTCTGGCGGAGCGATTCCGCTGGGGGAACTTCCCTCCTGGAGGGGGAAATCGAAGCCATCGTCATAAGCAACAACCCTCTCATCTTGGGGAGGCCATTCTTCATCAACATCTTCAAAATCACCATCTCCTCTCAAACCCTAGTTCATCTCTTGTGTTCAATCTTTGTACCGGAACCTCAGATTGGTACCTCTAGGTGACTAGTAGTGTTGATTACCTTGTGTAGTTTATTGCTATGGTTTATCTCGTGGAAAAATATATGTTCAGATCCATTATGCTATTCAATACACCTCTGATCTTGAGCATGCGTATTATTTGTGAGTAGTTACCTTGGTTCTTGAGGTCACGGGAGAAGTCATGTTGCAAGTAATCATGTGAATTTGATATGTATTCTATATTTTGATGATATGTATGTTGTGATTCCCTTGGTGGTGTCATGTGAACGTCGAATACATGACACTTCACCATCCTTGGGCCTAAGGTAATGCATTATGGAGTAGTTATTAGATGATGGGTTGATAGAGTGACAGAAGGTTAAACCCTAGTATATGCGTGTAACGCCCAAGATGCGACCCTATCCTTATTTTGGCTCGAGGGCCTCAACAGGGATAGGAGCGCATCTCGTCGTGTTGCAAAAATGGATATCATTACAAGTACATGTACTGAAGAGATGCGTATATGGAATTGTCTTACACTCGCCACAAGCTACATCAAGATCACATCAACACAACAACATATTCAAACATCATACAAAAGAGCAGGGTCTGACTACGGACGAAAATAAACGACAAAATGACATCCATCCTTGTTATCCCATGCTGCCTCCTGGAACCCATCCTAGATCGATGAAGAAGTAGAAGAAGAACTCCAAATAAAACAAGCATCGCGCTCACGTCAAATCATCGCATTACCTATACCTGCAACTGTTGTTGTAGTAAACTATGAGCCATAGGGACTCAACAATCTCATTTCCAAGGGTATCAAGACTATTAAAGCTTAATGGGTGAGGTATGGTTAAGTGGTGAGGCTACAACAAGCGACTAAACATTTATTTGTGTGGTTAACTTACGAATACAGAAAGTAAAGTATGATGGTCTATGCATAACAGGTATGAACTAGTAATGATCACTAAATGATCCTGAACACCTACTTACGTCAAACATAACCCCACCATGTTCTCTCTCGCATAAAGACTCACGAGAAGAGACAGTCATGGTTACGCACACAGTTGGTGTATTTTATTTGAGTTTACTTCAAGTTTGCTATGACCAGGTGTTAAACAAAGTTTACAAGTTTCACATAACGGCGGGCATGGCTTTCCGAAAGATTTAACCCTACAGGGGTGCTCCAACTCATCCATCACAAATTAACCACATGCAGCAGGAATAACCTCGATCACGAATCTCGTGATTTCTTAGGCAATTACATTGGAAGACCGCAACCTCGAGATAGCCTGAAGTATTTTCGGAATTCCTCACACAAGACGTTCGAGAAAGGTAAAACAGATCCAGCAAGGCCGCCCAGCGTGTCAATGATCCCGATAGGAGCTGTGTATCTTGTTCTCAGGACACGAGGGATTGTCCAAACTTCCGGTAGGCCAATCATAGAGTTTCCCCTGGTAGTCACCAGCGGTTGACAGGTTGGACCAACACTCATGAGGAGCACTGGACCGGGTTGTTGATTAAATATCCTCAGGTTAATTACTCCCTATGCAGGTTTATTAGTTATTAGGCAAATGTAGTACCAATGTTGGGCCTTGCCAGACAAGTCTTATCCTAAAACAAAAATCAAGGGGGTCTCCATAACAACCCCGAGCATGTTAGGAGCACTCAATTATGGAACATAACACCGGTACACAAGTAACTAGGGGCGGCAAAAGTGGAACAAAACACCAAGCAAAAGGTCAAGCCTTCCACCTTTTACCAAGTATATATGTGCATTAAATTAAATAGCAATTATATGTCCCGGAAGGGCCTGGACTCACACGCGTGTGAGCTAGAAAGTCTCAAGATTCAAAGGTCGAAAATCTCTCTACCATATCGCCTTGGGCCTCCTTTTATACTGAAGGGGATCCCAACAGTGGTGTATAATGCGTACACGAGGTGTAGAGAGGTACAGTGCTATCATACCTAACACTGACGGAGTAGGATAGGCGCATTTAATGCACCGTCAGGCATATCTGTCCGCATGCGGGATGGGACAAGAGCCCGTCCCATCGGCACCGCTTAGCCCCCTCCAGCGTCGATGCCACGACATGCATCCAGGCAAATCCGCACCTGGCCTGTGTGCTGGCGGGGCCTTGCCGGGGCTCTGAGATTCAGTTAATCCCGTATGTTGTTCCCTTTGTTCTTCGGTATGTTACTTGCCCGAGATTCGATCGTCGGTATCTCCATACCTAGTTCAACCTCGTTACTGGCAAGTCTCTTTACTCGTTCCATAATACAAGATCCCGTAATTTACACTTAGTCACATTGCTTGCAAGGCTTATTGTGATGTTGTATTACCGAGTGGGCCCTAAGATACCTCTCCGTCACACGGAGTAACAAATCCCAGTATTGATCCATGCCAACAGACACCCTCGGAGACACCTGTAGAGCACCTTTATAGTCACCCAGTTACGTTGCGATGTTTGATACACACAAGCCACTCCTCCGATGTCCGTGAGTTGCATGATCTCATGGTCATAGGAACATATACTTGACATGCACAAAACAGTAGCAATAAACTGACACGATCATTAGCTACGTTTGTAGTTTGGGTCTTTTCCATTACATCATTCTCCTAATGATGTGATCCCGTTATCAAATGACATCTCATGCCCATGGCTAGGAAACCATAACCATCTTTCGATCAACGAGCTAGTTCACTAGAGGCATACTAGGGACATTGTGTTTGTCTATGTATCCACACATGTATCCATGTTTCCAATTAATACAATTTTAGCATGGATAATAAACAATTATCATGAACAAGGAAATATAATAATAAACACTTTATTTATTGCCTCTAGGGCATATTTCCAACAGTCTCCCACTTGCACTAGAGTCAATAATCTAGCTCACATCACTATGTGATTTACATTGTAATGAATCGAACACCCATGCAGTTCTGGTGTTGATCATGTTTAGCTCTTGGAAGAGGTTTAGTCAACGGGTCTGCAACATTCAGATCCGTGTGCACTTTGCAAATATTTATGTCCTTCTTCTCGATGTAATATCAGATGGAGTTGAAGCGTCGCTTTATATGTCTGGTCCTCTTGTAAAACCTTGGTTCCTTGGCTAGAGCAATGGCACCAGCGTTGTCACAGAACAGGCTCATTGGATTCAGTGCACTGGGCACTACTCCAAGATCTGTCATGAACTGCTTCATCCAGACACCTTCATTCGCCGCCTTCCAGGCTGCGATGTATTCCGCTTCGCACGTAGAATCAGCTACCACGCTTTGCTTGGAACTGCACCAGCTTACCACTCCCCCGTTAAGAATAAATACGTATCCGGTTTGCGACTTAGAGTCGTCCGGATCAGTGTCAAAGCTTGCATCGACGTAACCCTTTACGACGAGCTCTTCATCACCTCCATAAACGAGAAACATTTCCTTAGTCCTTTTCAGGTACTTAAGGATATTCTTGACTGCTTGCCAGTGCTCCATTCCAGGATCACTTTGAAACCTTCCGGCCATACTTATGGCAAGGATGACATCGAGTCTTGTGCACAGCATTGCATACATGATAGAGCCTATGGTTGAAGCATAGGGGATGACACTCATCTTTTCTCTATCTTCTGCGGTTACTGGGCATTGAGTCTTACTCAACTTCACACCTTGTAACATAGGCAAGAACCCCTTCTTGGACTGATCCATTTTGAACTTCTTCAAAACTTTATCAAGGAATGTGCTCTGTGAAAGTGCTATTAAGCGTCTCGATCTATCTCTATAGATCTTAATGCCTAATATGAAAGCAGCTTCTCATAGGTCCTTCATTGAAAAACTCTTGTTCAAATATTCCTTCACGCTTTCTAGCATTTCTATATTGTTTCCAATCAGCAATATGTCATCCACATATAATACTAGAAATGCTATAGAGCTCCCACTGACTTTCTTGTAAATACAAGCTTCTCCGTAAACTTGTATAAACTCAAACGCTTTGATCACCTCATCAAAGCGCTTATTCCAACTTTGAGATGCTTGCACCAGTCCATAAATGGATCGCTGGAGTTTGCAAACTTTGTCAGCATTCTATGGATCGACAAAACCTTTGGGTTGCATCATATACAACTCTTCCTCAAGGAAACCATTGAGGAACGCCATTACGACGTTCGGACACACCATTACACTATGGTGTTTCAGGCGGTGTCAACTATGAAACAATTCCACACTATCTTAAGTGACTGCCAAACTCATAACTCAGATATTCACCTCCTCGATCAAATCGCAGGAACTTAATCTTCTTGTTACGATGATTCTCAACTTCACTCTGAAATTGCTTGAACTTTTCAAGCGTTTCAGACTTGTGTTTCATTAAGTAAATATACCCATGTCTACTTAAGTCATCAGTGAAGGTGAGAAAATAACGGTATCCACCACGTGCTGTAACATTCATTGCACCGCACACATCAGTATGTATGATTTCCAATAAGTCACTCGCCCGTTCCATTGTTCCAGAGAACGGCGTTTTAGTCATCTTGCCCATGAGGCATGGTTCACATGTGTCAAGTGATTCAAAATCAAGTGACTCCAAAAGTCCATCAGCATGGAGCTTCCTCATGCGTTTTACACCAATATGACCTAAACGGCAGTGCCACAAGAAAGTGGTACTATCATTATCAACTCTATATCTTTTGGCATCAATGTTATGAACATGTGTAACATCACTATCAAGATTCAATATGAATAAACCCCTAACATTGGGTGCTTGACCATAATATATATTACTCATATAAATAGAACAACCTTTATTCTCTAATTTAAATGAGTAATCGTCTCGCAATAAACAAGATCTAGATATAATGTTCATGCTTAACGCAGGCACTAAATAACAATTATTCAGGTCCATCACTAATCCCGATGGTAATCGAAGAGAGAGGGTGCCGACGACGATCACATCAACCTTGGAACCATTTCCCACGTGCATCGTCACTTCGTCCTTTGCCAGCCTTCGTTTATTCCGTAGTTCCTGCTTTGAGTTGCAAATGTGAGCAACCGAACCGGTTTAAAATCCCCGGGCACAACTACGAGAGCTAGTAAGGTACACATCAATAACATGTATATCATATATACCTTGTTTGTCATTGGCCGCCTTCTTGTCAGCCAGGTACTTGGGGCAGTTCCGCTTCCAGTGACCAGTTCCCTTGCAATGAAAGCACTTAGTTTCTGGCTTGGGTCCATGCTTGGGCTTCTTTACAGGACTAGCAACTGCTTTGCCATCCTTCTTGGTTTTACCCTTCTTGCCCTTGCCCTTGCCATTTTTCTTGAAACTAGTGGTTTTATTGACCATCAACACTTGATGTTCTTTCTAGATTTCAGACTCAGCGACTTTTAGCATCGCAAACAGCTCGGCGACTGACTTGTTCATCCCGTGCATGTTATAGTTCATCACAAAGCTCTTGTAACTAGGTGGTAGTGATTGAAGAACTCTATCAGTGATCGCCTCTGGCAGAAGGGCAATTCCCAACTCCGCTAGATGAGTTGAATACCCAGACATTCTGAGTATATGTTCACTGATAGACCCGTTCTCCTCCATCTTGCAAGCATAGAACTTATCGAAGGTTTCATACCTCTCGATCCGGGCGTTCTTCTAAAAGATAAACTTCAACTCGTGGAACATCTCATATGCTCCATGACGTTCAAAACGTCTTTGAAGTCCCGGTTCTAAGCCATACAATATCGCACACTGAACTATTGAGTAATCTCCAGTGCGTGCCTCCCAAGCATTCTTAACGTCTTCGGAGGTCATGTCTTCTGGTTGGTCACCAAGCGGTGCATCAAGGAGATATGATTTCTGGGAAGCCGTGAGGATAATCCTCAGATTACGGGCCCAGTCAACAAAGTTACTTCCATCATCTTTCAACTTAGCTTTCTCTAGGAACGCATTAAAATTCAGGGGAGCTACTACGCGAGCCATTGATCTACAACATAAATATGCAAAGTGCACTTAGACTATTGTTCAAGATAATGAGTTTAGTTAATCAAATTACTAAAGCTCCCACTCAAATTGACATCCCTGAGGTAATCTGAGTGTCACATGATCCAAATCCACCAACTCAAGTCGGATCATCACGTGAGTTGAGGTGGCTTCAATGGTGAACATCATTATGTTGATCATATCTACTATATGACTCATGTTCGACCTTTCGGTCTCTTATGTTCCGAGGCCATGTTTGTACATGCTAGGCTCGTCAAGTTTAACCCGAGTGTTCTGCGCGTGCAACACTAGCTTGCACCTGTTGTATGTGAACGTAGAGTCTATCACACCCGATCATCACGTGGTGTCTCAACACGACGAACTTTCGCAACGGTGCACACTCGAGGAGAACACAATTTATCTTGAAATTTAAGTGAGGGATCACCTTATAATGCTACCGTCGTACTAAGCAAAACAAGGTGAATAAAAGGATTAACATCACATGCAATTCATAAGTGACATGATATGGCCATGAACTTGTGCTTTAGATCTCCATCTTGAAAGCACCGGCATGATCTCCATCGTCACCGGCACGACACCATGATCTCCATCATCTTGATCTCCATCAACGTGTCGCCATCGGGGTTGTCATGCCCTGCATGCTTCTACTACTATTGCTACCGTTTAGCGATAAAGTAAAGCATTACATAGCACTTAATGATTGACACGCAGGTCATACAATAATTAAAGACAACCCTATGGCTCCTGCCGGTTGCCGTACTCATCGACATGTAAGTCGTGAAATTCTATACATCACATGATCATCTCATACATCACATATATCACATCATGTAATTGGCCATATCACATCACAACATACCCTGCAAAAACAAGTTAGACGTCCTCTAATTATTGTTGCATGTTTTACGTGGCTGCTACGGGTTTCTAGCAAGAACGATTCTCACCTACGCATAAACCACAACGGTGATACACAATTTGCTTTTCAACCTTCTCAAGGACCGCCTTTGTCGAATCCGATCCAACTAAAGTGAGAGAAACTGTCACCCGCAAGCCATCTAGGCAACAAGTTGCGTCGAGGGAACCGGTCTCTCGTAAGCGGACGAGTAATGTTGGTCCGGGCCGCTTCATCTCACAATACCACTGAACCAAAATACGACCAAGGGAGGAAGCAATCTAAGCATCAACGCCCACAAACCTTTTGTGTTCTACTCGAGATCTCATCAACACATAGACATAGCTCATGATGCCACTGTTGGGGAACGTTGCATGGGAAACAAAAAATTTCCTACGCACACGCAGATCTATCCATGGTGATGAGCATCTACGAGAGGGAGAGTGGATCTACATACCCTTGTAGATCGCTAAGCGGGAAGCGTTAAGAAACGCGGTTGGTGTAGTCGAACGTCTTCCCGATCCAAATCGCCCTGCGTCCCGCGATCTAATCACGATCCGTCCCATGAACTTGATCACGATTCGTCCCACGACCTTGATCACGATCCGTCCCACGAACTTGATTACGATCCTTCCGATCTAGCGTCGAACGGACAGCACCTTCGCGTTCAGCACACGTACAACTTGATGACAATCTCCGCCGTCTTGATCTAGCAAGAGAGAGCAGAGAGGTAGAAGAGTTTGCCGGCAGTGTGACGGCGCTCCGGCGATGGTGGTGGAGCAATTTCGGCAGGGCTTTGCCTAAGCACTGCAGAAATCCGATCTAGAGGAGAAACTATGCACTGGAGGAACGGGTAGCACGTGGCTATGAAAAACTAGTGCAAAAACCCTAAAACCTCCAGTATATATAAGAGGAGAGGAGGAGAGGCCTTGGCACAAGGGCCAAGGCCTCCTTCCTTCGGCCGAAGGAGAGAGGGAGAGGTGGAGTCCACCTCCAATCCTAGTAGGACTAGGATTCACCCTATTTTGCCTTTTTCCACTTTTCTCTTAGGCCTTTTTCCTCCAGCCGCATGGGCCTCTTGTGGATGTTCCACCAGACCACTAAGGGCTTGTTTACACCCTCCTACAGCCCATGTAGCCTCTTGGGTCTAAATACCCCACCCGGTGGCCTCCCGGTACACAACCGGCACTCCCGGTACACTACCGATGAGCCCAAAACTTTTCCGGCGACCAACACAGGACTTCCTATATATGAATCTTTACCTCCGGAGCTCCTAGTGACGTCCAGGATCTCATCCGGGACTCCGAACAAACTTCGGTCACCACCATACATAACTCTATACTACCGAAACGTCACCAAACCTTAAGTGTGCAGACCCTGCGGGTTCGAGAACTATGTAGACATGACCGAGACACCTCTACGGTCAATAACCAATGGCGGGACCTGGATGTCCACATTGGTTCCTACATATTCTATGAAGATCTTTATCGGTCGAACTGCTATGTCAAGGATTCAGTTAATCCCGTATGTTGTTCCCTTTGTTCTTCGGTATGTTACTTGCCCGAGATTCGATCGTCGGTATCTCCATACCTAGTTCAACCTCGTTACTGGCAAGTCTCTTTACTCGTTCCGTAATACAAGATCCCATAACTAACATTTAGTCACATTGCTTGCAAGGCTTATTGTGATGTTGTATTACCGAGTGGGCCCTGAGATAGCTCTCCGTCACACGGAGTAACAAATCCCAGTATTGATCCATGCCAACTCAACAGACACCCTCAGAGATACCTGTAGAGCACCTTTATAGTCACCCAGTTCCGTTGCAACGTTTGATACACACAAGGCACTCCTCCGATGTCCGTGAGTTGCATGATTTCATGGTCATAGGAACATATACTTGACATGCACAAAACAGTAGAAATAAACTGACACGATCATTAGCTACGTTTGTAGTTTGGGTCTTGTCCATCACATCATTCTCCTAATGATGTGATCCCGTTATCAAATGACATCTCATGTCCATGGCTAGGAAACCTTAACCATCTTTCGATCAATGAGCTAGTTCACTAGAGGCATACTAGGGACATTGTGTTTGTCTATGTATCCACACATGTATCCATGTTTCCAATTAATACAATTTTAGCATGGATAATAAACAATTATCATGAACAAGGAAATATAATAATAAACACTTTATTTATTGCCTCTAGGGCATATTTCCAACAGACGGTGCATCCCGCCACCTGTGTGAGTCCAGGCCCTTCCGGGGACGGCCCAAGAAAATATCCTTTCTTCGTCGATTACTTTTACTGCAGGCTCTGCCCCCCTTTCTCGGACTTCTTAAACGATATCATGCTCACCTACGGCTGCCAACACTTGGATTTCATGCCGAATGTCATGACGTCCCTGTTTGTTTTCACTCATCTTTGAGAAAACTTTGGCGGAGTAGTCCCTAGCACCGGTCTTTTCCGCCACTACTTTACCCCCCGCATCCAACAAGGCGGAGCCCTTTCTGGTGTCGTCACTTGGATTCCTCGGCTGGGAACCAAGGAGGTCTACCCTGATGGGGCTTACTACAAGAGGTAGGACGAGTGGCAGGGCAAATGGTGATGGCTCCGAGAGGAGAAACCCCAGCCTTTCTGCTTGCCGCGGTAGGCCAAGATGGTGTGTGGCGACGACTAGAGCACCCTCGACCCTAAATATGGGAAGCTCACGGTTGCGACCACTAGGATCCATCGAGTTAGAAACGCCGACCTCACCGTAGAGATGATAGGCGCCGATTTCCTTCGCCGACGCATCGCTCCCCTGCAGAACAAGGGGAGGCCAGCTTCGGATTTCCACAACGCGGCGTACATCATGAGGCTGTGCCCCGGGCTGAACCACAACCTAACCATTATGCAGCACGGGGCTCTCTGCCAGAAGTTGTTCAGGGGTGCCGCGGTACCTGACCTGCTGGCAGGCATAGTCCCCTTGTGCAATAATTTTGCTTTAGGTAAGATCATTGCCATGATGCCGGTGTTCGAAGATCTTGCCGGGCAGGGCGGGACCACTGAGGAGCAAGGCGGCACATACGCCCAGGGCTGCCTTGCCGAAGATGCAGCTGAGGAGGAGCTGGCCGAGGAGGCCCCGTCCCTTGTGCAAAGGAAAAGGTGTGTCCTTCGGAGCACCGCCTCTAGGCTCCCTATCCGTCAAGCTCCTTCGGGTAGCATAGCGCTCGGCAAGGGGGCGACTGGCAAGGCCGCGCAGCGGCAAGAAACTCATCAGCAACCCGTGCCCGCCGTGGCCAAGCGATCCAGGAGCACCCCTCCACCACCTCACATGGACACTACGGTAGAGGTCGCCTTCAATCTTTCTGCCCTTAGCTCGGGAGAAGAAGATGAGGAGTAAGAACCCTGGCGTATCTTTCACTTTTCCAATTTCTGATTTTTATTTTACTCATTTGATTTGCCTTGGTTTGCCTCCATAGGGATGCGTAAACACCAGCGCAACGGGTTGCAAAGAGGGAAAGGACCTCGATAGTTGAGGAGTCATCAGCAAGCGCCTCAGGCGTGCCAAGGACGACCGTCATCACTCCGGAGACTTGCCCGCGGCACAGCCCCCGACTCATCCCCAGGTGGAGCCCCCATCATGAGCCCATTACTCACTTCTCGCCGGCAAGTGCTGGGGTGTGCATCTTTACTCCTGACATCACTGGACGTGCAGGAGGAGGGCGGCGACAAGAAGAACCATTAGCGGTCGTCCCTGATATGCTGCCTCCATCATCTACGCCACCCAGGGACGGATCCCCGGCAAGGACTTCCTCTAGCATGCTTTATCACGACGAGGGAGAGCCGGGAAGCACAGGCACCGGCAGTGCTTTGCCGGCGACCATCGTAGGCGCAGGTACTTTTTATTATGTTTATATTTTTTGTCTTCTTGAACTTCCACCTTAGCCTCGTTTGGTTTTCTTTCTTGGCCTCCAGACATTCCCACGAAGGAGGGCATGCATGTTGACTCCGTCATCGAGGAGACTGTGAGGAACGCTGCCGCTGAGACCGACAGAATCGCCGCCGAAGAGGCCATCAAAAACACCGCCGTCGAGGCCGCCAAGAACGCTGTCACCGAGGCCGCTAGCGCTGAGGCCGCCAAGGCTGCGCAGAAGGAGGAGGCCGCCAAGAGGTCTATCGAGAGGGCTAGTGAGGAGGTCGGTGGTCGCACTGGCAGCATTCCTACCGTAGGAGCGCCAGGCGCTACACCGACCACCGAGTCCCAGCTGCTGGTGAGGTGGTCGTCGAGGACCAGCCGCCCACGTCCGAAGCCCCTTCATCAAGCAAGTACTTCAAGGTTGGCGACAACTTGTTCGTCAGCATCCCCGGTGCGGCAAGCACTGGGGCGCCACCCGAAGGGGGAGTTCTTGTTGAGGAGGCCATCACCGCTGCCGGGCTTGATATTGTTGATGAGCCAAGTGCCAGCAGCAAGTCTCAGGAAGAGTAGCTCCTCCAGACCATGGGTGACAGATTCCGGAAGCTCCAGGCACTTCATCGTGCCCGAAAGGAGAAACTGGACTCCAAGGTAGCGGTTATGGAAGCGGTTGAGGCCAACTTCCAGGAGCGCTTCGCAGAGACTCAGACCTGGTTCGCCCAAGCTTCCCAAGATCTAAAGTCTGGTCAGACGCAACTGAGTTAGGGCTAGAGCCAACTTTTCATTCAGCAGTCCGACGCCGAGCAGGCGCGGGAGGAGGCCAAACAACAGGTTGCTGCAGAGGACGCTCGTTTGACGGAGCGTCGTATCTTCCTTGATGCACAAGAGGAAGACCTTACCGCTCATGAGAAGGCACTTTCCGACAAACTCCATAGCAAGGAAGTGGAGATCGAAGATCTCGTCGCGCGGCGGACCCAGGAGCTGGAGCGGAAACACAAGGAGACGCTCGAGGCCCTAGCTGTAGAACACGTCGACAAGCTGAAGGAGGTCGTCGATGCTGCTGAAGCTGCCGAGACCGCCAAGAACTTGCAGGAGGAGAGGGTGGAGAAGCTAGATGCCGTCCTCGAGGATCTTGACAAGGAGGTCTCGTCGCTCAAGACTGAAAGGGACAAATCCCTCGCTAGTCTGATGGAGGTGCAGGTCGCCATTTCTAATAAGACCAAGCAGCTCTCTTTGGGCAACGAGTCCATCAGCGACTTGAACCTGAAGCTGGCCACACTGACCGAGACCCTCGAGGCTGCCAGGACCCGCGAGAAGGCTCTGGCCAAGGAACTCCACGATGAGAAAGAGCTGGGCGAGAGCGCCGCTAACACCCACAATGCCTATGTGCATGGAGTGGACCGAGAAGCTCGTCAACGTTGCAGAGAAGCTCGCCGAACAACAGTCCGCCATGGGCCGGGAGGGCCCCATGTACTCTCCCGACGACAGGATGTCCACGAGCACTAAGGTGACCATGTTCTTCGATAGTCTGCTTGGAGCCGTCACCAACATCCTCGACCGCTTGCCGAAGAGTGTAGACGTCAAGGCGCTTGAGGAACTTGTCGCGCCCATCGTCAAGAGGGTAAGACAAGTCAAGCGGGTTGAGGGCGGTCGCCGGGATTAGCTGCCTTACTCCTCGCTGCAGCACATGCCAAGAACAATTTATTTTATGTTAGAACCTCGGCAAGGCCGATGTAATATTGCCTGTTATGCTTTGAACAATCGTTATGTTATCTTCCTTGCTTGATTTCTCTCTGTGTGTATTCACCCTACGCTTGATTGGAAACTTGCCAGCATGCACACCTCTGCCACGAGCACTAGGTGTGGGACTTTAGCAGCCTGCTGGCAAAATTGCCGTCGGCAAGAGACCCCAGTGCTTTCAGTGCAGCCATGTAGGCTGTTGAGCGGACTCGAAACAGAATAGGGATGCAACTGATCGCAACAAGGTTCGTCCGCATGTAAGTTTTCCATACATAAGTCGAAACCGCCTAAGGAAAATAAATCCACGGCAAGAATTCTCGGGGTTTTGCAAGTTATCTTTTTGTTGTCATACTCCTTTCGACAAGTTTTTTTGGGATCGCTCGTAGGTATCCATACCACCATTCCCCCCCCCCCGGCAAAGCTGCACGCGAGGTGACCTTCTGTCCTTCGAGAAAACGAAAGAATAGAAAATATGGATATGGAACCTTGGTGGTATGTTAGCCCTTGCCGGGATTAAGTGCAATGCAATACCTCAGACAAACATGCACATAAGTAAACATGAGAATCGATCAAGATTGCCGGACACTTATCTTTTATTCAACTACGCATAGGGTCTGAGCCTGGCTTTGTACCAAGGATTACATGCTTCGGCGGCAAGACTTGTACAAAAGGTGGTTGCCGGGAGGCCCGACAACCGCGCCTTATGGGTAGAACTTGCGAAGATGTTCGATATTCTAGGAGTTGCTCACTAGGATACCATCTTCGGTCTCCAAGCGGACTGCGCCAGGACTGGTGACTCATACTACCCGATAACGGCCTTCCCACTTCGGCGTTAACTTGTTGGAATTCTTGGCGGACTGAACTCGTCAAAGAACAAGGTCGCCTTCCTCAAGACTTCTGGCATTAACTTGCGGCTATGGTAGCGGCGCAATGCTTGCTGGTAGCGTGCAACTCTCACAGCAGCCTGAAGGCGGTCTTCCTCAAGGAGTGTCGCGTCATCTTCCCGCAACTGCTCTTGCTCGACCTCATCATAAGCAAGCACTCGAGGTGATCGGAATATGAGTTCCATGGGGAGAACTGCCTCCGCCCCATATACGAGGGAGAAGGGTGTCTGGCCAGTAGCTCGATTCAGTGTCGTCCTAATTGACCAAAGAACCACCGGCAACTCATCAATCCAATGCCTTCCACACTTGCGCAACTTGTCGAAAGTTCTTGTCTTGAGGCCTCGCAGCACTTCAGCATTAGCTCTTTCCGCTTGGACATTACTCCTTGGGTGAGCAATGGAAGCAAAACAGATTCTGATGTCATGGTCTTGGACATATTGCATGAAGGTGCGGCTCGTGAACTGTGTGACATTGTCAGTGATGGTCCCGTTTGGAACACCAAAGCGGCAGACTGGTCCTTTGAAGAACTTGACGGCTGACTATGCTAGCACCTTTCTCACTACTTCCACCTCTGGCCACTTTGTGAACTTGTCGATTGCCATGTATAAGTACTCAAAGCCCCCGGCAGCTCGGGGGAAGGGGCCCAAGATGTCGAGCCCCCAAACCGAAAATAGCCAGGAGAGAAGAATTTTTTGAAGACCTTGAGCTGGTTGATGCAATTTCTTTGAATGAAATTGGCATGCTTCACACTTGGTTACTAACGCAGTTGCATCCTGGAGGGCAGTGGGCCAAGAGAAACCTTGCCAGAATGCCTTACCAGCAAGTTCTCTTGACCCTGTGTGGGAGCCACATATGCCTCCATGTATCTCCGCCAACAGCTCTAGTCCATCCTCTCGAGAAATGCACTTGAGTTTCATGCCATTCAATCTCTTCCTATATAGGACGTTGTCTACGAACTGGTACATATGAGACCGGCGGGCTACTTTCTCTGCTTCCTCTTGTTCCTCAGGGAGTTCTCCTGTTTGAAGGAAATGTACGATGTGTTGTGCCCATGCTAGAGCCTGGGGCTCGACAATAAGCACTAAAGGCATATCCTCTGTCGGGTAAACATTTGTCTCAACAGCAAGGGCCTAGGGCCCCACCAAAGCCTACTCCATCCCGGCAAGCCTGGTAGGAGCGTGTGCTTCCACGGCAAGAGCTAGAGACTCCACCGGAGCACGGCGCTCACCGGCAAGCCTGACGTTGTCCCCGATAACCTCCTCGCCAACGGCTCCTAGGAGCTCTGCCGGGAAATACTTGCCAGAACTCAACTTCCTTCTTTTCTCTTGTCCAATTGATGGTGTCATGGAGGGCCAAGTCAGTCGGAGCACGAAAGTTCCTGGTTCCACACGCAACTTAAGGGCAGCACATTTTGACAGGCCGTCGGCAACGTCATTCTCTACACGTGGAACGTGCTCCATTTGCAGGCCGTCAAAACGTTCTTCCAACTTCCTCACTTCATCTACATAAGCTGAGAATCACCCCTGACAATAAGTTTCTTGATCCCAAGGTCTGACGCAATCCTAAGACCGGCTGGCAGCCCTTCGTACTCAGCAGTGTTGTTTGTTGATCTCTCCCGGGGAAAGTGCATCTGTATCACATATTTGAGGTGCTCTCAGGTGGGTGCGACAAGCAACACTCCAGCATCGGTGCCTTGCAGCGAGAAAGCTCCATCAAAATACATGATCCATTCTTGATCGGTTTCCTTACCGGGGAGAGTTGACTCTGGAACTTCTTCATTGGGCGTTGGGGTCCACTCTACGATGAAATCCTCCAAGGCCCTGCTCTGAATAGTCGAAGTGCTTTCAAATTTGAGACCAAAGCTTGACAGTTCCAAAGCCCACTCTACAATTCTGCCGGTAGCTTCTGGGTTTCGCAAGATTCGCTGTAGCGGGAAGCGAGTGACAACGGTGATCTCATGTGCTTGGAAGTAGTGGCGCAACTTCCTCGAGGCCATAAGCAGGCCGAAGAGCAACTTTTGCACACCATAATATCTCGACCTAGCCCCCTGCAATAGGGAGCTAACAAAATAGACTGGGCGTTGCACCACCTTCCTCTTTTGGATTGTCCTATTTAACTGTGCAGATCCTTCTTTGGCGGCCCTGCTATTGCTGCTGCTTCTTCATCAACTTCTCTTTCAACCACTAGTGCAACACTCACCACTTGATTCGTTGCCACCAGATATAGGAGCAGCGGCTCTTGTGGTTTTGGCGCGACTAGGACTGGCGAAGAAGAGAGGTATTTCTTCAAATCCTGTAGCGCTGCCTCCGCTTCCAGAGTCCATTTCATTGGACCTGCCTTCTTCAAGATTTTGAAAAAGGGCAGGGCGCGTCTAGCAGACTTTCATATGAACCTACTCATAGCAGCAACACGGCCGGCAAGACAGTGCACATCTTTGACTCATCTTGGTGCTTCAGTTTTCTCAATCGCTTTGATCTTGTCGGGATTTGCTTCAATTCCTTGTTGAGACACAAAGAACTCGAGAAGCTTGCCAGATGGGACACCGAACACACACTTCTCAGGGTTGAGCTTCATGTTGATCTTGCGCAGATTGGCAAATGTTTCTTCTAGGTTTGATATGAGCGTAGCCTTGTCCTTGGTCTTGACCACTATGTCATCCATATAAGCCTCCATATTTCTATGTAACTGGGGCTCAAAACCAATCTAGACTGCTTTAGCAAATGTAGAACCAGCACTTTTCAACCCGAAAGGCATACGCAAAAAGCAATACGTACCACATAGGGTGATAAATGTGGTCTTCTCCTCGTCTTCCTTGGCCGTGAAAATCTGATCATAGCCAGAATAGGCGTCAAGGAAATACAACAAGTCACAGCCGGCGGTGGAGTCCACAATCTGGTCAATGCACGGCAAGGGAAAAGGATCTTTGGGGCGGGCTTTGTTGATGTCTGTGAAGTCAATGCACAGCCTCCATTTTCCATCCGCCTTGCACACTATGATTGGATTGGCCAACCATGTTGGATGGAGTACTCCTCTGATCAAGCCAACCGCTTCTAGTTTCTTGATCTCTTCGGCAATAAATTGTTGCCGCTCCAAAGCTTGCTTCCGGACCTTCTGCTTGACGGGTCGCGCGTGTGGGCAGACAGCAAGGTGGTGCTCAGTCACCTCCCTGGTAACACCGGGGATATTAGATGGTTGCCATGCAAACACATCGACATTCGCCCGCAGGAAGGCGACGAGCACACTTTCCTATTTGTCGGCAAGGATGGAACTTATGGTGAAAGTTCCCCCCGTGCCATCCTCCTTGAAGGGAACCTTCTTGGTCTCTGGCGGAGCAGCCTTGGAATTTTTGCTCTTGCCGGTGGAGCTCTCTGGCACATTGTCAACGGGATCATAGCACCCCGAGGAGGTGCACTTGCCGGAATGTGCGCCAGAGGCCTTGTCGGTCTTCTTCCCCACGGGAGCTTCAGCGGCAAGAGCAAGTGCCTTGGCGGCAGGTGCTGCGACTGCACCCCGGTAGAGCTGGTCGGCGTAGATAAGTGCGCTTTTCTTGTTGGAGTTGATAGTGATAATGCTCATTGGCCCGAGCATCTTCAGCATATTATAAGCGAAGTGGGTGGCTGCCATGAACTTGGCCAGTGCTGGGCGTCCAAGGATGCCGTTGTACTGCAACGAGATCTTGCCAACGTAAAAAATGATCTTTTCCATTCTAAAATTGATATCACTGCCAAACGTCATCGGCAGCGTGACTTTTCCCTTCGGCTGAGTTCTTCCTGAATTGACCCCTTGGAAGGCGACTGTCGGCTCGAGATCCTCGTCAGGAATTTGCAGCCTCTGGATGACATCAGGCGAGATCAGGTTCAGGCTAGCCCCACTATCGACTAGCATCTTTGTCACCTTGAGGTTGCGTATTGTTGGTGAAACCAACAATGGCAGGCACCCGACCGTAGTTATGTGATCAAGGTGATCCTTGGCGTCGAAGATGATAGGAGTGTTGGACCACTTCAGAGGTCTCTGTGCACCGATAAAGGGCTCTGCCGCATTAACCTCGTGCGCCCACTGTTTGAGTTGGCGGTGAGAGGAATGCGATGAGGCACCTCCCTCTATGCACATCATCTCTGTAGCCTTCTGGAACTCATGCTCGTTGGATTCGTCGTCTTCTTCGATGTCATCATCATCTCCTTCTTGCTTGTCATGGCCACGGGCGGGCAGGACTTTTTGTTGTTTGGGCTTGCCGCGGCGACCTCCTCAGCCAACACGCTTCTTGCCGGACCCCTCAACACCATCCTAGACTTTCTCCTTATATCGCTTCTCATACTCGGCTTTTTGCTTCTCGGCAAGATGTTCAACCTGCCGGCAATCTTGAAGATCATGGCCTTTGGTGCGATGGATCTTGCAATACTGCTTGCCAGAGCCTTCTGGCTTGTCGGCAGCCGCCATGGCGTAGCAAGAGGCGCACCCGGCAACATAGTTGTTGGGGTCATCAACCTTGCCCTTCTTGGTGGAACCGGGGTTGCCGGATCCCTCGACGGCAAGTACGGCCTTGCCCTTGCGTTTCTTGTTCCGCCGCTGGCCCTTCTTTGCCGGGGTGGCGGTGTCTTCATCTTCAGAGTCAACCCCCATGCCAACGTCTTTGCCGGGGAGTCTCCTCCCTTCTTCATCCCGAGCACATTTGTCTGCCAAAGCATAAAGCTCTGCGACGTCCCTGACTATGTTCATTGCCAGCTCTTCCCGCATCCTGCAGTTGCGCATGTTCTGATGGAATGCACTGATAACAGCGGCTGGATGAATGTCCAGTATGTTGTGGTGCACGCGGCTGAACCTTTGGATGTACTTGTGCAAAGTTTTGCCCTCCTTCTGAGGGATGATGTGCAGGTCACTTTCCTGGCCAGGAGCTTGATGACCTCCTGTGAAGGCGCCAACAAACTCGTGGCACAGGTCTGCCTAGGAGGCGATGGATCCTTCTGGCAGGTGCATCAACCACGACCTGACATTGGGCTTAAGCACCAATGGGAAGTAGTTGGCGAGTATCTTGTCGTCACGACCCCCAGCAGCCTGCACTGCAATGGTGTAGATGCTCAGGAACTTCGACGGATGAGTCTTGCCGTCATACTTCTCCAGGACTTTTGGTTTGAACGTGCGGGAGTTGGGCCACTGGACTTGCCGCAGCTCACAAGTAAATGCTGGACAACCCACCTTGTAAGGTAGGCTGACAGGATACCTTGGCCTGGACTTGTCGACAGTGGGGCCCACGCGCCTATTAGATTGGAGGCGCGCTTCCCGCTGCCGCTTGATTGCGGTTCGAGCGTCTTCCTTGCCTCGCTCTCGAAGAACTTGACGCTGGTCACAACACGTCGGTGGGTCATACGATGTCGGCTCGGTGTCTGTGGAGGAGAGTGTGCCGAAGTCACGCTGCCTCCAGCCCTCTCACAACTGGCGTGAGCCAGCTCGGTGGACCAAAACTTATCTGCGAGGCTGAGGAGGCTCTGAATGGTGGCTCTCCATTCATTGAGCTTCTGCGTAGCAGGAGGGAAGTTTAGGAGTAGTTGCGCCCGTGCCATCGCTTCCTCCAACATGGTCGGTAACGAGCGGCGTGAGGAACGCGAGGTTCTCTGACTTCTAACTGCGTTAGAAGGAGCACCGCCACGGTCCCGTGATGGCACGCCACTCCCACTGGCATGCTGGCGAGCATGCTGGTCCTGCGCACCCTGGGAATGATGCGCATGAGCTTTTCCATGGGGACGTTGAGAACTGCGGGCGCCGTGGCGCGGCTCTTCGCGCGCATCCTAGGAAGGTTGCGGCCTAGGCGCCGGCATGGGTGCCATGGAAGATACCCTTCCGCCCCCGGAGTTCGCCGTACCACCCGCAGGCGAGCATCACCGCTTGCTTGGCCTTGATCACCAGAGCGTCGCAGAAGTTCTGAACCTTCGCCTTCTCCTCCTCCACCCGCGTCTACGCCATCTCTTGTCTGCGTGGATATAGGAATGGCAGACATGGATGGGCCAACTACCGTCAGGCCCTTCTTCTTGCGGGTCATGGCGACTATGAGTGTGAAGAAACTGGCGCACTGATCACCAGAAAGGGTTCGCAGGACCTAAATCGCTCCCCTACCTGGCGCGCCAAAGATGTCATGGGAACGAGCACCTATGGGATCGGAGGGACCCCTTTCGGTTTGGCGGGGGAGAAGGTTCGAGCAAAGAGTAGGTCTGATGAGAAGCACGCGGGGATCTTCCCCATGTTTGGGCCGTCGGGATGCTTAAAAACCTACTCCTGCTTGCTTGTATTGAGAGTGTTCTTAAGGTTCTCGCTACAGGGGCGCTAGGAGCAGCTGCCACGCATGTGAGCTAGAAAGCCTCAAGATTCAAAGGTCGAAAATCCCTCTACCGTATCGCCCTGGGCCTCCTTTTATACTAAAGGGGATCCCAACAGTGGCGTACAGTGCGTACACGGGGTGTACAGAGCTACAATGCTATCATACGTAAAACTGATGGAGTAGGACAGGCGCATTTAATGCACTGTCAGGCATCTCTGTTCGCCTACGGGACGGGACAGGAGCCCGTCCCATCGGCACCGCTTAGCCCCCTCTAGCGCCAACACCACGACACACATTCAGGTGGATCAACACCTGGCTTGTGCATTGGCAGGGCCTTGCCGGGGCTTCGCCTTGTCGGGTCTTGCCGGGGCTCTGATGGTCATCCTGGAAAGGTCTTGTCGAGAGTCTCAATTCTTCTGTGCTGGTACTTGGCAAGTCCCCTGCTGGGCCTCGTCGCCAGGGCGGCTACCACTGCCCGTGCACGAGTAGAGAGGGGCACTAGGAGGCCCAAAACTCTAGTGCACCAATAGTTGCATATTGACGAAACTCCACATTTGAATTACTTAGTTCATTCCCGTTAGGTACACGACAATATTAAATGTTGGTACATGGCAAGAGGTGAAGCATAAATAAACTACTCTATCTAGGCATCTTAAATGAGACCGGAAACAACTTACAGTATTTCCGAAACAACCCCATATGCAAATTATGATTTTACTCCAGATCTGTCCTAACTCAATTTTAGAGTTGTTAAACAACAAAATAAATATCATCATGAGATTCTAAACGTTTTTCTAGTCAAGTTACATATATAGAACATTTGCATCGGAGCTATAGTTTAAAAATTATTAAACAATTCATTTTACATGGCATTTACGCAAATTACATGTAAACAGCAAGTTAAACATTTTGAACATATGTAGGAGTTGGATAATTTAAATCTACACAAAATTTTAAGCACTTTTCATATATAAAGTTTTTACATGCGATGCACGGATGAATAGTTCTTATATGCATGAATCGAGGGTTTTTTCTGCAATTCGGTAGATCACTCGATAATTGGACAAATCATTGGCAGGAAAAAAACATAGACACGGGCTGAATTTGAGAGAAAACGGGCCAACAGCACATGGCGCAACATAACAAAATAGCGCACGAGCGAGGAACAGTTGATGGGTGCTCACCAGAGGGCCTCTTGGTCGGCTGGGCTGAGCAAGCGGTGCGGCTGGGCCGTGGGGCCTGGTCATTGGGCATTGGACCTTGGCGGTCGGCCAAGGGCGCAGGAGTCTCACGCGGGTGAAGGGGTCGTCCTCCTCCAGCACTCCCACTCAAGTAGGGAGGAAAGCGGCGGCGGCCTTGGTCAACGGCGATGAACCGCGGTGGGGGAAGGCGGGACCTGGCGGGGAACGGGCAAGGCGAGGCGGATCTCGACGGATCCGGCCATGGCAGATCCATTTCCGGCGGCGGTTGGATGCTTGGAAATCTAGGTCGTTGTCCATGGCGGCTCCTGCACGGGAACAAAGGAAGAGGGAGAGAACAATGAGAGGGAGAGCAGGGAGCAAAACGGGAGGAGGTGGATGGGGCGCGGGGAGGCAAGGCACTGGCCTAGGCCGAGGTCCCCTCCGGTCACCAGTGGCGCCCGGATGGCGAGGTGGTGACGAGGACGAGGCAGGGACGGCGCTAGACGAGAGAGAGATCGAGATCGATCTCCTCTCGATCTGGAATGGGGCACGAGCGGGGGATCTGGGAGGCTGCGGGGAGGCTCTCTGGGCCGTAGGTTCTGGGATCCGGTGGTCCAGATCGGCGCTGGGGTATGGATGGTTTTGGCAAAACGAGGAGAGTTAGGAGTATGGTGGTGCTGCTTGGGAATTGGGGGAGTTTGTCTTCCTAGGGCTAGGGTTGGACTGATCTAGCTAGGGTTCATCTACTATAAATAGTAGGTAGTTAATAGGAGGGGATTTGAGACCATTTCGAGCCCTCCAATCACGATCGGACGTTCCCGTGGGGGAGGTTAGGGTTGGCTTAGGTGGGCTGTGGAGAGGGGTGTGGGTTGAGATGAGAGGGAGTTTGTGGCCCGTGACAAGATTTGAAACACCGAAAAACGTCCGCTAATTTGACCGATGACCGCACTCCTACGGTTGACCGTTGGGGTATCAAACGACCTTTGATTGCGACGAAATTTGGCAAGCGGTCTTCTAGCAATAAAACAAGACCGCATGCCAACTTTCGACCCAATCCGAGAATATTTCATACGCATTTAAAAAACAATATTTTATCTACGCTGTGGGTGCGTGTATATATGGTTGGTCTCAACACGGTCAATGCCACAAACGGAGAGAACCCGCAGCTACGAACGGATGCAAGTTTTCGAAAACGAGTGATGATGCTATGCAAGATGATGCGAATGATGCAATGATGATTGCGACAATAGAACGAATCACATGACGAGAATGGAAATAAAAGGGAATCTTCTCGAGCACCGGTCTTGTGCTGTTACAACTCTCCCATACTACACGAGGATCTTGTCCCAAGATCTAAGAGTGAGAAGGGGAAGAGAAAGAGCAAGAGGTAAACTTAGTTGCTTCTTTTACAAACAAGTGAAACCAATGAAACATGAAGGTTGTAAAGAGATGAAGAACGACATGAGGAACAAGCAAGAATTCAAAAGAAATTTCTGCAGCACTTCGGTAGGATAGAGGGGCAAAATTGATAAGATGGATAGTACTAGAAAAGATTACACAACACCCCGGTTAAATGAATAAGCAAGGGAAGATTGATCTTGATAAAATGAGATGATTGATCGAAGAGAGCAACATCACAATGTCTTCGTAACAAAAGAATAGAAGCTAGATCATTTGAATGAAAAGAACGGAGAAGAAAATGACAAGTTCTACCACCATTGAACTTGAGAAGCATAGGATGAATAGAGTTGTTGAAAAACCAACAACGAAAAGAATAGATTGTACGGTCATATGAAAAACATCTCAAAATTATGAGGTGACAACTTGCCACAACAGAAACAATAGATTGCTTGAGAGCAACAAGATATGCAAAACTTTTTTCACCAAGAGGTGGAGGAGACACTTGAATCATTTATGACACCATGATAGCTACAATCCTTAGGAAATTCTTTAGGTATAATCCAACCCAAGATAACTTCGAGAAGACAAGGTGGTTTACTTATCTCATTCTTGACTAATTTCCTTTGAGACTCCTCATAATCAAGAATTTAATAACACCATCTCAAAAGACAATGGAGAAGGAATTGAACTTAGAATTCCAAGATAAAGAACAGTTGAGCACCTCCAACAAGAATCTTGAAGACCAATTCGAGAAGAATTACATCCTTAACAACCCACCATGAAGAACCATCGGGAAGAACTCCGGAATCAAAGGTTGATAGAAAAATATTGAAGGATGCAAAAAGACAAGATTGAGGCCTGGCTATGATATAGATGAAGCTTCGAAAAGCGATATTTGAGCAACTTGAACTCCGGAAAGAAAAGAAGAACCACCTAGAATTGAGAATTTTTGATATGACGCACAACTTCGGAAGAAGAATTAAATCACATCGATGAAACAAGAATAAGAATTATGTTATGCTTATCCTTCATCAAGTTAAATTGATGACAAGCAACGGATTTAGCACACCACTTATTCTTCTTGAAAAGATTGGAGAGAAAGATATGGCACAAACTTGAAGAAGTCTTGAACGAGAACATCAGTGAGAATTCACAAACGAATGAGGATATTATGATTGAACGAAGATACTTGGGAACGAAGAGATCATGATCCACCTAGCAGAAGACTTGAACGAAGCATCAGAATAATAGAGATACGAATGAAGGGACAACACTTAAGAAGAATGTGAGAACGAAAGCTGAAAGCTGAGAACGAGGAATCTTCTAAAATGGTGGCCTTCAGAGGATCGAGAAATTAAAACAATTCTGGAATGCACTGGATAGATAAGGATAGAATTACTCATGATCAAAAACAATTTCAGATGATAGCAACAAGCTGAAACCATGAATCTTTGGAAGAACAAACCACGATTTAAGAGAAACTCTCCTTCGGTCTTCAACGCTGAGAATGATGACGAGAAACAACACCATGAATTACTGAGATACTCCGGAAGAATGAATAAGGAAAGGTTGAGCCAACAATGAAAATGATTTAGAAGTGATCTTCGAGAAGGGATATGATTGATGAAATTCATTCTTACATCATATTTGAAGAGAACTTGAGAACTCTGGAAAGATTGGAAGATCCAGGTAAGATCCTGGGGGAAAACCTGTGGGTTATGGGCCCACTCAAAAGAAACCACCGTTGAGACAATTGCTTAGAAAGAGATATTTCACAAGAAAATACTAAGAACTTAATGAGGTGAGAACCTCGAAATAATTTAAGAGAATATGAATGGAAATGAAAGTCTTTTGAGATACCTTCAGCACTCCGGATAGAATAGAGAGAGGAGAAAAACAAGAGATACTTGGACAGAATCTCTGACATGGGGAAGCATTTGGCAATTGGAAAGGATAGGAAGAACACCGATATCTTGAATTGAATACACCGGAGAAGAAAATAGAGATGAAGAAATGATGAACTTGAATCACTTGAGAATCTTCACAATGAATCACAAGATATGATGCAAAAGAAAAGATATAGCGGAAGCATCACATGAATAGAGAAGGCACTTGGATGGGAATTTAATCATTGAAGAAAAAAGGCGGGAGGGTGGGGAAAACAAAGAAAACTTGGGACGAATGAAATGAACTCAAGAAAGAAACATGAGGATTGATCTTGCAAATATTGGAGATGATTGAATATCTTCAAGAGGAGCGCACCGGTTGATAAGAATTTCATGACAACTCCAGTTGAACAAAATGATTACCATTCCCATAAAATATAAGAACACTACTTAGAAAAGATATGAAATCACCACTTAACATCGAAGCAACTCGAATTACCATGTTCAAAAACAAAACAAAGTATGAGGCTTACGAAACAGGCCGGAAACAAATACATACCCATTATGCACTTGTTGGAAAGACAATCCTAGGTACCTACTTGAATTCTCACCCAAGAACCTCTGAAATCTTTGGTTATGCAATTGGGTGTTGGGGATACAGGGTGGCAAAATATCTCACACAACTAACAAGCCCTACACTCCAACTGTATCCATCCGTCAACACATAAGGAGAGCCTTCAGAATTCCATCTATATTGGACCCTCGAAAACACAACGATACCAAACGTGGTAGTACCCCGGACGCCTCCCTAGTACTGGGTGACTCCAGCCTTATCTCGCCACGAAAAGTATTGAAGTAATTTCGAACATCCTCCGTCCTGAGATACTAAGGAAACTGAATGATAACGATGTGCAAAAAAATTCCTCGGAGCTCTACTCCTCGATAACAGGAGGCACCAAGTATAGAACTCCGTCACATCGGCATCATTAGATTCCAAAATATCTGCGTGATCCTAAAAAAATTGAGCGAGAAGAGGAGTAGAATTAAAAATTCCTAAGTCGAACACCTCACCAGAGTAGAGAAGAGGAGTAAAAGAAACTTACTCTCCGATATAACTAAACTCAAAACAGTTTTTCACTAGACTCGACTCGGCCAAGTTCGAACAATCAAGGGGGCTCCTAGGTCGGTACAGGCTCTGATACCAACTTGTAACACCCAAGATGCGACCCTATCCTTATTTTTGGCTCGAGGGCTTCGACAGGGATAGGAGCGCATCTCGTCGTGTTGCAAGAATGGATATCATTACAAGTACCTGTACAGAACAAATGAGTATATGGAATTGGCTTATACTCGCCACAAGCTACATCAAGATCACATCAATACAACAACATATTCAAACATCATACAGAAGAGCAGGGTCCGACTATGGACAAAAACAAATGACAAAATGACATCCATCCTTGCTATCCCAGGCTGCCGCCTGGAATCCATCCTAGATCGATGAAGAAGAAGAAGAAGAAGAAGAAGAACTCTAGATCAAACAAGCATCGCGCTCACGTCAAATCATCGCATTACCTGTACCTGCAACTATTGTTGTAGTAATCTGTGAGCCACAGGGACTCAGCAATCTCATTTCCAAGGGTATCAAGACTATTAAAGCTTAATGGGTGAGGTATGGTTAAGTGGTGAGGCTGTAGCAAGCGACTAAGCATTTATTTTAGTGGCTAACTTACGAATACAGAAAGTAAAGTATGATGGTCTATGCATAAAGGACGTGAACTAGTAATGACCACTAAGTGATCCTGAACACCTACTTACGTCAAACATAACCCAACCGAGTTCTCTCTCGGATAAGCACTCACGAGAAGAGACAGTCACGGTTACACACACGGTTGGTGTATTTTACTTGAGTTTACTTCAAGTTTGCTATGACCAAGTTTAAACAAAGTTTCCAAGTTGCCACATAACTGCAGGCACGGCTTTCCAAAAGATTTAACCCTACAGGCGTGCTCCAACTCATTCATCACAAATTAACCACACGCAGCGGGACTAACCTCGACCATGAATCTCGTGATTTCTTAGGCAATTCCATTGGAAGACCGCAACCTCGAGATAGCCCGAAGTATTTTCGAAATTGCTCACACAAGACGTTCGAGAAAGGTAAAACAGATCCAACAAGGCCGCACGACGTGTCGACGACCCCGATAGGAGCCGCATATCTCGTTCTCTAGACACGACGGATTGTCCAAACTTCCGGTAAGCCAATCACAGAGTTGCCCCTGGTAGCCACCGGCGATTGGCAGGTTGGACCAACACTCATGAGGAGCACTAGCCCGGGTTGCTGATTAAAGATCCTCGGGTTAATTAATCCTTATGCAGGTTTATTAGTTATTAGGAAAATGTAGTACCAATGTTGGGCCTTGCTAGACAAGTCGTATCCTAAAACAAAAAATCAAGGGGGTCCCCATAACAACCCCGAGCATGTTAGGAGCACTCAATTATGGAACATAACACCGGTACACAAGTAACTAGGGGCGGCAAAAGTGGAACAAAACACCGAGCAAAAGGCCAAGCCTTCCACCTTTTACCAAGTATATATGTGCATTAAATTAAATAGCAATAATTTTGTGATATCAAAATGTCCATGTTGACACATGGAAATAATTGCACCTGCAGCTAGAAATGCTATAAGAAGGGCTGAGCAAGCGGTAACATAGCCAAACAACGGTTTGCTGGGATGTGGAGGGGTTAGAGGCTTATCATGGCAATGTTGGGAGGCTTGACAAACAATTGATATGTAGCAAGACATAACGATGGAAGCGAGACAACTAGCATAGCAATGATAGTAGTGGTATCCAGGGAAATGTGTCATCTTGCGTGAGATCCCGCTTGGAAGAGGAACGAGTCCATGAAGAAGACGAGCCAACATAGTCGAACGAATACTCACACTCAGAACGCTTTCGGAACTCTATCGAGAAGGAACAATCCGGAAACAACAATCAACAAACGATGCACCACAACATATGCATGACACGATGCGCAAACAAATATGATGCATGTCCGGTTTAATTATGCAAGGCATGGCAGAGCACATCAATCAACTCCTACACATTAAGTGAAGCTCAATATGCAACGAGTTGCATATTGACGAAACTCCACATTTGAATTACTTAGTTCATTCCCGTTAGGGGTACTGTAGGATCGAAAGTATGTCTAGAGGGGGGTGATTAGACTACTTGACCAAATAAAAGTTTTGCCTATACCAAGTTTTAGCGTTGATAGTTTTTAGCATTTCATGGAAAGTCAAGTACACCCTACACATGCAAGTCTAAGAGTATATAGCAGCGGAAAGTAACAACAAGCATGTATAGAAGGGATAGGGCAGGAAGATCAAACGCAGTTGTAGACACGATGATTTTTCCCGTAGTTCCGATATGTGGCGCTATCGTACATCCACGTTTATGGAGTCTTCAACCCACGGAGGGTAACGGTCGCGAGAGTCCACGGAGGGCTCCACCCAAAAGGGTCCACGAAGTAGCAAGCTTGACTATTCCATAACGGCTTCCGTCCACGAAGGACTAGCCTCACTATGGGTAGATGTTCACGAAGTAGGCGATCTCCTTGCCCTTACAAACTTCTTGGTTCACTCCACAACACGAAGTTGGAGGCTCCCAAGCGACACCTATCCAATCTAGGAGGCACCACCCTCCAAAAGGTAATAGGCTCGGTAATGACGATGAACTCCTTGCTCTTGTGCTTCAAGATGATAGACTCCTCAGCACCCAATCACTCTCTCATAGATTTGGCATGGTGGAATAGATGGGACTGGTGGAAAGCTACTTGGGGACGCTAGAGATCAAGATCCATTTGATTGGAGTGGAAGATCTTGGCCTCAACACAAGGGTAGGTGGTTCGCTCTCAGAAAACCGGATGGGGCAAGTGTGGAATAGTTCTGACTGCTTCTCTTTCGAGTAGGTGGTGGTGAAGGGGTATATATAGGCATCCCCAAAAATCCAACCGTTACACACAAAATGACCAACTCGGTGACACCGATGTGTTAATCTTGGTGGTACCGAAGTGACCAAAAGGATGCAACTTTTGAATCTCGGTGAGACCGATATAGGAAACTCGGTTGCACCGATAAGGTGATAGACGGTCAGATTTCCAATCTCGGTGACGCCGATCCAACATTCTTGGTGGTACCGATAATGTGAATTTGCGTAACAGAAAGTTGGCAACCTAAACTCGGTGGCACCAGTATGGAATCGGTTGCATCGAATTGGCTAGGGTTTGGCTGAGTCTGTCTAGGTTCTGGAATCGATGGCACCAGTATGGGAAAGTTGGTTCCACCGATTTTGAGTGTTAGGTATAGAACAGACTTTGGTGGGATAGTTTGTGGATGTTTTTGGCGACTGTCAGTTGTGCACGTTTGAGCATATTGTTCACCAACAAAACCTTACCCCCTTTTAATAGTATTGGCTTTCCTATGGACTCAAAGTGATTTCTCACAAATATAAAATGTAGAGTCCTCTTGCTTGAAGCTTGGTCAACCTATTTCCTTGCATCTTGGGGTATCTCCACAATCTCCTTTTGCCAATCCTATCATTCAACATTTCCTAAAATATACTTGGTGGAAACATTAGTTCAATGACTTATATGTTGTTATTAATTACCAAAACCACCAAGGGAGAAAATGTGCTTTCAATCTCCCCCTTTTTGGCAATTGATGACAACATAGAGATCAAAGCTTCGACATATGATAAAATCAATGAATATAATCGTCGCTTTGAGAGGTATGTGATAAGCAAGAGCTCCCCCTAAATTTGTGCATTATTTTGAATTTGCATTTGAATGCAAATGCACAATCAATTAGGTATATGGGGCACTTCTTCCATGTCACATACAACTTGGTGGTGTGCGAGGATAATTAGAATGAATAACAAAGCACAACACAATCAAGCAAACGTGAATGGTCATCTCATAAGAATTAAGATGATAGGAAATAGTGGCATCACACATAAAGCGTAAAATAGTAGCATAACACACATGATCATACGCTCAACACAAGCAACCAAAAGACCAATTATTTTGAAAAGCAACAAACACCAAAACGCTCTCTAGCTCGAAGCCTAAAGATTTATATATACTTATCCCCTTTGGCAACAAGTTACCAAAAATATCAAAGGCAGTCGAGAGGACAGCATCGGCAAAGATCTCTGCAGATGTCGTGGATGGAGTTGGAGTGGTAGCTGGAGGAACTGGAGCACATGGAGCAGGAGCTGAGGTGACAGCAGCAGGTGCTCATGAAGAGGGTCTCAAGTCTAGAGCTGGCATAGTGGCTGATCTAGCCTGGGTATGAAACTATGTGCCTATCCTGAGAGGTGATCCATCTTCATCATCATCATCATCTGAAGACGTAGTCTGAGGAAGAGGCACTGAGTCAACTTCCTTCTTGAGCTCATTGATTGTCTTAGTCAGCCCATCCACCTTATCATTAAGGGTTTTGATCCTGTTTTGAAAGATCCTGACAAGACTGTTCTGATTTTCCAGAATCCCCTTAATGTCGTCCTTCCTTCCTTGGTTAGATGAAATCAGAAGATCCATTTGCTCATTCCTGGATCTAGGGACCTGAGCACTAGTGGCTCGAGCTGCCTTTGCTTCTACCTGAGCTGCAGCTGAAGTGGGATGATCTGGGTTCATCACCACAACATTGTCCTCAAGATCTGGCTGTAGGGGTAAATGTGGACGATCTAGAGCAAAAATGTGCTTCTCCAACTTTGAATTGATAAGCATCTGGATGTAGGGTGCATAACAGCAAGACCGCTTCTGGTCAGCAGCAACCCTCTTGATTGTCTCAACAATCAAATCCATGACTCTGATCCTGGTGTGTCTGTCAAGGTAGATCAACATATTGATGGAGTAGCCTCGGATCGTCTTGTCATCTCCTGACTTGGGCATCAATGTATGCCTCAGAATGGTGTTCATTGTGCGGAGGCCAGCCTGAAGAAAGTAGATAGATCCCAGCTTGTGAGACTTCACATTGGCAGTAGGGATCTCCTTGTACATATTTGCCATAGCATTGTGGCTCTCCTTGGATTCTGAGTATACATCCAAGTCACCATCCTATGCTTCTGGAACTCCTAAGATAGCAGCCCATTCTTTAATAGTCGATTCATACCTTGCACCTTTAGTCAACCATACAATTCTACCATCTCCATAGAAATGTGCAGTGGAGTAGAATTGCATGATCATCTCATCATTCCAAGCATTGAATTCTCTGCCAACAAACTCGTCCAAACCTATGCAGTGGAAATTGTCTTGGACACTTGAAAAGTAGTCCTTGTTTTCCTTGATGAATTTCTAGTCAACATACCTCATTATCACTCATAGCTAGACTCTTGTCAAAAAGCACAGTCTCATAGAAATCCTGTTGCTCCTTGGTATAAAATATGTAGTCCACAGTTATCTTCTTTCTCAAGGCATATGGATCAGCAGCTCCCCATTCCCTCAATCCTGAATCCATCCTCTTCTTCATATCCTCAGCTAGTGGGTAGCTGGCGTTATGTACTGGAAGATGTGGTCTAAGCATCATCAAAGTTGTCAAGTCATCATCATCTTCAACTCTGGAAGTAGTCCCTTTGTTTTTCTCAGAAGCTGGAATTTGCCTGGATGTCCTCTTAGGCTTCTCAGCAGCAACCTTCTTGGATGTAGACTTGGTGCTCTTGGAAGTACTACTCTTTGGCATAACATTAGACATCAGCTTCTTGGCCTTCTTCTTGGGAGGAGCCTTTGTAGCTGGCTCATCCTCCTATTCCCCAGCAGCAGCACCAGTTGCTTCCTCTGGATCTTCATACATGGAAGTAGGCCTGCCAATCACATGAATAATCCTCTTTCTGGACTTTTTCTCCCCTGCCTTCTTAGGCATAGCTTTCTTCGGGACCTCAACTGAAATAGTTGCTCTAGCAGTCTCATGTGCTTTGAATGTTGAAGCAGGAGCATAGACCTTGCTGACAACTTTATGAGATGAAGTAGCTTCAGTTGCTGACTTCTTGGTAGCCTTCTCTTGCTTCTTAGCAAGAATCTCTTCTGGAACGAAGTCTGAATCTTCTTCATCAAAATTCAGCTTCTTCCTAGCCCTAGTAGCAGCCTTGGGCAAACCATGGGAACTGGGAGTGCCTGGGTCAGAAGATGAACTAGACTCAGGACTAGTGCCTGAATCCATCTCAACACTTTGCTCTCTCATGTCATTCTGACTGTCCTATGCATCTCACATACTGACCCCTAACTTAGTGCGGATCCGCTACGGCGGCGATGATGGAGCAGATTTCGTCGACGGTGGCGATTCCCAGCGGCGGAGGAGCACAGGAAGACAAGGGCGACGACCAGGGGTCTCGAAGCGGCAGCTTAGGGTTCCGAGGCGCGACAGTTCTGAGGATGAATTTCAAAACGTCGGGGTCCACAGTATATATACCCTCCACTGTCGGTGATACCGATTTTATGTTTTTGGTGTCACAGAGTTCCACAACTGTCAGCTGACAGAGAAACTCGATGTAACCGAGAATACGAAATCGGCAGTACCGAGATTGAAAAACAGATCAAACCTAGGCATTCGGTGAGACCGAGATTGTGGGGTTGGTTCCACCAAGATGCACTTGGGAGGTTTTAAAGGTCAGTCCTTATCGATACAGAACTCCGAGTGCTCCACACACAGAGGGATCGAAAAGCACTTGTTCAAATTTTGTGATGTAGCATGAATGGAATATGAGGTGAGAAAGCATAGATAGCTAAAGAGTGGTCCTAGGCATTCTTGTCCATCCAATTGGCAAAAGAGAAAATCAATAACCAAATAGCAACAATTGGATGTCCTCGAATGAGAAAATAAATGCAGACCAACATGCTCACACAATTAGATGTCAAATGAAATCATGGCAAACATGCACAAACACTCTAGCATCTAACAAGCACTTGGGCGATGACAAAGTCATCTCTATATGAGTATTTGACTTAGGAGCCAAGTAAGAGTACTTGATCATAGATCATACTCATCGTTTAAGCACAAGTGGGGTTACCACTTTTACATAAAGCATTTAATGTTGTCACATGCTAAGATATGCTTTGACTCAAGTCTTAGAGTAAAGCTCCCCCTTGATGTGACATCCCCCCATAATAGGGATAAACTAACCTTGGCTTTTTTCAATGAAGACTTCATGTTGGTGAGGTAGTTGTGGATGCTCAATGTTGATGAAGATCACCAAGAGTTGGGAGCATCCTTGTTGTTTCCTTACTCCTCTCACCTACATGGGTTAGTCCCAACACACAAGAGACAAATACAAGGATATCTATGGACATGGAGTGCAAAGCATATGTTATGATGTCCATTGATTAGTAGATTACCTTGTCCCTTGCTTACCTTTGAGGGAATGTGTGACTCCTTGAACTATTGCATTGAGTTGATGTTGAGTGCAAAAAGTTCTTGCCAATAATGAATGTGAGTGAATTTCATTGGCGGAGTCACCCCTCAATAACTTACTAGTTCTTCTCCTTGGGGACCCACATCAAGTTGATGGGGATCCTTGGTGTTGAAGTATCCTTTGTAGTAGTTGAGCTTGAAGTAGCCTTGGGAACCCACTCCACCAAAGCTAGGGATTCATCTTCATATGAGTCAATGTCCTCTTGAAGTTTGTTCTTGCCCTTCAGCTTGTGGTCTTGTGGTGGAAGGTCATCTTGAGTGTTTGTCCCCTTGGGAAGAGTATTTTCATACTTCTACTTTTGAGGAACAAACTTGGGCTTGGTATATTGACCTTCTTCCCACTCAACTCCATAAGCGTTGAAGTAGCCAACACCACGATTCTTCCGGTATCCTCCGTGCTTGCATACAATTTCCTCAAATTGCTTACATCCGGCAAGACTCTTGTAGATACCTTTTTCTATAATTCCTTTCAATAAAGCATTTTCTTGCTCAAGTGTAACTTGGCTAAGAGAATCATCATTAGTGGAATCAATAGAACTACTAGAAGCAACATCATTGGGTTTAGCATTTTTATTGTGGATACTAGATGAAGAACATTTCTTGCCTTTGTTACTAGATTGCTTAGTTTTAACTTGAGGCATGAAAGTAGACAAGAGTAGTCGTTTGGCTAGATAAGATGAAGTCTTCTTTTGGAGATCGTCATTGATAGCTTTGAGAAACTCATGCTCTTGGTCCAAGTTGAGCTTCTCATGAGTTCTCACAAGCTCCTTATGATCTTCGAGAGTAGATTCATGAGCTAACTTAAGAGTGTTTAGTTATTTAGTTAGTTGTTCTATTTTTATCTTATCATCATCAAATGACTCATCTTGACTAGCATGAGAATTATCAAGTTCATTTTGATCAACATCACTAGTTTTATCACAAAGCAAGTCATCATCACAAAGCAAATCATCTTCATCACTATCAAAATCTAGATACTCGGGGTGTGATACCTTGGGGCATTTAGCCATGAAGCAACTTCCACTCCCTTCCTTTGGCGAATCAAATAGATCGTAGGAGTTGGTAGTCACTAGAGCAATTCCGGCAACACCATCATCTTGACTATAGTCGGAGTCGGAGCGATAGCTTCTCTCAGAGTTGTTATCGGAGTCGAAGCCGGAAACCCGTTCACCCACATGATCTTGATGTTTTATTCTTGTGTAGCTCTTGGTGTACTTGTCCTTCTTCTCTGAATCTCTACTTCTCCTTGAGTGTCTTCGTTCATAACGATCATCTCTAATCCTCTCTCTTTGTGGTGATTCATTCCTTGAGCTTCGTCTTCGAGGTGACTTTTCTCTTCTTTTGTAGGGAGCCGTGCACTCATTTGAGTAGTGTCCGGGCTTCCCACAATTGTAGCAATTGTGTTCATGACTTTACGAACACTTCTCATCATATCTTGAGTTGGAGCTTCTTTCTTTGCCACTATTCTTGTAGAACTTGTTGAATTTCTTGACCATGAGGCTTATCTATTCATTAGTGACAAGGTTATTGCTTGAAGTTGCGGGAGCATCACTTGTGGCTTTGTAAGCACCGCTAGACTTGTGATGAAGTTCTTCCTTATCTTTGAGTGTCATCTCATGAGCAACAATCCTTCCAATGACTTCCGTAGGCTTGAGATCTTTGTAGTTTGGCATTATTTGGATCAATGTGCACACGGTGTCGTATCTCTCATCCAAAGCTCTAAGTATCTTCTTAATGATGAATTTGTCGGTCATTTCTTCACTTCCTAAGCTGGCAATCTCGTTGGTGATGAGAGCTAGCCTAGAGTACATCTATGCGACTCCTTCACCATCCTTCATCTTGAACTTGTCAAGCTGACCTTGAAGAACATCTAACTTGGATTCTCTCAAGGACTCGGTTCCTTCGTGCATATCAACCAAAGTATCCCAAATCTCTTTTGCATTCTCAAGACGGCTGATTTTGTTGAATTCTTTGGGGCATAAGCAGTTGAAGAGAATGTCACATGCTTGAGCATTGAGTTGCAACATCTTCACCTCATCCGCGGTCGCTTCACGATCCGGTTCCCGTCCATCCACAAAGAACTCACCTTGCAAGCCAACACGAACAACAGCCCACACAGCGGGGTTATGACCAAGAATATGCATTTTCATTTTGTGCTTCCAACTAGCAAAATTAGTGCCATCAAAGTACCGACCTCTACGGTGATAACTTCCCTCACTAGACGCCATACTCTCCTAGGTTGTGAGACCTAAGCAATGGAGACCAAAGCTCTAATACTACTTGTAGGACCGAAAGTATGTCTAGAGGGGGGGGTGATTAGACTACTTGACCAAATAAAAGTTTTGCCTATACCAAGTTTTAGGGTTGACAGTTTTTAGCATTTCATGGCAAGTCAAGTACACCTACACATGCAAGTCTAAGAGTATATATCAGCGGAAAGTAACAACAAGCATGTATAGAAGGGATAGGGTAGGAAGATCAAACGCAGTTGTAGACCCGATTATTTTTCCCGTGGTTCCGATAGGTGGCGCTATCGTACATCCACGTTTATGGAGTCTTCAACCCACGGAGGGTAACGGTCGCGAGAGTCCACGGAGGGATCCACCCAAAAGGGTCCACGAAGTAGCAACCTTGACTATTCCATAACGGCTTCCGTCCATGAAGGACTAGCCTCACTATGGGTAGATGTTCACGAAGTAGGCGATCTCCTTGCCCTTACAAACTTCTTGGTTCACTCCCCAACACGAAGTAGGAGGCTCCCAAGCGACACCTAACCAATCTAGGAGGCACCACCCTCCAAAAGGTAATAGGCTCGGTAATGACGATGAACTCCTTGCTCTTGTGCTTCAAGATGATAGACTCCTTAGCACCCAATCACTCTCTCACATATATGGCATGGTGGAAGAGATGGGATTGGTGGAAACCACTTGGGGAGGCTAGAGATCAAGATCCATATGATTGGAGTGGAAGATCTTGACCTCAACACAAGGGTAGGTGGTTCTCTCTGAGAAAACTGGATGGGGCAAGTGTGGAATAGTTCTGAGTGCTTCTCTTTCGAGTAGGTGGTGGTAAAGGGGTATATATAGGCATCCCCAAAAATCCAACCGTTACACACAAAATGACCAACTCGGTGACACCGATGTGTTAATCTCGGTGGTACCGAAGTGACCAAAAGGTGGCAACTTTTGAATCTCGGTGAGACCGATATAGGAAACTCGGTTGCACCGATAAGGTGACCAACAGTGAGATTTCCAATCTCGGTGACGCCGATCCAACATTCTCGGTGGCACCGATAATGTGAATTTGCGTAACAGAAAGTTGGCAACCTAAACTCGGTGGCACCGGTATGGAATCGGTTGCACCAAAGTGGCTAGGGTTTGGCTGAGTCTGTCTAGGTTCCGGAATCAGTGGCACCGGTATGGGAAAGTTGGTTGCACCGATTTTGAGTGTTGGGTATACAACAGACTTTGGTGGGAGAGTTTGTGGATGTTTTTGGCGACTGTCACTTGTGCACGTTTGAGCATATTGTTCACCAACAAAACCTTACCCCCTTTTAATAGTATTGGCTTTCCTATGGACTCAAAGTGATTTCTCATAAATATAAAATGTACGTAGAGTCCTCTTGTTTGAAGCTTGGCCAACCTATTTCCTTGCATCTTGCGGTATCTCCACAATCTCCTTTTGCCAATCCTATCGTTGAACATTTCCTGAAATATACTTGATGGAAACATTAGTTCAATGACTTATATGTTGTTATTAATTACCATAACCACCAAGGGAGCAAATGTTCTTTCAGGTACACGACAATATTAAATGTTGGTACATGGCAAGAGGTGAAGCATAAATAAACTACTATATCTAGGCATCTTAAATGAGACTGGAAACAACTTAGAGTATTTCCGAAACGTCCCCATATGCAAAATATGAATTTGGTCCAGATCTGTCCTAACTCAATTTTAGAGATGTTAAACAAAAAAATCAATATCATCATGAGATTCTAAACATTTTTCTAGTCAAGTTACAATATAAAACATTTGCATCGGAGCTACGGTTTAAAAGTTATTAAACAATTAATTTTACATGGCATTTACGCAAATTACATGAAAACAAAAATTTGAACATTTTAAACATATGTGGGAGTTGGATAATGTGAATCTACACAAATTTTAAGCACTTTTCATATATAAAGTTTTTACATGCGATGCACGGATGAAAAGTTATGCATGAATCGAGGGTTTTTCTGCAATTGTGTAGATCACTCGATAATTGGACAAATCAATGGCAAGGAGAAAACATAGACACGGGCCAAATCTGGGAGCAAACGGGCCAACAACACATGGCGTGGCATAACAAAATAGCACACGAGCGAGGAACAAATGATGGGCGCTCACCAGAGGGCCTCTTGGCCAGTTGGGGTGAGCAAGCGGTGCGGCTGGGCCTTGGGGCCTGGTCAACGGGCACTGGACCTTAGCGGCCGGCCCAGGGTGCAGGAGGCCCATGCGGGCGAAGGGGTCATCCTCCTCGAGCGCTCCCTCTCAAGCAGGGAGGATAGCGGCGGCGGCCTTTGTCAATGGCAATGAACCGTGGCGGGGGATGGCGGGACCTGGCGGGGAACGGGCAAGGCGAGGTGGATCTCGACGGATCCGGCCATGGTTGATCCATTTCTGACAGTGGTTGTATGCTTGGAGCTCTGGGTCGTCGGCCATGGCGGCTCCTGCACAGGAACAAGGGAAGAGGGAGAGAACGATGAGAGGGAGAGCAGGGAGCAGAACGGGAGGAGGAGGATGGGGCACGAGGAGGCAAGGCACTAGCCTAGGCAGAGGTCCCCTCCAGTCACCGGCGGTGCCCGGCCGGCGAGGTGTGATGAGGACGAGGCAGGGACGGCGCTAGACGAGAGAGAGCTCGATATTGAGCTCCTCTGGATCTAGAATGGGGCACTGATACGTCCATTTTGCATCATGATTTTATATTGATATTTATTGCATTATGGGTTGTTATTACACATTTTGGTACAATACTTATGCCTTTTCTCTCTTACTCCCTCCGTTCCTCTATATAAGGTGTATTTGTTTTTCGATTAATTTTCAGAATCTAAGGTGCATTTGTTCTAATTCTCCATAATTCTCTTGTTAGCCCTCTAAAAAGGAAGGTATCTCTTTTCTGATTGTCCGTATATCTACTTATATCAAAAGAACGAAACTATCTCTTTATCGATTGCATGTATCTCATACTTTTCTGGTCTAATTGATTCACTTTCCACTAACTAACAATTTTGCCAAGGGTAATTTAGTCTTAAAATGTCTATAATTATGTGCATTGGTCACAGTGCCAAAAATAATACACCTTACATAAAGGAACGGAGGGAGTATTTTACAAGGCTTACATGAAGAGGGAGAATGCCGACAGCTGGAATTCTGGACTCGAAAAGGAGCAAATCTGAGATACCTATTATGCGCAACTCCAAAAGTCCTGAAAATCTACGAAGAATTATTTTGGAATATATAAAAAATACTGGGCGAAAGAATTACATCAGGAGGCCCACCAGGGAGCCACAAGCCTGCTGGCCGCGCCCCCCTGGCCGCGGCTAGCGAGCTTGTGGCCCACCTGGCAGCCCTCTGGTGCCCATCTCCTGCTATATGGAGGGTTTCGCTGAGGAAAAAATCATGAGAGACCTTTCGGGATGAAGCGCCACCGTCTCGAAGCGGAACTTGGGCAGAACCAATCTAGAGCTCTGGCAGGGTGATCCCGCCGATGAAACTTTCCTCCTGGAGGGGGAAATTGAAGCCTCGTCATCACCAACGATCCTCTCATCGAGAGGGGTCAATCTCCATCAACATCTTCACCAGCACCATCTCCTCTCCAAACCCTAGTTCATCTCTTGTATCTGATCTTTGTCTCAAAACCTTAGATTGGTACCTGTGGGTTGCTAGTAGTGTTGATTGCTCCTTGTAGTTGATGCTAGTTGGTTTACTTGGTGGAAGATTATATGTTCAGATCCTTGATCATCACTTATACTCCTCTGATTATAAACATGAATATGTTTTGTGAGTAGTTACATTTGTTCCTGAGGACATGGGATAAGTCTTGTTATAAGTAATCATGTGAATTTGGTATTCGTTCGATATTTTGATGAGATGTATGTTGTCTCTCCTCTAGTGCTGTTATGTGAATGTCGACTACATAACACTTCACCATTGTTTGGTCCTAGAGGAAGGCATTGAGAAGTAATAAGTAGATGATGGGTTGCTAGAGTGACAGAAGCTTAAACCCTAGTTTATGCATTGCTTCGTAAGGGGCTGATTTGGATCCACATGTTTCATGCTATGGTTAGATTTATCTTAATTCTTCTTTCGTAGTTGCGGATGCTTGCGGGAGGGGTTAATCGTAAGTGGGAGGCTTGTCCAAGTAAGGACAGAACCCAAGCACCGGTCCACCGACATATCAAATTATCAAAGTAGCGAACACGAATCAAGTGAGCATGATGAAAACTAACTTGACATAAATTCCCATGTGTCCTTGGGAGCGCTTTGCTTTATATAAGAGTTTGTCCAGGCTTGTCCTTTGCTATAAAAAGGATTGGGCCACCTTGCTACACCTTTGTTACAATTGTTACTTGCTACCCATTACGAATTATCTATCACAAAACTACCTGTTACCGATAATTTCAGTGCTTGCAGAGAATACCTTATTGAGAACCGCTTGTCATTTCCTTCTGCTCCTCGTTGGGTTCGACACTCTTACTTATCGAAAGGACTAAGATAGATCCCCTATACTTGTGGGTCATCAAGACTCTTTTCTGGCACCATTGCCGGGGAGTGAAGCGCCTTTGGTGAGTGGAACTTGGTAAGGAAAAATTTATATAGTGTGCTGAAATTTACTGTCACTTGTTACTATGGAAAGTAATACTTTGAGGGGCTTGTTCAGGGTATCTTCACCTCGACCAGAAACACAAAGAGTTGTCCCTCAACCTACTGAACCTACTGAAAATATTTATTATGAAATTCCTTCGGGTATGATAGAGAAACTGCTAGCTAATCCTTATGCAGGAGATGGAACACTACATCCTGATTTGCATCTGATCTATGTGGATGAAGTTTGTGGATTATTTAAGCTTGAAGGTCTGCCCGAGGATCACGTCAAGAATAAGGTCTTTCCTTTATCTTTGAAGGAGAAGGCATTGACATGGTATAGGCTATGTGATGATACTAGATCATGGAGCTACAACCAGTTGAAAATGGAATTTCATCAGAAGTTCTATCATATGCATCTAGTTCATCGTGATCGAAATTATATTTATAATTTTTGGCCTCGTGAAGGATAAATAATCTCTCAAGCTTGGGGGAGGCTTAAGTCAATGTTATATTCATGCCCCAATCATGAGCTCTCGAGAGAAATTATTATTCATAATTTTTATGCTCGGCTTTCTCGTAATGATCAATCCATGCTCGATACTTCTTGTGCTGGTTCTTTTATGAAGATATTGAATTCAAATGGAATTTATTGGAAAGAATTAAACACGACTCTGCAGATTGGGAACTCGATGAAGGTAAGGAGTCAGGTATAAATCTTAATTTTGATTGTGTTAAATCCTTCATGGACACCGATGCTTTTCGTGAATTTAGCACTAAATATAGACTTGACTCTGAGATAGTAGTTTCTTTGTGTGAATCTTTTGCTACTCATGTTGATCTCCCTAAGGAGAAGTGGTTTAAATATCATCCTCCCATTGAAGTTAAAGTAGTGGAACCTATTAAAGTTGAAGAGAAAATTATTACTTACAATGCCGATCCTGTTATCCCTACTGCTTACATCGAGAAACCACCTTTCCCTGTTAGGATGAAGGAACATGCTAAGGCTTCAACTATGGTTCATAAGAGCTGTATTAGAACACATACACCCCCTGAACAAATTAAAGTTGAACCTAGTATTGCTATGGTTAAAGATCTCTTGGCTGATAATATTGATGGGCATGTTATTCATTTCTATGATGAAGCTGCTAGAATTGCTAGACCTGATACTAAGCATAAACATAGACCAGTTGTCGCCATGCCTGTTGTTTCTGTTAAAATAGGTGATCATTGTTATCATGGCTTATGTGATATGGGTGCTAGCATAAGTGCAATTCCCTATTCCTTATACGAAGAAATCATGCATGATATTGCACCAGTTGAACTTGAGGATATTGATGTTACTATTCAGCTTGCTAATAGAGACACTATTGCACCAATGGGGATTATTAGAGATGTTGAAGTCTTGTGTGGGAAAGTAAAGTATCCTACTGATTTTCTTGTTCTTGGTTCCCCACAAGATAATTTTTGTCCCATTATATTTGGCAGACCCTTCTTGAATATTGTTAATGCTAAGATTGATTATGAGAAGGAAGTAGTTATTGTGAGCTTTGGGGATGTGTCTCATGGGTTTAATTTCTCTAAATTTCATAGACAACCCCATGACAAGGAATTGCCTAGTAAAGATGAAATTATCGGTCTTGCTTCTATTGTTGTGCCTCCTACTAATCCCTTAGAACAATATTTGCTAGACCATGAAAATGATATGCATATGAATGAGAGGAATGAAATAGATGAAATTTTCTTTGAGCAGCAGCCTATTTTGAAACATAACTTACCTGTTGAAATACTTGGGGATCCTCCTCCACCCAAGGGTGATCCCGTGTTTGAGCTCAAGCAATTACCTGATACGTTGAAATATGCTTATCTTGATGAAAAGGAGATATATCATGTTATTATTAGTGCTAACCATTCAGAGCATGAAGAAAAGAGATTATTGAAAACTCTCAGGAAGCACCATGCTGCTATTGGTTATACTCTTGATGATCTTAAGGGCATTAGTCCCACTCTATGCCTGCATAAAATTAATATGGAGCCTGATACCAAACCAGTTATTGATCACCAACGACGATTGAACCCTAAGATGAAAGAAGTGGTAAGAAAAGAAGTACTAAAGCTTCTGGAGGCACGTATAATTTATCACGTTGCTGATAGTAGATGGGTTAGTCCCGTCCATTTTGTCCCTAAGAAGGGAGGTATTACTGTTGTTCCTAAAGATAAAAATGAATTGATTCCGCAAAGAATTGTTACAGGTTATACAATGGTAATTGATTTTAGGAAATTAAATAAAGCTACTAAGAAAGATCATTACACTTTACCTTTTATTGATCAAATGCTAGAAAGATTATCCAAACATACTCATTTTTGCTTTCTAGATGGTTACTCTGGTTTCTGTCAAATACCTGTATCAAGCCAGGATCAAGAAAAAACCACTTTTACTTGCCCTTTTGGTACCTTTGCTTATATACGTATGCCTTTTGGTTTATGAAATGCACCTACTACCTTTCAAAGATGTATGATGGCTATATTCTCTCACTTTTCTGAAAATATTCTTGAGGTTTTCATGGATGATTTTTCCGTTTACGGAACTTCATTTGATGATTGTTTGAGCAACCTTGATCGAGTTTTGCAGAGATGTGAAGAAACTAATCTTGTCTTGAATTGGGAAAAGTGCCACTTTATGGTTAATGAAGGTATTGAAGTTTATAAAGCTAAAGTTGATGCTATTGAAAAAATGTCGTGCCCTACGGATATCAAAGGTATAAGAAGTTTCCTTGGTCATCCTAGTTTCTATAGGAGGTTTATCAAAGATTTCTCTAAGATTTCTAGGCCTCTCACAAACCTTCTCCAAAAAGGTGTTCTGTTTGTTTTTATGATGATTGCGTAGAAGCATTTGAAATTCTTAAGAATGCCTTGATTACCGCACCTGTTGTTCAACCACCCGACTGGAACCTACCTTTTGAAATTATGTGTGATGCTAGTGATTATGTTGTTGGTGTTGTTCTAGGACAAAGAGTCGATAAGAAATTAAATGTTATCCATTATGCTAGTAAAACTCTAGACAGTGCTCAAAGAAACTATGCTACTACTGAAAAGGAATTTCTAGCAGTCGTGTTTGCTTGTGATAAGTTTAGACCTTATATTGTTGATTCCAAAGTAACTGTTCACACCGATCATGCTGCTATTAAATACCTTATGGAGAAGAAAGATGCTAAACCTAGACTTATTAGGTGGGTCCTTCTGCTACAAGAATTTGATTTGCATATCATTGATAGAAAGGGTGTTGATAACCCTGTGGTAGATAACCTGACTACGTTAGAAAATGTTCTTGACAACCCACTACCTATTGATGATAGCTTTCCTAATGAATAATTAGTTGTCGTGAATACTTCACATAATGCTCCTTGGTATGTTGATTACGCCAAATACATTGTTGCTAAATTTATACCTCCTAGTTTCACATACCAACAAAAGAAAAAGTTCTTCTATGATTTAAGGCATTACTTTTGGGATGACCCACGTCTTTATAAAGAAGGAGTAGATGGTATTATTAGATGTTGTGTACCTGAGCATGAACAGGAACAGATCTTACGCAAGTGTCACTCCGAAGCCTACGGAGGACATCATGCTGGAGATAGAACTGCACACAAGGTACGACAATCTGGGTTTTATTGGCCTACTCTCTTCAAGGATGCTCGTAAGTTTGTCCTATCCTGTGATGAATGTCAAAGAATTGGTAATATTAGTAGACGTCAGTAAATTCCTATGAATTACTCTCTTGTTGTCGAACCATTTGATGTTTGGGGCTTTGATTATATGGGGCCTTTTCCACAATCTAATAGGTATACTCATATTCTACTTGTTGTTGATTATGTCACTAAGTGGGTAGAAGCTATTCCAACTAGTAGCTCCGATCATAACACTTATATTAAAATGCTTAAAGAAGTTGTTTTCCCTAGATTTAGAGTCCCTAGATATTTGATGACTGATGGTGGTTCACATTTTATTCATGGTTCTTTCTGTAAATTGCTCGCTAAATATGATGTTAATCATAGAGTTGCATCTCCTTATCATCCTCAGTCTAGTGGTCAAGCAGAATTGAGCAATAGAGAGATTAAATTGATTTTTCAAAAGACTATTAATATATCTAGGAAGAATTGGTCTAAGAAACTTGACGATGCTTTGTGGGCTTATAGAACTGCTTACAAAAATCCTATGGGTATGTCTCCATATAAGATGGTTTATGGTAAAGCATGTCACTTACCTCTAGAGCTAGAACATAAGGCTTATTGGGCAATCAAAGAGCTCAATTATGATTTCAAACTTGCTGGTGAGATGAGGTTATTTGACATTAACTCACTTGATGATTGGAGAACCCAAGCCTATGAGAATGCTAAGTTGTTTAAAGAAAAGGTTAAGAGATGGCATGATAGAAGGATACAAAAGCGTGAATTTAATGTAGGTGATCATGTCTTTCTATACAATTCTCGTTTAAGATTTTTGTAGGAAAAATTCTCTCTAAATGGGAAGGTCCTTACGTCATCGAAGAGGTATACCGTTCTGGTGCCATCAAGATTAACAACGTCGAAGGCACAAACCCGAAGGTGGTGAACGGTCAAAGAACCAAACATTATATTTCAGGTACTCCCATAAATGTTGAAACTAATATCATCAATACCATAACTCCGGAGGAGTACATTAGGGAGACTTACCAGAACATTTCAGACTCCGAAAAGGAATAGGTACGTGGTACGATAAGTAAAAAGACTCCAAAACTTTTTCTATGGCAATTTTCATCTGTTTTGGAATATTTAAAAAATTATGAAAATTTAAAGTAGTTAGAATAGTGCATGGGGAGGCAACAAGCCTGCTTGGCGCGGCCACCCACTGGCCGCACCTTGGGGCTTGTGGCCACCTCGTGCACCACCTAGACTCCGTTTTCTTATGGCATACTCCTTCGGGCCGGTAAAAATTCATTATATAATCTCCCGAAGGTTTTGATTCTCGTATCACAACAGTACCTCCCATTTTATTTTTGAGTTGTTTCTGCAGCAGATTTAGAGCAATATGTTGTCCCAAGATTCTGATGGGGAGAGCTTCATATCGCATTATCTTGCCAATCCCAACCTCTATGGAGACTTGGACCCTTATGGCTTGTTCTCAGAGGAGTAACAAGAAGGAAAGTACAAGGAAGAAAGCTCGGATGAAGAAGGGGCCTCCCTACTTCAGCCAGGATATATGCATGTGGAGTTCAAGAAATCAAGCCTCTCAAACACAAGGCTAAAACCTAAGGTTCTATTTATCCCTTCTCGTTTCCTGCAGGAGAGCAAGGAAGAATTATGTCAAAGGATATTGAAGCTCGAGTAGGAAGTGGACGATTTGAGGGAGCAGAATTTTATGCTTAGGAGGAAACTAGAAAGGCTTCCAACCCCATCAACAACTCCCACATCATCACCTGCGAAGCCAGACAACTAAACACATGGGTATGGGCACTCCCCTTGGCTTGTGCCAAGCTTGGGGGAGGTGCCCCGGTATCGTATCACCATCACATCTTTCATTTTCATTTTCATTTTTATTTTTATTTTCATCATATTTTCTTAGTTCAATCCTTTTGGTTATATCTTTATCTAGTAGAATAAAGTTTTCAGGTGATCTAGTTGTGAGTCTTTGCTTTATGATTCCTCCTATGTAAGCAAGTTCGCGAGTTATATAATGAAAAGTGCTTTTGATTTGAGGGCTTTGCTTGGTATGATTTTAATCTTGAGAAAGATGAAGTAGAAAGAAGTGTAGAATAAAAGCAGAGAGTACATATGAAAATCTTATGGGGAGTGATGACTTCACGTATAAAAAGTATGTCGATTGAAACCTATTGTGGGTTGACAAACATAGCTGTTGGTCATTTGGGCAATTAAAAGGAAGTGATAAAGAAAGAGAGGTTCACATATAAATATATTATCGTGGACATCTTTTATGATTGTGAGCACTCATTAAAATATTATATGCTAAGAAGTTGATGTTGGACAAGGAAAACAACATAATGGTTTATGTTTGCTTATTTCCGAATAGAAGTTATATTGTTATAGATCCCTCAACATGTGTCGCTTGCTTCCACCTCATATAAGCCAAAACTTCCGCACCAGGTAGAGATACTACTTGTGCATCCAAACACCCTTAACCCAATTTTGCCATGAGAGTCCACCATACCTACCTAAGGATAGAATACGATCCTTCAAGTAAGTTGTCATTGGTGCAAGCAATAAAAATTGCTCTCTAAATATGTGTGATCTATTAGTGTGAGGAAAATGAACTTTATACGAACTTGTGATAGGGAAGACATAAAAGCGACGGATTGCATAATAAAGTTCTCTATCACAAGGGTAAATATAAAGTGACGTTCTTTTGCATTAAGAGATTGTGCATCCAATTATAAAAGAGCATGACAACCTCTGCTTCCCTCTGCGAAGGGCCTATCTGTTACTTTTCTTTTCTAGTACTTACCTTTATGCAAAAGTCGTGGTGATCTCCATCACCTGCGCTATTTTCGCATTTATCTTCTGGCAAGTGTCACATGTTGGGGAATGATCTAGGCACATATATCCACTCGGAAGTGGGTGAGCATGAGTTATTACTGTTGACGTTACCCTTGAGGTAAATAGTTGGGAGGAAACCCTATAAGCCCCTATCTTTCTCTGTGTCCGATTGAAACTTTGAACTCATAGGTACCTCGTGAGTGTTAGCAATTGTGAAAGACAAAAGGATGATTGAGTATGTGGGTTTGCTTTACAAGCTCTTATATTGACTCTTTCCTACATTATGATAAATTGGGATTGCTTCAATGACTGAGATCATAGTTTGTCAGTTCTCAATAGAGTTCTTGATTCATACTTTGCCATTGTGAATGAATTGTTACTTTAGCATAAGAAAATACATCTCAATATATTGTTGTTATAAAGATGATCATGATGCTTTCATGTCCGTATTTTATTTTATCGACACCTCTATCTCTAAATATGTGGGCATATTTATTGATTTCGGATTCCGCTTGAAGACAAGCAAGGTCTAAGCTTGGGGGAGTTGATACGTCCATTTTGCATCATGATTTTATATTGATATTTATTGCATTATGGGCTGTTATTACACATTTTGGTACAATACTTATGCCTTTTCTCTCTTATTTTACAAGGTTTACATGAAGAGGGAGAATGCCGACAGCTGGAATTCTGGACTCGAAAAGGAGCAAATCTGAGATACCTATTCTGCGCAACTCCAAAATTCCTAAAAATCTACGGAGAATTATTTTGGAATATATAAAAAATACTGGGCGAAAGAAATACACCAGGAGGCCCACCAGGGAGCCACAAGCCTGCTTGCCGCGGCCCCCCTGGCCACGGCTAGCGAGCTTATGGCCCACCTGGCAGCCCTTTGGTGCCCATCTTCTGCTATATGGAGGGTTTCATCGAGGAAAAAATCATGAGAGACCTTTCGGGACGAAGCGCCGTCGTCTCGAGGCGGAACATGGGCAGAACCAATCTAGAGCTCCGGTAGGGTGATCCTGCCAGTGAAACTTCCCTCCGGGAGGGGGGAATCGAAGCCTCGTCATCACCAACGATCCTCTCATCGAGAGGGGGTCAATCTCCATCAACATCTTCACCGGCACCATCTTCTCTCCAAACCCTAGTTCATCTCTTGTATCTGATCTTTGTCTCAAAACCTCATATTGGTACATGTGGGTTGCTAGTAGTGTTGATTGCTCCTTGTTGTTGATGCTAGTTGGTTTACTTGATGGAAGATTATATGTTCAGATCCTTGATCATCACTTATACTCCTCTGATTATGAATATGAATATGTTTTGTGATTAGTTACGTTTGTTCGTGAGGACATGGGGTAAGTCTTGTTATAAGTAATCATGTGAATTTGGTATTCGTTTGATATTTTGATGAGATGTATGTTGTCTCTCCTCTAGTGGTATTATGTGAAAATGTCGACTACATAACACTTCACCATTGTTTGGTCCTAGAGAAAGGCATTGGTAAGTAATAAGTAGATGATGGATTGCTAGAGTGACAGAAGCTTAAACCCTAGTTTATGCGTTGCTTCGTAAGGGGCTGATTTGGATCCACATGTTTCATGCTATGGTTAGATTTATCTTAATTCTTCTTTTGTAGTTGCGGATGCTTGCGGGAGGGGTTAATCATAAGTGGGAGGCTTGTCCAAGTAAGGACAACACCCAAGCAGAGGTCCACCCACATATCAAATTATCAAAGTAGCGAACGTGAATCAAGTGAGCATGATGAAAACTAACTTGACATAAATTCCCATGTGTCCTCGGGAGCGCTTTGCTCTATATAAGAGTTTGTCCAGGCTTGTCCTTTGCTATAAAAAGGATTGGGCCACCTTGCTGCACCTTTGTTACAATTATTACTTGCTACCCGTTACGAATTATCTTATCACAAAACTATCTGTTACCGATAATTTCAGTGCTTGCAGAGAATACCTTACTGAGTACTGCTTGTCATTTCCTTCTGCTCCTCGTTGGGTTCGACACTCTTACTTATCGAAAGGACTATGATAGATCCCTTATACTTGTGGGTCATCAGGCACGAGCGGGGGATTTGGGAGGCTGCGGGGAGGCTCTCTGGGCCGTTGGATCTGGGATCCCGCGGTCCAGATCGGCGTTAGGGTATGGATGGTTTGGCAAAATGAGGAGAGGCAGGAGGGTGGTGGTGCTGCTTGGGAATTGGGGGAGTTTGTCTCCCTAGGGCTAGGGTTGGACTGGTCTAGCTAGGTTTCATCTGCTATAAATAGTAGGTAGCTAATAGGAGGGGATTTGAGACCATTTCGAGCCCTCCGATCACGATCGGACGCTCCGGTCATGGGGGAGGTTCGGGTTGGCTTAGGTGGGATGTGGAGAGGGGTGTGGGCTGAGATGATAGGGAGTTTGTGGCCCGTGACAAGATTTGAAACACCAAAAAACGTCCGCTAATTTGACCGATGACCGCACTGCTACGGTTGACCGTTGGGGTATCAAACGATCTCTGATTGCGACAAAATTTGGCAGGCGGTCTTCTGACAATACAAAAAGACCGCATGCCAACTTTCGACCCAATACGAGAATATTTCATACGCATTTTAAAAACAATATTTTATCGATGCCGCGGGTGCGTGCATATGTGGTTGGTCTCAAAACGGTTAACACCATGAATGAAGAGAACCCGCAGCTACGAACGGATGCAAGTTTTCAAAAACGAGTGACAATGTTATGCAAGATGATGCGAGTGATGCGATGATGAATGCGACAATAGAACGAATCTCATGACGAGAATGGAAATAAAAGGGAATCTTTTGGAGCGTCGGTCCCGGGCTGTTACAATGCGCTACTTCGTAAGGGGCTGATTTGGGTCCACTTGTTTAATGTTATGGTTAGACTTTGTCTTAATGCTTTTCTCGTAGTTGCGGATGCTTGTGAGGGGGACAATCATAAGTAGGTTGTTAGTTCAAGTAAGAACAACACCTTAGCACCGGTCCACCCACATATCAAATTATCAAAGTAGCGAACACGAATCGAACCAACATGATGAAAGTGACTAGATGAAATTCTCGTGTACCCTCAAGAACACTTTGCTTATCATAAGAGAAAGTTTTGGTCTGTCCTTTGCCAAAAAAGGATTGGGCTACCTTTCTGCACCTTACATATTGTTACCATTACTTGTTCGTTACAAATTACCTTGCTATCAAACTACTTGCTACTTACAATTTTAGTACTTGCAGAAATTACCTTGTTGAAAACCGCTTATCATTTCCTTCTGCTCCTTGTTGGGTTCAACACTCTTCATATCGAAATGACTATGATTAATCCCCTATACTTGTGGGTCATCACTAAGGCATCGGCCTTTTCATTTTGATTTCTTATAACATGCTGAGTATTTAAATCAGCAAACATGGACATGAGCATTTTGGCTCGTTGGAAGTAAGGCATTAATTCCTATTTCTTTACCATATAAATTCCCATTAGTTGGTTGGTCACTAACTGAGAATCACCATACACTGTAAGTGCGTCTAACCCCATATTCAGAGCCAATTCAAGCCCAATTATTAAAGCCTCATATTCAGCTGAATTATTTGAAACTGTTGAAGTTAGGGTAAAGGAGTACAGAATCATTCCTTCATTTGGTGTAAAAAAGACAACTCTTGCACCTGCCCTTGATCATCGACATGCGCCATCGAAGTACATTTGCCATGATGAACTAGCGACCGATGTAGTGAACACCTCTTCAGCCAGCAAGTCATCATCTATTGGCAAATCATCCGGTATTGGGTGTGTGGCTAGGAAGTTGGCTAACACTTGGCCTTTCATGGCCTTTTGTGGCACAAATTTTATATCAAATTGAGATAAAAACATCGCCCACTTAGCTAGTCTACCTGAAAGCACCATTTTATTTAAGATGTACCTCAGAGGGTTTGCTCTTGACACAAGGTGTAAAATATGCTCTAACATATAATGGCGTAATTTTTGAGCCACAAACACCAATGCCAAACATATCTTTTCCATGTACGGATAATTGCACTCGGCCCCCACAAGGGTGCGACTAAGATAATATAGGGACATTTCTTTTCCTGACTCATTATTCTATACCCAACGACATAGGCATGGCTGCCGTATATAGAATCAGGGGATGTTCCTTAACTGGTGCACCCAAGATAGGCGGATGTATTAAATACTTTTTAATATCTAAGAATGCATTTTGGCATGCTTGATCACACTCGAAAGGGGAACCCTTTTCCGTAAGACGTGAGAAAGGTTTGCATCTTCCTGATAAATTTGAGATAAACCTCCTAATATATGCTAGGTGGCCATGGAAACTCTTTAGTTCATGTATGTTTGTGGGCGGTGGCATCTTAACAATCGCTTTCACTTTATCTGGGTCGACTTGGATGCCATTCTTTGTGACCACAAAACCGAGAAACTTCCCGGAATAAACGCCGAATGCACATTTCATAGGGTTCATTTTTAAATTATGTTCCCTCCAACGTTCAAAAACCATTTCAAGATGGTTTATATGGTCTTCCTCACATTTTGATTTAACTACTATGTCATCTATGTAATATTCAATGATCACATATAATAACCCATCTAAAACTATGGTCATGGCTCGTTGATATGTCGCCCCGATGTTTTTTAGATCAAACAACATGACTTTATAACAGAATATGCCTTTGGGCGTCCTAAAAGTTGTTAACTCCTCATCTTTTGGCGCCATTTTTATTTGATTATACCTGGAATACCCATCCATAAAAGAAAACATTTCATGGTGCATGGTAGCATCAACTAGTAATTTAGATACAGGTATCGGAAAATCATCTTTATGGCATGCTTTATTTAAGTCCCTAAAGTCTACACATACACGGATTTGACCATTTTTCTTTTTAACTGGAACAATATTGGAAAGCCACTTAGGATATTTAACTTCCCTAATGAATCCAGCAACTATGAGTTTTTCAACCTCGTCTTGTATCTTGGGGAGTAGCTCGGGTCGAAATCTCCTTTGTGCTTGTTTTACTACTGGAACATTGTCTTGCATGGCAAGTCGATGCACCGCCATCTCTGGATCCAAGCCGAGCATTTCCTTGTAAGACCATGCAAAGTCAAAAAAATCGCGGAAAGGAAATTATGATATTCCTCTTTCTTTTCTTTAGACAAAGGCGTACCGATATTTATGTCTTCCAAATCATCAATAGTTGGATGATTACCATCCTCCATTTGTGGGATGCCTCAGTTGGTTCCGTTAATTCGACCGAGGTCATGCAAACCTCATAGCCTAGTTTTTTTATTCAAAGGATGGTCTTCGTGTAGAGCTTCGAGTTGCTCCCGCGACAACGCCTTTTCAAATGGCGCTCTCTACCCCTAGCCATTGCATGAGGATGGTCCTGTGACAATATCATATCTCATTTTCTGCATCATGTACAAAACTCGGTTATCATACAGAGAAATAGGCAATGACTCATCGTCTTTATTTTCCAAGGTGATACGAATCAGATTCTTATTTTAATTTTCATACTTAGCCGACTCCTTTTTATCTTGTTCAATTTTACGCCAAACAAAAGGAGGGAAGAGTATAGGCATTTTTGTACCTCTTTTAACGGACGATTTATCGATGATGCGGAATATGGGGTCACCTTCTTTTCTTTGGTCACTTGGTATATACTGATAAATCTGTCGTCCTAATAAGGACTCTGCTGTATTTTTCTTGACCATGTTTGACTCAGGTACTACCACAGACTTTGGCTTGTATACCTTTTCAAAAGGCTCAAAAAAGAATTTCGCATCAGCGTAGAAAGATTCAGCTATGGTAAATGGTCTCTTATCTACAAATATTCTCATTGTTTCCCAGACTGTTCTTTATACTTGACACACTGATGAAGCATGAATGGTACAATTTGGTTTTCATGTAGCCATGGTCGGCCTAACAATGCATTGTATGAAGTAGATGCGTCAGTGATGTGAAATCTCACATATGTGGATAGTGCTTTCAACTTAAATACCAAGGAAATGGTACCCATGGTTTCTTGACCCGATTGATTGAAGCCGTGAATAACCACGTTTGACCGGCTCAAATCCTTGGTGGAATATCCTATGCTTTTCAAAGTACGTAGCGGCAACAAATTTATTGCAATTCCGCCATCTATAATTATGCGATTTGTCGACAAGTCATCAATCTCACCAAACATAAGAAGAGGTTTGTTATGCTTCTTTGAGCCCAACAACATGTCCTCATCCGTGAATATAATATTTAATACATCATTCATTTTAGCTCCAGTCTATGAGACTTCCACTCTATAATCTTCAGGAAATGACAATGTTGTAACTAGTGCCTTGCGTAAATCCGAAGAAAGAGAAAAAGCATCATACACAGAAAGCATAGCTGGTATTTTCTTCAAATGTGAGATTACATCATACTTGACCAAAACCTTAGAGGTCAGGTCAATTGTCTCATTATCAGTTACATATTTGCTCCTAGGCAGCTTTCTAGGTGGAGGATGTGGGTCTGCTAACTGGCAACCTGATCTAAAGTGGACCTGATCCACTCCTGGCGCATCTTCTTCGGGGAAGTGAAGAAGACTCGATATCATCCTCAAATGCACCTATAGTGAGAACATTAAATTCTTCACTTGGAGGAACCTTCATGCGCTTCGCCCTGTGTTTATATATCTTTGGCACAAAGCGAAGAGGATCTACATCTTCCATCACTAGGGGTAGTGCACGACATTTTGGACGTTGCTCCCTCCAGTCTTGGGGTCCATGCGAAGCTAGTAGACTGGACCATTCATCATGGTTGCGGGAAAGTGAGCCTCTCTTTTATGCTGACTCTGCGGCGTGGTCCCATAACCCTGGTGCGATACGAAGCCAAGCTATAGTGAAGAGTGGCAACATTTGTTGTAGCCATCTTCTTCCCTTTCTTTAAGATTTTGAGGAGGTTCGTATTGATAGTCCCCTGGTCGATCATTTTCTGGATGATATTTTTACCACAAAGCAATCATCAAGTGTATGGCCTAATATGAAGTGGTAAGGACAGAAGTTTGGCACATTGAACATATTGGCTTCTTCTGGCCTTTTTGACTTAGGAAGCTCTATAAGTTTTAGCTCCCATAAGCCCCTAAAGAGATCATGGATTTCTTTTACGGGGAAAGGATACTTCCTTTTTTGTCGTTCGCTGAGAGTTGGTCTCCTACCAACCAGTGCATCACTTGGTCCTTGATTCCTTATAGGTGTTCTTCCAGGCTGAAACGGAGACTTGACCTCTGTTGCTTCCATAGCTTGCACTGATTTGGGCTTTATCAGCATTTTTTCTCATTGAACACCTTCTTGTGCAGGCTTATTGAATTTCGTTTTTGTTTGACGAGCGATCAGTTGCATATAATTTTCTATGTATGTAACTTTTGACGCCAACTCTTCAAATGTGACGGGTCTCACTCCTTGCAATTGTATAACCACTTCCGAGCAAAGATTATTCGTGCACATACGCACTGCTTTGGGCTCGGTGATTGGCCGTGGCAATGAAGACTTAGATTACTCTATCTGTTTATAAAATGAGTCACCTTCTCATTAAACCCTTGTTCAGTTTGAGTTAACTCAGTGATGCCCACAGTCCTCTGAGTGCTATAAAATCTCTCAAGAAATGAATTTTGCATTTATTCCCAAGTTTTGATGGAACTCGGAGTTAGCTTGTTGTACCAAGTGAAGGCAGGCCCAGACAATGTCTGCACGAACTGCTTGAGGAGGAGTGCTCCATTATGAGTTGTATCTTGGCAAGCTGCGAGAAAATGGGTTATATGTTCATGAGGAGACCCACTCCCGTTAAATTTGCTAAATTGTGGCTGTATGTAATTGATTGGGAAGGGAACCATGTCTACATCTAGTGGGTACGGCTTAACATACCCTGGACGCATAGAATATTGGGTTTGCATTAAGTGAGTCTTTACCCCCTCAGCAATCATTCTCTATATTGACTCAAGATTAAGTGCATCAGTTCCCTGTTGGCTGCTAGCACTTGCTCCAACATCTCCTTCATTTCCTTTGTTCTGGTTATTACTCATTTGAATTTGAAGGGCTGCTAGCTCGTCTTCTTTTTGTTGAAGCGTAGCTGTGAGGTTGACTAGTTGCATCTCGACCGAACGAGTTTTATTCGTAGTAAGGACTTGCTCTGTATTCTCTGCACCATGGTGAAGTTCCATCTCATTTTCAGAAGGACACGGGGTACTATCTGATACGGGATTATATGATCCGCCACAACTTGACCCTAGTTTTTCGTAATCTGATCCCTTTTGGCTTCGCGTCTTACGACACGGACCTTCTACAATAGCTTTGCGTGGCTTCTTCCTCTTGAAGTGTGTCGAGGCTGAGGAGGTTTCACTATTGTTGTTTGTTGCCCCTTTGACACCAACTAGCATTGCATTGAATACTTCAAATGAGTTACCTAAAATTTTCTTATGAGCTGCCTGCTTCACATATTCTTGTCGTCGTGAATTCGCCTTAACAAATTCTTCATATTTTGGCCACTTTGAGAGAGTTTCTATGTGTCGCATGATGGCGCCACCAATATTATCAATAGATATAGATCAACCCGGAAGCATCTCCTTCAAATCTTGGCAGACATTCTGTGTGATGATGGCATGGAAGCTAGCATGGCTTCCTCCACGGATCCTAGCATTGGTCTTCCTGTCTCTATTTCCGATGGGGAATGCTACTTGCTTCCGTTGTTGATTCATCATGTTTGCATCAGTTGCTACAGGGAAATTGAGCCATGCACGGTGGGGCCTCTGCCGTCAACGATGGTTGCGTGTTGGATCGATTGAGCCTTCAAATGATGGTCTTGGCACTGACACTGATGAGGAAAAAGGATCAGATACTGAAGCAGTTGGATCCACATGACTAGCTTGGAAATCTTCTGAAGTGACAAATACCCCCTGGCACTAGAGCGAGTGTATATTGCTTGGCTCACCCACTTGGCATGTTCCAATGAGATTATAGCCCATTGCAGGGATAAATTCAGGTGCATCAACACAAAGTTGGTTCCTTGGACAAGTGGATCTTCCATGTGATGAAGACTCGGTGCCCTCAACCATTATAGCTTTTCCTTTATCCGCGAAGGAGGCCCTCTGAGCCGCCATTGTGGGGCTTGAGATAGGCTTATATGAGCTTTCTCCTGTCCCTTCATGTGCGCCCACCTTATGTTTTGAAGGTGTAAGGGGCATTGCGACTTTAGTTGATGTAGTCGAAGTAGATTGTCTCGGTGAAGCAACCTTTAGTGACCTCGTACGTTTTGCAAGAACGGGCCACTCTTCGGGCGTCATGCGTACAACCTTTGCTAGTGCCTCATGACTTGTGAACCTGATAGGCGACATCTTTGTGAAACCCGGAGAAACTGAAGTAGATGAAGCAGCTTTGCGTGCATGCTGATCCTTAGATTATCTTGCAGCTACACGCATCCTTCTCTTTGCTGACTTTGTGAGAACAAGAGTAAACCCTTCCTTTAGTGCAGGGGAGACTTCCCTTTCTTCTGTCCCAATCGAGGACACAATTGTGGTTTCCAAACTCTTGCTAACCGAGGCCCACAAGCGGACCAATTGGCACGTCCAATCAGAGGTCACCAAAGCGGCGAGTGATGAACTGTTGTACTTGTCCCTCCACACCTTTAAATGAAGAAAACCAGATATTAGTTTTCTTCATCTATATTTTTTGGGTATATGCATACATAATATTTTATGCTTACATACTATGGAAATTCATATGTTGCAATCCTATGTTGGAATTCAAAGATGAGGGGTGAAATATGTCCCACCGGGCGTAGGGATGGCAATGGGTATCCATTACCCACGTACCCTGTGGGTAAAAACCCTATTAGGGTAAGGGTATGAGACAAAATTTTACCCATGGATATATAAATAGAAAAATCTCAAACCCATCGGGTAGAGCGGGTACGGGTATGGGATCACATAACCCATACCCACATACCCAAGTACCCATATAAAATCTATGCAGACTCAAAATTATCTCCACAATCTACACCATGTCAAGTATTTGTGAACTAAATGTGTATGCCTATGTGTTGTTGTTTATGTATATATGATGTTGTTTATAAGTATATGTTGTTGTTATAATATAGTTTTGTAAACTATATTATTTGATGCAATTTTTATATATAAGTTGTTTAAATTGATGCTTGCAAACATGGGTAATTTTACCCGCGAGTACCCGTCTACCTTGTCGGGTAACGGGTATGGAAAACAATTGTACCCGTTCATGGATATGAGTAAGGGTGATGTGTAAGCTTAGACGGGATGGGTAAGGGTATGGGGAGGATCCACCCGTACCCATACCCTGCGGATGCCATTCCTAACCGGGTGTGCCAGAATGGGAAAAATGGCGAGGCGTGAGAACACGCGTCCATGTCATTGATACAGAATGAATAAATTTAAAGCATAAATGTGTACAACAAAAGAGAATCAAACATTGCAGGTACATATTTCTAGAACTCTTACATTTTCAAAAAAATTCTGTTAATTACATCTCCGAATAGAAAACCCCTGATTAAGAATTCCATCATTTCTACTACATGGGATTACAACATATGACTATTACAAAATGATAAAAGAAAAATCTTCCTCCATGTTGTCGTCGACGCTAGCATGCTCGGGGGAGCCTTGGAATTTGTTGAAGTTATCATATGGAATGCATTTCATTATATATTTTTTCTTTTATTTGACTTGTACTGATACATGCTTAAATGGCTTCATCCAGTTTCCTTAATTGATTAACCAATACATATACTTTGATTTGTATTTGTTTATTATATGAGAAAATTACTTTACTGGTTAATCAACCTGCTAAATGAGCCTTCAAACATCATGATATGGGACATAAAATCATGCACGTATGCTATGCATGCAAAACACTCTAGTACTAACATATATATTACTTTTATTTTATGAGTAGATGATCATATCTACGTTTTCTAGATATATGCAAGCCGTATGGGGATGCATGGTTTAACTTTCATCTTATGTGAAGATGCGACTTTTTAAGAATTTATTTTGGTGACGTATGCAAATGCACTACAATATTTAAAGTGCAATAAGACTCATATTATGACTCTAGTCATTTTTGGTCTTTATCATGTGTATGAACGTCCATATGAAGGGACGATACAATTTTATTTTAGTCGGGTGGATGCCCGCCAACTAGCCTAGAATTATCTAGGTACAACATGTTCATTTTACTTTGCATGCGTATTACAGATTCGCCAATATCTAGTTATTTGCTATTGATGCAGGCTAGCACTATTTGGGGCTAATGCATATTTTTAGATAGTATATCCATCTAGTCTAGTTTAGGGACATTCGACTAATACTATCCATGATTTGATGACGTTTCGTCTATGTGCTATATAGACATTCTATGGCTTATTTTCTTGGTACAACATGCACCCATGTAACTGCATGAAATATGCAACTATGAGTAGTGTGTTTGATGATCACTTGCTAATTTTTGTTTTTATATGAAACTATAGTAGCTTACGCATGGAGCCTACATGGACTATAGTTTACTTATCATTTTGTTGTTGATTTTCCCCCAAGCCATACCTTTGTCATCATTTTGTTGAGAACAAAGTCTCCATGCTATGTAAGGGAGACAATACCTTGATTTGTGTCAACATGACCAAATCAGAGGTGATTTTCATGTTATTTATACTTCTTGACGTGTGTCAATATGACCATGGCAAGAATAAAATATCAAATTTGTGAGAATACCTTTTGACATGTGTGAATATGATCATGCTAAGAATAAGATCTCAAACATGGTGAAAATACTACTTGACATGTGTCAATATGACCATGCCAAGAGTCAGATCTCAAATATGGTGAAAATACTACTTGACATGTGTCAATATGAACATGGCAAGAACAAAATATCAAATTTGTGGACGGTAGAGGCTACTTGGCATGTGTCAATATGATCAAGCCAAGAGCAAAGATCATGCTACTTGGAGAAAAAGTTCTTGACCTGTGTTGGTACGACCAAATCAACAATCCTGATGTAGAGAAAAATTTACTTGGCTCATGTCAATATGATCAAGACAAGAACAAAAATTAGGCAACATGGGGATGAATTCATGATCTGTGTCAACATGGCCAAATCAAAAATCATCATATGAGGAGATGTTACTTGTCTCATGTCAACATGACCAAACCAAGAGCAAAAACTAGGCAACATGAAGATGAATTCATGATATGTGCCAACATGACCAAATCAAGAATCGTCATATGAGGAGATGCTATTTGGCTCATGTCAACATGACCAAACCAAGAGCAGAGATTGAGAAAACATAGAAAAGTTCGCCAGTGGGAGAAGCCACGGATTAGGAGAGAACCATCTATCTTACCTTCTTGCTGAACTCCTTCAAATATCGTTCTCCACACGTATGTGTGTGGGATGTTTGTGGCAGAATTTGTGTGTAGCAGGTGTGCAGCGATGGAAGGAGCGCAACAGCCGAACGAGCAAAAAATGATCACCAGCCCTCTATGCGCTAGGTAGGCTGTATTTATAGCCGCGGGCGAGCAACAGAGCACTCACGCGCGCGCCCACGTTCCTGATCGTGGCATCGTGCGTGGAATCGTGGGAGCTCCTTTCTTTATTTCATTTTCTTAATTAATGGCTAGTTGATCGAGATTTGACCCGGCCATTTGCATCTGATTAGCTAATGCGTTTGGATTATTTTAATAGACGCGTGGGCCTTGGCTCCACTGTTTGCATGCATGCATGTGCAGCATCCTACATCCATGCAATGTGGCCATATTTTTTTAATAGGCTGAGTCTGATTAGCTACTGATGACTCAGGCTTATGGTGAGGGTGTGCATTGATTATTTCCTGTGCAATTTAAAGTCTAATTTCATATATGATATGAAATGAATACATTGACCAAATTTTACTAATTGGATACATATGTGTTGATACCTTATTATGAGCGTCATTTATTTATTTTTATATACCGCCTGTGTATTTGTTAGCGTGATATTTTTATGCATCGCGCCGATATTTCTCCTCGACATTGGAACAAGAGTTCATTTATCATATGGTCGATATTTTAGAATTATCATGATTTTATGTCTGTACTCGACACCCGCCGTAGTTGGTGACGTGCATGGATGAACGTTATGTGTAATTTTAATATATCTTTTAGCCGAGTGTGTCATTTTAATTAGGACAAATAATTCATGAAGATTTCTATTCATTTTACAAATTTTACAAATATCGGCTCGTTTATTGATTTACTTCTTGTGCCTGCTATTTTATAGTGAGCGGCAACAATTCACCATGCTCATTTCTCAATGGTGTATCTCATCATTTGTAGTAATTTATCTGTTTGAATTGCACTATATTTTCTTCGGCTAAAACCGGTGTCAACGGGACATGATGAGATTTGATGATTATGTACTAACGTTTGTCATAAAAGTTTTATCAAGTTTTGTGTGGATGAAGTGTTTGAAGGTCGAGGAGGTATCGATATGAGAAGAATAAGAAGATGCAAGAGCTCAAGATTGGGATGTCCAAGGCATCCCAAGTAATTATTCAAGGATACTCAAGAGTCTAAGCTTGGGATGTCCTCGAAGACATCCCATCTTTCTTTTTCAATAATTATTAGTATGTCTCGGTTTTTGTTTTGTTCACATGATATGCGTAAATTCTTGGAGAGTCATGTGCCTTTTTTTTCCTTTTAGCAATGCACCATGCTGGTCTAGAAAAGTCCATGACTGATTTTTAAAATGCTTTTTACACTTCACTTATATCTTTTTAGTATGGTCTTATAGAATGCTTCATGTGCTTCATTTATATCATTTGAAGTTGGATGTCTGTTCTTCTACATATATAAAACCATTATTTGTAGAATGATTTTCTGCTTCACTTATATTTATTAGAGCATGGTCAGGTTTTTTGTAGAAAGAATTAAAATCTCATGCTTCACTTATACCTATTTAGAGAGTCAACGAGAATTGGTCATTTACATTATTAGTCTTAAAATCCTACATAAAATTTGTAAAGCACTGAATATGATATGTTTGATTCCTTACAATAGTTTTGCGATATTAAGATGGTAATATGTAGGTGCACTAGTAGATGATTGTGGATTAGTAAAAATATTGATGTTAAGGTTTGTGATTTCCGAAGCATGCACATATAGTCTCTAGTTATGCAATGAAGATTGGAGCATAATTTATCCTTGATTGAAATCATGTGCGCTGTTGAATCGGGGGCACGCGATGGTTAACTCCTCTCAACCTCCTCCCTAGGAGCATGCGAGTAGTAATTTGATTTGTGATAAAACTAATAAAACTTTGCAATAAGTATATGAGTTCTTTATGCCTGTTGTGAATCCATGGACATACGCAATCTCATCTATTCATATTTTGCTAGCCTTTTCGGTACCATGCATTGCCCATTCTCACCTCTTCAATGATGTTTCGGTCTATTTAGATTTTTTTTGTTTGTGTGAGAGATGAGACGAAAATAAACTAGTGAGAGGGGATAATGAAAGGTGAGACGAAAAAATCGAACAAAAATAAATGAATATAATATGGAGGTGAGACGAATCTATCACAACCAGAGACTCCTCTTTTAGGAACACTAGTAGCCTCGCACGTGCACGCATGTCTCAACAGGACACGTCATACGATTCAAGTTGATGATTTTTTTGAACTGGCCAGCAATTGCTGGTTTTCATTAGCTTAGCAAAAGAGAGCGACAAAATGTTTGATCAAGTGACCAGTGGACGGATGGAGAAATACAACAAAAGAAAGGAAAAACAGGGATGGCTTCATCATGCTGATATCTCACGGGACGTGCCCAAAAGGGTGCTCTAAGCATTTTGCACCCGCGATCCTCCATTGCTCCATGTCTGAGCGGCACTCAAGTTGATGTCACTTTTTAGTTTTTACATACACAATACAAAGTATATCGTATGGACATATAGTGTGCCACTTACTCTTAGTTCCATTAAAGAGATGGAAAGAAGCAAAGTCAATAGGACAGACCAATCTTGGTTGACCGAAAAAATATGAAAAAATTCAATATATGACAAAATTCAATACAAAACTCATAAATCGGTGGCACGACGCTAATCATCACGGACCAAAAAAAGTACAAACAATAATATCACTAATAGTTTGAAATCAAACTGAATAAATTGTTGCTAATGTGGTTGTCTAATTGTCAGGAGAGAATGTCTGGTGTACTTTTATCTTCAAAAGAATCATTTTCATCATATAGCATCTTAACCTTGTAGATCAACCAACCTGATTAGCTCATCTCACATTAAACAGAGTAAAACAATTATCATCATCTACCATCATAGTTGGCACTTCCAATGTATATTTTCCAATTAACTCTAGTGTGGAAACGGTCAACCAATATCAGAATATCCTACTCTAACTAAACAACATCAGAATATCATCCAACCCAACATCTTAACTTCTCAATGATGAAAATAGAAGAGAAACATGGACAAATGCAAAGCATGAAGAAAGTGGACCACATAATAATGACCTTCAAGTGAGTAGTTTTACTGTACTTGTTCCAAATTAACAACAATGTATGAGTAAAAAAGTAAAAGGGACAATAGTAGTAACTCTGAAATTAGTTCCCTATGGCACCTATATATAAAGAGATGGCTGAAAAATTCAAAGGTTGTCACAATGAAATATATTAAATAAAAAGAAAGCTTGCAGTAGCTGCATTAGTATATAATTGCAGTGGTCAATTGTTCATGAGTAGATTATGTGGAATATATAACTGAAGTTTCTTGTTCTCCATCTCAGTCTGTTCTCACCTCACGGTTCCTTCACGTTAGAATCTTCACCTCTTCACGCTTGTTTTGAGTTCGTGAACCAAAAAATTGACCACAATCAGAGTGAGTTACTTGTTAGATCGCACCTCCACACCACTACAGTCATCCACCTTTTTGACGCCACTTGCCTGGCCAGGAGGTTTATCCTGCTCGGCCGGCGTCGTCTTGACCAAGTTGGATAGCTGCAGCAACATAATGTTTCCTTGCAGATGGCTCATAAATCAAAGCAAATGGACGAAGAATGAAGAAAAAACTCAGAAATCACAGAAGCTATCAATAAGAGAACACAAACTTGCAGAACTTTACATGAACAATCTCCATTATTGAACAATAAAAATATGCTCCAGGGTGAAGGAAAAGCCGAAGCGACATGGCCTTCCAACATGCTTTTCGCTAGTCTCCATTGCAATACCATCCACAGAAGGTAATAAGAAGAAACCGGATCAAGCATTATGTTTTTCTTTATAAGAGTTTAACCTATTCCTATCCTCATATTTTGATAAAATAATCGCTAACCAATCAACCATCGGTCTAAAGAATCAACAGTAATTAATAACTATGAAAAATCTCTATCTAATAATAAAGCGCTTAAAGCTTCTGGTCGTACGTCATGAAAAATACCCTCAAAGTTCGCCAGAATTACCCACCATTGCCACCTATAAGTGAGAAAAAACGATTCGTTTTTTCTATAGCCACCGAGCGAAGGTTCTGTTTCATATAGTGTAGATGCCCTGGCATATAATATGCACGTGGTTGACGTAGTGGCTAGAGCATCGCTCACCCATCTGGCGGAGCTGAGTTCGATCCCGCCCTTTGTTCTCCTCGCGCAACCTTTTTTTTTTCTTTATCCTTGTCAAGTGTCCGCTTAGCAGCAGTTGCGCTGCACGGAACAAATTCGGTCCATGTATACTCTTTTAAACTTTCTTTTTGCAGATTTCAGTTTTCTTTAAATGTTTGTATCTTTCAAATCATAACTTCAAATTTAACATGTCATATATGAAAATCGCTCGAAAAAATATGTAGATTCTGAATATGATATTAACTTGCATGTTAATCATTCTTAAAATTAAGTTGGTTGCATCCTTAATTAATACTTTCCTTTGTATGTGATATTTAAAAAAATGCCTATTATATACGTTTCTTACACATTTAGATATGATAGTATGATACTCTCACAATAGCAATGATTGTCAACATAGGGGATTTTGATTCCTATCAACTATCATGTATACTCTTTTAAACTTTTTTTTTGCAGATTTAAGTTTTCTTTAAATGTTTGTATCTTTCTAATCATAACTTCAAATTTAACATGTCACGTATGAAAATCGCTCAGAAAAATATGTAAATTTTGAATATGATATTAACTTGCATGTTAATCATTTTTAAAATTAAGCTTTTGTTGCATCCTTAATTAATACTTTTCTTTGTATGTGATATTTTAAAAATGCCTATTATATATGTTTCGTACACATTTAAATTGAGTAGATATGATAGTATGATGCTCTGACAAAAGTGGTTATTGTCAACATATGGGATTTTGATTCCTATCAACTATCATATGTTAATGGTTACAAAATGCATATATCATCCTCTCTATTTCACCGAGCGCACAATAATCAAATCATATACAATGATGTACACTAAAAAATTAATACAAACTGTAAACTAATGACTTAATGCTGATTTTCATATTATTTGAAACCATGCCCATAAAGATTTTTCATTAAGAATACTAGTGTTGATATTCAACCTTGAACATTTGTTTTGCATGTCCTTACAGATTAACAGTTTTCGGTGAAGATGTATAACACGTTAGCAACTAAATTAAACTTGACTTGAATTAGAGTTGCAAACACATATAGCAACAAAAAATAATGTTCTTATGCACAGCCTATCATTGAGTGCTAAAAATTACTTTCTTATTTTGTACCTAATGCACTATTTGTTGGGCGCCGCTGAGTAGGAAGGCCAACAAAGGCATGAATTGATATCGGCAACTAGGTAGATATTTATATTGTCTAATTGAACACAACTTCACTACACTTGCAAAATCGTTCCACTTTGTTTTTTGCGCAACACCATTTATATGTTTTTCTCGTACGACATCATGAAAAATTTCTTAGGATTTATTGATCTCGTCGAGTGTATATATGAATGATGATTTTATTTTCTCTCGTTACAACGCACGAGCATATTTACTAGTATTAATTAACAGAACTAAGATCTTCTCACCTTTCAACCAGGCATTTTGTAGAATAACCTTGTAATGAACGTATAAGGAAATTTTCACACAAGAAAACCCTACAAGGCTCACCGTGAAGTGTTCGTACGTAGTCTTCTCGCATTTCAATGTAAACCATACCTGCTTGCAAGGGGCAGGATGCAGTGCCAATACATTGTAATTTTTTCAAGTATATGAGTTCTTTATGCCTGATGTGAATCCATAAACATACGCAAATCTCATTTATTTATATTTTGCTAGCCTCTTCGGTACCATGCATTTTTCATTCTCATCTCTTCGGTAATGTTCTGATCTATTTAGATTTTTTTGTTTGTGTGAGAGATAAGACAAATAAATCCGTGAAAAGGGATAGTAGAAGTTGAGATGAAAAAAACCAAACAAAAAAAATGAATATAATATGAAGATGAGGCGAATCTATCACAACAACAAGAGAAGTAAGGATTCGAGTACAAAACTTTCCTAGGTCTCCGCTCTCTTGAAGGCAAAGAACCACCGGCTGTTGCAGCAACCTCTCCACCGCCCCGTGACCATACCCACCCTTCTAATGACACGTTATCTTCTATTTCTAAATAGCTACATCCCACTAACTATTTTTTCTAGACATGCGACTATGCCACATGAACAAGTCATGCATGCAAGTCATAAATTACATTGTTTTTACATTACTATATGCATGCAAGCATGATACCATCAATTCATGCATGTTACTCATTTTTTTTTTGCATTACATTTTACATTAACAATATATGTGTTGGTCATTTGCATCATACATATGTATTTTACATTCACATTTCTGTTTGAAAGGACATTCTTTTAACTGCGATTTATTTCTTTTTATCTTTTTATACCCTTTGTATTTTATTTTTATTTTAAGCTAACATTCTCTTTTCATTAGTTATATAGATATTTATGTAGATTTTTTTTATGTATTTGTTTAGCAAGTATCCCGGACCAACGGGGCATCGTCTAGTTTTTTTAATAGACGTGCCCTTCCTGCCTCCCCTTCCTTCCTCTCCTCCCACGTCACTTCCACCTACCGCCGGCGTACTCCTACTCGCCGCTCTCCAATCCTCCCAACGGGGATGACGACAGAGGGTCTGGTGCCGATCACGCGGGACTACCTCGCGCGCTACTACGACGAGTACCCGCTACCCCCGATCTCCGACGGCGTAACCGCCCTCGCTGCCCGCCTCCGCGCTCTGTCCGCCGACCTCGCCGCCGCCTCTCCCTTCTCCCACGGTGAGCGCTTTATCTGGTGCCTCGCTGCGATTCGCTTGCTTCTCGACTCCGCTGCTGCTATCTTTGATCTTACTAAGATTCCTAAGGAGTGGAATGGGTACAGTAATCTTGTTCGGTTCTTCTAGTGCGGGTAGTTTCCTGCTCGGGGGCAGGCTAGAAATTGGAGGCTGCATCCCTTTCTTCGGTCTAGAGAGACTCAAAACGATTAAAATCAGTTATTGCCAGCATAATAACCGAGGTGGGTATGCTTCTCAGGGTTTGTACGAGTTCAGTTCTTTTTCCCTATTATATGCAGAATTTGGTCAGTGACTAACTAGTAACTAGTGCTGTTATCTTGTATGAGTTGCTAAATGCCACTAAATACTATTTGACTTTAAGGTTTAGTCTTAGAAGCTGAAACTGCAGCAGGATTTGATCCTTGGCATGCACTAATTATATTTTGAAACGAGGCAAAAGACTTGCCATTTTCATTGATTAAGAAGAAGAAAATTGCCCGGTTAATTTGCAGAAAACCGGGCTAAAGCCGATATAACCCAACCCATATGACATGGGCACCACCGGCCACCCTGGCCACCGACATGGGCCGAAGCCGCAAAGAAGAAATGCCATCCGTTGAGGAGTCGCAAGCGTCATCGACATCACCGTTTGCCTCGAACGGGCGATTCCGACTTCACCATAGAGCTCCATCATCAAAGCCAACCCGCAAACAGCCGCAGAAGCCACCACGGCACATGCCAACGGATGGCCACACGCGCAAGCAACCGTCAACTCCGACTTTGACGACGAGCATCGAAAGGGGAATATGCAGGACTTGCTCCGATCGTGCCCTCCGCAAACGACCATCGAGTGCCTCTCATCGTCACCACCTGGACTCGCTCCGTCACAGCTCCGACTTCAAAGCAACCAAGCAACCAATGGGAGGACACGTCGGACACGCCGGGAAGAACCGATTACCGAAGTCCACACCGTGACCCGAGCTCCTCTCGACGCCATCATCGTTGACAAAACAGAAACCAGCGCCCGTCTCAGCAAACCACGCGGCGAAGATGTCGCCGTCTACCTGCTTCGAGACGATGCCCCCAAGGAGGAAGGAGACGCCTCCATCACCCGATCCCCCTGACCAAAGGCTTCCCTCAGGAGCCAATGCCGTGAAGAAGGAGCACACCTCCAAGACGACGCTTCCAAGAAAGGTCACGACACCCGCGGGCGCCGCCATCGTCGGCTCCGATGAATATGGGAACAAGGATTTCTCTCAGAGTTGTGCCGACCACCTGCTGTCACAGACCATTGCACACCAGCCAGCATCCTAGCCAAAATCGACCTCACTCTGGCTGCGGGATCCCATGATCCACCACTTCCAGACATGCACCACCCCCTGGCCAAAGATGCCAACCACCACCGCAGCACCGTCGTGACCACCACCACCGCAACAACCACCTGCATCACAAGGAGCATCAACCAGAATGGAGCACCAGCGCGCCAGATCCAGATCGAGCTAAGCGAAGCAGCTGAGCAGGAGCAGGCCCTCCACTTGCAGCACACCTCGCGCCCGTCACACCCAGCAAGTCGCCATGCCTGACGCGCCCAGCCGCCGCCGTGCAGACCGACGATCCACGCCCCACACGCGCATCAGAAGTCACCGCGAGCACGCTGTTCGCACACGCCGTCCACGCCCAGGCCGCACTTGAAGCTCGGACCAAAGCCGGCGCCCCACCCTCTGCCCGCAGCCAACGCGAAGCTCCGCGCGCCGGCCGCTATCCACCGTAAGCTCCCCCTTGCGAGCGCCCAGGAACCGACAGGAAGAAGAGGCCCTACCGTTGCCGGATCCGTGCAGGGAGGAGGGGGCGTGGTAGAGGAGGGGGCTGAGTTGCCGCCTGTGTCACCCCAGGTAGGGAGCGACGTGAGGGCTGGGAGATAGGATTCGTAAGAAACTAAAATCTGATGCATGCACTAATTATAATTGGCCTTTCTATAGTGCTTTTGTTAGCCGTGTGGACGTTTGGTTTGACAGGGGCGTCTAATTTGTTACATTCGAGTGCTGCTCATCAGTCCTCGAAGCCATTTATGTTTCATCTTTGTAGTAAGATTGTATGCGATCGACCTGTAAAAGACCTGTGCGTTACAAAGGGTGCCATATGGTTAATTTTAGTTAAGACAAACAACAAAAATGAATTATTAGAAATAGAAAGGGAAAATCCCTTTTACTGTACGGTGGGTGCTCACATTAGCAGTGGAAAAAAGAAATGTAACTCTCTTAGAAAGGGAAAGTAGGTGGGAAATTGGGGGCAGGGACAATGGTTTTAACATTTTGAAATGAAAATTTCCATTTTGTCTGTAAATCTTGAATGAATACGTTTTGGCCACTTAGTTGACATACTGGTACCGAACCGACATCAGTGAGACGATCAGTAAAAAGCAAGACGAACTTAGTCTACAGAAAAAGGTCAAGTCCCATTAAAGATAGAGAAATATGCATGCTAGCATAAGTTATCAGTGGCGGATCTCATGCGTTGGTTTCTTGCGACGTGTGTATAAATCCATGCAGGGTGTTATTAGCAGAAGTTCTACAAATGTGTAAGGGTTAACACTAAGATTAAAACCATTTCATATCTGTACCTTACTATCTAAGAGAAGAAGATTTTCACTAGGACATCAGCTCCTACTCTTTGGCTGTCATAATTATGGAACATTGCTTGGGTGATCTTTCTGAAGCAAGTATTGTTCTGACATGATAAATCTATCTGTTTCGCATGTCCAAGATGAGGAGCACTTGGAACAAGAGGCATCTGGTGTACCTGCCCATAAAATAGATGAGAACATGTGGAAGAACAGAGAACAGATGGAAGAGATTCTGTTTCTGCTTAATAAATCTCGTCGTCCCATTGCTGTAAGTTTAGTTATGAATCTTGCTGCAAGGATGACTTCTACCTTCTAATTTTGTAGTTAACATTTGTCATGTACTTGTGATCAGCTTCAACAGAAGTCCACACCAGAAGACGCTGAGATAGTTTCCACACTTGATGATTGTGAAACTAAATTGAAGGAGATGTTGAAAAAGTTAGAACAGTTTCAGCTAAAAAATGCTGATAATGTTTTCAATACAGGTTGACATTCTTTCCTTCTGTTTACTTTTACTTTTAACTATTTCATAAATAGAGGTAAAAATACAATTACCCATTGTAACTTGTATACTGCGCACCTAATAGTTTTGTACTGGTTATTTTCTAGGATGTCCTGGACATAGATGATTGAATCTCGTTCCCATATATTTTTTTCTTTTCGAGAAAACGCAAAGGCTTTGTGTTTCATTTGATTGAAAAGATAGAGAGTACAATCCTCCTAGGAGGTTAGTGATACATGGGCTGTGCGCCCGGTCAGTGAACATCCCAGGATATGGGCAGAACAACCCGTAGCCCCTGTGCTCCAGCGAGTGCCCAACACTTGGCCTCGTCTCTGATCCTATCCACTAATGCATCGATCGAAGGTCGCTCGTTGTCGAAGGCGCACTCGTTCCGGTGTTTCCAGATCATCCAGGGGACAAGCAAGGCGATTGACTGTAGGCCTTTGCGCAGCGCCTGTGGAGACTGCTCCCTTGCTTTCTGCGACCAATCCACGAGTGTAGGCTCGTTTGTGGGTGGTGGTACTGGTATGCGTGTCCAGGCTAGGATGTCGTGCCAGGTTTGCCTACCAAACGGACATGCCAAGATCAGATGTTGTATCGTCTCCGGTGCTTGGTCGCACAAAAAGACATCTGGGTAGTGTGGTAAGCCGCGTCGGGCGAGCCGCTCCGCCGTCCAACATCGATCTTGTCCTGCCAGCCAGTTGAAGAACCTGACGCGAGGCGGCGCCCAGCTCTTCCATGTCAGCTTCCAAGATGGGCAGCGCATGGAACCGTGGAATGTCGTGGCATAGCAGGATTGGGCCGAGTATGTGCCGCTTGCCGTCCACTTCCATTGCATTCGGTCTGGCTCGTGTGTGAGGATGATGTAAATATTGCCCAATCTCGTGTATCCCGACGACCCCTTGAATGTCGCGAGCCCAAGAGTTTGTAGCCACGGAGTCAACAAGAGGTTGTAGCTGAGCGGTGGGGCGTCACTTCGTCAATGGAATGCCGAGGTATATGATAGGTAGGTCCACCACCGTGCATCCCAATTGCGCGATCATCGCGGTCGCGACTGGATCTCTGTGCATAATGGTGGCCGAACTTTTCATATAGTTGACTCGTAGGCCGCTGGCGTTTCCGAACACAGTGAGGATGCCCTTGATGGCCTCCATGTCATCCGGTGTGGCATGGCAGAACAACATGACATCGTCTGCGTACAGCGAAATAGCCGGAGTGTTTCGCCGAGGGTGCAGCTGCCGCAGGATACCGCAGTTGTGTGTGCGGTGGATGAGGCGGCCAAGAATGTCCACGGCAAGCACGAAGAGTTGCGGGGACAGGGGCCCTTCACTGTTTCCTGAGATTTTCCTCAGTTGTTAATCCCACAGTCTCACATATTAGCTCTATGATATCTCTTGTTGTATTTTGAGACGAGTCTGTACCATGTTGCCTTCCGGTCATTTTTGAACTATTGATTTCTGGAACTGAAATTTGTATAGTAAAACAGTACTTCTTTCGTCATGTTAATTGCCTTATCATTTGGTATTTGACCTGCATTTACAACATCTGTAGTTATGACATACATGCCACAAGACTTCCGCGGTACATTGATCAGACAACAGCGAGAACGCTCCGAGAGAAATAAGCAAGCGGAGGTGGATGCTGTAGTTAGTGCTGGTGGAAGCATTCATGATAGATATGCATTGCTATGGAAGCAGCAAATGGATAGGTTCTTCTCCTTACATTTATTGCTCTACAAATTTTCATTATCAACAAATTTGTAATTTTTTTCCATTTTGGTATGTAGGCGGGTGCAATTAGCACAGCTTGGTTCTGCAACAGGTGTATATAAGACACTTGTTAGGTACTTGGTTGGTGTTCCACAGGTTAGCCAAATTGTTCGATCCATATTCACCATATTATATGATGACGAAGATGATGATGAGAACATCGTTATTCTAAATTTGAGAGAACACTGGATTATTACGAATTTCATTCCATCTAATATGGGCATATCATTATCAAGATGTAAATTGTTGAATGTTCCCTCAAGTACTTATCATTACTTCTTTTAGAATGCAATGTTAAACGGTGACATGGTAACACCCAGTTTCTTGTGCTGACCATTGCAGGTGTTATTGGATTTTATTCGACAAATAAATGATGCTAATGGGTATGTATGCTACTATTTTTATTGTAACACAAGTTAGCATGTACTGCCATGTACATAGAGTGAAGGACAAATATTGAAGATGACATTTCTTTCAATTGAATTTTCTCGTCAGACCTATGGAAGTGCAAAGAGAACGTTATGGGCCAGCACTATACACAATTACAAAACTGGTGCTTGCAGTTCGGTTGTATCTACATCTCGCTTTAGCACGATATGGACAGAAGAAAATGTGAGCTAGCTTTTATTTGAAAGAGTATACACTTTTTAACTAGCCATAGAATATCTTACGTGAACTAGCTGTGTCTGCATATGCCCCTTTTTAATTCTAATAACTCTGAAACTCTATTTAAAAAATAAACAGAGGGAAGGATGACATTGCTGTGTTGCAGCAGGCAGTGGTTATATACACTGAGGAATTTGGGAAGTTCACTACATTCATCGGGTACTATAATTTCATTGTCAACCTTATCTAGCTAACAGCTGTTATGCTCTAACAATAGTATGTTAATTTTCTATGTTCCGATGTTCCATACTAGTGCTTCACATATACGTTTAAATTTTTAATTCGAATGATCTTCTGTTCATACTCTGCAAATACTTAGATCCAAAGAAGAAATACATAATATTATACAACCTTATTTTTGTGGGCTACAGGATTCAATAAGTTTGGCTTCCTGCTTCTTCACATGGTTTTGATACATTTTGAACCTAATAGCTATTTCTTGTTTTTTTGCTCTGAGCGCTTTAGTTTGAGGCATTGTTTAACTTGTTAACTTGATCTTAGCATCTTTGTTGTCGACCTACTTTATTGTAGCATTTAGCATTTGGTGCCTACTGATTTCAGCAAATAATTGTAATCTATAAATAACACGAAGAAGTCTAATCTCTACTGTAGGAAGTTAGATGCTGATCATGCAATGCAGATTCACCAGCCTCAGCCCGAATAGATCCTAATATATGACATGCAGAATTTCTTACTTCTATTTTTGACTGTTAACACTTAACACTCTGTTAACTGCTGAGAGAAACTATTGCAGTGAGGTTTTTGTGAATGCCCCATTCTTCATATCTGCTGAGGATGCAGGTGCTGATTCGAGGTACTTACTCGATTCAGTTCAAATTTGATGCATTTTGCTTTTCTTATTTAGCATTAGCTCGCTACGAAGCATGGAGAAGTTTTGGAAGGGCTTGCAGAACTGAAAGACTTTTGTTTTTACACTTCATGTAGGAAAAACGATGAGTACCGAGAAACCATTATTCCAGCGGGAAAGACACATGAGGTACCATTTTAGTCGGACACAGTTTTTTTTATCTTGGCTCATTAATGAACTAAAACCACGACACCTATTCTAGATTGGAGGGAGTACGAAATGCAAATTTGGTCGGCAGTTACCTAAATATTTGAATATTAGTTTGGAACATCCGTTAACTGTTTTTTTATTACTTTTAGGGTTTCAAAATGCTTACGTTCTGTCAATCATTATTGTACAGGTTATTTTAAGTGTTGAGGCTGTCAACTCATATATTGCATGGGATTTCTCGTTGCAACAAGGGGCCCTCAGCACACTGCTGGTACTCTGTCTAACCCCTACTGCCAAGAAACACAAAATGATTAGCAATTTCCTGTTGTGTAGTCAGAATCTTTATGCTAGTTGGAGTGGATTTTAACTGTGTTGATTGCTGTGTTATACTTCTACGTGTTTTCAATAGCTTAGCAAGCATAAGTGTGGGGATCAGGGACTTATTCAATTACTTTGTGCAAAGATATGACGATGTTGTGTTTATATAACCAATCTGTTAAGATCATCCGGAGCTATCCAGGTAGAAAGATATTCATCCAACTAACCCAACTACGGAGATATATATGCATTGTGCCGACACCTTCCTAAGTAGGCTCTGTGGTATTGGTTGTTGATCTTCTTCACACTTGAAGGTGGATCGACACAAACACAAGAAAAGAGGAATACTCAAGACAAGATCCAATCACACATCCACTAAATCCACACACACATATGAGATACAAGATCCAAACCCAACAAAGGTAGGTAAGAGGTAGCTAGTTCATCCCAATCTCAAGGAGAAGGGGGCCTTGAATCAAGATGGATCTTCACTTAGAGGGGCCTTGAGTCCTCTATCTTCTCACATGGAGGTCTTGATCTTCATGTGAGTAGTGGGTAGATATGAGCAAAGCTCTCTCTAGATCTGAGCTATCACTTTGCTAACCCTAATCCGTCCAAGTGAAGGGGTATTCATGGTATAGGGACAGAGGGGGATACATGGGTCAAAACCCGAATGGCTGCGCACAGGCAGTACCGGACGTTCGGTGGTTGCCGGTCGTCCGGTGGCTTGCGAGGGACCGGTTGCCCGGTGTTGGACGGACTTCCGACAATTCGAATTGGGTGGGTCGGTGTCGGATTTCTGGAGGTGTCGTCCGGTGGCTTGGTCGTTCGGAGGGCGTCGGACTTCTGGCGATTTAGTTCTGTCCCCGGTGTGTCAGATTTTCGAAGAAGGCCGGTCATCCGATCGCTGGAGAGTGTCGGACGTCCAGTAGACTTGCTGGACGTTCGGTCGCTGTAGAGTTCATCTGGTGCGGTTCCTTTGGCTGGCTAATTTGTGTCCGGTGCTTGTAGCTTGCCGGCAGCTGCTCGTCTTGCTTCTCACGCTCTGTTTCCTCACCGTCTTGTCTGTTGCTTGTAGTTGTTTCGTGGCCTTTCTCATGGTATCTGGTCACACAGTGTCCCCGTTTGAGGTAGTAGCCATGTCTTGTATGCGGGAAGTTGAAGTTGGGTAAGGAGTGAGTTAACCTCTTGTAGCCGCAACCGTATCGGAATGAGAATCGAGATCAACTCGCCAAAAGGGTTTGCAAGAGCCGGCAACCTGAAGTCATTCGAGATGAGTATTCCAAACTCCCCCCAAGTTGGCCGGCCAATCTTCGCCTCCAGAGGCCGTACCACAATGTGGCGACGCCCGTGAGTTTGTAGCAGGCGAGACGAGCAAGGTCTTGTAGGGCTCTTGCGTGCGCTGAGCAAGGAAGAACAAAATCCATCTGACCAGCCATGGATGCGGGTCGCTCTCCCCATCAAACGTATATCGATCTTGTAGAGACGTGGAGCCCGATCAGATCCGTCTGCGAAGGTCGGCATTGTCAATTGCCTATTTTTATCCGAGGACGTGGCTGGCAACAGACTGAGCCCACCCAAGTGCAGCGCCGAGCGTCCCTGCTTGGGGCGAAGTATAGCTTGGTGCTGAGTGTGCTGTTGTTGCGATGCCTCGGTTGCTTGTTCCTGAAGTGATTTGAGAGTTGATCGGGCGTCATGTCGAGCTTCTTGTGATCAGCGTGCCGTTCGTCGTTGGCGATTTGGAAGTCGTTGGCGAGGTCTTGTAGCGCAGCGACCACACCATCATGGTCCTCACGTTGTCGGGCGATGAGTTCCTCGGGAGTTTAGGGTAGTGGCGGCCGGCGTTGTGTCTGAACTGAGCCATGCGTGCCGAAGGGATGGTAGATGAATCTGATACCAAGTTGTCACGTACTTGGGAATCCGAGGTTTGTGAAGTAGAGCGCAACTGGTTGTCATGGGATACCGGAGGCCGAGAACAGAAGTCCTGACGACCTGTGGCGGCAGCAAGGGTGAGAGGCGCATGATGCAGGAGCACGGGATGAGAAGATAGATTAACTTTTCTGCTTCACGTGAGGGGTGGCCGGCGTTGTGTCTGAATTGAGCCATGCGTGCCGACAGGATGGTAGATGAATCTGATACCAAGTTGTCACGTACTTGGGAATCCGAGGTTTGTGAAGTAGAGCGCAACTGGTTGTCATGGGATACCGGAGGCCGAGAGCAGAAGTCCCGACGACCTGTGGCGGCTGCAAGGGTGAGAGGCGCATGGTGCAGGAGCACGGGATGAGAAGATAGATTAACTTTTCTGCTTCACGTGAGGGGTGGCTATAAATAGCCAATTACACTCAGGGGTACAACTCGAATTCTAATTGGAAATAGACTTGGACTCTAAATAAAACTAGATTTAGTCGGTGGGGAAAACCTTCTTCGGGACGAAACCTTTTCCGACTTAGAATCCAACTCCTACTCTAAGTCTAAACCCCAAACTTCCTCTTCTATGTGCGGCCCCGCATGACATCCCCACTCCCCCAATCTCATTTCCCTTGATTTTTGGAGAGATTTTGTGGGTATTTGGGCTTTTTGGTCTAGCAAAAAAGTTGGTCATTTGACCAAGAGAAGATTCTTCACCAAACACGTCCTCTCGTAATAGTGCGGGCTCCCTACCAACTCAATGAAAATAAAATAGAGTTTTCTCGAACCCTTCGGACTTCCACGACTTGATCTATTCTTTTTGGGTTGTCGCCGATGAATTGAAACTGACAATCATCATACAACAACCACCACCACCACCACCACCAACAAGTCTTTAGTGCCAAACAAGTTGGGTAGGCTAGAGGTGAAACCCATAAGATCTCGCGACCATCTCATGGTTCTGGCACATGGATAACAAGCTTCCACGCACCCTTGTCCATGGCTAGTTCTTTGGTGATACTCCAATTCTTCATATCTCTCTTTACGGACTCCTCCCATGTCAAGTTCAGTCTACCCCAGCCTCTTTTGACATTATCAGCATGCTTTAGCCATCCACTATGCACTATGGCTTCTGGAAGCATGCGCTGAATATGCCCAAACCATCTCAAACGATGTTGGACAAGCTTCTCTTCAATTGGCGCTACCCCAACTCTATCTTATATATCATCATTCCGGACTTGGTCCTTCCTTGTGTGGCACACATCCATCTCAACATGCGCATCTCTGCCACACCTAACTGCTGCACATGTCGCCTTTTAGTCGGCCAACACTCGGTGCCATACAACACTGCGGGTCGAACCGCCGTCCTATAGAACTTACCTTTTAGCTTTTGTGACACACTCTTGTCACAGAGAATGCCAGAAGCTTGGCGCCACTTCATCCATCGGGCTTTAATTTGATGGTTCACATCTTCATCGATATCCCCATCCTTTTGCAGCATTGACCTCAAATATAGAAAGGTGTCCTTCTGAGGCACCACCTGCTCATCAAGGCCAACCTCCTCGTGCCTAGCAATACTGAAACCGGTTTTAGTTCTACTAAGTCTAAAACCTTTTGATTCCTAGGTTTGTCTCCATAGCTCTAACTTCCCGTTGACCCCTGTCCGGCTACCATCGACTAGCACCACATCGTCCGCAAAGAGCATACACCATGGGATATCTCCTTGTATATCCCTTGTGACCTCATTCGTCACCAAGGCAAAAAGATAAGGGCTCAAAGTTGACCCCTGGTGCAGTCCTATTTTGATCGGGAAGTCATAAGTGTTGCCATCACTTGTTCGAACACTTGTCACAATATTATCGTACATGTCCTTGATGAGGTTAATGTACTTTGCTCTGACTTTGTGTTTCTCCCAGGCCCGCCGCATGACATTCCACGGTATCTTATCATAGGCCCTCTCCACATCAATGAACACCATATGCAGGTCCTTCTTTTGCTCCCTGTATCTCTTCATAAGTTGTTGTACCAAGAAAATGGCTTCTCAGGCATGAAACCAAACTGATTTTTGGTCACGCTTGTCATTCTTCTTAAGCGGTGCTCAATGACTCTCTCCCATAGCTTCATTGTATGGCTCATCAACTTAATTCCACGGTAATTAGCAAACTCTGAACACCCCCCTTGTTTTTGAAGATTGGTACTCATATACTTCATCTCCATTCTTCTGGCACCTTGTTTGCCCGAAAATGAGGTTGAAAAGCTTGGTTAGCCATACCATCGCTATGTCCCCGAGGCCTCTCCACACCTCAATGGGGATACAATCAAGGCCCATCGCCTTGCCTCCTTTCATCCTTTTTAAAGCCTCCTTTACCCCCGACTCCTGGATTCATCGCTCGAAACGCCTGCTAGTATCATCAAAGGAGTCGTCTAGTTCAATGGTAGAGCTCTCACTCTCCCCATTGAACAACTTGTCAAAGTACTCCCGCCATCTATGCTTAATCTCCTCGTTCTTCACCAGGAGCTGATCTACTCCGTCCTTGATGCATTTGATTTGTTCAACATCCCTCGTCTTTCTCTCTTGGATCTTGGCCATCTTATTGATGTCCCTTTTGCCTTTCTTAGTGTCTATCCACTGGTAGAGGTCCTCATACGCCTGACCCCTTGTTTCACTCACAGCTTGCTTTGCGGCCTTCTTTACCATCTGTACTTCTCTATGTTGTCCATATTCCTATCCAGGTATAGGCATCTGAAACAATCTTTCTTCTCCTTAATTGCGTTCTACACATAATCGTTCCACCACCAGGTATCGTTAGCTTCGCTTCTATTTCCCTTTGACACTCCAAACTCCCCTGAGGCCACCTTACGAATGCAAGTCGCTATTCTTAGGAATATGCAACTTGTATTCCCTAAGGGCCAATGGCCAATATATATATATATATATATACATATATATACAAGTACAAGTGATAAATATGTAGGAAACCCCTCATACAACAGGGAAAACATACAAGCTAGAATATAACTCTAATACCCCCCCCCCTCCTCAAACTCATGGTGGATAAACAACGCTGAGTTTGGAGAGATAAAAGCCATGCTGTGCTCTACTCCGGGTCTTCATAAAGAAATCCACCAATTGTAACTCGGAAGGCACATACTGAAGAGCAATAACCTGATCCTGCACACCAGCGCGCACATAGAAAGCATCAACACCAATATGCTTGGTGAGCTCATGCTTCACAGGGTCGTGCGCAATGCTAATAGCACCTGTGCTGTCAGACAAGAGCAGAGTAGTTGTAGTGACAGAAATACCAAAGTCCTGAAGTAACCACCGTAACCAAGTCACCTCTGCCGTCAACAGAGCCATAGCTCGCAACTCAGCCTCTGCACTTGAACGGAAACTGCAGTCTGCTTCTTTGTCTTCCAGGCAATGAGAGAACCACCAAGAAAAACACAGTAAGCAGAAAGTGAATGACGATCCGAGGGGTCACTAGCCCACGTAGCATCCAAATAGGCCTGAAACTGTAATGAACCAGAGCGAGGAAAGAACAAGCAGTGAGAGATCGGGCCCTGAAGATATCGAAGAACACGAAGGAGGTCACTACAGTGAACCGAAGTGGGAGCGGAGACAAACTGACTCAGAATATGGACCAGATAGGAGATATCCGGACGAGCGACTGTGTAACACCCCGTTACGCCTGGAGGGATCTAGACTGGCCCCACAGACCAACACTAGTCTTTCCTGCGCACTTTGTCCTTACTTGTGCGCACCTAGGACCAACTTCCCGGTCGGTCACCCATCCTAGAATTGCTCCAAGCCAAGCACGCTTAACTTTGGAGTTCTTTTCGAGTGGGTTCCCAGAAAAGAAGGAATTCCTTGTTGATATGAGTAGTCTATCATTCCTATTAAGTCAGGCTCTCACAGACACCCCCACTCAAAGTAACCGATGTCCTCGTCGGCCCATCAGGAACGTTCCCTCTTGACACGTATGCGCGTCCAGTCCGGCACATGTGCCATGCCGAGTGCCACAACGGGTCACATGCGTCATGCGCCACATGCTCGTACACCTGACCTGCGCATGCCCATGTAACCGCAAGGGTCGGCTCTGATACCAATTGTAACACCCCGTTACGCCTGGAGGGATCTAGACTGGCCCCACAGACCAACAATAGTCTTTCCAACGCACTTTGTCCTCACTCGTGCGCACCCGGGACCAACTTCCCGGTCGGTCACCCATCCTAGAATTGCTCCAAGCCAAGCATGCTTAACTTTGGAGTTCTTTTCGAATGGGTTCCCGGAAAAGAAGGAATTCCTTGTTGATATGAGTAGTCTATCATTCCTGTTAAGTCAGGCTCTCACAGACAACTAAATAGACAAGACGTCCAACAAGATGACGATAACGCGTTGGATCAGGCAAGGGGTCACCATCAGTATCACGGAGGTGAACATTGAGCTCCATGGGAGTCTCAACAGTGCGCTCATCAGCAAGAGCAGCAATAGCAAGAAGATCCTGGATATACTTTTCTTGGGAAATAGAAAAGCCATCAGAGGTAGAAGAGACCTCAATCCCAAGAAAGCGGCGAAGAGGGCCAAGATTAGACATAAGGAACTGCTCACTAAAACGAGCCTTCACAAAGGCAATATACTAGGGGTTGTCACGTCGGATCAGGCAAGGGGTCATCATCAGTATCACGAAGGTGAACATTGAGTTCCATGGGAGTCTTAACAGTGTGCTCATCAGTAACAGCAGCAAGAGCAAGAAGATCCTAGATATACTTTTCTTGGGAAATAGAAAAGCCATCAGAGGTAGAAGAGACCTCAATCCCAAGAAAGTAGCGAAGAGGGCCAAGATCAGACATAAGAAATTGCTCACTAAAACGAGCCTTCACGAAGGCAATATACTCGGGGTCGTCGCCAGTGATAATCATGTCATCAACGTATAGAAGAAGAAGAGTCCGACCACGAGCATAAAGGTGGACAAAGAACGCTGGATCATGAGCACTCGTTGAAAAACCAACGACAGTCACTACAGAGGCAAAACTCTGAAACTACGCGCGAGAGGCTTGCTTAAGGCCATAGAGAGAGCGACGAAGACGACATACCATGCCATCAGGAACAAAATACCCAGGTGGGGGCTGCATGTAAGCCTCCTCACGCAGCTCACCATTAAGAAAAGCATTCTTGTCATCAAGCTGAGACACAGACCAGTGGCGAACAGAGGCCACGACAAGAAGTGTGCGAACAGTGGGGCCACAGGAGCAAGTCTCATCATAATCACGATCATGCTCCTGCTGAAAGCCACGAGCCACAAGACGAGCTTTGTAACACTCAAGAGAATCATCAGAGCGAGTCTTAACCTTGTAGACCCACTTACAAGTGATGTGACAAACACCAGGAGGAAGAGAAACAAGATCCCACGTGCCAGTGCGCTCAAGAGCTGCAAGCTCCTCGGCCATCGGAAACTGCCATTCGGGATGAACAACAGCTTGACGATAAGACGTCGGCTCAAGAACAGCAGCACCAGCTCTTGGAAAACCAAGGCGATCAACGGGCGGAAGCAGGACGCAATCCATAACTAGGCTGAGACGAGGAAGATGGCACATCAGTAGACGCATCCACAACACGTGGACGACGAGTATAATACTCAGGAAAAGAAGGAAGAATACGAGGAGGGATCTTCGGAATAGGCGAAGGTGACGGAGAAAACAGCGGGGATGAAGGTGCAGAATCCTGTGACAAGTGAGGTTAGGAAAACATGGGAGATGATGGCGTCGAATCTGCAACAGGTGGAGAAGTAGGGGCAGTAGGCCGGACGGACAAGGGCTCAACGGGAGTGATCGGTGTGTTAGGAAAAGTGAGGAAAGATATATCCTCCACCGCAAAGGTCGAGGAGGATGGACGTGGGTAGAAGTGACGAGACTCATCAAAAGTCACATCCCGAGAGATGCGCATCCGACGACCGACCGGTTCCCAACAACGGTAGCCCTTATGCTCATCGCTATAACCTAAGAAGACACACTCAACTGACTGAGCGGATAGTTTGGTGCGTTCACGAGGGGCAAGAAGAACATAACAAACGAAGCTTCGAGTAATCGGGAGAACGATCAAAGAGACGCTCGAAAGGAACGCCACCCTGCAAAGCAGTGGACGGCTGAAGGTTGTTCAGATACGTGGAAGCGGAGACAGCCTCAACCCAAAAGTGAGGCGGAAGAGAGGCGGCGATCATCATCCGTCTCAAGAAGGTGACGATGCTTGCGCTCAGCCACGCCATTCTGAGCATGAGCACTAGGACAAGAGAACTTACCAAGAGTACCCGCTCAGCAAGAAATCCACGCAACATCTTGAAGATATACTCTCCAGCAGAGTCAGCACGGAAGACACGAATAGGCGTAGAGAACCGAGTGTGAACCATGGCAGCAAAACGTTTATAGATAGATAAGACCTCACTACGAGAAGACATGGAATAATCCACGTGTGTCGAGAGAAATCATCTATAAAGATAATAGTAGCGATGACCTCCCTTCGAGGCAAAGGGAGCTGGACCCCAGACATCAAAGTGAACAAGGTCAAAAGGATGTTGAGACACAGCCTCGCTATGAGGATAAGGTAACTGCACCTGTTTACCAAGCCGACAACCCCTGACAATTTAAAGACACACCGCTGGAGACGGATCCAAGAAGACCACGTCGAACTAAGGATGAGAGACAAGAGGCACATAAGTGACCCAGGCGATAATGCCACTGCTGAAAAGAGCTGGTAGACAAGGCAACAAAGGTGGAGAGACTGGCAGCGGTGTCAGTGGATGGAAGGTGAAGCCAATGAAGCTCCCAGAGACCTTGAGAACCACGGCGTCGGGGGCCAGCACCAAGAAGAGCACCAATGTGACTGTCCAGAACGGAACATGAGTCAAAGTCGAGAATTGTCCTGCAACCAGAGCCAACAATCTGACCACCAGAAATGAGCTGCATGGTAAGCCGAGGAACATGAGCAACATCGGGAACATGATGAAGTGCTAAGAGTGCCTCGGCCAGTAACCGGGAGAGAGGTACCATCAGCAGTAAAAACAAGAACAGGAGAATCGAGAGGTCGAGTAGATGACAGAGTGGAGGAATCATGAGTCATACGAAAAGATGCTCCAGTATCAAGAATCTATAGAGATGTACCTCTTGTGTAGAAGGTGTTCTCACAATGCCAGAAGAGTCTGTAGCAGAACCAACAGAACCCGTCGATGGAGAACGAGAAGATGGTGCTAGCAGGCATCATAAGCGCACACTCTTCTGCTCAGTCAGCGGCGCAACTAAAGATGTCAATGTAGAGGCACCCGCCAGCAGGGCGCGAAGTCGCGCAATCTCCTCCTCAATGAAGTATATAGCTGAAGTAGGCGTCATAGTGGCAGTCATAGTGGCACCGGGAGAGAAGCGGCCATCACTACCTATGGAGGCCGCTAAAAGTGGTGGCGTAGCATGACCAGTATCGTCCGCAAAGGCCAGTGGAGAAGACAAGGCCGTATGTAGACAAGCACCAAGCGCCAAGGGAAGATGCGTGTGCGAAGAGCAGTCGATGAAGTCATATGCACCAGTACAATCGGTGAAAGTCACGAGAGGTGTTGGAGAAGACAGAGATTCACCGATGAAAGTGGCGAGAGCAGGCGGTGTAGAGCGATAATCATCATATGTGGAGCTCGCAGGAGGAGCAGCAGAAGAGCTACCAACACAGCCCGCGGAAGACCCCGAAGGGGACGGCGTTATAGTAGAACGAGCATCAAGCGCCGAGAAATGGCCCATATGCGAGACATGAGTAGTGAAGAAAACACCGTCAGGAGTCACCGGGCAGCAAGGGGTGAAAATGGACAAAAGTGGTCCTTTTCCGATACTTCAACCCAAAATGGCCTCAATCTGAAAATATTTAAAAAATTGGCCCTTTTGCATGACGCTCGGGCCTGGGGCGCCATGCTAGACAGCATGACGCCCCGCCTAGGGCGTCGTACTATTTGGCATAGCGCCCTAACCTGGGGTGCCGTGCTACATGTCACTACCATGACGCCCTAGCCCGGAGCATCATGCAAAAAGGGGCGATTTTGTGAAATATCTTCAGATTGGGTTTATTTTGTGTTGAAGTTTCAAGAAAGGGTCATTTCTTTTCATTTTCACCAGCAAGGGACATGCGGACGCGATGGAAACATTTCTGTTTTTTAGGCGGCTGCAGCAGCGAACAAAGCCGCATGAGAATCAAAAGCGATCGCATCCGGCAAAAAACAGAGCCGCGGAAGGATCAACAGCGGCCACACGCAGCAGACGAAGACAGGAGCAGGTAGCGACCAGCAGTGGGCTGGATCCGGCGAGGGCAGGGCAGTAGCGGCGGAATTCGGTGAGGTCAGCGGCAGAATCCGGCATGGACAGCGGCTGAAGGCAAGATTTGGCGAGGATGGCGCAACAGGCGGTGGGAATCGGCGAGGGTGGTAGCTGGCGACGGGAGCCGGTTGTGACGGCATGAGGACAGCAAGTTCCCGCAAGGGGCGGCCTGGTGGCTTCAATCTAGAAGAGGGCATCGGCTTTCTTCTGGCTTGACCGGCAGCGGACGAGGGCCTCGAGCGGCATAGGGCAGAAGACTGCGAGCGGGCGGATGGCTGGGAAGGCAAGTCCGTTGCACAGACAGAGTACTCGAGTGGCTCGGGGCAGTCCGCTGCGAGCTTAATCGGACGACCGAACGACCGGACGACTAGATCGGTTGACCAGCGGGAGATCGCGACAGCGTTGAAGCAGGATGGACCTGCGGTTGGTGAAGACGTCAAGCAACGTCGGACAAAGAAGAAGAGCGACAACTGCGGTGGGGAAGATTGGATCGAGAGCACGAGTTGTGCGTGCGAAAAAAATCCTAAGGCTCTAATTCCATGTTAGGAATATGCAACTTGTATTCCGTGAGGGCCAATGACAAATATATATATATATATATATAATATATATATATATATATGTACAAGTGGTAAATATGCAGGAAACCCCTCATACAACCATCTTCATCCACATGTTGTCTGCATCACCTCCTTCCTCCCAAAAGCCCTCCTTAATGACCCTCTCCTTGAACGCCCGAGCTTACCTCCCCCTTGAGCTTTCACCACTTCGTTCTCGCGACTTTAGCACGCTCGTCCTGCTGGACAGGAATCTGAAAGTGGAAATCAGCAACCACAAGCTTATGCTGAGGGACAACACTCTCTCCAGGTATCACCTTACAGTCTAGGCACGCACACGTGTCTTCTCTTCTCGAGAGGATGAAATCCATCTGGCTAGAGTGTTGACCACTACTAAAAGTCACTAGACGTGATTCTCTCTTTTTAAAGAGGGTGTTAGCTATGATCATGTCGTAGGCTAGTGCAAAGCTTAAGACATCTTCTCCTTCTTGATTCCTAATGCCATGGCCAAAGCCCCCATGCACCCCTTCAAAACCTGTGTGAGATGTACCCACGTGGCCATTGAGATCTCCTCCTATGAAGAGCCTCTCGCCAATCGGTACACTCCTAACCATGTCCTCCAGGCCTTTCGAGAACTCCTTCTTGGTGTTCTCATTATGGCCTACTTGCGGGGCATACGCGCTGATAACGTTGAGAAGTAACTCCCCAACTACCAGCTTGACCAGGATAATCCGGTCCGCACGTCTCTTGATGTCTACCACTGCATACTTGAGGCTCTTGTTGATCAAGATGCCTACTCCATTTCTGTTTGCAGCAGTCCCCGTGTACCACAACTTGAAGCCGGTATCCTCCACCTCCTTCGCCTTCTGTCTCCTCCATTTGGTCTCTTGGACGCAAAGGTTATCAACACCTCTCCTCACCGTTGTATCAACTACCTCCCGAAGCTTACCTGTTAGAGACACTATGTTCCAGCTACCTAAGCGGATCCTCCTAGGCTTGGCTAGCTTCCTTACCTTTCGCACTCGTCGAGTCAAATGCGAAGACCCTTGCTCATTTTCCACTACACCCGGGCGCCAATGTAGCGCGCCACTAAGGATGCGACTACCCGATCCTTGCTCACTTTCCACCGTATCCATATCATGATACGGCGCGCCACTAGGAGGGTGACGGTCCGGCCCTTGCCCATTAGACACCACAGTCAGGTTCCGATGTGGCGCGTCGCTTAGAGGGTTACGCCCCAATGAAAATCTTTTGGGTTTTGATGTTGATGAAACCAGGCTTGGGACCTGCTATGTTAAGACAACATAGGCGGAGTTAACTGACAAACATCATAAAGGGGACTAAAACCTGACAATGCACTTAACAAACGCATTGCTCCCTATAATTGTGTGTCATCAATACCAAACATTATGAGGGGCGTAGATGCACTTCCAAGTCATGTTGGTCCTATCCAAATAGGAAAAACTCATTGGTCATCTCACTTATCGAAACACATACAAGAATACCTGATCTGAGTCAGTTCGGTCCGTTGCAACAAATAATTACTCCCCCTTTAAACAAATGTAGGACGCAAAAGCGTCCTACATTTGTTTACAGACGGAGTAGGTATTAAGTATTATTTTTTCTGACTTTGTGGAAAAAGTTCCCGTTTTTCTTGTTTCAACCCTTTAAACTTGACTGAAAAAAATGAATTGCATATGATATTGTTATTGCACCTTCGGAAAGTGGCAGTTTGATGTACATTTCTCATCTTCACTGTTGGATGTGATTTGTGTTTTTACAATTCTGAAGTGAAAGATTTTATCTGGACAGGATATTGGCTTTCATGTGGAGTACGTAAGCCCGTCGCGGGAGAAAACGGTAAGTTTTTCAATTTTGGGATAATGTGACTGTTTTTTCTGTTCATAAAAGGAACTGAAATATCATGAAGATATCTACTCAGAGTTTATCATTTGTGGATATTTATGATATTGATTCAATTAGTAGTAGTATGACTACAGTAGTTATCATGGTTTGGTGCTTAGATTCGAATCTAGTTTCTAATGATTAAATAGTGCTGATTGATGTCCTCTTAGTAGTTAAAAAAAACTACTTTGTAACTGGCACACCTATACCTCAAATTAATTAAATGATTAATCGGTTGGCCAGTTGTTATCTCCACTACTATTAAACAAGTGAGTTGAGGCAGAAACATTAGATCTCAGCCACATATCCAGCATTCATCAAAGGACCAGCTTGTCCCAATGTTGTATCACATCAAATTCACATCTTTATTAATTAATGGTAATCATCTCAACAACACCTTAATGAGGAATCATTGCACCTTCATTATACCTTCATTAGGAAACAAAGCGTCAAACCACATCCCATATATCATCATCAGAATACCTTAATCAGGAATCATTGGACCTTAATTACACCTTCATTAGGAAATAAATCATGCACCACATATCATGTAATTGGAAAACACATTAGCCAAAAATAACGCTGCCGCACACCTTCCACCACCGCACCTCCTCCAAAACTGCCCCACTGATAAAAAACCTTTCGCACCATATCTCCATGATTGTATCGCCAGTGCCGAACCTGCGCCTGCCCGGCTTACTCCCATCGCATGCCGTCCCTGACTCAACCTTTTGTGGGAGAATACTAGTGATAGAATGCAAAAACACCCCTCAAAAGTTTCAATATATACCTTTTGCATCAGAAGTTTGCATATATTAGTGATTTCTCCATTTAGGAAATCTCATCAACTCAATAGAGCAAATTAAATCATTACTTCATTATTAGTGCATTATTATGATCTATTGATTTATTAAATATTTAGTAGTAGATCACTAAACTTTTATTATTTATTTTTTGTTAAATGTTTGCCTATTAACTAGGATGAACACGCTTTTTCTTCGTAGGAATACGTGCATTGCATGTGCACTCTAGCTAGTCTTGGAAGAGACTTGAGCATTTCCATTTTGCAATGAAAAATATTCAAAATCACACATCCAGTTGAACTAATTTTTGTATGTTTGCTTACCTAGTAACGGAGAGGCTGCCTTTGGCTTTACAAACAGTCATTGTCTTTGTGAGAGATATATGCCGGCAAGATCCTATATAAGAGAATATGTGTAGAGAGAATAGCTAAAATTATAACCGGGGTCCCACCCGAGTCCTACATGCCAACCCAAGTCCAAGGTGGTCAACAAATGTCTAAGCAAGCTCCATGAACCGAAGCAAGCCGCCTGGGTCAACAAAAGTCCAACCAAGTCGTCAACAAGTCGATGGAAGAAGAGAAGATAAAAGACTTAAGTCAAAGATGACGGCAAAGGAGCCCAAGCCAGAAAGCTATGGTGGGGGGAATCCCCCTTCCCATGGGCCACAATTTCCCTCCTAGCCCACTAGGATTCCATTGACTCATAGACCAAAGTTTACCTCTTTCTACCCTCCCACCTCCTCATCTCAAGGGTAGCCTTTGTCATTTGTCAACAATCCGAACGTCGGAGTCGTGGAACTTCGGAAGCAGCGATGTTCTGTCTGCTCTGTATACATGTTCTATAAATTTATTTTGACTTTTATATGTGTTAATTGTTTTCTCTAATGAATGTATATGTTTTGTAGTTGATTCTTCCCTACCGACGTTATGAAGCTGACCAAGTGAGTTCACTTTACTGCTTATCCTTTTTTGCTTTGAAATATTCTACTTTTCAGGTTTGTGGTCCAATCAGTATAGTTCATTCAAAGTGAGTTAGTTCCAAAAAAGGGTTTAATAGGTTATAGCATTAGCATGTTTATGTGTTTGACATACGATCAGTCAAATCGAGTTCACTTTAATGCTTATCTTCTTTTGCTTCGAAATATTATACTTTTCAGGTTTGTGGTCCAATCAATATAGTTCATTCAAAATGAGTTAGTTCCAAAAAAGGGTTTAATATGTTATAGCATTAGCATGTTTATGTGTTTGACATACTCTCAGTCAAATCTTGTACTCCCTCTGATCCAAATTAATTGCCGTAAAGTTGTACTAAAGCTGTGAAAATTAATTTGGATCAGAGGGAGTACTATTCTTAGCATAGCAGTTTGCATGTTTAGGCTGGTGGAATACATCTGCTGTCATAACATGGGCCGCAGGGAGAGAACCACATGGCCTGTTGGCCGTTTGTATCATTAATGCAACAGTAATCAGCCAATCAGATGTACAATCCCGACCGGTTGACTAGGGAATGATTTAAACAGGTTAATGTTTTAGCAGCCATGATGTAAGAGTAAAACCCATATCTGCTCTTCTAGTGCTTAACATTTCGTTTGTCTTGCACAGGGTAACTTTTGCACTGTTTTTGCTGGATCGTACAAGCTTGTATGGGACAACTCATATTCAACATTCTTCAAAAAGGTATTAATTGAAATCCTGTTCGTCATTTACAGTTTGTATATTTTGTGACTTGACTTTTTAGCCATTTCCTATTTGTTTATAATGTCCTAGAGAAACTGCAACTCATTTTCCTGATTTATATCTAGCAAGCATCTCAGTTCATCTCCAAGACTGCTAGGACTGCCTAAACTATAAAGTAGTAAAATATAGTAGTATAGCTAACACATATTGCTTCGTAATAACTACTGCTTATGAAACCCACTGGCAGTGTTTACTTGGTTCAGTTTATGTGACTATTGCTGGAACCAGCCATGCTGGACATGGATGGTATGACCATTATTTTGCTGACTATTTGGAAGAAACTCCCTGAATCATGGATATTAAAGCTTGCAAAAGGTCTGGGTAGCACAAAATATGAAGAACATGGAAACAAAAGCAAAAGGCAAAAAATGAGGAAAGGAGAAAAACTCTAAACCGGTCAAGTCCTGGCACATCAAAACGGGAAGAAACTCCCTAAACTATGGATATTAAAGATAGCAAAAGGTGTGGGTATCAAAAAATATGAAGAATATTATATAGAAACAAAAGCAAAAGGCAAAAAATGAGCAAAGGGGAAACTCTGAATATAAGCCTTTTTAGTAATCTTTTTAGTAATTTTAGTACGGACTACATACAATATATAGACGTGTTTTAAAGTGTAGTTTCACTCATTTTGCTCCGTATGTAGTTTGTATAGAAATCTTTAAAAGGCTGATATTTAGGAACAGATGGAGTAATAATGATTGTCCATTCCACTTGCATATGCCAGACCCTCCGATACAAGGTGGATGCAGTGCCTCCGGTCACCGAGCCCATGGAGCATGTCGTCGAAGCTTGATGCAAAAGGGCTGAGGCCTGCGACGGAGTAGCCGTGCAGATGCAGCCGAAGCCCTTATACCATGTTGTAACCTTATTCTTTTGCCGACTATGTTGCGGTAATTCTAATCGCGGGGTTTCTACGATCATACACTACACGTGGTAGCCCACCGGCGGTGTGCAAATATGTTTACGATGACTTGCTGATGCATGAATGCATCTGTACTAGAAGCATGCTTGTTTTCTTTCTATAATCACAAAGAAGCATTACTTGACTGACAAATGAGTGCATGTGTTTATAATTTCAGAATTATGGATGTGCCTATTTTCCTGATTGTCTGTTTCTTCAGAAAAGTCGTGGGACCTTGCATTTTGAATCTAAGAGTCGTCTTCGTTTACTCCCTAGTCAGTAGCAACGGCAAAGAATGTTCACTGAAACAAGCATATATGTTGACGCTGAGTGAGACAACTCCAACCGTGTGATGCAAAGCGCACAACAATCTTTGTGTAAAAAAGGCCTGCAGCCAAAGATCATGCCGGTGTCAAGTGTTCACCCCGGCGATATGTCAGTGGCTGGCGTACATATGCTATCCTACAAAAAGAAGTTCGCAAAAAGTTCACAATTTTTATATGTCAAAAAAGTACGCAAGTTTTATGCTGAGCGCATTTGTCAGCGGACGGCACACATGCCAGCAAATAAATTGAGACTGTAGTTAGACCACGTCATCTCGACCGTGGTCATGTTCACGCGTCATGTCATGGATCACTTGTCATGGAGGTTGAGCATGTTAGCTTGCATCTTCTTGAAGCATCTTCTTGAACCAAGATGGCTTCCTTAGAGAACCATGCTCAAGTCCACCTTCATGATCTCGATCCCCTTTGTCATGCAAGCGAGCCAGACTTCTCTTACTTTGGTGGCTGTTTTGGTGGCCTCGGTCTCTAGTATCTTCGCTTGCTTCTTTGTCTCCAACGCGAGCTTCTTATTTTGCTTGTCTATGAAGGTCCTAATTTGCTCCTCCTTGTCTTGCCAGCGCTTCTCCTCTCTTGAATCCTTGTTGATGATCATGCCTTGCAAAGTAGCTTGCAAGGCATGGGATCCCGCCTCGTGCTTGTCCTCTTTCTTGAAGTTGGTCTTTCCTGCGGTCGCGGCTTCTCTCCCTCACCATGCTCTTCAACGGCAATATCCTCCAGCAAGCCTTGATGGCAGCGTATTGCGCTTTGAGCTTCTTCTTCGTTGATGATCATCCAACAATGAGTGAGGTTGAAAGACTTGCCCTCATAATGAACCTTGAATGCTTCCAAAGCTTGGAAGACCTACAAATAGACAAGCAACATTATGGACGAGCAAGCTATGAGGAAAATCAAATAAGCAAGCATGTCGACATGCGATGTCTTTGATGCCGATGCCACTCACGGAATGGGCCTCGATGCTTTCAAGGGTGGAACAAAAATTGTTGCACTCTTGTTGTATCACCCTCCAATGCTTGTTGAGCGAGATCCACCCACGCTTGTCCTTCGTTTGGTATGGTTTAAACTTCTTGCGCTCGTGGAACACGTGATGCACTCTTTGCCAAAATGCCGAAGCCTTTTGCTCGAAGCCTATCTTGGGGTCTTCGCTATTGTCTCTCCAACATTCACAATCTCTCCAACATTCACAAAGGAGTTTGTCCTCATCCTGTGTGTATGCTTTGGTCTGCTTGTGTAACAACGCGAGACTGATAGATCATATGGCTGAGAGAGAGGGAGGGAGGGGGAGGGAGGGAGGGAGGGAGAGAGATATTTGCTTTTTGATTCCTCTCTGGAGTTTAAAAACATTTGGTTTATTGTTTGGTTGAAAACTTTGTCGGTCTTTGATCATATACATTTGATGTGATGCTACTACCTTAATATCTTTGTGATGCTTATATGATGATCATTCACTTAATGTTTGGTGTGATGTGCTTATGTAATTCACTCATATTATTTTTGCGCACCACCAAGTTGTATGTGACATGGACGAGTGACCTATGATCCTAATCGATTGTGCATTTGCATTCAAACGTAAATTTAAAATTAGGCACAAATTTAGGGGGAGCTCTTGCTTATCAAATACCTCTCAAAGCAACGATGCTATTCATTGATTATATCTTTTATCGAAGCTTTGATCTATATGTTGTCATCAATTACCAAAATGGGAGAGATTGAAAGCACAACTTCTTCCTAGGTGGTTTTGGTAATTAATAACAATATATATTTCATTGGACTAATGTTTCCACCAAGTGTATCTCAGGAAAAAGTTCAATGGTGGGTTGGCTAAAGGTCTATGTGGAGAACCTCCCCAAGTAGAGGAAGGAATAGGATTGGCCATGCTTCAAGATTGAGGACTCCATATTTTACATTTTGTGTGAAATCACTTTTGACTCCATAGGAAAGCCTATACTATTAAAAGGGTATGATGTATTTATGATGATCTGGTTGCTCAAGTGCTTAGAGATTAGCCACCAAAGATACTCACCCACTTTCCACAAAAACCCTCTGTCCTAAGCGAAAAGTCAAAATTCGGTGACACCAACAATTCCCATTCAGATACGTCGAGTTTTACCCTAGACAGAAACCTAGCCAAACCCTAGCATCTTGGTACTACAAGTTTCCATTCGGTGCAACCGAGAATCAACAACCAACTGTCTGTTAACTAATTTCCCAAAGTCGGTCCCACCGAGTTTGAGGAATCGGTTACACAGAGATTTGGAAATTGCCTAGGTCTCCCATATCGGTACCACCGAGATTTATATATCGGTCTCACCGAAAAGGCCAAAGTTGGCACATTTTGTACTAGTCGGTGCAACCGAGTTTTTACTCAGGTTTCACCGAGTTGGGCAATAATGTTGTAACAGTTGGATTTTTGGAGATGCCTATATATACCCCTCCACCACACCCCACTCGAAAGAGAAGCACTAGAACACACACCCACTTGCCATATCTAATTTTCTAAGAAAGAACTACCTTTGTGTTGAGGTCAAGATCATCCACTCCAACCATATGGATCTTGATTTCTAGCCTCCCCAAGTTGCTTTCCATCCAATCAATCTCTTCTACTCATGCCAAACTTGTGAGAGAGTGATTGAGTATTGAGGAGACTATCTTTTGAAGCACAAGAGCAAGGAGTTCATCATACTACCACATCTATTACCTTTTGGAGGGTGGTGCCTCCTAGATTGGTTAGGTGTTGCTTGGGAGCCTCCTTCTTTGTGATTGTGGAGTTGAACCAAGAAGTTTGTAAGGGCAAGGAGATCGCCTACTTCGTGAAGATCTACCTTGAGTAAGGCTAGTCTTACATGGACGTAGGCCATCATGAAATATACAAGGTTGCTACTTCGCGGACCCTTCGTGGGCGGAGCCCTCCGTGGACTCTCGTGACCGTTACCCTCCGTGGGTTGAAGTCTCCATAAACATGGTTGTACGATAACGCCACCTATCGGAACCACGGGAAAAATCTTTGTGTCTCCAAATTGCATTTGATCTTCTTATCCCTATCCTCTTACATATGCTTGTCTTCACTTTCTGTTGCAATACTCGTAGATATGCATGTGTAGGTTGAACTTGATGCACTAAAATTGCTAAAATGTGCCAACCAATTAACTTTGAAAAAGGTTGGATTTTTATTTGGTCAAGTAGTCTAATCACCCCCCTCTAGACCTACTTTCGATCCTACAAGTGGTATCCGATCTTTGGTCTCCATTGCATTGGTCTCACAACCTAGGAGAGTATGACGTCTAGTGAGGGAAATTATCGTCGTAGAGGTCCATATTTTGATGGTACAAACTTTGCTAGTTGAAAGCATAAAATGAAAATGCATATTCTTGGTCATAACCCCGTCGTATGGGCTGTTGTTCGTGTTGGCTTGCTAGGTGAATTCTTTGGTGATGGAAAGGAACCGGATTGTGAAGCGACCGTGGAAGAATTGAAGATGTTCCAATACATTGCTCAAGGATGTGACATTCTATTCAACTGCCTATGCCCCGAAGAATTCAACAAGATTATGCAAAGGAAATTTGGGATACTTTGGTTGATATGCACGAAGGTATCGACTCTGTCAGGAAATTTAAGTTGGATGTGCTTCAAATTCAACTTGACAAGTTCAAGACGAAGGATGGTGAAGGAGTCGCCGAAACATATTGATTTTGCCGGCTTAGGAAGCAAAGAGATGATCGATAAATTCATCATCAAGAAGATACTTAGAGCATTAGATGGGAAGTGCGACACCTTGTGCACATTAATCCAAATGATGCCAAACTACAAAGATCTCAAGCCCACAGAAGTCATCCGAAGGATTGTTGCTCATGAGATGTCACTCAAAGACAAGGAAGAACTTCACAAGTCAAGCAGTGCTTACATAGCTTCAAGTGAGACTCCCGCTACATCACGTGACAACCTTGTAACCAATGAGGAGATAAGCCTCATGGTAAAGAAATTCAACAAGTTCTAAAAGAGTAGAGGCAAAGAAAGATACTCCAACTCAAGATACGAAGAGAAGCGTTCATCTAGTTTTGACCGGAATTGTTACAATTGTGGAAGGTCGGACACTACTCCGATGAGTGCACAAACCCCCACAAAATAAGGGAAGACCCTCCTAGAGAAGTAAAGACTCGAATAAGAAGGACAAGTACACCAAGAGATATTCAAGAAGAGGACATCAAGTTAATGTTGGTGAATGGGTTTCCGGCTCCAAATCCGATAAGCACTCTGAGAGAAGCTATCACTCCGACTCTGACTATAGTCAAGATGAAGGTGTTGCTGGACTTGCACTAGTTTCCTTCGACTCCTATGAAATATTTGATTCAGCAAATGAAGGGAGTGGAGGTTGCTTCATGGCTAAAGGCCCCAAGGTATCACACCCCGAATACATTGAATTTAATACGAGGATTACTTACATGGAGATGATGGCTTGCTATTTGACAAATCTAGTGATATTAGTCAAAATGAACTTAATATTAATCATATTAGTCAAGATAAGTCATGTGATGATGACAATATGGAAATAGAGAGACTAACTAAAGAATTGAACATTCTTAAGTTAGCCCATGAATCTACTCTAGAAGGTCATAAAGAGCTTGTAGGAACTCATGAGAAGCTCCGCTTCGAGAAGCTCAATTTGGAGCAAGAGCATGAATTTCTTAAAGCTATCAATGATGATCTTCAAAAGAAGACTTCCTCTTATCTAGCCAAATGAATACACTTGTTTACATTCATTCCACACTTAAGGCTAAACAAACTAGTAAGAAAGGCAAGAAAGGTTCTTCAACTAGTAGCAATAAACATGATAAATCCAATGATATTGCTTCTAGTAGTTCTATTGATTCCACTAACAATTCTCTTAGCCAAGTTACACTTGAGCAATAAAATGATCTATTAAAAGGGATTATAGAAAAATGTGTCTACAAAATTCTTGCCGGATGTAAAGCAATTTGAGGAAATTGTACGCAAGCATGGAGGATACAGGAAGAACCATGGCATTGGCTACTTCAACGCCAATGAAGTTGAATGTGAAGAAGGTCAATACCCCAAGCCAAAGTTTGTTCCCCAAAAGGAGAAGTATGAATATACTCCCAAGGGAACAAAAGCTCAAGATGACCTTCTACCACAAGACCACAAGCTCAAGGGCAAGGACAAGCTTCAAGAGGAGATTGACTCATATGAAGATGAATCCCAAGCCATGGTCAAGTGGGTTCCCAAGGCTACCACAAACTCAACTTCTACAAGTGCTACTTGAACTCCAAGGATCCCAATCAAGTTGATGTGGGTCCCAAAGAAGAAAAACTAGAGAAGTTCATGAGGGGTGACTCCGCCAACAAAATTCACTCACATTCATTTTTGGCAAGGACTATTTGCAATCAAACATCAACCTTATGCAATAGTTCAAGGAGTCACACATTCCCTCAAAGGTAAGGAAGGGACAAGGTAATTAATGAATCCATGTACATCACCATGTATGCTTTGCACTCCATGTCCATAGATATCCTTGTATTTGTCTCTTGTGTGGGACTAACCCATGTAGGCGAGAAGAGTCAGAAACAACGAGGATTGCTCCCAAATCAAGATGATCTTCATCAACTATGAGAATCCACCACGACATCACCCACATGAAGTCTTCTATGACAAAACCCAAGGTTAGTTTATCCCTTTTAGGGGGGATGTCACATCAAGGGGGAGCTTTACTCTAAGACTTGAGTTAAAGCATCTCTTAAAGATGTGAACACATTAAATGCTTTATGTAAAAGTGGTACCCCACTTGTGCTTAAATGATGAGTATGACCTATGATAAAATATTCTTACTTGGCTCCTAAGTCAATATACTCATATATAGATGACTCCATCATCGCCAAAGTGCTTGGTAGATACTAGAGTGGTTTTGCATGTTTGCCATATTTCATTTGACATCTTATTGTGTGAGAAAGTTGGTATGCATATTTTTTCTCATTCGAGGATATCCAATTGTTGTTATTTCGCTTTCATTTTATTTGGACAATTGGATATGCAAGAATGTCTAAGTACCTCCCTCTAGCTATCTATGCTTTCTCGTCTCGAATTCTATTCATGCTTCACCACAAAAATTTGAGCAAGCACTTCTTGAACACTCTGTGTGACGAGCACTCGGAGTTCCGTTTCGTTAAGAGCTAACTTCAAAAACCCCCTAGTGCATCTCGGTGTAACCAACCTCAAAATCTCGGTTCCACTGAAACCTAGGGTTGATCTGCATTTTTCATCTCGGTAATAATGATTCCATAATCTCTGCTTCATCGAGTTTCCCTATCAATCGACAATAGAGGAACTCGGTGGCACCGCTATTTTAGAACCGGTGTCACCGACAGTTACGGGTATATATTCTGGCGGAACCGGTTTTCTGAAAACACTTCTTCAAACACCATGGTCCCCACAAACCCAAGCTGCCGCTCGCGTCTCCATACTTCGCCCTTCCTCCCGTGCGTCTGTGCTACAGGGATCCTTCGCCGTCAACCGAATTCATCCCTGCCGCCGCCGCCAAGTTAGGGTAATGCCTCAAATTTTTGCACTCCTCTTCCAACTCTTGTATAAATTGATCAATTCCATCCTCTTGCCACAGTGTGTACTTGTTCCATCCACCAAAAACTCCATTAGATTCTAGAACAACGAATTTTTAGGTTTAACTGTCCGCAATCTGCATTTCGGTGACACCGAGTCGTAAAAATCGGTTCTACCGATTTTGTTTTTAGGGCAACCGAGAACAGGTGAGACCGAGTGGCTACTTTCGGTGGAACCGAAGTGGTTGCCAAGTCTCTGTTAAGGAGGCTGTGTGTCTCGGTGACTCCGAATTTTTTGACTTGGTGGTACCGAAATCCTTTTTTGCTAAAGATTAAACTTAAGGTTCCGAGTTCAATTTTGAGAAAACATTCTGTATTTTTTGTGATGCTCAACCCCTCTGGTCTTCTATACTCTATTCACTGGGTTAACATGTCAGGATCAGGGTTAGACAATGACAATGATTTCACAGGTAGAGCTGCGGACATGAGCTTAGGCACTAGCCTAGATGCTAGTTCATCTACTTCAAAAGATCCAGGCACCCCTAGCTCCCATGGGTTTCCCAATGCTGCCACCAGGGCAAGGAAGAAGCTGAACTTAGATGAAGAAGATTCCGATTTGTGCCAGCCGAGGAGGTAACCAAGAGGCAGCAAGAGAAGAAGGAAAGAGCTGCAAAGAAATCTGCTATAGAGGCCTCTTCTATTAAAAGGACTGTCAGGAAGGAATATGCTAGCTCAGAAGCTATGAGGGCACCTGAGAGTGCCAAGGCCGACACTTCACTTTTAGTTGAGCCTCCGAAGAGTTTTATGCCTAAGAAGGCAGGTGACAAGAAGAGAGCCAGGAAGGGAATAGCGAGAGTCATTGGAAGGCCCACTTCCATGTATGAGGACCCAACTGATGCTGAGGAAGAGGAAGTGGAGGAAGAGCCAACTGCCCAAGCTCCTCCTTCCAAGAAGAAGAAGCTCCTTCCAGATGCTATGACCAAGCAAGCTCCTTTTAGAGATGATGAGGAAGAGAACATGCCAGTTTTGAGGAAACTGAGACCACATATGCCTGAGCATAATGATGCTCATCCTATTGCCGAGGATATGAAGATGAGGAGAGACTCAGGGCCGAGGAAGTGGAGAGAAGATGATCCTTATGCCTCTAGGAGAAGGACTATTGTGGATGACCGTTTTTACACCAAGGAACAACATGACTTCTTTGAGACTGTCCTTTTGGACAATAGCCCAGCAGTTAGTGACATGAGATACGTTGACTAGGCCTATATCAAGGAAAATGAGGAATATTTTTCCCAACGTGCTAGAGAAATTCAGATGCATTGATATAGAGAACTTTGTCGGGAGAGAGTTCACAACATGGAACGGTGAGATGGTCATGGTGTTCTACTTCACCTCCCATTTCTATCCAGATGGCAGAATTGTATGGATGACTGAGGGAGTCAAATACCAGTCTACAGTGGAGGAGTGGGCTACCATCTTAGGAGCCCCACAAGTTGAGGATGGTGATTTGGATGTTTATGCTGAAGCCAAGATAAGCCACAACTCTATGGCAAATATGTACAAAGCCATCCCTGCACCCATGTGCATTCACACAAGTTTGGCTCTGTCTATCATCTGCAAGGTGGACTACCCACCACCAACACAATCATGAGGTATACATTGATGCCTAAGTTAGGTGATGACAAGATGATGAGGGGGCATTCCATCAACATGCTGCACCACATAGACACCCACACCAAATTCAGGGTGATGGACTTGATTGTTGAGACTGTGAAGAGAACAACTGTTGATCAGAAGAGATCATGTGGATATGCACCCTACATTCAAATGCTCATCAACTCTAAGCTAGAGAAGAATGTGTATGCACTTGATCGTCCATATATTCCACTCCAACCATACTTCAAGGACTATGTTGTGGTGATGGATCCCAGTCATCCCACTTCATCTACTCCACACGCAGAGGCTGAGGCAGCCAGAGCCACTAGTGCTCAGGTGCCAAGGACCAACAGTGAACAGATGGACCTTCTCTTTAGCACTATCCAGGGCATGAAGAAGGACGTCAAGAACATCCTGCTTAATCAAGAGAGCCTTGTGAGGATTGTGGAGGACATGTTTACCATGATGAGCAACAAAGTGGATGGGCTGGCTAACACTATGGATGAGCTCAAGAAGGAAGCGGATACAGTTCCCATTCCTCACTCTTCAGATGATGATGATGATGACGGTCCACCTCTGAGGACCAGCACCTAGTTCATGTTGGAGATATGCCCTAGAGGTAATCATGTATGATGATATTTCCTATTTGTTTATGAAGATAGTCCTTGAACATTATGAGTGATGTGTATTAACAAGTACGTGACTTGTTTGTGAGACTATGCATTGTATGATAACTATCCTAAATGGTCCCTACTCGAAAGGGCTGTGTGGACGCGCAACCAATTAGACTAGCATATGACATGGTGGATGGTCCGGTCTCACTGACCATGTAGCATTGGATGCTAGCCGGATAATATGGACTCAGAGAGATCTGGTCGGATTCGACATAGTCGGATCCGAGTTGAGATAAGGTCTGAGTTGGACAGACCCAACTACGAGACGCAACGATAGGTCATCTATGAGTCTCTAGTACAACATATGTTCTATGTCCTAAGACCTGAGCTGGCGCATGTACTCGGGATGGTGACATACGTGCTTTGGGCCAACCAACGCTACTCCGTGACTGGGTAGTTACAAAGGTAGGTTTTGGGCTTGTCCAGACCCATGCTGCGAGACATGGTTGAGCAAGATGGGATTTGCCTCTCCTACCAAGAGAGATATACTCTGGGCCCCCTCGAGTGATCCGACCTGGATAAGCATGGCCATGCGATGAGGATTATGAGATAATCCGAAGTGTTGGTCGGATTCACCGAACAAGAAAGAGGTCATGCTCCAACAAGGATGGCCATGTGGCCTTGTGCACAGAAACATATATCGTGTGGCAAAGTGAATAGAAATGTGAAGTACAGGTTTGCCTAACCAGCTTCATCAAACACTTGGAGTCGACACGCCTTGCTAGAGGCCGCTACCGACTGGTTGAGCCGGATGTGATCTGACTCGTGACCAAGTGAACGAGAACCTAAGGGGTCACGCGCTTAAGGGAAGGAACTCGTGGGCTTTAGGATCCGTGCGAGGCCCAAGAGTTGAGCCTGTGCCGGATGCCTATATATAGTGGAGGTGCGGCACACCCATCCGGTTGATTGCTTTGCCCCCGTCATTAGGGCTTTGCATTAGTTTCAACTAGCCACCTCCACTCGTCGCCGCCGACTATGTGACCGGACCTAGCAGTCTACCGCACGATGTTCCTCCTGCACGCGCGGATACCGTTAGAGGCGGTGCACTTGCGTCGCTCCGGCGAACTTGTACGTGGGATCCAGCGACCGGCTACGCGAGGGAGATTGGGCCGGCTGTTCGAGGGAGATTGGACGAGGAGGAGACAGACAACACGAACGCGCTGCCCCAACTCTACTTTCGCTGGACGACACTGCGCGTCTAGTGGTAACGAACTGTGATCCATCTCCATATCATGTTCTTGGATGTTCTGCGCGTAGGAAAATTTGAATTCACATGCGATGCACCTACGGTAAACCCAACAGTTGTATCAGAGCCTCTGTTATAGGATTTGGATTTAGATTGGATGTATATTTGATATGTGGAGGCGACGGATGAGATTCATCATCGTTCATGAGATCGACTATGTGCACGGTTAATGAGATCAACTACACATTGAGATAGATTGAGGCTATGCTTTCTGTCAATCAGAATCGATGAGGTCGTGACACAACCTACCTCTACCGATCGGTATCCACCATTGGGGTTAACCGTGAAACGTAAATCCGAATCTGGTTCGCGATGATCGATGAGATCGATCAAATCACAAAATTCGGCATGATCGCAGTGCAGATGCGATCTGTGATTTCTGAAAACGTCATGCGCCGCCCGCACCCGCGAGGGGCGTTGCCCCTTTGAACCCCGTCATGTGCGTAGCGCCTTGTATTTCGTACACGATCACACAAACCGGTAGAATGCGATTCTGTGCTTTCCAGGTTTGATGTGAATAGTATGGATCATATGTATGTGATGCATGTGTGTAACTTAACATGACGTGCGTGTCATGATTGTTAGCCAGTAGGAGCCAAAGTGCTGTCATTATATTGTATAACGACCCGCGTGTCGACTTGTGATTCTCTGTAAATTCATTACTAGTTGTAGTAGTTGGAGGATAGAGATCAAGTTGGAGGATTTGGCGTCTTGGCGCGACGGACAAGATGGAGTTCCGCCTTGGTCATCGGAGTAGGAGCCGGCCATGGAAGGACGCCCATGAAGGATCCATACTATTTCATATATTTATGTTTATATGTGATGGATATTGCTTCTTGTTTCTATGCATGTTAGTATGGTATAAAGATCCCTCATTAATATCAAGCATATTTCCATTTCGGATGTTGCACCTTCGCACGTAAAGTACGTCTGGTAGTGGGCTCATAAAATTGAGGTGCTACTAGGTGTCCTTGAACTGGAGGGTTTGTGTCGGACACGGACATGCACTACATTAGGTTAACTTGACAAGGCTACCAAAACGGTTTTGGGCCTTGTGGCAAAGAAGATTGGGAGCTGGGGTATAAGATACCTAGCCGACCGTTAGGAGTCGTATAGAGATACGATTAGCAAAGAGTTGCTTACCGAATAGGCAAGTTGGCTAGCAGTGATGCTAAAGCTCACTAGTCGCTCACGCTAGACGGGTCCTGAATCACTGAGAGTTTGCAGAGGGATGCTGACTTCAGTGGGAGTAGTTCTGTTTAAGGCTTGAATTATTCTACATAAACACATTACTTAGTGATTGCATATTTTCTGTTGTAGATCAATGGCACCACCTGCTCAACCCAACCTTGCATTGAAATCAATTCTGGAAAAGGATAAACTGAATGGAACAAACTTTACCACCTGGTATAGAAATTTGGGAATTGTTCTCAAGCACGATAAAAAGGAACATGTTCTAGAGGATCCACTTCTAGAGGAACCTGCCGAGAATGCTAATGTCACAACCAAGAATGCCCACCAGAAACTCGTTGATGAATCAAACGTGATCAGCTTCCTCATGCTGGCTTGTATGGAGCCGATTTGCAACAACATTTCGAAAACATTCAGGCTTTCGATATGATCGAGAGTTTGAAGAGCATGTTTCAGGCTAGGACCGAGAGGTTCAACGTCTGGCAATCCTTGACGGATTGTAAGCTGAAAGAGGGTGACCCACTGAGCCCGCATGTGATCGAGATGATCGGGTACATGCAAGCTTTGGATCGGTTAGGCTTCCCACTTGGGGGCGAGCTATCCACAGATGCAATTTTGGGTTCTCTTCCACCGAGCTATGGGACATTTGTCTCAAACTATCATACGCACAACATGGATAAGAAGCTCACTGAATTGCATGGGATTCTCAAGGTGACAGAGCAAGATATTAAGAAAGGCATGCATCAAGTGTTGATGATGCGGAACTCATCTAAGTTCAAGAAGAGTTGGTCCAAGAAAAAGGGCAAGGCAAAGGGCACGGAGAAGGCTGTCTCCGCCACTGAGCCGAAGTCCGGACCGAACTCAAATACCATTTGCTTTCACCGCAAGGAAGCTGGTCACTTGAAGAGGAATTGTAGCAAGTGGCTTGCTAAGCACGGCAACAAGGTCGGAGATGCTTCTTCAGGCAAAGGTACACTTGTTACATATGTTATACACATTTACCTTGCTGACATACCTAGTAGCTCTTGGGTATTTGATACCGGATTGGTTGTTCATATTTGCAGCTTGATGCAGGGGCTGGTAAGAACTAGGCATGTGGCACAAGGGGAGACTGACATTAGGGTCGGCAACAAAGCAAGAGTTGCTACATTGGAGGTCGGCACAATGCAGCTCAAGCCTCGTTCTGGACTTATTTTGGAATTGAATAATTGTTATTACATTCCGGTACTTAGTCGGAACATTATTTGTGCCTCATGCTTGCTGAGTCAAGGTTATGAATTCAATATAAAGGACAATGGTTGTTCATTTTATTTAAATGGAATGTTCATGGCTATGCACCCATAGTAGATGGGCTATTTATTTTAAATCTAGAAACAAAACCAGTCTATAATGTGAATGTCAAGAGGCATAAGCCTAATGAGATAAATCCTACATACTTTCGGAATTGCCGGCTTCGAGACATTAGTCTGAACCACATGAAGAAGCTCCATGATGATGGACTCCTAACTTCGTCCGACTTTGGGTCGTTCGAGACATGTGAATCATGCTTGCTAGGTAAGATGACGAAGTCACCTTTTGCAAAGAGTTGCGAGAGGGCGTCCGAGCTGTTGGAGCTTATACACAGTGATGTGTATGGTCCAATGAGCACAACGTCCAGAGGTGGATATCAGTACTTCGTGACTTTTACCAACGACTTGAGTAGATACGGATATATCTATTTGATGAGGCACAAGTGAGAAACTTTTGAAAAGTTTAAAGAGTTTTAGAACGAGGTTGAAAATCAGCTCAGTAAGACGATAAAACTTCTACGATCATATCGTGGAAGTGAGTACATGAGCCAGGAGTTTGATAATCATCTGAAAAGATGAGGTATAGTACCTCAGCTCACACCTCTGGGTATGCTGCAGAGAAATGGTGTGTCAGAACGGAGAAATCGAACCTTGTTAGACATGGTCCGGTCGATGATGAGCAAATCGGATTTACCCTTGTCATTCTGGGGCTACGCTTTAGAAACTGTAGCTTTTACACTTAATAGGGTACCATCGAAATCCATAGACAAGACACCACATGAGATGTGGACTCGGAAGAGTCCTAGTTTGTCTTTTCTAAAGATTTGGGGTTGTGAAGCATTTGTCAAGCGACTCATGTCGGACAAGCTTACACCCAAGTCGGATAAATGCATATTCGTGGGATATCCGAGGGAAACCTTGGGATATAACTTCTACAACCGAGAAGAGAACAAAGTGTTTGTTGCTCGGAATGAGGTTTTCCTAGAGAAAGAGTTTCTCAATCGGGAGGCCAGTGGGAGAACGATGCGACTCGAAGAAATTCGAGAGCCACTCGGACAACTCGGTTGGTGATGACATCACACCGGAGTTGGTCAGAGAACTCGTAGTGGAGTCGGCATCGGAGCCACGGAGGTCGGAAAGATTGCGCAAAGTGCGCGACATTTTGTTGCTAGAAAGCGACGAGCCGTCCACGTATGCGGAAGCGATGGTGAGACCAGATTCTGAGGCATGGCTAGAGGCCATGAGATCCGAGTTAAAGTCCATGGATGACAATCAAGTCTGGGACTTGGTTGATCCGCCACCTGGCATAGTTGCCATTGGTTGCAAATGGGTCTTTAAGAAGAAAACCAATGTGGATGGAAATGTTCAGATCCACAAAGCTCGGCTTGTCCCTAAAGGTTATGGACAAGTTCAAGGAATCGACGACGACAAGACCTACTCGTCGGTAGCGATGCTAAAGTCGGTGAGGATCATACTAGCTATAGCTACATATTTCGATTATGAGATATGGCAGATGGATGTCAAAACGGCTTTCCTTCATGGAAATTTAAAATAGGATGTATACATGGTACAACCAAAGGTTTTGTCGATCCAACTAACGCTGGTAAAATATGCAAGCTCAAGAGATCCATTTATGGATGGAAGCAAGCAGCTCGGAGTTGGAACATTCATTTTGATGAATTCATCGTTGACCTTGGTTTCATCAAGAACGAAGAGGACTATTGTTTATACAAGAAGTCTAGTGGGAACTTGGTAGTATTTTTGATCTTGTATGTGGATGACATACTGCTGATAGGAAATGATGTTTCGATGCTGAACTGAGTTAAGGAATTATTGAATGGCAAGTTTTCGACGAAAGACCTTGGAGAGACAGTATACATTTTAGGCATCAAGATCTATAGAGATAGACCGAGGAGGCTGCTTGGCTTGATCCAGAGCACGTACATAGACAAAGTGTTGAAGAGGTTCAACATGAGTGAGGCCAAGAAAGGGTTCTTACCCGTCTCACATGGCGTAAGGCTAAGGAAGACTCAGAGTCCTACGACTTCTGAGTTGTGAAACCGGATGAGTAGGATTCCATATGCCTCAACAATTGGATCCATCATGTATGCCATGCTATGTACACGGCCTGATGTTGCCTATGCAATAAGTTTAACAAGCAGATACCAGGCCGACCCAGGGAGAGTCACTGGGCAGCGGTGAAAACTATCTTGAAGTACCTGAAAAGGACTAAAGATATGTTCCTAGTTTATGGAGGTGAGGAGGAGCTCTGCATAAAGGGTTATGCTGATGCTAGTTTCCAAACCGACAGGGGTGATTGTCGATCACAAACTGGATTTGTGTATGTCATGAATGGAGGAGAAGTGAGATGGACAAGTTCCAAGCAAGATACGATGGCCGACTCAACGACAGAGGCCGAATACATTGCGTCTTGTGAAGCCGCAAAGGAAGGTGTTTGGATTCGGAAGTTCCTGGAAGATGTTGGTGTGTTCCCAGGCTGGTCAAAACCGTCGAACCTTTATTGCGATAATTCAGGTGCCATCGCATAGGCCAAGGAGCCGAGACAACACCACAAGACCTGGCACATAGGCCAAAAATATCACCTGATACGAAATCTTGTTGAGAAAGGTGATACCAATTTATGCAAGATTCATATGGATGCAAATGTTGCAAATCAATATACTAAGATGGTTCCACAACCCAGGCATGAGGGGCACGTTGGAGCTATGGGCATTCGATGTCTATTTGATTGACTCTAGTGCAAGTGAGAGGCTATTGGAGATATGCCCTAGAGGCAATCATGTATAATGATACTTCCTATGTGTTTATGAATAAAGATAGTCCTTGGACATCAGTGATGTGTATTAACAAGTACGTGACTTGTTTGTGAGACTATGCATTGTATGATAACTGTCCTAAATGGTCCCTAGTTGAAAGGGCTGTGTGGACGTGCAACCAATTAGACTAGCATATGACACGGTGGATGGTCCGTTCTCACTGACCATGTAGGATTGGATGCTAGCCGGATAATATGGACTCAGAAAGATCTGGTCGGATCCGACGTAGTCGGATTACGTCGGATCCGAGTTGAGATAAGGTCTGAGTTGGACAGACCCAACTATGAGATGCAGCGATAGGTCATCTATGAGTCTCTAATACAACATACTTTCTACGTCCTAAGACCTGAGCTGGCGCATGTACTCGGGATGGTGACAGACTTGCTTTGGGACGACCAAACGCTACTCCGTGATTGGGCGATTACAAAGGTAGGTTTCGGGCTTGTCCAGACCCATGCTGCGAGACATGGTCGAGCAAGATGGGATTTTCCCTTCCTATTAGGAGAGATATACTCTGGGCCCCCTCTGGTGATCCAACTTGGATAAGCATGGCCATGCGATGAGGATTATGAGATAATCCGAAGTGTTGGTCGGATTCACTAGAACGAGAAAGAGGTCGTGCTGCAACAATGATGACCATGTTTCCTTGTGCACGACAACATATATCGTGTGTTAACGGGAATAGAAATGTGAAGTACAGGTTCACCTAACTAGCTTCATCAGACACTTGGAGTCCGCATGCCTTGCTAGAGGCCGCTACCGACTGGTTGAGCCGGATGTGATCTGACTCATGACCAAGTGAATGAGAACCTAAGGGGTCGCGCGCTTAAGGGAAGGAACACGTGGGCTTTAGGATCCGTGCGAGGCCCAAGAGTTGAGCCCGCGTCGGATGCTTATATATAGTGGAGGTGTGGCACACCCATCCGGTTGATTGCTTCGGCTCCGTCATTAGGGCTTTGCATGAGTTGCAACTAGCCACCTCCACTCGCTGCCGCCGACTGTGTGACCGGACCTAGCAGTCCGCCGCACGGTGTTCCTCCTACACGCGTGGATACCATTAGAGGCGGTGCACTTGCGCTGCTCCGACGAACCTGTACGTGGGTTCCGGTGACCGGCTGCGTGAGGGAGATCGGGCCGGCTGTTCGAGGGAGATCGTACGAGGAGGATACGGACCACACGAAGGCGCTGCCCAAACTCTACTTCCGCTGCACGACACTGTGTGTCTAGTGGTAACAAACTGTGATCCATCTCCACAGCATGTTCTTGGATGTTCTGCGCGTAGGAATTTTTTAATTCGCATGCGATGCACCTACAGTAGAATCCGACAGTTCAAGACTCAGGCCAGAACTCCTACCGTGCCAGATCTAGAGACGAGGCCTTCTTCATCAACACCTGCCACAACTCCATCACTTCGGTCTACACCTAAAGTGTCTACTCCACCACCTCATAGGACTTCATCAGAAGCTTTCGCGGATGCTCTTCTGTGGACTCCTTCGACAACCACATGAGCAGATTCATCGTCTCATGGAGGAGACCATGCCCGGAGCAACGAGTAGCTCTATAGCTTTGAAGTTTTGGTAACTTGTTGCTAAAGGTGGAGAGGTTATAGATCATATGTCTTCGAGAGAGAGAGAGAGAGAGAGAGAGAGAGAGAGTTGCTTTTTGATTCCTCTCTGGAGTTTAAAAACATTTGGTTTATTGTTTGCTTGAAAACTTTGCCGATATTTGATCATATACATTTGATGTGATACTACTACCTTAATATCTTTGTGATGCTTATATGATGATCATTCACTAATGTTTGGTGTGATGTGCTTATGTAATTCACTCATATTATTTTTGCGCACCACCAAGTTGTATGTGACATGGAAGAGCGACCCATGATCTTAATCGATTGTGCATTTGCATTCAAACACAAATTTGAAAGAAGGCACAAATTTAGGGTGAGCTCTTGCTTATCACATACCTCTCAAAGCTATGATGCTATTCATTGATTATATCTTTTATCAAAGCTTTGATATATATGTTGTCACCAATTACCAAAATGAGGGAGATTGGAAGCACAACTTCTCCCTAGGTGGGTTTGGTAATTAATAACAACATATATTTCATTGGACTAATGTTTCCACCAAGTGTATCTCACGAAAAATTTCATTGATGGGTTGGCTAAAGGTCTATGTGGAGAGCCTCCCCAAGGAAAGGAAGGAATAGGATTGGCCATGATTCAAGATTGAGGACTCTACATTTTACATTTTGTGAGAAATCACTTTTGAGTCCATAAGAAAGCCAATACTATTAAAAGGGGATGAGGTATTTATGATGATCTGGTTGCTCAAGTGCTTAGAGATTAGCCAGCAAAGATACCCACTCACTTTCCCAAAAAACACTCTATCTTAAGCCAAAAGTCAAAATTCGGTGACACCAACAAATCTCATTCGGATCCACCCAGTTTCACCCTAGACAGAAATCCAGCCAAAACCTAGCATCTCGGTACTACCAAGTTTCCATTCAGTGCAACCAACAATTAGTGACCAACTATCTGTTAACCAATTTCCCAAAGTTGATCCCACCGAGTTTGAGGAATCAGTGAAACCGAGATTTGGAAACTGACTAGGTCACCCATATTGGTACCACTGAGATTTATATATCGGTCTCACCGAAAAGGCCAAAGTTGCCACATTTTGCACTAGTCGGTGCAACCGAGTTTTTACTCCGGTTTCACTGAGTTGGGAATAATGTTGTAACCGTTGGATTTTTGGATATGCCTATATATACCCCTGCAGCACATCCCACTCGAAAGAGAAGCACTCAGAACACACACCTACTTGCCTTATCCAATTTTCTAAGAAAGAACCACCTACCCTTGTGTTGAGGTAAAGATCATCCACTCCAACCATATGGATCTTGATTTGTAGCCTACCCAAGTTGCTTTCCATCCAATCAATCTCTTCTACTCATGCCAAACCCATGAGAGAGTGATTGAGTGTTGAGGAGACTATCTTGTGAAGCACAAGAGCAAGGAGTTCATCATACTACCACATCTATTGCCTTTTGGAGGGTGGTGCCTCCTAGATTGGTTAGGTGTTGTTTGGGAGCCTCCTTCTTCGTGATTGTGGAGTTGAACCAAGAAGTTTGTAAGGGCAAGGAGATCGCCTACTTAGTGAAGATGTACCCCAAGTAAGGCTAGTCCTCCATGGACGTAGGCCATCATGGAATAGACAAGGTTGCTACTTCGTGGACACTTCGTGGGTGGAGCCCTCCGTGGACTCTCGCGACCGTTACCCTTAGTGGGTTAAAGTCTCCATAAACGTGGATGTACGATAGCGCCACCTATCGGAACCACGTGAAAAATCTTCGTGTCTCCAAATTGCATTTGATCTTCTTATCCCTATCCTCTTACATATGTTTTCTTTACTTTCCGTTGCGATACTCATAGATATGCATGTGTAGGGTGAACTTGATTCGCTAAAATTGCTAAAATCTGCGAACCAATTAGCTTGGCAAAAGGTTAGGTTTTTATTTGGTCAAGTAGCCTAATCACCCCCTCGAGACCTACTTTCGATCCTACAAACAGCCCGAGACCGACGCTTCAGATGCCTTCCAATTATTTCGAGTTCTGCCTTGTGATTTATTTGTTTGTCGCATTCATCATCACATCATCCGCATCATTCGCATTGCATCGACACTTCGTGTAATGCCCAAGATGCGGTACTATCCTTATATGGGATCTAGGGCCTTGATAGGGATAGAAGTGCATCTTGTTGTTTCGCACGAATGGATATCATTACAAGTACATGTAAAGAGGAGATGAGTATATGGAATTGGCTTACACTCGCTACAAGCTAAATCATGATAATCTCAATTACAATCATACATAAAAGCAGGGTCCCACAACGGACAAAATGAAATGATAAAAGCAACACCCATCCTTGCTAATCCCAAGCCCCCAACCTTGAGCCCATCCTATGACCGAGGAAGAAGATGAGGGAACTCCAAATGAATCAATCATCGCACTCACATCAAAGTATCACTTTACCCGTAGCTGCACCTGTTGTTGTTGTAATCTATGAGCCACAGTGATGAGGACATACCTACTAATGCTACACCCACAACTCCGAATGCTATACATACAAGACCAATTACTAGAGCTCGTGCACATCAATTGAATTACCAGGTACTTTCGTTTCTTGCAAATCCTTCTAATGTTCATGAACATATGATGCTGCCTAAATTAGATACTTTTGTTTTACTTGTGAATGAAGGACCTTGCATGGACAAGAAGGATGACCATTGGAGCGGGATCAAGCATGGAGAAGAAGGTGCGTGCGCGGGAAAGAACAATGGAGCTTCCAGTGATGATTTTCGCACTTTGAAGCCACCATAATGGGAGCAAGAAGCCTTGGACGAAATATGCATGATGCCACTTTATAAAATTCGTCCCTAGGCTAATATAGGTGTTGCACCACCTTATTTTTGGGCCAGGCCCATGTAATTTCGAAATACCATATTATAGGCTATTTTTAGAGTCCGTATGTATGGGGAAACTGAGTTAGGGTCGGTTTCGGACCCCTCCTCCAAGGGGCCACGAAATTCCCCTCTATTCCCCCATATATATAGCCCTTAGGGCGTCGTTTTAGGTTTGGGTTTTGTTTATATTATAAGTTCGCCATAGCTGCAACTTCGCGTTCTTTGTTTGTGTTCCACGACCAGACAAAGGCGTCCTAGAACCCCACTTCATCAATAAAGCTTTCCTCTTATATTCGCAATATCCAGATTGCAATCTTAGTTTCTTGCTTGTTCTTCGTTTGCGTGTAGGAAACAGACCCTCGTGGTCAGGTTGATCGTGCTCCGGCTTGGTCAATAACCTCTCGGAGTTGGTTTAGCGATTGCAAAGGCGCGACGTCATCACACGTTCGTAGTCGGATCGTCAAAGTCTACTCCACCAAAACGATAGCCACCATCTCATCGAAAGACAGGGACAACTTCGCCTCTATCAAGTGGTATCAGATTTCCAGGTTGCTCGGTGAGATTTTATCAGTTTTCGTAGTTTAGATCGCATCTGTTTCGTCATACCTTTAGTCCACGAAAAAGCCAAAAAAAATTCGGGTTAGATCATCATATCCAAACCAATCTGAGCCTTTGCATAGTCTTTTCAGTATTTTGCTTTGTTGAATTTGCGGTTACATCGTCGTGTCGAGTTGCTGGTCTTAGTGTCTAGTCCATTAGAGTTTCGAGTTCTATTCACAGGTTGTCAGGCCGCCAACGCATCGTTTTCATAGTCGCCATATACCACCACCATCATCACCGCTGCCAGATATCACCACCCACTATCCATTGGTGTCCATATATACCACCACCAATCCGAGTCCAGCTCGTTTTAGATTTCGTTTCGAGATCTTTTTGATTTCGGATTCGCGTTTTGCTACCTGCGTAGGTGTCGAAAAAAAAGTCTGGCACGCTTTGCAGAGCACGTTTTGGCCCAAAAAATTTTCGGCCGAAAATATTTTTTCCCTATCTTGATTTTAGGTTCTCCGGAGCGTTTTGAGACACTTGCTATCATAGTGATTTTTGTCGAAATTTTGGGTCGTCGCAGCCCCCGGATTGCTCCAGAAAAAAAATTGTCCAAAAAAAATTTCGTGCCCATCTTGCTTATACGACGTGGCAAGAGTTTTGAGACATTCGCCATTGTAGTGATTTTTTGAGAAAAAAAAGAGGCGCCGACAAAAAATAAAATAAATTCAAAGTGTGCTCTTCCCTTGATTACTTGTAGCGTCGTGATTTTGTTGGTGCTTTAGGCTCGCGTCTCTAGTACGGATCTAGCCTAGGACCAGCACAGTACCGTCGTTGAGCGTTTATTCAACCTTGCATCTCTGAATTGATTATTGCTAACCCTTTTTGCTACCATATTATAAGCCAACCCAGCTCCACATACATCTACGTCGTGTGTTTGACACCACCTGGCAATCGCTCTATCCAAGCTTTGAGAGTTTTGACTACAACGGTTGCCGATCACCGCCTGCTGCTGGGTAAGAACTGGTAAGAATTTGAGATTCGCTTAAAGGATTTGTGACACACCACCACCACCACCACCACGTCCCAGTAGTCCGTAGGTTTCATATTCTTGTGTGTTTCCTATTTGCTAACCATGCCAGGATCACACGACAATGAGATCGACTGGGAGAGCATGACCAACAAAGCGCTATATGATAAATTTCAGCAAATGATGGCTGACCAGGTACAAGACTTCGTGACCAACTTTGGAGAGGCCATGGAGAAGCTAGATGGTTTGGAGAAGACCTTTGACACCAAGATGGACGCCAAGTTCAATGAGGTGCTTGCCCGTCTACCACCACCAGCTGCAGCTCCTATTCCTTTCGAACGACGAGCACGACGTGTGCCTTTCGGCCAAGCCCAACATACCGGTACTGTTGATACTGCTGCTATTTCTGTGGCTCGCGCTGCTACTGTCGTTGAGCTGGTTGACGATTATGATGGTGATTACGATGATGAGGGAGAGGTTGCTCCTGATCAGCCTCAGGGGCAACCACCACCATACGCACCAGGTCGACCACATGGCTACAACGGTAACGGTAGGGCTGCCCCACCCCCTTAGGTACGGGATCATGACCATCTCCCTAAACTTAAATTGAATATTCCGATGTTTGAGGGTAGATATGTTCCTGATATATATCTTACATGGGAGTTAGAAACAGAACAACTTTTTACATGCTTACAATTTCCTGAGGATAGACGTGTTGCTACTGCTGTTTGTTCATTCACTAGTTTTGCTTGTGTTTGGTGGTCAGAACATTGTAGAATACACCATGCTAATATTCCAACTACTTGGGCTGCTTTGAAAACTGCTATGCATAATCGTTGGGTGCCACCTTATTATCAACATGAATTGCTTCAAAATTTGCAGCGTTTAAGACAAGAAAAAAATTCTGTAGAAGAATATTATCAGGAATTACAAACTGGTATGATTAGATGTGGTATTGTTGAGGAGAATGAAGCTATGCTTGCACATTTTATGGGTGGATTAAATAGAGAGATTCAGACTATTCTGGAGTATAAGGAGTATAACACTATCACTCGTTTATTTCATCTTGCTTGCAAAGCTGAACGTGAAGTGCAGGATCGACAGGCAATGGCGAGAACTACTTTTTCTGCAGGTCGCACTTCATCATGGATGCCGCGTACCTCATCTACTTCCACACGTCCTGCTGCATCACCACCTACTTCAACCTCCAACTCCAACCGCGATACCAGGAAACAGGCTCCTACTCCACCATCTACGAAGAGCACACCTTCTGGGCCTGCACAGAGCTCTTCTTCATCTATTGCATACACAGGGCAAATACATGAGGTTATATGCCGTCGTTGCAAGGGTGGAGGTCACTTTGCGAGAGAATGCCCTTCCAAGCGTGTCATGATTGTTACTGAGGATGGTGGATATGCGTCTGCTAGTGATTATGATGAGGAGACTTTGGCTCTCATTGCAAGTGAAGAACACGATGGCGACGATGCAGAACCACAAACACACTACATGGCTGCTGATTACGCTGACAGGTATGAAAGTTTAGTTGCTCAACGTGTTCTCAGTGTGCAGGTTACACAGGCTGAACAAAATCAGAGGCACAACTTGTTCCACACAAAGGGAGTTGTGAAGGAGCGTTCTATTCGCATCATCATCGATGGAGGGAGTTGCAATAACTTGGCTAGCATGGAGATGGTGGAGAAGCTGTCTCTAACCACCAGACCACATCCTCATCCTTATTACATCCAATGGTTCAACAATAGTGGCATGGTTAAGGTAACACGTACTATTTGTGTGCATTTTAGCATTGCTACATATTCTGATTATGTGGATTGTGATGTGGTACCCATGCAAGCATGTTCTGTTTTACTTGGTAGACCATGGCAGTTTGATAAAAATTCTGTACACCATGGTAGGACAAATCAGTATTCTCTTGTTCATAAGGATCATAATATCACTTTGCTTCCTATGTCTCCCGAACATATTATGAAAGATGACATTGCTAGAGCTAGTAAAGCAAAACAGGAGAAAGATAAGAGTGAAAATCAGATTGTAGCACAGGAATTTGAGCAACACCATAAGCATAATAAACCATCATCTACTGTTGCATCCGAAATAAAATTGAAGAGTGGATGTTTACTTGCTACTAAATCTGATATTAATGATTTGGATGTTGCTACATCTGTTTGCTATGCTTTTGTATGCAAAGAGGTATTATTTTCATTCGAGGACATGCCTCCCTCTTTGCCTCCTGCTGTCATTAACATTTTGCAGGAGTTCGCTGACGTCTTTCCACAAGACGTGCCACCGGGATTACCGCCTATTCGCGGGATTGAGCATCAGATTGACTTAATTCCCGGTGCATCCCTACCCAACCTTGCGCCCTACCGTACCAATCCAGAGGAGACAAAGGAGATTATGCGTCAAGTACAGGAGCTGCTTGACAAAGGTTATATACGTGAATCCCTTAGTCCTTGTGCTGTTCCTATTATTCTAGTGCCTAAAAAGGATGGTACATCGCGCATGTGTGTGGATTGTAGAGGCATTAATAATATTACTATTCGTTATCGTCATCCTATTCCTAGACTAGATGATATGCTTGATGAATTAAGTGGCTCTACAATTTTTTCCAAAGTTGATTTGCGTAGTGGATACCATCAAATTCATATGAAATTGGGAGATGAATGGAAAACAACATTTAAAACTAAGTTTGGATTATATGAGTGGTTAGTCATGCCTTTTGGGTTAACTAATGCACCTAGCACTTTCATGAGATTAATGAACGAGGTTTTACGTGCTTTCATTGGACGATTTGTGGTAGTATATTTTGATGATATATTGATTTTTAGTAGATCTTTGGAGGAACATTTGGAACATTCACGTGCTATTTTTACTGCGCTACGTGATGCACGTTTGTTTGGTAACCTTGGGAAGTGCACCTTTTGCACCGACCGAGTATCTTTTCTTGGCTATGTTGTTACTCCACAGGGAATTGAAGTTGATAAAGCCAAGATTGAAGCTATTGAGAGTTGGCCGCAGCCCAAAATGGTCACACAAGTAAGGAGTTTTCTTGGCCTCGCTGGTTTCTATAGGCGTTTTGTGAGAGATTACAGCACCATTGCTGCGCCTCTCAATGAGCTTACAAAGAAGGACGTGCCTTTTTCTTGGGGTACCGCACAGGAAGAAGCCTTCACGGTCTTGAAAGATAAGTTAACACATGCTCCTTTACTCCAACTTCCTGATTTTAATAAGACTTTCGAGCTTGAATGTGATGCTAGTGGAATTGGGTTAGGAGGTGTGTTATTACAAGATGGTAAACCTGTTGCGTACTTTTCTGAAAAATTAAGTGGGCCTAGTCTGAATTATTCTACTTATGATAAGGAATTATATGCTCTTGTTCGGACATTGGAAACATGGCAACATTATTTATGGCCCAAAGAATTTGTTATACATTCTGATCATGAATCTTTGAAACATATTAAAAGTCAAGAAAAATTGAACCGTAGACATGCTAAATGGGTTGAATTCATTGAGACTTTCCCTTATGTCATGAAACACAAGAAGGGTAAAGAAAATGTTATTGCTGATGCTTTGTCTCGTCGTTATACTATGCTTTCACAACTTGACTTTAAAATATTTGGTTTGGAGACCATCAAAGATCAATATGTGCATGATGCTGAATTTAGAGACGTGTTGCAGAATTGTAAATAAGGGAGAACATGGAACAAGTTCGTTATTAATGATGGATTTGTGTTCCGTGCTAACAAGCTATGCATTCCAGCTAGCTCCGTTCGTCTTTTGTTGTTACACGAGGCGCACGGAGGAGGATTAATGGGACACTTTGGCGTGAAGAAGACGGAGGACGTACTTTCTACACATTTCTTTTGGCCAAAGATGAGACGGGATGTTGAGCGCTTTGTTGCTCGCTGCACTACATGTCAAAAAGCTAAGTCACGACTCAATCCTTATGGTTTATATATGCCTTTGCCTGTACCTAGTGTTCCTTGGGAGGATATATCTATGGACTTTGTTTTAGGTTTACCTCGAACAAAGAAGGGGAGGGATAGCATATTTGTTTTAGTGGATAGATTTTCCAAAATGGCACACTTTATACCATGTAATAAAAGTGATGCTGCTGCTCATGTTGCTGATTTGTTCTTTCGTGAAATTATTCGATTGCATGGTGTACCACATACAATTGTTCAGATCGTGATGCTAAATTTCTTAGCCATTTTTGGAGCTGTTTATGGGCTAAGTTGGGGACTAAACTACTTTTTAGTACTACATGTCATCCCCAAACTGATGGCCAAACTGAAGTAGTCAATAGATCATTGTCTACTATGCTTAGGGCTGTTTTGAAGAATAACCTGAAAATGTGGGAAGAATGCTTGCCTCATATTGAATTTGCTTATAATCGTTCGCTACATTCTACCACTAAGATGTGCCCTTTTGAAGTTGTGTATGGTTTCTTACCTCGTGCACCTATTGATTTGTTGCCTCTTCCATCGTCGGAGAAGGTTAATTTTGATGCTAAAGAATGTGCTGAATTGATATTAAAGATGCATGAGTTAACGAAGGAAAACATTGAGCGTATGAATGCTAAATAAAAAATTGCTGGAGATAAGGGTAGAAAACATGTTGCCTTTGCACCTGGAGATCTTGTTTGGTTACATTTGCGTAAGGATAGATTTCCTGATTTGCGCAAGTCAAAGCTAATGCCACGTGCTGATGGTCCTTTTAAGGTGTTAGAGAAAATAAATGATAATGCATATAAACTTTAGCTGCCTGCAGAGTTTGTGGTTAGCCCCACTTTTAACATTGCAGATTTGAAGCCTTATTTGGGTGAGGAAGATGAGCTTCCGTCGAGGACGACTTCAGTTCAAGAAGGGGAGGATGATGAGGACATCCCTACTAATGCTACACCCACAACTCCGACTGCTATACATACAGGACCAATTACTAGAGCTCGCGCACATCAATTGAATTACCAGGTACTTTCGTTTCTTGCAAATCCTTCTAATGTTCATGAACATATGATGCTGCCTAAATTAGATACTTTTGTTTTACTTGTGAATGAAGGACCTGGCATGGACAAGAAGGATGACCATTGGAGCGGGATCAAGCATGGAGAAGAAGGTGCGCGCGCGGGAAAGAACAATGGAGCTTCCAGTGATGATTTTCGCACTTTGAAGCCACCATAATGGGAGCAAGAAGCCTTGGACGAAATATGCATGATGCCACTTTATAAAATTCGTCCCTAGGCTAAGATAGGTGTTGCACCACCTTATTTTTGGGCCAGGCCCATGTAATTTCGAAATACCATATTATAGGCTATTGTTAGAGTCCGTATGTATGGGGAAACTGAGTTAGGGTCGGTTTCGGACCCCTCCTCCAAGGGGCCACGAAATTCCCCTCTATTCCCCCATATATACAGCCCTTAGGGCGTCGTTTTAGGTTTGGGTTTTGTTTAGATTATAAGTTTGCCATAGCTGCAACTTCGCGTTCTTCGTTTGTGTTCCACGACCAGACAAAGGCGTCCCAGAACCCCACTTCATCAATAAAGCTTTCCTCTTATATTCGCAATATCCGGATTGCAATCTTAGTTTCTTGCTTGTTCTTCGTTTGCGTGCAGGAAACAGACCCTCGTGGTCAGGTTGATCGTGCTCCGGCATGGTCAATAACCTCTCGGAGTTGGTTTAGCGATTGCAAAGGCGCGGCGTCATCACACGTTCGTAGTCGGATCGTCAAAGTCTACTCCACCAAAACGATAGCCACCATCTCATCGAAAGACAGGGACAACTTTGCCTCTATCACACAGGGACTCAACGATCTCATTTCCAAGGGTATCAAGACTAGCAAAGCTTAATGGGTGAGGCATGGTTAAGTGGTGAGGTTGCAGTAGCTCTAAGCATTTTATATCTGGCTAACTTACCCAGAATAAGAAGAGTGATCTACGCATAACAAACGTGAACTAGTAATGATCAAGAAGTGATCCTGGACACCTACTTACGAGACAATCATAACTCCACCGTGTCCTCTTTCCAAACTCCCTCAAAAAGAGACGATTACGGTTATGCACACAGTTGATGCATTTTAGTTGAGTTTACTTCAATTTTTCTATTACCGGGTATTATAAAATTTCCAAGTTGCCACATAACCGCGTGCACAACTCTTAGAAAGATTTAACCCTGTAGGGGTGCTCCAACTCATCCATCACAAACTAGCCACAAGTTGCGGTGGAAAACCTCAACCTCAAGATAGCCCAAAGTATCCTCAGAATCCCAGTGCACAAGACATGCGAGAAGGGTAAAACAAATCCAGCAAGACCGCCCGACGTGTCAACAAATCCGATAGGAGCCGCGTATCTTGTTCTCAAGACACAACCCGATGGGAAAGCCTACGAGTAAAACCAAACCACGAGTTTCCTCGCAGTGGCCCCGTAGTCTGCCCGTTTGGGACCAACACCATCAGCACTGCCCCCCTGTATTATGTTGAATTAATCCACAGATAGCGCTAACTCCCTATGCGTTAATAAAGGTGTTCAATACTATTAGGTTGAGCAAATATAGTACCAATGTTGGGCCTTGCCGGAAAATCAAGGGGGTCCCCGTAACAACCCCAAGCATGTTAGGAGCACTCAATATGAAATATAACACCAATACACAAGTAACTAGGGCGGCAAAGGTGGAACAAGACACCGAACAAAAGGCCAAACCTTCCACCTTTTACCAAGTATATATGTGCATTAAATTAAACAACAATAATATTGTGGTATCCTAAAGATATCCGTGTTATCAAATGGAATAAATTGCACCTGCAACTAGCAATGCTATAATAAGGGCTGAGCAAGCGGTAACATAGCCAAACAATGGTTTGCTAGGATGTAGAAGGTTAGAGGCTTATCATGACATTTTTTGGAGGCTTGACAAACAAGTGGTAGGAAGCGGTACATAGTGATAGAAATGAGACAACTCGCATGGAAATGATAGTAATGGTATCCAAGGAAATGATCATCTTGCATGAGATCCTGCATGGAAGAAGATCAAGTTCATGAAAAGGACGAACCAACGTAGTCGAACGAATCCTCACACTTTGAAGCTTTCAGAACTCTATCAAGGAGAAGCAAATACGAAAACAAACAAATGACATGGTAAACACCACTACATATTCATGAGATGATGCAAAGAAGTATGATGCACATCCATTTAATTATGCATGGCATGGCAAGCACAACAATCAAACATTACAAATTAAGTGAAGTACAATATCCAACGAGTTTCATATTGACGAAACTCCACCTTCGATTCATTTAGTTCACTCTCGTTTATTTACACGAAGAGTTTAAATGTTTTTAAACATGGTAAAAGGTGAAGCATGAAGAACTACATCATCTAGGCATTTTAAATGAGTCCGGAAGCAACTTATAGTATTTCCGAAACAACCCCACATGTTAATTTCGAAATTGGTCCAGATCTGAACTAACCATATTATATTGTTATTAAACAGAAATATAAATTGCACCATGTGATTATACACGTTTTCTAGTCAAGATCATTAAAAATAGAGCCACGGTAATTAAGTTATGAAATAAATCATTTTAATAGATCATTAACACAAATTAGATGCAAACATCAAGCTAAACATTTTTATCTTGGATAAAAGTTGGATATTGTGAAAGTACAAAAAATTCTGATCATTTGACATATATAAAACATTTTAATCCGATGAACAGTTAATTAATTGTGAGCAATGCAAAACAATGGCATATTCTGTAATTATGAAATTCCTTGGAAATTGGAAAAGTTTGTAGCATAGGAAAAAATATTATGGGCCCAATCTGAGTGACAGCGGGCTAAACAACAACTAAGCACAACATAACTAATATGGGCACAGTGCGCTAGATAGGGAAAAGGGCGGGCACCTTAGCGGGTTGCCACCCAGGCATTGGTGTGGATTGGTGCGACACGCACGGGTGCAAGAACTTGCTATGGGCTCTGTGGTCGCCGTACATTGTCAAATGGGGCTGTGGGGACGAATTCTGAGCCCCAGATTTCAGATCTAAGGGCCAGATTTGGCTTGGGGGCTAGCATTTTGGGATTGGGAGGAGGTGGAGCCAGAAGGTGGGGTTTTTGAGTGGTGTGGAAACCCTAGTGGAGTAAGAGGGGCTCTCTCTATGGATGGTCTTTATTTAGGGAATGGACTATGGTGGGTTGGATCTCGTCCTTCCCATCGCGACCCGATGATCACGAATAGAGGGGTAGGCTAGGTGGGTTATGTATATGGACTTGGGCTAAGATCAGAGGGAAAACTTGCGGCCCGACACATGTTTTTAAAACCGAAAACGCCAAACAATTAAACTAGCTATAGTGTCGCTATATGTTTAACGGTTCAGGTATCAAACTGACTCCGAATGCGACGAAATTTTGCATACGATCTACCTACAATATAATAAGACCGCATGACAACTTTCAACCTGTTCTGAGAATATTTTGTATACCCTTTTAAAAACAATATTTAAACAATGTCATGGGCGCGTGCGTGTGGTCTTGAAATGGTCAATGACGAGAACGGAGAGAACCGACAACTACGAACGGATGCAAGTTTGAAAAATGATGACAAAGGAGTGACGATGCAATGCGGATGATGCAAATGATGCGATGATGAATGCGACAAACAATCAAATCACACGGAAAAACTCAGAATAAATGGAAGGCGTCTGGAGCATCGGTCTTGGGCTGTTACACCCCGTCGCCGTCGTTTTTCAAAACTTGCATCCATTCGTAGTTGCCGGTTCTTGCCGTTCTCGTCAATGACCGTTTCAAGACCAAACACACCCGCACGTGCCCGTATTATCGTAAAAATATTGTTTTCAAAGTGCATATAAAATGTTCTTGGACTGGGTTACAAGTTGGCATGCGGTCTTAATATAGTGTAGCTAGACCGCATGCTAAATTTCGTCGCATTTAGAGGTCGTTTGATACACCAATGAATAGCTATAGCGACACTATAGCTGGTCAAATTATCGGACGTTTTCGGTATTTCCAAAACATGTGTCAGGAGATAAAACATCCCTCTCTTCTCATCCCAAGAGAATCTACACAACCCACTAGCCCAAACTAGCCCCTCCCTCCAACCGAAGCCGTCCGATCGCGATTAGTGGGTCCAAAACCAAGCTAAAATCCCTAAACCTAGCTCTTCTTACTATAAATAGACGTCCTAGACCTCTATTTTTGGAAACCCTAAGCCACCACCTCATTTTCCACGCCCCACAACTGCGCCACCACTTCGCACCCTCTGTCTCCCACCTCCAGACGCCGGCCCTACAAACCCCTTTGAGGCCCGCCCATGCACGAATCCGCGTCACCGCACCCATGCCCATCCTCCTTGAGCAACCCCGCTCGATTGGATCAGGAGGATCCACGCCGCGCCCATGCCCGCAGCCTAGCCGAACCCTTGCCTCTCACCGCCATTGGAGCGCCACACCGCCAGGTCGCCGCCTCGCCCAATCTTTCCTCTTTCTGTCCCGCTCTCAACTCTCTCTCTCCCTCACAGGAGGCCACCGCCGCCATGGATGTCGTCGCAGCCCCAGGAGCCCACCTCCGCTTCGCCGCCGTCCTTCTCACGCCATCCCCGGCCAAATCCAGTCGCTCGCCATAATCTCCTACGGTGACCCACGCCGTCGTGGGTTCTGGTCACCGTTGTCACCACCTCAGACTCCGCCTCGCCCCTATAACACCCTCGACTGGGCCAAGCCTCACCGTTCCAACAACGCCAGGCCTAAGCCGCACCTCATCCCGAGCACAGCTCCAGATCAGTCCCGAGGCCCATTGTGAGCACCCAACCGCCCAAACCCTCGCCCATGAGCTTTGAATAGCATGTGGTGCCCTGTGTGAATTGTTGGTCTAGACAAATTCGGCCCATTGTATTTGTTTACCTCAGAACGAATTTGCCTAATTATCAAGTGAATAATAGATTTGGAGAACCCCCCATCTTCATGCATTTAATATCTCACAAACCATGCATTGGATAAAAATGATTTATATACGTAAAATGTTTAGATTTTGTGTAGATTCACAATATTCAACTTCACATGTATTATATTTTTTAAATTACCATTTTCATGTGATTTGCATTAATGGCTTATTAAAACGGTTTATTTCGTAGCTAAATAACCTAAGGCCTATGCATATGGTTCCTTCATGTATTTGTTCTCTATGATGTGCTCTATCATGCCAAACCATTGGTTTTCATGTAAGACATATACATCATGCCCATTTGTTGAACTTAAGTGGCCTTCGTGTTAAATCTATTTTTCTGAAAAGTACCATTTTGCAAAGATTATAATAAGCAAACCATGCATCCTATGAATTTGTGCCAACTGCGTAATTTGTAGTATGTCATGTCTACTTGCTGGTAGTATGTTTGCCATGCCATGAAGTCCATGTTTAGGTGTTGTTTTATTGCTGCCAACATGCCACTAAATATGTTGTTGTTTTGAGATGCTTAAATAATTGTATGTCTGAATTGTTATAATTTCTTGCTTTTTTGTAAAGAATGTTATGGACTATCATGTTGAGGCATTATTTCCTATGTATAGGATTTGCATCATAGATAGTTCTTCTTTCAAACAGGCCAATCTGTTAAAAACTGCTGCTCTTACACCTTGTTATTTTCACTAAGTCCGTGGGGACCCCGACTCATGAGTCGTGATCACTGAATGCACGTGCGCAGTGATCCTAGAGATCATTGCTCACTAAACACACAGAAACTGAATAACAAGAGTCTTACATCCATTATGTACCATTTTACTCAAATATGGCCTTTATGGCCAGGTCTTCATAAACTCGCAGCGGAAATCTTCAATGATAGCGTGAACCCTTGCCATCTGCCTTAACCCTACATGCATTCTGACTGGGAAGCGTCCTAGATCACACGTACATCACCAAGGTAATCTTCATCGCATCCTGTTCTTTCATGTCTGGCCAATAAAATAACCAGTGGCAAGACAATGCCTTCTTTCAAACAAGGTATAACAATGCATGATGTAGCACTAAGTACGTAAGTTTGCAGAAAGCTAATTTTGAGTGCAATGACATGGTCAATTAACTTATAAAATAATGCATCAACACATTGCAGATATCCATATGAACAAGTTACATATATCACTATAAACAAAGGTTGAACATCTCATGTTCAATCAATATGTCAAGTCATCTTACTTAGCTCAAGCATCAACTTTGTCACACACACACACACACACAGAGACCAAGTTTGTAAACAATGGACGTAGACCAAGAGCGGCCATCCAACTGTCCTTGACCGTGGACACGACTATTCTAATAGTTTTACATCTGTAGAGGTTGCACACTTCACCCACAAGACTCGAGGAACTTCCATGTCAAGCCACAAATCGCAATATATTGGATACCTGAGGTAAGCATCAAACAATGCCTCTCCCCTGATGATACTAAAAAAGAGTACACTCATTGGTGCCATCCCTCATGATGTACATCAAAAGTATCATCCATGAGGGCACAGAATAGTCTGCCCAGTGTCTGTAAAAACAACCCATGATCGTCCTTTCTGACACGACCCTGTATCGAGATTGACCACGTCACTCTCGCCACTAGTACTACGGGCTCTGTGCTAGTACCCACCAAGGTATTCAACAAGACCTCGTCCCATAAGGGGTATTGTGGTTGTACTTGTAAGGTTGGAGTAATGATCGCAACTTACACTAATCCGTTTTCGAAAAACAACACACTCACTTGCCTCGGTACACCACTTCTTCATCAAGCAGTTTCCTAGCTCAACATCATCTTCCTCGGGTATTAGTGGCACCCGATGAGGGTTTTGAAAAGTCTTTGAAATCATTTCCTTTCCAACACCATGCATTTCCCATCCCACTTGCATAGCAACTACTTAGCATCCTATCTACTTCCGACCCGCATAACCCTCATAGGAAGGTAGGGTCATGCTCAGTGCAAGTATCAGAGATAACCCATGAAGGTGGTCACCATAATATCATGATAAACATATCGAAAGTAAAGTGCTGTACACCATGCAATAAAAATTGGTTCTTAGACCTGGTCAAAGGGCTGCTTCCCTGGCTCAACAAAGTCTTCGAGGTGTTCACACGCTTCTCGTCCGACTCCAAGCACTTTGTCTACTTCGTCAACTACCACCGGAAATAACCATAATAAGCAACACAACAAGCAGAGAAATAAAAGTGATCTATAAATAGGAGTGCCTCTTGGACATCTCTGGTCATAAGAAAAATTCCTAAAGTTGCTCTAATGGACTTGGACTACTAGAGATTTTTGAATCGGGGAAATGGAGGCATTAATGATCCTATAGGAAGTCTACATAAAATACTTCTATAAAAATGAGTGGATGCACTCATCAAATAGAGCATGATTTTAGAAGAATCTGGAAAGTTGTTTCACTGGATTTGGAGTTGGGATGACATTCCTATGATTTTCCTAAGATGAAATGAACAAAAAAGGGTCCATATATTTGGTCTAGCAGAATATAGCATAGGAAAAATGTTATACTTTGCTAGCAAGATTTTTAGAGTCTCTGAAAATTTGAATCACTCCATTTGGAGTTGATTTGAATCCCCTGGTGGTTTTGCAAAGTGTGCTTGATCGATTCAAATTTGAAGTTTTGATTTGAATAGAACAGAAAATATATTTGGAAAAAATCTGCAATGCACATTTTTGGTTAGCACATGATTTTTAGAGCTCCTAGGAATTTGAATAAATGAATTTTTAGTTCATATCATTTTCCTATGTATTTTCCAAGTCTCTGGATAAACTGAAAATGGAAAAAGGTTTTACCTATTGGGCCAACCACGCATTGGCGCAAGATAGCCACTGGGTGCACTAGGCTGGCCCAGCGGCTTAGCCGTGTTTGCGCAAGGGTCACACCGATGGCGTATTCCACGGAATATGCCTTCAATGTATGCCACCTTGTGGTTGAGTAATAATATTTATGCTTCATGTGATTCCTCATGCATCATGGCATCATCACATATTTTACTTGTTGCATCATACTTGATTGCCATGCTTGTGATTGGTGTTGTGGTTCTTGTGAGTGCATCTGTGTGGGATTGGTAAAGAATTTGGTGCAAAACCTCTCCTCTATTTCCCTCAAAAACCTTGCCCACCTCTCCTTTTCCTATTAGTGCAACATGTGGTATTTTATTGACCTAATAATTCCCATTAAAATGTTGGACTTCTTAATTATATTCTGTTTAGGATTATCCAGTAGCTCTCAACCATGTTTTGGTATATGTTTCTTTTAGTTCTTGCAAAAATCGTTTTCAATTATATTTATAAGTGAATTATTTAATTGCCCTAAAAATGCCCAACGTAATTTTGTTAAACAGGGTGCAGTTTTGTTTGCTCAGATCTATTTTTAATTTTCCAAAAATCTTCTCCAAACTCTCTGGCTTTATTTCAGTTTTGCTGTTATTAATTTAAAATAAAACCCGTTGTTTTACCTGAGAGAGAGGGAGACAGCTCCTCCTGGGCCTCCTCCTCCTCCGCCCTGGCCCAGCTTGCTCCTTCTACAAGCCCACCATGCAACCGAGGCCCAACCAGCCCTCCCAGCGATCATTTCTTCCTCCTCTTGTACGACACCCCATCCAGGAGAGCCACATTGGCTTGCCAATGATTTGATGCTCGAAGGGAACCCTAGCCTCCTATATATCGTGTCCCCGGTGCCCTAGGTCCACCCCTTGCTCCATTTCATCCTTCTCCTCCCCCTCCACCGTCAGGTAAGATTAGGCAAGCCACGTCAATTCCATGACCTCCATGCTCCGGCCGAGCTCGAGATTGTGCTTGGGGTAGCTATTGCGCGTCATCTCCTTCCTTCCCGATGGCGTGGATCGAAGCCTGGGACTCCCTTCCATCTCCTACATCTACGCACGCGACGACTTCAACCCCAAAGCTCCCACATCGTCGGCATCTTCTTTGCTGTGCTCGGATCCAAGACATGTCAAAGCTTGTCCTTTCGCCGTGTCATCTCCATCCTCCCTCCGGATTCCTCTCCATGTCCTAGGTGAGCTAGGTACTTCCTTCTTCCCCCCCGCTTCGATTCATAGCCGTACGACTCCCGTAGGCGCTGCTAAGTCCGTGTCGACGTCGCGATCCCGATGCTCTGCCAAGCTCATTTTTTTGTTGTTGTTAGCATTGTGCACCATCGCGTCTAGATCCAATGCTGCCTGATGCTCACCCGCATGCACGCACACATCCACAGCATAGCAGCCCCGCAGCTCACCCCGCAAGCCGCACCAAGGCATCCGCGCCGAGATGCACTTGAGCAGAAGGACGATCTCGTGCTCGAGCCCCCAACTCCGTAGCCCCAGGAACGGGACCCCCTAGAGATCCCGCACACCCTCCGGCGGTTGGCTTCCCCTATGGTCACCGGTGGTGGCTATCGGAGCCGCCGCCGCCTTCTGCCGTGCAAGGTAGAAGAAGGCCAGCCTCCGCTGGAGGCAAGGTCAAGAGGAGCGAACTGCCCTTCATGTTCAGATGCTCCCTCCTAGCCCATCGATCAAACCCCCACGCCAGCACCCAGGATACCAGGGTTCGAATCCCCCTGGGCACCCTTTTTCCAGTTATTTTCCTCGGCCACTGACGGTGGATCCGAGGGCGCACATGTCATCCACACGGGTGTGGAGACAGTGCCAAGTGCCCCCTTTTTTATTTTTTGTGTGCTTTATTTCTCTATTTTATTTTTGTTTCCAAATTAGGTAATTTCCAGTTATGTACGTGGCCATATTTGGCAGTAGCCAAATAGGGCAAGATTTCACTTATAAGTCACGTATGGGTTTGTGTTGTTTTTCTTTTTAGTGTTGTGGGAGTTTTTTCCTATAGGAACATATGAGTGTGATATATGATTTTGGGGTAGAAAAATCCCAGTAATCTAGTGGTGCCATTAGTTTTACCACTGGAGCAACTTTGTGAAAATATTATTTTGTGATGAGGTGGCCTTTTGTTATTTTTGTAAGAATTAATGCATGCATGCTATGATGAACTTGTCAACATGGAAGTGGTAGTGTTTTGTTGGAACTAGGCCCTGGTATTTTTCCTTTTTCCTTGCCATGATAAACTTGTGGTTTACTAGGTTTCTTGTTGTAAACATGCTAAGAAACATTACTGTTTTCATTGCTCAATATTTCTAAGTGTTAGAACTGTTATTTTCTTCCCATGTTGTGTGGATGATTCCCATGAATATAGTTTTCCTTTGGGGTTGGTCCAATGCCATGAATTGTTGTGCTTGTCACCCTATGTCATTTGGTGCCTTCACCTTGCCAAATAGATTTTTGCATCTTAGAATTATTGCTGTCAAAGATGCTATGATGTTATAAACTGCTGCTATTCTCTTTGTGAAATTGGACTAAGTGTGAGAATCTATAGTTATTTTCATGCCATGTTTAGAGGATGCTTCCAAGTGATATGTGATGTTTTAGCTCATGCTCAGTGCTAGTGTTTTGTAGTAGATGTTGTCCTCCATCACCCTGCTAAGGTAAATGCCATGAAATGCCCTCTAGCATATATATTTGCTGCTGTCAATTGCTATCAGGTTAACTCAAAATCTGTTAAACTAGAACTTTCACTAAGTCCCTAAAAACTGTTTTAACATGCCTTCTTGTGAGCTCCATTGCCATTGATGCAGGCTTCCTTTTAAGTTTCTTCAGATATATGATTTGTTAATAATGTTGTATAGTTTCTGTACATGCTTTGGTTGTAGTTTTAAACCTATTGTAGCTCTTGTTATGTGTGACACAAGATGTCATGTTGTTGTTTGTGGGCAGATTATGTGTTTGAGTGTTTTGTGATTGGTGGGAGCTACACTCCATTGTTTTGTATGATTTTTGGGTCTATTGTTGTTGGTTTTTCATGCCCTATCCAGTGACATCCTTGGAACACCAAGTAATACCCAAGGAGTTCTCCATCTTTGCTTTTGTCCCCCCCTTAACGTCCGTAACTTGCCGTGAGCGTACCGAGAGCTATTTTACTCCATTTGCAACGTTCTACATATGCATTTGTGTCGATTTTGCATGATGCATCCATATTTTTCATGTTCATGCATGTTAAACCAACTAAACATAAGGTTCTGTCCAGAATACCAAATAACTGAACATTTGCATGTGAAACCTGACTAGCTTAGGATTGCCATGTTATTTGCATCAAAATGATCATGCATCATCTTGGTTGTGCATTGCACTTTGGTTGTTATGTTTATTGGTGCTGTTTCTATTTGGGTAGACCCGAGTGATGAGCGTGAGTACGAGGAACCCGGAGAGAACGTCTACGAGGACCCAACTCTGTATCCCGCTGAAGACCCATCAAGCAAGATGATCGTACCTCGATCCCGACACTATTTTGCCATGCTAGATGTCTCGTTCTTATCATTATGTTTTTGTTACCTACCACTTGCATGTCAAGGCTCCTACATTGCCATGAAAGCCTCTAAGACCTCCACTACCTAGCAAACCTTGTTTGGCTAAGTTACCGCTGCTTAGCCCCTCTTATAGCGTTCTTAGTTGTAGGTGCATGTTGTTTCCATGTGACAACATGGATATCTGGAGATATCACAATATTATTGTTTCTATTTAATTTAATGCACCTATATATCTTGGTAAAGGTGGAAGGGTTGGCCTTTTTCTCAGTGTTTTGCTCTGCTTTTGCCGCCATAGTTACTTGTTACCGGTGTTATGTTCCATATTTTGCGCTCCTAACATGCTCAGGGTTGTTATGGGGACCCCTTAACTATTCGTTTTAGATTAAAGCTTGTCTGGCAAGACCCAACATTGGTACTATTTGTTTAACAACCAAATTAAAAATGCATAGGGCTTAGCTACCCCGTGGATAATTAATGAACAACCCGGGCCATTGCTCCTCATGAGTGTTGGTCCAACCCAGAGCACTGTGTGGGGCCAACCCGAGACAACTCGGGATATCTCTATGAGACCTACGTACGCATAGCTTATCTGTCGTGTCCTGAGAACGAGATACACGGCTCTTATCGGGTTCGTTGACACGTCGTGCGGTCTTGTTGGACTTGTTTTACCTTTCTCAAATGTCTTGCATGAGGAATTCCGTTAATACTTCGGGCTATCTCGAGGTTGAGGTTTTCCAATGGAATTTCCTAGGAGATCATGGGATTCCTGGTCGAGGTTATTCCCGCGGTGTGTGGTTAATCTATGATGGATGAGTTGGAGCACCCCTACAGGATTTATTCTTTCGGAAAGCCATGCCCATGGTTACATGGTAACTTGAAAATTTGTTTAACACCCGGTTATAGAAAACTTGAAGTAAACTTAAATAAAACACCCCAACCGTGTGCGTAACCGTGATTGTCTCTGCTCGTGAACATGAACCAAGAGAGAACACGGTGGGATTATGATTGACGTAAGTAGGTGTTCAGGATCACTTAGTGATCATGCTAGTTCTCGACCGTTATGCGTAGGCCACCATAATTACTTCTTGTCATCGTAAGTTAGCCACTGAAATAAATTCTTAGGTGCTTGCTGCAACCTCACCACTTACCCTTCCTCACCCAAAAGGCTTACATAGTTTTGGTACCCGGGTTATAAGATTGTTGAGTCCTTGTGGCTCATAGATTACAATACTACAGGTACATGTACCGATGATGTCTATCCCGTTGAGGTGTCCCAGCTCCACTGGGATTTTGATATAGAACGTGTCCGGATGTATGTTACGTATCCCGATGAGTAGAGATGCACCGTCATCGTGATCCCTGGGATTAGCGAGGCAGTCTCATCATGTCTTTTACCGTTTGTCTTCGTCCATAGCCGGACCCTGTCTTATGGATGTATGTATGAATGTTGTGTTACATTGTAATTTAGCATGTGGCGAATGTAAGACAATCTATTATACACTTCTCTTCATTAAATGTATGCGATGATTTTGCACTTGCGAAACGCTTAGATGCGCTTCTATCCCCTTGGAGGTCCCCGAGCCTTAATCGGGATAGAACCGCATCTTGGTCGTTACAAGTTGGTATCAGAGCCATACCGACCATATGATCCCCTTGCTTGATCGAACTTGGCCGAGTCAAGTCTAGTTAAAAAAAACTATTTGGAGTCTAGTTATATCGGAGAGTAGGTTTCTTTTACTCCTCTTCTATACTCTAGTGAGGTATTCGACTTAGGGATTTTGATTCTACTCCTCTTCTCACTCAATTTTTTTAGGATCACGCGGGTACTTTGGAAACTATATGATGCCGATGTGAAGGAATTCTGTTCTTGCTGCCTCATGTTATCGAGTAGTAGAGCTCCGAGGAATTCTTGCAACATCGTTATCATTCAGTTTCCTTAGTATCTGAGGAGGATGTTCGAAATTGCTTTAATACTATTTGTTGCGAGAGGAGTCCGATATCCCCAGTACTGGTGGAGAGAGTTCGGACGTACTGCCATGTTTGGTATCATTGTTATTTTGAGTGGTCGAGATAGATGAATTTTTGAAGCCTCTGATTGTGTGTTGAAGGATGTGATACATTGGAAAGTAGTATTACTGCTAGGAGTTGAGTGATGGATAAAAACTCTGTGTGTCCATGGACCCGATGGCATAACCAAAGATTTCAGAGGTTCTTAGGTGGGAATTCTAGTAGTTACCTAGAGTCATCTTTCTGTAGATGTATGAGGGTCTATACATTTGTTTGGAGCACATCTTAGCTCAATACCATGTTGTTATTATTCAAGTGGCTTCAAAATCTTATGATGTTATCATGAACCCGAAGAAGGCGTTCTTACTAATTTTTTAGTATGAATGCATTTGATGATATTCATTGAAAATTTCTTCCAAGCCAGTTGATTCAGCTTATTTCAATCATATTTTTCAATGGTGTGCTGATGTTCTTGTCCATCTTCAGGATGGCTCCAGCAACTCGTGGACACCCGAGGCATGATGATGGGGATCAGTCTAATCCTCCACCATCCCCACCACCTCCTCCATAAGCTTGGCAAGCTGTGATGGCTGCAACCAATGCGAATACTCAAATGCTGCTCAGGTTGTTGCAAAAGAGGGATCAGGGACAACAAGGTCATCAGGGAATTTCTAGAATCAACCCCAGTTCGCGACTCTCAACCACTCCCTCGCCAACTAGCCCAAGTCCTTCAGTTGATGTGATCAGCCTCTTGATGCAGATGATTAGCTCCGCGATATGAACAAGCATTTTGAGTGCAGCAATGTCAGGCCTGCGGACTATGTCAGGTTTGCAACCTTCCAGCCTAAAGGTCACGTAGCAGATTGGTGGCAGCAATACAAGGATTCCAGGGGCAATCATGTTATCAGCTGGGATGATTTCTGTTGTGACTTTAGAGCTCATCATATCCCGACAAGCTTTGTCATGGAGATGCGTGAGAAGTTCAGGCATTTGAAGCAGGTAAGAAAGTCTATCTATCACTATAACATCGAGTTTTAGAATTTGGCCCGCTATGCTAAGCAAGATGTTCCTGATGAGAAGTCCAAGATTTATCAGTTCAGAGCTGGTCTCAAAGATGAACTTCACTCGGGTCTGGTCATGCACGAGCCTCCTGAGTTTGATCAGTTCTAGAACATGGCTCTAAAGGTCGAGGCAACTCACCTCAGGTTAGAGAACACAAGGAAGCATTCCAGAGAATCCAACTCTTCTTCTTCCAGCTCTCAAATGGTTCCTAAGCAGCGGAAATATTGAGTTCCTCCTCCACCTCTGTTTCATCCTCCTCAGCAACAGAGGTAGCTCAATGGTCATTATGCTTCCCACCCACCCAACCCAGGATATCAGTAGAGGCCTCAGGCGCCAAAGTCAGCAAATGCTCCTCCTCCAGGAAACTTTCATCCGCTCTTAGAGGTTACTTGTGACAAGTGTGGTCAGAAGGGTCACTACTCAAACGAGTGCACCAACCAGCAGAGTCTTCTACCTCCTCCTCCAGTCAGACCTCCAGGCAGTGCTATGGTGAGGCACAACCCCAAGTTAGTCAGAGTGAACATGGTGAATGCAACTAAAGCAGAGGATTCTTCTCAAGTGATAATGGGTAAACTCTCTTGGTTAATTATATTCATGCAAAAGTGTTGTTCGATACTAGTGCATCGCATTCATTCATATCCAGACCTTTTGCATGGAAGCATGATTTGTCTTCGGTAGTCATACCAAATCCTTTCCGTGTTGTGTCTCCAGGCAAGTTGATGAGCCCGAACATGGTGATTCCAGATGTTTCTATCAAGATGGGCAATTATTCTTTTCTGGCCTCTCCAATTGTTCTCTGCAGTTCTGATATTGATCTCATTCTTGGCATGGATTTTCTTGCTATGAACAAGGCATATGTTAATTGTCAAGCCAAAGAAGTCAAATTGACTCATCCTTCAGAAGGCGTGATCATTTTCGCAGCTCGCAATGACACGATTCGTCTATTTTCTCTCAATGAGAAGGGTGAAATCTCAGCCATTTCTCAGATTCCGGTTGTTTGTGAGTATGAAGATGTCTTTTGAGAAGAATTGCGAGGAATGCCTATGCACCGGCCAGTAGAGTTCGTAACTGATCTCGAGCCTGGAACTGAACCCGTGTGCAAGCGTCCTTATAAGCTTGGCCCTGAAGAGCTGAAAGAATTGAAGAAACAACTAGATGAACAAGAACGACTGGGTCTGATCAGACCAAGTTCTTCACCGTGGGGTTGTGGTGTTCCGTTTGTCAAGAATAAGGATGGCATGGACCGACTTTGTGCCGATTACCGTCCATTGAATAAGAAGACAATTAGGAACAAGTACCAACTTCCCAACATCAATGAGTTGTTTGAGAAATTGAAAGAGGCCAAGGTTTTCTCGAATCTAGATCTTCGCATGGGCTATCATCAGATTCGCATTCGTGAAGAAGATATTCCAAAGATTGCTTTCAGGACAAGTTTTAGCTCTTATGAGTACACCATCATGTCCTTTGGTCTCGCAAATGCGCCTTCGACCTTCTCTAGAATGATGAACTTCATATTCTCTCCTTTCAAAAATGAGTTCATCTTAGTGTATTTGGATGAAATTCTTGTTTTCTTGAAGACCGAGGAAGAGCATGCAGAGCATCTTTGGCTTGTGCTTGACAAGCTAAGAGAGCATCAGTTCTATGCTAAGTTCTCCGAGTGTGTGTTTTGGCTCAAGTGGTTTACCTTGGGCACATCATCTCTGTCGAGGGCATCAAGGTGCACCCTGAGAAAACTGAGGCCATCTTGAAGTGGGAGCCTCCTCAAAATGTCAAGCAACTTCGTAGCTTCCTCGGCTTTGCAGGTTACTTTGGAAGATTTGTGGACAACTTCTCTCAAATTGCTAAGCCTCTTTCCAACCTCCTCCAGAAGAATGTCAAGTATGCCTGGTCTCTTGAGTGTGATGTGGTGTTCAATACACTCAAGGAGAAGGTGACTTCAGCTCCAGTTCTTGTTCCTCCCGAGCAATCAAAGCCTTTCCAAGTGTTCTGTGATGCATACCTCCAAGGTCTTGATGGCGTTCTCATGCAAGATAAGAAGGTTGTTGCTTACACCTCGTGCCAGTTGAAGCCTAGCAAGAGGAACTACCCCACTCATGATCTTGAGTTGGCGGGAGTTGTTCATGCTCTGTTCATGTGGAGACATCTATTGTTGGGAAGACCAGTCGAGGTGTTCACCATCCACAAGAGCCTGAAGTACATTTTCACTCAACCGAATCTAAATCTTCAGCAAACGCGTTAGGTGGAAATGATTGAGGACTACAATCCAAGCATTGAGTATACTCCTGGAATAGCAAATGTCATTGCAGATGGGCTCAGTCGAAAGGCGTACTGCAACAGTCATATCCTCAAGCATCTTCAACCTGAGCTTTGTGAAGCTTTCCGTAAGCTCAATCTTCAAATTGTTCCTTAAGGGTTTCTTGCAAATCTTCAAGTCTCTACGACTTTGGAAGATCAGATTCACCAAGCTCAACTTCTTGATGCTATGGTGAAGAAAGTGAAGAAAAGTGTGGCCAAGAGCATTCCAAAGTATAAGTGCTTCCGTGTTGATGACAAACATACCTTGTTCTTTGAGGACCGTCTAGTGGTACCAAAAGGTGATCCCAGGAAGGTTATCATGGATGAAGCACATAATTCTCCTCACAATTCATCCAGGCAGTTCCAAAATGTATCAAGACCTCAAGCAAACCTTCTGGTGGACTCGTATGAAGCGGGAAATTGTTCAGTTCGTGAACGAGTGTGATGTTTGTCGTAGAGTGAAGGCGTAACATCAACGTCCAACATGTCTCCTTCAGCCTTTGCCTATCCTAGAGTGGAAATTCGATCATGTGGAAATGGATTTCGTCACCGGTTTCCCTAAGTCCAAGAGGGGTAATGATGCCATCTTTGTGGTTATTGACAAGCTCACCAAAGTTGCCCATTTCCTTCCAGTCAAAGAATCTATTTCGGCAGCTCAGCTGGCAGAGCTGTACACTTCAAGGATAGTTTTTTTGCATGGTATTCCTCATCTCATATCCTCAGATCGTGGAAGTCTCTTCACTTCCAAGTTCTGGGATTCCTTCGAAACTGCAATGGGTACCAAGATCCATTTTAGCACTACCTTCCAGCCTTAGACAAGTGGTCAAGTTGAGAGAGTCAATCAAATCCACGAAGACATGCTTAGGTCCTGTGTGATACCTTTCGGCATGAAGTGGGAAGACTGCCTCCCGTTCACCGAGTTTTCATACAACAACAACTTCCAAGCTAGTTTCGAAAAGGCTCCATTCGAGATTCTCTATGGCAGGAAGTGCCGCACCTTGCTCAATTGGTCTGAAATCGGCGAGCGTCAAATCCTTGGAAATGACATGATCACTGAAGCATAAGAGATGTGCCGTGTCATTCGTGAAAATCTGAAAGCAGCACAATCCCGCCAGAAGAGCTATTATGATAACAAACATCATGTCATGTCCTTTCAGATCAGTGATTTTGTCTATCTCTGAGTGTTTCCCATGAAGGGCACACATCGCTTTGGCATCAAAGGAAAGCTCACTCCTTGCTTTGTGGGTCCTTTCAAAATTGTGGGCAAGAGGGGATACCTTGCCTACCAACTCGATGTTCCTACAAATTTCTCAAACGTTCATGACGTGTTTCACGTCTTTGAAGAGAGGAGGAGCTCTAGGGAGGGTTATGCCATTGTTCTCAGGGGCTCTGGTGAAGTTTTGAAGAGAGGAGGAGCTCGGGGAGCCCGGCTTCTTGGGTAGAGGCTGGAGCTCCGGCCATGGGGGGCGATGGAGATCATGGAAGGGGGAGAGGGCTAGTCTAGCAGGCTCATGGGTGAGATAAGGGTGACACCCATGCGAGAGTGATCTCGGGGGGGGGGGGATTTTTTGGCCAGGCCAAGGCGCGCCATGGACAGAGTCCATGGGTGGCGCTCGGATGAGATTTGACGAGGGAGGATGAGGGCATGGGGGGATGTGCACGACAGTGTGGCGTGACGAGAACGTCGATGCAACCTTGAAAGACACGACCGTGAGGCCCAAGGCTGCCGGGAGCCTCGAATTGGGCAAGCTATAGTGCGGGGGTGCATTGTAGTGTGTTCCACAACGTGAACTTCGCATGCCAATGCATGTCTTTGGCACATAGGGTGCGGCCATTGGTTTCTAGGGAATCTAGGAGGGTATAAATAAAGTCCCACTGGCCTTGGATGCCCTGAGGGTTCCTAAGAAGAGAAGCCAAGCAGAGAAAAGGGGGGAAACTTGCTATCCAGGGGATAAAAATAGGGTTTTGACCCCCCTAGTCATTGTGCCAAATGCTTTCAAGTTTTACTCGAGGTGGGAGAGACATATGAGGTAATGTGGTAAAAGTTTGAGGTGAAGGAGAAGAGTAGAAGTGGTCAAAACAATAACTTTTGTAATTCAACAGAAGATGTTTGATGCAGTTTGAGATAGCAAATGGTTTTCCTCACAATGAAACTTATTAGGAGTGGAAGATAAGTACACATGAGGTCGATCACCAATTTTGGGATTATTTGATGAAAGTTTCCAATGCAAACTTTATAAACCCTAGAAATTGGCAGAAATGGATTTGTTTAGATCTAGCTATGCAAATCCATTATCCTTGATGCACCACTTGGTGTGATGGCATCATTTGGGTACTAGAGCGTTCCCCAAAAGCTTGGGACCAAATGGGGAAACTTGGCAATGCAAAAATTCCCAATTCTAACAATCAACAAAAATGGGTTTGGGGGCATTTGGACAAGTGGACTTGTTCTCCTTGATGCAGCACTGGGTGTGGATGCATTATTAGAGTATTAGAACATGTCCTCAAGGTTTGAGAACAAATGGAGTCACTTGGCAATGTAAATTTGCTCAAGTTTGGATCTGGACATAGAGGGTTTTGAGGGGTTTTGGTGAACCAAAATTATTTTGATTGGAATGAAACTTGGCAAAATCATCACATATGGCATATGTGAAATTCTGGAATTTTCCTGGATTTATTTGAGAATATTTCTTATAGAAATATTTGAAATACTTGAAATGAGCAGAAAGGGTTTTGGATTTTTTTGTCCATTATTTGAACATGACCATGTATTGAAACTCATATATATGGAAATATATGTCCACTGAGTTTTCCTAATTTTTCTCAAATATTTTGAAAGCATAAAAATAATTTTCCCTATAAAAGACCATTTCTAGACTTATGAAAAGGCCTTTAAATAAAATAGGTAAATAATATTTCAAAATAATATTTTGTGGTTTCGGGAAGTCATATATATGGTAGGTTACAAATAAAGTATTTTGGGAAAACCATTCACCCTAAATTTGAGGACTCGCAGTAAAAACCTCAGTTTAGGGGCTTTCGAAAACCTAAATTAAATAAAAGCTTTTTTAACAAAATAATATTTTATAAAATTAGTTTTATGTCGTATACATATTGCATGATAAATGGCCAAAGATTTGGATCAAAAAGAAGAGTCTAGAGAGTATGAAGAATTTCATGAATTTAGAGCACACTCAAGCAAGCAACCAAATAGCAATCAGTTCAAGCATCACATCACATAAATTTTTTTTGTTGGCCCTAATTTTTGAGTCATGTTAACCTAGTCATTAGATAAAACACAGGGTGTGACAGACCTACCCCCTTACAAGAATCTCATCCCCGAGATTCCCGGGCTAGGCGTTGAGATGATACGGGAATTCAGAGGTGAGGTAGTCTTCACGTTCCCATGTGGCTTCTTCTTCAATGTGATTGCTCCATTGGATATTCAAGTGCTTATAGTGCATCATTGATCGCTCTAAAGGTGAACAGGGTTCTTGCAATATGCTAGGCTTGCCGAAAGGTCAAGGGTTTGTTGAACGAGGTTCTGGCAAGGGCCTGGCTTGCATGTGTATTCCAAAGTCAGAATACATGGAAAAGTAGTGTGTTCGTGTGCTAGTCCTGGGATTTTTCACATTGGTTAGTGACATCTAGTTGTCTCGTGTTAGAATAGAAGGTTTGAGTCTTGGTGTAGGTTTTCGTCAATGGGAAAGTCCTTGAGTCCCTTAAGGCATGTGTCTTCAGTCGTAGGGGGTCTTTATCCTTGAGAATGTTGAGGTGTGTCAACATATGCTTCTTGTCAAGGTCTTCCGCTTGGCAAAGTTGTCGAGGTACGTTCTTCGATCATCTTCGGCCATTTGTCTTTATCGCCACAGACGTATGTTTCTGGCGGGTCCTTGAGTGTTCAATCTACTTGCATCTTCGTGGCCATTTGCGGGTAGGTTTTTTAGGGGCCCTAGATGAGTTGGCTACCCAAAAGCATGGACCATCCATCCAATCCCCAAGGTACGAGGCTTGACAAGTGGGGTGAACTACCTTTGGCAGGTGGTTCACCATGGTCCAGCCAAGATTTACGCCCCGGGATTGGACCAAAAAGGGGGCTAGTAACGAGGTTGTGACAATCGTTCCACTCCATTCCAGGCATGTGAAGGGAGTAGGGACAACATGCGTATCTTACACCATCAACGTGGTCGAGTGAGGGGTGCTATCAACTTCTTGGTTCCTTCCTAGTCAGCAGCTGATGGGTGAACACTTAAAAAAGGGCTCTCTAATCTTCTTGATGTCCAAGGGCTTCATCGTTCTTGGATGTCGGTGCTTCTTGTCATTGTCTAGCCGATGCAGCCGGTAGAAGTGGTGGTTGACTTCTCTTGCTTCTTCTTGTTCTTCTTGTTCTTTGTTGTGGCTTCCAACCACATGGGTCATTCATTACTATTGGAAATATGCCCTAGAGGCAATAAATAAAGTATTTATTATTATATTTCCTTGTTCATGATAATCGTTTATTGTCCGTGCTATAATTGTGTTGATTGGAAACTAAATACATGTGTGAGCATATTGACAAACATTGTGTCCCTAGTGTGCCTCTAGCAGGCTAGCTCGTTGATCAAAGATGGTTAAGGTTTCCTGGCCATGGACATTAGATGTCATTTGATATCGGGATCACATCATTAGGAGAATGATGTGATGGACAAGACCCAAACTATGAACGTAGCATATGATCGTGTCAGTTTATTGCTACTATTTTCTGCATGTCAAGTATTTGTTCCTATGACCATGAGATCATGCAACTCACTGACACCGGAAGAGTGCCTTGTATGTATCAAACGTCGCAACATAACCGGGCGACTATAAAGGAGCTCTATAGGTATCTCCGAGGGTGTCTGTTGAGTTGGCATGGATCAATATTGGGATTTGTTACTCCGTGTGACGGAGAGGTATCTCAGGGCCCACTCGATAATACAACATCAACAACAAGCCTTGCAAGCAATGTGACTAAGTGTTAGTCGCGGGATCTTGTATAACGGAACGAGTAAAGAGACTTGCTAGAAACGAGATTGAACTAGGTATGGAGATACCGAGGATCGAATCCCGAACAAGTAACATACCGAAGAACAAAGGGAACAACATACATGATTGTTTGAATCCTTCACATAGAGGTTCAACCGATAAAGATCTTCGTAGAACATGTAGGAATGAATATGGGCATCCAGGTCCCGCTGTTGGTTATTGACCGCAAAGATGTCTCAGTCATGTCTACATTGTTCTCGAACCCGCAGTGTCTGCACACTTAAGGTTCGGTGACGTTTCGGTAGATAGTTATGTGTGTTGGTGACCAAAGGTTGTTCGGAGTCCCGGATGAGATCCCGGACGTGACGAGGAGCTCCGTAATGGTCTGGAGGTGAAGATTCATATATAGGAAGTTCCATGTTGGTTACTAGGAAAAGTTCAGGCGTCACCGGTAATATACCGGGGGTGCCGGGAGGGTCCCGAGGGTCCACCGGAAGGGGTCACCAGCCCCAAAGGCCTACATGGTCTGTGAGAGAGGGAACACCAGCCCCTGGTGGGCTGGATGCCCCTCCCACAAAGGCCCATGCGGCAAGGGGGTTGGTGGGAGGGCCAACCCTAGGGTTGGTGCCACCTAACTTGGGTGGCAAGCCACCCTAGGGCGCCTCCACCCTTGGCTGCGGCCCCAAGGGGGAAATCCTAGGGGTTTGGGCGCACCACCCCTCCCCCTATATATATGTGAGAGGGAGGAGGGCAGCCGTAACGTAAGCCATGGCGCAACCCTTCTGTCACAGCCCTAGTTTCTTTATGATTGCAAGTGCGTTCATGCATGCATTTTTAATTTCAAATGAAGATGAAATGAGGAATGATCAAGCCTCACGATTCAAAATTTTATCAAATAAGCATTATAAAAATTGCTTCAAACAATTCCAAGAAAATGTCCCTGGTTCTCTAATAAAATATTGGTTGAGTTAAAATTGTTAACCAATATTTTGGGATCAGAGAAATATTTTATATTGGGTTTTTGAATTAAATTAACTCTATTTGCATTGGATATATATTTTTCTATATATGAAATATATGTCAAATAATTTTGAAATTAATTATGTGGCATAAGTCATTTGTTTCTAGGTCACGTAATAATTTCCAGGAATTAAAAAAATGGCTAGCTATTTAATTTAGCCAGCACAAATGTCAGAAAAATAGAAAAAATAGAAAATAGAAAGAAAGGACAAAAAGGCTTACCTGGCACGCAGCCCACCAGGAGGCCCAGCCCACAGGGGCATCCCTATCTTCTACCTCTTGCCAGAAGGCAGAGGAGAAGGAGTGGACGACACTCGCGGCGGTGGCGCCACGCCACCTGCCTGCCTGGCCCTCCCGTTGCGCTGGCGACCGGGATGACCCCGCCATGGATGTGCTGATCCCATGCCCTCTCCTTTCCTCCCCTTGCCTTCTCCCTCTCCTCCCCCTCGCCATGGCCAAGCTCTGCTCGAGCTCGTTGTCGCCTTCCGCCTAGCTAGAGCCCCCCTGCCGCCACCCAGAGCTCCTCCACGACCCCCTCGACCTCCCCGTGGAGCCAGAAGCCTCCGGGAGCCCCCTCTTTGCCGAGCCGTCGCCGTCTTCCCCGCCGGCCATCGGAGCTCACCCCGTCGATTCGCTGCCGCTCCGTCCTCCCCAAGCCCGCTGAGCCCCCCTGCAGCCTCCCTGTGAGCTCGCCGTCCCTCTCCCCCTCTCCCCGTGGCCCTTTTGCCCCCCTAGCCGTGACGGCCATCGTGGCCGAGAGCTCGTCGTCGACCAGCTCATCGCCGTCGCCGTTTTTGGGCCACCTTGGGCCCTGCCGCTTGTCCAGTTGGATGCGGACGACCGTGGGCGTCCCGTAGATGCTCTCGGCGCGCGAAATCGTGCCATGCAGCGTGATTCTGGCCATCTCCGGCGGTCCTCCACTGCGGATTTGGTCGCCGCCGGCCCCACTTCGACGGGTGCCGATGTGGCTGGCCGATTAGGGCCTAATCCCCCTGCTTAGCCAGCCCCCAGCCGCTGACAATAGACCGCACTTCGGGTCAAAGCCCCGGTCAGCATGGGGATTAGCCCCGTGTCACTAACGTGTGGGTCCGGATCGTCAGGTTTGACCCTGACCTGGCGCCTTTGACTGGCTGACGTCGTGATGACGTCATGCTGACGCAATAATGAATTTCTAGATTTGAAATAATCTGGGAAATTCCAGAAAATAATATAAACTTCAAAAACTCATAGAAATCTGTAAGTCACATTAAAATAATTTATATATGAAAATTTATCAGAAAAATCCAATGAATCTAATGGCGGCATTTTCATGCATGTTAGAGCAAGCTAAATAGATAAACTTGGACATTTTGTTCAAAACATAATTTGCCATTTCACTTATGGAATTCAATTTGCCTTGCTTAAACCAGAAGTGCGGTCTTCATTTAACATGGTGGGTTACATGCTAATGCATCTATCAACATGTTAAATGAAGATGGTTTGAACAAGGCTGGGGGCTGGGGGCTGAATTCCGCATGTAGCGATGAGAGGCCATGTAGGAGTACATGGTGGGTTGTCTCATTGAAACCGCTCATAGGAGCTGAGTTCTGTGTTTGTGTTCCAAGACTAGCTACTACCGCACATTGGGCTCCGGTAACTCGAGCTCTCTCGGCCTATTAACCTACCCTGTTCTCAGTCCAGGAGTCGCAGTAGTTTGAAATGTTGATAGGTGTGGCACGGCCTGCGAAGTGGATGAACGACCCAATCGGGACCGACTTGGGGCCCTGCTCGCAACGTTTGAGGCCATGTTGGAAACCTCGGCCGGACTTCCATTATGGGTTCCAACTCATATAGGCGACTGCTTTGGATGTGAGTTGTTGAAGGCTAACGTCCGTGGCCGACTCCCTCGCTAGGCTTCCGCTTGAAGGTTGCCGAGGTGCCTTTTTACGTGCACATGGCGATAAGTGGCGGGAGCATGTGTGATGAAGTACACCCTGTAGGGTAAATTATCTATTCGAATAGCCGCGTCCGCGGATATGGACTACTTGTATACTTGCATTGTTCATAGACAATTTTAAGTGGAAACTCTAAAATGCACCAAACAAGTGTGAGTGCTATGGATGGTTTCTCGTAGGAAGACGAGAGAGGATCCATAGTGGTGTATTGAGATGGTGAACATGTGGACTCGTGTGTGCTCTCTCGTAGGAAGACGAGAGAGTAGTGATACATTGGTTACTTTGTCGTAGACTAGGATAGACAAAGGTCAAAGCTGGCATTGTGTAGTAAACCCCACAATCCCGTTCATTGATACATGATGCATATGTAGATAGTTCTGATGTAAGACTTGCTGAGTACCTTCATACTCACTGTTGCTTATTTTCATTTTTGCAGAGTTAGATGTTGTGTTCAGTTATGTTCTCCTGACGTTTACATCAAAGAATTAGCTTAGTAACCCAGATAGAGGTCTGGTTCCTATGGTAGGGTCGTTGTAGGGTCATGTGACCCCTTCTGCTTGTAACATTATACTATGTTGGCTCCTTGGAGCCTCCTAAATAAATGTTATGTTGTAGAGTTTTGTTGTGATGCCATGTTGTATCTACGCATATCGTGCATAGTGCGTGTATGATTGAAATGCATTTGTATACGTGGGATTCGACACCTACTTGTGTGCCTTTAGTAGCCTTCTTTACGGGGAAATGCCTCTTTGTGCTTCCACCGAGCCTTGGTAGCTTGCTACTGCTCCGGACACATTGATTGATCGACATGTATCCTTCTTTGCTGCTGTGTCTGTCCCTTCAGGGAAATGTCTCGCAGTGTAATGGAGTCCCTGTAGCCTGCTACGACTCGTCTATGTGTAGTGATGACATTTATGTCCCATGGCGTAATGGAGTCCTGGCAGCTTGCTATGACTCGTCTACACACGCTGATGACTGACACCTGCATTGCTGGGTTATGTGTGCATGTCCCTGTACGGTTGTGCCGCTTGGGTCTATAACTAGTCATGTCGACCCGGGTTCTCTGATGTGTGAATGCTAGCGACACGTTCATATCCGTGAGCCAAAAGACGCAAACGGTCCTGGCCAAGGTAAGGTGGCAGCTATGGGTTACCGTGCGTGAGGCCGCAAAGTGGTGTGACGTGTTATAGGCTGGATTCATATGTCTTAGGATCGGGGTCCAGACACCTTCCTCCCTCTCTGATAGCCTCTCCTCTAGTAGATTGGTTCGGCGCCACTTAGCGAAGCTTTATCGGATAAGCTCCACCACCACCACCGCCACGTCGTCGTGCTGCCGACAAACCCATCTACCTCTCTACTCCCTCTTTCTGGATCAAGAAGGTGGAGATCTTCCTCGAGCTGCACGTGTGTTGAACGCGGAGGTGCCATCCGTTCGGCACTTGATCGTGAGTTCGTGGGACGGCTTGCGATTTGGATTGCGGAGACGTACCACTACATCAACGCATTCTTTAACGCTTCCGCTTAGCGATCTACAAGGGTACATACATCCAATCTCTCCTCTAATAGATTCTCATCTCCTAGATTGATCTTGGTGAAGCATAGGAAATTTTTTGTTTCCCATGCAACGTTCCCCAACAGTGGCATCATGAGCTAGGTCTACGCGTAGATGAGATCTTGAGTAGAACACAAAGAGTTTGTGGGCGTTGATATTCAAATTCCTTCCTTCCTTAGTCTTTTCTTGGTTCAGAGGTATTGTGGGATGAAGCGGCTCAGACCGACTTTACTCGTACGCTTACGAGAGACTGTTCCATCAACTGACATGTAACTTTGTCGCATAAAGATGGCTGGCGGGTGTCTGTCTCTCCCACTTTAGTTGTATTGGATTTGATTAAGGTGGTCCTTGTAGAAGGTTTAAAAGCAATCTTCATATACCGTTGTGGTTTTGCGTAGCTAAGAATCATTCTTGCTAGATACCCATAGCAGCCACGTAAAACATGCAACAACAATTAGAGGATGTCTAACTTGTTATTGCAGGGTATGTTGTGATGTGATATGGCCAATTACATGATGTGATATATGTGATGTATGAGATGATCATGTTTTTGTATAGAATATCATGACTTGCATGTCGATGAGTACGGTAACCGGCAGGAGCCATAGGGTTGTATTTCATTATTGTATGACCTGTGTGTCAATCTTTAAGCGCTATGTAATGCTTTACTTTATCACTAAGCGGTAGCAATAGTAGTATGAGCATGGTGGGCGTGACAACCCCGATGACGACACAATAATGGAGATCATGATGATGGAGATCATGGTGTTATGCCGGTGACGATGGAGATCATTCTGGTGCTTTGGAGATGGAGATCAAGAACACAAGTTCATGGCCATATCATGTCACTTATGATTTGCATGTGATGTTAATCTTTTTATGCACCTTCTTTTGCTTAGGACGACGGTAGCATCATAAGGTGATCCCTCACTTAAATTTCAGGATGAATTGTGTTCTCCCCGAGTGTGCACTGTTGTGAAAGTTCATCGCGTCGAGACACCAAGTGATGATCGGGTGTGATAGACTCTACGTTCGCATACAACGGGTGTAAGCCAGTGTTGCACATGCATAACACTCGGGTTAAACTTGACGAGCCTAGCATGTACAAACATGGCCTCGGAACACAAGAGACCGAAAGGTTGAGCATGAGTCATACAGTAGATATGATCAACATGATGATGTTCACCATTGAAACCACCTTAACTCACGTGATGATCGGACTTGAGTTGGTGAATATGGATCATGTATCACTCAGATGACCTGAGGGATGACAATTTGAGTGGTAGCTTTAGTGATTTGATTAACAAAACTCATTATCTTGAACAATAGTCTTAGTAACCTTTGCTTATTTATGTTGTAGATCAATGGCTCGCGTAGTAGCACCCCTGCGTTCCTAGAGAAAGCTAAGTTGAAAGATGATGGAAGTAACTTTGTTGACTGGGCCCGTAATTTGAGTATTATCCTCACGGCTTCCCAGAAGGCTTATGTCCTTGATGCACCGCTTGGTGACCCACCCGCTCTCATTTCATCCAAAGACGTTAAGAACGCTTGGGAGGCATGTTCTAGAGATTACTAATAGTTCAATGTGCAATGTTGTATGGCTTAGAGCCGGGACTTCAAAGACGTTTTGAATGTCATGGAGCATATGAGATGTTCCAAGAGTTGGATTTTATCTTTAAGAAGAATGCCCGGATCGAGAGGTATGAGACCTCTGATAAGTTCTATGCTTCCAAGATGGAGGAGAACGGGTCTATCAGTGAACATATACTGAGAATGTCTTGGTATTCGACCCGTCTGGCGGTGTTAGGTATGCCCCTTCTGTCGGAGGCGATCACTGATAGATTTCTTCAATCATTGCCACTTAGCTACAATAGCTTCATGTTGAACTATAACATGCATGGAATGAACAAGTCAGTCGCCGAGCTATTTGCGATGCTTAAAGTCGCTGAGTCTGAAATCCAGAAAGAACATCAAGTGTTGATGGTCAATAAAACCACTAATTTCAAGAAGCATGGCAAGGGAAAGAAGGGTAACTCCAAGAAGGGTTGCAAAGCAGTTGCTCCTCCCATGAAGAAACCCAAGGCTAGACCCAAGCCAGAAACTGAGTGCTTTCATTACAAGGGAACTGGTCACTGGAAGCGGAACTGCCCCAAGTATCTGCCCGATAAGAAGGCGTCCAACACCAAACAAGGTATATATGATATACATGTTATTGATGTGTGCCTTACTAGCTCTCGTTGTAGTGCCTGGGTATTTGATACCGGTTCGGTTGCTCACGTTTGCAACTCAAAGCAGGACCTACGGAATAGATGGAGGCTGTCTAAGGATGAAGTGATGATGCGCATGGGAAATGGTTCCATGGTTGATGTGATCTCCATCGGCACGCTCTCTCTTAGACTACCATCGGGATTAGTGATGAACCTGAATAATTGTTATTTAGTGCCTGCATTAAGCATGGACATTATATCTGGATCTTGTTTATTGCGAGACGGTTACTCATTTAAATAAGAGAATAATGGTTGTTCTATTTATATGAGTAATATCTTTTATGGTCATGCACCCAATGTGAGGGGTTTATTCTTGTTGAATCTTGATAGTGATGATACACATGTTCATAGCATTGATGCCAAAAGATGTAGAGTTGATAATGATAGTACCACTTTCTTGTGGCACTGCCGTTTGGGTCATATTGATGTAAAACACATGAGGAAGCTCCATGCTAATGGACTTTTGGAGTCACTTGATTCTGAATCACTTGACACATGTGAACCATGCCTCATGGGCAAGATGACTAAAATGCCGTTCTCTAGAACAATGGAATGGGCGAGTGATTTGTTGGAAACCATACATACTAATGTGTGCGGTCCAATGAACATTGAGGCACGCGATGGATATTGTTATTTTCTCACCTTTACTGATGACTTAAGTAGATATGGATATATTTATTTAATGAAACACAAGTCTGAAACATTTGAAAAGTTCAAGAAATTTCAGAGTGAAGTTGAGAATCATCATAACAAGAAGATTAAATTCATGCGATCTGATCGAGGAGGAGAATATCTGAGTTATGAGTTTGGCAGTCACTTAAGACAGTGTGGAATTGTTTCACAATTGAAACCGCCTAGAACACCATAGCGTAATGGTGTGTCTAAACGTCGTAATCGAATCTTATTAGATATGGTGCGTTCTATGATGTCTCTTGCCGATTTGCCACTATTGTTTTGGGGTTATGCATTAGATACAACTGCATTCACTTTAAATAGGGCACCATCGAAATCCGTTGAGGATACACCATACAAATTGTGGTTTGGCAAGAAGCCAAAGTTGTCGTTTCTTAAAGTTTGGGGATGTGATGCTTATGCCAAAAAGCTTTAGCCTGAAAAGCTGGAACCCAAAGCGGAGAAATGCGTCTTCGTAGGATAATCCAAAGAGATAGTTGGGTATACCTTCTAACTTAGATCTGAAGGCAAAGTGTTTGTCACTAAGAACGGAACATTTCTTGAGAAAGAGTTTCTCTCGAAAGAATTGAGTGGGAGGAATGTAGAACTTGATGAGGTTATTGAACCTTCACTTCAACCAGAGAGTAGCGCAGCGCAGAAAGATGTTTCTGTGGAGCCAACGACGATTGAAGAGGAAATTAATAATGATGATCATGAAACTTTAGATCAAGTTTCTATTGAACCTCGTAGGCCGACAAGGGCGCGTACTGCTCCTGAGTGGTACGGCAACCCTGTCTTGGAGGTCATGTTGTTAGACAACAATGAACCTACGAGCTATGGAGGAGCGATGATGGGCCCGGATTCTAAGAACTGGTTAGAGGCCATGAAATCCAAGATGGGATCCATGTATGAAAACAAAGTATGGACTTTGGAAGTATTACCTGAAGGGCGAAAGGCCATTCAGAATAAATGGAACTTTAAGAAGAATATGGGCATGGACGATAATGTCACTGTCTATAAAGTTCGACTTGTGGCAAAGGGTTTTTCACAAGTTCAAGGAGTTGACTACAATGAGACCTTCTCACCCGTAGTGATGCTTAAGTCCGTTAGAATCATGTTAGCAATAGCTGCATATCTCGACTATGAAATTTGGCAGATGGACGTCAAAATAACATTCCTTAACGGTTTCCTTGAGGAAGAGTTGTATATGATGCAACCGGAAGGTTTTGTTGATCCAGAGAATGCTGACAAAGTTTGCAAACTCCAGCGATCCATTTATGGACTTGTGCAATCATCTCGGAGTTGGAATAAGCGCTTTGATGAGGTGATCAAAGCGCTTGGGTTTATACAAGTTTACGGAGAAGCTTGTATTTACAAGAAAGTGAGTGGGAGCTCTGTAGCGTTTCTAATATTATATGTGGATCACATATTGCTGATTGGAAACAATATAGAAATGCTGGAAAGCATGAAGGAATATTTGAACAAGAGTTTATCAATGAAGGACCTAGGAGAAGCTGCTTTCATATTAGGCATTAAGATCTATAGAGATAGATCGAGACGCTTGATAGCACTTTCACAAAGCACATACCTTGGTGAAGTTTTGAAGAAGTTCAAAATGGACCAGTCCAAGAAAGGATTCTTGCATGTGTTACAAGGTGTGAAGTCGAGTAAGACTCAATGCCCAGTGACTGCAGAAGATAGAGAAAAGATGAGTGTCATCCCCTATGCTTCAGCCATAGGCTCTATCATGTATGTGATGCTGTGCACAAGACCCGATGTCAGCCTTGCCATAAGTATGGCCGGAAGGTTTCAAAGTGATCCTGTAATGGAGCACTGGACGGTGGTCAAGAATATCCTTAAGTACTTAAAAAGGACTAAGGAAATGTTTCTCGTGACACTGATCCGGGTGACTCCAAGTCTCAAACCGGATACGTATTTATTCTCAATGGGGGAGCGGTAAGCTCGTGCAGTTCCAAGCAAAGTGTGGTAGCCGATTCTACATGCGAAGCGGAGTACATCGAACCCTCTGAGGCAACAAAGGAAGGTGTCTGGATGAAGCAGTTCATGACAGATCTTGGAGTAGTGCCCAGTGCACAGAATCCAATGGCTTTGTTCTGTGACAACACTGGTGCCATTGCTCTGGCCAAGGAACCAAGGTTTCAAAAGAGGACCAGACACATAAAGCGACGCTTCAATTTCATTCCCGATTACATCAAGGAGAAGGACATAAATATTTTCAAAGTGCACACAGATCTGAATGTTGCAGACCCGTTGACTAAACCTCTTCCAAGGGCTAAACATGATCAACACCAGAAGTACATGGGTGCTCGATTCATTACAATGTAAATCAAATAGTGATGTGAACTAGATTATTGATTCTAGTGCAAGTGGGAGACTATTGGAAATATGCCCTGGAGGCAATAAATAAAGTGTTTATTATTATATTTCCTTGTTCATGATAATCGTTTATTGTCCATGCTATAATTGTGTTAATTGGAAACTAAATACATGTGTAGGCATATAGACAAACATTGTGTCCCTAGTGTGCCTCTAGCAAGCTTGCTTGTTGATCAAAGATGGTTAAGGTTTCCTGGCCATGGACATGAGATGTCATTTGATATCGGGATCACATCATTAGGAGAATGATGTGATGGAAAAGACCCAAACTATGAACGTAGCATATGACCGTGTCAGTTTATTTCTATTGTTTTCTGCATGTCAAGTATCTGTTCCTATGACCATGAGATCATGCAACTCACTGACACCGGAAGAGTGCCTTGTGTGTATCAAACATCACAACGTAACTGGGTGACTATAAAGGTGCTCTACAGGTATCTTCGAGGGTGTCTGTTGAGTTGGCATGGATCAATACTGGGATTTGTTACTTCGTGTGACGGAGAGGTATCTCAAGGCCCACTCGGTAATACAACATCAACAACAAGCCTTGCAAGCAATGTGACTAAGTGTTAGTCACGGAATCTCGTATTATGGAGCGAGTAAAGAGACTTACCGGAAACGACATTGAACTTGGTATGGAGATATCAACGATCGAATCTCAGGCAAGTAATATACCAAAGAACAAAGGGAACAACATATGGGATTGTCTGAATCCTTGACATAGAGGTTCGACCGATAAAGATCTTCATAGAACATGTAGGAACCAATATGGGCATCCAGGTCCTGCTGTTGGTTATTGACCGTAGAGATGTCTCGGTCATGTTTACATGGTTCTCGAACCCACAGGGTCTGCACACTTAAGGTTTGATGAGGTTTCGGTATAGATGATTTATGTGTGTTGGTGACCGAAGGTTGTTCGGAGTCCCGGATGAGATCCCGGACATGACGAGGAGCTCCGGAATGGTCCGGAGGTGAAGAATATAGGAAGTTTCGTGTTGGTTACTGGGAAAAGTTCGGGCGTCACCGGTAACGTACCGGGGGTGCCAGGAGGGTCCCGGGGGTCCACCGAAAGGGGCCACCAGCCCCAAAGGCCTACATGGGTTGTGAGAGTGGGCACACCAGACCCTAGTGGGCTGGCCGCCCCTCCCACAAAGGCCCATGCGGCAAGGGGGTTGGTGGGAGGGCCAACCCTAGGGTTGGCGCCACCTAACTTGGGTGGCAAGCCACCCTAGGGCGCCTCCACCCTTGGCCGGCGCCCCAAGGGGGAAACCCTAGGGGTTTGGGCGCACCACCCCTCCCCCTATATATATGTGAGAGGGAGGAGGGCAGCCGCACCCTAAGACATGGCGCAGCCCTTCCTCCCTCTCCGATAGCCTCTCCTCTAGTTGATTGGCTTGGCGCCGCTTAGTGAAGCTCTGCCGGATCAGCTCCACCACCACCGCCGCCATGCTGTCATGCTGCCGGCGAGCCCATCTACCTCTCCGCTCCCCCTTGGTGGATCAAAAAGGCAGAGATCTTCATTGAGCTGCACGTGTGCTGAACGAGGAGGTGCCGTCCATTCGTCACTTGATCGGGAGTTCGTGGGACGGCTTGCAATTTGGATCGCGGAGATGTACCACTACATCAACCGCATTCTTTAACGCTTCTGCTTAGATATCTACAAGGGTACGTAGATCCAATCTCTCCTCTCATAAATTCTCATCTCCTAGATTGATCTTGGTGAAGCATAGGAATTTTTTTGTTTCCCATGCAACATTCCCCAACAATTACTTGGGTAAGATTTTCTTCTGCTGCAGGGAGAGCGCTTCGAGGAGTCCAACCTATTTCAAGGTATGACCATTGTTGGGGAATGTTGCATGGGAAACAATTTTTTTCCTATGAACACCCAAGATCTATCTATGGAGATCAACAACTACGAGAGGGAGAGTGGATCTACATCGCTAATCAGGAAGCATTAAGAAACGCGGTTGATGTAGTTGAACATCTTCGCGATCCAAATCGCAATTCGTCCCACAATCTAATCACGATCCGTCTCGATCTAGCGCTGAATGGACGGCACCTCCGCGTTCAGCACACGTACATCTCGATGTGTGTGCCTCCTTGATCCAGCAAGCAAGGGTGGAGAGGTAGATGAGTTCTCTGGCAACACGGCAACGTTAAACGTGGCTGCAAAACATGATCATCTCATACATCAACATATATCAAATCACGCTTTGGCCATATCACACCACAACATGCCCCACAAGAACAAGTTAGACGTCCTCTACTTTGTTGTTGCAAGTTTGATATGGCTGCTATGGGTAACTAGTAAGAACCATTCTTACCGACGCAAAGCCACAATAGTTATATTCAAGTTGACTTTTAACCTTGTACAAGGACCACCTCGGTCGAATCCAATTCAACTAAAGTGGGAGAGACAAACACCCACCAGCCATTTTTATGCAACAAGTTGCATGCCAGTCGATGGAACCGATCTCTCATACGTGGACGAGTGAAGGTGTTCTAGGTTGCTTCATCCCACAATACCGCCAAATCAAGATAAGACTAAGGGGTAAGCAATTTGAACATCAATGCCCACGAACTCTTTAGTGTTCTACTCGTGCATGTTATCTACACATAGACCCAGCTCTAATACCACTGTTGGGGAACGTTGCATGGGAAATAAAAAATTTCCTACTAACACCTAAGATCTATCTATGTAGATCAACAACTATGAGAGGGAGAGTGGATCTCCATACCCTTGTAGATCTCTAAGTGGGAAGCGTTAATAAACGCGGTTGATGTTGTTGGACGTCTTCACAATCCAAATTGCAATCCGTCCCGCAATCCAATCACGATCCGTCCCAATCAAGAGTTGAAAGGATGACACCTCTGCGTTCAGCACGTGTACAGCTTGATGACGTATCCATATTCTTGATCCAGAAAGCAATGGTAGATAGGTAGATGAGTTCTCCGGCAGTAGGACTGCATGGTGGCGGTGGTGGTGGAGCAATCTCAGCACACCTTCACCAAGCGCTGCCGTAGATGCGTTTTCGATGAAGAAACAGATCTAGGGAGAGAGGGAGGGATGCACCTATGCCTTAGGGTGTTTCTGCACTCGCTCTACCTCTCTATATATAGGAGGATGGGGTAGATGGGGCAAAGCCCTAGCCTTTCCTCCAAGGAAGTGGGCCGCGGCCAGGAGGGAGGAGTCCTCCCTCCCCAAGGCACCTCCTAGGTGCCTTCCCCTTCAGGATTTCCTACCCCCTAGCCACATGGGCCCTTGGGCGATGGCCCAACAAGGCTTGGACGCCCCCTTAGAGCCCATGCATGTCCTAGGGGCTGGAAAGACCTTTCTGATCTCCTCCGAAACCCTCTGGAACCTTCCCGATACAATACGAGAAAAACCCAAAACTTCCCCGGTAGCCAAAATATGACTTCCCATGTATAAATCTTTACCTATGGTCCGTTCCGGAGCTCCTCGTGATGTTGATGATCCCATACTGGACTCCAAACAACCTTCGGTCACCAACATACATAACTCAACAATACCAAATCATCATCGAACATAAAGTGTGTTGACCCTGCGGGTTTGAGAACTATGTAGACATGTCCGAGACAACTCCATGGCCAATGACCAATAGCGGTACCTGTATGCCCATATATGTTCCTACATATTCTACCAAGATCTTTATCAGTCAAACCACGATGTCAAGGGTTCAGATGTAACATCCCAAAATTTGGAATATTATAATAAATAGATCAATGATTGTTTGTCTAATTGAGTGATTGAATTTGAGTGAAAATTTGAAACTTTTAAAAAACTTTTGAATGAGAGGGAATGACATGACTTTCCCCTTTTGCCTTTGAATTCAAAATCAGTGAGAGAAGATGACATGACTTCTTCATAATAAAACATTTGAAATCTTTCTGTTATGGAGTTCATTTCATATTTGGTTCCATTTTAAAGTTTGAAAGAATTCAAATTCCGTTGATAATATTTTCAGAGGAGTAATATGACACTCCAAACCAGGGGCGATTTGAATCTTATTTGAATTTATAAAACTCAGAAAATTATTTCTGAAATATTTCATATTAGGTTTCAAAGCCATTTTTGAAATTTGTTTTAAAAATTTATTTTTCTCCAAAAATAAAATATATGGAAAATAGGGTAAAATGATTCCCTTCAAAATAAAAATGGAGATAAATGAATTTGGAGGCATTTTGGTATTTTCAAAATGATTTCTTTGCATTTTATATGCAACAGTAGCAGTGTTTGAATTTACTAATTTTGTAGGTATTTTGTTTGACTCTGAAAATAGGTTCATCTTTTAGATTTTATTTTTCTGGTCATTTCGATATATAATATGTCTATATAGAATTATTTTAGTTTTCCTTTTATTCAACTTCCTTTTCTGTTTTTGTTTTATAAAAGGAAACAAATTCTTTTATTAGGAAGGGATCCACGCGGCCCATCGCTGAATCGGGCCCAATCCCTTTCAGATCGGCACCGAATCTTTTCAGATTGGCAACCGATCCATCGCCCGACCTCCTTCTCCCGCTGACACCCTGACCCCACCGACCGCTCCCCCTCTCCCCGCGCTCTTCTCTTTCCTTACTTCCTCTCTCTTTCCTTCCTCGCCGGAGTCGATTCCGACCCGAGAAGATCTCCCCTCTCCTTCCTTTCAGATGACGCTGAGGCCGCCTATAAAACCCCCGCCCATCCGTGCATCCGTTCCCCTCCAAAGCCCCAACGCCCGTGCACTGCCCTTGTCGCAATCCCTCACCGGAGTCCGGAGCTACCGCCACGCCATTTGCCTCTCCCTGCTCCAACCCGTCATCCCCAACCGATGCCGAGGCCACCTTAGTGCTCGCCATCCTCGTCCGCGTTGCCTAAGACCTTCGCCGTCGCCAGAGGACCACCAGAGCATCTCCCCACGTCACCTCGCCGCCTCGGACATCGCCGGAGCTTCGCCGAAGCATCCCGACCCCCCTGTGAGGTGTCTCTCCCTCCCTGATTGTCAGATCTGGATCAACGATCCAGATTAGAACATTTTATTTAACCGAACCGTTTTCTTTTATTTAGCGAGCTTTCACTAGTTAGCACCCCGCGCGCACGGCCTCAACCAACCAGAAAGCGCCACGTAGCACCCCCGTTCGTTAGTTTAGGTTATCTTTTTTTTGTTTTCTGTTTTAAAAACAGACGAGTTATGTTTTTGTTTTCTTTATATCTTTTATGTTTTTAATTTTTTTAATTTGATTCTTTTTTCATTGTGTCAAATTTTTTATCTAGTTTTCGTAGATATAAAGTTTGGCTATATTTGAATAACTTAAATTTGAATTCAAGCCAATTTGATTCAAATTTTATTTTTTGAATATCTTGAGTTTAAAAATAGATTCTTGGTTGATTCTTTCGGATACTGGTCACTAGTGATCTTATTTATCAGTAGGTAGAGATTGGGAATTTTTAGAATACTATAAAATAGGGTTTCAAGCAAAACAGATTATGTTTTAGTTCTTTTTAGGTTTATTTCTATTTCTTTTGTTTTCAATTGTTTTTTTTATTTTAGTTGACAAATTTTACTTTGTTTTCTGTTATTTAGTGTTAGTACTTCAAACAAATTTATTTTTAGGTTATTTATTAGGCAAAAACGTATGTTGTTAAGTGTATTCTTTTCTTAGTTCTTAGTTGTTCTTTAAAAGTATTGCCTTTTGCTGGTAAAATATTTACTAAAATACTTTTGTTATATTTTACTTTGTTTTTGTTTTGTTACTATTGAAAATAGTTGTTTGTAGAGAAAACTATTCTTTGTTGTTTTGATGAAGTTTTTTTGTTTTAACTTTTGTCTTAAGTATTTCCTTCATCACAAACTTGTTGTTTTCGGTTTTGTGTTGCTTATTGATTGTTACTATTGATTGCTAGAAGTGTTTGCTTATGAATGTAATGATTGGTTATATAGATTTCCGTCGGAGAGTGATGAATAGTTCTATCAAGTAAATTTGTGAGAGCGATTCTATCTTCATCAACCTTACCAGGCAAGTTCACCTTGATCATTTTACATTACCTATGTTTTATTTGCATTAGAACCAAACTTTCCATCATACATCCAGTAGGATATTGAGCTTGAACTTGTAGTAGTATCATGAGGTAGGAGAAACCCAACACCTTGTTACCATTGCTTGAGAAGGGACGTTACTTCACAATTGCTACGCTTTAGTAGACGGGGTTTGGTTGTGAGATTCAGGAGTGCTGTGAGGTTAATTAATTGTTTCAAGACCTGCAAGATGATCAAGACTTCAAGAATTGAAGGACTCAATATACCTCTAGGTGGATTGGAGATGCATTTTGGCAGCCTGATATCTATCATGGTTATGCCCGGGAATCCTGGTATCTACCTGTGATCATCCCAACGGAATGCCACCCAGGCTCAAAGAGATGGATGGATACTTCAAGGCCGGAAAGCTTACGTGTGCAACTGCAAGTCAATATGGGCTCTGGCTTGGTTGACCCTAGTGGTGACTCCGGTAGGTCAGTTGCTACGAGATGTAAAAGAACGGTAGGATTTGGATGGGCACTGACTTTCTATCGGAGGATCACTATGGAAGACCATGTTTCGACCGTCCCGTTCTCAAACACCAGGCAGTGCGAGGACATAACGGGAGGGATCTATTCTTGCGGGTAAAGTGTACAAACCTCTGTAGAGTGTCAAACTAATCGATTAGCCGTGTCCCCCGTTACAGACAACATGAGCACCGGAGATGATACTATCAGCCATTCTCAACACAATTAATAAATTTTATGATGAGTGGGTCTATTAATAATTTGTTTCGGACATGAGAATTGGTTGGTGGAACCATCTCATTAACAACCAACTGTTTGTACTGATTTCCGTTTCACTCCTTTGTTGTAGGGAAAATAAAACCAGATTTTCTACAGAAGCTTAGACACAGAGCCACAAAGCCTTTTGCATATAGAATAGCCTTTATCATTCTTTCTATGGTGATCTTGCCGGTACATTCAATGTACTGACCTACATGGCTGCAACGTCTTATGTTGCAGATACTTTTCTACGACGAGTAAGAGTACGATTCAGGGTTACGGTCTACACTCAACCTGCCGTTGGTGTTTATTGGGACTCCACTGCCGTTGACTGTTTCCGCTGTGATTAAGAGGTATATATCAACTTTACGCTATTTACATGTGATTGCACTTTGATATATACATTGATGTACTGTGTGTGCCAGCATACTGATCTAGAGATGGCACTAACACACAGAGGCTTGACTCGTTTTGAGTCGGGTCGCTACAGAAATGGTATCAGAGCACATGTTGACTGTAGGACGTGACCCTAGACAACTGGAAACCCCATAGGACAGGATATCTCTCAAAAACTCTATTCTCAAAAGGATCTTTTACTTCTTATCCCTTCTGAGTTTTATCAACCAGTTAGATAATACCCTTGTCCTTTTGACCATTATGGAAAGAGCTACAAAAAGATTGAAGATTATAAAGACCTAAAGAAATTGAAGACCATGAAGAATTTCCAAGATATTATGCCCCTAGAAGACCAAACCCCTGTTGTATACTTACGTTAGATACGACGATTTGTGAGCTGTCATTTGTGTGTATTTTTTCAGCAGCCACAAATAAAATCTATTTTCAAAACCATTGTTTGTATTGTGTGTATCCCCTCCTTTCTCTCTCTCTCTATTTTGTCTCATCCCAAAACCTTAGACCCAATAGACAGTGAATGAAGATGGACTTGAATTCTCTGGACCAATGACCCAGCTGGAGGTAGAAGTATGGATTCAAAACATGGAGGAAAATGGGTTGTTGATGCATAAACTGGGATTTTGCTGAAGTACAAGGATATAATAGAATATGGTAGATGGATAACCCATTACATTTTGTTTTAAGGATGACAATACTCTATGAGATGTTGGGATGAGAATTAGAAGCTTGGTTTGGATGATATGGATGCTTACCCAAGAAGAAAAATATGTTAATTTTGAGTACCCTTTTTCTTACACCTGCAGATGACCACCCTTTATGAGTCTTTCCTCAAGGGCTTGGAGACGATCATGACCCTGACTAGAGATCATGATTACCCAAGGATCCTGAAGGATATGATGAAGCACATCCATCTTGAAGGAGATGCAGTCTACAAAAGCTACCCATTCATGGAAAATGGAGTGGAACTTTGGTATGTGGAGGTACACCTCCACAGTGTGAAAGGAGTTTTCCCGAGGACTATGCGACAATACGTTTTCATATCTCATGAACCACGAGCAACTTTCTTCAACGCTGTTTGTGAAGCTGCCATGGAAGCCATACGTCAGATTGGAGAAATACTTGAAGCAAGACTCCGTCATACTCAGGAATACCTGCATGAGGTGCATATAGAGATGATGGAGATGAAGCTCATGTCCACCCTGATCAAGCAAAAGATGGATGATTTCAAGGAGCACATTGCAAAGTTCTAGTGGTACTAAAATATCTTAAAGGGGGTATAAATGAATAAAGTTGGGAGTAATGCTGGACCATACTAGACTATGTGGATGGCAGCATTTGTAATAAAGTACTTTTGGTAGTTTTAAGAAGTGATTGAGGATGTAACAAAGGATTGAATATGAGAATAATATGATTTTTGATGAAACAACACATGTATTGATAAACAGACCAATGGAAAGGAAAATGAAATTCCACAGAGTGGAATCTAGACAAGAATAAGTCTATGATTTATTACCTCACGGGTATTATGGAGTGAACTGGAGGTAATGCTGGAATATGAAACACTAGTAACCTCAAGGGTGAGTTAAAGCTATGAGCCCGTAGAACCACAGACCTCAGAATTTATAAGGATCAAGCCCTACCTTTATGAAGGAAGAAACTTGGAAGAAGCTACGACTGATCAGCAAACGTTTTCCTTAGGAGTATCCGAAAGCCTAAGAGATGTGAAGAAACGATAGATGTTTTTGCTTTCCTTGCAGAATCAATGGATTTATCCGAACTTCGTTCATCGACAAGAGAAATTTCTGCAACGCTTGTGAGGAAGCCCAAGTGTTAGAATACGAGATTCGATGAACCTTATATAGAGTAATGATTTGGGTACGGAATCGATTGATCACCATGACGACTTACTCTTATCATTCTCTCTTGTTATTCGGAATGGTAAATCTGAGTGACTTACCCATAGTAAAGAGACGACATCCTCTAAAGCTTTTGTTTAAGCCTTAGAATGGTACGATGAAAACCCCTTGTACATGGCAGTTCTTGCCACACGTAGGAATTTTACGGTGAGGAATGTAGCCAAGACCCATTTCACTGTAGGATAACCACTATCGGTAGACCACCATGAGATCTTCGATAAGTTATTTAGAATGATCACGAGACTTGTCAGTTAAGAAGATCTAGTAATGGGAGAACTTTGTATTGACCAATGGAAACACTGGACTCTGAAGGAAACGTTATAAATATAACGTAAGAGCAACACTAAAGGAGTTAATGCGAAGAATGTGAGGAGGCTAACACTGCCAAGGACCCCAGAGGATTGTTATGATTTCTGAGGGACCAATAAATCTCATTTTAAGTGTGGTAGCCCCACACTTCCAGGTCAATGGATTCGCTAGAAGAGCCCCCAAACCCTAACCTTTTCTTTCTGGCCACTTTGAATCTCGAGGACGAGATTCATTTTAAGTGTGGTAGGTTTGAAACATCCGAAAATTTGGAATGTTATAATAAATAGATCAATGATTGTTTGTCTAATTGAGTGATTGAATTTGAGTGAAAATTTGAAACTTTTAGAAAACTTTTGAATGAGAGGGAATGACATGACTTTCCCCTTTTGCTTTTGAATTCAAAATCAGTGAGAGAAGATGACATGACTTCTTTATAATAAAACATTTGAAAAGTGAAGTTGAAAACTATTTGAAATCTTTCTGTTATGGAGTTCATTTCATATTTGGTTCAATTTTAAAGTTTGGAAGAATTCAAATTCCCTTGATAATATTTTGAGAGGAGTTATATGACACTCCAAACCAGGGGCCATTTGAATCTTATTTGAATTTATAAAACTCAAAAAATTATTTCTGAAATATTTCATATTAGGTGTCAAAGCCATTTTTGAAATTTGTTTTAAAAATTTATTTTTCTCCAAAAATAAAATATATGGAAAATAGGGTAAAATGATTCCCTTCAAAATAAAAATGGAGATAAATGAATTTGGAGGCATTTTGTTATTTTCAAAATGATTTCTTTGCATTTTATATGCAACAATAGCACTGTTTGAATTTACTAATTTTGTAGGTATTTTGTTTGAATGTGAAAATAGGTTCATCTTTTAGATTTTATTTTTCTGGTCATTTTGATATATAATTTGTCTATATAACATTATTTTAGTTTTCCTTGTATTCAAATTCCTTTTCTGTTTTTGTTTTATAAAAGGAAACAAATTCTTTTATTAGGAAGGGATCCACGCGGCCCACCGCAGAATCGGGCCCAATCCCTTTCAGATTGGCACCGTTTCTTTTAAGATTGGCAACCGATCCATCACCCGACCTCCTTCTCCCGCTAACACCCTGAACCCACCGACCGCTCCCTCTCTCCCCGTGGTCTTCTCTTTCCTTACTCCCTCTCTCTTTCCTTCCTCGCCGGAGTCGATTCCAACCCGAGGAGATCTCCCCTCTCCTTCCTTTCAGACGACGTCGAGACCACCTATAAAACCCCCGCCCATCCCCGCATCCATTCCCCTTCAAAGCCCCAACGCCCGTGCACTGCCCTCGCCGCAATCCCTCACCGGAGTCCGGAGCCGCGGCCACGCCATTTGCCTCTCCCTGCTCCACCGCGTCGTCCCCAACCGACGCCGAGGCCACTTAGTGCTCGTCATCCTCATTCGCGTCATCTGAGACCTTCTCCATTGCCGGAGGACCACCGGAGCGTCTCCCCGCGTCACCTCGCAGCCTCGGCCATCGCCGGAGCTTCGCCGGAGCACCCCGACCCCCCTATGAGCTGTCTCGCCCTCCCTGACCGTCGGATCTGGATCAACGATCCAGATTAGAACATTTTATTTAACTGAACCGTTGTCTTTTATTTAGAGAGCGTTCACTAGTTAGCACCCCGCGCGCACAGCCTCAACCAACCAGAAAGCACCACGTAGCACCCCCGTTCGTTAGTTTAGGTTTTCTTTTTTTTCCTGTTTTCTGTTTTAAAAACAGAATAGTTCTATTTTTGTTTTCTTTATATCTTTTATGTTTTTATTTGTTTTAATTTTATTATTTTTTCATTCTGTCACAAATTTTATCTAGTTTCCGTAGATATAAAGTTTGGCTACATTTGAGTAACTGAAATTTGAATTCAAATCGATTTGATTCAAATCTTATTTTCTGAATATCTTGAGTTTAAAAATAGATTCTTGGTTGATTCTTTCTGCTACTGGTCACTAGTGATCTTATTTATCAGTAGGTAGAATTTGGGAAATTTATAATATTATAAATTAGGGTTTCAAGCAAAACAGATTCTGTTTTAGTTCTTTTTAGGTTTATTTCTATTTCTTTTGTTTTCAATTGTTTTATTTTATTTTAGTTGACAAATTTTACTTTGTTTTTTTTAGTTAGCATTAGTACTTCAAACAAATTTATTTTAGATTATTTATTAGGCAAAAACCTATGTTGTTTAGTGTATTGTTTTCTTAGTTCTTAGTTGTTCTTCAAAAGTAATTCTTTTCGCTGATAAAATATTTACTAAAATACTTTTGTTATATTTTACTTTGTTTTTGTTTTCTTACTATTGAAAGTAGTTGTTTGTAGGGAAAACTATTCTTTGTTGTTTTGATGAAGTTTTGTTGTTTTAACTTTTGTCTTAAGTATTTCCTTCATCACAAAGTTGTTGTTTTCGGTTTTGTGTTACTTATTGATTGTTAGTATTGATTGATAGAAGTATTTGCTTATTAATGTAATGATTGGCTGTATAGATTTCCATCGGAGAGTGATGAATAGTTCTATCAAGTAAATTTCTGAGAGCGAGTCTATCTTCAGCAACCTTACCAGGCAAGTTCACCTTGATCATTTTACATTACCTATGTTTTATTTGCATTAGAATCAAACTTTCCATCATACATCTAGTAGGATATTGAGCTTGAACTTGTAGTAGTATCATGAGGTAGGAGAAACCCAACACCTTGTTACCTTTGCCCTGGAAGGGACGTTACTTCACGATTGCTACGCTTTAGTAGACGGGGTTTGGTTGTGAGATTCAGGAGGTTGTGAGGTTAATTAATTATTTCAAGAATTGCGTGATGGTCAAGACTACAACACTTCAATGACTCAATATACCTCTGGGTGGATTGGACATGCATTTTGGCAGCCTGATATCTATCATGGTTATGCCCGGGAATCCTGGTATCTACCTATGATCATCCCAACGGAATGCCACCCAGGCTCAAAGAGATGGATGGATACTTCAAGGTCGGAAAGCTTACGTGTGCAACCGCAAGTCAATATGGGCTCTGGTTTGGTTGACCCTAGTGGTGACTCTGGTAGGTCAGTTGCTACGAGATGTAGAAGAACGGTAGGATTTGGATGGGCACCGACTTTCTATCGGAGGATCACTATGGAAGACCATGTTTCGATCGTCCCGTTCTCAAACACTAGGCAGTGCGAGGACATAACGGGAGGGATCGATTGTTGCGGGTAAAGTGTACAAACCTCTACAGAGTGTCAAACTAATCGATTAGTCGTGTCCCCGGTTATGGATAACATGAGCACCGGAGATGATACTATCAGCCATTCTCAACACAATTAATAAATTTTATGATGAGTGGGTCTATTAATTTTTTTGGGACATGAGAATTGGTTGGTGGAACCATCTCATTAACAACCATTTGTTTGTACTGATTTCCGTTTCACTCCTTTGTTGTAGGGAAAATAAAACCAGCTTTTCTGCAAAAACTCAGACACAGAGCCACAAAGCCTTTTGCATATAGAATAGCCTTTATCATTCTTTCTATGGTGATCTTGTCGGTACATTCAATGTACTGATCTATAGGGCTGCAACATCTTATGTTGCAGATACTTTTCTATGACGAGTAAGAGTATGATTCAGGGTTACGGTCTACACTCAAGCTGTCATTGGTTTTTATTGGTACTCCACTCTCGTTGACTGTTTCCGCTATGATTAAGAGGTATATATCAACTTTATGCTATTTACATGTGATTGCACTTTGATATATACATTGATGTACTGTGTGTGCCAGCATACTGATCCAGGGATGGCACTAACACACAGAGGCTTGACTCGTTTTGAGTCGGGTCGCTACATCAGACAATCCCGTATGCAGTTCCCTTTGTCCATCGGTATGTTGTTTTCCCGAGATTCGATCATCGGTATCTCCATACCTAGTTCAATCTCGTTACTGGCAGTCTCTTTACGCATTCATTAACACAAGATCATGTGGCTAACTCCTAGTCACATTGCTTGCAAGCTTCTTGTGGTGTTGTATTACCGAGTGGGCCCAGAGATACCTCTCTGTCATAGGGATGACAAATCCCTGTCTCGATCCATGCCAACCCAACAGACACCCTCAGAGATACCTGTAGAGCACCTTTATAGTCACCCAATTACGTTGTGACGTTTTATACACACAATGTACTCTTCCGATGTCAGTGAGTTGCATGATATCATGGTCATAGGAACGAATACTTGACATGCAGAAAACAATAGCAATAAACTAACACGATCATATGCTACGTTCATAGTTTGAGTCTTGTCCATCACATCATTCTCCTAATGATGTGATATCATTATCAAATGAAAACTCATGTCTATGGCCAGGAAACCTTGACCATGTTTGATTAAAGGTCTAGTCTATTAGAGGCTCACTAGGGACACAATGTTGTCTATGTACCCACACATGTATTTGAATTTCCAATCAATACAATTCTAGCATGGATAATAAACAATTATCATGAACAAGGAAATATGATAATAACCAATTTATTATTGCCTCTAAGGAATATTTCCAACAGTCTCCCACTTGCACTAGAGTCAATAATCTAGCTCACATCACTATGTTATTTACATTGTAATGAATGTAACACCCAGACAGTTCTGGTGCTGATCATGTTTTGCTTGTGGAAGAGGTTTAATCAATAGCTCTGCGACATTCAGATCCATGTGTATTTTGCAAATCTCTATGTCATAATGTAGATGCTGCTACCACGCTCCACTTGGAGCTATTCCAAATGACTGATCCACTATACGTATCTGGATTGCAACTCAGAGTTATCCAGATTGGTGTCAAAGCTTGCATCGATGCAACCCTTTACGACGAACTCTTTATCACCTACATAATCGAGAAACATTTCCTTAGTCCTCTAGTTACTAAGGATATTTTTGACTGTTGCCCAGTGATCCATCCTAGATCGCTTTTGTACCCCTTGATAGACTCATGGCAACTGTAAGAAGACTCCAACATTTCATAAAAGGCCTTTGCAGATTCCTCCATCTCATCGTCCGAATCCCGAGCATCATCAAAGTCTTGCACCATGTCTTCGATCCCGGTACCATGCTAATCGGTGCGATGACGAACCACCTCAGCTCTGGCACATTGGGCAGACTCACCATGAAATGTCCAGACCATATAATTAGGCGTAAAACCCCACTTCTGCAAGTGTTTGATCATTTCAAACTCTGACTTCTTCTTACAGTTGTCGCAATCAACACAAGGGCACCAGGTTCTTTTCTGTCCATTTGCAAATGCGACTCTCACAAACTCCTTGGTTTTTGTTATCCATTCATGGGTCATGTCTTTCTGACTAGTGTGACCGGTGTACATCCACCCATGACCACTCATCTTGCCTAGCTACTGGACACACACAAAATATATACATAATTCAGAAAACCATATTCATCAGTTAATAGAGTTTGTCAGTTTTATTACGTCGATGCAACCTAGACGCTAGTAGGTAAATATAGGTCCTAATCCCACCCGAGTATGTGTAGATTGGGTTCGTTTTCCCATGCTCTACTCCGGATCTGACACACAATTTTGGCAGCACGTCCCCGCTGTTCTCCTGATACACGTCTCGGCAATAAGCAGAGAGGATGTGTACCCGGAGAACAACAGGGAGGCACTAACGAAATTTTGCATCGGATCCGAAGCAGAGCATATGGGAAAACGAACCCAATCTACACATAATCAGGCTGTTTATGGATAATGTTGGACAATTCAAAAGAATCACGGTTATAAATATGCTAATGAATGCATATTTATAGATGCAAGCCTTTCGAACGGGAGATGCATAGTGGTCACGCATACTGATGATTGAAGACACCTATAGCTAGCAAGTTTCATCGACACGAAGACCGAAATAGAGGAAATGAAGGGGGCAAGAGGAGATGTCATTTTTGCTCACCCACGAACGCAGCGATGGAGCTCGTCGAACGCACGGGGGGAGGGGGGGGGGTCGTCGAACACCAGACCCTTGCAGCGACGAAACAACTGCACATTTAAATCCACCTGATCAACATAAATATGATGTTCTATATAACAAAATCAAAAAATATATGACCTAACTCATAATTCACAAATATATGACCCGTGTCATGTCGGGGTCAGGGTGTCGGGGGTGTCGTGTCGGGGTCGGGGTGTCGGGGGTGTCATGTCGAGGTCGGGGTGTCGGGGGTGTCGTGTCGGGGTAGGGGTGTCAGGGGTGTCGTGTCGGGGTAGGGGTGCTGTGTCGTGGTCGGGGGTGCCGTGTCAGGGTGTCGGGGTGTCGTGTCGGGGTCGGGGTGTCGTGTCGGGGTCGGGGTGTCAGGGGGTGTCGTGTCGGGGTCGGGGTGTCGGGGGTGTCGTGTCGGGGTCGAGGTGTCGGGGGTGCCGTGTCGGGGTGTCGTGTCGGGGGTCGGGTTGTCAGTGATGTCATGTCAGGGTCGATCCTCGACTCCTTTTCCCCTCGATCCTCGACCCCCGACAATCTAAATAAACCTAAACTAAATCTAGTGAGGGGGCCTAAACTAAACCTAAAACTAGACCTAAACCTAAACCTAATTAAACAAAATCTAAATTAAACCTACTTAAAAAAATCTAAATTAAACATTAAAAAAAGAGGGCAGACTCACCTTGGGCGGCGGCCTGCGACCGGCGGCGGCGACAGGCTTGGGGGCGGCCGGCTGCAGGGGTGGGGGCGGCCGGTGGCAGGGGCGGGGGCGACAGCGGCAGGGGCGGGGGTGGCCGACTATAGGGGCAGGGGCGGCCGTCGGCCGGCTGCAGTGGCGGGGGCGGGGGTGTCCGGTTGCACGGGGGCGGCGGCGACGGCCGCTGGCACAGGGGGAGGGGGGCGGCTCGGGCACGAGGGAGTAAGGGGTGCGAGGGCGGCCGTCGGCCGGTTGCAGGGGCGGGGGCGGGGGCGGCCACGACGGCCGGTGGCACGGGGGGCGGGTACGACGGCCGGTGCCACGGGGGGCGGTGGCGGCCGATGGCATGGAGGGGGCGTGGCTCGGGGGCGGGGAGGGGAGAGAGAGAGGGGTGGGGCGCGCTGACAGGTATACTAAGGCTCTTTGCCGTCTACTACCAGACGGCAAAGAGCCTTAGTTAGTGGGGTGGGGCCGGGGGAACGGCCATTAGATGGCCACTCTCTTTGCCGTCCGCTAGTGGACGGCAAAGCGGCCGTTAGATGGCCACTCTCTTTGCCTTCCGCTAGCGGACGACAAAGCTTCTTTGCTATCTGCTAGCGGACGGCAAAGAGAGTGGTCATTAGCTGGTTCTCATTGTGGGCCACCCTTCCTCTTTGCCGTCCACTAGCAGATGGCAAAGATGCTTTGCCGTCCGCTAGTAGACGACAAAGAAGAGGCTGATGGCAATGAGATCTTTGCCGTCAGCTCTTTCTTTGCCGTCAGTTTTATTTATGCTGATGGCAAAGACCTTCTTTGCCATCAGCTCGCAGATGGCAAAGAGCTAACAGACGGCAAAGATCCTGATTCCAATAGTGTATATGACATTATGTTTGAGCACAGTCGTTAGATGCCAATAGTCCTACCTATTACCTCAAACAAAATCATCATATATGATAGAAGGTATCATTTCATATAAGTCAACCCCAATATTACTCATGCTATTCAACTCCAAGACTTTGAGATAAGGACTAAATCAAAATCTCATATGCATACTATATCTAACTCGTATATACATCCCTATGTAAAAATCGTCTCGAAAGCATACACGTTGCTAAGCTTGATTGTGACTATCTTCTAGACCATTGAAAGGGCTATTATCACAGCCTATCCATGAACTTCCCATCTCTTGACCAACTAAACTCGAAGGTGAAGTGTATATAGATTCTTAAATCACCCCTAACATCATCCAATTTCTTGTACTCATCCTCTAAGAAACATGGTATCATGATCAAGATCATTGGGCTAAATCCAAATTACTCTGAACCACGTAGACTTACTCAACACCTATACTTCACTAGGATCACCTATTTAATCCAAACCCCATGTCCTATGAGAAATCTTACTTGTTCCACCAAGTCACTATTGTAACCTCATCAATCCATGACCACTACTTGTCAAAATCAAGTTATCATACCATCGAGAATTTTCAACGTGTGATACCCAATTGCTCTACTAAATCAAATCCCTTCAAGGGAAAAACAAGTTATGCTAATTTATCAACTTTGACCCACCAAGTTCGTCTACCAACATAAGGGCCTCACGATTCTGAAAGCACAATATGCTCCCTTGCTGGTTTTGATAATTCATGACAACATACATTGTCTCTTGGACTAATACTTTTATCTAGTGTATTTCAGATAGAGTCCACAGAGAAGGTTGGCTAAGGAGTGTGAAGAGTATGCCCAAGAAGAAGAAGGAGAAGCAATAGCATTGGCAAAGCTTCAAGCAAGAGGACTCTATATTTTACTTTGTGAGAAATCAGCCCATAGGAAATCCAATACTATTAAAAGGGGGTAAGATACTATTGGTGAACAAAGATGCACCATGTGGACAAGTGATAGTCACCAAAAACACCCACAAACTCTTTCACAAAAGTCTGTCCAAGCCTATCATAAAAATCAATGCAACCAACAATTTCCACTCGGTCCCATCGATTTCCCACTAAGACAGAACCCTGCCAAACCCTAGATCATCGGTGCAACCGATTCTGCATCGGTGCCACCGAGTTCAACTTGCCAACATTCTATTACCTCGATTGTCAAAATCGGAAATTTCGAGATTTTGGATCAGCGTCACCGAGTTGTGGATTCTTATCATTGGACACCTTATCGGTAGTGCCGAGATCTTTGTATCTGTCTCATCGAGATTCAAAAGTTGCAACCTTTGGAGCAACTCGATACCATCGAGATTTATACTTTGGTGTCACCGAGTTGGTCACTTTAGGTGTAACAGTTGGATTTTTGGAGATGCCTATATATACCCCTACAACACAACTCACTCACCAGAGAAGCACTAAGAACAGACCCCCACTTATCCCATTAGTTTTTCTAAGAGAGAGCCACCTACTCATGTGTTGATATCAAGCCATTCCATTCCAGCCATATGAATCTTGATCTCTAGCCTCCCCACGTTGCTTTCCACCCAATAAATCTCTTCCACCAAAGCCAAATCTATGAGAGACTGATTGAGTGTTAAGGAGTATATCATCTTGAAGCACAAGAGCAAGAAGTTCATCGACATTATCAAGCCTAGTACCTTTTGGAGGGTGGTGCCTCCTAGATTGGTTAGGTGTCGCTTGGGAGCCTCCTACTTCACGTTGTGGAGTGAACCAAGAAGTTTGTAAGCGCAAGGAGATCGCCTACTTCGTGAAGATCTACCACGAGATAGGATAGTCCTCCGTGGACTTCATGGTTTTCATACTTGCATCCGTTTGTAGCTGCCGGTTCTCTCTGTTCGTGGCGTTGACCGTTTCGGGACCGACCACACATGCACGTGCCCGCGACATCGATAAAAATATTGTTTGAAAAGTGCATATGAATTATCTTAGGATTGAGTCGAAGGTTGGTGTGCGGTCTTAATATATTGTAGGTAGACCGCCTGCCAAATTTCGCCGCAATCGGAGGTCACTTGATATCCGAACGGTCAACCGTAGCAGTGCGGTCATCGGTTTACTATCAGACGTTTTTTGGTGTTTAAAACCTTGTGTCACGGGCCGCATCTTCCCCTCTCATCTCATCCCAACACCTCTCCATAGCCCAAAAAACCCACCTAGCCCCCCTTCACTTTCGGACCGCCCGATCGAGATCCGACCGTCGAAATCGGTGCAAAACCCCCTAACCCTAGTCCCCATCCCTATTTAAACATCCCTAGCCTACCCTGCCTCAAAATCCATGCCGCCTAGCCCTCTCTCTCCTCCCAGCCACCTGCTCATCCATCGGGCCCGCCTGAGCCCGCGCATGGACCGCGCGAAGCCCATCTGGGCCCGGATCCCGCCGCCGCAAGTCACGAGCTCCCACTTGTCCCCGTAGCGCACCGTCGGGCCCCAAGCTGTAGTCCTTGCCGCCCGTCGCCGGAGAAGCCCACGGGCGGCCGGACCTCGCCAAAGACCGCCGCGCCGCCGTTCTGCTCGTCCCTCCCGAGCACCCCGCGTCATGGCCGCACATTGCCAAGCTCCGCCATGGCTGCCCCGATATGCTCCGCCCCACCCATGGAGTCTGCCGCCGGCCGTCGTCATTCGCCACCGGGAATGGACGGATCCGAAGTCCCCCGTCGCAGATCTGCTCTTCCCCGCCTTCGTCCCGCCTTGCTAGTGCCCCTCCGCTCGCTGTTGACCTAGGCCGCCGCCTCTGTCCTCCAGCTTGGGCACGAGAGCAAGGAGGAGGACGAGCACCCGCTCGACCGTCACCCTGTCGCCCACATGGGCCGGCCCACCGTTGCCTTCGCCGACCCAGTGGCCCTCTGGTGAGCCACCTCGCTAAGCCCCGCTCTGCGCGCAGTTTGGTATATTGCGCCCATGTGTGAACGGTTGGCCCGTTTGCATAGATTTGACCCACTGTCGTTTTTTTTACACTAAATGCATAGTATTGCAATGTTTACAATAAAATAACCGTACGTCAGATTAAAATGATTTATATATGAAAAATGCTTAGAAAAATGTGTAGATTAAGTATATGACATTTTCTTCCATGTCAAAAATACTTAAACTTGCTGTTTGTATTTAATTGCATAAATAACTTTGCTAATAGGTTTATGCCATAAACTCGCATAATTAATTGTGACATATTTTTCCTCCATGGACATATGCATTTATGTATGATTTGGGGGTAAAAAATCCATGGAAATTATCTGTGCATTTAGTTTTTTCATTTGAGTAATTTTGTGTGCATGTAATTTGCTATGATGGCCTTTTGTTATTTTCATGTGATTAAATCCATGCATCATATGAAATAATTTTGTTCTTGAGATATGCCCTTTGACATGTGCACTAGTACCTGTTCTTTTTTGCTTGCCATAGATATGCATGTTTAGGTGTTGTTTTCTTGTTGCCAACATGCTATAAAAATTGTGCTGTTTTGAGATGCTAAAATATTTCTAAGTCTGGAATCTGTAACATTTTGTTGTTGTCTTGCCAGGTGTTTTGCTAGTGATCATGAACCCCTTTTGAGTAGGTGTAATGGAGTTATTTGTAGCTTATAATGTCTTCTACCATGTGGTTAAGTTTCATGCCATAATATGCCCTTTATATTATAGTTTTTCTGCTGTATATATGCCTTCATGATAAAACTGCACTATCAAAAACTGCTATTTTCACTAAGTCTGAAACTGTTTCCAGTTAGCCATGTTGTGAGCTTCCCATCATGTGATCCATGCCTCTTTTGAGTATGATATGTGTAGATGAAATGAAGTGTGTGTTATACGATACTGCCTCCTTCTTAGTTTGTGCATTTTAGGATCTTGTAGCTTGTTGTTTTCATGTGTGCAAAATGCCATCTTGCTGTTTTGGGCAGATTTGAAATAAAACTTGTGTTGGTTGTTGTGGTTGAACTGTAGCTCCGTTTTGGGCATGCCATATATGAAAATTGCTTAGAATTTCATTTAGTATCATATTAACATGTTGCATTCATGTTTTGAAGTGCTTGTGGTTGTCATTTTCATGCATTTTGCATTCATGTCATGATCATCTTGAGCGTGTCATAACTTTTAGACTGTAGCTCCGTTTGAGATGTTCCATATATGTAAATCGGTTAGAACAACATTTAGAATTGCATGGTATACCTTATATTGTCATTTAACATCTATAAAACATGCTTAGGGCAGATCTGGACCAAAATCATAATATGCATATGGGGTCATTTCAGAAATGCTACAAGTTGTTTCCGACCTCGTTTAAGATGCCTATATAGATAGTTTACTTATGCTTCACCTATTACCATGTTTAAAAACATTAAATATTGTCGTGTACCTAAACGAGAATGAACTAAATATTCAATCGTGGAATTTGTTCAATATGCAACTCGTTGCATATTGAGCTTCACTTTAATGTGTAGTAGTTGTTTGATCTGATTTGACATGCCTTGCATATTTAAACTGGACATGCATCATATTTGTTTGTGCATCATGTCATGCATATGTTGTGCTGAACCGTGTGTTGATTGTTGTTTTCGGATTGTTCCTTCTCGATAGAGTTCCGAAAGCGTTCGGAGTGTGAGGATTCGTTCGACTACGTTGGCCCGTCTTCTTCATGGACTCGTTCTTCTTCCAAGCGGGATCTCAGGCAAGATGACACATTTCCCTGGATACCACTACTATCATTACTATGCTATTTGTCCCTCTTTTATTGTTATGTCCCGCTACCTACCACTTGTTTGATAAACCTCCCAACATTGCCATGATAAGCCTCTAATCCTTCCACATCCCAGCAAACCTCTGTTTGGCTATGCTACCACTTTCAGCCTTCTTATAGCATTTCTAGTTGCAGGTGCAATTGCTTCCATGTGTCAACATGGACATTCTTTTTATATCAGAATATTATTGCTATTTAATTTAATCACATATATAATTGGTAAAAGGTGGAAGGCTTGGCCTTTTGCTCGGTGTTTTGTTCCAATTTTTCCGCCCCTAGTTACTTATGTATCGGTGTTATGTTCCATATTGAGCGCTCCTAACATGCTCGGGGTTGTTATGGGGACCCCTTTGATTTTTTGTTTTGGGATAAAACTCGTCTGGCAAGGCCCAACATTTGTACTACATTTGCCTATAACTAATAAAAATGCATAGGGACCCGCTGGCACCCACGGATAATTAATCAACAACCCAGGCCAGTGCTCCTCATGAGTGTTGGTCTAAACCGGGCGATGTCAGGCGTCCCCCGGTCACCCGGGGTCTCAACCAACCCGGCGTCTTGCCCATCCGGTCGTACCCTGAGAACGAGAGACACGGCTCCTATCGGGTTTTGTCGGTACGTCGGGCGGCCTTGCTGGATTTTTTTACCTTTCTCGAATGTCTTGAGCAAGGAATTCTAAAAATACTTCGAGCTATCTTGAGTTTGCGGTTTTGCAATGAAATTGCCTAAGAAATCACGGGATTCATGGTCGAGGTTATTCCCGCTGCGTGTGGTTAATTTGTTATGGACAAGTTGGAGCACTCCTGCAGGGTTAAATCTTTCAGAAAGCTGTGCCCGTGATTATGTGGCAACTTGGAAACTTTGTTTAACACCCGATCATAGCAAACTTGAAGTGAACTCTAATAAAATACACCAACTATGTGCGTAACCATGACTGTCTCTTCTCGTGAGTCCTTATCTGAGAGAGAACACGACGGGGTTATGTTTGACGTAAGTAGGTGTTCAGGATCACTTAGTGATCATTATTAGTTCATGTTCGTTATGCGTAGACCACCCACTTCACTTTCTGTATTCGTAAGTTAGCCACTCAAATAAATGCTTAGTTGCTTGATGCAGCCTCACCACTTAACCATACCTCAGCCATTAAGCTTTAATAGTCTTGATACCCTTGGAAATGAGATTGTGAGTCCCCGTGGCTCACAGATTACTACAAAAATAGTTGCAGGTACATATAATGTGATGCTTTGACGTGAGAGCGATTGTTGTTTTGATTTGGAATTCTTCTTCTTCTTCTTCATCGATCTAGGATGGGTTCTAGGCGGTAGCCTAGGATAGCAAGGATGGATGTCATTTTTATCGTTTGGTTTTGTCCGTAGTTGGACCATGTTCTTATGTATGATGTTTGAATATGTTATTGTATTGATGTGATATTGATGTAGCTTGTGGCAAGTGTAAGCCAATTCCATATACTCATCTCTTCTGTACATGTACTTGTAATGATATCCATTCTTGCAAAAGGACGAGATGCGCTTCAATCCATGTCGAGGCCCTCGTCCAAAAATAAGGATAGGATCGCATCGTGGGCATTACAATGCATTTGATCTACCTATCTCAACTCCTTACTTCCATGTGCAATGGCTTTACTTTCCGCTACTATACTTGATGACTTGCATGTGTAGGGTGTGCTAGACTTGCTAAAATTGCTACAATTTGCCAACCATTAAGTTTGGATATTATGTAGATTTTAATTTATGCTAGTATTATATTCACCCCTTCTAGACGTACACTTCTAGTGACCCCATAATTGGTATCAGAGCAAGGTCTCCATAACCTTGGTTTAATCACCTTTGAAGGAAGATGGATGTGTCTAGTTTGGAGAGTTTGAGTTGTAGAGTGCCTATTCTTGATATGGAGTACTATAGTCAATGGAAAGAGGCTATGATTGATCTATTTGACAAATTCCAATTGAGAAAGTATATTGAAAATCCCTATGTGTTCCCCATTGTTCCTTTACATCATACATACGGAGAGGAAATTGACATGATTGGTAACCTTAGAACTGTCAATCTTATCGTTAGAGGTTTACCAAGATTTGTTCTTACTCAATTGAATAATTTCGAATGTGCTCATAATTTGTGGAATGATTTGGAGAAATCATATCCAAATTATTCATTAAGTACTCTTGATGAAATTCTTCATAAGATTGTTGCTTTTCATGGAATGTAGCCTAGTGATCAAAACTTTGATAAATGCTTATTTGAGCTTCGTGATCTTATGCGTGGTAAAGGAGATGTCACTACCATTAGCAACATTGTTTTAGAAGCCATTCACATACATAATCTTGAACATTGTCTTAGTGAAAACTCTAACGAATCTCTTGATTTCTATGACGAGGAGATTCTACCTAATGATGGCAATGAAGAACATAGCTACTATGATGTTGACGAGATGTTTGACATCGAGTGTGCCAAGACGATGAAGTGCCTAAGTCTCATGGCAAACTTCAAGGATTACATGTCCGGTGGAAAAGAGTGGATTCTCGACAGTGGATGCACCGATTATATGACTGGAGATAAAGACATGTTCCAAGACATCACACCTAATAAGGTCCATGGAGGTATGTGACATTTGCACACAACTCTAAGGGTAAGGTACTTGGTCTTGCTAAGGTGGCCATATCTCATGATAGCTCTATTGAAAATGTCATGCTTGTTGAATCCCTTGGCTACAATCTTCTTTCTGTATGTAGACTAGCAGACTTCGGTTTCAATGTGCTATTTACTAAAGTAGATTGCCAAGTGTTTCTATCATGATAATCATAAAAAATATCTTTGCCAATATTCGTAGAGGTGATCTATACATTGTCGATTTCACTAAAAAGGCCCAACCTCATACTTGTATCATTGCAAAATCATCTAAAGGCCCAACCTCGTGTGGCTAAGGAGATGAATCTGAGCCGGGTGAGGTGCCTCGGCAACTCAGACCTCGTGGCTCAGCAAGTTTCAGGCACGTGGAATTCCAAGGACCCACTAATGGCGGCTTATAGTTAGGCGGTGGATATCATCGCTGGCCACTTCAAAGGTTATCAGGCGGATCATATTGACCTTCGAAAGAACGAGGCAGCTGATGCATTATCAAGGCTGGGCTCTCAATGTAAGTCGGTGCCGCCTAACGTCTTTTTGCACGTGTTGCATCACCCCACTGTTAAATTACCTTCTGAGGAGGATCTGGCTATACCTGACTCGAAGGGGCAGTTGGTGGCAGCTCTACATGCTATTCCTGACTAGACGTTACCTTATCTGGTGTATCTAATGCGCGATGAGTTGCCCGAGGACGAGACCTTGGCGAGGCAGATCGTGAGGCGGTCTAAGTCTATGACTATCATCAATCGAGAGTTGCATAAATGCAGCGTAACCGGTGTTTTTCAGCGTTGCGTCTCCCTCAAAGAGGGTAAGGAGATTCTAAATGAATACACGCTGATGACTGCGGTCATAATGCTGGCTCAAAGTCTTTGGTGGCAAAAGCTTTCCGGCACAATTTCTTCTGGTTGACAGCTCACACGGATGCAAAGGACTTGGTCACCAAGTGTGATGGATGTCAGAAATTTGGGCGACATGCTCACGTGTCGGCTCAAGAATTGCGGATGATTCCAATAACCTGGCCATTTGCGGTCTGGGGGCTTGATATGGCTGAACCTTTAAAGAGATCTAAAGATAAGAAGACCCACCTTTTGGTGGCGACTGGCAAGTTTATCAAGTAGGTCGAGGCAGAGCCAGTTAGCTAGTGTGATGTGGCCATGACGGTTCAATTTGTCAAGAAGTTGATCTATCTTTTTGGTTACCCTCTCAGTATCATCATAGACAACCGAAAAAATCTATCCAAGGGGGCTATGAAAGTGTTTTGTGAAAGTGAACACATCCGGATTGATGTTTCTGCTGTCGCACATCCCCAGTCCAATGGTTAGGCGGAACGTCCCAATCAGGAGATCCTAAGAGGAATAAAACCCCACCTTATGGTTCCTCTAGAGAGAACGCCGGGTTGTTGGGTGGAGGAGTTACCATTATTTCTTTGGAGTATTTGAACTACCCCTAGTAGATCAACATGCTACACACTTTTCTTCATGGTTTACGGTGCGAAAGCTATTCTCCCAAGTGATATTCGTGATGACTCGCCTAGATTGGCAACTTACATTGAAGCTGACAACGAGACAGTGCGTCAGGACGCGCTAGGTGCTTTGGAGGAAAAGTAGGATCTGGCAGCAGCACGATTGGCGATCTACCAGCAAGACCCGTGTCGCTATCATAGCCACAGAGTCAAGACTAGGACATTTCAAGAAGGCGACTTGGTGTTAGGACTGATTCACGATCAGATAGATATGCATAAGTTATCTCCCCCTTGGGAAGGAGCTTTCATGGTCAGCAGAAATCTCAATAACGGGTCATATTACCTCATTGATGTACGGGAAAGCAAAGAGTCACATACCTCTGGGCAGGAGAACAACAGGCCATGGAATATTGCTCATCTCCGGCCTTACTACACATGAATCATCGACTCTCATCAATATACATCCATCCATCATTGTATCTACCTGTTTCAATATAATAAAGTCGGCATCCCCACTGTTCGGGGCCTCTGTCGTGTTTCGTGCAAAAATATTATGCACAAAAGTTGATACTTCAACAAGGTCATTTGGGGGCTTCCAACCCACCAGGTTTAGCTTTCACACCATTTGACCGGCTCTTTAGCCGCCGTCTGACTGGGTTAAACCTGCCTGTATGCATGATGCCACTCTGCCAGGTGACCCACCAAACTCTTACCAGTTAATCTCGATTTAAAGACCCTGAGCTGATCAAAGTACTTGATAGTTAATCTTCCCATGAGACCTTGTACTGGTTAAGGTTAATACGGCGGCTTATGTCACGTGAGGGCCGGCTTACAGAAAGCGAGGATAAACTCACCTATTTTCTGCAGTCTGTCCACCTTGTGGACCGTTCGTACTCTTATTCAGTCAATCTTTTTGAAGACCCTAAGTTGTTTAAGGTTAAAACGATGGATTTATGTCACGTGAGAGCCGACTTATGGGTTTGGGGGTACTCATGCCCTGCTGTAGCCTCTCCACTATATGGCTCATTGTACTCTTAATAGTCAATCTTTTTAAAGACCATGTACTTGTTAAGGTTAAAATGACGAATTTGTGCCATGGGAAAGCCAACATATGAGGATTGGGCGATCATGCCCAATTTTTTTTAACAGAAAAAGAGAAAAGCAAGATTATGAATAAAGAGAATTAACATCTTCGGGTTGTGCCTTCAAAGCCGCCTTGAAACCGATGGAGAATATATTATCTGTCTTGTTTTTTTAGGCCTTGTCTTTTACAATAAGCCGCCATCAACTGTGCAGAAAGATGATCATAGACAAAAACAAGGACATATAAGCAGATAAAGATATTCGAACTTCAAAACATGCATGATGGCACGACAAAGGCAATCAAGTTTTAGCTACGACTATTACAAAGCTCTTGAAGAGCCCAAAATCTACGAATTTAAAGTCTTTTGAGTCAATTATAACCTGGTGGGTCAGCCAAGCCGGGTTACCTTTATATAGGGACAACTTATTTAACTCGCCGTCGGGTCATCCTGCGTCGGGTCTTCGATCTTTTTGATCTGAAGGTTGTCCATAGCCCAGTTGCAGTTTGTTAAGGCTTCAAACGGAGCTTCATCATCAAAGATGGGAGACAGGTCAATATTAGGAGCAAAGAGGTGCTTACGGCGTGCAGGAATCAGGTCTCTGACTTCAAAAGTCGGCCCTCGCACTCGTTTGTTGGTCTCGTCGTAATTCGCCTGGTATGAAGACAAGTCAATTTCGGTGACAAGTGGGGACGCAAGTACTCGTGAAGCCTTCATGCATTGGGCATAGTCTTCTTGAGTAAATTCCGAGTCATCATCCTTTCGTGAAGGGAAGCCATCCATCATCTCTTCAGTAGTAAGCTCAGGAGCGAAGGCCAATGACCGACTTAACGCGACCATTGCGCTCTTATGGGCGGCTAATCTTTTTAGTTATTCAATTTTCTTTGGGATGGTGGAGAAGACTTCTATCCCCCCTTCATGAACTTGAGGATACCTTTTTCAGTTAGCACAGACTTGATAGTACAAAGGGTCCCGTAGTACAACTGTTCCGTCAGAGTAAGTTGGCTGCTTCTCTGGCTTGCAAAGAAAATCAGATGTTGTAATCAGCCTGGAGAGCTTTTTCAGCAAGCTAAGGAGTTTTTCTAAAATTGACAAAATGCTTACCAAAGATGGCAGCAGTCATCAGAGATATATTACGCTTGAGAGTGGCTAGCTCTTTTGTCATAGGCTTTAATTTGTCTCAGCGTCTTCCACACTCTTAGTCATGACGACTTGTTCAGTCTCAACGAATTTTTTGAACGCTTCAAAATCCGAGTTAACTTTTTCAAGCTCTATGACAGAGAGCCGCCATTTCTCTTCCACCTCAGACCGGGCAGTCTATTGTGAAGCCATATTTTCCCTAAGGCCAATCAGGTCAGACTCGGCCGTCTTTAAAGCTTGCTGCATTGCACAAACAAGCTTCATAAGTTCTTTTCTAAGCCGCTAAGGTGACACAATTGGTATTTAGAGGTGATGAAGCAACAATATTGCAAGTCCCAAGCAGATTGCAAGCAATATACTCGACACTTGGGGGCTAATGTCTATCATTTTATTTAATGACTACAAACTTTGGAAGCCCCAGATCATCTTTAGGAAGATAATTCGGCGCTTGGAGGTTACACTTGGCGTTTCTAAGCAGTAAAGCTCTGCTCATTAGGCTCATCATTTCCATAATGATCTAGACTTGGAGGCTACACTTGGCATTTCTAAGTAGTAAATCTCCAGCTCATCATTTCCATAATGACCCGGACTCGGGGGCTACAGTTGGATCCTATTCTAAATGAAGTACCTGCTCATTATTTCATATAATAACCCATTACTTAGGGGCCACATGACAAGCTATTTGCAACACATGAAAAGTGAAGACCGGGTCTACTATTTTCAACACTAAACTGGATCTTGGGGGCTACATAAGGATATATGGAAAGGAAAAGTAGAACAAGTACCTCATATTTTTGCTTCATCAGTCCAACAAGTTTGGTCTCCATATTCCGGCTTGCGGAGAGACGGTTCAGGTAACCAGCTTGTAATTCATCAGGAGTCAGCTTCTCCAAGCTAGGGATCTCAAAATCAATATTCTCCCTCTCTGGTGAGAGCAACTCGTCCTTATTAACATGTTTTGCTAGCACATGAGAAGGAGCCGGAGAATTGTAACCCGTCCGAGTGACAGTAACTTCTTCTTGAGGACTTACGTCTTCAGTTGTTGGTAAAGGATGGGGTGGCTTAGGAGAGACTTCCGGAGGAGCCTTCGGAGCCGACATATCAAAGTCAGCTGGCTTAGTATGTGGAGGAATGTCCTCAGGGGCACCTTTGTCAGCCTCAGAAGGCTCAACGTGAGCTTCAGGGGAATCCGGCTTGGGATTCTCTGGCTCTTGGGTGACAGGAGTGACGGATGATCCGCTCATTTTCCTTCATTTGGCTTGAGCCCGGTAGGAAAAGATGTCATTTTACAAACAGAAGTAAGGATAAAGAGTATTAATATACGCTACAGAGTATAAGAGTACATACTCCGGGTTGATTTTAAGAGGAGGTTGCTAGAGGCGGTTGAGTCGCCAGAAGAAGGGGCGATTCCTGAAAGGTTAAGATTGTGAAAACAAGGTAAGTTACAATACAAGAACAATATACAGACAAAGGATTCAATCTAAGGAGGACCTCAGTGCGTCGTTTCCGAGGAGCAGAATCATTAGTTATGTCGGCCATGAGATCTTTAGAGCCGGTGCTCCAGGTGTGGCATCTGGTTTCATCTTCTTGTCTTCAAAACAAAGTTGGGATCCAAATGAGCGGAAGGGTGTGAATGTTTTACCTTACGAACAACCCGCCGTATTTAAACATTAAAGGATTCTAGCCAACTCGTCTCCCTGGTTGTCCCCGATTTCACCCTTCGTTAGCCGTTCGATCTTCGTCAACGTGGGCTTTTTTTCGGTCCTGGCCGTTGGATTGTCACTTCAAACTGTCGAGTGTCGTTTTGACCGCACGGTGAATCATAGACAGGGGATGACCTGTGGGCTCGGGTTGAATACGATTTGATGGGTGCCGAGTTTTTTTGGTGCACGGGGCAGCCGCTCCTGACGCGGCGCGTGTGCACGTCGTGGGCGTTGTTCCTGGTGCAGAGCCCATTGGACAACCGTGCGGACGACGAACTCTAGCCCCAATACATAGCTCCCACGCCCCCTTACTCGTCGCTCCTCCTCCCCCCTGTCCACCGCCATGCTCCTTACCCCTCATCCCTCGTCACCATGGGCTCCGCCCTTGGACCCTCGCTGCCTACTCCTCCTCTTCCACCACCTCGCCTCTTTCTCCTCCTCGTCGTCCCATCGCTCGCGTGGAGGTCTCCTCCGTGGGGGAAGAGGAAAGTGGTGGGATGGGGTGGCTATGAGGGTTTCCCAACCCAACATCGCCTCCTCCTCGCAGCATCGTCGCCGACTCCCCTTCTTCTGCTTCCTCGTCATGCATCCTCTCCTCGTCACCATGGTCGCGAGTGCCCACATGATGGATCTAGTGGTCAGTGTGGGATGCGACAACACATCTAGATGGAGGAGAACACGGCGGCGGCATATCCCGGCGACGACGGTGGGGTAGGCGAGGCTGCAATGCGACGTGGCTTGAGCATGGCATCTCTTCTCCCCTGCTCACTCACCCGGTGTGCGGTGGCCGCCTCCTCTCCACGGCAATGAGCATCATGGCCGCATCCATGGGGGGAGCCTATGGCCCATTGTAGCCGCCACACGTCGTGGTTCCGGATCGGCGCAGGTCGCCGCCATGGGAGAGGTGTGTCATCATTCCGGATCGGCGTAAGTCGCCACCATGGAGTGTAAGGGTGGCCTGGTCTTCTGGTGTTTGTGGAGGAGCAGGGGGCGGCTGATGAGGTGATGGTGGTAGGGGGAAGAGGATACACTTGTCCTCGATCACCAAATGAGTAGGTCGAGGAGGTCCTCATCATCCACCACAACCGTCAGATTCGTAGTCGCCACCTAGGTCTAGTGCTCCACTTGGCCTTTTCCCCCTGTTGCTTTATTCCCAATTTTCTGTGGTGCTTGATTTGTTTTCCCTGTGTTCATCATCTCACAGACTTGCTGGCTCTGGATATAGTGGGGAAGATATCCTTTAGGCAGTTGATTCAACACGCCATTGGTTTTCACACACACAAACACATGTTTTGATGTTTTGATTTCTGAATCAGCGCTGAATAGTGAACTGCACCATTCTATGTTACGATCGTAACCAAAGATATATTGTTCGTCGTCCCTCATCCCCCATCTGGGTTGCACGTCTTGGCCCTGCCATCTTCTTCCTCCCAGTTTTTTTCTCTTGATTTCATAGGTTTTTTGATAATCTAATTTTTATTTTGATTTATGTTTTTATTCCGAACAATATGTTTGCCGATCGGGCAAACAAGAAAGGAAGCATCTTGCGCATGTCGGGTTACGGCTCCGGCAAAAATAAACAAGCCGTTTGGACTCGTCCTCTTCTTGTTCACGTCGTGACTGGTTGCAGAGTTACCTCTCTAGAAGAAAAATGAGGTGAGATTCGAATTTTCTAACTGAGATGGGACTACAGTTTTTTGGATAAGTCATTGATGGTTGGTCTTGTTAGCGATAGATGACCCCCCTGTTCTTAACAAGATTGAATATTGATGGAGTAAAATTAGTGTTTGATTCATTCTTATTTGTAGGGTGCTCCCAATGTTATCCAATTTAATCGGGTAGATTATGCAGATGCATCTTATGTGGCGTCTATAGCAAAAAAGGAAGGTCTTGCATCTTTGGTACATGTTGCTTATGCAAAATGTTTTCTATTGGGTATGGAAATGAAAGACTTCTTTATAAATGTCATGGAGGTCTTTGTATTCTTTGATTTGCAGATTGGATTCACCAAAGAGAGAGTGTGCAATCACAACAAAGATAAGGCCATGGAGCAAGAGTGTGTGGCTTGGCTGTGCAATTTTTCTCCCATCGAGGTATGCCTCTATCTCAGTGGGACAAGGATCGACTTGCCTGCCACATATTTGCTTTCTTTGCTGCACAGTATTGTTCGATTGGAGTGTGCTGACTATACCGTCTTGATTCCATAAAAACTGAATATGTTGTCCCATCAGATATGTTCAGTTTGGAGGACCTGATGGTGATAGTTATCATGTTGTGTCTGTTCCATGATTTCTTCAAATGGTTCAGGTGTGAATCTAAGGCCATTTGCCGCCTCCTTAATTTTTGGGTCTACCTTATGCAAAAATTCTCTCATGGTTCTACTTCTATCTTACATAAAGAAAATATTTTTTGTTGATGAGCTTGTAGCTGTTTGCTATAGACCATATTAGTTCTCGAGGGTTGTAAGAAGTAAAATTTTTACTTCTGCTCTATGATCATGTGTCAAATATGTGTTATAGGATTTCTTTATCTTGGACATGGTTGGTTTAGTTTCTCAGATGTTACCTTTCCAGTCTTTGTTAGTAATGTGATAATATGATCATCATAGAACTAAAAACGAGTGTTTGGTACAGAATGTTGTCCCATCAGATATGTTTAGTTTGTAGGGCCTGATGGTGATAGTTATCATATTGTGTATGTTCCATGATTTCTTCAAATGGTTCAGGTGTGAATCTAAGGCCATTTGCCACCTCCTTAATTTCTGGGTCTACCTTATCCATAAATTCTCTCATGGTTCTACTTCTATCTTACCATAAAGAAAATATTTTTTGTCGATGAGCTTGTAGCTGTTTGCTACTGACCATGTTAGTTCTCTAAGGTTGTAAGAAGTAATTTTTTTTACTTTTGCTCTATGATCATGTGTCAAATATGTGTTATAGGATTTCTTTGTCTTGAACATGGTTGGTTTAGATTCTTAGAATGTCGCGTTTCTAGTATTTGTTAATAATGTGATAATCACAGAACTATAAAAGAGTGTTTGGTACAGAACTGTAGTTCGCTTTGTTAATTTCTATGACATCATTTCATATTTACATTTGAATTGTACTTACTTAGTTTGTAAGGCATTACGGTTTCAATGCTTTATTTTCTTGTGGAGCTATGGCTCTGTTACATATTGATAAATGTATAGTTTTATATATGAAATTTGTAGAACAAAAGTAAAAGATGGAAGGCCCATCTTACTTTAGTATTAAAGTAATGAACTCTAGGTTCCATTGCAAGAGCTCAAGCATGTTCTTACATGATTACTCTAACTTAGGAGTACTACCAAACATTTGTTAGTTTTTCTGATAGATTGAGTTATTTTAATACTGAATCATTTTTGGGTGTGATAGGGCCAAGGAGTAGCAGCGTCATGGATTGGAGTGAAGGGCGGGGGGGGGGGGGGGGAGGGAAGGGGTCCTGACGGCTGGAGATGGTGTGTATGGGAGGAGCTCAAAGAGTCACTCCCATGGAACGATGACTGATGTCAAGGTGGGTTTCTCTCAATCCTTCTACCCCCTTCACCCTCGATCTCTATCAGATATGGTTAGCCCTGTTCTATCCATCATATACTCATTGTTTTCATGTCTATGCATAGTTTACTATGTAGTGAGACTCTATAGTTGTCGCCACTGCGCAGTTCAATATTTCTGCATTTGTCTCTATTTCATATTTTATGTTTCTAATTTTCAGGTTTGGATTGTTGGAGAAAAGGTAGGTGAAGGAGTGGGAGGAACTAGGAAAGAAGCACAAATGACAATCTTATCCCACACTCCATGCCCTCTTGAATCTGGAACCAACATGTGTGCCTTTTAACTCTCAAATTTCTTTTGATGTGTTGTAGCATACAACATAGGGGTATGGTCATGTTGTGATTGGGATCTGGAAGATGATCATGTTGCGGATCGTCTTAATTCTCGATAGTTAGAAATCAATATTTAAGACCATGCGTGCAGTATTTTTTTTGATTGAATAACTTGATTTGTTTCTCCTATGTTTTGCCAGAGGACTAACTAAAACTATGGGTCTGCTATGTATCAGGTTGGACAACAAGCTTTACTAGATGAAAGCATTTACCTTCTAAAACATAGTCCTGCTGAGATGAATGCACAAGTTAATCTTGATACTAAGATGGTCATCGAATTGCTTTATCTATGCTAGGTCAATATGTCAGCCAAATGAAAAAAGTCACTTCAGCATTGAGTGCAGTCATAGGTTAAATGAAAGTATTGGATGAAGCAATTCAGTAGGGCTGCTGCAGGAGGATACATAGTAGCAATGTAACAGTGATGGAAAGAACCTTCCCTACTTGCTCCCGAACCTTATAATGTGCCTTTATGCGTATATTTAATCATTCACCAAAACATGATCTCTATTTTATGATCTGATTGGAGAGGACTGATAATCGTGAGCAAAATATCATGTGCATTAGTTGTGACTAAATACTACACCAAATTTTTGTAACTTGAAAACAAAGTTTATCTCTTCTATCTGTTACCGAAGGCACCTTCCAGTTTTGCCGCAAAAAACAGATTGGAAGTATGCTCCGTACACCTGATTATTTGAAAATGTTGTTCGAATGGCTCATTTTTATGATTGTTACCATGCACCTGAATGAATTTAAAAACTTAAAGATATTAAAGAAATGCAAAATGTTTCAACGTACTCTGGGTTTAGGTGTGAACGTTGCGCCATTTGGCTCTACGTTACCCCAACAAGATAACAGAATATGCATGCTAGGTGTATATGTGTGTGTACACTGAAAAACTACACTTCATTGACTATCCGCTGGTTGAATCATATCATTTCCCTAATTTGTTACCATACGTGCTTGTCCACAACTAAATCATGTATTTTATTTTCATTGTGTACATGGATTTAGCGGGCCTTTGCGCCATATTTTTTCAAATTCAGATTTCACAGCATGCTAAACATTTTGCTAGTATAGCATGATTTAACAAATGGACTTTCTACTACCAGTATCAAATAAATGAAACTATTTTCATCGACAACATGGTTTTAGCGGGTCTCTGCGCCATTTGGCGCAACAGGTTAACTAGTTATCTTTACTGGTAAATGTTCTGAGTCGAAGGAGACAATAATTACCTCTGCAGCATCAGCGTGGCTTGTCTCTACTTCCCCCTGAGAATAATCAGCGTCAATGAGTTGCATAAAGAGGTAACCAAGGGAGTCAAGTTCTACCTCTGACTCATCAAGTTGGAGCAATTCAGCAGCATATTGTTTCTCCCTGCGACCCGTCGTACCCGTAGTACCTGTCTTACGGGTCTTGTTTGTCTTCGCCTTCTTTTTGGGAGTGGGGGTAAACTTCTTCTTCCAGAAATTGGACTTTGCCTGCATATGAGTCAGAGAAGGGTCAGAGAGAGTATGAATCACAAGATTGAGAGGTTGCAAATGAATAGTTCATTCAAAGGATCTTTACCTCTGGAGCCGGGTTAAGAATACAGAACAGCTTTAACCCGGTCTGGTTACACGTAGCTTGAGGCTCTCCAAGCAGCGACTTTACGATGGTCTTGAGGTCCTTTTTGTTCAAAGGTGTCCGGTTGAAGCGCATCGGATCGCTCGTTTCACCGGAATATTCGCACATCAGCTTGTCACGCCGGTTCAACGATATGATCCTCTAGTCGACCCACCAACGGGTCAAGTCCACGCCGGTGAGGCCATTAGCCAACAGGGCTGAAATCTTCAAGAAAGCCGGAGCATACTTAACACGCTCCGCGATGCTCATCCGTTCAGGCAGCTCAGTGTTGGTGCAGAGCCGGGTTGGACGATAACCCAAAAGTGGATTCTCCTCAGCTGGAGAGGTGTCCTTGCAATAAAACCAGGTCCGGTTCCAGTCTTTGGGATGACTGGCCAGAAGAGCTACAGGAAAAGCTATATCCCTCCGCCTTTGGATTGACACCCCTCCAAGCTCAAGACTCGTCCCGACTGCTAGTTCAGTCTGGCGGTTTAGATAGAAGAAATCCCTAAAGAGGTTCACTATGGGTTCCTCCTATAGGTAAACCTCACAGAGGACTTGAAATTGACCTAACTTGGTGAAGGAGTTGGGGACAATATCCCGAGGATGAAGCTTGTAGAAGTTCAAGGCGTGTCGGAAGAATTTTGACCAGGGCGCGAGAAGCCGCAGAGAAGATGATCCGTGAACACAACTACTTCTCCTTCCAAAGGCACGGGCCTGACGTCTTTTCTAGGATCCCGCCAATGAATGATATCCTGAGTCGGCAGGACTCCCATAGTCACAAACTCCTTTAAGGATGCTTTGGTAACCCCGAAGGCGACCCAGTGACACCAAGAGGGGGCTTTCTCCATGGCGGCGGGTTAAACACTGTAGGAAAAGTGCAAGATTATGGCGGGTCAAGTAAAACCTAGCAGTAAGGGGAGACAAAGCTAAGACGGAAATTGTGCTCAGCGGGTTAAGCTGGAGTTTTAAGTCGTCGACTATTGTGAGATCAAGGCAAATAAAAATGGTTGCTACATGAGCCGACAGTACGACAGCGGGTTAAAGAGACAGCTAGCACCGAGAATTTTTGTAAAGTGTTGACAAACAGGTTTTGTTGACAACTACAACTAGGGCAAGATCTACGAGCGAGCATAAAATAAGAAATATTCTAAACCTAAATGGGGGACGGAAGAACAGGCGGTTCGTGCGTAGGGATCTATCCAGTTTTCTGATCTACGACGAGTGGAGATACATGTTAAACAGAGTTCTACGTCAGAGGCCTGATGTTTGGAGACCCGAAAGGTCTTTTGTCTATTGATCTTCAATGACTACTCCGGCAAGCGGCGGTGAATGCAGAGGAACGACGACATGCTAATGTGCATCTAAGAAGGAGAGAGGAACTAACCTGACGAGCGTGGAGAAGATGGCCAAAACACCGGCGAGTTCTGGTCCGATCAGGTTGATGCAGCGACCTGGGTCGGTGAAGATGGGGAAGACCAACGATGGCGGTGGAGCTTTACTTGCACGAGCACTGGAGGAATAAGATGAAGAGAAATGGTGGCCGTGGGGAGGTGAAAATAAATGGGACCCCCTCCCTTGCCTATTTATGAGATGGGAGAACAACAATCGATGCGGGAATCGAGGAGGCACAATGATGATTTGACCAAAAGAGACGCCTCGATTTTCAAAATGACCGTTTAATGAGATGATCTGTTGTGACGTCACAGAATCTTTTTTGAATATATCCAACATGACGTCACGGCGGGTTAAAGTTTTATTTCCAGTTGAGTAAGTTTGTGAGACTCGTCGCCGAATGGTCTGAAGATTGACAGGAACAGATTCAAATCAATATGGGGCCTAATGTTGGGGATGTGACCCCATGGCGAGACCCGCCCATGAGGGGCCAGGTCATGCCTGGCGGCTCATAATCAAGAGTATTAAAGTGGGCCTGAGGATTGAAGAGAAGATTACATGGCGACTTACGAGATGAGCCAAGAGGAGGCCTAGAGACGGAAGATGGCGCGAGACTGGCGCGTGTAAAGCCGCCCGGGAGACAGCGTGCCCAAAAAGGCAAGGCGGCGTACAAACAAGATCGAACACTTTGTGTAAGTCGGATCAGACTCTTGTAATCCTAGGGCCTCGACCTACCTATATAAAGGTGAGACCCTGCAATGACTTAGGAGAGAAGACAATTGATCGATAGCTAGGTCAAGCGAATCCTCTCCCTTGTAATCGATACTCCATCAATACAACACAAAGTAGGATGTAGGCTTTTACTTCTTTCTGAGGGGCCGAACCTGGGTAAACTCGTGTATCTCGTCCTGAATAACCCCTTTGAGTCCACCACCTTAGCGATGTCCTCGAACCTACGTCCTAGGATATCTGCCGTGACAAAACCACGACAGGTTGGCTATGGCATAGAAGTCTAGGACATGTAGGCATGCACAATCTAGATAATCTTATCAAGGGTGATCACATTCTTGGTATTAAAGATGTTATCTTTGACAAAGATATGCTTTGTAGCGCTTGTCAAGCTAGAAAGCAAGTAGGTGGAAGTCATCCGGTCAAGAACATCATGACTACTAGGAGACCACTTGAGTTACTTCATATCGATCTTACTGGTCCCAACGCTTACAAGTGTCTCGGTGGAAACTCTTGTGGTCTAATTATAGGTGATGATTTTTCCAAATTTACGTGGGTATTCTTTCTTGATAATAAGTGGTAGGTACAAAAGATCTTCAAGAACTTTGCGTGTGGCGCAAAATCAATTTGAAGTTAAGATCAACAAGGTTCAAAGCAATAATGGGTCGGAGTTCAAGAACACCCATGTGGATACCTTTCTTGACGAAGAAGGTATTTCAGATGAGTTCTCGGCTACATACACGCCTCAACAGAATGGAGTTTTTTTACCATGGAAACTGCAGGGCTTGGCCCCACAACATCTATTAAAAATAGCAAAAAGGTGATATGTACAGATCCACAAGTCGTGGAAAAGAAAAAGAAGGTAAACTAAGTTATGCTACAAGGGAAAGCAAAAAGAAAAGAATCCTCAAGGTGGTAGGAAAGCAATACAGTGAAGAAGTTCTTCCTTGTGTCTTGATTTTATCCTGTGTGCCATCAGGGAGATATCATGTATGAATCCAGCCTTCCATCTACCAAAAGATGGTCTTATCTTTCTAAAGATCTTATCATTTCTAACCATGAAAATATTCCACTAGGTTAAAAAGACCACTTACGCAAAGAAAGGCTTAGCAAACTCCTTTCTAGCTTGGACTGCAATATCCACCATATCATTGCTGCCATGCCATTCTATCTGCAAGTATTTCCAAACTTTGGCACTAAAATAACATTGGAAGAGTAGATGATTTCTGTCCTCAAGAGAGATAGATCTGCATAACACACATTCAGGACCATCCTCAATTCGCCAGTGCCTTCTCTCTATCATGTCTTTGGTGTTGACTCTGTCCATAATCACTAGCCATGCAAACATCTTAATGGACATAGTACAACAACTCTTCCAAATCCAATTCAGGATAGGTTTGCCACAATGGCCCTATGAACAAGGTCATAATACTTCTTGGCCATATATTGTGATTTCTTACTATCATTCCAAGACCAGCAGTCAGGTAGCAGTCTATCTCCAGCAAAATTATCCAGGCATTGTGACAGGCATTGAAGCTCCACATATGCCTGCTTAGATAAAGGCAACCGGGAAAGAGCCAGAAGGTTGTCAGTGCTGAGAACTTGTTATACTGATATGCTCTGATCCAAATAGTAGGAGAATAGCCTTTTAAATTTATCTTGGAGTAGCAAACTGCTATTATCAGCCCAACTGTCACTCCAAAACAACACAATATCCCCACTGTTAGCTTGAACTACAGACACTGCTCGGAATTTTTCCATAAGTTTGGAGACATCTCTCCACCGAAATTATCCACACAAGGTGGTGTCATGGGGAACCCTACCATAATAATAGGAATTCTAGATCAGATGCACCCATGGAATATCTTCCTTGTTGTAAAATTTATGCAGATGTTTAAGCAATAGTGCATCATTTTGGAGACATCTCTCAACAAAATGGAGTTATTGAGAGAAAGAACTGAACCCTCATTGAGATGGCAAGAACGATGCTTTATGAATACAAGACGCCAAGACACTTTTGGGAAGAGGCCATGGAAACAATGTGTCATGCCACAAACCGACTCTACTTACATAAGCTTCTCGGTAAAACAGCATACAGGCTACTCACCGGAAACAAACCCCAAGTTGGATACTTTCGGATATTCGACTCTAAGTGCTACATTCTTGATAAGCATCGTTGTGCTAAAATTTCTCCCAAATCTCATGAAGGTTTTCTACTTGGTTACGGATCGAACTCTCACACTTACCGTGTCTACAATAACTTCACTTGAAAAGTTGAAGAGACGGTAGATGTGAAGTTTGATGAATCTAATGGTTCGCAAGTCAAACAATTGCCAAATAATGTAGGAGATAAGGATCCTTCAGAAGCTATCCAAGACTTGCCCATCGACAAGATTCGTCCCAAGGAGGTGAAGGAAAGTACTTCATCAACCCAAGTGGAAGCACCTACTTCGCATCAAGGCTACCGAAAAAATAACATGGAAGCATCCAGAAGTTGTACACGACAAGATGAATAGGAGGAGGAAGTACATCATGAAGATCCACCACAACTTCCTTCACCGCCACATCAAGGATATGATACCTTTGATAACGACGAAAATCAAGGAGATGATGAAGAAGAAGCTCCACCATCCAACAAGCAAAAGCTACCCCAAGTTCGAGAACAAGTGACCAAGAACCATCATCTAAACCAAATTTTCGATGACATACAAACCGGGAGAATCACTCTCTCTAAAACTTGCATAGCTAACTTTTGTGAGCATTATTCTTTCATCTCTAGCATTGAACCCTTGAAGGTTGAAAAAGCTCTTGAAGAAATGGATTGGGTGAACGTTACGCATGAAGAGCTTCACAACTTTGAGAGGAACAAAGTGTGGACACTCATGGAGAAGCCCAAGAACGAGCAAAACATCTTTGGTAGAAAATGGGTGTTTCGGAACAAGCAAGATGAAGACGGTAAAGTTGTACGCAACAAGGTGCGTCTCCTAGCTCAATGATATAGGGAATTCGAAGGTATAGACTACAATGAGACCTATGGCCCCGTTGCTAGACTTGAAGCTATTCGAATTATTCTTTCTTATGCCCATCACCACGACACCACTCTTTATGGATATCAAAAGTGCCTTTTTAAATGGAGAAATAGAGTAGGAAGTATATGTTACACAACCTCCCAGATTTGTGAATCCTAAGAAACCTGACCACGTCTACAAACTTCGCAAAGTTTTACATGGTCTTAAGCAAGCTCCTCGTGCTTGGTATAAATGCCTAACGAAGTTTCTTATTGAAAAAGGTTTTGAAATTGGTAAAATTGACGCAACCTATTCACAAAGAGAGTAAATGGGGAATTATTTGTGTGCCAAATTTCCGTGGATGATATCATCTTTGGATGTACTAACCCACAATTTAGTGAGAGGTTTGGAAGGTTGATGTTAGAGCAGTATGATATGTCTATAATGTGTGAGCTGAAGTTCTTCCTTGGTCTACAAATCAAGAAAACGAGAGAAGGTACATTTATTCTCAAACCAAATACACCAAGGACTTGATCAAGAAGTTCAACATGCAAGAGTGCAAAGGTATGAAAACTCCCATGCCTACTAGTGGACATGTTGATCTCACTAAGGAGGACGAAATGGTTGATCAAAAGGTCTATTGATCAATGATAGGTTCATTGTTATATCTATGTGCCTCTCGTCCCGATATTAAGCTTAGTGTGTGAATGTGTGCTCAATATCAAGCTGCGCCTAAAGGGTGTGATCTTTTGGCCGTGAAACATACCATGAGATACTTGATTCATACACCAAACTTTGACATTTGTTATCCCAAGGGATCTTCCTTTAGTCTTGTTGGCTAATCCGATTCGGACTATGTCGGTGATAAGGTTGATAGAAAATCCACCTCGGGTACATGTCAATTTCTTGGTAGATCTCTTGTGTCTTGGTCCTCCAAGAAACAAAATTCGGTATCTCTGTCTACCGCCGAAGCTGAGTATATTGCCGCAAGATCTTGTTGTGAGCATTGCTATGGATGACACAAATGCTTAAGGATTATGGAATTCATGTGAAAAATGTTCCATTACTTTGTGACAGTGAAAGTGCTATTAAGATGGGTCATAATCCCATGCAACATTCTCGAACTAAGCATATTCAAGTTGTACATCATTTCATTTGTGATCATGTTGCAAAAGGAGACATTAATCTTATGCATGTTCATACAAACAAGCAACTGGCCGATATCTTTACTAAGTCACTTGATGAAAAAGTGTTTTGTCACTTGAGGAGAGAGTTGACCATCATTGATGCTTCAAACTTGAGCTAAGCTCACTCGCATTCATGCAAGAGGATGATCTTACTTAACCATTACATGCTATTATTACCATGAATATCACGCATCTTGGAATTTTATGCTCCCTTGTATTGCATCTAACCCTCTTGTAGGTACTTGGAAGAACAACACTCCACAATATTGTTATAAACTCATATATTAAGCAATCTTGTCATGACCAATTATCCACACCTCTCTTGGTGATGAAAGGAAGAAGACTTTAAAACATATCCTTGACATATAATTGAATATCTCAACTAGTATCATGTCATTTGAATATATCATGTTCTTTCTTGCGTGACTAACCTATGTAGGTGAAAAGTGAACGAAAAAAGGATTGTTCCCAACTCAAGATGAACTTCATCAACCTCGAGCATCCTCATCAAATTCACCTACAGGCCATGTCAACAACATCACTTAAAGGAATGTACTCATATCCTTGATATAGCTTTACTCCAAGTCATGAGATAAAGCTACTCAAGTGATATGAAGACATCAAAATGCTTAAATGAAAAATGGTAACCCCATCTCGAGCTTAAACGATGAGTGTGACCTATTATCAAGTATTCTTGCTTGACTCCTTAAGTCAATATACTCTAACATAGGTGACTTAGTCACCACCCATCAACTAATTATAAGAATTGAATAGAGATTTTCTGTTTTGTTGATCTTTGACATCGTGATTCAACTCTGACCTAGATGAAAATTCATTGCAAATCCTTCTAAAAATTCATTGCAAATCCTTCTAAACATTCATTGCAAATATTTGTGACTCTTTTGAGACTTTCCAAAAAACTGCATTTGACAAAATAGCCAAAAATCATTTTGACAAGTTTTCTGTTTTGCAGCTCGGAGTCTCCGATCTCAAAAACTCGGTATCACCGATACTGTAGTCCTACTGCAAAATCACGTATCGATGCTGCCGACATCCTTTGCCTCGTAGCCACCGACCCTATGCATCTAGTCTATTTTGGTCTTATTATCAGTCCAATGATTCCAATAATGTAGGGGGAGAAACATCAAGAGGTAGAATTTAAAATATTCAAGGATCCCTACATCAAAGGAGGAGAAATATTGGAAGTTTTCAGATCTTAAGGGGGATAAAATTTATTTCAAGGAACCCTTGTCTCAAATGCTCTCAGTGACCCTAAATCTCTAGGAACCCTTCCAACTCAATGATTCCATTGATCTTTCCCTTGTGTGACCCTTTTTGGAAATTAATGCCAAAGTGGGAGACATACCAAAGCTTCAAAGATTATACTAAAGGGATATATAATATCAAAGGAGGAGATATAATACTAAAGGGAAAAATATCTAAGCATTCATGCTTCACGGGGATAGATGATCATGAAATAAAGAAGTGCAAAGTTAATTCGATAAAGGGGAGAAATACCAAGGACCCCTTATCACAAAAACACTTATTAAGGAGATGAGAGAAGAATGAATAAAGAATGAATATGATTAAATTTGATTTAAATTTGATTCTCATATGTTTTAGATCTCAATATCTACATGTTATGATTCAGGGAGAGAGGAAACTTTCAAAGCCATATCTAGGAGAGAAAGCTCTGAACTTATTTAGAGACATATCATTCTCAAGAAACCATTTCTTATATGTCTTCCATATCTTGGTACTCTTGAATCCATTTGCATTTGCACTATTATAATACACTTGTGTTTCCTAACATTGTTTTCTCAAGTGTGTTCCTACTGTTAAATGCTCGAGGACCTCAACGTAAGTATATGCATCATATTCTTGTTCAAGATGACCTCTTGCTTCTTGCACATATTGTTTACAAGAGTAAACCTTGAACATGAAATCATTTTATTCACATATATTTGATGCATATTGCCAAGATATACATGACTTCTCATATCCTTCCTACCATGTGTGTCTTCATGCATTCAAAAGCAACTATCCTTAAAATGGACTGCACACATCTAGGGGGAGGTTGTATTGGTCATGTATCCTTCAAAGTCTTCACATATTTCTGCATATCTTAAATTGAAGCTTTGATTGTATGTTGTCATCAATTACCAAAAAGTGGGAGATTGAAAGCACAACATGCTCCCTTGGTGGTTTTGATAATTCATGAAAACATACATTGTCTCTTGGACTAATACTTTCATCTAATGTATTTCAGATAAAGTCCATAGAGAAGGTTGGCTAAGGACTGTGAAGAATATCCCAAGAAGAAGGAGAAGGAATAGCATTGGCAAAGCTTCAATCAAGAGGACTGTATGTTTTACTTTGTGAGAAATCACTTTGAGTCCATAGGAAAGCCAATACTATTAAAAGGGGGTAAGGTACTGTTGGTGAACAAAGATGCTCCACGTGCACTGCTCCATGTGCACAACTGATAGTCACCAAAAACACCCACAAACTCTTCCACAAAATTCTGTCCAAGCCTATCATGAAAATCGGTGCAACCAACAATTCCCACTCGGTCCCACCGATTTCCCATTCAGACAGAACCCTGCGCAACCCTAGATCATGAGTGCAATCGATTCTGCATCGGTGTCACCGACTTCAACTTGCCAACATTCTGTTACCTCGATTCTCAAAATTAGAAATTTTGAGATTTTGGATCGGCGTCACCGAGTTGTGGATTCTGACCATTGGACACCTTATTGGTACTGCCGAGATCTTTGTATCAGTTTCACCGAGATTCAAAAGTTGCTACCTTTGTAGCAACTCGGTACCATCGAGATTTATACTTCAGATTGACCGAGTTAGTTACTTTAGGTGTAACGGTTGGATTTTTGGAGATGCCTATATATACCCCTCCACCACCACTCACTCACAAGAGAAGCACTCAGAAAAGATCCCCACTTATCCCATTAGTGTTTTTGAGAGAGATCCACCTACTCATGTGTTGAGATAAAGCCATTCCATTCCATCCATATGAATCTTGATCTCTAGCCTCCCCAAGTTGCTTTCCACCCAATCAATCTCTTCCACCAAATCCAAATATGTGAGACGGTGATTGAGTGTTGAGAATTCTATCATCTTGAAGCACAAGAGAATGGAGTTCATCGACATTATCGAGCCTATTACGTTTTGGAGGGTGGTGCCTCCTAGATTGGTTAGATGTCTCTTGGGAGCCTCCTACTTCGCGTTGTGGAGTGAACCAAGAAGTTTGTAAGCGCAAGGAGATCGCCTACTTCATGAAGATGTACCCCAAGTTAGGCTAGTCTTTCGCGGACGTAGGCCATCATGGTATAGACAAGGTTGCTTCTTCATGGAACCCTTCGTGGACTCTCGCGACCGTTACCCTTCGTAGTTTGACGTCTCCATAAGCGTGCACGTACGATAGCACCACCTATCAGAACCACGGGAAAAATCTTCATGTCCCTCATGCGTTTGATCTCCCTGTCTCAACTCCTTACTTCCATGTGCAATGTCTTTACTTTCCGCTGCTACACTTGATGACTTGAATGTGCAGGGTGTGCTAGACTTGCTAAAATTGCTAAAATCTGCCAACCATTAACTTTCGATATTGTGTAGATTCTATTTTGTGCTAGTAGTCTATTCACCCCCTCTAGACATACACTTCTAGTGATCCCACATATTCACCAAGGGGCCTAGCTACAACCTCAAGACACATATTATAGTCACCTCAAACCATTGCCTAGAAGTTGTATTTCCTTGGAATAATCCTTCCTATGGCAATGAGGTTCTGGTGCTATCTTAAAAATAAAAGATGTTTGTTCACTGTGATCACTAGTTCCATAACGAACCCAGTGCTAAGCAGGTGTCATCGAAACTCAAGAGGTGCTCTGGCAATTATGTGTAGTAAACACGTGATCAGAGCTTTGAGCTAGGGGAGCTTGTGAGGTCTATGTTGGTCTAGGGAGGGGTTTCCAATCTTGAGGGAAAAGCATAGCTCTACGGGGTTGCGTCTCGGTTGAGTACGTTGTAGTCAAGGTCTTCAGTGCTAGTTGCATGTCGAGGAGGATCCTTGGTGCATCTTGTCTTGCTCGACCTCAGTTGACGAGATGGGGAAAGAGGGAAAAGTAGCATAGAGGGGAGGTGCCTAAAGGGGGTTCTGCTGTACAAGGGCAATTACACAGGTGCCAAAAGGTTAAACACATGCATTAAGATAAGGTGGGTGATATAGTCGCGTTCTCATTGCCTATGGTAGAAGTGCGACTTACACCAAGGCACACACAAGCAAAAAAATCAACACACATCATGGTTCCACTCGAACCATCACACGGAGTTGACTTCACATGGGGGGGACTCACTACTTATCCTACCTAGGGGTTGTCGGACCAGTAGTCGTTCTTGCTTCGTGTCTTGGGGAGGGGTACGCTTCGTCTTCTAGGTGTTCTTAAGGTTTCGCTATGTCTCTGGTTGTTTTTTGTCAAAATGATCCGGATTGTGCCTCGAGATTCTTTGGCAACTTCTTTCTAATAAGCTGACGACGAAGGTGGTTCCTCATGGTTGTCATTGATAGGGCCTTCTATTGTCTTCATACTCGTGCCAATGCCTTCTTGTCTTGTACGTCATCGAGGGTTCTAGGTAGGCAATCATTTATGCAATGATGTTGACAAATCATGGTAGAGTTATAACCTGCCGGTTATGTTGTTGATAATATCGACAGCAAGAGCAGGGGATGAAAAGAACCGTTTTCCTACTCACTATGGTGAGGCGGACCAAATGGCGATTTTCTCATCCACCGGTGGTTGCCGGTACAACAACTGTGAGGACATGGTTGCTCTATTAGCGATGCATATTATGATCTTGCATTTCTTATGCCTTTATCATCACAGGCCAAGGTTGCATCACCCTGGGGCAGTGTTAAGGGTGTCACCTTCTTCTGAGTCTTGATGTCCTCATTCCTCGAGAAGGTATCTTCTATTGGTGTCATATTGTTGTAGCATTGCCAACCTCGTCTTCCAAACATGTGGGTGATCATTTGGCAAGGTCGCTTCCTTTCAAGTTACCCACGAGGATTTCGAGGAATCCAATGGTCAGGGGTATAAGGGTGCTAGCGACCATTCGCAAGTTTTGAAAAAACGGATGAGGAGAGTCGAGAGAAAAATGGTGGAAGTGCTAAGGCACAATCCTTTGGTTTCTTAGAAGGCTTAGGGGAGGTAATAAATATAGAAGTATTTGCAAGTGATGAGAAGGGTCTGAAAAATAGTTTTGTCCTAACTAACGTCCATGCTAACTAAGGGCTTCCTATAGTGAGGATGGCTCTGATACCAGCTTTGTGGCGACCCCGACTCATAAGTCATGATCACCGAATGCACATACACAATGACCCTAGATATCAATGCTCAGTGAACATGCAGAAATTAAATAACAAAAGTCTTACATCCATTGTGTACCATTTTACTCAAATATGGCCTTGATGGCCAAGTCTTCATAAAATCGCAGCGGAAATCTTCAACGATAGTGTGAACCCATGCCATCTGCCTTAACTGTACATGCATTCTGACTCGAAAGCGTCCTAACTCGCATGTACGTCGCCAGGGTAAACTTCACTGTATCCTGTTCTTTCATGCTTGGCCAATGAAATAACCAGTGGCATGCCAGTGAGTACTTTCAATGTACTCGCAAGTAACCCATATTTTGGAACAAGGTATACAATTCCATGATGTAGCGGTAAGTAGGTAAGTTTGCAGAAAGTTAATTTTGAGTTCAATGACATGGTCAATTAGCTTGTAAAAGAATACATCAACAGGTTGTAGATATCCATATGAACAAGTTACAGATATCACTATAAATAGGGTTGAACATCATATTCAATCATCATGCCAAGTCATCTGACTTAGCTCAAGCATCAACTTTGTCCCACACATGCAGACACACCAAATTTGTAAAAAATGGATGTAGCCCAAGAGCGATCATCCAACTGTCATTAAACATGGACATGGCTATTCGAATAGTTTCACACTCTGCAGTGGTTGCATGCTTTTCCCACAAGACTCAGGGAACTTCCGTGTCAAGCCACGACTAGCGGTATATTACAGACCCGAGGTAAGCACCCGAACAATGCCTTCCCCCGATGATACTAACAAAGAGTCCCCTCGTTGGTGCCATCCCTCATGATGTACATCACAAGTATCATCCACGAGGGCACGCAGCAGTGTGCACGGTGTCTATAAAAACAGCCCATGACCGTCCTTTCCGGCATGGCCCCATATCGAGAGTGACCACGTCACTCCCGCCACTAGTAATGCGGGCTCTCTGCTAGTACCCACCAAGGTAATCAACAAGGACCCGTACCATAAGAGGTATTGTGGTTGTACATGTAAGGTTGGAGTAACGGTCACAACTTATACCAATCTGTTTTCAAAAAACAACACACTCACTTGCCTCGAGACACCACTTCTTGATCAAGTAGATACCTAGCTCAACATCATCTCCTAGGACATTAGTGGCACCCAATGGGGATTTTGGAAGTCTTTGAAATCATTTCCTTTCCGACACCATGCATTTTCCCATCCCACTTGCATAGCAAATACTTATCATCCTATCTACTTCCCACCCGCATAACCCTCATAGGAAGGTAGGGTCATGCTCAGTGCAAGTATCAATGGTAAAAGTATTGGAGAGAACCCATGAAGTTGTTCACCATAACATCATGATCAACATATCAAAAGTAAAATGCTACTCACCATGCAATAAAAATGGGTTCTTAGATATGGTCAATGGGGTGCTTGCCTGGCTCAGCAAAGTCTTCAAGGTCTTCACACGCCTCTCATCCAACTCTGAGCACTTCATCAACTACCGTCGGGAACAACAATAATAAGAAACACAACAAGCAGAGAAATGAAAGTGCTCTATAAATAGTAGTATTATATTTCTTGGACATCTCTGGTCATAAGAAAAAATTCTATAGTTCCTCTAATGGACTTGGACTACCAGAGATTTATGAATGAGGTTAATTGAGGCATTAATGATCCTATAGGAAGTATACATAAACCACTTTTGTAAAATGAGTGGATGTCTTATCAAATAGGGCATGCTTTTAGAAGAATTTAGAAAGTGGTTTCAGTGGATTTGGAGTTGGGATGAAATTCCTATGATCTTCCTAAGATGAAATGAAGGAAAAAGGGGCCACTCATTTGGTCTAGCAGAATATAGCATAGGAAAAATGTTATCCTTTTCTAGCAAGATTTTTAGAGTCTTTGAAAATTTGAATCACTCCATTTGGAGTTGATTTGAATCCCCTGGGTTTTTGCAAAGTGGGCTTAATCGATTCAAATTTGAAGTTTTGATTAGAACAGAACAGAAAATATTTTTAGAGCTCCTAGGAATATGAATCAATGGATTTGGAGTTCATATGATTTTTCTAAGGATTTTACAAGTCTTTGGAAAAGGGGTTTTACCTGTTGGGCCAACCACGCACTAGGCGCAAGACAACCACTGGGTGCATTGGGCCGGCCCAGCGGCTCAGCCGCATTTGCGCCAGGGCCACGCTGATGGCGTATTCCACGGAATACGCCTCTAGTAGAATGAAGGTGCATTCGGGTGAGACACATCCACTTAAACGAGGGGCAGCCACTTACTGGCAGACCCCACTGGTAGGCATTCCACTACCTCTTGATGGAAATAGTGGAGCGGCAGAGGAGACCGACCGAGCCCGTGCTGGCGCCCGTCCTGGGGGCATCGACCACCTCCAGCGAGGCCCCGATCGGCGGCGTGCTCGGTGGAGAGGCCCGCGTCCACCTAACAAACCCATTTTTGCTGGGGAGTACCGAAGTGAGCATGGCCTCGGCCGTAGTGGAATCCAATGACGACGGCCATGGTTTCGGTGCCCCGACCATCGGGAGGGAAAATAAGGCTCGGGGAAGGGTTATGTCGTGGTTCTGAGGGGCTCTGGTGATGTTCTAAAGAGAGGAGGGGCTCGGGGGAGCCCGAATTCTTGGGCAGAGGCCGCCAGCGAGCTTCATCCATGGGGGGTGATGAAGATCATGGAAGGGGAAGGGCTAGTCTAGCAGGCTCGTGGGCGAGATAGGGGTGGCACCCGTGCGAGAGTGAGCTTGAGGGTCCCTTTTATGGCCAGGCCATGACAAACTATGTACAAAGTCCACGAGTGGCGCGCGAGCGAGCTCTATCGGGGGAGGAGGATGGCATGGGGGATGGGCGCAACAATGTGTCTTGATGAGGACGTCGAGGCGACCTGGGAAGACACGTCTGTGAGGCCCAAGGCTATCGGGAGACTTGTATTGGGCAAGCTACAGTGTGAGGGTGCACTATAGCATGCTCCAGAGCGCGAACTTTTCATGCGAATGCATGTCTTTGGCATCTAGGGCGCGACCGTTGGTGTCTAGGGAATCTAGAAGGGTATGAACAAAGTCCCACTGGCCTTGGATGCCGTGAGGGTTCCTTAGAAGAGAAGGAAAGCAGAGAAAAGGGGGGAAACTTGTTGTCTAGGGGGTAAAAATAGGTTTTTACCCCCTAGTCATTGTGCCAAAGGCTTGCAAGTTTTACTGGAGGTGGTAGAGACATATGAGGTGCTATGGTAAAAGTTTGAGGTGAAGGAGACATGTAGAAGTGGTCAAAACAGTAACTTTTGTAATTTAGCACAAGGTGTTTGATGCAAGTTTGAGCTAGCAAAATGGTTCTCCTAGCTATGAAACTTAACAGGACTGGAAGATAGGTACAATTCAGGTTGATCGCCAATTTTGGGATTATTTGATGAAAGTTTCCAGTGCAAACTTTATAAACCCTAGAAATTGGCAGAAATTGATTTGTTTAGATCTAGCAATTCAAATCCATTCTCCTTGATGCACCACTTCGTGTGATGGCATCATTGTGGTACTAGAGTATTCCCCAAAAGTTTGGGACCAAATGGGGAAACTTGGCAATGCAAATTCCCAATTCTAAAAATCAATAGAAATGGGTTTGGGGGGATTTGCACAAGTGGATGTGTTCTCCTTGATGCACCTCTTGGTGTGGATGCATTATTAGGGTATTAGAACATGTCCACAAGGTTTGAGAACAAACGGAGGCACTTGGCAATGTAGAGTTGCTCAAGTTTGGATCTAGACAGAGAGGGTTTTGAGGGGTTTTGGTGAGCAAAATTATTTTGATTGTAATGAAACTTGGCAAAATCATCAAAAATGGCATATGTGATATTCTGGAATTTTCCTGGATTTATTTGAGAATATTGCTTATAGAAGTATTTCAAATACTTGAAATGAGCAGAAAGGGTTTAGGAGTTTATTTGTCCAATATTTTGAACATGACCATGTATTGAAACTCATATATATGGAAAAATATATGTCAACCGAGTTACTCTAAATTTTCTCAAATATTTTGAAAGCATAAAAATAATTTTTCCCTATAAAAGACCATTTCTGGACTTAAGAAAATGACTTTAAATAAAATAGGTAAATAATATTTGAAAATAATATGTTTTGGTTTTGGGAACTATATATGGTAGGTTACAAATAAAATATTTGGGGAAAAACATTCACCCTAATTTGAGGACTTGTAGTACAAACCTCAGTTCAGGGTTTTTTGAAAACCTAAATTAAATGAATGCTTTTTGGCCAAAATAATGTTTTTATAAAATTATGTTTATATCCTATACACATGGCATGACCATTGGGCAAATATTTGGATAAAAAAGATGAGCCTAGAGAGTAAGAGGAATTTTATGAATTTAGAGCATACTCAAGCAAGCAAGCAAGCAAATAACAATCACTGAAAGCATCACGACACATAAAAAGTTTTTGTTGACCCTAATTTTTGAGTCATGTTAACCTAGTCATGAGACAAAACACAGTGTGTGAAAAAGTTTTTGAGTCTGTTTATTTTAGATTGCCTTGTTGTGTTGATGCTAGCCATGTTTCTGTGCATATTTAGACCGTGCTCATGTTGAGTGAAATGAAGTGCAACATATCCACTACCATGCTTTAAATTTTATGCCATGATAAGTGTTGTAGCATATATTTTCCTTGCTGTCAATATGCCTTCAGGTTAAAAGTGTTTGTGAAAACTGTTATTTTCACCAAGTCCCTAAATGCTATGTTTCGTAGTCATGTTGTGAGCTTACTACCATGTGATACATGACTCTTTTGAGTATGATTACTTTTAATAAAATGAAGTGTATGTTACATGCTCCTTCCCCAAGCTTATTTTGTGCATTTTAAGTTCTTGTAGGTTGGTGTTTTCATTTGTGCAAATTGCTATGTTACTGTTTTGGGCAGATTATAACTAAAACATGTGTTAGTTGTTATTGTTGAATTGTTGCTCCGTTTTGTACATGAAATTTGCCTAGTATTTCATGTAATCTCATAATATCTTGTTTCTTCCATGATATACAATGTTTTTGGTTGTTGTTCGCATGCATTTGGCATTCATGAAATATGTCTTGTGTGTTGGTCATATATTTTAGGCCGTAGCTCCATTTTAAATGATCTATATATGTAAATCGCGTAGAATGACGAATAGAATCACATGGTACATTTTTTCCTGTTTAATAAATATAAAACATGGTTAGTTTAGATCCAGATTAACATATGAGGTCATTACATAAATACTATATGTTTTTTCCAGCCTCATTTAAAATCACTTGATAGTGTAGTTTATTTATGCTTCACATTTTGCCATTTTTAACAATAGTTGAACTTGCCGTGTTATTTAACCGGATTAAACTAAGTGATTCAAACATGGAGTTCTGTCAATATGCAACTCATTGCATATTGAGCTTCACTTAATGTGTAGTATTTGATTGTTGTGCTTGACATATCTTGCATAATTAAACATGAAATGCATCATCATCGTTTGTGCATCATGTCATGACTATGTTGTGGTGTTTACCATGTCATTTGTTTGTTTATGGATTGCTTCTTCTCGATAGAGTTCTGGAACCGATTCGGAGTGTGGGCATCCGTTCAACTTTGTCCGTTCGTCTACTTCACGGATTCGTTCTTCTTCCAAGCGGGATCTCATGCAAGATGGTCATTTGCCTGGATACCATTACTGTCATTGCTATGCTATTTGTCTCGTTTCTATTGCTATGTCTCACCACCTACCACTAGTTTGTCTAGCCTCTCAACATACCATGATAAGCCTCTAACACTCCACATCCCAGGAACCATTGTTCGGTATGTTAGCACTTCCATCATCCCCTCTTACAGCGTTGCTAGTTGCAGGTGTAGGTGGATCCATGTGATAACATGGATATATTTGGGATATCACAATATTTTTGCTATTTAATTATTGCGCATATACATTTTGGTAAAGAGTGGAAGGCTTGGCCTTTCACCATGTGTTTTGTTCCAATCTTGCCACCTTAGTTTCTGAGTACCGGTGTTATGTTCCATATCGAGCGCTCCTAATATGCTTGGGGTTGTTATGGGGCCCCCTTGATTTTTGTTTTGGGATAAACCTCTTATGTCAATGCCCAACATTGGTACTACATTTTATTAATAACTAATAAAACTTGCATAGGGACCCGTCGGCACCCGTGGATAATTAATCAACAACCCGGTCCAGTTCTTCTCATGAGTGTTGGTCCAAACTAGAGACATTTGCGGGGCCACCCCGGGGCAACTCGGGTGATTTCTATCTGGCCACCGTACGTACTGCTCATGTGGTAGTACCCCAAGAAAGAGATACGTGTGACTCCTATTGGGGTCTGACATGCTGGGCGGTCTTATTAGATTTTTTACCTTTAACGAATGTGTTGTGCATCGGGATTCCGAGGATACTACGAGCTATCCCACGGTTGAGGTTTTCCACCACAACTTATGGCTAGTTTGTGATGGATGAGTTGGAGCACCCCTGTAGGGTTAAATCATTCTATGAGCCGTGCTTGCGGTTATGTGGCAACTTGGAAACTTTTTAATACCCAATAATAGAAAACTTGAAGTAACCCCAATTTAAATACACAGAATGTGTGCGTAACCGTGACCGTCTCTTCTTGTAAGGTTTGAACCAAGAAGGGAACACGATGGGGTTATGATTGACTCGTAAATAGGTGTTCAGGATCACTTCTTGATCATTACTAGTTCATGTACATTTATGCGTAGATCACTCTTCTTCTTCCTGTACTCGTAAGTTATCCACATATTGAAATGCTTAGTGCTTTCTGCAACTTCACCACTTAACCATACCTCACCCATTAAGCTTTGCTAGTCTAGATATCCTCTGAAATGAGATTGCTGAGTCCTCATGGCTCACAGATTAGAACAACTACAGATGTAGGTATAGGTAAAGAGACACTTTCATGTGAGAGTGATACTTGTTTTATTTGGAGTTCTTCTTCTTCTTCTTCATCATCAATCATAGGATGGGTTCCATGCCGATAGCCTGGGATTAGCAAGGGTGGACTTCGTATTCTTATTTGTATGATTTCATCTTTAGTCGGATCCTGCTCTTATGTATGATGATTGTGATGTATTGATATCTTTATGCTATAACATGTGGCGAGTGTAAGCCAGATCCATATACTCATCTCTTCTTTACATGTATTGTGACGATTTCCATTCTTGCAAAACAACGAGATGCACTTCTATCCCTATCGAGGCCCTCGAGCCAGGATGAGGATAGTAACACATCTTGGGCATTACATGTTGGCATCAAAGCAGTACCGACCTAGGAGCCCCCTTGATTGATCGAACTTGGTCGTTGTTGATTCTAGAAAATAACTATATTTTGGATCTAGTTATATATCAAAGAGTAGGAATTTTTTTTACCCATCTTCCCTTCGTCGCTGTGGTGAGGAGTAATGACATATGAATTTTAATTCTACCCCGTGGTCATTCAAAAACTTTTTTAGGATCACACGGGTATTTCGGAACCTCTATGATGTCATTGTGATAGGGATTTTGTTCCTAGTGCCTCTTGTCAATTTGGGGTACAATTGTTCTGGGGAGTTGAGCTCCAGAGGATTCTTCTCACACTCGCTATCGTTCACTTTCCTTACCACCTTAGGATGAAGATGTTCGAAATCGCTTCAATACCATTTGTGGCGTGAGGAGTTTGGTGTCACCTAATATTGGGGAGAGCGTCCATATGTGCTACCATAATTAGTATCATTGTGATTACGAGGGTATGAGGTAGACGAGTTTCCGAGGTTCTCTGGTTATGTGTTGACAGATGTGATACACTGGAGGTGTAGTATTATTGCTAGGAGTTGAGTGATTTATTCGGTAATTGCTCTGTGTATTAGTTGGACCAGATTGCATAACCAAAAGATTTGGGGAGTTCTTAGGTTGTAGTTCAAGTGGCTACCTAGGCTTATCTTTCAACAAATGCATGATGTGAGGTTGGGGTTTGACATCTAGTTGTTTGTTTGTTCACGGTCTTTCTTACAGAGGACAGTCTTGGTATGCTTCATCAAGCCTTGTAGTTTGCTATGCCTATGGAGCATATTCGAGCGTCATTTCAATATGACAATCCAATGCACAATAGAGCCCGTGCGAATCTTACCACGAAAATATAGAACGCAATTTCTGTTATTTATTTGTTTTCGGCTTACTTTGCAAGCCTCATCCTTTGTTTTGTTGGAGTATGGTAATTCGAGTTGCTTCGATGTCAAGTGTTGATTTCATATCTTTCCTAAACGGTGTTTTCAGATTTCTATGGGAGTGTTAATCCCTTTTTCTCAATCAATTTTTCATGTCAATTCTTTTCTATTCGGAGTGCTTCTCTTCAAAATAATTCAGTCCTCTCCAATATTTGCGAGATCAATCCTCATATTTCTTTCCGAAGTTTGTTTCATCTCTCTCAAATGTTCTTTGTTTCCCCCTGCCGCGTGCCCTTTTTTTGCAACGATTAAAGTATCATCCAAGTGCCTTTCTTTTCATTGAAGCTCCCGCTACCTTTTCTTCCAAATTATATCAAGTGATTCATTGTGAAGATGCTCAAGTGTTAAGTTCAGCATTCTTCGTTCTTGTTTTCTTCCTTGGTGGATTTGATTCAAGCTCTCTGTGTTCATCATATCCTTTCATTTATTAAATGCTTTCCCATGTTGGAAATCCTTAGACAAACTTCTCTTGTTATTCATCTCTCTCTCTATTCTTATACGGAGTTTTTAGATATCTCAGAAGATTCATGTTTCCCTTCAATATCCTTTCTAATTATTTTGAGGGTCTCACCTCATCAAGTTTTTATTTGTACTGATGCAATCTCTCCTGCTAAGATATTTTCCTTTGAGTGGGCCCATAACCGACAGGTTTCCCAAGATCTTACCTCGCTCTTTTAATATTTTCCGGAGTTCTGAAATTCTTTTCAAATATGAAGTAAGAATGAATTCCATCAATCATATTTCTCATCCAAGATTGCCTTCGAATCATTTTTCATCGTTGGCTGAATCTTTCTTTATTGATTGTTTCGGAGAGTCTTAGTAATTCTTGGTGGTGTTTCTCACCATCATTATCTGGGTTGGAAGTTTGAAGAAAAATTTCCCTTAAATCTTGGCCCATTCTCTTGAAGATTTATGGTTAAAGCTTCTTGCTATTCTTTCAAATTATTTTTGATCATGAGAAATTCCTTCCATATCTATCAGGTGCATTTCATAGTTGTTTCATTGCTCGATCCTCCGAAAGCCATCATTTTATAAGATTTCTTCGTTCTTATATTACAACTTCCGTTCTCAAATTCTTCTCAATTGATGTATCTTCATTCGTTCAAAATTTTCTTTGTTCATATCTAAATTCTTACTTGTGCCTTGTTTAAGTCTTCCGTGAGACGGATCATGATCCCTTCATTCTCTTGTATCTCCATTCATTCGTAGTGTTCTCATTCATTTCAAATTCTTACCGGCATTTCTTCCAAGACTCTGTCGAGTTCGTGTTATACTATCTTCTATTATTTTCAAGAAGAATAAGCATGTGCCAAATCTGTTGCTTGTCATCAATTTAACTTGATGGAGGATAAGAATAACGTAATTCTTATGCTTGTTTCATTGATGTGATTTCAATCCTTTTTCGAAGTTGTTCATGATATCAAATTCACGATTATAAGTTCTTTATCTTTTCTTTTCTGGAGTTTCAAATTTTTCTCAAGCACCTCGTATCGAAGCTTCATCCAAATCACGGCAAGGCCTCAATCTTATTCTTTTTGTATCCTTCAAACCTTTTTTGTAATCTTTTCATTCTAGAGTTCTTCCCGATGGTTCTCCATGGTCGTTCATAAAGTATTTTGTTCATTCTCTAAGTGTACTTCAAGATCGTTATTGGAACAGCTCTAATATTCGTTGTCTTGCATTTAAAAGTGCAATTCATTCTCCATTGTCTTTTGAGATGTTGTTATAGCATTCTTGATTCATGAGGAGTCTCGAAGAGAATTTGTCAAGAATGATATATTTAAAACCCATTTGTCTTATTTGGAGCTATCTTGGAATAGATTTCACCTAAAGCTTTTCCTTATGATTGTTTCTATTATGGTGACTATTGTTGATCCAAGTATTCCTTTATACTATCAACAAAAGAAGTTTTGTATATCTTCTTGTTCCCAACCAATCCTTGTTTTAGTTAGTGGCCGCTTATCACCTCATAATTGTGGTAGAATCTTTTCGTTGTTGATTTTCCTGTAGCTCCGTTCAATTTTTTCTTGTAAGGATGCTTTTCAATGCAATTGTGGTAGAAGTTGTCATTTTCTTCTCCGTTCTATTGTTTCCAATGATATAGCTTCGGTTCTTTTGTTTCAGAGGCATTGTGATGTTGGTCTTAGACCCATCATCTCGTTTTGTCAATATCATGTTATTTTCCTTGCTTATCCATTTAACCAGATTGTTTTGCCCTCTTCTCAAGTTCTTTCCATCTTGTAAAGTTTTGCCTCTCTTTTCTACCGGAGTGCTGCCCAAATTCATGCTTTTTCATGAGTTGTCTATCTCTTTTCAATCGGAGTAGTATTGAATCCTTTCTATCTCTTCATATCATTCTTCATATCTTGCATCCTACAAGGTTCATTGCTTCGACTCATTTTTCAAAGAAGTAACTAAGTTTACCTGTTCCACTTCTCTTCATCTTCTCATTCCTAGATCTCGGGTCAAGATCTCTTGTTAGTGGAGGAGAGTTGTAATAGCCCGAGACCGATGCCTCAGATGCCTTCCAATTATTTTTAGTTCCGCCTTGTGATTTTTCTTTCGCATTTATCATCGCCTTATTCGCATCATTCGCATTGCATTGGCACTTCGTCACCATCATTTTTAAAAACTTGCATCCGTTCGTAGTTGGTTCTCTCCGTTCTCATCAACGACCGTTTCAAGACCAACCACACATGGATGCGCCTGTGGAATCGCAAATTATTGTTTTGAAAAGTGCGTATAAAATGTTCTTGGATTGGGTTAAAAGTTGGCGTGTGGTCCTTCCAAATTTCGTCGCGTTCAGAGGTCGTTTGATACACCTACTGATAACTATAGCGACACTATAACCTATCTAATTATCGGAAGTTTTCAGTATTTCTAAAACCTGTGATGGGCCACAAAACATCCATATCTTCTCATCCCAAGATACTCTTCACAACCCACTATCCCAACCTAGCCCCTCCCTCCCACTGAAGTCGTCCGATCATGATCGGAGTGTCCGAAAACGAGCTAAAACCCCTAAACCGAGCTCTCCCAGCTATAAATAGAGGTCCTACCCCTCCATTTTTGGAAACCCTAAGCCACCACCTTGTTTTCCGTGCCCCCACAGCTGCACCGCTACTTGGCACCCTTTGTCTCCCACCTCTAGACACCGGCCGTGGAAGCCCATCTAAGGCACGCCCGAGCCCGAATCTGCGTCGCCACGGCCGCACCCATCGTCCCCAAGAAGCCCTGCTCGATTGGATCGGGAGGAGCCTCCCCGTGCCATGCCATGCACTGTCATCGGCCGACCGCTCACCTGTAACCGCAACTAGACCCCTGCCTCGCGCTGCCGCCGGACCACTGCTCTGCCAGGTCGCCGCCCCGCCCCATCTCACCTCTTTCTCTCGCACTCTCATCTCTCTCTCTCTCTCAACAGGCCGCCACCACCATGCATGTCGTCGCCACCCCGGGATCCCGCCTTTACCTTGCCGCCAGCCTCCCCATGCTGTCCCCGGACCGATCCGGTCGCTCGCCGGCCATCTCCTCCTGTGAACCGCGCCGTCATGGGTTTTGGCCACCGTCGTCACCCCCACGAGTTGGAAGGAGGTAGGGGACGACCCGCATTACCCCTACAACACCCTCGGCTGGGCCAAGCCCTGCCGGTTCAGCAGCGCTAGGCCGAGTCGCACCTCGTTCCCAGGCGAGGTCCACATCGGGCCTGAGGCCCATGGTAGACACCCAACCGCTCAAACATAGAGGGCGCCACAATATCCAACTTCCACATGTGTTAAAAATGTTTAAGTTACTGTTGTCATGTAAACATAGCAATCCACACAACCACACCTAGGTGTAGATGCACGCATACACATCCATATATGCATATATGCACAAGTGCATACATGCACATACACATACACATATGGTGCACCCACACCTACACCTACTTGCACACACACACACACACTACACCAAGCACCCACACACACATGTGTGTGTATAACATACACACAACCATTATCACATATATCACCACACACACATATAGAAGAACAAACAAGGAAGGAAGAAAAAGAACACAAAAGAAAGGAAAAAAGAAAAGCACAAAAAAGGGGAGGGGCTCGGGATCGAACCCGAGACCTCCTGGTCTACACACTCAAGTGCTACCATTGCGCTACGGCGACGACAGTTAATAGAGGAGGGGCGCATCGCCACTAGTACACACATATGCGCATCTAATCTGACGAAACTGAACCGTAATGCACACACACACACACACACGACAGAGCATCGGCGGCGAGCAACGACGACTACAGGTAGGCTACAGCGCATCTCTGGTGAAGGAAAGATGCTGTGGGGACTGTGGGATACACAGGGAAACCATTCCCCCGTTCGTCTCGCGACGAGGGGGACTGTGGCGAGCTCAAGCGTGAGCTTCTCCGGCCGGTGGCGACGAGCATCACTACGGCAAGGTACGGGCTACGGCGAGGAGAGGGGGACAGCAGGTGACCGGCTGCTCACCGAGGGGAAGCTCGGCGAAGCGGGGACACGGCGACGACAGATGACGAGGAAGAAGACGAAGGAGACGGTGGCGGCACTCCCTCGCTTGCGGACGACGGCGACGACGGGGCGCTGCAGGGGTGCTCCTCAGCCCCTAGCATCAGGAACGGGACGCGGACGGCTCCGGGTCGCTGCAGACCATCTTGACGGCGGCGGGGCTCCACCGGAGGCGATGCCGACGACGAGCCCGTCGATCCCCACCTCACTCTAAAACCCACTACCTCTCTGAACCCGAGATGGAGGAAGCAGTAAGAGGGAGAAAGAGGAGGAGGAAGAAGGGGAAAAGCGGCGACGGCGAGAGGGGAAGGGGAACCCTAGGGATCCGCCCTCTATTTGAAGGGGCCTCGACGTCCGTGTGCCTCTAACGGCGACGACGTCGGCTCTCGCTCTCGCACTCTGCTCTCTCGCCTCTGCTGCCTGACGGAGGAGGAGGAACAGGGCAGGTGGTCGTCCTGTTGCTGCAAGGCCGAGCTAGGGGCTCTCCTGGGCCGGAAGCCCAGTGCCCCCACACTACTCTGTCTCACCCAAACAAAAGGTTTTTCTGGTATTTTAAAAATAGCACCACTCAAAGAAAAACCTCAGAGGGATAAAAAGGGTTTTAGTGCAAATAAAAAAATACTTTTGTAAAGAAAATAATGTGCTCATATTATTAAATATATTAGGTTGATTTATTGCACAAGTTATTTAAACAATTATTTAAATAACAACCCCTGTTTTTAAAACAAACCAAAAAACAAACAACCCCAATCAACAACAGCACCACATCCTAACTTAATAAGATTATTTGGGGCACCTCTTGAACATTTTAAAACAAATAAAATAGCAAGTTAAATCTGATCATTAAATTAATAGGAAGAGAGGGGGAAGATGGAAGGTGGTGTTTGAAAGAGAGAAGAGAGGGGACGAAAGAGGTTGCACACATGACTCCACCCACACTCTCAAACACCAACACCACACAAGGCACACTCTCAACCACTACATCACATACACATGAAGACAAGTAAGGCAAGAATAAAGAAACGATGCATGATGATATGATGCATGAATGCCATTCAACACATGGGACAAGGTGTAAATCATACATTAAGCCCATGTGTAACGCCCCGGACACACCCGTCGGTAGTCGTTACTCCTGGCGGATTCTAGACTGGCCTCACAGATCAATACTAGTCTTTCTACACACTTTGTCCTCACTCGTGCACACCCGGGACCAACTTCCTGGTCGGTCACCCATCCTAGAACTACTCCAAGCCAAGCACGCTTAACTTGGGAGTTCTGTTTGAATGGGCTCCCAAAAAAGAAGGAATTCCTTATTGATATTAGTAGTCTATCATTCCTAATAAGCCAGGCTATCACATACACCATCACTCAGAGGAACCGACGTCCTCGTCGGGTCACAGGAACGTTCCCTCTTGGCACAAACGTCTGTGCTTCTAGTCCGATACATGTGTCATTCCGTGTGCCACGACGGGTCACCAACTTCGTGAACAACATGACCGCGCACATGTCGGCAAACATCCGTGTAACCGCGAGGGTCGGCTTTGATACCAACTTGTAACGCCCCGGACACACCCGCCGGTAGTCGTTACTCCTGGCGGATTGTAGACTGGCCTCACAGATCAATACTAGTCTTTTCTGTACACTTTGTCCTCACTCGTGCGCACCCGGGACCAACTTCCTGGTCAGTCACCCATCCTAGAACTACTCCAAGCCAAGCACGCTTAACCTGGGAGTTCTCTTTGAATGGGCTCCCAAAAAAGAAGGAATCCCTTATTGATATGAGTATTTTATCATCCCTAATAAGCCAGGCTATCACACCATGTCACAAGTCATACAATGGGGTTACATGCCAAATAAGGTAGGGACATCATTTGGGATGTCACAAAGACTAACTCAAATTTTCTCCCCCTTTGTCATCGAAGACCAAAAGGGATGAAAAAGTGAGGACTAACGCCCCTTGAAGAATTTCATCTTGTTGGTGAGGAAGGAGCGCCAGTGTTGTCGGGGTCGTTTGTCGATGTAGGGCCTGCTGTAGTGTCGTCAACATCCTCAGCTTCATCCATCTCACATGATGAAGAATATGAACTTGTAACCATCTGAGGAACTTGAACCTTCTTGAATTTCCTCTGAGGAGGATGAGACGAGTCAAAGTCTTGCTGAAAGTCCATGTCCTTGAGTTCCTCAGGAGTCTTGAGGTGTGCGAGAATGGCCCATGCGCGATCGAAGATTTCATGCACATAGTAGTGATTTTTCCTCATAGAGTTCTGTGTCATAGCCATGTTCTGAACAATGGAAGCCAACTGACACTTTACCCACTTGTGATTGCGATCAACCTTCTAATGAAGACTTATGAGAACCTCATGATCAGTCATCACACGAGGGGCAGACTCTTGAGGTTTTTGTGATGAGGCTTTTGCAGCAGAGTCCTAGGTAGCAATGTCATCATTGGTGGAGTAAGATGCAGCTTTGCGAAACTAACCATCCAATGGACGAGTACCTTCATTAATGATAGCTTTGCCTTTTCCTTCAACTGAGGCAATTGTGTTCTTGAGGACTTCAATCGGAGCCGGAAAGCCGAAGTGATTCTGGAAGTCCGTCTTGAAGGGAACTGAAGACCTTGATCTAATGAACTTCATGATCCAGGGACCATAAGGCTTCAGTTCAAATGGGGATAGAGATGCATTCGCCAATGTCCTCATGAAGAAATCATGGAAGTTGATGGGAATCCCATGAATGATGTTGAATAGCATGTTCTTCATGACTCCCTCCACTTCTTCTTCTTCAGAGTTGTGGCCCTTCTGAGGACATAGGGTGTTGGTGAGAATGCGATAGACTGTCCTGGGCACATAGAGCAAATCCTTCACAAGTAAGGTTGTCCGTTGAGGTTTTCCAGGAGCCAACGACTTCATCAGAATTTGCATCAGTTGGTGGGGTAGAGCAGGTTCATCAAATAGGCAACGCGCTTCTTTTGAAGGAATTGGGACAGGGACTGACCGAAGTAATTCAGATGCTAGAGCAGTGAGGTGAGTAGATCCAGTCATCCAGTCCAAGATCCAGGAGTTGATGTCAAAGGAATCACCTCTGATGTGCAAAGTGGCATATAATTGAAGAATTAGCTCTTCATTCCAATCGTAGATGTCCACACAGAAGGGAACAAGTCCTGCATCGTGAAGAACTGCAAGCACCGGCGTGAAGGACTGAATTGTTTCCATATCAGCATGAGGAATTTGATGGTGCTCGAAGACTTTCTTCTTGTCAAACAGTATTGATGCATAATAATTCATCTGAGTTGGAGTCCATAATCCGGTGTGACCGGCCCTTGCTGAGTCATATGGATTAGGGCCAATGAAGAAAATGTGCTCATCAAAGAAATTGGACTTGAGGAAGTTGGGTCGCTTTGAGCCTTTGAATGGCATCCTCGGCTTCGGCTGAAGGTTTGGCTTGAAGCGGCCCTTAATCTCCTTAGGCATAGGAGGAATTTCTTCAGACCGAGGAATTTTTGGAGCAGTTTCCTTAATGGCAGTTGGAGCAGCAATGTCATCGGCTGATGCAGCTGGAATTTCTTCAGTGGCTGGAGCGGCCATGTCATCAGATCCTTCGTGAATTTCTTCAGTCTGGGCTGGGGACTGAGGAATCTGTAACAGGTGAGTGTTCATTGGGGAATTTGGGTGAGCAGCTTCCCAATATTCATCATTGATGATAGGTGTTGTGTTGCCAATGTCCACGTCCTCATCAATTTCTTCAACGTCGGCCTCTTCAGCAGTAAACTGAGGCTGGGGCGATGATACCTGTGGAGTTGAAGCTTTTGCTTCCACTTCAATTTCTTCATCAATCCGCTCTGAGGTAGCAGCAGATTGATCCATTTCTTCGTGATCATCATTCGGGATGACGTAGTCAACACCAAATGGCACTATTTCATAGGCTGGTGCTGAGGAGATTGGGGTAGCATCAACTCGTTCTTTTGAAGAACTTGGCAGTGTCTTCAATTTATTCGCAGCTGAGGAATCTGAAGTTGATGCTTTCCGTTTCAATGCCTTGTTCTCAGCAGCCTTGGTCTACTTCGCTTTAGGTACGACTGATGCAGTCGTCCTTGAGGATTTAGTTTCATCAGGGGTAGCAGCGGAGGTTGCCCTGGCAGGTTCTTCAGCGGTCTGACTTTCTTCAGCAACGCTGGCAGTTTCTTCAGTAGGCTGAGCAGATTCTTCATCCTGAGGAATTTGTGGTTGCGAATGAGATGCAACCTTTGATTTTTGATCATTGATGACTTTATCAGCTATGTTGACGAAGTGAACTTTGGCGCTCTGCCAATCAGCATAGTATCTATTGAATTCCTCACTGAGGTCTTTGATCTCAGACCGCATCTTGACAAGTTCCTCAGGAGATAGATTCAGAACATTTTTCTTCAAGAAATGCTCTTTCTTGTGTTGAGCCTTCTTGGTTTGTCTGGCCTTCTCGTACTTCCATTTTTCTTCAGCTATGAAAGCAGTGAGGACATGATCAGGACCAGGAGGCAGCTTCAAGTCATTAATGGGCGTCTTGGGATCCTTGTGCCAGATGTCAATGAAGTTCAGCACCATTTTTGGATCTAGCAAAAGAGGAATTTGAGTGCCCTTTGCTTGAGCCACTCGTTCTTGCTTGTTTTTGATGATTGCAGCCAGTTCCTCATCATCGGCTTCATCTGAGGAATCTGATGGTATTGTGAACGCCACCTTCTTGGGTTGGGGACTTGGTCGAATGTCTCGTCCATTAGTTGCTTTCATTTTCCTCAGGGAAGGACTGCTTGGAATGTGCTTGGTTTGAAGAACTTGTTGACACTCCAGAAGCAATTGAGAATCCCTCTGTCCTTTGTCATGATGCAAGATGCACAGGAGTTGAGGACTTAGCAACAACAACAGTGGACTGAGTAGCTACTGAACCAGCGGCTGAGGTGTTTGAGGGCTGAGTTTGAGGAATCTGCTGTGATGATTTTGAAGTTGAAGAATTTGACATCACAGCCGATTTCTTCACCATCGTTTTCTTCGGAGCACTTGCAGAGGCTCCGGTAGTGGCAGCAGCAGCAGCAGAGTCTTCATTGAATTTCTTCATAGCCTCTTTTGCTCTCTTCGCCAGCTTGGCTTTCTATTTCTCCCATTCATGAGGAAAGTCATTGCCAGTCTTGAGACTAGTGGGATTAGCAATTTGGTTGGGAGCCAAGGGTGGCCTTCTACAAGGGGTTTGACAACAAAGTTCATCATATACTTAGGAGTGACATAACGATATTCCTTCCACTCCTTTGCCCATCTTCTCTCTATTTTCTGGAGACGAATTTTTCTCTGCTTAGTTGTCTCTTTGCCATGAGTTGCTTCATCAGGCGTGCAATATTCCTCATACAAGTCCTCAGGTATTTCAAAGGCAGACTGCACATCTGGTTTCTTTCCACCTTTCTGTGGCTTCTTTCCATCAGCCATTTTCTTCGGTTGAGGAATCTGAACTCTTGAAGATTCTAAAGAGGTCCACGGTTTTTAATCAAGAAACGCTGCCAATGAGTTAAGTTGATGAGAACCTAGTGATTCATCAGCAGACATGTTTGTACCTGTGAACACAGTATAGGTGCGAGGAATTTGCAGAGGTCATATGCGTTCTCAGAAGTTTTTCAATAAAATCAGGTGTGAGGAATTTGTCCATGGGTGTCTTGAGGAATTTCACTAAGTGTTCCTTGTCTTAGGTTCCAGAGTTGTGCAAATTTTGAGGATTTACACAATTGATGAATCTTGAAGAAAATCATTACTTAGGGAAAAACATTAAGTGTATGAACATGTAAGGTGCTTTAGAATGAGATTCTTGAAGACTAAGCACCTTTGAGAAAATTGATGAATAACTGAAGTTCAAACAAGGGTAGTAAAAATAGATTTTATTTACCCTGATGAAGAACACGATAAACTGTGAGAAGAAATCTAGGAAGTTCGTCAGTACAGATCTCCCATGCCCTAGCTTGGCAGAGGGAGACAGCTACAGCGGCGGCGGCATGAAGACTTCCACTGCAGATGTGAGTATGATGACGGCGAGGTTGAGGTAGTGAAGCTCTTCCACATCGGCGGCGATGATTTTAGCAGTCGCGCTAGGTTTAAGCTCGGGAGAGAGGAGGAGTGAGGAGTAACCGAGGATAGTGAAAGGGAAGGGGTATTTATAGCGGAGGTGAAAACCAATCTTTCCAAAGATTTTGGACCAGATTGCCCCTGACCCTTGCTCTCTATGTGACATGTGTCATCCACATATTGAGAAGTGGCGATAGTGGGGGATCGTGGGTTATCCTGTCGTGGGAATCGGAACAGTTTGAGCAGGAAACACCAAAAATTTTGATAGTGAAAATTTTAAAATATTCATTCGCAAATTCTTCAGTTGTCAAGGACATAGTGAAGACTTTGAATGAGTTTCAAAGTAGAACGCATATGAAGAATTTGTGAACAGACTGGGTTGAGTTTAGCATAGAGGGGGAAAGGGTCCGATCACATTCACTTAGATAAAAATCAACTTGAAGAATTAGCAATAAGTGAATGATGTTGAGGACATTGAAAACTCATATATATATAATTATATATATATATATATAGTCAATGAAGAACTTGAGTTTCATAGTTTGAAGAATTTGAAAATTTGAGGAATTTGAAAATTTGAAGAATTATCAAAATGATGAAAAACTCAACTTTGAAGAATTTCAACTATGGTTGGTTGTGTGACCCACCATATAAGAATGATGACTTCAGACACCGTGTACAATTGTCGTAGGGTTTTGAGAATCAAATTCTTCATTAATTTCATCACACTTAGAGGGTTATTCTTCATTGATTGAAGAAAAACATTACTTCGTGTGTTGCACATATAAGTCATCAATTTTGCATAAGTGTTAGGACGTGTGTCCTATTTCAAAGGACATTCGAAGATTCTAAGGTATTTAGCTCACACCGCAACTTGCAAAATCTCTTTTCCTCCAAGGGCTTTGTGAAGATATCGGCCAGTTGTTCTTCAGTGGGTATGCGGTCGATGGAGATGTCGCCCTTGAGTACATGATCTCGAAGAAAGTGATGACGAATCTAGATGTGCTTGGTCGTGGAATGCTGAACTGGGTTGTAAGCAATATTGATGGCACTCTCGTTGTCGCAATAGAGAAGCACATTCTTCAACTTGATGCCATAGTCCTTGAGGGTTTGCTTCATCCATAGCAACTGAGCGCAACGTGAACCAGCAGCAATGTACTCACCTTCAGTAGTAGATAGTGACACATAGTTTTGCTTCTTTGAGGACCAACAGACTAAGGATCGTTCGAGGAAATGACATGTGCTAGAGGTTGACTTGCGATCCACACGATCTCCTGCATAGTTAGCATTAGAGTATCCGACGAGGTCAATATTTGAGCCCTTGGGATACCATAATCCAAGTGTTGGTGTGTGAGCTAAGTATCGAAGAATATGTTTCACAGCCTTATGGTGTGATTCCTTCGGTGTTGCTTGGAGTCGGGCACACATGCAAACACTCAGCATAATATCAGGCCTAGATGCACATAGATACAATAATGAGCCAATCATGGAGCGATATACCTTCTGATCGAAATCTTTACCATTTTTGTCAGTGCAGAGGTGGCCTTTTGAAGGCATTGGACTTTTGACGCCTTTGCAATCTTGCATGTCGAATTTCCTCATAACATCCTTGAGGTATTTCTCTTGGGAAATGAAGATGCCATTATCTTGCTGACGAAATTGAAGACCTAAGAAGAACTTCAACTCTCCCATCATAGACATTTGATATTCTTCACTCATCATATAGGCAAATTCATCACTGTAACGTTTGTCTGTACAGCCAAAGATAATATCATCTACGTATATTTGGCATATGAACAGTTCACTACCATAGAATTTTGTGAAAAGAGTTGGGTCGAGTGAACCGTGTTTGAAGCCTTTATTCATGAGGAACTCCTTCAGAGTGTCGTACCACGCCCGAGGGCCCTGCTTGAGGCCATATAGGGCCTTGTTGAGTCTGAAGACTTTGTTAGGATGCTTAGGGTCTTCAAAACCTGGTGGTTGAGAAACATATACTTCTTCCTAAATCTTACCATTGAGGAATCCACTTTTCACATCCATTTGATATAAGATGATATCATGATGGTTAGCATAATCAAGCAATATGTGAATAGCTTCAAGTCTAGTAATAGGTACAAAAGTTTCATCAAAGTCAATTCCTTCAACCTCTGTGTAGCCTTGAGATACAAGACGAGCCTTATTCCTTACCACAAGGCCATTTTTATCTTGCTTGTTGCGGTAGATCCATTTGGTACATATGATGTTATGCTTGCGAGGATCTGGCCGTTTGACAAGTTCCCACACGTTGTTGAGCTTGAATTGATGCAATTCCTCTTGCATATCTTGAATCCACTCAGGCTCCTTGAATGCTTCATCAACTTTGGTGGGCTCTACGATAGAGACAAAACAAAGTGCCCACAAAAGTTAGTCAAATGTGAAGCTCTTGAGCGAGTGAGGGGACCTGGTTTATTGATGTCATGGATAATTTTGTCAATCTGTACTTCATTTGCAACTCTAGGGTGAGCAGGTTAACGTGGCTGAGGATTTTCTTCAGCACCATTTTCTTCAGGTGTATCAGCATGAATGTCTTCATTCATTGGAATGACTTCCTCAGTGGGTATGACGTCTTTAGTAGCCTTCAGCTTAATGGATTCCTCAGGAGACTGTTCATCTGGCATAGAAGGCACGTGCTCTCTTTGCGAGCCGTCAGTTTCATCGAACCGCACATCTACAATTTCAACAACCTTGTGGTGGTAGGTGTTGAAGACTCTGTAGGTGTGCGAGTCCTTTCCGTAACCAAGCATGAAACTTTCATGTGCTTTCGGTGCAAATTTAGAACTATGGTGAGGATCTCTAATCCAGCATTTTGCACCGAAGACTTTGAGATAACTTACATTGGGTTTCTTGCCAGTCATAAGTTCATACGAAGTGTTCTTGAAGAATTTGTGAAGATATACCCTATTGATGATGTGGCATGCAATATCAATTGCTTCAGGCCAGAAGCGGCGAGGAGTCTTGTATTCATCAAGCATGGTGCGAGCCATCACAACAAGAGTCCTGTTCTTGCGCTCCACAACGCCGTTCTGCTGAGGAGTATATGGGGCAGATAAATCATGAGTAATACCAAGTTCATCAAGATATTCATCAAGATTGGCGTTCTTGAACTCAGTCCCATTATCACTCCTGATATGCTTGATCTTGATGCTGAAGTTCGTGGATGCCCTTGAAGCAAATCGTCTGAAGACATCTTGCACTTCAGACTTGTATAGAATAATATGCACCCAAGTGTAAAGAGAGTAATCATCAACAATGACAAAGTCATACAAACTTGAAGAATTTGTTAGTGTGGAGTAATGAGTGGGGCCAAAGAGATCCATGTGAAGGAATTCAAAGGGTCGAGACGTGGTCATGATTGTCTTTGAGGGATGCTTGGATCTGGTCAACTTCCCAGACTCACATGCACCATAGAGGTGGTCCTTGAGGAATTTGACACCTTCAATGCCAATGACATGCTTTTTCTTCACGAGCGTGTGCAAGTTCCTCATACCAGCATGTCCAAGTCATCGATGCCACAACCAACCTTCTGAGGACTTTGCAAGTATGCATGTGGCAGGCTGAGGACCTATAGAGAAATCAACAATATACAAGTCTCCTCTCCTAAAGCCTTCGAAGACATTGGAATTGTCAGATTCCATGATGACAACACAATGATATTTTCCAAATACGACAACCATATCAAGATCACAAAGCATTGAGACAAACATACGGTTGAACCCGAGGGATGCGACTAACATCACCTTGTCCATGGCTCGGTCCTTTGAGATTGCAACCTTACCGAGACCCAATACCTTACTTTTTTCCTTTGTCAGCGTAGGTCATATGCTTCAGATGAGATGGAGCAAGTGGCAAATTCATCAGTAGATTCTTGTCACCAGTCATGTGGTTTGTGCATCCACTATTGAGGACCCACTCAGTAGATTTTGGAGGTTCATCCTACAGATGAATTAGTACAACTTACGAACTCATATGCTTTAGAGTGAAGAATATGACATCAATTTCATCAGACAAGATAGTAAGCAAGTAGTGTGAGGACGTAAGAAATGAGTAATTCATTTCTACATCGTTAGCTTGCGTCCTTTCAAGCATTTCCTTAGGTCTCCAACAAATTCATCAGATGTTCAAGTTCATCTGGAGACCTGACCCTACATAAGAAATTAGTTCAATTTCTTCACCACCCACATCTGGTGGGGTGGCAAAGAGTTCATCATTCTGTGAGCACCATATGAGAAGGGATGCATTGAAGCAAGTGCGCTTTGTTTCACAGGGCGAGGGTTAGATTACTCATATGAATAAGCAGAGAAATTCTTCGAGGACTTATGAACATAATGATTTGAATAATAATGCACATATTCAGAACTCTTAGATTTTCCCTGCGAAACAGATGCATTAGCACGAAAATGATATTTTTGACCATTTGAGGAATTTGGTCCAAGTGAAGACTTTGGTCTGTATGAAGAATTTGATCTGGGGTTCCTATTCTTCATGGGTGGTGTCCTGAGGACATTCACTTGAAGATTTTGTAGGTAGCTCTTGGAAACCCAGATTTTCTTCAAAGGAGAACCGTTCCTGTAGTTAGTTCTAACAAATCTGGCAAATACTTCACCTTTCTGTTTTTTGAAGAATTTGTAGTTGGATTCAAGTGACTCATCAGAGGAATATGAAGTTTCACAAGTAAAGCCAGATAAAGTCGATGGATCTATAGGAGTTCCTTGCGCAGCAACCCATGAGGTTGTGGGGTACTGCTCAGGAGTCCAGTAGGATCCATCAGCATTGATTTTCCTCTCAAATGCAATACCCTCTTTCCTAGGATTCCTGTTCAGAATCTGCTCTTTGAGGACATCACAAAGGGTTTGATGCCCTTTGAGACTTTTGTACATGCCTGTCACATACAATTCCTTCAACCCTGCATTTTCGTCAGTGATACTTGTGGTATCCTCAGATGAGGAATTTGTGACCATTGCAATAGTTGAAGAATTTGCAGCAATAGAAGCATTTGAACATTCAGGTGAAGAATTAGCAGTTTCATATTTGATGCATTTCACAAGGAGGAACAAATTCTTTCTAAGCGGTACTAATCTATTGAGCCAGTAAGGAATCGTTTTCCCTTTGGAGATCCTCATGTGACACCCTTAGTTTCTCAAGATCTTGCTTTCTTTGAAGAAATTCATAAGAAAGCTTCACATTATCGGCTAACAGAGCATTATGATGACTCTTAAGGTTATCATACTTTGTCTGAAGACTTTTGAGATCGTCAAACAGAGTTTGAGTCCGATCAACTTCCTCATTCAACAGATCATCACTTTTGTCTAGCATTTTCTGAAGCTTTTCAACTGTACTTTGTTGCTTAGTGGCAATATTAGCAAGTTTGGCATAGCTAGCTTTCACATATTCATCAGATTCACAATCACTTGATTCAGAGGAGGATTGATGCTTATGTACCTTGGAACCTTTTGCTAGAAGACAAAGTGAGGAAGATGAATCAGGATCTGATTCCTAGGTTTTGAGGATTTTCTTGAGTTCGATGAACATGGTGTCTTGACGAGTGCGATAGACTTCATTGATGTCCATGATCCTATCCCATATGAGCTTGGCATTTTGAAGATGACAGATGCCCTTGAACATGACGCTTGATAGGCTTGAGCAGATGATGTTCCTCGCCTGAGCATCAAGTTGAGTGTACTTACAAATTTCCTCAGCATTTGCCATCTTGCAAAGTTCAATTAGCCCAAGTTTTGTAATAGTCCATAGTTCACTGTTCATAGACATCAGATGCTTCTTCATCAGAACCTTCCACCTAGGATATACAATGTCATCAAGATTGGGACATTCTGTGACTGACTTGACGCCTTTTGCCATAAACAGTAAGTAGGAGCATAGTCATCATTGACTCCGTCAGAATCGTTGGACTAGTCATTTTCTTCATCATTGAAGATGGACTTGCTGACGAAGGCAGTAGCAAGAGCAAGGCTAGCGACACCAGATTCAGATTCCACCTCAGATTCTTCCTCTTCTTCATATTCTTCAGATTCTTCTTCTAAGTCCATTTCCTTGCCAATGAAAGCCTGAGCCTTTCTAGAACCATTCTTCTTATGCATTGAGGACTTTGAAGATGAGGACTTTGCACATGAGGACGTTGAAGAATTCTTCTTTTTCTTCGAGTCATCAGAACTGTCGTCCTTGTAATTCTTCTTCTTCTTCTTCTTCTTCTTTGATTCTTTTTCCCAGAGAGGACAGTAAGAGATGAAGTGACCAGATTTCTTGCATTTGTGACAAGTTCTTTTCTTGTAGTCATCTGAGGAATCTGATTTCCTCAAACCACTTTTTGATGACTTTCCAAATCCACCTATCCTTGAGAACTTCTGGAATTTCCTCACAATCATTGTTAGCTCCTAACTCAGTTCTTTAGGATCGCCAAGGCTACTATCAGAATCTTCGCCTTCAGATGAGGAAATTGCTTTTGCCTTCAGAGCACGAGATCTTCCATAGCTTGGCCCGTAGAGGTCTCTCGTCTCAACTTGTTGGAATTCATGAGTATTGAGTCTCTCAAGAATATCAGCAGGATCAAGTGACTTGTAGTCTTCATGCTCTTGAATCATCAAAGCTAGAGTATCGAATGAGGAATCAAGAGATCTTAGAAGTTTCTTCACCACTTCATGGTTAGTGATATCAGTGACACCCAGTGCTTGAAGCTCATTGGAGATATCAGTGAGATGATCAAAAGTTTGCTGAACATTTTCATTGTCGAGTCTCTTGAAGCGGTTGAAGATATTGTGAAGAACATCAACACGAGAGTCATGTTGAGTGGAAACACCTTCGTTGACTTTGGACAGCCTATCCCAGATAAGCTTAGCAGTCTCCAAAGCACTCACTCTGCCATACCGACCTTTGCTCAAATGGCCAGAGATGATATTCTTTGCTTGAGAATCGAGTTGCTTGAATCTCTTCGTATCAGTAGCATTAAGAGTCAAAGAAATGCGGGGAACACCATTTTCCACAACATACCAGAGATCATTGTCAATTGCCTCAAGATGCATGCGCATCTTGTTTTTCCAGTAGGGATAGTCCGTCCCATCGAAGGTAGGACATCCTGCAGAAACCTTGATCATACCTGCAGTCGACATAACTAGAACTCCAGGTGGTTAAAACAAAATCACACAGAACAAGGGAGTGCCTTGCTCTGATACCAATTGAAAGTGCGTTATATCGACTAGAGGGGGTGAATAGGTGATTGTTACAAATTCATCACTTGAGGAATTTCAACTTGAGGAATTTGAAATGTGATGAACAACTAGCAGCGGATTAAGTACTCAAGTGTATGAGAAACATAGCAACAACATAGTCATCATGATGAAATGAAACATGCACAGATTACAAGTAGTGTGACACAAGATAAGCAGGTGAGGAACAAGGTAACTTGAATAATTTGAGGTGAGGAAATTGTGAAAGTCTTCAGTCAAATTCTTCAAACAGTAACGATTAATTTCATCAACAAGTATATGAGGAATAGAGGGGTTTAGGAAATAGAACCAGGTAGCTCGATGAATACAATGGTTTGATGACCCAGTTCCAACTGCTATGACAGTCGTACGTCTGGTTTGGAGCGGCCTGGTATTTAAACCAGAGGACACACAGTCCCAGGACACATAGTCCTTACCGCATTCTCCTTGAGCTAAGGTCACAAAGTCCTCGCCCAAAACTCGTGGTAAGTCTTCAGGGTAGACTTCCAAAACCCTCACAAACTGGTCACCCGGCGATCCACAATTGACTGCTGGATGCTCTAGACCAAGGTCACTCCGTGATCCCCAATTGACTATAGGATGCACTAGACAATGATGCCTAACCGTCTGGAGGATACACAATCCTCAAAGGTAACAAGCATCGGTTCCACACAAGAACAATCTCTTCAGTGATGCTCAATCACTTTGGGTTTGGTGGTTTGGATTTGGGTTTTTCCTCACTGATGATTTTCTCTCAAAATCCTCAGAGGATGGGTTGCTCCCAAATGACAAGTGTAAGTTCTCTCTCGAAGCAGCCAACCAACTAGTGGTTGTGGGGGTGGCTATTTATAGCCAGGATGCAACCTAACATGATAAGACATAAATGTCCCCAATGATATGACCGTTATGTGGATAAGATGATTGGGGACAGCTGGCGCTAAGCACAACAACGGTTGGAATTTTGAACCATGAAGTTCCTTAGGCTTATCATGTTCCTCACTTATAGGCAATTCGCACTAGCGAAATCCTAAATCCTTAGTCAGATCAATTTCGTGAGAGACCAAAAGAACATCATCTCTCTCATTGAAGAACTTGACTGAGCTACAACAGATTTCCAAAGGCTTCACTCGAAGGATTGGATATGTTGAGGCTTTTGGAGTTGAGCATCACTTGGAAATTTTCCTTAGTATTACCTCGGCCCCCTCTAATAGTACGGTGTTTCCTATGACTCAAAGAAAGGAAATGAAACTACGAAAACAAAAGTCTTCACACTTCATAGTCCTCGTTCATATCTTCAAGGTCACGCCAACTTCTTCATTTTCAAAGCCTTCAGGGAATACCAAAGTCTTCAGTTGAAGACAAACATTTTTAGGGGTCGGTAATCTCCAAATATATCAAACTCCTCATCGACTTATAGACTCTGTGTACACTCACAAACACATTAGTTCCTTAACCTATAAGTCTTCAATACACCAAAATCACTAATGGGCACTAGATGCACTTACAAAATCCAATACTATTAAAAGGGGGTAAGGTTTTTTTGGTGAACAAAATGCTCATGCGTGCACAAGTGATAGTCACCAAAAATAACCACAAACTCTTCCACCAAAGTCTATCCAAAGCCAAATACTAAAAATCGATGCAACCAACATTGTACACTCGGTGCCACCGATTCCAAACCCTAGACAGACTCAGCCAAACCCTAGATTTTCGGTGCAACTGACACTGCATTCGGTGCCACCGAGTTGGGCTGCCAACTTTCTGTTATGCAAGTTCATAGTTTCGATCCCTTTGAGATTCTCGAATTGGCATCACCGAGATTGGGCATTCTGACCATTGGTCAACTTATCGGCGCAACCGAGATTCCTATATCGGTCTCACCGAGATTCAAAAGTTACTAACTTTAAGTCACTTCGGTACAACCAAGATTCACACATCGGTTCCACCGAGTCTGACTTATTGTGTTTAATGGTTGGATTATTGGGGATGCCTATATATACCCCTTCACCACCACCTACTTGAAAGAGAAGCACTCAGAACTATTCTATACTTGCTCAATCCAGTTTTTGTGAGAGAGAACCACCTACCCTTGTGTTGAGGTCAAGATATTCCACTCCAACCATATGGATCTTGATTTCTAGCCACCCCAAGTTGCTTTCGACCAATCACATCTCTTCCACCAAACCAAATCTATGAGAGAGTGATTGTGTGTTGAGGAGTCTATCAACTTGAAGCACAAGAGCATGGAGTTTATCATCATTACTGAGCCTATTACCTTTTGGAGGGTGGTGCCTCCTAGATTGGTTAGGTGTCGCTTGGGAGCCTCCTACTTAGTGTTGTGGAGTTGAACCAAGAAGTTTGTATAGGCAAGAAGATGGCCTACTTCGTGAAGATCTACCCATAGTGAGGCTAGTCCTTCATGGACGGTAGCCGTTATGGAATAGTCAAGGTTGCTACTTCGTGGACCCTTATGGGTGGAGCCCGCCGTGAACTCTCGCGACCGTTACCCTCCGTGGGTTGGAGACTCCATAAATGTGGATGTATGATAGCACCACCTATCAGAACCACGGGAAAAATCATTGTGTCTACAATTGCGTTTGATCTTCCTACCCTATCCCTTCTACTCATGCTTGTTGTTATTTTCTGCTGCTATACTCTTAGACATGCATGTGTAGGGTGTACTTGACTTGCCATGAATGCTAAAATTTCAAACACTAAAATTTGGGAAAAGGTAAAAAATTTATTTGGTCAAGTGGTCTAATCACCCCCCCTCTAGCATTACTTTCGATCCTAGAGAGAGAGAGAGCCACCTAATCATGTGTTGAGATCAAGATCTTCCACTCCAACCATATTAATCTTGATTTGTAGCCTCCCCAATTTGCTTTCCACCCAATCATCCTCTTTTACCAAGACAAATCTGCGAGAGAATGATTGAGTGTTGTGGAGACTATCTTCTGAAGCACAAGAGCAAGGAGTTCATCATACTACCACATCTATTACCTTTTTGAGAGTGGTGTCTCCTAGATTGGTTAGGTGTCGCTTGGGAGCCTTCGCCTTCGTGTGTGGAGTTGAACCAATAAGTTTCTACGGGCAAGGAGATCGCCTACTTCGTGATGATCTACCCATAGTGAGGCTAGTACTTCGTGGACGAAAGCTGTGATGGAATAGACAAGATTACTACTTTGTGGACTCTTCATGGGTGGAGCCCTCTGTGGACTCTCATGACCGTTACCCTCCGTGGGTTGAAGTCTCCATCAGCGTGGATGTACGATAGCACCATGTATCGTAACCACAGGAAAATCTCCGTGTCTCTAATTGCGTTTGAACTACCTATATCTACTCCTTACTTTCATGTGCATGTCTTAATTTATGACTTGCATGTGTAGGGTGTGCTAGACTTGCTAAATTGATAAAACTTGCCAACCAATAAAATTGGGAAAAGGTTATGTTTTTATTTTGCCAAGTAGTCTATTCATCGCCCTCTAGATGCCTCTTCTAGTGATCCCACGGTAGTTTTCAGAATTTCTTTAAAATGTAACTTGTAAGGTCATATTTTTGTCAAATTCACGGGCTGGTGAAATGGTACCATTTGGGAAATTTGTAAAAGGATTAATCTTTTTCTCTTTTTGAATTCACAGGAACTACTATCAAAATCGTAACTTTTCCGTTTGTATCTGTATTACTGGAGAGCATTGGACATAAATTCATAAGTTCCAAGCGCGCTCGACATGAAACTAAAAATGGTTGTTCAATAGTCCTTTGTCCGCTCAGTCTGCCACACTAGTCTCTGATTGGGTTGGGATAAAGTGATCACACATGAGAGATAAGCGAGGTAGCCGAGGATGGTGCGGAGGGGTGGGGTAAAGTGGACGCGGCACTGCTTAACACCAAACTTTCTCATATCTAATGTTATAGGAAGCTCTCTGCCTAATCATATTCTTCAAACTCAAGTTTAGTGTTGCCCTCAAGCAACAATGCACTTAGTTTGCGAGTACCTTCTGCAATCAAATTCGTACCATAGTCATAAATATTCTAGCTCTCTCAAGAGGATTAGAATCTTGAGGCTAAATAATTTAAGATTAGCAGAGAAATTCATAATAGACGAATTTATTGTCGTGAATCCTAATGCCCCTTGTTGTATTAAAGATCACCATAGATCCTAATGCCACTGCGTTACTACTGCACACCAAAATAAATCAAGGGAAATATCCTACTATTTAGTGATCCTAATCCTCCTTCAACACCAGCCAACAACTGTCTCTACCTACAACTGCCTGCTTCATATCTATATGGAATGCCCCAAACAAGTCAAGAACACGGACGCACCTCTTGCTAGTGTTAGGCACGTGCAACCTTCCGACTGGAGCAAAACAGGAACATCATAGAGGCCACACCGGCTGCAAGCCACCATGCCATCATGAGCAAGCGCCCTAATTTCGAAGCTGCTGAAAGCACATATGCTACCTTGGTGGTTTTGATAATTCTTGACAATATACATTGTTTCTCGGACTAATATTTCTACCTACATTATTTTAGGTTTAGTCCATAGAGATTGTTGGCAAAAGGGTGTGAGGAGATTCCACAAGAAGAAGAACAAGAGGAAGGAATAGGATTGGCAATGCTTCAAGCTAGAAGACTCTCTTTTTTACTTTGTGAGAAATCACTTTGAGTCCATAGAAAAGCCAATACTATTAAAATGGGGTAAGGCAATGTTGGTGAACAAATTGATCCACGTGCACAAGTGCTATCCACCAAAAACATCCACAAGCTCTCCCACAAAAATACTCTGTCCAAATCCTACAACACAAAATTGGTGCCACCAAGTTTCCCATTCGGCTCTATCGATTTCTAACCCAGACAGAACCCTAGCCAAACCCTAGCATCTCGGCACAACCGAGTGTTGCATCGGTGCAACCGAGTTTTGGTGATCACGATTCGGGTGACTGATCTCATGGAATCAGAATTTCCGAGTTTTGTGTTTTGGTCTCACCGAGTTTGCGAACTACCCTCTGCCACTCATTTCGGTACTATCGAGTTTGCCATATCAGTCTCACCGAGATTCCCATAGTTGCCACATTTTGAACAAATCGCTACAACCAAGTTTTCCTTCAGTTTCACCGAGTTGGTCAATAATATTGTAACAGTTGGATTTTTTGAGATTCCTATATATACCCCTCCACCACATACCACTCGCAAGAGAAGCACTCAGAATAGTCTCCCACTTCCCATATCCAAATTTCTGAGAGAGAATCACCTACCCTTGTGTTGAGATCAAGATCATCCACTCCAACCATATGTATCTTGATTTCTAGCCTCCCCAAGTTGCTTCCCACCCAATCAATCTGTTTTACCAAGCCAAATCTGTGAGAGAGTGATTGAGTGTTGTGTAGTCTATCATCTTGAAGCGCAAGAGCAAGGAATTGATCGTCACTATCAAGCCTATTACCTTTTGGAGGTTGGTGCCTCCTAGATTGCTTAGGTGTTGCTTGGGAGCCTCCTACTTTGTGTTGTGGAGTTGAACCAAGAAGTTTGTACGGGCAAGGAGATCGCCTACTTCATAAAGATCTACCCATGAGGCTAGTCCTTCATTGACGGAAGCCGTTATGGAATAGTCAAGGTTGCTACCTCGTGGACCCTTATGGGTGGAGCCCTTCGTGCACTCTCGCGACCGCTACCCTTCGTGGGTTGAAGACTCCATAAATGTGGATGTACGATAGCGCCACCTATCGGAACCACGGGAAAAATCTTTGCGTCTACAACTGTGTTTGATATTCCTATCTCTTCTCTCTTACATATGCTTGTCTTACTTTCCACTGCCATATTTGTTGACTAGCATGTGTAGGGTACATTAGACTTGTCATAATTGCTAAAATCCGCCAACCAAATAACTTGGGAAAAGGTTAGGTTTTAATTCTTGGAAGTAGTCTATTCACCCCCTCTAGACGCCTCTTCTATCGACCCCCTCAATTGGTAGCTGAGCTTTGGTCTCCATAGCTTCGGTTTCATCACCGTGTAGGAAGGTGGACGTGTCTAGTTTAGGGAGTATTGGTTGTAGAGTGCTCGTTCTTGATGGGGAGTACTATACTCAATGGAAATATGACACGCTTGAATTCCATTTGAGCACGTATGTTAAGAGCCCCTATGTACCTCCCATTGATCCCTTACATCCCACACACAATTGATATACTTAGCTATCTTAGAACTGTCAATCTCATTATCAAAGGATTGCCTAGATTTGTGTTTGATCAAATGAAGAATTTTGAATGTGCTTATACTTTCTTGAATGATTTGGAGAAACGATATCCAAGTTATTCATTAAGTAATCTTGGTGAAATTCTTCATAAAGCTATTGCCTTTCACTTAATGAAGCATAGTGATCCTAACTTTGATAAATGCTTATTTGAGCTTCCAGACCTCATGCGTGCTAAAGAAGATGTCAGTACCATCAACAACATTATCTTTGAAGCCATCCACATCCATAAACTTGAACATTGTCATTATCTCAACCCTAAAGAACCTCTTGTCTCTTATGACGAGGATATCCCACTTGATGATGACAACGTGGAATATGGCTACTATGAAGAAGATGAGTTATTCGACATCGAGTGTGAGAAGACTATGAAGAGTCTAAGTCTCATGGAAAACTTCAAATATTACATGGACGTAGGAAATGAATGGATTCTCGACACTAGATGCACCAATCATATGACCGGAGATAGATATATGTTTCAAGAAATCACATCAAACCATGGACCATGAAGGTATGTAACTTTTGGATACAACTCCAAGGGTAAGTTAATTGGTCTCGGTAAGGTGGCCATATCTCCTGATAGCTCTATTCAAAATGTCATGCTTGTTGAATCCCTTGGCTACAATATTCTTTCCGTATCTAGACTTTCCAACTTCGGTTTTAATGTGCTATTTACCAAAGTAGATTGTCGAGTGTTTCATCAAGATAACAATAGCATGGTATTTACCAGTTTTCGTAGAGGTGATCAATACATTGTTGATTTCACTAAGAGATCCAAACCTCGCAGTTGTCTTATTGCAAAATCTTCTAAAGGTTGGCTTTGGCATAGAAGATTAGGTCATGTTGGTATGCATAATCTAGACAAGGTCATCAAGGGTGATCATATTCTTGGTGTTCAAGATGTTATCTTTGACAAAGATAGACTCTTGTCAGGCCCGAAAGGAAGTAGGTGGAATTCATCCCATAAAGAATATCATGACTACTAGGTGACCACTCGAGTTGCTTCATATGGATCTTTTTGGTCCCAATGCTTACAAGAGCCTCGGTGGAAATTCCTTTGGTCTAGTTATAGTTTATGATTTTTCTAGATTTATGTGGGTATTATTTCTTGATGATAAGTCGCAGGTGCAAAAGATCTTCAAGAACTTCGCACACAAAGCTCGAAACCGGTTTGAAGTGAAGATCAAGCAAGTTCAGAGCGACAACAGATCAGAGTTCAAGACACAAATGTGGACACCTTTCTTGATGAACAAGGGATTCTACATGGGTTCTCGGCTAAGTACATGCCTCAACAAAATTGAGTTGTTGATAGGAAGAACCGAACTCTTATTGACATGGCAAGAACGATCCTCGATGAATACAAGACACCAAACCACTTTTGGGTAGAGGCCGTGGAAACAACTTGTCTTGCCATGAACCGACTCTATCTTCACAAGCTTCTCAGTAAAACGGTATATGAGCTACTCAGCGGTAACAAGCCCGAAATTGGATACTTTCGGTTATTCGGCTCCAAGTGTTACATTCTTGATAAGCACCGTTGTTCTAAATTTGCTCCTGAATCTCATGAAGGTTTCCTACTCAATTACAGATCAAACTGTCACACTTATCGTGTCTGCAACAACTTCACTCGGAAAGTTGAAGAGACGGTAGATCTAAAGTCTGATGAATCTAATGGTTTGCAAGTCGTGCCAAATGATGTAGGAGATAAAGAACCTTCAGAATCTATCCAAGAATTGTCCATTGCCAAATGATGTAGGAGGTCCATTGTCATATGTACCTCTTCAACCGAAGTGGAAGCTCCTACTTCTCGTTAAGGTGAACCTCAACATGACATGGAAGCATCCACAAGCAATACATGACAAGATGAAGAGGAGGAAGAAGTACATCGCGATGATCCACCTCAACCGCCTTAACCACCACCTCAAGGAGACGACACCTTCAACAACAACAATGAAGAAGAATATGATGATGAGGAAGCTCCACCATGCAACAAGCAAAAGCCACCTCGAGTTCGAGCAAGAGTGAACAAGAATCATCGCCTGGAGCAAATCTTTGGTGACATTCAAACTAGGAGAATTACTCGCTCTAAACCCTGCTTACCTAAATTTTGTGAGCACTACTCATTCATTTCTAGTATTGAGCCTATGAAGACGGAAGAAGTGCTCGAAGATCCGGATTGGGTGAATGGAATGCATGAAGAGCTTCACAACTTCGAGAGTAACGAAGTGTGGACACTTGTGGAGAAGCCCAAGGATGAGAAAAACATCACCGGATCCAAATGGGTGTTTCAGAACAAGCAAGACGAAGACGGTCAAGTAGTTCGCAACAAGGCACATCTCGTTGCTCAAGGCTACACGAAAGTCAAGGGTGTGGGATACAGTGAGACCTATGCCCCCGTTCCTAGACTTGAAGCTATTCATATATTGCTTTCTTATGTGAATCATCATGAAATCAATCATTACCAAATGGATATTAAAAGTGCATTTATAAATGGGGAGATTGAGGAAGAAGTTTATGTTAAGCAAGCCCCCGTTTTTGTGAATCCTAATAAATCCAATCATGTTTACAAGCTTCATAAAGCTATTTATGTACTTAAGCAAGCCCCTCATGCCTGGTATAAATGTCTAACGAAGTTCCTTATTGAAAAGGGTTTTGAGATTGGTAAAATTGACGCAATCTTATTCACTAAGAGACTTAATGGTGAACTATTTGTGTGCCAAATTTATGTGGATGATATTATCTTTGGATCTACTAACCCAAATTTTAGTGAGAAATTTGGAAGGTTGATGCCCGAGAAGTATGAGGTGTCCATGATGTGTGAGCTGAAATTTTGCATTCGTTTGCAAATCAAGCAAACGATAGAAGGAACATTCATCTCTCAAACCAAGTATACCAAGGACTTGATTAAGAAGTTCAACATGCAAGAGTGTAAAGCTATGAAAACTCCTATGCCTACTAGTGGACATGTTGATCTTACCAAGGAGGACAAACTGGTTTATCAAAAGGTTTATCGATCAATGATTGGTTCATTTCTTTATCTATGTTCCCCTGTCCCGATATCATGCTTAGTGTTTGCATGTGTGCTAGATATCAAGCTACTCCTAAAGAGTGTAATCTTAAGGTCGTGAAAAGAATTGTGAGATACTTGATACATACACCAAACTTTGGCATATGGTATCCCAAGGGATCTTCTTTTAATCTTGTTGGCTATTCCGACTCGGACTATGTCGGAGATAGGGTTGATAGGAAATCCACCTCGGGCACTTGTCAATTTTTTGGTAGATCTCTTGTGTCTTGGTCCTCCAAGAAATAGAACTCAATATCTCTATCTACTGCCGAAGTGGAATACATTGCCGCCGGATCATGTTGTGCTCAATTGCTATGGATGACTCAAACTCTTAAGGACTATGGCATACATGTGAGACATGTGCCATTGTTATTTGACAATAAGAGTGCAGTAAAAATTGCTTATAATCCCGTGCAACATTCGCGAACTAAGCATATTCAAGTTTGACATCATTTCATTCGTGATCATGTTGCAAAAGGAGATATCAATCTCAAGCATGTTCATGCTGACAAACAATTGGATGATACCATTACTAAGCCACTTGATGAGAAAGTGTTTTGTCACTTGAGGAGTGAGTTGAACATCCTTGATGCTTCAAAGTTCAGCTAGATTCACTCGGTTGCATGCAAGGGCATGAGCTTACATGATACTTCCATGATACACTTGACATGCTATATTATATCTTGGAAATATATGCTCCCTTGTATTGCAACTAACCTTTTGTAGGTATTTGGAAGAACTTCACTCCATAAGATTGCAAACAACTCATATCATAAGCAATCTTGTCATGACCAAGTATCCACAATCCTTCTTTCATGATGGAAGGAAGAAGACAACTCAAACATATCTTTGACATATATTTGATGAGATCACAATTGCTAATTCACAGTTGGTATCATGTCATTTGGATATATCTTGTTCTTACTTCCATGAATAACCCATGTCGGTGAAAAGAGAACCAAAACAAACAAGGATTGCTCCCCACTCAAGCTGATCTTCATCAACATCGAGCATCCACAAAAAGTTCTTCCACATGCTACGTCATGAACATCTCTCAAAGGTATGTGCTCATATCCTTGAAAAAGCTTTACTCCAAGTCATGAAAAAACCAACTCAAGTGATATGAAAACATTAAAATGCTTGAACAAAAAATGGTAACCCCATTTTGAGCTTAACGATGATTATGACCTATGATCAAGTAATTTTACTTGGCTCCTAACTCAATATACTCTAATATATTATTACCAGTTCTCTAAACACTTTTGAAAGGTTCTGAAACCTTGCCAAGTTTCTGTTTTGACCTTGGAGACCCCGACTTAAATTACTCGGTTACACCGATTATGCAGATAGGCTGCAAATCCACAATTCGGTTTCACTAACAGTTTTCCTTGGAGCCACCAAGTTAGTTCTCATCTATGTTCTGTGTTCAAATTAGCAAATCCTTGTTTCTCCAATGATCCCTTTGTTATATACATAAAAAAGGGGTGAGAAACTTTTATCAAGAATCCCCAAGTCAAAGGAGGAGAAGTCTTACATGCTTTCAGATCAGTGAAAGGGGGAGAAATTGTTCTCTATGACCCCTCAGGCTTAAATTCTCTCTATGATTCTTATCTTTCCATGATCTCTACATTCTACGACCCTTGTTCTCTAGGATCCCTTGAAACTCAATGATCCCTGTGTCTCACCCTGTGTATGAACCTTTATGGAAATTAATGCCAAAGGGGGAGAAATACCAAAGCTTCAATGCATAGGGGGAGATACACCTAAGGGGGAGAATATCAAAGCTTATGCACAATCTTCATTATTACCCAAATGGGGAGAGAGCATGCACAATCTTGTTATATCATTCGAGGAGAGAGAAAATATGTTATATTATATTTTGTCGGCATTCTCGGAACGGGGTACCCAATCCTGCCTGCTTGTGGCCCAGGGCATGGCCCACTTTGTTGGCCAGGCCAGGCGAGGCGTGACATCACTCAAGACAAGGCCCTCACGAGGAAGAGCAGCATCAAGACCCTTGGGGAAGATCCTCCTCAGGCCCCCCTCCCGAGGGGCGGAGATCTCTATGGAAGGTCCGGCCTCAGGAGTCAAGGGTGACACAAGAAAGGAAAGGAAAGCGCTAGCACGCCAGGTGGCACCGTTTCCTCTTGGTGAAAAGGGAGAAAGGACACACGCGGGTTCCCAAAGCGCCACCCAAAGGTTTCCATTTCGGTGCAACAAGGCCACGACCGCCAGCCCTACAGGGCGGATGTCATCGCCGAGTCCACCACTACATCACCATCAGCTACTTGGCAGGCGAAGACCGCCTTTGGACAGGGCACGGATGTACTCCTGTCCCCCTTCAAAATTGGGCGTTGTGGGATTCCTTCCTTCCATTGAGATAAGGGAAGAGGACCCGGGCTGCCGCTATATATAGAATCTAGGTCACACCATAGAGGGGACCCCCGATCCGATCGAACACTTAGCCACTCCACTCACCATCGCAAGACAAAGAGCCAAGAACACACCTTGAGCACCCTCGCGAGGCTCAAGCCCATTGTACTAGTTCATCCACCAAAACCTCCACGAGAGGCAATCCACCAAACCAGGAGTAGGGTATTATGTTTCGTAGCGGCCCGAACCTGGGTAAAATGTCGTGTTCATCTTCTTCCTCGTCATCGAACAAGTTTGCCTTTGTGTCCATTGAGTAGCGAGCTAGGTTGGGTGAAGCAATGGGGAAGCCTCCGCACACGCCCCTGTGTTTGAAACTTAAGGGTTTTGCGGAGCCCTAAATCCGACATTTGGCGTGCCAAGTAGGGGGCATGTCGAAGTCCCCCTCAAGCCAAGCTCTCCATCCGCCTCGCCGCTCTGATGGCTGATGCCCGACAAGCCCGCGCCGAGTGCTGAGCTTCCCGCGCCGCCCAGACAACACCTGTGGCCCACGCCGGCATGCGTAGTTCCCCTTCGTCTGCAGCCAACGCCAAAACAAGCCCGGATGCCCATGAATAACAGGACTCCTCCCAGCCGATCACCGCACAACGCGATGGCCGCATCGCCATTCTGTCGGTCATCCCTGGCGACCGGGTCGTCCTCCCACGTCATGCCTGAGCCGCCCCACCCTTGAAGGCGAACGAGCTACTCCACTATCGCCCTGCCCCTGGCCGCTCCGATGCCTGGCTCCGGCGCATCGCGGAGCTCGTCAGCGCCACCAGTGACAATTCGTCCATCTCCTACTCGCTCCGGCCCTAGTCCTCACTCGCGGACGACGGGGCTCATGATGCGCCACCACCTCCTTCGTGCCGCGACATCGACCCGAGGCCCAGGCGTGAGGGCCGCCAGCGCGACTAGCCCTGCGGGCCGCAAGCAAGGGAAAGGGACGAAGTGAGATGCCAGGGTGGTGCCCCGACCGCGCGTCAACACGCGCGCACTCCTCGCACTGCCGAACCAGCACCGCGACCAGGCACCGCTCGAGGTGGCCCCTCAAGAGCCCCAAGAGCAAGCCCCGCCCGCATGTGTAGCAGCACCCGTCGAACCTGTGGGCTGCCTCGCCATCGCGCCGGAGCTCCATCCAACTACATGTCCCTGCAAGTTCAAGCCCGATCTGCCGCCTCGTTACGACGGCACCGCGGATCCCGCCGAGTTCCTACAACTCTACTCGTTGATTGTCGGGTCGTCGGCGGAGACAACAAGATCATGGTGTGCTGGTTCCCCATGGCGCTCAAGGGCGACACGCTCTCCTGGTTCCTCAACCTCCCGGTAGGATCCGTCACCTCCTGGGAACACCTGCACAAACGCTTCGTCGCCAACTTCCAGGGCACCCGCGACCGCGCGCTCACCGTGAACGACCTGCAGCGCATGAAGCACCAGGACGGGGAGACCCTACACAAGTATATACAACGCTTCACCACCATGCGCCTCAAGATCCCGAAGGTGTCGGATGAGGCCATCATCTCCGCCTTCGCCGACGCCGTCACGGACACCAAGATGAAAGAAGAGCTCGCCATGAACGACGAGCTATGTTTTGCCCTCGAGATGTTCAACCTGGCGAACAGGTGTGCTAAGGCTGAAGAAGGCCGCCTGTCCCTATGAGAGCTTCAGGTGGCTGAGCCTGAGGAGAAGAAGTCCAAGGCCAAGGAGGCAAAGCGTAAGGCCCCGACGGCGCTAACGGTCGAGCCTAAGCCAAAGTGCAGCCGAGGCAAGGAGCACCCTGTGGGGGGAGACCGACCTGCGTCTTCCACGACACCAACAACCACGACTCGGCCGACTGTCAGGAGCTCAGGCTGGTTCGCGTCGAGCATTTTGGTCGATGCCCCTGACGCGTTGATCGTGGCTTTGGGCATGGCGGAGGCCGCGACGGAGGCCACTAGGACAGCAGGGACCAGTGCCAGGGGTTGAGCGACCCGCCTTAGGAAGACCGCTGGCGCGACCCGCCTCGGGAGGACCGCTGGCGCGACCCGCCTCGGGAGGACCGCTGGCGCGACCAGCCTCGGGAGGACCGCTGGTGCGACGACCCTCCGGAGGGGTCGCGACGCGGCCAACCTCGTGAGGTTAGTCCTAGTGAGGCTGGACTGCCACCACTACCGCCTCCACCCAGAAGAAAGGAAGATGACACGCATGATGACGGGGTTGGGGGTGTAACAGCCCGAGATCGACGCTCTAGAAAATTCCCCTTTTATTCCATTGCCGTCGTGTGTTTTATTTGGTTGTCGTATTTATCTACGCATCATTTGCATTGCATTATTTCACTGAGGAAAATTCACATGCTGATTTCTCTTTATAACTTATAAAATATCCTCCCAATATTATTATGAAGCTATAATTAATATTCCGTACTTTTAGGACTCAACCAACACACTTGCATAACAAATGTCCATGTCGCCTTCTGCTTCGAGTTTTACTTTCCAGACTTGTCAACAATTATTTCTCCATTTACTAAGGCTCCGCCAAATTCTCAACATTTTTTGTACCTTCCTATCACCCGCTTCCTTTTACCCATTTGAATTTGATTCAAATGTGTGTGAAGTCAAAACTTGGAATCGGTTCCACCTCAATTTTCTAGAGGCATGCACAGTTTTGTGAGACCAGGAAGTTAACCTCTTGCACAAATTCCATTCCTAACCCCTCTCCTTTTATTGTTTTCTCTATTTATATCCATTAAATAGAGAGAAATAGAGGAGAGATAGAGAAAGCCCAGCCAACCACCAATGCCCCAATCCAGCCCAAAGCCCACCACCTCCTAACCTAGGCCCGACCGACTCCCACGCACAGCCAACCTCCATCGTTCGGTCTCCATCTCTCCCTCGATCCCTACCTCACGCCGCCAGGAGAACACACACACACATGCATCGTCACCAATGGAGGCAGTCGATCCCCTTGACCCCGAGCTCTGGCTCCAGCCATGGCGCCCATCGGCCGGCGAGCCTGGGCCATGGCCGTGCCTCTCCCCCGACCTCCTGCTCACGCCACTAGGGAGGCCCCCATGCCAGCGCCCTTTGCCTCCTCCGTCGCCCTCGCCTGAGGCTCCTCCTGCTTCCCGCGTGCCAGCCGCGTCGCCTCATCGTCGGCCTTTGCTCCACCTCGCCGTGTCCGACCACTCGTTGCCGCCCGCGAGCGCTCCTCGCCCAAATCTCCATGGTCGGCCAGGTCCCCCTTGCCCTCTCTCCCGCTTGCGTCCATGGCGCCGCCGCCTCGAGGACCTGCTGTCGCAGCTGTCATTTGCTGCTCCTCCCGCGAGCGCATAGCATGCCATAGCGTCACGACCTCCTGTTCGTCGTCCCATTGGCCGCCGTCGCCTCCGGTGACCCCGGATGCTCCGCCTCCTGCCACCTCCATCCCCCGTTCCCTCCATCTTGTCTGTTTGAGGTCCATGGCCAGGAGGCCCCTTGTGCCACCCCATATGTTGCCCTGCGAAAAGAGCTGCTGTTGATGCTTGCTGCTCCTGCGTGTGCTACTCGCTCCGGCACACCCATCATGGTTCGGCCCGCCTCTAGCCGCATGCACCCGGACTCGTGCCTTGTTGTCTTCGGTTACGACAGGTTCAAATTTTGCCCATCCGACCAGTTTATGCAAAGACATCCAATACTGTCTCAGTTCTCACGAAGTCTATATCGTGTCGATGCGAGAACGACTACCATCACCGTGTACAACTACATTCGCCTTGGATCCGACAAGATTGTCGAGTAAACAACTACTTCCTTTACGACACGAGTACCACTACCTCCACGACGTCCTCGATGACCTCGAACATCTACGGAGTGTGTAAGACTACCGTTGCTGAAGACCCGTGTACAACGACTTTGTTCGCCCCCAAACGCACGCTTTAAAGGTATAATCGATGAGCGACCGCGATGAGACGAATGCATATGGGTATGAGATGGTTGCTCATATATGAAAATACCTCTGTGTTGTGCCGTTGATGCATGGGAACCCAGTAATTGGGATCGCCCTACCATCTTTGCATGACACGCGCACGACTATATTTTCTTTTGCACCGACATCTCAATGAGTTGCTGGAAACGGAACGTTGCGATGGCATCGTTTCCGTTACCGTGGCACCCCTTTCCTCCCGCCATGATAAAAATGCCCCATATCACATCATATGCCTTTATGTTTATCAAATTGCATCGATTTGATCATGTCATCCGCATCCATGTAAAAACATTTAGAATATTGTTTGCAATAAAAATTGCCTAATAGCATACTAAATGGTTTATGTCAGAACTAAATAGCCGTAGCTCCGATTAAGATGATCCACATATGTAACTTGCCTAGGAAAACGTGTAGAATCTCATGGTGCATTTTATTTTGCTGTTTAACAAATATAAAATATGGTTAGTTCAGATCTGAACCAATTTCGAAATTAACATATGAGGTCGTTTCGGAAATACTATAAGTTGTTTCCAGCCTCATTTAAGATGCCTAGATAGATAGTTTATTTACGCTTCACCTCTTGCCATGTTTAACAACATTTAATATTGTCGTGTACCTAAACGGGAGAGAACTAAGTAATTCAAATGTGGAGTGTCGTCAATATGCAACTCGTTGCATATTGAGCTTCACTTTCATGTGTAGTCGTTGTTTGATGTGATTTGCCATGCCTTGCATATTTAAACCTGACATGCATCATATTTGTTTGCGCATCATGTCAAGCATATGTTGTGGTGTATCGTGTGTTGATTGTTTGTTTCGGATTGCTTCTTCTCGATAGAGTTCTGAAAGCGTTTGGAGTGTGAGGATTCGCTTGACTACATTTGTTCGTCTGCTTCACGGATTCGTTCTTCTTCCAAGCAGGATCTCAGAAAAGATGACACATTTCCCTGGATACCACTACTATCATTGCCATGCTAGTTATCTCGTTTTCTATCGTTATGTCTCGCTTCCTATCACTTGTTTGACAAGCCTCCCAACATTACCATGATAACCCTCTAACCCCTTCACATCCCAGCAAACTTTTGTTTGGCTATGTTACCGCTTGCTCATTCCTTTTTATAGCGTTTCTAGCTGCAGGTGTAATTGTTTCCATGTGTCAACATGGACATTCTTTTGTTATCGTAATATTATTGCTATTTAATTTAATGCACATATATACTTGGTAAAGGGTGGAAGGCTTGGCCTTTTGCTCGGTGTTTTGTCCCACTCTTGCCGCCCTAGTTACTGGTGAACCGGTGTTATCTTCCATAATTGAGCGCTCCTAACATGCTCAGGGTTGTTATGGGACCCCCTTGATTTTCGTTTTAGGATAAAACTTATCTGGCAAGGCCCAACTTTGGTACTACATTTGCCCAACATAATAATGTTGATCACCTTATTAAATCATAGAGGGTCACCCCTCATGGATTAATTTAACATAATACTGGGGGGCGAGTGTTGCGGATGCTGGTCCAAAACAAAGCCACTTATGGGGCCACCTCGTGGCAACTCCAGGGATTTCTATCAGGTCGCCGTACGTAGTGTTCATCCAGTCGTGTCTTGAGAACGAGATACGCGGCTCCTCTCGGGTTCGTCGACGTGTCGGGCGGCCTTACTGGACTTGTTTTACCTTTCTCGAACGTCTTGCGCATGGGATTTGGATGACACTTTGGGCTATCTCGAAGTTGAGATTTTCCATCGGGATTCCGGAAATAGTACGGGTGATTCCTCGGTTGAAGATTTCCAACGCGGCGTGTGGTTAGTTTGTGATAGATGAGTTGGAGCACTGATACGTCTCCAACATATCTATTATTTTTGATTGTTTCATGATATTATATTACCTGTTTTGAATGTTTTATATGCTATTTTATATTATTTTTGGGACTAACCTATTAATCTAGAGCCTAGTGTCAGTTTCTATTTTTTCCTTGTTTTTGAGTTTTGTAGATAAGGAATATTAAACGGAGTCTAAACGGAATAAAACCTTCGGAATGATTTTTTTCTGGAAAATATGGAAGCCACGAGACTTGAGAACCAAGGCAGAGGAGCTGCCACGGGGCCACAAGCCCGCTTGCTGCGGTCAGGGGGGCCACCTGCGCCGGGCAGACTTGTGGGCCCCTAGCAACTCCCCTAACCCTAATCTTCGGCCTATAAGTAACCAAATATTCCATCATTATCAGAATGAGCCATGAAAACACTTTTCCGCCACCAGAAGCCTCCGTTACCGAGAGATTCAATCTTGGAACCTTTTCTAGTAATCTGCCGGAGGGGGATTCGATCACAGAGGGCATCTACATCAACTCCATTGCCCCTCCGATGATGCGTGAGTAGTTCACCACAGACCTACGGGTCCATAGCTAATATCTAGATGGCTTCTTCTCTCTCTTTGCTTCTCAATATTATGTTATTCATGGAGATATATCTGATGTAATACTCTTTTGCGGTGTGTTTGTCGAGATCCGATGAATTGTGGTTATGTTCAGATTATCCATGAATGTTATTTGAGTCTTTGCTGAATTCTTATATGCATTATCTCATATCTTTGCAAGTCTCTTCAAGTTATTGGTTTGGTTTGGCCAACTAGATTGATAATTCTTGCAATAGAAGAAGTGCTTAGTTTTGGGTTCAATCTTGCGGTGTCCTCACCCAGTGGCATAGTAGGGGTAGCGAGGCACGTATTGTATTGTTGCCATCAAGGGTAAAAAGATGGGATTATCATCATATTGCTTGAGTTTATCCCTCTACATCATGTCATCTTACCTAATGTGTTACTCTTTTCTTCATGAACTTAATACTCTAGATGCAGGCAAGAGTCTGTCGATGTGTGGAGTAATAGTAGTAGATGCAAAATCATTTCGGTTTACTTGTCATGGACGTGATGCCTATATGCATAACCATTGCCTTGGATATCTTCATAATTATTCGCTTTCTATCAATTGGTCGATAGTAATTTGTTCACCCATCGTAATACTTGCCATCATGAGAGAAGCCATCTAGTGAAACCTATGCCCCCCAGGTCTATTTTCCATATTATATTTTCAGATCTAAAACCAAAAACACCAAAAATACTTGCTGCATTGTTTTTTACTTTTAGTTTTACTTTTTGTTCAAGCATCCTATTATATCTATCTCTATTAGATCTCATCCTTGCAAATAACCATGAAGGGATTGACAACCCCTTTATAGCGTTGGGTGCAAGAGTTTGATTCCTTGTGCAGGTATATCTATTGGTGGCTCACTTGTATCTCCTACTGGATTGATACCTTGGTTCTCAAAAACCGAGGGAAATACTTATCTACTTTGCTGCATCAAACCGTTCCTCTTCACGGGAAACCAACACATGCTCGAGAAGTAGCAAGAAGGATTTCTGGCGCCGTTGCCAGGGAGATACATAGCATGTCAAGGATACCAAGTACCCATCACAAACACATCTCTTGCATTTACATTATTTGCCATTTGCCTCTCATTTTCCTCTCCCTCACTTCTAAAACGATTTTCAAAAAGACTTTCCATTTGCCCTTTTTTCATTCGTCTCCTCGTCAGCTTTTTGCTTGCTTGCGTGTTAAGATTGGTAGATCGTCTTATGGCTCAACCTAACGGCTTTGATCCTTATCGTAAAAAGTTGGAAGATATTGAGGATAACGTTAAAAGTTTCATGTCGCTTCAATATGATCACAATAGTTTCTTCAAGAATGAACTTAAAGAACAAAAAACTATGTGGGAATACATGAATAAGGAACTTGATGATATGTCTAAAGAGTTCTATGGTTTGAAATCTCAATTTACTCACCCTGAAAACTTAGTGGGCCAAATTTCCAATAAACAAGCTACATTAGTCAATAAAATGGCCGCGAAGCCAGAATCTCGTGATAATGTTGATGAAGATCTTAAAAAGATTGATGTAACTCCTATTGAATCTTTGTTTTCCAATATTTATCTTGATAAGGATGGGACTGGAGATGAGTCAGCTTTAGTTAGAAGGCGTCCCAATGATTCGGACTTTTTAGATCTTGATGCTAAGATTGATAAAAGTGGGATAGAAGAGGTCAAAACTTTAAATAACAATGAACCCACTCTTTTTGATTTAAAAGACTTTAATCATGGTAGCTTCTCTTTGATTGATTGTATTTCCTTGTTGCAATCCATGTTGAATTCTCCTCATGCTTATAATCAAAACAAGGCTTTTACTAAACATACTGTTAATGCTATGATGAAGGCTTTTGAAGAAAAACTTGAGTTGGAAGTTTCTATGCCTAAAAAGCTTTATGATGAGTGGGAACCTACTATTAAGATTAAGATTAAATATTATGAGTGTCAAGCTTTGTGTGATTTGGGTGCTAGCGTTTCCAGTATTCCAAAAACTTGATGTGATGTGTTAGGTTTCCGTGAATTTGATGATTGCTCCTTAAATTTGCATCTTGCGGATTCCACTATAAAGAAACCTATGGTAAGAATTAATGATGTTCTTATTGTTGCAAATAAGAATTATGTGCCCGTAGATTTCATTGTTCTTGATATAGATTGCAATCCTACATGTCCTATTATTCTTGGTAGACCTTTCCTTAGAACGATTGGTGCCATTATTGATATGAAGGAAGGGAATATTAGATTCCAATTTCCATTAAGGAAAGGCATGGAACACTTTCCTAGGAAGAAAATAAAATTACCTTATGAATCTATTATGAGAGCTACTTATGGATTGCATACCAAAGATGACAATACCTAGATCTATTGCGTTTTGCCTAGCTAGGGGCGTTAAACAATAGCGTTTGTTGGGAGGCAACCCAATTTTATTTTGCTTTCAGCTTTTTGCTTCTGTTTTGGTGTGTTTGGCACATTATTACTTCCGCAGTGATTGTGTTTTTGTGTTTAAATTAGTGTTTGATCCAAGTAAAACCTTTGGGGTGATCTATGGTAGTTGTTGATTTGATCTTGCTGGAAAACAGAAACTTTTGTGCTCAGTCCATGTTTTTTCTGAATTTTCAGAGCATCAAATTGATCTGAAAGTTTTACACAGGATTGATATACAAATTTCCCTGGTTGTCCTAATATTTCAGAATTTTTATAGTTCTAGAAGTATTCGAAGTTTAAAGATTGCTACAGACTGTTCAGTTTTTGACAGATTCTGTTTTCTTTGTGTTGTTTGCCTATTTTGATGTATCTATGAGTCGTATCGGGGGGTATGAGTCATGGAAAAGTTAGAATACAGTAGGTATTACACAAATATAAATAAATAATGAGTTCACAATAGTACCTAAAGTGGTGATTTATTTTTCTTATACTAATGGATCTCATGAGTTTTCTGTTGAGTTTTGTGTTGTGAAGTTTTCAAGTTTTGGGTGAAGATTTGATGGACTATGGAATAAAGAGTGGCAAGAGCCTAAGCTTGGGGATGCCCATGGCACCCCAAGTCATATTCAAGGATACCAAAAAATCCTAAGCTTGGGGATGCCCCGGAAGGCATTCCCTCTTTTGTCTTGAATCCATTGGTAAATTTACTTGAGGCTATATTTTTATTCACCACATGATATGTGTTTTGCTTGGAGCGTCTTGTATGATATGAGTCTTTGCTTGTTAGTTTCCCACAATCATCCTTGATGCACACATCTTTAGAGAGAGAGACACGCTGAGTCGTGAATTTATTAGAATACTCTATGTGCTTTACTTATATCTTTTGAGCTAGGCAATGTTGCTCTAGTGCTTCACTTATATCTTTTTAGGGCATGGTGGTATTATATTTTATAGAAACAATTGAACTATCGTTCCTCACTTATATTATTTTGAGAGTTTCTTAAAACAGTAGGGTAATTTTTTTAGGTTATGAATTTAGTCCTAATATAATGGCATCCAAGAGGGATATAATAAAAACTTTCATATTAAGTGCATTAACAACTATGAGAAGTTGGATTCCTTGGATATAGTTTTGAGATAATAGGGATGGTAATATGAGAGTCATGCTAGTGAGTAGTTGTGAAATGAAGAGATACATGTGTTAAAGCTTGTGATTCCCGTAGCATGCACGTATGGTGAACAACTATGTATCGAAGTCGGAGCATGACTTGTTTAATGATTGTCGACCTTTGTGTGAGGGTCGGGAGCGCACGATGGTTAACTCTTACCAACCTCTCCCCGAGGACCATGCGTGTAATGCTTTGTTTGATGACTAATAGACTTTTGCAATAAGTATGTGAGTTATTTATGACTAATGTGAGTCCATGGATTATACGCACTCTCACCCTTCCATATTTGCTAGCCTCTCTAGTACCGCGCGACTTTCGCCGGTACATCAAACCCTCCTTCCTCAAAACAGCCACCATATATTCCTCAAAACAGCCACCATACGTACCTATTATGGCATTTCCATAGCCATTCCGAGATATATTGCCATGTAACTTCCACCATGTAGTTTTTCTATGACTTGCATCATCACTTCATATTGCATATAGAGTTATATCTTGTCATAGGAATCAAGTTGTAATTTATTTTTCTTTGAGTTATAAGTAAATAAGAGTGTGATGATTTTTCATTAATAGAGCATTGTCCCATGAGAGAAAAGGATGATGGAGCCTATGACTCCCTCACAAATTGGGACGAGTATCCGGACTTTACAAAAAATAAAAGAGGCCAGCGAAGCCCAAACAAAAATATAAAAGAGGCCAAAGAAGACCACCAAAATAATAAAAAATGAGAGAAAGAGAGAAGTACAACTGCTAATATCTTTTTGCACACTTGTGCTTGAAAGTATCACCATGATCTTCATGATAGAGAGTCTCCTATTTTGTCACTTTCATATAAATAGTGGATATTCATTATGCATGGCCACTTAGTTTTTTCTTTTTGAGCTTTCATACACTTATAGCTCTCAGTGCATTTGTTGCATGGCAATCCCTACTCACTCACATTGATATCTATTGATGCGCATCTCCATAGACCGTTGATACACCTACTTGATGTGAGACTATCTTCTCCTTTTTCCTTGCACCCCACCACATTCTATTCCAACTATAATGCTATATTGTAACATCCCAAATTTTGGAATGTTATAATAATTATTAGAATGAATTGTTGTTTGCTTGAGTGATTGCAAGTGAGTGAAATTTGAAACTTTTTGAAAGTTTGATGAGAGGGAATGAAATGACCTTCCCAAAACTTTCAATCTGCATTTTGATCACCAGGAATTCAAATTCATTTCATCACAAAACCCTAGAGTGAAGATGACATGACTTCTTCCATTTAAAGAAATGAAAAGGGATTTGAAAAGAATTTGAATTTCATTTGAAAAATATTTCAAATTCAGAAAACTTTATGCAACTCAATGATTTTCATGAGAGAGGATAATATGACTTCCTCAAATTTTAAGAAATATGAGTTGGAAGTTTAAAAGAAGGAATTGAAAAAGCTTTTGAAAACCTCTGGATTATTTTGAAAATCCATTTCATATTTGGTTCCTATTCAAAATTTTCAAAGTATTCAAACCCCTAACAAAAATTTGAAAGGAGTAACATGACACTCCAAGACAGGGGGTAATTTGTGAAGTTTTTTGAATCATCAAACCCAAAAAGTTATTTGAAAAATATTTGCAAAATTAAATAAAGCCAATTAAGGCATTTTCTGAAAAATGATTTTTTTAGTATATTCAAATGCCAGAATAAAAATGTTCATTAAATTGCATTTATTATTCTGTTAATTTTGATATATAATACTCCTATATTTAGAGACGATTTGAATGCTTTAAAGGTTTTTGAAACACTCTCGAAAAACATTAAATAGAAAACGGTAACGGTTTTAGAATTAAAACGGGCCGACCCACAGGCTTTATTTCGCGAATTCAATATGTGCCGGTCAACCGACGCGTTAACAGCTCGCCCGCTCTCGCTGACGTGTGGGACCCGCTGCCCGCTCCCTTCTCCCACGCGGTCGCCTTCCTCCTGCCACGCGCCCGACGCCGTCGCCGGTTTCCTTCGCCGCGGACCCCCTCCCTCCTTACTCCCCGACCCCTCTGAGCCCCCTATAAGAAGCCTCCAGACCCCTCTCTCCATTCCCCTTGTTTCCCCCTCCTCCCGCGCCCTCCCACTACCGGAATCCCTCGTCGGACTTCACGACGGCCGCCGCGCCATTATCGCGTCCCCGCATCACCCTGACCTCCCCGCACTCTCCCGAGCCCTCCGACGATTTCCCCACGACCGTGCGCACCTCCCCGACCCCTCACCCTCTCTGGAGACTCTCTGGAGCTGCCAAGACATCACCCTCGCCGGAGTGTTCCCCGACCCCGAAGCTCCCTCCGCTCCTGCTCGTCGTCACCGTCGTCCCCGAGCTCGCCCTCGACCACCACCGGACGCGCCATTCATCGCTGAGGCGAACGGAGCCCTCGCCGTCGCCGGAGGACCACTGGAGGCGCATCCCCGACGACCTCGACGCCTCTGCCGTCGCCGAAACCCTCGCCGGAACCGGCAACCACCACGGTGAGCACCCTCCCCGTCCGATCCCTAATCAACGACGTAGATTAGATCCCCGTACCCCTTCGGTTCTTTTAGAAAGAACCGGCCGGTTTTTCTTTTGAAATAAATTGACCAAATCGTTTTCTGTTACATTCCGGCCATCCGCTCGCACGCGCACCCCGTAGCCAATAGCAGAGCTCCACGTGTACCCCTATCCGTTCGAAGCAAAACTTTTCTTTTTCTGTTTTAATTTCAAAAACAGAATAGTTCTGTTTTTATTTTCTTTATATCTTTTATGTTCTTAACTATTTTAAATTGATTATTTTTTGCATTAGATCAAAAATTTATCTAGTTTCTGTACATATCAAATTTGACCATGTTTGAACATTTAAATTTGAATTTGAACAGATTTGATTTAAATTTTGTTTTCTGAATATCATGAGTTCTAAAATGAATTTTTGAATGATTCTTTTTCCTACTTGTCACTAGTGACCATAGCTATCATTTGGTAGAGTTTGAGAATTTTTATAATAATTTTAAATAGTGTTTTCAAAACCAAACAGAATCTGTTTAGTTTCATATTAGTTTATTTATATTGATTTACTTTGTTTTATTTTGAAAATCTGAATATGATTTATATTAAGTTTCAGATTCCATTTAGTTTTTGTTGTTCCAAACCTTAGTAAATTGCTTGCTGTTAACAAAAGTTAATTTGTTTAGTGTATAAATTTTGTTGTAGGGATCTATACCCTCTTTCAAATAGGTATAGTTGTTTTAAAAAAGCAAATTTGTTAGTAACAATTCTTTTAACTAAAGTTTTAAGTATTTAGATTCTGTTTTCAAATAAAGTTTTTTACTAATTCTTTTCTGAAAATAAATGTTTTAAACAAAAATAGTTTAGTTTTACCCTATTATTATAGGAAACTAATATTTTTCTTCATTAGGTAATGTTTTATAAAACAATTTAGTTTTAATAGTAATTCTTTCACAAAAGTTTTAGATGACTTAATACTATTTTATAATAAAGATTTTATTTAATTACTTTCCGTTAACTAAGTTGTTTCATAATTTGTTTTCTCTTAGTTGGTGGATGTGCTTGTAGTTAAGTTCATTAGGCAAATACTCATGTTGTTTAGGATGTTGTTTTTATAGTTTTAGTTGTTCTTCAAAAGTAATTCAGTTTACTAACAAAATATTTACTAAAATCCTTTTGTATATTTTACTTTGTTTTAGGTTTTGTTTTGTTGAAAATTGTTGCTTGTAGTGGGAAATTACCTTAGTTGCTTTTATGAAAACTTTGTTGATTTTGTCTTAAGTATTTCCCTCATCATCACCTTAGTTGTGTTGATGTAGTTTTCTTGATTTTAAGTTATTTCTGAGAGAGATCTATTTTTTTCTTCATCAACAGTACAGGGAAGTTCACTTTGACCATCTTTTCATACCTATGTTTTATTGCATGTAGTGACATCATTCAACAGAATCCCTCCCGTAGTGTTATTGAAATTCTTGTAGTTGAGTAGAATGCATGAGGTAGGAACCCACCACTTGTTACTAAAGCCCCGGGAACGCTAGTTAGTGCAATGCTATGCTAAAGTAGACGGGGTCTGGCATGAGTGTTCGTGAGTGGTGTGAAGAAGGACTCCACGTCAAAACGACGACTTCATGAAGACATCTTCAAGTCCTGCATCTTCAAGACCTCAAGACTTCAAGACTCGAGAAGACAAATTTTCAATACACACTATTGGATGAAGGATGGTTGATTGGGCATCCCTGGAGAAACCAGTGGATGGCCGGGATGCATGGAGAAGCGCCATGACATCTTGCGGAAAGCTTCACCCAGACTCAAAGAGAAGGATGAATACTTCATGCCCGGAAGCTTACCTGTGTAGCCACAAGTCATTATGGGCTCTGGCTTGGTTGATCTTTGTTGTGACTCTGCTGGGCAGTGCTACGAGATGTAGTCGACGTTAGGATTGGGATGGGCACTGTCGGACAGTCAGGGAAGCACTCTGAAAGACCATGTTTCTTTCATCCTGTTCTCAAACACCAGGCAGTGCGAGGACTTACCAGGAGGGAAAGAATCTTGTGGGTAAAGTACACAACACTCTGCAGAGTTAAACCTAATCGATTAGCCGTGTCCCCGGTTACGGACAATTTGAGCTTCTAGACTTGGATCTATCTCTGAACTCTCAACACTGGACTGATAACTAATTATGGGCAACTTATGATACTTATGGGCATTGAGACATTGGTTGGCGGAACCATGTCATGATAGGTAACTCCATAGTGAAATTCCTGATATTCCTTTGTTGTAGGAAAATAAAATCAGCTTTTACGCAAAAACTCAGACACAGAGCCACAAAGCCTTTGCATATAGAATAGTCTTTATTTTTCTGTTCTACTATGGTGATCTTGCCAGTACATTCAATGTACTGACCTACACGGCTGCAACGTCTTATGTTGCAGATACTCTTCTACGACGGGTAAGAGTACGATTCAGGGTTACGGTCCGCACTCAACTTGCCGTTGGTGTTATTGGGACTCCACTCCCGTTGACTATATCCGCTGCTATTTTAAGGTATATATCAATTTTACGATAATTACATGTGATTGCACTTTGGTATATACATTGATGTACTGTGTGTGCCAGCATACTGATCCAGGGATGGCACAGAACACACAGAGGCTTGACTCGTTTTGAGTCGGGTCGCTACAGAAATGGTATCAGAACACATGTTGACTGTAGGACGTGACCCTAGAAACTGGAAAGCCCTTAGGAAATGATTTCTCGAAAAACTTTGTTTTCAAAAGACCTTCTACTTCTCATCTCTTCTGAGTTTTATCAAGAGTTAGAAAATACCCTTTTTCCCTTGACCACACGAAGGATCAACTGAAGCCCTCCAAGAAGGACAAGATATCGAAACAACTGATGGTCACTTCAAAGTAAAGAAGATTTCACCATGCATTAGAAGAGTTGAAGCTACACGTGTTGAAGACTGTGAAGACCCGAAGAAATTGAAGACCATGAAGAATTTTCCAAGATATTATGCCCCTAGAAGACCAAACCCCTGTTGTATACTTACGTTAGATACGATGATTTGTGAGCTGTCATTTGAGTGTAAGTTTTAAATTTTTGACAGCCACAACAAAAAAAATCTATTTTTAAAACCATTGTTTGTATTGTGTGTATCTCCTCTTTTCTCTCTACCATCTCATCCCAAAACCTTGAACCCAATAGATGGCATATGAAGTTGGACTTGTACTTTCTGGACCAATGACCCAGCTAGAGGCAGAAGTATGGATACACAACATGGAGAATCACTTCAGGAGCAACTCGATAGCACAGAAGTATGAGGTTCAATATGCTCTCCAGCACTTTACCCAAAGTGCCGCAACTTGGTGGAAAATGCATCATGCCATACAAGGATTTAATGGAGCAAAGAATTGGGAAGAACTCAAGAAGACTCTTTAAGATCCCGTCTCATTCAGAAGCATTGTGTTATCCCGATAAAGAAGACCCGAGCATGTAAAATCTGTGGAGAAATAGGACACACTCAGGAAGAACACAAGAAAGGATGCCCTCATTGTGAAGAAAATCACCCTGCTGAGGAATGCCCAACTGGGCAGGTGACATGTTTCTTGTGTGAAGGAACCAACCACTACCCGGCTCAATGCCAAATGTACCCCAAGGTACAGGAAGTCATCAAGCAACAGAAGGAAGCCATGAAGGAAGCCTTCAGAGGAGAATTTGGAGAATTTGTGATGAAGAAAGATATTGAAGACCCTGATGGAGAAGGATTAACCAGATTTTACTCAAATGTCTGCTATACATGTGGAGAAGAAGGACATTTCTCACAGGACTGTACAAAGGAAAGAAAAGAGTATCTGGGAAACTTCCCGACAAAAGAAGTGGAGTTTGATCCACAAGAGATTGAAGCTTTGATCGGAACAAAGAACCTTAGGAAGAGACGAGCCCCTGAACAGAAGGACCTGAGTCATATTAGATGTTACAAGTGTAAGGATATGGGCCACTATGCCGATAAGTGCCCAAGAAAGGAATCAAGAACCCAAGGAGCAAGCACCAACATCAAGAAGCCCCGAGATTTGTCAGAAATCATCTGTTTTCGGTGCAAGAAGACATGACCCTACTCCTATACCTGCCAGAGAAGAATGCTAAGCATGAGTAGTTTGAGTTCGGAAGTAATAAATGTAATAGGTAGCACTCTTATCCTTTGAGGTTATGGATAATCCATTTGTTTTAAGGATGACAATACTCTCTAAAGATGTTGGAAAGTGAATTTGAAGTTTGATTTTGGATAACATGGATGTTTACCCAAGTCGAGACATATGTCAATTCTGAGTACCTTTTCTGACACACGCAGATGACCACCCTTTATGAGTCTCTCCTCAAAGGCCCGAAAACAATCATGACCCTGACTAGTGATCATGACTACCCAAGGATCCTGAAGGATATGATGAAGCACATCCATCTTGAAGGAGATGCAGTCTACAAAGGCTACCCATTCATGGATAATGGAGTGAAACTTTGGTATGTGGAGGTACACCTTCACCGTGCAAAGGGAGTTTGCCCAAAGACTACTGGACAATACTTTTACATATCTCGTGTACCACAAGCTATTTTCTTTGACGCTGTTCGTGAAGCTGCCATGGAAGCCATACGCCATATTGGAGAAATACTTGAAGCAAGACTCCGTCATACTTAGGAATACCTGCAAGAGGTGCATACGGAGATGATGGAGATGAAGCTCATGTCCACCCTAATCAAGGAAAAGATGGAGGATTTCAAGGAGCACATCGGAAATTTTCAGTGGTACTAAAATATATCCAAGGGGAGATGAATGAATAAAGTTGAGAGTTGATGCTAGACCATACCAAACTATGTGGATGGCAGCATTTGTAATAAAGTATTTTCTAGGAGTTTTAAGAAGTGATTGAGAATGTAACCAAGGATTGAATATGAGAAGAATGGGATAGTTTCGAAGATGGAAATACCTGTATCATGAAGCACTTTTGATTTCATGAGCTTATCTTGTAACGGAAGTCTCAGAGTTTGTAATAAATTCATGAGTCAATGGAATTTATGGTGTCATGATTTACCTTATGTTGCATTTCATGAGTTGTTACTCTATGACCCAAGGTCTCCGACCATTTTCGAGGATATGAGAAAATATGGTTTATGCAAACATGATTGCATTTCATTTTAAGTGTGGTAGAAACCACAGGTACCTTCCCCGAATTAAGGAGTTTGGATAAGTGAATGCAGTTGAAGAGAATGTGGAACCTCCTCAAAACTATGAGAAGGGTAACCTTGTGACAAAGTACTTTTGAGGGTTAAACAAACCAATGGAAAGGAAAATGGATTCTGCAGAGTGGAATCTAGACAAGAATAAGTCTGAGATTTGTTACCTCAAGGGTATGGTGTAGTGAACTGAAGGTAATGTTGGAATATGGATCGATAGTCACCCCACGGGTGAGATGAAGTTGTTCAAGTATTCAAGTGAATCCACAAGTCACTGACCTCAAGATTGATAAGGATCAAGCCCCACCTTTGTGAAGGCAGAGACTTGGAAGAAGCTACGACTGATCGGCAAACGTTTTCCTTAGGAGTATTATGAAAACCTGAGAGTTGTGAAGAAACGATAGATGTTTTTGCGTGGCTTGCAGAAATAAATGGATTTATCCGAACTTTGTTCATTGACAAGAGAAATTTTCTGCAACGCTTGTGAGGAAGCCCAAGTGCTAGAATACGAGATTCACTAAACCTTATACAAGGTAATGATTTCAGTGCGACATGGTTTGGCCACCATGACGACTTACTCTTATCATTCTCTTGCTATTCGGAATGGTAAATCTGAGTGACTTACCCATAGTAAAGAGACGACGTTCTTTGAAGCTTTTTGTTTAAGCCTTAGAATGGTAGGATGAAACCCCTTGTACATGACAGTTGCTGTCACACGTAGGAATTTTACAGTGAGGAATGAAGCCAAGACCCATTTCACTGCAGGATGACCACCAATAGTAGACCACCATGAGATTATCGATACGTTATTTAGAATGATCACGAGACCTGTCAGTTATAAGACCCAGTATTGGAGGAAGTACACCTTGTTGTGAGGACACAAGATTTTGATATAACCGAAGATCATCACCAAGGAAGATGCTGTGAAGAATGTGAACAGACAGATGCTGCATAGGACTGTCAAGATTTTGAAGGACTAGTAACTCTCATTTCAAGTGTGGTAGACCCACATTTCCAGGTCAATGGAGTTTTGTTGGAAGACCCCACACCTTCTTGGTCTGTGGATTTGTTAGAAGACCCCCAAACCCTAACCTTTTCTTTCTAGCCTTTTAGAATCTCGAGGACGAGATTCATTTTAAGTGTGGTAGGTTTGTAACATCCCAAATTTTGGAATGTTATAATAATAATTAGAATGAATTGTTGTTTGCTTGAGTGATTGCAAGTGAGTGAAATTTGAAACTTTTTGAAAGTTCGATGAGAGGGAATGAAATGACCTTCCCAAAACTTTCAATCTACATTTTGATCACCAGGAATTCAAATTCATTTCATCACAAAACCCTAGAGTGAAGATGACATGACTTCTTCCATTTAAAGAAATGAAAAGGGATTTGAAAAGAATTTGAATTTCATTTGAAAAATATTTCAAATTCAGAAAACTTTATGCAACTCAATGATTTTCATGAGAGAGGATAATATGACTTCCTCAAATTTTAAGAAATATGAGTTGGAAGTTTAAAAGAAGGAATTGAAAAAGCTTTTGAAAACCTCTGGATTATTTTGAAAATCCATTTCATATTTGGTTCCTATTCAAAATTTTCAAAGTATTCAAACCCCTGACAAAAATTTGAAAGGAGTAACATGACACTCCAAGACAGGGGGTAATTTGTGAAGTTTTTTGAATCTTCAAACCCAAAAAGTTATTTGAAAAATATTTGCAAAATTAAATAAAGCCAATTAAGGCATTTTTTGAAAAATGATTTTTCTAATGTATTCAAATGCCAGAATAAAAATGTTCATTAAATTGCAGTTATTATTCTGTTAATTCTGATATATAATACTCCTATATTCAGAGAAGATTTGAATGCTTTAAAGGTTTTTGAAATGCTCTGGAAAAACATTAAATAGAAAACGGTAACGGTTTTAGAATTAAAACGGGCCGGCCCACAGACTTTATTTCACGAATTCAATACGCGCCGGTCAACCGACGCGTTAACAGCTCGCCCGCTCTCGCTGACGTGTGGGACCCGCTGCCCGCTCCCTTCTCCCGTGCGGTCGCCTTCCTCCTCCCACGCGCCCGACGCCGTCGCTGGTTTCCTTCGCCGCGGACCCCCTCCCTCCTTACTCCCCGACCCCTCTGAGCCCCCTATAAGAAGCCTCTAGACCCCTCTCTCCATTCCCCTTGTTTCCCCCTCCTCCCGCGCCCTCCCACTACCGGAATCCCTCGCCGGACTTCACCACGGCCGCCACGCCATTATCGCGTCCCCGCATCACCCTGACCTCCCCGCACTCTCCCGAGCCCTCCGACGATTTCCCCACGACCGTGCGCACCTCCCCGACCCCTCACCCTCTCTGGAGACTCTCTGGAGCTGCCAAGACATCACCCTCGCCGGAGTGTTCCCCGACCCCGAAGCTCCCTCCGCTCCTGCTCGTCGTCACCGTCGTCCCCGAGCTCGCCCTCGACCACCACCGGACGCGCCATTCATCGCTGAGGCGAACGGAGCCCTCGCCGTCGCCGGAGGACCACCGGAGGCGCATCCCCGACGACCTCGACGCCTCTGCCGTCGCCGGAACCCTCGCCGGAACCGGCAACCACCACGGTGAGCACCCTCCCCGTCCGATCCCTAATCAACGGCGTAGATTAGATCCCCGTACCCCTTCGGTTCTTTTAGAAAGAACCGGCCGGTTTTTCTTTTGAAATAAATTGACCAAATCGTTTTCTGTTACATTCCGGCCATCCGCTCGCACGCGCACCCCGTGGCCAATAGCAGAGCTCCACGTGTACCCCTATCCGTTCGAAGCAAAACTTTTCTTTTTCTGTTTTAATTTCAAAAACAGAATAGTTCTGTTTTTATTTTCTTTATATCTTTTATGTTCTTAACTATTTTAAATTGATTATTTTTTGCATTAGATCAAAAAATTTATCTAGTTTCTGTACATATCAAATTTGACCATGTTTGAACATTTAAATTTGAATTTGAACAGATTTGATTTAAATTTTGTTTTTTGAATATCATGAGTTCTAAAATGAATTTTTGAATGATTCTTTTTCCTACTTGTCACTAGTGACCATAGCTATCATTTGGTAGAGTTTGAGAATTTTTATAATAATTTTAAATAGTGTTTTCAAAACCAAACAGAATCTGTTTAGTTTCATATTAGTTTATTTATATTGATTTACTTTGTTTTATTTTGAAAATCTGAATATGATTTATATTAAGTTTCAGATTCCATTTAGTTTTTGTTGTTCCAAACCTTAGTAAATTGCTTGCTGTTAACAAAAGTTAATTTGTTTAGTGTATAAATTTTGTTGTAGGGATCTATACCCTCTTTCAAATAGGTATAGTTGTTTTAAAAAAGCAAATTTGTTAGTAACAATTCTTTTAACCAAAGTTTTAAGTATTTAGATTCTGTTTTCAAATAAAGTTTTTTACTAATTCTTTTCTGAAAATAAATGATTTAAACAAAAATAGTTTAGTTTTACCCTATTATTATAGGAAACTATATTTTTTCTTCATTAGGTAATGTTTTATAAAACAATTTAGTTTTAATAGTAATTCTTTCACAAAAGTTTTAGATGACTTAATTCTGTTTTATAATAAAGATTTTATTTAATTACTTTCCGTTAACTAAGTTGTTTCATAATTTGTTTTCTTTTAGTTGGTGGATGTGCTTGTAGTTAAGTTCATTAGGCAAATACTCATGTTGTTTTTATAGTTTTAGTTGTTTTTCAAAAGTAATTCAGTTTACTAACAAAATATTTACTAAAATCCTTTTGTATATGTTACTTTGTTTTAGGTTTTGTTTTGTTGAAAATAGTTGCTTGTAGTGGGAAATTACCTTAGTTGCTTTTATGAAAACTTTGTTGATTTTGTCTTAAGTATTTCCCTCATCATCACCTTAGTTGTGTTCATGTAGTTTTCTTGATTTTAACTTTTGTCTTAAGTATTTCCTTCATCAACCTTGTTGTTTTTGTTTCTTGTGTTACCTTTTGATTGTTAGTATTGCTTGTTAGAAGTGTTTGCTTATGAATGCAATGCTTGATTATAGATTATCATCAGAGAGTGACGAATAGTCTATCAAGTTATTTCTGAGAGCGATCTATTTTTTTCTTCATCAACAGTACAGGCAAGTTCACTTTGACCATCTTTTCATACCTATGTTTTATTGCATGTAGTGACATCATTCAACAGAATCCCTCCCGTAGTGTTATTGAAATTCTTGTAGTTGAGTAGAATGCATGAGGTAGGAACCCACCACTTGTTACTAAAGCCCCGAGAACGCTAGTTAGTGCAATGCTATGCTAAAGTAGACGGGGTCTGGCATGAGTGTTCGTGAGTGGTGTGAAGAAGGACTCCATGTCAAAACAACGGCTTCATGAAGACATCTTCAAGTCCTGCATCTTCAAGACCTCAAGACTTCAAGACTCGAGAAGACAAATTTTCAATACACACTACTGGGTGAAGGATGGTTGATTGGGCATCCCTGGAGAAACCAGTGGATGGCCGGTATGCATGGAGAAGCGCCATGACATCTTGCGGAAAGCTTCACCCAGACTCAAAGAGAAGGATGAATACTTCATGCCCGGAAGCTTACCTGTGTAGCCACAAGTCAATATGGGCTCTGGCTTGGTTGATCTTTGTTGTGACTCTGTTGGGCAGTGCTACGAGATGTAGTCGACGTTAGGATTGGGATGGGCACTGTCGGACAGTCAGGGAAGCACTCTGAAAGACCATGTTTCTTTCATCCTGTTCTCAAACACCAGGCAGTGCGAGGACTTACCAGGAGGGAAAGAATCTTGTGGGTAAAGTACACAACACTCTGCAGAGTTAAACCTAATCGATTAGCCGTGTCCCCGGTTACGGACAATTTGAGCTTCTAGACTTGGATCTATCTCTGAACTCTCAACACTGGACTGATAACTAATTGTGGGCAACTTATGATACTTATGGGCATTGAGACATTGGTTGGCGCAACCATGTCATGATAGGTAACTCCATAGTGAAATTCCTGATATTCCTTTGTTGTAGGAAAATAAAATCAGCTTTTACGCAAAAACTCAGACACAGAGCCACAAAGCCTTTGTATATAGAATAGTCTTTATTTTTCTGTTCTACTATGGTGATCTTGCCAGTACATTCAATGTACTAACCTACACGGCTGCAACGTCTTATGTTGCAGATACTCTTCTACGACGGGTAAGAGTACGATTCAGGGTTACGGTTCGCACTCAACTTGCCGATGGTGTTATTGGGACTCCACTCCCGTTGACTGTATCCGCTGCTATTTTAAGGTATATATCAATTTTACGATAATTACATGTGATTGCACTTTGGTATATACATTGATGTAGTGTGTGTGCCAGCATACTGATCCAGGGATGGCACAGAACACATAGAGGCTTGACTCGTTTTGAGTCGGGTCGCTACATATATCCATGGCTCACGCTCATGTATTGCGTGAGAGTTGAAAAGGTTTGAGAACACCAAAAGTGTGAAACAATTTCTTGACTTGTTCATCGGGGTTGTGCATGATTTAGATACTTTGTGTGGGAAATGGAGCATAGCCAGACCATATGATTTTGTAGGGATAAGTTTCTAAGGCCATGTTATTTCGAAAGGACACAACTACCTTGTTGGTGAGCTCAAAGTATTACTGTTTTTATGTCAATATTAGACTATTGTTTTGAATCTAACGGATCTGAATATTCATGCCACAATAAAGAATGTGTTGGGTAGCATTCCACATCGAAAATTCTATTTTTATCATTTACCTACTCGAGGACGAGCAGGAATTAAGCTTGGGGATGCTGATACGTCTCCAACGTATCTATAATTTTTGATTGCTCCATGCTAATGTATTATCTGTTTTGGATGTTTTATATGCATTAATATGCTATTTTATATTATTTTTGGGACTAACCTATTAATCTAGAGCCTAGTGCTAATTTCTGTTTTCCCCTTGTTTTTGAGTTTCGTAGATAAGGAATATTAAACGGAGTCCAAACGGAATAAAACCTCTGGAACGATTTTTTTCGGAAAATATGGAAGCCACGAGACTTGAGAACCAAGGCAGAGGAGCTGCCATAGGGCCACAAGCCCGCTTGCCGTGGACATGGGGGCCACCCATGCCAGGTAGGCTTGTGGGCCCCTAGCAACTCCCCTAACCCTAATCTTAGGCCTATAAATACCCAAGTATTCCACCATTATCAGAACGAGCCACGAAAACAGTTTTCCGCCGCGAGAAGCCTCCGTTCCCGAGAGATCCAATCTTGGAGCCTTTTCCGGTAATCTGCCGGATGGGGATTCGATCATGGAGGGCATCTACATCAACTCATTGCCCCTCCAATGATGCGTGAGTAGTTCACCACAGACCTATGGGTCCATAGCTAGTAGCTAGATGGCTTCTTTCTCTCTTTTTGCTTCTCAATACCATGTTCTTCATGATCTTCATGGATATCTATCCAATGTAATACTCTTTTGCGGTGTGTTTGTCGAGATCCGATGAATTGTGGGTTTATGTTCAGATTATCCATGAATATTATTTGAGTCTTTCCTAAATTCTTATATGCATGCTTTCATATCTTTGCAAGTCTCTTCGAGTTATTGGTTTGGTTTGGCCAACTAGATTGGTAATTCTTGCAATACGAGAAGTGCTTAGTTTTGGGTTCAATCTTGCGGTGTCCTCACCTAGTGACATAGTAGGGGTAGCGAGGCACGTATTGTATTGTTGCCATCAAGGGTAAAAAGGTTGGGTTTTCATCATATTGCTTGAGTTTGTCCCTATACATCATGTCATTTTACCTAATGTGTTACTCTGTTCTTCATGAACTTACTACTCTAGATGCAGGCAGGAGTCGGTCGATGTGTGGAGTAATAGTAGTAGATGCAGAATCGTTTCGGTCTACTTGTCATGGCCGTGATGCCTATATGATAATCATTGCCTTGGATATCTTCATAATTACTCGCTTTTCTATCAATTGCTCGACAGTAGTTTGTTCACCCACCATAATACTTGCCATCATGAGAGAAGTCATCTAATGAAACCTATGCCCCTTGGTCTATTTTCCATATTATATTTTCAGATCTAAAACCAAAAACACCAAAAATACTTGCTGCATTGTTTTTACTTTTAGTTTTACTTTCCTTTCAAGCATCCTATTATATCTATCTCTACTAGATCTCATCCTTGCAAATAACCGTGAAGGGATTGACAACCCCTTTATAGCGTTGGGTGCAAGAGTTTAATTCCTTGTGCATGTATATCTATTGGTGGCTCACTTGTATCTCCTACTGGATTGATACCTTGGTTCTCAAAAACTGAGGGAAATACTTATCTACTTTGCTGCATCAAACTGTTCCTATTCACGGGAAACCAAAGCATGATCGAGAAGTAGCAAGCACCCCTGTAGGGTTAAATCTTTCGGAAATCCATGCCCGCGGTTATGTGGCAACTTGGAAACTTTGTTTAACACCCGGTCATAGCAAACTTGAAGTAAACTCAAATAAAATACACCAACCATGTGCGTAACCGTGTCTGTCTCTTCTCGTGAGTCCTCATCCGAGAGAGAACATGGTGGAGTTTTGTTTGACGTAATTAGGTCTTCAAGATCACTTAGTGATCATTACTAGTTCACGTGCGTTATGCGTAGACCACCATACTTTACTTTCTGTATTCGTAAGTTAGCCATTCAAATATATGCTTAGTTACTTGCTGCAGCCTCACCACTTAACCATACCTAACCCATTAAGCTTTGCTAGTCTTGATACCCTTGGAAATGAGATTGCTGAGTCCCTGTGGCTCATAGATTACTACTATAACAATTGCAGGTATAGGTAATGCGATGCTTCGAGGTGAGAGAGATTCTTGTTTTTATTTGGAGTTCTTATTCTTCTTGTTCTTCATCAATCTAGGATGGGTTCCAGGCGGCAGCCTGGGATAGCAAGGATGGATGTCATTTTATCGTTTGTTTTCGTCCGTAGTCGTACCCTGCTCTTCTATATGATGTTTGAATATAATGTTGTATTGATGTGATCTTGATGTTGCTTGTGGCGAGTGTAAGCCAATTCCATATACTCATATCTTATGTACATGTTCTTGTAATGATATTCATTCTTGCGAAACGATGAAATGCGCTTCTATCCCTGTCGAGGCCCTCATGCCAAAATAAGGGTAGGATCGCATCTTCGGCATGACAAGTTGGTATCAGAGCCTGTAGCGACATAGGAGCCCGCTTAATTGATCAAACTTGGCCGAGTCGAGTCTAGTGAAAAAAATATTTGAGTCTAGTTATATCTGAGAGTAGGTTTCTTTTACTCCTCTTCTATACTCTGGTGAGGTATTCGACTTAGGAATTATTAATTCTACTCCTCTTCTCTTTCTCACTCAATTTTTTAGGATGACACGGGTATTGTTGGGATCGTTCCGATATCTTTGTGGCGAGAACATTGTTCTTGGTGCCTCCTGACAGTTAGGGGTTGTGGTAGTGTCCCGGGGAGTTGAGATCCGAGGTGTTGTTGTCACATTTATATCGTGGAAGTTCCGAAATACCAGAGGTCGCCGATATCGAAAACACTTCTATACTCCTTGTGGTTAGAGTAGTTTGATGCCACCCAGTACTGGGGAGAGCGATAAGATGTATTGCCACAACTAGTATATCGGATGTTTTTCGAAGGTCCGAGGTACACAATTTCCGAGATTTTCTTGGTTATGTGTTGACGGATGGATGCAGTTGGAGTGTAGGGCTTGTTAGTTGTGTGAGATATTTTGCCTCCCTGTATCCCCAACACTAGATTCCATAACCAGGAAGTTTCGGAAGTTCTTAGGTGGGAATTCAAGTAGGTACCTAGGATTATCTATCCAACAAGTGCATAATGGGTATGTATTTGTTCCGGCTTGTTTCATAAGCCTCATCCTTTGTTTTGTTTTTGAATATGGTAATTCGAGTTGCTTCCATTTCAAGTGGTGATTTCATATCTTTTCTATGTAGTGTTCTCATATTTTATGGGAATGCTAATCCTTTTGTTTAACTGGAGTTGTCATGAAATTGTTTTCAACCGGTGTGCTCCTCTTCAAGATATTCAATCATCTCCAATATTTGTAAGATCAATCCTCATATTTCTTTCCGAAGTTGTTTTCACCTGTCTTAAGTTTTTCTTTGTTTTCCCCACCCTCCCGCCCTTTCTCTTCATCGGTTAAATTCTCATCCAAGTTCCTTTATTTTCGTCAATGCTTTCTCTATATTTTCTCTCGTAATGTTCTGGTGATTCATGTGAAGATTCTTAGGAGCTTCAAGTTCATCATTTTTTCATCCTTGTTCTCTTCTCCGGTGGATTCTATTCAACCTGTTAGTATTCGTCATATCCTTTTCATTCGTGAAATGTTTTCATGTCGGAAATTCTTATCCAAGCCCATCTTGGTTTTCATATCTCTCTATTCTATCCGGAGTGCTAAAGATATCTTAGAAGTTTTGTGTTTTCATTCAATAATCCTTTCAAATTATTTCGAGGGTCTCACCTCATCAAGTTCTTAATTTGTACCGGTGCAATCTTCCTTTCTAAGCAATTGTTTCAATGGTAGTTTCTTTCAGTGGGCCCATAACCCATGTTTTTTTCCCAGGATCTTACCTGGATCTTCCAATCTTCCTGGGGATGTCCTCAAGTTCTTCTCAATATGACGTAAGAATGATTTTCATCAGTCATATTCCTACTCCAAGATCGCTTTGAATAATTTTTTCATCGTTGGCTCAACCTTTCCTTATTCATTATTCCGGAGTTTCTTAGTAATTCTTGGTGGTGTTCTCGTCATCATTCTCACCATTGAAGTCTGAAGAAGTGTTTCTCTTAAATCTTATTCCATTCTCCTAGAGGTTCATGACTCAGCTTGTTGCTATCCTCTCAAGTTATTTTCAATCATGAGTAATTCTTTCCATATCTATCCAAATAATTTCAGTGATATTCATTTCTCGATCCTCCAAAGGCCATCATTTCAGAAGATTTCTTCGTTCCCAACTTTCAGCTTTCGTTCTCAAATTCTTCTCAATTGTTGTCTCTTTGTTCGTATCTCAATTATTTCGGTGCTTCGTTCAAGTCTTCTGCTAGGTGGATCATGATCTCTTTGTTCTCATGTTGTTCCATTGATTCATAGTATCCTCATTCATTTGCAAATTCTTACCAGTGTTCGCGTTCAAGAGTTCTTCAAGTTTGTGCTCTGTCTCTCTTTTCAATCTTTCAAGAAGAATAAGTAGTATGCCAAATCCGTTTCTTGTCATCAATTTAAATTCATGAAGGATAAGCATAACATAATTCTTATTCTTGTTTCATCAAGGTGATTTCAAGCATTCTTCAAGAGGTTGTTCCTGATATCAAATTCTCTATTCTAGTTGTTCATCTTTTCTTTTTCGGGGTTCCAAGTTTTTCTCAAGCATCTCTTCGCGAAGCTTCATCTAAATCTTTGCAACATCATAATATATTCTTTTCAACCTCATTATTTTGATCATCCTTTCATCCTGGTGTTATCCAAGAGGTTCTTCATGGTGGTTTGCAAAGGATGTAATTCTTTCTCGAAGTGTTCTTCAAGATTCTTGTTGGAGAAGCTCAAGCATTTTTTTCGCATTTAAAAGTGCAATTCATTCTTCCTTATCTTTCAGGTGGTGTTATAGCATTCTTGATTCATGAGGAATTTCAAAGAGAAGTTGTCAAGAATGAGATATTTAAACCATCATTTCCTTCTCGGGGGTATCATGGCATGCATGTCACCTAAAGCCTATCCTAAGGATTGTTGCTATTTGCGGTGCTCATAAACGATCCAAGTTTTCTCCTTCTCCTCTTGGTGTAAGAAGCATGTTGCTCCCAAGCAATCTTTGTTTCTGTTAGTGGCTGGTTGTCACCCCATAATTTTGAGAAGTTTTCCATAAGTGCACAACAAGCTACTCTTTTCGTTGTTGCTTCTTTCAACATCTCCCTTCAATTTCTTCTTATTAAGATGATCTTCAAATTCAATTGTGGTAGAAGTTGTCATTTTCTTCTCCGTTCTCTTCTCTCCAAAGATCCAGCTTCTATTTTTTTTGTTCCCAAGACATTGTGGTCTTGTTCTTTTCAACTCACATCTAGTTTATTAAGATCATGTTCTTCCCTTGGTTGAACATTAACCGGAGCGTCGTGAAATCTTTTGATGATCCTTCCATCTTATGAAGTTTTGATTTTGATTCAATTGGACTTTGGTGTCTCTCTTTCAATTTCTTTCCATCATATCAAATTTCGCACCTCTATCCTACCGAAGTGTTATCGAGATTTCCTTTCAACTCTTGCTTGGTTCTCATATCATTCTTCATCTCTTCCAATCCTTCAAGTTCATGTAGGTTCACCCGTTTGTCAAATAAGCAACTAAGTTTTACCTCTTGCTCTCTCTCTCTTCGCCTTCTCATTGTAGATCTCGGGACGAGATCCTCTTGTAGTGTGGGAGAGTTGTAACAACCCGAGACCGACGCTCCAGAAGATTCCCCTTTTATTCCATTGCCGTCGTGTGTTTTATTTGGTTTTCGTATTTATCTCCACATCATTCGCATTGCATCATTTCGTCATGCCATCATGTCATTATTATTCTTTTCCAACTCAAACAAATAAATTGTATGGATCTTTGATCCATTTAAATCGAGGGAAATCCACATGGTCATTTATCTTTATAACTTATAAAATATCCTCCCAATATTATTATGGAGCTATAATTAATATTCCATGCTTTTGGGACTCAACCAACACACTTGCATAATAAATGTCCATGCCTTCTTCTGCTTAGAGTTTCACTTCCCAAACTTGTCCACAATTCTTTCTCCATTTACCAAGGCTCCGCCAAATTCTCAACAGTTTTTGTACCTTCCTATCACCCGCTTCCTTTTAACCATTTGAATTTGATTCAAATGTGTTTGAATTCAAAACTTGGAATCGGTTCCACCTCTATTTTCTATAGGCATGCATAGTTTTGTGAGACCAGGAAATTAATCTCTTGCACATATTCCATTCACAACCCCTCTCCTTTTATTGTTTTTTCTATTTATATTCATTAAATAGAGAGAAATAGAGGAAAGATAGAGAAAGCCCATCCAACCACCAATGTCCCAATCCAACCCAAACCCAGCCGCCTCCTAACCCTAGGCCCGACCGACTCCCACGCACATCCAACCTCCTTCATTCGGTCTCCATCTCTCCCTCGATCCCCACCTCGCGCCGCTAGGAGAACACACACATGCATCATCACCAATGGAGGCAGTCGATCCCCTTGACCCCAAGCTCTGGCTCCAGCCATGGCGCCCATCGGTCGGCGAGCTCGGGCCATGGTCGTGCCTCCCCCCGACCTCCTGCTCGCATCGCTAGGGAGGCCCCCATGCCAGCGCCCTTTGCCTCCTCCATCGCCCTCGCTCGAGCCTCCTCCTGCTTCCCACGCGCCAACCGCGTCGCCTCGTCGTTGCCCCTTGATCCACCTCGCCGTGTCCGACCTCTCGTTGCCGCCTGCGAGCGCTCCTCGCCCAAATCTCCATGGTCGGCTAGGTCCCCCGTCGCCCTCTCTCCCGCTTGCGTCGATGGTGCCACTGCCTCGAGGATCTGCTGTTGTAGCTGTGATTTTCTCCTCCTCCCGCGAGCGCGTCGCATGCCATAGCATCGCCGCCTCCTATTCGTCGTACCGTTGGCCGCCGTCGCCTCCGGTGACCCCGGATGCTCCACCTCCTGCCACCTCTGCCCCCCGTTCCCTCCATCTTGTCTGCTTGAGGTCCATGGCCAGGAGGCCCCTTGTGCCACCCCATGTGTTGCTCTAACAAAAGAGATGATGTTGATGCTTGCTGCTCCTACGTGTGCTACTCGCTTCGGCACACCCATCATGGTTGCACCCGCCTCTAGCCGCATGCACCCGGACTTGTGCCTTGTTGTCTTTGGTTACGACCGGTTCAAATTTTGCCCATCCCACAAATTTATGCAAAGACACCCAAGACTGTCTTAGTTCTCACCAAGTCTGTATCGTGTCAATGCGAGAACGACTACCATCGCCGTGTACAACTATAATCGCCTTGGATTCGACAAGACCGCTGAGTGAACGACTACTTTCTCTATGACACGAGTCTTAATACCTCCATAACGTCCTCGACGACCGCGAACATCTACGGAGTGTGTACGAATACCGTCGTCAAAGACACGTGTACAACTATTTCGTCGATGAGTGACCACGATGAGACGAATGCATGTGGGTATGAGATGGTTGCACATATATGATGCATGCATTATATAGGATGCGTGAGTACCTCTTTGCTATGCCGCCGATGCGTGGGAACCTGGTAACCGGGATCGCCGCACCATCTTTGCATTGTTGGGGAATGTTGCATGGGAAACAAAAATTTTCCTACGCACACGCAAGATCTATCCATGGTGATGAGCATCTACGAGAGGGAGAGTGGATCTACATACCCTTGTAGATCGCTAAGCGGGAAGCGTTAAGAAACGCGGTTGGTGTAGTCGAACGTCTTCGCGATCCAAATCGTCGAGCGTCTCGCGATCTCATCACGATCCGTCCTGCGATCCAATCACGATCCATCCCGCGAAGTTGTCACTATCCATCCCGCGATCTCATCATGATCCGTCTCGTGATCTCATCACGATCCGTCCTGCGATCTTGTCACGATCAGTCTCGCAATCTTGATCACGGTCCTTCCGATCTAGCGCCGAACGAATGGCACCTCCGCGTTCAGCACACGCACAGCTTGATGATGATCTCCGCCTTCTTGATCCAGCAAGAGGGAGCGGAGAGGTAGAAGAGTTCTCCGGCAGCATGATGGCGCTGCGGCGATGGTGGTGGAGCTATTCCGACAGGGCTTCGCCTAAGCATTATAGAAAACCGATCTAGAGGAGAAACTATGCACTAGAGGAACGGGTAGCACGTGGCTGAAAAATCTGTGCCAAAACCCTAAAATCCTCTAGTATATATAAGAGGAGAGGAGGAGGAGTCTTGGCTGCCAAAAAGCCAGCCCTTGGGTCGGCCCAAGTGGGGAGGAGACGAGGACTCCTCCTCCAATCCTAGTAGGACTAGGATTCCTCCTTTTTTGGCCTTTTTCCACCTTTTTCCCTTTGGGCTTTTTCTCCCAGCCGCATGGGCCTCGTGTGGGACATCCACCAGCCCAAAAAAGGATGGTATTTACTCTCCCACAGCCCATGAAATACCCCTCCCGGTGGTCTCTTGGTACACTACCGGCACTCTCGGTACATTACCGATTAGCCCGAAACTTGTCTGACGACCAAAATGGGACTTCCTATATATCGATCTTTACCTCCGGACCATTCCGGAGCTCCTCGTGATGTCCACGATCTCATCCGGCACTCTGAACAACCTTTCGGTCACCACCATACATAACTCTATACTATCGAAACGTCACCGAACCTTAAGTGTGCAGACCCTACGGTTTCGAGAACTATGTAGACATGACCGAGAAACCTCTAAGGTCAATAACCAATAGAGGGACCTGGATGCCCATATTGGTTCCTACATATTCTACGAAGATCTTTATCGGTCGAACCTCTGTGTCAAGGATTTAGTTAATCCCATATGATGTTCCCTTTGTTCTTCGGTATGTTACTTGCCCGAGATTCGATCGTCGGTATCTCCATACCTAGTTCAACCTCGTTACCGGCAAGTCTATTTACTCATTCCATAATACAAGATCCCATGACTAACACTTAGTCACATTTCTTGCAAGGCTTGTTGTGATGTTGTATTACCGAGTGGGCCCTGAGATACCTCTCAGTCACACGGAGTAACAAATCCTAGTCTTGATCCATGCCAACCCAACAGACACCCTCGAAGATACCTGTAGAGTACCTTTATAGTCACCCAATTATGTTGCGACGTTTGATACACACAAGGCACTCCTCTGGTGTCAGTGAGTTGCATGATCTCATGGTCATAGGAACAGATACTTGACATGCAGAAAATAGTAGCATTAAACTGACACGATCATATGCTACGTTTGTAGTTTGGGTCTTGTCCATCCCATCATTCTCCTAATGATGTGATCCCATTATCAAATGACATCTCATGTCAATGGCTAGGAAACCTTAACCATCTTTGATCAACGAGCTAGTCTATTAGAGGCATACTAGGGACATGGTTTTGTCTATGTATCCACACATGCAAATAAGTCTCCGATCAATACAATTATAGCATGGATAATAAACAATTATCATGAACAAGGAAATATGATAATAACTAATTTATTATTGCCTCTAGGGCATATTTCGAACAGTCTCCCACTTGCACTAGAGTCAATAATCTAGTTCACATCACCATGTGATTTGCATTGTTATGAATCTAACACCCAATGAGTTCTGGGGCTCGATCATGCTTTGCATGTGAGAGAGGTCTTATAGTCAATGGGTCTGCGACATTCAGGTCCGTGTGTACTTTGCAAATTTCTATGTCAAACCGTAAACACTGCTACCACAATCCACTTGGTACTATTCCAAATGGCTGCTCCACTATACGTATCCAGATTGCTACTACGAGTCATCCGGAATTGTGTTAAAGCTTGCATCGACGTGACTCTTTACGACGAACACTTTATCACCTCCATAATCGAGAAACATCTCCTTTAGTCTTTTAGTTACTAAGGATAATCTTAACCGCTGTCCAGTGCTCCATTCCAGGATCACTTTGAAACCTTCCGGCCATACTTATGGCAAGGCTGACATCAGGTCTTGTGCACAACATTGCATACATGATAGAGCCTATGGCTGAAGCATAGGGGATGACACTCATCTTTTCTCTATCTTCTGCAGTCACTGGGCATTGAGTCTTACTCAATTTATACCTTACAAATCAGGTGAGAACTCTTTCTCTGACTGATCCATTTTGAGCTCTTTCAAAATCTTGTCAAGGTATGTACTCATTGAAAGTCTCATCAAGTATCTTGATCTATCTCTATAGATCTTGATGCTCAACAATTAGGTAGCTTTATCTAGGTCTTCCTTTGAAAAACTCTTTTCAAACAACCCTTTATGCTTTCCAGAAATTCTATATCATTTCCGATCAACAATATGTCAACCACATATGCTTATCAGAAACTCTACAGTGCTCCCACTCACTTTATTGTAAATACAAGTTTCTCGTAAACTTTGTATAGACTCAAAAACTTTAATCACCTCATGAAAGTGTATATTCCAACTCCGAGATGCTTGCTTCAGTTCATAGAAGGATCACTGAAGCTTGCACACCTTTTAGCATCCTTAGGACTGACAAAACCTTCTGGTTGTATCACATACAACCTTTCCTCATGAAAGGAAACGATGTTTTGGCATCCATCTGCCAGATTTCATAATTGAAAAATGCAGCAACTGCTAACATAATTCTAACAGACTTTAGCATCGCTACGAGAGAAAGTCTCATCGCAGTCAACTCCTTAAACTTGTCGGAAACTTCTTTGCGACAAGTCGAGCTTTATAAATGGTGACATTCACCATCAGCGTCTGTCTTCATTTTAAAGATCCATTTGTACTCAACGACCTGCCATCCAACAAGCAAGTCTACCAAAGTCTATACTTGGTTTTCATATATGGATCCTTTCTCGGATTTCATGGCCTCTAACCATTTGTCGGAATCCGGGCCCATCATCGCTTCTCCACAGCTCATAGGTTCATTGTTGTCCAACAACATGACCTCCAAGACAGGGTTGTCATACCGCTCAGGAGCAGTACACATCCTTGTCGACCTACGAGGTTCGATAGTAACTTGATCCGAAGCTTCATGATCATCATCATTTACTTCCTCTTCAACTGACGTATGTTCCATAGAAACATCTTTCTGCGCTGCGCTACTCTCTGGTTGAAACAAAGGTTCAACAACCTCATCAAGTTCTATCCTCCTCCCTCTCAATTCTTTCGAGAGAAACTTTTTCTCGGGAAAGGACCCGTTTTAGCAACAAACACTTTATGCTTGGATCTGAGATAGAAGGTTCACCCAACTGTTCTTAGGGTATTCTACGAAGATGCATTTGTCCGCTTTGGGTTCGAGCTCAGTAGGTGAAAACATTTTCCACACAAGCGTCGCAGCCCCAAATATCAAGAAATGACAGCTTAGGTTTCTATCAAACCATAATTCACACGGTGTCATCTCAACAGATTTAGATGGTGCCCTATTTAAAGTGAATGTAGTTGTCTCTAATGCACAATCCCAAAATTATAGTAGCAAAACGATAAGAGACATCATAACATGCACCATATCCAATAGAGCACGATTATGACGTTCGGACATACCATCACACTATGGTGTTCCAGGTGGTGTGTGTTGTGAAACAACTTTCAAATTGTCTAAAGTTGTATGCCAAACTCGTAACTCAGATATTCACCTCCGCGATCATATTGCAGATATTTTTATCTTCTTGTCACGATGATCTTAAACTTCACTCTGAATTTGCTTGAACTTTTCAAACAATTCAGACTTGTGTTTCATTAAGTAAACATACACTATATCTACCCAAATCATCAATGAAGGTAAGAAAATAACGATATCCACCGCACTCTACAAGACTCATTGGATTGCATACATCAACATATATCATTTCCAATAAATCACTTGCCCGCTCCGTCAAACCAGAAAACGGGGTCCTTAGTCATCTTTGACCAAGAGACATGGTTCGCATGTCTCAACCGTTCAAAATCGAAAGAGTCCAAAGATCCATCATCATGGAGTTTCTTCATGTGTTTTATACCAATATGACATTTAGCGGCAGTGCCACAAGTATGTGGTACTATCATTATTAACTTTGCATCTTTTGGCATCAATGTTATGAACATGTGTATTACTACGATCAGGATTCAACAACCATTCTCACTGGGTGCATGACCATTGAAGGTCTTATTCATGTAAACAGAATAACCATTATTCTCTAACTTAAATGAATAACCATGTTGCAATAAACATGATCTAATCACGTTCATGCTCAACGCAAAACACCAAATAACACTTATTTAGGTTTGTTAGTAATCCCGAAGGTAGAGAGAGTGTGCGATGTCGATCATATCAACCTTGGAAACACTTCCAACACACGTCGTCACCTCACCCTTAGCTAGTTCTCCGTTTATTTCGTAGCTTTTATTTCGAGTTACTAACATTTAGCAACCGAACTGGTATCCAATACCCACGTGCTACTAGGAGTACTAGCAAGGTACACATCAATAACACGTATATCAAATATACTTCTGTTGACGTTGCCAGCCTTCTTATCTACCAAGTATCTAGGGTTGTTCCGCTTCAGCGACCGCTCTCCTCATAATCGAAGCACTTAGTCTCGGGTTTGAGTTCAACTTTGGGTTGCTTCACTGGAGCAGCAACTGACTTTCCATCCATGAAGTTTCCCTCCTTGCTCTTCTCGAAACTAGTGGTTTTGCTAACCATCAACACTTGACGCTCCTTCTTGATTTCTACCTTCGCGGTGTCAAACATCGCGAACAACTCAGGGATCATTATTTCTATCCCTAGCGTTTTATAGTTCATCACCAAGTTCTAGTAGCTTAGTGACAGTGACTTGGAGAAGTATATCAATCACTATCTTATCTAGAATATCAACTCCCACTCGATTCAAGTGATTGTAGCACCCAGACAATCTGAGCACATGCTCAACGATTGAGCTATTCTCCTTCATCTTGTAGGCAAAGAATCTTGTTGGAGATCTCATATCTCGCAACATGGGCACGAGCCTGAGATCCTAATTTCAGCTCTTAGAACATCTCATATGTTCTGTGACGTTCAAAATGTTTCGGAGCCTCAATTCTAAGTCGTAATGCATGATGCACTAAACTATCAAGTAGTTATCAGAAGGTGCCTGTCAGATGTTCACAACATCTACAAACAATGCTAGAGGGGTTGGCGCATCGAGCGGCGCATGAAGGACATAAGCCTTCTGTGCAGCAATGAGGACAATCCTCAGATCATGGACCCAGTCCGCAATATTGCTACCAACATCTTTCAACTCTATTTCCCTAGGAACATATAAAAATTCAAGGGAGCTACAGCGTGAGCAAGTAATCTACAACATAATTTGCACAGACACTATTGACTATGTTCATGATAATGAGTTCAATTAATCATTACTTAAGAACTACCACTAAAATGGACATCCCTCCAGTCATTCGAGTGATACATGATCCAAATTCATCAACTCAAGTCCGATCATCACATGAGTTGAGGTGGTTTCAATGGTGAACATCATCATGTTCATATCTACTATATGACTCATGTTCGACCTTTCGGTCTCTTGTGTTTTGAGGCCATGTCTGTACATGCTAGGCTCGTCAAGTTTAACCCGAGTGTTCTGCATGTGCAACACTGGCTTGCACCCGTTGTATGTGAACGTAGAGTCTATCACACCCGATCATCACGTGGTGTCTCGACATGAAGAACTTTCGCAAAGGTGCACACTCGGGGAGAACACAATTTATCTTGAAATTAAGTGAGGGATCACCTTATAATGCTACCGTCGTCCTAAGCAAAACAAGGTGCATAAAAGGATTAACATCACATGCAAATCATAAGTGACATGATATGGCCATGAACTTGTGCTTTTGATCTCCATCATGAAAGCACCGACATGATCTCCATCGTCACCGGCATGACACCATGATCTCCATCATCTTGATCTCCATCAACGTGTCGCCATCAGGGTTGTCGTGCCCAACATGCTTCTACTACTATTGCTACCATTTAGCGATAAAGTAAAGCTTTACATAGCGCTTAATGATTGACACGCAGGTCATACAATAATTAAAGACAACCCTATGGCTCCTGCCGGTTGCCGTACTCATCGACATGCAAGTCGTGATAATCTATACATCACATGATCATCTCATACATCACATATATCACATCATGTAATTGGCCATATCATATCACAACATACCCTGCAAAAACAAGTTAGACGTCCTCTAATTGTTGTTGCATGTTTTACGTGGCTGCTACGGGTATCTAGAAAGAACAATTTTCATCTACGCAGAAACCACAACGGTGATACACTACTTGCTTTTCAACCTTCTCAAGGACCGCCTTTGTCGAATCCGATCCAACTAAAGTGAGAGAAACTGGCACCCACAAGCCATCTATGCAACAAGTTGCGGTCGAGGGAACCGGTCTCTCGTAAGCATACGAGTAATATTGGTTCGGTCCGCTTCTTCTCACAATACCGCTGAACCAAAATCCGACCAAGGGAGGAAGCAATCTAAGCATCAACGCCCACAAACTCTTTGTGTTCTACTCAAGATCTCATCTACACATAGACCTAGCTCATGATGCCACTATTGGGGAACGTTGCATGGGAAACAAAAAAATTCCTACGCACACGCAAGATCTATCCATGGTGATGAGCATCTACGAGAGGGAGAGTGGATATACATACCCTTGTATATCACTAAGCGGGAAGCGTTAAGAAACGCAGTTGGTGTAGTCGAACAACTTCGCGATCCAAATCGCTGAGCGTCCCGCGATCTCATCACGATCCGTTCCGCGATCCAATCACGATCCGTCCCGCGCACTCATCACGATCCGTCCCGCGATCTTATCATGATCCGTCCCGCAAACTCATCACGATCTGTCCTGTGATCTCATCACGATCCGTCCCGGGATCTCGTCATGATCAGTCTCGCAATCTTGATCACGGTCCTTCCGATCTAGCGCCGAATGGATGGCACCTCCGCATTCAGCACACGTACAGCTTGATGACGATCTCCGCCTTCTTGATCCAGCAAGAGGGAGCGGAGAGGTAGAAGAGTTCTCTCGCAGCATGATGGCGCTGTGGCGATGGTGCAGCTATTCCGGCAGGGCTTCGCCTAAGCACTATAGAAAACCGATCTAGAGGAGAAACTATGCACTAGAGGAACGGGTAGCACGTGGCTGAAAAATCTATGCCAAAACCCTAAAATCCTTTAGTATATATAGGAGGAGAGGAGGAGGAGGCTTGGCAGCCAAAAAGACAGCCCTTGGGTCGGCCAAAGTGGGGAGGAGAGGAGGACTCCTCCTCCATTCCTAGTAGGACTAGGATTCCTCCTTTTTTTGGCCTTTTTCCACCTTTTTCCCTTTGGGCTTTTTCTCCCAGCCGCATGGGCCTTGTGTGGGACTTCCACCAGCCCACAAAAGGCTGGTATTTACTCTCCCACAGCCCATGAAGCCTCTTGGGTCGAAATACCCCTCCCGGTGGTCTCCCGGTACACTACCGGTACTCCCGGTACATTATCGATTAGCCCGAAACTTTTCCGGCGACAAAAATGGGACTTCCTATATATCAATCTTTACCTCCGGACCATTCCGGAGCTCCTCATGATGTCCGGGATCTCATCTGGGACTCCAAACAACCTTTCGGTCACCACCATACATAACTCTATAGTACCGAAACGTCACCGAACCTTAAGTGTGCAGACCCTGCGGGTTCGAGAACTATGTAGACATGACCGAGACACCTCTAAGGTAAATAACCAATAGAGGGACCTGGATGCCCATATTGGTTCCTAAATATTCTACGAAGATCTTTATCGGTCGAACCTCTATGTCAAGGATTCAGTTAATCTCGTATGATGTTCCCTTTGTTCTTCGGTATGTTACTTGCCCGAGATTCGATCATCGGTATCTCCATACCTAGTTCAACCTTGTTACCAGCAAGTCTCTTTACTCATTCCGTAATACAAGATCTCGTGACTAACACTTAGTCACATTGCTTGCAAGGCTTGTTGTGATTTTGTATTACCGAGTGGGCCCTGAGATACCTCTCCGTCACACGGAGTAACAAATCCCAGTCTTGATCCATGCCAACCCAACAGACACCCTCGGAGATACCTGTAGAGTACCTTTATAGTCACCCAGTTACGTTGCGACATTTGATACACACAAGGCACTCCTCCGGTGTCAGTGAGTTGCATGATCTCATGGTCATAGGAACAGATACTTGACATGCAGAAAACAGTAGCATTAAACTGACACGATCATATGCTACGTTTGTAATTTGGGTCTTGTCCATCCCATCATTCTACTAATGATGTGATCCCATTATGAAATGACATCTCATGTCAATGGCTAGGAAACCTTAACCATCTTTGATCAACGAGCTAGTCTATTAGAGGCATACTAGGGACATGGTTTTGTCTATGTATCCACACATGCAAATAAGTCTCCGATCAATACAATTATAGCATGGATAATAAACGATTATCATGAACAAGGAAATATGATAATAACTAATTTATTATTGCCTCTAGGGAATATTTCCAACATGCATGACATGCACACGACCACACTTTCTTTTGCATCGGCATCTCAATGACTTGCCAAAAACGGAACGTTGCAGTGGCATCATTTTCGTTTCCGTTACCGTGGCACCCCTTTCCTTCCGCCATGATGACAAATGCCCCATATCACATCATATGACTTTATGTTTATCAAATTGCATTGATTTGATCATGTCATCTTCATCCATGTAAAAACATTTAGAATATTGTTTGCAATAAAAATTGCCTAATAACATGCTAAATGGTTTATGTCATAACTAAATAGCCGTAGCTCCAATTAAGATGTTCCACATATGTAACTTGCCAACGAAAATGTGTAGAATCTAATGGTGCACTTTATTTTTCTGTTTAACAAATATAGAATATGGTTAGTTCAGATCTGGACCAATTTTGAAATTGACATATGGGGTCGTTTCGGAAATACTATAAGTTGTTTCCAGCCTCATTTAAGATGCCTAGGTAGATAGTTTATTTACGCTTCACCTCTTGCCATGTTTAACAACATTTGATATTGTCATGTACCTAAACGGGAGAGAACTAAGTAATTCAAATGTGGAGTGTCGGCAATATGCAACTCGTTGCATATTGAACTTCACTTTAATGTGTAGCAATTGTTTGATGTGATTTGCCATGCCTTGCATATTTAAATCAGACATGCATCATATTTGTTTGCGCATCATGTCATGCATATGTTGTGGTGTATCATGTGTTGATTGTTTGTTCCGGATTGCTTCATCTCGATAGAGTTCCGAAAGCATTTGGAGTGTGAGGATTCGCTCGACTACACCTGTTCGTCTGCTTCACAGATTCGTTCTTCTTCCAAGCGGGATTTTAGGGAAGATGACACATTTACGTGGATACCACTACTACCATTGTCGGATTTCGGGCTCCACAAAATCCTTAAGATTCGAACACAGGGGCGTGTGCGAAGATCCCTACAGCCTCGCCTGACCTAGCTCGCTACTCGATGAACACAACAAAGAACTCACACAAGGACGGGGAGGAGGATGAACACGACAGTTTACCCAGGTTTGGGCCACTGCGAAGCATAATACCCTACTCCTACTTTGGTGGATTGCTCCTTGTGGTGTTCGAGTCCTGGGTCGATAGGGTTCTCCTGTGGGTAGGCTCCTACTACCGCTACGAAGCTCACTACTTGATACCAAGTACAGTGTTTCGGGGCCTCCCGAGGGCTCTCAGTGGTGTTCAAGGCTCCTTGTGGTTTGGTGAGTGGTGGAGTTTGTCGATAGGGTTCAGATGGAACCGACCCGGATCCCCCTCTATGAAGCAGCCTACCCTCTATTTATAGTGGTGGCCTGGGTCCTCTTCCCTTATCGCAATGGCGGGCAGGGATACTACAACGGCCTATTTTGAAGGGGGACAGGGGTTCCTGCTCTCCCTGCCCAAAGGCGGTCTTCGCTTGCAATGTAATTGTCTGCGCCGCAGGGACGGGCTCAGCGATGACGTCCGTCCTGCGAAGCTGGTGGTTGTGGTCTTGTTGCACCAGAATGGAAACCTTTGGGGGTGCTTTGGGAACCCGCGTATATCCTTGCTCTCTTTGCACCAGAGGGGAAACTGCACCACCTGACGCACTGGTGCTTGCCTGTCCTTCCTTGTGTCATCTTTGACTCCTAAGGCCGGGCCTTGCATAGATATCTCCGCCGCTCCGGAGGGGTCCTGAGGAGGCCCATCCTTCGTGAGTCTTATCGTTGTTCTTCCTCGCGAGGCCAGGGCCCTCGAGGGGGCCTTCTCTTGAGTGGGGCCTCGCCTGGTCGCATTCGGCAGATGAAGTGGGCCATGTCCTAGGCCACAGGCAGGCATGTCTAGGTACCCCCGTTTCTAGAACACCGACAGTAGCCACCGGGCCAAAGGCACGCCCGGGCTGGCTTACGGGCGAAGCCTGGAGGACGGTCCGAAGTGCCGCGGGTCCCCAAACGCCTGCGGGCCAGGCTTGGCACGCGTCGAACGACCAGGCGGCGACGCCTCCGCTCCACGAGGCATCCGGAAACGCTCCCGGTTAAACTGACACGATGTCCCGGCGCTGCGCTGGCTATCATTGCTCTTCATTAAGTGTTGCTACTACTGCTGCTCCGGGCCACGCGGATGTGACCCTTCAATGGGCCGAGCGCCCCCGTAATGTGAGGGGGCGCCGGGCGGTCTTTGGCTGTATATAAACTGACGAGGTCGAGAAAACCGTCAACAGCCTTTACCTTCTCTGTCTCCACACCATTGAACCATTCCCTCCCAGCAATGGCGTCGACGAGGAAGTTCTCTGCTACAGAGAAGGGGAAGGCTCCCGGGGATGGCCTTGCCACCCCGCCGCCTCGGCAGGGCCACGGTCGCCCCTGGAAATACGCCGTGGAGCCGGGGGCAGCTCCTGGCGAGCGCAGCTGTGCTCCTGCACGCCACGGCGGCCGTGGGGGAACACCGTCCAGCATGGGCGACCTCGACGGTGAATGTGGTGGCGGCCGAGGTGGGAGGTCGGTGATGGCTACCTGGCCGCCGCGCTCGCGGATCCATTCGACCGACTCGGCCCTGGAGTTCGTGACGTGGGCGTTCATGCCGAAAGTAACCTGGTTCCAGCTTCCGAGCTGCTTTGCGGAGGCCTTGCCCACTGGCATGCTTGCCGGCCTATGGCTGCAGGCCGACGGCTGCTGCAGCGGGGCGTCTTAGGTGGAGGTTGAGGTCACCCCGAAGGCTATGTGTAACTGAACTATGGGTGGCAAGCGTTCGCCCGCGCCCACGACTTGAGGGGGAGGCACAGCTTCCACTTCAAGTAGGATGGGGAGGCGACGCTCTTCGTCAAGTTCTTCGGGGGAGAGGGCGAGTGCGTGGGGTGCTGCCCGGAAGACGTCAGCCGCAGTGATCCTGGGGATGAGCTTGCCCTTCATGACGTGCGCCACAATGACACCCCCTCCTAGGAGAGCCCGAGCGATAGCAGCTATGGCGCACCGCCACGCTGATCTCGGGTCTCGGGTGGTCGTCCGCCGCTGAGGCGCCGTTCTCCCGCTCCAGGGATGTCCGCCCCGGCACGCTTTCGTGGGGCCGTGAAGGAGGAGGTGGACACCGACTAAACGTCGGTATGCTGGCGTCGGGCTCCTGAGGCTACATCCCCCATGCAGCTTCTCACTTTCTTTCTCCTCCTTTTCTTTTGCACCTGCAACACAAGAACTAAGGGGGCCCTGAGGGCGTGTAACACATTCGGGCGCCTGCTCCTTTTTATTAGTATCTTCTGCATTTCATCAACTAGAGTCGCCTCCCGATCTTAATTAGGATACTTAGCTTGATAGACCCGCGGTAGCCTTTCGGGTTGTGGGGTGCGGCTGTGGTGCCCGGAGGTTCTGTGCTCCCGGTGGGTTTCTTCTTCTTGCGGTTGAGGTGAGTTAGGGGCTCTGACGATGCCCTGTGTCTGCGGGTCCCAGTCCCGTGCATTTCCCTACCATCGCGGGGTGCGACCATCTTACCCTGGACGCTCCTCATGAGGCGGGGCCCCGACCTCCTTATACCGACCGGAAACCAAGGATGACACCAGGGGGTCGAGTGGCCTTATGACTGGTAAGGGTATAGTGGCGCGATGCTCAGGAGCCCCCTTTGACACTCAAGCAGCTTTACGTCAGCAGGTCCCAGTCCCGCGCATTTCCCTACCATCGAAGGGTATGACCATCTTACCATGGATGTTCCTCGCGAGGCGGGGCCCCGGTACTCCTGATGCCGACCAGAAACCAAGGACGACACCAGGAAGTCGGGTGACATTATGACTGGTTAGGCTCCTGAGGTGCGATGCTCAGGAGCCCCCTTAGACTCTCAAGCACTCCCCGCAGATTCTGCTTCATGCTCCAGGAAGGCTGGCCTTCATGAGGCTTTGAGTTGTAGTTCAAGCACCCCTGCGTCGATAGGTCCCAGTCCCACACATTTCCCCACCACGTTGGGTACGACTGGAAACCAAGGACACACTTCACGGGGTGAAGCCCCAACACTCCTGATGCACCAGGAGGGTCGAGTGGCATTGCGACCGGTAAGGCTCCTAAGCCAGGATGCTCAGGATCCCCCTTAGACGCTCAAGATGTCCGAAGAAAAATTTGTTTCCTTTCCAAGATGGCGCGTCAGGCCAAGAATGGAGCCTCTGGGCGAGTACGAGGCGGCATGCACGACATGTGCCTACTAACCCACCCGTGAGTACCATGCGAGGATATGGGCGCCAAGGCCTTGGCGAGGTCTAAGCATCGTGGCCCCTAGGCCCCACTCACGAGGTACAAGGGGGAGGGGAGCAGGCGAATGCTTTACTTGGAGGAACAAAACGACATAAGAGATGGCAATGAAAACAAATCTTTGACCTTTTTGACCAAAACACGATTTGGAAAGACCTCGGGTTTCATTTCATAAAGGCTGGTAAATCCAAACAAGAGAAACGCAAATAATGGCTGCGTCCGACACTTAGATTGGCCTTCGTCTTCCCCTAGCGCTGAGCGTAGGGCATCCACATTGCATGGGCATAGCCATTGATGGACACTGTTGTCTTCTCCGTCAGCTCTGAGCTGTCGCTGCCACATTTCATGGGAGGGACCCCTCCGCATCCTCGGGGGGCCCCAGGCATGTACAGCTCGCTCATTATTACGTGAGAGTGTCACGGGTAGAACTTTTGGAGGTGCTGGATGTTCGAGGCGTTCTGGATGGGGACCCCGTGCTAAGTCTCCAGGCACCCGGTTCCCGACCTAGAGACATGAGCGAGCTTGAACGGGCACTCCCACATGGGTGAGAGCTTGTGCAAGCCTTCCCTGGAGAGAACCCACCTCAGGAGCGGATGTTGCGGCAATGGTAGCACCGTAAGGCTTGCTGATACTGCGTAGCTCGGAGCGAGGCCCGACGACACGCCTCCTCTCCAAGCACGAGGTCCGTTCCCCACCCAGTATCCTGACACTCCTTGTCAAATTCCAAGACCCATGGGGATCAGTGCTTGATCTCATGCAGAAGGACTGCTTCAGCTCCATATACGAGGAAGAACGGGGTTTCGCCGGTGGGCTTGGTTGTGGTGGTGCGGATGGACCAGAACACCGACTGAAGCTCATCGATCCAACCTCTGCCGCAAGCTTCAAGCTTCTTCTTGAGGCTTATTTCCTTGAGGCCCCACAGGACCTCTGTGTTGGCGCGCTCCGCCTGGCCGTTGCTCCGCGGGTGGCCCAACGAAGCATAACATATCTGTGTTCCAAGGTTAGCAAAATAAGTCTTGAAGAGGTGGCTTGTGAATTGCAAACCGTTGTTGGTGATGATGCGGTTGGGGACGCCGAAGTGGTTCACGAGCCCTTGATGAACTTGACGGCCGATCCGGCCGGGATGGTGCGCACGAGTTCCAGCTCCGCCCACTTGGTGATATTTGTTGATGGCGACGTAGAGGTAGCGGTACCCGCCCGCTGCTCGCGGAAAGGGCCCCAGTATGTCTAGTGTCACATCCCTAGTTAGCTTTGCTCAGGTTAGCATGTGTGTGCATCATGTTTTCATTTTGCATCAATTTGAAATGGGGATTAACATAAACCCTAGCACCTCACCTGAATAAAACCAATTCAAGTGTGGTGAAAAGTCAACAAATCCAAAATGCCCATCAAAAATGCCCCCCATGTCTGATAAATGCTAACATTAATATATCAGGGGGCACTCTAATTTTTAGAAATATGTGTCATTTTAAAATAACTAATAAAGCTACTGAAAATGGCAAATAAAGCATTATAATTATTTTAGACATTCAAAATATTCTGAAACTTTTTGTATGGGTTTGAAACATTCAAGCTAACCTAGCAAAATATTTCAACATATTTTGAATTAGGTTTTGAGGCCTGGAAAGAATAAAACAAATGTCAGAAAAGAAAACAGAAACAATAATAAGAAAAAAGAAAGGAAGTTTACCTCAGGGCCAGGCCAGGCCGGCCCATCTGGCCTAGGGAGGTCATCGTCCTCCTGGCGGCCAGGAGGCCGAGCGCATGCTCGCCGTGCGCCCGCGCCGGAGCTGCCATGCAGCTCCTTGCATGCCTGCCTCCCTGTCGCGCTGGCGGGTGGGATAAGGATGTGCTGCTGCCCCGATCCATCCCTCCTCCCAGTCGCCCTCTGCCTCTGCCTCTCCTCTCCCTCCGTCGCCATGGCCATCACCTTTGCTCGCTTGCCGCTGTAGTCATAGCCCCTCCCGTGCCCCCTAGCCTACCAGGAGCTCCGCCTCGACGTCCTCAACCTCTGCACCGAGACACGCACCGCCGAAGCCCCTAGAGCGACGACCTCGTCCTCTTCTTCCTCCTCGGTCCGAGCACCACCGCCGACGATTCGCCGCCTTCGAGCCTTCCTCGAGCATGCTCTCGATGACTTTGCCCCCACCATGAGCCTTCGGATCGTTTCCCCCTCTCCCCCGGTCGATTCCCCCACCGTAGCCCTTGACTCCATTGGCACACGAGGTGCTCCGCCACACGAGCTCGACGTCGGTGTCGCTCCGGTGATCAGGTGGTCCTTCCGAGGCCACCATCGAGTTCATGGGGCTGCGTAGAGGCTGTAGGTTCCCCGCCCTGGTCGATTAGCACGCCAGAGCGATGAGCCAATGCTCACCTGAACTCCGGCGGTCGCCAAGCTCAACGCCGGCGATGCTCCGATCCACCTCAGCCGCTGGGGTGTGTCCAATTCAAAGCGCGCGTGCGTGCTGGTTTGATAGGAGCCATCCGCTGTCAAAATGGCCGCTAGAGGAGGCTTTCTGACCCCCTCCGCTGTTCCTGACGTCACCGGCGGCTCAACGCCGGTGAGTCAACCTGTTTGACCGTGGGGGTTGACACCTGGGTCAACTGGCAAGTGGGGCCCGACCCTGTTAATTAAGTTTAGTTTAAAAAATATTAATTAATTAAATTAATTAACCTAACGGCCCACTACAGTGGACCCCCTTCTAATTAATTAGTGGTTAGTAATTTAATTAACCCATGTTAGTGACTGAGTCACTGACCAGTGGACCCCACTGGTCAGGTTTGACTTGTCAACGAGCTGTTGACCAGCTGACATCATGCTGACCTCATGCTGATGCATTAAAGGAATTTGTGATTTAAATTAATTCCAGAAAATAGTTAACACTTAGAAAAATCATAGAAATTAATCGCTAACTCACATTGAAATAATTTATATATGAAAATTTATCAAAAAAATCCAATGAATCCAATGGTGCTGTTATCATTCATGTTAGAGCAACCCATGTAGATGAACATTGACATTTAGCAATTGGACAATATATGGAATATTAAATGGAGAACGATTTTGAACCTATATTCAAATCGACTCCATTTAACTTGAATAATAGTTGCATTAGCTCATCCGTTCATGTTGCCATGACATGATCATGCATCATACTGTTGCACTTGCCGTGTATTGATTGTTACCTATCTGCATTGTGGTAGGCCCTGCTTCCGAGGATACCCCCGAGTATCCTAACGAAGGAGAGTACCTTCCTACTTCCTAGCAAGGCAAGCAACCCCATTGATCATTCTGATATCATCCCATTCTCTCGCTCCTGCTCTTGTTTATTGCATTAGGACAAACATTCAATTGTCTGTCATATGCGGTAGATGAACCCATTCCTCTGCATGACCTGTCATTGTCACAATAAATAGCTAAACCTTGCAACCTAGCATACCTGGTAGATGCTTGATACATGATGCGCTTTACCTACTTTGCTTGCTACGCTTGCTATACTTAGAGTTGTGTCATGTCTGATTTATATGGGTGATGAACTGGAGTGAAACAGTATTGTTCTGATGTGATAAGATTAATGATAAACCTGATTTGGTAAAGGTAGCGATGACAGGCTATGTAGGAGTACATAGCGGGTTGTCTCATTGGGACCGTTCGTAGGAACTGAGTTCCGTGTATGTGATCCAAGGCTAGTTACTACCACACATTGGGTTCCGGTAACTTGATCCCTCTCAACTTATTAATCACTTAGTCCTTGGTCCAGGAGTTGCAAGTAGTTTCTGGTGTTTATAGTATGCTGGAGGCCGTGCGTAGCGCTGACCCTAGGGGTGGGTTACAACGCGATAGGCAGTGGGACGGTGTACAAAGAGTCACCCGAATGGTGGGCTTGGGAACCCTACGCACATCGTTTGTGGCCGTAGCGGAAACTTCGGCCAGACTTCCGTGCGCATTCAGTCTCAAATAGGCGATAGCCTGGACTAGAGGTCTTTTGTGATTGACGGTCATGGCCGACTCCCTCGATGGGGTTCCGCTTGAAGGTTGCTGAGGTGCATGGTTTTATGAGCACACATCGATAAGTGGCGAGAGCGTGTGTGAAGGAGTACACCCCTACAGGGTATGATTCTGTTTGAATAGCCGCGTCCTTGGATATGGACTACTTGTAGAACTTATGCTGTTCATAGACAACTTGATGGATACTCATAAAAATCTCAAGACAAGTGTGAGCTCCATGGATGTCACTCTCATAGATAACGGAAGTGAATCCATGGTGGTGTATTGATGTGGAGTTAGTGGACTCGTGTGCAATATCTAAAATTTAAACAAAGAATTAATATGTGTAGTAGGTTAGCCAAGAGTCAAAGCTGGCATTGCTGCATAAACTCCACCACTCCCCTTGTTGAAACATGAGCATGAATAGACTAGGTATGCTTTAAAGACTCGCTGAGTACGTTTGTACTCATGTTTGCTTGATAAATGTTGCAGATGAGACTCAGGACCCATCAGGTGGGTCCTACCTAGATGTCGCCGCCGCCGAATTTCTGGTGTCCTAGCTACGACCTTATGCCCTGTGGCGGGCTGTAGATAGTCATGCCATGTGCCTTTTTACCCTTTCATCTGTCTGTGCTTAGACAGCTTTATGATTCCGCTTGGTTTGTATGAACTTGCTTGTATGACCTGAGTGTCGGGTCATGTGACCCCTACTTGTAAGAACATATTATGCAAGGCTCCTCTAAGCCTCTTAAATAAAAGTTGTGTTGTTGTATGGTTATGTTGTGATGCCATAGTTGTATCTATGCATACCGGGCATGTCATGCGTATGTGTGACGTGCAATGGTATGTATGGGATCCGATGCCTAGCCATGTGCCTTGAGTAGTACTCTTTACGGGGAACTGCCTCTTTGTGCTTCCACCGAGCCTTGGTAGCTTGCTATTGCTTCGGACACATTGATTGACCGGCATGTATCCTTCTTTGCTGCTATGTCTGTTCCTTCGGGGAAATGTCTCGCAGTGTAACGGAGTCCCTGTAGCCTCCTACGACTCGTCTACGTGCAGTGATGACATTTATGTCCCACGACGTAATGGAGTCCTTGTAGCTTTCTATGACTTGTCTACACACACTTGAGACCGACACCTGCATTGTTGGGTTATGTATGCCTATTCCCGTACGGATGTGCCACTTGGGTTCTATGACTAGTCATGTCGGCCCGGGTTCTCTGTCGTTTGAATACTAGCAACATATTCACATAAGTGAGCCAAAAGACGCAAACGATCCCGGCTAAGGTAAGGCTGCAGCCGTGGAGTTACCATGCGTGAGGCCGCAAAGTGATGTGATGTGTTACAGGATGGATTCCTATGACTTAGGATCGGGGTCCCATCAGCGTTGGTATTAGAGCCTGACTGAGTATAGGACTACCAAGCTAAACCGGTCGAAGTCGAGTCTAGAAACACTATAGAAATGTATGGGAATTGATTATGGAAGGGAACGTAAGGCTCTTTTTATTCCTCTTCCTGAGTTATTCTATTCCGAGTCACCCTCATCTTTTCTACGTGGCTAAGAGCTAGGCTTCTTATCTCTTTCTAAGGATGACGAGTTACTAACCATGTACTAGTAGCTAGCTTGTTCGCAAGTGGACTCCGGTATTCAATTATTGTTTGGTGTGACAATCAGTTGGATTAGAAAGTTGATTCTAGAAAGTCGAGTGGTTATGCTATCCAATCTTTTGCAGTTGTCTCAAAATATTTTTGAGCAATTACAGCCGTTATGCTATCCAATCTTTTGCAGTTGTCTCAAAATATTTTTGAGCAATTACAGCCGTTATGCTATCCAATTTCTGCTAGGATCTCTAATGCCTTTGCATCATTCTCTGTTTCAGATGCCCCCGCGTCCTTCTCGTCAGGTGGTCCGTCTGACTAGGTGCATCGATGTACCGGGTCACATGGCCATGTTGGTTAGAGTTATGATGGAGACTGGTTACCGTTGGTACCCAGAGTATACAGTGGAGGAGCAGTATCGAGATTTCAACCAGGGCCAGTACCAGTGTACTGTTAGGATATATCCATCATATCCCGAAGCTGCAGAGTCGCTCCATTGGACATATGGGTTAGGTGTCACCATAGACATGGTAGTTCAATAGTCCGCCTATACCATGTTGACTATTATGAGATCTCACCATGGACTACTACAGAACACCGAGTTTTGCTATGTTCCTGCTACTCTAGGAGGAGAGGATGGTTATCTTAGTGCAGCCTATTATGATCATTCTCATGAGGACCCAAGGCTTCAGGTGACCGCTCAGTTGTTGGAGAACAGGGATCGTGATGCATGTGCCCTTCGCATGGAGCTATATGCTACCCGTGCACGTCTTTGGACAGCCCTAACGCAGCTAGCACCTGTCATGCAGATTGGCAATGGAGATTTGGAGATGTTGAGCCCATCGCGGACTCATCTGCCAGCTCGCGTAGACTAGCCTGATGTTGTAGGCATCACTTCTCTTCGAGGACTGTTGTTGCCACCAACCAGGGGACTGAGGCCACATCCGTGTCCTTACGGTTTCCAGGGATCGCAGGCCAGGGTGTTTCCAGATACTCAGGTTCAGCTCCCGAGTCACGGGGGTAACCTACATGAAGTGTTCTACGGCGATGCTCGAGTACATGTATGTTAGTACTAGTATTGGAGTAGTCGTATTGCCACAGTCCTGCGTGTCTTGTGGGATATGACTGAGGTGAGTTGAGTTCTGGAGGTGCAGATAGATAATGTATAGGAAGCTTGTAATGCCTCCGATGAGTTGTATCATCTTTTAGTAGTTTGTACTTTAGCTTGGGCTTGTACTGAACTATGTCATGGCGTGTATGAATCATGGTGTTCATATGGCACTTTGTTCATTACCATGTTGATCGGGGTGTCTACCCATGCATGCCATGTTATCCAGTACATTCCACATCTCATGTCTTTGAGTTGATGTCTTCCTTGTCTAAGCTGTGAGTTTGTTTTCCCAGGATGGTGTCAACTAGGAATAACCTCGTGCCTTCCTTCGAGCAGGGCGAGGGAAGCTAGCCAAGGCAAGAGAACCTGCCGCAGCCGTCCTCTCTGGCGGACGTGATGCTCGAAGCTGAGCGGAATAAAAGGGAGACCAACAGGCTGTTGGAACGTATTGAGCAGAATACAACGTGTCCTCCCCGCAATGAGCATAATGATGGTGTGTCCCTCAATGACTTCATCAAGTTGTGCCCACCTAAGTTTCATCACTCGGTCGACCCGCTCGACGCTGATGACTGGCTGACCAGCATGTCCCGCAAAATTTGAGCTGCCAATGTATCTAAGGCCAACAAGGTGACTTTTGCTGCATACTTTCTAGAAGGACCTGCCAACCTATGGTCGGAAAAGTATGAAGCCATGCATCCCGCAGGCCCCGCATCAACTTGGGTAGATTTCAGTGAGGCATTCCATACCCATCACATCCCGGAAGGGCTGATGGATCGCAAGAGAGAGGAATTATGTGCCTTTACTCAGGGCAGACTGACATTGGATGCCTATAGCCGTGAGTTTGGCAACCTTGCTTGTTATGCACCAAAGGAAGTTCGACTAACGCCAAGAAGCAGGCTAGGTTCCATAAGGGACTTAATCCTGAGCTCCGTCGAGACTTGCATTTGCATGAATGCACTACCTTCCAGGCCCTCGTCAACAAGGCTATCAACGCTGAAACTGGACAGACTAACTACGGGGCAACTAAGAAGCACACCCGTGACTTCAGCCCTACATCTGGCTTAGGCTCCAACAATCGCTGGATGTGGGTGCCCAACACAGCTCTACCACCAAGGTACACCACGAGGCCATCTTTCCGGGCGCGTCACCTAGCTCAGCCCAACCCTCCAGCCATGACATTTGGAGGTCCCCTGTCAATGTTGCTCCCCATGCCATCGTTGTGTACTACAAATGTGGAGAACCAGGACACTATTCCCGTGAGTGTCCCCAAACAATGCCAAGCCGGCCGTACGTGGGAAGCCGGGAAAAGCCTTCTATGTGAAGCCAGCTCCTACTTGTGGGCGAGTGAATTATGTTTCTGCTGAAGAAGCCCTTGAGGACCCTGATGTTATCCTAGGTACGCTCCTTGTCAATAGTCATCCAGCATCCGTTCTGTTTGATACTAGAGCATCTCATTCATTCATCTCAGAAAGTTATGCACAATTACATAACATATCTTTTTGTGATATGCCTACTCCTTTAGTAGTTCAGACTCCTGGTTCAAAATGGCAAACTTCTAGAGTGAGCCATGACAATGAGATCCTTGTGGATAGGCTAGTCTTCCTAGCATCTTTGATATCCCTAAAGTCTTTGGACATCAATATCATCTTAGGCATGGATTGGATGAAAGCCCATTATGCTAAGATTGATACTCATACTAGGAATGTTCAGCTTACACATCCATCAGGTGAGATAGTTAATGTCTCCACTCGAGCTATCAAGAACCAACTCTATTCTTTTAACACTGGCCCTCTTCCAGAACTCGAAGATATTCCGGTAGTTCATGATTTTCGGGATGTCTTCCCAGAAGAACTGCCAGGAATTCCACCTGTCAGAGATGTAGAGTTTGTGATAGAGCTCATTCTAGGGACTGTCCAATAGCCAGAAGACCCTATGAGATGGCACCCTTAGAACTAGCCGAACTTAAGAAACAACTCGATGAGGCTTTGAAGAAAGGTTTCACCCGTCCTAGTTCTTCTCCTTGGGCTTGCCCCGTCCTCTTTGTCAAGAAGAAGGATGGATCGGACCGGATGGTTGTGGATTATCGGCCAGTGAATCTGGTCACCATAAAGAACAAGTATCCGCTCCCTAGGATCAACGACTTGTATGACCAACTCGCTGGATCCTTTGTCTTTTCCAAGATGGATTTGAGGTTGGGATACCATCAAATCAGAATTAGAAATGGGAACATTCCAAAAACGGCTTTTGTTACTCGTTATGGCCAATATGAGTACAACGTCATGTCCTTCGGTTTCACCAATGCCCCAGCTACTTTCTGTCACTTGATGAATTCGATCTTCATGGAGTACCTGGATAAATTCATCGTGGTTTACCTCGACGACATACTCATCTACTCAAAGAATGAACAGGAACATGACGAGCATTTAAGGCTGGTATTGATGTAACTTCGAGAGCATCGTCTGTATGCCAAATTCTCCAAGTGTGAATTTTAGTTACCAGAAGTGACCTATCTAGGCCACGTGATCTCTGGTAAAGGTATTGCTTTCAATCCTGAGAGAGTTTGGTCCGTCCTTGGTTGGTCTCAACCTGAATCGGTTAAGCAAGTTTGGAGTTTCCTTGGCCTAGGGAGCTATTGTCGCCGCTTTGTCAAGAACTTCTCCAAGGTTGCGAAGCCTCTGACTAAACTCCTCAAGAAAGATAAAAAAGTTTGAGTGGACCCCAGAATGCGAGCACGGTTTTCAGGAACTGAAAAGATGCCTGACCTCTGCTCCCGTTCTTGTGCCACCATACTTCTCAAAGGACTTTGTTATCTATTACGACGCCTCACGACAAGGATTAGGTTGCATTCTGATGCAAGATTGGCATGTGATTGCATATGCATCTCGATAGCTGCGTCCACATGAGGATAATTATCCAACACATGATCTTGAGCTTGCAGTTGTAGTCCATGCACTGAAAACCTGGCGACATTACCTTCTGGGTAATCGTTGGAAAATTTACACTAATCACCAAAGTCTGAAATATATCTTCACCCAGCCGGATTTGAATCTCAGGCAAAGATGGTGGGTTGAGTTGATTACAGATTACGACTTAGGGATAACTTACACCCCAGGGAAAGCCAATGTCATGGCTGATGCACTAAGTCAGAAGTCTTATTGTAACAACCTGATGTTACAACAAAGTCAACCACTTCCCTATGAGGAATTTCAGAAGTTGAACCTTCACATTGTTCCTCAAGGATTTCTTCCCAACCTGGTGGCGAAACCAACTCTTACGGATCAAATCATAGAATCCCAAAAGCATGATGCTGGGATATCTCGGATCAAGAAAAACATTAGGAAGGGTAATGTTAGATGCTTCTCGGAAGATGATCGGGGTGTTGTCTTCTTCAAGAACCGCTTGGTGGTCCCGAAGAAGCACCTTTTGCGGCAGCTGATCCTTAAGGAGGCTCATGATTCTCCTCTCACGATTCATCCTGGTAGTACCAAGATGTATCAGGACCTACGCCAGAGGTTCTGGTGGACTAGGATGAAGAGACAAATTGCTCAGTTAGTCGCTAACTACGACGTTTGTCGTCGCGTTAAGGTAGAACATCAAAGGCCTACTGGCACCCTTCAACCCTTAACTATTCCTAAATGGAAATGGGATAAGGTCGGTATGGATTTCATCACCTGATTTCCCAGGACCAAGAGAGGGAATAATACTATTTTTGTGGTCATTGACCATCTTTCCAAAGTGGCTCATTTTCTTCTTGTTCGGGAGAGTATAACTGCTAGCCAGCTAGCGGAGTTATACGTTTCTCGAATAGTTTATCTTCATGGTGTTCCTTTGGAGATTAATTCAGACCACAGAAGTATCTTTACTTCCCGATTCTGGGAAAGTTTCCAAAATGCTACGAGGACTCATCTATCCTTTAGCACTTCTTTCCATCGGCAGTCAAGTGGTCAAGTTGAGCGAGTCAATCAAATTCTCGAAGACATGCTCAGAGCTTGTGTTATATCCTTTGGTATGAATTGGGAGAAATGTCTTCCATTCGCCGAATTTGCTTATAACAATAGTTATTAGTCAAGCTTGGGCAAAGCCCCTTTTGAAGTTCGCTATGGACAAAGGTGTCGAACACCTCTTAACTGGTTAGAAACCGGAGAGAGGCAACTCTTTGGCCCGGATATGATCCAGGATGCGTAGGAGCAAGTTCGCATTATTCGTGAAAAGTTGAAAACAGCCCAATCTCGTCAAAAGAGCCAATATGATCGCCATCATAAGGGTGTGTCCTATGAAGTTAATGAGAAGGCTTATGTTCGGGTTACACCTCTGAAGGGTACCCAATGATTTGGTATCAAGGGCAAGTTGGCTCCTCGTTACATTGGCCCTCTTCGCATTCTCGCTAAACGAGGAGAAGTTTCCTACCAATCGGAACTCCCGCCGCATCTTTCCAAGGTTCATGATGTCTTCCACGCCTCGCAACTCAAGTGTTGCTTCTCGGACCCTATCCGCGAAGTAGACCACGAAGCGCTTGATCTCCAAGATAACCTTACATATCGAGAATACCCTGTTCGTATTCTTGATCAAGCTGAGCGTACCACTCGACGTCAAAACATCAAGTTTCTCAAGGTTCAGTGGTCACACCATTCCGAGAAGGAAGCCACATGGGAAAGAGAGGATCGCCTTCGACTAGAGTACCCCGCGCTCTTCCCGATGACTTCCAAATCTCGAGACGAGATTCTTTTGAGTGGGGGTGAGTTGTCACATCCCTAGTTAGCTTTGCTAGGGTCAGCATGTGTGTGCATCATGTTTTCATTTTGCCTCAATTTGAAATGGGATTAACATAAACCCTAGCACCTCACCTGAATAAAACCAATTCAACTGTGGTGAAAAATCAACAAATCCAAAATGCCCATCAAAAATGCCCCCCATGTCTGATAAATTCTGACATTAATATATCACGGGACACTCTAATTTTTAGAACATATGTGTCATTTTAAAATAAATAATAAAGCTTCTGAAAATGCCAAATAAAGCATTATAATTATTTTAGACATTCAAAATATTCTGAAACTTTTTGTATGGGTTTGAAATATTCAAGCTAACCTAGCAAAATATTTCAACATATTTTGAATTAGGTTTTGAGGCCTGGAAAAAAAAAACAAATGTCAGAAAAGAAAACAGAAACAGAAATAAGAAAACAAGAAAGGAAGTTTACCTCAGGCCCAGGCCAGGCTGGCCCACCTGGCCCAGGGAGTTCGTCGTCCTCCTGGCGGCCAGGAGGACGAGCGCGTGGTCGCCATGCGCCCGCGCCGAAGCTGCCACGCAGCTTGCTGCATGCCCGCCTCCCCGTCGCGTAGGCGGGTGGGATAAGGACGCGCTGCCGTCCCGATCCATCCCTACTCCCGGTCGCCCTCTACCTCTACCTCTCCTCTCCCTCTGTCGCCATGGCCGCCGCCTTCGCTCTCTCACGACCGTAGCCACAGCCCCTCCCGTGCCCCCCTAAGCCACGGCTCAACGTCGACGAATCAACCTGTTTGACCACGGGGGTAGACCCCTGGGTCAACTGGCAAGTGGGGCCCGACCCTGTTAATTAAGTTTAGTTTAAAAAATATTAATTAATTAAATTAATTAACCTAATGGCCCACTACAGTGGACTCCCTTCTAATTAATTAGTGGTTAGTAATTTAATTAACCCATGTTAGTGACTGAGTCACTGACCAGTGGACCCCACTGGTCAGGTTTGACCTGTCAACGAGCTGTTGACCAGCTGACATCATGCTGATGTCATGCTGATGCATTAAAGGAATTTGCGATTTAAATTAATATCGGAAAATAGTTAACACTTAGAAAAATCATAGAAATTAATCTGTAACAGAGATTGAAATAATTTATATATGAAATTTTTTCAAAAAAATCCAATGAATCCAATGGTGCTGTTATCATGCATGCTAGAGCAACCCATGTAGATGAACATTGACATTTAGCAATTGGACAATATATGGAATATTAAATGGAGAATGATTTTGAACCTATATTCAAATCGACTCCATTTAACTTGAATAATAGTTGCATTAGCTCATCCATTCATGTTGCCATGTCATGATCATGCATCATATTGTTGCACTTGCCGTGTATTGGTTGTTACCTATCTACATTGCGGTAGGCCCTGCTTCCGAGGATACCCCCGAGTATCCTAACGAAGGGGAGTACCTTCCTGCTTCCCAGCAAGGCAAGCAACCCCATTGATCATTTCGATATCATCCCATTCTCTCACTCCTGCTCTTGTTTATTGCATTAGGACAAACATTCAATTGTCTGTCATATGCGGTAGATGAACCCATTCCTTTGCATGACCTGTCATTGTAACGGTAAATAGCTAAACCTTGCAACCTAGCATACCTGGTAGATGCTTGAGCCATGATGTGCTTTACCTACTTTACTTGCTATGGTTGCTATGCTTAGAGTTGTCTCATGTCTGATTCATCTGGGTGACGAACTGGAGTGACACAATATTGTTCTGATGTGATAAGCTTAATGATGAACCTGATTTGGTAAAGGTAGTGATGGGAGGCTATGTAGGAGTACATAACGGGTTTTCTCATTGGGACCGTTCTTAGGAAATGAGTTCCGTGTATGTGATCCAAGGCTAGTGACTACCACACAATGGGCTTTGGTAACTCGACCCCTCTCGACTTATTAATCGCTTAGTCCTTGGTCCAGGAGTTTCAAGTAGGTTCTGGTGTTTATAGTATGCTGGAGGACGTGCGTAGCGCTAACCCTAGTGGTGGGTTACGACACGATAGGCAGTGGCACGATGTACCAAGGGTCACCCGAATGGTGGGCTTGGGAACCCTGTGCACATCGTTTGGAGCCATAGCAGAAACATCGGCCGGACTTCTATGCGGGTTCAGTCTCAAATAGGCGATAGCCTGGACTAGAGGTCTTGTGTGATTGACGGTCGTGGCCGATTACCTCGCTGGGCTTCTGCTTGAAGGTTGCCGAGGTGCATGGTTTTATGAGCACACAACGATAAGTGGCGAGAGCGTGTGCAAAGGAGTACACCCCTGCAGGGTATGAATCTGTTCGAATAGCCGCGTCCTCGGAGATGGACTACTTGGAGAACTTATGCTGTTAATAGATAACTTGATGGATACTCATAGAAATCTCAAGAAAAGTGTGAGTACCATGGATGGGACTCTTGTTGATGACCGAGAATGCATGGTGGTGTATTGATGTGGATTTAGTTGACTCGTGTGCAATATCTAAAATTTGAACAAAGAATTAATATGTGTAGTATAGGTTAGCCAAGAGTCAAAGCTGGCATTGCTGCATAAACTCCACCACTCCCCTTGTTGGAACATGAGCATGAATAGACTAGGTCTACTTTAAACACTTGCTGAGTACGTTTGTACTCAGGTTTTCTTAATAAATGTTGCAGATGAGACTCAGGACCCATTAGGTGGGTTGTACCTAGATGTTGACGACGCTGAATTGCTGGTGTCCCAGCTTCGACCTTATGCCCGATGGCGAGCTGTAGATAGTTAGGCCATGTGCCTTTTTACCCTTTCATCTGTCTGTCCTCAGACAGCTTTATGCTTCCACTTGGTTTGTATGAACTTGTTTGTATGACTCGAGTGTCGGGTCATGTGACCCCTACCTGTAAGAACATATTATGCAAGGCTCCTCTGAGCCTGTTAAATAAAAGTTATGTTGTTGTATGGTTATGTTGTGATGCCATAGTTGTATCTATGCATACCGGGCATGTCGTGCATACGTGTGACGTGCAACGGTATGTATGGGTTCTGACACCTAGCCATGTGCCTTTAGTAGTACTCTTTACGGGGAACTGCCTCTTTGTGCTTCCACCGAGCCTTGGTAGCTTGCTACTGCTCCGGACACATTGATTGAACGACATGTATCCTTCTTTGCTGTTGTGTCTGTTCCTTCGGGGAAATGTCTCGCTGTGTAATGGAGTCCCTGTAGCCTGCTACGACTCGTCTACGTGCATTGATGACATTTATGTCCCATGCCATAATGGCGTCCTTGTAGCTTTCTATGACTCATCTACACACACTTGAGACCGACACCTGCATTGTTGGGTTATGTATGCCTATTCCCGTACGGATGTGCCACTTGGGTTCTATGACTAGTCATGTCGGCCCGGTTCTCTGCCGTTTGAATGCTATCGACATATTCACATACGTGCGCCAAAAGATGCAAACGGTCCTCGCTAAGGTAAGGCTGCAGTCATGGAGTTACCGTGCGTGAGGCCGCAAAGTGATGTGATGTGTTATAGGCTGGATTCCTATGACTTAGGATTGGGGTCCCGACATCCAGCCCCGGACCGCAAAAGGCCAGGAGAGTGGAATGGTTTGGAGGCCATGTGCGGGCTGGTGAATCTTCTTGGCATGAAACTGGCAGGCCTCGCAAGACCGAACCAGCTTGATAGCATCGTCGAGCGCTGAAGGTCAGTAGAAGCCTGATCGGAATGCCTTTCCTACAAGTGTGCGCGAGGAAGAGTGATGCCTGCAGTCTCCTGCGTGGATGCCGGCTAGAAGTTCACCCCTTGCTCGTTGGAAATGCACAATAGCGCGACGTCATTCGGGCGCCTGCGGTACAAATCGCAGTCTTGCAAGAAGTAGGCTATGGCTTGTCGGGCCACACGCCCCGCGTACTCCTTCGTCTCCGGTAGCATGCCATGGAGCAGGTACGCCCTAAATTCTTGCATCCAACTGTCGGCCTGGGGCTCCATGGCCAAGACCAGTTGAGCCCCCGAGGCCTGGCGACAGTCCGGAGCCCCCGAGGGCATTGCTGGGGGAAGCTCCTCACTCCAAGGTGCCAGGCCTTCGGTAGGAGGTGCCGCGGAGGGTGTGAAGAGCCGCTCCTCGAAGACGCCTGGCTCCTGAGGTTCGCGATGCGAAGCTCTCTTGGTGATATCATCGGCCTTCTTGTTCGCGCCGCGCGGGATGTGCTGCAGCTCCAAGCCCTGAAGACATTTTTCAATTTTACGTACCTCTTCGAGATATGCCTCCATGTGCTCGTCCTTGGGCGTGTACTCTTTGTTGGAGAAATTGAAGAGGAGCTGGGAGTCGCCCATGATGGTGAGGCACCTAAACCCCAAGGCCGCCGCTGTCTTGAGGCCTGTGATGAGGCCTTCGTACCCCGCGATGTTGTTGGAGACCTTCTCCCCATGCTGGAAGCAGAGCTGCACATCATAACTAAGCTTGTCTCCTGTCGACGAAGTGAGCACGACCCCAGCTCCCGCTCCCTTGCGTGTGAAGGCTCCATCGAAATGCATGGTCCATACGTCGCGTGCTTCGTCGCCGGGAGTGAGGGACTGGCTCCCTTCGAGCCTCCAGTCTGTGGCGTCCGTCCATTACGCTATGAAGTCTGCTAGGGCTGCTCCTTTAATGACCCTAGTCGTGCTGAACTCTATGTTGAAGGACTGTAGTTTGATGTTCCATTCGGGAACCCTCCCCGCCTCATTGGGGTTGTGTAGAATCTTCTCCAAGGGGTAAGCAAAGACGACCTTGATTGGATGCCCATGGCAGTAGTGGCGCAACTTTCTTGAAGCGATGAGTAGCGCTAAGAGAAGCTTCTGTTGCATGGGATAACGGGAGCGAGCGTCCTGCAGCATCGTGCTAACGTAGTACACCGGGTGTTCGACGAGGGCGAGTCCTCTTGTGGCGTCCTTCCTCGTGGCAGGCTCAAGAGGCTTGGGCGCCTCACGGTCCGTGGAAGAAACCAGGGCCTCAGGAGGGTTGGGCGCTTCTTGGCCCGTCTGAGCGGCTTGGGCTTCGGGTTCCCCAGCTTGGGAAGGAGCTGGCTCTTGTTGGTTGTGCGAGCCCTGTGGCTCCACGTGCGGGGCCCCGCCGGACCCCTTCGATGTGGTATGTGCGCCAGCTTGCTCCTCCTTGACCGCCACCAATGCGGTGCTGGCAGAGTGGGGGTGGCGGCCAGGTATAGCAACAAGGGTTCCTGTGGGCGAGGCGCTACCATCACCGATGGGCTCATGAGGTACCGCTTGAGTTCCTCAAAGGCTGCATCGGCCTCCGGGGTCCATTCGAAAGGGCCCTTCCTTTTAATGATCTTAAAGAAAGGCAAGGCTAGCTCGCCGAGCTTGGAGATGAAACGCCCCAAGGAGGTCACGCATGCCGCCAACTTTTGCATTTCCTTGAGGGTTTGGGGTGCGCTCATCTTGTTTAAGGCCTTGATCTTCTCCAGGTTCGCCTCGATTCCTCGGTGTGACACTAGGAAACCGAGTAACTTGCCCAAGGGGACCTGAAGACGCATTTTTCGGGGTTGAGCTTCAAATTTACCTCCCTTAGGTTGGTGAATGTCTCCTCCAAGTCCCCGACCAAGGTCTTGGCCGCCCTGTACTTGACTACAATGTCGTCGACGTAGGATTCTGCATTCCTCCTAAGCTGCGGCCCCAAGGTGATATGCATTAGTCACTGGAAGGTTGCCTTAGCATTGCACATCCCAAAAGGTATGCACGTGTAGCAGAATACCCCACACATGGTGAGGAAGGCCGTCTTCTCCACGTCCTCCACCGCTATCTTGATCTGGTGGTAACCCAAGGAGTCCAAGAAGCACAGGAGATCACACTTCTCGGTCGAGTCCATGATCTGGTCGATGCGTGGCAATGGGAACGGGTCCTGGGGGCAAGCCTTGTTGAGGTTCATGAAGTCAATGCACATAGGCTCCTTCCCGCACTTCTTTTGGATGACCATCGGGTTGGCCACCCACTCCGGGAACACACCTCCCTGATGACCCCTGCCTCCTTCAGCTTGCCGACCTCCTGAGCGATGAATGTCTCCTTCTCTGGAGCCTGCTTTCTCGCCTTTTGCTTCACCGGGCGCGCGTTTGGGCACACCACTGAGGTGGTGCTCAATTACATCCCTTGGGACCCCCACCAAGTCGGAGGCGCTCCACGTGAACGCGTCTTTGTTCGCCTTGAGGAAGGTCACCAACGCCTCCTCTTTGTGTTGAGGCAAGTCGGTGCCTATGGTGAAAGTTGGGCCTTCGTTTTCGCACGGTTCTGGGAGAACAACTGCTTCTTCTTCACGGGCACGATGTCAGGTATGCCCCCGGGGTTCTCCACGGCCCGGGCCGTGCCCCGACGCCGATGCACGCCATGGCCACGGTCTTGTAGGAGAGCTTGAATGTGTGGGACGCATCTTTGATATCCCCCATGATGCTGAGGACGCTGCCGCTCCCGGGCATCTTGACGACGTTTTAGCCCAGGTGCGTTGCCGCCATGAACCAAGCGAGGGCGGGGTAGCCGAGTATTGCGTTGTACGGGAGGTGGATGTGAGCGACATCAAAGTCAACCTGCTTAGTGCGGAAGTTGGAGCGGGTGCCGAAGGTGATGGGGAGGTGAACCCGCCCCACGGGAACGACAGACCCGGCCACCACTCCAAAGTAGGGCCTTGAAGTTGCGAGTTGCTCGCGGGGTAACTGCAGCGCATGAAAGGCCTCCATGAAGATGACGTTGAGGCCGTCGCCGCCGGCGATGAGGGTCCTAGAGACGGCCACACCGCGTATGGTCAACGTGCATAACATGGGAAGTGCCCTAGCGGCCGACATGGTCTTGGGGTGGTCGTCGGGGCCAAAGGTGATGCCTATTTCTGGCTATCCGTGGCGCTCTGTGGGCTCAGGCCGTGGCTGAACCGCTCCCACATGGCGGAGGAAGCGCTTGACATGGCGGCCAGAAGGTGGCGCCTGCAACCCTCCGAGGATGCAGGCGACCGCAGGGGCGGCCCTACGTGCCCATGCACCATATTGTGCCGGGAGCCAGCGGTCGTCGGGGATGATGCCTGCCATGGAGTTGCTGAGTTGGGACTTAGCCTTCACCGTAGGCAGGAAACTCCGCCACGCCCCCTACCTGGTGCGCCAAATGTTAGATTTTAGGCTCTGCACAACCCTTAAGATTCGAACACAGGGGCGTGTGCAAAGATCCCTTATAGCCTCGCCCGACCTAGCTCGCTACTCGATGAACACAGCAAAAAACTCGCACGATGACAAGGAAGACGATGAACACGACAGTTTACCTAGGTTCGGGCCGCTGCGAAGCGTAATACCCTACTCCTGCTTTGGTGGATTGCCTTTCGAGGAGGTGTGGTAGATGAACAAGTACAGTGTTTTGGGGCCTCCTGACGGCTCTTAGTGGTGTTCGAGGCTCCTTGTGGTTTGGTGAGTGGTGGAGTTTGTAGATAGGGTTCGGATGGAATCGGCCCGGATCCCCCTCTATGAAACAGCCTACCCTCTATTTATAGCGATGGCCTAGGTCCTCTTACCTTATCGCAATGGTGGGAAGGGATCCCACAACGACCAATTTTGAAGGGGGATAGGGTTCGTGCTCGCCCTGCCCAAAGGTGGACTTCGCCTGCAAAGTAACTGTCAACGCTGAAGGGACGAGCTCAGTGATGACGTCCGTCCTACGGAGCTAGTGGTTGCGGTCTTGTTGCACCAGAATGGAAACCTTTGGGAGGTGCTTTGGGAACCCATGTATGTCCTTGCTCTCTTTACACCAAAGGGGAAACTACGCGGCCTAGCGCACTAGTGCTTGTTTGTCCTTCCTTGTGTCATCTTTGACTCCTGAGACTAGGCCTTGCATAGATATCTTCGCCGCTCTGGAGGGGTCCTGAGGAGGCCCTTTCTTCATCGGTCTTATCGATGTTCTTCCTCGCGAGGCCAAGGCCCTCGCGAGGGCCTTATCTTGAGTGGGGCCTCGCCTGGTGCCATTCGGTCGATGAAGTGAGCCACGTCCTGACCTGCAGGCAGGTAGGTCTGGGTACCCCCGTTCCTAGAACGCTGACAATCATTCCATGCTAGTTATCTCGTTTTCTATCGCAATGTCTCGCTTCCTACCACTTGTTTGACAAGCCTCCCAACATTGGCATGATAACCCTCTAACCCCTTCACATCCCAGCAAACCTTTGTTTGGCTATGTTACCGCTTACTCAGCCTTTCTTATAGCGTTTCTAGCTGTAGGTGCAATTGTTTTCATGTGTCAACATGGACATTCTTTTGTTATTGCAATATTATTGATATTTAATTTAATTCACAGATATACTTGGTAAAAGGGTGGAAGGCTTGGCCTTTGCTCGGTGTTTTGCTCCACTCTTGTCATCCTAGTTACTGGTGAATCAGTGTTATGTTCCATAATTGAGCACTCCTAACATGCTCGGGGTTGTTATGAGGACCCCCTTGATTTTCGTTTTCGGATAAAACTTGTCTGGAAAGGCCCAACTTTTGTACTACTTCCCAACATCATAATATTGATCACCTTATTAAAGCATAGAGGGTCGCCCCCTTGTGGATTTATTTAACATAATACAGGGGGGCCAGTGTTGCGGGTGCTGGTCCAAAACAGAGCCACTTGCGGGACAACCTCGGGGCAACTTGAGGGATTTCTATCAGGTCACCGTACGTAGTGTTCATCCGGTCGTGTCTTGAGAACGACATACATGGCTCCTATCGTGTTCATCGACATGTCGGGCGGCCTTGCTGAACTTGTTTTACCTTTCTCGAACGTCTTGTGCGTGGGATTTCGACGACACTTCGGGTTATCTCGAAGTTGAGATTTTCCATCGGGATTCCACAAATACTACGGGTGATTCCGCGGTTGAGTATTTCCAACGTGGCATGTGGTTAGTTTGTGATGGATGAGTCGGAGCACCCCTGCAGGGTTAAATCTTTTGAAAAGCCATGCCCGCGGTTATGTGGCAACATGGAAAGTTTGTTTAACACCTGGTCATAGCAAACTTGAAGTAAACTCAAATAAAATACACCAACCGTGTGCGTAACCATGACTGTCTCTTCTCGTGAGTCCTTATTCGAGAGAGAACACGATAGGTTTATGTTTGATGTAATTAGGTGTTTAGGATCACTTAGTGATCATTACTAGTTCACGTCCGTTATGCATAGACCACCATACTTTACTTTTTGTACTCATAAGTTAGCCATTCAAATATATGCTTAATTGCTTGCCGTAGCCTCACCACTTCACCATGCCTCACCCATTAAGCTTTGCTAGTCTTGCTAACCTTGGAAATGAGATTGCTGACTCCCTGTGGCTCACAGATTACTACAACAGTTGTAGGTACATGTAATGCGATGCTTTGACGTGAGCGCGATGCTTGTTTTGATTTGGAGTTCTTCTTCTTCATCATCAATCTAGGATGGGTTCCAGGCGGTAGCCTGGGATAGCAAGCATGGATGTCATTTTATCATTTGTTTTCATCCATAGTCGGACCCTGCTCTTTTGTATGATGTTTGAATATGTTCTTGTATTGATGTGATCTTGAAGTAGCTTGTGGAGAGTGTAAGCCAATTCCATATACTCATCTCTTCTGTACATGTACTTGTAATTATATCCATTCTTGCGAAACAACAAGATGCGCTTCTATCCCTTTTGAGGCCCTCGGGACAAAATAAGGATAGGATCGCATCTTGGGTGTGACAGGGGGCTTCCTAGAGATCAGCATCGTGGCCTGCATGCTGGGCGGCCCTCCGGCCTCAGCCTCCAACCGCATCTTCAAGAAGTTTGCACGGGAGGTAAATGCGCCGCTCCCAAAGCCCCAGGCCATGTGCCCCCTCAAGTGGTCCCAGACTGCCATCACTCGAGGGATCAAATCAAGTGCTCCGCCATGGCCGACAAGCTCCCCATGCCGTGCGCCCCGACCATCAGCAACGTCCTTGTCACCAAGACCCTCATTGACAGTGGAGCCGGGCTCAATGTCCTCTCCATCGAGACTTTCGAGATACTCCAAGTACCGTACGACCATCTTATGCTGACCAAGCCCTTCTCAGGAGTCACTAACGGCTCCACAGTGCCCATTGGACAAGTACGCTTGCCCGTCACCTTCGGTGGGTGCAATAACTACCGTGCTGAGACCATCCCCTTTGACGTTGCCCATATCCACCTACTTTACAATGCCATCCTTGGATACCCGGCCCTTGCTAAGTTCATGGAGGTGACCCATCACGGCTACAACGACCTCAAGATGCTGGGAAGACGCGGTGTCATCACCGTCACCTGCGATGAGAAGGATGTCGTCTGCTCACTCGACTGTGCTTATCATGCAGCTGCGGCCGAACGCTCGGAAGATAAAGAATATGCCCCGCCACGCGGAGATGTGCATAGGGTAAAGAAGCAACTTACCCTCGCGGACCGCCAGGGGGCTGGCACTTCAAAGGAAGGAGCCTCACGCTCTGCCTTTAGGGATGGGGCCACCCCTCCCCTCGCATAGGAAGGCGCGTCCGACACCTCCCTTGGGTCAGGCTTGGGGGCTTCCGTCCGGGAGGCACCCAGCCTGGCCGGTCGAACAAGGGAGGTGCCCGAGCACAACCTTGAGATGCGTCCTAACGCGCGATTTCCAGAACCTAGGGCATAGCATGAGCCGCCAAGCTCATGTGAGACGGTCATCGAGGCGATCAAGGAACTTCGGGAGGCTCAGAGCGGGCAAGGATGGGGACGCCCTGTGCCGCCAATCGTAGTCCCCATCATCAGCCCAGTCAATTGGCCGCGCGTCTATGTTAATGCACTCTCCATCAACAATGCATCGCGCAGGAACCTCTTCTGGCTGGCTAGCGGCGATCACGAGTGGGCCTACCCGAACAATTACATTCACATGACCTTTGGCCTGGCGAACACTGGAGTAACATTCCAATGTCTTGCCCGGGCCATGCTCGCGCCCTTCCTGCCGAGGCATGACAAGGAGCTGGAGGAGATGCCCGGGGCAAGCGCGGGTCTCGGGCCTAGGGAGACGACGGGCCCGTGAAGGCCGTGCTCATGGGGGGCACAAGATCGGACTACAATGGCAGCTTCGACTCTTCAGCGGCATGGCCGCCAGGTGACTTTTTGTTGGTCTATGCCAGGTAACTTTTTGTTGGTCTATGCCAGGTAACTTTTGGGTTTGTTCCGTTTAAGAGGCGCGCGCCAGGCCGCATCGTCCACAGGCAACCAGGACATACCCCTCCAGTTGCCTTGTTTATTCGTATTTCAATAGTTTTTTCCATGCATGAAACCTACTCCCTAACGCTTTCCCTTGTCGGCACGACATTTTGCCGGCGTGAATGTCGTCACTCCTGAGTGGGCTCCCCTTTGGCCGCCTCACGAGAGGGCTGGCATGGCGACTATGCTCGGGTGCGTCCCTGCAGCGTCAAAAATTCTAGTGGCCGAGCTGTGTTTGGACGGGCCAGTCCCGTACACTTCATCTCATGGGGTCATTGGTGTTTGACTCTCCCATGGCCTTAGGGCGGATGGTAGGTGTAGGCTGCGGTGAAGACCTCAAGACCCCAGACGAACCTATCAATAAGAAGATTCAGGCGCAACCCGCCTCGAGGTAGGGACCTCATGAGGCCAAAGCACCCTCGTGAGCTCCCAGATACACCTCCCAGTTCTACCGTGCAGCCATGCGTACAAACTCAATGGGCTGTACACACCCGAAGCCCCCCGAGGACGCGGAGGGGTTCCTTTCCATGCAATGTTGTAACCACAACTCCGTGCTGGCGGAGAAGTCAACACTACCCAACAATGGCTATGCCCATGCAATGTGGAAGCTGTCGGTGTCAAAACCGGTGGATCTCGGGTAGGGGGTCCCTAGCTATGAAATTAGAATCGATGGTAACAGGAGACGAAGGGGACAAGGTTTTACCCAGGTTCGGGCCTTCCTACGGAGGTAAAACCCTACATCATGCTTGATTGTATTGAGGATGTATAGGTTACAGAGTCGATCTACCTCAAGATCAAAGAGCTAAACCCTAGATGAGTTGTCCTATCCCTACAACCTAAAACCCTCCGGCTTATATAGACGCCGGGGGTACCTAGGGTCAAGGTTGTCAGAATCGCGATTCTGTTATGCGATTCTACGACTTTACGATCCAAACTGACCCATCTGATTCTATGATTTTGGTTCATAGAATCTACGCTTTTACGATCCCGATAGTGAAGATTCTATGATTTGCGATTCTATCATCGGAGTTCCGATCCAATTCAAAATCACGATTCTGACAACCTTGCCTCGGGTTTACTCATGGCCGGTTACATGACGAAGAGATAAACATGCCTATTTGAGGTTGACAACTTGGAGGACACACCATAGCTCCTTGAAGCTTCCACCTTGGCGACGGGTCCCTTGATCACCCAATGGTCACTTTGTAGCCCATATAGTCTGGCCCATGGGAAATAGGTCGGCCATCCGAGGACCCCTTAATCCATGACTCCCTCAGTATCCCCCGGACTAGTCTTCAACGTTGATGTATATCCGGATAATCTTCATAATCTTTGGCTTGCAAGGTGAGTCCCATACTCCTTCTCGTTCGGCAACCGACCAATCATCGACGAAATCCCAAGTGTCACGAGATTTTCAGGTCCATTATAATAACCACCAGTGTTCCTCAATTTTCATGCGTCGTGGGGAGGCGAGCGGTTCAACGACTTTTTACAATGTTGCCCTCCCATAATGGAGGCTACACCCATTTAAACAAATAGAATCGTGGTTTAGGCCACATCCTTCTACTCCACCCCATCGGAAAAAACACCTAGCGGAAGATCACCAAGAAAAACATGGCGACCCCCCAACTCTTCCTCTTGCCCCTACGGCTCCCGTCCCAGGGACTGGACCAACTGCTCCGTATCGCTCCTACGGCTGCCCAATCTGGAGACCCAAGGGTACCTCCCTTCTTTGGATCTGGCGGTGACCCACGAAGGGTTATCTTCTTACAACAACGAAGTTTTCGCTAGCGTTTCCCTAAGCCTCAAAGGGGGGAACGCGTATGCTTCGTGCCATCTGTACTGCAGGGCCTCGGGTTTCCCATCCATTCGTCCCTAATGGGATTGCTGGTAATCTATGGGATCCAACTCCACCACCTCACCTCGGGTCTATCCTGCATATCTCAGGCTTTGTAGCCCTTTGCGAGATGCTCCTGGGCTCTGAGGCACATTTCGACCTATGAAGGAAATATTTCTTCCATGTCCCTAGAACTCAGGACAAGACAATCTTGGAGGTCGGCGGAGCCGAAGTGTGCCACATAGCGGGGACGAGGTATCCGGTAGGTACATCGAAGGAATCCGAAGAGTGAACTTCGGAATGGTTTTACATTGAAGACGTCCCCCTGTTCGAGCCAGCTCGGAGAGGTCTGTCCGAATACTGTGACGCCCCTTGAAGAAAAGGTACAACTGGCGGCCGAAGAGTTCGTCCCAAGAGGACATCGTCGAAGTACAACGCTTGCCGGATCAGGTGCGGATACTTGCCCACCACAACCTAACCATGATTGATGTCATGGCCACCGCCATCACCCGGTGCGTGCAGCCACTTCAAGAGAGGATACATCCCCTATGGTGTTACACCAGGAAAATTGACACCACACGCTCCCGAAGACTAGGACACACCAATCACACAGGATTGGCCGCCGTCCTTGCCGACCTGTATTAAGGAGAGCAAGAAGATTTCATCCAATGGTCAACCAAGGAAGGTTATTCAAGCCATAATTCCATCGAATGGGTAAGCCTTTGTCCTCTGCAAACATAGTTTGGGGTTTCCATTTCGTCCTTTATTTGACCGAAGCTTTTTATCCTTACATGAAGGAATGGAGGAGGTTCATCGAGACAGTCAACTGTACGGCTCCCCACCCCGAAGACTATTCGCATGATGATGATCCGAGTTTTCACGAGGACCCGGATCTTCTAATTGAATTTGAAGACGGAGTCTTTTATTAGGAGAGCCTCGACCGATCTCAGGTGGCTATCATAGCTGATTATCCTAGATCGTTCTCTGTTCCCTCAACAAAGAAGAAGAAGAAGAAGAAGAGTTCGTCCCGCAAGAGGCAGGCGTCCAACAGTGCCTCGAACGCATTGGCCTCTGCTCCCAAGAGCAATTGATCTGCGCGCCATATACCGGCAAACGAAGCAGGGCCCGGATTGGAAGCAAACAGGGGCCCATCCCATGAGCTGCGAGGACGAATTCTTTTCCTTGCTCAACCCAAAGGTACTTTGTTTGGCTGTCCGTTTACTATCACAATCAATAGTGTCTTACGACAGTTTCTACACCGATATACTCATGTGAAACACCGAGTCTTCTCTTGCCGAAGAGGTTGCCAAGGTATCCGACGATGCTCAAAATCCTAGAGCTATGGCTCATGCCGAACCTACCACCGAGGCCCCCATGGCCAATCCGGCTCCCACCAATTTTGCCGATGCCGTGTCTGTCACCAAATCATAAGTGGGAAGCACCATGAACCATCGACGACGATGGGAGGCCCAACGCCACCCGGTATTCTCCAAACAAGAGTTTGGTGCCCATAAGGACGGCGGACATGCACATTGGTGCTGCCCGAGCTAGGTTCAGCGAGGCCATAAAGTTAATATTGGCTAGCTTGCAGGTAAGTAATCGGTTTTCAAGAGCCCGAACACTCATATACCCAGTAGCCCCCAAGCCTTAAATTGGTTGGGAACAACCGAATTAAGTGTCTTTTTGATGTTTTATTGCTGATGCAGGTTTCAAAGCAACAGAACGAACAACTAGCCAAGGAGGTGGAGGACAATCGATCACTGGTGCAATATGTGAAGGCAGAGTTGGTGCAGGTGAAGAGCTTCACCAGAGAGGCCCATGGTGAGTATACCAGTGCTTCTAATTTCTAGCAAAATTCCATGTAGATGCAAGGATTCCCTTTAGCGGCTGAATGAATAGGGCATATGCAAAAGGAGCTGGATGAAGCCTGAGAAGCTCATCGGTACGTCGAGTCCCCGCATGAGGCTGGCTGTCGTGTTTTGAACCGCCTCCAGGAACAAAAGAAGCAACATGCCGAAGAAATCGAGAGTTTAAAAGCTCAATTGGTCCAGGCCCAAGAAGAAAACGAGAAAATGCAGAGGGGCATGTTCGGTAAGTGTGATTCTAACATCAGCTAGTACTTCTTATAGAGATAGCAAAATGAGCATGCCCTTGCCTTATGTATCGGCTTCCTATCTGGGCATCCTAAAGAGGAGATCAGATTCTTCCGGGGGAACCTGCTGAAAGAGCTTTCCGCTCTTCACGAGCGTGCTTGTAAAGTGATGAAAACCATGGTAAAGGTGCTATGGCCTGCCAAACAACCTCCAGAAGGAATGACCAAACTAGTCGATCGATTCAAGGGAGCCCGAAGTAGGTTCGAGCTCTGGAAGACATTGGCTTGTTAGGATGGAGCACGGGAAGCATGGGCAATGATCATGACCCGCTACATCGGACATAATCCCGAGCGTATGGCTCGGGTTGTTCCCGTGGGATCAGATGGATAAGAAGTGCCACTCCACCTGGTGTATGACCAGGTGAAAGTTCCTTATATTGACTAGAGGGGGGGGGGTGAATAGGCGACTTTTACAAATTCATCACTGAGGAATTTCAACTCGAGGAATTTGAAATGTGATGAATAACTAGCAGCGGAATAAGTACTCAAGTGCATGAGAAACATAGCAGTAGCATAATCATCATAATGAAATTAAGCATGCACAGATTACAGGTAGCGTGATACAGGATAAGAAGGTGAGGAACAAGAAACTTGAAGAATTTGAGGTGAGGAAATCGAGAAAGTCTTCAGTCAAATTCTTCAAATAGTAACAATCAATTTCATCAGAAAGTATATGGGGAATTGAAAGGGTTGAGTAAATAGAACCAGATAGCTCGATTAAGACAATGGTCAGATGACCCAGTTCCAACTGCCGTGACAGTCGTAAGTCTGGTTTGGAGCAGCCTGGTATTTAAATCAGAGGACACACAGTCCTTATCGTATTCTCCTTGAGCTAAGGACATACAGTCCTCGCCCAACACTCATGGTAACTCTTCAAGGTAGACTTCCAAAACCCTCGCAAACTGGTCACCCGACTATCCACAATTGACTACTGGATGCTCTAGACCAAGGTCACAATGTGATCCCCAATTGACTACAGGATGCACTACACCATGACGCCTAACCATCTGGAAGATACACAATCTTCAAAGGTAACAAGCGTCGGTTCTACACACGTACAATCTCTTCAGTGATTCTCAATCACTTTGGGTTGGTGGTTTGGAGTTGGGTTTTTCCTCACTGATGATTTTCCCTCAAAGTCCTTGGAGGATGGGTTGTTCTCAAATCACAAGTGTCAGTTCTCTCTCGGAGTAGCCAACCAACTAGTGGTTGTGGTGGGGTGGCTATTTATAGCCAGGGTGCAACCTGACATGATAAGACACAAATGCCCCCAATGATATGACCGTTATGTGGATAGGATGATTGGGGATAGCTGGCGCTAAGCACAACTATGGTCAGAATTTCGAACTATGAAAGTCCTTAGGCTTATCATGTTCCTCACTTGTAGGAAATTCGCACTGGCGAAAACCTAACTCCTCAGTCAGACCAATTTCCTCACAGACAAGAAGAACTTCTTCTCTGTCACTGAAGAACTTGACTGAACCGTAAGAGATTTCCAAAGGATTCACTCAAAGGATTGGATAGGTTGAGGCTTTTGAGTTGAGCATCAGTTGGAAAATTTCCTTAGTATTACCTCAGCCCCCTTTAACAGTACGGTGTTTCCTATGACTCAAAGAAAGGAAATGAAACTACAAAAACAAAAGTCTTCACGCTTCATTGTCCTCATTCATATCTTCAAGGTCACACCAACTTCTTATTTTTCAAAGTCTTCAGGGAATACCAAAGTCTTGAGTTGAAGACATACATTTTTAGGGGTCGATACTCTTCGAATATATCAAACTCCTTAGTGACTTATAGAGCCCGTGTACACTTACAAATGCATCAGTCTCTTAACCTATAAGTCTTCAATACATCAAAATCACTAAGGGGCACTAGATCAACTTACAATCTCCCCCTTTTTGGTGATTGATGACAAATAGGTTAAGTTTTCAATGGGGATAAAAATATGAAGTGTAAGTACTGAGTTTGAGGAATTTGATTGCAAGATATAGAAGAACTCCCCCTGAAGATGAGCGTATTTGAGGAATTTGCTTTGGACTGCAAATGCACATGGTAGGTTGAAAACATGGATAACTCCCCCTATATCTTGTAATTCATGCATGCATTTAACATATGATATGAAGAATTTGAAATGGATGATGAAAATGGTGTATGACGAAATTCAGCATGTATGCATTAAGGTAATTTGAGGAAATAGTATTCGGAAAGCAGTTCAAAAGAGTCAGACCACCATCGGACTTAAGTTTACAACTCAAGCAACAAAAGCTTTAGAAGAGCAAGAGTTGTAACTTAACCAAAAAAATAGCCCATATATGGAGACCCGCTTGAAGACTAACTCAAATTTTCTCCCCCTTTGTCATCAAAGACCAAAAGGGAAGAAAACTGAGGACTAACGCCCTTGAGGAATTTCATCTTGATGGTGATGGAGGAGCGCTAGCGTTGTTGGGGTCATTTGTCGATGCAAGGCCCACAACAGTGTCGTCAATTTCCTCAGCCTCATCCGCCTAGCGCGATGATGAATATGAGCTTGTAACCAGCTGAGGAACTTAAACTTTTTGAATATCTTCTGAGGAGGATGAGTCTAGTCAAGGTTCTGCTCAAGGTCCATCTCCTTGAGTTCTTCAGGAGTCTTGAGGTGAGAGAAAATGGCCCAAGTGCGGTTGAAGACTTCATGAAGGTAGTATTGGTTCTTCCTCATAGTGTTGTGTGTGATAGTCATGTTTCTAAGAAGTGAACCAAATTGACGCTTGAACCACATGTGGTTGCAATCAACCTTCTAATGAAGACTTATAAGGAGATCACGATCATTCATCACACGAGGGGCAGTTTCTCGAGGATTTTGCGCTAAGGCTTTTGCAACAGAATCTTGGGTAGTAGTGTCATCATTGGTGGAGTAAGATGCAGCTTTGCGAAACTGGCCATCCAATGGACAAGTACCTTCATCAATAACAGTCTTGCCTTTGCCCTCAACTGAAGAAAATGTGTGCTTGAGGACTTCGATAGGAGGCAGAAAGCCGAAGTGATTCTGAAAGTCAACCTTGAAGGGAAATGAAGACCTTGATCTGATGAATTTCATGATCCAGGGAGCGTAAGGCTTCACTTCAAATCGGGGTGAAGCTGCATATGCCAAAGTCCTCAGGAAGAAATCATGGTACTTGATGGGAATCCCATGAATGATGTTGAATAGGATATTCTTCATGATTCCCTCCACTTCTTCTTCTGCAGAGTTGTGACCCTTCTGAGGACTGAGGGTTTTCGTCAAAATGCGATAGATGGTCCTGGGAACATAGAGCAAATCCTCGACTAGGAAGGTAGTCCTTGGAGGTTTTCTAGGAGCCAATGGCTTGATCAACACCTGCATCATGTGATTGGGCAGTGTAGGTTCATCAAACATGCATCTTACTCCTTCTGAGGGAATTGGGATTGGCATAGCTCGAAGCAATTCTAGGGCTGGGGCAATGTAGTGAGTTGATCCTCTCATCCAGTCCAGAACCCAAGAATTGACATCAGAAGCATCACCTATGATGTGCAAGGTGGCATAGAATTTAATAATTAGCTCTTCATTCCAATCACAAATGTCCATGCAGAATGGAAGAATTCCACCATCGTGAAGAACTGTGAGCACATGTGTGAAGCATGGGCTAGTTTCGATGTCTGCATGAGGAATTTGCTAGTGCTCGAAGACTTTCTCCTTGTCAAACAACATTGATGCATAGTAATTCATCTGCGTGGGTGTCTAGAATCTGGTACGACCGGCCCTTGTTGAATCATAAGGATTTGGCCCTATGAAGAATATGTGCTCGTTGAAGAAATTGGTCTTGATGAATTTGGGTCGCTTTGAGCCTTTGAATGGTATCTTAGGCTTCGGATGAAGGTTTGGTTTGAAGCGGCCCACTATTTCCTTTGGCATTAGAGGAACTTCTTCAGACTGAGGAATTTGAACATCAGTTTCCTTAGTTGCAGTTGGAGCAGCAATTTCTTCAGTTGATGCAGCTAGAATATCCTCAGGGACTGAAGTGACAAGAGCGGCTAAGTCATCAAACCCTGTAAGAATTTCTTCAATCTGGGCTAGACAGTGAGGAATTTTTGTGAGGGGAGTGGTCATTGGTGAATTTGTGTGCAGGTTCCCAATATTCATCATTGATGGGAGGAGTTGTGTTTCCAATGTCCACATCCTCTTCCATTTATTCAATGCCGGCCTCTTTAGCAGTCAACTGAGGATGGGGCGATGATACCTGGGGTGTTGAAGCATTTGCTTCCACTTCAATTTCTTCATCAATCTGCTCTAAGGAAGCAGCAGACTTATCCTTGTCATCTTGTTCATCATTTGGGATGGTATAGTCAACACCAAATGGTACTAACGCATAGGCTGACACGGAGCTGATAGGAGTTGCATCAATTGGATCAGTTGAAGAACTAGGTAGAGTCTTCAACTTCTTCACTACCGAGGAATCTGAAGTTGATGCTTTTCTCTTCTCCACAGCCTTCTTCTCCGCAGCCTTTGTTTTCTTCACATCTAATGGAGAAGGAAGGTAGATATTCTTCACCCTTGAAGATTTTGCAATTTCAGCAGAGTGTGAGGGAGTAGCAGTTTCTTCAGCCATGACTGATGCAGTCGTCCTGGTGGTCTCAATTTCATCAGGGCGCAACAAAAGCTTCAGCTAGCCTGGTAATTTCTTTAGGTTCTTCAACAACCTGACTTTCTTCAGTTGCGCTTGCAGTTTCTTCAGCAGGCTGAGTAGATTCTTTTGCGAAAGGAAGTTGCGGTTGCGATTGAGCTAAAACCCTCTTGTTGTGGTCCTTGATGGCTTTGCCAGCTACTTTGATGAACCGGACCTTGGCACCTTGCAAATCAGCATAGTATCAGTTGAATTTATCACTGAGTCCTTTGATATCAGATTGTATGGTCACAAGTTGTTCAGGAGAAAGCTTCAGAACATTACTCTTCAAGAAATGTTCCTTCTTGTACTGAGCTTTCTTGGTTTGTCTGGCATTTTCATACTTCCATCTTTCTTCAGCTATGAAGGCAGTGAGGACATGATCTGGTCCAGGAGGTAGTTTCAAGTCATCAATTGGAGTGTTCGGATCCTTGTGCCAGATGTCAATGAAGTTCAACACCATCTTAGGATCCAGCCAGAGAGGAATTTGAGTGCCTTTTTCTTGAGCCACTCGTTCTTGCTTGTTTTTGATAATTGCCTCAAGTTCCTCATCATCCGCTTCATCATCTGAAGAATCTGATGGAACTTGTAACACAACTTTCTTGGGGTGAGGACTTGGTCGAGATCCTCGTCCAGCAGTGGCTTTCATCTTCAGTAGAGAAGGAATGGTTGAGGAATGTGCTTGGACTCATCAACTTGCAGAGATCCCTGAAGCAATTGAGAAACCTCTAGTCCTTTGACATGTTGCAAGATGTACATGTGTTGAGGACATTGTGGCAGCAACAGATGATCGTGCGGCTACTAAAGGCATTGCAATGGCCTTAGAAGACTTTGCTTGAGGATTCTGTAGTGAGGACTTTGAGGTTGGGGATTTTGGCTTCACTACAGACTTCTTCACCATTGATTTCTTCGGAGCACCAATAGAGGCTCCGGTAGAGGCAGCAGCAGCAGAATCTTCATTGAATTGCTTCACGACTGCTTCAGCAGTTCTCTGAAGTTTTTGTTAATGCTTTGCCCATTTGGCTGGAAAGTCTTCACCACGAGCTACGCTAGCGGGATCAACTTCTTGATCATCAGCAGGACGTGCTCTTCTGCAAGGAGGTTTGAGTGCGAATTTCTTCATGTATTTGGGAGTGACATAATGATAGTCCCTCCAGTCCTTCACCCACCTCCTTTCAATCCTCTGAATCCTGATCTTCCTCTGCTCCTTGGTTTCTTTCCCGTGAATGGCTTCATCAGGAGTACAGTAATCAGCATATAAATCCTCAGGTATTTCAAATGTAGTGTTCTGTTCAGCCTTCTTTCCACCCTTCTGAGGTCTTTTACCATCTGCTATATTCTGCAATTGATGAATTTGAACTCTTGATGATTTTGAAGATGTATACCATTTTTCTGCAAGGAACGCTGCAAATGAGTTAAGTTGATGAGAACCTAGTGATTCATCAGCAGACATTTTGTACCTGTGAATAGAGTATAGGTGCGAGGAATTTGATGAGGTCATATGCATTCTCAGAAATTTTGCAAAGTACATCAAGTTGAGGATTTTGACCGTAGGTTTCTTTGAAGAATTTCACTAAGTGTTCTTAACTTAGGTTCCAGAGTTGTGCAAATTTAAGGATCCACACAATTGAGGAATCTCGAAGAAAATCATAACTTAGGGAAATCATCAAGGCAATGAAGCATGTAAGGTTTGTAAGAAAATGATTCTTGAGGAATAAACACCTTTGAGGATTTTGTGAAAATTATGAAGATCAAACCAGGATAGTAAAACTAGATTTTATTTACCCTGATGAAGAACACGACGAATATTGAGATGAAATCAGGGAAGTTCGTCCGTCTAGATCTCCCACGCCCTAGCTTGGTAGAGGGAGACAGCTACAGCGACGACGGAGTGAATATTTCCGCGGGCGATGCGAGTACGGCGACGGCAAGGTGGAGGCAGCGAAGCTCTTCCTCTCCGGCGGCAATGATTTTAGCGGCGATGCTAGGTTTGAGGTCGGGAGAGTGAGGGAGTGAGGAGTAACTATAGCAAAGTGAAAGGGAAGGGGTATTTATACTTGAGGTGAAAACTAACCGGCCCGAAGATTTTGGACCAGGTTGCCCCTGACCCTTGATCTCCATGCGACATGTGTCACCCATGTTCTGAGTAGTGGAGATAGTGGGGGATCGGGGGTTATCCCATCGTGGGAACCAGAACGGGTTGAGCAGGAAGCGCCGAAAATTTTGATAGTGAAAATTTAAAAGTTTCCACTCGCAAATTCTTCAGCTTTCAAGGACACAGTGAAGACTTTGAACATGTTTCAAAGTAGAACGCATATGAAGAATTTGTGAACAGACTGGGTTGAGTTTAGCATAGAGGGGGAACAGGTCCGATCACATTCACTTAGATGAAAATCAACTTGAAGAATTAGCAATATGTTAATGCTGTTGAGGACACTGAAAACTCAAATATAAATGTATCTAGTCAATGAAGAAAATTAGTTTCATAGTTTGAAGAATTTGAAAATTTGAGGATTTTGCAAACTTGAGGAATTTGAAAATTTGAAGAATTTGCAAAATGACAACAAACTAAACTTTGAATAATTTCAACTATTGTTGGTGGCATGACCCACCGTATAAGAATGATGATTTCAGACACCCCGTACAATTGTCGTAGGGTTCTAAGAATCAAATTCTTCATTAATTTCTTCACACTTAGAGGTTTATTCTTCATTGATTGAAGAAAAACGTTACTTCGTGTGTTGCACATCTAAGTCATCAATTTTGCATAAGTGTTAGGATGTGTGTCTTTTCAAAGAACATTCAAATATTCTAAAATATTTAGTTCACATTGCAACTTGCAAAATCTCTTTTCATCCAAGGGCTTTGTGAAGATATCAGCTAGTTGTTCTTCACAGGGAATGTGGTCGATGGAGATGTCGCCCTTGAGTACATGATCTCGAGGAAAATGATGACGAATCTGGATGTGCTTGGTCTTGGAGTGCTAAACTAGTTTGTAAGCAATCTTGGTAGCGCTCTTGTTGTCACAGTAGAGAGGAACATTCCTCACCTTTATGCCATAGTACTTGAGGGTTTGCTTCATCCACAACAACTGAGTGCAACATGAACTAGCAGCAATGTACTCAGCTTTAGTAGTAGATAGTGATACGAAGTTCTGCTTCTTCGAGAACCAACAGACTAAGGATCGTTCGAGGAAATGACATGTGCCTCAGGTTGACTTGCGAACCACACGATCTGTAGCATAGTCAGCATCTGAGTATCTGACGAGGTGAAGATTTGAGCCCTTGGGATACCATAATCCAAGCGTTGGTGTGTGAGCTAAGTATCGAAGAATATGTTTCACAACCTTATGGTGTGATTCCTTTGGTGTTTCTTGGAATCGAGAACACATGCAAACACTCAACATAAGATCAGGCTTAGATGCACATAGATACAATAAAGAGCCAATAATGGAGCGATATACCTTCTAATCAAAATCTTTACCATTTTCGTCAATGCAGAGGTGTTCTTTTGAGGGCATTGGAGTTTTGACACCTTTGTAGTCTTTCATGTTGAATTTCCTCAGAACATCCTTGAGGTATTTATCTTGAGAGATGAAGATGTCATTATCTTGCTGACGAATTTGAAGATCTAAGAAGAATTTCAACTCTCTCATCATAGACATTTGATATTCTTCACTCATCATATAGGCAAATTCATCACTGTAACGTTTGTTAGTAAATCCAAAGATAATATTATCTACATATATTTGGCATATGAACAGTTCATTGTCATAGGATTTAGTGAAAAGAGTTGGGTCGAGGGAACCGGGTTTGAAGCCTTTCTTCATGAGGAATTCCTTCAGAGTGTCGTACCACGCCCGAGGGGCTTGCTTGAGGCCATAGAGGGCCTTGTTGAGTCTAAAGACTTTTTGAGGATGCTTAGGTTCTTCAAAACCTGGGGGTTGAGCAACATATACTTCACTCATCATATAAGAAAATTTGTCACTATAACTTTTGTCAGTACAACCAAAGATAATATCGTTTACATATATTTGGCACACGAATTATTTATTGTCATAGGATTTTTTGAAAAGAGTTGGGTCGAGTGAACCAGGTTTGAAGCCTTTCTTCATAAGGAATTCCTTCAGAATGTCATACCACGCCTGAGGGGGCTACTTGAGGCCATAGAGGGCCTTGCTGAGTGTGAAAACTTTGTCAGGATGCTTGGGTAGTTCAAAAAATGGGGGTTGAGCATCATTGAGGAATGCACATTTCACATCCATTTGATATTAGATGATATCATGATGGTTAGCATAAGCAAGAAATATGCGAATAGCTTCAAGTGTAGCAACAAGTGCAAAAGTCTCATCAAAGTCAATTCCTTCAACCTATGTGCAGCCTTGAGCTATATGACGCGCCTTATTTATTACCACAAGGCCATTTTTATCTTGCTTGTTGCGTTAGATCCACTTGGTACCTATGATGTTGTGCTTGCAAGGATCTGGCCGCTTGAAAAGTTCCCACATGTTGTTTAGCTTGTATTGATGTGATTCCTCTTGCATAGCTTGAATCCACTCAGGCTCCTCGAATGCTTCATCAACTTTGGTGGGATCTATGATAGATACAAAAGCAAAGTGCCCACAAAATTTAGTCAAATGTGAAGCTCTTGAGAGTGTGAGGGGACCTGGTGCATCGATGTCGTCGATGATTTTGTCAAGCTACACTTCATTTGCAACTCTTGGATGAGTAGGTTGACGTGGCTGAGGATTTTCATCAGCACCATTTTCTTCAGGTGTATCAGCATGGATGTTTTCATTGGTTGAAATGACTTCCTCAGTAGGTTGAGATTCTTCAGTGGGTACGACATCTGCAATAGATTCATCTTAATGGATTCCTCAAGAGACTTTTCATCTAACACAGGAGGCAGGTGCTCTCTTTGCGAGCCATTAATTTCATAGAACCACACATCTACAGTTTCAAAAACCTTTTGGTGGTAGGTGTTGAAGACTCTATAGGTGTGCGAGTCCTTTCCGTAACCAAGCATAAGACTTTCATGTCCTTTTGGTGCAAATTTAGAACTATGGTGTGGATCTCTAATCCAGTATTTTGCACCGAAGACTTTGAGATAACTTACATTGGGTTTCTTGCCTGTCATGAGTTCATATGAAGTATTCTTGGAGAATTTGTGAAGAAATACCCTGTTGACGATGTGGCAAGCTATCTCAATTGCCTCAGGCCAAAAGCGACGAGGAGTCTTGTATTCATCAAGCATGGTGTGAGCCATCTCAACAACAGTCCTGTTCTTGCGCTCCATGATGTCGTTCTGCCGAGGAGTATATGGGGCACATAACTCATGAGCAATACCAAGTTCATCAAGATTAGTGTTCTTGAACTCAGTCCCATTATCACTCTTGATATGCTTGATCTTGATGCCGAAGTTAGTTGAGGCCCTTGAAGCAAATCGTCCGAAGACATCCTGCACTTTCATTTTTGTATAGAATCATATGCACCCAAGTGTAAGTGATGTAATCATTAACAATGACAAAGCCATACAAACTTGAAGAATTTGTTAGTGAGGAATAATGAGTGGGGCCAAAGAGGTCCACATGAAGCAATTCAAAAGGTCGAGTCGTGGTCATGATTGTCTTCGAGGGATGCTTGGATCTGGTCATCTTCCCACATTCACATGCATCAAACGGGTGATCCTTGAAGAATTTGACACCTTCAATGCCAATGACGTGTTTTTTCTTCACGAGCGTGTGCAAGTTCCTCATACCAGCATGTCCAAGTCGTCGATGCCACAGCAAGCCTTCTGAGGACTTTGCAAGTAGGAACGTGGTAGGCGGAGGACCTGTAGAGAAATAAAAAATATACAGGTCTCCTCTCTTAAGGCCTTCAAAGACTTTGGAATGATCAGATTCCATGACAAGTACACAACGATATTTTTGAAAGACGACAATCATATCAGGGTCACAAACTATTGACACAAACATGAGGTTGAGCACGAGGGATTCGACAAGCATCACATTATCGATGTATCGGTCCTTTGAGATTGCAACCTTACCTAGACATGTTACCTTGCTTTTTTCCTTTGTCAGCGTAGGTGATATGATTCAGATGAGATGGGGCAAGTGGTAAATTCATTAGTAAATTCTTGTCACCAGTCATGTGGTTGGTGCATCCACTGTCAAGGACCCACTCAGTAGCTTTTGGAGGTTCATCCTGCAGATGAATTAGTACAACTTACGAACTCATATGCTTCAGAGTGAAGAATATGACATCAAATTCATCAGACATAATTTTATCACACAATATGGTAAGTAAAGTTGTATGAGGACGTGAGAAATGAGGAATTAATTTCTACATGATTAGCTTGCGTCCTTTCAAGCATTTCCTCAGGTCTCCATTAAATTCATCATATGTTCAAGTTCATTTGGAGACCCGACCCTGCATAAGAGATTAGTTCAGCTTCTTCACCACCCACATCTGGAGGGGTGGCAAAGAGTTCATCATTCTGCGAGCACCATATGAGAAGGGAGGCATTGAAGCTAGAGCACTTTGTTTCACAAGACGAGGGTTAGAGTACTCATATGAATAAGCAGAGAAATTCTTTGAGGACTTATGAACATAGTGATTTGAAGAATAATGCACATATTCAAAACTCTTAGATTTTCCCTGCGAAACAGATGCATTAGCACAAGAATTATATTTTTGACCATTTGAGGAATTTGGTCCAAGTGAAGACTTTGGTCCATATGAGGAATTTGATCTGGGGTTCCTTTTTTCATGAGTGGTGTCGTGAGGACATTCACTTGAAGATTTTGTAAGCGGCTCTTAGAACCCAAATTTTCTTCATTGGTGAATTGTTCCCTCAGTTAGTTCCAAAAAATCTGGCAAATACTTCACCTTTCTAATTTTTGAAGAATTTGCAGTTGGACTCAAGTGACTCGTCAGAGGAATATGAAGTTTCACAAGTAAAGCCAGATAAATTGGATGGATATATAGGGGTCCTTTTGCAGCAACCCATGAGGTTTTAGGGTACTTCTCAAGTGTCTAGTAGGATCCATCGACATTGAGTTTCCTCTCAAATTCCATACCCTCTTTCCAAGGGTTCCTGTTCAGAATTTGCTTTTTGAGCACATCGCAAAGGGTTGATGCCCTTTGAGACTTTTGTACATTCCCGTCACATAAAATTCCTTCAACCCTGCATTTTCATTAGAGATACTTGTGGTATCCTCATATGAGGAATTTGTGACCACGGGGATAGTTGATGAATTTTCAGCAATAGAAGCATTTGAACATTCAGTTCAAGAATTAGCAGTTTCACGTTCGATGCATTTCAAAGAAGGTGGAAAAATTCTTCCTGAGCGGTACTAATCTGTTGAGCTAGTAAGGAATGATTTTCCCTTTGAAGATCCTCATGAGACACTCTTAGTTTCTCAAGATCTTGCTTTTTTGAAGAAATTCATAAGAAAGCTTCTCATGATCAACTAAGAGAGCATTATGATGACTCTAAAGGTTATCATACTTTGTCCGAAGACTTTGGAGATCATCAGACAGAGTTTGAGTCTGATCCACTTCCTCATTCAACAGATCATCACTTTTTACAATTTCTGAAGTTTTTCAAGTGCACTTTGTTGCTTAGTGGCAATATTAGCAAGTTTGGCATAGCTAGGTTTCACATATTCATCAGATTCACCTTCTCTTGATTCAGAAGAGGAGTGATGCTTGTGTACCTTGGAACCTTTAGCCATGAAGCAATAGGTGGGAGCATAATCATCATTGCAGACATCAGAGTCGTTGGAGTAGTCATTGTCTTCATCGTTGAAGATGGCCTTGCGGACGAAAGTAGTAGAGAGAGCAAGGCTAGCAACACCAGATTCTGATTCCACCTCAGATTCTTCCTCTTCTTTATATTCTTCAGATTCTTCTTTAGAGTCCTTTTTCTTGTCAATGATATCCTGAGGCTTTGTGGAACCATTCTTCTTGTGCAATGAGGACTTTGAAGATGAGGACTTTGCAGATGAGGACTTTGAAGATTTCTTCTTTTTTTTCTTCTTCGAGTCATCAGAACTCTCGTCCTTATACTTCTTCTTTGATTTTTTCCCCAGAGAGGACAGTCAGTGATAAAGTGACCAGATTTCTTGAATTTGTGACAAGTTCTCTTCTTGTAGTTGCTTGAGGAATCTGATTTCTTCAAGCCACTCTTTGATGACTTTCCAAATCGGCCTCTCCTTGAGAACTTCTAGAATTTCCTCATGAGCATTGGCAGCTTCTGACTCAGTTCTTCAGGATCACCAAGGCTACTATCAGAATCTTCGCCTTCGGATGAGGAAATTGCTTTTGCCTTCAGAGAACGAGATCTTCCATAGCTTGGCTCGTAGAGGTCTCTCTTCTCAGTTTGTTGGAATCCATGAGTATTGATTCTCTCAAGTATATCAGCAGGATCAAGTGACTTGTAGTCTCCACGCTCTTGAATGATCAAAGCAGGTGTGTCAAATGAGGAATCAAGAGATCTTAGCAGTTTCTTCACCACTTCGTGGTCGGTGATGTCAGCGGCACCCAATGCTTGAAGCTCATTGGAGATACCAGTGAGACTATCAAAAGTTTGCTGAACATCTTCATTGTCGAGTCTTTTGAAGCGATTGAAGAGATTGCGAAGAACATCAACACGGGAATCACGTTGAGTGGAAACAACTTCACTGACTTTGGACAACCTAACCCAGATAAGCTTAGCAGGCTCCAAAGCACTCACTCTGCCATACTGACCTTTGCTCAGATGGCCATAAATGATATTCTTCGCTTGAGAATAGAGTTGCTTGAATTTCCTCGTATCAGCAGCAGTAACAGTTGGAGAGGTGCTGGGAACACCATTTTCCACAATGTACCAAAGATTGTTGTCAATAGCTTCAAGATGCATGCGCATCTTGTTGTTCGAGTAGGGATAATCCATCCCATTGAAGGTAGGACAACGTGCGGAAACCTTGATCATACCTGCAGTCGACATAACTAGAATTCCATGTGGTTAAACCAAAATCACACAGAACGAGGGAGTACCTTGCTCTGATACCAATTGAAAGTGCGTTATATTGACTAGAGGGGGTGAATAGGCGATTTTTACAAATTCATCACTGAGGATTTTCAACTTGAGGAATTTGAAATGTGGTGAATAACTAGCAGCAGAATAACTACTCAAGTGCATGAGAAACATAGCAGTAGCATAGTCATCATGGTGAAATTAAGCATCCAAATATTATAGGTAGCGTGATACAGGATAAGCAGGTGAGGAAAAAGGTAACTTGAAGAATTTGAGGTGAGGAAATTGAGAAAGTCTTCAGTCAAATTCTTCAAACAGTAACGATAAATTTCATTAACAAGTATATGAGGAAATGAAAGGGTTGAGGAAAAAGAACCAGATAGCTCAATGAAGACAATGGGTTGATGACCCAGTTCCAACTGCTGTGACAGTCGTACATCTGGTTTGGAGGGGCCTGGTATTTAAACCAGAGGACACACAGTCCCAGGACACACGGTCCTTACCGTATTATCCTTGAGCTAAGCAGTCCTTGCCCAACACTCGTGGTAAGTCTTCAGGGTAGACTTCCAAAACCCTCACAAATTGGTCACCCGATGATCCACAATTGACTGTTGGATGCGCTAGACCAAGGTCACTATGTGATCCCCAATTGACTGTAGGATGCACTAGACCATGACGCGTAACCGTCTCGAAGATACATAGTCTTCAAAGGTAACAAGCATCGGTTCCACATAGGTACAATGTTTTAAGTGACGCTCAATCACTTTGGGTTGGTGGTTTGGAATTGGGTTTTTCCTCACTGATGATTTTCTTTCAAAGTCCTCGGATGATGGTTTTCTCTCAAAAGACAAGTGTCAATCTCTCTTAGAGCAGCCAACCAACTAGTGGTTGTGGGGGGTGGCTATTTATAGGCAGGGGGCAACCTGACATGATAAGACAGAAATGCCCCCAATAATATGACCGTTATGTGGATAGGATGATTGGGGACAGCTGGCGCTACGCACACCAACAGTAGGAATTTCGAACTATGAAAGTCCAATGGCTTATCATGTTCCTCACTTGTAGAAAATTCGCACTGCAAAAACCTAACTCCTCAGTCAGACCAATTTCCTCAAAGACCAAAAGAACTTTGTCTGTGTAACTGATGAACTTGACTGAACCGTAAGAGATTTCAAAAGGCTTCACTCAAAGGATTGGATAGGTTGAGGCTTTTGAGTTGAGCATCAGTTGGAAAATTTCCTTAGTATTACCTCGACCCCCTTTACTAGTACAATATGTCCTATGACTCAAAGAAAGGAAATGAAATTACGAAAACAAAAGTCTTGATGCTTCGTAGTCCTCATTCATATCTTCAAGGTCACACCAACTTCTTCATTTTCAAATTCTTTAGGGAATACCAAAGTCTTCACCAAAGTCTTTTTCTGACCAGCTACTATAGGGCAAAACAACCCACCATTTTTCTTTTATTCCATAACACAACTTACAATGTATATGATCTAAGCTAAGGGAGGGGAGGGGCGTGGGGGAAATGAAGCACTAACCTTAGGGGGGTAGAAAGGATACCCACTTTAACAGATCATCCCTAAAACTAGCCTTAATTCTATGAGCTAGTAAAGAAATATCAAGCTTAAAATTACACTTCCACCTATTGAAACTAGGGCACTCGTTTTGAAAGACATTGGAATTCCTAGTAGTCCAGATGTTCTAACAGATAGTGAAAACCACCTCATCAAAGAAGGGATGATGAAAATCTCGCTGGTCCCTTATAGAAACGTCCCACATGGAGTCCCCCTGCCATTCAATTTGTAGATAATTCCAAAATCTGTTGCCGAACATGCATGTGAAGAATAGATGATTCCTATCCTCCTTGACCCTTGCATGGCATAGGACACACAGGTTATATTCAGAGACATTCCAGTGTCTGCACTCTAGCATATCTTGCGTATTTAGTCTATCCATGATTAACATCCGTGAAAACACTTTAATTTTCATGGTGCAACAACTCTTCCAGACCCGGTTGAGCAGGGCATTACTTGGGATTGGTTTGTGGACATGCAAGTAATACTTCTTTGCTGAATACCCTTTGCCATCATGCTGTCATAACCAAACATCATTGACAGAATGATCCCCGGGGAGATGCTGGAGTAGGCTCTGAACAATTTGCAACTTAGTGAAAGTTCTCTCAGACAAAGGTAGGTGAAATAATCTAGTTAGATCATTGTCATCAAAGGCCTTGAAAACCTGCTGAGCTGTGGTAAAAGGTCAACAGCAAAGGATAACAACCGTTGAAACGTGGTAGCCAAGGCACTCATGGAGTTGTGTAACAACCAAGAATCAGACCAAAAGAGGAAAGTGTCCCCTTTATTTTGTTGAACATATGTCACTGCTCTAAAGCTATCCAACTTCTTGCAAATATCTTTCCACCAGAAAGACCCACACAAGGTTGTACCTTGTGGCACCCAGTCATGATAGTATGTGTTCCAGATGAGATTTACCCAAGGTACATTAGCCCTGTTGAAAAATTTATCTGCATGCTTCAGCAATAGTGCATCATTTTGCACAACCAACTTTAAGATACCAAGTCCCCCTTTTGTCTTCGGCCTACAAACTAATTTCCAAGCAGCAAGGGCAGGAGCTTGGGTCTGGCCATTTTTCCTCCATAAACACTATCTCTGGATTCTCTCTAGCTGCTTCAGAATTCCTGGTGGTATGTCCAAACTGCAGAGGAAAAAAATTGGGACCAAGGATAGGCCAGAATTAAGGTATTACAATCTACCACCTTGAGCCAGAAAAGAGGAGCTTGCAGAAAGTATCCTTTCCATATTGTCCACCAAAGGTATTAAATCAACAATCCTAGGCTTAGTGGTACCAACTGGCAAGCCCAAATAAGTAAATGGTAAGGCACTAACTTTGCATCCAACAGAAGTAGCCAGCCTCTGCAACTCCTCATGATTCACATTAATGGGGATCATAGCAGATTTGTGGTAATTGATGTGAATACCAATTGATTGAGAGAACATTAGGAGTATGGCCTTTAATTCCAGCAGTTGTGACTCCACAACAGGCATAATAATAAGAGTGTCATCTACATACTGCACAATTGGGAAGTCCTGATCATGGCAGGGGATTGGGAGCTCAATCTTTCCCTTCAAGAGCATATCGTTGACCAAAGTCTGTAGAAAATATGCAGCAATGGCAAAGAGAAGTGGAGACATTGGATCACCCTGTCTGACCCCCTTCTTACAAATGAATTTCTTGCCAGGTACTCCATTGAGAAGAACAAAGGATGAGCCAGTGGAAAGAAGTTGTTTGACCCAAATAATCCATTTATCATTAAATACCTTGTGCCTTAAGACTTGTTAAAGAAATTCATGCTCAAGGGAATCAAAGGCTTTCTCAAAATCCGACTTCAAAATGACAATTGGCCTCTTGGATTGATGACATTGGTGCAGCTACTCCAAAGTCCAACCCACTGTAACATCCCAAATTTTGGAATGTTATAATAAATATTATAATGATTGTTTGTTTGCTTGAGTGATTGAAAGTGAGTGAAATTTGAAACTTTTTGAAAGTTTATTGAGAGGGAATGAAATGACTTTCCCAAAACTTTCAATCTGCATTTTGATCACCAGGAATTCAAATTCATTTCATCACAAAACCCCAGAGTGAAGATGACATGACTTCTTCCATTTAAAGAAATGAAAAGGGATTTGAAAATGATTTGAATTTCCATTTTGAAAATATTTCAAATTTAGAAAACTTTAAGCAACTCAATGATTTTCATGAGAGAAGATAAAATGACTTCTTCAAATTATATGAAATATGAGTTGGAAGTTTAAAATAAAGCTTTGGAAAGTGAATGTGAAAATCTCTGGATTTTCTTTTGGAATCATTTCATACTTGGTTCCTATTCAAATTTTCAAAGTATTCAAACCCCTGAGGAAAATTTGAGAGGAGTAATATGACACTCCAAACCAGGGGAATTTTTGTGAAGTATTTGAACCATAAAACCCAAAGGGTCATTTGAAAAATATTTGCAAAAAGATTTAAAACCAAATAGGCATTTTCTGAAAATAATATTTTTTTTAAAGTTATCAAATGACAGAATAAAAATGTTCAATAATTGGCATTTATTATTCTGTTAATTTTGATATATTTATTCCCTATATTTAGAAACGGTTTGAATGCTCTAAATGATTTTGAAACGCGCTGGAAATTAATAAAGAAAACGGTAACGGTTTTATAATAAAACGGGCCGGCCCACCTCCTTAATACCCTCCCGAAATCCCTGTGTAACGGTCGCCCGATAACTGCGCCCCTCCCTCTCTCCCAGTGATGCCCTGGCCCCATCGTCCAACAGCGCCAATCCCTCGCTCATCTCCCTCCTCTCGCTCGCTCTCTCTCCCCCGAGCATCTCGCCGGAGCCAACAATGCATCCATTGATTCCCCCCTTCCCCGAGCACCTGACCCCTCCTATAAATAGCCCTCGCTCCCCTCTTCCCGTTCCCCCTCGTTTCCCCCAACCCCGACGTCCCTCCTCGCCGGAATCGCTCGCCAGAGCAACCGGTAGCCGCCGCGCTCTTGCTCCCCTGCCACCCCACCTCACCATACCCGAGCCCTCTGAGGCCGCAGACGACCTCGCCGCACTCGCCCGCACCGCCACAACCACCTGCCCGAGCCCCGGACCCCCTGGAACGTCGTAGCCATTGACCTCGCCGGAGTCCGAACCGCCCCAAGCTCGTGCCGCTCATCTCCGTCGTCCCCAAGCTCGTCCGACGCCACCACTGGACGCGCCACTCATCGCCGCGTCGACCAGTGCCAACGCCATCACCGGAGACCCCCTGGAGTCGACGCCCACTTCGATCCCGAGCCGTCACCGTCGCCGGAGCCCTCGCCGGACTTCACCACCGCCGCGGTGAGCCTCCCTCTTCCTCCCCACCGTCGGATCCAGATGAACGGTTTAGATTAGAAGGAATAAATCCCCGAACTGTTTTCTGCTAAGGTTCGGTCAACCCCTCGTATTCGCCCGCACGCGCACCCCGTAGCCAATAGCAGAGCTCCACGTGTACCCCCTGACCGATAGAAACGCATTTTCTTTTCTGTTTTAATTTCTGTTTCCAGAATAAGTTCTGATTTTATTTCCTTTATATCTTTTAAACTGTTTAATGTTTTTAAATGATTCTTTTTGTATAGTGTCACAAATTTCATCTAGTTTCTGCAGTTATCAAAGTTGGCTATGTTTGAACATTTAAATTTGAATTTGAACAGATTTGATTTAAATTTTGTTTTCTGAATATCTTGAGTTCTAAAATGAATTTTTGAATGATTCTTTTTCCTACTTGTCACTAGTGACCATAGATATCATTTGGTAGAGTTTGAGAATTTTTATAATAGTTTTAAATAGTATTTTCAAACCGAACAAAATCTGTTTAGTTTCATATTAGTTTATTTATATTGATTTACTTCGTTTTATTTTGAAAATCTGAATATGATTTACATTAAGTTTCAGATTCCATTTAGTTTTGTTGTTCCAAACCTTAGTAAATTGCTTGCTGTTAACAAAAGTTAATTTGTTTAGTGTATAAATTTTGTTGTAGGGATCTTTACCCTCTTTCAAATAGGTATAGTTGTTTTAAAAGCAATTTTGTTAGTAACAATTCTTTTAACTAAAGTTTTAAGTATTTAGATTTTGTTTTCAAATAAAGTTTTTACTAATTCTTTTCTGTTAAGAAATGTTTTAAACAAAAATAGTTTAGTTTTACTCTATTATTATAGGAAACTATAATTTTTTTCATTAGGTAAAGTTTTATAAAACAATTTAGTTTGTCATAGAAACTCTTTTCACAAAAATTCTATATGATTTAATTCTGTTTTATAATAAAGATTTTATTTAATTATGTTTTGTTAACTTAGTTGTTTCATAATTTGTTTTCTCTTAGTTTATGGTTGTGCTTGTAGTTAAGTTCATTAGACAAACACTCTTGTTGTTTAGGATAATGTTTTTATAGTTTTAGTTGTTCTTCAGAAGTAATTCAGTTTACTAACAAAATATTTATTAAAATCCTTTTGTATATTTTACTCTGTTTTAGGTTTTGTTTTGTTGAAAATAGTTGCTTGTAGTGGGAGATTACCTTAGTTGCTTTTATGAAAACTTTGTTGATTTTGTCTTAAGTATTTCCCTCATCATCACCTTAGTTGTGTTGATGTAGTTTTCTTGATTTTAACTTTTGTCTTAAGTATTACCTTCATCAACCTTGTTGTTTTTGTTTCTTGTGTTACCTTTTGATTGTTAGTATTGCTTGTTAGAAGTGTTTGCTTATGAATGCAATGCTTGATTATAGATTATCACCGGAGAGTGACGAATAGTCTATCAAGTTATTTCTGAGAGCGATCTATTTTTTCTTCATCAACAGTACAGGCAAGTTCACTTTGACCATCATTTCATACCTATGTTTTATTGCATGTAGTGACATCATTCAACAGATCCCTCCCGTAGTGTTATTGAAACTCTTGTAGTTGAGTAGAATGCATGAGGTAGGAACCCACCACTTGTTACTAAAGCCCTGGGAACGCTAGTTAGTGCAATGCTATGCTAACGTAGACGGGTTCTGGTATGAGTGTTCGTGAGTGGTGTGAAGAAGGACTCCACGTCAAAACGACGACTTCATGAAGACATCTTCAAGTCCTGCATCTTCAAGTCCTCAAGACTTCAAGACTCGAGAAGACAAGTTTTCAATACACACTACTGGGTGAAGGATGGTTGATTGGGCATCCCTGGAGAAACCAGTGGATGGCCGGGATGCATGGAGAAGCGCCATGACATCTTGCGGAAAGCTTCACCCAGACTCAAAGAGAAGGATGAATACTTCATGCCTGGAAGCTTACCTGTGTAGCCACAAGTCATTATGGGCTCTGGCTTGGTTGATCTTTGTTGTGACTCTGCTGGGCAGTGCTACGAGATGTAGTCGACGTTAGGATTGGGATGGGCACTGTCGGACAGTCAGGGAAGCACTCTGAAAGACCATGTTTCTTTCATCCTGTTCTCAAACACCAGGCAGTGCGAGGACTTACCAGGAGGGAAAGAATCTTGTGGGTATAGTACACAACACTCTACAGAGTTAAACCTAATCGATTAGCCGTGTCCCCGATTACGGACAATTTGAGCTTCTAGACTTGGATCTATCTCTGAACTCTCAACACTAGACTGATAACTAATTGTGGGCAACTTATGATACTTATGGGCATTGAGACATTGGTTGGCGGAACCATGTCATGATAGGTAACTCCATAGTGAAATTCCTGATATTCCTTTGTTGTAGGAAAATAAAATCAGCTTTTACGCAAAAACTCAAACACAGAGCCACAAAGCCTTTGCATATAGAATAGTCTTTATTTTTCTGTTCTACTATGGTGATCTTGCCAGTACATTCAATGTACTGACCTACACGGCTGCAACGTCTTATGTTGTAGATACTTTTCTACGACGGGTAAGAGTACGATTCAGGGTTACGGTCCGCACTCAACTTGCCGTTGGTGTTATTGGGACTCCACTCCCGTTGACTGTATCCGCTGCTATTTTAAGGTATATATCAGTTTTATGTTATTTACATGTGATTGCACTTTGATATATACATTGATGTACTGTGTGTGCCAGCATACTGATCCAGGGATGGCACAGAACACATAGAGGCTTGACTCGTTTTGAGTCGGGTCGCTACACCCACACAGTCTTGAATTGTCCTAGTTTTAATGAAATCATACTGGTTTTTGTGGATGCATATCATGATTTGTAACTCAAGCCTATTAGCAGTCATCTTGGAAAGGAATTTCAAGCCCATCCAGTCAGAGAGATTGGCCTGAAATAACCAACCTGCTCAGGTGATCTCTTCTTGGGAACCAATATGATATAGGAGGAATTCATGCTTTCCAGCAGGGCAGATCGATCATGAAAGGCAATTTCAAGAGCATAGAAATCATCACCGATGATATGCCAGCATTTAATAAAAACAAACCATTAAAGCCATCAGGTCCTAGAGCCTTATCAATGGGCATTTACTTGACAGTCCTATACATTTCTTCCTTTGTGAAAGTAATAGTAAGGTCTTCATAAAAGTCTACAGTTGAAGACATACATTTTTAGGGGTCGATAATATTCGAATATATCAAACTCCTCAGCGACTTATAGAGCCCATGTACACTTACAAACACATCAGTCCCTTAACCTATAAGTCTTCAATACACAAAATCACAAAGGGGCACTAGATGCACTTACACCAGGTGATGCCTACTGCCCACCTTTCACAAGAAGACTACTCCCTAGACACTATAATCGATAATCTTGATCAGCATCCGATAGTATAATTATGCATACTTATGTAAGAACAATCGAGTTGTTACTCCATCTGTGTTGTAAACTTTGTCTTAACCGGCCAACGGCTTCTACCTCCCATGCGAAGAGCATGGGGAGTGTTCCTTGTGATTTGTCGCACTAAAAGAGTGAATAGTGTTCGGGGAACTAGGCAATCATGCCATGTGGTGCGAACAGACAGAAAGCTCACAAAGAGATATGTTATATAACTGCTTAGCATAAGAAACATGTTCCGAGGAAAATAGTATCTCTGTCAATACTTTTCTTCAAGATTCTACGAAGATCGTAGGTAGAGGTTCGCATAGTGCTAGTTTGCGGTTAAGGGCCTTTAAAAAGGAAGAATCCCAAACAATGGTGATAGTTACCATCATCGTATTAAGTGTTCCCGTCACAGTCGACCAATTGTCTACGTAAGATAGCTAGATCTTGGCTTCACCCATGTGAGGTACGTATCCGGATGACCCGGTCGTAACAATCGCAGAGGTGCTCCCATTACCCTCTAGTCAAACAATCGGAAACATAGAGGGCAAACACAGGAGCGAGGCAACCCAGCTTGGCAAAGTCTTAGTTCAAATTAATGCATATGATGGCTTGAACGCGACAAAGGGAACATGTGTAAACAATAAGTGTGGGTAAATGCTTGTAATATAAAAGCGCTGGCTTCTAGAAGAAGCCCTCAGGTACAGGGCTCGGACTTCAACACTTAAGGTTGTAAGCCAATAATTTCAGTACAAGATTGGTTGAACCGATCGTGTTGAGAAGAGGGAAAAACGTCAATCCTACCAAACAACAAAGTGGGAGGGGAAGGAGAAAATAGGAAGAAAAACAAAAAGTGATAGGGAATGTGACGACGCCGGTTTATCCGTAGAAGCACCCAAGACGAGCTTTGTTTCAAGGCTTTGTTTCAAGGCGGTTGTTCGATGGGATCCGAAGATGATAAGATCCTCCCACGAGTACTTCATAGATTATGAAGGGCCTTCCCATTTGGGGTTGAGTTTATACTTTTGCTTCTCCGGGAGCCATGGGACGAGTTCGCCTACATTATACGCCTTCGCCCTGACCTCCCTACTCTGGTAACGTCGGGCCTACTGTTGGTAAAAAGTAGAGCGGGCCCAAGCTATGTCGCATTCTCCTTCTAAGGCATGCAGGTCCTCCTGCCGATCTAACTTGGCCTCCTTTTCCTCGTACATGTGCACCCTTGGTGTGTCATGAATAATGTCGCAGGGGAGGACTACTTCTGCCCCATTAACCATGAAGACCGGTGTGTGTCCTGTTGATCTGTTCGGGGTTGTGCGCAGGCCCCATAAAATGAAGTCCAGCTCCTCCACCCAATGGCAGTCAGACTCATGAAGAGATCAGACAAAACATGGCTTAATGCCGGTCATGATGAGGCCGTTTGCTCGTTCGACTTGTCCATTGGTCTGTGGATGATATACTGATGCGTAATCAAGCTTTATGCCCATTTTTGCGCACCAGTCTTTGACCTCTTGGGCCATGAAGTTGGATCCATTGTCCGTTATTATACTGTGAGGGACACCGTAATGGTGTACCACGTCGGAGACAAAGTCGATTACTTGTCCGGACTTGGCCAATTCGACAGGCTTTGCCTCTATCCATTTGGGGAACTTGTCAACCATGACTAGTAGGTATTTATTTTTCTTGGTCCCCCCTTTAAGGTATAAGACCATGGCTAGCCCCAGACCGCGAAAGGCCAGGTAATCAGAATAGTCCGAAGAGCTTTCTAGGGCATGTGACTTTGATTTTCCAAAATTTGACAACCCAAGCAGTGTTTGACAAGCGACTAGGTGTCCACCCAAGTAGTATGCCAAAAGAAACCAGCTCGGAAGGCCTTGCTAACTAAGGCTCTTGCCGCGACATGGTGTCCGCTCATACCTGCATGGACTTTGTCTAGGATCTCCCGTCCTTCTTCCTTAGATATGCATCACTGTATTATTCCGGTGGTGCTTTTCTTGTATAACTCACCCTCATGTACATTGTAGGCCTTGGATCGCCGAACTATATGTCGCGCCTCTGTCTGATCATCGGGCAGTTCCTTGCGAAGAAGTTAGGCGAGGAAGGGCTCTATCCATGGCACGATTACCGCCATGAATTCATGGGCCAAAGGCATTTCGTCCATTACGGAGCCGCCGATGATTTGGTTGCCTGGTTCATTTATAGGGGGAACAACTTCTTCCACCGTATCTAGACCAACACCCTTGTGATCGTCCTGCCAAACCACAGATGGCTTAAAGAGCCGCTCTAGGAAGGTGTTTCTTGGGATAGGGTCATGCTTAACCCCCATGCGGGCCAGTATGTTGGTAGCTTGGTTGTTGTCGTGGGCGACGTGGTGGAATTCCAACCGCTCGAACTGTGCGTATATTTTCAGGACGGTGTTTCGGTATGCCGCCATCTTCGGATTTTTGGCATCAAATTCGCCATTAATTTGGGAGATGGCCAGGCTGGAGTCTCCCCGTACCTCCAGCTGTTGTATGCCCATTGATACTGCCATTCAAAGACCATGCAAAAGGGCTTCGTATTCGGCTACATTGTTGGAATCGGCATACATGATATGCAACACGTATCACATGTTCTCGCCTATGGGGGATGTGAGGATAACTCGGCCCCCAGTCGGGCCAAGGTTTTGGATCCATCAAAGTACATTATCAAATGGGAGTATGCATGTTATTCCTTGGGCAGTTTGGCCTTGGTCCATTCAGCTAGGAAGTCTGCCAATACCTAAGATTTGATGGCACAGCGTGGCTTGTAGGTTATCTCAAAGGGAAGGAGCTCAATGGCCCACTTGGCTATGCGGCCGATGGCGTCCCTGTTGTTGATTATATCGTTGAGGGGTACTTCGGATGCTACCCTTATCGCACACTCTTGGAAGTAGTGTCTGAGTTTCCATGATACCATATATACTGTGTAGGCTATTTTCTGGTAGTGCGGGTATCTGGACTTGCACTGCGTTAGTACTTCTAACACGTAATATACCGGCTTCTGAGTCCAGAATTTGTGTCCCTCCTCATCTGGGTCAATGACGAGCACTGTGCTAACAACTTGGTTGGTGGCCGATATGTATAATAAAATGGGCTCACTAGCGCCTGGTGCTGTGAGTATGGGATTGGTTGCCAGTAGTGTTCTAATTTCCTCTAATGCAATCGCTGCTTCACTGGTCCAGTCGAAGTTGTTGGTCTGTTTTAGTAGCTTATAGAGTGGTAAAGCCTTCTCTCCTAGGCAGGATATAAAGTGGCTTAACGCCACGACACGACCTGCCAACCTCTAGACATGCTTTAGCTCTGTGGGAATTGCAAGTTACGATAGAGCATGGATCTTCGCTGGATTCGCTTCTATTCCTCTATGGGAGACGATGAATTCGAGCAGTTTGCCAGAGGGAACTCCGAATACACACTTTTCTGGGTTGAGTCGTATGTTGTACTCGCGAAGACTGGCAAAGGTTTGTCGTAGGTCGTCGATCAACTGGTTGATGTGCTTGGTTTTATTTACAATGTCATCCACATATGCCTCGACCGTCTTACCAACCTGTGTCACGAGACACGTCTGGATCATGCGCTAGTATGTAGTCCCAGTATTTTTTAGCCCAAAGGGCATCGTGTTAAAGCAAAATGGCCCGTAGGGGGTGATGAATGCGGTTTCCGCCTGGTCGGATTCCTTCATTTTGATTTGATGGTATCTGGAATAAGTGTCGAGGAAACACAATGAATCGTGTCTGGCTGTGGCACCAATGATCTGGTCTATGCGCGGTAAGTGGAAAGGGTCCTTAGGGCAAGCTTTATTGAGGTCTTTAAAATCGATGCACAACTGCCAGGACTTATCTTTCTTTGGTACCATCACCAGAATTGCCAACCATTCGGGGTGCTTAATCTCCCGAATGAATCCGACCTCTAGCAGTTTGGCTAATTCTTCACCCATAGCTTGCCGTTTGGGTTCGGAGAAGCGGCGCAGAGTCTACTTAACGTGCTTGAAGCCTGTAATGATGATTAGACTACGTTTTGCAAGCCACCGTGGGATTCCGGGCATATTTGAAGGATGCCAAGCGAACATATCCCAATTTTCCCGTAGAAAGGTTCATACTGCCTCATCCACTGTGGGATCGAGCTAATATCCGATGGACGCTGTTTTATTGGGGTCCATCGAATTTTATTAGAACTAACCCGGACTAACGCTATTTTCAGCAGAACTACCGTGGTGTTGTTTTTGTGCAGAAATAGAAGTTCTCGGAATGGGCTGAAAATTTACGGAGAATATTTTTGGAAAATATAAAAAATACTGGAGCAAAGAGCTGGGCCAGGAAGTGGATGAGGAGGCCACAAGCCTGCTAGGCGTGACCACTCCCTTGGCCGTGCCTAGAAAGCTTGTGGGTCCCTCGAGCACCTCCTTGACGTGATTCCAATGCCAAAAACTCCTATAAATCCAGAAACCTCCGAAAAGAAACCTAGATCGGGAGTTCCACCGCCACAAGCCTCCAGAGCCACGAAAAACCAATCGACAGCCTGTTCTGGCACCCTGCCGGAAGGGGAAACCATCACCGGAGGCCATCTTCATCATCCCGGCCCTCTCCATGATGAGGAGGGAGTAGTTCAACCTCGGGGCTGAGGGTATGTACATGTAGCTATGTGTTTGATCTCTCTCTCTCATGTTCTTGAAATGGCAATATCTTGATGTACCGCGAGCATTATTGATATAAATGAATCATATGGAGTTTTCCCCTCTCTATCTTCTTATGATGAATTGAGTTTTCCCTTTGAAGTTTTCTTATTGGATTGAGTCTTTAAGGATTTGAGAACACTTGATGTATGTCTTGCGATGGGATATCCGTGGTGACAGTGGGATGTTCTATTGATTCACTTGATGTATGTTTTGGTGATCAACTTGTGGGTTCCGTGACCTTGGGAATCTATACATAGGGGTGGGCACACGTTTTTGTCTTGACTTTTCGGTAGAAACTTTGGGGCACTCTTTGAAGTGATTTGTGTTGGATTGAACATAATGAATCTAAACTTATGTGATGCATATCGTATAATCAAGCCCATGGGTACTTGTGGTGACATTGGAGTATCTAGGTGACATTAGGGTTTTGGTTGATGTGTATCTTAAGGTGTTATTTTAGTATGAACTTTAGGGCTCTTTGTGACACTTATAGGGATAGCTCATACGATTGATCTGAAAAGATAACATTGAGGTGGTTTCGTACCCTACAATAATTTCTTCGTTAGTTCTCCGCTATTTATGACTTTGGAGTGAACTCTTTGTCGCACAAGAGGTATTTACATATGATTCAACTATGCCAATATTGTTGAGAGAAATTGCACTAGTGAAAGTATGGACCCTAGGCCTTGTTTCCCAGCATTTATACAACGTTTTGCTCGCTGTTTACTATTTGTTACTTTGCTGTTTTTATATTTTCATATTACAAAAACCTATATCTACCATCCATATTCCACTTGTATCACCATCTCTTCGCCTAACTAGTGCACCTATACAATTTACCATTGTATTGGGTTTGTTGGGGACACAAGAGACTCTTTGTTATTTGGTTGCAGGATTGCTTGAGAGAGACCATCTTCATCCTACACCTCCCATGGATTGATAAACCTTAGGTCATAAACTTGAGGGAAAATTGCCGCTGTCCTACAAAACTCGGCGCTTGGAGGCCCAACATGAGTCTACAAGAAGAAGGTTGTGTAGTAGCACGGGGGCTACTACCGATGCTCTTCGGGAAGGTATGAGAGCCGCTCGTACGTCAAGGGGCACTCCTGAGCATCGTGACTCAGGAGCCTCACTGGCTCCGTAGCCCCTCGCTCCATGGGGTGGTCCTTGGTGATCCGGTTGGCCCTGGCGGCGGTTGAGGTATGCGCCGGGCCGGGCCCGGCCGACATAGAGCTCAGTGCGCTCAAGCTTGAAACATTAAGGAGGATGCTGAAGCCGATCGTACATCAAGGAGGACTCTTGAGCATCGTGACTCACTGGCTCCATAGCCCCTCGCTCCACAGGGTCGTCCTTGGTGATCCGGTCGGCCCCGGGGGCGGTGGAGGTATGCGCGGGATGGGGCCCTACCTACGCAGAGCATAAGCTATTCAGAGTTCCAAATTAAGCCAATCTTCACCATGTTCCCTTCATCACAGCTGCTCATACGTCAAGGGGGACTCCTGAGCATCGCGACTCAAGAGCCTCAATGGTTCCATAGCCCCTCGCTCCACGGGGTCGTCCTTGGTGACCCGGTCGGACCTGGCGGCGGTTGAGGCATGCGTGGGGCCAGGCCCTGCCGACGCAGAGCGACATAGCAAGCAAGAAGGAAACACGGCGAAGAGGGCAATCGTGCAGTCCTACAATTATTCAAAGCATTGAAGTTTTACGAATACAACTAGTTTAACGCCTCCGAGAGGCATGTCAAATCATGTCAGAAAGAAACAGGAAGGGAGGATCAGGGGGACCCCGTGCCACTGCTCGCCCCATCCATGGAGAGCTCTTCGTCGACATCGCCAGCATCGTCCTCCTCGCCACTAACTTCTGCAGTTTCAGGGAATGGTTGAACGGTGACACGGGCGAACCTCTTCACCAGCTTCTCCACGGCGTCCTTCACTGCTTCTGTAGCACGGCTGCGGACCCCCGAGGCAACTAGGCGGATCACGGTGTCACAGTCGAACCCTGTCTCGCGGAGGTGAAGATGGCTAAAGACGCGCATCGCGGCCTCAGAAAAGAGGTCGTGGCACTCGCTGTCCAAGGCCCCTCCACCTTGGGGATGGCACCCTCAAGCGCCACAGTGAACCTTGAAGCAAGCTCCACGTAGCCGGCCTCAGGAGCCACCAGGGCTTCCTCAAACCCTTCCCGGCATAGGGAGTGGAGCACTCGGCGCAGCCTGAGCTCGATCAAGGGAAGGGTACTGAGCTCCACGGCCTTCCCGCCCTCGGCCTCGGCCAAAACCTTTTCTTCGGCTTCGAGCCGGACCCTCTCCAGGGCCTCCTCCTTCTCCCGCGCCTCTAGGCGCCCTAGCACTGCAGCGCCATCGGCTTTCGCCCGGGACAACTCAGAGTCCCCGGCGGCAAGCTAAGTCTTGCAGGATTCGAGAGCCTCTCGCTGCCTGTGCAACTCCTCCTCAAGCGTGCACTTCTCCCCCTGAAGGGGCCTCAGGCGGGACTCCACCTCGCTCTGGTGCCCCTCGGCAGATGCCGCCTTGGCTAGCGCCACCTCGAGGGCCACCTTGGCGATGTGACCTTCTCCTCGCTCCTTGCCATGGTGGCCTTGGCTCGGTTGGAGGACGCCACGATAGAGGCATTGGCCCCGGGCCATCTGGAGAGGAGCCCTCGAAGCCTGCCAACGAGGCGATCGTCAGCACCCACGAGGGCACCCGGAACCTCGTCCAGGATTTCAAGGCCACGCGGCAAAGACACCAAGACCCCTCCGGAGGAGTCGCCTACACGACTGCAGGCGGCGCCTCCTGAGAGCCTGCAACGCAACGGGAAGGAGGCTCCCGAGGCTGCCCGACAACCAAGGGCAAGACAGACGCAGTTAATTCCATGGGCTGCCAGCCCTCGGGGGGTGGCCCTTCGGACCGTATACCGGCGCGCCCTCAAGAACGGAAGCCACCACACCAGTAGGCATCGGGGGCTCCGGGGGCTTCGCACCGGTGTCCAGGAGGGTCGCCCCACGAGCCTTCACCCCCTCGCCCGCAGCAACCTTGTTAGGCGACAACGTCGCAACAAAAGCAGGCAAAGCATTGGGGGATGCCTTTGGCTTGACGCCCGCCTTCTTCTTCGTCATCTTCATCACAGCAAAGCAAAGTATCATCATAAGCATCATGCATAGTAGAAGTGGCATCATCAATTACTTACAACATATTAGAATTACTAGCAGGTGGTGGTGTCGCAAACTTACTCATAATAGAAGGTGAATCAAGTGCAAAGCTAGATGGCAGTTCCTTACCTCCCCTCGTAGTAGAAGGATAGATCTTGGTTTTTGGATCTTCCAGTTTCTTCATAGTGATCAACAAATATAAATCCCACGTGACTCATAAAATAGAGCTATGCTCCCCGTCAACTACGCCAGAAAAAGGTCTTGATAACCCACAAGTATAGGGGATCGCAATAGTTTTAAAGGGTAGAGTATACAACCCAAATTTATTGATTCGACACAAGGGGAGACAAAGAATATTCTCGAGTATTCGCAACTGAATTGTCAATTCAACCACACCTGAAAGACTTAATATCTCTAGCAAAGTATTCAGTAGCAAAGTACTATGGAAGTAACGGTAGCAAAAGTAACAGTTGCAGTTTTATAGTGATTCTAATAGTAGCAGCGGACAAACAACTTAGCAAGGATCAATATGTGGAAAGCTCGTAGGCAATGGATCGGTGATGGATAATTATGTTGGATATCATTCATAATGCAACAGTTAAAACATAGGGTAACACAGAACTAGCTCCAATTCATCAATGTAAAGTAGGCATGTATTCCATATATAGTCATACGTGCTTATGGAAAAGAACTTGCATGACATCTTTTGTCCTACCCTCCCGTGGCAGCGTGGTCCTAATGGAAACTAAGGTATATTAAGGCTACCTTTTAATAGAGAACCGGACTAAAGCATTAGCACTTAGTGAATACATGAACTCCTCAAACTACGGTAATCACCGGAAAGAATCCTAGTTATTGTCACCCTGGGGGATGCGGATCATAACTCGTAATAGGTGTCTACAACTTGAAAGATAGGATCAAGAACACATATATATTCATGAAACCATAATGTGTTCAGATCTGAAATCATGGCACTCGGGCCCTAGTGACAGGCATTAAGCATAGCAAAGTCATAGCAACATCAATCTCAGAACATAATGGATACTAGTGATCAAACCGTAACAAAACAAACTCAATTACATAATAAATACCATCCAACCCATCACCGTATAGCAAGCCTACGATGGGATTACTCACGAACAGTGGAGAGCATCATGGAATTGGTGATGATGGATGGTTGGTGATGACGATGGCATCGATTTTCCCTCTCCGGAGCCCAAAATGGACTCCAGATCTGGTCTCTCGAGGAAGAACAGGATGTGGCGGCGGCTCCATATCGTGAAACGCGATGAAATCTTCTCTCTCATTTTTCTCCGCAAATAGGGTTATATGGAGTTGGAGATGAGGTCGGAGGAGCCACAGGGGCCCCACAAGCCTGCTAGGCGCGGCCAGGGGTGGCTGTGCCTAGCAGGCTTGTGGCCTGCAGGTGTCCCCCTCTGGTTGATTCTTGTGTCAGTATTTTTTATTTAATCCAAAAATATTCGCCGTAAATTTTTAGCATGATCCGAGAACTTTTATTTCTGCACAAAAATAACACCAAGGCAATTCTGCTGAAAACAACATTAGTCCAGGTCAGTTCCATTGAAATCATGCAAATTAGAGTCCAATACAAGGGCAAAAGAGTTTGGAAAAGTGGATACGATGGAGACGTATGAACTCCCCCAAGCTTAACCCATTGCTTGTTCTCAAGCAATTCAATTGATAAACTGAAAGTGATAAAGAAAAACTGTTACAAACTCTGTTTGACCTTGTTGTTGTAAATACGTCTAACTGATGTTCAGATTATTAGCAAAGATCATGGACTAACCAATTTCACAATAACATTTAGGTCTCACATTTACTCATATCAATGACATAATCAACTAGGGAGCAATAATAATAACTCTCGGATGACAACACCTTTTCAAAACAATCATGATACAATATGAAAAAATGGTATCTCGCTTGCCCTTTCTGAGATCGCAACACATAAATGTAGAGCACCTCTAAAGAACAAGGACTGACTAGACATTGTAATTCACGGTGAAAGCGATCCAGTCATGATCATACTCAATATCAATGAACAACAGAGCATACAAATGATGGTGGTGCTCTCTAATTGGTGCCCTTTATAAGAACATGATGAACAATAAAGTAAATGGAAAGGCCCTTCGCAGAGGGAAGCATTGATTTGTAGAGGTGCCAGAGCTCGAGTTTTTAAAACAGAGATAACTAATGATTTTTGAGCGGTATGCTTTCATTGCACACATAACGATCAAGAGGTTTTCAACATCTTCCATGCTGGATAGATTATAGGCGGTTCCTAAACAGAATGATAAAGTTTTTACTCCCCCTCCACCAATCAGTCACACTCCACAGCGAGCCAAATCCACGGGTACCATCCATACAAACACAATTCTAGGGGAGTTTTGTTTAATTATATTTTATTTTTATTTCGAGCATGGAACTGGGCATCCCGATTACCATCCACTTTCTTGTGAATGATAGTGAATCAGCACATATCATGAGAATAACCCACCTAGCATGGAAGATACTGACAGCCCTCAGTCGCCACATGAGCGATTTGGGCATACAAAACAAAATGTTTATTTGAAGGTTTAGAATTTGGCACAAGCAAATTTACTTGGATCGGCAGGTAAATACCGCATATACGCAGGTATGGTGGACTCATATGGAACAACTTTGGGTTTGAGGAATTGGATGCACAAGCAGTATTCCCGCTTAGTACAAGTGAAGGCTAGCAAAAGACTGGGGAGCGACCAACTAGAGAGCGACACAGTCATCAACATGCTTTGAGATTAACCAACATTGAATGCAAGCATGAGTAGTCTATAAATTACTATGAACATAAATAACGTAGAGGCTATGTTGATTTTGTTTCAACTACATGCATGAAAATGTGCCAAGTCGAGCCACTTGAATCGTTCAGAGGAGGATACCATCACATCATACTACATCACAACCATTTTAATATGCATGTTGGCACCCAAAACAAACCATTATCCACTCTTAGCTAATTAAGCATGGAATGAGTAACTATAATCTATAATTATCATTGCAAATATGTTTCACCCATAATGAACTGAATTCGGAATGATCAGCTAATCATATTTACAAAAGCAAGATATGCTGAGTTCATACCAGCTTTTCTCCATCTCAATCTTTTCATCAAATATCGTCATTATTGCCTTTCACTTGCATGACCGCACGGTGTGGATAATAATAAGAGCGCACGTGCATTGGAATAAGATGGAATCTGCAAACAATAACTCAAAGGAGAAGACAAGGTAACGTGGGCTCTCTAATCGGTAAAGAATAATGTATATGAGAGCCACTCAACATTTTCATTGTGGTCTTATCCTTACGACCTAAAGAAAGAAAGATCAAAACAAGAACGAGAAAACTATTTACATGGGAAAGCTCCCAACAAACAAAAGAAGAATGAAAAATGTTTTGGGTTTTCTTTTAATGCTACAACTAAGCAACTAGAAGGTAAAGTTGGAACTAACTTTTTTGTATTTTTCTCAAAGTTAATTGAACACACAAGAAGAAAGCGAAACAAGGCAATAAACTACCATGGATGGTACAATGAAAGTGTATGAACACCGAATACTTAGATGAGTGTGTGAACATGAATGTAAAGTCGGTGAGAAATATGTACTCCCCCAAGCTTAGGCTTTTGTCCGAAGTTGGTCTATGGCCATGGCTAGCCCTGATACTATCCGAAGTCATAGTTGGGGTTGTATTGGGTTGCGGCGGCTACTGCCTGAATAACTGCAGCGTGAAGGTGAGCTGATTCTGCTCTCGTCTGGTACTCATCTGCCTCCTCTTTGGTTATAAGGTATCTCTGTTTTTCCTGAAAGTTAAAGAAGGCAGTAGCAGGAAGGGTAACATGGATAGCATGCTGTTTGTCAAAAATTAGTCGGTACTGGAGAGATTGTTCGTACCTTTCGAGAAACTGAAAATGTACCAAAGCCTCATAGTCAAGGAAAGTAGGTGGTAACTCAATATCATTTCCGCGTATGGGTACCCCAAACTGATTAGCTAATCGAGTGGCATAAATCCCACCAAAGAAATCTCCATCCTTAGCATTGTTATGCAACCTTCTAGCAATAGTGGCCCCTAAGTTGTATCATCTTTCGCCCATTACTTCACTCTTAACAATACTAAGATCGGCTGCACAAAGGTGGCTATTCTCTGTTTTACCCTTAATACATCTATCTATGGATAGAGCAAAATAATGTATGGCAGGAAAGTGAATGCTCCCCATGGTAGCCTGTGTAATATTTCTAGTTTCTCCGACGGTAATGCTAGCAAGAAAATCATTATATTCAGTTTTGTGTGGATCACTATAGCTGCCCCGTTGTGGAATTTTGCAAACATGATTAAAATCCTCTACGTCCAAAGTATATGATTTGTCATAAAGGTCAAATAGAACGGAAGCTTTATTACGATTGAGGGAAAATTCAAACCTCCACACGAAAGAATCCTTGATTCGATAGTATTCCTTGCATTTGTCCGACACGAATTCCTCAAGACCGACATTTCTTGTGTATGCATACAATTCTTCCTTGAAATCGGCATCACTCATGGATTGATCTGATGGCCGTTCACAAGGTCATACTTGTGCTTCCCTGAGTGGTTCAAAGTCGGGCCCACATATCACTAGTCTCGGGGCCTTCTTGCTCGATGAACCACCTTGAAACACCTTCCTCGACATTTTTTCTTTTTTTGAAAAATTCTAAAAAATTTAGTGACTCAAAATAAAGGTGAACAAAACTCAACAAAACTCATAGCAACTACTCCCTCAAGTGCCTAGAGGCTATGTCATGCATCAAAACTACTTCAGACCATGCAAATTTGACATGCAAGCTCAAGAACAAGGTCACCACGGCAGCAAAAATTTGCAATATATAAAGCACTAGAACAAAAAATAATTGGACCATTGGAGGAGTCACATACTCAAGAACAATCTCCCAAAATAGTTTTGTGAATGAAGCTTTGAACAAGGAGATCGAAAATGGCAGCAAAATGAGCTAGAACATGGGTTTGAGCAATGGTGGGATTTTTCTAGAGGAAGATGGAGTGGATGGGTGCTAGAATTGTTGAAGGGGGCCACGTGGGACCCACAAGCCTACTAGCGCTGCCAGGGGGTGGACGTGCGTTGTGGGCTTGTGGCCCACTGGTGTAGCCCCCTGCATCGTGCTTAGTGCCAGATATTTTTAAATATTCCATAAAAAATGACACTCCATTTTCAGGACATTTGAAAAACTTTTATTTTCAGGTCACTTTTTTATTGCACAGGAAACTCAAAAAGCAGGAAAATAATAGCATTCTTACTTAATTTCATCTAGCTAACATAAAGTAAAAGTTGGGTACAGGGAGTTGTGCTTTCCAAATTCATCCATCTCATGCTCATCAAAAGGAATCCATCAATAAGGTTGATCAAGTCTTATTAACAAACTTCTTTCGAATAACATGAAACCGAAGAATTTTTGAATAAAAATAAGTTACCTCAATGGGGATATGCATGTCCCCAACAAGAAGTATACCATATTTCTTCTTGACAGTAGGAAGAGGGAATTCAAAATCTCCAATAACAATCGTTGGAATTTTTTAAATGGAGTTGATACAATGAACTTGTGGTTGTTTCTTCGGAAAGTGTACCATATGATGATTTCCATTAATATGAAAAGTGACAAGTGACATTGCCTTTGTTGCAATCAATAACAGCTCCTGCACTATTCAAAAAGGGTCTACCAAGGATGATCGACATACTGACGTCCTCGGGAATATCAAGAATAACAAAGTCTGTTAAGATAGTAGCATTTGCAACTATGAAATTTACATCCTCACAAGGACTGATTGGTAGAGCAGTTCATTTATTAGCCATTTGCAAAGAGATTTTGGTAGGTGTCAACTTATTCAAATCAAGTATACGATATAAAGAGAAAGGCATAACACTAACACCGGCTCCCAAATCACGTAAAACAGTTTTAACATAGTTCCCTTTAATAGAGCATGGTATAGTTGGTATTCCTAAATCTCCTAATTTGTTTGGTACTCCACCCTTAAAACTATAATTAGCAAGCATGGTGGAAATTTCAGCTTCCGGTATGTTCCTTTTATTAGTTACAATATCTTTGATATACTTAGCATAAGGACACATTTTCAGAATATCGGTCAAGCGCATACGCAAAAAGACAGGTCGAAGCATTTCAACAAAGTGCTCAAAATCATCATCATCCTTTTTCTTGGATGGTTTAGAAGGAAAGGGCACGAGTTTCCGAAACCATGGTTCTCTTTGTTTACCATGCTTCCTAGCAATAAAATCTCTTTTGTCATATCTTTTATTCTTAGGTTGTGGGTTATCAAGATCAACAACAGGTTTGATCTCCACATCATTATCATTAATAGGTTGAGCATCAGCATGAACATCATCATTAATATTATCGCTAGGCTCCTGTTCATCACCAGATTGTGTCTGAGCATCAGAAACATAAATATCATTTGGGTTTTCAGGTGTATCTATAACATGTTCACTAGCAGCATGCAATGTTCTATCATCATCCTTGTTCCTCATATTACTGGAACGACTAGGTGCAGCAGTATTACTTCTTCGAGAATCTTGCTCAATTCTCTTAGGGTGGCCCTCAGGATACAAAGGTTCCTAAGTCAATCTTCCACCTTTAGTCACAACTTTAACAGAATGATCATTGTTCTTACTATTCATCTCATTAAGCAAGTCATTCTGAGGTTTAAGTACTTGTTCTACTTGAGTAGTTACCATGGAAACATGTTTACTAATCAGTTTAAGATCATTGATAGTTCTACTCAAATAGTCACCTAAGTGATCAAACATGAAAGAATTATGTTTCAATTGTCTACTAACATAAGCATTAAAATTTTCTTGCTTAACAACAAAATTATCAATCTCATCCAAGCATTGGCTAGCAGACTTATTATAAGGAATATCTCTTTCATCAAATCTACGAAGAGAATATACCTCTACTACCTGTTTCGGGTTATCAAGACCATGTATTTCTTCAATAGGTGGTAGGTTATTAACATCATCAGCTTTAATACCTTTTTCTTTCATGGATTTCTTTGCCTCTTGCATATCTTCAAGACTTGGAAATATAATACCTATTTTATTTGGAGTTGGCTTCGAAAGTGAGTCCAATCATTACCATTCCTCAATATATTACTCCCTTCATTCCAGAATATAAGGTGTATTGTTTTCCATGCAAGTTAAATATTTGACCAAGATTGTAGAATAAACTAACGACATATACAATACCAAATAGATAAAATATGAAACTACTTTTCATGATGGATCAAATGGTATAAATTTTGTATTGTGGATATTGATATTTTTTTCTAAAAAGTTGATCAAACATGACCTCGTTTGACTTTTGAGAAAACAAATGCACCTTATATAAAGGAACGGAGGGAGTATTCAATAGTATTTCAGCTTGTTCAACAGTTCGTTCCCTGAAAACACAACCAACACAACTATCTAGGTGGTCCCTAGAAGCATCAGTTAGTCCATTATAAAAGATATCAAGTATTTCATTTTTCTTGAGAGGATGATTAGGCAAAGCATTAAGTAATTGGAGAATCCTCCCCAAACCTTGTGGGAGACTCTCTTTTCAATTTGCACAAAGTTAAATATTTCCTGCAAGGCAGCTTGTTTCTTATGGGTAGGGAAATATTCTTCAGAGAAATAATATATCATATCCTGGGGACTACGCACACAACCAAGAGCAAGAGAATTGAACCATATCTTAGCATCACCCTTTAATGAGAAAGGAAACAACTTCAGGATATAATAATACCGATTTTTTCCTCATGAGTAAATATGGTGGCTATATCATTCAATTTAGTAAGATGTGCCATAACAATTTCATATTCATAACCATGGAAAGGATCAGATTCAACCAAAGTAATTAACTCAGGATTAAAAAGAATTCATAATATTTATTAGTAACAAAGATAGGTGAAGTAGCAAACTTAGGATCATATTTCATTCTAGCATTCAAAGATTTTTCTTTCCACTTGCATAGCAGTTTCTTAAGATCAGCTCTATCATTACAAGCAAGAAAGTCCCTAGCTACCTCTCCTTCCATAACATAACCCTCAGGAATATCAGGAAATTCATATCTAGGAGAGCTAGGTCTAGCAGGTGTCTCGGAGTGTTTAGTTTCAAGAATTTCATCAGTTTCAGAAGTATCATAATTTTCAGCATTGGCTCTAGCAATTTGTTCATCAAGAAATTTACCCAGTGGCACAGTATTATCAAGCAAAGTATTATCATAAGCATCATGCATAGCAGAAGTGGCATCATGAATTACTTGCGACATATCAAAATTACTAGAAGGTGGTGGTGCCGCAAACTTATTCATAATAGAAGGTGAATCAAGTGCAGAGCTAGATGGCACTTCCTTACCTCCCCTCATAGTAGAGGGATAGATCTTGCTTTTTGGATCTGTCAGTTTTTTCATAGTGATCAACAAATATAAATCCCAAGTGACTCAGAGAATAGAGTTATGTTCCCCGGCAATGGTGCCAGAAAAAGGTCTTGATAACCCACAAGTGTAGAGGATCGCAACAATTTTCGAGGGTAGAGTATTCAACCCAAATTCATTGATTCCACACAAGGGGAGCCAAAGAATATTCTCGAGTATTCGCAGCTGAGTTGTCAATTCAACCACACCTGAAAGACTTAATATCTCCAGCAAAGTATTCAGTAGCAAAGTAGTATGGAAGTAACGGTAGCAAAAGTAACAGTTGCAGTTTTATAGTGATTCTAAGAGTAGCAGCGGAGAAGTAACTTAGCAAGGATCAATATGTGGAAAGATCGTAGGCAATGGATCGGTGATGGATAATTATGTTGGATATCATTCATCATGCAACAGTTAAAACATAGGGTAACACAGAACTAGCTCCAATTCATCAATGTAAAGTAGGCATGTATTCCATATATAGTCATACGTGCTTATGGAAAAGAACTTTCCTGGCATCTTTTTTCCTACCCTCTCGTGGCAGCTGGGTCCTAATGGAAACTAAGGTATATTAAGGCCAACTTTTAATAGAGAAACAAACCAAAGCATTAGCACTTAGTGAATACATGAACTCCTCAAACTACGGTAATCACCGGAAAGAATCCCAGTTATTGTCAGCCTGGGGGATGCGGATCATAACTCCTAATAGGTGTCTACAACTTGCAAGATAGGATCAAGAACACATATATATTCATGTAAAGATAATAGGTTCAGATCTGAAATCATGGAAGTCGGGCCCCAGTTACAAGCATTAAGCATAGCAAAGTCATAGCAACATCAATCTCAGAACATAGTGGATACTAGGGATCAAACCCTAACAAAACTAATTCGATTACATGATAAATATCATCCAACCCATCACCGTACAACAATGGAATGTCTCACGAATGGCGGATAGCATCATGGAATTGGTGATGAAGGATGGTTGGTGATGACGATGGCGTCGATTTCCCCTCTCCGATGCACAAAACGGACTCCAGATCTGGTCTCCCGAGGAAGAACAGGAGGTGGCGGCGGCTCCGTATCGTGAAACACGATGAAATCTTCTCTAATTTTTTTCACCACGAATAGGGTTATATGGAGTTGGAGATGAGGTCGGAGGAGCCACAGGGGCCCCACAAGCCTTCTAGGCGCGACTAGGGGGTGGCCACGCCTAGCAAGCTTGTGGCCCGCAGGTGGTCACCCTCTGGTTGATTCTTGCGCCAGTATTTTTTATGAATTCCAAAAATATTCTCCGTAAATTTTTAGGATGATTTGGGAACTTTCATTTCTACACAAAAATAACATCAAGGAAATTCTGCTGAAAACAATGTCAGTCCGGGTTAGTTCCATTCAAATCATGCAAATTAGAGTCAAAAAGGGCACAATAGTTTGGAAAAGTGGATATGATGGAGACATATCGGGAAACACGGGAAGAAACATCACTAGCATCATCATCGTCCTCAAGGTCGCGTAGAAGCACACTCTGCGATGGGGGGGCACTCCGGCCGGATCCCCTTTGGAAGTCTTCTCTGAATCGTCCCCTCCTGAGGTGTCAATGGAGGACACCATCAGTAAGGAGCCAAGGCCCTCGTCTGGGGAGAGCCCCAGCTCATCGAAGACGGGCATCTTGGCAACCAAAGCAGCCACGTCGGCGCGATGGTATAGCGGGGCGCAACCCTTAGGGAGATCACCGGGGTTGCCACAACCCTGTTCAACTCCTTGGAGGTTATGCACGTGGACTGAAGCCTGAGGTTGTCGCTGCTACCCCGATAGTCCCATAGGGGCCTAGAGTGGGACTGGAGGGGCGCCAAGCGCTCCGATTAGAGCTCCTTCACTATCATTCCCCCACACAGCTTCCAGGCACAGATGTCGCGGGAGATCCATTTGAGGACGGGCTTAGCTCAGGGGTTAGAAAGCTTCGCGGAGCCCCACGTAGGAGTCTTCTCCGGCAGCCCCTTCAGAAGCTCCAACCAGGAGTTAGGGTTCACAGGATCCATGAAGACCGAACGGTGCCGGAAGTTCTCCACCTTCTTCCCGACCTTTAAGAGCATGTTGTCGCTCTTGATCGAGACGAAGGAGACGCATGCTGACCGTTGGGCACCGTCGTGCAAGCGCAAGCTGAAGAAATGCCAAAGAGGGCCACCAAAGGCTTAACGCCCACGAAGGCCTCGCAGTAGAAGGCAAAGATGGATAAGAGCAAAATAGAGTTGGGCTGGAGGTGAAGTGCCTGGATCCCGTAGTGTTCGAGGATGGTGATGAAGAACGCAGAGAAAGGCGGGACGAGGCCGGTGAAGAAGCTGTGGGAGAAAAAGGGGTAGGCTCACCCGGACGAGGGATGCCTCTTTGAGGAGCCTCCCCATATCAAGGTCCGCCCATGCTCATTGGTCCCATCCACCGTCGACGGGAGCATCTGGACTAGGTCGCCGCCCTTGGCGATGGTGGGTATAGAGAGCGACGACGAGATGGGAGCAGGGGCCTGCGCCTCTGGCTTCGATTTTACAGTGGGAGCCATACAAAGGAAGAGCCAGGTGACACCGGATCTAGAGGAGTCTTAGCTAAGGCCAGGATGTCAAAGCTAGAGAAAGTGCGCGGAAGAGGAAAGCAATAATGGCTCGATGTTGGAAGTCGGGCTTTTGTCGATTCGGGCGGTGGCAACGGAGACGCCCCACATCAAACGCACGATGCGCACCAGCCCTGACCCCGCATGCGTTAGGGGGGCGCGACGCTTCGGTCCTTCCTCAAAGCTTCCCTTCGAAGCTGGCTCGAGCGCGCCTTGCGCCTGGGGGCTACTATCGGTGTTCTGGGAACGAGGGTACCTAGTCCTGCCTGCCTACGGCCCAGGGCATGGCCCACTTCGTCGGCCAGGCGAGGCCCGACGTGGCATCACTCAAGACAAGGCCCTCACGAGGACCCTGGGCTTGCGAGGTTGAGCGGCATCAAGACCCTCTGGGAAGAGCCTCCTTAGGCCCCACTCTTGAGGGCTGAAGATCTCTATGTAAGGTCCAGTCTTAGGAGTCAAGGGTGACGCAAGGAAGGACAGGCAAGTGCCAGCACGCCAGGCGGTACAGTTTCCTCTTTGGTGCAAATGGAGCAAGGACATACGCGGGTTCCCAAAGCGCCGCCCAAAGTTTTCCATTCTGGTGCAACAAGACCACGACCGCCAGCCCCTCAGGGCGGATGTCATCGCCGAGCCCAGCACTGCATCACCATCAGCTACTTTGCAGGCGAAGACCGCCTTTGGACAGGTGCGGATGTACTCCTGTATCCCTTCAAAATTGGCCATTGTAGGATTCCTTCCTGCCATTGAAATAAGGAAAGAGGACCCGAGCCGCCACTATATATAGAAGCTAGGTCACACCGTAGAGAAGATCACCGATCCGATCGAACACTTAGACACTCCACTCACCACCACAAGGCAGAGATCCAAGAACACACCTTGATTACCCTCGCAAGGCTCAAGCCCATTGTACTAGTTCATCCACCAAAACCTCCACGAGAGGCAATCCACCAAAGCTGGAGTAGGGTATTACGCTTTGCAGCGGCCCGAACCTGGGTAAACTATCATGTTCATCTTCTTCCTCCTCATCGAACTAGTTCGCCATTGTGTCCATCGAGTAGTGATCTAGGTTGGGTGAAGCCGCGGGGAATCCTTCACACACGCCCCTGTGTTCGAACCTAAGGGTTTTGCGGAGCACGAAATCCGACATATTTGACCACTCATGTTAGACTTGTATCACCCTACCTACTCCCAATATCTACATGCTAAGATTCAGGGAAGAGGAAGACCTATATCTCATATTTAGGGGACAAAGCTCTAAATGATCTTGGAGTCATATTAATCTTAAGGAATACTATCTTCTATATGTTCTCCACATCTCGGCATTCTAGAGTTCCATTGAATTTTGGTTTGTAGAATACTCTTGTGTTTCCCAACATTGTTTTCTCAAGTGTGTTTCTACTACTTGAATGCTCAAGGACTCAAGGTAAGTATATGCATCACATCCTTGATCAAGATGATCTCTTGCTCCTTGCACATATTGTTTTAAAGAGTGAAGTGTTTAACAAGGATATAACTCGTTCATATACATTTGATGCATCTAGCCAAGATACACATGACTCATCATATCCTTTATACTACATGTGTGTCCTTGCATTCCAAAGCAACTATCCTTTAAAGGGATTGCACAGATTTAGGGGGAGCAAGTTTTATTAAAGTGTCTCTCAAAGTCTTCATTATATCTTTGCATATCTTAATTTGAAGTTTTGATTGTATGTTGTCATCAATTACCAAAAAGGGGGAGATTGAAATCACATATGCTTCCTTGGTGGTTTTGATAATTCATGACACCATACATTGTCTCTGTGACTAATATTTCTACCTAGCTTATTTCAGGTAGAGTCCGCATAGATTATTGGCAAAAGGGTGTGAGGTGATTCCCAAGAAGAAGAAGAAGAGGAAGGAGTAGGATTTGCAAAGCATAAAGCTAGAAGACTCTCTTTTTTACTTTGTGACAAATCACTTTGAGTCCATAGGAAAGCCACTACTATTAAAAGGGGATAAGGTAATGTTGGTGAACAAATTGCTCCACGTGCACCAGTGCTAGCCACCAAAAACACCCACAAGCTCTCCAAAAATACTCTATCCACAACCTACTACACAAAATCGGTGCCACCAAGTTTTCCTAGTCGGCTTTACCAATTTCTATCCCAGACAGAACCCTAGCCAAACCCTACTTAGTGTCTTACACAAATAATGACCATGAAGGTCAAGTCTTACATAGATGGGGCCACGAAGGCCAAACAACAAACATAACTAGCAGCAAAACTCTTGATCGAAAGCGTAGACCCATGCCATCTGCCTTAAACCTAGAGGCATTCTGACTGGGAAGGGTCATAGTTCACATGTTCTTCACCAACAAACTCTTCACCATATTCCTGCTCTTCCATGCCTGACCAATTAAATAACCAGTGGCAAGGCAATGTGTACTTTGAATGTACTCGCAAGAAACCCATGTTTTGGAACAAGCTATAACAATCATGATATAACACCAAGTAGGTAAGTTTGCGGAAAGCTAATTTTCAATGCAATGACATGATCAATTAACTTGTGAAAGCATGCATCATGAGGTACCAACTACCCATGTGAAGAGATTACAGATATAAATATGAACTGGGGCTCGAACATCTCATGTTCAATCATCATGCCAAGTCATCGGACTAGGATCATCCATCATCCTTGTCATACACACACATACCAAGTTTGTAAAAAATGGATGTAGCCCAAGAGCAGTCATCCAACTGTCCTTGATCGTGGACACGGTTATTTGAATAGATTTACTCCCTATAGAGGTTGCACACTTTACCCACAATAAAAGTAGGTCTAGAGGGGGTGATTAGACTACTTTACCAAATAAAAGTTTTCCCTTTTCCCAATTTTAGTTCTTGGCAAGTTTTAGCATTCCTAGCATATCAAGTAACACCCTACACATGCATGTCTAATAGTGTAGCACCGGAAGGTAAAGACATTGCACATGTAAGTAAAGAGACGGTTAGGAAAGCAAACACAAGTGATGCCACGATGATTTTTCCTGTCGTTCCGATAGGTGGTGCTATCATACATCCACGTTCATGGAGTCTTCAACCCACAGAGGGTCAAGGTCACGAGAGTCCATGGAGGGCTCTACCCACGAAGGGTTCCATGAAGAAGCAACCATGACTATTCCATGCGGCTTCCATCCACAAAGGACTAGCCTCACTATGGGTAGATCTTCACGAAGTAGGCGATCTCCTTGCCCTTAAAAACTTCTTGGTTCACTCCACAACACAAAGTAGGAGGCTCCCAAGGGACACCCAACCAATCTAGGAGGAACCACCCTCCAAAAGGTAATAGGCACGGTAATGATGATGAACTCCTTGCTCTTGTGCTTCAAGATGATAGTCTCCTCAACACACAATCACTCTCTCACAGATTTAGCTTGGTAGAAGAGATGGGATTGGTGGAAAGCAACTTGTGGAGGCTAGAAATCAATATCCATACGGTTCGAGTGGAAGATCTTGACCTCAACACAAGGGTAGGTGGTTCTCTCTCAAAAAACAGAGTAGGATAGGTATGGAATAGTTCTGAGTGCTTCTCCTTTGAGTTGGTGGTGGTGAAGGGGTATATATAGGCATCCCCAAAAATCCAACCGTTACACACAATAAGTCACACTCGGTGTCACCGATGTGTTGATCTCGGTGGTACCGAAGTGACAAAAAGTGGCAACTTTTGAATCTCAGAGGGGCCGATATACAATTCTCGGTTGCACCGACAAGGTGATCAACGGTCAGATTTACCAATCTCGGTGACACCGATTCACCATTCTTGGTCGGACCGAAAATGAGAACTTGGTGGCAGCCTTGGGAAACTCATGAGAGACGGGGGGTGCCTAGATCTAAAAAAGAACTGGCATCTGGGCTTGTGCCAGAACTCATGTCAACTCCTTGCTCTGCTAAATTATGACAGTCCTTTGAGCCTGACATACTGACCCTGTGAATAGGGAGAGCAGAAGTAGATGAGTCATCACAAAATGAGGCTAGTTTTTGAAATTTGAACAATGAATTTTCAAGATTTTTTGCATTCTGTCAAATAAATATTGGTACAGTGGAAACAAAAATTTTGGTGGGGCCGAGACTGACTGACTCACTTAACCGAAACTTGGCACCCTTTTCGGTCGGACTGAAAAGAGGAACTCGGTTCCACCGAGTCAGTTCTCAGCCACACAGAAAATCACATCGGTGAGACCGAAATGACTGTTTTGGTTCCACCGGGATTTTTCAGGCGGACGGCAAAACCCTAGAAAAATCATTATTCGCGAGACAATGGAGTTTTGAGTGGTTAGGAATACGTGCAAAGGGTGTATCAATGATAAACATTAATCTAATGCGCAAGAATCGGATGAGGAGCACAATAGAGATCGAATCCGTACCCTAGCTTGGTGCAGATCCTGTACGCCGGCGATGAGGGAGAGGATTTCGTTGGCGTGGCGATTCCCAGCGGCGGAGGAGCGCAGGGAGACAAGGGCGACGACCAGGAGTCCCGTGGGTGACAGCTTAGGGTTCTGAGGCGCGTTGAATGAGATTGAATTTCAAACCGTCAGGGTCCACAGCTTATATACCCTCCACTCTCGGTGACACCGATTCTAACTTTTCGGTGTCACCGAGTTCCTCAACTGTCAGTTGACAGGGAAACTTGGTGTAACCGACAAAATGGAATCGGTAGTACCAATATTGAAAACCGGATAAACCCTAGGCATTCGGTGAGACCGAGATTTTGTGGTTGGTTCCATCGAGATGCACTTGGGAGGTTTAAATGGTGAGTCCTTGTCGATAGGGAACTCCGAGTGCTCCACACACAGAGGGATCGAAAAGCACTTGTTCAAATTTCGTGATGCAGCGTGAATACAGTATGAGGTGAGAAAGCATAGATAGCTAAAGAAGTGGTCCTAGGCATTCTTGTATATCCAATTGGCAAAAATAAATTAAAAATCCAAATAGCAACAATTGGATATCCTTGAATGATAAAATAAATGCAGACCAACATGCTCACACAAGAAGATGTCAAATGAAATCATGGCAAACACGCAGAAATACTCTAGCATCTAAGGAGCACTTGGGCGATGACAAAGTCATCTATATATGAGTATTTGACTTAGTAGCCAAGTAAGAGTACATGATCATAGGTCATACTCATCATTTAAGCACAAGTGGGGTTACCACTTTTACATAATGCATTTAATGTTGTCACATACTAAGAGATTCTTTGATTGAAGTCTTAGAGTAAAGCTCCCCCTTGATGTGACATCCCCCCATAAGAGGGATAAACTAACCTTGGGTTTTGTCGATGAAGACTTCATGTTGGTGAGGTAGTGGTGGATGCTCAAGGTTGATGAAGATCATGAAGAGTTGGGAGCATCCTTGTCGTTTCCTTACTCTTCTCACCTAGATGGGTTAGTCCCAACACACAATAGACAAATACAAGGATATCTATGGACATGGAGTGCAAAGCATGTGTAATGATTTCCATTGATTTGTTGATTACCTTGTGCCTTGCTTACCTTTGAGGGGATGTGTGACTCCTTGATCAATTGCATAGAGTTGATGTTGATTGCAAATAGATCTTGCCAATAATGACTATGAGTGGATTTCATTAGCGGAGTCACCCCTCAAGAACTCTCTAGTTCTTCTTCTTGGGAACCTACATCAAGTTGATGGGGATCCTTGGTGTTGAAGTAGCACTTGTAGAAGTTGAGCTTGTAGTAGCCTTGGGAACCCACTTCACCAAAGCTTGGGGTTCATCTTCATAAGAGTCAAAGTCCTCTTGGAGCTTGTTCTTGCCCTTGAGGTTGGTGTCTTGTGGTGGAAGGTCATCTTGAGTGTTTGTCCCCTTGGGAAGATTATTTTCATACTTCTCCTTTTGAGGAAAAAACTTGGGATTTGGATATTTACCTTCTTCCCATTCAACTCCATTAGTGTTGAAGTAGCCAACACCATGATTCTTCCGATATCCTCCATGTTTGCATACAATCTCATCAAATTGTTTGTACCCTTCAAGACTCTTGTAGATACCTTGCTCTATAAGTCCTTTCAATAAAGCATTTTCTTGCTCACGTGTAACTGGGCTAAGAGAATCACCATTAGTGGAATGAATAGAACTACTAGGAGCAACATCATTGGTTTTAGCATTTTTATTGTTGCTACTAGATGAAGAACCTTTCTTTCCTTTGTTACTAGTTTTCCTAGATTTGACTTGTGGCATGAATGTAGACAAGAGTAGTCGTTCGGCAATATAAGATGAAGTCTTCTCTCAGAGATCTTCATTGATAGCTTTAAAAAATTCATGTTCTTGCTCCAAATTGAGCTTCTCAAAGCATAGCTTCTCATGAGTTCTTACAAGCTCTCTATGATCTTCAAGAGTAGATTCATGATCTAAATTAAGAGTTTTGAGTTCTTTAGTCAGTTCTTCTATTTTCATCTTATCATCGTCAATTGACTTATCTTGACTACCATGAGAAATATAAAGTTCATTATTATTAACATCAATAGTTTTATCACATAGCAAGTGATCATCGGAAAGCAAATCATCTTCATCACTATCGGAATCAAGATATTTGGGGTGTGATACCTTGGGGCCTTTAGCCATGAAACAACTTCCACCTCCTTAATTTAGTGAATCAAACAGATCATAGGAGTTGTTTGTCACTAGTGCAATTCTGGCAACACTATCAGCTTGACTATAGTCGGAGTTGGAGTGATAGCTTCTCTCGGAATGGTTGTCGGAGTGGGAGCTGGAAACCCATTCACCAACATGAGCTTGATGATTTCTTATTGAGTAGCTCTTGGTGTGCTTGTCCTTCTTCTCTGAGTCCCTACTTCTCCTTGAGGGTCTTCGTTCATAACGATCATCTCTACTCCTTCTCTCTCTACGAGGTGATTCATCTCTTGAGCTTCGTCTTCTTGGTGACTCTTATCTTCATTTGTAAGGATCCGAGCACTCATTGGAGTAGTGTCCGGACTTCCTACAATTGTAGCAGTTTCGATCACGACTTGACGAACGCTTCTCTTCATACCTTCAGTTGGAGGTGTAATCTTTGCTTCTATTCTTGCAGAACTTGTTAAATTTCTTGACCATGAGTCTTATCTCTTCATTTGTGACAAGGTAGTCTCTTGAGGTAGCGGGAGCATCACTTGTGGCTTTGTAAGCACCGTTAGACTTGTGATGAAGGTCTTCCTTGTGTTTGAGTGTCATCTCATGAGCAACAATTCTACCAATCACTTCTGTTGGTTTGAGACCTTTGTAGTTGGGCGTCATTTGGATCAATGTGCACACGGTGTCATATCCTTCATCCAAAGCTCGAAGTATCTTCTTGATGATGAACTTGTCAGTCATTTCTTCGCTTCCTAAGCCGACAATCTCATTGGTGATGAGAGCTAGCCTAGAGTACATTTCAGCGACTCCTTCACCATCCTTCATCTTGAACTTGTCAAGTTGACCTTGAAGAACATCTAACCTGGATTCTCTCACGGACTCAGTTCCATAGTGCATATCAACCAAAGTATCCCAAATCTCTTTTGCATGTTCAAGGCGGTTGATTTTTTTGAATTCTTCGGGACATAGGTAGTTGAAGATAATGTCACATGCTTGAGAATTGAGTTGCAACATCTTTAATTCATCTGCAGATGCTTCACGATCCGGTTCCTTTCCATCCGCAAAGAATTCACCTTGCAAGCCAACACGAACAACAGCCCAAACGGCAAGATTATAACTAAGCAAATGCATTTTCATTTTATGCTTCCAACTAGCAAAATTAGTGCCATCAAAGTACGGACCTCTATGGTGATAATTTCCCTCACTAGATGCCATAGTTCTCCTAGGTTGTGAAACCAATGCAATGGAGACCAAAGCTCTGATGCCACTTGTAGGATCGAAAGTAGGTCTAGAGGAGGGTGATTATACTACTTGACCAAATAAAAGTTTTGACTTTTTCCCAATTTTAGTTCTTGGCAAGTTTTAGCATTCATAGCATATCAAGTAACACCCTACACATGCATGTCTAAGAGTGTAGGAGCGGAAAGTAAAGACAAAGCACATGTAAGTAAAGAGAGGGTTAGGAAAGCAAACACAAGTGATGAAACAATGATTTTTCCTATGGTTACGATAGGTGGTGCTATCGTACGTCCACGTTCATGGAGTATTCAACCCACAGAGGGTAACGGTCGCGAGAGTACATGGAGGGTTCCATGAAGAAGCAACCTTGACTATTCCATGCGGCTAGCGTCCACGAAGGACTAGCCTCTATGGGTAGATCTTCAGGAAGTAGGTGATCTCCTTGCCCTTACAAACTTCTTGTTCCAATCCACAACACGAAGTAGGAGGCTCCCAAGCGACACCTAACCAATCTAGGAGGCACCACCCTCCAAAAGGTAATAGGCTCACTAATGACGATGAACTCCTTGCTCTTGTGCTTCAAGATGATAGACTCCTCAACACACAATCACTCTCTCATAGATTTGGCTTGGTAGAAGAGATGGGATTGGTGGAAAGCAACTTGGGGAGGCTAGAAATCAAGATCCATATGGATGGAGTGGAAGATCTTGACCTCAACACCAGGGTAGGTGGTTCTCTCTCAGAAAACTAAGTAGGATAGGTATGGAATAGTTCTGAGTGCTTCTCTTTCGAGTGGGTGGTGGTGAAGGGGTATATATAGGCATCCCTAGATATCCAACCGTTACACACAATAATTCACAATCGATGACTCTGATGTGTAAATCTCGGTGGTACCGAAGTGACCAAAAGTGGCAACTTTTGAATCTCGGAGGGACCGATATACAATTCTTGGTTGCACCGACAAGCTCACCAACGGTCAGATTTACCAATCTCGGTGACCCAAGTACAGAATCTTGGCAACCCAACTCGGTGGCACCGAGTGCAGTGTCGGCTACACCAAAGTGTTAGGGTATGTCTGAGTCTGTCTAGGGTTTAGAATCGGTGGCACCGGGATAGGAATGTTGGTTGCACCGATTTTTCATATTTGGCTTAGGACAAACTATGGTGGGAGAGTTTATGGATGTTTTGGTGACTGTCACTTGTGCAAGTTTGAGCATATTGTCCATCATCATAATTTTACACACTTTTAATAGTATTTGCTTTCCTATGGACTCAAAGTGATTTCTCACAAATGCAAAATGTAGAGTCCTCTTGCTTGAAGCTTGGCCAACCTATTTCCTTGCATCTTGGGGTAATTCCACAATCCTTTGGGAATCCCTATCATTGAACTTCTCTTGAAATATACTTAGTGAAACATTAGTTCAATGACTATTATGTTGTTATTAATTACCAAAACCACCAAGGGAGCAAATGTGCTTTCAACAAGACTCAGAACACTTCCGTGTCAAGCCACGAGTCACGGTATATTGCACACCCAAGGTAAATACCCGAACATTGCCTTTCCCCTGACGATACTAACAAAGAGTCCACTCGTTAGCACACAACCCACATGATGTACATCACAAGTATCATCCATGCACGGACCAACAGTGTGCCTGGTGTCTTTGAAAACATCCCATGATCGCCCTTTCCGGTACGTCCCCATATCGAGAGTGACCACGCCACTCCCTCAACTAGTAACGCGGGCTCTCTACTAATTCCCATCAAAGTAATCAACAAAGCCTCATCCCATAAGGGTTATCGTGGTTGTACATGTAAGGTTGGAATAACGGCACAACTTACACAAATCCGTTTTCGAAAACCACACACTCACTTGCTCTGGTACACCACTTCTTTATCAAGTGTCTACCTAGCTAAACATCATCTCCATCGGGCATTTGTGGCACCCGACATGGTTTTCGAAAAGTCTTTGAAGTCCCTTTCGTTTCCGTCACATGCATATTCCCGTCCCACTTCATAGCATGTACTAATCATCCTATCTACTCCCACCCGCACAACCCTCATAAGGCGGTAGGGTCATGCACGATGCCAGTATCAAAAAGAAAGTATCGGAGGCATCCCACCGAAGAGTTCACCATAGCAACATGATGAACATCACGAAATAAACTGCTATATGCCATGCAATAAAAGGGTTTCATAGTCATGGTCCAAGGGCTACTTGCCTGGCTCAACAAATTCTTCAGGGTCTTCAAAGTCTTAGGGTCCAACTCCCTCATCAACAACGCAATCTACCGTCGCGACAATAATGGGCAATAATAAGAATCACAAAAAAACGAAGCACAAAATCCACTTCTAACATGTTACCCGACTCACTAAAATACTTCAATAGAAACTTAAAATACTTGTCTCTATTTTGTAGTCAAATGGATTTTGAAAACTATTTTAACATAGGCTAAAAATACTAAAACCCTAGGTTTTAAATAGATCCAATGCATAAAATGTTTTCAAAGATTTTCACAAATGGCATCAATAAATACTACCCAATATCCTAAGATTTGTGGAAAAAAATTATGCCAATAGGAGAAATATGTTGACCTATGGAATTATTAGAAATAATGCCAGAAAGAAAAAGAAAAAGGGGCCACAATGCCAACCAGTAGCTGGGCCGGCCCACCAGCCAGCCAACCCAAGCGAACCAGTAGCCCAACGCGTGCTAGGTTCAAACCTGACGAGTGGGGTCGGGCAGGCAGCCACACAGAGGGGAGGAGAGAGGGAGGAGAGGATGATAGGTGGGGCCCACCTGTCATGTACTTCCACTCCAGAGGGAGGTGGTGGAGCTCACCGGTGGCGATGGAGGGCCCGACAACGGCATGTGATGGTGGGAACAGACTCAAGGCGTTATCGCTGTCTTGGGGGAGGTGGAGTTGGTCGCTGGGGCTTAAGGACTCATCGGTGATGAGGGGGCCACGGTAGAGGAGCGTTGGGAGGTGGTCGCCGCCATCTGTTCCTTCTACAAAACACAGTGAGAGGAGGGGGAAGAGGGTCAGAGGAGTGAGGGGAGCTGAAAGGCGTAAGAAATGGGCCCGGAGAGGGGTTGTCTACCGAGATCTCCTGTGAGCCGACACGTCGGACTCCAAGCTCGATCTCGAGCTCAGGAGCTCCTGTAGAGGAGTGGGTGGAGCCAGGGGTCTATTTGGTGGGGGAGAGAGCCAGATAAGGGGAAAGGGGAGCTCGGAGGGGCCTTTTATAGTCGGCCCATGGTCCACCGATTTGCTCATGCGTCGGCGAGGTCGATGTCGTCGTTGCAAACATTGGGAGGAAGTACGGGGGTGTCTGGGGTGGTCGTGGGGTTGGTTTATGCCTACAGGGAGGAAGAGAGAGACAGGAGAGACACAAGTGTGCGAGCTCGAGCATTGGCCGAGGGGGGCGGCGTCGGGCGCGCATGTCGGAGTAAATGGAGAGAGGTAGGAGGGGTCCGGCATGCTGCCATGCCATGGACGTCAAGGGGGCCAGAGGGACAAGCTCCTGCATCCCCAGGTGGTCGAGCGACTCGGGTTAGGTGTGGCTACAATGCGGGAGTGCACTGTAGCGCGCTCCAGAGCATGCATATGGCTGACATAGCCCTTGCATGCACGCTCTAGGATGCCCCACCTTGTCCACTAGCTCCTGAGGGTTGCATAGATGCCCCTCAGATGCTCTGGAGCTAGGGAGATAAGAATTGGAGTGGGGAGAGTGTAGAGATGCTGTTGCCATTGTCGCCCAGGGGGAAACGTGAGGTTTTACCTCACCAATAATTCAGCCATGGCCCTGCAGAGCTTACTGGAGGTAAATGGGCACTAGAAGGTATTATGGTAAATATTTAGACTCAAGGGGAATAGTGGAAGGGGTCAAAACATGTTTTTACAAAATCATCATAAAATGTTTGATGTTGATTTAGGCAAGCAAATGGAGTTTGCTTGCCAAGAGATTTAACATTATGGAAATGTAGGTACAAATATAGTGGACCACCTACTTTCAGAAGATTTGAAGAAAGTTGATAGTGCAAACTTGAAAAACCCTAGAATTCAATAGAATCAGATTTCTATAGATCTAGGCATCCAATCCTATTCTCCCAAATCCACCACTTGATGTAGTAGCATTATTTATGGATTAGAACATGCGCACAAAGTTTGTGGTCAATAGGAGAAACTTCACAATGTAAAGTTATTCAAGTTTGATTCTGGACAAGAATGGGTTTGGAATCTTTTGGTGAACAAATCAATTGGGACTGAGATGAAACTTTGCAAGATCGTCATATATAGCATGTGTGACTTCCTGGAATTTTCCTATATTTTTTTGAGAATATTTCCTATAGAAATATTTCGAATGCTTGATTTAAGCAGAAAGAGTTTTGGAGGGTTTTGCCCACTACTTTAAACGTAACCGTGTGCTGAAACTCACATATATGGAGAATATATGTCCACTGAGTTTACCTAAATTTGCCGAAATATTTTTAAAGCATTTAAATTGTTTTCCCTATAAAAGACCATTTCTAGCCTTAAAACGTCTTTTAATAAAATAGTAAAATAATCTTTAAAAATAATATTTGGTGGTTTTGGGAAGTATTAAATATAGTGGGTTCCAACTAAAGTCTTTGGTGTAAAATATTCCACCCAATTTGAGGACTTTTAGTACAAACCTCAATTCAGTTTTTTGGTTGAAAACCTAATTTTAATAAATCCTTTTTGGCAAAAAAATATTTGATAAAAGTAGTTTTTTGTAGTATACACATGGCATGATCATTGGACAAGAAGTTTGGATCAAGGAAGATCAATATGGAGAGATGGAGAATCTATGAGTGCCAAAACACAATCAATCAATCAAGCAAGCAAGCAAGCAACAACAATTCAAACAAGCACTCGCACTCAAAAAGTTTTAGTTGGCCCCAAATTTTATTAAACCATGGCATAGAAAAGTGATACGAACACATGGTGTGACAGACCTACCCCCTTACAAGAATCTTGTCCGCGAGATTACTAGGCTAAGCGCTAAAAAGATAAGGGAACTCATATCTATGATAGTCTTCACACTTCCAGGCTGCTTTTGCTTCAGTGTGGTTGCTCCATTGGACCTTGAAGTACTTGATGGTGCACCTTCGGGTGCAATATTCTGCTTCATCCAAAATGCGAACTGACCTCTCATGATAAGTGAGGTCTGGCTGAAGGTCGATGGCTTGATGATCGATGTCCTGTAGAGACCGGGGCGGTTGGGAACTTGGAGGCACTTCCGGAGTTGTGACACGTGTAGGATCGAAGTGCTAGAGGGGGTGATTAGACTAGTTGACCAAACAAATGTCTACTTTTTCCCAAGTTTAATTCTTGGTAGATTTTTGCATTCATAGTATGTCAAGTACACCTTGACACATCATATCAAAGAGTATAGCAGCGGAAAGTAAAGACAAACATGTAAGTAAAGAGAGGGTACGAAGTTCAAACGCAATTGGTGACACGATGATTTTTCCCGTGGTTCTGATAGGTGGCGCTATCGTACATCCACATTCATGGAGTCTTCAACCCATGAAGGATAACGGTCGGGAGAGTCCATGGAGGGCTCTACCCACGGTTCCACGAAGAAGCAACCTTGACTATACCATGACGGCCTACGTCCACGGAGGACTAGCCTAACTCGGGGTAGATGTTCACGAAGTAGGCGATCTCCTTGCCCTTACAATCATCTTGGTTCACTCCACAACACAAAGTAGGAGGCTCCCAAGCGACACCTAACCAATCTAGGAGGCACCACCCTCCAAAATGTAATAGGCTCGATTGTGTAGATGAACTCCATGCTCTTGTGCTTCAAGATGATAGACTCCACAACACACAATCACTCTCTCATAGATTTTTCTTGGTAGAAGATATTGATAGGGTGGAAAGTAAGTTGGGGAGGCTAGAGATCAAGATTCATATGGTAGGAATGGAATGGCATGATCTTAACACATGAGTAGGTGGGTCTCTCTCAGAAAATCAGTAGGTATGAATGGGGAACTGTTCTGAGTGCTTATGTTCCGACTGAGTGGTGGTGGAGGGGTATATATAGGCATCTCCAAAGATCCAACCGTTAAACACAAAATGACCAACTCGGTGACACCGATGGGTTAATCTTTGTGGTAGCGAGGTGACCAAAAGATGGAAGCTTTTGAATCTTGGTGAGACCTATATAGGAATCTCCGTTGCACCATTAAGGTAACCAACGGCAAGAATGTCCAATCTCGGTGACGTCGATTCAACAATCTCGGAGGGACCGAAATTGTGAACTTGCGTAACAGAAAGTTGGCAGCCTATCTCGGTGGCACCGAATGCAGAATCGGTTGGACCGAAAAGCTAGGGTTTGGCTGAGTCTGTCTAGGGTTTGGAGTCAGTGGCACCATGTGGAAAATGTTGGTTGCACTGATTTTGAATATTACACTTTGAACATATTTTTGTGGAAGAGCTTGTGGGTGTATGTGGTGACTATCACTTGTGCACATATGAGCATTTTGTTCATGAACAAAATCTTACCCCCTTTTAATAGTATTGGCTTTCCTACGGACTCAAAGTGATTTCTCACAAATGTAAAATGTAGAGTCCTTTGCTTGAAGCTTTGCCAATCTATTCCCTTGCATCTTGGGGTATTCCACAATCCTTTTGCCAACCCATCATTGAACTTTTCCTGAAACATACTTAGTGGAAACATTAGTTCAATGACATATATGTTGTTATTAATTACCAAAACCAACAAGGGAGCAAATGTGCTTTAAATCTCCCCCTTTTTGGTAATTCATGAAAACATATAGATCAAAGCTTTGACATATGATATAAGCAATGAATACAATCGTCGCCTTGAGAAGTATGTGATAAGCAAGAGCTCCCCCTAAATTTGTGCATTATTTTAAATTTGCGTTAGATTAGGTACATGGGGCACTTCTTCCATGTCACATACATCTTGGTGGTGTGCGAGTGTAATAAGAGTTAACAACATAGCACAACACATCAAGCAAAGTGAATGATCATCACGTAACCATCAAATGATAGGAAATAGTAGCAACACACATAGCAGCGCATGATCAAACACAAACAAAAAAGTATCTCACATCAAACCAAAAGAACCAAATGTTTGTAAAAAACCAGCAAATAAAAGCATACGCTCTCTCACTCGAAGCCTAAGATATATATACAACTTCTCCCCCTTTGGCAACAAGTTACCAAAAAGTTCAAAGAGATATAGCTAATCGTTCTGCAGTTGATCTCCTCCGATCGCCGATTTTAGAGTCAAGAGAACTGCATCGGCGAAGACTTCCGCTGAAGTCTTGGATGGAGCTAGAGTAAATAATGGAGGCACTAGAGCTGATGGAGCTGAAGATACTATGGCTGGAGCAGAAGATGAAGGCCTCGTCTCTGGAGCTGGTACTGTAGTAGTCTTGGCATTAGTCATGAACTCGGAAGTCGTCTTGATAGGTGCACTATCCTCCTCATCATCAGAAGACTCAGACTCTGAAGAGGTGCGACAGATTGGGGCTTCATCAACCTCCTTCTTGAGCTCATTGACTGTCTTAGTCAGCCCATCAACCTTGTCATTTAGAGTTTTCACTCTATCATTAATAATGTTTGCAAGGCTCTCCTGAGTGTCCATGATGGTCTTGAAGTCCTTATTCATATCCATGATAGTGGTAATCAAAAGATCCATCTCCTTTTTCTGGGATCTGGGAACCTGAGCACTAGTGGCTCGAGCTGCCTCTGCTTCTGCCTTTACTTGTGCCTGAGCTGCAGCTGATGTGGGATGGTCTGGGTCCATCACCACAATGTTGTCCTCAAAATCTGACTGAAGTGGCAAGTGGGGTCTATCTAGAGCAAAGATGTGCTTCTCAATCTTAGAATTGATAAGCATCTAAATGTAGGGTGCATAGCAGCATGAACGCTTCTGATCAGCAGCAACCCTCTTCACTACCTCTACTAGCAAATACATCACTCGAATCCTCGTGTGACGATCAAGATGGATGAGCATGTTGATGGAGTATCCACGAATCACCTTCTCATCATCAGACTTGGGCATCAAGGTATGCCTAAGGATATTGTCCATGGTATGGAGGTCTGGCTAGAGAAAGTAGATAGAACCAAGCTTGTGAGATTGTCTGTTGGCAGCTGGAATAGGATTATACATAATGTTCATAGAGTTGTGGTTCTCCTTTGATTCTGAGTAGACATCCAAATCTCCATCCTGAACCTCTGGGACTCCTAAGATAGTAGCCCATTCATCAACAGTAGATTCATATGTTGCTCCTTGAATCATCCAAACAATTATGTCATCTCCATAAAAATGAGCAGTGGAATAGAACTACATGATCATCTCATCGTTCCAAGTTGTTAACTCCTTTCCAACAAATTCATCAATGCCAATGCAGTGGAAATTTTCTTGGACACATGGAAAGTAATATTCTTTATCTTTGATGTACTTCAATTCCACATATCTCATGTCACTCACAGCTGGACTCTTGTCAAGCAAAACTGTCTCATAAAAGTCTTGGTGCTCTAGTAAATTCTGACTGTTTGAGCCTGACATGCTGACCCTGTGAATAGAGTATAGAAGAGTAAAATAGGATAAACCATCACAAAATGTAGATGGTTTTGAAATTTTGAGAAAAAGATTTTCCATGTTTTGCATTCTGTGAAGTGTATTCCGGTAGAACCGAGGCAAACATTTTGGTCACACAGAGACATACACCTACCTTTCCAAGAACTTGGCACCATTTTCTATTGCATCAAAAATGAGAACTCGGTTCCACGAAGGTGTTCTCAGCGTGGAAAAAAAGCAAATCGGTGACACCGATTTCTTTGTGTCGGTTCTACCGAGATTTAGTTGGCGGACGGCAAAACCCTAAAAATCGAGCATTCGCTACTCTACGGGACTTTCTTGGGGATGGAAAGCATTCAAACTGTGGTTAGATGGGAAATAAGCCCTAATGCACACTATATGGACAAAGGAGCGCGAGACGGGGCCGAATCCATACCCTAATGCGGCGATAGATCTGCTACGGCGGTGACATTGGTGAAGAAAACATCAACGACGGTGATTCCCAATGGCGCAGGTGCTCGGGGAAGGCAAGGTGATGACCGGGGTCTTCGCATGGCAGCTAGGGTTGTGGAGGCACGACATTTGATGAATGAAATTCAATTTTTCGAGGTCCACCGAATATATACCGATCGAAGTCGGTGACACCGATTTGATATTTTTGGTATCACCGAGTTTCACAACTGTCACCTCACAGGGAAACTCGGTGTAACCGAGAATATCAAATCGGCAGTACCGAGATTGGAAAACCAGATCAACCCTAGGCATTCGGTGATACTGAGAATTGTGGTTTGGATCCTACGAGATGCACTTGGGAGGTTTTAATGGTCAGTCCTTGACGATACGGAAATCCAAGTGCTCCTCACACAGAGAGATCGAAAAGTACTTGTTCAAATTTTCTGATGCAACATGAATAGAGTAATAGGTGAGACAACTTAGATAACTAAAGGAGTGATCCTAGGCATTCTTGTCCATCCAATTGGCAAAAGATAAATCAAAGGCCAAATAGCAACCATTGGATGTCCTCGAATGAGTAAATAAATGAAGACAAACATGCAGCTGTCAAATGAAATCACGGCAAACATGCACAAACATAATAGGAACTAACAAGAACTTTGGCGATGACGGAGTCATCTATATATGAGTATATTGACTTAGGAGCCAAGTCAGAATATTTGATCATAGGTCATACTGATCGTTTAAGCACAAGTGGGGTTACCACTTTTACATAAAGCATTTAATGTTGTCACATACTAAGAGATGCTTTGACTCAAGTCTAAGAGTAAAGCTCCCTCTTGATGTGACATCCCCCTAAAAGAGGGAAAAACTAACCTTGGGTTTTCTTGATGAAGACTTCATGTTGGTGAGGTAGTGTTGGATTCTCAAGGTTGATGGAGATCACCAAGAGTTGGGAGCATCCTTGTTGTTTCCTTACTCTTCTCACCTACACGGGTTAGTCCCAACACACAGGAGACAAATACAAGGATATCTATGGACATGGAGTGCAAAGCATATGTCATGATGTCCATTGATTTGTTGATTAAATTATCCCTTACTTACCTTTGAGGGAATGTCTGACTCCTTTAACTATTGCAAAAAGTTGATGTTGATAGCAAATAGTTCTTGCCAATAATGAATGTGAGTGAATTTCATTGGCAGAGTCACCCCTCAAGAACTTCTCTAGTTCTTCTTCTTGGGGACCCACATCAAGTTGATGGGGATCCTTTGTGTTGAAGTAGCACTTGTAGAAGTTGAGCTTGTACTAGCCATGGGAACCTACTTCACCAAAGCTTGGAATTCATCTTCATATGAGTCAATGTCGTCTTGAAGCTTGTTATTGTCCTTGAGCTTGGGGTCTTATGGTGGTAGGTCATCTTGAGCATTTGTTCCCTTGGGGAGAGTATTTTCATACTTCTCCTTTTGAGGAACAAAATTGGGATTGGGGTATTGACCTTCTTCCCATTCAACTCGATTAGCGTTGAAGTAGCCAACACCATGATTCTTTCGGTATCCTCCGTGCTTGCGTACAATCTCCTCAAATTGTTTGCACCCTTAAAGTATCTTGTAGATACTATAACATCCCAAAATTTCATTTTGGAATGTTATGAAATATAGCTATGCATCATCATCACTTTGTTTGAATGAAATGAACTGTTGAAGTTCTTCTTTTGGATTTCTAAAAGGCCCTTTCCTTTTCTCCATTTACTTGTTTCATTTATTTGAAAATACCTGGAAATATTCATAAAAAGAGAGGAGTAACATGACATTCCACACCAGGAGCATCTTGGTGAAATATTTGAGCAATATAACTAGGGGGTTAGTTGAAAGTTTATCTCAAAAGAATTTAAAATAAATTACGTATTTTCTGAAAAATATTTTTTTAAAGTATTCATTTTGACAGAGGAAAAATGTTCATTAAATAGCATTTATTCCCCTGATCATTCTGATATATATATTCCCTATGTTTGGAAACGATTTGAATGCATTAAAGGATTTTAAATGTTCTGGAAAATAGAAAAGGAAACGTATTTAAACGTTTTAATTAGCAAACAGGCCTGCCCACAGCCATTTAAACCCCGAATTCATTTCGGATCGGCCACCGACGTGCAAACACCGCCCCCTCTCTCACTGACGCGCGGGACCCGTCGTCCGATAGCGCCATCCCCGTGCTCATCCCCCTCCCCTCGCCCCTACATCGCCGGCAATCCCAACCCCGCTGATCTCCCTCCTCACTCCCTCTCCCGACCCCGCACCTAGCCTATAAAGAGCCCCTGCCTCTCCGCTCTCCGTTCCTACCCGCTACCCACTCTACCCTTGCCAGAACGCCACCGCACCACCTCGCCGGAGTTCGGTCGACGACCGAAGCTCTCCGAGCACGAGGTCGTCGCCTCCGTCGTCCCCAGCCCCGTCCGACGCCACCAATCGACGTCAGAGGTTCGCCTCCATCGCCAGAGCACTTCGGACACAGCCCTTGACCACCGCAGCACCAGCCTCGAGCACCTCCAACGTCCGGCCGCCGTCGACCTCGCCGGAACTTCGACCCCCCCTCCTCCGTAAGCCGCACTTCCACCCACAACCGTCAGATCTAGATCCAACGCGCCTGATTAGAAGATTTAAACGGCGAACCGTTTTCTTCTACGTTTCGGTCGTCCGCCTCAAACACCTCGCACGCACACGGCCTCGGCCAATCACAACATGCCACGTAGCCCCTAACCGATCGATAATTTTTTTCTTTTTCTGTTTCTGTTTTAGAAAACAGAATGTGTTCTGATTTTATTTTTGTTATATCTTTTAAAATAATTAGTGTTTTTAATTGATTCTTTTTCCATTAGCTCAAAAATTTCATGTAGTTTCATCCTGATGTCTTAGATTTAAAATTTGACCTTTAGAATTTGAATCTAACCAAATTTTCTTAAATTACTAAAATCTATATAACTAGAGTTCAAAAATATATTTTTGAGTGAATCTTTTTGCCACTGTTTTGTATTAGTTAGACCTATCATCCTAAATAGTTTGAGAATTTTTAGGATGAATTTGGTTAGGGTTTTAACAAAAACAGTATCTGTTTAGTTCTTAATAGAGTTTAGTTAGTTTGATTTTAGTTTAGTTTGAACCTGATTTAGTTTAACTTTTGTTTTTTGATTTCATTAGGTTCTTTTGTTTCAACATTAGATGTATTATTTTCTGTTAATAAAAAATTATTTTTAATTTGTTTTGTGCTGTAGTTTGAATAGGTACATCTTATTTTCATCTTTAGTATTGTTTAGAAAAAAGTTTTGTAGTAACTCTTTTTGCACTAATTTTTTATAATGAAATACTTTCTGTTTTCTAATAAAATTTTGTATTTACTTTTCTGTTATCTAAATGCCTAGTTGTTTAAAACAAATTTTTGACTTGTTATGTCTTAGTAGAGATTTGACACGCAAAAATTTTAGAGTCTTATACTTTGAGTGATTCTTCCTTTTGATTGTGCTATTGTTTGTTGAAGTATTTGTTTACCTTGCTGTTGTGTGGTTTGTACTGTGGTTGCTTATTGTGTGTTTTGTTTGACTCGTTAGATCACCCGGAATGCGAAGCTTGTTATCTAGAGTCACTTGAGTACGAGGATCGTCAGCAAGGCAAGTCACTTTGATCATGATTACCCATGTTTTATTGCATTAGTTCTACCATCTCCCCAACTGTATGCAAAGTAGGTAAATTGGAAACTTGGTTACTTGATGTAGTATCATGTGGTAGGCACCCCTCAACCCTTTGACACATTGGCCCTGGGAAACGTTGATTTAATTTTGCTATGCTATTAGTAGACGGGGTTGGTTGTGTGATTCATGAGAGTTGTGAGTTAATAATTTCAAGACCTACAAGAAGATCAAGACTTCGATACTCCGAGTTTTCAACATACCTCTGGGTGGATTATGGTTGAACGACGCCCTGGAGAAACCAGTGGTTAGCCTAGATGTTGCTAGAGAAGTGCCAGTATTCATGAGGAAAGGTCCACCCAGGCACAAAGAGATGGATGGATGCTTCAAGACCCAAGGCTTACCTGCACAGCCACAAGCCATTATGGGCTCTGGCTTGGTTGGATATTGTGGTGACCCTAGACAAGCGGTGCTACGAGATGTAGAAGAACGGTAGGAAAGGATGGGCACCGACAGAGTCTCGGGGAAACCCTTTAGAAGACCATGTTTTGGTCATCCGTTTCTCAAACACCCTGAAGTGCGAGAAATCCAACGGAGGCGATCAAACCTTGTGGGGAACGTGTGCAAAACAATGCAGAGTACCCAAACCTAATCGATTAGCCGTGTCCACGGTCATGGATAGTTTAAGCCAAAGGAACTGAACTATCTGGAACTCTCAAGACAATTAATTGTATTGATGTGGGTTTTTAATGACAACTTGTGTATGAGAATTGGTTGGTGGAACCATCTCATTAATCAACCGACATTGTAGTAATAATTTTCTGCCCTCCCTTGTTGTAGGAAAAAATGGCTTTATGCAAAAACTTACTACCCCACCTACCATATATGCATATAGACTAGATGATTAATTTACCCCCTCTTTTGTGACATTGCTGGCATATTCAATATGCCGACCTGCACGACTGCAACGTATCATGTTGCAGAGTACTTTTCCGACCAGGAGTGAGGATACGCTCTACGCTCGGTGAGATGCCCTTGGAGTCAGATGGATTCAACTACCTTTGAAGCTTCCGCAAGATTAGTTATTCTCATGAGTTGGCCTTCAGCCATTTTATTGTAATTCTTATTGTAATAAAGGACTCGATATGAGATTTTTTTGATTATTAAAGCTGTGTGATTTCACTTTGATATATAGATTGATGTACCGTGTCTGTACCAGCATGATCTTGGGATGGTACAGAAACACCGGAGATTCGACCTTTCAGGTCGGGTCGTTACAGAAATGGTATCAAAGCACACGTTGACCGTAGGACGTAACCTCTAGGATTGGAAAAGCCTTAGGATTTATTTCTCTTTTGTCTTTAAAATTTGTATACTCTCATCTACTCGTTTCTGACTTCCCTCCGATTTATTTCAAAATTTATAGCTGGACAGTTTCATCCCAGTTTTGATCACGGAGTTTTGTCAGCCTGACGTGACGATGCCCTTTGGCAAGGAGCTGGTGAAGATTGTCAGGGACGTAAGGATTGCCTTGCCAAGCATCACCGGGACTCCTATCAAGTCTTTTCCACAAGACGGTCGCTACAGGATCGAGGTGCACATCAATCAATACTAGTCTTTTTTGCGCACTTTGTCCTCACTCATGCGCACCCGGGACCAACTTCCCGGTCGGTCACCCATCCTAAAACTACTCCAAGCCAAGCACGCTTAACCTGGGAGTTCTGTTCGAATGGGCTCCCGAAAAATAAGGAATTCCTTATTGATATGAGTAGTCTATCATTCCTAATATGCCAGGCTATTACATACACCTCCACTCAGAGGAACCGACGTCCTCGTCGGGTCACAGGAACGTTCCCTCTTGGCACAAACGTCTGTGCTTCCAGTCCGATACATGTGTCATTCGGTGTGCCACGACGGGTCACAAACTTCATGAACAACATGACCGTGCACCTATCAGCAAACATCCGTGTAACCGCGAGGGTCGGCTCTGATACCAACTTGTAACGCCCCGGACACGCCCGCCAGTAGTCGTTACTCCTGGTGGGATCTAGACTGGCCTCACAAATCAATAGTAGTCTTTTTTGCGCACTTTGTCCTCACTCATGCGCACACGGGACCAACTTCCCGGTCTGTCACCCATCCTAGAACTACTCCAAGCCAAGCACGCTTAACCTGGGAGTTCTGTTCGAATGGGCTCCCGGAAAAGAAGGAATTCCTTATTGATATGAGTAGTCTATCATTCCTAATATGCCAGGCTATTACAACCCATTTCACCAGGACTCAGCATGGTTTTTCGCAGGGATGGCAATGGAAATATCATAACCACTCCCATTGAAGACACCACCATTTCCTATATCCAGACTTTGGAGACGCACATCAGGACCTTGGAGCTTCGAGTACGTGCCGACACGAAGACGATCAAGAGGCTGATGAACCACGAGATTAACCTCGAAGCTGACCTACGGGAAGCCAAGTACGAGCATGAGTATGAAGTGACGGATCTCTTAGAGAGGATCGATAAGCTGAACACTCGCATTGCAACTCTGGAGGAACAGTTGGACATGGGGGAAAATCTTCATCCAGAAAGAGACATGGCTCCCTTGATCAGCAAGATGACGACTATGAGGAGAGCGTCAACGGAGGAGGCCACTTCACCATGTACTTTTGAGGAGAACTTTAGTTATGCCCCCATGTATCTTTATTTTTGTCGTTAAAGCGTAGGTCGATGCTTAGTTTGATTTGGAGATTTGTATCTTGATGTTTGAACCTTGAGTTGAATAAATGAATGAGTGTTTGGTGTGATATGTTTGTTGCATTGCATATGGGTAGTGAAATTTCCTTTTAGGTCCTTGTTCTATTCTAATTCTCACCCCTCTCAAAATAGCAAGATGTCTCCACGACATGAGCCCGACTTCACTTTCCCGCTGGAACTCACACAACTTCTCCAGTAGAAGAACGCCCTGATGCAGCTATTGATTCAGAACCGGACCAACAACCACAACAACCACCCTCCAACTCAAGGCGACAACCTCACCTGTTTTCTGAGGCTGAATCCGCTAACTTTCTCTAGCAGCACTGAGCCCATTGTGGCAGATGATTGGCTCCGCAAGATGGAGAGGAAACTCACCACCGCTGGATGCACTCAGGCTGAAAAGGTGCGCTTTGCCGCCCATCAACTAGAGGGACCAGCAGCTTCATGGTGGGAGAACTACACCACCATGTACCCCATTGCTGGTGTGACTTGGGAGAAGTTCAAGCTAGCTTTCCGCACTGCTCATGGCTCAGCTGGAGCCATGAGTCTGAAGAAGCGTGAGTTTCGCAACTAATGCCAGGGGAACCGTTCCGTGGCCTAGTATGTGGATGATTTCAGCACATTGGCTCGTTATGCACCAGGAGATGTGGCCCATGATGCAGCCAAACAGGAGATGTTCTTGGAAGGACTCAACGATGAGTTGAGCGTGCAGCTGATGGTGGCTACTTTCAGCAACTACCAGGAGCTGGTAGACAAGGCCCTCGTCTTGGAGGGGAAGCAGCAGCAAATCGAAAACCGCAAGAGGAAGTATGGACAAGGGAAATCTCAGTCTGGAGCTCAACAGAAGCCCCGCTACTCCCCGTACTTAGGGAATACCGGATCAGGGACCGGTAAGTATGGAGGACACACTCATCACGTGCACAACCATGGAGGCCACAACCATGGAGGAAATGGGAATAATCGTCCCAACAGTGGTAACTTCAAGAATGGCAACGGAAATGGGAATGGCAACCAGCCCCGTTCCGCTCCAGCTCACAAGGATCTGAACCATATCACCTGTTTCAAGTGCCAAGAGATAGGGCACTATGCCACTGAATGCCCTCGGAGCAAGCAAGGAAATGGAAATGGGAACAACAACGGCAACTCCGCAGCTAAGAAGCCAAATCCTTTTCCTCGTGCTCAGGTGAACCACCTTGATGTGGAAGAAGTCTATGATCAGCCCGAGACTGTGGTTGGTAAGTTTTTATTGCATTCACGTCCAGTTATGGTACATTTTGATTCTGGTGCAACCCACTCATTCATATCAAGGGTAGTTGTGGAAATGTATGGTTTACCCACCAGAACCCTTAGTCATCCCATTAAGGTCAATTCCCTAGGAGGTATGACGATGGCAGGGATAGGATGCCATGCCTTGAAACTCCACATAGGAAACCATGTTTTTCCTACCAACCTCATCATATTAGAATCCCAGGGATTGGATGTAATCCTAGGCATGGATTGGATGACCAAGTACGAAGGAAATCTTGATTGCCCCTGTAGGTCTATTTCACTCACCACCCGAGAGAACAAGAGGATTAAGAATGTATCCCGACGCACACGGATGAGTGATCGGTTAAATTCCCTCACAGGAGTTGTTCAGGAGGAAGTGCCGGTGGTACAAGACTTTCCAGATGTATTCCCGAAGGAATTACCAGGCATTCCACCAGATAGAGAGATTGAGTTTCTGATAGAGTTACTACCAGGAACCGCCCCATTTTCCAAGAGACCCTATCGAATGCCCGCAGATGATTTAGTAGAAATCAAGAAGAAAATTAAGGAGTTATTGGATAAGGGATATATTCGCCCAAGTTCTTCACCTTGGGGCGCCCCAGTTCTTTTGGTGGAGAAGAAAGATAAAACCTTGAGGATGGTAGTCGATTATAGTGCATTAAACGAGGTGACTATCAAGAACAAGTACCCTCTGCCGATGATTAATGACTTGTTTGATCAGCTAGTAGGAGCCAAAGTATTCTCCAAGATCGATCTTCGATCAGGGTATCACCAACTGAAAATTCGTGAACAGGATATACCCAAAACAGCCTTCACCACAAGGTATGGCTTATATGAGTATACGGTCATGTCCTTTGGTTTGACTAATGCTCCTGCCTACTTCATGAATATGATGAACAAGGTGTTTATGGAATACCTGGACAAGTTTGTCGTAGTGTTCATCGATGACATTTTGATATTCTCCAAGAGAGAGGAAGAACACAAGGAACACTTGCGTTCAGTTCTGGAGAAGCTTAGAGAGCATCAGTTATATGCCAAGTTCAGTAAATGTGAATTCTGGCTGACGGAAGTCGGATTCCTTGGACACATTATTTCCGGAGAAGGAATAGCAGTAGACCCTGCTAAGGTTGAAGCAGTCACTGAGTGGAAGTCACCCACCTCAGTTAAGGAGATCCGCAATTTTCTCGAACTTGCCGGATATTACCGGAGATTCATTGAGAATTTCTCAAAGATTGCCAAACCCATGACAGAATTGTTGCAGAAAGAGTCTAAGTATATCTGGACTGAGGAATGTGAGGCTAGTTTCCAGGAGTTGAAGAAACGTTTGGTCATAGCCCCAGTATTGATACTGCCAAACATTCGGAAGGACTTCCACGTTTATTGTGATGCATCACGTCAAGGACTTGGAGGAGTACTCATGCAGGAAGGAAAAGTTGTAGCCTATGCATCCAGACCGCTACGACCCCATGAGTTGAATTATACCACCCATGATTTGGAACTAGTAGCTGTAGTGCACGCACTCAAGACCTGGAGACATTTCCTTATCGGAAATAGTTGTGATGTTTACACTGATCATAAAATCCTGAAGTATATGTTCAAACAGAAGGAGTTGAACCTCAGACAGAGGAGATGGTTAGAGTTAATCAAGGACTATGACATGAGACTGCATTACCATCCAAGAAAGGCAAATGTTGTAGCAGATGCTTTGAGTCGGAAGAGTTATGTGAACACACTCATAGCCGGAGGATTACCCCAGGAGTTAACCGATGATCTCAGAGAGCTTCGGTTATAGATAGTTCCGAAAGGATATGTTGCCACACTAGGGATTCAGTCCACCTCGACCGAAAGAATTCGTGAAGCCCAAAAATCGGACAAGGAGATAGCTGAGATAAAGCAAAGAATGAAAGATGAAAAAGCTAAAGACTTTCGTGAAGATGAACAAGGTACTCTATGGTTTGAAAACCGAATCTATGTGCCCAATGACCCAGAGCTTAGGAAGTTGATACTTCAAGAAGACCATGATTCACCATACTCGATACACCCAGGCAACACCAAGATGTACCTGGATTTGAAGGAAAGTTACTGGTGGACAGGTATGAAGAAGGATATTGCCGAACACGTTGCGGTATGTGATGTTTGTCAGCGACTAAAGGCGGAACATAAAAAACAAACAGGGTTACTCCAACCTTTGCCGATACCCGAGTGGAAATGGGATAAGCTTGGTATGGACTTCATCACAGGATTACCCAGGACCCGTTCAGGTTATGATTCCATCTGGGTAGTGGTCGATCGCTTGACCAACGTAGCTCATTTCATTCTAGTGAAGACCACCTATACCAGTGCTAAGTTAGCCAAGATATATATGACCAGGATCGTATGTCTGCATGGAGTTCTGAGGAGTATCGTGTCAGATAGATGAACACAATTTACCTCAAAGTTTTGGCATCAGTTACATGAAACTTTGGGTACAAGGCTAGAATTCAGTACAGCTTTTCATCCACAGACCGATGGACAGACCGAGCGAGTCAATCAGATTCTGGAGGACATGTTGAGAGCTTGTGCGCTAGATTATGGGTCTAGTTGGGATGACAACTTACCTTACGCAGAGTTCTCGTACAACAACAATTATCAAACGAGTCTGAAAATGGCCCCTTTTGAAGCTTTATACGGAAGGAGGTGCAGGACACCATTGATGTGGGATGGTGTTGGTGACCGACAACTTTTTGGTCCCGATCTTATGCGAGATTCTGAAGGAAAGGTCAAACTAATTCGAGACCAACTCAAGATAGCCCAATCCAGGTAGAAAAGCTATGCTGATAGCAAACGCAAGGAGGTGACGTATGAAGTGGGAGACCGAGCATATCTTCGTGTGTCCCCACTTCGAGGAATCAAGAGGTTTGGTGTTAAAGGAAAGTTAGCACCCAGATTCATGGGCCCCTACAAAATTCTTGAAAGTATAGCCGAAGTTGCATACAAGCTGGAATTACCGGAAGGACTGTCCAGAGTTCATGATGTTTTCCATGTTTCCCTCCTGAAGAAATGCCACTCTGAGATGGCTGATATTCCTTTGAGAGACACAGTGCCCCTAGAGGCCATACAACTTGACAGTGACCTGACCTACGAGGAGAAGCCTGTCAGAATCCTCGAGACTACCAATGCAGTTACTCGTGGCAAGACCATCAAGTTCTGTAAGGTTCTGTGGAGTCACCACACCGAGGAAGAAGCCACCTGGGAACGCGAAGAAGATCTTCGTAGAGACCACCCGCACCTACTTTCTAGCCAACCCGAATCTCGAGGGCGAGATTCATCTTAAGGTGGGTAGGTTTGTAACATCCCAAAATTTCATTTTGGAATGTTATGAAATATAGCTATGCATCATCATCACTTTGTTTGAATGAAATGAATTGTTGAAGTTCTTCTTTTGGATTTCTAAAAGGCCCTTTCCTTTTCTCCATTTAGTTGTTTCATTTATTTGAAAATCCCTGGAAATATTCATAAAAAGAGAGGAGTAACATGACACTCCACACCAGGAGCATCTTGGTGAAATATTTGAGCAATAAAACCAGGGGGTTATTTGAAAGTTTATCTCAAAAGAATTTAAAATCAATTAGGTATTTTCTGAAAAATACTTTTTTCAAAGTATACATTTTGATAGAGGAAAAATGTTCATTAAATAGCATTTATTCCCCTGATCATTTTCATATATATATTCCCTATGTTTGGAAATGATTGAATGCATTAAAGGATTTTAAATGTTCTAGAAAATAGAAAAGGAAACATATTTAAACCTTTTAATTAGCAAACAGGCTTGCCCACAACCATTTAAACCCCGAATTCATTTCGGATTGGCCACCGACGCGCAAACACCGCCCCCTCTCTCACTGATGCGCGGGACCCACCGTCCGACAGCGCCATCCCCGCGCTCATCCCCTTCCCCTCGCCCCCGATGTCGCTGGCGATCCCGACCCCGCTGATCTCTCTCCTCTCTCCCTCTCCCGACCCCGCACCTAGCCTATAAAGAGCCCCTGCCTCTCCGCTCTCCGTTCCACCCCGCTACCCCCTGTACCCTCTTCAGAACGCCATCGCACCACATCGCCGGAGTTCGGTCGACGACCGAAGCTCTCCGAGCACGAGGCCGTCGCCTCCGTCGTCCCCAGCCCCGTCCGACGCCACCAATCGATGGTGGAGCTTCGCCGCCGTCGCCTGAGCACTTCGGACGCCGCCCTCGACCACCGTAGCACCAGCCCCGAGCACCTCCGACGTTCGGCCGCCGTCGACCTCGCCGGAACTCCGACCCCCCCTCCTCTGTAAGCCGCACTTCCACCCACAACCGTCAGATCTAGATCCAACGCGCCTGATTAGAAGATTTAAACGGCGAACCATTTTGTTTTACGTTTCGGTCGTCCACCGCAAACACCTCGCATGCACATGGCCTCGGCCAATCACAGCATGCCACGTAGCCCCTAACCGATCGATAATTTTTTCTTTTTTTGTTTCTGCTTTAGAAAACAGAATGTGTTCTGATTTTATTTTTGTTATATCTTTTAAACTAAATAGTGTTTTTATTTGATTCTTTTTGCATTAGGTCACAAATTTCATGTAGTTTCATCCTGAAGTCTTAGATTTCAAATTTGAACTTTCGAATTTGAATCTAACCAAATTTTCTTAAATTACTAAAATCTCTATAACTAGAGTTTAAAAATATATTTATGAGTGAATCTTTTTGCCACTGTTTTTTATTAGTTAGACCTATCATCCTACATAGTTTGAGAATTTTTAGGATGAATTTGCTAAGGGTTTTTAACAAAAACAAAACCTGTTTAGTTCTTAATAGAGTTTAGTTAGTTTGATTTTAGTTTAGTTTGAACCTGATTTAGTTTAACTTTTGTTTTTAGATTTCATTAGGTTCTGTTGTTTCAACATTGGATGTATTATTTTATGTTAATAAAAATTTATTTTTAATTTGTTTTGTGTTGTAGTTTGAATAGGTACATCTTATTTTCATCTTTAGTATTGTTTAGAAAAAAGTTTTGTAGTAACTCTTTTTGCACAAATTTTTTATAATGAAATACTTTCTGTTTTCTAATAAAATTTTGTATTTACTTTTCCGTTATCTAAATGCCTAGTTGTTTAAAACAAATTTTTGACTTGTTATGTCTTAGTAGAGATTTGACACCCAAAAATTTTAGAGTCTTATACTTTGAGTGATTCTTCCTTTTGATTGTGCTATTGTTTGTTGAAGTATTTGTTTACCTTGCTGTTGTGTGAATTGTACTGTGGTTGCGTATTGTGTGTTCTGGTTGATTGGTTAGATCATCTGAAGTGCGAAGCTTGTTATCTAGATTCACTTGAGTATGAGGATCGTCAGCAAGGCAAGTCACTTTGATCATGATTACCCATGTTTTATTGCATTAGTTCTACCATCTCCCCAATTGTATGCATAGTAGGTAAATTGGAAACTTGGTTACTTGATGTAGTATCATGTGGTAGGCACCCCTCAACCCTTTGACACATTGGCCCCAGGAAACGTTGATTTAATTTTGCTATGCTATTAGTAGACGGGGTTGGTTGTGTGATTCATGAGAGTTGCGAGTTAATAATTTCCAGACCTACAAGATGATCAAGACTTCGAGACTCCGAGTTTTCAACATACCTCTGGGTGGATGATGGTTGAACGGTGCCCTGGAGAAACCAGTGGTTAGCCTAGATGTTGCTGGAGAAGTGCTCGTATTCATGCGGAAAGGTCCACCCAGGCACAAAGAGATGGATGGATGCTTCGAGACCCAAGGCTTACCTTCACAGCCACAAGACATTATGGGCTCTGGCTTGGTTGGATATTGTGGTGACCCTGGACAGGCGGTGCTACGAGATGTAGAAGAACGGTAGGAAAGGATGGGCACCGACAGAGTCTCGGGGAAACCCTTTAGAAGACCATGGTTTGGTCATCCGTTTCTCAAACACCCTGAAGTGCGAGAAATCCAACAGAGGCGATCAAATCTTGTGGGGAACGTGTGCAAAACTCTGCAGAGTACCCAAACCTAATCGATTAGCCATGTCCACGGTCATGGATAGTTTGAGCCAAAGGAACTGAACTATCTGGAAATCTCAACACAATTATTTGTATTGATGTGGTTTTTTAATGACAACTTCGGTATGAGAATTGGTTGGTGGAACCATCTCATTAATCAACCAACATTGTAGTAATAATTTTTTGCCCTCTCTTGTTGTAGGAAAAATTGGCTTTATGCAAAAACTTACTACCCCACCTGCCATATATGCATATAGACTAGATGATTACTTTACCCCTCTTTTGTGACATTGCCGGCATATTCAATATGCTGACCTACACGGTTGCAACGTATCATGTTGCAGAGTACTTTTCCGACCAGGAGTGAGGATACGCTCTACGCTCGGTGAGATGCCCTTGGAGTCAGATGGACTCAACTACCTTTGAAGCTTCCGCAAGATTAGTTATTCTCATGAGTTAGCCTTCAGCCACTTTATTGTAATTCTTATTGTAATAAAGGACGCGATATGAGATTTTTCCGATTATTAAAGCTGTGTGATTTCACTTTGATATATACATTGATGTATCGTGTGTGTACCAGCATGATCTTGGGATGGTACAAAAACACCGGAGATTCGACCTTTCAGGTCGGGTCGTTACAGATACCTTTCTCTATAATATCTGTCAAGAGTTTATTTTCTTGCTCAAGTATAACTTGGCTAAGATAAGAGTTAGTGGGATGAAGAGAACTACTAGAAGCAATATCATTGTATTTATCATTGTTATTGCTACTAGTTGAAGAACCTTTCTTTCCTTTGTTACTAGCTTGCTTAGACTTAACTTGTGGAATGAATGTTGTCATATTTCGGGCTCCACAAAACCCTTAAGATTAGAACATAGGGGCATGTGTGAAGATCGCTTTAGCCTCGTCACCCTAGATCGCTACTCGATGGACACAACGACGAACTCGCATGATGATGAGGAAGAAGATGAACACGACAATTTACCCAGGTTCGGGCCGCTATGAAGCGTAATACACTACTCCTTCTTTGATGGATTGCCACTCGAGGAGGTGATGTGGATGAAATAGTATAGTGTTCTTGGGCCTCTTGAGGTGTTCGAGGCCCTCTGTGGCTTTGCGGTGGATGAGTGGTGGAGTGGATTGCGCGGTGGATCCGGCGGTCCCCCTCTCTACGGTGCAACCTATCCTCTATCTATAGCGACGGCCTAGGTCCTCTTCCCTTATCACAATGGGGGGAAGGCATCCCAAAATGGCCAATTTCGAAGGGGGCAACATTACGTGCTCTCCCTACCCAAAAACGGTCTTCACCTGCAAAGTAGCTGTCAACAACACAGGGATGGGCTCAGCGATGACATCCGCTCTACGCGATGGGTGGTTGTGGCCTTCTTGCATTGGCGTGGAAACCTTTTGGGGGCACTTTGGGCACCCGCGTATGCCCTTTCTCCCTTTGCACCAAAGAGGAAACTGCACCTCCCAGCATACTGATGCCCGCTTGTCCTTCCTTGCGTCATCCTTGACTCTTGAGGCCGGGCCTTGCATAGAAATCTCCGCCGCTCCGGAGGGGTCATGAGGAGGCTCATCCTTCATGGGTCTTGTCGATGTTCTTCCTCGCAAGGCTAGGGCCGTCGCGAGGGACTTGTCACGAGTGGGGGGCACGCCTGATCGTATTTGGTTGATGAAGTGGGCCGTGCCCTGGGCCGCAGGCGGGCAGGTTTGGGTACCCTCGTTCCTAGAATGCCGACATTAGCCCTTGGGCCCAAGGCGCGCTCGGGCTGGCTTACGAGCGAAGCCTGGTGGTTGGCCCAAAGCGCCACGGGCCCCAGACGCCTGCGGGCCAGGCTCCATATGCGGTAACCCGAGGGACGGTCGCCCCTTTCTCTTCCGTCCGGGCTTGCCACCGCTAGTTTTGCCAAGTCCCTCGACATACGCCAAGAAACCTCCTTCATCACCTGTCAATTCCATCGTCTGCTCCTTTTCCTGGCAGGGTTCTCGCCCCTTCTGTCCAATCGCCGCACAGGCGCTGCGTCGCCTTTCCCCTGCTCCTCCACTATTTCCATGTCTCCGAAGAAAGGGGGAAGCTACAGCTTGCGGGGACCATCGACCGCATTTGTGATCAAGCCCGCGCTGGATCAATCGTCGGTGGTGAACTTGGAGGGGTTGGAAAAGGTTCAGCTGGTGGACGTCGTTGGCTCCAATGTGTGGGGGGCCACCGGGATCTGGCCAGGCTTGCAGCCTCAGGGTGAGCTGGTGGCCACCGCTATCCCCCTTGACATTCCCGCCCTTCTGTCGGGCGTACTGCTGTCATTCTCAAGATTTCTTTCCACGGTGTTCTTGCATTACCAGATCCACATGCTTCATCTTAACCCTGGATCCCTCGTCCTCCTTTCGTCCTTCACGTTCCTGTGTGAGGACTTCATTGGTGTTTTCCCCTTCATGGCCTTGCTACACCACTTCTTTTCCCTCGAGTTATCTTCGGGGTTCAGTGTTCCGGGTGTGTGTCCTTGAGGCTAGCAGACGCCAGACTTTCCTCAGAAGCTGAAGGGTTCCGGCGACAATGGGTGTATGTCAATGCCGCCGGGGCCGGAACTTGGTACCAACTCCTGCTGCCCCCATACTGCCGAGTCATAGATGGAGACATGAGGAGCTCGCCGATCCGTGGCTTGCGTGTGTCCTAGCCAGGATGGCAAGGTTGAAGCAGGCCGGCGTGATCATGGTGATGGTGGTGTAGAAGTTCACGCATCGACGGATCACTCCCCTTCAGCACCACGCCCATCCGATGCGGGCCTTCACTGGTCCCCATGACCCAATGAGGATTGAAGTCTCGCCTCTTTCGCGTGATGTCTTGTGGGAGCTTCTCCACTGCCTGAATGGTGGTGAACCTGATGAGCTTCCTCGGAGTGGCCTCTCCTTGTACAACTACAAGAACCGGGAAGCTCTCGCCGTGGAGATGCCGCGCTTCGATGAGTGGGGATTCCTCCCTCCTGACGAGATGCGGCCCCGAGATGCCTCTTTCCTAGGGGCCCAGGTCTCCGAGATCTCGTGGGACGCCACCCTCCCTGAGGCTAGGGAAGGGCGCCCCTTGTCGCCTGTCTCTCCGGCTTCTGCCTTGTGCCACGCTGAGGACGTGAGCGATGCCTAGCTGACGGTGAAGGTCGTCATTCCCATTGCTGAGTGTCCATCTCTGGTCGTCAGCTCACCGTCCCTGGGCCCTCGCGCTGGCCAGAAGAGGAAAGCACCCAGGGGCAGCTGCCCCTTGGCGCCATGGGCGTCGGTGAAGAGGAAGTGGTTCACCGTAGATGAGTATGTGTCTTCATCCTGCTCGGCCTTCTTCTTGGTCACCTTTCTCCCGAGCTTTCGTTTTGCAGGCTTCCTAGTAGCGTCGGTGGAAACGGGTTGATGCTGCCCGCGCCTGCATCTGCCGAGCCCCTTGCGGTCTCCTCTTCTACAGTCCGTGAGGCCCAGCCCGCCCGACTGCTCCTACCCAGGCTTGTTCAACCGTCTTGTGATCCTGTGCTCGAACTTCCTGTGGTCCTCATTGCTCACGGCCTACAGCTCCCCAGATATGTACCGCTTCTCTCGCCAGCGGCCTTCCCTGGGGTCACATCATGTGGTGTCCCTGGTCCCCCTTTGGTTGGTTACGTGGAGCCCCAGGGGGTACGTCCTTCTTCCTGGGTGCCTATGCGGGAGCCCCTATCCCCCGAGTGCATGTTTGGGTTGGGCGGCACCTCGCACACCTCCCCCATTCGTCCTGGGGGAGGTGGGAGTCCTGGTCGGTCTCTCGAGCCCGCCGACGCCCGGGGCACCGCATCGTGGGATTCGCTCCGTACGAGGGCAGAGGCACTAAGGCGCTTGGGGGTGGGGCTTGCGAAGAACGACGCTCGCTCGGAGGCGGAGCGCCAACGCCTTGCGCAGGGATGGCACCATCTTGAGGTCGTCGTGAACTTGGGCATCTTGCAGCGCGAATGCACCCGCTCGAAGGCTGAGTAATCCCTTGCCGCAGTGGTGGAGGCCCGCAAGAACGCCCTTGCCGAGGTTCGGGTGGCCAATAATCGGCGCAAGGCCTTCGAGGAACGCCTCTGGGAGCTTCAGGCCTTAAACGTCAACCTTGAAAAGCATATCCAGATGCGGAATACCACTCTTCAGGGCTCATCCCCTGAAACCATCTCTGCCACTATGGTCCCTGTGCGCCTGCCGACTCATTGGTGTTGGAGGCATTGGAGCAAATCCTGGAGCAGGAGAGGCTGGAGATGAGGGAACGCCAGACATCGCTCGCCGAAGAATCTCTTGCCTCCCGCGAGGCCAGCCTTCAGGAGGAGGTTGACAACAGGGTGGCTGAGGCTTGGTGCTCCCTCGTTCGTGACTACCACACGAAGCTGCAGATCCAAGAGTCCCGGTTCTGCGAGTGGCGCGATTGCCTGAAAGGTGAGGTTAAGGACCTCAAGAAAAGGTTAGATCAGGAGGAAGGGCGTTGGCGCGCCGCGATGGAAGATCAAGCCACCGCCAAAGCCGAGTTGGCTTTCCTTCATATGCAAGTAAAGGGCGTGGCTTCCCTGGTGGAGAAGACCTCAGACGAGGCGGCCTGGGCTCGCGGCCTCTAACATATGCGGTCCCAGATGTTCCAGTCCCTCAAAGGGAGGGCCAACCGGGCATTGGATGACATCTGTGGTGCGAGCATCCCGAGCTCGCTAGTTCTGAACGACACTGGGTACCTGGACTTCTTCTCCAAGGTCATGGAGCACCTCGAAGATGGCGCGGAGAAGACCCGCGTGCTGGTGAAGGAGAAGAGTCACGACCTCCTCGCGCAGGCAGCCTCGCACATCTTCAGCCACCTCCTTCGTCTTGACCCACACTTCGATTTCAAGGCAGTGCTCAGTCATGTGCCTGAGGAAACCCCCACTGCCCATGCCGATCAGGTCAAGGACCATGTGGATGACCTGCTGGCGGAGCTTTCTCCTGATGAAGCATAGGGCCGCACTTGAGCAGGGACGTGCGGGGCTGTCGCCGGGTGGTGAGGACAAGAGTTTTGATGACGGTGTGCTTCCCTTATGTAGCCTCTTTGTGTTCCTGGCAGGATTATGCATGTGGCCTGGTGGCATCTTTAATGTATTTTTGAAATACCTTTAAGTGTATTCTCAGATAACGAGGCGGGTAGTGTCGTGCTTCCTTTGGTCTGGGGTTGCTGCCGATCTGTCTGTCGCGCTTGCGAGGCGATGATGACCTTGCTCGCGTCGCCTGGCGGGATGGGGTTGTCCGTATATCCCGTGGTCCCATCTAGGATGCTTCCTCCTTGCTTGAAAGATGGTTTGGGGGCCCTTTTGGCACCCTACGTCTACAGGCCCTAGTCACGCACATTTCCCCACCATCGTTAGGTACAACCAAAAATAGGACGCACTTCATGAGGCGAGGCCCCGGTACTCGTGATGCCGACCGGAAACCAAGGACGGCATCAGGAAGTCAAGTGGCATTATGACCAGTAGGGCTCCCAAGGCACGTTGCCAAGGAGCCCCCTTTTTGATGCTCAAACCGCTCTACGTCGATAGGTCCCAGTCCCGCGCATTTCCCCACCACCGTTAGGTACGACCGTAAACGAAGGACACTTCACGGGACGAGGCCCCGACACCTGTGATGCCGATCGAAAACCAAGGACGATATCAGGGGGGCAAGTGGCTTCACAACCGGTAAGGCTCCTGAGGCGTGCTGCCCAGGAGTCCCCTTTGACGCTTGAGCGATCCCCCATTCCATCCCCCGGATGCCGCCCGCAGGAGGCCCGAGGCCTGCCAAGGCTCCATGCTCTGACATCGTGCTGCGGTCGTAGGCCCCGAGCGGAAGCCAATGGCTAAGAGAATCATGCCCCCAAGGTCCCATGGCCTTGTCACCCAGCCTCGAGGGGCCTCGAGGAGGGCCAGAGCGTCCGACTCTTTGCAAAATGCCAATTCGGCGCCAATTCGGAAAGAGAGAACTCAAGATCGGTAAAAGGAGAGAACATGGAGGAAAAAGACCTCGTCCCTTTTTTATTTTTAAAAAACATAAATTTACGAAATCCTCAAACTTCCGACATGTTCAAGCACAAAAAGAGCCATTGAAGGTTGCAACTCAGGATACAAAAAAGAGCAAGAAAACGGATGCGTCCAACTTTTTAGGGTAGTCTTTGCCTTCGTCTTCCCCAAGAGCTGAGCGTAGGGCATCCACATTGCATGGGCATAGATATTGATGGGTAGTGTTGTCTTCTCCGCCAACTCCGGGATGTGGCTTCCACATTAGATGGGAGGAATCCCTACGCGTCCTTGAGGGGCTTCGGGCGTATACAACCCGCTCATTATTACATGAGAGTGTCACGGGTTGGTGTAGTAGGGCCGACCCAGGACGGGACCCCGGGTGCAAGGGCAGCCCCTAACACCCGAGGGCTCGTTCCTGGGCGCCGGTGTCAGAGTGCAGACGTAGACCCCCACGTCATGGGCCGGGCCAGGCGAGGCCTGTCCGTTGCGCGTGAGGATGGGGTCCTGGGCGACGCCCCAGCGCGTCTCTCTAGGGTGCCCTAGATTCCCCCACAGGTGCTCAAGGCCCAGCCCCTAGGGTAGGTAACCCGAGCCCGGGAGCATGGGTGAGCTCAGGACTGCACGCTGGTGACCGAGCGACTCCCGGCTCGGGGACGTGGGCGTATGTTCCACCCTCTGTGCTTAAGCGGGCGCAACTTGCCCTGGGGACGGGGTAGCGTGCACTTCCCAACGTCCCTAGGTTGGGATCATCCGGCTCGGAGACATGGGCGTGTGCTCCACCCTCCGTCTCCAAGATGGGGCCACTGGGCCCAGGAACACTGGCGGGTGTTCCCCCTGCGTTAACGGTCTAGTGACCCTCGGTCCCCAGCCTCGGATGCCTGCTCGAAGCAGCTCCCTACCAGCAGGCGCGCCCTGCGAGAGTTCCCGTGCCGGTCACCCTCATAGGGCCAGTTGTTCGGGTCTCCCACTCTTGGTTGCGCAGGCCATCCCTCATGTGGACCGCCCACAAAACCGTGTACGTACCTCCCATGGTCACGGTAGCCGGCGTCTCCTCACCCTCAGCCCGCGCGCGTGTCAACATGGTTGTGTAGAGTTTTCCAAGCCCCCGGGCGCCGTCGTAGCCGAGCCTCTGTTCTCCCTCCCTGGTTCCAGGGAAAGTGACGAGGAGTGCGGGGGAGGTGCCTCCCGCTCAGCCGGCACCTCCCACCGACGTCCGGGAATGTCTTCGGCCAGCTCCCGCGCTCTCGGCAGCCTAGTCCTAGCTCCTGGCAGGTGGAGGCGATCGTGGATGCCGTGCAAGCACCCGCATGGCCCAAGCGTTGTTCTCGTTGTGCATGTGAATCCATTGGTCCGTGTCGTGTCAAGGTACGCCAGGGCTTCATGAGCGACGATGACACGTCTGAAGGTGTACCTGGTCCACGCGTCGCGGCGAATACACGACGCGCGATGGCTCCGCAGCTCTTGCGCCACGAGAAGGATGCCGCGCCTGTGCGTCGGGTCCTAACAGACCCGGAATGGCTGGGGTGTGCCTCGGCGGAAGGGCGAGCCTGGGGTCAAGGGCCTGGCGTGTAGCTTCCAGAAGCGGTAGCCCTTGGAGCCCGTCCAGAGCCCTGCTGGCAACAGGACCTACCAACGGAGAGGCAGTTCAGTGGAAGGCACTGGCTTCCGCCGGCGTCACCCGCGCTGCACGAGCTGCGCGGCGCTCGGCCCGGGGCCGACGTCCTTTCGCCATGAGTGCAGCGAGCAGAGACGAGGCGAGACTCTAGGCAAGCTTCGACATGCCCCCTACCTGGCGTGCCAAATGTTGGATTTTAGGCTCCGCAAAACCCTTAAGATTCGAACACAGGGGCGTGGGCGATTATCCCGGTAGCCTCATCACCCTAGCTCGCTACTCGATAGATACGATGACGAACTCGAATGATGACGAGGAATAAGATGAACACGGATGTTTACCCAGGTTCGGGCCACTGCGAAGTGTAATACCCTACTCCTGCTTTGGTGGATTGCCTCTCGCGGAAGTGATGTGGTTGCAATAGTATAGTGTTCTTGGGCCTCTTGAGGGCTCTCTTGAGGTGTTCGAGGCCCTATGTGGCTTTGTGGTGGACGATAAGCGAAGTGGATTGCATGGCGGATCCGGTGGTCTCCCTCTCTATGGTGCAACCTATCCTCTATCTATTGCGGCGGCCCGGGTCCTCTTCCCATAATGGCTGGAAGGGATCCCACAATGGCCAATTACGAACGGGGACATTAGTACATGCTCGCCCTACACAAAGGTGGTCTTCTCCGGCAAAGTAGCTGTCGACGGTGCAGGGATGAGCTCGGTGATAACAGCCACTCTGCGGGATGGGTGGTTGTGGCCTTCTTGCACTAGAGTGGAAACCTTTTGGGGGGCGCTTTGGGAACCCGCACATGTCCTTGCTTCCTTTGCACCAAAGAGGAAACCGTGTCGCCTGGCGTACTGACGCCCGCTTGTCCTTCCTTGCCTCACCCTAGACTCCTGAGGCGAGCCTTGCATTGAAATCTCTATTGCTGCGGAGGGGTCTTGAGGAGGCCCATCCTTTGTGGGTCTTGTCACTGTTCTTCCTCGTGAGGCTAGGGCCCTTGCGAGGGCATTGTCTCGAGTGGGGGATGCGTATGATCTTATTTGGTTGATGAAGTGGGTCGTGCCATGGGCCGCATGCAGGCAAAGTCCGGGTAACCCCGTTCCCAGAACGTCGACAAATGTAGATAAGAGAATTCGCTTGGCTAGATAAGAGGAAGTCTTCTTTTGAAGATCGTCATTGATAGCTTTTAGGAACTCATGCTCTTGCTCTAAGTTGAGCTTCTCGAAGCGTAGCTTCTCATGTGTCCTGACAAGCTCTCTATGATCTTCTAGAGTTGACTCATGAGGTAACTTAAGAGTTTTTAGTTCTTGAGTTAGTCGTTCTTTTTCCAACTTATCATCACCATAGAACTTATCTACACGAGAGTGAGTACTAGCAATTTCATTTTCACTAACATTACTAGATTTGTCAAATAGCTAGTCTTCTTCAATTAACAAGTCATCTTCATCACTATTGAAATCAAGATACTCGGGGTGTGATACCTTGGGGCCTTTAGCCATGAAACTACGTCCACTCCATTCATTTGCTGAATCAAATATATCGTATGAGTCGGTTGTCACTGGTGCAAGTCCGGCAACACCTTCATCTTGACTATAGTCCGAGTTGGAGTGATAGCTTCTCTCGGAGTGGTTGTCAGATTCGGAGCCAGAAACCCATTCACCAACATGAGCTTGATGTTTCCTTCTTGAGTAGCTCTTGGTGTATTGTCCTTCTTCTTCGAGTCCCTACTTATCCCTAAGGGTCTTCATTCATAGTGATCATCTTTACTTCTTCTCCTCTTCGAGGTGACTCATCTCTTGAGCTTCGTCTTCTTGGTGACTCTTCACTCCTTTTGTATGGAGCCGTGCACTCTTTGGAGTAGTGTCAGGGCTTCCCACAATTGTAGCAGTTTTGATCACGACTTGAGGAATGCTTCTCTTCATATCTTGAGTTGGAGCTTCGATCTTTTCTTCTATTCTTGTAGAACTTGTTGAATTTCTTGACCATGAGGCTTATCTCTTCATTTGTTACAAGGTTGTCTCTACAGGTAGCGGGAGCATCACTTGTGGCTTTGTAAGCCCGCTAGACTTGTGGTGAAGCTCTTCCTTGTCTTTGAGTGTCATCTGATGAGCAACAATTCTTCCAATCACTTCCGTTGGCTTGAGATCTTTGTAGTTGGGCATCATTTGGATCGATGTGCAAACGGTGTCATACCAATCATCCAAAGCTGGAAGTATCTTCTTGATGATGAATTTGTCGGTCATTTCTTCGCTTCCTAAGCTGACAATCTCATTTGTGATCAGAGCTAGCCTAGAGTACATCTCGGCAACTCCTTCACCATCCTTCATCTTGAACTTGTCAAGTTGACTTTGAAGAACATCCAACTTGGATTCTCTCACAGATTATGTACCTTCATGCATATCAATCAAAGTATTCGAAATCTTTTTTGCATTCTCAAGACGGATGATTTTGTTGAATTATTTGGGGCATAGGCAGTTGAAGAGAATATCATATGCTTGAGCATTGAGTTGCAACATCTTTAATTCATCCGCAGATGCTTCGCGATTGGGTTCCCTTCCTTCTGGAAAGAATTCACCTTGCATACCAACATGAGCAACAGCCCAAATGGCGGGGTTATGACAAAGAAAATGCATTTTCATTTTGTGCTTCCAACTAGCAAAATTTGTGCCATCAAAGTACGGACCTCTACGATGATAAATTCCCTCACTAGACGCCATACTCTCCTAGGTTGTGTGACCAATATAATGAAGACCAAAGCTTTGATACCTCTTGTAGGATCGAAAGTAGTGCTAGAGTGGGGTGATTAGACTACTTGACCAAATAAAAATCTTCTTTTTCCCAATTTTAATTCTTGGCAGATTTTTGCATTCATAGTATGTCAAGTAAACCCAACACATGCATGTCTAAGAGTATAGCAGTAGAAAGTAAAGACAAGCATGTAAGTAAAGAGAGGATAGGAAGTTGAAACGCAATTGATGACACGATTATTTTTCCCGTGGTTTCGATAGGTGGCGCTATCATACATCCATGTTCATGTAGTCTTCCACCCATGGAGGGTAACGATCGCGAGAGTCGACGGAGGGCTGTACCCACGAAGGTTTGCACGAAGAAGCAACCTTTACTATACCATACAATGATGGCCTACGTCCATGGAGGACTAGCCTATCTCGGGGTAGATCTTTAGGAACTAGGCGATCTCCTAGCCCTTACAAAAATCTTGGTTCAGTCCACAACACTAAGTAGGAGGCTCCCAGGCAACACCTAACCAATCTAGGAGGCACCACCCTCCAAAAGGTAATAGGCTCGATTGTGTTGATGAACTCCTAGCTCTTGTGCTTCAAGATGATAGACCCCACAACACACAGTCACTCTCTCACATATTTGGCTTGGTAGAAGAGATTGATTGGGTGGAAAGCAAGTTGGGGAGGCTAGAGATCAAGATTCATATGGTAGGAATGTAATGGCATGATCTCAACACATGAGTAGGTGGGTCTCTCTTAGAAAATCAGTAGGTATGAGTGGGGAACTATTCTGAGTGCTTCTCTTCCGAGTGAGTGGTGGTGGAGGGGTATTTATAGGCATCTCCAAAAATCCAATCGATACACACAAAATGACCAACTCGGTGACACCAATGTGTTAATCTCGGTGGTACCAAAGTAACCAAAAGGTGGAAACTTTTGAATCTCGGTGAGACCGATATAGGAATCTCGGTTGCACCAATAAGGTGACCAACGGTCAGAATGTCCAATCTCAGTGACGCCGATTGAACAATCTCGGAGGGACCAAAATTGTGAACTTGCTTAATAGAAAGTTGGCAGCCTAACTCGGTGGCAACGAATGCAGAATCAGTTGCACCGAAAAGCTAGGGTTTGGCTGAGTCCGTCTAGGGTTTGGAATCGGTGGCACCGAGTGGAAATGTTGGTTGCACCGATTTTGAATATTTGGCTTTGGACAGACTTTTGTGGAAGAGCTTGTGGGTGTATGTGGTGACTATCACTTGTGCACGTATGAGCATTTTTTCATCAACAAAACCTTACCCCCTTTTAATAGTATTGGATTTCCTATGGATTCAAAGTGATTTCTCACAAATGTTAGATGTAGAGTCCTTTTCTTGAAGCTTTGCCAATCTATTCCCTTGCATCTTGGGTATTCCACAATCCTTTTGCCAACCCATAATTGAACTTTTCCTGAAACATACTTAGTGGAAACCTTAGTTCAGTGACATATATGTTGTTATTAATTACCAAAACCACCAAGGTAGCAAATGTGCTTTCAACACGTGAAAGACGTTGTGCACATCAGATAGCTCGGAAGGTAGCACTAGCTGATATGAAAGTTCTCCTTGTTTGTTGGTGATCTTGAAGGGGCTGATGTATCTTGGCGCTAGCTTTCCCTTGATGTGGAAAAGCTTGGTTCCTTTGAGAGGTGTGACTCAGAGGTAAACATGGTCTCCAACATGGAAACTCATGTCCCGATGGTGTGAGTTAGCGTAGCTCTTTTGTCTTGTCTTGGCGGTCTTGAGGCGCTCTCGGACCAGTTAAACTTGGTCTTCTGCTTCGCGGAGGATATCTCGCCCAAAGACGAGTCCTTCTCTGATTTATGCCCAATTGAGGGGAGTACGACACTTGTGTCCTTGCAACACCTCAAATGGTGCCATCTGAAGGCTCGACTGGTAGCTGTTGTTGTAAGATAACTCAGCAAATGGTAGGCAATCTTCCTACTTGGCTCCGTATGCCAGAACACAAGCACGGAGTATATCCTCGAGTATCTGGTTTACTCATTCCATCTGGCCTCCGATCTGAGGATGAAAAGCAATGCTGAAGGACAACTTGGTTCCCATTCCTTCTTGGAATCTATTCCAAAATTTTGAGGTGAACTAGGTGCCTAGGTCTTACATGATTTCCTTTGGAACTCCGTGGAGGCTCATGATCCGGTTCATGGAGAGGTTGGCCAGCTGGTTTCCGTCGTAGGTCGTCTTGCCAGGAATGAAGTGGGCTACCTTGGTCAGATGACAAACAATGACCCAAACGTAATCATGTCCCTTGCTTGACCCTGGTAATTCGGTGATGAAGTCCATCTCGACTTTGTCCCACTTTCATTCAAGCACTCTAAGAGGTTGCAATTTTCCAACGGGTCGCTGATGCTCGGCCCTTACTCTCCAACATATGTCACACTTAGCAACAAAACTGCTTATCCCTCTCTTCATGCTATGCCACCAGAATATTGCTTTGAGGTCTTCGTACATCTTGGTCCCTCCTTGCAAGATCAGGTTCTTGACCTCATCTTTGTTGGGTATGTAGGTGCGGTTCCCAAACCATACAACTCATTGTTCATCCATTGAGAATCCCGGGGCCTTGACTGCCTTGATCTTCCTCTTAATGCCCTCAATGATCTCATGTCCCTTCTAAGCTTCCTTAATACCATCCATCAAGGTAGGCTTCGCTTCGAGGTTGGCTAGGAATCTAGGTTCAACTAGTTCCAAGTCGAAGCTTTCAAGCTCTTCGTATAGGACATGTAGTCTTGCCTGAATCATAGCATTCAAGGAACAAGCATTATTTCTTAAGGCATCTGCTACCACATTAGCCATTCCAGGGTGGTATTGAACACTGAGGTCATAATCCTTGATCAACTCCAACCATCTTCGCTGCATCATGTTCAATTCACTTTGAGTAAAAATATACTTCAAACACTTGTGGTCTATGTATATCTCACATCGCTTTCTCGGAAGGTAGTGTCGCCATGTCTACAAGGCATGAACTATGGCTGTCAACTCAAGATCATGAGGACGTAGCTGTCTACATAGATATGCTACGACTTTGCTTTCTTGCATCAGTACACCTCCAACCCCGGTCCTTGATGCGTCACCATATATCACAAACTCCTTGTAAATATCGGGGGTGGGCAAAACTGAGGCTGTTGTCAATCTCTTGTTGAGCTCTTGGAAGCTTTCTCCGCACTTCAGCGTCCATTCATACTTCTTGTCCTTCTTCAAAAGCTGAGTCATGGGTCGGGCAATGCTCAAGAATCCTTGGGCGAACTTGAGGTAATATCCCACGAGTCCAAGGAAGTTTCTGACTTCCTTCACATTGCTTGGGGATTTCCATTCAGTCACGGCTTTGATCTTGGCAGGGTCCACTAACAATCCTTCTATAGTTAACACACGACCCAAGAATCCAACTTCAAGCAGCCAAAACCCGTACTTGCTGAACTTGGCATAAAGTTGGTGCTCTCAAAGCATGTCTAGGACCAATCTCAAGTGTTGCTCATGCTATTCTTAAGACTTGGAGAAGACGAGTATGTCATCAATGAAGACAACAACAAACTTGTCCACGTACAACATGAAGACTTTGTTGATGAGGTACTTGAAGTAGGCTGGGGCATTGGTCAGTCCAAATGACAAGACCGTGTACTCATACAGGCTATACCGAGTTACAAATGCTGTCTTCCGGATGTCTTGGGGTCTGATCTTCAAATGGTAGTACCTAGACTTGAGGTCGATCTTGGAAATCACCTTAGCTCCATTCAGCTGATCGAACAGGTCTTCAATCTTGTGAAGTGGGTACTAGTTTTTTATTGTGACCTCATTGAGAGAACTGTAATCGACACAGAGTTACATAGTGTCATCCCACTTTGACACAAATAGAACATGTGATCCCCAAGGAGAGGCAATAGGGAGAATAAATCCCTTCCTGAGCTGCTCTGCCAATTGCTTCTTCAACTCAGCCAACTCTTCTGATCCCATTCTATAAGGCATCTTATAGATGGGTCCTACTCTGGGCATTAGTTCAATGATGAACTCAATGTCGCGGCCAGGAGGCATCCCGGGCAGCTCATCAGGAAATACATGTGGGTACTCACAAACCACTAGCACTTGATCCAACTGAATTCCCGACAGACAGTTAACCCGAGGGGCTTGAGCGGAGACATGGTTGGGAACATATTTGACTTCCAGTCTTTGGCTATTGGTCATGGTAACAGTCCTATTGGCACAATCTAACAAGCCTTTGTGCTTGGTTAACCAGTCCATGCCTAGGATTAGATCCAAGCCTTCCGACTTCAGGATGATAAGGTCTACTAGGAAGGATACCCCGTTGATGTTGATCTCAACCCCCTTACATCCTATCCTGGACTTCATAATTGATCTTGACGTTTGTATCAACATATGACGACCCAGAGCTGTAGGCTTCATACCCTCTCCATCACAAACTTTTGGGTGACAAAAGAATGCGAAGCTCCACAATCAAACAGTTCTGTTGGCGGAGTTGAGTTGACGAGGAACATACCTAGTATGACATCCGGGTCTTCCCGAGCTTCCTCTCCAAAGACGTGATTCACATGACCCTTGCCATTGTTGGGATGCTTGTAGGGAGCTGGGTTCTTTGTTGGCGCTCCACGGTCATGACCTTGGTTTGGTGCATTGGGGCGCTGTGCATCTGGCTTATTGTTGGGACACTGCCTAGAGATGTGTCCTGGCTGACCACATCCAAAGCAAGTGACCTGACCAAAGTTATTGTTGTGGTTCCTGCCACCATTGTTGTTATTTGGGTTGTTGTAGGCTGGCCTAGGATTGGCATATTGTTGAGGCTGGTAGCTCGGACGAGGTGCAGGAGGTCTAGCCTGTTGTGGCTGATAGGTTGGCTTGCCGTTGGCTAGCTTCCAGGGGCGAGGCTTCTGGTTGTTGGAATTACCCTTGCTGATTATCTTGCATTTGCAAGTGTCGTCCATGGCATGACACTTTTCTTCAAACATGAGAGCCTTGTTCACCAGGTCGAAGAAGGTCCGACAGTTGCAAACAATGAGCTGATACTACAGGGTCTGCTAGAGTCCTTCCATGAAGCGTTCCATCTTAGCAGCCTCCGTGTTCACATCTTCAGGTGCATACATTTACAGCAGGTTGAACTTCTGCATGTACTCCTTGATAGAGCCACTTTCTTCCTTCATCGCTCGGAATTCTCTCTTCTTGATAGAAATTATCCCAGAAGGAATGTGGGCGGTGCGGGATCCTTCCTTGAAGTTATCCCACATGATCACATGATCGCCTTGGATGACCTTGAATCCATCCCACCAAGCTCTGGTGGTACCAATGAGGCAGTGAGAGGCATACAACACCTTCTCACGATCTGCAAGAAAGTCCTTGATGGTGCGGTTCCAGTCATCAAAATTTAAGGGTTCAACAGTCTCGGTGAAGGTTGTGGGCGAATTCCTCACGAACTCAAATAGAGTGGAGAGGCCATTGTCGTTCCTGCCTTGTTGCTGGTTGTTCACAAGAACCTCGACCATCTGTTGGGTAGTAGAAGTGTTGGATTGGTGTCCCTCCCGAAGAACTTGGAGAAACTAAGCTATGGTCATGTTCTCCGGTGGAGGGGGTGGCGGGGGAATGAAACCTTGTGGCTACTCCTAGTGTTTCCAGCCCGAGCAATCCTACCAGTTCCCTATTACTGGCTAGAGTTGTCAGCTTCAGGGTTGGTGAAGGAGATGTTGCCGGTTGCAGTAACCATCATGTTTGGAGGATCCAAGTCAAATAACTAGGATAGATGAGAGGGCCAATAAATAATGGAGAAAGCGCTCCTAAGGGTGTTGGTATAGTGCAAGTGTGACAAAACAAGGGTCGAAAGACAAATAGATATATTAAGATAAGATAGCGATGGAGTCGCTTACATATTGCCTAAGGCAAAAGTGCGACTTGCATCGGTACACAAACAACAAAAACAATCAATCAAGCTCACATGGTTTCATATGAACCATTACACGGACTCGACTTCGCATGAGGGGTACATGACTGATCCTACCGTAGGGGTTCTCGGATTCAGGTGGTGGAGTGCTCGGTCTCGTAGTCATGCTCCTCTAGGTTTTCCTCCTGAATATCGTCAGTACAAGCATCGTCTCCATTCGAGGGGGTCTAAGAGCAAGGAGTTGCAACCCGATGACACTTCGTCGATGTGTCGGTGAAAGGCGCATGGTACTCCTTCGCACTAATGTGACAACGTTGTGTTTGTGCATCTGTAGGTGAGGGTACTCCTCCTCTGTAAGCGATAGCTGGTCATCCCTCTGGGGCTCCATCCTTGTTGATCATGCCTGGCTTTGTCTTGGCCTAAAGAAGTTGCTCTCGGGTGTGGTGAAGTTCCTTGTGGTGCTTCACGGACTCCTTTATCAAGTGGTGAGCCAGACTATTGGTAGAGAGGCTAAAGTAGGTCTAGAATCTAAATGGTGTCCCATCCTTTTTGGATGGAACCAACGTCCAGCTCTCGCCGATACCATCCCTCCTGAAGGGTAGATAGTGAGTAGTTGGCTCGTCAGCCATCTCTGGGATGATGCCTCGAAGGTGGGTGAGTGCCTTGCGTGCAACTGTCTTAACTGCGAGTGCCAGGGTCTGCATCTGTGGTCCTTCAAAGAACCAACTATTCACGAAGTCGTTTGCCTTCATGATGACATGAACATGGTACTCCTTCGTGATTGCATCGACCTAGTGCTCGTGGTAGAGGGAAACGGCTAGTCGGTGATACTGACTCTTCTCCAGGCTATCCTCAAGGAGCAGGGGAAAGCCGTATGCTGGGAGGGCCTTGGATACGACGGCCAACTACAAAGGTTTTGAAGGGAGGAGAGTCAGTAGGGTGTTGTAAGAAGACTAGAAGAGATAAGAAGTGTAGAAAGTCCTAAGTATAGGTACTAGGTATAGTTTTGAAACAAATGTTTTTATCGTATTTAATGTCCATGCTAACTAAGGCTTCCTTCAGACAAGATGGCTCTGATACCAGCTCTATGGGGGGCCCTGACTCATAAGTACTGATGGCCGAATGCACGTGTACAGTGATCCCAGAGATCAGTGCTCACTGAACACACAGAAGCTGAATAAGAAGATTCTTACATCCATAATAATGACTAGGAAGGTCAAGTATTACATAGATGGTGCCACGAAGGCCAAACAACAAACATAACTAGCACAGGAAATCTTGATTGAAAGCGTAGACACATGCCATCTGCTTTAACCCTACATGCATTCTGACCGGGAAGCTTCCTAGTTCGCATGTTCATCACCAACGATCTCTTCAACATATTCCTACTCTTCCATGCCTGTCCAATTATATAACCAGTGGCAAGCCAATGAGTACTTTGAATGTACTCGCGAGCAACCCATGTTTTGGAACAAGGTATAACAATGCATGATATAACACTATGTAGGTAAGTTTGAGGTAAGCTAATTTTGAGTGCAATGACATGATCAATTAACTTGTGAAAGCATGCGTCATGAGGTCGCAAGTATCCATGTGAACAGATTACAGATATAAATATGAAAAGGGGTTCGAACATCTCATGTTCAATCATCATGCCAAGTTATCGGACTAGACTCATCCATCGTCCCTGTCTTACGCACACACACACCAATTTTATAAACAATGGATGTATACCAAGAGTGGTCATCCACCTATCCTTGACTGTGGACATGGCTATTCTAATAGTTTTACACACTGTAGAGGTTGCACACTTTACCCACAAGACTCGAGAAACCTTCGTGTCAATCCACGACTCACGGTATACTGCACACCCGAGGTAGGTACCCGAACATTACCTGTCCCCTAACGATACCAACAAAGAGCCCACTCGTTGGCACACAGCCCGCATGATGTACATTACAAGTATCATGCATGGAGGGACCAATGGTGTGCCAGGTGTTTGTGAAAACAACCCATTATCGCCATTTCCCATACGACCCCGTATCGAGAGTGACCACGTCAATCCTGCCACTAGTAATGTGGGCTCTCTGCTAATACCCATCAATGTAATCAACAAAGCCCAGTCCCATAAGGGGTATCGTGGTTGTACATGTAAGGTTGGAATAAGAGTTGTAACTTACACCAATCCATTATCGAAAACCACACACTCACTTGCTCTGGTACACCACTTCTTTATCAAGTGGTTACCTAGCTCAACATCATCTCCCTCGGGCATTAGTGGCATCTGACAGGGTTTTCAAAAAGTCTTTGAAATCCCATTTGTTTCCATCACCATGCATATTCCCATCCCACTTTGTGTAGCAACTACTAAGAATCCTATCTACTCCCACCTGCACAACCCTCATAAGGAGGTAGGGTCATGCACGATGCAAGTATCAACAAGAAAGTACCGGAGGCATCCCACCGAAGAGGTCACCATATCAACGTGATCAACATCATGAAATAAAGAGCTATATGTCATTCAATAACAGGGTCTCACAGTAATGGTCAAAGGGCTGATTGACTGGCTAAACAAAGTCTTCGGGGTCTACAAAGTCTTCGGGTCCAACTCCCTCATCAACAATGCAATCTGTCGTCGCGATAATAACAGGCAATAATAAGAATCGAAAGAAAAACAAAGCACAAAATCCACTTCTAAAATGTTACCCTACTCTATAAAATAATACAATAGAAACCAAAAATACTTGTCTCTGGTTTTGTAGTTAAAAGGATTTTGAAAACTATTTTAACTGAGGCTAAAAATACTAAAAAACTAGGTTGTAAATAAATCCAGTGCATAAAAGTTTTCAAAGATTTTCACAAATGGCATCAATAAAAACTACACAATATTCTAAGATTGGTGGTGGAAGAATTATGTCAATAGGACAAATATGTTGACCTATGGAATTATTAGAAATAATGCTAGAAAAGAAAAAGAAAAAGGGGCCATAGTGCCCCTAGGCCAGAGCCAGCCAGCAGCTGGGCCGGCCCAACAGCCAGCCAGCTAGCCTAGGCGAACCGGTGCCCCCACGCTTGCTAGGTTCAAACCAGACGAGTGGGGCCCGGCGGGAAGCCACGTAGAGGGGAGGAGAGCGGGAGGAGAGGATGACAGGTGGGGCCCACCTGTTGATGATGACATGACTACCTTGGATACGACTAAAAATATAGCATACCTGCATATTTTTGAGGTGATTTCTTATAAGAATTATGCAATATTTATTTATGTTATCCAGAACAAAAATACTTCACCTATTTTTATTTTATGCCTAAATGCAGAATGGATGAACACTTGTATGAACCACGTGTGATGACAAAGGAAGAGGAAATGGTTGGGTGCTATTCAAGAGGTCCTCTCATATCAAAGGAAATAATTAAGTGATGTTCAAAAAGTTCTCTCATGTCACTTTTAGCCCAAGAGAAGATAGAGTCCAAGTCTTTCACGTTCTGGACTGAGATTCGGACTGCATAGACACACCTATCTCAAAACGCCAAGAGCTTTTTCATCCCGACTCTGAATTGGGTGATTTGTTTTGGAAATTAGATTTCATGTGCGTTCCAGCCCAATTGGAATCACCTTAAAATTCGTCCGGAGCGTGGAGATATCGGCGAAACAATCTGATTTTGCAGCAGAATCCGAGTCAAACTACAAGTCCAAAGATATTGCATCACCTCCACTTGGGCCCATTGGGCTTGTACGACCTAGGGTTGGTTTTAGGTTGTCTTGGGACATCCTCCCAGTTCCTCGGCTGTCACCCATTACTCCTATATATGTAGATCAATCTAGTAGCTTTTCCTTTGTGTTTTGTTTAGTTAAAAGTTTGCCATTGCAACTTCGTGTACTTCGTTTGTGTCCAACGACCAGAGAAAGTCCATTTTTGGAACCCCACCCTTATCAATACCTCATCTATATTTGCAATATTCAGATTGCATGGTCATATTATTGCTTGTTCTTCGATTGCTTGCAGGTATAGACCTTTGTGGTCAGGTTGATCGTGCTCTGGTGTGGTCAGTAACGTCTTGGAGATTGGTTTAGCGATTGCTAAGGCGCAACGTCGTGCACGTTCCTTCTCAGATCATCAAAGTCGTGTCCACCAAATCGATAGTTATCATCTCATCGAAAGATCGGGACCCTTGCCTCTATCAAGTGGTATAAGTTTTCAGGTTGCTCGGTGAGAATTTGCAGTTATTCCTAGATTAGATTTTTTATTTCCTATTGCCCAAGAAAAAGCCATAAAAAAGTTAGATCTATTCATCCTTTGTCCAAGCTAGTCTGAGCCATTTCAATTTTATTTTCAGTGCTTGCCTAGTTGAATTATCCGTTGCATCGTCGTGTCAAGTTGCTGGTCTTAGCATCTAGTCCCTTAGAGTTTCGAGTTTTGTCCACAGATTGTCATGCCACTGCTGCACCATCTTCATCGCTGCTGCCATGTACCACCACAACGCCGCCGTCATCACTTCCGTTGTTGCCCGTCACTATCCATCAATTTCCACCACATGTTGCCATCGGTCATTGCCATTATCACATTTGAGGTTGTTCACATCTATGCTTGATCTAATCTGCATCTTATCTGATTTGTTGGATAGAAAAAAGTGAGAGAAAAAAGTCTGAGAGAGAGAAAAAAAGATAGAAGAAAGAAAGTTAGTGAAAAAATAGAGAGAAGAGAAAAAAAGAAATTTGGGATCTACCTAGACTCAACCTCGTATCTGAATTGGGTTTGAAATATGTTTTGCGTAGTGTTCAGTAAAACAGGCATATCTTGCTCATACGAACTCGAAATTGAGTGATTCCTTTTTGCATATGAAAGCTTGAGTCAGTAGAATTCTTGAGAAAAAATATCAGAAATCTTACATAGTCATAGGATCCTGCTTAGCGGTCATTTATCCTTATTGTCTTTACTGCCATTGTGATCTTCACTTATATCTTGCTGTCGAGAGCTAATTCATATCATCTATTGCTACTCTTTGTCCTACGCCGTGACTCCATTAGTGTTTCAGGCTCGCGTCTTTAGTACGGTCTAGACAAGGACCAACACTACCGTTGTTGACGAGGTTATTACCCCCAGGTAGGCCAAAGCTAAGGGGTTCTCCCCCTTTTCAAGAAAAACCATGCCACAGGCTGGTCCGCGGCCAGCTGGCGTGCCACCGGCTGGCTCAAGGCCTGCTGGCGCATAGCCGCCAGGCTCCCTACCTGCTGGCTCATGGCCATCTACTCAAGGAGAAGGTCGGCTGACCTCCGGCCAGCCTACGGCCAGCTGCCTCATAGCCGGCTCTTCTGCTGACCTTTGGACGGACAAGCGTCTATCCCTTCCTTCTACGACCGAGTACATCGACAAGACAACACTCCCATGACGGACCCCAGTGTGGCCACAGTGACCGCTGACACGTAGGCATGCATGGCTACAGTCTAGCCGGTCATACCACTATCCTTGGCTGACCGTGACCAGGCGGGGCAACAGAGCCGATACACCCCAGCCCACTCCATTACCTGCCCCGCGTGGCTATAGCGCTACCGGCCGTACCAGAGACCTCGGCCGGCTGGGGCAAGGCGACATCGCTTGGCCATCCCGTGTCGTGGCCGGTGGGCGTGGGCCAATTGTGCAGCCGCCTGGCGGGCCCTAGTGGGCGATGGGACCGCGCACCCGGCGGGTCCTACAGATGACAAGACGGCTCAGTGGGCGGTCCCCCTGGCCAGCCGGAGTGGCTGCCAGCGGGGTCCCCCCATCCAGTACTTTAGGGATATTCTAAGCCGGGGGGTTAGCCTATAAAAAACCCCGAGCCCCCCATGCACGAGGGGGCACACACACGAAGGAACTCTCCTCCACACACACTCTCACGTAGTAGAGGAAGAGGAGTCGGCTGCTCCTTCTTCTACCTCTAGACAACAACTCAAAGAGCACCATTGTAACCTCATCCACCAATAAACCTAGACCAAGCAGGACTAGGGGTATTACCTCCCACGGAGGGCCCCGAACCTGGGTACGTCATGCGGCCGCAACCGCTCGTGCCTAATCCTATTCCCGAAGCCCGTCGGCGTCCTGTCGGCCCCGACCACACTCGATAAGCCTACGCATGGCCTCTGTCTTGAGAAAACAATGACAATTAGCGCCCACCATGGGGCCGTCCGTGAACCCACTCGACCAATAGGACCCACTCGAACCCGTCGGTGTACATTGGCGAGGCTCGCGCCCGTGAATCCACTCGACCGATAGGACCAGTGTTCGAACCGGATGGACGCGTTCGGGGCGTCCGCAATGACCCGTGCTCGCCCGAGGCCTGGCCCGGGGCATCGGGGGCGCGGGAGCTGGCCGCAGGCGCCGACAAAGACCGGTGGGGGGTGGTGCCCACACGAGAGGGTTTAAGAAACTCTACAATGACCATGTTGATGAGTGAACAGGCCGAGATGGAAGCAATGCCGACTACCACGGCTACGGGAGGCACGTACGCGATTTCGAGAGCGGCTCTCGCACGGGCTGGTATGCGCAACCTCGCGAGGGCGGCTTGAGAAATTGGCCTTGTGAGGATGCCTAGCGCAGGCACCTTCACGAGGCACACCCGCAGGTAGGGAGCTGCCTTGAGCAGGCATATGGGCCTAGGGACCGGGGGCCACTAGCCTGGGAATGGAGGGTTCAACATGTGCCAACGTCCCCGGGTCGAGTGACCCCAGCTTGGAGACGGAGGGTGGAACACACGCCCATGTCTATGGGCCAGATGATCCCAACCTGGAGATGGAGGTTGGAACACACGGCCGTGTCTCCAAGGCACGCGACGCCCGCTTGGAGACGGATGGTGGAACATACGCCGATGTCTCCAGGTCAAGTTTTGCTCAATCACCAGTGGGCGGTCCTATACTCGCCCTTGTCCTCAAGACCGGCTCGCCCAACCTAGGGGCAGGGCCTCGAGTACCTTCATGAGGACCAGGTGCACCCCATCAAGGCATGCTAGGGCACCGCCCGGGGTGTTGGCCTCGCGCCCAACGAAAGGGTCTCACCTGGCCAGATCTACGGCGCGGGAGGGTGGTGCCTTCCCTACGACGATGGCACCCGGTTGTTCTCTCTGGGGTGTGGAGGTTCCTCCTACGCCCAAGGGTCCATCCCAAACCGACCCTACTTCGCTGCGCCAAGCCTGGGGGCTAGAGGGGTCTTCATGCCCGCGAGGCGTGGAGCTCCTTGAGCACCCTCGACGCCAAACCGTGACACTCTCACGTAATAATGAGTGGGTTGTATACGCCTAGAGCCCCCCGAGGACGCGAAGGGGTTCCTTCCCATGCAATGCGGAAGCCATAGGTCCGCGCTAGCGGACAAGTCAACACTTCCCATCAATGGCTATGCCCATGCAACATGGATGCCCTATGCTCAGCGCTAGGGGAAGACAAAGACTGGTCTAGGTGCCGGCAGCTGCTGTTATTTGCTCTTCTCGTATTTGGATTTGCCAACTTTCCTGAAACAAAACTCGGGGATTTTTCCAAAATCATGTTTTAAAGAAACCGGTCGGGGATTTGTTTTCATTGCCATTTCCCACCTTGGATTTTCTATCTTCAGGTTCAACATTCTCCTGCTCCCATCCCCCTCGCACCCCACGAGCGGGGGCTGGGGGGCACGATGCTCGCACCTTGCCAAGGCCTTGGCGCTCGGATCCTCGTGTGGTACTCCCGGATGAGTTAGCAGGCGCGTGGCGCTTTATACTCTCTCGTGGGCTCCATTCATGGCCCAACACACCATCTCGGAGCCTCAGGAGGACCACCCCTCTCGGGACAGGAAACAAAAATTTCTTTGGGGAGCCGCTTGAGTGACAAAGGGGGCTCCTAAGCAACACGCCATAGGAGCCTTACCAGTCATATAGCCACTCGACACCCTCGATGTCGTCCTTGGTGATCCGATTGACATCGAGGGTGATGAGGCATCGACCTGTGGTTGCGTCCTTTGTGATCCGGTCGCACGCTACGGTGGTAGGGAAGTGTGCGGGACTGGGACCAGTCGACGTAGAGCTACTTGAGCATGACAGGGGCTCCTCAGTAGCGCGTCTCAGGAGCCTTACCGGTCATAGCCACTCCACACCCTCAATGACATCCTTGGTGATCTAGTCGGCACTATGAGTGTCGAGGCCTCACCTCATAGTTACGTCCTTGGTGATCTGGTCGTACAAACGATGGTAGGAAAATGTGTGGGACTAGGACTTGTCGACGCAGAGTGCCGGAAGGGCTCCAAAACTGCCTCACCCGTAAAAAAAAGAGGTCCACAGGATGTCAGGACTCCTCGAACACCATAGCCACGCCTCCCCTGGAGCCTACCGCGAGCATGCCAAGCTAAGTACCCTAATCACAAGCGGAAGGTTGCCTCAATTAATGCAAACGCAAAGGCCAGGACATGTGGCAGAAGCCTAGATAAAAATAGGCAAGCGCCTAAATTCATTACACGCCCATAGTACCCCTTCATTCTTTGATTACAGGAACAGGAAACGAAGGAAAAAGCGAGGTAGCCCCCCCCCCCATGGGGCCTGCCACCATGGGAGCTCTAGGGATCCATGCATCAGTGCTTAGTCGGTGTCCTCTTCCTCCTTCACGGTCCCGTGAAGGCGCGCCGGCACGGACGCTTTAGGAGCGGAGGAGTGACGCTGTGGAGGATGGCTACCCCCCGATGACCGGGCGCGCCGGCACGGTGGCCCGTTGTAGCTGCTACCGCTTGGGCTCCCCTCAGAGGGGATGTCACTTCCGCTAGAGGTGCAGTGCTTGCCACGAAGGGCAAGCTCATCTCCAAGATTGCTGCGGCCGACGTCCTCCGGGCAGCACCCCAAACGCTCGCCCTCTCCCTTGAAGACCTTGACGAAGAGCATCAACACCCCATCATACATGAAGTGAAGGGTGCACCTCCCCACCAGGCCATTGGCGCGGCAAATGTCTGCCACCCGCGGTTTAGGTACACATAACCCCTGGAGGTGACCTCGACTTCCACCCACGACACTGCACTACAGCAGTCGTCGTCCTGCAGCCATAGCCGTTGGGCCCCCAGGACGGCAGCGCCCCCGCGAAGGAGTGCGGGATTTGGAACCAGGTGGCCTCTGGACACTCCACCCAAACCACGAACTCCTGGGCCGTATCGGCCATATGGAGTCACAGGTGTGGTGTTCGGGCCGCCACCACCGCCCTCCCACCGCGGGCGCCACCTCCTCGACTACCGCGGCAGCCCATGTTGGTCGGAGCCCCACCATGACTGCCGATGAAAACCCCAGGAAGCGTCGGAGTGCGACCGCGCGCATAGGGAGCCACCCCGGCACAGCGACATGCTTTCGGGGACGACCCCGACCCCCCTTGGGTGGCTGTGTGGCAGGGTTCTCCTTAGAGGCCTTCCCCTTCTCAGTTGTGGAGAACTTCCTCATTGAAGCCATGGTTGGGAGAGCGACGGTGTCGAAGTTCGGAGGCAAAGAAGACGAAGTTGTGTTGAGGGTTTTCTCGCCCTCGCCTGCTTATGTACAACCAGGGACCAACTAGGGCCACCTCACATCCCAGAAGCTATGCAGCCTCTGAAGGGTCACTGATATGTCTCCAACGTATCTATAATTTTTGATGATGGCATGCTATTATATTATCTGTTTTGGATGTTTTATATGCATTAATATGCTACTTTATACTATTTTTGGGACTAACCTATTAATCTAAAGCCAAGTGCCAATTTCTGTTTTTTCCTTCTTTTTGAGTTTTGCAGAGATGGAATATTAAACGGAGTCCAAACGGAATAAAACCTGCGGAAGGAATTTTCTAGAACGAAACAAGTCATCCAAGCTTGGAGTGCACGTCAGGGGAGGTGCCAGGGGTGCCACAAGCCTACTAGGCACCCCCCTAGCCGCGCCTAGCAGGCTTGTCACCTCTTGGCAGGTCTCCTAACCCTATTCTTTGGCCTATAAATACCCAAATATTAAAAAGAGCCACGCAAATACTTTTCCGCCGTCGGAAGCCTCCGTTCCCGAGAGATCCAATCTTGGAGCCTTTTTCGATAATCTCCCAAAGGGGGTTTCGATCACGGAGGGCATCTACATCAACTCCATTGCCCCTCCGATGATGCGTGAGTAGTCCACCACTGACCTATGGGTCCATAGCTAGTAGCTATAAGGCTTCTTCTCTCTCTTCGATCTTCAATACCATGTTCTTCATGATCTTCATGGAGATCTATCCGACGTAATCCTCTTTTGTGGTGTGTTTGTCAAGATCCAATGAATTTTTAGTTTATGTTCAGATTATCCATGAATCTTATTTGAATCTCCGATGATTTCTTATATGCATGATTTGATATCCTTGTAAGTCTCTTTGAGTAATTGGTTTGGTTTGGCCAACTAGATTGGTAATTATTGCAATGGGAGAAGTGCTTGGTTTTGGATTCAATCTTGCGGTGTCCTCACCCTATCACATAATAGGGGTAGCGAGGCACGCATTGTATTGTTGCCATCAAGGGTAACAAGAAGGGGTTTTCATCATATTGCTTGAGTTTATCCCTCTACATCATGTCATCTTTCTTAATGCGTTACTTTGTTCTTCATGAACTTAATACTCTAGATGCAGGCAGGAGTCGGTCGATGTGTGGAGTGATAGTAGTAGATGCAGAATCGTTTCAGTCTACTTGATACGGGCATGGTGCCTATATGCATGATCATTTCCTTGGATAACTACATGATTATTCGCTTTTCTATCAATTGCTTGGCAGTAATTTGTTTACTCACCATGATGTTTGCCTTCAAGAGAGGAGCCTCTAGTGAAACCTATGGCCCACGGGTCTATTTTCCATCATATATTCTCAGATCTATACTTGCTGCAATTTATATACCTTTTACTTTCCACACTCGATACATCTATCTCTATCGGATCTAATCCTTAAAAACAACCGTGAAGTGATTGACAACCCCTTTATAGCGTTGGGTCCAAGAGTTTGATTATTTATGTAGGTGCATGGGGTTTTCATGACTTATCTTTTTGTTGCCTTTCTCCTTATGGCAAGTTTTTTTTGGGAGGTCGTTCATAGGTATCCGTACTCCCATCCCCCCTGGCAAAGCTGCACGCGAGGACACCTTCTGTCCTTTACAAAAAGAAAGAAGAGAAGATATGGGTATGGAACCTTGGCGGTCCGTCAGCCCTTGTCAGGATTAAGTATAGTGCAATGCTTCAGATAGACATGTGCGTAAACAAACATGAGAATCAGCCAAGGTTGCGAAAGACTTATCTTTATTTAACTACGCACAAGGCCCGAGCCTGGCTTTGTACCAAGGATTACATGCTTCAGCGGCAAGACTTGTACAAAAGGTGGTGGTCGGGGTTGGCCCAGCAACCGCGCCTCATGGGTAGAACTTTCGAAGATGTTCGATATTCCAGGAGTTGCTCACCGGAACGCCATCCTTGGTCTCCAGGCGGACTGCACCGGGCCTAGTGACTCGTAATACCGGATCATGGCTTTCCCACTTTGGCGTCAACTTGTTGGATTCTTGGCGGACTGAACTCGACGAAGAACAAGGTCGCCTTCCTCAAGACTTCTGGCATTGTCCTTGCGGCTATGGTAGCAGCGCAAGGCTTGCTGGTAGCACGCAGCTCTCACAGCAGCCTGAAGATGGTCTTCCTCAAGGAGCATCGTGTCGTCTTGCCGCAACTGCTCTTGCTCCAGCTCATCATAAGCGAGCACTCGAGGAGACCCATATATGAGTTCCGTGGGGAGAATTGTCTCCGCCCCATAGACAAGGGAGAAGGGTGTCTGACCGGTTCATCGATTTGGTGTCGTCCTGATTGACCAAAGAACCACTGGCAACTCATCAATCCAGTTCCTTCCACACCTATGCAGCTTGTCGAAAGTTCTTGTCTTGAGGCCTCGCAGAACTTCGGTGTAAGCCCTTTCCGCTTGGCCATTGCTCCTTGGGTGGGCAACAGAGGAAAAGCAAATCTTGCCGCCAAGGTCTTGGACGTACTGCATGAAGGTGCGGCTTCTGAAATGCGGGCCGTTGTCAGTGATGATCCTATTGGGGACACCAAAGCGGCAGACTAGTCCTTTGAAGAACTTGACGGCTGATTGTGCAGTCACCTTTCTCACTGCTTCCACTTCTGGCCACTTTGTGAACTTGTCGATCGCGACAAACAAGTACTCAAAGCCCCCGACAGCATGGGGGAAAGGGCCCAGGATGTCGAGCCCCCAGACCGAGAATGGCCAGGAGAGAGGGATCATTTGAAGTGCTTGTGTTGGTTGATGTAACCTCTTTGAATGAAACTGACACGCTTCACACTTGGTTACTAATGTCGTTGCATCCTGGAGGGCAGTGGGCCAAAACAAGCCTTGCTAGAAGGCCTTTCTGACAAGGGCCCTTGATCCAATGTGGGAGCCACATATGCCTCCATGTATCTCTGCCAACAACTCCAGTCCATCTTCCCGAGAAATGCATTTGAGTTTCACACCGTTCGATCTTTTTCTGTATAAGACGCTGTCTACAAACTGGTACATATTAGACCGGCAGGCTACTCTCTCTGCTTCTTCTTGTTCCCCAGGAAGTTCTCCTGTGTAAAGGAAATGGACGACGTGTTGTACCTATGCTAGAGCATGTGGCTCGACAACAAGGACTAAAGGGCTATCCTCTGATGGGGTAGCATTTGCCTCGACGGCAAGGGCCTGAGGGCCCGCCGGAGTCTGCTATGCCCCGACAAGCCTAACTGGAGCGTATGCTTCTACGGCAAGAGCCGGGGGCCCTACCGGAGCATAGTACTCACCAACAAGCCTGTCGTTCCCTTTGGCAACCTTCTCGTCAGCGACTTCGGGGAGCTCTGCTAGCAAATACTTGTCGGAACTTAACTTTCTTCTCTTCTCTTGTCTAGTTGATGGTGTCACAGAGGGTTGAGTTAGTTGGAGCACGAAAATTCTTGGTTTCACAGGTAACTTAAGGGCATCACACTTTGACAGGCCATCGGCAACGCTGTAATCTGCATGTGGAATGTGCTCCATTTGTAGGCCGTCAAAATGTTCTTCCAGCTTCCTCACTTCATCCGCATAGGCTTCCATCAACGGGCTCTAGTAATCTTTCTTCACTTTCCTGACGACAAGTTGAGAATCACCCCTGACAATAAGTTTCTTGATCCCAAGGTCCGTCGCGATCCTGAGACCGGCAAGCAGCCCTTCGTACTCAGGAGTGTTGTTCATTGATCTCTCCCGGGGAAAGGGCATCTGGACCACATATCTGAGGTGCTCTCCGGTGGGTGCGACAAGGAGCACTCCGGCACCAGCGCCTTGTAGTGAGAAAGCTCCATCAAAATACATGATCCATTCTCGATCAGTCTCCTTACCGGGGAGAGTTGACTCTGGAATCTCTTAATCAGGTGCTAGGGTCCATTCTGCAATGAACTCTGCCAAGGCCCTGCTCTGAATGGTTGAAGTTCTTTCAAACTTAAGACCAAAGCTTGATAATTCTAGGTCCCACTCCACGATCCTGCCGGTAGCTTCTGGGTTTCGCAATATCCGCTATAGCGGGATGTGAGCGAGAACGATGATCTCATGTGCTTGGAAGTAATGGCGCAGCTTCCTTGAGGCCATAAGAACGCAGCATTTTTGGCACGACAGAATAACTTGATCTAGCCCCCTGCAACAAGGAGCTGACAAAATAGACTAGTCGCTGCACCACTTTCTTCTTTTGGACTATCTCTTTCAACTCCGTAGATCCTTCTTTGCCTGCACCAGACCCTACTGGAGACTATCCCGGTTCATTGCACGGCGGTCCTACCGTTGTTTCCGCTTCTTCGTCAACTTCTCTTTCAGCCACCAGTGCAACACTCACCACTTGATTTGTTTCCGCCAGATATAGCAACAATGACTCTTGTGGTTTTGGCGCGACTAGGACTGGCAGAGAGGAGAGGTACTTCTTCAAATCCTGCAGCGCCGCCTCCGCTTCCGGAGTCCATTTCATTGGACCTGCCTTCTTCAATATTTTCAAAAAGGGCAGGGCATGCTCAGCAGATTTTGAGATGAACCTACTCAGAGCAGCAACACAACCGGCAAGGCGTGCACGTCCTTGACTCTCTTGGTGCCTCAATTTGCTCAATTGCTTTGATCTTGTCGGAATTTGCTTCGATTCCTCGTTGAGACACAAAGAACCCAAGAAGCTTGCCGGATGGGACGCCGAACACACATTTCTCGGGGTTGAGCTTCATGTTGATCTTGCACAGATTTGCAAATGTTTCTTCTAGGTCTGATATGAGCGTGTCCCTATCATTGGTTTTGACCACTATGTCGTCCATATAAGCCTCCATATTTCTATTTAGCTGGGGCTCAAAACCAATCTGGACTGCTCTTGCAAAGGTAGAACCAGCGCTTTTCAACCCAAAAGTTATACACAAAAAGCAATACGTACCACATGGGGGTGATAAACGTGGTCTTCTCTTCATCTTCCTTGGTCATACAAATCTGATGATAACCGGAATAGGCATCAAGGAAAGACAACAGATCGCAATCGGCGGTGGAGTCCACAATCTGGTCAATGCGCGACAAGGGAAAAGGATCCTTGGGGCAGGCTTTGTTGATGTTTGTAAAATCAATGCACAACCTCCATTTACCGTTTGCCTTGCACACTAAAACTGGGTTGGCCAACCATGTCGGATGGAGTACTCCTCTAATAAAGCCAGCTACCTCTAGTTTCTTGATCTCCTTGGCAATAAACGGTTGCCTCTCCAAAGCTTGCTTCCGGACCTTCTGCTTGATGGGCCGCGCATGTGGGTAGACGGCAAAGTGTTGCTCAATCACCTTTCTGGGAACACCGGGGATATCAGATGGTTGCCATGCAAACACATCGACATCCGCCCGCAGGAAGGCGATGAGCGTGCTTTCCTATTTGTCGTCCAGGGTGGAACTTATGGTGAAATTTCCCCCGTGCCATCCTCCTTGGAGGGCACCTTCTTGGTCTCTAGTGGGTCTGCCTTGGACTTCTTGCTCTTGCCGGTGGACCTCTCTAGCACATCGTCAATAGTAGCCCAACACCCTGAAGAGGTGCGCTTGCCAGACTATGCGCCAGAGGCCTTGACGGTCATCTCCCCCCCAGCAGCTTCAGCGGCAGGAGCAAGTGCCTTGGTGGTAGGTGCTGCGACTCCGCCTCGGTAGAGTTGGTCAGCGCAGATAATCACACTTTTCTTGTCAGAGTTGATGATAATGATGCTCATTGGTCCGGGCATCTTTAGCATGTTTTAAGCGAAGTGGGTGGCCACCATGAACTTGGCCAGTGCCGGACGGTCGAGAACGCTATTGTATGCAATGAGATCTCAACAACGTCAAAGACGATTTTCTCCGTTCTGAAGTTGATATCACTGCCGAACATCATAGGCAGCATGATCTTGCCCCTCGGCTGAGTTCTTCCTGAGTTGACCCCTTGGAAGGCGCTTGTTGGCTTGAGATCTTCATCAAGAATTTGTAGCCTTTGGATGGCACCAGGCGAGATCAGGTTCAGGATGGCCCCACTGTCGATTAACATCTTCGCCACCTTGAGGTTGCGGATTGTTGGCGAAACCAACAACGGGAAGCATCCTACCGTAGTTACGCGATCCGGGTGGTCCTCGGTGTCGAAGATGATAGGGGTGTTGGACCATTTCAGAGGTTTCTGGGTACCGATAGAGGGCTCTGCTGCGTTATCCTGGCGCACCCACTGTTTGAGTTGGTGGTGAGAGGAGTGTGACGAGGCGCCTCCCTCTATGCACATCATCTCTGTAGCCTTCTGAAACTCATTCCCACTAGATTCGCCATTATCTTCGGCATCATCATCATCTTCTTGCTTTTCGTAGACACGAGCAGGACGGTCCTTCTGTTTCTTGGGCTTGCCAAGGCGACCTCCTCGGCCAACAAACTTCTTGCCGGACCCCTCAGCACCATCCTGATCCTTCTCCTTGTCTCGCCTCTCATATTCGTCCTTCTTCTTCTCGGCAAGCTGCTCAACTTGCCGATAGTCTTGGAGGGCATGGCCTTTGGTGCGATGGATCTTGCAATACTACTTGCCGGAGTCTTCTTGCTTGTCGGCAGCCGCCACGGCGTGGCAGGAGGTGCACCTGGCAACATCTTTACCGGGGTCATCGACCTTGCCTTTCTTGGTGGCATCGAGGTTGTCGGATGCCTCGACAGCAAGAACAGTCTTGCCCTTGTGCTTCTTGTTCCGGCGCCAGCCCTTCTTTGCCGGGACAGCAGTATCCTCATCTTTAGAGTCGACCTCTGTGCCGGCATCTTCTCCGCGGAGTCTTCTCCCTTCTTCAGCGCAAGCGCACTTGTCTGCGAAAGCATAACGCTCGGCCATGTCCTTGACTCTGTTCATCGCCATCTCTTCCCGCATCCTGCGGGTGCACACGTTCTGATGTACCGCGCTGATAACAACGGCAGGGTGAACATCTGGGATATTGTGGTGAACACGGCTGAACCTCTGGATGTACTTGCTCAGAGTTTTGCCTTTCTTTTGGGGGATGATGTGTAGATCGCTCTCCTGGCCAGGAGCTTCATGACCTCCGGTGAAGGCGCCAACCAATTCATGACACAGGTCTGCCCAGGAAGCGATAGACCCCTCCGGCAAGTGCATCAGCCATGACCTGACGTTGGGCTTAAGCACCAACGCGAAGTAGTTCGCCAATATCTTGTTGTCGCGGCCCCCGGCAGCTTGCACCCAATGGTGTAGACGTTCAGGAACTCTGACGGATGGGTCTCGCTGTCATACTTCTCCGGGACTTCTGGTTTGAACGTGCGGGAGTTGGGCCACTGGACATGCCGCACCTCATGCGTAAACACTGGACAGCCCACCTCGTAAGGTAGGCTGACAGGGTACACTAGCACGGACTTGTCTACAGTGGGCCCTACGCGGCTGTCCGATTGAAGGCGCGCTTCTCGTCGCTACTCGATCGCGGTTCGGGCGTCTTCCTTGCCACGTTCCTGAAGAACATGACGCTAATCCCGGCGCATCTGTGGGTTAGACGACGTCGTTGAGTAACCGTTGTAGGTGTCGGTCCATCGGGTCGACGACCGGTGATGCCGTCACGGAGGAGAGTGCGCCAAGGTCGCGCTGACTCCAGGCACTTCACCACTGTTCTGAGGCGGCCCTATAGGCCGAAGCTTATCTGCGAGGCTAAGGAGGCTCTGAATGGTGGCTCTCCATTCGTCGAGCTTCTGCGTAGGAGGAGGGAAGTTTAGGAGTAGCTGCGCTCACGCCATCGCTTCCTCTGCCTTGGATGGCAGCGAGCGGTGCGTGGAACAGGAGGTGCTCTGACACCTAACCGTGTTAGAAGGAGCACCGCCACGGTCTCGCATCGGCACGACACTCCTGCTTGTGTGCTGGTCTCGTGCATCTTGAGAATGATGTGTAGGAGGATTACCGTGGGGGTGTTGAGGACTGGGGTGCCTCGACGCGGCTCCCCGCGCACATCTTGGGAAGGTCGCGCCGTGGGTTCTGGCGCGGGCATCCTATGTGATACTCTTCTGCTGACCCCAGAGTCCGCCGTACCACCCATAGGTGGCACCACTCTGTCCCGGGGCCTAGTGACACGGTTGTTCCCGCCGCCGCCATGGGCATCTCCGTGGCAAGCGTCGCCACTTTCTTGTTCTTGGTCACCAGAGTGTTCTGGAAATTCAGAGTTTCATCTTCCACCTGTGTCTCTGTCGTCCTCCGCTTGTGCAGACGCAGGGGCGGCGGGCGTGGATGGGCTAACTGCTGTCAGGCCCTTCCACTTGGGGGCCATGACGATGATGAAGCTAGGGCACGGATTAACAGAATGGGTTCACACCACTCACGTGCCCCCTACCTGGCGTGCCAAAGATGTCGTGGGAACCAACACCTATGGGATCATGGGGATCCCTTTCGGTTCGGCAGGGGGCGGGCTCGCACAAAGAGCCGATCTGGTAAGCAGTGCACGGGGAGTTTTTACCCAAGTTCGGGCCGCACGGGTGCGTAAAACCCTACTCTTGCTTGGTTATACTGATCGTGTTCTAGGGTTCTAGCTACAGGAGCGCCATGAACGGCACCTACGTGAGCTTGGTAACCTCCAGTTGTCTAACTGTCGGTCTGTCGGTTGTCTAACTGCCAACTATGTGATTGTCTAACCTTCTAACCTTTTATTTTCCAACCCCCCTCTATAACGCCCTAGGCCTCCTTTTATACCTAAGGGGATCCCGACAGTGGCGTACAGTGTGCACACGGGATGCATAGTGCTATAGTGCTATCGTACCTAACTCTGACGGAATTGGACAAAGGCATCCATGCAACGATAGGCGCCTTAGTCCGTCAGTGGGATGGGATGGGGGCCCGTCCCATCGGTGCCGCTTAGCTCCCTCCAACGTCGACACTACGACATGCGTGCAGGTGAATCGACACCTCGCACGTATGCTGGCAGTGCTTGCCGGGGCCTTGCCTTGCTGGGACCTTGCCTTGCCGGGGGCCTTGCTTGGTCTGGAGGCTCTACAGCCCTCCCGGCAACGTCTTGCCGGTAGTCTTGAGTCTTCTGTGCTGGTGCTTGACAAGTCTTTGTTGGGCCTTGCCATCGGGGCGGCTACTACTGCCCGTGCACGAGTAAAGGGGCACTAGATGCCCCAAAAACTCTAGTGCACCAACACGAATTGATATGAATTTTTTACAAAAGATTGATATACAAATTTAACAGGTTGTACTAATATATTAGAATTGTTTGAGTTATATAAGTATACTAAGTTTTTAGATTTCTATAGACTTTTCTGTTTTTCACAGATTCTGTTTTCTCTGAGATTTTTGCCTATTTTGATGAATCTATGGGTTATATCATTTGGTATGAGCCATGGAGAAGTTAGTTATAGTAGTCTAACACAAATATAAATAAAGAATGAGTTCACAACAGTACCTAAAGTGGTGATTTATTTTCTTATACTAACGGATCTGACGAGTTTTCTGTTAAGTTGTGTTGTGAAGTTTTCAAGTTTTGGGTAAAGATTGGATGGACTATGGAATAAGTAATGGCAAGAGCCTAATCTTGAGGTTTCCCAAGGCACCCCAAGTCATATTCAAGGATGCCAAAGAGCCTCATTTTGGGGATGCCCCGGAAGGCATCCACGCTTTCGTCTTCAATCCATCGGTAATTTACTTGAGGCTACATTTGTATTCACCACATGATGTGTGTTTTGCTTGGAGCGTCTTGTATGATATGAGCCTTTGCTTGTTAGTTTGCCACAATCATCCTTGCTGCACACATCTTTTTAGAGAGACACGCTGAATCATGTATTTATTAGAATACTCTTTGTGCTTCACTTATATCTTTTGAGTTGGTCAATTTTGCTCTATACGTTTCACTTATATCTTTTAGAGCACGGTGGAGTTTTCGTTTTATAGAAATACTTGAAATATCGTACCTCACTTATATTACTTTGAGAGTTCCTAAAAACATCTTGGTAATTGGTCTAGGTTATTAATTTAGTCCTAATATGATAGGCATCCAAAAGGGATATAATAAAAACTTCCATATTAAGTGCATTGAGTATTTATGAGAAGTTTGATTCCTTGCATAAAGTTTTGAGATATAAAGATGGTAATGTTAAGAGACATGTTAGGAAGTAAATTGTGATTTGGTAAAAATACTTGTGTAGAGGTTTGTTATTCCCATAGCATGCACGTGTGGTGAACCGCTATGTAAGGAAGTCGGAGCGTGACTTGTTTATAGATTGTCGACCTTTGTGTGAGGGTTGGGGGCACGCGATGGTTAACTCCTACCAACCTACCCCCTAGGAGCATGCATTTAATGTTTTGCTTCGATGACTAATAGACTTTTGCAATAAGTATGTGAGTTCTTTATGACTAATGTTGAGTCCATGGATTATACGCACTCTCACCCTTCCACTTTTGCTAGCCTTTCTAGTACCGCACAACTTTCGCCGGTGCAACAAACACCTTCCTCAAAACAGCCACCATATACCTTCCTCAAAACGGCCACCATATACCTTCCTCAAAACAGCCACCATATATCTTTCCTCAAAACAGCCACCATACCTACCTATTATGGCATTTCCATAGCCATTCTGAGATATATTGCCATGCAACTTCCCCCGTTTCCTTTTATGACATGCACCATCAGTTCCATATTGCACATAGAGTCATATTTTGTCATAGGTATCAAGGTGTAATTTTCCTTTTGAGTTTTAAGTAAATAAAAGTGTGATGATTTTCATTATAGAGCAAGTCCCATGTGAGGAAACGATGATGGAAGCTATGATTCCCTTACTAGTAGGGATGAGAGTCCGGACTTTATGAAAAATAAAAGAGGCCAGCGAAGCCCAAATAAAAAATGAATAAAAGAGGCCTTAGATGCCCAACAAAAAAATGAGAGAAAAGAGAGAAGGGACATTGCTACTACCTTTTGCCACACTTGTGCTTCAAAGTAGCACCATGGTCTTCATGATAGAGAGTCTCATATTTTGTCACTTTCATATAGCTAGTGGAATTTTTCTTCTTGATGCACGTCCACTTAGTCTCTTTTTGAGCTGTCGTACACTTATAGCTCTAGTGCATCCGTTGCATGGCAATCCCTACTCACTCACATTGATATATATTGATGGGCATCTCCATAACCTGATGATACACCTAGTTGATGTGAGACTATCTTCTCCCTTGGCTTGACAACCTCCACCATATTGTATTCCACCTATAGTGCTATATCCATGGCTTGCGCTCATGTATTGTGTGAGAGTTGAAAGAGTTTGAGAAAATAAAGGTGTGAAAATAATTGCTTGACTTTTCATCGGGGTTGTGCATGATGTAAATACTTTGTGTGGGGGAGATGGAGCATAGCCAGACCATATGATATTTTAGGGACAACTTAATCTTGCCATTATATTTTGAAGAGATACAATTGGTTTGCTAGTATGCTTGAAATGTTATTGTTTCTATATCAATATTAATCTTTTGTTTTGAGTCTTACGGATCTGAATATTCATGCCACAATAAAGAATATTACTTGGATAAATATGTTAGGTAGCACTCCACATCAAAAATTCTGTTTTTATCATTTACCTACTCGAGGTCGAGCAGGAATTAAGCTTGGGGATGCTGATACGTCTCCAACGTATCTATAATTTTTGATGATGGAATGCTATTATATTATCTGTTTTGGATGTTTCATATGCATTGATATGCTAATTTATATTATTTTTGGGACTAACCTATTAATCGAGAGCCAAGTGCCAGTTTTTGTTTTTTCCTTGTTTTTGAGGTTTGCAGATATGGAATATTAAACGGAGTCCAAACGGAATAAAACCCGTGGAAGGAATTTTTCTAGAAGGAAACAAGTCATCCAAGTTTGGAGTGCACGTCATGGGAGGTGCCGGGGCGCCACAAGCCTGCTAGGCGCACCCCCTGGCCTTGCCTAGCAAGCTTGTCGCCTCCTGGCAGGTCCCCTAACCCTATTATTTGGCCTATAAATACCCAAATATTCCCGCAACATCAAAAAGAGCCACGCAAATACTTTTCCACTATCGGAAGCCTTTGTCCCTGAGAGACACAATCTTGGAGCCTTTTCCGGTAATCTGCCGGAGGGGGCTTCGATCTCGGAGGGCATCTACATGAACTCCATTACCCCTCGGATGATGTGCGAGTAGTCCACCATAGACCTACGGGGCCATAGCGAGTATCTAGATGGCTTCTTCTCTCTCTTTGATCTTCAATACCATGTTCTTCATGATCTTCATGGAGATCTATCTGATGTAATCCTCTTTTGTGGTGTGTTTGTCAAGATCCTATGAATTGTGAGTTTATGTTCAGATTATCAATGAATCTTATTTGAATCTCCTTTGATTTCTTATATGCATTATTTCATATCCTTGCAAGTCTCTTCGAGTTATTGGTTTGGTTTGGCCAACTAGATTGGTAATTATTGCAATGGGAGAAGTGCTTGGTTTTGGGTTCAATCTTGCGGTGTCCTCACCCAGTGACATAGTAGGGGTAGCGAGGCACGTATTGTATTGTTGCCATCAAGGGTAAGAAGATGGGGTTTTCATAATATTGGTTGAGTTTATCCCTCTACATCATGCCATCTTTCTTAATGCGTTACTCTATTCTTCATGAACTTAATACTCTAGATGCAGGCAGGAGTCGGTCGATGTGTGGAGTAATAATAGTAGATGAAGAATCGTTTCGGTCTACTTGATACGGACGTGATGCCTATATGCATGATCATTGCCTTGGATAACTACATGATTATTCCCTTTTCAATCAATTGCTTGACAGTAATTTGTTTACCCACCATGATGTTTGCCTTCAAGAGAGAAGCCTCTAGTGAAACCTATGGCCCGTGGGTCTTTTTTCCATCATATATTCTTAGATATATACTTGCTGCAATTTATTTAACTTTTACTTTCTGCACTCATTACATCTATCTCTATCAGACCTAATCCTTAGAAATAACCGTGAAGGGCATGACAACCCCTTTATAGGGTTGGGTGCAAAAGTTTGATTATTTGTGTAGGTGCATCCATTTGTGACTTGGTTGTTCCTCCTAGTAGATTTATACCTTGGTTCTCAGAAACTGAGGGAAATACTTATCTACTTTGCTTCATCACCCTTTCCTCTTTAAGGGAAAACCTACGGATGCTCAAGAGGTAGCAGTCACATCCGGGCGGCCCAAGGAGAGAAGGTTGAGGCAGCAGCAACATTCAAGGAAGGACAATGATGGCCGGCGCTGCGCATGGGCATCCCATCAGTTTGACTTGGGGCGGTTCATGACTCCTTCGGGGAGTGAGGGTGTCGCCGTTCAGGCGTTCGACGCATGTAAAGCCTTGCCCACACGAGTTTGGGGCGCGCAACGCTTCAATCCGTCCTCAGAGGCTTCGCCCGAAAGCTAACTCAGGCGCGCCTTGGGCCAGGAGGCTACTGCCAGCGTTTGGGAACTGGGGTACCCACACCTACCTACCTGCGGCCCAGGATGTGGCCCACCCTATCAGCCAGACATGGCCTGGCGCTATTCCACTCAAGACAAGGCCCTCGCGAGGACCCAGGCTCGCAAGGAAGAGCGACACCAAGACCGGCAAGGATGGGCCTCCTCAGACCCCCTCCAAAGCGGCGGAGATCTCTATGCATAAGCCAGCCTTAGGAGTCAAAGATGATGCAAGGAAGGATAGGCGGGCGCCAGCGCACCAGGCGGTGCAGTTTCCCCTTTGGCACAAAGGGAGAAAGGACGTACGCGTGTTCCTGAAGTGCCTCCCAAAGGATTCCATTCTGGTGCAATGAGACCATGAGTGCAAGCCCCGCAGGGTGGCGGTCATCACCGAGCCCACCTCTACATCATCGACTGCTACTTTGCAGGCGAAGACCACCTTTGGACAGGGCGGGGATGTACTCATTTCCCCCTTTAAATTTGGCCCTTCTAGGATCCCTTCCTTCCATTGTGATAAGGGAAGAGGAACGAGGCCACTGCTATATGTAGAGGCTAGACTACACCGTAGAAGGAGAGAGAAGGTCATCCAACAAAACCACCAGACAAGCCACGAGGCAAAGCAGAAAGCCAAGAACACCACTAGAGCACACTCACGAGGCCCGTGACCATTGTACTAGTTCATCCACCAAACCTCCCCGAGAGGCAATCCACGAAAGCAGGAGTAGGGTAGTATGCTTCACAACGGCCCGAACCTGGGTAAACCCCCGTGTTCGTCTTCTTCCTCGTCATCATGCGAGTTTGCCGTATGTAGTCGTTTTCTCACGATAGATGCCATGGGTAGTCTTATCGAGAGTGGTTGGGACTGAAAGGACGCCGACTGGCTTCGGGAATGGGATTAGGCACAAGCGGTGATGGACACACGATGTATCCTGGTTCGGGGCCCTCCGTTGGAGGTAACACCCCTAGTCCTGCTTGGTCTAGTTTAGACGATGGTGAGGTTACAATGGTGCTCCTAGAGCTGTATGGCTAGAGGAGTAAGAAACAGCTAGGCTACCTGCGTTGCCTCTCTACGTGAGTGTGGTGTATGTGGTCTGGTTGATCCCCCTTTGCATCGGGGGCTCCGGGGGGTTTATAGGCCAACCCCCCGGATTACAATACGAATAGATGGTTACGAGGGCCCCCAGCTGGCAGCCTCTCTAGTCAGACATGGGGGGCCCAGGATGAGGGGTATTATCTCTGGTAGAACCCGCCTGCTGTGGGGTCCTGTCTGCAGCTGGAGGGGCCCGCAGGTGGGTCCCCGTACCGGTCACTTTGCGACACGCGCCGTCCTTAGGGGCGTCGCCTTGTGGCAGCCAACCACGGTCAACGGTATGACCGGCCACGTTGTAGCCACGCTAGGGTAGGTAATGGAGTGGTTGAGGGCGTGTCAGCACTCTTCCGGCGCCCGATCATAGTCGGCCAGAGTCAAAGGCGTTGTTGCCTCCACTGTGGCCATGCGGGCACCGACCCCCATGAGATAGGGGGCCACTGTTGCCACGCGTACCTTAACCATGGCATCCAATGTGTGGCCGGCTAGGGAGCCCAGGGTCTCCACCCCTAGCCATCCGTCTCGTCATAGCTGGCAGCATGGAGCCGGACTGCAGGGGAATGCGGCTCGCCCTGCAGTCATTTCAGAAGGTTGGTGTAGAGAGTTGTTTGAGGCTACCCTGGGGTTATCCCCCCGACACCGTAGTAACCATCGAGTTGTGAACTAGGTTGGGCGAGGCTACCGGAGATCTTCGCACACGCCCTGTGTTCGAACCTTGAGGGTTTTGCGAGCCTGAAATCTGACAACAAACAATCAAACACTTTTACCCAATGCTATAAAGGGCTTGTCAATCCCTTCACGGTCACTTGCAAAGATGAGATCTGATAGACATAGATATAAAAGATTAGTAAAAGTAAAACTAAATAAAATTGCAGCAAGGTATTTTTGGAATTTTTGTTTTATAGATCTAAAATATATAATGGAAAAAAGACCCGGGGGGCATAGGTTTCACTAGAGGCTTCTCTCTTGAAGGAAAATGATACGGTGCATGAACAAATTACTATCGAGCAATTGATAGAAAAGCGCAAAGTTATGATGATATCAAAGGAAATAATTGTGCATATAGGGATCACATCCATGTCAAGTAGACCGAAACGATTCCGCATCTACTACTATTACTACACAGATCGACCGACTCTGGCCTGCATCTAGAGTATTAAGTTCCTAAAGAACAGAGTAACGCCTTAAGTAAGATGACATGATGTAGAGGGATAAACACAAGCAATATGATGAAAGCCCCAAATTTTTATCCTTGATGGAAGCAATACAAATACGTGCCTCGCTACCCCTACTTTGTCACTGGGTGAGGACATCGCAAGATTGAACCCAAAACTAAGCACCTCTCCCATTGCAAGAACTACCGATCTAGTTGGCCAAACCAAACCAATAACTCGAAGAGAAATACAAATATATGAAATCATGCATATAAGAATTCAGAGAAGATTCAAATAATATTCATAGATAATCTGATCATAAATCCACAATTCATCGGATCTCGACAAACACACCACAAAAGAAGATTACATTGGATAGATTTCCAAGAACATCAAGGAGAACATGGTATTGAGGATCGGAGAGAGAGAAAAGTCACCTAGCTACTAGATATGGACCCGTAGGTCTGAGGTAGACTACTCACGCTTCATCAGAGAAGCAATGGAGTTGATGTAGAAGCCCTCCGTGATCGAATCCCCCCCCCCCGGCAGATTACCGGAAAAGGCCCCAAGATGGGATCTCATGGGGACAGAAGGTTGTGGTAGAGGAAAAGTATTTTCATGGCTCCCCTCTGATGGTTTGGGAATATATGGGAATATATAGGCGAAGAGTTAGGGTTAGAAGGCCTTCAGGGGACACACAAGCCGCCCCCCTAGGGAGCGCCCTAGCGGCTTGTCGTCTGCTACCAGGTCTTCCGACCTCCTCTCTAGATCTTCTAGATGTATTTTGGTCCAAGAAAAATCATATCAAAAGTTTTATTCCGTTTGGACTCCGTTTTATATAGCTTTTCTATAAAACTCAAAAATAGGGGGAAAAGAAACTGGCACTAGGCTCTAGATTAGTAGGTTGGTCCAAAAAATTATATAAATAGCATATTAATGCATATAAAACATCCAAAACAGATAATATAATAGCATGGAACAATAAAAAGTTATAGATACGTTGGAGACGTAACAGTCGCTGCCATCTTTTCCTTCTGCAAAACATGACGAGAGGAGGGGGAAGAGGATTAGAGGAGTGAGGGGAGCTCAAATGAGGAAGAAATGGGGCCAGAGAGGGGCTGTATACTGACATTTTTGGTGCGCCGACGCAGCGGTCTCCGAGCTCAATCTCGAGCTCGGGATCTCCTGGAGAGGAGTGGGTGGAGCAGGGGGTCAATTTAGTGGTAGAGAGAACAAGAGGAGGGGAAAGGGGAGCTCGGGGAGGCCTTTTATAGCTGGCCCGTGGTCCACCGATTCACTCATGCACTGGCGAGGTCGATGTCGTCGCTGCAGGCGTTGGGAGGAATTACGGGGGTGTTTGGGTCGGTCGTGGGGTTGGTTTATGCCTACAGGAAGGAAGAGAGAGAGAGAGGGGAGACGTGCGCATGCGAGCTCGAGCATTGGCCGAGGGGGGCGGCTTCGGGTGCACGCATGGGGAGTCGACGAAGAGAGTAGGTGGAGGGGCCGGCATGCTGCCATGCCACAGACGTCGAGGGGGGCCAAGGGGACAAGCCTCGCATCCCGAGGTGGTCACGCAGCTCGGGATGGGTGATACTATAGTGTGGGAGCCCACTGTAGCGCGCTCCAAAGCATGCATATGGATGGCATAGCTGTTGCCCGTGTACTCTAGGGTGCCCGTCCTTGTCCACTAGCTCTTGGGGGTTGCATAGATGCCCTTCGGATGCTCTGGAGCTAGGGAGAAAATAAATGGAGTAGAGGAGAGGGTATAGATGTTGTTGCCTTTGTTGCGTAGGGAGGAAATGTGATGTTTTATCTCACCAATAATTGAGACATGGCCCTGCAAAGCTTATTCGAGGTAAATGGGTACCAGAAGGTATTGTGGTGAAAATTTAGAATCAAGGGGACTAGTAGAAGGGGGTCACATCATGGAATGGAATGGTTTTGGAATATTTTGGTGAATCAAATCAATTGGTGAGTCGTAGGTCATCCCTGACCTGTGCGGATGATAGCGGGGCCCGCATCTCATCCCTACCCTTGGGACAGGGAGAAGCGCGAGCTCACCGACAATGGTAGTGGGAATGGCAGCGGCAGGCGAGCATGCGTATGGGATCGGTTCATCGTTGCAGTTCGGGGGGAGGTGGATCTACATGAAGGGGAGTCGCGATTCGCCAATGATGACATCACGCAGTGGAGAAGCTTTGGGAGGTGATTGCTCCGGTCGTCTCCGACCATAATCTGCACGGGAAAGAGGGGGAATGGTGTCAGGGTGTGTATGTTGTTCCAGAGTGGGCAAGAGAAGAGGCGGAGGTGGCCTACATCAGGCAGACGACGGCGGACCTGACACGGCCGACATCGAGCTTGATCTTGAGCTCGGGAGCTTCTAGGCACAAATGGAGGGTTCCTCGATGAGATTGGGTGGTAGAGGTGGAGTCCAGAGGGTAGAAGGGGTTATGGGGTAGCTTTATATAGCCGGTACGCGAGTTCATCGTGGCCCCGTGCGCTGGCGAGGTCTCTACCAAGGCTGGCGGTCACGAGAGAGGGCAAGGATGTGTCTAGGGTGCTCGTGGCTCTTTTCCACCACTAGCGGGAGTGGAGATAAGGAGCGGGGGAGAGGCAGACGCGCGTGGGCTCAGGCGTCCATGACACGCGTGCGAGGAGGCCACTAGAGGGATAGAGAGGTGGGGGCGACATGGAGGCTTGTTGCGGACGTCGAGGAGGGGCAACAGGACAAGGTCCCTCATCCCAATGTGCCCGGGGGCCTTGGGATGCTCTAGCTAGAGTGTGATGATGCACTGTAGCATGCTTCAGAGCATCCTTTTGGCATTCCATGGCTTGCATTGCGTGCTCTGGAGGCATCCTAGCTTATCCCTTAGCGCCTGGGGGTTCTGTAGATGCTCTAGAGGCTAAGGGGCTAAGGGAAGTAGGGGTAAGAAGGAGGAGTGGTAGAAATGGGGCTGTCCAGGCTGGCCAAAGAGGTGAAAATAGGGTTTTACCCTAGTAATGATTGAGCCGAGGATAGGGAATACTTACTGGGGGTGCATGGTGACCAGGAGGGCATGTGGTAAAAATTGGGGGTGAAGGAGTATCGTAGTAGAGGTCAAAACAAGGGTTTCACCAAATCGCCAGAAGGTGTTTGATGTTGTTTTGGGCAAGCAAAAAGAGTCTACTTGCCATGAGATTTAACAAAATAAAAAAGGTGTATTCCCATGTTTGGGCTTATTTGAAGAAAGTTGCCAATGCAAACTTTATGAACCCTAGAAATCAACACAAAAAGGTTTATTTCTATTTTATCATGGTAAGCTATTCTACTTGATTCTCCACTTGGTGTGTTATCACCATTTGGGTATTAGAGAAAACCCACAAAGTTTGGTATCAATTGTAATAACTTGACAATGCAAAGTTTCTCAAATTTGGTCCTAGTCAAAAAGGATTTTGGGATATTTTGGTAAAAAATGATTTGACTTGAGATGAAACTTTGCAATATCATCACATATGGCATATGTAACTTGATGGAATTTTCGTGGATTTATTTGACAATATTTCTTATATAAATATTTCAAATACTAGAAATATCCAGTAAGGGTTTTGGAGGGTTTGCCCAATACTTTGAAACTCTCATATATGGAAAATATATGTCCACTGAGTTTCCCTAAAAAAATTTAAATATTTTCAAAGTATTAAAATAATTTTCCCCTCTAAATGGCCATTTCTAGCCTTAAGAAAAAATCATTTAAATAAAATATAAAAATGATCCATAAAATTAATATTGGGTGGTTTTGGGAAGTATATATAATAGGTTCCAAATAAATTCTATGGGGAAAACATTCACCCTAATTTGAGGACTTGTAGTACAAACCTCAATTCGCGGGTTTTTGAAAACCTAAATTGAATAAGTGCGTTTTGTCCAAAATAGTATTTTGTAAATATTAGCTTTAGGTCCTATACACATGACATGATCATTGGGCAAATGTTTGGATCAAGGAGATGAGTTCTGCAGAAGAAGAATTTTGGTGAATAAAAACGCAATCAACCACACAAGCAAATATGAAACAATTCAAACATGCACAAACACACAAAAAGTTTAATTGGTCCATATTTCTCATAAACATTGAATCATAGCATAGAGGTACAAGCACAGGGTGTGATAGACCTAACCCTCATACAAGAATCTCGCCCCTGAGATTCCTAAGCTAGGCGCTAAAGAGATAAGGGAACTCGGATCTAAGGTATTCTTCATGCTCCCAGGTTGCTTCTGCTTCAGTGTGGTTGCTCCACTGGTCCGGCAAATACTTGATGGTGTGGCTTCGGGTGCAACATTCAGCTTCATCCAAGATGCGAACTGGTCTCTCGCATTAAGTAAGCTCTGCCTACAAATCAATGGCTTGACGATAGATATCCTTGTAGAGGTCGGGGCGGTTGAGAACTTGGAGACACTTCCGGAATTATGGCACGTGGAAAACATTGTGCACATCTGATAGCTCGAAAGGTAGCTCGAGCTGGTAGGCAACTTCTCCTTGTCTTGTGGTGATCTTGAAGGGCCCGATATATCTTGGTGTAAGCTTCCCCTTGACGTGAAAACACCTATTTCCTTTGAGAGGCATAACTCGGAGATAGACACGATCTCTTACATTGAGGTTCACTTCTCGGCAGTGGGAATCGATATAGCTCTTCTATCTTGAATTGGCAGTCCTTAGACGTTCTCCGATGATTTGAACTAGCTTTTCAGCTTCGCAAAGAATATCTGGTCCTAAAATTAGTCCTTTTCCGATTTTTGACCTATTGAGGGGAGTGTGGCATTTCCGACCATATAGCACCTCAAATGGTGCTATCTACAAACTAGACTGGTAGTTGTTGTTGTAAGAGAACTCGGCAAATGGTAGGCAATCATCCCACTTGGCGGCATACGACAAAGCACAACCACAAAGCATATCTTAGAGTATCTGATTTACTCATTCCACCTGTCTGCGTGTCTAGGGGTGAAAAGCAGTGATGAAGGAGATCTTGGTCCCTATTGCTTCTTGAAACATCTTCCAAAATATCAAGGTAAACTGGGTTCCTCAGTCTTACACAATCTCCTTTTGGACTCCATGAAGGCTCACGATCCTGTTGTGTGGAGGTTTGCTAGCTGGCTTCCATCATAGGTGGTATTGACAGGAATGAAGTGGGCTACCTTGGTCAGGTGGTCGACGATGACCCAAATGGAATCATGTCCTTTGCTTGACCTGGGCAATCCAGTGATGAAGGCCATCCCGACTTTGTCCCACTTCCATTCGGGAACTTTGAGAGGTTTTAACAATCTAGCAGGTCGCTGATTCTCAACCTTCACTCTCTGGCATATGTCACACTTATCGACAAAAGTGGCTATCTCTCTCTTAATGCCATGCCACCAAAATCCTACTTTGAGGTCTTGGTACATCTTGGTTCCTCCAGGATGGACGAATATGGAGTGTCATCGGCGTCTTGCAAGATCAAGTTCTTGTGCTCAGCTTTGTTGGGTACGTAAATGTGATTCCCAAGCCAGACGACTCCTTGTTCATCCACCAAGAATCCTGGGGCCTTGCCTTCCTTGATCTCCCTTTTGATGACTTCACTACACTTGTGTCCTTTTTGAGCTTCCTTGATATCATCCATCAAGCTGGACCTTTCCTTGAGGTTAGCTAGAAATCCTAGTGTAACAAATTCCAAGTCAAAGCTTTCATGCTCTTCATACAAGAGAGGTAGCATTTCCTCATGGCATCATAAGGAACAAGCCTTTCTTCTTAAGGCATCAGCTACAACATTGGCCTTTCTAGGGTGGTATTGAACACTAAGGTCATAGTCCTTGATCAATTACAACCATCTTTGTTGCCTCATGATAAATAACTATTGGGTTAAAGTATAGTTTAGACTCTTGTGATTTGTGTATATCTCACATCGCTTCCCTAGAAGGTAATGTCGCCATGTATTCAAGGCATGAACCACAACTGCCAACTCAAGATCATGAGTAGCATATTTCTCTCCATGAGGACATAGCTCTCTAGATAGATATGATACAACTCTACCTTCTTGACTCAGAACAACATCAAGCATGGTTCTAAATGCATCCTAATATATCACAAACTCCTTGTGAATATCGTCGGTGGTCAAAACTGGGGTTGTTGTCAATCTCTTCTTGAGCTTTTGGAAGCTTTCTTCACACTTCAGCATCCATTCAAACTTCTTGTCCTTCTTCAAGAGATAAGTCATGGGTCTAGAAATGCTCGAGAGTCCTTCGACAAACCTGCGGTAATATCTAGCGAGTCCGAGGAAGCTTCTGACTTCCTTCACATTGCTTCGGGACAGCCATCTAATCACGGCTTCAATCTTGGCAGGATCCACTGATAATCATTCCGCAGTCAAGACATGACCCAAGAATCTAACTTCGTGTAGCCAAAACTCACACTTGCTGAATTTGCCATACAGCTTGTGCTCTCAAAGATTATCCACAAATATTGTCTAGTGTTGCTCATGCTCTTCTTCAGACTTGGAGTAAATGAGTATATCGTCAATGAAGACAACAACAAATTTGTCTAATTACTCCTTCAAAACTTTGTTCGTGAGGTACATGAATTAGGTTGGGGCATTGGTTAAACCAAATGACATGACCGTATATTCATACAGGCCATACCGGGTTTTAAATGCCATCTTCGGAATTTCTTGGGGTCTGATCTTCAACTGGTAGTACCCAAACCTAAGATCGATCTTGGACACCACCTTAGCATCATTCAGCTAGTCGAACAGTTCCTCAACTTTGGAAAGTGGGTACTTGTTGTTTATCGTGACTTCATTGAGGGAGCAGTAATCGACACAAATTTAGAAAGTTTCTTCCCTCTTTATCACAAATAGAATAGGTGATCCCCAAGGAGAGGCACAGGGCGAATATGTTCTTTTTTGAGCTTCTCAGTCAGTTGCTTCTTCAATTCAGCCAACTCTTCGAATCCCATTCTATAGGTCTTCTTATAGATGGGTATCGCTCTGGGCATTAGCTCAATGACGAACTCAATGTCACGGTCATGAGGCATTTTGGGCAGATCAACAGGAAATGCATTTGGGTATTCACATACCACTGTCACTTGTCCAACTCAATCCCTGACAGACAACTGACCCGAGGGGCTTGAGCGGAGATAGGGTTGGGAACATACTTGACTACAACTCCCTAGCTATGGGCATGGTAACAGTTCTCTTGGCACAGTCTAACACACCTTGGTACTTGGTTAATCAATCCATGCTTTGGATCACATCCAAGCCTTGAGACTTTGGGATGATAAGGTCTGCAAGGAACTCTACTCCTTTGATGACAATCCCATCTCCTTTACATCCTATGTTGGTCCTCAAAAACTGAACCCGGGGTTTGCACCATCATATGACTACCCAGGGGTGTAGGCTTCATACCACTTGCTAGTGCATTTGGGTAACAAAAGAATGCGAAGCTCCACGATCAAATAGAACGGTTGGTGGGGTGTAATTTACAAGGAACATACCTAGTATAACGACCGGGTCTTCCTAGGCTTCCTCAGCAGTGACGTGATGCACACAGCCCAGGCCATTCTTGGTTGGTTTCGGGGATCTTGGTTCCTTGTTAGCGCTCCACGGCCTTGGCCTTGATTCGATGCAGTGGGGCGCAGTGCGTCTGGCTTCTTGTTAGGGCACTGCCTAGAGATGTGTCCGGGCTGACGACATCCAAAGCAAGTGACTTGGCCTGAGCTGTTGTTGTTCTTGCCACCATTGTTGTTATTGGGGTTGTTTTAAGTTTGCATGGGATTGGCATACTACTGAGATTGGTAACTCACACAAGGCACAGGAGTCCTGGCTTGGGACTGGCTGCCAGGGGCGAGGCTTCTTGTTGATGGAACTGCCCTTGCTGACCATCTTGAGCTTGCGAGTGTCTTCCATGGCTCGACGCTTGTCTTCGAGCATGAGGGCCTTGCTCACTAGGTCGAAGAAGGGTCAGCAATTGCAGATAATAAGATGATACTGCAGGGCTTGCTGGAGTCCTTCCACGAAGCGTTCCATCATCAGGGGCATACCTTGACAGGAGGTTGAACTTATTCATGTACTCCTTGACAGTGCCACTTCCTTGCTTCGACGCTGGGAATTATCGCTTCTTGATAGCCATGATCCCATAAGGAATGTGGTCATTGTGGAATCCATCCTTGAAATCAGCCCAAGTGATCACGTGGTCGCCTTGAATAACCTTGAATACATCCCACCAAGCTCTGGCGGTACCTCAAGGCAGTGAGAGGCATAAAGAACCTTCTCATGGTCCTCGTTGTAGTTGACGAATGCAAGGAGGTCCTCGATGGTGTGGATCAAGTCATCGGCATCAGGGGTTCAACAGTCTCGGTGAAGGTTGGGGGTGAATTCCTCATGAACTCCGACAGAGTGGAGCGGCTATTGTCGTTCCTTCCTTGCTCCTCGTTGTTCACAAGGACCCAACTCATCTGTTGGATAGAAGCAGTGTTGGCTTGGCGTTCCTCCCGGAGAACTTGGAGAAACTAAGCTATGGTCATGTTCTCTAGTGGAGGTGGTGGCGGGGGAATGTCGCCATGTGGTTGCTCTTGGTGACCTCTAGTCCGAGCAGACCCACCAGCTCCCTACCGCTGGCTAAAGTTATCGGCGCTAGGGTTGGTAATGGAGTTGTTGTGGGCTGCAGTCACCATCCTATTTGGAGCAGCCAAATCAAACAATTGGGATATACGAGAGAGAAAAGCAATAATAGAGGAAGCACGCCTCAGGGGGTTGGTATAGTGCAAGTGTGATCAAACAGAGGTCGAAAGACCAAACACATAACATTAGGATAAGATAGGCGATTTAGCCGCTTACATGTTGCCTAAGGCACAACCACAACTTGAATCGATACACAAACAACAAAAACAAATAACAAGAACCCTTGGTTTCATACGAACCATTACATGGACTCGACTTCGCATGAGGGATATATGACTTATCCTACCCTAGGGGTTCTCAGACTCAAGTGGTGGAGCGCTTAGTCTCATACTCACACTCCTCTGGTTCTTCCTCCTGATCATCATTTGTAAGGCTTCGTCTCCGGCCGAGGGGGTCAGAGAACGAGGAAGTCCATCCCGACAATTCTTCGCCAGTGGGTCGGTGAAGAGCACACGGTACTCTTTCGCACTAAGGCGACAACGATGAGTGGGTTGATGACCCACAACTATAGGGGATCAATCGTAGTCCTTTCAATAAGTAACAGTGTCGAACCCAACAAGGAGCGGAAGGAGATGATAAGCGGTTTTCTGCAAGGTAATTTCTGCCATTACAGAAATTGTAAGTAGCAAGTAGTTTGATAGCAAGGTAATTTGTAATGAGGAACTAACGGTAACAATAGGTAAGGTGTAGTGACATGGCTTGAGACTGCATCGGTATTTCCCCAAAGAGGAAGGGATGATGCAGCATAGTGACGGTAAGTATTTCCCTTAGTTGTGAAACCAAGGTATCAATCCGTAGAGGAAGATCACGCACCCCCGTAAACAACACCTGCACACAAATAACAAATACTTGCAACCCGACACAAAAGAGAGACTGTCAAGCTCTCTACGGTAATAAGATAGATTAGGAAATGATAGTTTTGGCAAATAGATCTCGCAAGAACACAAAATAAAATAAGTAAACAATAAGTGCAGCAAGATATTTTTGGGTTTTTGGATTAATATATCTAAAAAAGGCAAAATAGTAGATCGGAATGAATTATGTTGGAAAAGTAGACATGGGGCCATAGGTTTCACTAGTGGATTCTCTCATGAGTATAGGGCACGGTGGGTGAACAAATTACTGTCGGTCAATTGATAGAAGATGAAATAATCATAACGATATCTATAAAATGATAATTATATACGTCCAAGATAAGTAGACCAAAACGATTCTACATCTACTTGTATTACTTCACGCATCGACTGCTATCCAGCATGCATCTAGTGTATTAAGTGCATGGGAAAACGGAGTAATGCAATAAGAATTGTGACATGATGTAGACAAGATCTCTTCATGTATGAATAGAACCCATCTTGGTATCATTAATGGCAATGATACATGCGTGTCTTGCTGCCCCTTATATCACTGGGAAAGAACATCGCAAGATCGAACCCATCGCAAAGCACCTCTTCCCATGGTAAGAAAACCCGAACTAGTTGGCCTAAGTAAACCAAATATTCGAAGAAGAAATACGAGGCTATAAGTAATCATGCAAATAACAGATCAAAGAAGACTAAATAGGTTAGTCCCAAAAATGACATAAAGTTGCTATAAATTGATTGTAAAACATCCAAGATTGATAATATAACAGGATGGAACAAGCAAAAATTATAGATACATTGGAGATGTATCAGCATCCCCAATCATAATTCCTACTCGTCCTCGAGTAGGTAAATGATAAAAATAGAATTTTTGATGTGGAATGCTGCCTAACATGTTCATCATATATTATTTTCTTTGTTGCTTGGACATTTGAACTTTTAAATGGTTCAAAGCAATAGTCTAGTTTTGACATGAAAACTTTAATACTCAAGCATATCAACAAGCAACCATGACTTTCAAAATATCAACTCTAAAGCAACTTATCCCTAGCCCATCACACTCAATCATTGATCCATTCACAATACACACTCAAATATTAGCTACACCTAATGCTCAAGTATAATCATAGTGCCTCCTAATTGGTGCTTTATAATAGAAGATGGAGACTCAAATTAAAAATAAAAATTGCATAAAGTAAATAGATAGGCCCTTCACAGAGGGAAGTAGGGATTTCTAGAGGTGCCAGAACTCAAGTGTTTAAACTAATAGAGAAAAACGTATTGAGTCGCATGCCTTTCTTGTCAACGAAAAACACTGAGCAATTTCAATATCTTTCCATGCAAGATACACCATAGGCGGTTCCCAAACAGAAAATAAAGTTTGTTCCTTTTTCCACCATAGTTTCACTTTCCATGGCTAGCCGAATCCACGGTTGCCTTCCATACAACCACTTTCCAAGGAATTTATTATTTGACAACATAAACAAAATATTTTTTTCTTTTTCATTTTGGACTGTGCATCCCTATTCCCGCCGTACTCTCTTGCAATGACAAGTGAATGAACACCCATCTTGAGAATAACACATCTAGCATGGAAAAAGTATCAATCACCCCCTACCGTATCATGAGAAGTACGAGCACACAAAAAGGATACTTTATTTTGAAATTTAAAGATGGCACATACAAATTTTCTTGGAATGGCATGTAAATACCGTGTATAAGTAGGTCTTATGGACTCATACGCCAAAACTGGTTCAAGTATTTTGGATGCACAAGTAGTATTTCTACTTAGTACAAGTGAAGGCTAGCGAAAGGTTGACAATCATCCACCCAAAATATGAAAAATCACATAAGCAAGCATTAAGCATAACTAACAACGAATAATGCACCATAAGTAGGATGTAATTTCGTCGCACAACTATTGACTTTCGTGCTTGCATAGGGAATCACAAACCTTAACATCAATACTCTTACTAAGCATAATTACTCACTAACATAACTCACATATCACTATTTTCATGTCTCAAAACTATTACAAAGAATCAAATTTAATTTGTCCAATGATCTTCCTGAAAGTTTTTATTATATCCCTCTTGAATATCTATCACTTTGGGACTAGTTTCATATATTGCAATTGCTTTTGATAAGCTCACATGGATATAAGTGACGATCATGAGCATAAAAGTTTCATCTCTCAAAATAATATAAGTGAAGAATGGGAGGATTTCTTCAAAATTACTAACTCTCGAATTGATAGAAGTGAAGACTAAGAGAATTTCTTCAAACATGTAAAAGCACGCCGTGCTCAAAAAGATACAAGTGAAGCACTAAAGCAATTCCTTTGCTCAATAGATTTAAGTGAAGCATAAACAACAATTCGAGCAAGTCATAGCATATTTTTGGCTCTCTTAAATAGGTGTGTGCAGAAAGGATTAAAGCAAATAAAGCAATGATACAAGAGGCTCCAAGCAAAACTCATGATATGTGACGAATAAAAATAAAGTTCCAAGTAAAATACCGATGGTTGTTGGAAGAAAGAGGGGATGTCACTTGGGGCATCCCCAAGCTTAGTTGCTTGTTACTCTTTGGATATTACCTTGGGATTATGTAGCATCCCCAAGCTTAGGCTCTTCTTACTCCTTATTCCTTCATCCATTTTGATCTCACCCAAAACTTGAAAACTTAAATCACACAAAACTTGACAATATTCCCGTGAGATCCGTTAGTATAATAAAGCAAATTACCACATTAGGTAGTGTTGTAAACCCATTCATATTTTCTTATTGTATTATATATACTGTATTCTAACTTTACCATGACTTACACCCCCCGATACAAGCCATAGATTCATCAAAACAAGCACACAATGCAACTAAAACATAATCTGTTTCAGACAGAACAGTCTGTAGTAATGTGTACTCTACCCATACTTATGGAACTCTAAAAATACAGAAACATTAGGAAAACGTGAAGAATTTGTATATAAATACTGTGTTAAAATTTCAGCTCAATATAACACACTACTAAAAAATTAAAAAAATTACGTTGGGAAAAATGTTTGTGTTTCAAATTAAGCATTGTTTCTTCTCATCTTATGAATCATCCTAAAGGCATTACTTGGCACAAAAACTAAATAAAACATAAAAACACAATCATAACAGAATGATAATTGCGCAAACACTCAAAAAACATAAAGGGAAATATAAAAATAATTTATTCATTGGGTTGCCTCCCAACAAGCGCTATCGTTTTACACCCCTAGCTAGGCATAACACATAGTTTCAAGTATTGTCATCCTTGGTTTTCACTCCATTGAATGCCCTCATGATTTCTTAATATGGTGGCTTCATTTTTTTCTAGGGAAGTGTTCCATACCCTTTCTAAGAGGAAACAGAAACTTGAAATTTCCTTCTTTCATATCAGTCGGGACACCTATAGTGCGTAAAAACGGTCTACCAAGTATGATGGGACAAGACGGACTACAATCAATATCAATAACAATAAAATCAATGGGAACATAATTCCTATTTGCAAGAATAATAACATCATTAAGTCTTTCCAAAGGCTTATAGTAGAATTCTCCAGGTGCAAATTAAGAGAATATTCTTCGATATTGGTAAGACCAAGCACATCACATAGAGATTTTCAGAATTGTCCAAACACTAGAACCCAAATCACACAAATAAAAGAATTCATAATTTTTTATCTTGAATTTAATGGTAGGTTCCCACTCATCATGCAATTTTCTACGGATTGAGATCTCTGATTCCAACTTTTCTTCTAAGGATTTCATCAGGCATCAACGATATGTTCAGTAAAAGCTTTATTTTGTTCATAAGCATGGGGTGAATTTATCATGGATTGCAGCAAAGAAATAAAATCAACCAAAGAGAAACTGTGATAATTAAAGTATTTGTAATCAAAAATAGTGGGCACATCACTAGTTAATGTTTTGACCTCTCCAAACCCACTTTAATCAAAACTTTTCACAAAATTTTCACCCTCCAAATAATTGGGACGCCCTCTAGCTAAAGTTGACTCTTCTTTAGTCCCTTTATCATAAATTTTAACATTGCTAAACAAGTAATCAATAGAGCAAACACCAATCATTTTAAGATCTTTACCATTGTTATGAAAGTAATCGCTAGAAAATGTTTTTCTCTAAAAATTCTCTTTTAGCCCTAAGCATAGCGGTTCTCTTCTTACTTTCATCCATAGAAACATATAAAGCTTTAATTGATTCATTGATCTTAGGTGGAAAAGCATGCAACTTGAGATTTTCTACATCATTGGAAATTCTATCAATGCTTCTAGACATATCATAATTATTATTCAACTTTCTTCTATCGTAGTATTGAAATACTTTGAGCATTGATAAATTCTTTAAAAATATTCTCAAGATCAGACGTGTTACTGTTATTATTATTATTATTATTATTATTATTATCAGAGTTACCATAAGAATTACCATAATTATTAAAGGAATTACCAGGAAAAGTCCTAGGATTAAAATTACCTCTATAAGCATTGTTATTGAAATTATTTCACAAGATGAAATTCACATCTACGGAATCACTATTTTTCTCAATCAAATTAGACAAAGGCACATCATTAAGATCAATAGGAGCATTTTTACTAGCAACCAACTTCAAAAGAGCATCAAATTTTTCACTCAAAGTACTGATTTCTTCCACCGAATTAACCATCTTACTAGTAGGTGCTCTTTCGGTATGACATTGTGAATAATTTTCCATAATATTATCTAGAAATTTGGTAGCTTCACCCAAGGTAATTTCCGTAAAAGTACCACCCGTGGCGGAATCTAAAAGATTTCTTGATACAAAATTCAATGTCACATAAAAAATTTGGATGATCATCCAAAGATTTAAACCATGAGTAGGACAATTTCTTAGCATCAACTTCATTCTATCCCAAGATTGTGCAACATGTTCATGCTCAAGTTGTTTAAACTTCATGATTTGAGTTCTAAGGGAAATGAGTTTTGCGGGCGGAAAATACTTGCGAGGCAAAGAATAAAACCAAAATACTATTGCGAGAATCAATACTATTGCGAGGCAAAGAATAAAACCAAAAAATTTCACGATCCCACAAGGAAAAAGGAAATAATTTCAACTTCACAATATCATTGTCCACGTCTGTTCTTTTGCATATCACATAATTCCACGAAGATGTTTAGATGCGTCATGACATCGTCATTAGGAGTACCGGCAAATTGATCTTTCATGAAAAGATTCAACAGAGTGACACTAATATCACAAGACTCCGCACTAGTGGCGGGAGGAGCAATAGGAGTGCTAAAAAATCATGATTAGTAGTATTGAAAAAATCACACAAATTGGTGTTATCTTGAGTCATCGTGACTATGCAAAAAGGAAACAAAAAAGAGAGGGTGAATAAAAAAACAAATTTGTGAAGTGGGGGAGAGGAAAATGGCAAATAATATAAATTGTAAGGAGATGAGATTTGTGAATAGGAACCTGGTAGATGAGACCGCTTCCTCCCCGACAACGGAGCCAGAAATTCCTTTGACGTGGCTTGACACTGCATTGGTATTTCCCCAAAGAGGAAGGTATTTCCCTTATTTAGGAAACCAAGGTATCAATCCGTAGAGGAAGATCAGACACCCATGTAAACAACACCTGCACACAAATACCGACGCAGAGAGAGGTTGTCAAGCTCTCTATGCTAATAAGATAGATTAGGTAATGGTAATTTTGGCAAATAGATCTTGCAAGAACACAAAATAAAATAAGTAAACAAACAGTGCAGCAAGGTATTTTTAGGTTTTTCGATTAATAGATCTGCAAACAAAAAAGGCAAAATAGTATATGACTATCGGAAAGCAATATGTTGGAAAAGTATACCAGCGGGTTGTAGGTTTCACTTCTAGATTCTCTCATGAGTATAGCGCATGGGGGGTGAACAAATTATTGCTGGGAAATTCATAGAAGATCAAATAATCATGATGATATCTAGGTAATGATCATTATATAGGCACCACGTCCAAGATAAGTAGACCGAAATGATTCTGTATCTACTTCTAGTACTCCACACATCGACCGCTATCTAGCATGCATCTAGTGTATTAAGTTCATGAGAAAACAGAGTAATGCAATAAGAATAGTGGCATGATGTTCAAAAGATCTATTAATGTAGGAATAGACACCATCTTGTTATCCTTAATGGCAACGAACCCCTTTTGTTACTGGGAAAGAACACCATAAGATCGAACCCATCACGAAGCACCTCTTCCCATGACAAGAAAAGGTGATCTAGTTGGCCTAACCAAACCAAAGATTCGAAGAAGAAATATGAGGCTATAAGTAAAAGAGAATCATTTGGCTGCTTCCTCAGAGCCTCTTGATGAGGAAATTGTCATCGATGACACTGCATCAACCCCCAAGGTATCATCGCTCCAGCTTCTGGTAACTGCTGAGGAAGCTGGCGAATACATTGATGAAGACATTGACATTGGTGACACCACTCCAGTCGTCAATGATGAATATTGGGAATATGCACATCCCAATTCACCAATCGCAGCTCCTCTGATGTTGATTCCTCAGTCACCTGCACAGGCTGAAGAAATCCGAGAAGACTCTGAGCATTTGTACCTTCTAGACAGTGAAGAAATTCCAGCTACAACAGCTAAGGAAATTGATGCTCCGGCCACTGCTGAGGAACTAGCTCTTCAAATCACTCATTCTGCTATTCCTTCCATGCCAACCGAGATCAAGGGGCGTACACGAACAAATCTTCAACCCAAGCCAAGACTCCCTCTCAAAGGCTCTGTTCGTCCCAAATTCCTCAAGACCAATTTCTTCGATGAACTCATGTTCTTCTCTAGAGCAAACCCCTATGACTCTGCAAGGGCTGGTCGCAACAAGTTCTGGACTGCCACTCAACTGAGTTACTATGCTTCAGTCCTCTATGAGAAGAAGAAAGTCTTCGAGCACCATCAGATTCCTCACGCTGACATGGAAAGTCTTCCATCATTTACTCGTGTGCTCCAAGTTCTATATGATGCTGGACTTCTTCCATTTTGTGTTGACATCTGCGATTGGAATGAGGCAATCATCCTTCAATTCTATGCCACGTTGCATATCAACGGAGATTCCTCAGACATCAACTCTTGGATATTGGACTGGATGACTGGCACAACACACTTCACTGTTCAAGCCTCTGAATTGCTTTAGTGTGTCCCAATCCAAATTCCCTCAGATGAAGCCCGCAAGTTGTTTGATGAATCTCCTCTACCCAATCAACTGATGAATGTGTTGATGAAGACATTGCCACTTGGAAAGCCTCAACGCCAAGTCTTCTTAGTGAAGGATCTACTCTATGTGCCTCGCACAGTCTATCGCATCCCGACAAAAACACTGTCTCCTCAGAAAGGCCATAACTCTAAGGAAGAAGAAGTTGAAGGAATCATGAATAATGTGCTCTTCAATATCATACATGGTATTCCCATTAACTTACATGACTTCTTCATGAGGACTTTGGCCAGTGTAGCAGTCGCTCCATTTGAGCAGAAGCCATATGCACCATGGATTATGAAATTCATTAGGGATAAGTCCTCAGTGCACTACAAAGCTGATTTCCAGAATCACTTCAGTTTCCTGCCACCCGTTGAAGTCATCAAGAGTACAATTTCATCAGTTGAAGGGAAAGGCAAGTCTCTTATTGATGAAGGAACACGTCCCCTGGATGGACAGTTTTGCAAAGCCACTTCCTTCTCCACAAATGATGACACTGCCACACAAGACTCTGATGCAAAGGCCTCAGCTCCCAAAGAGTGTGCCCCTCGATTGATGACTGATCGCGAACTTCTTATAAGTCTTCATCAGAAGGTCAATCACAATCATAAGTGGGTAAAGCGTCAACTTGGGTATATTGTGCAGAATATGACTGTGACGCAGAACACTGTCAAGAGGAACCACTATTATGCTCATGAAAACCTCAAGCGCTCTTGGGCTATGGTAACTCACATCATGCCTTCTGAAGAATTGGATGAGCTGAACTTTGAAGAATATCCTGACTTTGCTCGCTGTCCTCAGAAGAAGTTCAAGAAAGTCCAAGTTCCTCTGATGGTGACCAGTTCGTATTCTTCATCTCGCGAGCGCGATGAAGATGAAGACATTGAAGATACTGCTGCTGGCCCTGCATCAACAATCGACCCCAATAACGCTGGTGCTCCTTCTTCACCAACAAGATGAAATTCCTCATGGGGCGTTAGTCATCACTTTTTCTTCCCTTGTGGTCTTCGATGACAAAGGGGAGAAAATTTGAGTTAGTCTTCAAGCGGGTCTATATATATGGGCTATTTTTGTTTAAGTTACAACTCTCGCTCTTCTGAAGTTTTTGGTTATTGAGTTGTAAACTTAAGTCCGATGGTGGTCTGATACTTTTGAACTATTTCCTCGCATGTTTATTTCCTCAAATACCTTAATGAATGCATGCTGAATTTCGTCAGACACCATTTTCCTCACGCATTTCAAATTCTTCATTTCATATATTCAAATGCGTGTATGAAATTACAAGATATAGGGGGAGTTCTCCATGTTTTGAACCTGCCATGTGCATTTGTAGTCCAAAGCAAATTCCTCAAATATGCACATCTTCAGGGGGAGTTCTTCTATATCTTACAATCAAATTCCTCAAAATCTTTACTTTCACTTCATATGGTTATCCCCGTTGAAAACTTAACCTATTTGTCATCAATCACCAAAAAGGGGGAGATTGTTAGTGCATCTAGTGCCCCTTAGTGATTTTGGTGTATTGAAGACTTATAGGTTAAGGCACTAATGTGTTTGTGAGTGTACACAGGCTCTATAAGTCGATGAGGAGTTTGATATATTCGGAGATTATCGACCCCTAAAAATGTATGTCTTCAAGTGAAGACTTTGCTGAAGACTTTCTGAAGACTTTGGTGAAGACTTTGTGAAGACTTTGAAAATGAAGAAGTTGGTGTGACCTTGAAGATATAAACGAGGAATATGAAGTGTGAAGACTTTATGTTTTTCGTAGTTTCGTTTCCTTTATTTGAGTCATAGGAAACACCGTACTGTTAAAGGGGGCCGAGGTAATACTAAGGAAAATTTCCAACTGATGCTCAACTCCAAAATCCTCAACCCATACAATCCTTCGAGTGAAGCCTTTGGAAATCTCTTATGGTTCAGACAAGTTCTTCGGTGACAGAGACGAAGTTCTTCTGGTCTCTGAGGAAACTGATCTGACTGAGGAATTAGGATTTCGCCAGTGCGAATTGCCTACAAGTGAGGAACATGATAAGCTGAGGACTTTCATAGTTCGAAATTCCGACTGTTGCTGTGTTAGTGCCAGCTGTCCCCAATCATTCTTATCGACATAACAGTCATATCATTGGGGGCATTTATGTCTTATCATGTCAGGTTGCATCCTGGCTATAAATAGCCACCCCCCACAACCACTAGTTGGTTGGCTGCTCCGAGAGAGAACTGACACTTGTCATTTGAGAGCAACCCATCCTCTGAGGACTTTGAGAGAAAATCATCAGTGAGGAAAAACCCACAACAAAACCACAAAACCCATAGTGATTGAGCATCACTTAATAAATTCCTGTGTGGAACCGACGCTTTTTACCTTTGAGGACTGTGCATCCTCCAGACGGTTAGGCGTCATGGTCTAGTGCTCCTGCAGTCAATTGGGGACCACGAAGTGACCTTGGTCTAGAGCATCGAGCAGTAAATTGTGGATCGCCGGGTGACCAGTTTGTGAGGGTTTTGGAAGTCTACCCTGAAGACTTACCACGAGTGTTGGGCAAGGACTGTGTGACCTTAACTCAAGGAGAATACGATAAGGACCGTGTGTCCTGGGACTGTGTGTCCTCTGGTTTAAATACCAGGCTGCTCCAAACCAGACGTACGACTGTCACAACAGTTGGAACTGGCTCATCAAATGATTGTCTTCATCGAGCTATCTGGTTCTATTTCCTCAACCTCTCTATTCCTCATATACCTGTTGATGAAATTGACTGTTACTGTTTGAAGAATTTGACCGAAGACTTTCGCAAATTCCTCACCTCAAATTCTTCAAGTTACCTTGTTCATCACTGCTTATCCTGTATCACGCTACTCTCTATTTGTGCATGTTTCATTTCACCATGAAGACTATGTTGTTACTATGTTCCTCATGCACTTGAGTACTTATTCTGCTGCTAGTTATTCATCAAATTTCAAATTCCTCAAAGCTGAAATTCCTCAAGTGATGAATTTGTAAAAGTCGCCTATTCACCCCCCCCTCTAGTCGATATAACGCACTTTCATTATCCAACCCAATCATTATTGATGATATCTATTCTCTTGGGAAGAATAAGCTTGGCAATGTGTTTGCCAAATGTGTTGGTACTCAAACTAGTGTCAAGAAAAGAACCCTTTGGGTAGCCAAGCCTATTGTGACTAACCTCTTAGGACCCAACTTGGTTGGGGAACAACAAGCTCAAACTTGACAAATAGGTATTGATGGAGGGCATTGGTGACTTGGCTACATTATGAAGAATTAAGGGTTCTTCTTCATTCATACTGTCTCAAGCCAAGTCATGTGGATCATCAAGTGTCTATCATATACCAATGTTCCTCCTTGCACTAACTTGTACTTAAATTGTTTACATTGATAGTTACTTGTCCCTTTGCATGTTGTGGTTTTGTACCTTGCATGTGTTTGTATATGTTGTGCTCCCTATTTGTTTATCTTTAGTAATCAAGTATGTCTGATGGGTTGCACATCATGTATGTGTGAGTGTTGTGTTGAGACTTTTTGCATTTTTTTGTATCTTAGTTGGCTATTTTGAGAGATTAATGGATTATCCCATTCTCGGGGAGTAATGTGCTTTGTGCTTCACGATCCTCAAAATGTGTGTACATGAGGAATACCACTTAGTATTGATATTACAAGATTATCTAGCTTCTATGTGGTATGTCTTCTCATGATAAATTCAAATTCTAAATGTTCCATTAATCATATCTTGTTAGATTTCATTTGCCACTTGTTAATAATGTTGGGTTACCACATTATGAGGGAGTAATATACTATGTGCATATTACAAGCCCAGAGAATGTGTACATTTGAGATATTGCCACTTAGAGTTGATATTATAATTTATCTTGTTCCTAGGTGGCATGTTAGCTCTACAAGTGTCATTTTCTTATGATTTATGAGTAAAGATGATGTTGGATATATTTGCAATCTACCAATCGGAATTATTTCCAAATACTTCTTGTCCTTGAAATTGGTATTTCCTTTAAGTGGTAGAGATTGCTAATCATCTTTACATAGGATTTTATTTACCGTTTGTCTTCCTTGCCTCTTGTGTATCTTTTTGAGCATGTCTAGTGTTTCTATAGATATAGGGAAAGTGATGATCCCATCGTCAAATGCAAATTATATATAATGCACATCTCTTGGGGGAGCTGTCCTATTTTCTGTAGAACACTCTCTTTATGTGTTCATCATAAAATATTTTCATCTTCATCAAGTGTGTGTTGGTGGGAGGCAAGCCTTCTCTCTATGGTGCTTTGTGTCATCATGAAAATTTGCGGAGGGTTTGGTTTGTTTGGAACCTAGCTCTCTTTTGGGAACTTGATACCTCTTGTTTTCCTTCAATTGGTATCTTGTTTCCTTCTATTTGGCATGTGTCAATGGATATCTCATTCCTTGATGTATCTTTCAGTTGGTATCCGTCAAGTGATAATTTTTTGTTAGGTATGTTATTTTCACTTGATACCCTATCTTTTAGTATCTTAGCAACTATGTGTTGATTTGATTCTTGAAAGCATTGAGCATGCATATTTTCTACATGTACTTTCGTTGGCATGTTCTCTTTCCTCGACCCAATATATAGGGGAGACTCCACTATGAAATAAATTGGCTAAAGTGTGCATGAAATTCAATTTCATATCTATATGCACATATTTATGTGGAGTTTTGTCCTATGTATTGTTGGTCCACTAACTTTTTGGTCCCAATGAGTTTGGGTACCATCTTGTTTGTGGTCTTGTTCTAGGAACAATTGGACATAAATTGGATACTCGGCTCACTTACAAGGAAGGTGTTGACACCATGTGATTATTGGAGCCTTGCTAGGATGATCGAAGAAAATGGTCTACTACATGAATCCAATGCTATCTTGATAAAAATTATCTACTTCATGCATACATTTCTCGCATTCAACCGTTTATAGGTTTCATAATTGCATGAATTTCTTGAGTCATTCTTGTGCTACTTGTTTCCTTTATCAAAGCGTCTCAACAATGTGTCATATTGCTAGTTGTGATGTATTTGGTGTTCGTGTATTGGGAGTTAATTTATGTACAATAAGAAAATATTAGGCTATGTGCTATGCTTTCAAGCAAAGATCTTATTGGTATATTTATGACTTCCTTTTGGATGTCTTGTTTGTTCCTTCTTGTAATTATTTCGTGTGTACATTATACTTTGTGGATATATCATCATGATTGCCCTCTACCTAGAATCTTATAGAGATGAGAGAAGTTACATCTCTAGTTGATATCCTCTTTTCTTTCACGTCCACCATTGCATTCTCATTTTATTTCCATGGTGGTTTCGTAAAAGAATTTGTCTTGAGTGCGGATCTTATATCCTAGAACCTTGATGCACTCTTTGCTAGTGAAGATTAGTTTGCTCTTGCTTGTCTTCACGCGGGTTTTGCCATTTTTTCAATTGGTATCCCTCCTCTTGACAAGGCTATCATTTCCTATCTTCACTAGGGTTTGTCACAAGCTTTGTATTTTAATTTTCCTATTAGTAAGCTTGTGAACCCTTTTGCTAGTGGTTTGTGTGTGGGAAGGATATGGTTTGCACTTTGTGTCTCATTTCTTCAAGACTATGTTGATGCTTTATGCTCATCCTTATACTAGTCTTGTCAAGTGCTTCGCCATGACTCACACACATCATTTTGGTTGAGCCTATTCTTAAGATTGCCTCTTTTACATGTTGCTCAACCATATGTTTAGTGCAAGTACTATGCTCATTGTATTATCTACTTGCTTGCACTTGTGGTGTGTTTATATTTAATTTGGGGGAGTCATGATCCTATTTTGTGCACTTGTATTCAAATAAAAAAATCTTATTTGTGCACAAATCATGGGGAGCTCCTCTAGTTTCTTTATAAACACTCTTTTGCCCATATCATAATATCTTTTATTCATGTGGCTCGTTGGTCCATGTGGTTGATTGTTCCAATTAGTATCTTTTGATTGCTTGTTTCACTCCGGTGTATGACTTTGTGCCATACGATCCTTTGTGCAATCTTTCGGTTCTCAATATAGTTTTTCTTCCTCCAACTACTTATCATTGGATATGTGTATTTCTTTGCACACGTATTTCGAGATATACAAACTTTTTGGAGGAACACCTATTATATTGGCTTTCTAAACTTTTCATCCATTTCGGCAATTGATGCCAATGGGGGAGAACTTTAGAGAGTTTAGTTTGTAATTCTTTAAGAGTTTTTCTTTTGTTGTTTAAGCATTTGCATCTCACATTCATGCATTGCATTTGTTTGTGCTTGGTTGTGTTTATTTCCTTATATAAACATTGTTGAAAGTGGTTGTCATCAATTACCAAAATGGGGGAGATTGTAAGAGCACATTTCTCCATGTGTGGTTTTGGTAATTGATGACACCCCTATGGACTAATGGTTGTATTGAGTTATATTCGAAGGATTTGTCCATAGGCACTTCTTGAAGTCCATTAGTTGGATGTTTTCAAGGAGTTTATATGATGACCAAGGTGGTATTCAAGGTTTATCCTAAGATTGTTCATGTGAGAGTTGAGCTTATTGCAAGCATGTCTTGAATAAGAAGATTGTGTGAGCATCATGATTAACTTCAAGACATCATCTTTATGAAGGGAGAAGATAAGATACAAGGTTGATCAAGACTAAGTCAAAGAGTGGATCAAGTGATCAACACACAAAGCGTACAAGATGTACCGAGAGGGGTCAAGTGATCCCATGGTATGGTAAGCATTGTCCATTACACTTTGTGTACTAACCTATGGTCTACGTGAGAGTTCTTTGTGGGGTTAGGTATATTTCCATGGGCTTGCATCAAGAGGCAGATCCCATACATCCCATGGAAGATGACATCAAGTGGAGATCGTCATCAAGGTTACAATGTGCAAGATCAAGTGAAGCATCACGAAGAGATCATGCTTGAGGCTCACCGTTCATTGTGGTGACAATGGACTTGTGAAGATGTGCCAAAGAGTGGCTTACCCATAGTGGCGTGTGGGGAAGCAATCATCTAGTCTTTATCAAGCCAACGCAATCAAGAAAGGTGGTCCATCTTGAGGAAGTCAAGATCGTCATCATCTAAAGTGGACTATCAGCAAGGCTAAGGTTTGACCTTGATAGGGTTTTATATTTTACCGATCTCATGGTGGTAGTTGAGAGACCGGGTTATAGGATCGATTGCCATACTATCAAGGGGGGCTCTCAAGTGAGTAGCTTGATCGTATCGTTCGTTGAGAGCTCAAACCATTGCATTCTTAGCATCATCATATTTATTGGTTCTTGGTTGGATTTTATCTATCTAGGTTCTTGAGCTTGTGGTTATCTTCATGACAAGCTCTAGTACATCAAAAACGGCTTTCATATGCTTCGTCTATTGCGTTTTCGGTGTTGGAGGTTTTACCGGTCTTATTCGAGGAAGGGTTCTCACCATTTTCTTATGGGCATTTTATTGTTTTCTTCTTATTGATATTTCAATCAAGATTGTGTTAGCCCATGTCATTAGCTTTCCAACATACTTTGTTTCGTTGAATTCGGAGTCCGTTTGCAAAAGTTGTGGCAGTTTTGGTGTTCTTAAAAGGCTGCAGCGGTACTACCGCGGCTAGAGTGGATGTAATTTTTTAGTACCGCTCCAGAGCGGTACTACCACGGCTCCAAGAGCAGTACTACCACTCCGCACCAAAATCTCGTGTTTTGTCCACCGATGGTAGTCACAGATGTATTTTTTTAGTATTGCTCACAAGCAGTATTACCGTTACCCTTTGCAGTAGTACCGTTATCCCTAGCAGTAGTACCGTGAGGATGAGCAGTAGTACCACTCCGACAGTTCTACTGGCCTTTTGCCTCCTCTCTGTTGTTTTTCATATGGCTATTACCACCCTAGCAGTCGTACCGCTACTTGGAGCGGTAGTACCGCTCTGTGTGGGTTGTGAGGATAATGGTTGGATTTTTCCCCACCTATAAAAGGGGGCCTTCTTCCCCAATGGACCTTATCCTTTGAGCTCGTGTTTTCCCCCCATTGTTGACCTTCTTTGAGCTTTCTAGCTCTCAATCCCTCCAATGTTTCTTGCTAGTTCTTGAGGGAAAGAGATAGGAGATCTAGATCCACATTTCCACCAATCACTTTCTCCTCTAAGTGAGGGGAACCCCTTGGATCTAGATCTTGGAGTTCTTCGTGTTCTTCTTCGTTCTACCTCTCATTTTCCTCCCTAGAATTAGTTGCGCTGGTGGGATTTGGGAGAGAGGGACTTGGGTACTCCGTGTGCCCTTGCCATTGCATTTGGTGCATAGGTTTGAGTTGTCCATGATGATACGTGGAAGTGAGAACTTGAGAAGCTTATTACTCATGGGTGTTTGAGCACCCTAGAGATTCTTCCTCTTGGGTGCTTTTGCGCCCTAGATGGTTGGTGGTGCCTTGGAACTCAATCATTGTGGTGTAAAGCTCTGGGCAAGCTTTGGGGTCTCCAATTAGGTTTTGGAGATTGCCCCGAGCATTTGAGGTCACCTTGGAGCCACAATCCATTTTGGTGAAGGTTTGTGATGTCGTTGGGAGCCTCCAATTAAGTTGTGGAGATTGCCCCAACCTTGTTTGTACGGGTTCGGTGACCACCCTCAAGGGTCCCTAGTGGCTTCTTGGGGAGCATTGTGCGAGAGCGTGAGGAGATTACGTTGTCCCTAGTGGCTTCTTGGGGAGCATTGTGCCTCCACACCGCTCCGAACGGAGATTAGCATCCTCAAGGGTGTGAACTTCGGGATACATCGTCGTCTCCGCATGCCTCGGTTATCTCTTACCCGAGCCCCTTTACTTATGCACTTTACTTTGTGATAACCATATAGTTTCTTGCTATATATCTTGCTAACGCTTAGTTGTTTATCTTGCTTAGCATAAGTCGTTGGTGCACATAGGTGAGCCCAGTTGTTTTATTTTTTTCCTTGACTTATTAAACATTAGTTTTATTCCGCATTTGTTCAAGCCTAAACCGTAATTATTTTAAAGCGCCTATTCACCCCCCCCCCTCTAGGAGACATCCACGTCCTTTCAGCGAGAATGGGCCTCGCCGATGTAGAGTTCCGAAAGGCTACCAAACCATTCCTACACGCAAGGAAGAAGGCCTCCCTACAGGATCCTCGAGTTCCAATAGACGCCCTAACTGCACCTCATGATGCACAAGCTCACCATGACCCGCCAAGCTAAGTACCCTGACCACGAAGAGCAGAAACCTTTTGATCCGATAATAGCCAGAATCCTAGGTAAGAGACAAGAACACAAACGTGAGAATGCAGGCGCGACGGTTTACTACGTGCCCCCATCAGGCCTCTTGTGGCCCCAGGTATAGGGAAAGGCACCGCAAGGGCATGAATCCGGTCTCTCTATGCATCATCGCTAAAAACCCGGTCATGGGGCAGCACGCTCCCCCCAGGAGGGTCTGCCTCGTAAGGCCACGACATGCCGTCATCGCCGAGCGCAGTGCGACATCACCATGAACGTCTCAAAGGGAGCCGGGCGTGGAGCAGCAGAAGAGCTGGATGAGAGAAGGTGCGAGGGAATGCGTGGTGCCGCACCAACAATAACACAAAACCTCGTGCAAGAGACGAGGGCGCGACACGCAAAACAAGCATCTGACGGTTCAAAAGAAGAGGGAGGAAAACGAAGGTAAAATAGAAAAGTTAATGCCCTCAAGGGCTAAGTGCTTCTTGATGTAACAGGGACCAGGGGAAGAAAACAAGGCAAGCCTAGGCACAGGAGCTGCTGTCGCCATTCAGACCCTCGCCTCCCTCGGCGTCGAGTCGTCGCCCTCATCGGAGGAAGGCTCTTGGAAGAACCGTTACACCAGGGACTCCATGTTCGGGTGCACCTCATCCCTGAGGGGCCTCTAGAGCTCCTCGAGCACCGGTTGCATGACGCGGGGGAGATCAAGCTCCGGGGCGGGGCACCACAGGTTGGAGAAGACTGTTCGAAATATACCCTAGAGGCGATAATAAATTGTTGTTATTATATATTTCCTTGTTCATGACAATCTTTTATTATCCGTACTATAATCGTATTGATTGGAAGCACATTGCATGTGTGGATACATAGACAACACTGTGTCCCTAGTATGCCTCTAGTAGACTAGCTCGTTGATCATAGATGGTCAAGATGTTCTAGCCATATACATACGATGTCATTTGATAACGGGATCAGATGATTGGGAGAATGATGTGGTGGACAAGACACAAACTATAAACATAGCATATGATCCTGTCAGTTTGTTGCTATAGTTTTCTGCATGTCAAGTATTTGTTCCTATGACCATGATATCATGCAACTCACTAATACCGGAGGAATACTTTGTTTCTATCAAACTTCGCAACATAACTAGGTGACTATAAAGATGCTCTACAGGTATCTCCAATGGTGTTTGTTGAGTTGGCACAGATCAAGACTGGGATTTGTTACTCCATGTGCCAGAGAGGTATCTCAGGGCCCACTCTGTAATACAACATCACAACAAGCCTTGCAAGCAAAGTGACTAATGTGTTTTCCATAGATCTTGTATTACGGAACGAGTAAGGAGACTTGCAGTAATGATACTGAACTAGGTATGGGGATACCGACGATTGAATCTCGGGCAAGTAACATACCAAAAGACAAACGAAACATTGTACGAGATTATCTGAATCCTTGACATAGAGGTTCAATCGATAAAGATCTTGCTAGAACATGTAGGAACCAATATGGGCATCTAGGTCGCGCTATTGGTTATTGACCGTAAAGGTGCCTTCGTGATGTCTACATAGTTCTCGAACCCGGAGGGTCTACACACTTAACGTTTGGTGACGAATTGGTATCGATGAGTTATGTATGTTGGTGACCGAAGGTTGTTTGTATTCCCGGATGATATCCCGGATGTGACGAGGAACTCTGGAATGGTCCGGAGGTGAAGATTCATATATAGGAAGTTCCTTGTTGATCACCACGAAAAGTTCGGCGTCATAGGTAATATAACGGGGGTGCCGGAAGCTTTCCGGGGGTCACCGGAAGGGCCCACCATCCCTGAAGGGCCCCAGGGTCTATGAGAGAGGGCGCACCATCCCCTGGTGGGCTGGCCGCCCCTCTCACAAGGCTCGTGTGGACGATGGGTGGAAGGGGGAAACCCTAAGGGGGTCGGACACCTCGCCTTGGGGGCCAAGCCACCCCTTGGCCGCCACCCCCCTCCTCTTGGCCGCCGCCCCTAGGGGTGGGTACCCTAGGGCACATCCCTTCCCCCTTCCCCCTATATATATGAGAGAGGGAGGAGGGCAGCCTCCCACAAGGCATGGCTCATCCCTTCCTTCCTCCCTGATTGCTTCGCCTCTAGTAGATTGGTTCGGCGCCGCTTAGCGAACCTCCGTCGGATCAGCTCCACCACCATCGTCGCCTCGCCGTCGTGCTGCTAGAGAACCCATCTACCTCTCGGCTCGCTATTGCTGGATGAAGAAGGCGGAGATCATCATCGAGCTATACGTGTGCTGAATGCAGAGGTGTTGTCCGTTCGGCACTTGATCGGGAGTTCGTGGGACGGCTTGCGATTTGGATCGCGAAGACATACGACTACATCAAGTGCGTTTCTTAACGCTTCTGCTTAACGATCTACAAGGGTATGTGGATCCGATCTCTCCTCTCATAGATTCTCATCTCCTAGATTGATCTTGGTGAAGCGTAGGATTTTTTTTGTTTCCAATGCAATGTTCCCCAACAGTGGTATCAGACCTAGGTCTATGTGTAGATGAGATCACGAGTAGAACACAAAGGAGTTTGTGGGCATTGATGCTCAGATTGCTTCCTCCCTTGGTCATTTTTTGATTTAGCGGTATTGTGGGATGAACCGGCCCAGACCAACCTTACTCGTACGCTTATGAGAGACCGGTTTCATCGACTGATATGTAACTTTGTTGCATAAAGATAGCTGGCGGGTGTCTGTCTGTCCTACTCTCGTTGGATCGGATTCGACAAAGGCAGTCCTTGAGAAGGTTCAATAGCAATTTTTGTATCACCGTTGTGGTTTTTGCATAGGTGAGAATTGTTCTTACTTGATACCCATAGCAGCCACGTAAAACATGCAACAACAATTAGAGGACGACTAGCTTGTTTTAGCAGGGTATGTTGTGATGTGATATGTCCAATTACATGATGAGATATATGTGATGTATGAGGCGATCATGTGTTTAGTAAAATATCACGACTTACATGTCGATGAGTACGACAATCGGCAGGAGCCATAGGGTTGTCCTTAATTATTATATGACCTGCGTGTCAATCATTAAGCGCTATGTAATGCTTTACTTTATCGCTAAGCGGTAGCAATAGTAGTAGAAGCATATTGGGCTTGACATCCCCGATGGCGACACGTTGATGGAGATCAAGATGATGGATATCATGGTGTCATGCCGCTGATGATGGAGATCATGTCTGTGCTTTAAGGATGGAGATCAAAAGCAAAAGATCATGCCCATATCATGTCACTAATGATTTGCATGTGATGTTAATCCTTTTATGCACCTTGTTTTTCTTAGGAAGATGGTAGCATTATAAGGTGATCCCCCACTAAATTTGAAGATAAAATTGTGTTCTCCCCGAGTGTGCACCGTTGCGAAAGTTCGTCGTGTTGATACACCACGTGATGATCGGGTGTGATAGACTCTACATTGACATACAACGGGTGCACCTAGTGTTGCAACTGCAGAACACTCGGGTTAAACTTGACGAGCCTAGCATGTACAGACATGGCCTCGGAACACAAGAGACCGAAAGTTCGAACATGAGTCATATAGTAGATATGATCAACATGATGATGTTCACCATTGAAACCACCTCAACTCACGTGATAATCGGACTTGAGTTGGTGAATTTGGATCATGTAACACTCGGATGACCGGAGGGATGTCAATTGGAGTGGGAGCTCTAGTAATTTAATTAACTAAACTCATTATCTTGAACAATAGTCTTAGTAACCCTTGCATATTTATGTTGTAGATCAATGGCTCGCGCAATAGTTCCCCTGAATTTTAATGCGTTCCTAGAGAAAGCCATGTTGAAAGATAATGGAAGTAACTTTGTGGACTGGGCCCATAATCTAAGGATTATCCTCATGACTTCCTAGAAGACTTATGTCCTTGATGCACCGCTGGGTGATCCAGCCGCTCCCGTGTCGTCCGAAGACGTTAAGAACGCTTGGAGGCAGGATCTAGAGATTACTCAATAGTTCAAATTGCAATGTTGTATGGCTTAGAACTGGGACTTCAAAGACGTTTTGAACGTCATGGACCATATGAGATGTTCTAGGAGTTGAACTTTATCTTTGAGAAGAATGCCCAGATCGAGAGGTATGAGACCTCCGATAAGTTCTATGATTGCAAGATGGAGGAGAACGGGTCTGTCAGTGAACATATACTTAGAATGTATGGGTATTCAAACCATTTGGCTGAGTTAGGAAAGCCCCTTCCGCTGGAGGCGTTCACTGACACATTTCTTCAATCATTGCTACCTAGCTAAAACAGCTTTGTGTTCAACTATAACATGCACAGGATGACCAAGTCAGTCGCCGAGCTATTTGCGATGCTAAAGGTCACTGAGTCTGAAATCCATAAAGAACATCAAGTGTTGATGGTCAATAAAACCACTAGTTTCAAGAAGAATGGCAAGGGCAAGAAGGGTAACTCCAAGAAGGGTGGCAAAGCAGTTGCCCCTCCCAAGAAGAAACCCAAGGATGGACCCAAGCCAGAAACTAAGTGCTTTCATGTCTAGGGAACTGGTTACTGGAAGCGGAACTGCCCCAAGTATCTGACCGACAAGAAGGCGGAAAACACCAAACAAGGTATATATGATATACATGTTATTGATGTGTACCTTAAGAACTCTCGTTGTAGTACCTGGGTATTTGATACCGGTTCGGTTACTCACATTTGCAACTCAAAACAGGAGCTACGAAATAGACGAAGGCTAGCAAAGGGTGAAGTGACGATGCACATGGGAAATGGTTCCAAGGTTGATGTGATCACCGTCGGCACGCTTGCACTTCGATTACCATCGGGATTAGTGATGAACCTGAGTAATTGTTATTTAGTGCCTGCGTTAAGCATGAACATTATATCTAGATCTTGTTTATTGCAAGGCGGTTACTCATGTAAATCAGAGAATAATGGTTGTTCTATTTATATGAGTAATATCTTTTATCGTCATGCACCCAATGTGAGGGGTTTATTCCTATGGAATCTCGATAGTGATGATACACATGTTCTTAACATTTATGCCAAAAGATGTAGAGTTGATAATGATAGTACCACTTTCTTGTGGCACTGCCGTTTAGGTCATATTGGTGTGAAACTCATGAAGAAGCTCCATGCTGATGGACTATTGGAGTCACTTGATTTTGAATCACTTGACACACGTGAACCATGCCTCATGGGCAAGATGACTAAAACCCCATTATATGGAACAATGGAACATGCAAGTGACATTCTTGGAAATCATACATACTGATGTGTGTGGTCCGATGAGCATTGAGGCACGTGGTGGATATCGTTATTTTCTCACCTTCACTGATGACTTCAGTAGATTTGGGTATATTTACTTAATGAAGCACAAGTCTGAAACGTTTGAAAACTTCAAGCAATTTCAGAGTCAAGTTGAGAATAATCATAACAAGAAGATTAAATTCGTACGATCTGATCAAGGAGGTGAACATGGGAGTTATAAGTTTGGCAATCACTTAAGACAATGTGGAATTGTTTCACAATTGACACCGTCTGGAACACCATAGTGTAATGGTGTGTCCGAACATCATAATCAAACCATATTAGATATGGTGCATTCTATAATGTCTCTTGCCGATTTGCCACTATCGTTTTGGGGTTATGCATTAGAGACAACTACATTCACTTTAAATAGGGCACCATCGAAATCCATTGAGACGACACCATGTGAACTGTGATTTGGCTAGAACCCAAAGTTGTCGTTTCTTAAAGTTTGGGGATGTGACGCTTATGTCAAAAAGCTTCAGCCTGAAAAGTTGGAACCCAAAGCGGAGAAATGCGTCTTCATAGGATGCCAAAAAGAGACAGTTTGGTACACCTTCTATCTCAGACCCGAAGGCAAAGTATTTGTCGCTAAGAACGGAACATTTCTTGAGAAACATTTTCTCTCGAAAGAATTGAGTGGGAGGAAAATAGAACTTGATGAGGTTATTGAACCTTCACTTCAACCAAAGAGTAGCGCAACGTAGAAAGATGTTTATGTACAACCTGCATTGGTTGTAGAGGAAACTAATGATGATGATAATGAAGCTTTGGATCAAGTTACTATTGAACCTTGTAGGCCGACAAGGGCATGTAATGATCCTGAGTGGTAAGGCAACCCTTTCTTAGAGGTCATGTTGTTAGACAACGATGAACCTACGAGCTATGGAGAAGCAATGATGGGCCTGGATTCCGAGAAATGGTTAGAGGCCATGAAATCCGAGATGGGATCCATGTATGAAAACAAAGTATGGACTTTAGAAGTATTACCTGAAGGGCGAAAGGACTTTCAGAACACATGGATCTTTAAGAGGAAGACGAGCGCGGACGGTAATGTCACCGTCTATAAAGCTGGACTTGTGGAAAAGGGTTTTTCACAAGTTCAAGGAGTTGACTACGATGAGACCTTCTCACCCGTAGTGATTCTTAAGTCCGTCAGAATCATGTTAGCAATAGATGCATATTTCGACTATGAAATTTGGCAGATGGATGTCAAAACAGCGTTCCTTAACGGTTTCTTGAAGGAAGAGTTGTATATGATACAGCCAAAAGGTTTTGTCGATCTAGAGAATGCTAACAATGTTTGCAAACTCCAGGGATCCATTTATGGACTGGTGCAAGCATCTCGGAGTTGGAATCTGTGCTTTGATGAGGTGATCAAAGCGTTCAGGTTTATACAAGTTTACGGAGAACCTTGTATTTACAAGAAAGTGAGTGGGATCTCTATAGCATTTCTAATATTATATGTGGATGACATATTCCTGGTTGGAAAAAATATAGAAATGCTGGAAAGCATGAAGGAATATTTGAACAAGAGTTTTTCAATGAAGGACCTATGAGAATCCGCTTTCATATTAGGCATTAAGATCTATAGAGATAGATCGAGATGCTTAACAGGACTTTCACATAGCACATACCTTGACAAAGTTTTGGAGAAGCTCAAAATGGATCAGTCCAAGAAGGGGTTCTTGCCTGTGTTGCAAGGTGTTAAGTTGAGTCAGACTCAATGCCCAGTGACTGCACAAGATAGTGAAAAGATGAATGTCCTCCCCTACGCTTCATCATAGGCTCTATCATGTATGCAATGTTGTGCACGAGACCCGATGTCAGCCTTTCCATAAGTATGGCCAGAAGGTTTCAAAGTGATCCAGGTATGGAGCACTGGACGACGGTCAAGAATATCCTTAAGTACCTGAAAAGGACTAAGGAAATGTTTCTCGTTTATGGAGGTGATCAAGAGCTCGTCGTAAAGGGTTACATCGATGCAAGCTTTGACACTGATCTAGATAACTCTAAGTCTCAAACCAGATACATATTTACTCTCAATGGGGGAGCGGTAAGCTGGTGCAGGTCCAAGAAAAGTGTGGTAGCCGATTCTACATGTGAAGCGGAGTACATCGCAGCCTCGGAGGCAGCGAAGGAAGGTGTCTAGATGAAGGAGTTCATGACAGATCTTTGAGTAGTGCCCAGTGCACTGAATCTGATGGCTTTGTTTTGTGACAACACTGGTGCCATTTCTCTGGCCAAGGAACCAAGGTTTCACAAGAGTACCAAACACATAAAGAAATGCGTCAATTCCATCCGCAATCGCATCAAGGAGGAGGACATAAATATTTGCAAAGTGAACACGGATCTGAATGTCGCAGACCCATTGACTAAACCTCTTCCAAGGGCTAAACGTGATCAACACCAGAAGTATATGGGTGTTAGATTCATTACAATGCAAATCACATAGTCATGTGAGCTAGATTATTGACTCTAGTGCAAGTGGCAGACTATTGGAAATATGCCCTAGAGGCAATAATAAATTATTATTATATATTTCCTTGTTCATGATAATCATTTATTATCCATGCTATAATTGTATTGATTGGAAACACATTGCATGTGTGGATACGTAGACAACACTGTGTCCCTAATATGCCTCTAGTAGACTAGCTAGTTGATCAAAGATGGTCAATGTTTTCTAGCCATAGACATAAGATGTCATTTGATAACGGGATCACATCATTCGGAGAATGATGTGATGGACAAGACCCAAACTATAAACATAGCATATGATCGTGTCAATTTATTGCTATAGTTTTCTGCATGTCAAGTATTTGTTCCTATGACCATGAGATCATGCAACTCACTAACATCGGAGGAATACTTTGTGTGTATCAAACGTCGCAACGTAACTGGGTGACCATAAAGATGCTCTACAGGTATCTCCGATGGTGTTCGTTGAGTTGGCATGGATCAAGACTTGGATTTGTTACTCCATATGACGGAGAGGTATCTCAGGGCCCACTTGGTAATACAACATCACAACAAGCCTTGCAAGCAAAGTGACTAATTTGTTAGCCACAGGATCTGATACGTCTCCATCGTATCCAGTTTTCCAAACCCTTTTGCCCCTTTTTTGGACTCTAATTTGGATGATTTGAATGGAACTAACCCGAACTGACACTGTTTTCAACAGAATTGCCTTGGTGTTATTTTTGTGCAGAAATAAAAGTTTTTAGATTGACCTGAAAATTTATGGAGAATATATTTTGAATTTATAAAAAATACTGGTGAAAGAATCAACCAGAGGGGCCACCCACAGGTAACAAGCCCACCAGGCGCGGCCACCCCCTGGCCGCGCCTGGCTAGCTTGTGGGCCCCTGTGGCTCCACCGACCTCAATTCCACTCCTAAATATTCATATTCGCGGAGAAAAAAATCAAGGAGAAGAGTTCGTCGCGTTTCACGATACTGAGCCGCCGCCACCTCCTGTTCTTCCTCGGGAGGCCAGATCAGGAATCCATTTTGGGCTCCGGAGAGGGGAATATACGCCATCGTCATCACCAACCATCCTTCATCACCAATTCCATGATGCTCTCTGCCATTTGTGAGTATTCCCTTCGTAGGCTTGCTGGATGGTGATGGGTTGGATGAGATTTATCATGTAATCGAGTAAATTTTGTTAGGGTTTGATCCCTAGTACCCACTATGTTGTGAGATTGATGTTGCTATGACTTTTCTATGCTTAATGATTGTCACTAGGGCCTGTGTGCCATGATTTCAGATCTGAACCAATTATGTTTTCATGAATATACATGTGTTCTTGATCCTATCTTGCAAGTTGTAGACACCTACGAGGTATGATCCGCATCCCCCAGGGTGACAATAACTGGGATTCTTTCTCGTGATTACCGTAGTTTGAGGAGTTCATGTATTCACTAAGTGCTAATTCTTTGGTCCGGTTATCTATTAAAAGGAGGCCTTAATATCCCTTAGTTTCCATTAGGACCCGATTGCCACGGGAGGGTAGGACAAAAGATGTCATGCAAGTTCTTTTCCATAAGCTCATATGACTATATAGGGAATACAAGCCTACATTACATTGATGAATTGGAGCTAGTTCTGTATCATCCTATGTTATAACTATTGCATGATGAATGCCATCCAACATAATTATCCATCACTGATCCATTGCGTACGAGCTTTCCACATATTGATCCTTGTTAAGTTACTTCTCCGTTGCTACTGTTACAATAACTACAAAACTGCTACTATTACTTTTGCCATCATTATTGTTACTCCCATACTACTTAGGTACTGAATACTTTGCTGCAGATATTAAGTCATTCAGGTGGGGTTGAATTTATAACTCAGCTGCGAATACTCAAGAATATTCTTTGGCTCCCCTTGTGTTGAATCAATAAATTTGGGTTGAATACTCTACCCTCGAAAACTGTTGCGGTCCCCTATACTTGTGGGTTATCAAGACCTTTTTCTGGCACCATTGCCGGGGAGCATAGCTCTATTCTCTGAGTCACTTGGGATTTATATCTGTCGATCACTATGAAGAATCTGAAACATCCAAAAACCAAGATCTATACCTCTACTACGAGGGGAGGTAAGGAACTGCCATCTAGCTCTGCAATTGATTCACCTTCTGTTATGAGTAAGTTTGCGACACCACCACCCATTAGTAATTCTGATATGTCGCAAGTAATTGATTATGCCACTTCTGACATGCATGATGCTTATGATGATACTTTGCTTGATAATACTGTACCACTGGGTGAATTTCTTGATGAACAAATTGCTAAAGTCAATGCTGAAAATTATGATACTTCTGAAACTGATGAAATTATTGAAACTGAACATTATGAGACACCTTGCAGACCTAGCTCTCCTAGATATGAATTGCCCGATGTTGTGGCCAACGAGCACCTATGGGATCGGAGGGACCCATTTCGGTTCTTCGGGGGAGAAGGCACGCACAAAGAGCAGGTCTGACGAACAACACGTGGGGATCTTACCCAGGTTCGGGCCGCAGGGATGCATGAAACCCTACTCCTGCTTCGTTGTATTATGGGTGTTATTAGAGTTCTAGCTAGAGGAGCGCTATTAGCAGCTGCCATGCGTGTGAGCTAGAAGGTCCGAAGATCCAAAAGTCTGAAGATCCAAAAGTCCTCTACCGTATCGCCTTGGGCCTCCTTTTAGACTCTGAAGGGGATCCCAACAGTGGCAAACAGTGCGTACACCGGGTGTATAGAGCTACAGTGCTACCATACCTAACACTGACAGAGTAGGACAGGCACATTTAATGCATCGTGAGGCATCTCTATCCATGTGCGGGACGGGACAGGAGCCCGTCCCATCGGCACTGCTTAGCCCCCACCAGCGCCCACGCTGCGACACGTGCCTAGGCGAGGCAACACCTAGCATGTGCGCTAGCGTGGCCTTGCCGGGTCTTGCCGGGGCTTTGTCTTGCCTGAGGGTTTGATGGTCATCCCGGCAAGATCTTGCCGAGGGTCTTGATTTTTCTGTGCTTTTGCCCTGTAAGTCCCTGTTGGGCCTCGCCGTCAGGGTGGCTACTACTACCCGTGCACGAGTAGGGGGCACTAGAGATCCCAAAACTCTAGTGCACCGACAGGAGCCCCCAGGCCTGGGCCACGCACGTCGCAAGGCGTTGTTGGGCCAAGCCCAAACAATGCACAGGCATCCGTGGCGGGAGCTTGCGGTTGTGATCATTGCGCTTGCTATGCTTCCCCACGATGTCCATTGAATGCGGGACGTGGGATACGTGCTTAGCATGACCGTCAAAAATTTTAATTACTGTGTCAGGTCGTTTCCGCCACGCACGCCCCAAGCATAGTGGGGAGCCAGCAATGGGCGCCCATGATTAAAGTCCTAGGTACAAGCAGTAACTGCAACACCATGGATTGGAGCATCGGGGCGGTTGTTGTTCTCCCCATGATCGAGGGCGTCGTTATTGGAGGAGGTGGACAGTGACCCTTGGAGCGGGGGAGAGCAAGCCCCCGCTCTTCTCCCTATAAATTGGGGGATAGCGAGGGCGATGCTCATCCATCCTTCCTCCCTTCTCCGAGTGAGAACCTCCATAGCTTGCCCTTCCATGTCCTCCCGACCTTCGAGTGGCGTTCGCCATCTGCCGTGAACAGGGGGCAAGGACGGCCACTGTCCTCAGCTCCATGGAGGAGCTCTCATTGGGATCATGCCACCGCTTCAGCCGTAGAGGTGGAGGGTGGCCCGAGCGCGCGCGGTGGCAGAGGCGCGAGGGCCATGGCCGTCGTGGAGGCCAAGGTCGGGGGAGGCGGAGCGCTGCTCCACCTCCTCTTCTGACGTCGAGCCTCTCTCTTGAGGAGACCCAAGCTGAAGGGATGGCGTTGGAGTTCATCCTTGAGCTGGCCGGTCCCGTCCGGAGCCATCTGCACCTCCCTCGCCCTTTTGCCAGGGCAATGGAGGCCGACGGGCCGCCCGTCCTGTGGTTACGGGCACATGGTTGTTGTAATGGCGTGACGCGAGTGGACGTCGAGTACCTAGCGAGTCGCATCATGTTCCTCAGGTGCGGCTAGAAGACCTTCGCCCGCGCCCACAACCTCCAGGGAGGGCACATCCTTCATTTTAAAATGATGGAGGCCAATCTGCTCTCCGTTAAGATTTATGGGCACTCACGCGTCTGTCTCAGCTGCTGTGAAGAGAGCTCGAGCGGCGTCGAAAACTCCTCCTCGAGCGAGAGTGATGAGGAGGACAACGGCGAAGATGACAACGATGAGTCTGGTTTTCGGGTGGTCAAGTCGGAGCCCGATGAGTCGAGCTCAGACTGACCGCCGGCCGCACCATCACCGCCAGCCTCACGTCTCTCCCCCTCTAGGCAGGACGACCTTGCCGAGGGACTTTGTCCCGGGCGCTGCCTCATCTTCCGGCTGGATTTCTGGCAGGCACGTGGACTTCGACTTCTGGGTTCCATCCCCCTTTTCGCCCGCGCTGGCCCTCTCCTCCGTGCAATGCTGGTCTAGGAGGGGCCAGGTTCTTGCCTGCCCATCTGGGAGCCCTGCCCCTCTGCGTAGTGTTGGTCCAGAGGGGTCAGCCTCGACTTCTGCAGGGAGCCTCTCGCCATCTTTTTCTTCTTGTAACCTGCCTCCCCTTTCCATCTTTTTCTTCTTGTAATCTCCCCTATGGGAGAAAGTCAAATAAAGATGTACTTAGGAAAAGGTGATATCTTATGTAAATTTGACCCTATTTTGAATAACTGTATATTATCTCCCTTGCTAGACTGTTTCTTTGTGTGGAACTTTCCCTACGCCCTCTCGGAAGTATCTTGCCGGCGTGTGTATCCCTAAAGTGAGCACTTTGAGGAATGGGTAATTAGCGGCCTGGTGGCGGTGCCACTGTCGGCAAGAAACCTTGGCGTCCTTGGTGCAGCCGTTCAAGGTGTTGGTTGCGCTCGAAACAGAATAAGGGCGCCAGCGCTGTCACTTGAGTCATTGAACGGACTCGAATTGAAACAAGGAGCACGGGCGCGACCACTTAAGCCGTTGAGCAGTCCCGAAAATAGTGAGGGCTCAGCTAATCACGGCAAGGTTCCGTGCGTGCAGGTTTTTTATACAAAGGTCAAAATCTTCCAAGGAAAATAATTCTAAACTAAAATACTCTTGGGGTTTTGCAACTTATCTTTTCGTTGCCGCACTCCTTCCAGCAAGATTTTTTTTGGGAGGGCGCTCATAGGTATCCATACCACCATTCCCCCTTGGCAAAGCTGCACGTGAGGTAACCTTCTGTCCTTTGAGAAAAAGAAAGAAGAGAAAATATGGATATGGAACCTTGGTTGTCTGTTAGTTCTTGGTGGGATTAAGTGTAATGCAATATCTCAGACAAACATGCACATAAGTAAGCATGAGAATCAATCAAGATTTGTAGGACACTTATCTTTATTCAACTACGCATAGGGTCTGACCCTTGCTTTGTACCAAGGGTTACATGCTTCAGCGGCAAGATTTGTACAAAAGGTAGTTGCCTGGGGGGCGGCAACCTCGCCTCACGATTATAATTTGCAAAGATGGTCGATATTCCAGGAGTTGCTCACTGGGATGCCATCTTCAGTCACTAGGAGGACTGAACCAGGCCTGGTGACTCGTACTACCTGATAAGGGCCTTCCCACTTCGGCTTCAACTTGTTGGAATTCTTAGCGGACAGAACTAGCCGAAGAAAAAGGTCACCTTCCTCAAGACTTCTGGCATTAACCTTGCGGCTATGGTAGCGGTGCAAAGCTTGCTGGTAGGGCGCAACTCTCACAGCAGCCTGAAAACGGTCTTCCTCAAGGAGCGTCGCATCATCTTGCCGTAACTGCTCTTGCTCGAGCTCATCATAAGCGAGCACTCGACACGACCTGTATATGAGTTCCATGGGGAGAACTTCTTCCGCCCCATATACGAGGGAGAAGGGTGTCTGGCCGGTAGCTCAATTTTGTGTCGTCCTGATTGACCACAGAACCACCGGAAACTCATCAATCCAGTGCCTTTCGCACTTGCGTAGCTTGTCGAATGTTCTTGTCTTGAGGCCTCGCAGCACTTTGGCATTAGCCCTTTCTGCTTGGCCGTTACTCCTTGGGTGGGCAACGGAAGCAAAACCGATTTTGCTGCAAGGTCTTGGACATAGTGCATGAAGGTGCGGCTCGTGAACTATGTGCCATTGTCCGTGATGATCCTGTTGGGAACACCAAAGTGACAGACTAGTCCTTAAAGAACTTCACGGCTAACTGTGCTATCACCTTTCTCACTTCTTCCACTTCTAGCCACTTTGTGAACTTGTCGATTGCAACATACAAGTACTCAAAGCCCCCGACAGCGCGGGGGAAAGGGCCCAAGATGTCGAGCCCCCAGACCGAAAACGGCCAGGAGAGTGGGATTGTTTGAAGAGCTTGAGCCCGTTGATGTAACTTCTACGAATGAAACTGACATGCTTCACACTTGGTTACTAATGCAGTTGCATCTTAGAGGGCAGTGGGCCAAAAGAAACCTTGTCGGAATGCCTTTTCCAAGAGCTCTCTTGATCCTATGTGGGAGCCACATATGCCTCCATGTATCTGTGCCAACAGCACCAGTCCAAATGCACATGAGCTTTACACCATCTGGTCTCTTGCTGTACAGGACGTTGTCTATGAACTAGTACATATGAGACCGACGGGCTACTTTCTCTGCTTCCTCTTGTTCCTCCGAGAGTTCTCCTGTTTGAAGGAAATGGACAATGTGTTGTGCCCATGCTAGTTCCTGGGGCTCGACAACAAGGACTAAAGGCATATCCTTTGTCGGGGAAACATTTGTCTCAACGACAAGGGCCTGGGGCCCCGCCGGAACCTGCTGCCTCCCGGCAAGCCTGGTGGGAGTGCGTGCTTACATAGCACGAGCCTGAGGCTCCACCAGAGTACGATGCTCACCGGCAAGCCTGACGTTGTCTCCGACAACTTCCTCGATGGTGGCTCCTAGGAGATTTGCCGGGAAATACTTGTCGAAACTCAACTTGCTTCTTTTCTCTTGTCCAGTTGATGGTGTCACGGAGGGTTGAGTCAGTCGGAGCACGAAAGTTCCTGGCTCCACAGGCAACTTAAGGGCAACACACTTTGACAGGCCATCAGCAACGCTATTCTCTGCACGTGGAACATGCTCCATTTGCACGCTGTAGAAACGTTCTTCCAACTTACTCACTTCATCTGCATAAGCTTCCATAAAAGGACTCTGGTAATCTTTATTCACTTGCCTGATGACAAGCTGAGAATCACCCCTAACAATAAGTTTCTTGATCCCAAGGTCTGCCGCTATCCTGAGACCGACAAGCAGCCCCTCGTACTCGACAGTGTTGTTCATTGATCTCTCCCTGGGAAAGTGCATATAAATCACGTATTTGAGGTGCTCTCCGGTAGGTGCGACAAGTAGCACTCCAGCACCGGTGCCTTGCAACGAGAAAGCCACATCAAAATACATGATCCACTCTTGATCGGTTTCCTTGCCGGGGAGAGTTGTCTCTGGAACTTCCTCATCAGGCGTTGGGGTCCATTCTACGATGTAATCTACCAAGGTTCTGCTCTGAATGGTTGAAGTGCTTTCAAACTCGAGACCAAAGCTTGACAGTTCCAAAGCCCACTCTACAATCCTGCCGGTAGCTTCTGGGTTCCGCAAGATTCGCTACAAAGGGAAGCGAGTGACAACGGTGATCTCATGTGCTTGAAAGTAATGGCACAACTACCTCCAGGCCATAAGAAGGCCGAAGAGCAACTTTTGCACGCCAGAATATCTTGACCTAGCCCCCTGCAACAGGGAGCTGACAAAATAGACTGGGTGCTGCACCACCTTCTTCTTTTGGATTGTCTCGTTCAACTGCGTAGATCCTTCTTTGGCGACACCAGACCCTGCTGGGGAATGTCCTGGCTTGTAGCTTGGCGGCCCTACCGCTGCCGATACTTCTACATCGACTTTTCTTTCAGCCACTAGTGCAACACTCGCCACTTGATTTGTTGCCGCCAGATATAGTAGCAACGGTTCTTGTGGTTTTGGCACGACTAGGACTGGCGGAGAGGAGAGGTACTTCTTCAAATCCTGCAGTGCTGCCTACACTTCCGGAATCCATTTCATTGGACCTGTCTTCTTCAAGATTTTGAAAAAGGGCAGGGCGCGCTCAGCAAATTTTGAGATGAACCTACTCAGAGCAGGAACACAGTCGGCAAGGCGACGCACATCTTTGACTTGTCTTGGTGCCTCAATTTGCTCAATTGCTTTGATCTTGTCGGGATTTGCTTCAATATGTTTCTTCTAGGTCTGATATGAGTGTAGCCTTGTCCTTGGTTTTGACCACTATGTCATCCAAATAAGCCTTCATATTTCTATGTAGCTGGGGCTCAAAACCAATCTGGACTGCTCTTGCAAATGTAGAACCAGCACTTTTCAACCCGAAAGGCATACGCAAAAAGCAATACGTACCACATGGGGTGATAAATGCAGTCTTCTTCTTGTCTTTCTTGGCCATGAAAATCTGATGATAGCCGGAATAGGCGTCAAGGAAAGACAACAAGTCACAGCCGGTGGTGGAGTCCACAATCTGGTCAATGTGCAGCAAGGGAAAAGGATCTTTGGGGCGGGCTTTGTTGATGTCTGTGAAGTCACTGCACAGCTTCCATTTCCCCACCACCTAGCGCACTACGACTGGATTGGCCAACCATGTTGGATGAAGCACTCCTCTGATCAAGCCAGTCGCTTCTAGTTTCTTGATCTCTTCGGCAATGAACTATTGTCGCTCCAAAGCTTGCTTTCGGACCTTTTGCTTGACGGGCCGTGCGTGTGGGCAAACGGCAAGGTGGTGCTCAATCACCTTCCTTGGAACATCGGGGATATCATATGGTTGCCATGAAACACATCGACATTCGTCCACAGGAAGTTGACGAGCGTGCTTTCCTATTTGTCATCAAGGGTGGAACTTATGGTTCGACGGGGAGAAGGCACACACAAAGAGAAGGTCTAATGAACAGCACACAGGGATCTTACCCAGGTTCGGGCCGCAAGGATGCATAAAACCCTACTACTGCTTGGTTGTATTATCACTGTTCTTAGGGTTCTAGCTACAGGAGCGTGACGAGCAGCTGCCACGCGTGTGAGCTAGAAGGTCCAAAGATCCAAAAGTTCTCTACCGTATCACCCCGGGCCTCCTTTTATACTCTGAAAGGGATCCCAACAGTGGGGTCCAGTGCGTACACGGGGTGTATAGAGCTACAATGCTCTCACACCTAACACTGTCGGAGTAGGATAGGCGCATTTAATGCACCGTCAAGCATCTTTGTCCGTCTGTGGGGCAGGACAGGGGCCCGTCCCATTGACACCGCTTAGCACCCCCCCCCCAGCACCGACGCCGCGACACGTGCCTAGGTGAGGCGACACATGGCATGTGCGCTGGCATGGCCTTCCCGGGGCTTCGCCTTGCTGGGTCTTGACGAGGCTTTGCCTTGCCGGGTCTTGCTGGGGTTTTTTCTTTGCCTCAGGATCTTTTTGTCACACCCTGTGTTTTGCCTCATGACTGAAGTATAATGACTCAAAAATTAGGGCCAATTAAAACTTTTTGTGTGTATTTGAATGCCTGACTTGTGTGTTATTTGCTTGCTTGTTTGATTGCTTGCTAGCGCTCTATATTCATAAAACATCCTCCTACCCTAAAGAACTCTTTTCCTTGATCCCAACTCTTGTCCAATGATCATGCCATGTGAATAGGACTTAAAAATATTTTTACAAAATTTATTTTGACCAAAAAGCATTTATTTAAATTAGGTTTTCAAAACCCCCTAATTTGAGATTTGCACTACAAGTCCCCAAATTAGGTGGATACTTTTTCCACAAATACTTTATTTGAAACCCACTATATATAAGACTTCCCAAAACCACCAAATATTAATTTTAATTATTATTTTCCTATTTTATTTAAAGGCTTTTTCTTAAGGCCAGAAATGTTCTTTTATAGGGAAAAATTATTTAAATGCTTTAAAAATATTTCAGAAAAATTAGGAAAACTCACTGGACATATATTGTCCATATATAATAGTTTGAACACATGGTCATGTTCAAAATATTGGACACAACCATTCAAACCCATTTCTCCCTATCTCAAGCTTTTGAAATATTTCTCTAAGAAATATTCTCAAATAAATCCAGTAAAATTACAGTATGTCACATATGATATATGAGATCATGTTGCCAAGTTTCATCTCAATACCAATTTATTTAGTTCACCAAAATATCCTAAAACCCTCTTTGTCCAAAGTCAAATTTGAGCAACTCTTCATTGAAAGGTTTCTCCTTTTGACCCGAAACTTTGTGGACATGTTCTAATCCCCAAATAATGCTACTACACCAAGTGGGGCATTTATAAGATTAGTTTAGCATGCCTAGATCTACAGAAACCTGATTCTGTTAATTTCTAGGGTTTACCAAGTTTGTGCTATCAACTTTCTTCATTTGGGCTCCGAACTTGTGATCATGACCAAATAGATTTTTCATTTGACCCTGGTAAATATCAGGGCCATTGGATACCCCTAGATGCCATAGGATTGCATCAAACACCTTCAGCCATGAGCTTCTAGACAAGCAAAGTGGGCCCAAAAAGATTCCCCTTGCCTCCAACTTTTTACCACAGTATATTCTAACCCCAATTTACCTCCAGCAACCTATCCATGGCCTATGATAAATTATTGTGGGGTAACTCTCCCAGTTTCCCTCTCTTTTTACCATGGCAAGACCTCTTCTTCCCCTCCACCATTATTCAGTACATGTAGATGCCCCCACACCTTGACACAACTTCATTTTCATGCTATTGCATCAATCCAAACCCAGAGATCGTATGCTCATTTGGGAAATATAAGTAGTACCTCTAAAAATAGATTTTCGCAGGAATTGTAGCCTTGAACTACAAGTACCTTGTGCATTGATCTCCCTGAGCTGAAAATTGTTGGACATATTATCCTTCCATTCCTATGACCAGTGGACAAGGTTTTATCCATAGTGCCCTCCAGTAAAAACTCTTTTCCTAAGCGCCAATTTTACTGCTGAAAACTTACCCTGGTGTAGAAATCAGAGTTACTCAGCTGCATATAGGTCCAAATTTTACCAGATACCTACTTCATGCATGCCCCATGCATTGGGCAACTTTTCCCGACCAAAAAGATGCCCTGGACATGACTTTGTGTGGTTACCATGTTGTCTCCATGCAAAATCAGTGCTCTGCCAATCCTCCTTGTCCTATGGCTCACATCCGGGCTTGGCTGCGCATTCACGCACACCATGATTCCCCCTAGGCCTCCCACGCCTCTCCCCGACATCTGCAAGCCTCCAAGGCCTCTGTGTCACGCGTGCTCGCCGCGCCCGAGGGCATCCGAGGCGCACCCTAGACCCTTCGTCGCCCGCCTGCATAGACCTTCCCCCGAGCCTTCCACTTATCCCCTATAGCTCTCACTTCCTCCTAGACCCATCCTGGACCATCCACTCATCCTCACATGCCCTCCTTTTCCTCCCACGGCTACCATTGCCATTGTTCGGCTCCGCTCAAACTCGAGTGAGCCATCCCTCCTGCGCCTCAACTCCACCTCCAACAGGACCCCCGTGGCGATCCCATCCTCGCTGGAACCCCAAAGGACCCTCCACTCGGTCGAGCCATGCCCCCGAGCGACGCCGCGCCGCTGCCGGCCCCTGCCGATGGACCGCTTGCTTCGGACGTGCCCGCAACCCGCGCGACCGTTCCCGGGCGCGGCATGGAGTGGGGAATCCCCCAAGAACGCCAGCTTGGCGCCCGCTGTAGCCGGGCGGCCGGAAACGCGATGGCCAGTGCCCTTCCCTCCCCTCGTCGCGAGGTAGAAGAAAGGGGGCGAGAGAGAGAAAGAGGGTCCAGTGGGGCCCGCCTATAAGTTGTTGGGGAACGTCGCATGGGAAACAAAAAATTTCCTACGCACACGCAAACCTATCCATGGTGATGAGCATCTACGAGAGGGAGAGTGGATCTACGTACCCTTGTAGATCGCTAAGCGGGAAGCGTTAAGAAACGCGGTTGGTGTAGTCGAACATCTTCGCGATCCAAATCGCCGAGCGTCCCGCGATCTCATCACGATCCGTCCCGCGATCCAATCACGATCCGTCCCGTGAACTCATCACGATCCGTCCCGCGATCTCATCACGATCCGTCTCACGATGTTGATCACGATCTATCCCGCGAACTCATCACGATCCGTTCCGCGATCTCATCACGAACCGTCTCGCGATCTCGATCACGGTCCTTCCGATCTAGCGCCGAACGGACGGCACCTCCGCGTTCAGCACACGTGCAGCTTGATGACGATCTCCACCATCTTGATCCAGCAAGAGGAGGTGGAGAGGAGAGAGAGTTCACCGGCAGCGTGACGGCGCTCCGGTGATGGTGGTGGAGTGATTCCGGCAGGGCTTCGCCTAAGCGCCGCGGAAAACCGATCTAGAGGAGAAACTGTGCACCGGTGAAACGGGTAGCACGTGGCCGGAAATTCTGTCCAAAAACCACCCAATCCACTAGTATATATAGGAGGAGAGGAGAGGAGAGGCAGCCAAGGCCTTTGGGTCGGCCGAAATAGGAGGTGGGAAGAAATCCTACTTCACCTCCAATCCTAGTTGGAGTAGGATTGCCTCCTATTGGCTGATTTTCCACTTTTTGCTTTAGGACTTTCTCTCCTGCGCCATGGGCCTTTGTGGCTGTTTTCCCAGCCCACTAAGGGCTGGTTATTATTCTCCCACAGCCCATGGACCTCTTGGGGTCGAAATACCCCTCCCGGAGGCCTCCCGGTACACTACCGGCACTCCCGGTACACTACCGGCACTCCCGGTACACTACCGATGAGCCCGAAACTTTTCCGGAAACCAAACTGGGACTTCCTATATATGAATCTTTACCTCCGGACCATTCCGGAGCTCCTCGTGATGTCCGGGATCTCATCCGGGACTCCGAACAAACTTCGGTCACCACCATACATAACTCTACACTACCGAAACGTCACCGAACCTTAAGTGTGCAGACCCTGCGGGTTCGAGAACTATGTAGACATGACCGAGACACCTCTACGGTCAATAACCAATGGCGGGACCTGGACATCCACATTGGTTCCTACATATTCTACGAAGATCTTTATCGGTCGAACCTCTATGTCAAGGATTTAGTTAATCCCGTATAACGTCCCCTTTGTTCTTCGGTATGTTACTTGCCCGAGATTCGATCGTCGGTATCTCCATACCTAGTTCAACCTCGTTACTGGCAAGTCTCTTTACTCGTTCCGTAATACAAGATACCGTGACTAACACTTAGCCACATTGCTTGCAAGGCTTGTTGTGATGTTGTATTACCGAGTGGGCCCTGAGATACCTCTCCGTCACACGGAGTAACAAATCCCAGTCTCGATCCATGCCAACTCAACAAACACCATCGGAGATACCTGTAGAGCACCTTTATAGTCACCCAGTTACGTTGCGACGTTTGATACACACAAGGCACTCCTCCGATATCCGTGAGTTGCATGATCTCATGGTCATAGGAACATATACTTGACATGCAGAAAACAGTAGCAATAAACTGACACGATCATATGCTATGTTTGTAGTTTGGGTCTTATCCATCACATCATTCTCCTAATGATGTGATCCCGTTATCAAATGACATCTCATGTCCATGGCTAGGAAACCTTAACCATCCTTTGATCAACGAGCTAGTCCATTAGAGGCATACTAGGGACATGGTTTTGTCTATGTATCCACACATGCATTTAAGTCTCCGATCAATACAATTATAGCATGGATAATAAACGATTATCATGAACAAGGAAATATGATAATAACTAATTTATTATTGCCTCTAGGGCATATTTCCAACAGTCTCCCACTTGCACTAGAGTCAATAATCTAGTTCACATCACCATGTGATTCGCATTGTTATGAATCTAACACCCAATGAGTTTTGGGGCTCGATCATGCTTTGCATGTGAGAGAGGTCTTATAGTCAACGGGTCTGCGATATTCAGATCCGTGTGTACTTTGCAAATCTCTATGTCAAACCGTAAACACTGCTACCACACTCCACTTGGTACTATTTCCAAATGGCTGCTCCACTATACGTATCCAGATTGCTACTACTAGTCATCTGGATAGGTGTTAAAGCTTGCATCGACGTAACTCTTTACGACGAACTCTTTATCACCTCCATAATCAAGAAACATTTCCTTAGTCCTCTGGTTACTAAGGATAATTCCGACCGCTGTCCAGTGATCCACTCCTGGACCACTCTTGTACCCCCTGACAGACTCGTGGCAAGGCACACATAGGTGTGGTACACAGCATGGCATAATATAGAGCCTATGGCTAAGGCATAGGGGACGACATTCATCCTTTCTCTTTCTTCTGCCGTTGTCGAGCTTTGAGTCTCACTCAACTTCACACCTTACAAATCAGACGAGAACTATTTCTCTGGCTAATCCATTTTGAACTCTTTCAAAATCTTGTCAAGGTATGCACTCATTGAAAGTCTCATCAAGCATCTTGATCTATCTCTATAGATTTTGATGCTCAACAATTAGGTAGCTTTATCCAGGTCTTCATTTGAAAAACACTTTTCAAACAACCTTTTATGCCTTCCAGAAATTCTACATTATTTCCGATCAACAATATGTCAACCACATATACTTATCAGAAACTCTATAGTGCTCCCACTCACTTTATTGCAAATACAAGTTTCTCGTAAACTTTGTATAAACTACAAAAACTTTGATCACCTCATCAAAGTGTATATTCCAACTCCGAGATGCTTGCTTCAGTCCATAGAAGGATCACTGAAGCTCTCTCATCTTTTAGCATCCTTAGGACTGACAAAACCTTCTGGTTGTATCACATACAACCTTTCCTTAAGTAAACCGTTAAGGAAACGACGTTTTGACATCCATCTGCCAGATTTCGTAATTGAAAATGCAGCAACTGCTAACATAATTCCAACAGACTTTTAGCATCGCTACGAGTGAGAAAGCCTCCTCGCATTCAACTCCTTGAACTTGTCACAAACAACTTTGCAACAAGTCGAGCTTTACAAATGGTGACATTCACCATCAGTGTCTGTCTTCATTCTAAAGGTCCATTTGTACTCAACGACCTGCCGTCTAACGAGCAAGTCTACCAAAGTCTATACTTGGTTTTCATAAATGGATCCTATCTCGGATTTCATGGTCTCTAACCATTTGTCGGAATCCGGGCCCATCATCGCTTCTCCATAGCTCGTAGGTTCATCGCTGTCCAACAACATGACCTCGAAGACAGGGTTGTCGTACTGCTTAGGAGCAGTACACATCCTTGTCGACCCACGAAGTTCGATAGTAACTTGATCCTGAAGCTTCATGATCATCATCATTAACTTCCTCTTCAACTAACGTAGGCTTCACAGAAACATCTTTCTGCGCTGCGCTACTCTCTGGTTGAACAAAGGTTTAACAACCTCATCAAGTTCTATCTTCCTCCCACTCAATTCTTTCGAGAGAAACCTTTCCTCGAGAAAGGATCCGTTTTAGTAACAACCACTTTGCACTTGGATCTGAGATAGAAGGTTCACCCAACTGATCTTAGGGTATTCTATGAAGATGCATTTGTCCGCCTTGGGTTCGACCTCATTAGGTGAAAACATTTTTCACACAAGTGTCGCAGCCCCAAGTATTAAGAAACGACAGCTTAGGTTTCTATCAAACCATAATTCATATGGTGTCATCTCAACGGATTTAGATGGTGCCCTATTTAAAGTGAATGTAGTTGTCTCTAATGCATAACCCCAAAATTATAGTAGTAAAACGACAAGAGACATCATAGTACGCACCATGTCCAATAGAGCATAACTATGATGTTCGGACACACCATCACACTATGGTGTTCCAGGTGGCGTTTAGTTGTGAAACAACTTTCACATTGTCTTAAGTTGTATGCCAAACTCGTGACTCAGATATTCACCTCCACGATCATATCGCAGTCATTTTTATCTTCTTGTCACGATGATCTTTAAACTTCACTCTGAATTTGCTTGAACCTTTCAAACGATTCAGACTTGTGTTTCATTAAGTAAATATACACTATATCTACTCAAATCATCAGTGAAGGTAAGAAAATAACGATATCCACTGCACACTACAAGACTCACTAGATTGCATACATCAACATGTATCATTTCCAATGAATCACTTGCCCGCTCCATCCAACGGGGTCCTTTAGTCATCTTGCCCAAGAGGCATGGTTCGCATGTCTCAACCGATTCGAAATCGAATGAGTCCAAATATCCATCAGCATGGAGTTTCTACATGCGCTTTATACCAATATGACATTTAGCGGCAGTGCCACAAATATGTGGTACTATCATTATTAACTTTGTATCTTTTGACATCAATGTTATGAACATGTGTAATACTACGATCAAGATTTCAACAAACCATTCTCACTGGGTGCATGACCATTGAAGGTATTATTCATGTAAACAGAATAACCATTATTCTCTAACTTAAATGAATAACCGTATTGCAATAAACATGATCTAATCATGTTCATGCTCAACGCAAAACACCAAATAACATTTATTTAGGTTCGTCACTAATCCTGAAGGTAGAGAGAGCGTGCGATGTTGATCACATCAACCTTGGAAACACTTCCAACACATATCGTCACCTCACCCTTAGCTAGTTCTCCGTTTATTCCGTAGCTTTTATTTCGAGTTACTAACATTTAGCAACCGAACCGGTATCCAATACCCAGGTGCTACTAAGAGTACTAGCAAGGTACACATTAGTAACTCGTATATCAAATATACTTCTATCAATGTTGCCAGCCTTCTTATCTACCAAGTATCTAGGGTTGTTCCGCTTCAGCGACCTCTCACCTCATAATAGAAGCACTTAGTCTCGGGTTTGAGTTCAACTTTGGGTTGCTTCACTGGAGCAGCAACTGACTTGCTATCCATGAAGTTTCCCTCCTTGATCTTGCCCTTTTCGAAACTAGTGGTTTGATTAACCATCAACACTTGACGCTCCTTCTTGATTTCTACCTTCGCGGTGTCAAACATCGCGAACAGCTCAGGGATCAATACTTCTATCCCTGGTGTATTATAGTTCATCACTTAAGTTCTAGTAGCTTTAGTGACAGTGACTTGGAGAACTATATCAATCACTATCTTATCTGGAAGATCAACTCCCACTTGATTCAAGCGATTGTAGTACCCAGACAATCTGAGTACATGCTCAACGATTGAGCTATTCTCCTTCATCTTACAGGCAAAGAATCTTGTTGGAGATCTCATATCTCGCAACACAGGCACGAGCCTGAGATCACAATCTCTGCCCCTAGAACATCTCATATGTTCTGTGACGTTCAAAACGTTTCGGAGCCTCAATTCTAAGCCGTAATGCATGACGCACAAAACTATCAAGTAGTCATCGAAACGTGCCTGTCAGATGTTCACAACATCTATAGACAACGCTAGAGGGGGTGGCGCACCGAGCGGTGCATTAAGGACATAAGCCTTCTGTGCAGCAATGAGGACAATCCTCAGATCACGGACCCAGTCCGCAATATTGCTACCAACATCTTTCAATTCTATTTCTCTAGGAACATATAAAAATACAAGGGAGCCACAACGCGAGCTAGTAATCTACAACATAATTTGCAAAGACACTTTGACTATGTTCATGATAATGAGTTCAATTAATCATATTATTTAAGAACTCCCACTCAAATTGACATCCCTCCGATCATTCGAGTGATACATGATCCAAATTCACCAACTCAAGTCCGATCATCACGTGAGTTGAGGTGGCTGCAATGGTGAACATCATTATGTTGATCATATCTACTATATGACTCATGTTCGACCTTTCGGTCTCTCGTGTTCCGAGGCCATGTCTGTACATGCTAGGCTCGTCAAGTTTAACCCGAGTGTTCTGCATGTGCAACACTGGCTTGCACCCGTTGTATGTGAACGTAGAGTCTATCACACCCGATCATCACGTGGTGTCTCAACACGACGAACTTTCGCAACGGTGCACATTCGGGGAGAACACAATTTAGCTTGAAATTAAGTGAGGGATCACCTTATAATGCTACCGTCGTCCTAAGCAAAATAAGGTGCATAAAAAGGATTAACATCTCATGCAATTCATAAGTGACATGATATGGCCATGAACTTGTGTTTAAGATCTCCATCTTCGAAACACCGGCATGATCTCCATCATCACCGGCACAACACCATGATCTCCATCATCTTGATCTCCATCAATGTGTTGCCATTGGGGTTGTGGCGCCAGCCCTGCTTCTACTTCTATTGCTACTGCTTAGCGATAAAGTAAAGCATTACATAGCGCTTAATGATTGACACGCAGGTCATACAATAATTAAAGACAACCCTATGGCTCCTGCCGGTTGCCGTACTCAACGACATGCAAGTCGTGAAATTCTATACATCACATGATCATCTCATACATCACATATATCTCATCATGTAATTGGCCATATCACATCACAACATACCCTGCAAAAACAAGTTAGACGTCCTCTAATTGTTGTTGCATGTTTTACGTGGCTGCTACGGGTATCTAGCAAGAACGATTCTCACCTACGCATAAACCACAACGGTGATACATAGATTGCTTTTCATCCTTCTCAAGGACCGCCTTTGTCGGATCCGATCCAACTAAAGTGAGAGAAACTGTCACCCGCAAGCCATCTAAGCAACAAGTTGCGTCGAGGGAACCGGTCTCTCGTAAGCGTACGAGTAATGTTGGTCCGGGCCGCTTCATCTCACAATCCCGCTGAACCAAAATACGACCAAGGGAGGAAGCAATCTAAGCATCAACGCCCACAAACCTTTTGTGTTCTACTCGAGATCTCATCGAACCATCAACCTAGCTCTGATACCACTGTTGGGGAACGTCGCATGGGAAACAAAAATTTTCCTACGCACACGCAAACCTATCCATGGTGATGAGCATCTACGAGAGGGAGAGTGGATCTACGTACCCTTGTAGATCGCTAAGCGGGAAGCGTTAAGAAACGCGGTTGGTGTAGTCGAACATCTTCGCGATCCAAATCGCCGAGCGTCCCGCGATCTCATCACGATCCGTCCCGCGATCCAATCACGATCCGTCCCGTGAACTCATCACGATCCGTCCCGCGATCTCATCACGATCCGTCTCACGATGTTGATCACGATCTGTCCCGCGAACTCATCACGATCCGTTCCGCGATCTCATCACGAACCGTCTCGCGATCTCGATCACGGTCCTTCCGATCTAGCGCCGAACGGACGGCACCTCCGCGTTCAGCACACGTGCAGCTTGATGACGATCTCCACCATCTTGATCCAGCAAGAGGAGGTGGAGAGGAGAGAGAGTTCACCGGCAGCGTGACGGCGCTCCGGTGATGGTGGTGGAGTGATTCCGGCAGGGCTTCGCCTAAGCGCCGCGGAAAACCGATCTAGAGGAGAAACTGTGCACCGGTGAAACGGGTAGCACGTGGCCGGAAATTCTGTCCAAAAACCACCCAATCCACTAGTATATATAGGAGGAGAGGAGAGGAGAGGCAGCCAAGGCCTTTGGGTCGGCCGAAATAGGAGGTGGGAAGAAATCCTACTTCACCTCCAATCCTAGTTGGAGTAGGATTGCCTCCTATTGGCTGATTTTCCACTTTTTGCTTTAGGACTTTCTCTCCTGCGCCATGGGCCTTTGTGGCTGTTTTCCCAGCCCACTAAGGGCTGGTTATTATTCTCCCACAGCCCATGGACCTCTTGGGGTCGAAATACCCCTCCCGGAGGCCTCCCGGTACACTACCGGCACTCCCGGTACACTACCGGCACTCCCGGTACACTACCGATGAGCCCGAAACTTTTCCGGAAACCAAACTGGGACTTCCTATATATGAATCTTTACCTCCGGACCATTCCGGAGCTCCTCGTGATGTCCGGGATCTCATCCGGGACTCCAAACAAACTTCGGTCACCACCATACATAACTCTACACTACCGAAACGTCACCGAACCTTAAGTGTGCAGACCCTGCGGGTTCGAGAACTATGTAGACATGACCGAGACACCTCTACGGTCAATAACCAATGGCGGGACCTGGACATCCACATTGGTTCCTACATATTCTACGAAGATCTTTATCGGTCGAACCTCTATGTCAAGGATTTAGTTAATCCCGTATAACGTCCCCTTTGTTCTTCGGTATGTTACTTGCCCGAGATTCGATCGTCGGTATCTCCATACCTAGTTCAACCTCGTTACTGGCAAGTCTCTTTACTCGTTCCGTAATACAAGATACCGTGACTAACACTTAGCCACATTGCTTGCAAGGCTTGTTGTGATGTTGTATTACCGAGTGGGCCCTGAGATACCTCTCCGTCACACGGAGTAACAAATCCCAGTCTCGATCCATGCCAACTCAACAAACACCATCGGAGATACCTGTAGAGCACCTTTATAGTCACCCAGTTACGTTGCGACGTTTGATACACACAAGGCACTCCTCCGATATCCGTGAGTTGCATGATCTCATGGTCATAGGAACATATACTTGACATGCAGAAAACAGTAGCAATAAACTGACACGATCATATGCTATGTTTGTAGTTTGGGTCTTATCCATCACATCATTCTCCTAATGATGTGATCCCGTTATCAAATGACATCTCATGTCCATGGCTAGGAAACCTTAACCATCCTTTGATCAACGAGCTAGTCCATTAGAGGCATACTAGGGACATGGTTTTGTCTATGTATCCACACATGCATTTAAGTCTCCGATCAATACAATTATAGCATGGATAATAAACGATTATCATGAACAAGGAAATATGATAATAACTAATTTATTATTGCCTCTAGGGCATATTTCCAACATAAGTGACCCTGAGGTCGGGCCTACGCAATAAGTGGAGAAAGTTTCCGGTGGAGTCGTGTTCTTCCAACGGAAGCATACTCCCGGAGGGCGCCTTCGATGTCATCCCACCAGGCTGAGCCACTGGTCCGGCCTAATCCTTATATTGTGGCTTGTGTGTAGTTTAGCCCAATAGTAAGCCTTTTCCATTTTTCTGTTTTTGCAGAAATTTGTAAAATCTCTTGGAAAATCATTTCAAGCCCAAATTTGGTGATTCAAATTCCTAGATGTTTGTAAAATCAGGATATATCCAAAAGCATATCCAAGTCATTTTTCCAGGAAACATTTCTATTGTGATCAAATCCAAATTTGAATTTCCACTATTAAGAGTCCACATTGTGAAATTCCTAGGGGATTGAAATCAACTCCAAATGGAATAATTCAAGTTCCTAGGTGTCTATAAAATCATACCCTATTTATCTAGGCATGGTTAACATTTTCCCATGCCCCCATTCTGCTTGGCCTAATAAATATTCCATTTTCCCATTTACTAGGAAATTCACAGGAAAATCCTCACAACTCCAAATCTAGTGAAAACACTTCCACATGTTTCTAAAATCATGCCATATTTGCTAGGTTCATCCACTCATTTTTGTTAAAACATTTTCTATGGACACCTTATAGGACCATCAATACCATCATTTCCACCATTGAAAAATCCCCCTTGATCCACATCCAATGAAACCTACTTGGTTATTTTTCTTATGACCAGAGGTGTCCATGAAAAAATAAAACTCCTATTTATAGAGCACTTTATTTTTTATGATTCTTGTGTTGCTTATTGCGGTTGTTTCCGGCGATAGCTGACGAAATAGACGAAGTGCTCGGAGTTGGTCGAGAAGCATGTGAAGACCTCGAAGACATTGCTAAGCCAGGCAAGCAGACCTTTGACCATGTTAAGAAACCATTTTTATTGCATGTCATATAGCACTTTACTTTCGTTATATTTGATCATGTGGAGTATTGACCACTTTGGTGGGTTGCTTCCGATACTTTTGCTGTTGACACTTGCATCGTGCATGACCCTACCTCCTTATGAGGGTTATGCGGGTGGGTGTAGATAGGTTGCTTAGTAGAGGCTACGCAAATGGGATGGGGATATGCATGGTAATGGAAGGAACGGATGTTTTAAAGGCTTTCGAAAACCCCATCGGGTGCCACTAATGCTCAAGGGAGATAATTATGTTGAGCTAGGTAACCACTTGAGAAAGAAGTGGTGTACTGGAGCAAAATGTGTGTGTGTGTTTTCGAAAAAGGAGGGTTTAAGATTTGTCGACCATCCCAACCTTACATGTGCGACCATGACACCCCTTATGGGAAGAGGCTTTGCTGATTACAATGGTCAGTGCTAGCAGGGATCCCACATTACTAGTGGCGAGAGTGAAGTGGTCACTCTCGAGACGAGGTCGTCCGGGAGTGGAAGGCCATGCGTTGTCTTTACAAGCACTGGGAACACCATTGTGTGCCCTCATGGATGATATGTGTGATGTATATCATGAGGGATGGCACCAACGAGCGGAATCTTTGTTTAGTATCACCATGGGAAAGGCATTGTTCTGGTGCTAACCTCGAGTATGTAAAATACCGCGAGTCGTGGATGACACAAAAGTTCTCCAAGTCTTGTGGGTAAAGCGTGCAACCTCTGCATAGTGTAAAACTATTTGAATAGTCGTGTCCACGGTCAAGGACAGTTGGTTGGTGTTGCTTAATCCACGTCCAGAGGTTTTCTCAAACTTGGTGTGTGTGTGTGTGTGGAAGACAGAAGGATGATACTTGAGACAAGTCTGAAGACTTGATGTGATGAGTGAACATGAGATGTTCACCCTTTGCTTATGATCTTATCTGTAACTTGTTCATATGGATATCTGCCAACTGTTGATGCATGCTTACACATAGTTACTTGATCATGACATTGCATTCAAAATTACATTTCCGCAAAATACTGTCGGGACCCCGATCCTAAGTCATATGATTCCATACTGTAACAAGCCACATCACTTTGCGGCCTCACGCACGGTACTCCACGGTTGCAGCCTTACCTTGGCCGGGACCGTTTGCGTATTTTGGCTCACGTATGTGAACGTGTCGCTGGCAATCACACAACAAAGAACCCGGGCCGACATGACTGGTCATAGAACCCAAGTGGCACATCCGTACGGAAACATGCATACATAACCCAGCAATGCAGGTGTTGGCCTCAAGCGTGTGTAGACGAGTCATAGCAAGCTACAAGGACTCCATTACGTCACGAGACATGAATGTCATCACTGCACGTAGACGAGTTGTAGCAGGCTACAAGGACTCCATTACATTGCGAGACATTTCCCCGAAGGAACAGACACAGCAGCAAAGAAGGATACATGCCGGTCAATCAATGTGTCCGGAGTAGTAGCAAGCTACCATGGCTCGGTGGAAGCACAAAGAGGCAGTTTCCCGTAAAGAGTACTACCAAAGGCACACGACTAGGTGTCGGGTCCCATACATACCGTTGCACGTCACACGTACGCACGACATGCCCGATATGCATAGATACAACTATGGCATCACAACATAACCATACAACAACATGACTTTTATTTAAGAGGCTTAGACGAGCCTTGCATAATATGTTCTTACATAGGGGTCACATGACCCGACACTCAAGCCATACAAACAAAGTCATACAAGCCAGCGGAAACTTAAGCTGTCTGAGTACAGACGGCGAAATAGAAAAGAGGCACACGGCCTGACTATCTACAGCCCACCACACGGGCAAGATCGTAGCTGGGACACCAGCTATTCGGCATCGTCAACGTCTAGATAAAACCCACCTGATGGGTCCTGGTTCTCTTCTGCAACATTAATTAAGCAAGGATGAGTACAATCGTACTCAGCAAGTCTTTAAAATAGACCTAGTCTATTTATGCTCATGTATCAATAAAGGGGGTGGTGGAGTTCATGCAGGAATGCCAGCTTTGACTCATGGCTAACCTACACTACTCAATTTTAAACTCTTTGTTACAATTTTAGTTATCGCACACGAGTCCACTATCTCCATCACAATACACCACCATGGATTCACCTTCCCCTTCCGAAAGAGTGCCATCCACGGTACTCACACTTGTCTTGATATTTTTAGGAGTATCCATTTGATTATCTATGAACAGCATAAGTTCTCCAAGTAGTCCATATCCGAGGACGCGGCTATTCGAATAGTTTCATACCCTGCAGGGGTGTACTTCTTCACACACGCTCTCGCCACTTATCGCTGTGTGCCATAAACCATGCACCTCGGCAACCTTCAACTGGATGCCCAGCAAGGAAGTTGGCCACGACCGTCAAGCGCATAAGACCTCTAGTCCAAGCTATCGCCTATTTGAGACTGAAACCCGCACGGAAGTCCGGCCGAAGTTTCCGCTACGGTCCCAAACGATGTGCGCAGGGTTCCCAAGCCCACCATTCGGGTGACCCTTGGTACACCGTGCCACTGCCTACCGCGTCATAACCCACCCTGAGGGTCAGCGCTACGCACGGCCTCCAGCATGCTATAAAGACCAGAAACTACTTGCAACTCCTGGACTAAAGACTAAGCGACTGATAAGTCGAGAGGGGTCGAGTTACCGGAACCCAATGTGTGGTAGTAACTAGTCTTGGATCACAAACACGGAACCCAGTTCCTAAGAACGGTCCCAATGAGACAACGCACTATGTACTCCTACATAGCCTCTCATCGCTACCTTTACCAAATTGTATTCATTATGAGCTCATCACATCGGACAACACTGTTTCACTCAGTTCATCACCCAGATGAAACAGACCTGACACAACTCTAAGCATAGCAAGCAAAGTAAGCTAAGCACATCATGGCACAAGCATCTACCAGGTATGCTAGGTTGCAAGGTTTAGCTATTTACTGTGACAAGATCAGGTCATGCATAAGAATAGGATCATCTATCGTGTATGACCGACATATGATTGTTTGTCCTAATGCAATAAACGAGAGCAGGAGCGAGAGAGTGGGATGTTATAGGAATGATCAATGGGGTTGCTTGCCTTGCTGAGCTGTAGAGGAGTTCTCTCCTTCGTCGGAATACGGGGTGGTATCTTCCGGATTAGGGCCTACCGCAACGCAGATAAAAGCATTCAATACAAGCAAATGCAACAATATGATGCATGATCATGGCATAGTAATATGCATGGGTGAGCTAATGTAACTAGTGATCATGTCAATTTAAAATAGATTTGAATATAGGTTCAAAGTTGTTCTCATTTCAAATTCCATATCTTAACCTAATGATAATTTTCCATGTTCACCTATTTATGTTGCTCTAGCATGCATGAGAATAGCACCATTGGATTCATTGGATTTTTTTGATAAATTTTCATATATAAATTATTTTCATCTGACTTCCAGATTAATTTATATGATTTTTCAAAGTTTTAAATAATTTCTGGAATTATTTTTAAATAGGAAAATGGTATTATGACATCATCCTGACGTCATCCGGACGTCAGCTGGTCAACAGACCCGTTCCAGGTCAAATATGACCGGTGGGGCCCATCTGTGATAGACTCAATACTAATCAGTTTTAATTAAACTAATTAGCCTGTATAATTAACCTAGTAGGGCCCACTGTCAGTGTTACATTTAGTTAATAAACCGATTAAAACTAATTAGTAATTATCCTAAAACTAATCAGGGATGGGGCCCACCTCTCATTGACTCACAGAGTCAAACCAGGGCCCACGGGGGTCAAACCCGCCGGAGTTGGTTGACGGCTCGTCGTCGGTGACCAACAGAGACGGCGGCGACCATCGGGTTTTGCCCACAGGCGCTCATTCAACGAGCTGAGACCACCGGCACGTAGCCCGTGCACGACCACATCCAACGGAGGCCACAAGAGGCTAAGGGGTCGCCGGAGATCGCCGGAAACGAGCTCGTGGCGGCGGCCGGAGCTCGTGCTCGGACCAAAACACGATACAGGGCACGGGGCGACTCGGCAATTGGCTCTACGTGCTCCTGGGAACTCCAGGAGTTCAACCATGCACTCGCACGTGAGCTCGGGGCACTGCACGCACGGTGACGACCGATCACGGCGGCAGGAGGTCTTCGGGTCCGGCGGCCGGGCTAGCTAGGGAGCGCTAGAGAGATGGGAAGCAAGGGGAGGAGGAAGAGGAGTTCACGGCGCTTCCGGGGAGCTGGTCAGCGGGCTTGGGGAGGCAGCGACGGCGACGAATCGACGGCCGGCGATAGCGGCTCTCGGCAGGGGAACGAGAGAGAGAGACAGGAGGAAGGGAGGGGGAGGAATGAGCTCGGGAGAGAGGGCTCTCGCGTCTTCCAAGCGCGGGGGGAAGCAGGGGAGCAGCCTGCTCCGTGCCAAGCAGGAGGTGGAGGCCGGCGAGCTCTCGGTCGCCACCTCGATGCCTACTAGCGTGAGGTGGGAGATAACCTCCCCACCCCTGGTGGGCTGGGCTGGGCCTCCCACTTGACCAGGTACACTTCTTCCCTTTCTTTTTATTTCTGTTTTCTGTTTTCTGTTCTAACATTTGTTTATTTTATTGCAGGTCCAAATAACCTTTCAAATATTCAAAAACTTTTGTATATTCAAGTTTGAATATTCTAAACTTGTATAAAAAGTTTCAGGTTAATTTGAAAACAGTAGTAATGATAATGTTTTTATTTATCAATTTCAGAGGCTTAAATCTTTAATTTAAATTATTTGAAATGTTCAAATAATTAGAATGATCCCTGGTATATCCATGCCCTCAATTATCAGACATAGGGAACATTTTTTATGGGCATTTTGGATTTGTTGAAATTTCATTTATCTTGAATTTCTTTAATTCATTAAGTGCTTGGGGTTTCTTTTCTTTCTCCCCATTTCACATTGATGCACTGATGATGATGATGATGCAATCACAATGCTAACCTAGGACACTTGCTAGGGTTGTGACAACTCACCCCCACTCAAAAGAATCTCGTCCCAGGATTTTGAAGCCGTCGGAAAGAGCGCGGGGTACTCTAGTCGAAGACGATCTTCTCTTTCCCATGTCGTCTCCTTTTCAGAATGATGCGACCACTGAACCTTGAGAAACTTGATGTTCCAACACCAAGTGGTACGCTCAGCTTGGTCGAGAATACGAACAAGGTATTCTCGGTATGTAAGGTTATCTTGGAGATCAAGCGCTTCGTGGTCTACTTCGCGGACAGGGTCCGAAAAGCAACGCCTGAGTTGCGAGACGTGGAAGACATCATGAACCTTGGAAAGATGCGATAGAAGTTCCAATTGGTAGGCAACCTCTCCTCGTTTAGCAAGAATGCGAAAAGGTCCAATGTAACGAGGAGCCAACTTGCCTTTGATACCGAATCGATCGGTACCCTTTAGAGGTGTAACCCGAAGGTAAGTCTTCTCGTCAACCTCATAGGTCACGGACTTATGATGACGGTCATATTGACTCTTTTTTACGGGATTGGGCTGTTTTCAACTTTTCACGAATAACGCGAACTTGCTCCTCTGCATCCTGGATCATGTCCGGGCCAAAGAGTTGCCTCTCTCTGGTTTCTAACCAGTTAAGAGGTGTTCGACATTTTCGTCCATAGAGAACTTCAAAAGGGGCTTTGCCCAAGCTTGACTGATAACTATTGTTATATGCGAATTCAGCAAATGGAAGGCAGTTCTCCCAATTCATACCGAAAGATATAACACAAGTTCGGAGCATGTCTTCGAGAATTTGATTGACTCGCTCTACTTGACCACTTGATTAAGGGTGGAAAGCAGTGCTAAAGGATAGATGAGTCCCCATAGCGGTTTGAAAACCTTCCCAAAATCGAGAAGTAAAAGATACTTCCGCGGTCTGAGTTAATCTCCAAAGGAACACCATGAAGAGAAACTATTCGAGAAACATATAACTCCGCTAGCTGGCTAGCAGTAATGCTTTCACGAACAGGAAGAAAATGAGCCACTTTGGAGAGGCGATAAATGACTACAAATATAGCATTGTTCCCTCTCTTGGTCCTGGGAAAACCAGTGATGAAATCCATACCGACCTTATCCCATTTCCACTCAGGAATAGCTAAAGGTTGAAGGGTGCCAGCAGGCCTTTGATGTTCTGCTTTCACACGACGACAAACGTCGCAGTTAGCAACATACTGAGCAATTTCTCTCTTCATCCTAGTCCACCAGAACCTCTGGCGTAGGTCTTGATACATTTTGGTACTACCCGGATGAATTGTGAGAGGAGAATCATGAGCCTCCTTAAGGATCATTGTCGCAGATGTTGTTTCTTTGGGATCACCAAGCGATTCTCAAAGAAGACAACTCCCCGATCATCTTCCAAGAAGCATCTAACATTACCCTTCTTAATGTTTTTCTTGATCCGAGATATCCCGGCATCATGCTTCTGGGCTTCTATGATTTGATCCAAAAGAGTAGGTTTCGCCACTAGGTTGGATAGGAATCCTTGAGGAACAATGTGAAGATTTAACTTCCTGAATTCCTCGTAGAGAAGCGGTTGACCTTGTTGTAACATCAGATTGTTACAATAAGACTTACGACTTAGTGCATCAGCCATGACATTGGCTTTCCCCGGGGTGTAAGTTATCCCTAAGTCGTAATCTGTAATCAACTCTACCCACCGTATTTGCCTGAGATTCAAATCCGGCTGGGTGAAAATATATTTCAGACTTTGGTGATCAGTATATATCTCGCAACGATTACCGAGAAGGTAATGTCGCCATGTCTTTAGTGCATGAACTACAGCTGCAAGCTCAAGATCATGTGTTGGATAATTATCCTCATGTGGACGCAACTGTCGAGATGCGTATGCAATCACATGACGATCTTGCATGAGAATGCAACCCAATCCTTGTCGCGAGGCATCGCAGTAGATAATAAAGTCCTTAGAAAAATCTGGTGGCACGAGAACGGGAGCAGAGGTAAGTCGTCTTTTCAACTCCTGAAAACTATGCTCGCATTGTGGGGTCCACTCTAACTTTTTATCTTTCTTAAGGAGTTCAGTCAGAGGTTTCGCAACCTTGGAGAAGTTCTCAACAAAGCGGCGACAATAGCTCGCTAAGCCAAGGAAACTCCGAACTTGCTTAACCGATTCAGGTTGAGTCCAATCAAGGACGGCCTGAACTCTCTCGGGATTGATAGCAATACCTTTTCCAGAGATCACGTGGCCTAGATAGGTCACTTCTGGCAACCAAAATTCACACTTGGAGAGTTTGGCATATAAGCGGTGCTCCCGAAGTTTCATCAATACCAGCCTTAGATGCTCGGCATGTTCTTGTTCGTTCTTCGAGTAGATGAGTATGTCATCGAGGTAAACCACGACAAATTTATCCAAATAATCCATGAAGATCGAATTCATCAGACGAGAGAAGGTGGCTGGGGCATTGGTTAAACCGAAGGACATGACGGTGTACTCGTATTGGCCATAACGAGTGACAAAAGCCGATTTTGGAATGTCCCCATTTCTAATTCTAATTTGATGGTATCCCAACCTCAAATCCATTTTGGAAAAGACAGAGGATCCAGCGAGTTGATCATACAAATCGTTGATCCTGGGGAGCGGATACTTGTTCTTGATAGTGACCAAATTCACTGGTCGGTAATCCACAACCATCCGATCCGACCCATCCTTCTTCTTAATGAAGAGGACGGGGCAAGCCCAAGGAGCAGAGCTAGGACGAATGAAACCTTTCTTCAAAGCTTCATCGAGTTGGGTTTTTAGCTCGGCTAGTTCTAAGGGTGCCATCTTATAGGGTCTTCTGGCTATTGGGACTATCCCTGGAATAAGCTCTATCACGAACTCAACATCTCTGACAGGTGGAATACCTGGCAGTTCTTCTGGGAAGACGTCCGGCAAATCACGGACTACCGGTATATCCTCTAACTCAGGAAGAGGGCTAGCATTTAGGGAATAGAGTTGGCGCTTGGTTGTTCGAGTGGAGACATTAACTATCTCTCCCGAGGGATGTGTAAGTTGAACATTCCTAGAATGAGTATCAATCTTGGCATAGTGGGCTTTCATCCAATCCATACCTAGAATGATATTGATGTCCGAAGACTTAAGAGCTATCAAGGATGCTAGGAATACTAGTCTATCCACTAGAATTTCATTGTCATGACTCACTCTAGAAGTTTGCCATTTTGAACCAGGAGTCTGAACTACTAAGGGAGTGGGCATGTCATAGAAGGACATGTTAAGCAACTGTGCATAACTTTCTGAGATGAATGAATGAGATGCCCCAGTATCAAATAGAACAGATGCTGGATGGCTATTAACAAGAAGTGTACCTAGAATGACATCAGGATCTTCAAGGGCTTCTTCAGCAGACACATAATTCACTCGCCCACGGGCAGGAGTTGGCTTCACATAGTAAGCTTTTCCTGGTTTCCCACATCCAGCGGGCTTAGCATTGTTCTGGGGACACTCACGAGAATAGTGTACCGGTTCTCCACGTTTGTAGCATACCACTGTGGCACGAGGTGTAACATTTGTAGGCAGTCCTCCAAATGGTCTAGGTGGAGGGTTGGACTGAACTGGACGAGATGTCTCGAAGGATGGCCTCGCGGTGTATCTTGCCGGCAAAGCTGCATTGGGCACCCAAACTCGGGTCTGTTAGGGCCTGAACCCGATGCAGGGTTGAAGTCACGGTTATGCTTCCTCGTAGCCTTGTAGTCAGTTTGTCCGGACTCAGCATTGATGGCCTTATTGACGAGAGCCTGGAAGGTGGTGCACTCGTGCAGACGAAGATCTCGGCAAAGCTCAGCATTAAGTCCCTTGCGGAACCTAGCCTGCTTCTTGGCATCAGTTGAGACTTCCTCTGGAGCATAGCGAGCAAGATTACCAAACTCGCGACTGTATGCATCCACTGACAATCTGCCCTGGGTGAAGGCACATAATTCCTCTCTTTTGCGATCCATCAGCCCTTCCGGGATGTGATGGAGACGGAATGCGGCGCTGAACTCTGCCCAGGTTGGTGCAGGTCCCTGGGGACGCATAGCCTCATAGCTTTCCCACCACAGGTTGGCAGGTCCCTCCAGAAAGTACGTCGCAAAGGTCACCTTGTTGGCCTCTGAAACATTTGCAGCTCGGATCTTGCGTGACATACTAGTCAGCCAATCATCCGCATCGAGGGGGTCGATCGAATGATGGTACTTGGGCGGACACAGCTTGATAAAGTCACCAAGTGATACTCCATCGTGGTGATCATTGCGAGGAGCACGAGTTGTGTTTTTTTCAATTCTTTCCAACAGCCTATTGGTCTCCCTCTTATTCCTTTCAGCCTCTAGCATCACCTCCGCCAGGGATGGTGCATGTGGCAGCTCCTCTTGCCATGGATGGCTACTCTCACCCTGCTCAGGAGCAGGCACGGGATTGTTCCTAGTTGCCACCATCTTGGGGAGAACAATCCACAGCTTAGACATAGAGAACATCAACTCTAAGACATGAATTATGGAATGTGCTGATCAACATGGCATGTAGGATAAACACCAATCAACATGGTAAAGCAACTACCATATGAACATTAGGTTTCATACACACCATGACTTAGTTCAGTACAAACCCAAGCTGAAAACAACTACGGAGAGATGGCACAACTCATCGGAGGCACTACAAGCTTCCTATACATTATCTATCTACACCTCCGGAACTCAACTCTCGACCTTAGTCATATCCCACAAGACACACAGGACTGTGGCGATACGACTACTACCATACTAGGACTAACATCCACGCACTCAAACATCACCGTAGAATGCCTCGTACAGGTTACCCCCATGACCTGGGAGCTGAACCTGAGGATCTGGAAACACTCTAGCCTGGGATCCCTGGAAACCATAAGGACACGGATGTGGCCTTGGCCCCTTGTCGGCGACAACAGCGGTCCTCGAAGAGGGGTGATGGCTCCAACATCAGGCCAGTCTATGTGTGCTGGCAAATGAGTCTGCGATGGGGTCAGCATCTCCAAATCTCCATAACCTGTCTGCACGACAGGTGCCAACTGCGTCAAGGCTGTCCAAAGACGGGCACGGGTAGCATAGAGCTCCATGCGAAGGGCACGTGCATCATGATCCCTGTTCTCCAACATCTGAGCGGTCACCTGCAGCCTAGGGTCCTCATGAGAATGATTAAAGTAGGCTGCACTAAGATATCCATCCTCTCCTCCCATGGAAGCAGGAACATAACAGAACTTCGTGTTCTGTAGCAGACCATGGTGAAACCTCATAATAGTCAGCATAGTGTAGGCGTCTTCCTGAATGGCCATATCTATGGTAACTCCCAATCCATGAGTCTAGTGAAGCGGCTCTACAGCTCCAGGATATGAAGGATATATCCTAACGGTACACAAATACTGACTCTGGTTGAAATCTCGATACTGCTCCTCCACTGTATACTCTGGGTACCAACGGTATCCAGCCTCCATCATGACTCTAACCAACATGGCCGTGTGACCCGGCACATCGATGCACCTGGTCAGACGGACCACCTGACGGAAAGGATGAGAGGGCATTTGAAGCAGAGAATGATGCAAAGACATTAGAGATCCTAGCAGAAATTGGACAGCATAACGGCTGTAATTGCTCAAGAAAATTTTTGAGACAATTGAAAAAGATTGGAAAGGCATAACCACTCGACTATCTAGACTCAAATCTCTTCTCCATCTGTTTGTCACACCAACAATACTTAAATAACTGCACTCACTTACAAGCAAGCTAGCTATAGGTCCATGGCTAGTAACTCGTCATCCTAAGCAATAGATGAGAATTACTAGTTCCTATCCCAATAGAAAAGATGAGAATGACCCAGCAAAGAGTAACTTGGAAAGAGGAGTAAAAAGAGCCTTACGTTCCCTTCCACAATCAATTCCCCTACTTATCTATAGTGTTTCTAGACTCAACTTCGACCGGTTTGGCTTGGTAGTCCTACAGTCAGTCAGGCTCTGATACCAACTCTGTCAATCCTAAGTCATATGATTCCATACTGTAACAAGCCACATCACTCCGCGGCCTCACGCACGGTACTCCACGACTGCAGCCTTACCTTGGCCGGGACCGTTTGCGTCTTTTGGCTCACGTATGTGAACATCTCGCTGGCAATCACACAACAAAGAACCCGGGCCGACATGACTAGTCATAGAACCCAAGTGGCACATCCGTACGAAAACAGGCATACATAACCCAGCAATGCAGGTGTCGGCCTCAAGCGTGTGTAGACGAGTCATAGCAAGCTACAAGGACTCCATTACGTCGCGAGACATGAATGTCATCACTGCACGTAGACGAGTCGTAGCAGGCTACAGGGACTCCATTACACTGCGAGACATTTCCCCGAAGGAACAGACACAGCAGCAAAGAAGGATACATGCCGGTCAATCAATGTGTCGGGAGCAGTAGCAAGCTACCATGGCTCGATGGAAGCACAAAGAGGCAGTTTCCCGTAAAGAGTACTACTAAAGGCACACGACTAGGTGTCGGATCCCATACATACCGTTGCACATCACACGTACGTACGACATACCCGATATGCATATATACAACTATGGCATCACAACATAACCATACAACAACATGACTTTTATTTAAGAGGCTCAGACGAGCCTTGCATAATATGTTCTTACAGATAGGGGTCACATGACCCGACACTCAAGCCATACAAACAAAGTCATACAAGCCAGCGGAAACTTAAGCTGTCTGAGTACAGACGGCGAAATAGAAAAGAGGCACACGGCCTGACTATCTACAGCCCACCACACGGGCAAGATCGTAGCTAGGACACCAGCTATTCGGCATCGTCAACGTCTAGATAGAACCCACCTGATGGGTCCTGGTTCTCTTCTTCAACATTAATTAAGCAAGGATGAGTACAATCGTACTCAGCAAGTCTTTAAAACAGACCTAGTCTATTTTTGCTCATGTATCAATAAAGGGGGTGGTGGAGTTCATGCAGGAATGCCAGCTTTGACTCATGGCTAACCTACACTACTCAATTTTAAACTCTTTGTTACAATTTTAGTTATCGCACACGAGTCCAATATCTCCATCACAATACACCACCATGGATTCACCTTCCCCTTCCGGAAGAGTGCCATCCACGGTATTCACACTTGTCTTGATATTTTTAGGAGAATCCATTTGATTATCTATGAACAACATAAGTTCTCAAAGTAGTCCATATCCGAGGACGCGGCTATTCGAATAGTTTCATACCCTGCAGGGGTGTACTTCTTCACACACGCTCTTGCTACTTATCGCTGTGTGCCATAAACCATGCACCTCGGCAACCTTCAAGCGGATGCCCAGCGAGGAAGTCGGCCACGACCGTCAAGCACAAGCAAATGCAACAATATGATGCATGATCATGGCATAGTAATATGCATGGGTGAGCTAATGTAACTAGTGATCATGTCAATTTAAAATAGATTTGAATATAGGTTCAAAGTTGTTCTCATTTCAAATTCCATATCTTAACCTAATGATAATTTTCCATGTTCACCTATTTATGTTGCTCTAGCATGCATGAGAATAGCACCATTGGATTCATTGGATTTTTTTGATAAATTTTCATATATAAATTATTTTCATCTGACTTCCAGATTAATTTATATGATTTTTCAAAGTTTTAAATAATTTCTGGAATTATTTTTAAATAGGAAAATGGTATTATGACATCATCCTGACGTCATCCGGACGTCAGCTGGTCAACAGACCCGTTCCAGGTCAAATATGACCGGTGGGGCCCATCTGTGATAGACTCAATACTAATCAGTTTTAATTAAACTAATTAGCCTGTATAATTAACCTAGTAGGGCCCACTGTCAGTGTTACATTTAGTTAATAAACCGATTAAAACTAATTAGTAATTATCCTAAAACTAATCAGGGACGGGGCCTACCTGTCATTGACTCACAGAGTCAAACCAGGGCCCACGGGGGTCAAACCCGCCGGAGTTGGTCGACGGCTCGTCGCCGGTGACCAACAGAGACGGCGGCGACCATCGGGTTTTGCCCACAGGTGCTCATTCAACGAGCTGAGACCACCGGCGCGTAGCCCGTGCACGACCGCATCCAATGGAGGCCATAGGAGGCTAAGGGGTCGCCGGAAACGAGCTCGTGGCGGCGGTCGGAGCTCGGGCTCAGACCAAAACACGATACAGGGCACGGGGCGACTCGGCAATTGGCTCTACGAGCTCCTGGGAACTCCAGGAGTTCAACCATGCACTCGCACGTGAGCTCGGGGGACTGCACGCACGGCGACGACCGATCTCGGCGGCGGGAGGTCTTCGGGTCCGGCGGCCGGGCTAACTAGGGAGCGCTAGAGAGAGGGGAAGCAAGGGGAGGAGGAAGAGGAGCTCACGGCGCTTCCGGGGAGCTGGTCAGCGGGCTCGGGGAGGCAGCGACGGCGACGAATCGACGGCCGGCGACGGCGGCTCTCGGCAGGGGAACGAGAGAGAGACAGGAGGAAGGGAGGGGGAGGAATGAGCTCGGGAGAGAGGGCTCTCGCATCTTCCAGGCGCAGGGGAAGCAGGGGAGCAGCCTGCTCCGTGGCAAGCAGGAGGTCGAGGCCGGCGAGCGCTCGGTCGCCACCTCGATGCCTACTGGCGTGAGGTGGGAGATGACCTCCCCACCCCTGGTGGGCTGGGCTGGGCCTCCCACTTGACCAGGTACACTTATTCCCTTTCTTTTTATTTCTATTTTCTGTTTTCTGTTCTAACATTTGTTTATTTTATTGCAGGTCCAAATAACCTTTCAAATATTCCAAAACTTTTGTATATTCAACTTTGAATATTCTAAACTTGTATAAAAAGTTTCAGGTTAATTTGAAAACAGTAGTAATGATAATGTTTTTATTTATCAATTTCAGAGGCTTAAATCTTTAATTTAAATTATTTGAAATGTTGAAATATTTAGAATGATCCCTGGTATATCCATGCCCTCAATTATCAGACATAGGGAACATTTTTTATGGACATTTTGAATTTGTTGAAATTTCATTTATCTTGAATTTCTTTAATTCATTAAGTGCTTGGGGTTTCTTTTCTTTCTCCCCATTTCACATTGATGCACTGATGATGATGATGCAATCACAATGCTAACCTAGGACACTTGCTAGGGTTGTGACAAATACCTACTTAGTGCTATTTCATGCATTGTTGTTGCCTTGTTCCAAACATGGGTTGCTTGCGATCACATTCAAAGTACTCATTGGCTTGCCACTGGTTATTTAGTTGGCCAGGCATAGAGGACCAGGTTGTGACGAAGATTACCATGGTGACGTACGTGTGAGCTAGGATGCTTCCCAGTCAGAATGCATGTAGGGTTAAGGCAGATGGCATGTGTTCACGCTATCGATAAAGATTTCCGCTGCAAGTGTATGAAGACTAGGCCTTTAAGGCCATATTTGAGCACAAACGGTATGTAATGGATGTAAGACTCTTGTTATTCACTTTCTATGTGTTCAGTGAGCATTGATCTCTGGGATCACTGTGCACATGCATTCGGTGATCATGACTTATGATTTAGGGTCCCCACGGAGCTGGTATCAGAACCATCCTGACTGTAGGAAGCCCTTAGTTTGCATGGACGTTAGTAAGGACAAAACCATTTTTCCAGCCCCTTCAAATCACCTACAAAGCCTCTATATTTCTCGCATCTCCTAAAATTCCAAGGGAAGCAAAGGTTTTTGCTTTAGCACTTCCACCACTTTTCGCTTAGCTCTCCTCGTCTGCTTTTCAAAAATTATGCAAATGGTCGCTACTACCCTTGTTGTGACAGCCCGGGACCGACGTTCCAGAAGATTCCAGAAGATTCCACTTTTATTTCCGTTCTCGTCATGTGTTCGTCGGGCTGTTGAATTCATCATCGCATCATTCGCATCATCTGCATTGCATCGTCACCCATTTTCCAAAACTTGCATCCGTTCGTAGTCGCCGGTTCTCTTCGTTCTATCATTGCCCGTCTTGAGACCAACCACACACGCACGCGCCCGTGGCACCGTTAAAAATAAAACCGTTTTTAAGTGCGCGCAAAATATCCTCGGATTGGGTCGATACTTGTCGTGCGGTCTTGTTCTATTGTAGGTAGACCGCTCATCGATTTTCGTCGCGTTCTGAGTTCGTTAGATACCCCATCGGTCAGTCGTAGTAGTGTGGTTATCGGCTATCGTCGAACGTTTTTCGGTGTTTTCTAACTTTGTGTCATGGGCCACCATTCTCTCTCTCTTCCCCACTTAGCCCCTCTGCACAGTCGTTGTAACCCCCTCTCCGCTTCCGGACGTCGGATCGTCAGCCGGCAATCCGGAGACGGACAGCGTCAGATAACCCTAGCCCCCCCCCCCATTTCCTATTTATAGCCCCTAGCTCCACCTCGTTTTGCGTGCCAACCCTAGCTCTGCTTCTCCCTCCTTGGCTAGCGCCGGCCCAGAGCTCCCCAGGCCCAGCAGCCTCGCCCGACCAGCCCAAGTGGCCAGGGTGAGCCCAACTTCCCCCCCTTCTGTTTTTTTCTTTTGTTTTTTTCATTTAGCCATTGCATATTTGTTAATGCATTATAAAATAAATCGTGAACCGTTTCGAAATACTTTCAACATGTAATATGCTTAGAATAATACGTAGACTAATAAAATGTCATTTTCACCCATGCCTAAATAATTAACATGTCATTTTCCTGCCATTTGCATATATGTCATAATATTGCATTTTCATAATTAATAAACCGTGCATCGAAATTAATAGAATCTCATATTAAAAATGTTCATCTCATTCGCACCGCATTTTCATGTATGATAAAAATGTTGGTATGTTGGTTGCATTCAATTTTGCATTAATGGATTGCTATCACGTGAATAGGCCTAATACCTGCATATTTAATTGTGATTAATTTTCCACATGAACATATGCATGTTATATATGTTTTCGGGGTAGAAAAATCCATAGTAATTATCTCTGCATTTAGTTTTGCCATTTGAGCATGTTGTGTGCATGTCATTTATGCCGGGATGCCCTTTTGTCATTTTCGTGTGATTTAATCCGTGCATGATATGAATTAATTTTCAACATGAAAAATGCTCTTTGATATGTGTCCTAGCCCATGGACATTTTTCTTGTCATAAAAATGCATGTTTAGGTGTAGTTTTCTTGTTGTCAACATGCTATAAAATTCTGTTGTTTTGTGGGTCCAAAATATTTCTAAGTCTGGAATCTGTTATATTTTGTTGCTGTCTTGCCATGTGATTTGCTAGTGATCTAGAACTCTTTTGTGGTAGGTGTAATGGAGTTATTTGTTGTTGATATTGTCCTTTAGTATTCTGTTAAGTTTCATGCCATAATATGATTTGTAGCATATAGTTTCACCGCTGTCAATATGCCTTCGTGATAAAAACTGCGCTGTCAAAAACTGCTATTTTCATCAAGTCTGAAACTGTTATCAAGTAGCCTTCTTGTGAGCTTCCTACCAAGTGATCCATGCATGTTTTGTTTATGATATGTGAAGATGAAATGAAGTGGATGTTGTATGATATTGCCCCATTCTTAGTTTGTGTATTTTGGGATATTGTAACTAGTTGTTTTCATGAGTGCAAAATGCTATGTTGCTGTTTTTGGCAGATTTCAACTAAAACTTGTTTCGTTGATTGTGGTTGGACCGTAGCTCCGTTTTGGACATTCCATATACGAAACTTGCTTAGAATATCATTTAGTTTCATAATAACTTGCTGCATTAATGATTTGAAATGTTTGTGATTGCATTTCCCATGCATTTGCATTCATGACGTGTGCATCTTATGTTGCTCATATCTTTTAGACCGTAGCTCCGTTTGAGATGTTCCACATATGTAAATCGACTAGAATGATGTGTAGAATAACATGGTGACATTTAGTTTTATGTTTACCAAATATAAAATATGATTAGTTCAGATCTGGACCAATTTCGAAATTAACATATGAGGTCATTTTGGAAATGCTATAAGTTGTTTCCGACCTCATTTAAGATGCCTAGATACATAGTTTACTTATGCTTCACCTCTTGCCATTTTTAACAACATTAACTATTGTCGTGTACCTAACGGGAGTGAACTAAATAATTCGAATGTGGAGTTTCATCAATATGCAACTCATTGCATATTGAGCTTCCCTTTAATGTGTAGAATTTGATTGTTGTGAATTCTCATGCCTTGCATATTTAAACCGGACATGCATCATATTTGTTTGTGCATCGTGTTTTGCATATGTTGTGGTGTATCTTGTGTTGATTGTTTGTTTCGGATTGCTTCGTCTCGATAGAGTTCCGAAAGCGTTCGGAGTGTGAGGATTCGTTCGACTACGTTGGTTCGTCTTCTTCATGGACTCGACCTTCTTCCGAGCAGGATCTCAGGCAAGATGACTCATTTCCCTGGATAGCATTACTATCATTGCCATGCTAGTTGTCTCGTCTTTTATCGTTATGTCTCGCTACCTACCGCCTGTTTGACAAGCCTCCCAACATTGCCATGATAAACCTCTAACCCCCTTCACATCCCAGCAAACCTTTGTTTGGCTATGTTACCGCTTGCTCAGCCCTTCTTATAGCGTTGCTAGTTGCAAGTGCAATTGCTTCCATGTGTCAACATGGACTTTCTTTGTTATATCACAATATTGCTGCTATTTAATTTAATGCGCATATACACTTGGTAAAGGGTGGAAGGCTTGGCCTTATGCTCGGTGTTTTGTTCCACTCTTGCCGCCCCTAGTTACCTGTGCACCGGTGTTATGTTCCATAAACGAGCGCTCCTAACATGCTCGGGGTTGTTATGGGGATGCCCTTGATTTTCGGTTTAGAATAAAGCTTGTCTGGCAAGGCCCAACATTGGTACTACATTTGCCTAATAATTAATGAACTTGCATAGGGGATTTTCTGGACCCCGTGGATAATTAATCAACAACCCAGGCCAGTGCTCCTCATGAGTGTTGGTCCAAACTGGACTGCCTGCGGGGTCGCCTCGAGGCAACTTGAGGATTGGTTTTCCCTATAGCTAGTCCCATCTGTCGTGTCCTGAGAACGAGATACGCGGCTCCTATCGGGTTCGTCGACACGCCGGGCGGCCTTGCTGGATTTGTTTTACCTTTCTCGAACGTCTCGAGTGAGGAACTCTAATTTTCTTCGGGCTATCTCGAGGTGTTGGATTTCCTTTGGAATTGCCTAGGAAGATCACGAGATCTGTGGTTGAGGTTATTCCCACTGTGTGTGGTTAATTTGTGATGGATGAGTTGGAGCACCCCTGTAGGGTTAACTCTTTTCAAGAAGCCGTGCCCGCGGTTATGTGGCAAACTTGGAATTTTGTTTAACACCCGGTCATAGCAAACTTGAAGTAAACTCTAATGAAATACACCCACTGTGTGCGTAACCGTGACTGTCTCTTCTCGTGAGTTCTTATCCGAAAGAGAACACGGTGGGGTTATGTTTGACGTAAGTAGGTGTTCAGGATCAGTTAGTGATCATTTCTAGTTCTCGTCTGTTATACGTACACCATCATACTTTAATTTCCGTATTCGTAAGTTAGCCACTCAAATAAATGCTTAGTCGCTTGCTGCAGCCTCACCACTTAACCATACCTCACCTATTAAGCTATAATAGTCTTGATACCCTTGGAAATGAGATTGCTGAGTCCCTGTGGCTCACAGATTACTACAACAACAGTTGCAGGTACAGGTAACGCGGTGAATTGACATGAGCGCGTTGCTTGATTTGATTTGGAGTTCTTCTTCTTCATCATATTCAATCTTGGATGGGTTCCAGGCGGCAGCCTGGGATAGCAAGGGTGGATGTCATTTTGTCGTTTGATTTCGTCCGTAGTCAGACCCTGCTCTTCTGTATGATGTTTGAGTATGTTGTTATATTGATGTGACTCTGATGTAGCTTGTGGCGAGTGTAAGCCAATTCCATATACTCATCTCTTCTGTACATGTACTTGTAATGATATCCATTCTTGCGAACGCATCGAGATGCGCTTCTATCCCTGTCAAGGCCCTCGTGCCAAAATAAGGATAGGACCGCATCTTGGGCGTGACACTTGTACCCCTGACCACGGGATTCCTTGTAATCCTTGTGGGTAACCTGGAAGGAAGCCTCCTTGCCAGACGAGCCCCGACATATCTTGGACCCAACTTGGCGACACCGGACCAGGAGCTATCAACAGAAGATACCTTCTTGAAGGATAAGGATGTCAAGACTTAGATGATAGTAACACCGTCGACACTGCCCCAGGATGATGCCAACCCAGCCTTCGATGACCAGGGCACAAGACATGCAATGTCATGATATGCATCGCTAATAGAGTAACCCTGACCTTTTCATTATTATATCGGTAACCACCGGTGGATGAGAACCTCGCCATTGGCCCGCCTCACTATAGTGAGCACAAAAACGGTTCTCATCATCACCCGCTCTTGGCGTCGATGATATCATCAACATGACTGGCAGGATACAACTCTACCATGCCTTGTTAATGTCATTGCATAAAATATTGCCTACCTAGAACCCTCGACGTCTCAGAAGGCAAGGAGGCATTGTCATGATTATGAAGACACCAGGAGACCCTGTCAACAACAACCTTCATCATCAACTCACCAGGTGTGAAGTCATCAAAGAATCTCTAGGCCCCAACCCGAATCGTTCGACAAAAAACAACCAGAGACATAGCGGCACCTAAAGAAGACCCAAGAGGCTAAGTGGACTCCTCTCCAAGACACGAAGAAAGCACGACTTATGAGTCCAAGAACCCCTACGGTAGGATAGGTCATGTGTCCCCCATGCGAAGTCGAGACCGTATGATGGTTCGAATCGAACCATGATGTGTGTTGCTTGTTTTTCTTGTTTGTGCTTTGGTGTAAGTCACACTTTTTCCCTAGGCAACAAGTGCGCGACTATATCACCTACCTTACCTTGATGTTTGTGCTCGGCCTTTTCGGCACTTGCTTGATTGCACTTGCACTATACCACCCCCTTAGGCACTCCTCTCTATGCTACTTTCCCTCCCCCATCTCGGCCACTGAAGACCAGCTAGACAAGATGCACCAAGGATACACCTCGACAAACAACCGACACCGAAGACTTTGACTACAACATACTCAACCAGACGCAACCCCGTAGGGTTAGGATCTTCCCTCAAGATTGGAAACCCCTCCCTTGCCCAACCTAGACCTCACAAGCTTCCCCAGCACAAGCCTCTGATCATGTGTTTAATACACGGATTTTCCAGAGCACTTATTGAGCTTCAATAACCCCTGCTTTGCACTGGGTTCATTATGGAGCTAGTGATCAAAGTGAGCAAACATCCTTCATTCTTATGCTCGCACTAGAACCTTTATGCCATAGGAAGGATCGTTCTAAGGGTATATGATTTGTGGATAATGATTTGATTTAGCCATAATTGATGTCTTGAGGAAATAGTTGAGACCCTTTGGTGGATTACGAGGCTTAATGTTGGTAGACGAACTTGGTGGTTCAAGATTGATAGAGTATCATTACTTAAGTCTCCCTTGAGTAACTTGGGTTTTGTAGGACCATTGTGATCACAAGCTGAAATCATTGGTGGATAAATGACTTGACTTTGGCAAGTGATATTGATATGGGTTGATGGTGTTACAATAGTAACTGGAGTACTAGTAGGAAATTCTTACTAGATGTAAACCTTGGACTTAAAGAGGTGATTCTAATAGGTGTCCGAGATCAATCAAACCACATGGTTCGGAGTAATTAGGATTTAGTCCAATGATCTTGATAATGATACCATGTTTCTCGGTGGATGATAGTATAAGGAATCGGATGATGTTAAGGATAATATAGGTATCTATATAAGCTCGACCTTGGAGTCTAGTTGGCCATGAGGTTGGAAGTTCATGATAATAGTCCATGAAATGATATGTGGATTGAATGAACTCGAGGAGATTATGTTGGACACCGTCAATGCTGGATTTGTAGCAGTAATGGATCAGGTAATAGTGGATGATATTCGAGGATCGGTTAATTGGATTCGTAGGAAGGAAACAAGATCTTGGATTGGTTTATTACGTGTTTCCTTAGCATAGTAATACAGTACCTTAGACCTTGGATAGGTCAGAAGGACACTTGGATTGGTAGTGTCTTGATCTAGCTTAGCGGCTTGTAAATTATCCTAAGGATTTTTATATAGGGGTATATGTGAGTTAGCTATAGTATACATATGAGATTTTTGGTATAGTCCTTATCCCAAAACCCTTGGAGATATGACTAGCATGTGTAATATTGGAGTTGACTTATATTTGATGATACCTTCGATGATATAGGGTGATTTTGTATTGAGTAATAGGCAGTACTATTGGCATCTAATACTTGTGCTCAGGATAAGATGTTAGATGTTCACTCACATCCTAAGCTCCTTGAAACCCCAAAGCTTTACCGAACCATGACGCGGTCAGATTTTGACCATAGGCCTTGGACTATAAGTCCTTAGACTATGGTCGGTACTCCACCTCGACCACCACCAATCCTGTTCAAAAGGAAGGTGGCCACGAAGACCTTTATTATGTTGGACCACAACCCTTGATACTGGTGACCATCCGGGACGAATGCCCGTTCCTCTCACATATACCATGAGCAATGTGTTTATGTGATACTTCAGGAAATAGGTTGTTGTGCTCCGGGATAACATACTTATTTACCCAATGAGAGGAGGAAAACCTTAGTCTTGTTTGGACTAGCCCCAGGAACACCAATTACCATGACTCTCGAGTATAAGCTTTCACCTTGAAGGAGTCGGACTTCGCGAAGCACCCTCCCTATAGAAGAGGACTTTGTTGCCCAAGCAAGTGAAGAACCGCTACCATTGCGAGGCCACGACAATGACGAAGGAGACGAAAAACAAGTCAACCACCCCTCTTCTGTCGGCTACATCAACTAGACTACATCAAGAAGCGCCGATGTCCAAGCATGATGAAGCCCTTGCACATCAAGAGGATTATAGAGCCCCTTGTATTATCAATCACCAATTAGTTCCTGACTAGGAAGGAACTGAGAAGTTGATGGCACCCTCACTCCACCAGGAGAACTATCATGACTTCGTTGTCAGACCTTTTTAAACAATCTAGGGCGTAAACTGTGACTCGATCATGGTAAGCCACCTCTCAAAGGTAGTTCATCCCACTTGCCAAGCGTCAGACCTTGGGGACTAGATGGATGATCTATACTCTGAATAGTCAGCTTCTCTAGAACCCCACTGAAACGTTCCCAGATGGTAGAACCCATTTTGACACCAAGTCACTAAGCTCAGTCTTAGGGACAAGACTCAGCGCAGACCTTGCCACGGAGAAAACCCAACACTCAAAGACCCTCTAGAAACATGCGTCCATGATAATGAAGAAAAACGACCAAACAAGAATGAAGAATCTACCAAGGCAACTTACTCAAGTAGAAGATCTTGACGAGAAGCCCACGATGACGCGCTTCAATACTCTCAAGGATGAAGACCACAAGGATCGGAAGATCAACTGTTCCAATAAAGTCAGCAATTCCACGTCAAGGGAAGCTACAACCTTGACCCCTTCTATTCTAACGTGAGACATCTAGATGTCACTAACAACCCCATGATCAGCACACAGACCCCTGCTTTGCCAAGTTTTCTAACTTTGGTATGCACACGCAAGCCAGGCCCTGCCAGAACCTCGTTCACCAAACCCTTGACCATTAGACGAGCCTAGCATTGTACGAGAACCCCATTCACCCTTAGACAAAGTCAACGATGCACTCGAAGACATATCTTCAAGCACTTCAACATCTAGAAAGACAACCACGCCCGAGCAGAAGCAACACGGGACGTGGAGACCACCTCACCTCTGAATTTCTGCATCTTTCCCGCGCCTAACCTAGCAATCTCGGGGACGAGATTCTTGTAAGGGGGGTAGGTCTGTCACACCTTGTGTTTTGCCTCATGACTAAGTTAACATCACTCAAAAATTAGAGCCAATTAAAACTTTTTGTGTGCATTTGAATGCTTGACTTGTGTGTTATTTGCTTGCTTGTTTGATTGCTTGCTAGTGCTCTATATTCATAAAACATCCTCCTACCCTGAGGAACTCTTTTACTTGATCCCAACTCCTGTCCAATGATCATGCCATGTGAATAGGTCTTACAAACATTTTTACAAAATTTTATTTTGGCCAAAAAGCATTTTTTTAATTAGGTTTTCAAAATCCCCTAATTTGAGATTTGCACTACAAGTCCCCAAATTAGGTGGATCCTTTTTCCCCAAATACTTTATTTGAAACCCACTATATATAAGACTTCCCAAAACCACCAAATATTAATTTTAAAGATTATTTTCCTATTTTATTTACAGGCTTTTTCTTAAGGCCAGAAATGTTCTTTTATAGAGAAAAATTATTTAAATGCTTTAAACATATTTGAGAAAATTTAGGAAAACTTAGTGGACATATATTGTCCATATATAATAGTTTCAACACATGGTCATGTTCAAAATATTGGACAAAGCCCTTCAAACCCATTTCTGCCTATCTCAAGCATTTGAAATATTTCTATAAGAAATATTCTCAAATAAATCCAGTAAAATTCTAGTATGTCACATATGATATATGAGATCATGTTGTGAAGTTTCATATCAATACCAATTGAATTTGGTTCACCAAAATATCCTAAAACCCTCTCTGTCCATAGTCAAATTTGAGCAACTCTTCATTGAAAAGTTCCTCCTTTTGACCCCAAACTTTGTGGACATGTTCTAATCCCCAAATAATGCTACTACACCAAGTGGGGAATTTAGAAGATTAGTTTAGCATGCCTAGATCTACAGAAACCTGATTATGTTAATTTCTAGATTTTACCAAGTTTGTGTTATCAACTTTCTTCATTTGGGCTCAAAACTTGTGATCATGAACAAAAAGACTTTTCATTTGACGCTGGTAAATATGAGGGTCATTGGATACAACTATATGCCCTAGGATAGCATCAAACACCTTTAGCCATGAGCTTGTGGAGAAGCAAAGTCGGCCCAAAAAGATTCCCCTTGTCTCCAACTTTTTACCATAGTATATTCTAACCCTAATTTACCTCCAGTAACCTTGCCATGGCCTATGATAAATTATTGTGTGATAACATTCCATTTTCCCTCTCTTTTTACCAATGCAAGACCTCCTCTTACCCTCCACCATTCACTACTACAAAATAGGTTATTAGTGGCGCACCCGTTTTTAATATTAATGGCGCACTATGGGTGTGCCACTATTAACACGCCACTAGTAACAAATAGTAATGGCGCACCTCTGGTGCGCCATTAGTATCCCAGATAATAGTGGCGCACCACAGAGTGTGCCATTACTATGTCCAACAGTGCGCCATTAATATGCCTCCTAGGGGGCCATATTTGCCTCCACCTATGCCCCCAGGTGCGCCATTACTATGCCCCATAATGCGCCACTGGTATTTGGCCCTGGTGCGCCACTAATGCTCAATATGGTGCGCCACTACTATGAATATTAGGAATTATTATTTTTTTGCTTTTCTGGTATTTGCACAGGTTACAAAATACGTTACAGCACAGAATATAAACATCACACAATAGAATTCATCATATTAGTCTCCAAATTTGAAATAGCGAACAAAGTTCAAACATTAGCCAAGTTTATGTCTCGAGACATTAGCAAAGTTCATCGTATTAGTCGAGTTTATCGTCACATTACAAAGTTGATATCGATCATCTAAACTACCATCACATAGAAGAGAGATGCGGTCACGATGAGCATCATCGCAATGAAACTGGTCTTCATCTGGTTCCTCCTCCACTCCCTCCTCTCTCCCACTAGATAACGCGCGTATCTAGCTTCCGCCTCCGCCCTAGTGGTGTACCCTTTGTAACTGTTACTGCTAAAACGGTGAACCTGTCTCTGACACTCCTCCCAGTCATCGTAGACTCCGGGAACCTTACCCTTGTACACGACATACGACGGCATCTCTATGCACTAGACAAACAAAACGTTAGTAGCAATTCACGGATAATATATAAGCAATATATAAGTATGCAACAAAAGGATCGGAAGAGAAAAGCAACACATTAATAGCACGATTCATGGTCCTACTAATAAATAGCATCGATTACATATAAGTTGAACGACTGTCCAAACTAAAGAGACATACAAGTTCATTAAAGTTTAATTACAACATGAGCTAAACTCTTCTTCCAAAACTACATAGCATCAATACTTTCGACTCGGCTCAGGGACCGGAGCGTGGATGAAGCCACCGTGTTTCGTGATGGTCATGAATGTGCGGTCGTTGTCAGCCTGCATTTGTAGCGTTGTTTCTACTTCACTGTTGGACGGTTGATATTTGAGGTAGAACTGCCCCAAGGTACGAAGGACATCTTGATAGATGATTTCCGCGATATCCGACTGGATGCGGAAAAATTCTTGTCTGATGTCCGCGTCCTGGATTTCCGACAAGCGTGCGGCCCAATCTTTGAGATTACTTGGTAGCATAAGGTGATGAAGGTCCCGTACGATCGCCCGCATGTGATGGAGGGCGTAGTAGGCATCCTTCTGACTGCCAGACGGCTGCTTGACGAAGGGGAATGTCGTTACGTGGGTGAACACGTGCTTGTCGTACCTATAAATTGGCCTCCTGAAGGTGCCTCCAGATTTGGCATAGCCGGGGAGAGCATCATCAAGAACTTTCTTGATATTTGTGTAGTCTTTCTTCGATTGATGGTCCGAGTCGAAATACGTGGCCATGGAATATGTCGGGCTTAAGAGGATGAGTGTGCAATGTGTGTCACTGCACAAAACACGGAATGTTAGAAAAAAAGAACGATCAAAATCTAAGAAATCATATGTTACGGGGCGGTGAGGGGATGACTTACTCGGGAAAGTAAGGCACGAGGAAGTTATCCTTATCTGGGTTCGCCAGAATGACGCCTTCGAGGTATGAAATCGCGACTTGCCGGTCCCCAGCGCTGCCCAAGATCTTGGCACACATGTAGAAGGGGTCGACTATCACGATGTCCGGGGTCTTGTCTCTAATGATCCGCATCACCATACTGAGTGAAAATAGTCGAACGAAGGTGTAGTGCAGCGGATAAAGGTTAAACACAGCGAAGATGTCATCAAACCGCAGGACGATCATACGCCCGACGGTGCTCTCGACAAAGCCCTTGCCCTCTGGCACCTTGGCCACGAAAATCGGGTATGCCACATCATTCTCGGTGAGACGCCGCTTCTTCATAGTAAGAACACTGTCATGCAGACTCCGCATAGCACCGGTTGCAGCATTGAGCAGATTAGTCGGTAGCATTGGCCTACCCACCACATGCACCCTCCTTATCCTTAGGTATTGGTGGCCCGTCCTGAGCACGGATCGTACTCGGTGCCGGCTGGCTCGCACCCTTGTTATTTTTTCTTTTCCGTGCCCTCTGCTTCTTCTACTGTAATGGGATCGAGTTCTACTCAGAGACCACCTTCTTGAGTGTGTTGGGGCTGATAATATTTTGCACCTTGGCTGTTTGAGTCTCGGAGAAGGCAGCAGCTGGAGGCGTCTCGTGAGAACTGAACACACGATGCCTGTTGCAATTGGGTTTCTCTGCGGTACCAGCTAGATCCCGATCGTCTTTTGCAGGGTTCGGTTCTTGAGAAGGAGGCCCCAAGAATTCGTCACCGTACCCATCTTTGTTGATGTACTTATCGATGTTGGAAAATGTACCGTCATTGTCGTCCGGATCCTGTGCCATATGCATGTACAGATCAGTTGACGGTGGTAGCATTGCGGCGGTCTTGCCATGGCTTGGCGCCGGCATGACTGGCGGTGTTGTCTGTGGGGTGGTGTCCCCCGCCCACAAACGAATCTAGCTCTTCGCCCAAAGCATGGACCAGTTTAAGCAGGCACTGAGGGTCATCACATCATCTTCGTTGGCCCCAGGGGGTCGATACGGAGGTAACAAGTCATCGCAGCCCTGCAGCACCCGAATCAATTGAACCCTATACACGGTGGGTGGCATCAGATTATCGTGGAACACGCGGTTGCCCGGTTCAACGATTTTGGCCTTGGCGAATCGATCAACTAGTCGTCCACAAAGTGTAGGAGAGTGCATGGAACGTTGGCGGCGCCCTGCGAAAACATGTAGGGCATCAGGGATGCCCAGTCAAAGGCAAGGAGATGAAGTAGTCATCGGCCGAGGCTTAGTTACCGTGATGGCGTCGAGCTCGGCTAATGTCGAGGCACCGCCAACGGCGGGCGTGCAAGTGATGGAGGGGCCGCTTGCTGCCGAGGTGCCGGCCGGCGTATTCTTCCCACATCCGGGTGCATTAAGGTCCAATATCGTCACCGATGCCGGAGACACCAATGTCGCCTCTACCGGAGACACCAATGCCACCTTTGCCGGAGACACCATTGCCGGCGCGTTGTGCGAGTTGCTGCCCGTGAAGCTGGGAATCGGGGGCGGCCCCTGTTGGACGCCCGCAATCCACCCCCGCAGCCCTTCAAGCAAGGAAGGCATAATGGCGGTGATCGTCGCTCCCAGTTGGTCTCGCACTTGCTCTTGCACTATCTCCGGAATCCGCGCCACTTGTGCCTTGAGTTCTTTAACCTCGCGCTCCTGGCTTTCCGAGCTGGTCTTTCTCTCCTTTCGCACAGCCTTGTAGTATTCCGACCATTTCGTGGACAAACCTTTGTCGGCCACACGACCAGCTAACGACGGCTTACTGAACTTATCCTTTTGTTTCAGAACGTTCAACGCCCTATTTAAAGAGGTATCCCAAGGGGCAGCAGGCGGGGAGCTCTGAGACCCCGCGCTACTACTTTCAGTTTCCTATGGAAGGAACATGAACCATGTAGAAATTTGGCTTCATTAATTAGAATGCAACCATATGGAGGTAATTACGCGGGGGTGTATTCCTTACGAGAACACGCTCAAGCTCCTTTACCTTTGGATCCGTGGTAAGCTCCACTATTACCGGGTCCACCTTGTACCGGGCCCTAACATAGTTCTTGGTCTGCTTTTCATGGTATTTATCGAAGAGGGGCGGTAGGCCTCGCACGGCACGCTCCACGTCCTCCTTGTCCCATTTAGATTCTGCCACTCTGTAATCACCGGGACCGAGTTTGTGGACCCCTAAGTTCAAGTCCCGCATATCTTTCCCCCACTGACTTGATACCGCGGATGCATTGCTCTCGCACTTGATCTTGAACTCCAGGTAGTCCTCTTCGCTGATTGAAGGACTTGTCGCCTTGATCTTCTCATAACTATCACCACTTAGAATCCTTCTCTTCAACGCAGCTCTCCAAGTAGCCAGGGCCATGCTCATCTTCGTGAGGGCGGCACTGTTCACTTTATTCCCTGAGAGGCGTGTGTTTGCAAAGTCACCCGGGAACTTGTATCGTTCGTGCAGCTTCATGAAGAGGAGTTTGCGCAAATTCCCTCGGTCAGGATGCCTTAGGTTCTCGGTGTTGATCGGGACGGTGCTCCGGAGAATGCACCCGAGTTGTCCCGCATACCCACGGACTAATTCTTTGGGCATCGTTGGATGCCCACTAAAGGACACTTCAGTAAATTCCTCCTTGACGGTGCCGAGCACGTTCGGGCGCCGGTCCTTCTGTTGCCTCTTCAGTTGGCTACCATCTCTGCGTTTGCTGCCATCATTAGTGGTGGCATCCCCGGCGGCACCATCAGTGGTGTCATCCCTGACGCCACTAGGGGTTGTGTAGTCGGGATCGGTGTCTTCCGCGGCGTCCTCATAGCGGTGAGGTTCTTCCTCCATCTCCTGGGACAGCTCCCAGGATGGCTTGCCCGAACCGCAGGCCTCATCGTTCTCGGCCATGTTCGCTCTAAGTAGGAAAAAAGGCTACTAGAGTTATTGGATGAGATCAGGGTAGTATCTATTCTTCTCAGATTTAGAGGAAAACTGAGAATAAAAAATGCAAAATGTTGATTAATGTTTGTTTCGGTTGAGAATCGGGCACCTTCTAGGTCAAGAAACTTGGGCATGACCTTTGCTAATTTTCTTGACCTAGGAGTGCCCCATTCTCAACCAAAACGGAAATTAATCAACATTTCAGGAGAAAGGGGTAACTATTTGTCCCTAGACAAAAAAAGGCCTACATATAGGCACAACCAACATATAGGCCGAAACTGGAGCAGTCCAGAAATTTTCTTCAAATAGAGGCCCTTGAGGTTTGGTAGCTTCCCAAAAGGTGGGAGGTCATGTAGTGAGATTATTGATATTATGTCTATTCTTCTTCCTATTACAATAGTTTGCAAATAACATTACAAATAACAATTAAATTTGGACAAAAATGACCATAATGCTTAAATTTGGACAAAAATGATCACAACGCAATTATATTTCTAGTCTTCTACTACAGTATCACGACCACAGTGCTGGTTCTTAAGAAAGGTCAAGGGTATATAGAGAATTCTTGTTATGTTATGTGCAATTTGAACATAAATCTGCTCCCTATCAAACTAAATCTTCTGATGCTTTGCAAAACCTTGGATTGGCAACCAGCAAAGAGGGGGTCTGATCCTGATACATTATCGAATCTGATCGGAGGTTACTAATGCAAACCCACAGGGGATATCTAGAATCACTGTCAGCTATTAACTTCCCATGACTTAAACCACTTCTATCTAAAGTTACATAAAAAAGAATACAAGCAGATGTGTGATAATTTGAATGGGCTTCAGTCTCAAGCAGCTATCAGCAGCCCCATGTGCTTAGGAATTGCAAGACTATTTTAATCAGCAGCTATCATCACCTCCGAGAAAATGTTCACAACGGGAAGAAATTATAATCATCTTCGGACAAGACTTGTAACTTGTAAGCAACTATCAATTAGCCTAATGATGATACCTAACGAGTGAGGATTGCAGCAAGAATAGTACTAAATCCAAATTAGATCATGCCCTAGTTAGTTAACGATTGCATTTAAAAATTACAGCCTATATAATTCCAGACTCACAGGCTAATGGGATACTGTCATACGAAGACCAAAAACTTAATGCCTGAAATTAATGGATAGTTCATGTACCTTTTCAGTTTTCTGTGTGTAAATAGTTTCTAGTTCTATGATGATTATAATTTTATAATCAGTGTGAAGTGCACATGGAAATAAGCCAAGTTTCTTAGCTAGTTAAATCCTAGTTACTCCAATTTTGATAATATACGTCCACAATGTTTCCCTGGTTCCAAACTTAAAATAAACTATTACAGCATCCCACATTATTCTTCACAGAGCAGAATTTAGACTCCCTTGTTCTAATTCAGGTATAATGCTGAACACAGGCTCTCTGTTTTGTCCTGTCAAGTTGTCATACAAGGAATCTACATGTAAGAAAAAGGAAACATAATAGGGTATCACTTGCCCACCTAGACAACAAGAAAACGCAAATAGCTACTGGGAGAAAATTTGATGTTGTTGGCCCTTTAAATAGCACCTACCGATTGTGATTGTGCAGCACTCGCAACGAGGAGGGACGATGGCGACGCGGCGAGGAGGGATGATGGCGACGCGGCGAGGAGGGACGATGGCGACGCGGCGAGAAGGGAAGATGGCGAGGCGGGCACGGGCAGGCAGCAACGGGGGATCCGGCAACGGAGACGTAGACGACGACGGAGCGGGGGTGGGAGACGCAGGCGACGGCGGAGCGGGGGTGGCCGGTTGTGAAAGAAGGGGAAGGCGGGAGGCGGGAGGGAAGGGAGGGAAGGCCGTAGTGGGGGAGGGTTAGCAATGGCGCACCTTTTAGGGGTGTGCCATAAAAACAATGATAGCAATGGCACACCTTCTCCTGGTGCGCCATTACTAACATTTTTTATTGGTATATCAATGGTGCACCTTTCAGGGGTGCGCCATAGAAACAGTGATAGCAATGGCGCACCTCCTCCTAGTGCGCCATTACTAACTTTTTTTATTTTTTTGGATTTTAGTTTGCATGTAATAATTTAGAATTAAATGACATGGTATGATACAAAGTGTGTATGTTGGTGGTTGTTGTGTAGTTGGTTCACTATGATACAAAGTTATCTATTGCATAGGAACCACATGTAGAATCCTTATGGTCAGGTGCTACCTAGTTAAAAAGAGTAGGGTTTTTTGCACACATGCAAAAGCATTGTGTGTCGATATATTAGAATGAATGGGATGCATAGATACACGGTGTGGCAGCAAATTGTGAACAAGAATACACCTGTTGGGAGATGGTGATGGAAAGCCAACAAGATACACAGTGTTGAAATCAAGTGACATGAAATAACAGTCATCAAAGATTGAGCTTGCCACTGACACACACACGCGGCCGACACGTCGTGATTCAATCTTCGCTATATTTTCACAATCTTCTTGCCCTTCTTTCTCGCGGTTGAATAATTGAGCCCTGGAACCCCTTGAGTTCTTCTCTTGAACGGACGTCCTTTAGGTAGGGTGGTCCTGCTTCTTCTTGTGGTGTATGGTACTTCATCGTCGTTGTCATCTTCCATCTTCGGGTCGCCGTACTTGTCAAAGTCTTGCTCATTAGCGACTCCATCCATTCCGATGATGTTCCTTTTGCCTCTCCTCACGACAACACTACTGGGCTTTGACGTGTAGGTAATGAAGAAGCATTGGTCCACTTGGCAAGCCAGTACCCATGGCTCATTTTTTGCGGTGACGTTTGCGCCCGTGGTCTTGGATTTGGCTTCGGGTATAACCATAGTGGTGAAATACCGTTCTTCTTTTAGGACGCTCTTGGCCCATCTGACACGGAACATCGGGACCTTCTCTCCAGCGTAGCTCAGCTCCCAGATCTCCTCGATCCTTCCGTAGTATCTGTCCTTGTCATTACCGGTTTAGGATTCCATCATTACCTCAGAGTTCTGATAATCGCTCTTCATGTCCTTTTCCTCGGTGTAGATGTGTAGCCATTGATATCGTACGCCTCATAGGTCATCAGGTTGTGCTTGGCACCCTGTGACAAGGAGAATATGAGTTTTTCTTCTGCGAAAGAATCCTCATGTAATGGGTACGACAGAAGCCTGTCCTTGAACCAACGCGTGAAACATGAGTTGTGCTCTTTGATTATATCTCCGTCCGTCCTCTGTTGGCCTTGGTCATTGTACGCCTTCTCAATAAAGGTTTTGTGCTCTACCACCCAAGGATCGACCACGTCTATGTGTTGTAGCGCGACTAGGTTTGCTCTTTCAAAGTCGGCGAGTCGACCCTTGAAGTCGACATGCATTTCGCGGCGACCCTCACGGTGACCCCATACAGCGAGCCTGCCGAGGTGCCTATTGACGGGCAGACCAACGGGGTTCTCGATGCCTAGATAATTCGTGCAGAAGGAGACTCACTCTTCGGTCAGAAAGCCCTTGTCTATGCTTCCATCTGGACGTGCCCTGTTGCGAACGTATCCTTTGATGACACCATTCATCCTTTCGAACGGCATCATGTTGTGCAGGAACATCGGCCCGAGTTGGATGATACACTCCACGATATGGACCAGCAGATCCACCATAACGTCGAAGAATGCGGGCGAGTAGTACATCTCAAGCTCGCATAGTATCATCATGATCTCTTCCTGTAGCCTTCTGAGTTGCTTCACGTCACCGACTTCCGAGAGATGACGTCGAAAAAGTTGCATAGGCCAAATAGCGTTTCACGGACGAGCGCGTCCATGATCCCATAGATTGCAACTGGAAGTATCTGCGTCATCAGCACGTGACAGTCGTGAGACTTCATCCCGCTGAACTTCTGCTTCACTGAGTCTAGGTATCTGCTTATCTTCCCCACGTAACCGTAAGGAAGTTTTACTCCTACGAGGCAGGTGAAAAACTGCTCGATCTTCTTCTGACTTAGAGTGAAGCACGCGGGAGGGCATTCATATTCGATCTTGTTGGCCTTTTTGCCTTTGTTGCGACGACTTTTTGTGTCCTTCGCCTCATCATCATCATCATCATTAGGGCATTTTGCGTCAAGCTCCTCCCTAATGCCCATTGATTGCAAGTCTGCCCTTGCTTTCGGCCCATCTTTGGTCCTCTCTGGCATGTTGAGCAGGGTACCAAGCAGACTCTCGCACACGTTCTTCGTGATATGCATGACATCAAGGCTGTGAGGCACACGAAGGATCTTCCAGTACGGCAAGTCCCAGAAAACAGACCTCGTTTTCCATACCTTCAGCAGCGGCTCTGGCGCTTTTTGCTTCTTTCCTGGCGGTGGGCACTCTTTCCAATTTTTCAACATCTCGTCTATTTCCTCGCCGCTCCTCGTACGTGGGGGTCTTCGGGGTTCGGTTTCACCATCGAACAGATCCTTGCGTTTTCTCCATGCGTCATCGTCACGAAGCCACCTTCGATGTCCCATGAACACGGTTTTCGAAGACTCGGGATCTCTATCTAGCTGGCGATACGTTGTGCCATCCATGCACCTAACGCATGCACTAAATCCGTGGACCACCTGCCCCGCGACATATCCGTAACCGAGAAAGTCGTGCACCGTCGTGAGTAGTGCGGCTCTCATAGAGAAATATTGTTTCGCTACGGCGCCCCACGTATTGGCTGGCATTTTCCACAGCGTGTCTAGCTCCTCTTTCAGCAGCCCCAGATACAGATTGATGTCGTTCCCTGGTTGTTTCGTCCCTTCAATTAGCATACTCATGTGAATGTACTTCCTCTTCATGCACATCCAGGGGCGAAGGTTGTACATCCACACAAACATAGGCCAGGTGCTATGTGTGCTTCTCTAGCTGCCAAACGGATTGACTCCATCGGTGCTCGCGCCCAACACGATGTTCCTTGGATCGTCCCCAAATTCTGGGTGTTCGAAGTTCAACGCTTGCCACTGGCTCGCATCCTTAGGGTGACTCGGCATCTTGTCTTTTTTATTTATCTCCGGATCATTTTCGTCATCTTCTCGCTTCTTCTCCTCCCTATCCGCGTGCCAACGCAGGAGCTTTGCTAGCTTAGGGTCCGTGAAATACCGTTGCAGACGAGGAGTGATCGGAAAGTACCACACCACTTTTCGAGGAGCTTTCTTCCTCTTCTTGTATCGAGTGACGCCGCACACCGGACATATGGTAGACTCCGCGTGCTCGTCCCGATAAATGATGCAATCGTTCATGCACACATGGTATTTCACGTACGGTAAATCTAGAGGACACACGATTTTCTTCGCCTCCTCCAAACTGGTCAGGCACTTGTTCCCCTTGGGAAGACGTTCGTGCCAGAATGACATGTTCTGGTCGAAGCATGCGTCGGTCATTTTGTGTTTTACCTTCATCTCTAGATCCATGAGCGTTACTTTCAAGCGGGTATCCTCGGGCCTGCATCCTTCATACAATGGAGTAACCGCGTGTATCTCCAGTTGATCCAGCTTGGCTTTCTCTTGGGCGGCAGCTCTTGCGTTACCCGTCTGCTTGAGAAGCAGCTCTTGAATATGAGGGTCCTGCACCCAGCCCATCGCTGGTCCATCGTCGTCTGCTCCAGCATCTTCATCTTCATGATCATGCCCTTCGTCTTGATCTTCCTCATCATCATGTCCGGCATCTTCTACATGATGACTGTGTCCTGCATCTACTTCGTGATCATGTCCTGGAGATTCTTCGTCTTCTCGCCCGCCCTCGCCACTATTGTCTTGCTGCCCTTCCTTATTTCTTGCCCGGCCCCCGTGGATGACTTCATAATCATCTTCATCACCTTGCCACCGATAGCCATCCATGAAACCATGCACGAGCAGGTGGTCCCGCACCTGTCTGGAATCCGGGTCCATAAGGCTCTTCAGCTTGCATCTTCGACACAGACATCTTATCTCCGTCTCGTTCTTTTGAAGCATGTCGGCCTTTGCGGAGCTCAAAAACCTACTCACTATGCCTTCGGTCATCGTGCAGACCATGGTCGCCTGCGGGGTAGAGCAAAACAATATTTTAGAACCAAAAAAATTTTGGCATGACTTTGCCTAAAAATAGGACCAAAAAGACTGCATAGTGCCAAATTCTCGCCGAAACGGAAATGAATCAACATTCCGGCAAAATATTGGCAACATTTAGGGGAGGGTCATCACCACAAACAATGGCGCACCACAAACATACGTAGATCTAGGCCATAAAAAGTGTGTACGTTGTAGGGAGAAAAAAGTAGATCTAGAACATAAAGAAAGCTTTCCCCTTACTTACCTATCAAAAAAGGAAATTTAACCACTTAATTTGGGTGAATCTATGGTGCAAATGAGGTGAGGAGGAGGAGGCAGCCGAGACCAAGCTTGGTAGCTAGAGGTGGAGAGAATGAAGTGGGGAAAGTGAGTGTGGTAGGTGGCTGTAAAAAATTAAATATCTAGCTGCTCTCAGGTTACCAATGGCGCACCTCCTAAGAATGTGCCATTGGTAACCAGGGTTACTAATGGCGCAACTGGTGCATGGTGCGCCATTACTAGTTTTGAAAAAAAATTGAAAAAAATTTGTTAGTAGTGGCGCACCGTATGTGTGGTGCGCCATTAATAGTTAAAACTAGTAATGGCGCACTTCCACCTGGTGCGCCACTGCTAAGTCTGGGGAGGGGTGTGGGGCCAGGACACAACTATTAGTGGCGCACCACACACCAGGTGCGCCATTAGTAATATGGCCATTAATGGCGCACCAGTATCTAGTGCGCCACTGCTATATAGCAGTGGCGCACCACATACATAGTGCACCACTAATGTCTATATTAGCTATAGCCCTTCTCCTAGTAGTGATTATTCAGTACATGCAAATGCCCCCACACCTTGCCACAACTTCATTTTCATGCTATTGCATCAATCCAAACCAAGAGATGGCATGCTCATGTGGGAAATATGAGTAGTACCTCTAAAAATAGATTTTGGCAGGAATTGTAGCCTTGAACTACAAGTACCTTGTGCATTAATCTCCCTGAGCTGAAAATTGTTGGATATATTGTCCTTCCATTCCTATGACCAGTGGACAAGGTTTTATCCATAGTGCCCTCCAGTCAAAACTCTTTTCCTAAGCCCCAATTTTACTGCTTCAAACTTACCTGGTGTAGAAATCACAGTTACTCAGCTGCATATAGGTCCAAATTTTACCAGATACCTACTTCATGCATGCCTCATGCGCTGGGCAACTTTTCCTGACCAAATAGATGCCCTGGACATGACTTTGCGTGGTGACCATGTTGTCTGCATGCAAAATCGGTGCTCTGCCAATCCTCCTTGTCCTGTAGCTCACATCCGGGCTCGACTGCGCATCCACGCGGGCCATGATTCCCCTTTAGGCCTCCCACGCCTCTCCCTGACACCAGCAAGCCTCCAAGGCCTCTCTGTCATGTGTGCTCGCCACACTCGAGGGCATCTGAGGCGCACCCGAGCTCCCCCTTCGTCGCCCGCCTACATAGACCATCCACTCGTCCTCCCATGCCCTCCTTTTCGTCCCACGGCCGCCATTGCTGTTGTTTGGCTCCGCTCAAACTCGAGCGAGCCATCCCTCCTTCGCCTCAACTCCACCTCCAACAGGACCCCCGTGGCGATCCCATCCTCCCTAGAACCCCAAAGGCCCCTCTCCTTGGTCAAGCCATGCCCTCGAGCGACAACGCGCCACCGCCCGCCCTTGCCGATGGACCGCTTGCTCCAGGCACGCCCACAGCCCGCGCGACCATTCCCGGGCGCGGCATGGAGCAAGGAATCCCCCCGGGCCGCCCGCTTGGCGCCCGCTGCAACCGGGCGGCTGGAACTACGATGGCCTGCACCCTTCCCTCCCCTCGTCGTCAGGTAGAAGAAGAGGGCAAGAGAGAGAAAGAGGGTCCGGTGGGGCCCGCCTATAAGTGACCCTGAGGTCGGGCCCAAGCAATAAGTGGAGACGGTTTCCGGTGGAGTCATGTTCTTCCAGCGGAAGCGTACTCCCGGAAGGCACCTTTGACGTCATCCTACCAGGCCGAGCCACTGGGCCGGCCCAATCCTTATACTCCACCTTGTGCGCAGTTTAGCCCAATAGTAAGCCTTTTCCATTTTTCTATTTTTGCTGAAAATTTTAAAATCACTAGGAAAATCTTTTCAAGCCCAAATTTGGTGATTCGAATTCCTAGATGTTTCTAAAATCAACATAATTCCAAAACCATATCCAAGTAATTTTTCTAGGAAATTTTCTATTGTGTTCAAATCCAAATTTGAATTTGAACTATTAAGAGCCCAAATTGTAAAATTTCTAGGAGATTCAAATCAACTCCAAATGGAGTGATTCAAGTTCCTAGGTGTCTATAAAATCATACCCTATTTATCTAGGCATGGTTAACATTTTTCCATTGCCCCTATTCCGCTTGGCCTAATAAGTACTCCCTTTTCCCATTTATTTCTTGCTAGGAAATTCATAGGAAAATCCTCACAACTCCAAATCCAGTGAAAACACTTCCCACATGTTTCTAAAATCATGCCATATTTTTTAGATTCATACACTCATTTTTGTTAAAACATTTTCTGTGGACACCTTATAGGACCATCAATTCCATCATTTCCACCATTCAAAAATCCCCCTTGTCCACATCCAGTGAAACCTACTTGGTTATTTTTCTTATGACCAGAGGTGTCCATGAAAAAATAAAACTCCTATTTATATAGCACTTTATTTTTTTCTGCCTGTTGTGTTGCTTATTGAGGTTGTTTCCAGTGATAGCTGACGAAATAGAAGAAGTGCTCGGAGTTGGACGAGAAGCGTGTGAAGATCTCAAGTACATTGCTAAGCCAGGCAAGCAGTCCTGTGACCATGTTTATTGCATATCATGTAACACTTTACTTTCGTTATATTTGATCATGTGGAGTGGTGACCACTTTGGTGGGTCGCTTCTGATACTTTTGCTGTTCACACTTGCATCGTACATGACCCTACCTCCTTATAAGGGTTATGCGGGTGGGTGTAGATAAGTTGCTTTGTAGAAGCTACGCAAATGGGATGGGGATATGCATGGTGATGGAAGGAAAAGATTTTGTAAAGGCTTTCGAAAACCCCATCGGGTTCGACTAATGCCCGAGGGAGATGATGATGTTGAGCTAGGTAACCACTTGAGGAAGAAGTGGTGTACCGGAGCAGGATGTGTGTGTGTGTGTTTTCAAAAACGGAGGGTTTAAGATTTGTCAACCGTCCCAACCTTACATGTGCAACCATGATACCCCTTATGGGACGGGGCTTTGTTGACTAATATGGTTGGTGCTAGCAGGGAGCCCGCATTACCAGTGGCGAGAGTGAAGTGGTCACTCTCTAGACAGGGTCGTCCCAGAGTGGAAGGCCATGCGCTCTCTTTACAGGCACCGGGCACACCGTTGCGTGCCCTCATGGATGATACGTGTGATGTATATCATGAGGGATGGCACCAACGAGTGGACTCTTTGTTTAGTATCACCATGGGAAAGGCATTGTTCGGGTGCTTACCTCGGCTTTGTGATATACCGCGAGTCGTGGATGACACGAAATTTCCTCGAGTCTTGTGGGTAAAGCGCGCAACCTCTGCATAGTGTAAAACTATTCGAGTAGTCGTGTCCACGGTCAAGGACTGTTGGGTGGTGCTGCTTAAGCCACGTCCTGATGTTTTCGCAAATTTGGTGTGTGTGTGTGTGTGAGGAAGATAGAAGGATGATACTTAGAGGCAAGTCTAAAGAATTGATGTGATGAATGAAATATGAGATGTTCAACCCCTGCTTATGATGATATATGTAACTTGTTCATATGGATATCTGCCAACAGTTGATGCATGCTTACACATAGTTACTTGATCATGACATTGCACTCAAAATTAGCTTTCCGCAAAATACCTACTTAGTGCTATTTCATGCATTGTTATTGCCTTGTTCCAAACATGGTTGCTTGCGAGTACATTCAAAGTACTCATTGCCTTGCCACTAGTTATTTAATTGGCCAGGCATAGAAGACCAGGTTGTGACGAAGATTACCATGGTGACGTACATGCGAGCTAAGATGCTTCCCAATCAGAATGCATGTAGGGTTAAGGTAGATGTCATGTGTTCGCGCTATCGATGAAGATTTCTGCTGCAAGTGTATGAAGACTAGGCCTTTAAGGCCATATTTGAGCACAAACGGTATGTAATGGATGTAAGACTCGTGTTATTCAGTTTATGTGTGTTCAGTGAGCACTGATCTCTGGGATCACTCTACATGTACATTCGGTGATCACGAATTATGAGCCGGGGTCCCCACACTTATGGTCATCCCGGCAAGATCTTTCCGGGGGTCTTGAATCTTCTGTGCTCGTAGCTGGCAAGTCCTTGCTGGGCCTCGCTGCCAGGGTGGCTACTACAGCCCGTGCACGAGTAAGGGGCACTGGAGAGCCCAAAACTCTAGTGCACCGACAGGAGCCCTCGGGCCTGGGCCACACACGTCACCTGGCATTGTTGGGCTAGGCCCAAACAGTGCATAGGAATGCGTGGCAGGAGCTTGCGGTTGTGATCATTGTGTTTGTTGCGCTTTCCCACGATGTCCATTGAATGCGGGATGTGGGATACGTGCATAGCGTGGCTGACAAATTTTTATTTACTGCGTCAGGTCGTTTCCGCCATGTGCGCCGCATGCATAGCGGGGAGCCATAAACGGGCACCCATGACTTAAAGTCCCTGGTAAAGGCTGTAACTGCAGCACCATGGATTGGAGCAACGGGGCAGTTGTTGTTCGCCCCGCGATCGAGGGCACTGTTTTTGGAGGAGGTGGGCGGCGACTCTTGGAGCGGGAGAGAGCTAGCCCCCGTGCTCCCCCCCCCCTATAACTTGGGGAGATAGCAAGGGCGATGCTCATCCATCCTTCCTCCCTTCTCTGAGTGACAAACTCCATAGTTTGCCCTTCCACATCCTCCTGACCTTCGAGTGGTGCTCGCCCTCAGCCATGAACAGAGGGCGAGGGCGGCCACCGTCCTCAGCTCCAAGGAGGATCTCTCATCGGGATCATGCCACCGCTTCAGTCACAGAGGCGGAGGGTGGCCCGAGCGCACGTGGTGGTAGAGGCACGAGGGGCCATGGCCATCGTGGAGGCCGAGGTCGGGGGAGGCGGAGCGCTGCTCCACCTCCTCTTCTGACGCCCGGCCTCCCTCTTGAGGAGACCCACGCCGAAGGGATGGCGCTGGAGTTCATCGTTAAGCGGGTCGGTCTCATCCGGAGCCATCTATGCCTCCCTCGCCCTTTCGCTAGGGCGATGGAGGCCGACGAGCCACTCGTCCTGTGGTTACGGGCGCATGGTTGTTGTATCGGCGCGACGCGGGTGGGCGTCGAGTACCCAGCGAGTCGCGTCATATTCCTCAGGCGCGGCTGGAAAACCTTTGCCCGCGCCCACAACCTCCAGGAAGGACATGTCCTTTGTTTTAAAATGACGGAGGCCAATCTGCTCATTGTCAAGATTGATGGGCGCTCAGGCGTCCGTCTCAGCTGCTGCGAAGAGAGCTCGAGTGGCGCCAAAAGCTCCTCCTCGAGCAAGAGTGATGAGGAGGACAGCGGCAAAGACGACGATGATGAGTCTCGTCTTCGGGCAGTCAAGTCAGAGCCAGACAACTCGAGCTTGGACTAACCGCTGGCTGCAGCATCACCGCCAGCCTCCCGCCTCTCCCCCTTCCGACAGGACGACCTTGCCGGGGGACTTTGTCCCGGGAGCTGCCTCACCTTCCAGCTGGATATTCTGGCAGGCCCGCGGACTTCGGCTTCTGGGGTCCATCCCCCTTTTCACCCGCGCTAGCCCTCTCCTCCATGCAATGCTGGTCCAGGAGGGGCTAGGTTCCTGCTTGCCCATCTGGATGCTCTGCCCTTCCGCGCAGTGTTGGTCCACAAGGGTCGGGCTAGGCTTCTATCGGGGGCCTCTCGCCATCTTTTTCTTATTGTATCCTCCCTCCCCTTTCTATCTTTTTCTTCTTGTAATCTCCCCTAGGGGAGAAAGTCAAATAAAGTTGTACTTAGGAAAAGACGATATATTATGTAAGTTTCACCCTATTTTGAATAATTGTATGTTATCCTCCTTGTTAGACTGTTTCTTAGCATGGAACTTTCCCTACGCCCTCTCGGAAGAATCTTGCCGGCGTGTGTAGCCCTACCGCGAGCGCTTTGAGGAACGGGTCCTTAGAGGCCTGCTGGTGGTTCCACTGCCGGCAAGATACCATGGCGTTCTTGGCGCGGCCGTCCAGAATGTTGGTCACGCTCAAAATAGAGTAACGGCGCAAGCGTTGTCACTGGTGTTGTTGAGCGGACTCAAAACGAAACAAGGAGCACGGGCGCGGCCACTAATGTCGTTGAGTGGACCCGAAACATATTGAGGGTGCAGCCAATCGTGGCAAGGTTCCTTTGCATGCAGGTTTTCCATACAGAATTGAAATCGGCCAAGGAGAATAACCCTACGGTAAAAATTCTCTTTGGGTTTTGCAACTTATCTTTTCATTGTCGTACTCCTTCCAGCAAGATTTTTTTGGGACGTCGCTCGTAGGTATCCATACCACCATTCCCCCCTCGGCAATGTTGCACGCGAGGTAACCTTCTGTCCTTTGAGAAAAAGAAAGAAGAGAAAATATGGATATGGAACCTTGGTGGTCGGTTAGTTCTTGTCGGGATTAAGTGTAATGCAATATCTCAGACAAACATGCACATAAGTAAACATGAGAATCAATCAAGATTTGCGGCACACTTATCTTTATTCAGCTACGCACAGGGTCTGAGACTCGCTTTGTACCAAGGATTACATGCTTCAGCGGCAAGACTTGTACAAAAGGTGGTTGCCGGGGGGGCAACCGCGCCTCACGGGTAGAACTTGCGAAGATGTTCGATATTCCAGGAGTTGCTCACTGGGATGCCATCTTCAGTCTCTAGGCAGACTGCGCTAGGCATGGTGACTCGTACTACCCGATAAGGGCCTTCCCACTTCGGCATCAACTTGTTGGAATTCTTGGTAGACTAGACTCGCCGAAGAACAAGGTCGCCTTCCTCAAGACTTCTGGCATTAACTTTGCGGCTATGGTAGCGGCACAAAGCTTGCTGCTAGCGCACAACTCTCACAGCAGCCTGAAGACGGTCTTCATCAAGGAGCATCGCGTCATCTTGCCACAACTGCTCGAGCTCGAGCTCATCATAAGCGAGCACTCGAGGTGACCCGTATATGAGTTCCGTGAGGAGAACTACCTCTACTCCATATACGAGGGAGAAGGGTGTCTTGGCAGTAGCTCGATTTGGTGTTGTCCTGATTCACCAAAGAACCACCGACAACTCATCGATCCAGTGCCTTCCGCACTTGCATATCTTGTTGACAGTTCTTGTCTTGAGGCCTCGCAGCACTTCAGCATTAGCCCTTTCCGCTTGGTCATTGCTCCTTGGGTGGGCAATGGAAGCAAAATAGATTCTGCTGCCAAGGTCCTGGACATACTGCATGAAGGTGTGGCTCGTGAACTGTGTGCCATTGTTAGTGATGATCTTGTTGGGAACACCAAAATGGCAGACTAGTCCTTTGAAGAACTTGACGGCTGACTGTGCTATCACCTTTCTCATCGCTTCCACTTGTGGCCACTTTGTGAACTTGTCGATTGCAACGTACAAGTACTCAAAGCCAACGGCAGTGCAAGGGAAGGGGCCCAAGATGTTGAGCCCCCAGACCAAAAACGGCCAGGAGAGAGGTATTGTTTCAAGGGCTTGAGCCGGTTGATGTAATCTCTTCGAATGAAACTGGCATGCTTCACACTTGGTTACTAATGCAGTTTCATCTTGGATGGCAGTGGGCCAAAAGAAACCTTGCTGGAATGCCATTCCGACAAGTGCTCTTGATCTTATGTGGGAGCCACATATGCCTCCATGTATCTCTGCCAACAGTCCTAGTCCATTCTCCCGAGAAATGCACTTGAGCTTCACACCATTCGGTCTCTATCTGTACAGGACGTTATCTACAAACTGGTACATATGAAACCGGCGGGCTACTTTCTCTACTTCCTCTTGTTCATCAGGGAGTTCTCCTGTTTGAAGGAAACGGACGATGTGATGTGCCCATGCTGGAGCCTGGGGCTCGACGACAAGGACTAAAGGCATATCCTCTGCTGGGGGGGCATTTGTCTCAATGGCAAGGGCCTGGGGCCCTGCCGGAGCCTGCTGCATTCTGACAAGCCTGGTGGGAGCGTGTGCTTCCGCGGCAAGAGCCTGAGGCTCCACTGGAGCACAGCGCTCACCGGCAAGCTTGACGTTGCCTCTAGTAACTTCCTCGCCGATGACTCCTGGGAGCTTTGCAGGGAAATACTTGCCAGAATTCAGCTTCCATCTTTTTTATTGCCCAATTGATGGTGTCACGAAGGGACAGAGGGTTGAGTCAGTCGGTGCACGAAAGTTCCTGGTTCCACAAGCAACTTGAGGGTAGCACACTTTGATAGGCCATCAGCAACGCAGTTCTCTGTACGTGGAATGTGCTCCATTTGCAGGCCATCAAAACGTTCTTCCAACTTACTCACTTCGTCTACATAAGCTTCCATCAAAGGACTCTGGTAATCTTTGTTCACTTGCGTGACGACAAGCTAAGAATCACCCCTGATAATAAGTTTCTTGATCCCAAGGTCTATCACGATCCTGAGACCGGCAAGCAACCCATTGTACTCGACAGTGTTGTTCATTGATCTCTCCTGGGGAAAGTGCATCTGAATCACGTACTTGAGGTGCTCTCCGGTGGGTACGAAAAGCAGCACTCTTGCACCGGCGCCTTGCAGCGAGAAAGCCCCATCGAAATACATGATCCACTCTTGATTAGTTTCCTTGCCGGGGAGAGTTGACTCTGGAACTTCCTCATCGGGCATTTGAGTCCATTCTACAATGAACTCTGCCAAGGCTTTGCTCTGAATGGCCGAAGTGCTTTCAAACTTGAGACCAAAGCTTGACAGTTCCAAAGCCCACTCTACAATCCTGTCGGTAGCTTCTGGGTTTCGCAAGATCCGTTGTAGTGGGAAGCGAGTGACAACGGTGATCTCATGTGCTTGTAAGTAATGGCGCAGCTTCCTCGAGGACATAAGAAGGCTGAAGAGCAACTTTTGCATGCTAGAACATCTTGACCTAGCCCCTTGCAATAGGGAGATGACAAAATAGACTGGCCGCTACACCAACTTTTTCTCCTGGATTGTATCATTAAACTGCGCAGATCCTTCTTTGCCGGCACCAGACCATGGCGGGGAATGTTCTGCCTCATCACTTGTCGGCCCTACCATTGCCGTTGCTTCTTCATCAACTTCTCTTTCAACCACTAGTGCGGCACTCACCACTTGATTTGTTGCCGCCAGATATAGTAGCAATGGTTCTTCTGGTTTTGGCGCGACTAGGACTGGCAGAGAGGAGAGGTACTTGTTCAAATCCTACAGCGCTGCCTCCACTTCCGGAGTCCATTTCATTGGACCTACCTTCTTCAAGATTTTGAAAAAGGACAAAGTGTGCTTAGTAGATTTTGAGATGAACCTACTCAAAGTAGCAACACAGTCGGCAAGGTGACGCACATCTTTGACTCGTCTTGGTGCCTCAATTTGCTCAATTGCTTTGATCTTGTTAGGATTTGCTTCAATTCCTTGTTGAGATACAAAGAACCCGAGAAGTTTGCCGGATGGGACACCGAACACGCACTTCTCAAGATTGAGCTTCATGTTGATCTTGCACAGATTAGCAAATTTTTCTTCTTGGTCTGATATGAGCGTTGCCTTGTCCTTGGTTTTGACCACTATGTCATCCATATAAGCCTCCATATTTCTATGTAGCTGGGGCTCAAAACCAATCTGGACTGCTCTTCCAAATGTAGAACCAGCACTTTTCAACCCGAAAGGCATACACAAAAACAATACCTACCACATGGGGTCATAAATGCAGTCTTCTCCTCGTCTTCCTTGGCCACGAAAATCTGATGATAGCCGGAATAGGCGCCAAGGAAAGACAACAAGCCGCAGCCGGCGGTGGAGTCCACAATCTGGTTGATGCATGGCAAGGGAAAAGGATTTTGGGGCAGGCTTTATTGATGTCTATGAAGTCAATGCATAGCCTCCATTTACCATTCGCCTTGCGCACTACGACTGGATTGGCCAACCATGTTGGATGAAGCACTCCTCTAATAAAGCCAGTCGCTTCTAGTTTCTTGATCTCCTCGGCAATAAATTGTTGTCGCTCCAAAGCTTGCTTCTGGACCTTCTGCTTGATGGGCCGCATGCGTGGGTAGACAGCAAGGTGGTGCTCAATTACCTTCCTGGGAACACCGGGGATATCAGATGGTTGCCATGCAAACACATCGACATTTGCCCACAGGAAGGCAACGAGTGTGCTTTCCTATTTGTCGTCAAGGGTGGAACTTATGGTGAAAGTTCCCCCCATGCCATCCTCCTTGGCGGGCACTTTCTTGGTCTCTGGAGGAGCTGCCTTGGACTTCTTGCTCTTGCCGGTGGAGCTCTCTAGCACATCGTCAACGGGAGTGCAGCACCCCGAGGAGGTGCGCTTGCCGGAATGTGCGCCAGAGGCCTTGTCGGTCTTCTTCCCTTCGGGAGCTTCAGCGACAGGAGCAAGTGCCTTGGTCGGAGGTGCTGCAACTGCACCCCGGTAGAGTTGGTTGGCACAGATAAGTGCGCTTTTCTTGTCAGATTTGATCGTGATGACGCTCATCGGCCCGGGCATTTTCAGCACATTGTAAGCCAAGTGGGTGGCCACCATGAACTTGGCCGGTGCTGGTCGACCAAGGATGCCATTGTACGGCAACGAGATCTTGGCGACATCAAAGACGATCTTCTCCGTTCTAAAATTGATATCACTGCCAAATGTCACCGGTAGCGTGACGTTGCCCTTTGGCTGAGTTCTCCCTGAATTAACCCCTTAGAAGGCGTCGGTCGGCTCGAGATCTTCATCAGGAATTTGCAGCCTCTGGATGACATCAGGTGAGATCAGGTTCAGGATGGCCCCATTGTCGACTACCATCTTCATCACCTTGAGGTTGAGAATTGTTGGTGACACCAACAACGGTAGGCACCCGACCGCAGTTATGCGATCAGAGTGATCCTAGGTGTCAAAGATGATAGGAGTGTTGGAGCACTTCAGAGGTCTATGGGCACCGATAGAGGGATCCACCGCATTAACCTCGCGCGCCCACTGTTTAAGTTGGCGGTGAGAGGAAAGCGACGAGGCACCTCCCTCTATGCACATCATCTCTATAGCCTTCTGGAATGCATGCTCGCTGGACTCGTCGTCCTCTTCGATGTCATCACCATCTCCCTCTTGCTTGTCGTGGCCACGGGCGGGCCGATCTTTCTGTTGCTTGGGCTTCCCGTTGTGACCACCTCGGCCAATGCGCTTCTTGTTGGACCCCTCAACACCATCCTGACCTTTCTCCTTGTCTCGCCTCTCGTACTCGGCATTTTGCTTCTCGGCAAGCTGCTCAACTTGTTGGCAGTCTTGGAGGTCGTGGCCTTTGGTGCGATGGCTCTTGCAATACTGCTTGCCGAAGCCTTCTGGCTTGTCGACAGCTGCCATGGCATGGAAGGAGGTGCACCCAACAACATTGTCACCGGGGTCACCAACCTTTCCCTTCTTGGCGCTGCTGGGGTTGCCAGATCCCTTGACGACAAGCACGGCCTTGCCCTTGCGTTTCTTGTTCCGTTGTCGGCCCTTCTTTGTCGGGGTGGCAGTGTCTTCAACTTCAGAGTCGACCCCTGCACCAGCATCTTCGTCGGGGAGTCTCCCCCCTTCTTCTTCTCGAGCACATTTGTCTGCCAGAGCATAAAGCTCGGCAACATTGCTGACCCTGTTAATCCACGGCTCTTACCACATCCCGTGGTTGCGCATGTTCTGATGGAACGCGTTGATAACAACGGCAGGATGAACGTCTAGTATGTTATGGTGCATGCAGCTGAACCTTTGGATCTACTTGCGCAAAATTTCGCCCTCCTTCTATGGGATAATATGCAAATTACTTTCTTGGCCAGGAGCTTGATGACCTCCTGTGAAAGCGCCAACAAACTCGTGGCACAGGTCTGCCCAGGAGGCGATGGATCCTTCTGGAAAGTGCATCAACCACGACCTCACGTTGGGCTTAAGCACCAATGGAAGTAGTTGGCGAGTATCTTGTCGTCGCGACCCCCGGCGGTCTGCACCTCAATGGTGTACATGCTAAGGAACTCCGACGGGTGAGTCTTGCGGTCATACTTTTCTGGGACCTCTGGCTTGAACGTGCAGGAGTTGGGCCACTGGACTTGCCGCAGCTCACGGGTAAATGCTAGGCAACCGACCTCGTAAGGTAGGCTGACAGGATACCCTGGCGTCGACTTGTCTACAATGGGCCCTACTTGTCTATCAGATTGAAGGCGTGCTTCCCGCTGCCGCTCGATTGTAGTTCGAGCGTCTTCCTTGCCCCATTCTCGAAGAACTTGATGCTCGTTGCGGCGTGTCCATAGGTCAGACGACGCTGTCGAGTAACCATCGTAATCATCGGTCCGTCGAGTAGGTGACCGACGTTGTTGTTGTGGAGAAGAGTGCACCAAGGTCGCACCGCCTCCGGCCTTCTCACCACTGGCGCGAGCCAGCTCGGTGGATCGAAACCTATCTACGAGGCTGAGGAGGCTTTGAATGGTAGCTCTCCATTTGTCGATCTTCTCTGAAGCAGGAGGGAAGTTTAGGGGAAGTTGCGCCTGCGCCATCGCTTCTTTCGAAATGGTCGGCAGCAAACGGCGTGAGGAACGCGAGGTGATCTCACTTCTAACTATGTTAGAAGGAGCACCACCGCGGTCCCGTGATGGCACACGGCTCCCTCTAGCATGCTGGCGAGCATGCTCGTCCTGCGCACCTTGGGAGTGGTGCGTAGGGGCTTTTCCATGGGGACGTTGAGAACTGCGGGTGCCATGGCGCGGTTCTTCGCGCGCGTCCTGAGAAGGTCGTGGCGTAGGCGCCGGCGTGGGCACCCTGGAAGATACCCTTCCACCCCCAGAGTTCACCATACACCCGCAGGCGGTACCGCTCCGTCCTGAGAACCAGCGGTGTGGGGGATTCCCCCGCCACCATGGGCGTCTCTGCGGTAGGTGTCGCCGCTTGCTTGGCCTTGATCACCGAAGCGACATGGAATTTTTGAACCTCCGCCTCCTCCTCCTCACTCGCATCTACGCCGTTGCCTGTCTGCACAGATATAGGGACAACAAATGCAGATGGGCCAACCGCCATCAGGCTCTTCTTCTTGGGGGCCATGGCGATGATGAGTATGAAGGAACTAGCACGCTGACCACCACAATAGGTTTGCATGACCTAATCACCCCCTACCTGGTGTGCCAAAGGTCTCGTGGGGAACGAGCACCTATGGGATCGGAGGGACCCCTTTCGGTTTGTCGGGGGAGAAGCCACGCACAAAGAGCAGGTCTGATGAACAGCACGTGGGGATCTTACCCAGGTTCGGGCCACAAGGACGCATAAAACCCTACTCCTGCTTGGTTGTATTATGGGTGTTCTTATAGTTCTAGCTACAGGACTGCTATGAGCAGCTGCCATGCGTGTGAGCTAGAAGGTCCAAAGATCCAAAAGTCCTCTACCGTATCGCCCTGGGCCTCCTTTTTTACTCTGAAGGGGATCCCAACAGTGGTGTACAGTGCGTGCAGGGGTGTACAGAGCTACAGTGCTATCATACCTAACATTGATGGAGTAGGACAGGCGCATTTAATGCACTATCATGCATCTCTGTCCGTCTGTGGGACGGGACAGGAGCCCGTCCCATCGGCACCGCTTAGCGCCATTCAGCGCCCACCCCACGACACGTGTCTAGGCGAGGCGACACCTGGCCTTTGCGCTGGCGTGGCCTTGCCGGGGCTTCGCCTTGTCGGGTCTTGCCGGGGCTTTGTCTTGCATGAGGGTTTGATGGTCATCCCGGCAAGATCTTGCCGAGGGTGTTGATTTTTCTGCGCTTGTGCCTGGTAAGTCCATGATGGGCCTCGCCGCCAGGGTGGCTACTACTGCCCATGCACGAGTAAGGGGAACTGAAGAGCCCAAAACTCTAGTGCACCGACACCTGATATACCCGATGGTTATGTTATGGAAGGAGAGGCAGCTAGGGTCTTTCTTGCTTGTAAGGATAGAGATGATCTTAATACATTGCTTTGCAAGTGGAAAGAAAAATCTTTGAATGCTAGAATGAAATATGATCCTAAGTTTTCTACTTCACCTATCTTTGTTACTGATAAGGATTACGAATTCTCTGTCGATCCTGAGTTAATTACTTTGGTTGAATTTGATCCTTTCCATGGCTATGAATCTGAAACTGTTTTGGCACATCTTACTAAACTGAATGATATAGCTACCCTATTTACTCATGAGGAAAAAATCGTTATTACTATATCCTTAAGTTTATTTCTTTCTCATTAAAGGGTCATCATAAGATATGGTTTAATTCTCTTGCTCCTGGTTGTGTGCGTAGTCCCCAGGATATGATATATAACTTCTCTGAAAAATATTTTCCTACCCATAAGAAACAAGATGCCTTGCAGGAAATATTTAACTTTGTGCAAATTGGAGAAGAGAGTCTCCCACAAGCTTGGGGGAGGCTTCTCCAATTACTTAATGCTTTGCTTGATCACCCTCTCAAGAAAAATGAAATACTTGATATCTTTTATAATGGACTAACCGATGCTTCTAGGGACAACCTAGATAGTTGTGCTGGTTGTGTTTTCAGGGAACAAACTGTTGAACAAGTTGAACTACTATTGAACAATATATTGAGTAATGATAATGATTGGGCTATTCCCGAACCACCTCTGAAGAAAAGAGGTATTCTATTTCTCAGTCCTGAAGATATGGAAGAGGCAAAGAAATATATGAAAGAAAAAGGTATTAAAGCTGAAGATGTCAAGAATCTAGCTCCTACTGAAGAAATACATGGTCTTGATAACCCAACATAGGTAGTAGAGGTAAATTCTCTTCATAGATTTGATGAAGTTGATATTCCTTATAATAAGTCTACTAGCCAATGCTTGGATGAGTTTGATAATTTTGTTGTTAAGCAAAAAAAATTCAGTGCTTATGTTAGTAGACAATTGAAATATAATGCTTATATGCATGATCGCTTAGGTGGTTATATGAGTAGAACTATCAATGATCTTAAACTTATTAGTAAACATGCTTCCATGGTAACCACTCAACTAGAACAAGTGCTTAAGGCACAGAATGATTTCCTTAATGAGATGAATAGTAAGAACAATGATCATTCTGTTAAAGTTGTGACTACAGGTGGTAGAATGACCCAGGGACCTTTGTATCATGAGGGCCATCCTAAGAGAATTGAGCAACATTCTCAAAGGAGTAATACTGATGCACCTGGTCGTTCCAATAATAAAAGGAATAGGGATGATGATAGAACTCTGCATGCTGCTAGTGAACTTGTTATAGATACACCCGAAAACCCAAATGATATTAATGTTTCTGATACTGAGACACAATCTGGTGATGAACATGAGCCTAGTGATAATATTAATGATGATGTTCATGTTGATGCTCAACCTAGTAATGATAATGATGTGGAGATTGAACCTGTTGTTGATCTTGATAACCCACAACCTAAGAATTTAAGATATGGCAAAAGAGACTTTGTTGCTAGGAAGCATGGCAAAGAAAGAGAACCATTGATTCAGAAACCCGTGCCCTTTCCTCCTAAACCATCCAAGAAAAAGGATGATGAGGATTTTGAGCGCTTTATTGAAATGCTTAGACCTGTCTTTTTACGTATGCGCTTGACTGATGTTCTGAAAATGTCTCCTTATGCTAAGTATATGAAAGATATTGTGACTAATAAAAGAAAGATACCGAAAGATGATATTTGCACCATGCTTGCTAATTATACTTTTAAGGGATGAGTACCAAAGAAATTGGGAGATCCAGGAATACCAACTATACGATGCTCTATTAAAGGGAATTATGTTAAAATTTCTTTATGTGATTTGAAAGTTGGTGTTAGTGTTATGTCTTTCTCTTTATATTGTAGAGTTGATTTGAATAAGTTGACACCTACTGAAATCTCTTTGCAAATGGCTGATAAATCGACTGCTTAGGATGTACCTGTCGTAGTTGCAAATGCTACTATCTTAACGGACTTTGTTATTCTTGATATTCCCGAGGACGACAGTATGTCGATCATCCTTGGTAGACCCATTTTGAATACTGCAGGGGCTGTTATTGATTGCAACAAGGGCAATTTCACTTTTCATATTAATGGTAATGAGCATACAGTACACTTTCCGAAGAAACAACCTCAAGTTCATAGTATCAACTCTATTGAGAAAATTTCAACGATTATTATTGGAGACTTTGAATTCCCTCTTCCAGTTGCCAAGAAGAAATATGATATACTTGTTGTTGGGGATATTCATATCCCTATTGAGGTAACTTAGTGTCAACGATTATTATTGGAGACTTTTAATTCCCTCTTCCAACTTCCAAGAAGAAATATGATATACTTATTGTTGGGGGTATTCATATCCCTATTGAGGTAACTTAGTGTTATTCAAAAATTCTTCGGTTTCATATCACTCGAAAGAAGTTTGTTAATAAGACTTGATCAACCTTATTGATGGATTCCTTTTCATAAGCATGAGATGGATGAATTTCGAAAGAACAACTTTCTCTACCCAACTTTTACATTATGTTAGTTAGAGTAAAATAAAGTAAAAATGCTATTATTTTTCTATTTTCTGAGTTTTCCTTGCAATAGAAAAATGAACTGAAAATAAAAGTTCTTCAAATGACCTGAAAATGTAGTATGTTTTTTTCTGGAATATTTAAAAATATCAGGCACTGAGCACACAACAGGGGCGGCACCAGTGGGTCACAAGCCCACAGGGCAAGGTCACCCCCCTAGGCGCGCCTAGGTGGCTTGTGGGTCCCACGTGGGCTCCCTTCACTTATTCCAGCTTCCATTTGTCACGCCCAAGATGCGATCCTATCTTTATTTTGGCACGAGGGCCTCGACAGGGATAGAAGTGCATCTCGTCGTGTTGCAAGAATGGATAGCATTACAAGTACATGTAAAGAAGAGATGAGTATATGGAATTTGCTTACACTCGCCACAAGCTCCATCAATATCACATCACTACATCAACATATTCAAACATCATACAGAAGAGTAGGGTCCGACTACGGACGAAAACAAACGACAAAATGACATCCATCCTTGCTATCCCAGGCTGCTGCCTGGAACCCATCCTAGATTGATGAATAAGAAGAAGAATAACTCCAAATCAAATCAAGCATCGTTCTCACGTGAAAGCACCGCATTACCTGTACCTGCAACTGTTGTCGAAGTAAAATGTGAGCCACAGGGACTCAGCAATCTCATTTCCAAGGGTATCAAGACTATTAAAGCTTAATGGGTGAGGTATGGTTAAGTGGTGAAACTGCAGCAAGCGACTAAGCATTCATTTGAATGGCTAACTTACGAATACAAAAAGTAAAGTATGATGGTCTACGCATAACGGACGTGAACTAGTAATGATCACTAACTGATCCTGAACACCTACTTACGTCAAACATAACTCCATCGTGTTCTCTCTCGGATAAAGGACTCACGAGAAGGGACAGTCACGGTTACGCACACAATTGGTGTATTTTATTAGAGTCTACTTCAAGTTTGCTATGACCAGGTGTTAAACAAAGTATCCAAGTTTACCACATAACCGCGGGCACGGCTTTCCGAAAGATTTAACCCTACAGGGGTGCTCCAACTCATCCATCACAAATTAACCACACGCAACGGGAATAACCTCGACCACGGATCTCGTGATCTTCCTAGGCAATTCCACAGGAAATCCGCCGCGTCGAGATAGCCCGAAGAAAAATCGGAATTCCTCACTCAAGACGTTCGAGAAAGGTAAAACAATTCCAGCAAGGCCGCCCAACGTGTCGACAATCCCAATAGGAGCCGCGTATCTCGTTCTCAAGGCACGGCAGATAAGTTACGCGTATAGTGGCCTGATAGAAATCTCCCGAGTTGCCCTGGGTTGGCCCCGCACAATGCTCTATTTTGGACCAACACTCATGAGGAGCACTGGTCCGGGGGTTGATTAAATTATCCGCGGGTGCCGACGGGTCCCTATGCATTTTCTTCGTTATTAGGCAAATGTAGTGCCAATATTGGGCCTTGCCAGATAAGTTTTATCCCAAAACGAAAATCAAGGGGGTCCCCATAACAACCCCGAGCATGTTAAGAGCGCTCAATTATGGAACATAACACCGGTTCACAAGTAACTAGGGGCGGCAAAAGTGGAACAAAACAACGAGAAAAAGGCCAAGCCTTCCACCTTTTAACAAGTATATATGTGCATTAACTTAAATAGCAATAATATTGTGATAACAAAATAATGTCCATGTTCTTACATGGAAACAGGGTTAGAGGCTTTCATGGCAATGTTAGGAGGCTTCACAAACAAGTGGTAGGTAGCGAGACTTAACGATAAAAGCGGGACAACTAGCATAGCAATGATAGTAGTGGTATCTAGGGAAATGTGTCATCTTGCCTGAGATCCCGCATGGAAGAAGAACGAGTCCATGAAGAAGACGAGCCAACGTAGTCGAACGAATCCTCACACTCTGAACGCTTTCGGAACTCTATCGAGAAGAAGCAATCCGGAACAAACAATCAACACTCGATAACACCACAACATATGCATGATATGATGCGTAAACAAATATGATGCATGTCTGATTTAATATGCAAGGCATGGCATGGCATGGCAAGCACAACAAACAACTACTACATATTAAGTGAAGTTCAATATGCAAATATTGACGAAACTCCACATTCGAATTATTTAGTTCACTCCCGTTTAGGTACACATAAATATTAAATGTTGTTAAACATGGCAAGAGATGAAGCATAAGCAACTACATCGCCTAGACACTTTAAATGAGGTCGGAAGCAACGAATAACAATTTCGAAACAACCTCATATACATATTTTAAGTTTGGTCCAGATCTAAACTAACCATATTTTAGAGTTGTTAAACAGCAAAATAAATGTCACCATGTGTCACGCTCAAGATGCGGTCCTATCCTTATTTTGACACGAGGGCCTCGACAGGGATAGAAGCGCATCTCATCTGTTGCAAGAATGGATATCATTACAAGTACATGTACAGAAGAGATGAGTATATGGAATTGGCTTACACTCGCCACAAGCTACATCAATAACACATCAGTACAACAACATATTCAAACACCATACATAAGAGCAGGGTCCGACTACAGACGAAACCAAACGATAAGATGACATTCATCCTTGCTATCCCAGGCCGTCGCTTAAAACCCATCCAAGATTGATGAAGAAGAAGAATAACTCCAAATCAAATCAAACATCGCTCTCACATCAAATCATCGCATTACATGTACCTACAACTGTTGTTGTAGTAATCTATGAGCCACAGGGACTCAGCAATCTCATTTCCAAGGGTATCAAGACTACTAAAGTTTAATGGGTGAGGTATGGTTAAGTGGTGAGGCTGTAGCAAGCGACTAAGCATTTATTTGAGTGGCTAACTTACGAATACAGAAAGTAAAGTATGGTGGTCTACGAATAACGAACGTGAACTAGTAATGATCACTAATTGATCATGAACACCTACTTACATCAATCATAATCCCGTCGTGTTCTCTCTCGGATAAGGACTCACGAGAAGAGACAGTCACGGTTACGCGAACAGTTGGTGTATTTTATTAGAGTTTACTTCAAGTTTGCTATGACCGTGTTAAACAAAGTATCCAAGTTTGCCACATAACCGCAGGCACGGCTTTCCGAAAAGATTTAACCCTGCAAGGGTGCTCCAACTCATCCATCACAAATTAACCACACGCCGCAGGAATAACCTCGACCACGGATCTCATGATCATCCTAGGCAATTCCAAAGGAAGTCCGACACCTCAAGATAGCCCAAAGAAGATCAGAGTTCCTCATGCAAGACGTTCGAGAAAGGTAAAATAAGTCCAGCAAGAACGCCCGACGTGTTGACGAACCCGATAGGAGCCGCCTATATCATTCTCAGGACACGAGCGGATAAACACAGTGTACAGTGGCCTGATAGAAATCTCCTGAGTTGCCCCAGGTTGGCCCCGCACATGGCTCTAGTTTGGACCAACACTCATGAGGAGCACCGCCCAGGTTGTTGATTAATTTACGAGGTGATCATGCCCTATGCAAATTTTAGTTGCTATAAAGCAAATAGTACCAATGTTGGACCTTGCCAGATAAGCTTTATCCTAAAACAAAAATCAAAGAGGTCCCCATAACAACCCCGAGCATGTTAGGAGCGCTCAATTATGGAACATAACAACGGTTCACAAGTAACTAAGGCGACAAGAGTGGAACAAAACACCGAGCAAAAAGCCAAGCCTTCCACCCTTACCAAGTGTATAAGTGCATTAAATTAAATAGCAATGAATGTCCATGTTGTCACATGGGAGCAAATACACTTGCAGCTAGAAACGCTATAAGAAGGGTTGAGCAAGCGGTAACATAGCCAAACAAAGGTTTGCTAGGAAGGTGGAGGGTTAGAGTCTTTCATGGCAATGTTGGGAGGCTTGACAAACAAGTGATAGGTAGCGAGACATAACGATAAAAGTGGGACAACTAACATAGCAATGATAGTAGTGATATCCAGGGAAATGTGTCATCTTGCCTGAGATCCCGCTTGGAAGAAGAACAAGTCCATGAAGAAGACGAGCCAATGTAGTCGAACAAATCCTTACACTCCGAACGCTTTCGGAACTCTGTCGAGAAGAAGTAATCCGAAACAAACAATCAACACAAGATACATCACAACATATGCATGACATGATGCGCAAACAAATATGATGCATGCCCGGTTTAGTATGCAACGCATGGCATGGCATGGCAAGAACAGTAAACAACTACTACATATTAAGTGAAGTTCAATATGCAACGAGTTGCATATTGACGAAACTCCACGTTCGAATTATTTTGTTCACTCCCGTTTAGGTACTCATCAATATTAAATGTAGTTAAACATGGCAAGAGGTGAAGCATGAACAACTATATCATCTAGGCATTTTAAATGAGGCCGGAAGCAACATGTAGCATTTCCGAAATGACCCCACATGCATATTATGAATTTGGTCCAGATCTGTCCTAACCATATTTTAAAGTTGTTAAACAGCAAAATAAATGTCACCATGAGATTCTACACATTTTTCTAGCCAAGTTACATATTTGGAACATTAAAATCGGAGCTACGGTTAAATAGTTATGATATAAATCATTTTCATACGAAATTTACGCAAAATTAAGAAAACTGCAAGTTTAAATATTTTAGACATGGTTGAAAATGATGTATTATTAATCTACACAAAATTCTAATCATTTTACATATATAAAATATTTTCACCCGGTGCATGATTATTTATTTATTAGCAATGCAAATGATGGCATATATGCAATACAATGTATAATTGAGAAAATCGTGAGACAGGGGAAAATTACTATGCGGGCCAAATTACAGCAAACTGCAGTGGCCCATGAGTGAATATGCCCAAGCGGTCATGTGTGTGTAAGATTAATAGAAAAAAACAGGAAGCAAAAAAGGGGAGGAACTAGGGTTTGAACCCCAGTCTCCTTGGTCTACACAAGTGCAGTTAACCAGTTGCTCTACAATTTTTATGTGAACAAAGACGGTTTCGGGTTAATATGACACAGACCCTTGAGCTAATCTGAACAAAACTGAAACAGAAAACAGAGTATGTTGCAGGTAACAGAAATAACTCAAAACGAAAATAGCGGTGCCTGGGATTCGAACCCAAGACCGTGTGGTCAAGTTGCAAGGCACTTGCCAATGCGCTGCTGCTGTGTTCGCGGCAAAACTTTGATCGCTGCAACCTTTGAACCGGATAAAAGGCAAAGCCTTGATTCGCAACGAGCGCACGGGAATCTCACCATCAGAGAAGCAGCCAAACGCGACGGGAAGGCTCGTAGAGGAGGTCTGAGGCGCGATGGCGTCGTGGGGGCGTTCCGGTGGGGCAGGGATGGACGGATCCCTCCGTTTCCCGGTTGAATCCGACGGCAGCTTGAGGTCCGACGAGGTGGAGCTCAAGGGGCTCGGCCATGGCTCCATGGGGCAGCTCCTGAAGCAAAAGAGTAAGAGAGATGGGGTGAGAGAGACAGAGAGGGAACCGATGGGAGGAGGAGAAGGAAGCAGAGAAGGGGCGGCTCTGGCCTGTCCGACGAGGAGGTCGTCAAGTGTGCCCGCATGGAGACCGAAAGAAGGCACGGGGACGGGCGGCTCCACTGGAGCGTGTGGCTGCGGGGGGATCCTGCTCCTGTGGTCGCGTGGACGAAGACGATTGCGGTCGCCGGACATGTCCAAGAGACTGGTGGTTGGGGACGAGGTCGAGTGCGGGAGGCCAGCGTTGGTTGCTGTGGGTGCTCCTGGAGAGGGGCTTGATTGGGCACGAGCAAAGAATCGAGCGAGGTGATGGCTGGATGGCTCTTGACTCCTTTGATTTCAGCGGCGTGGAAAGCAAGGGAGGGGGTTGGGGCTATGGCTGGAGAGTTCGATCGGGGCAGATCCCGAGGAAGACGGGGACTGGTCGGGTGGCGGCTGCGAGGAGGATTGGGTGGATGGTTCCGCTAGGGCTAGGGTTAGGATGATATTTATAGGTACGGTGTTAGGTTTAGGTGCTAGAACGTCCCATTGATTTAGTTTGGACGTCGAGATAGACGAACTAGAGGAGTCCAAATAAGAAAACGCAGACGTTTGGGGGTATTACGGGATTGATCCGGACCCAACGGTCACGACCGTATGTTTCAGGTTCAGGGAAGCTATCGCGGGCATGCGAGGGGCTGTGTACTATGCAGAGGGGCTAGGCATAGCAGAGAGGGAAAACACGGGCAGCCCGATGTCAGTTTTGAAAACCGAAAACGTCCAATGCTTTGACCGGCTATAGTGCCGCTATAGGTTTAACGGTTCGGGTATCAAACGAACTCTTATTACAACAAAAATTGGCAGGCGATCTACCTACAATAAAACCAGACCGCACACCAAGTTCCGATGCGATCCGAGAATATTTTATACGCACTTTAAAAATAGGTTTTTTAACGATGCCGCGACGCGTGCATGTGTGGTTGGTCTCGAAACGGGCAACAGCAAGAATGGAGAGAACCGACGACTACGAACGAATGCAAGTTTTCAAAAACGAGTAACGATGCTATGCAGATAATGTGAATGATGCTATAATAAATGCAACAATCAAACGAACCACGTGACGAGAATGAAAATAAAAGGGGAATCTTTTGGAGCGTCGGTCCCGAGCTGTTACACCATGAGATATTACGTATTTTTCTAGCCAAGTTACATATGTAAAACATTTGCAACGGAGCTACGGTTAATTGGTTACGAAATAAATCACTTTAACACGACATTTACGCAAATTTAAACAAACAACAAGTTTAAACATTTATAACATGTGTGATAGTGGGCTTTTGTAAAACTACCCGAAACTCTAAGCATTTTGCATATACAACATGATTTAATCCGATGCACCGTTATTTATTTATGAGCAATTGAAAAAGATGACATTTACAATCATGCAATTTTATTCGGCAAAAGAAAACATCCCACAAATAGATACGGGTTGAACTAGCTACTGCCCATGACAATGGGGCCTAAAGGGTGGTCAACGGGTCAACGTGGACCGGTCAATAGGGCTATGGGGCCAAGGCGTCGGGTTCCATAGGCAAAAGAAAAAGCGCAGGAAAATAATTGTGGGGTCTTTATAACATGACATTTACGTAAATTTAAACAAACAACAAGTTTAAACATTTATAACATGTGTGATAGTGGGCTTTGTAAAACTACCCGAAACTCTAAGCATTTTGCATATACAACATGATTTAATCCGATGCACCGTTATTTATTTATGAGCAATTGAAAAAGATGACATTTACAATCATGCAATTTTATTCGGCAAAAGAAAACACCCCACAAATAGATACGGGTTGAACTAGCTACTGCCCATGACAATGGGGCCTAAAGGGTGGTCAACGGGTCAACGTGGACCGGTCAACAGGGCTGTGGGGCCAAGGCGTCGGTTTCCATAGGCAAAAGAAAAAGCGCACCAAAATAATTGTGGGGTCTTGGAATTGAACACTGGACCTCATACATGAGTCCACACATAGATAACCAGCTGGTCTACAATATAACAATGAATTTACTCGTGTGTTGTTTTTAATTGTCCAAAAAAAAGGCATGTGTGTTGTATGTTGTTACTATTATGAATAAATACATGATTCTCTCTCAACAAAAAACAATGAATACAGATGGGTTTGGGCCAATATGAGCACAGGCTGATGACACTGAAATAAAACAGAGTAGCTCGCGTGCTAAAACACAGAACCAAAATAAGGTTGGAGGCGCCAGGGATTGAACCCAGGACCTCCAGGACAGGGCGTTGGATGCCAGCCACTCAGATCAGCGTTTTCGTGGTTAGAAATAGTGCTCACGCTATATAACGTCTCTAAGACAGAGCAAATCTAAGATAAAAACAAAGAGTTCAGATTGGACTAGGCTGCTCACAACGGGGAAGGAAGAGGCCGGCGGCCATGGCGAGTAGACACGGAGAGGGCCCGGGGGTTGGACGGATCCGGGCATGGGGAATCCATTCCCGGTGACGAGGGGCCTTGGGGGCGATGTGGAGGGGTTAGCTCCATGGGCAGCGGCGACGGGCTTCCGTTCTGTTCCTGACAGAGAGAAACGAAGCAGAGAGGAGAGGAATTAGAGGAGGAAGGAGAAGAAAGGAGGGGAGAAGTGAGGTCAGAGGAGCTGGCTCACCTCACCAGCAATGAGAGGCCGGCGATGGAGTGCTGCTGCGGCCTGGTCATGCGGCGCTCGGACTTGGGGCGGCTGGCTGGCGAGCAGAGCAGGCCGCGTGAGGTCGCTCACCTCGAGCTCTTAGCGACACCATCGTGCGGGCTCCAACAGGCATGGGGAGGCGAGGTGCCATGGATCTCCTCCAGACCCGGGTCGAGTACGGCGGTTGGGGCGTGCATCGGAGCTCCTGGGCGTCGGCCATGGTGTCGCAACTCCCTGTAGAAAAAAAGAAAGCAAGGGAGAGAGGTATGACGCGTGAGGTGTTAGACATAAGCCACGCGTGTTTGTGCACGTCGAACCCGGCGCCGATGCGTGGCCGCGTCGATGGTTGTGGCGAGTGTGTTGTGACATGCACGTGGGCTCACGGTCGATGAGGGAGCAAGTCGCCATGGCGTGCGTGTGTGCGCATGCATGGTGCGTGGGCGCTGCGTCTCTTGCAGGCTACAAAGCCGGTCACGTCATGGTTGTTAGTAGCGTGCATGTAGCTAGGGATTAGCTAGGTAGTTAGTGCATGGGTTAGTGGCCGATCTGGACGGTTGGGCTCTGTGTGGCTCTGCGTATTAAAGTGGCCATGGCGCTGTTGTGTAGAGGAGCAGCTAGGAGAAGATGTAGTCTCCCGTAGGTTTGGTAGCCGGCCGACAGGTCGCCGTGGAGGACCCTCGGGGCTGTCCATATGTGTGTTGGAGTGTGTCTCTTCGTGTGTCAGTATGTGCCGAGTCATGGGTATGTGTCCAGTGTGAGTAAAGTGAGGTTGTTCGTGCCGCCGAGGCGTCGTTCGTGCGGCAAGGCGTTTGTGCGACGGAAAAAAATCGTGTGATCCTCTTCTTCCACCTTCGTCCGAGCGAGTGAGAGATAGAGAGTTATCTGGGTTTGTCCCAACATTTGGTATCAGAGCTTGGTTGGCTTGGGCGTGGTTCGCCGCGCTGGAGGCTTGCCGGCGATGGCGGCGTTCGTCGGCGGCTGCACGAAGCTTCGAGCCGTGTGTCGGCCTATGGAGGTGTGCGGCGGTGCGGCTGTCATGGCGGCCACGGAGGCGTGGCGTGGCACAATGCGGCGTGGATGCCGCGATGGCTGTCGTGGGAACGAGCCTGACAGTAGATGGTAGGGGTACGAATGGAGAGGGCAGAGTCCTAACTACGGCGAGGGTGTATACATGAATGTATGAGTTCAGGGCCCTCTCGTGGAGGTAATAGCCCTACGTCTCAGTGCTCGGGAGCTTTATGTTGTGTGGAATGCTGAGATTACAATAGTTGCTAACCCTTGTGCAGGAGGGGAGGGGCGGCTTATATAGAGTTCGCTGCCCCTCATAATGGCCCCGCATCAAAGGGTCTGGTCGTGGGGTTTAAAGTTGTTGGAAATATGCCCTAGAGGCAATAATAAAATGGTTATTATTGTATTTCCTAGTTCATGATAATTGTCTGTTATTCATGCTATAATTGTGTTAACCGGAAACCGTAATACATGTGTGAATACATAGACCACAACGTGTCCCTAGTGAGCCTCTAGTTGGCTAGCTCGTTGATCAATAGGTGGTCACAGTTTCATGACCATGGACATTGGATGTCGTTGATAACGGGATCACATCATTAGGAGAATGATGTGATGGACAAGACCCAATCCTAAGCATAGCACAAGATCGTGTAGTTCGTTTGCTAAAGCTTTTCAATGTCAAGTATCGTTTCCTTAGACCATGAGATTGTGTAACTCCCGGATACCGTAGGAATGCTTTGGGTGTGCCAAACGTCACAACGTAACTGGGTGGCTATAAAGGTACGCTACGGGTATCTCCGAAAGTGTTTGTTGGGTTGACACGAATCGAGACTGGGATTTGTCACTCCGTGTGACGGAGAGGTATCTCTGGGCCCACTCGGTAAGACATCATCATTATGAGCTCAATGTGACTAAGGAGTTAGTCACGGGATGATGTATTACGGAACGAGTAAAGAGACTTGCCGGTAATGAGATTGAACAAGGTATGGGGATACCGACGATCGAATCTCGGGCAAGTACCATACCGATAGACAAAGGGAATTGTATACGGGATTGATTGAATCCTTGACATCGTGGTTCATCCGATGATATCATCATGGAGTACGTGGGAGCCAACATGGGTATCCAGATCCCGCTGTTGGTTATTGGCCGGAGAGGTGTCTCGGTCATGTCTACGTGTCTCCCGAACCCGTAGGGTCTACACACTTAAGGTTCGATGACGCTAGGGTTATAGGGAAATAGTGTACGTGGTTACCGAAGGTTGTTCGGAGTCCCGGATGAGATCCCGGACGTCACGAGGAGTCCCGGAATGGTCCGGAGACGAAGATTGATATATAGGAAGTGAGGTTTTGGTTACCGGAAGTGTTCCGGGTGTCTCCGGTAGTGTACCGGGACCACCGGAAGGGTTCCGGGGGTCCACCAAGTGGGCCCACCTGCCCCGGAAGGTTCCATGGGCCAAGAGTGGGAGGGAGCCAGCCCCTAGGTGGGCTGGTGCGCCTCCCACCCCAGCCCAAGGCGCAGCAAGGGTGGAGGGGGCAAACCCTAGGCTTAGATGGGCCTTAAGGCCCACCCTAGGGCGCCTCCACCTTTCCCTGACCTGGCCGCCGGCCAGATGGGCTCCTGGAGGCTGCCGCCACCCCTAGGGTGGAACCCTAGGGCGCAGCACCTCTCCTCCCCTCCTCCTATATATAGTGGAGGTATTTGGGGCTGCACAACACACGAGTTCATCTCCTCCCTGGTGCAGCCCTACTCCTCCCTCTCCTCGTTCTCCGTAGTGCTTAGAGAAGCTCTGCCGGAGTACCACGCAGCTCCACCGCCACCACGCCGTCGTGTTGCCGGAGCTCTCCCTCAACCTCTCCTCCCTCCTTTCTGGATCAAGGCGTAGGAGACGTCACCGGGCTGCACGTGTGTTGAACGTGGAGGTGCCGTCCGTTCGGCACTTGATCGGATCTACCGCGATCTGAATCGCTGCGAGTACGACTCCATCAACCGCGTTCTAGCAACGCTTCCGCTTAGCGATCTTCAAAGGTATGAAGATCCAATCTCTCCCCGCTCGTTTGCTGGTTTCTCCATAGATAGATCTTGGTGACACGTAGGAAAATTTTGATTTACTACTACGTCTCCCAACAGTGGCATCAGAGCTAGGTCTATGCGTAGAATCTATGCACGAGTAGAACACAAAGCAGTTGTGGGCATTGATTTTGTTAATATGCTTGCCGTTACTAGTCTTATCTTGATTCGACGGTATTGTGGGATGAAGCGGCCCGGACCAACCTTACACGTACGCTTACGTGAGACCGGTTCCACCGCCTGATATGCACTAGTTGCATAAGGTGGCTAGCGGGTGTCTGTCTCTCCCACCTTAGTCGGATTGGATTTGATGAAAAGGGTCCTTATGAAGGGTAAATAGCAATTGACATATCACGTTGTGGTTTTGGCGTAGGTAAGAAACGTTCTTGCTAGAAACCTATAGCAACCACGTAAAAACTTGCAACTACAAATTAGAGGACGTCTAACTTGTTTTTGCAGCATATGCCTTGTGATGTGATATGGCCAGAAGGATGTGATGTGATGCATTGTGATGTATGAGATTGATCATGTTCTTGTAATAGGGTTCACGACTTGCATGTCGATGACTATGACAACCGGCAGGAGCCATAGGAGTTGTCTTATATTATTGTATGACCTGTGTGTCAATCATAAACACCATGTAATTACTTTACTTTATTGCTAAGCGTTAGCCATAGTAGTAGAAGTAATAGTTGGCGAGACAACTTCATGAAGACACAATGATGGAGATCATGGTGTTGTGCCGGTGACAATGATGATCATCGTGCCCCGAAGATGGAGATCATAGGAGCAAGATGATATTGGCCATATCATGTCACTATATTGATTGCATGTGATGTTTATCATGTTTACATCTTATTTGCTTAGAACGACGGTAGTAAATAAGATGATCTCCCAATAAAATTTCAAGAGAAGTGTTCACCCTAACTGTGCACCGTTGCTAAGGATCGTTGTTCCGAAGCACCACGTGATGATCGGGTGTGATAGGTTCTAACGTTCGCATACAACGGGTGTAAGCCAGATTTGCACACGCGAAACACTTAGGTTGACTTGACGAGCCTAGCATGTACAGACATGGCCTCGGAACACGGAAGACCGAAAGGTCGAACATGAGTCGTATAGAAGATACGATCAACATGGAGATGTTCACCATGGATGACTAGTCCGTCTCACGTGATGATCGGACACGGGCTAGTTGACATGGATCATGTGTCACTTAGATGACTAGAGAGATGTCTATCTGAGTGGGAGTTCATTGAATAATTTGATTATGTGAACTCGATTATCATGAACTTAGTCTAAAATTTCCTTTAATATCTATATTGTAGATCCAATGGCCAACGCAAATGTCAACCTCAATTTCAACGCGTTCCTAGAGAAAACCAAGCTGAAAGATGATGGAAGCAACTATGCGGACTGGGTCCGTGGCTTGAGGATCATCCTCATAGCTTCCAAGAGATTGTATGTCCTTGATGCACCGCTAGGTGACCCACCCATTCTCCCAGCGGACCAAGACATTACGAACGCTTGGCAATCGCGCTGCGATGATTACTCCCTTGTTCAGTGCGGCATGCTTTACAGTTTAGAATCGGGGCTCCAAAAGCGTTTTGAGCAACACGGAGCATATGAGATGTTCCAAGAGCTGAAACTGGTTTTCCAAGCTCATGCCCGAGTCGAGAGATATGACATCTCCGACAAGTTCTTCAGCTGTAAGATGGAGGAGAACAGTTCTGTTAGTGAGCACATCCTCAAGATGTCTGGGCTTCACAACCGCTTGACTCAGCTGGGAGTTAATCTCCCGGATGACTCGGTCATTGACAGAATCCTCCAGTCGCTTCCACCTAGCTACAAGAGCTTTGTGATGAACTACAACATGCAGGGTATGGAGAAGTCCATTCCCGAGTTGTACTCGATGCTGAAATCAGCGGAGGTCGAGATCAAAAAGGAGCATCAAGTGTTGATGGTAAACAAGACCACTAGTTTCAAGAAAGGCAAGGGTAAGAAGAACTTCAAGAAGGACGGCAAAGCTGTTGCCGCGCCCGGTAAGCAAGTTGCCGGGAAGAAGAAGAACAAGAATGGACCCAAGCCTGAGACTGAGTGTTTCTATTGTAAGGGTACCGGTCACTGGAAGTGGAACTGCCCCAAGTATTTAGCGGATAAGAAGGACGGCAACATTAAAGGTATATGTGATATACTTGTTATTGATGTGTACTTGACCAGCGCTCGTAGTAGCTCCTGGGTATTTGATACCGGTGCAGTTGCTCACATTTGTAACTCCAAGCAGGAGCTGCGGAATAAGCGGAGGCTGGCCAAGGACGAGGTGACGATGCGCGTCGGGAATGGTTCCAAGGTCGATGTGATCGCCGTCGGCACGCTACCTCTACATCTACCTTCGGGATTAGTTTTAAACCTTAATAATTGTTATTTAGTACCAGCTTTGAGCATGAACATTGTATCTGGATCTCGCTTGATGCGAGATGGCTACTCATTTAAATCCGAGAATAATGGTTGTTCTATTTATATGAGAGAAATGTTTTATGCTCATGCCCCGCTGGTCAATGGTTTATTTTTGATGAATCTCGAACGTGATGTTACACATATCCATAGTGTGAGTACCAAAAAGTGTAAAGTTGATAACGATAGTCCCACTTACATGTGGCACTGCCGTCTTGGCCACATTGGTGTCAAACGCATGAAGAAGCTCCATGCTGATGGACTTTTGGAGTCACTTGATTTCGAATCATTTGACACATGCGAACCATGCCTCATGGGCAAGATGACCAAGACTCCATTCTCCGGAACAATGGAGCGAGCAACTGACTTGTTGGAGATAATACATACCGATGTATGCGGTCCAATGAGTGTCGAGGCTCGCGGTGGCTACCGTTATGTTCTCACCCTCACTGATGACTTGAGCAGATATGGGTATGTCTACTTAATGAAACACAAGTCTGAAACCTTTGAAAGGTTCAAGGAATTTCAGAGTGAGGTAGAGAATCAACGTGACAGGAAAATAAAATGCCTACGATCTGATCGTGGTGGAGAATATTTATGTCACGAGTTTGGCACACACCTTAGGAAATGTGGAATTGTTTCACAACTCACGCCGCCCGGCACACCTCAGCGAAATGGTGTGTCTGAACGTCGTAATCGCACTCTATTGGATATGGTGCGATCTATGATGTCTCTTACTGACTTACCGCTATCATTTTGGGGATATGCATTAGAGACTGCCGCATTCACTTTAAATAGGGCACCGTCTAAATCCGTTGAGACGACACCGTATGAATTATGGTTTGGAAAGAAACCTAAGCTGTCGTTTCTAAAAGTTTGGGGATGCGATGCTTATGTGAAGAAACTTCAACCCGAGAAGCTCGAACCCAAAGCGGAAAAGTGCGTCTTCATAGGGTATCCCAAAGAGACTATTGGGTATACCTTCTACCTACGATCCGAGGGCAAAGTCTTTGTTGCCAAGAATGGATCCTTTCTCGAGAAAGAGTTTCCCTCAAAAGAAGTAAGTGGAAGGAAAATAGAACTTGATGAGGTAATTGTACCTCCACTCGACCCGGAGAGTAGCGCAGCACATGAAGTTGTTTCTGTGGAGCCTACACCGGCTAGAGAGGAAGTTAATGATGATGATCATGAAGCTTTAGATCAAGTTGCTACTCGAAGGTCCACTAGGACATGTTCCGCACCAGAGTGGTACGACAATCCTGTCCTAGAGATCATGTTGTTGGACAACGGTGAACCTTCGAACTATGAAGAAGCAATGGCGGGCCCGGATTCCAAAAAATGGCTTGAGGCCATGAAATCCGAGATAGGATCCATGTATGAGAACAAAGTATGGACTTTGGTGGACTTGCCTGATGATAAGCGAGCCATTGAAAACAAATGGATCTTTAAGAAGAAGACTGACGCAGACGGTAATGTGACCGCCTATAAAGCTCGGCTTGTCGCTAAAGGTTATCGACAAGTTCAAGGAGTTGACTATGATGAGACTTTCTCACGTGTAGCGATGCTAAAGTCAGTTCGAATCATGTTAGCAGTTGCCGCATTTTATGAATATGAGATCTAGCAAATGGACGTCAAAACGGCATTCCTTAATGGCTTCCTCAAGGAAGAACTGTATATGATGCAGCCGGAAGGTTTTGTCGGTCCTAAAGATGCTAACAAGGTATGCAAGCTCCAGCGCTCCATCTATGGGCTGGTGCAAGCATCTCGGAGTTGGAACATTCGCTTTAATGAGGTGATTAAAGCGTTTGGGTTTGTACAGGTTTATGGAGAACCCTGTATTTACAAGAAAGTGAGTGGGAGCTCTATAGCATTTCTTATACTGTATGTGGATGACATGCTGATAATGGGAAATAATATAGAACTCTTGGAAAGTATAAAGGCCTACTTGAATAAGTGTTTTTCAATGAAGGACCTTGGAGAAGCTGCTTACATATTAGGTATTAAGATCTATAGAGATAGATCGAAACGCCTCATTGGTCTTTCACAAAGCACATACCTTGAAAAGATATTGAAGAAGTTCAATATGGATCAGTCCAAGAAGGGGTTCTTGCCTGTGTTGCAAGGTGTGAGATTGAGTATGACTCAATGCCCGACCACGGCAAAGGATAGAGAAGAGATGAGTGTCATCCCCTATGCTTCAGCCATAGGCTCTATCATGTATGCCATGCTGTGTACCAGGCCTGATGTGAACCTTGCCATAAGTTTGGTAGGGAGGTACCAAAGTGATCCCGGAGCGGAACACTGGACAACGGTCAAGAATATCCTGAAGTACCTGAAAAGGACAAAGGACATGCTTCTCGTTTATGGAGGTGCCGAAGAGCTCGTCGTAAAGGGTTACGTCGATGCTAGCTTCGACACACATCCGGACGACTCCAAGTCGCAAACCGGATACGTGTATATTTTGAATGGAGGGGCAGTGAGCTGGAGCAGCAGCAAGCAAAGCGTCGTGGCAGCATCTACATGTGAAGCGGAGTACATAGCTGCTTCAGAAGCAGCAAAGGAGGGAGTCTGGATGAAGGAGTTCATCACCGACCTAGGAGTGATTCCGAATGCGTCGGGCCCGATGACTCTACTATGTGACAACACTGGAGCTATTGCCCTTGCGAAGGAGCCCAGGTTTCACAAGAAGACAAGACACATCAAGCGCCGTTTCACTCCATCCGTGATTACATTCAGGAGGGAGACATAGATATTTGTAAAGTGCATACGGATCTGAATGTCGCAGATCCGTTGACTAAACCTCTCTCACGAGCAAAACATGATCAACACCAGAATGCTATGGGTGTTCGATTCATCACAATGTAACTAGATTATTGACTCTAGTGCAAGTGGGAGACTGTTGGAAATATGCCCTAGAGGCAATAATAAAATGGTTATTATTGTATTTCCTAGTTCATGATAATTGTCTGTTATTCATGCTATAATTGTGTTAACCGGAAACCGTAATACATGTGTAAATACATAGACCACAACGTGTCCCTAGTGAGCCTCTAGTTGGCTAGCTCGTTGATCAATAGATGGTCACGGTTTCATGACCATGGACATTGGATGTCGTTGATAACGGGATCACATCATTAGGAGAATGATGTGATGGACAAGACCCAATCCTAAGCATAGCACAAGATCGTGTAGTTCGTTTGCTAAAGCTTTTCAATGTCAAGTATCGTTTCCTTAGACCATGAGATTGTGTAACTCCCGGATACCGTAGGAATGCTTTGGGTGTGCCAAACGTCACAACGTAACTGGGTGGCTATAAAGGTACGCTATGGGTATCTCCGAAAGTGTTTGTTGGGTTGACACGAATCGAGACTGGGATTTGTCACTCCGTGTGACGGAGAGGTATCTCTGGGCCCACTCGGTAAGACATCATCATTATGAGCTCAATGTGACTAAGGAGTTAGTCACGGGATGATGTATTACGGAACGAGTAAAGAGACTTGCCGGTAACGAGATTGAACAAGGTATGGGGATACCGACGATCGAATCTCGGGCAAGTACCATACCGATAGACAAAGGGAATTGTATACGGGATTGATTGAATCCTTGACATCGTGGTTCATCCGATGATATCATCGTGGAGTACGTGGGAGCCAACATGGGTATCCAGATCCCGCTGTTGGTTATTGGCCGGAGAGGTGTCTCGGTCATGTCTACGTGTCTCCCGAACCCGTAGGGTCTACACACTTAAGGTTCGATGACGCTAGGGTTATAGGGAAATAGTGTATGTGGTTACCGAAGGTTGTTCGGAGTCCCGGATGAGATCCCGGATGTCACTAGGAGTCCCGGAATGGTCCGGAGACGAAGATTGATATATAGGAAGTGAGGTTTTGGTTACCGGAAGTGTTCCGGGTGTCTCCGGTAGTGTACCGGGACCACCGGAAGGGTTCCGGGGGTCCACCAAGTGGGCCCACCTGCCCCGGAAGGTTCCATGGGCCAAGAGTGGGAGGGAGCCAGCCCCTAGGTGGGCTGGTGCACCTCCCACCCCAGCCCAAGGCGCAGCAAGGGTGGAGGGGGCAAACCCTAGGCTTAGATGGGCCTTAAGGCCCACCCTAGGGCGCCTCCACCTTTCCTTGACCTGGCCGCCGGCCAGATGGGCTCCTGGAGGCTGCCGCCACCCCTAGGGTGGAACCCTAGGGCGCAGCACCTCTCCTCCCCTCCTCCTATATATAGTGGAGGTATTTGGGGCTGCACAACACACGAGTTCATCTCCTCCCTGGTGCAGCCCTACTCCTCCCTCTCCTCGTTCTCCGTAGTGCTTAGCGAAGCTCTGCCGGAGTACCACGCAGCTCCACCGCCACCACGCTGTCGTGTTGCCGGAGCTCTCCCTCAACCTCTCCTCCCTCCTTGCTGGATCAAGGCGTAGGAGACGTCACTGGGCTGCACGTGTGTTGAACGCGGAGGTGCCGTCCGTTCGGCACTTGATCGGATCTACCGCGATCTGAATCGCTGCGAGTACGACTCCATCAACCGCGTTCTAGCAACGCTTCCGCTTAGCGATCTTCAAAGGTATGAAGATCCAATCTCTCCCCGCTCGTTTGCTGGTTTCTCCATAGATAGATCTTGGTGACACGTAGGACAATTTTGATTTACTACTACGTCTCCCAACAAAAGTCTGCCGTTACAGGTAACGTACGTAGTAAAAGCTATTAATGACCATTGAACCAGCGTCTACCCATTAGGCTCTTGATGATTACCCCTGGTCTTCTGGCGTCGAGTGAAAGCGAGGTCTTCCGAGTGACACACGACTGCCGAGTGAGAGCGGGAGTCTCCGAGTGGATTACTGTCGAGTGACTTTGAACGTCTCCAGGGATCCACTCGGAAATTCATGCTTGATCTTCAAGTCCTCCCATGTAGTGTCCTTAGGTAGGGTATGTGGGTCGTGCCTAGGACCCTACCCAGGTACATATCCTCATCATTAGCCCCCAAATGGATCGGGGTTTGAGTGGTGGAAGGAGGTATCTACATAGACCTTGAGTTAGTGCATCAGATCCTCCGAATGACACTTGGGATTTCTATGAAACTTGTGTCGATTGAACTCTTAGCATTAGCATTCGTTTAGGATCAACATGCAAAATCTTCCGAATGATATTCGGGGCTTCAACGAAATTTGTGTCGATTAAATTCTTCTCCGCTCGCCCGGATCCATTCAGCCTTAAAGGTGTCCGGGTGGATGTTTGGCATTCGCTTTGGTCCGAGTGAGCTGGCAGCATCTAGGAAGGCGATGGGTCGGTCTGACAGACCCAGATTTTACGGGATCCGAAAATTTGGGAAGCGCACGCGCCCGCGCGATGATTACGCCACGATCAGGGCAAGTGGAGGCGTGGTGCCTCGATTTTCGTGCCAGTCATATCGCCACGTACCGGGCATCGTCAGCGGTTGGCGTGCGCAGTAACCTCGCGGGTCCACTGGTCAGCGAGACACTCGGCAGCGGATAAAGTCGTTAGTGTCGCGGTTTGCACAGTACCTCCGCCAGTTCTTTCTCTCTTTTTCTCCGCTTCCTCTGCTCTCAGCGCCCAACTCCGATCTCCCTCGACGAAAGTCGCCGCGACGGAGATGAAGAATCCAACGGAGAAGTTGGAGCGCACGAAAGGGCAGGAAGCCCTCGACCGCCAGATTCACCGCGCCGGCGGGCTGGATGCAGGGGGATTGGCTCCCCTCTGTCGTCACCCGCGAAGACATGGAGGGCCTCATCTCCGACGGGCTCATGGTGGACGGCGCTTGGAGGCTGCCGGGGGAGGAGCGCGAGCCGGAGCCGCGCGACGGGGAGTGGGTCCTCCTTCTCTCCCATGTCGAGCGAGGTTTCTCTCTGCCGCCCCATCCGTTCTTTAAGGGTTTCCTGAATTTTTTCGGTGCCTAACTGCACCACCTCTCGCCCAACACCATAGCTTATCTGTCTGCATTCGTCACTCTGTGCGAATGTTTTCTGGGCTGTTCTCCTCATTGGGGGTTGTTCAAACACCTCTTCACGGTCAGGTCCCAGACCGTGAAGAAAGCCCTCCCTGCTGACGGGAAGACCCATGTACTCCAGCTGTGCGGAGGGTTAGGAGTTCAGAAAAGAGCTCGTAGCTCCTTCCCTGCCATGACCTTCCCAGAATCTTTAAGGGGTTGGCAGTCGACCTGGTTTTACTGCAAGGATGCAGCCTCACCAAATATGTCGACTGGTCTTCCTCCCTATACACCCGACCATCCAGCTATCCCCAAGTCTTTGAAGGTGACTGAAGCGGAGCACGTCCAAGTGGGCATCTTGGTAGAAGCGGTGGTGCAACTGATCCGGGGTGGGGTGACCGACATGGATCTGTTGGAGACGTTTCTAGGTCGATGCATCCAGCCGCTCCAAGCCAGGGACCATACCATGTGGCATTACACGGGCCCTAAGGACTCGACAAGGGCGCATCCTGAGGAAGGTCCTCAGAGAACTGTCGAGCAGTGGCTTCGTAGCATCACCAGGTCCTGCGACAACCCCTTGGGAGCCAAGAGGATCTTGCCGTTCTCGACCGAGAACCCGCCGAAGAACTTGGTGAGTTGTGTGATGTCGACTGATGTATTATACTATTGAGTGATATATTGAACTGACTTCTTTGCTTGAATCATGTAGGAATGGACGCACATGCACTCACCCGTTCCCAACTGGAACCATGTTGAAGACGGCATGGCGAGCGAGGGCGGTAGCGTGGACAGCGACGGTTCTTCTGACTCCGAGGAAGAATACGAGGACTCCGACGAGGAGGAAGAAGTCGAGTCACCTCCCCACCGCGAAAGCCGCACCATGTCCCGCCAAGACCCGTCGGCTGTTGAGGACAGGGCTCTGGGCCCCGACGAGAGGAATCTGAAGCGCAACCACCCCTCGACCGCCAAGCCGAGCGAGAAACTGGCCAAGCAGCCCAAGCCAGCCGTCACCAACCCTCGCAAGGCACTGCCTCGCATGAGGGTGGCCGTGCCTGTCATCTCCACTTAAGTATTTATTTCTGCACTTGTTCCGTCGACTGAAGTCCGGAATTGTATTTGACCAAATGCCACTCAACTCGTCAGAGCTGCTACATCTGTGTCTTCGCCTCATCGAGATGGAGGGGATGCAATGGATGTCGACACTGCTGACGCGGCCACTTCTCATAGAGGTTAGATAGTTGTTGGTTCGTCCAAATGGGACTCGACATATGTGTGATGTTAACACCGTCGGTTGTCGTCGCAGAGGTCATTTAGGTGGAGGACGACGAGGAGTGACTGGCCACTTCGCGCCCTCGCATCGTAGGAGCGTCATCGGCGCAAGCACTTCAGCGGTCGACTGTAGAGTCTTCCCAGGGGGAGGTGTCTTGACAGAACCCCGGGCTAAACCTGCAGTACCTCTATCACATGCCCCTCCAACCGTCTCGACAGTTGTAGCATCGACTCCGACTGGGCCCCCTTAGACTGCCTCAGCTGCTCCTGCGACCATGCTGACCCCACCTGTGACGGGCTTCTCTCTGCATCGCACCCCGGAATATCAAACCAGAGCTGCAAAGGAAGCCATGATCCAGGCGGAGCAGCTCATGTTGAGGGCCAAGGAGGCGCACGAGGCCAGCAAACTGGCTTTTGACGTTAGCGGAGCCCTCCACACCAATGTCCAAGTAAGTTTGATTGTAAGTCCATTGTTTATTGAATTCTTGTCTTTTCTTGGCTGCCGTACATCCACTGGGTGATTGCCGTAGAATGTTTTTACTTTTTCCACTCGAATTGATCGGATCGTAGTTGAGTAGGATTGGGATTGGTAGTACGCGTGGTACTGGTGTCACTTGACATGTCGAGTGTAGTTTCTGACGAGTACTCGACGGATCGAGAGCTAACCGTCTTCGTGGGGGCGCTCTTAGCGCACCCACAGTGTGTAGTCCCCGAGACCACCGTCGAATGCTTGCATCGGCAGGGGTCTTTCGAGTTTATTGTCGTACGCATGGTACTAGTGTCACTCGACATGTCGAGTGTATCTTCTGACGAGTTACTCGACGGATCGAGAGTTAACCGTCTCAATGGGGGCGCTCTTAGCGCACCTACTGGGTGTAGTCCCCGAGACCGCTGTCGAGTGCTTGTATCGACAGGGGTCTTAGAATTTGTTGTCGTACACGTGGTACTAGTGTCACTCGACATGTCGAGTGTATCTTCTGACGGGTTACTCGACGGATCGAGAGTTAACTGCCACAGTGGGGGCACTCTTAGCGCACCCACTAGGTGTAATCCTCGAGACCGCTGTCGAATGCTTGCATCGGCAGGGGTCTTTAGAGTTTATTGTCGTATACGTGGTACTAGTGTCACTCGACATGTCGAGTGTATCTTCTGACGAGTTACTCAACGGATCGAGAGTTAACCGTCTCAGTGGGGGCACTCTTAGCGCACCCACTAGGTGTAGTCCCCGAGACCGCTGTCGAGTGCTTGTATCGGCAGGGGTCTTAGAATTTGTTATCATACACGTGGTACTAGTGTCACTCGACATGTCGAGTGTATCTTCTGACGGGTTACTCGACGGATCGAGAGTTAACTGCCATAGTGGGGGCGCTCTTAGCGCACCCACTGGGTGTAATCCTCAAGACCGCTGTCGAATGCTTGCATCGGCAGGGGTCTTTAGAGTTTATTGTCGTATACGTGGTACTAGTGTCACTCTACATGTCGAGTGTATCTTCTGACGAGTTACTCAACGGATCGAGAGTTAACCGTCTCAGTGGGGGCACTCTTAGCGCACCCACTAGGTGTAGTCCCCGAGATCACTGCCGAGTGCTTGCACCAGCAGGGGTCTTTATAGAGAGCTTCAAATTTGTTTACGACGCGCGGAGCGCTAGGGCCACTCGACATGTCGAGTGGATTTTTTGCTGGAATTCTTTCAAGATGGTCATTGGCTGGTCTTAATAACTCAGTCGACTGTCCAGGAACTACTTGCTGATTGAACTCCTGTCTTTTGTTGATTCCAGACGGCTTGCCAACTTGGTACGCAGTACAAGAAGATGGAAGAGGAGAGGAACCAATTGCAGGTGGACCTGGCGGTTGCCAACAACGCCCTGGAGCGAGCACGTGCTGAGCTGAAGTCTCTGGGAGGTAATTACTATCGACTGTGAGCATTCCCATCTTCACTCTTCACGTTTTGAACCGAGTGCTCTCACTCGAACAGACATGTGCAATGAAAACCGTCGACTCCAAGCACGACTCAACAATGTCGTTTCTTTAGATTCCATGAAGAAGGCACTGGAGGAGAAGGACAAAGCACTCGTCGACGCCCAACGGGTGGCCAGGGACAAAACTGAAGCTGTAGATCAGAAGCTGGCGGCCGCCCAGAAGCTGGAAGAGGAGAACACCAAACTCAAGCAGGAGCGCACAGACCTCGTCAAGAGGGCCGAGCAGCTGAACAAGAGGAGCAATGGCCTGGAGAAGCATTTGGGCGAGTTCTCGAGGAAGATGTATTTTTTGCTCGACGGTAAGTATTTTTATCGACCGAGCTTTGTATAATATTTGAGGGTTGCAGTTCATCGATTCTCCTCCCGTTCCCCATTCTTCAACAGAATTCTACCAAGTCTTTGAGAAGGAGACAGAGGAGGTTGAGCCCAATCTGGATCCCACCAAGTCTCCTATCGCAGACACGGTGGCCATGAACATGCTCCGACTCAATTTCTGGCTCCAGGGCGTCCAGGCGTATCTTGTCCGACTGAAGTCTGCAATGGAGATGATCAACAAAGAGCTATGGCCTGAGGACACCCTCCAGCTTGACCTCAACGCTATGATGGCTCGCTTGGACGAACTTCCAATTCGAGTGCAGGCCTGGAAGAAATCTGCCACTCGTTGTGGGGCTGACGTGGTGTTGTCACTCGCCAGGGTCCATTGCAGGGACGTGAAGGAGGAGAGGCTGAAGGAGCTTCAGGTGGTCAACACGAAGAAACTCCAGTTTGAAGATTTCATGGAGACCTTCATCAAAGCGGCCACCAAAATCGCCGATGGCATCGACCTAGACACCTTCATCGAGCCTGCCAGTCCATCACCTGCTTAAAAAAAGTTGGCTTTGAAAGAAACAATTAAATTTGCCTCGGTATACCGAGTGGATATGTATCCTTAAAAACTCTGTTTAGGCCTTGGGCCTGAGCACATTTTCTTCCATACGAAACATTTATCTGTAGTTTACCCTTTGGATTTTATTCGTGTTCGGCTTTCAATCGTCTTCTCGACTCAGTTTGTTTTTAACTTAGGCTAAGCATGTTCGCGGCTAAGCCCCCGAGTGTGAGGATTGCTCATCACTCGGAGTATTTTCGAACTTAGGCGAATGTCGATTCGCGGCTAAGTTGTTGAGTGAATGGATTACTATCCACTCGGCGAGGTTTTTTACTTAGGCGAAACGTGTTTCGCAGCTAAGCCCCCGAGTGTGAGGATTGCTCATCACTCGAAGTATTTTCGAACTTAGGAGAATGTCGATTCGCATCTAAGTTGTTGAGTGAATGGATTACCATCTACTCGACGGGGCTTTTAACTTAGGCGAAACGTGTTTCGCGGCTTAGCCCCCGATTGTGAGGATCGCCCATCACTCGGAGTATTTTTGAACTTAGGCAAATGTCGATTCGCATCTAAGTTGTCGAGTGAATGGATTACCATCTACTCAACGGGGCTTTTAACTTAGGCGAAACGTGTTTCACAGCTAAGCCCCCGAGTGTGAGGATCGCTCACCACTCGGAGTATATTTGAACTTAGGTAAATGTCAATTCGCATCTAAGTTGTCGAGTGAATGGATTACCATCGCCTCAATGAGTTTTGTTTGAACCCAAGCAAAGACAGATTCGCAAATAGGTTGTCGAGTGGATGGACTACTATCTACCCGACAGGGTTTTTAAACTTAGGCGAAACATGTTTCGCAGCTAAGCCCCCGAGTGTGAGGATTGCTCTTCACTCGGAGTATTTTCGAACTTAAGCGAATGTCGATTTGTAGCTGAGTTGTCGAATGAACGGATTACGTCCACTCGACAAGGTTTTTGACCCAAGCAAAGACGGATTCGCAAATAGGCCGTCGAGTGAATGGACTGCTATCCACCCGACAGGGTTTTTAACTTAGGCAAAACCTGTTTCGTAGCTAAGCCCCCCGAGTGTGAGGATTGCTCGTCACTCGGAGTATTCCCAAGAATGTAACTGCGCGGACGAAGTGTTAATCGTAGAAACACGAATTGTATTGATGAAGTACTCTTATTACATCAGAAAACTCTTGTCTAAGTGTAAAATCGTCGAAGCAGGTCTGCATTCCAGGCTCGTGGCTCATCCATCTGCTTCATGACATTATATAAGTGATAGGCTCCATTGTTTAGCACCTTAGTGACGACAAAAGGGCCTTCCCATGCAGGAGCAAGCTTGTGAGGTCGGTGCTAATTCACTCGAAGCACCAAATCTCCCTCATGGAACGCTCGGCTTCTGACATTCCTTGCATGGAAACGCCTTAGGTCTTGCTGATAGGTTGTAGTCCGGATCAGAGCCATCTCATGCTCTTCCTCCAGAAGATCTACCCCATTCTGTCTGGCCTGTTCGGCTTTAGCCTCAGACAAGAGCTCAATAAAGATGAAGTAGAGATGAGGATATAGGCAATGTATGGCACAGTCCAGTCGGGAATGATAACTGCACCTCCATGACCAGGTCAATCACGACAGGAACATTAACTTCAGTCGAATTGGAGGAGCTTAAAGCTTGTGGGGGCTCTTTGGTGAAGGGATCCTCTTGAATCGAAGGAGTATGCAAATGCTCCAGGAACACTCCGCCGGGGACAGGCCGTCGAGTGGAACCGATCTTGGACAGCTCATCCGCTGCTTGATTTTTCAGTCGAGGAAAATGGTGAAGTTCCAGACCTTCAAATTTCTTCTCTAGCTTTCGGACTGCATTGCAGTATCCAGTCATAACAGGGTTTCTAACATCCCACTCTTTCATCACTTGATTCACCACCAAATCTGAGTCGCCATAAACCATCAGGCGCTTGACGCCGAGTGAGATAGCCATGCGCAACCCATACAAAAGTGCTTCATACTCTGCATCATTCTTGAAAGAATCAAAGTGAATTTGCAAGACATAGCTGAGCTTGTTGCCTCTGGGGGATATCAAAACAACACCAGCACCGGACCCATTCAACATTTTGGAGCCGTGGAAGAACATTGTCCAATGCGCCGAGTGAACTTGGATGGGTTGTTGCTGTTCGATCCACTCGGCCATGAAATCTGCCAATGCTTGGGACTTGATTGCCTTCTTGGCCTCGAATCTGATGTCAAAGTATCCAAGCTCAATTGCCCATTTAGCCACTCAACCTGATGCGTCGCGATTATTGAAAATCTCGGATAAAGGAGCATCACTGACGACTATGATCGAATGGTCTTGGAAATAGTGTGCCACCTTCTTCGCTGACAGGTAAATACCATACACTAGCTTCTGATAGTGTGGATATCTTTGCTTTGAGGGGGATAGTATTTCCGAGACACAATAAACTGGCCGCTGGACTTTATAAGCTTTTCCATCCTCTTCTCGCTCAACAGTCAGCACTGTACTGACGACCTAATTTGTGGCCGCGATGTACAGGAGCAAGGGCTCTTTGCTGGCAGGAGCGACAAGCACCGACTGGGTGGCGAGCAGGGCTTTGAGCTCAACAAATGCTACTTCGGCTTCAGGAGTCCAGTCGAATGTGTCGGACTTCTTCATCAACTGGTACAAGGGCAGAGCCTTCTCGTTGAGACGAGAAATGAATCGACTCAATGCTGCTAAGCAACCTGTGAGCTTCTGAACGTCGTGCATCCGCACGGGAGTCTTCATACGGGTAATGGCACTGATCTTCTTAGGATTGACATCAATTCCTCGCTCGGAAACGAGAAAACCGAGCAACTTGCCGCCAGGGACACCGAAGGTACATTTAGCCGGATTCAGCTTTATGTCGAATCGCCTCAGATTGGCGAATTCTCGGCCAAGTCAGCTAGCAGGTCAGAACCTTTGCGGGACTTGACCACTATATCATCCATGTACGCTTTGACATTCCGAGGGATCTGGTCGAGTAAAACTTTTTGAATCATGCGCATAAAAGTAGCGCTGACATTCTTAAGACCAAAAGGCACGATGATGTAGCAAAAGCACCCAAACGGGGTGATGAAGGCTGTTTTTATTTCATCTGGGCCAAACAAACGGATCTGATGGTACCCAGAATAAGCATCCAAAAACGATAAACGCTCACACCCCGCTGTCGAGTCAACAATTTGATCTATGCAGGGGAGCGGAAAATGGTGTTTCAGACACACCTTATTGAGATGTTTGAAGTCAATGCACATGCGCAATGACTTATCTTTCTTGGGCACCATCACAACATTCGAGAGCCACTTGGAGTGGTAAATCTCCCAAATGAACTTGGCTTGCAAAAGACGGGCCACTTCTTCTCCAATTGCCTTGTGCTTCTCCACCGCGGATCGACGCAAATGCTCCCTGACGGGCTTGGCTTTCGGATCCACTCGCAGACGATGCTCAGCCAGCTCCCTGGGAATCCCTGGCATGTCAGCAGGCTTCCATGCAAAGATATCCCAGTTCTCACGGAGGAACTGGATGAGCTCGACTTCCTATTTACTATCGAGTGTTGTTGAGATATTTGTCGGGGCAGCAGTTGGATCCGTCGGGTGAATGTGCACCTTCTTCACTTCCCCTGCCGACTAAAATGCCGACTCGGAAGCAGGCTTTTTTGCGCGGAGAAAATCAGTAGGGTTAGCGGTTTTCTTGTACTCCTCCAGCTCGACCATGGTCATCTGTTGATCGGCGATCTTGGATCCTTGCTGGAGGCACTCTTCGGCCCGTTGTCGATTGCCAGTGACCGTGATCACGCCCTTAGGGCCTGGCATTTTCAACTTGAGATACACGTAACATGGTCGGGCCATGAAACGTGCATAAGCAGGTCGACCCAAGATGGCGTGGTAAGCACTCTTGAAATCCACGACTTCAAAAGTCAATTTTTCTTTTCAGAAATTTTTGCTATCTCCGAACGCCATGTCCAATGGTATCTAGCCGAGTGACTTGGCCTTCTTTACTGGGATGACCCCATGAAAATGCATGTTGCTCACACTCAGACGGGACATCGGAATGCCCATCCCTTTCAGGGTATCCGCATACAGAATGTTCAGGCTGCTGCCGCCGTCCATGAGGACCTTTCTGAGTCGAGTCCCCTACACCACCGGATCAACTACCAGAGCGTGTCGACCGGGAGTGGCCACACGAGCAGGATGGTCTGTCTGGTCAAATGTGACAGCATATTGAGACCACTTGAGGTAGGTGGGGGTGTCTGGTACAGCCATGTTGATTTCTCTATTGATGACTTTCAGACGACTCTTGCTCTCGACATCAGCAAAGATCACCAGTGTAGCAGTGACATCCGGGAATGTTTCCTTCTCTTCATCTTCATCTTCTTTTTCAGGAGATTTCCCACTCGACTGGTCTCCCTTGAACTACTGAATGACGGTTCGACACTGTCGAGTGGTGTGCTTGGGCAGAATAAGGTTGCCTTCTGCATCTTTCTTCGCGTGAATTACACTTGGCTGATCCAAAATGTCAGTTCCTGACTGACCCTTCCCCTTCTTGGGGGCATACTGAGCCTTGGCCTTGCCCTTGTTCTTCGACTGAGTCGCCAGTGTTGCTGCTTCTGCTGGAGCTGGGTCTTTAGCCTTCCGCTTCTGTTTTCGATTGTTGCTGCCGCCAGACTCGTTAGCGACTGCTTTCCCTTTGCCGCTATGTAGGCGGTCTTCTTCCTCTCCATTGGCGTAGCGTGTGGCAATTTCCATCATCTTGCTGAGTGAAATGTCGCTAGTGCGCCCGAACTTCAGGTACAGCTCCCTGTATCTCACACCGGCCTTGAAGGCACAAACAGCCTGGTGTTCCGACACATTCTCCACCGTATGATGCAGGGTGGACCATCACTGAATATAGTCTCTTAAGGTTTCATTGGGCTTCTGGATGCAGTGCTGTAAGTCGACCAGACCTGTCGGGCGCTTGCAAGTGCCCTCGAAGGTCCGGACAAACACTCGGGCAAGATCCTCCCAACAATGTATGCTGGAAGGAGCCAAACGATTGAACCAAGCTCGAGCTGAACCATCCAACATGAGGGGTAGGTGCTTCATTGCGACGTTGTCATTTTCGCCGCCAATCTGCACAACCACTCGGTAATCATCTAACCAAGTCTCTAGTTTTGTTTCACCAGAAAACTTTCCAATCCCCGCCGCCATTCTGAAGTTGGGGGGAATCTCTGCGGAATGTATAGCTCTACTGAAACACTCTGGACCAGACACCACAGCTGAGCTTCCACTCGGAACATCTCTGTCGAGTCCCTCTCTGTAGGCTCTGCTCTTGTCGATCCGCTTTTGAACAAGATAGGTGCGGGTGTCAAAGTCCGCGTCCCGCTCATCACCGATGGAGTGCCTGTCGCCCTGGCACCGGGGCGCGTACGGGCCACCCCGCGGAGGAGTGGGCACTCGATGGTGGTCTTCACGATGATGCTGATCTCTGTCTTTCCCTTCATGAAAACCACCGTCTCGACGACGCAAGGGCGATCCAGGGTTGTGTGCCGACTGAACGGTCTCTGCCTTGGGTGAATTGCTGTATATCTTGTGACGGGACTGAGAAACTGCTGAATTCTGACGTTGTGCTGCATCCAACAACGCTCTGATCTGCAACAGCCCTCTACCAGCCTCTGACCGGGACGGCTGAATGGAATCCGCTATCCTAGCAGCAACAGCAACATTAAGCACAGGAGTTCGGTATACCTCAACGCCATCGTGAGACCCAGTCAGAAGTAGCTATCGATGACGTCAACTGGGGCGCGACGGGCACTGGCAGGCACGCTCGTCGATCTCTGCCTGGAGCTCTTCCAGACGAACGCGCGTGGCCTCCAAAGTTTGGGCCTCGGTAGTCGCACCGATGATGGGGGTATGAAGGACCTCCTCATCGCAACGCAGCTGCACGTTCGACGGGCCTCCAGCCTCGCGCTTGCCACGACTGAAGCCAGGCGGTGAACTCTGATGAGAGCCCGCCATCAAGACCTCCGCTGCGGGGTCGTAGCTTTCGCACTCGGAAGGCACGTCGGACGGATCGGAATCCGACTCGAACACGCCATGAAGCGACTTGGCAGGCTCGAGCGCTGCAACCTGTGAAGAAGCTTGACGTGCCGCTGCATGTTCGACCCACCGCTGCAGTCATGAGCGGCCGGACCGCTTGCGGCCGCGAACGGCGAGAGGAGCCGACGCATAGTGAGTCGACGACTGACGCAGTAACACGTCGTAGGGACTCGCGCGGAAGTGCGTGGCCCCACGGACCGGGAGCGCCTCGACATCGAGAGGCACTTCCTGGAGCCATGCCGAATCGTCGGCGATGAAGGTGAGCGCTCCGAAACGGATCTCATGGCCCAGAGCAAAAACACCGCCGGAAGACATGTCGAAGGATGAAAATCGCAACCTCGCCGGAAGTTGCTTAGACGCCTGCCCCATGGTGGGTGCCAACTGTCATGGGAACGAGCCTGACAGTAGATGGTAGGGGTACGAATGGAGAGGGCAGAGTCCTAGCTACGACGAGGGTATACACACAGATGTATGAGTTCAGGCCCCTCTCGTGGAGGTAATAGTCCTACGTCTTGGTGCTCGGAAGCTTTATGTCGTGTGGAATGCTGAGATTACAATAGTTTCTAACCCTTGTGCAGGAGGGGAGGGGCGGCTTATATAGAGTTCGATGCCCCTCATAATGGCCCCGCATCAAAGGGTCTGGTCGTGAGGTTTAAAGTCTGTCGTTACAGGTAACGTACGTAGTAAAAGTTATTAATGATCATTTAACCAGCGTCTGCCTGTTAGGCTCTTGATGATGGCCCCTGGTCTTCTAGCGTCGAGTGAAAGCGAGGTCTTTTGAGTGACACGCGACTGCCGAGTGAGAGCGGGAGTCTCCGAGTGGATTACTGTCGAGTGACTTTGAACGTCTCCAGGGATCCACTCGGAGATTCATGCTTGATCTTCAAGTCCTCCATGTAGTGTCCTTAGGTAGGGTATGTGGGTCGTGCCTAAGACCCTATCCTAGGTATATATCCTCATCAGTGGCCATGCCACGGCGACCATGAAGGCGCATGGTGACATCAAGCGTTCGAGCGCAGCGGCATCGACGGCGTGTGTCGCCGAGGGAGAGGAAGCAGCAGGCACGGTGGTGACCGGCGTCAGTGCACCAGGTCGAGTCCGGGGCGGTGCTGACACGAGGGGAAGTCAAGAAGGAGGCAAGGTGGAGGTTTTCAGCGGCTGGTTGGGCATGTGGCTGCGAGAAGATCCCGTGGAAAGAGCTAGAGGGTGGCGGCGCTAGGGTAGGATCCCTAGAAATTACCACTCGTGTCTACTTATAGCGAAATGCACTAGGGTTGGACTGTTAAATAGGTAGGGTTACCTATAGTCGTTAGATCGGCTTTGATCGGGGAAGGGGGTTATGCTGGGCAAATGGGATGTGTAGTTGGGCTAGATGGGGATGGGAGGGAATGAGCAGCCCGGCAACATGGTTTATAAAACGAATACATCAGACGATTTGACTGCCTATCGTGCCGCTATATGTTTAACAGTTGCGGAATCAAACGAACCCTGAATGCGACGAAATTTGGTAGGCGGTCTATTTACATTAAAACAAGACCACTCGCCAAGTTTCGACTCATTCCAAGAATGTTTGAAATGCACTTTTAAAAACAATATTTTACGATGTCGCGAGTGCGAGCGTGTGTGGTTGGTCTCGAAATGGTCAGCGACACGAACCAAGAGAACCGGCAACTACGAACGGATGCAGTTTTCAAAAATGAGTGTTGATGCCATGTAGATGATGCGAATGATGCTACGATGAATGCGACAACCAAACGAAACACAAACGAGAATGGAAAAAAAGGAATCTTCTGGAGCGTCGGTCCCGGGCTGTTACAACTCTCCTCCACTACACGAGGATCTCATCCTGAGATCTAGGAATGAAAAGGGAAGATAAAGAGCACGAGGAAGAGGTAAAACTTTATTGCTTCTTTGACAAACGTGTGAAATCCACAAACCTTCAAGGTTACCAGGAGATGAAGAACGATATGAGGAACAAGCAAGAATTCACAAGAAATTTTGGCAGCACTTCGGTAGGATAGAGGGACAAAATTGATATGAAGGAAAGAAATTGAAAGAGAGACACTAAACTTTGTTTGGACTAGAACAAAACTTCATAAGATGGAAGCATCATGAAAAGATTTCACAGCACTCCGGTTAATGGACAAGCAAGGGAAGAACATGAACTTAATCAAACTACATGTGAGTTGAAAAGAGCAACACCACAATGCCTCCGGAAGAAGGAATAGAAGCTAGATCTTTAGAGAGAAGAGAAAGGAGGAGAAAATGACACTTCTACCACCATTGAATTTGAAAATCATGGTTGAATGGAGTTGATGGAGATTCAACAACGAAAAGACTAGCTTGTTATGGAGTTAAGGAAAACATCTCAAAATTACGAGGTGACAACCTGCCACAACAAAAACAATTGATTGCTTGAGAGCAACAAGATATGCAAAACTTCTTTCACCAAGAGGAGGAGGAGAAAACTTGAATCATTTATGACACCATGATAGCAAAAATCCTTAAGAAATGCCTTAGGTGAAATCCAATCCAAGATAACTCCGAGAAAGGAATGATGGGTTTACTTATCTCATTCTTGACAATCTTCCTTCGTGACTCCTCATAATAAATAATTTCATAACACTACCTCAAAAGACAATGGAGAAGGAATTTAATTTAGACATCCAAGATAAAGAACACTTGAGCACCTCCAACAAGAATCTTGAAGAACACCTCGAGAAGAATTACATCCTCAACAAACCACCATGAGGAACCTCCGGAAATGAGAGGATGATAGAAAGAATTGAAGGTTGAAAAAGAACAAGATTGGAGCCTTCCAATGATTTAGATGAAGCTTCGAAAAGAGATATTTGAGCAACTTGAACTGCGGAAAGAAAAGAAGAACCACTTAGAATCAAGAATTAGATATCATGAACAACTCCGGAAGAAGGATTGGAATCTCGAAGCAAAAGGAATAAGATTTATGTTATGCTTATCCTTCATCAAGTTAAATCAATGACAAGCAACGGATTTAGCATACCACTTATTCTTCTTGCAAAGAATTTAAGAAAAAGTGAGATACATCACAAACTTGAAGAAGTCTTGTACGAGAACACCGGTAAGAATTAGAAACTAAAGAGGATAATACAAATGGATTATATAACATGGGAACGAAGAGATCATGATCCACCTAATAGAAAACTTGAACAAAGCACTGAAATAATTGTGATACGAATGAAGAGACAACAACTAATAAGAATTTGAGACCGAAAGCTGAAAGCTGAGAATGAAGAAATCTTCTAAAACGATGGCCTTCTGGAGGATCGAGAAATGAGAACAACTCTGAATGCACCGGATAGGTATGGGAGAAATTACTCATGATCAAAACAATTTGATATGAAAGTATCAAGATGAGATGACAAATCTTCAAGAGAATGGACCGAGATTAAGAGAAACTCTCCTTCGGTCTTCAATACTGATAATAATGATGAGAAGCAACACCATGAATTACTGAGACACTCCGGAACAATGAATAAAGAAAAGGTTGAGCCAATGATGAAAATGATTTAGAAGCGATCTTCGAGAAGGCACATGACTGATGAAATTCATTCTTACGTCATATTGAGAATAACTTGAGGTCATCTCCGGAAAAGATTAGAAGAGCCAGGTAAGATCCTGGGGAAAACCTATGGGTTATGGGCCCACTCAAGGAGATCACGGTTGAAAAAATTGCTTAGGAAGAGAGATTGCACCGGTAGAAATGAAAACTTGAAGAGGTGAGAACCTCAAAATAATTTGGAAGGATTGAAAGAAAACATGAATGACGAAAAACAAGAGATACTTGGACAGAATTCCTACATAGGAGAGCAATTAGAGAATGAAAATGATATGATGAACACCGAGATCTTGAATAGAATCCACCGAGGAAGAACAACAGAACAAGAATTTGAGGATAGATCTTGACATTGAAACTCTTGAGAATCTCCACAAGAAATCACCGGATACAATACAGAAGAAAGATAGTAGAATTATCACATGAATAGAAAAGGCACTTGGATGAGAATTCAATCATTGGAGAAAATGGCGGGAGGTTGGCAAAAAAAAGAAAACTTGGGACAGATGAGACAAACTCCGGAGAAGAATAAGAGGATTGATCTTCCAAATTTTAGAGAGGATTGAATTATCTTGAGGAGGAGCGCACTGGATAAAAAGATTTGATAAGACAACCCGATTGAGCAAAAGAATTATCATTCTCACAGAAATATGAGAACACTTCTTCGGAAAGATATGAAATCACCACTTGACATCGAAGTACCACGAATTACCATATTCAAAACAAAACAAAGGATGAGGCTTACGAAAGAAGCCAGAACAAATGCATAACAGAGATTTCGCTCGATATTTTTGTGGTAAGGTTCGCACGGGCTCGATCGTACATTGGATTGCCATATTGAAATGACGCTCGAATATGCTCCCTAAGCATAGCAAACTACAAGGCTTGACGAAGCATAAATCGAGAATGTCCTCTGTGAGAAAGACCGTGAACAAACGAATCCACTAGATGTCGAACCCCAACCTCACATCATGATCTGTTGGAAGATAGCCTAGGTAACTACTTGAATTCCCACCTAAGAACTTCCAAAAACTTTCTTGATTATTCAATCCGGTGTTGGGGATACAAGGAGGAAATATCCCACACAACTAACAAACCTACACCCCAACTGTATCCATCCTTCAAGACATAACCAGAGGCTTTCGCAAGTCCATCTAACTCAAATCCTCGAAAGCACAACGATACTAACCATGGTGGTGCCACGGACGCCTCCCCAGTACTGGGTGTCTCCGACCTTATCTCACCACAACAAGTATTGAAGCAATTCCGAACACCCTTCGTCCTGAGATACTAAGAAAGCTGAATGATAATGATGTGTCAAGAATTCCCTGGAGCTCAACTCCCCGGAAGAAATCAAGTCAGACATGTGGCACCAAGACAGAACTCCATCACATCGGTATCATATAGTTTCCAAAATATCCGTGTTATCCTAAAAAAATTGAGCGAGAAGAGGAGTAAAATGAAAATTCCTAAGTCGTAATTCCTCACCAGAGCATAGAAGAGGAGTAAAAAGAACCCTACTCTCCGATATAACTAGACTCAAAATAGTTTTTCACTAGAATCGACTCGGCCAAGTTCGATCAAGCAAGGGGGCTCCTAGGTCGGTACAGGCTCTGATACCAACTTGTTACGCCCAAGATTTGATCCTATCCTTATTTTGGCACGAGGGCCTCGACAGGGATAAAAGCGCATCTCATCGTGTTGCAAGAATGGATATCATTACTAGTACATGTAAAGAAGAGATGAGTATATGGAATTGGCTTACACTCTCCACAAGCTACATCAATATCACATCAATACATAACACATTCAAACATCGTACAGAAGAGCAGGGTCCGACTAGGACGAAAACAAACGACAAAACAACATCCATCCTTGCTATCCCAGACTGCCGCCTGGAACCATCCTAGATCGATGAAGAAGAACAAGAATAACTCCAAATCATATCAAGCATCGCTCTCACATGAAAGCACCACATTACCTGTACCTGCAACTGTTGTTGAAGTAAATCATGTCCCGAGACGAGCGCTTGAGCTGGCCCAACTTCTGTTTCAGAGGCGTGAAGTGGCAATTCTTCTCCAGAATCAAAACTGCTTGAGCCGCCGTAATCTGTTCAGATGAGTGGATGATGGTTGGGACCCGTCGGACCCAATGATGAGCTAACTCATTCTTCTACTGCATGCAATGATCCAAATACACAATTGTCATGGGCTGTTTGCACGTTCCTTGATTTTTTTGATGAACTTTGCCTTTAACTTGGCCCAGGAATTAATGGTGTTGGGCGGCAAGCCCTTCAACCACGTGCGAGCCGGCCCTTCCAGCATCATGATAAAATACTTGGCACACACTACATCACTGACGTCTAACATCTCCATTGCCAGCTCATAGCTCTCAATCCATGCCTCCGGAGGCAGATCAGTAGTATAGTTTGGGACCTTGCGAGGGACCTTGAAATCCTTCGGCAGACTTTTGTTCTCTAAAGCTGGCGCCAAGCACGGCACTCCCATAGCCCTGGTGGTTACTCCTGCTCCTACTGAGATAGAAGGTGCCGGTTCTTGATGAGCCGCCGTCATCGCCAGAGCTGCCTCCTCGCGCCGTGCCCTTGCCTGGTCCACCAGAGCCTGAGCATCCAGAATCGCCTGATCGTCTTGCAGCAGGTTCCGGTGTCGGTCACTGCTAAACACCGCTAGCGACTCATAACGCCGGCTGAAGCTGCGGCTGGGGGCGGGGGTTGAGTGCACATGACTCCGGCTGTAGGTGTATTTCTCTTGCTGGGCCATCGCCGTCTGTAGGTATCCAATAGCGTTCATCACCTCTTCTGCGAAGGGTTCCTCATCCGGGATAGGAATCGTACCGAGCCGGGATGCCACTGCCACCATGTTCTCCATCGGGTTTGAATAGTGACCCTCCAACGTTGGAAAAGCCATTGGCGAGGGTTGGTTCCGTCGGGGCGCGTTAGGGCGCTGCTATCGAGCCGTTGGCCGACTCTCTGGTGCTTCCGCGTTCCGTCCCGCCCCTGGCGTGTTAAAAAGATTCCTGGCCTCGAACTGCTCTGGGAGACGGGACTGGTGTCTCATCCGCTAAACTGCCGCCACGGATTGCTGGTCCAGCTCAAGGCGGAAAGTGTTCACCTTAAGGCGTTCTGCCTCTGCGTCCATCTGGGCCTTCAGTATGCTGATCCCTTGTTGGACTTCAGTCATCTGGTCCTTTATCCTTGTGATCTCTATGTTTCGGGTGGCTTATTTTCTGGTGTGACCTCAGTTGCCATCAGGGCCGTGAGCTCGTTCATCAGATCCAGGAGAACTTGAGCCGGCCGTGGGTCAGCCCCCGACTCGGCTTCCCCAGCGGCTATACTGCCCGTGCTTGGCGCTGAACCTGCCATGAAGACTGCCGCATGCATTGGCGGCCTATAGTCCTCCGACTCATGATACTCTGACTCGGGGTAAAGCTCGTCGTAGCCCCCGAGCCTGCCATTGTGAAGCGGGTAGATTCATTCTATCTCTCTGCTCAAAGATCCATTCTCCGAATAGACGAGAGTTTCTTATGACATGGATCCCTCCAGATCCGCGCCTTGAGTAAAACCGACGAAGACATGCTTCCTGCTCGAATTATCACAGGTGGGTTGCATGCGCTGAGCGAGTTGCATGCACCGAGCCGGCTCGACGATGTTGGTGTAGACGTCCAGCGCAGGCGTAGATCCACCGACCTTGCCGATGAATACGTGGATCCCACCGAAGGGGACTCGGAAGCCATACTCGACACAGTCGGCCTCGGGGCCCCAGCCGGCGTCGTCGATGTAGAGCCGGCCGGGGCGACTCTTGTTCATCCTGCCAACAACGTATCCCTCGATCCCTGGAAGATAGACCTTTGAGAACTCAACACCATCGAGCGCTAGCCCCACGGTGGGCGCCAACTGTCGTGATTTTATCACGACAGATGTCCGAGGACTTATGTTCGAGGCCATCGCTAAGGTGATGGACTCAAAGGGGTTGGCTGGGACGAAAGACATGATTTTACCCAGGTTTGGCCCCTCGAGATGAGGTAAAAGCCTACATCCTGCTTGTGTTGTATTGATTGGAGTATCGATTACAAGGGAGCGGATTCGCTTGACCTAGTTCTCGATCGATTGGTTTCTGTCAAAGTCGCCCCGGGTCTCGCCCTTATATAGGAGGCCAAGACCACGAGTTACAAGTCTCATACCGACTCTTACAATGTATCCAACTCTATCTCTATGTCACCTTGCCTTCTTGGGCAAGCCGTCTCCGGGCGGCTTAACCGCCCGGGTCTTCATGTCTTCTTGGTCCGGGCCTCGCCTAGGCCCATCTTAATAAACCGCCATATGTCTCTAGGCCCATCGGCCTTGGTCTGGCTTATGAGCCGCCAAGCGTAACCCCGCCCCACCTGGGCGGGTCTCACCACGGGATTATATCCCCAACAAACAAGGTATATATGATCTACATGTTATTGATGTGTACCTTACTAGCTCTCATTGTAGTGCCTGGGTATTTGATACCGGTTCGGTTGCTCACATTTGCAACTCAAAACAGGAACTACGGAATAGACGAAGGCTGGTGAAGGACGAAGTGACGATGCGCGTGGGAAATGGTTCCATGGTTGATGTGATCGCCGTCGGCATGCTCTCTCTTCGATTACCGTCGGGATTAGTGATGAACCCGAATAATTTTTATTTAGTGCCCGCGTTAAGCATGAACATTATATATGGATCTTGTTTATTGCGAGATGGTTACTCATTTAAGTCTTAGAATAATGGTTGTTCTATTTATATGAGTAATATCTTTTATGGTCATGCACCCAATGTGAGGGGTTTATTCATATTGAACCTTGATAGTGATGATACACATGTTCATAACACGAATGCCAAAAGATGTAGAATTGATAATGATAGTACCACTTTCTTGTGGCACTGCCATTTTGGTCATATTGGTGTAAAATGCATGAGGAAGCTCCATGTTGATGGACTTTTGGAGTCACTTGATTTTGAATCACTTGACACATGTGAACCATGCCTCATGGGCAAGATGACTAAAACGCCGTTCTCTGGAACAATGGAACGGGCGAGTGTTTTGTTGGAAATCATACATACTGATGTGTGCGGTCCAATGAACATTCAGGCACGCAGTGGATATCGTTATTTTCTCACCTTCACTAGTGACTTAGGTAGATATGGGTATATTTACTTAATGAAACACAGGTCTGAAACGTTTGAAAAGTTCAAGCAATTTTAGAGTGAAGTTGAGAATCATCATAACAAGAAGATTAAATTCCTACGATCTGATCGAGGAGGTGAATATCTGAGTTATGAGTTTGGCAGTCACTTAAGACAGTCTGGAATTATTTCACAGTTGACACCACCTAGAACACCACAGCGTATTCGTGTGTCCGAACGTCGTAATCGGACCTTATTAGATATGGTGCGTTCTATGATGTCTCTTGCCGATTTGCCACTATCGTTTTGGGGTTATGCATTAGAGATAGTTGCTTTCACTTAAAATAGGGCACCATCGAAATCCGTTGAGATGATGCCATATGAACTATGGTTTGGCAAGAGGCCAAAGTTGTCGTTTCTTAAAGTTTGGAGATGTGATGCTTATGTCAAAAAGCTTTAGCATGAAAAGCTGGAACCGAAAGCGGAGAAATGCGTCTTCATAGGATACCCGAAAGAGACAGTTGGGTATACCTTCTATCTCAGATCTGAAGGCAAAGTGTTTGTCGCTAAGAACGGAACAATTCTTGAGAAAGAGTTTCTCTCGAAATAATTGAGTGGGAGGAAAATAGAGCTTGATGAGGTTATTGAACTTTTGCTTCAACCTGAGAGTAGCGCAACGCAGAAAGATGTTTCTGTGGAGCCTATGACTGTTGAAGAGGAAGTTAATGATGATTATCATGAAGCTTCGGATCAAGTTACTATTGAACCTCGTAGGTCGACAAGGGCGCGTACTGCTCCTGAGTGGTATGGCAGCCCTGTCTTGGAGGTCATGTTGTTGGACAACAATGAACCTACGAGCTATGGAGGAGAGATGATGGGCCCGAATTCCGAGAATTGGTTAGAGGCCATGAAATCCGAGATGGGATCCATGTATGAAAACAAAATATGGACTTTGGAAGTATTACCTGAAGGGCGAAAGGCCATTTAGAACAAATGGATCTTTAAGAAGAAGACGGACGATGACGGTAATGTCACTGTCTATAAATCTCGACTTGTGGCAAAGGATTTTTCACAAGTTCAAGGAGTTGACTACGATGAGACCTTCTCACCCGTAGTGATGCTTAAGTCCATCAGAATCATGTTAGCAATAGCTGCATATTTCGACTATGAAATTTGGCAGATGGATGTCAAAAATAGCATTCCTCAATGGTTTCCTTGAGGAAGAGTTGTATATGATGCAACCAGAAGGTTTTGTCGATCCATAGAATGCTGACAAAGTTTGCAAACTCCAGCGATCCATTTATGGACTGGTGCAAGCATCTCAGAGTTGTAATAAGCGCTTTGACGAGGTGATCAAAGCATTTGGGTTTATACAAGTTTATGGAGAAGCTTGTATTTACAACAAAGTGAGTGGGAGCTCTATAGCGTTTCTAATATTATATGTGGATGACATATTGCTGATTGGAAACAATATAGAAATGCTAGAAAGCATGAAGGAATATTTGAACAAGAGTTTTTCAATGAAGGACCTAGGAGAAGCTGCTTTCATCTTAGGTGTTAAGATCTCTAAAGATAGATCGAGATGCTTGATAGCACTTTCACAAGGCACATACCTTGATAAAGTTTTGAAGAAGTTCAAAATGGACCAGTCCAAGAAGGGGTTATTGCCTGTGTTACAAGGTGTGAAGCTGAGTAAGACTCAATGCGCAGTGACTGCAGAAGATAGAGAGAAGATGAGTGTCAACCCCTTGCTTCAGCCATAGGCTCTATCATGTATGCGATGTTGTGCACAATACCCGTTGTCAGCCTTGCCATAAGTATGGCCGGAAGGTTTCAAAGTGATCCTGGAATGGAGCACTGGACGGAGGTCAATAATATCCTTAAGTACCTGAAAAGGACTAAGGAAATTTTTCTTGTTTATGGAGGTGATCAAGACCTCGTCGTAAAGGGTTACGTCGATGCAAGCTTTGACACTGATCCGGATGACTCTAAGTCACAAACCGGATACGTATTTATTCTCAACGGGGGAGCGGTAAGCTGGCGCAGTTCCAAGCAAAGCGTGGTAACCGATTCTACATGCGAAGTAGAGTACATCACATCCTCGGAGGCAGCGAAGGAAGGTGTCTGGATGAAGCAGTTCATGACAGATCTTGGAGTAGTGCCCAGTGCACTAAATCCAATGACTCTGTTCTGTGACAACACTGGTGCCATTGCTCTGGCCAAGGAACCAAGGTTTCACAAGAGGACCAGACACATAAAGCGACGCTTCAATTCCATCCGCGATTACATCAAGGAGAAGGACATAAATATTTGCAAAGTGCACACGGATCTGAATGTTGCAGACCCATTGACTAAACCTCTTCCGAGCGCTAAACACGATCAACACCAGAACTACATGGGTGTTCGATTCATTACAATGTAAATCACATAGTGATGTGAACTAGATTATTGACTCTAGTGCAGGTGCAAGACTATTGGAAATATGCCCTAGAGGTAACAAATAAAGTGTTTATTACTATATTTCCTTGTTCATGATAATTGTTTATTATCCACGCTATAATTGTATTGATTGGAAACACATTGCATGTGTGGATATATAGACAACACTTTGTCCCTAGTGTGTCTCTAGTAGACTAGCTCGTTGATCAAAGATGATCAAGGTTTCCTAGCCATTAACATGAGATGTCATTTGATAATGGGATCACATCATTAGGAAAATGATGGGATGGACAAGACCCAAACTATAGACGTAGCATATGATCGTGTCAGTTTATTGCTATAGTTTTCTGCATGTCAAGTATATGTCCCTATGACCATGAGATCATGCAACTCACGGACACCGGAGGGGTGCCTTGTGTGTATCAAATGTCACAACGTAACTAGGTGACTATAAAGGTGCTCTACAGGTATCTCTAAGGGTGTCTGCTGGGTTGGCATGGATCAACATTGGGATTTGTTACTCCATGTGACGGAGAGGTATCTCAGGGCCCACTCGGTAATACAACATCACAATAAGCCTTGTATTACGGAACAAGTGTGACTAAGTGTTAGCCACGGGATCTTGTATTACGGAACGAGTAAAGAGACTTGCCGGTAACGAGGTTGAACCAGGTATAGAGATACCAATAATCGAATCTCGGGCAAGTAACATACCGAAGAACAAAGGGAACATCATACGAGATTAACTGAATCCTTGACATAGAGGTTCGACTGATAAAGATCTTTGTAGAATATGTAGGAATCAATATGGGCATCCAGGTCCCACTATTGGTTATTGACCGTAGAGGTGTCTCGGTCATGTCTACATAGTTCTCGAACCCGCAGGGTCCACACACTTAAGGTTCGGTGAAGTTTCAGTGGTATAGAGTTATGTATGGTGGTTACCAAAGGTTGTTCGGAGTCCTGGATGAGATCCCGGACGTCACGAGGAACTCCGGAATATTCCGGAGGTAAAGATTGATATATATATATAAGTGGTGTTTGAACTCCGGAAAAGTTTTGGGCATTTCCGATAGTGTACCGGGAGTGACCAATGGGTTCCGGGGACCACCAAGTGGGGCCCACATACCCCAAGGGGCCACATGGGCCTTAGAGGTGGTGCACCAGCCCCTGGTGGGCTGGGCAAGCCAGCCAAAGAGGCCCTATGCGCATGGAGAAGGAGATAGAGTAGGGGCCTAGTTTGGGAAGGAGTCCCACTTGGAATCGACCTCCCTTGTGGGAGGTGGACTCCTCCCCCTTGCTTCGGCCGAACCTCTCCTTGGAGGAGAGGCTAGGGCTGCCTCCTCTCCCCTCCCTCCCATACATACTATAGGATTTTGAGGGCAGCCCTAACCCTATTTTTTCAAGTGCTGCCCTCTTCTTCCTCTAGATCGTTTTCTACTCTAGATCGGTTTTCAGCAGTGCTTAGGCGAAGCCCTACTGGAATTGCTCCACCACCATCGCCGTAACGCCGTTACGCTACCGAATAACTCGTCTAACTCTCCGCTCCCTCTTGCTGGATCAAGAAGGCGCAGATCTTCACTGAGCTGCACGTGTGCTGAACGCGGAGGTGCCATCCGTTCGGTACTTGATCGGGAGTTCGTGGGATGGCTTGCGATTTGGATCGCAGAGACGTACCACTACATCAACCATGTTCTTTAACGCTTCCGCTTAGTGATCTACAAGGGTACGTAGATCCAATCTCTCCTCTCATAGATGCTCATCTCCTAGATTGATCTTGGTGAAAATGTTGGAAATTTTTTGTTTCCCATGCAACGTTCCCCAACAGTTTGTTGCACTGGCGAAAGTTGTGCGGTACTACAAAGTCTTGCAAAAGTGGAAGGGTGAGAGTGTTTATAATCCATGGCTCAACATTAGTCATAAAGAACTCACATACTTTTTGCAAAATTCTATTAGTCATCGAAGCAAAGCATTAAATGCATGCTCCTAGGGGGGAGGTTGGTAGGAGTTAACCATCGCGCGCCCCCGACCCTCACACAAAGGTCGACAATCTATAAACAAGTCATGCTCTGACTTCCTTACATAGCGGTTCACCATACGTGCATGCTATGGGAATCACAAACCTTTACACAAGTATTTTTACCAAATCACAATTTACTTCCTAACATGTCTCTCAACATTACCATCTTTATATCTCAAAACTTTATGCAAGGAATCAAACTTCTCATAAATACTCAATGCACTTAATATGGAAGTTTTTATTATATCCCTTTTGGATGCCTATCATATTAGGACTAAATTCATAACCTAGACCAATTACCATGCTGTTTTTAGGAACTCTCAAAATAATATAAGTGAGTTACTAGAGTTCAGGTATTTCTATAAAACGAAAATACCACCGTGCTCTAAAAGATATAAGTGAAGCATATAGAGCAAAATTGCCAACTCAAAAGATATAAGTGAAGCACAAAGAGTATTTTAATAAATACATGATTCAGCATGTCTCTCTCAAAAGATGTTTGCATCAAGGATTATTTTGGCAAACTAACAAGCAAAGGCTCATATCATACAAGACGCTCCAACAAAACACATATCATGTGGTGAATAGAAATATAGCCTCAAGTAAATTTACCGATGGATTGAAGACGAAAGAGGGGATGCCTTTCGGGGAATCCCCAAGCTTAGGATATTTTGCATCCTTGAATATGACTTGGGGTGCCTTGGGCATCCCCAAGATTAGGCTCTTTCCACTCCTTATTCCATAGTCCATACAATCTTTACCCAAAACTTGAAAACTTCACAACACAAAACTTAACACAAAACTCGTGAGATCCATTAGTATAAGAAAATAGATCTACACTTTAGGTACTTTTGTGAACTCATGATTTATTGATATTGGTGTTATACCTACTGTAATACAACTTCTCCATGGCTCATACCACATGATACAACCCATAGATTCATCAAAATAGGCAAACAACTCAAAGAAAACAGAATTTGTCAAAAACAGAACAGTCTGTAGCAATCTAGAAACTTCGTATACTTATGTAACTCAAAAAATTCTGCAAAATTAGTAAAATATGGGAAATTTATAAATAAATCTTGTGTAACAATGTCAGATCAATTAGGGTCTCTAAAAAAATTAGAAAATTCCTGGACTGAGCGCAAAAGTTTCCGTTTTTCAGCAAGATCAAATCAACAACTAACATAGGTCACCCCAAAGTTTTTACTTGGCTCAAACACTAATTAAAACACCAAAAAAAATTAATATAGAATTAATAATATGGTAAACACTAAAAAACAGAAGCAAAAATAGAACACAAGAATAAAATTGGGTTGCCTCCCAACAAGTGCTATTGTTTAACGCCCCTAGCTAGGCATAACGATTTCAATGATGGTCACATAAAAAGTAGTAATTGAAATATGAAAAAGTGCATAATGAATAGCATGAAAAACACATTTAAGTATAACCCACTTCATATGCATTGGGATTTTGTGAACAAACAATTTATAGGAATAAGAATCAACTAGCATAGGAAGCCAAAACAAGCATGACTTCAAAACTTTGAACACATAGAGTGGAAACTTGATGTTATTGCAATTCCTACAACCATATGTTCATCCCTCATAATAATTTTTAGTAGCATCATTAAGGAATCTCACAATATAACTATCACATAAAGGATTCTTTTTATGATCAATTATAGCATACGTGTCATCACCAAAACTTGGGGAACAAAAAAATTCAACTTCATCAAGCATAGCATCCCCAAGCTTATGGTTTTGCATATCATTAGCATCATGGATATTCAGAGAATTCATACTAACAACATGGAAATCATGCTTTTCATTCAGGGAGATATCATGAATCACCTTATAATTTTCTTCTTTCAAAACTTCATAAAAAAATTCATGTTTTTCAAGCAAAACTTCATAGAGATAATCAAGTGCACTCAACTCACTAGCAATTGGTTCATCATAATTTGGTCTTTTGACAAGATTACCAAGTGGATGAGGATCCATACCAATAGATATTTAGCAAGCAAAGATGCAAGCAAATAGAAGGGATATGGCAACACAAGCAAACATAGCAAACAAGAGACCTGACGAGAAAAAGACAAACAAAAAGAAAGGGTGAATAAAATGGCAAATTGGTGAAGTGGGGGAGAGGAAAACGAGAGGCAAAAGGCAAATAGTGTGAATGCAAGAGATGAGTTTGTGATGGGTACTTGGTAGGCTTGATGTGTATCCTCCCCGACAACGGCGCCAAAAATCCTTCTTGCTACCTCTTGAGCATGCGTTGGTTTTCCCTTGAAGAGGAAAGGGTGATGCAGCAAAGTAGATAAGTATTTACCTCAGTTTTTGAGAGTCAAGGTATCAATCCAGTAGGAGGAACAAGAAAGTCACCAATGGATGCACCTACACAAATAATCAAACTCTTGCACCCAGTTATATAAAGGGCTTGTCAATCCCTTCACGATTATTTGCAATGATTAGATCCGATAGATATAGATGTAACGATTGTGGAAAGTAAAAGGTAAATAAATTGCAGCAAGTATAGATATGAAAATATATGATGGAAAATAGACCCGGGGGGCGATAGGTTTCACTAGAGGCTTCTCTCTTGAAGGCAAACATCATGGTGGGTAAACACATTACTATCATGCAATTGATAGAAAAGCGAATAATCATGTAGTTATCCAAGGCAATGATCATGCATATAGGCATCATGTCCGTATCAAGTGGACCGAAATGATTTTGCATCTACTACTATTACTCCACACATCGACCGACTCCTGCCTACATCTAGAGTATTAAGTTCATGAAGAACAGAGTAACACATTAATAAAGATGACATGATGTAGAGGGATAAACTCAAGCAATATGATGAAAACCCCATATTGTTACCCTTGATGGCAACAATACAATACATGCCTTGCTACCCCTACTATGTTACTTGTTGAGGACACCGCACGATTGAACCCAAAACCAAGGACTTCTCCTATTGCAAGAATTTCCAATCTTGTTAGCCAAACCAAACCAATAACTCGAAGAGACTTGCAAGGATATGACTTCATGCATATAAGAATTTAGAGGAGATTCAAATACGATTCATGGATAATCTGAACATAAACTCACAATTCATCGGATCTTGACAAACACTCCACAAAAGAGGATTACATCAGATAGATCTCCATGAAGATCATGAAGAACATGGTATTGAAGATAAAAGAGAGAGAATAAGCCATCTAGCTACTAGCTATGGACCCTTAGGTCTATGGTGGACTACTTACGCATCATCGGAGGGGCAATGGAGTTGATGTAGATGCCCTTCATGATCGAAACCCCCTTCGGCAGATTACCGGGAAAGGCTCCAAGATTGTATCTCTTGGGAACAGAGGCTTCCCATGGCGGAAAAGTATGTGTGTGGGTCTTTTTGATGTTGCAGGAATATTTGGGTATTTATAGGCCAAAGAATAGGGTTAGGAGACCTTCCAGGAGGAGGGTAGGGGGAGGAGGTAGGAGGGCAGCCGCAACACAAGCCACAGCGCAACCCTTCCTCCCTCCTCGATTGCTTCTCCTCTAGTAGATTGGTTCGACACCACCACCGCCACGCCGTCGTGCGGTCGGAGAACCCATCTACCTTTCTGCTCCCTCTTGCTGGATCATGAAGGGGGAGATCATCATCGAGCTAGATGTGTGTTGAACACGGAGGTGCCGTCCGTTCAGCACTTGATCGGGAGTTCGCGGGACGCTTGTGATTTGGATCGCGAAGATGTTGGACTACATCAACCGCGTTTCTTAACGCTTCCGCTTAGCGATATACAAGGGTATGTGGATCCGATTTCTCCTCTCATAGATGCTCATCTCCTAGATTGATCTTGGTGAAGTGTAGGAACTTTTTTGTTTCCCATGCAACGTTCCCCAACAAATACACGCGTCAGCACAATGTCCAGGAGGTCGTGCGTGCTGGACACGGTGTCTTCGTCCATCCAGGAGACACCGGTCTCCAGCGCCTCCACCACCTTGCGAAAGAAGTTGAGGTAGCCTCCGTCACCGTGCGCGCATGGCAACGCGGTGGCTTCCCCGAAGAACCGGCACACTACACCAACCATGCACCAGGCAATGTACATGTACTACTCGGTGCGCTGCGGCTTCAACATCTTTGCATGCACCACCTCATACTAGGTGGCCTGCACGGTGTCAGCTGCCCGCTTGACCTGGGCCTGAAGGGACACCAACTCCACCTTGGCCTCCTCCTCGCCCCTGAGCACGGTCTTGAGGGAGGCCTCGATGCTCGCCAAATGGACCCTCAACGCGTCCGGTTCCTCCTGGAGCTCGTCGAGCTTGCGCCTTTTAGGCACATGCGCCCTAGGAGGAGGAAATTTTAAGAAAGGGGGTGGGTTACAGAACACTCACTCTTCTATCATGGCCTAGCGCTGACATGCTTGGGCAGGCCTCGAAGGCCCTCCGCCGCCACCTCCAGAGGCCGGTGGTGGAGCCGAAGACCTCGTGCGCTTCACCACACCTTCAGCACTCCCACATACGCCATGGGGGGTAAGGGAAGAGAGGAAGATGAGGAAGATATCTTTGGGAGGATGGGGAGCAAGAAGGCGCATCAGGATGGCAAGACCCCTAGGGCGGGGTGGATTTATAGGCGTAACCGTTGCCCACGGGGCGTCGTGGGGAAGTGGAGGCGCGGTGCGCACCTCAGGCGCCACATGACAGACTTGGTCGGCGTGCAGCCCTGCATCACGTCGCTTCATCTGCCCTCGTCGGGTCACATCCGCGTGGCCCGAGGAGTGAAGATACAAGGAGACACGATGTATTCAAGGAAGGGCAATGATGGCCTGTGCGTCGCGCAGGCTTTGCGTCAGCCTGACTCGGGGCGCTTCCCGATGTCTTCGGGGAGCGAAGGCACTCACGCCTCATTATGCTCCATGCACCAGGACGGGCTCGCAGGCGATTGGGGGCCACGATGCTCAGGTTGGTTTCTTCATGTAGGATCGAGAGGGGCGTGTCTAGAGGTGGGGGTTGAATAGATTACCACTAGTAATTTAAAACCTAACTTTTTCCCAAGTTGTTTGGTTGGCAGATTTTATTAGTTTTAACAAGTCTATCAAGTCTAACAGCCATACACATGCATGTCTACAAATATGGCAGCGGAAGGTAAAGACGTTGCACATGTAAGTAAAGAGATGGGATAGGAAGATCAAATGCAATAGGAGACGCAAAGATTTTTCCCGTCGTTCCGATAGGTGGTGGTATCGTATGTCCATGTTTATGGAGTCTTCAACCCACAGATGGTAACGGTCGCAAGAGTCCACGGAGGGCTCCACCCATAAGGGTCGACAAAGTAGAAACCTTGACTATTCCATGCGGCTTCCGTCCACGAAGGACTAGCCTCACTATGGGTAGATCTTCACAAAGTAGGCGATCTCCTTGCCCTTACAAACTTCTTGGTTCACTCCACAACACGAAGTAGGAGGCTCCCAAGCGAAACCTAACCAATCTAGGAGGCACCACCCTCCAAAAGGTAATAGGCTCGGTAATGACGATGGACTCCTTGCTCTTGTGCTTGAAGATGATAGAATCCTCAACACACAATCTCTCTCTCACAGATTTGGCTTGGTAGAAGAGCTGCGATTGGTGGAAAGCAACTTGGGGAGGCTAGACATCAAGATCCATATGGTTGGAGTGGAAGATCTTGACCTCAACACAAGGGTAGGTGGTTCTCTATCAGAAAACTGAGTAGGATAGGTATGGAATAGTTCTGAGTGCTTCTCTTTCGAGTGGGTGGTGAAGGGGTATATATAGGCATCCCCCAAAATCCAACCGTTACACACAACAAGTCAGACTCGGTGACACTGATGTGAAAATCTCGGTGGTACCGAAGTGACAAAAAGTGGCAACTTTTGAATCTTGGATAAACCGATATACAATTCTCGGTTGCACCGACAAGGTGACCAATGGTCAGATTTACCAGTCTCGGTGATGCCGATTCACCATTCTCGATCGGACCGAAAATGAGAACTTGCATAAGATAAAGTTGGCAACCCAACTCGGTGGCATCGAGTGAAGTGTCGGCTGTATCGAAGTGTTAGGGTTTGGCTGAGTCTGTCTAGGGTTTGGAACTCGGTGGCACCGGGATAGGAATGTTGGTGGCATGGATTTGGCATATTTGGCTTAGGATAGACTTTGGTGGGAGAGTTTGTGGATGTTTTGGTGACTATCAGTTGTGCACCTTTGAGCATATTGTTCACCATCAAAACTTTACCCACTTTTAATAGTACTGGCTTCCCTATAGATTGAAGGTGATTTCTCACAAATGTAAAATGTAGAGTCCTCTTCCTTGAAGCTTGTCCAATCTATTTCCTTGCATCTTGGGGTAATTCCATGATCTCCTCAACCCTTTTTGCCAACTCAATTCTTCATGGACTAATATCTGAAATATACTAGATAGAGGTGTTAGTCCAAGAGACAATGTATGTTGTCATGAATTATCGAAACCACCAAGGGAGCATGTTGTGCTTTCAATCGCCCCCTTTTTGGTAATTGATGACAACATACAATCAAAGCTTCAATTAAAGATCTGCATGAATGCAATGAAGACTTTGAGAAACACATGACTAAGATTTGCTCCCCCTAAATGTTTGCAGTCCTTTAAAGGATAGTTGCTTTGGAATGCATGGACACACATATGAATGAAAGGGATATAGGAGTCATGTGTATCTTGGCTATATGCATCAATATATGTGATTTAAATGTATATCCTTGATCAAGACTTCACTCTTGCAAACAATATGTGCAAGAAGCAAGAGATCATGTTGATCAAAGATATGATGCATATACTTACCTTCAGTTCTTGAGCATTCTAGTGGTAGAGACACACTTGAGAAAACAATGATAGGAAACACAACATTATTCTACTAGAAAAAAGCAATAGAACTAAAATAGTACGCTCCGCATCTTGGTAATACATCCTCTCCCCCTGAATCTTAGCATGTAGATATTGGGATTGGATAGGGTGAGAAAAGTAATCCCCCTACATTGTTGTTCTTCTCCTTGATCATATAAGTGTGAACTTTTGAAATTTTCTTCTCCCCCTAAATCATATCTCCCCCTTTGCACAACCATGTGACTCTCCCTTTAGCTTTGATATTCTCCCCCTTTGGCATAAAATACCAAAAAGGATAAACTCTTGGGAGTAGTGATAGGGATCATTGACAAGGAAGGGATCATGGAGATCAAGGGTCATTGAAAATAGGGTTCAATGAAAGACTAAGGGAATCTTGAATGTAAGTTCTCTCCCTTTGGAAAATTTGAGGTTTCTTCTCCTTGGAGCTAGGGATCCCTGAATAAAGAATTTCTCCCCCTAAGAGTTGTTTGTTCTTCTCCCCCTAAAGAGATTTTTCTTAGAGAAGGGATCATGGAAGGAACAAGATTACCATAAGAACTGAAAACAAATAAACTATATCATGAAAACATAAAATCTAAACACAAGGAAAATCGGTGACTCCGAGATGGATAAGTCAGTGAAACCGAGATTGTGTAGTGCGGCTTATCTGCAAGTTTGGTAGAGCCGAGTTATCTAAATCGGTGACTCCGAAAGGTAAACCAAATTTCTGTTTCGAGAGAGACAAATGAAACTGTTTTAAAAGAAAATGCGAAAAATTTACAGAGGTCATCAAATAGATAAGATTTGAGTGGTTACGAGAGATCATACAATAAGATAGCAAACCACACAAGTTTATTAACTAAATGATGGGCGGTGACTAGATCACCTATATTAGAGTATATTGACTTAGGAGCCAAGCAAGAATACTTGATCATAGGTCATGCTCATCGTTTAAGCTCAAAATGGGGTTACCATTTTTCTATTAAGCATTTTGATGTCTTCATATCACTTCAATTGCTTTAGCCCATGACTTAGAGTAAAGCCTTTTCTAGGATATGAGTACATACCTTTGAATGATGTTGATGACACTGTTCGTAGGTGAACTTGTTGAGGATGCTTGAGGTAGATGAAGATCATCTTGAGTTTGGAGAAATCCTTCTTGTTCTAGAACTCTCATCACCTACAAAGGTTAGTCATACAAGGAAGAATAGTTTATATATCGAATTGACCTGACTCTACTTAAGATTTTCAATTAAGGTCAAGTATATGTCAAGGATATTTTTGTTGTCTTCTTCCATCCATCATCAAGAGGGGTTGTGGATACTTGGTAATGACAAGATTGCTTATGATTGGAGTTGATGGCAATCTTGTGGAAGGAAGTTCTTCCAAGTACCTACAAAAGGTTAGATTCAATACAAGCATAGATTTCCATGGCATATGATAGTGAGTTATGAGAACATGGAGATAATAGTAAAGCTCATGCCCTTGCTTGCAACCGAGTGAGTCTAGCTCAAGTTTTAAGCATCAATGATGTTTAACTCACTCCTCAAATGACAAAATGTCTTCTCATCAAGTGACTTGGTGAAGATACCGGACAATTGTTTGTTAGTACGAACATGATTAAGATTGATATCTCCTTTGGCAACATGATCACGAATGAAATGACGTCGAACTGGAATATGCTTGGTTCGAGAATGTTGCACAGGATTATGTCCAATTTTAATAGCACTTTCATTGTCACAAAGTAATGTAATGTTTTTAACATGAATACCATAATCCTTAAGCGCTTGTGTCATCCATAGTAATTGCGCACAACAAGATCCAGCATCAATATACTTAGCTTTTGCAGTAGATAGATATATCGAGTTTTGTTTCTTGGAGGACCAAGACACAAGAGATCTACCTGAAAATTGACAAGTACCCGAGGTGGATTTTCTATCAACCTTGTCACCAGCATAGTCCGAATCGGAATAGCCAACAAGATTAAGAGAAGATCCCTTGGGATACCAAATGCCAAAGTTTGGCGTTTGTATCAAGTATCTCACAATACGTTTCACAGCCAAAAGATGACACTCTTTAGGTGCGGCTTGATATCTAGCACACATGCAAACACTAAGCATAATATCAGGACGGGATGCACATAGATATAATAATGAACCAATCATAGATCGATAAACCTTTTGATCAACCAATTCATCTTCTCTGGTCAGGTCAACATGTCCACTAGTGGGCATAGGAGTTTTCATACCTTTGTAGTCCTGCATGTTGAACTTCTTGATTAAGTCCTTGGTATACTTAGTTTGAGAGATGAAAGTTCCTTCTGTTGATTGCTTGATTTGCAATCCAAGAAAGAATTTCAGCTCACACATCATAGACATCTCATACTTCTCGGACATCAAGCTTCCAAATCTTTTACTAAATTGAGGGTTACTCGAACCAAAGATAATATCATCCACATAGATTTGGCACACAAATAATTCTCCATTAACTCTCTTAGTGAACAAGGTTGCATCAATTTTACCAAATTCAAACCCTTTTTCGATGAGAAACTTCGTTAAGCATTTATACCAAGCACGAGGGGCTTGCTTAAGACCATAATTAGCTTTGTGAAGCTTGTAAACATGATTAGGTTTCTTAGGATTCACAAAACCAGGTGCTTGCTTAACATAAACTTCTTCCTATATTTCACCATTTAAAAAGGCACTTTTGATGTCCATTTGGTAAAGTGTGATATATGGTGATTAGCATAAGCAAGAAGAATACGAATATCTTCAAGTCTAGCAACGGGGGCATAAGTCTCACCATAGTCCATACCTTCGACTTGCGTATATCCTTGGGCTACGAGACGAGCCTTTGTGCGTACGACATGACCATCTTCGTCTTGTTTGTTCCGAAACACCCATTTGTTCCGATGATGTTGTGCTCATCTTCGGGTTTCTCCACGAGTGTCCACACTTCGTTCCTCTCAAAGTTGTGGAGCTCTTCATGCATCGCGTTCACCCAATCCGCGTCTTCAAGAGCTTGTTCTACCTTTAAAGGCTCAATGCTAGAGATGAAACAATAATGCTCACAAAAGTTAGCTAGACGTGTTTTAGAGCGAGTGATTCTCCCTGTTTGTATATCACGAAAGATATGGTTTAGGGGATGGTTCTTGGTCACTTGAGCTCGAACTCGGGTTAACTTTCGATTGTTGGATGGAGGAGCTTCTTCTTCTTCTTCATCATCTCATTCATTTTCGTTCTTGTTGAAGGTGTCGTTCCCTTGAGGTGGTGGTGAAGGTGGTTGTGGTGGATCTTCATGATGTACTTCCTCTTCTTCAACATCTTGTCATGTACCACTTGTGTATGCCTCCATGTCGTGTTGATGTACACCTTGATGTGAAGTGGGGGATTCCACTTGAGTTGATGAAGTACTCTCCTTCACCTCCATGGGACGAATCTTGCCGATGGGTAGATCAAGTATGGATTCTGAAGGATCCTTATCACGTACATCATTTGGCAATTGTTCGACTTGCGAACCATTAGATTCATCAAACTTCACATCTACCGTATCTTCAACTTTTCAAGTGAAGTTGTTGTAGACACGATAAGTGTGAGAGTTCGACCCGTAACCAAGTAGGAATCCTTCATGAGATTTAGGAGCAAATTTAGTATGACGATGCTTATCAAGAATGTAGCACTTTGAGCCAAATACCCGAAAGTATCCGACTTGGTTTTTTTTACCGGTGAGTAGCTCGTATGCCGTTTTACCGATAAGCTTGTGCAAGTAAAGTCGGTTTGTGGCATGACATGCTATTTCAATGGCTTCTTCCCAAAAGTGTCTTGGTGTCTTGTATTCGTCAAGCATCATTCTTTCCATCTCAATAAGTGTCCGGTTCTTCCTCTCAACAACTCCATTTTGTTGAGGTGTGTACGTAGCCGAGAACTCATGTGAGACACCTTCTTTGTCAAGAAAGGTATCCACATGGGTGTTCTTGAACTCTGATCTATTATCCCTCCGAACCTTCTTGATCTTCCGCTCAAACTGATTTTATGCTTTGCGAGCGAAGTTCTTGAAGATCTTTTGAACCTGCGACTTATCATCAAGAAAGAATACACATGTAAATCTGGAAAAATCATCAACTATAACTAGACCATAGGAATTTCCACCGAGACTCTTGTAAGCATTGGGACCAAAAAGATCCATGTGAAGCAACTCGAGTGGTCTCCTAGTAGTCATGATATTCTTAACGGGATGACTTCCACCTACTTGCTTTCTAGCTTGACAAGCACTACAAAGTCTATCTTTGTCAAAGATAACATCTTTAACTCCAAGTATATGATCACCTTTGATTAGCTTATCTAGATTTCACATGCCTACATGTCCAAGTCTTCTATGCCAAAGCCAACCTTTAGAAGATTTTGCAATTAAACAAGTGCGAGGCTTGGATCATTTAGTGAAATCAACAATCTATAGATCACCTCTAGGAAACCGATAAAGACCATTTTATGATTATCTTGGTGAAACACTGGGCAATCGACTTTCGTAAATAAAACATTGAAACCAAAGTCGGCAAGTCTAGAAACGGAAAGAAGATTGTAGCCAAGGGATTCAACACGAATGACGTTTTGAATTGAGCTATCATGAGATATGTCCACCTTACCAAGGCCAAGTACCTTACCCTTAGAGTTGTCTCCAAAGCTCACGTACCGTCGAGGACCTTGATTAGGCGTGATCTCTTGGAACATGTCTCTATCACCAGTCATATGATCCGTACATCCACTATTAAGAATCCACTCTTTTCCTCCGGACATGTAGTCTCTAAAGTTTGCCATAAGACTCAGATTCTTCATGATCTTCTCATACCGATGTCGAACAACTCATCTTCTTCATAGTAGCCATGTTCCACATTGTCATCATCAAGTGGGAAATCCTCATCATAAAGAACAAGGGATTCGTTAGAATAGTGATCATGACAATGTTCAAGTTTATGAATGCGAATGGCTTCAAAGATAATGTTGTTGATAGTGGTGACATCTCCTTTAGCACGCATAAGATCATGGAGCTCAAATAGGCATTTATCAAAGTTTGGATCACTAGGCTTCATTTTGTGAAAAGCAACGGTTTTATGAAGAATTTTATCAATATTTCCTAAGGAAAGATTTGGATATCGTTTCTCCAAATCATTCCATAAGGTGTAGGCACATGCAAAGTTCTTCATTTGAGAAAGCACGAATCTTGGTAAACCTCTAACAATAAGATTGACAACTATTAGGTTACCAAGCATGTTAATTTCCTCTGCGTGTGTGGGATGCAATTCATCAATGGGGAGCACATAGGGTTTTTCAATTTATTCAGTTAAATGGAATCTATCTAATAGATCAATCATGGCATTCTTCCATTGACTATAGTACTCTCCATCAAGAATGGGCACTCTACAACTCAAACTGTCTACTCCAGGCACATCCATCTTCCTCCACGCAGATTTTAATAGATTTAACAACTCTAGCAAGTCTAACAGCCCTACACATGCATGTCTACAAATATGGCAACAGAAAGTAAATAAATTGCACATGTAAGTAAAGAGATGGGATAGGAAAATCAAACACAATAGGAGACACAAAGATTTTTCCTGTGGTTCTGATAGGTGGTGCTATCATACGTCCACGTTTACAAAGTCTTCAACACACGAAGGGTAACTGTCACGAGAGTCCACGGAGGGCTCCACCCATAAGGGTCCACGAAGTAGCAACCTTGACTATTCCATGCGGCTTTCGTCCACGAAGGACTGCCTCACTATGGGTAGATCTTCACGGAGTAGGTGATCTCCTTGCCCTTACAAACTTCTTGGTTCACTCCACAACATGAAGTAGGAGGATCCCAAGAGACACCTAACCAATCTAGGAGGCACCACCCTCCAAAAGGTAATAGGCTCGGTAATGACTATGAACTCCTTGCTCTTGTGATTCAAGATGATAGACTCCTCCACACACAATCTCTCTCTCATAGATTTGGCTTGGTACAAGAGATGGGTTTGGTGGAAAGCAAGTTGGGGAGGCTAGAAATCAAGATCCATATGGTTGGAGTGGAAGATCTTGACCTCAACACAAGGGTAGGTGGTTCTCTCTCAGAAAACCGAGTAGGATAGGTATGTAATAGATCTGAGTGCTTCTCTTTCGAGTGGGTGGTGGTGAAGGGGTATATATAGGCATCCCCAAAAATCCAACCGTTACACAATAAGTCAGACTCGGTGACACCGATGTGTAAATCTCGGTGGTACCAAAGTGACAAAAAGTGGCAACTTTTGAATCTCGGATGGACCGATATACAATTCTCGGTTGCACCGACAAGGTAACCAACGGTCAGATTTACCAGTCTCGGTGACGCCGATTCACCATTCTCGGTCGGACCGAAAATGAGAACTTGCCTAACAGAAAGTTGGCAACCCAACTCCATGGCACCGAGTGCAGTGTCGGCTACAACGAAGTGTTAGGGTTTGGCTGAGTCTGTCTAGGGTTTGGAACTCGGTGGCACAGGGATAGGAATGTTGGTTGCACCGATTTGGCATATTTGGCTTAGGACATACTTTGGTGGGAGAGCTTGTGGATGTTTTGGTGACTATCACTTGTGCACGTTTGAACATATTGTTCACCATCAAAACTTTACCCCCTTTTAATAGTATTGTCTTTCCTATAGACTCAAAGTGATTTCTCACAAATGTAAAATGTAGAGTCCTCTTGCTTGAGGCTTGGCCAACCTATTTCCTTGCATCTTGGGGTAATTCCACGATCTCCTCAACCCATTTTGCCAACTCAATTCTTCATGGACTAATATCTGAAATATACTAGATAGAGGTGTTAGTCCAAGAGACAATGTATGTCACGCCCAAGATGCACGCCTATCCACTTTAAGACACGAGGGCCTCACAAGGGATAGATGCGCATCTTGCCATTAGCAAGAATAGTATCATCACAACATACAATACTAAAAGAGATGAGTATACAAGAATTGGCTTACACTGGCCACATGCTAACTTACAATGTCACTCAAATCATAATATCAAGTTTAACACAGGGTCCGACTAAGGACGGAATCAAACGATAAAAGCGGTTGTGAATGATACTATCAAGCTATCCCAAAGATCACGACCAGGTCCTCTACTCATCCGGATACGTCACGTACATCCTGCCTCTTTGTTCATCATTTTCCACTGCAGCTGGGTGAGATCATCCTGCACGAACTCATCTGAACCTGTACCTGGAGTGTTGTAGTAGACTGTGAGCCACAGCGGACTCAACTATCATGTGCCCGGGTACCGAGACTATTCAAGCTTAAGGTTGGGAAGTGGTAAGTGTTTGGTTTGCAGCAGCACTAAGCATATATGGTGGCTAACCTATGTAACATGGAAATAAATATGAGTGGCCTACGGTGAGCGATCGATTCTAGTATGACCTCTATGAGATCCTGAACACTTACTTATGTCAAACACAACCCCACCGTGTTCTCTCTCGGATCATGTTCACGAGCAGAGACGATCACGGTTACTCACACAATTGGTGTATTTTAATTAGAGTTTACTTCAAGTTTACTAGAACCGGGTGTTAAACAAATATCCAAGTTGCCACATAACCGCGGGCACGGCTCTCCGAAAGATTTAACCCTGCAGGGGTGCTCCAACTAAAACATTACAAAATTAACCACACTCCGCGATAATAGCCTCGACCGCGGATCTCGCGATCATCATAGGTAATTCCAAAGGAATTCCAACACCTCGAGTAAACCCGAAGAAAGTCAGAGTCCACATGCAAGATATCCGATAAAGGTAAAACAGATCCAGCAAGACCACCCGACGTGTCGACGAACCCGATAAGAGCCGCGTATCTCAGTCTCAGGATAGGACGGATTGTCCAAACTTCCGGTAGGCCAGACACAGAGTTGCCCCTGGTGGCCACCGGTTGTTGACATTTTTGGACCGACACTGAGCGGAGCACTTGCCCCGGGGGGTGGGGGGGTTGATTAAATTATCCACGGGGTTGTAAAGCCCTATGCAAGTTTATTAAGTTATTTAGCAAATGTAGTACCAATGTTAGGTCTTGCCAGACAAGTTTTAATGTCAACCGAATTACAAGGGGGTCCCCATAACAACCCCGAGCATGTTAGGAGCGCAAAATATGGAAACCATAACACCGGTAACAAGGAACTAATGACGGTAACAGCGGAACAAATCACTTAGCAAAAGGCCAAGCCTTCCACCAATACCAAGATATATATGTGCATTAAATTAAATAACAGAATCTATTGTGATATCCAAATCCATCTTATCACATGGAACAACCTGCACCTGCAACTAAAACGCTATAAGAGGGGCTGAGCAGTGGTAACTTAGCCAATCAAAGGTTTGCTAGGATGTCGAGGTTAGAGGCTATCATGGCAACATGGGGGATGATATCAAGTGGTAGGTAGCGCAATTGTAACGATAAGAGCGAGAAACTAGCAAGCGAAAATAGTACCGGGATCCGGGTACGATCATCTTGCCTGTTGGTTCTTCTGCGGAACAAGTAGCGGGATCCTCGTAGTGGTACTCTCCAGGGTCCTCGAACTCAGTATCGACACTCGCATCTACCCAAGAAAAACAGAAACAATAAACATCCAACCTAGGTGCAATGCACAAACAATATGATGCATGAATCATTTATGAAGAATTCACCATGGCAATCCAAAACTACTCATGTTTCAGATGCAAAGTTTGCTTATAATGAATCTGGTTAGAACCTCATGTTAAGTTGTTTAGACATGTATGAACATTGCAAATATGGATGCATCATGCAAAAATCGAAAGAAATGCATATAAGGAACGCAAGAAACGGAGCTACAGTTCTTAAGATACTCTCACGACAAGGTACGGAGGCAAAACACAAGTTAACCAAGACATGGGATAGTTCTTGGCATTCCAAGGTAGCCAATGGATAGGTGATTAAAAACCAATCATAATAGACTCAAGAATCAATCAATTCCAAGGATCATAGCTCCCACAAGTCACAAAACAATAAAACACCAAATCTGCCACAAAACAACAACATAGCAACTCCTAAAGCTCACAAGTTGAGCTACAGGAAGCCTACATCCACAAACAAGATACTGACAGAATCTACTCAACATATTCATAAACTTATCCAACTAAACAACTAGCAAAGGAGCCACACATCAATATGCATGAAGCAATCAAGTTGGCACGATGAATCAGTTTTCTGGGACTTAGTGAAAATTTCAGTTTTCTGGAATCTGAGTTAATAAAGTAGCAAGTTTACAGCACTGTTTACATATGCTAGACATATCCTATTGACATGAAAATTAACAGGATGGTAGATGAATATAACTACTACAAATAACTAACACTGAGAATGAGCAAATTCCAAACATATCACTAGATACAACCCACTCTTCATGGCATAACATTAACTACAGATTTCCCAGACTTAGCCATATTTCAGGTTGGCAGAAAACAACATCATCATAGCAACTTAACAGCAAGGTAGCCACTAGCCTGGTGACTTAGCATAAATAAGAAAAATACTGGGACATTCCCAGAAATGTTAACTACCACTTCCATGTTTGCAAGAACTTAAAAACCATTCATAGATTAAATCATATTAAATGGACAAAAGGGCATCACAACATAAAAATGCAGTTTTGTGAAGTTGCCCCCAAGTCAAATCTGACTTCACAGATGCATTCCTGGGTTGATTCTACCCCATTACTCATACCCCTATACTTGCTTGGAGAAAGTGGGAGTAACCCTAGGTCGAAATAGACCTCCTAAGGCATGAGTGACTTATGACACTTATGTGCATTAATGAAAATGGCCCAAAAGGGCATGTACCCTATTGATACTTGTTGGAAATGGTTAAATAGCAACTTAGGAACATGATATCATGGCATAGCATCATTGCAATGATGAAACTAACTAGAAGAGAAACTATGCGTACTATGCACATAAAAGAGAACACCTACACATGTAGCTACTCATGCACATGTGTGTGTATGTATAACATACACACACCTCTCATTACACCTACACACCACACATAGAAGCACTCTACACTCAAGCATGTCTGTATATAGGCACACATGCACTTTCATACATGTATGCCCACATACACATACACACACCTACACACTACATACACTTGCACAACTACATCTACACATACACATGTATGTTTGTATAAGCACACACATTCATGTGAACCCATATATGCATATGCATACACATGCACATACACACACTCACATATCAATTCATACACACACCTACACAAGTGAGTGCATGTAGAACATACACACACAAACACATACACACTGCCCTATACATACCATACACTCCACATACGTGCAAGAATATCACACAAAGCAAAAAAAACAACAAAAGAAGAAAAGGAAAGAAAACACACAAAAGGGGAGGGGCTCGGGATCGAACCCGAGACCTCCTGGTCTCCACGCACAGGCGCTACCACTGCGCTACGGCGTCGGCTGCTAACAGAGGAGGGGCACATCACCACTAGTACACAGACACATACAACCTAACTGACAAAACTGAACCCGGAACAGAGCAACGACAACAAGCAACGGCGGCAAGGAATTACGGCGATACACGGCGGATCCGGCGACCCCAACTAATCACACGCGCGCGAGAACAACCAACGGGTCCATTCCCCTGCTCACCTTGCGGTGAGGACGAAGGAGGCGAGCGATGGGTGCTCGACTAGATCTCGGCGGCGACAGATAATGGCGGCGAGCAACTATGAGCTACGCGCAGAGGAGAAGGCCTACGGGGACCGCCAACTCACCTCGGGGGAAGGCGACGACGAGCCGGTCATGACGGAGTCGACGAAGGGGAAGGATATGGCTAGAGACGAAGCAGGGGAAGAAGACGGCGGCGCAGGGCTTCTGGCGACGACGAGGCCGTCGCTGTAGAGCTTCTACGAGGCCCCTAGCGGTGGGGATGGAACGCCGCGTCAACACCCGAGCTCCACGCCATCACCACCACGGTCGCCGCCCACCGTTGACGCGGCGATGATGAGCGGCGGACGTCGCTGCACTCTTTAAAACTCTCGACACTTACCTTGCAGGGGAGAAGAAGAGAGGCGGGAGAGATATGGAGGGGAAGAAGGAGGCTGCAGCGGCGGCGACGGAAGGAGGAACCCTAGGCGAGGGGAGGGCACGCACGTCGAGGGGCTTTGAACCCACAAGCTGATGGCGACGGCGACGGAAAAGCGACGGCGGGCACGCGCTCTCTAAACCGCACTGACGGAGAAGGGGACGGGAGCAGGTAGCCGTCCTGCTCACGTGGGCTAGGCCGCGGGAAAATAGGCCCAACTGCTCCTCTCTGTCTCTCTAAAAACAAACAGGAGGAGCTTTTCTATTTTATAAACCAGCAACACAAAAATAAATCCCCAGGGCATATAAAATGGTTTTGAGCAGAACAAAAATACTTTTGTAAGGAAAATAATCGATTGCATTTAATAAAAATATTAAGTTGAATTATTTAGCAAGTTATTTTAATTCTTAACAAAAGGGCAGCTCCTATTTAAATAAAACCCAATACCCAAACACCCCCAAACAATAAAAGCATCACCCTGGCAATTCATGAGAATATTAGGGCCACCTCTTGAACATTTTTAAACAATTAAAACAACAAGTTAAATCTGCTCATAATATTTAAATGAAGAGAGGGGGAAGAAGGAAGGTGATGTTGAGGTAGAGAAGAGAGGGGAAGAAGAAGAGGAGTTGCTCACATCACCCCTACCATTCTCAACACCAACATGACACAAAGCACACTCACATAACACCACATCAAACCAAGACACAAGAGGGCAAGCAAGTTATGATGAATGCTATGATGGATGAATGCAAACAACACATGAATGAGAAGGTGCTAATCATACATTAGGCTCATGCCACACGATTCATACATGGGGTTACATGCCAAATAAGTTAGGGACAACACTTGGGCTGTCACAACTCTCCCACACTACAAGAGGATCTCGACCCGAGATCTAGGAACTAAAGAAATCCGGAAATTCGGAACGGAGCAGGTCCTCGCATTCCCAAGTAGCTTCTTTGTCGGAATGATGAGACCACTTCACCTTGAGGAATTTGATAGACTTGTTGCGAGTCTTACGCTCAGTTTCTTCAAGAATTGCAACTGGATGCTCACGATAAGAAAGATCTGCTTGGAGATCGATGTGTTGGAGGTCAATGGTTCGCTCAGGAGTATTGAAGCATCTCCGGAGCTGAGAAACATGGAAGACATCGTGCACGTTCGCGAAATTTGGAGGAAGCTCAAGTTGATATGCAAGAACACCTCTCTTGTCAACAACTTTGAAAGGACCAACAAAACGAGGAGCCAACTTCTCGTTAATTCCAAATTGCTGCGTGCCTCTCATGGGAGAAACTTTGAGATAGACAAGATCATCCACTTGGAAAGAAACATCCCGATGCTTTCTATCATAATAGCTCTTTTGACGGGACTGAGCTGCTTTGAGGTTCTCACGAATGACATGGCACATTTCTTTAGCTTCAATGATCATGTCATTGCCCAATATCTAACGCTCACCGGTTTCAGACCAGTTAAGCGGGGTACGACACTTTCTACCGTAGAGAATCTCGAACGGGGCCTTGCCTGAACTAGCTTGAAAGCTATTGTTTTATGAGAATTCAGCATATGGAAGACAGTCTTCCCATTTCATGCCGAACGAAATCACACAGGCTCTGAGCATATCTTCAAGGATCTGATCGATTCTCTCAACTTGACCACTTGTCTGCGGATGAAATGCAGTGCTGAAACGGATCTTGGTACCCATAGCAGTCTGGAAGGACTCCCAAAACTTGGAAGTAAAGAGACTTCCACGGCCAAAAGAGATGAGCTGAGGAATACCATGCAAAGACACTATCCTTGACGTATACAACTCTGCAAGCTGAGCTGCCGAGATAGATACTTTGACTGGTAGGAAATGAGGAACTTTTGACAGCTTGTCGATAACCATAAAGATGGCATTGTTACCCATCTTGGACTTGGGAAACCCAGTGATGAAATCCATCTCAACATGATTGAATTTCCACTCTGGGATAGGCAAAGGCTGAGGAAGACCTGCTGGACGTTGATGCTCCGCCTTCACTCTACGACAAACATCACACTCGTTCACGAACTGAGCAATTTCACGTTTCATGCAAGTCCACCAGAAGGTTTGCTTCAGGTCTTGATACATCTTGGAACTGCCTGGATGAATGGATAGAAGAGAATTGTGTGCTTCGTCCATGATAACCTTTCTGAGATCGCCTTTTGGAACCACAAGACGGTCCTCAAAGAACAAGGTATCTTTGTCATCAACACGAAAGCACTTATATTTCAGAATGCTCTTGGCCACACCTTTCTTCACTTTCTTCACCATAGTGTCAAGAAGCTACGCTTGGCGAACCTAATCTTCTAGAGTCGGAGAGACTTGACGATTTGCAAGAAATCCTTGCGGAATCATGTGAAGGTTGAGCTTGCGGAAGGCTTCACAAAGCTCGGGTTGAAGAGGCTTCAAGATAAGACTATTGCAGTACGCCTTACGACTCAGCGCATCTGCAATGACATTTGCTTTCCCAGGAGTATACTCAATGCTTGGCTTGAAGTATTCAAGCATTTCCACCCAACGAGATTGCCGAAGATTGAGATTGGGTTGAGTGAAAATGTACTTCATGCTGTTGTGATCGGTGTACACCTCAACTGGTCTACCCAACAACAAATGCCTCCATGTCATTAGAGCATGCACAACTGCCGCCAACTCAAGATCATGAGTGGGGTAGTTCTTCTTGGCAGGCTTCAACTGACGCGAGGTATAGGCCACAATCTTCTTGTCTTGCATAAGAACACCACCAAGGCCTTGGAGAGAAGCATCATAGAAAACTTGGAAAGGCTTGGACTGCTCCGGAGGAACAAGAACTGGAGCTGAAGTCAGTCTCTGCTTGAGCGTATTGAATGTTGCATCACACTCAGGAGACCAAACATACTTGACACTCTTCTGGAGGAGATTGGATGGAGGCTTGGCAATCTGAGAGAAGTTCTCCATGAACCTTCTGCAATAACTAGCAAGCCCGAGGAAACTCCGAAGCTGCTTCACGTTCTGAGGAGGTTCCCACTTCAATATCGCCTCAACTTTCTCTGGGTGCACTTTAATTCCCTCGGTAGAGATGACATGCCCGAGGTACACCACTTCATTGAGCCAGAACTCACATCTGGAAAACTTGGCATAGAAGCGATGTTCCCTTAACTTGTCCAACACTAGACGGAGATGCTCTGCATGATCCTCTCCTGTCTCCGAGAACACAAGGATATCATCGAGATAGACCAAGACGAATTCATTCTCGAAGGGAAAGAAAATGAAATTCATCATTCTTGAGAAGGTTGGAGGAGCATTCGCAAGACCAAATGACATAACTGTGTACTCATAAGAGCCAAAACTCGTCCTGAAAGCGGTCTTGGGAATGTCTTCTTTGCGAATGCGAATCTGATGATAACCCATTCGAAGATCCAACTTGGAGAAAACCTTGGCACCTTTCAGTTGTTCAAACAACTCATTGATGTTAGGGAGTGGACGCTTGTTTCTGATTGTCTTCTTGTTCAATGGCGAGTAGTCCACACAAAGACGATTCGTACCATCCTTCTTCTTGACAAATAAAACTCCACAACCCCACGGAGAAGAGCTTGGTCTGATCAGACCCAGACGTTCTTGCTCGTCTAGCTGGTTCTTCAACTCTTTCAGCTCTTCGGGGCCAAGTTTATACGGGCGCTTGCAGACCGGTTCAGTTCCGGGCTCGAGATCAATCACGAACTCGACTGGCCGATGCGGAGGCATTCCTGGCAATTCTTCTGGAAAGACATCTTCATACTCATTCACCACCGGAATTTGAGAAATTGCCGAGATTTCACTCTTCTCATTAAGAGCAAAGAGACGGATTGTGTCATCACGAGCCGCGAATATAATCACGTCTTCTGAAGGATGAGTCAGCTTGACTTCTTTTTCTTGACAATCAATATAAGCCTTGTTCATAGCCAGGAAGTCCATGCCCAGAATGAGATCAATATCGGAATTCCCAAGAACAATTGGAGAAGCCAGAAAAGAATAATTGCCCATCTTGATAGAAGCATCCCGAACCACATAACGAGAATTCATTTGCAAACCCAGAGACACCACAGACAAAGATTTGGACAATACTTCACAACAAAACTCATGCTTAGAAAGAAATGGCCTTGATATGAATGAATGCGATGCACCAGAATCAAATAACACTTTTGCAGGAATAGAATTGACTGAGAGATTACCCATAATCACATCATTGGACTTCTCTGCTTCAGCTGCATTCACCATATTCACTCTTGCAAACTTGGGATTATGCTTCACCATAGCATTGCCTGGAGGCTTGACAGGAGGAGGAGGTGGAAGACGCCGCTAGTTGCACTTGTTTGCATAGTGACCCTTCTGGCCACACTTGTGACAAGTCACCTCAGAGAGCGGATGAACATTACCTAGAGGAGAACAAGAACTGCCTTGGACGCTTGGGGTCTCTGCTGAAATCCTGGGTTGGGTGGGTGGGAAGAACCACGACCACCAAACTGCTTCTGCTGCTAAGGAGGACGAAACGGAAGAGGATTTGGCGCCCAATACTTCTGCTGCTTGGGAACCATTTGAGAGCTGGAAGAAGAATAAGAATCACTTGAACGCTTCTTGGAGCTCTCCAACTTGAGTTGAGCTGCTTCAACCTTCAAAGCCGTTGTAGAACTGATCAAACTCACTCGGCTCTTCAAGAACAAGGCCTGGCAGAAGCTCATCCTTGAGACCACCTCTGAACTGATAGATCATAGCCTTATCATCTGGAACATCTTGCTTGGCATAACGAGCTAGATTCTGGAACTCGATGTTGTACTGGTAGACAGACTTGGTTCCCTGCTTCAGGTGCCTGAACTTCTCATGCATCTCCTCCACAAAGCTTGTCGAAATGTAATGAGCCCTGAAGTCACGACGGAAATCGTCCCAAGTAACAAACGATCGCCCCTGGAATCCTTGTACTGCTGCCACCAATCAGCTGCTTCACCCTTGAGCTGGAACGATGCAAATCTAACAAAGTCCTCTGGCCTGACATTGCTGCACTCAAAATGCTTACTCATATCACGAAGCCAATAATCAACATCAAAATGCTGCTCACAAAAGGTGAAAGACTTGGGCTGGTTGGCAAGGAACTGATTGAGCATTGCAAACTGAGGCTGATTCTGAAAATTCCCTTGAAAACCTTGTTGACCCTGCTCCCTTTCTTGCAACAACCTGAGTAACATCTGAGTGTTCGCATTGGTTGCGGCCATCACAGCTTGCCAAGCTTCTGGAGGAGGAGGCAGAGGAGGCGGTAGCGGGGGTGGTGGTGGAACATTAGTCTGCTCCTCACCACGGCCTGGATTGTTGCGAGTTGGTGGAGCCATCCTGAAGATGGACAAAATGCATCAGCACCTCATTGATAAGATGAATGAAAGCCGAATCAAATGCTTGAAAGAAATAGAACAAATAACAACGCAGCCTTCCTACTGAAAATTAGTAAGAATGCTTCTTGGATTCATGATAAAATCATCAGATATAAAAGCCACTTGCAATAACACGAAAGTATTGAGCTAAGCGCTCGGAACAAATGTACATACCCATATACATCTGCAAAAGATGATCCTAGATGACTACAAGATTTCCCACCTATGAACTTCCGAAAACTTTCTGGTTACGCAATCCGGTGTGGGGGATACAAGGAGGAAATATCTCACACAACTAGCAATCCTACACCCCAACTGTATCCATCCTTCAACACATAACCAGAGGCTTTCGCAAACTCATCTAATCTCGAATCCTCGGACTCACAACGATACTAAACCATGGTGGTACCCCGGATGCCTCCCCAGTACTGGGTAACTCCGACCTTATCTCACCACGATAAGTATTGAAGTAATTCCGAACACTCTCTGTCCTGAGATATCAAGGAAGGTGAATGATAGCGATGTGCCAACATTCCCTGGAGCTCAACTCCCCGGAAGAAATCAAGTCAGACAGGAGGCACCAAGACAGAACCCTGTCACATCGGCATCATATAGACTCCAAAATACCCGCGTGATCCTAATTTTTTTTTGAGCGAGAAGAGGAGTAGAAACAAAATTCCTTAGTCAGATACCTCACCAGAGCATAGAAGAGGAGTAAAAAGAATCCTACTCTCCGATATAGCCAGACTCAAAATAGTTTTAACTAGACTCGACTCAGCCAAGTTCGAACAAGCAAAGGATCCTATGGTCGTATGGCTCTGAATACCAACTTGTCACGCCCAAGATGCACGCCTATCCACTTTAAGACATGAGGGCCTCGCAAGGGATAGATGCGCATCTTGCTGTTAGCAAGAATAGTATCATCACAACATACAATACTGAAAGAGATGAGTATAGAAGAATTGGCTTACACTCGCCACATGCTAACTTACAATGTCACTCAAATCATAATATGAAGTTGAACACAGGGTCCGACTATGGACGGAATCAAACGATAAAAGCGGTTGCAAATGATACTATCAAGCTATCCCAAGGATCATGACCAGGTCCTCTACGCATCCGGATACGTCACGTACATCCTGCCTCTTTGTTCATCATATTCCCACTGCAGTTGGGTGAGATCATCCTGCACGAACACATCTGAACCTATACCTAGAGTGTTGTAGTAGACTGCGAGTCACAGGGGACTCAGCTATCATGTGCCCGGGTACCGAGACTATTCAAGCTTAAGGTTGGGAAGTGGTAAGGGTCCTCGAACTTAGTATCGACACTCGCGTCTACCCAAGAAAAACAGAAACAATAAACATCCAACCAAGGTGCAATGCACAAACAATATGATGCATGAATCATTTATGAAGAATTCACCATGGCAATCCAAAACTAGTCATGTTTGAGATGCAAAGTTTGCTTATAATGAATCTGGTTAGAACCTCATGTTAAGTTGTTTAGACATGCATGAACATGGAAAATATGGATGCATCATGCAAAAATCGATAGAAATGCATATAAGGAACGCAAGAAACGGAGATACAGTTCTCAAGATACGCTCACGACAAGGTACGGAGGCAAAACACAAGTTAACCTAGACCTGGGCTAGTTCTTGGCATTCCAAGGTAGCCAATGAATAGGTGATGAAAAATCAATCACAATAGACTCAAGAATCCATCAATTCCATGGAACATAGCTCCCACAAGTCACAAAACAATTAAACACCAAATCTGCCACAAAACAGCAACATAGCAACTTTTAAAGCTCACAAGTTGAGCTATAGGAAGCCTACAGCCACAAACAAGATATTGACAGAATCTACTCAACATATGCATCAATTTATCCAACTACACAACTAGCAAAGGAGCCACACATAAATATGCATGAAGCAATCAAGTTGGCATGATGAATCAGTTTTCTGGGACTTGGTGAAAATTCCAGTTTTCTGGAATCTGAGTTAATAAAGTAGCAAGTTGACAGCACTTGTTAAATATGCTACAGAGCTCCTATTGACATGAAAATTAACAGGATGGTAGATGAGTATAACTAGTACAAGTAACTAACACTAAGCATGACCAAATTCCAAACATATCACTAGATACAACCCACTCTTCATGGCATAACAATAACTACAGATTTCCCAGACTTAGCCATATTTCTGGTTGGCAGAAAACAACATCATCATAGCAACTTAACAGCAAGGTAGCTTTTGACCTGGTGACTTAGGATAAATAAAAAAAATACTGGTACATTCCCAGCAACTTTAACTACCACTTCCATGTTTGCAAGAACTTAAAACCATTCATAGATCAAATCATATTAAATGGACAAAAGGGCATCACAGCATAAAAATGCAGTTTTGTGAAGTTGCCCCAAAGTCAAATCTGACTTCACAGATGCATTGCTGGGTTTATTCTACCCCAAAATCATTACTCATACCCCTATACTTGCTTGGAGAAAGTGGGAGTAACCCTAGGTCGAAATTGACCTCCTAAGACATGGGTGACTTATGACACTTATGTGCATTAATGAAAATGGCCCAAAAGGGCATGTACCATATTGATACTTGTTGGAAATGGTTAAATAGCCACTTAGGAACATGATATCATGGCATAGAATCATTGCAAGGATGAAACTAGCTAGAAGAGAAACTATGCGTACTATGCACATAAAAGAGAACACCTACACATGGAGCTACACCTCTCATTACACCTACACAGCACACACACAAGAACACCACACTCAAGCATGTGTGTATATAGGCACACATGCACTTTCATACATGTATGCCCACATACACATACACACACCTACACACTACACACACTTGCACAACTACATCTACACATACACATGTATGTTTGTATAAGCACACACATTCATGTGCACCCATATATGCGTATGCATACACATGCACATACACACACTCACATATCAATTCATACACACACCTACACAAGTGAGTGCATGTAGAACATACACACACAAACACATACACACTGCCCTATACATACCATACACTCCACATATGTGCAAGAAGATCACACAAAGCAAAAAAACAACAAAAGAAGAAAAGGAAAGAAAACACACAAAAAGGGGAGGGGCTCGGGATCAAACCCGAGACCTCCTGGTCTCCACGCACAGGCGCTACCACTGCGCTACGACGTCGGCTGGTAACTGAGGAGGGGCGCATCGCCACTAGTACACACACACATACAACCTAACTGACGAAACTGAACCCGAAACAGAGCAACGGCGACAGGCAACGGTGACGGGGAATTATGGCAATAGACGGCGGATCCAGCGACCCCAACTACTCACACGTGCGCGGGAACAACCAACGAGTCCATTCCCTTGATCACCTTGTGGTGAGGAGGAAGGAGGCGAGCGGAGGGTGCTCGACTAGCTCTCGGTGGCGATAGATAACGGCGGCGAGCAACTACGAGCTGTGCGCGAAGGAGAAGGCCTACGGGGACTGGCGGCTCACTTTGGGGGAAGGCGACGATGAGCCTGTCACGATGGAGTCAACGAAGGGGAAGGAGATGGCCGGAGAGGAAGCAGGGGAAGAAGACGGCGGCGCAGGGCTTCTGGCAATGACGAGGCCGTCACTGCAGAGCTTCTATGGGTCCCCTAGCAGCGGGAATGGAATGCCGCGTCAGCACCCGAGCTCCACGCCATCACCACCACGGTCGCCGCCCACCGGAGACGCGGCGGCGACGAGCGGCGGACGTTGCTGCACTCTCTGAAACTCTCGACACTTACCTTGCAGGGGAGAAGAAGAGAGGCGGGAGAGATATGGAGGGGAAGAAGGAGGCTGCGGCAGTGGCGGCGGAAGGAGGAACCCTAGGCGAGGGGAGGGCACGCACGTCGAAGGGCTTTAAATCCACGAGCTGATGGCAACGGCAACGAAAAAGCGACGGCGGGCACGCGCTCTCCGAACCGCGCTGACGGAGGAGGGGACGGGAGCAGGTAGCCGTCGTGCTCACGTGGGCTGGTCCGCGGGAAAACATGCCCAACTGCTCCTCTCTCTCTCTCTCTGAAAACAAACATGAGGAGCTTTTCTATTTTATAAATAGGCAACACAAAAATAAACCCCCAGGGCATTTAAAAATGGTTTCGGGCAGAACAAAAATACTTTTGTCAGGAAAATAATCTGCTGCATGTAATAAAAATATTAAGTTGAATTATTTAGCAAGTTATTTTAATTCTTAACAAAAGGGCAGCTCCTGTTTAAATAAAGCCCAAAACCCAAACACCCCCAAACAACAAAAGCATCACCCTGGCAATTCATAAGAATATTAGGGCCACCTCTTGAACATTTTTAAACAAGTAAAACAGCAAGTTAAATCTGCTCATAATATTTAAATGAAGAGAGGGAGAAGAAGGAAGGTGATGTTGAGGTAGAGAAGAGAGGGGAAGAAGAAGAGGAGTTGCTCACATCACCCCTACCATTCTCAACACCAACATGACACAAAGCACACTCACATAACACCACATGAAACTAAGACACAAGAGGGCAAGCAAGTTATGATGAATGCTATGATGGATGAATGATGCATGAATGCAAACAACACATGAATGAGAAGGTGCTAATCATACATTAGGCTCATGCCACAAGATTCATACATGGGGTTACATGCCAAATAAGGTAGGGACAACACTTGGGCTGTCACAATGTATGTTGTCATGAATTATCAAAACTACCAAGGGAGCATGTTGTGCTTTCACTTCGGCTTTGCCCCAAAGCCAACTCAAGAACGCGTCGGCCTGGGGGCTGCTGTCGGTGTTAGGGGAATGGGGGTACCCACACCTGCCGGCCTGTGGCCCAGGGCATGGCCCACGTCGACAACCAAGCACAGCCAAGTGTGGCCACATTCAAGAAAAGGCCCTCGCAAGAGCCCCACGCTCGCGAGGGGGACAACGCCAAGACCCATGAGGGGAGGAGATCTCCCTAGGTCACCTCCCGAGGGGCGGAGATCCCTATGCAGCATTCGGCCTTGGGAGGCTAGGGGTGACGCAAGCCTGGCCAGGCGGGCATTAACGCGTGCAGAGGGGAAAGTTACCTCTTTGGTGCAAAGGAGGCAAAGACGTACATAGGTTCCCAAAGCACCCCCAAAGGTTTCCATTCCGGTGCAACAAGACCAAGACCACCAGCCTGGCAGGACAAATGTCATTGCCGAGCCCACCTCTGCATCACACACTGGCTACTTTGCAGGTGAAGACCACCTTTAGTCAGCATAAGGGTGTACTCCTTGTCCCTCGTCTAATTTGGCCATTGTGGGAACCCTTCCCGCCATTGTGATAAGGGAAGAGGACCCGAGCCACTATAAATAGAGGATAGGCTACTCATTAGAGGTGGGGACAGATCGAACACCACTCGAGTGCCCTCTCGAGGTTAACCACAACTATACTAGTTCATCCACAGACCTCCTCGTGAGGCAATCCACCAAAGGCGGGAGTAGAGTTTTACACTTCGCAGCGGCCCGAACCTGGGTAAATCCTCGTGTGCCAGTATTCTTCTCGTGATTAAGTGAGTTCGTCAGGATAGGCCATCCAGACATGAGCTTGAGGCTGGAGCTAGCGGGGATCTTCGCACACGCCCCTGAGTTCGAACCTCTTTGGGTTTTGCGGAGCCCGAAATCCATCAACAGGAGATAAGGAACCTTCCGAAGCCACTCAGGACTTCTCCATCGACAAGATTCATCCCATGGAGGTGAAGGAAAGTACTTCATCAACCCAAGTGGAAGCTCCTACCTCATGCCAAGGCGAACCACAAATCGACATGGTGGCATCATCAAGTGGTACACGACAAGATGAAGAGGAGGAATTACTACATTAAGATGATCCACCTCAACCTCCTTAACCACCACCTCAAGGAGAAGACACCTTCAACAACAACGAAGAAGTACATGATGATGAGGAAGCTCCACCGCCCAACAACAAAAAGCTACCACGAGTTCGAGCAAGAGTGAACAAAAATCATCCCTTAGAGCAAATATTCAGCAACATACAAACTAGGAGAATCACTCACTCTAAAACTCATTTAGCTAACTTTTGTGAGCATTATTCATTCATCTCTAGTATTGAGCCTATGAAGGTAGAAGAAGCACTTGAAGACCTGGATTGGGTGAATGCCATGCACAAAGAGCTACATATATTGGAGAGGAATGAAGTGTGGTCACTAGTGGATAAGCCCAAAGATGAGCACAACATGATTGGAGCAGAATGGGTGTTAATGAACAAGCACGATGAAGATGGTAAAGTGGTGCGCAACAAGGCACCTCTCATAGCACAAGGTTACTCTCAAATCGAAGGTACGAACTATGGTGAGACCAAGGCCCCTTTGCTAGACTTGAAGCGATTCTTATATTTCTTTCTTATGGCAATCATCATGATATTACTCTTTACCAAATTGATATGAAAATTCCTTTTCTAAATGGTGAAATTGAGGAGGAAGTTTATGTTAAACAACCTCCTAGCTATATGAACCCTAAGAAACCTAACCATGTTTACAAACCTCGTAAAGATCTCTATGGCCTTAAGCAAGCTTTACGAGCTTGGTACAAATGCCTAACGAAGTATCTTCTTGAAAAGGGTTTTGAAATTGGTAAAATTGACGCAACCTTGTTTACTATAAGAGTTAATGGTGAATTATTTTTGTGCCAAATTTATATGGATGATATTATCTTTGGATCAACTAACCCAGATTTTAGTGAGAAATTTGGAAGGTTGATGTCCGAGAAATATGAGATGTCTATGATGTGTGAGCTGAAATTCGTCCTTGGTTTGCAAATCAAGCAAGTGAGAGAAGGAACATTTATCTCTCAAGATAAGTGTACCAAGGACTTTATCAAGAAGTTCTTTATGTAAGAGTGTAAAGGTATGAAAACTCCTATGCCTACTAGGGGAGATGTTCACCTGACCAAGGAGGATAAACGGGTTGATCAAAAGGTTTATCAATCAATGATCGGTTCATTGCTATATCTATGTGCCTCACGTCCTGATATCATGCTTATTCTATGCACATGTGCTAGATATGAAGCAGCTCCTAAAGAGTGTCATCTTAAGGCTGTGAAAAGAATTGTGAGATACTTGATACAAACACCAAACTTTGGCATTTGGTATCCCAAGGGATCTTCTTTTAACCTTGCTAGCTATTCCGACTCGGATTATGCCGGAGATAAGGTTGATAGAAAATCCACCTCAGGTACTTTTAAATTTCTTATAAGATCTCTTGTGTCTTGGTCATCCAAGAAAGAAAAATCATTATCTCTATCTACCGCCAAAGCGGAATACATTGCCGATGGATCATGTCATGCACAATTGCTATGGATGGCACAAAGTCTTAAGGGTTATGGGATACATGTGAAACATGTCCATTGTTATGTGAAAATAATAGTGCAATTAAGATTGCCCATAATCCCATGCAAGACTCTCGATCTAAGCATATTCAGGTTCGACATCATTTCATTCCTAATCATATTGCCAAAGGAGCTATCAATCTCAAGCATGTTCATACTAATAAACAATTGGTCGATATCTTTACTAAGCCACTTGACGAGAAAGTATTTTGTCACTTGAGGAGTGAGTTGAACATCATTGATGCTTCAAACTTGAGAAAGACTCACTCGGGTGCATGCAAGGGCATGAGCTTACTTGACTATTCCTTGATACGATTGACATGATGTTCTTCATATCTTGGAAAATCTATGTTCCTTTGTATAGCATCTAACCTTTTGTAGGTACTCAGATGTACTATACTTCACAAGATTGCCATCAACTCACATAAAAAGCAATTTTCATAACCAAGTATCAACAACCTCTATTTGTGATGGAGGAAGAAGACAACACAAACCATATCCTTGACAACTATTTGTTGAACAAATTTTAATCCCATCATTTGGATATATCCCATTCTTCCTTGCATGACTAACCCATTAGGTGAGAAGTGAACTAAAACAATCAAGAATCGATCCCCACTCAAGATGATCTTCATCAACTTTGAGCATCCATAACAAGTTCAACTACATGCTACGTCATGAACATCATTCAATGGTATGTAATCATATTCTTGAAAAGCTTTACTCCAAGACATGAGATAAAGCAATTCTAATGGATATGATAGCATCAAAATGCATAAACAAAAAATGGCAACCCCATTTTGTGCTTAACGATGAGTATAACCTATGATCAAGTATTCTCACTTGGCTCCTAAGTCAATATACTCTAATATAGGTGACCTAGTCACCGACCATTATCTAAATGAAGCTTCTTGTGTGGTTCATCTCTTAGTTGCGTGTTTTCTTAGAACTATTCAGTCTCCATCTAGTTGAGAAAATTCATTGCAAATATTTTTTTTAATTCATTACAAATCTTTTTGAAAATTCATTGCAAATATTTTGAAATTTTTTTGGTCAAATCTTTTTGAAAGTTTTCAATTTCAATATGACCAATAATCATTTTGCCAAGTTTCTGTTTGCAACTCGGTCCCTCTAACTGGGAAAATTTGTTCCACCGATATAGCTGCTAAACCTCGAGAGCCTCCTTTGTACCACTGATATGAACCTCTTTGGCACCACCGATTTCTTTGAGAGCCCTAATATTATTTTTGGTTCTACCAAGTCACATTGCCCCGAAACTGCCAACTTTTTTCACTACTTGTGTTCTTTGCTATCTTCTTGACATTTCTTAGTAAAATTTATCAATGATCCTTACTCTCAACGAAACCTTACGCTAAGACCCTGTTTGGAAATTAACTCCAAACAGGGAGAAATATCAAAGCTTATGCTTGTTAAAGGGGGATAAATATTCAAGCTTATGTCCAAAAGAGGAAATATCTATCAAGGGGGAGAAATATCAAGGTCATCCAAAGGGAGAGTAACACTACAATAAGGGGGAGAGTAGAAAAAATTCATTCTATCATTAAAAGAGAGAGAAAATGTTATTTATATTTGATTGTCTATTTGTGTTAGACTTGTCTCACCCTACCTAATCCCAATATCTACAAGCAAAGATTCAGGGGGAGAGGAAGACCTACACATCCAAACTTACGAGAGAGAGTTCTAAATGATCGACACATATCCATACTAACAAATAGGGGGAGAAATATCAATCATCAAATTATATTTTCAATATGTCTTCCATGTCTTGGTGCTATTGAATCTATTTGCCTCTTTATCATAGAAATACTCTTGTGTTATCTAACCTTGTTTTCTCAAGTGTATTTCTACTGTTAAATGCTAAAGAACTTCAAGGTAAGTATATGCATCATATCCTTGGTCAAGATGATCTCTTTCTTCTTGAAAATCTTGTTTGCCAGAGTGAATTGACGGGGTTATTACCCCTAGGTACACCAAGGAAGCGGGGTTGTCCTCCCTGCTTCGAAGAAAAAGTATGCGATCGGCTGACACGGGCCGGCTAGAGTACAGCCGACAGGTGCGATCGTCGGCTGGCTCAAGGACGACTGGTCAAGGTGCCGGCTCGGCCCCCGGCCGGCTATGCGTGACCTGCTGCCCTCGAGCCACCTTCCCTGTTCACCCCGGGGCAGACAAGCAACATCTCGTCCCTCTATGAGTTGGTACGGCAACACGACGTGACCGTCACGACGGGCGCCATTGTAGCCTCAGTGGTCGCTGACGCGCGGGCGCGCATGGCTACAGTTCGGCTGTCTAGGCTACTGACCTTGGGGACTACGACCGGGCAGGGAAACAGTGCCAGCATGCCCCGCCCCACTCGATTACCTGCCCCGGCATGGCTATAGTGCTGCCGGCCATACCGAAGACTTCGACCGGCTGTCACTAGACGACGCCACCCGGGCGGCCCGTGCCGTAACAGGTGGGCGGGGGCCAATCGTGGAGCCGGCTGGCTGGCCCCAATGGGCAATGGGACCGCGCAGCCGGTGGACCCTACGAGAGACGAGACGGTTCGAAGGGTTGGACCCCCTGGCCAGCCGAAGAGGCTGCTAGCCGGGTCCCCCCACTTATGTACCTCAGGAATATTGTAAGCCGGGGGTTTGGCCTATAAACCCCCCCGAGCCCCCCATGCAATGGGTATGAGGGTGAAGAGTCTCACGCATACACCTACGGGATACCTCCCTCACATTCTCACACTTCATACCGGAGGAAGGAGAGCCGGCTGCTCCCTCTTCCTCCTCTAGACACAGCTCCAGGAGCAACCTTGTAAACATACCCATCCATCAAACTAGACCAAGCAAGAGTAGGTGTGTTACCTCCCACGGAGGGCCCTGAACCTGGGTACATCGTGTGTCACCACCGCTTGTACCTAATCCCGTTCCCAAAGCCCGTCGGCGTTCTCCGACCCAACCACCTACGATAAGCCTACCCATGGCATCTGTCATGAGAAAACGACGATAGTTGGTGCCCACCGTGGGGCGGTATGTGACACCGGCCGGATTCATGCTCCGGGTGGGACCCCTCGCCATTCCCCTCAGTCGATGCATGTCCAAGCGAAACCGCAGGCCCGTGGGGCTTGCTCCGGCAGGTCCTGCGGGCAGCTCCATCGACCTCACGCTCGACATCGATGCGCTCACCGAGCGCTTCCGTAGGCTCAACCTTGCCGAAGCTCCGGCCATCGACGAGTACCCTAGGCAGCTGCTCGTCGGTGCTGGTCCGCCCACCGCTGTGGGCGCACTCGCTGCGACCCAGTCCAGCGGCTCCCACGATCGCGTGGTGTAGGATCGAAAGTAGGTCTAGAGGGGGGTGATTAGACTACTTGACCAATTAAAGGTTTTGCCTATACCAAATTTTATGGTTGACAGTTTTTAGCATTTCATGGAAAGTCAAGTACACCCTACACATGCAAGTCTAGGAGTATATAGCAGCGGAAAGTAACAACAAGCATGTATAGAAGGGATAGGGTAGGGAGATCAAATGCAATTGTTGACACGATGATTTTTCCTGTGGTTCCGATAGGTGGTGCTATCGTACATCCACGTTTATGGAGTCTTCAACCCACGAAGTGTAATGGTCGTGAGAGTCCACGGAGGGCTCCACCCAAAAGGGTCCACGAAGTAGCAACCTTGACTATTCCATACGGCTTCCGTCCACGAAGGACTAGGCTCTCTATGGGGTAGATCTTCACGAAGTAGGCGATCTCCTTGCCCTTACAAACTTCTTGGTTCACTCCACAACACAAACTAGGAGGCTCCTAACCAATCTAGGACGCACCACCCTCCAAAAGGTAATAGGGTCGGTAATGATGATGAAGTCGTTGCTCTTATGCTTCAAGATGATAGACTCCTCAAGACACAATCTCTCTCTCATGGGTTTGGCTTGGTAGAAGAGATAGGATTGGTGGAAAGCAACTTGGGGAGGCTAGAAATCAAGATCCATATGATTGGAGTGGAAGATCTTGACCTCAACACAAGCGTAGGTGGTTCTCTCTCAGAAAAACTGATAGGATAGGTATGGAATAGTTCTAAGCGCTTCTCTTTCGAGTGAGTGGTGGTGAAGGGGTATATATAGGCATCCCCAAAAATCCAACCGTTACACACAAAATGACCAACTCGGTGACACTGATGTGTTAATCTCAGTGGTACCAAAGTGACCAAAAGGTGGCACTTTTGAATCTCGGAGGGACCAATATACAATTCTCGGTTGCACCGATAAGGTGACCAACGGTCAGATTTCCAATCTCGGTGACGCCGATACAACATTCTCGGTGGAACTGAAAATGTGAATTTGCGTAAATGAAAGTTGGCAACCTAAACTCGGTGGCACCGGTATGGAATCGGTTGCACCGAAGTGGCTAGGGTTTGGCAGAATCTGTCTAGGTACTGGAATCGGTGGCACCGATTTTGAGTGTTGGGTATAGAACAGACTTTAGTGGGAGAGTTTTGTGGATGTTTTTGGCAACTATCACTTGTGCATGTTTGAGCATATTGTTCACCAACAAAACCTTACCCCCTTTTAATAGTATTGGCTTTCCTATGGACTCAAAGTGATTTCTCACAAATATAAAATGTAGAGTCCTCTTGCTTGGAGCTTGGCCAACCTATTTCCTTGCATCTTGGGGTTTGTCCACAATCTCCTTTTTGCCAATCCTCTCATTGAACATTTCCTGAAATATACTTAGTGGAAACATTAGTTCAATGACTTATATGTTGTTATTAATTACGAAAACCACCAAGGGAGCAAATGTGCTTTCACGTGGGAGCAATGGACATCATCTCCTCCACGTCCTCCGGACATGCGCGGGCCGAGGCTAATGCCGCCACGGCCCGCGTCGGCACCTCTGACCCGCTCGGTGCGGTCCTCCGGGGCTTGAGCATTCCCATTGGCCCAACGGCAAACCCCGATGCCGCCACGGCCAAGCTCGAGGAGGCTCGTCGTCTCCTGTTCGAGGATGCCAGTGCCCGCGTGGCCACGCGGTACCGCATGGAGGCCGCTCAGTGGGAATATGCTTCCGCCTACGGTCTCACCCGGCTGCCACTGAGCCCAACCGGCGTGGGGCTGTGTGCAACCGCGGTTGCGTGGTCGCCGAAATCTTGGGCAGCAACATGCCCGTCTATGACACCCCCGCAGCCAACCTGCAGGCCGCCAAGGTAGCCTATGAGGATTTGGCTACCTTAGAGTGCGAAGAACGTGCCGCCCGCGAGCATCACATGAAGGACCTCATCGACGCCGCTGACGCACAGCAACATCTGCTCGCGGCAGGCGGTGCCCCCTCCGAAGGCACTCGACTCGAGTGCGAGGGCACGGGGACTACTGGCCGCCAGTCGGCTCAGCACTCTTGCTCCCCTCGCGTTTCCAGCCGCTGGGTCGGGGCAAGCAACCTCCAGCCCTCTTAGCTGCAAGGGAACGAGCAGCCGGTTGTAAACAGCTGGCGCACCAACGACCTGCCTCGCAGCGGCTGCCACCACGAAGCACCGACAGCCAATAGCCAGCGTAGCTGAGGGCATAGTCCACCCCCGTGGCGCGAGCTGGAACGGTCTGTTCCGCCCGGCATCCGCCTCGAGGTCTCGGCCCGGCTTGGGCCACGTGTCCCCCACAGCGAGAATGATGCTCGCCTTCGCATCGACCGGCTCACGCAGTCGGCCCTCCTCGAGGAGGAGGGCTCGATTGGCTCGGTGTGCTTCGACCCTCAGATCCGCAACGAGCCATTCCCAATTGGCTTCACGCTCCCCCGAGATACCCCAAGTACAACGGGGCTGCCAAGCCCGAAGACTGGCTAATCGACTACACCACCGTGGTCGGCATCGCCAGGGCAACAAATGCGTAGCCATTCGCTACGCTCCCCTCATGTTGATCGGCTTGGCCCACACCTGGCTCAACAGCCTAGTAGACGACAACATCAATACTTGGATGGACTTCGAGGAAGCCTTTCTCCGCAACTTCACTGGTAGCTCCAAGCAGCCCAGCCGCCCCCGTGAACTCGCCATGTGCGTTCAGGGGCCGGACGAGTCCCTCCGCGACTACCTCACCCGATGGTCCGAGCTCCGCAACTCCTGCGAGGGGGTGCATGAGGTGCAGGCCATACAATGCTTCATGGAAGGCTGTCGTGATGGCACCCCCTCAAGCACAAGCTTCTATGCTTCGAGCTGGCTACGCTCTCCGAGCTCATGACCAAGGCAGACAAGTACGCCACGGTTGATTCCGCCATTCGGGTCAAGACGACCCCGTCCGCTAAGGCAGTGTTGACACCGGTGACGTCCTGACCGGCTGCCGACAACTGGCAGCCGCGAAACAACAAGCACAAGAACGACCGGCCAGACTCCCACTATGGGAGCTGGCAGGTCGCCACCATCGAGGAGTAGGAGCCGACTGCCCATTCTTCCAGCCAGCGCTAGCGCACTGGCAAGGCTGCCTGGCAGCCGAAGCTCACCTTCGAGCAGATGCTCGACCTCCCCTGCAAGAACCACTCTGGGGCCAAGACCTCTACACACATGCTCCGACAGTGCAGCTTCTCACAGCGATTGGCCCGGGGGGACGGCCTTCCGGCTCCTCCCGTGCAGGCTGCCGACGCACCGGCCTTGGCCCCAGCTGCCGCCCCCTCGCCAGCTCCGGCTCCGGTCCAAAACGACAGTCATCTACACGACCAGTTCCCCAATCAGGACGTTTGTTACATTGTCATCACCAGTGAAGAGACGAGCAAACATGCTCAACACCGACTCCATCGTGAGGTGAATGCAGCATGCCGACAACTCCCTAGTTCATGCACTAGTCGGAGAAGCCGGTCACCTGGAGCCGGGCAGATCTCCCCGCCATGATGCTGAGTCCTGGCAGCTACGCCCTGGTCCTCGACCCCACCATCGCCACCGAGAAGCACACCTGCCACTTCTCACGGGTGCTGATAGATGGTGGCAGCAGCATCAACATCCTTTACCTCGACACGATGCGCAAACTAGGGCTGAAGATAGAAGACCTGCAGGCGAGCCAGACGGTTTTCCATGGCATCGTGCCTGGAAAGTCCTGCTCCCCTATCGGCAAGATCACGCTTGACGTTCTCTTCAGCGGCCCCGGACACTTCCACCATGAGCCGGTGCTGTTCGAGGTAGTGGACCTCGCAAGTCCCTAGCACACGTTGTTGGGCAGACCGACCCTCGTCAAGTTCATTGCGGTCCCCCATTATGCCTACCTCAAGCTCAAGATGCCGGGCCCTAAGGGGATCATCACCATCATGGGTGACTACAAGATGTTGCTCGAGTGCCCTTGAGACTGTAGCCGGCTGGCCGAGGCCCTGGAGATAGTCGAGGGAAAGCGGCAGCTCGACCGGCTCGTGGCCCTCGTTGCCAGCAAGCCGTCCGTGCCAGCTCCTCCCTCGCAGTCCGTCGGCGAGGCCTCCTTCCAGCCATCCAAGGACACCAAGCAAATCCCGCTCGACCCGGCCAACCCTGCTCAGTGCGACACCATGAGCTCCCGCCTCGGTAGCAAATAGGAAGGCGAGCTCATCGACTTCCTCTGTGGGAATCAGGACATGTTTGCGTGGTCCCCCAAGGACATGCTGGGTGTTTCGAGGAAGTTCGCCGAGCACAAACTACACGTTCGGCCGGACGTCAAGCCGGTCAAGCAACCCCTACGCCGTTTCTCTGAGGAGAAGCGACATACTATAGAAGAAGAGATCTCCCGACTGCTCGCAGTCGGCTTCATCATGGAAGTTTTCCACCCGGACTGGCTGGCCAACCCAGTCCTGGTGCTGAAGAAGAATAAGACCTGGTGCATGTGCATCGACTACACAAGCGTTAACAAGGCGTGCCCCAAGGATAGATTCGCCCTACCGCGGATCACTCAACTCATTGACTCCATGGCAGCTGCGACATGCTGTCCTTCTTGGACGCCTACTCCGACTACCACCAGATCAAGCTAGATCCGGAGGACCGGCTCAACACCTCCTTAATCACGCCCTTCGGGGCCTACTGCTATATCACCATGTCCTTCGGCCTAAAGAATGCATGCGCCACCTTCCAGCGGTGCATGCAGAAGTGCCTCCTGCCTTAGATAGGCAGGAACATCCACGTCTATGTCGGTGACATTTTCGTCAAAACCAAGAAGCACTTCAGCCTCCTCGACGATCTCCGGGAGACCTTCGTGAACCTGCGTGAGTACAAGATCAAGGTCAACCCGGAGAAGTTTGTCTTCGGCGTCCCAGCCGGCCAGCTCCTGAGTTTCTTCATGTCCGCCCGCGACATCGAAGCTAACCCAGAGAAGATCAGCGCGATCGAGTGCAGGCCCAAGCCAACCCGGTTCCGCAACGTCTAGAAGTTCACCAGCTGCCTTGCCTCGCTCAGCCGGTTCATCGGCCGGCTGGGCGAGAAAGCCTTGGCCCTCTATGGGCTCCTTCGCAAGACGGCTCTGGTCGAGCCGGGTCACACCAAGAAGCCGGGCATATTCGATTGGCTCGACTAGGCAGACGAGGCCTTCCGCGGCCTCAAGAAGGCTCTCACCAATGCGCCGATCCTGGACGCGCCGGCTGAGAAGGAACCCTTGCTCGCCTACGTTGCGGCAACCACTCGTATCATCAGCGCCGTCTTGGTGGTCGAGCGGACAGAGGAGGGTAAATCCCTGCCGGTCCAGCGCCCTGTCTACTACCTCAGCGAGGTCCTCTACACGTCCAAGCAGAACTACCCGCAATACCAAAAGACGTGCTATGGCATATACTTCGCCGCCAAGAAGGTCAAGCAGTACTTCCAGGAGCACACCATCACCATGGTGAGCATAGCTCTCCTCGGCGAGATCATGAGCGGCCGGGACTCCACCAGCCGGATTGCCAAATGGGTCATCACCCTCGCCAACCACGAGATCCAGTACGAACGTCGTACGGCTATCAAGTCACAGGTGTTGGCCGACTTCCTCGCCGACTGGGCAGAGACCGAATTTGAGCCGCCTCCCCCAGACTCCATGCATTGGCGCATGCATTTTGATGGCTCAAAAATGAGGACCGGCCTGGGTGCCGACATAGTCCTCTCCTCCTCGAAAGGTGACCAGCTCAAGTATGCCCTCAAGATCCACTTCGCCGCCTCCAACAACGTGGCCGAGTACGAGGCCATCGTCCATGGCGTCCAACTCGTCAAGGAGATCGGCATAAGGCGCATCCTATGATTCGTCGACTCCGACCTTGTGGTACAGCAGGTCTCTAGCGAATGGGATGCTAGGGACACTAACATGGCCAGCTATCGCTTCCTCATACAACTCAGCGGCTCCTTCGAAGGCTGTGAGTTCCACCACGTCCCACGGGTAGACAACGAGGCGGCCGACGAACTGGCAAAGATTGGCTCCACCTGGTAGGCCATCCCATCTGGCGTCTCCCTCGAGCGGCTGCTCAAGCCATCGATCAAGCCTTCGCCAGAATCGGAATCCATCTTCGTGCCAGTAGACGCTGCCGGCCTATCGGCGGCTCTGGCCGGCCCCTCGGTATCTTTGCCAAAGGCTCCATCAACCTCGGTTGTCTTGCTGGCACCGGATGAGCCGACTGCATCCGATGCAGCCGACTCCAACACCGCAGCTGTCGTGATGGCAATCAACGCCCCTCCGTCCATCCCCAACCCGGGGGCTGGCGAGCCGGTCCTGGAGACTGATCATCCAGGCCCGAGGGCTCCCCAGCCGGCCCCCGTCTCGGCTCCCTCATGGGCCGAGTCCATCCCGTCTTTCCTTCTGTGCGGCGAGCTCCCCTCGGACGAGGCCATGGCAAGGCAAATTCAGCACCAGGCTTTGGCCTATAGCATCATAAGTTGCAAGCTCGTCCATCATAGCACGACCGACGTCTTCCAACGGTGCATCGAGCCGAAGGAGGGTCTGGAGATCCCCCTCGACATCCACCAGGACGAGTGCGGACACCACGCCGCCTCCAGGACCCTAGTGGCCAAGGCTTTGCACCATGGTTTCTACTGGCCCATTGCCTTGGAGGCGACCAAGAAATTGGTCGATGAGTGCGAGGGCTGCCAGCGCTTCAGCACACAGAGCCACCTTCCGGCGTTAGCCCTCTAGACCATCTCCCTCTCATGGCCCTTCACCGTCTGGGGGCTGGACATGGTGGGTCCCTTCAAAACCGCATGAGGCGGCATGACACATCTACTGGTGGTCATCGACAGATTCACCATGTGGATCAAGGCCGGGCCAATCAAGAAGCTGGATGGTCCCATGGCCGTCCGGTTCATCGGTGACATAACGATTCGCTACATCGTCCCCCATAGCATCATCAACAACGACACGAACTTTGCCAAGGGCGCACTCGTGCGTTTCTGCTCCAAGAAAGGCATCCGGCTCGACCTGGCCTCCGTCGCTCATCCACAATCAAACAGTATGGTCGAGAGGGCAAACAACCTCATCTTGTCCAACATCAAGCCTTGGCTTGTAACGCCGCTTGTGAGGTCAGGCGGCTGTTGGGTCGACGAGCTACCGACTGTCCTTTGGATTCTCAAGACCAGCCCTAGTTGTTCAACCGGCTACACGCCCTTCTTCCTTGTGTACAGGTTCGAGGTGATCATCCCGAACGATATCGAGTTTGACTCGCCTTGGGTTGCCCTATACACGGAGAAGGACGCAAAGGAGGCAAGAGAAGACAACATCGACCTACTCGAAGAAGCCCACGAACTGGCCTTGAGCCGGATGGCCATATACCAGTAGAAGCTCCGGCACTATCACAGTAAGCGGATCTGTCCGCTCTCCTACCGCGAAGGGGACTTGGTGCTCAGGCGGATCCAGCGGACAGCCAGACAACACAAGTTATCCTCCCCATGGGAGGGCCCGTTCATCGTTAGCAAGGCGCTGCACAACAACGCGTACTACCTAATTGACGCCCAGAAGCCGTAGAAGCGCAAAAGAGACGCCTCCGACAAGGAGACCAAGCGCCCATGGCACGCGGTGCTCCTCCGTCCGTTTTACTGCTGAAAAGACTAGTGTATGTATGTATCCCTCCCCTTTTGGTCTTATGAATGCAATGGGTGCCCTTGGCCGGCTCTTGGGGCACACCCTCTTAGTTTCCCTGAAAGGTCTCTTCACCCACCGGCTCCCCGACCCAGCTCCCGGGCCCGGGGCTCTCCGGCTAGTCCTAGGTCGCCTCTCCCAAAATCGACCAAGTAGTGTGAGTTGAGGACGCCCTCCCACCCCTCCCAGCTACAGACCGACTCCCGGCTGCTCGGCTGACGGGGCCTCGGGGAAGCAAAACTTAGCACACACGAAAGTTTGATCGTAAATGGGTTTCCGGCTAGGTCCAGTCAGACCACCGCCTCACCTCTGCCACTCAACTTACCCAAAAAAGCTCTCGTGGTTCCTATGTTTAGAACTGACTCCCTCGAGGCGGACGTCCCGACGCAGCTACAGACCGGCTCCCGGCTATCGGGCTGGCGGGGCCAAACCCAAAGGGGAAAAGGGACCAAACAGACGGAACCAAAGGGGAAAAAAAGAGGTAAGGACGAGAAGGCACACATCGTAGGTAGACACATCAAACATTCAGAACATGAATTTAAGATAAAAGAGGCCCACGACCATCATGGTTCATTACATTACACCCCCAGTGGGTGGACTTAAATCTAACATGCATGAAAGTTAACAAAGGAAAAAGATAAGATGCCCGGGGGCTTAGGCCACTGGCATGCCGCCAACCGGTGCGTCTCCAGCCGGCGCATCGCTGGGCGGCTCGACTCCCGTCCTGGAGGTGGTCGTGGCCTTCGGGTCAGCTTCCTTAGCCTTCGAGGCTGTCACATCCCTAGCTAGATGTCATAGGACAACATGTGTGTGCATCATGTTTCAATTTTGCATCAACATGAAATGGGGACTAAAAGAAACCCAAGCTCACATTTGAATCAAATTAATTCAAAGTTGTGAAAACTCAACAACTTCAAATTGCCCTTACAAAATGTTCCCCATGTCTGATAAATATGGACATGATTATAACAGGGGCCATTTTAAATATTTGAACAACTGTAGCAATTTCAAAATAAATGATAAAGCCTTTGAAAATGCCAAATAAAGCATTATCATTATTTTATATTTCAAAATATCCTGAGACTTTTTATGGGAGTTTTAAATATTCAAACTTGATTATATAAAATAATTGGGATATTTTATAATAGCATTGTACCTGGAAAAGAAATAAACAAATGTCAGATTTATTAACAGAAAGTAAAAAAATAAAGAAAAGAGAGGAAAGGCCAGGAGAAGCCGGCCCACTGGCCCATTGCCAGTCATCCCTGTCCTCTCGCCAGGAGGATAGGGGCATGCGCTCGCCGCGCGCGGGCACGGGCTGGGCAGCTCCTCCTTGCCTGGCTGCTGGCCTGGAGGGCACGGAGAGCGCCAGCGCGAGGCCTCCTCGCCGTGGCCTCTTTCTCCTCTCCCTCTCTCCCTCGCAAGTTCTCTCTCCCTCGCTCTCCCCCTCTCTGCCCGCCATGGCCGAGCTCGTCGCCGCCGCGCCGCCATAGTTCCAGCCACCCCCGCGCCTTTCTAAGCCCGCCAAAAGCCTCGTCGCGACCTCCTCATCCTCCTCGTGAAGCCAGTCAACGCCAAGAGCCCTCCACGACGCGCCGTCGCCGTTTCTTCCCCGCCAGCCGTCGAAGCTTCCCTTCGGCGATTCAAGGTCGTCTGCGCATCCCCGAGCTCGCCGTCTCCCCAAGCAACCCCGTCGTCAGCCCCTGCTCCGTTTCCCCCTCCTCTAGCGGCCTGTCCCTCGCCATAGGTGCCATTCCCCTTGCTGCCCGAAGCTCACCGCTGCTCGGGTCGTCGCCGACCGTAGCTCCGGTGGCCCCCGAGCCCCCTCTGCCACAGCGTGGGATGCGCGCATGCACGGGCTACCTCTGGGTTCCCTCCGCGCGCCAAATGGTTGCCGGAGGCGCAACTCCGGCGAGTCACCGCCACACTTTTGGTCACCGCTGGACCCGCTCCGATGGGGCTAATCCCCCTGATTAATTAGGCCCCAGCCACTGACCATTGGGCCCTGAGGTGGGTCAAACCACTAGTTAGCGTGGGGATGTGTGGGCCCCGCACGTCAGGTTTGACCTGGCCTAGTCAGCCTACTAGCTGACGTCGTAGTGATGTCAAGCTGACGCCATAATTCTATTTTTATAGTTTTAAAATAATTCCAGAAATTGTTTAAAACTTCAAAAAATCATATAAATTAATCTGTAAATCAGATGAAAATAATTTATATATGAAAATTTATCAAAAAAATCCAATGAATCCAATGGTGCTATTATCATGCGTGTTAGAGCAATATATGTAGATGAACATTGACATTTATTAATAGGTTAACTTATGGAATTTGAAATGAAGAACGGTTTTGAACCTATATTCAAACTCACTTCAAATTAACTTGGACAATAGTTGCATTAGCTCATCCATACATGCTGCCATGTCATGATCATGCATCATATTATTGCACTTGCGTGTATTGATTGCTATTTATCTACATTACAGTATGCCCTGCTTCTGAGGATACCCCCGAGTATTCTAACGAAGGAGAAAACCTTCCTGCTACCCAGCAAGGCAAGCAACCCCCTTGATCATTCCGATAACATCCCACTCTCTCGCTCCTGCTCTTGTTTATTGCATTAGGACAAACGTTCACTTGTCTGTCATACATGGTAGATGAACCTATTCTTTTGCATGACCTGTCATTGTCATAGTAAATAGCTAAACCTTGCAACCTAGCATACCTGGTAGATGCTTGTGCGATGATGTGATTAGCTTACCTTTCCTTCTATGCTAGCGATGCTTAGAGTTGTGTCAGGTCTGTTTCATCTGGGTGATGAACTGGAGTGAAACCTTGTTGTTTCGATGTGATAAGCTTATGCTGAACCCGATTTGTTAAAGGTAGCGATGAGAGGCTATGTAGGAGTACATCGCGGGTTGTTTCATTGGGACCGTTCTTAGGAACCGAGTTCCGTGTTTGTGATCCAATACTAGTTACTACCACATGCTGGGCCCCGAAACATGACCCCGCTCGACTTATCATTCGCTTAGTCCTTAGTCTAGGAGTTGCAAGTAGTTTCTGGTGTTTATAGCATGTTGGAGGCCGTGCGTAGCGCTGACCTTAGGGGTGGGTTACGACGCCGTAGGTAGTGGCATGGTGTACCAAGGGTCACCTTAATGGTGGGCTGGGAACCCTACGCACATCGTTTGGGGCCGTAGCGGAAACTTCGGCTGAACTTCCATGCGGGTTCAGTCTCAAATAGGCGATAGCCTGGACTAGAGGTCTTATGTGATTGACGGTCGTGGCCGACTCCCTTGCTGGGCTTCCGCTTGAAGGTTGCCGAGGTGGATGGTTTTATGAGCACACAAAGATAAGTGGCGAGAGCATGTGTGAAGAAGTACACCCATGCAGGGTATGAAACTATTCGAATAGCCGCGTCCTCGGATATGGACTACTTGGAGAACTTATGCTGTTCATAGATAATCAAATGGATACTCATAAAAATATCAAGACAAGTGTGAGTATCGTGGATGGCACTCTCCCAGTAGAGGGAAGTGAATGCATGGTGGTGTGTTGTCATTGAGTTAGTGGACTCATGTCCGATATCTAAAATTTAAACAAAGAGTTAAAATTGTGTAGTGTAGGTTAGCCATGAGTCAAAGCTCGCATTGCTGCATAAACTCCACCACCCCCATTGTTTATACATGGGCATAAATAGACTAGGTCTGTTTTAAAGACTTGCTGAGTACGTTTGTACTCACATTTGCTCAATAAATGTTGCAGATGAGACCCAGGACCCATCAGGTGGGTTCTTTCTAGATGTTGACGATGCCGAATAGCTGGTGTCCCAGCTACGACCTTATGCCCTGTGGCGGGCTGTAGAGAGTCAGGCCATGTGCCTTTTTCCCCTTTCATCTGTCTGTACTCAGACAGCTTATGCTTCCGCTTGGTTTGTATGAACTTGTTTGTATGACTTGAGTGTCGGGTCATGTGACCCCTATCTGTAAGAGCATGTTATGCAGGGCTCGTATGAGCCCCTTAAATAAAAGTTGTTGTATGGTTATGTTGTGATGCCATGGTTGTATCTATGCATATCAGGCATGTGGTGCGTACGTGTGACATATAACGGTATGTATGGAATCCGACACCTAGTCGTGTGCCTTTAGTAGTACTCTTTACGGGAAACTACCTCTTTGTGCTTCCACCGAGCCATGGTAGTTTGCTACTGCTCCGGACACATTGATTGACCGACATGTATCCTTCTTTGCTGCAATGTCTATCCCTTCGGGGAAATGTCTCGCAGTGTAATGGAGTCCCTGTAGCCTGCGACGACTCGTCTACGTGCAGTGATGGCATTTATGTGTCACAGCGTAATGGAGTCCTTGTAGCTTGCTATGACTCGTCTACACACGCTTGAGGCTGACACCTGCATTGCTGGGTTACGTATGCCTGTTTCCATATGGATGTGCCACTTGGGTTCTATGACTAGTCATGTCGGCCCGGGTTCTCTGTCGTTTGATTGCTAGCGACATGTTCACATACGTGTGCCAAAAGACGCAAATGGTCCCGGCTAAGGTAAGGCTGCAGCCGTGGAGCTTACCGTGCGCAAGGCCGCAAAGTGATGTGATATGTTATAGTCTGGATTCATATGACTTAGGATCGGGGTCCTGACAACGTTGGTATCAGAGCCTGTCTGACTGTAGGACTACCAAACCAAACCGGTAGAAGTTGAGTCTTGAAACACTATAGAAAAGTAGGGGAAGTGATTGTGGAAGGGAACGTAAGGCTCATTTTACTCCTCTTCCAAGTTATTCTATGGGGATAAGCACTAGGCTTCTCATCTATTGCTTAGGATGACGAGTTACTAACCATGGACTACTAGCTAGTTTGTTTGCAAGTGTATGTCGGTACTTGAGTATTGTTGGTGTGACAAACAGATGGAGAAGATATTTGAATCTAGAAAGTCGAGTGGTTATGCTTTTCCAATATTTTGCAGTTGTCTCAAAATCCTTTTTGAGCAATTACAGTCGTTATGTTGTCCAATTTCTGCTAGAGTCTCTAATGTCTTTGCATCATTCTCTGTTTCAGATGCCCCCTCGTCCTTCCCGTCAGGTGGTCCGTCTGACCAGGTGCATCGATGTACCGGGTCACACGGCCATGTTGGTTAGAGTTATGGTGGAGGCTGGATACCATTGGTACCCAGAGTACATAGTGGAGGAACAGTATCGAGATTTCAACTAGAGTCAGTATTTGTGTACTGTTAAGATATATCCTTCATATCTTGGAGCTGCAGAGCCACTTCACTGGACTTATGGATTAGATGTCACCATAGACATGGCAGTTCAGGAGGCCGCCTACACCATGCTGACTATCATGAGGTTTCACCATGGTTTGCTTCAGAACACAGAGTTCTGATATGTTCTTGCTGCCATGGGAGGAGAGGATAGCTATCTTAGTGGAGCCTACTATGATCATTCTCATGAGGACCCTAGGCTACAGGTGACCACTCAGATGTTGGAGAACAGGGACCGTGATGCACGTGCCCTTCGCATGGAGCTTTATGCCACCCGTGCATGTCTTTGGACAGCCCTGACGTAGTTGGCACCTGTCGTGCAGACTGACTATGGAGATTTGGAGATGCTGACCCCATTGCGGACTCATCTGCCAGCACACGTAGACTGGCCCGATGTTGGAGGCATCACTCCTATTCGAGGACCACTGTTGCCGCCAACAAGGGTACCAAGGCCACATCCGTGTTTCCAGATCCTCAGGTTCAGCTCCCGGGTCATGAGGATAACCTATATGAGGCATTCTACGGCGATGCTTGAGTACGTGGATGTTATTACTAGTATGATAGTAGTCATATCACCACAGTCTTGTGGGATATGACCGAGGTTGAGAGTTGAGTTTCGGAGGTGTAGATAGATAATGTATAGGAAGCTTGTAATGCCTCCGATGAGTTGTGTCATCTCTCCGTAGTTGTATTTCAGATTGGGCTTGGACTGAAGTATGTCATGGTGTGTATGAATCATGGTGTACATATGGCAGTTGTTATTACCATGTTGTTTCGGTGTTTACCCTGCATGCCGTGTTGTCCAGTACATTCCTTATCTCATGTCTTAGAGTTGATGTCCTCTATGTCTAAGCTATGTTTTTTCCCTAGGGTGGTGGCAACTAGGAATAACCCCGTGCCTACCCCCGAGAAGGCCGAGGGAAGCCAGCCAAGGCAAGACAACCTGCCACATGCGCCTTCTTTGGCAGAAGTGATGCTTGAAGCTGAAAGGAACAAAATGGAGACCAACAGGTTGTTGGAACGGATTGAGCAGAACACAACACATGCTCCCCGCTATGATCACAATGATGGCATGTCTCTCAGTGATTTCGTCAAGCTATGCCCACCTAAGTATCATCATTAGGTCGACCCGCTCGACGCGGATGACTGGCTGACTAGCATGTCCCGCAAGATCCTGGTTGCCAATGTGTCCGAGGCCAACAAGGTGACCTTTGCTACTTACTTTCTGGAAGGACCCGCCAATCTATGGTGGGAAAGCTATGAGGCCATGCGTCCCGCAGGCCCCGCACCAACTTGGGCAGAATTCAGTGCAACATTTCATACCCATCACATCCCGGAAGGGATGATGGATCGCAAAAGAGAGGAATTCTGTGCTTTCACCCAGGGAAGACTGTCCGTGGAAGTCTATAGCTGTGAGTTCGGCAATCTTGCTCGCTATGCTCCGGAGGAAGTTTGAACTGATGCTAAGAAGCAGGCTAGGTTCCGCAAGGGACTTAACCCTGAGCTCCCTCGAGATCTGCGCCTGCATGAGTGCACAACCTTCCAGGCTCTTGTCAACAAGGCTATGAATGCGAGACTGGACAGACTGACTATGAGGCCATGAGGAAGCACAACCGTGACTTCAGCCCCGCATCTGGCTCGGGCTCCAACAAAAGCCGGGTGTGGGTGCCCAACACAGCTCTGCCGTCAAGATACACCGCGAGGCCATCCTTCCAGGCGCCTCGCCCAGCTCAGCCGAACCCTCGAGCCAGGCCATTTGGAGGTCCGCCTGCCAATGTTGCTCCCTGTGCCACCATGGTCTGGTACAAATGTGGGGAACTAGGACACTACTCTCGTGAGTGTCCTCAGAATAATGCTAAGTCGGATGGACGTGGGAAGCCGGGAAAAGCCTTCTATGTGAAGCCAGCTCCTGCTGGTGGACAAGTGAACTATGTTTCTACCGAGGAAGCCCTTGAGGATCCTGATGTTATCCTAGGTACGCTCCTTGTCAATAGTCATCCAACTTCTGTTCTGTTTGATACTAGGGCATCTCATTCTTTCATCTCAGAAAGTTATGCACAGTTGCATAACATGTCTTTTTGTGATATGCCTACTCCTTTAGTAGTTCAGACTCCTGGTTCAAAATGGCAAACTTCTAGGGTGAGCCATGACAATGAGATTCTGGTGGATATGCTAGTCTTCCTAGCATCCTTGATAGCCCTCAAGTCTTCGGACATCAATATCATCTTAGGCATGGATTGGATGAAAGCCCACTATGCTAAGATTGATACTCATACTAGGAATGTTCAACTTACACATCCATTAGGTGAGATAGTTAATGTCTCCACTCGTGTAGCCAAGCGCCAACTCTATTCCTCAATGCTAGCCCTCTTCCAGAATTAGAAGATATTCCGGTAGTCCGTGACTTCCCGGATGTCTTTCCAAAAGAACTGCCAGGAATTCCACCTGTCAGAGATGTTGAGTTTGTGATAGAACTCATTCCTGGGACTGTCCCAATAGCCAGAAGGCCCTATAAGATGGCACCCTTAGAACTAGCCGAACTTAAGATCCAACTCGATGAGACTTTGAAGAAAGGTTTCATCCATCCTAGTTCTTCTCCTTGGGCTTGCCCCGTCCTCTTCGTCAAGAAGAAGGATGGATCGGATCGAATGGTTGTGTATTATCGGCCAGTGAATCTGGTCACCATAAAGAACAAGTATCCGCTCCCTAGGATCAACGATTTCTATGATCAACTCATTGGATCCTCTGTCTTTTCCAAAATGGATTTGAGGTTGGGATACCATCAAATCTGAATTAGGAATGGGGACATTCCAAAAACGGCTTTTGTTACTCATTATGGCCAATATGAGTACACCGTCATGTCCTTCGGCTTAACCAATGCCCCAGCCACCTTCTCTCGCTTGATGAATTCGATCTTCATGGAGTATTTGAATAAATTCGTCGTGGTTTACCTCGACGATATACGCATCTACTCAAAGAACGAACAGGAACATGCCGAGCATCTAAAGCTGGTATTGAGGAAACTTCGAGAGCACCGTCTATATGCCAAATTCTCCAAGTGTGAATTTTGGTTGCCTGAAGTGACCTATCTAGGCCACATGATCTCTGGTAAAGGTATTGCTGTCAATCGCGAGAGAGTTCAGGCCGTCCTTGATTGGACTCAACCTAAATCAGTTAAGGAAGTTTGGATTTTCCTTGGCTTAGCGAGCTATTGTCGCCGCTTTGTCGAGAATTTCTCCAAGGTTGCAAAACCTCTGGCTGATATCCTCAAGAAAGATAAAAGGTTCAAGTGGACTCCACAATGTGAGCACAGTTTTCAGGAGTTGAAAAGATGACTGACCTCTGCTCCTGTTCTGGTGCCACCAGACTTCTCTATGGACTTTGTTATCTATTGCGACGCCTCGTGACAAGGATTACGTTGCATTCTCATGCAAGATCGTCATGTGATTGCATACGCATCTCGAAAGTTGCGTCCACATGAGGATAATTATCCAACACATGATCTTGAGCTTGCAGCTGTGGTCCATGCACTGAAAACCTGGCGACATAACCTTCTTGGTAATCGTTGAAAAATTTACACTGATCACCAAAGTCTGAAATATATTTTCACCCAGTCGGATTTGAATCTTAGGCAAAGACGGTGGATTGAGTTGATTACAGATTACGACTTAGGGATAACTTAAACCTCGGGGAAAGCCAATATCCTGGCTGATGCACTAAGTCGTATGTCTTATTGTAATAATCTGATGTTACAACAAGGTCAACCACTTCTCTGTGAGGAATTTCGGAAGTTGAACCTTCACATTGTTCCTCAAGGATTCCTTTCCAACCTGGTGGCAAATCCTACTCTTAAGGATCAAATTATAGCTGGCCAAAAGCATGATAAGAGTATTTCCCGGATCAAAGAGAACCTCGTTAGCAGTATCGCTAAGGATTTCTCTATTGATAATCAAGGTGTGGCATTCTTTCAGAACCGTTTGGTGGTTCCCAAGAGCGAACATCTTCGACAGCTGATTCTTAAGGAGGCTCATGATTCTCCTCTCACAATTCATTCGGGTAGTACCAAGATGTATCAGGACCTACGCCAGAGGTTTTGGTGGACTAGGATGAAGAGAGAAATTGCTCAGTTCGTTGCTAACTGCGACATTTGTCATCACGTGAAAGCAGAACATCAAAGGCCTGCTGGCACCCTTCAACCTTTAGCTATTCCTGAATGGAAATGGGATAAGGTCAGTATGGATTTAATTACCGGATTTCCCAGGACTAAGAGAGGGAATACTGCTATCTTTGTGGTCATCGATCGCCTTTCCAAAGTGGCTCATTTTCTTCTTGTTCGGGAGAGTATAACTGCTAGCCAACCAGCGGGGTTATATGTTTCCCGAACAGTTCCTCTTCATGGTGTTCCTTTGGAGATTAACTCAAACCGTGGAAGTATGTTTACCTACCGATTTTGGGAAAGTTTTCAAACTGCTATGGGGACTCATCTATCCTTTAGCACTGCTTTCCACCCGCAATCAAGTTGTCAAGTTGAGCGAGTCAATCAAATTCTCTAAGACATGCTCCGAGCTTGTGTTATATCCTTCACTATGAATTGGGAGAAATGTCTTCCATTTGCCGAATTTGCATATAACAATAGTTATCAATCAAGCTTGGGCAAAGCCCCTTTTGAAGTTCTCTATGGACGAAGGTGTCGAACACCTCTTAACTGGTCAGAAACTAGAGAGAGGCAACTCTTTGGCCTGGATATGATCCAGGATGCAGAGGATCAAGTTCACATTATTCGTGAAAAGTTGAAAACAGCCCAATATCGTCAAAAGAACCAATATGATCCCCATCCTAAGGCTGTGACCTATGAAGTTGACGAGAAGGCTTACCTTCGGGTTACACCTTTGAAGGGTACCCATCGATTCGGTATCAAGGGGAAGTTGGCTCCTCGTTACATTGGACCCTTTCACATTCTTGCTAAACGAGGAGAGGTGGCCTACCAATTGGAACTTCCGCCGCATCTTTCCAAGGTTCATGATGTCTTCCACGTCTCGCAACTCAGGCGTTGCTTCTCGGACTCTGTCCGTGAAGTAGACCATGAAGCGATTGATCTTCAAGATAACCTTACATATGGAGAATACCCTGTTCATATTCTTGATCAAGCTGAGCGTACCACTCGGCATCGGAACATCAAGTTTCTCAAGGTTCAGTGGTCACACCATTCTGAAAAGGAGGCCACATGGGAAAGAGAAGATCGTCTTCGACTAGAGTACCCCGCGCTCTTTCCGACGACTTCAAAATCTCGGGACGAGATTCTTTTGAGTGGGGGTGAGTTGTCACATCCCTAGCTAGATGTCATAAGACAGCATGTGTGTGCATCAAGTTTCAATTTTGCATCAACATGAATTGGGGACTAAAAGAAACCCCAAGCTCACATTTGAATCAAATTAATTCAAAGTTGTGAAAACTCAACAAACTCAAAATGCCCTTACAAAATGTTCCCTATGTCTGATAAATATGGACATGATTATAACAGGGGCCATTTTAAATATTTGAACAACTATAGCAATTTAAAAATAAATGATAAAGCCTTTGAAAATGCCAAATAAAGCATTATAATTATTTTATATTTCAAAATATCCTGAAAATTTTTATGGGAGTTTGAAATATTCAAACTTGATTATATAAAATAATTGGGATATTTTATAATAGCACTGTACCTGCAAACTAAATAAAAAAATGTTAGATTTATTAACAGAAAGTAAAAAAATAAAGAAAAGAGAGGAAAGGCCAGGAGATGCCGGCCCACTGGCCCATTGCCAGTCATCCCTATCCTCTCTCCAGGAGGACAGGGGCACGCGCCGGCCAACTCCTCCCTGCCTGGCTGCTGGCCTAGAGGGCACGGAGAGTGCCAGCGCGAGGCCTCCTTGCCGTGGCCCCTTTCTCCTCTCCGTCTCTCCCTCGCGAGTTCTCTCTGCCTCGGTCTCCCCCTCTCTGCCCGCCATGGCCGAGCTCGTCGCCGCCGCGCCGCTGTAGTTCCAGCCACCCCCGCGCCTTTTGAGCCTGCCAAAAGCCTCGCCACGACCTCCTCGTCGTCCCCGTGAAGCTAGTCGACGCCAGGAGCCCTCCATGACGTGCCGTTGCTGTTTCTTCCCATCGGTCACCGAAGCTTCCCTCCGGCGATTCGAGGTCGTCTGCGCGTCCTCGAGCTCGCCGTCTCCCCCAGCAACCCCGTCGTGAGCCCCTGCTCCGTTTCCCCATCCTCGAGGGCCTGTCCCTCATCGTAGGCGCCGTTCCCCTTGCCGCCCGAAGCTCGCCACGCCTCGGGTCATCGCCTGCCGTAGCTCCGGTGGCCCCCGAGCCGTCTCTGCCACAGCGTTGGATGTGCGCGTGCATGGGCTACCTCCTGGTGCCCTCCGCACGCCAAATGGTCGCCGGAGGCACAACTCCAGCGAGTCGCCACCGCGCTTTTGGTCACTGCTGGCCACGCTCTGGTGGGCGCCGATGTGGCCAACCATCAGGGGCTAATCCCCCTAATTAATTAGGCCCCCGCCACTGACCAATGGGCCCTGAGGTGGGTCAAACCCCTGGTCAGCGCGGGGATTAGGCCTGTGTCACTGACGTGCAGGCCCCGCACGTCAGGTTTGACCTGGCCTGGTCACCCGACCTGCTGACGTCGTAGTGATGTCAAGATGACGCCATAATTCTATTTTTTTGGTTTTAAAATAATTCCAGAAATTGTTTAAAACTTCAAATATACATATAAATTAATCTGTAAATCTGATGAAAATAATTTATATATGAAAATTTATCAAAAAAATCCAATGACTCCAATGGTGCTATTATCATGCATGTTAGAGCAATCTATGTAGATGAACGTTGACATTTATTAATAGGTTAACTTATGGAATTTTAAATGAAGAACGATTTTGAACCTATATTCAAACTCACTTCAAATTAACTTGGACAATAGTTGATTAGCTCATCCATACATGCTGCCATGTCATGATCATGCATCATATTATTGCACTTGTGTGTATTGATTGCTATTTATCTGCATTACGGTAGGCCCTGCTTCTGAGGTTACCCCCGAGTATTCCAACGAAGGAGAAAACCTTCCCGCTACCCAACAAGGCAAGCAACCCCCTTGATCATTCCGATAACATCCCACTCTCTCATTCATGCTCTTGTTTATTGCATTAGGACAAACGTTCACTTGTCTATCATACACGATAGATGAACCCATTCTTTTGCATGACCTGTCATTGTCACAGTAAATAGCTAAACCTTGCAACCTAGCATACCTGGTAGATGCTTGTGCCAGGATGTGCTTAGCTTACCTTTCCTGTTATGCTAGCTATGCTTAGAGTTGTGTCAGGTCTGTTTCATCTGGGTGATCAACTGGAGTGAAACCTTGTTGTTCCGATGTGATAAGCTTATGATGAACCCGATTTGGTAAAGGTAGCAATGAGAGGCTATGTAGGAGTACATAGTGGGTTGTCTCATTGGGACCGTTCTTAGGAACCGATTTCCGTGTTTGTGATCCAAGACTAGTTACTACCACATGCTGGGCCATGAAATATGACCCCGCTCGACTTATCAGTCGCTTAGTCCTTAGTCCAGGAGTTGCAAGTAGTTTCTGGTGTTTATAGCATGCTGGAGGCCGTGCGTAGCGCTGACCCTAGGGGTGGGTTACGACGCGGTAGGCAGTGGCATCGTGTACCAAGGGTCACCCGAATGGTGGGCTTGGGAACCCTGCGCACATCGTTTGGGGCCGTAGCGGAAACTTTGGCCGGACTTCCATGAGGGTTCAATCTCAAATAGGCAATAGACTGGACTAGAGGTCTTAAGTGATTGACGGTCGTGGCCGACTCCCTTGCTAGGCTTCCGCTTGAAGGTTGCCGAGGTGCATGGTTTTATGAGCACACAGCAATAAGTGGCGAGAGCGTGTGTGAAGAAGTACTCCCCTGGAGGGTATGAAACTATTCGAATAGCCGCGTCCTCGGATATGGACTACTTGGAGAGCTTATGCTGTTCATAGATAATCAAATGGATACTCATAAAAATATCAAGACAAGTGTGAGTATCGTGGATGGCACTCTCCCAGGAGAGGGAAGTGAATCCATGGTGGTGTATTGTCATGGAGTTAGTGGACTCGTGTGCGATATCTAAAATTTAAACAAAGAGTTAAAATTGTGTAGTGTAGGTTAGCCATGAGTCAAAGCTGGCATTGCTGCATAAACTCCACCACCCCCATTGTTGATACATGGGTATGAATAGACTAGGTCTGTTTTAAAGACTTGCTGAATATGTTTATACTCACGTTTGCTTAATAAATGTTGCAGATGAGACCCAGGATCCATCAGGTGGGTTCTTTCTAGATGTCCACGATGCCAAATAGCTGGTGTCCTAGCTACAACCATATGCCCTATGGTGGGCTGTAGATAGTCAGACCATGTGCCTTTTTACCCTTTCATCTGTCTGTACTCAGACAGCTTATGCTTTCACTTGGTTTATATGAACTTGTTTGTATGACTTGAGTGTTGGGTCATGTGACCCCTATCTGTAAGAGCATGTTATGCAAGGCTCGTCTGAGCCCCTTAAATAAAAGTTGTTATATGGTTATGTTGTGATGCCATGGTTGTATCTATGCATATCGGGCATGTCGTGCATACGTGTGACGTGCAATGGTATGTATGGGATCCGACACCTAGTCGTGTGCCTTTAGTTGTATTCTTTACGGGAAACCTCCTCTTTGTGCTTCCACCGAGCCATGGTAGGTTGCTACTGATCCGGACACATTGATTGACCAACATGTATCCTTCTTTGCTGCTGTGTCTATCCCTTCGGGGAAATGTCTCACAGTGTAATGGAGTCCTTGTAGCCTGCTACGACTCGTCTACGTGCAGTGATGGCATTTATGTCTCACGGCGTAATGGAGTCCTTGTAGCTTGCTATGACTCGCTTACACATGCTTGAGGTCGACACCTGCATTGCTGGGTTACGTATGCCTGTTTCCGTACGGATGTGCCACTTGAGTTCTATGACTAGTCATGTCGGCCCGGGTTCTCTGTCGTTTGATTGCCAGCGCATGTTCACATACGTGAGCCAAAAGACGCAAACGGTCCCGTCTAAGGTAAGGCTGCAGTTGTGGAGCTTACCATGCGTGAGGCCGCAAAGTGATGTGATATGTTATAGTCTGGATTCATATGACTTAGGATCGGGGTCCCGACAGAGTCAGCCTCCGCGGTCCCAGCCGTCTCGACGCTGGAGTTGGTACTCTCGTCGATAACCTCCTCGTCCTCTGGACCTTGGGGGATGCTGAAGGAGTCTTGGGTTGCCGGCTCGCCGTCCTCACCGGGTCAACGTACGACGCGAGCTTTTTGGCCCGACGGACAAGGACCGGATCACGGGCCGCCCGCTCCTCACCCGGCTCGTCCCACATAGTGGCCAGCCGGTCCAAGTCCACACCATGGTACCACGAAGTGACGAACCGAAGCGCCATCTGCGCGCCTGCTCGAGCCGCTGATGCCTTCCAGACCTCAAGCCGGGCCACGGCATGCTCCAGCCACAAGGCCACGCGGTTATCTGGAGCCCCTCCATGGCCCGGCCACAAGGTGGCGATGATCTCCTTGCCGGCCGTCTTCAGCCGCTCCATGCTCCGCTCGAGGTGGATTAGCCGGTTTTCTATGGCAAGCCCCAGCTCCTCCATACTCCATGCAGCATCCTCCTCGATCAAGAGCCCGCGCGCCCAGAGATACTCCCGGTGCTCCTCGACGACACGCTCAACGCGACACTAGGTTTTCGAGAAGCGCCCCGAGGAGGAAAGGAAAGAAGGAGAGGAAGGAGAATCAAATACAAGAACTAGCAAGAAAAAAGGCAACCAGCTGAAAAAAGAAAATTGGACACTCAAGCTCGATGGAGTCATCCGTCTCGAGGGCAAAATGGAGCGAGGAGTCCCGCTCTGACGCCAGCGCCGCCTCTGCCTCGGCAAGAGCCTCCCTGTGTTCCTCAAGCGCCCTTTCGAGGCAAGTCACCTCGTTCTTGAGGGCGGCGGTGCGTTGGGTGGCTTCGGCCGCCTCCTTGACGGCTTTCTCCTTGGCGGTCACCTCTCACGCCACGACAGCCTTCAGGCGGTCCTAGGCCGCCTACCCGTCCGCCAGAAGGGTGGCAAAGCGGTCCTTCTCCTGGGTGACCGCCTGGACGCTCTGCACTAGACGGTCACGCTCGGAGACCACTGCGGCCTTCTCCTACCGGAGGGTGGCTAGCTCCCCTACGAAGTAAAAGCCGGCGTTAGCCGAGCGTTCAAGACCACTTCTCGGCTGCCAGGCAGCCGGATGCCGGCTCTCGGGGGCTACGCCCCTCCCCGCAAGACCAATCATACCTTGCACCCGCGTGCGCTCCTACTCCAGCCGATAGAAGTTGTGCTTGCCGCGGTCGTCGATGGAGACGGCCTCATCAAAAAGCTTCTGCCGCTGGGAGTTCCCCTCCCACCACATGAATCTGAAATCAAAAGACGCATAAAGAGGTCCGGCCCGGCTGCCCGTCAGCCGGTCGGCCGACCCGCATCTCGGGGGCTACACCCAATGGGTGCGCTTGTGCGCCCCCACTAAAAAATTCGACAAAGACAACAATGCTTACCTTCGCGTGTGGTAGGGTGGTGTCGACCGCCTCCGCGAACCGGGCCAGCTCCTGGCGGCACCGATCCAGGACGCTCCCCAACTCCCGGAACACGGGGACCAGGCCACCTGCCGGGGGAGCCGGAAGGGTTGGGACGGGCGCCAGCCCTCCCAGTCCCGTATCACATCCTGCATGGACCTCCGGTCCCGGCTGTCGTCGCCACCCATCCCGACACATGCCATGGTGCCAGCCGCTGGGGGAGGGTTGATGACGGTAAGGGCACGGGAATCGCGCTGCCTCCTCTCCCTGTCGGCCCGACGCGGCGACCACGATGGACGGTGTCTCCATCTCCGTGGCGGCCGCCGCCGGCGCCACCTCCGGTGCCACCTCCGGGTCCATCGGAGCCTCCGGTACGTCAACCCAGGACGACTCAGCCACGGCTGGCGTCACGCCGGCACCACCGACCGGGTCGCCTTTGGGGTCGATTCCGCCACCGAGTCGGACGCCCGCGTGGGGTCCGCGGACCTCCTCCGCCTCCCGCCGCTTGAAGTCCTGGAATGCGAGGCCCCACCTCTCGTTCCGGACTTTGAGGCTCGCAGCTCCGCGAGCCTCCTCTTCTCCTCCTGTTGTGTGGCCGCGTGCTCGCGTGCCAACCGGCTGGCGGCGTCCTTCGGGTCCACCACTGACTCCACTTCATGGAGCTCGATGGTGTCCTTGTGATGCATAAGGGTCAAACACCCACCACCCACGACATGGAAAGAAACACATGCAAGAAAAAGGAAGGCACTTACCCGATGACGACGGGCGGAGCCCACTTGGCACACGCCGGCGGCATCCGTGCAGCGACCTTCACCCGCTTATGGGCAGGTGGCGGGGCCGCCGGCTCCTCCTGAGCCGACCTCTTCGCCCGGCTGGCGGCTCCGGCCGCCGAGGCGTGAGCCGGCCGCTCCTCGCTTCGCCCGTGCCAGCCCTGCTGAACTGAGGGGGAGGCGCTTTCAGGATCATCACATCATCATCGTCATCGTCGTCATCAGTCCAGTCCCTGATCGTGGGACCGATAGGATACTCACCGGCTCCGCTAGGCTCTCCGGCTGCACCGGACCCTCTGGCTCCGTTGGGCCCGCCGGCTCGTGGATCGGCTGGCTCCTCGACCCCTCCCAAGGAGTCAACCACCTCTTTAGGTGGGCCTCCCCACTCATAGTCTTCGAAGTCGGAGTGGTCACACTCCACCTAAAGATTTGGGTGTGTGGGCCATACGGCGCGTTCTGTTGCACGAGCAACTGCGGTCAGCACGGACAAGTAAGGTCTAATGCCGGCTACCGGCTGGGAAGAATCAAACGAAAAGAGTCGCCTCGACAAAACATACCAGGGGAGGTCGGTTCGCGCGGTCGTACGGTTCCATGCCGAAAGTCCATGATGTCGGTGCCAGCTTGAACGTCATGATGGCATTCACGCGTGTCGCCACCTCAGTCAGTGTCAGGTTGACGGTCGTCAGCCGACAGGGGTCCCGGCGGCCGGACATATCACAAATCCGGTGCGGCCTCATCTAGAGAGGCAGCACTCGGCGCGAGAGGATGGCCACGACCAAATCGGAGGCGACCATCCCCTCTCCGGTACTTAGCTGCATGAGCCGACCGAGTTCCGCCAGAGCCACTCCACGCGGAGCGGCTCCCGACCAGCTGACTCCGGAGGACTGTGCGTTGGGCGGCAGCCAAATGTAGTCCTGCTGCAGGTTGGCATTCTTCAGGTAGAAGAACGTTTGGTGCCACCCCTTGACGGAGTCGGTGAGGGAGAAATGCGAGAAGCGCGTGCTGTTGTAGCACACCGCCGCGCCCCCACAGGCGTTGCTCTTCAACGCCTTAAGTTAGAAGAGGGAGTTGAAGAGGTCGAGGAAGGGAAGACTCCCCAAGTAGCCCTTGCACAACGTCACAAATCCGGCGAGGTAGAGGATGGCGTTGGGGCTGATATGGTGCGGCTGGATGTCGAACGTGTCCATCATCAGCTGGAAAAATTGGCTCACCGGGAGCCCAAAGCCGCGACAAAAATGCTAGGCGAAGACGACGAACTTGCCGGGCTACGGCGCGGGCACCACCTCGTCGTCCGGTGCGCGAGCAACCACGTGCTCCGCCGGCGACAGCATGTGCACGCAGCGGAGGTTCGCGATGGCCGCGTCCGTGACCACGGATCTGGCCTAGCTTCCTCCGCGCTCTTCAGCCATTGCAATGGAGAGACGGCGTGCGAGCGTGGTTTCGTGCGAAAGGAGCCACAGCACGTGAGGGAGCGAGGAAGACAAAGAGAAGAGGCGGCGAGGGGGCAAGTGGGGTGTGGGTATCTCTGCCCTTTGCCCTTCCTCCCCTTTTAAATGGGGAGGCCACGACCGGGGGACGTGGGGATTAACTGCTCCCACTCCCCCGGAATCCCCGCGCAAGTGTGGGCGGCCCGGGCCGTAACCGCCGCTTCGGGGTGTAGAAGATCCTTGTCTGCGCCCCTGGGCTACACCTGAGGCCTAGCGGACTAGGCCTAGGGAGACGTCTTGTCTGCCCGCGTGCATGGGGCCCGCGACATCATTACCCATCGCATGGCATGCGGCGGGCCGGCCCGGGTCCCGGGGTGTCGACCGCCGACCCGGATGGCCTTTTGGCTTCACGCTAGAGGCGGGCACCGCTAGGGGGAAGTCACCGGATCCCCTCCGTCTGCTGGACGTGGGCCCCCGCTGGTTTCGGGGACTACTGACGGGGTTATTGCCCCTGGGTAGGCCAAGGCAGCGGGGTTCTCCTCCACGCTTTGAAGAAAAAGTACGCGACCGGCTGGCCACGGCCGGCTGGAGCACAACCGGTAGGTGTGATCGCCAGCTGGCTCGGGGACGGTTAGTCAAGGTGCCGGCTCGGCCCCCGGCCGGCTAGGCGTGACCGGCTGCCCTCGGGCCGCCTTCCGCGTCGACGCCATGGCGGACAAGCAACGTCCCGTCCCTCTGCGCGTGGGAACGGCAACACAACGTGACCGCCACGACGGGCGCCATTGTATCCATAATGGTCGCTGACGCGCGGGCGCGCACGGCTATAGTTCGGCCATCCAGGCCGCTGACCTTTGTGACCGTGACTGGGCAGGGAAACAGTGTCGGCACGCCCCCGCCCACTCGATTACCTGCCCTGGCGTGGCTACAGTGCAGTCGGCCGTACCAAAGACTTCGGTCGGCTGGCACTAGATGACGCCACCCGGTCGGCCCGTAAGGTAGTAGGTGGGCGGGGGCAAATCGCGGAGCCAGATGGCGGTTTCTAGCGGGCGATGGGACCGTGCAACCGGTGGACCCTACGGGCGACGAGACGGTTCGAAGGGTGGGACCCCCTAGCCAGCCGAAGAGGCTGCTTGTGGGGACCCCGACTCATAAGTCGTGATCACCAAATGAACGTGTACAGTTATCCCAGAGATCAATGCTCACTGAACACACAGAAGCTGAATAACAAGGGTCTTACATCCACACTTAACGTCTTACAAAATAATGACCACGAAGGTCTTAGTCTTACATAGGTAGGGCCACACGGCCAAACACTTAAAATATAACAAGCAGCGGAAATCTTGGTTGAAAGCGTGAACCCATGACATTTGCCTTAACCTACTGGCATTCTGACCGGGAAGCGTCCTAGTTCGCATGTTTGTCTCCAACGAACTCTTCAACATACTCCTGTTCTTCCATGCCTGGCCAATTAAGTAACTAGTGGCAAGCCAATGAATACTTTGAATGTACTCGCAAGCAACCCAAGTTGTGGAACGAGCTAACAATGATGCATGATATAGCACTAAGTAGGTAAATTTGCGAAAAGCTAATTTTGTATGCCAATGACATGAGCAAGTAACTAGTGAGCATGCATTAACAACTAGCAGGTATCCATGTGAATAAATTGCAGATATCATCATAAGTATTGGTTGAACATCTCATATTCACTCTTCACGCAAAGTCATCGGACTTAGTTCAATCCTCACGCTAAGTCATCGGCCATAGCTCATGTGACCTCTTGTCACCACCACACCCATAGTCAGACGAAGATTTATGAAAACATCCGTATGTAGTCTAAGAAGGACCTTCAACTGTCCATGACGACGAACGTGGCTATTCAAATAGTTTTACACTTTGTAGAGGTTGCACACTTTACCCATAGGACTCAGGGAACTTCTGTGTCATCCACGACTAGCGGTATATAACATACCCGAGGTAAGCACCCGAACAATGCCTTTCCCATGGTGTTACTAAAAAAGAGTCCACTCGTTGGTGCCATCCCTCATGATATACATCACTCGTATCATCCCTGAGGGCACGCAACGGTGTGCCTGGTGCCTGTAAAGACAACGCATGACCTTCCTCTCTGGGATGACCCCGTCTCAAGAGTGACCACTTAACTCTTGCCACTAGTAATGCGGGTTCCTTGCTAGTACCAACCATAGTAATCAACAAAGCCCCATCCCATAAGGGGTATCGTGGTTGCGCATGTAAGGTTGGATGGTCAGCAGACCTTAGAACTCTCTGTTTTTGAAAGCACATACTCACTTGTTCCAGCACACCACTTCTTTCTCAAGTGGTCGCCCATCTCATCAATATCTCCCTCGGACATTAATGGCACCCGATGGGATTTTCGAAAGTCCTTGAAATCATTTCTCTCTTTCCATCACTATGCATAGTCCAGATCCCACTTGCGTAGCATCTACTAGCATCCTATCTACACCCACCCGCATAACCGTCATAAGGTGGTAGGGTCATGCACGATGCAAGTGTCAATGGAAACGTATCGGAGGCATCCCACCGAAAGGGGAACACCACATCACATGATCAATTATGATAGAAGTAAAGTGCTAGTTGACATGCAATAAAAATGGTTTCTCATCATGGTCAAAGGGCTGCTTGCCTGGCTCAACAAAGTCTCCGGGGTCTTCGAAGTCTTCGGGTCCAACTTCTTCGTCAACAGCGCAATCTATCGTCACGATAAAATAACGATAAAATAGAAAACACACAAAAATAGAGCACTCAACTAATTATTAAAAATGCTAATCTATTCTGATAAATACCCAATGTCATACTAAAAATATCCCCCTAGGGTTTTGTTGTGAAAAACATTTGGAAATAAATTAAGAGAGGTAAAAAGGTGCCTAAATATAGGTTTTAAAATGGAACAATACTAAAAATATTTTCAAACATTCTTACAAATGGCACCATTAAATTCTAGGGATTATACTAAGAATTTAGGTGAAAGAATTATTTTCATAGGATTTAGGACTTGTGGGATTTTTGCAAAATCCCATAGAAAAGAAAAAAGAAAAAGGGCCACGGGGACCCACGGCAGAAGCGGCCAGTGGCTGGGCCGGCCCAGCTGGCCAGCCAGCCGGCGTCGTGCGCGGCCAGGTTTAAGCCTGACGCTCGGGGCCCGGCCAATAGTGACCACAAGGGAGAGAGAGGGCACGGGAGTAGGGTGGAGAGGCCGACAGGTGGCCCCCACTTGTTGGGTGCTTTTCTCACCTCAGGACAAGAAGGGGGATAGTTCACCGGCAGCCAAGGAAGGCACGGCGAGGTGATATGGAGGCGGGAATGGGTTCAACGTAGAATCACCAGTCTTCTGGAGATGGAAGGGCGGCCGGAGGAGGTCGGAGCTGCAGGCGGCGAGTACCTGCGGCGGAGGGGCTTTCGGGGATGTGGTCACCGGGGCCGCCTGGGGCTGCAAAGAAGACGAGTGAGAGGGGGATCACATTAGTTTTTTGAGGGAGGAGCAACCGAAGGGAGAGAGAGTCCGGAGGGGCTCTATACCCGGAGATCGACGGTGAGGTGGCCGTGGCGATCCTCGGGTCGATCCCGAGCACAGAGGCGACGGGGGCTCTCAGGGGGGCTCGGGGAGGTTGTTGGGGTGAGGAGAGGAAGATCAGAGGGAAGAGAAGGGCCCGGGAGGTCCTTCTATAGCGGGGGCACGAGTCCACCGACGGGCCATGCGCTAGGGAGGACGTGGCCGAGGCTAGAGGGAGAGGGAGGCTTGCGGGACGGCCTGGGGGCGTTCCTAGGGTTGGTCTACGCCGAGAGGGAGCAATGGGAGAGAGAGAGGAGGGCGCGCGTGTGAGCTCCCCGGTTGGCCGAACCGGGCGGCGCCGGGCACGCGTGTGGGATGGCGGAGGAGAGAGGAGAGGGAGGGGCCGACCGCTTGCCGTGTCACGGACGCCAAGGGTGTCTCGGTGGACACGCGGGGGAGGCCCAAGGCTGTCGGCGCCGGCCATTGGGCGGCGGCTACAGTGCGAGAGTGCACTGTAGCGCCCCCCAGAGTGTGTGTATGGTCGGCAGGCCGTGGCCTGCGCACTCTGGGGTGCCCCTCTTTATCCACTAGCTACTGGAGGGCCTAGAGATGCTCTTTGGATGCCTTAGAGGCTAAGCAGGGCTAGGGAGAAAAGAAAGGGAAAGGGGAAGATAGAAAAAGATGTTGTCTAGGGGTGAAAATAGGGGTTTTACCCCACCTCACAGTGGCCTGATGGCTGGGGACTTTTACTAGAGGTGAAATGTATCTATGTGAGGCTGTGGTAGAAAGTTGGGGGGCAAGGGTAAAAGAGAAGAGGGTGAAAATGGGGGTTTTACCGAATCACCAGAAGGTGTTTGGTGGTGTTTTGGGCAATAAGATGTCATATTATTGAGATACTTACCAGGGTCAAAGGCTAGGTAGAAATGAGGTTTTTCACCAAGTTTGAGCCCAAGGGGAAAAAGTTGACAATGGTGATTTGATAAACCCTAGAAATTAGCAGAATCAGATTTCTGTAGATCCATTGATGCTAGGCTTTTACCCTTGATGCACCACTTAGTGTATCATCACTATTTGGCCATTAGAGCATGCCCACAAAGTTTGAGGCCAAGGGGAGACACTTCACAATGTAAAGTTTGATTTGATTTGACTTTGCAAGATCATCATCTATCATAGTGTTGACTTGCTGAATTTTTCCTGGAATTTATTGAGAATATTTCTTATAGAAATATTGAAAAAGTTTGATCATGCCCTTGTGTTGAAACTCATATATATGGAAAATATATGACCACTGAGTTTCTCTAAATTTTCTCAAATATTTTCAAAGCATTTAAATATTTTTCCCTAGGAAAAACTATTTCTGGCTTAAGAAAAAGTCTTTAAATAAAATATGAAAATAATCTTTAAAAATAATATTTGGTGGTTTTGGGAAGTCATATATATAGTAGGTTTGAAATAAAGCCTTTGGAAAAGAAGGGTCCACCTAATTTGAAGACTTGAAGTGCAAACCTCATTTCAGGGGGGTTTTGAAAACCTAATTTGAACAAATCATTTTTGGTTAAAACAAAATTTGATTAAAATTGTTTTGGGCACTATTCACATGGCATTATCATTGGGCAAGAGGTTTGGGGGCATGGAAGATGAATCTGAAGTGGAATAGAACCTAGTAGTGCCATATAACACAATTATCAAGCAAGCAAACAACATAGCAAACAAGCACAAGCACCTTGAAAAGTTTTAGTTGGCTCCAAATTTTATAAACCCAAACATAACAATGTGATACAAACACAGGGTGTGACAGACCTTCCCCCCTTACAAGAATGTCGTCTCCGAGATTCCTAGGCTAAGCGCTGAAAAGATAAGGGAACTCCGATCTAATATAATCTTCATGCTCCCAGGTTGCTTCAGCTTCAGTGTTGTTGCTCCACTGGACCTTGAAGAAACTGATGGTGCGGCTTCTGGTGCAGCGCTCGGCTTCATCCAAAATGCGAACTGGCCTCTCACGATAAGTGAGATCTAGCTGAAGATCGATGGCTTGATGGTCGATGTCCTTGTAGAGGTCGGAGCAGTTGGGTACTTGCAGACACTTCCGGAGTTGTGACACATGAAAGACGTTGTGCACATCCGATAGCTCAGAAGGTAGCTCTAACTGGTAGGCAACTTGTCCACGTGTAGCGGTGATCTTCAAGGGTCCGATGTATCTTGGTGCGAGCTTTCCTTTGATGTGGAAGCTTTGGTTCCCTTGAGAGGCGTGACCCGAAGGTAGACATGGTCACCGACACAGAAGTTCACTTCTCGGCGGCGGGAGTCGGCATGGCTCTTCTGTCTTGACTTAGTAGTCTTGAGGCGCTCTTGGAGAAGTTGAACTTGCTCTTTGGCTTCGCGGAGGATATTTGGTCCAAATATTAATCCTTCTCCGGTCTTTGACCTGTTGAGGGGAGTACGACACTTGCGTCCATATAACACCTCAAATGGTGCCATCTAAAGACTCGAGTGATAGCTGTTGTTGTATGAGAACTCGGCGAATGGTAGGCAGTCTTCCCACTTTTCTCCATATGCCAAAACACAAGCGCGGAGCATATCTTCGAGTATCCGATTTACTCGTTCCGTTTGCCCGCAGGTCTGGGGCTGAAAAGCAGAGGTGAATTGGGTGCCACGATCTGACACAATCTCCTTTGGAACTCCATGAAGGCTCACGATACGCTCGATGTAGAGGCTGGCTAACTTCTTACCCTCATAGGTGGTCTTGACGGGAATGAAACGGGCTACCTTGGTCAGGTGGTCGACAATGACCCAAATGGAATCATGTCCCTTGCTTGACCTTGGTAAACCGGTGATGAAATCCATCCCGACTTTATCCCACTTCCATTCAGGCACTTTGAGGGGCTGTAGTAGTCCAACGGGTCGCTGATGCTCAAGCTTGACCCTCTAGCATATGTCACACTTAGCCACGAACGTGCTTATCTCCCATTTCATGCCATGCCACCAGAATCTTGCCTTGAGGTCTTGATACATCTTGTTTCCTCCAGGATGGATGGAGTATGGAGTGTCATGAGTTTCTTGCAAGATCAGGTTCTTGAGATCTTCCTTGTTGGGTACGCAAATGCAATCCCCAAACCATACAACTCCTTGTTCGTCCACCGAGAATCCTGGGGCCTTACCTGCCTTGATTTTCCTCTTGATGCCTTCAATGCTGTCGTGTCCCTTCTGGGCTTCCTTGGTATCATCCATCAAGGTAGGCTTTGCTTCGAGGTTAGCAAGGAATCCTGGTGCAACCAGTTCCAAGTCGAAGCTCTTAAGTTCTTCATACAGGGTGGGTAGCCTTTCCTTAATCATAGCATTCAAGGAAGAAGCCTTTCTGCTGAAGGCGTCTGCTACCACATTGGCCTTTCCGGGGTGGTATTGAACACTGAGGTTGTAATCCTTGATCAATTCCAACCATATTCGCTGCCTCACGTTCAATTCCCTTTGAGTGAAGATATACGTCAAACTCTTGTGGTCTATGAATATCTCACATCGCTTCCCCAGAAGGTAATGTCACCGTGTCTTCAAGGCATGAACCACGGCCGCTAACTAAAGATCATGAGTTGCGTAGTTCTCTTCATGGGGTTGTAGCTGTCTTGATAGATATGCTACAACTCTGCCTTCTTGTATCAGAACACCTCCAAGCCCTGTTCTTGATGCATCACAATAAATCACAAACTCCTTGTGAATATCGTGGGTGGCCAAAACAGGGGCTGTGGTCAATCTCTTCTTGAGCTCCTCGAAGCTTTCCTCGTACTTAGCTATCCATTCGAACTTCTTGTCCTTCTTCAAAAGCTGGGTCATGGGTCAGGCAATGCTTGAGAACCCTTCCACAAACTTGTGGTAATATCCCACGAGTCCGAGGAAGCTCGTGACTTCCTTTACGGTGGTTGGGGTTTGCCATTCAGTCACGACTTCAATGTTGGCAGGATCCACTGACAATCCTTCTGCCGTTATCACATGACCCAAGAATCCAACTTCGTGCAGCCAGAATTCACACTTGCTGAACTTGGCATAAAGCTGGTGCTCTCGAAGCTTCTCTAGGACCAAACTCAAGTGTTTCTCATGCTCTTCTTCAGACTTGGAGAAGACGAGTATGTAATCAATGAAGACAACACCGAACTTTTCTAAGTACTCCATGAAGACCTTATTCATTAGGTACATGAAGTAGATAGGGGCATTGGTTAACCCGAATGACATGACCGTGTATTCATACAGGCCATACCAGGTTATGAATGCCGTCTTCGGAATCTCTTGGGGTCTGATCTTCAGCTACCCATGGGTGTAGGTTTCATGCCACTCTTTAGTGCAAACCTTTGGGTGACAAAAGAATGCGAAGCTCCACAATCAAACAATATTGTTGCTAGGGTTAGGTTAATGAGGAACATACCCAATATGACGTTCGGGTCTTCCTGGGCTTCCTATTCGGTGACGTGATTCACACGACCCTTGCCATTGTTGGGCTGGTTGCGGGGAGCTGGGTTCCTTGGTGGTGCTCCATGGGCTAGACCTTGATTTGGCGCATTGGGGTGCAGTGCATCTGGCTTCCTGTTGGGGCAAAGCTTAGACATGTGTCCAGACTGACCACATCAAAAGCAAGTGACTTGCCCAGTGTTGTTGTTGAAGTTCCTGCCACCGTTCTTGTTATTGGGCTTGTTGTTGTAGGCTGGCCTAGGATTGGCATACTGCTAAGGCTGGTAGCTCGGACAAGGTGTAGGAGGTCTGGCCTACTGTGGCTGATAGGTTGGCTTGGTTGGGGCTGGCTGCCAGGGGCGAGGCTTTGTTACAGCCTAAGTGCTGTCCCTTCCTTTTATGGCATGTAACCCCATTGTATGAACCTTGTGTCATGATCTATGTATGAATTGCACCTTGTCATCCATGTGTGGTTTCCATTCATGCATCATTTTATCATGCATCATTTTCATTCATCTTGCCATGTTGGGTTTCATGTGCCTTGTATGATGTGGTGGTTGTGAGTGGGTCTTGTGTGGTGTTGGTGCTTGAGTGTGGTTGGAGTCATGTGTGCACCTCTTCTTCTTCCCCTCTCTAATTCCTTCTCAACATCCCCTTTCTGAAACCCCTCTCTTCTTTTAATTTTATGATCAGAACTAAGTTGTTTCTAAAAATTGTTTTAAAATGTCCAAGTGATAGCCTATATTATCTTGAGCATGTGAGTGTTGCACTTTTCCTTTCTTTAGTTTTTTATGTTAATAGGGGGTTAAATAACAGGAGCTGCAATTATATATATATAATTAATTATTCGTTCAATAAATCAACAAAATATTTTATTAAATTAGTGCATATTATCTTCACCACAAAAGTATTTTTGTTTTTCCCAAAAAACTTTTAATATGCTCTGGGGATTTATTTTTGTGTGGCTGAGTTTTTAAAATTATAAAACCTTCCTTTTTCTTTCTGAGAGAGAGAGAGGCAGGTGGACCTTGTCTCTCATGCGGCCCAGCCCGTAGTGTATAGACGGCTACCTGCCCCATTCCTTCTTTGTCAGGTTCGTCAGTGAGGAGAGCCGTGTCCGTAGTCGCTTTCCGTCGCCGTCGCCGTCTGTCCTATCGCCTTTATAGACCCTCGGCGTCCGTGCCTGCTCGCTAGGGTTCCCTCTTCCTCCCTCCGCCGCCGCAACTCCCCTCTTCCTCTCTGTCTCCCTCCTCCCTCTCTTCTTCCTTCCTGTCAGGTATGATAGTCAGGTTTCAGTGTAAGAGCAGAGAGCTCCGCCGGGTCGTCCTTGCCGTCGCAGCTCGTCTTCGGTGGATCCCCACTGCGTCTAGGATGGCGTGGCACACGTGGGTCGTCCCGGCATTCCATTCCCGCCGCTAGGGGCCCCGGAGGAGCTCTGCAGTGACGCCTCGTCGTTGCCGGAAGTCCCCGCTCCGCCGTCTTCTTCCCTTGCGTCATTTCCGGCCGTCTTCTTCCCCCTCCGTCGACTCCGTCGTGACCGGCTCGTCGTCGCCTTCTCCCAAGGTGAGTCGCCCGTCCCCGTAGCCCCTTTCCTCCGCGCATGGCTCGTAGTTGGTCACTGCCGCGTCTGTCGTTGCCGGTAGCAAGACGAGCACCTGCCGCTCGCCCTCGTCCTCCTCTCTGCAAGGAGAGTAGTGCAGTGGAGTCCCTGATTGTTCCCACACAAGTGCGGGCCGTTGGCGTTGCCAGTTTCACCATGGGATCACCGGAATTGCTGCCGGAGTCGCCCTGTTGCCGCTGTCGCATTTTGCATTCAGTTTCGTCAGTCAGTTAGTATGCGTGTGTGTATTAGAGTACTAGTAACCCTCCTCTATTAGCATTCGGCAGCGTAGCAGGGTGGTTGGGTTCAGGGGAGGTGACCGAGAGGTCATGTGTTCGAGCCCAGGCACCCCCGTCTTTTGCTGTTTTTTTTGTCTTTTGTTTTCGTTTAGTTATTACCTGCTGGTATGTATGTGTGTGTAGATCCATTCCAGGGTATTGTTTTTTCTTTTCTTCCTTTCATGTGTAGATATAGATGCTTGTGTGTGTGCTAGAGTGTATATGTGTATATATAGACAAGTATATATGCATATGTTATAGTTTGTGTATGTTATGCATACACACAAGTGTGTGTGGATGTAGTGTGTGTATATGTGCCTAAGGCATAGATGCTAGTGTGTGTATGTGGCACATGGTTGGGTAGACTAGTTGAGGTGTACACCGATCACAAGAGCTTGAAGTATATTTTCACTCAACCCAATCTCAATCTTCGGTAATCTCATTGGGTGGAAATGCTTGAAGACTTCAATCCAAGCATTGAGTATACTCCAGGGAAAGCAAATGTCATTGCAGATGCGCTCAGCCGTAAGGCGTACTACAATAGTCTCATCGTGAAGCCTTCTACAAGCTCAACCTTCAGATGATTCCGCAAGGATTTCTTGCAAATCTTCAAGTTTATCTGACTCTGGAAGATCAAGTTCGCCAAGCACAGCTTATTGACGCTATGGTGAAGAAAGTGAAGAAAGGTGTGGCCAACAACACTCCGAAGTATAAGTGCTTTCGTGTTGATGACAAAGATACCTTGTTCTTTGAGGACCGTCTTGTGGTTCCAAAAGATGATCTCAAAAACGTTATCATGGACGAAGGACACAATTCTCTTCTATCCATTCATCCAGGTAGTTCAAAGATGTATCAGGATCTCAAGCAAACCTTCTGGTGGACTCGCATGAAACGTGAAATTGGTCAATCCGTGAATGAGTGTGATGTTTGTCGCAGAGTGAAGGCGGAGCATCAGCGTCTAGCAGGTCTTCTTCAGCCTTTGCCTATCCTAGAGTGGAAATTCGATCATGTCGAGATGGATTTTGTTACTGGGTTTCCGAAGTCCAAGAGAGGAAGCAATGCCATCTTTGTGGTTATCGACAAGCTGTCAAAATTTGCTCATTTCCTGCTAGTCAAAGAATCTATCTCAGCAGCTCAGCTTGCAGAGTTGTATACGTCAAGGATAGTGTCTTTGCATGGTATTCCTCAGCTCATCTCTTCTGACCGTGGAAGCCTCTTCACTTCCATGTTTTGGGAATCCTTCCAGACTGCTATGGGTACCAAGATCCATTTTAGCACTGCGTTCCATCCGCAGACAAGCGGTCAAGTTGAGAGAGTCAATCAGATCCTTGAAGATATGCTCAGAGCCTGTGTGATTTCGTTCGGCATGAAGTGAGAAGACTGCCTTCCATATGCTGAATTCTCATACAACAATAGCTTCCAAGCTAGTTTAGGCAAGGCCCCTTTCGAGATTCTCTATGGCAGAAAATGTCGTACCCCGCTTAACTGGTCTGAAACCGGTGAGCATCAGGTATTGGGTAATGACATGATCACTGAAGCAGAAGAAATGTGACATGTCATTCGCGAGAACCTCAAAGCAGCTCAGTCCCGACAGAAGAGTTATTTTGATAACAAACATCGGGATGTTTCCTTGCAAGTGGATGATCTAGTCTATCTCAGAGTCTCCCCCATGAAAGGCACTGAGCGGTTTGGAATTAAAGGGAAGCTAGCTCCTCGTTTTGTTGGTCCTTACAAAGTTGTTGGCAAGAGAGGTGGTCTTGCATATCAACTAGAGCTTCCTACAAATTTCGCAAATGTACACGATGTCTTCCATGTTTCTTAGCTCCGGAAATGTTACAAGACTCCTGAGCGAAGCATTGACCTCCAAGACATCGATCTCTAGGAAGAACTCTCTTATCGTGAGCATCAAGTTGCCATTCTTGAAGAAACTGAGCGTAAGACTCGCAACAAGTCTATCAAGTTCCTCAAGGTGAAGTGGTCTCATCATTCCGTCAAAGAAGCTACTTGGGAATGCGAGGACCTTCTGCGTTCCGAATTCCCAGACTTCTTTCGTTCCTAGATCTCGGGTCGAGATCCTCTTGTAGTGTGGGAGAGTTGTGATAGCCCAAGTGCCGTCCCTTCCTTTTATGGCATGTAACCCCATTGTATGAACCTTGTGTCATGAGCTATGTATGAATTGCACCGTGTCATCCATGTGTGGTTTGCATTCATGCATCATTTCATCATGCATCATTTTCATTCATCTTGCCATGTTGGGTTTCATGTGCCTTGTATGATATGGTGGTTGTGAGTGGGTCTTGTGTGGTGTTGGTGCTTGAGTGTGGTTGGAGTCATGTGTGCACCTGTTCTTCTTCCCCTCCCTAATTCCTTCTCAACATCCCCTTTCTAAAACCCCTCTCTTCTTTTAATTTTTTGACCAGAACTAAGTTGTTTATAAAATTTGTTTTAAAATTTCCAAGTGATAGCCTATATTATCTTGAGCATGTGAGTGTTGCCCTTTTCCTTTCGTTAGTTTTTTATGTTAATAGGGGGTTAAATAACAGGAGCTGCCATTTTATATATATTATTAATTACTTGTTCAATAAATCAACTTAATATTTTATTAAAATAGTGCATATTATATTCACCACAAAAGTATTTTTGTTTTTTCACAAAAAAACCTTTTAGTATGCTCTGGGGATTATTTTTGTGTGGCTGAGTTTTCAAAATTATAAAACCTTCCTTTTCATTTCCGAGAGAGAGAGAGGCAGGTGGGCCTTGTCTCTCTTGCAGCCCAGCCGGTAGTGCACAGACAGCTACCGGCCCCATTCCTTCTCCGTCAGGTTTGTGAGAGAGGAGAGCCGCGTCCGCCGTCGCTTTCCATCGCCGTTGCCGTCTGTCCCATCGCCTTTATAGCCCCCTCGGCATCCGTGCCTGCTCGCTAGGGTTCCCTCTTCCTCCCTCCGCCGCCGCAACTCCCCTCTTCCTCTCTATCTCCCTCCTCCCTCTCTTCTTCCTTCCTGTCAGGTAAGGTAGTTAGGTTTTAGTGTGAGAGCAGAGAGCTCCGCCGGGTCGTCCTCGTCCTCGTAGCTCGTCTTCGGTGGATCCCCTCCACGTCCAGGATGGCGTGGCGCACATGGGTCGTCCCGGCATTCCATTCCCGCCGCTAGGGGCCAAGGAGGTCATCGCCGGAAGTCTCTTCTTCACTTGCGTCGTCTCTGGCCGTCTTCTTCCCCCTCCTTCGACTCCATCGTGATCGGCTCATCATCGGCTTCTCCCAAGGTGAGTCGCCGGTCCCCGTAGCCCCTTTTCCTCCGGGCGTGGCTCGTAGTTGGTCGCCGCCGCGTCTGTCGCCGCCGGTAGCAAGATGAGCACCTGCCGCTCACCTCCGTCCTCCTCTCCGCAAGGAGAGCAGGGGAGTGGAGTCCCTGATTGTTCCTGCGCAAGTGAGGGTCATTGGCGTTGCAAGTTTCACCATGGGATCGCCGGAATTGCTGCTGAAGTCGCCCTGTCGCCGCTGTCTCATGTTGCATTTAGTTTCGTCAGTCAGTTAGTATGCGTGTGTGTATTAGAGTACTAGTACCCCTCCTCTGTTAGCATTTGGCAGCGTAGAAGGGTGGTTGGGTTCGGGGGAGGTGACCGAGAGGTCATGGGTTCGAGCCCAGGCTCCCCCTCTTTTGTTGTTTTGTTTTCTTTTAGTTATTACCAGCTGGTATGTATGTGTGTGTAGATCCATTCCCGGGTATTATTTTTTTCTCTTCTTCCTTTCATGTGTAGATATAGATGCTTGTGTGTGTGCTAGAGTGTATATGTCTATATATACATGTATATATGCATATGTTGTAGTGTGTGTGTATGTTATGCATACACACATGTGTGTGTGGATGTAGTGTCTGTATATGTGCCTAAGGCATAGATGCTAGTGTGTGTCTATGTGCCACATGGTGGGTGCATACATATGCATGTGTGTATGTGTGTTTGTGAGTGTTTGCATGAGCACATGTGTATGCCCATAGGTGCATATGCATGAGAGTGTATGTGTAGGTGCATGTGAGGTGCACACATGCATGTCCTTGTGGGGTGAGCTTATATGCATGCTTGGTTGTGAGAGGTGGATGTGTATGTGTACCTAGGAATAAATATGCTTGTGCATGTGTGGTGGTGCATTAGTGGTAGTGTGTGCATGAGAGGGTGTGTGTGTGGGGATTAGTGGGTTATCCCACTTGATATACCCCTTGTGTTTTGATCTTGTTTGTGCCTTGTGTTTCACATGAGCATATGAGTATGACCCATGGTTTTGGGGTAGAAAGAGCCAATGAACTCATTGGAACTCTCAGATTTCACTTTTGAGCTAGTTCATAAATCTGTCATTTTAGCTGAGATGCCATTTTGTTATTTTTGCATGATTTAATCCATGCTTGCTTTGAGATATGTGTCAACTAGGAAGTGCTAGTCTTTTGTACCTAGTATGCCATGGTATTTTTTTTAACATGAGAATCATCCATATAAGTGGGATACATGCTGTTAAGTGACCAACTTAATGTTTCTGTTTCAGCATGCTAGAAATGGCTAAGTCTGGGAATCTGCTGTTAGTTTTATGCCTTGAAGAGTGGGTGACATCTAGTTACATGTTGGGAATTTGCTCATGCTCAGTGTTAGTTATTTGTAGTAGATATTGCCTCCTACCATACTGTTAATTTTCATGCCAATAGGGTCTCTCTATCATATTTAACTACTGCTGTCAACCTGCTACTTATTAACTCAGACTGCAGAAAACTGGAATTTTCACTAAGTCCCAGAAAACTGTTTGATCATGTCAACTTGATTGCTTCATGCTTATTGATGTGTGCCTCCTTTGCTGATTGTGTAGTTGGATAAGTTGATGTGTGTGTTGAGTAGGTTCTGTCCATATCTTGTTTGTGGCAGTAGGGTTCCTGTAGCTCAAGTTGTGAGCTGTAGAAGTTGCTATGCTGCTGTTTTGTGGCAGATTGTGGGTTTTATTGTTTTGTGACTTGTGGGAGCTATGCTCCATGGAATTGATTGATTCTTGAGGCTATTGTTATTTTTTGTAATCACCTATCCAGTGGATACCTTGTAATGCCAAGAATTAGCCCATATCTTGGTGGTCTTGACATTTTGCCTCCGTACCTTCTCGTGAGCGTATCGTGAGAACCGTAACTCCATTTCTTGTGTTCTTTATATGCATTTCTATGGCTTTTGCATGATGCATAAATATTTGCCATGATCATGCATGTTTAAATAACTTATCATGAGGTTCTGTCCAGATTCATTAATGCACAAACTTTGCATGTGGAACATGACTAGTTTTGAGTTGTCATGTTAATTCTTCATAAATGAATCATGCATCATCTTGGTTGTGCATTGCACCTTGGTTGAATGTTTATTGTTGCTATTTCTCTTGGGTTTACGCGATTGTCGATACTGAGTACGAGGACCCAAGAGAGTACCACTACGAGGATCCCGCTACTTGTTCTGCTGAAGAACCAACACGCAAGATGATCGTACCCGGATCCCGATACTATTTTTGCTTGCTAATTTCTCGCTCTTATCGTTAAAATTGCGCTACCTGCCACTTGATATCAGCCTCCTAATTACCATGACAGCCTCTAACCTCCACATCCTAGCAAACCTTTGATTGGCTAAGTTACCGCTGCTCAGCCCCTCTTATAGTATTCTTAGTTGCAGGTGCAGGCTGTTCCATGTGTTAACATGGATTTGGATATCACAATATTATATATTGTTTAATTTAATGCACATATATATCTTGGTATTGGTGGAAGGCTTGCCCTTTTGCTGACTGATTTGTTCCGCTGTTACCGCCATTAGTTCCTTGTTACCGGTGTTATGTTTTCCATATTTTGCGCTCCTAACATGCTCGGGGTTGTTATGGGACCCCCTTGTTCATTCGGTTGGGATTAAAACTTGTCTGGTAAGACCCAACTTTGGTACTACATTTGCTATAACTTAATAAAACTTGCATAGGGCTTTGCAACCCCATGGATAATTAATCAACAGCCCGGGCCAGTGCTCCTCATGAGTGTTGGTCCAAACTAGAGCACCGTGCGGGGCCAACCCGGGGCAACTCGGGAGATTTCTATCAGGACACCGTATGCTTTGCTTATCCGTCGTGTCCTGAGAACGAGATACGCAGCTCTTATCGGGTTCGTCAACACTTCGGGAGGTCTTGCTGGATTTGTTTTACCTTTATCGTGTGTCTTGCATGTGGAGTCTGACTTTCTTCGGGTTGTCTCGAGGTGTTGGAATTCCTTTGGAATTACCTATGATGACCGTGAGATCCATGTTCGAGGCTATTCCCATGGAGTGTGGTTAATTTGTGATGGATTAGTTGGAGCACTCCTGCAGGGTTAAATCTTTCAGAAAGCCGTGCCCGCAGTTATGTGGCAACTTGGATATTTGTTTAACACCCGGTTATAGTAAACTCTAATTAAAATGCACCAACTGTGTGAGTAACTGTGATCGTCTCTGCTCGTGAACATGATCCGAGAGAGAACACGGTGGGGTTATGATTGACGTAAGTAAGTGTTCAGGATCTCATAGAGATCATACTAGTTTCGTCCGTTCATCATAGGCCACTCATATTTATTTTCATGTTGCGTATGTTAGCCACCATATATTATTAGTGCTGCTACAAACGAAACACTTACCCCATCCCAACCTTTAAGCTTGAATAGTCTCGGTACCCGGGCACATGATAGCTGAGTCCTCTGTGGCTCACAGTTTACTACAACAACTCCAGGTACAGGTTCAGATCAGTTCGTGCAGGATGATCTCACTCAGCTCCAGTGGGAATATGGTGAGGAAAGAGGCAGGATGTATGTGACTTACCCGGATGAGTAGAGGACCATGGTCGTGATCTTTGGGATAGCTTGATAGTATCATTTGCAACTGTTTTATCGTTTGATTTCGTCCGTAGTCGGACCCTGTGTTCAACTTGATGATATGAATTTGGGTGACATTGTAAGTTAGCATGTGGCGAGTGTAAGCCAATATTGTATACTCATCTCTTTCAGTATTCTATGATGTGATGATACTATTCTTGGTAACGGCAAGATGCGCATCTATCCCTTGCGAGGACCTCGTGCCTTAAATTGGATCGGCGCGCATCTTGGGCGTGACAGCCTTCTGGCTGCTGGGGATACCCTTGTTGATCATCTTACTCTTGCGAGTGTCGTCGATGGCACGATGCTTGTCTTCTAGCATGAGGGCCTTGTTCACCAAGTCTAAGAAGGTTCGACAGTCCCAGATGATGATCTGATACTGCAGGACCTGTTGAAGTCCTTCCATGATGCGTTCCTTCTTGGCAACCTCTGTGCTGACATCTTCAGGTGCATACCTTGACAGCAGGTTGTACTTCTGCAGGTACTCCTTGATAGATCCACTTCCTTTCTTCAGAACTCGGAATTCTTTCTTCTTGATAGCCATGATCCCAAAAGGAATATGAGCAGTGCAGAATCCTTCCTTGAAGTCATTCCACGTGATCACACGTTCTCCTTGCATGACCTTGAATCCATCCCACCAAGCTCGGGCGGTACCTCCAAGGCAGTGAGAGGCATAAATCACCTTCTCACATTCCTCATTGCAATTGACCAGTGCAAGGAGGTCGTCGATGGTGCGGATCCCTTCATCAGCATCCAATGGTTTAGCAATCTCGGTGAAGGTTGGGGGTGAGTTCCTCATGAACTCAGACAGTGTGGAGCGGCCATTGCTGTTCCTGCATTGGTGATGGTTGTTCATGAGAGCCTGAGCCATCTGCTAGATAGCAGCATTGTTGGCTTGGCGTTCCTCCTGGAGAACTTGGAGAAACTAAGCTATGGTCATGTTCTTTGGCGGAGGTGGTGGCGGGGGAACGTCGCCTTGTGGCTGCTCCTGGTGTCCTCCAGCGTGAGCAGCCCCACCAGCTCCCTGTTGCTAGCTGGAGTTGCCGGCTTCAGGGTTGGTGAAGGAGCTGTTGCTGGTAGCAGTCACCATCCTATTTTGAGCAGCCAAGTCAAACAACTGGGATTGACAAGAGGATAAGCAATAACGGAAAAGCGCGCCTAAGGGGGTCGGTCAAGTGCAAGTGTGTTGAAAGAAAGGTCGAAAGACCAACATATATTAAGATAGATGATGGAGTCGCTTACATGTTGCCTCAGGCAAAAGCGCGACTTGCATCAAAACACAAACAACAAAACAAACAACAAGCACACATGGTTTCATATGAACCATTACATGGACTCGACTTCGCATGAGGGATACATGACTGATCTTACCCTAGGGGTTCTCAAACTCAGGTGGTGGAGTGCTGGGTCTCGTAGTCACGCTCCTCTAGGTCTTCCTCCTGTTCATCATCTAAACGGGCATCGTTCCTGGTCGAAGGGGTCGGGGAACGAGGAGGTCCATCCCGACGATGCTTTGCTGGCGTGTTGGTGAAGAGCTCATGGTACTCCCTCGCACTCATGCGGTGACAACGTGTGGGTGTATCACTAGCTAGGGGTACTCCTCCTCGATAGGCGATAGCTGGTTGTCCCTCGGGGGCTCCAGCTTCGTCTTGGCTTGTCGAAGCAACTCTCGGGTGTGGTGAAGTTCCTCATGGAGCTTCACATACTCCTTAACCAAGTGGTGAACCAGACTATCAGTGGAGAGGCTAAAGTAGGTATGGAACCTTAGTGGTAAACCATCCTCCTTGGCTGGAATCAGCGTCCAACTCTCGCCAAAGTCATCCCTCCTAAAGGGAAGGTAGTGAGTAGCTGGCTCGTCAGCCATCTCTCGAATGATGTCTCGAAGGTGCAGGAGTGCCTTGCGTGCAGCTATCTCGACCGCAAGCACCATGGTCAGCATCCGAGGTCCTTCAAAGAACCAACTAGTCGGGTAGTCGTTTCCCTTCACAATCACATCCACGTGGTACTCCTTCGTGACGGCATCGACCTAGTGCTCGTGGTAGAGGATAATGGGTGGTTGGCGAAATTGGCACTTCTCCAGGCCATCCCCAAGGAGTAAGGGAAAGCCGGATGTCAGGAAGGCTTCGGGTACGATGGCCATCTACAAAGGGTTGAACGGAGGAGAGTCAACAAAGTGTTGTGTGAAGAATAGGAGAGGTAAATAGTGCAGAATTCCGAAGTTCAAATGCTAGGTGCAGGTTTTGAAAACGAGTTTTGTCCTGTCTAACGTCCATGCTAACTAAGGGCTTCCTACAGTCAGGATGGCTCTAATCCCAGCTCTGTGGGGACCCCGACTCATAAGTCATGATCACCGAATGCACGTGTACAGTGATCCCAGAGATCAATGCTCACTGAACACACAAAAGCTGAATAACCAGAGTCTTACATCCACACTTAACGTCTTACACAAATAATGACCATAAAGGTCTTAGTCTTACATAGGTAGGGCCACACGGCCAAACACTTAAAATAGAACAAGCAACGGAAATCTTGGTCGAAAGCGTGAACCCATGCGATCTGCCTTAACCTACAGGCATTCTGACCAGGAAGCATCCTAGTTCACATGTTCGTCTCCAACGAACTCTTCAACATACTCCTGTTCTTCCATGTCTGGCCAATTAAATAACCAGTGGCAAGCCAATGAGTACTTTGAATGTACTCGCAAGCAACCCAAGTTGTGGAACAAGCTAACAATGATGCATGATATAACAGTAAGTAGGTAAATTTGTGGAAAGCTAATTTTGTATGCAAATGACATGATCAAGTAACTAGTGAGCATGCATCAACAACTAGCAGGTATCCATGTGAACAAATTGCAGATATCATCATAAGTATTGGTTGAACATCTCATGTTCACTCTTCACACTAAGTCATCGGACTTAGTTCAATACTCACGCTAAGTCATCGGACTTAGCTCATGTGACCTCTTGTCACCACCAAACCCATACTCACACCAATGTTTATGAAAACATCCGGATGTAGTCTAAGAAGTACCTCCAAGTATCCATGACCGCGGACGCGGCTATTCGAATAGTTTTACACTCTGTAGAGGTTGCACACTTTACCCACAAGACTCGGGGAACTTCCGTGTTGTCCACGACTTGCGGTATATAACATACCCGAGGTAAGCACCCAAGCAATGCCTTTCCGATGGTGATACTAAACAAAGAGTCCACTCGTTAGTGCCATCCCTCATGATATACATCACTCGTATCATCCATGAGGGCATGCAACAGTGTGCCTGGTGCCTGTAAAGACAGCACATGACCTTCCTCTCTGGGACGACCCCGTCTCAAGAGTGACCACTTCACTCTTGCCACTAGTAATGCGGGCTCCTTGCTAGTACCAACCATAGTAATCAACAAAGCCCCATCCCATAAGGGTATCGTGGTTGCGCATGTAAGGTTGGGATGGTCAGCAGACCTTAGAACTCTTCGTTTTCGAAAGCACATACTCACTTGTTCCGGCACACCACTTCTTTCTCAAGTGGTCGCCCATCTCATCAATATCTCCCTCGGGCATTAATGGCACCCGATGGGGTTTTCGAAAGTCCTTGAAATCATTTCTCTCTTTCCATCACTATGCATAGTCCCGATCCGACTTGCGTAGCATCTACTAGCATCCTATCTACACCCAACTGCATAACCCTCATAAGGTGGTAGGGGCGTGCATGATGCAAGTGTCAATGGAAACGTATCGGAGGCATCCCACCGAAAGGGGAACACCACATCACATGATCAATTATGATGAAAGTAAAGTGCTATATGACATGCAATAATAATGGTTTCTCATCATGGCAAAGGGCTGCTTGTCTGGCTCAACAAAGTCTCCGGGGTCTTTGAAGTCTTTGGGTCCAACTTCTTCGTCAACAGCGCAATCTATCATCGCGATAAAATACTGATAAAATAAGCAACACACAAAAAGAGAGCACTCAACTACTTATTAAAAATGGTAATCTATTAATAAATACCCAATGTCATACTAAAAATACCCCCCAAGGGTTTTGTTGTGAAAAACATTTTGGAAATAAATTAAGAGAGGTAAAAAGGTGCCTAAATATAGGTTTTAAAATGAAAAAATACTAAAATTATTTTCAAACATTCTTACAAACGGCACTATTAAATTCTAGGGTTTATACTAAAAAATTAGGTGAAAGAATTATTTTCATAGGATTTAATTTGGGCCCTATGGGATTTTTGCAAAATCCCACATAAAAGGAAAAAGAAAAAGGGCCACAGGGACCCAGGCCGGAAGTGGCCACTGGCTGGGCCGGCCCAGCTGGCCAGCCAGCCGGCCTCGCACGCGGCCAGGTTTAAACCTGACGCATGGGGCTCGGCCGTCAGCGACCGCGGGGGAGAGAGAGGGCGCGGGAGAGGGGAGGAGAGGTCGACAGGTGGGCCCAACCAGTCGGGTCCTTCTCCGACCTCGGGACAGGAAGGGGGAGAGCTCACCAGCGGCGAAGGGATCTGGAGGCGGGAATGGGTTCGGCATCGACACGTCGGTCCTTTGCAGGTGGAAGGGCGGCCGGAGGAGGTTGGAGCTACCGGCAGCGAGTACCTGCGGCGTAGGGGCCTTCGAGAGGTGGTCGCCGGGGCCGCCTGGGGCTGCAAAGAAGACGTGAAGGACGGGGGATCGCGTTAGTTTGCAGAGGGAGGAGAACTCGAAGGGAGAGAGAGGCCGGAGTGGCTCTGTATCCGGAGATCAATGGTGAGGTGGCCGTGGCGATCCTCGGGTTGATCCCAAGCATAGAGGCGACGGGGGCTCTCAGGGGGGCTCGAGGAGGTTGCTAGGGTGAGGAGAGGGAGATCAGAGGGGAGAGAAGGGCCCTGGAGGCCCTTTTATAGAGGGGGCACAAGTCCACCGACGGGCCATGCGCTAGGGAGGACGTGGCCAAGGTCAGAGGGAGAGGGAGGCTTGCAGGACGGCCTGGGAGCATTCCTAGGGTTGGTCTACACCGAGCAGGAGCAATGGGAGAGAGAGGAGGGCACGCGTGTGAGCTCCCCGGTTGGCCGAACCAGGCGGCGCCGGGCACGTGTGTGGGAGGGCACAAGAGAGAGGAGAGGGAGGGGGCCGACCACTTGCCGTGTCACGGACGCCGAGGGCGTCTTGGGGGACACGCGGGGGAGGCCCAAGGCTGTCGGGGGCGGCCATTGGGCAGCGGCTATAGTGCGGGACCGCATGGTAGCGCGCTCCAGAGCGTGCGTATGGACGACATTGTTGTGTCCTATAAGCTCTGGGGTGCCCCTCATTGTCCACTAGCTGCTGGAGGGCCTTGAGATAATCTTTGGATGCCTTAGAGGCTAAGCAGGGCTAGGGAGAAAAGAAAGGGAAAGGGAAAGATAGAAAAAGATGTTGTCCAGGGGTGAAAATAGGGGTTTTGATGTTGTCCAGGGTTGAAAATAGGGGTTTTACCCCACCTCACAGTGGCCTGATGGCTTGGGACTTTTACTGGAGGGGAAATGTATCTATGTGAGGTTGTAGTAGAAAGTTGGGGGCAAGGGTAAAAGAGAAGGGGTGAAGATGGGCGATTTACCGAATCACCAAAAGGTGTTTGGTGGTGTTTTGGGCAAGAAGATGTTACCATCTTACCGAGATACTTACCAGGGTCAAAGACTAGGTAGAAATGAGAGGTTTCACCAAGTTTGAGCCAAAGGGGAAAAGTTGACAATGGTGATTTGAGAAACCCTAGAAATTAGTAGAATCAGATTTCTGTAGGTCCATTGATGCTAGGATTTTACCCTTGATGCACCACTTGTTGTATCATCACTATTTGGCCATTAGAGCATGCCCACCAAGTTGGAGGCCAAGGGGAGACACTTCACAATGTAAAGTTGCTCAAATTTGATTCTGGACAGGAATGGTTTCTGGGATGGTTTGATGAATCAAACCAACTTGGATTGAGATGAAACTTTGCAAGATTATGACCTATGATAGTGTTGACTTGCTGAAATTTTCCGAGAATTTATTGAGAAGATTTCTTATAGAAATATTGCAAAAGTTTGATTTGAACAGAAATGGTTTTGAGGGGTCTTGGCTATGATCTAAACATGCCCTTGTGTTGAAACTCACATATATGGAAAATATATGTCCACTGAGTTTCTATTAATTTTCTCAAATATTTTCAAAGCATTTAAATAATTTTCCCTAGGAAAAACCATTTCTGGCCTTAAGAAAAAGTATTTAAATAAAATATGAAAATAATATTTAAAAATAATATTTGGTGGTTTTGGGAAGTCATATATATAGTAGGTTTGAAATAAAACCTTTGGAAAAGAAGGGTCCACCTAATTTGCAGTGCAAACCTTATTTTAGGGGGTTTTGAAAACCTAATTTGACCAAATAATTTTTGGTTAAAACAAAATTTGATAAAAATAGTTTTGGGGACTATTCACATGGCATGATCATTGGTCAAGAGGTTTGGGGACATGGAAGATGAATTTGAAGTGGAATAGAACCTAGTACTGCCATATAACACAATCATCAAGAAAGCAAACAACATAGCAAACAAGCACAGGCACCTTGAAAAAGTTTTAGTTGGCTCCAAATTTTATAAACCCAAACATAACAATGTGACACAAACACAGGGTGTGACACTACCAGCCGGGTCCCCACTTATGTACCTCAGGAATATTGTAAGCCGGGGGGTTGGCCTATAAAACCCCTCGAGCCCCCCATGCAATGGGGATGAGGACGACGAGCCTCGCGCATACACCTACAGGATACCTCCCTCACATTCTCACACTTCATAGCGGAGGAGCGAGCGGGATGCTCCCTCTTCCTCCTCTAGACACATCTCCAGGAGCAACCTTGTAAACATACCCATCCATCAAACTAGACCAAGAAGGACTAGGGGGTTACCTCCCACGGAGGGCCCTGAACCTGGGTACATCATGTGTCACCACCGCTTGTATCTAATCCCGTCCCCAGAGCCCATCGGCGTCCTCCGGCCCCAACCACCTACAATAAGCCTACCCATGGCATCTGTCGTGAGAAAACGATGACATGAATGTTGAACATGGAGACACCTCTTTCACATATTTTGATGCATATAGCCAAGATACACATGACTTATCATGTCCTCTTTACTATGTGTGTGTTCACGCATTCCAAAGCAACTATCCATAAAAAGAATTGCCCACATTTAGGGGGAGCATGTATTACTCATGTGTCTCTCAAAGCTATCACATAGTTCTGCATATCTTAATTTGAAGCTTTGATTGTATGTTTTCATCAATTACCAAAAAGGGGGAGATTGAAAGCACATATGCCCCTTGGAGGTTTTGATAATTCATGACAACATACATTATCTCTTGGATTAATAGTTCTACCTAGTTTACTTCAGATAAAGTCCACAACGAGGATTGGCTATGGATTGTGACGAGGATCCCCAACGGAAAAGAAGAAGGAGAATAATAGGATTGACCAAGCTTCAAGACTCTACATTTTGAATTTTGTGAGAAATCACATTTGAGTCCACAAGAAATCCAATACTATTAAAAGGGGATGAGGTATATATGATGATCTAGTTACTCAAGTGCTTAGATATTAGCCACCAAAAATACTCATGACATTCTCCCACAAATATTCCGTTCAAACCCTAAAGACCAAGATTCGATGCCACCAATATATTCTATTCGGCCCAACTGAGTTTTACCTTAGACAGATCCAAAGCCAAACCCTAGCATCTTGGTGCTACCAAGTATCATTTCGGTGCAACCGAAATCATTGGCAAACTTTTTGTTGTCATGTTTCTAAAAACATAATTTCTGAGTTTTAGGAATCGGTGCCACCGAAGTTGAAACTGACTATGCCATCCAAAATCGGACCCACCAAGATTTATATATCAGTCTCACCAAAACACCCAAAGTTTCCACATTTCGCACTAGTCGGTGCAACTGAGTTTTTGCCTTGGTTTAACTGAGTTGGGCACTAATGTTGTAACAGTTGGATTTTTGGAGATGCCTATATATACCCGCCCACCCGCTTCTCAATCATAGAGGAAGCACTCAGAACAAACCAACACTTGCCCCTTTCATTTTTGAGAGAGAACCACCTACTTATGCGTTGAGATCAAGATCTTCCACTCCAACCATATGAATCTTGATTTCTATCCTCCCCAAGTTAATTTCCACCCAAGCAACCTTTTCTACCAAGCCAAATCTATGAAAGAGTGATTGAGTGTTGAGGAGACTATCTTTTGAAGCACAAGAGCAAGGAGTTCATCATACCCACATCTATTACCTTTGGGAGAGTGGTGTGTCCTAGATTGGTTAGGTGTCGCGGGAGCCTCCGACTTCATTTGGAGTTGAACCAAGAAGCTTGTAAGGTCAAGGAGATAGCCTACTTCATGAAGATCTACCCCAAGTGAGGCTAGTCCTTCGTGGATGTAAGCCATGGTGGAATAGACAAGGTTGCTACTTTCTGGACCCTTATGGGTGGAGCCCTTCGTGGACTCTCCCAACTATAACCCTTCGTGGGTTGAAGTCTCCATCAATGTGGATGTACGATAGCACCACCTACCGGAACCACGGGAAACATCTTCGTGTCTCCAATTGCGTTTGATCTTCCTATCTCTACTCCTTACTTTCATGTGCATGTATTACTTTAGGCTGCCATATCTGATGACTTGCATGTAGGGTGTGCTAGACTTGCTAGAATTGCTAAAACTTGAAAACCTATAAATTGGGAGAAGGTTAGGTTTTATTTTGCCAAGTAGTCTATTCACACCCTCTAGACATCACTTCTAGTGATCCCATAGATTAGCACCCAAACAATGCCTTTCCCTTGACAACACTGAACAAAGAGTCCACCCGTTGGCACCCAACACTCATGATGTACATCACAAGCACCATCCCTGAGGTGACACAACGGTGTGCCCAGTGTCTGTGTAAACAGTCATAGTTGTCCTTCCAGGCATGACCCTGTATTGAGAGAGTGATTCGGATCTCTCGCAACTAGTAATGCGGGATCTCTGCTAGCATCGACCAAAGTTATAAACAAAGTCTCATCCCATAAGGAGTATCATGGTTGTAAATGTAAGGTTGGAGTAACGGTCGCAACTTAAACACATCCCTTTTTAGAAAAGAACACACCCTTGCCTCGGTACATCACTTCTTTCCCAAGCGGTTACCACGGACATCATAATCTCCCTCGGGCATTAGTGGCACCCGATGGGGTTTTCATAAAAGTCTTTGGTAAATCCGTTTTTTTCATCTCAAGCATATTCCCGCCCCACTTAATTAGCAAGAACTTGTTCCTCACTACTTCCCACCCGCATAATGATATGTCTATGTCGTATCTATAATTTTTGATTGTTTCATGCCAATATTCTACAACTTCCATATAGTTTTGGCAACTTTTTATACTATTTTTGGGACTAACATATTGATCCAGTCCCCAGTGCCAGTTCCTATTTGTTGCATGTTTTTTGTTTCACAGAAAATCCGTATCAAACAAAGTGTAAATGCGATAAAACCTTACGGAGATGTGTTTTGGAATATATGTGATTTTTGGGAAAGCTAATCAACACGAGACGATGCCCGAGGAGGTCATGAGGCTGCCAAGTGCAACCTACCCCCTGGCCTCTCCCTGGGCCCTTGTGACCAGCCCTTACATCAGTTGGAGCCTTCCTTTGGCCGCAAGAAAGCTAATATCCGGATAAAAATCCCCTCATAATTTCAGGCCGATCGGAGTTATGGATCTCTGGATATTTAAGAAATGGTGAAAGGCCAGAATCTGGGAGAGCAGAAAGAGAAGGAAACAGAGAGAGAGAGATTCAATCTCGGAGGGGCTCCCGCTCCTTCGCTGCCATGGAGGCCAAGGACCAGAGGGGAAACCCTCCTACAACCTAGGGGGAGGTCAAGGAAGAATAAGAAGGAGGGGGCTCTCTCCCCCTCTCTCCCGGTGGCACCGGAATGCCGCCGGGTCCAACATCGTGACAGCGATCTACTCCAACAACTCCGTCATCTTCACCAACACCTCCATCACCTTCCCCCATCTATCTACAACGGTCCACTCTCCCGCAACCCATTGTACCCTCTACTTGAACATGGTTCTTTATGCTTCATATTATTATCCAATGATGTGTTGCCATCCTATGATGTCTCAGTAGAGTTTTGTTGTCCTATGGGTTGATTGATGATCATGATTGGGTTGAGTTGCATGTTTTATTATAGGTGCTGTCCTATGGTGCTCTCTGTGTCACGCAAGCGTGAGGGATCCTCGCATTAGGGTGTTGCAATGTGTTCATGATTCGCCTATGGTGGGTTGCTTGAGTGACAGAAGCATAAACTCGAGTAGGTGGGTTGTTGCATATGGGAGTAAAGAGGACTTGATACCTTATAATGCTATGGTTGGGTTTTACCTTAATGATATTTAGTAGTTGCAGATGCTTGCTAGAGTTGTAATCATAAGTGCATATGATCCAAGTAGATAAAGTAAGTTAGCTTATGCCTCTCCCTCATATAAAGTTGCAATAATGATGACCAGTCTAGTTATCAATTGCCTAGGGACAATTACGCAACTCCTACCACCACTTTTCCACACTCATTAAACTATCTTAGTTGTTACTTTATCTTAGTAGACCCTAGGTTTTATTTACATGCTATTTATTATCTTGAAAACCTATCTCGTTACACCTACAAATTACTTCTAGTCTCATACTTGTTCTAGGTAAAGCGAACGTTAAGCATGCGTAGATTTATGTTGGTAGTCAATAGAACTTGAGGGAATATTTGTTCTACCTTTAGATCCTAGTTGGTTCGACACTCTTACTTATTGAAAGAGGCTAGAACCTATCTCCTATACTTGTGGGTTATCAAGACCTTTGTTGGGGAGCAATAGCATGGGGTGAATATTCTCATGTGTGCCTATTTGCTTTATCACTAAGTAGATTTTATTTGCTGTTCTAAGTTATTCTCTATCTTTAGTTATGGATATGGAAAACGAATACCAAAAAAATTAGGTGTACTTGCTTCTCATGGAGATGGGGAACCTCGTGAAACCCTCGATGCTCGTTATGTGAAAGATATTATGCACTACTTTTATAATCCTAAGAAAACCCCATTCAGCTTGATAATGGGATACAAGTTGGATCAACATGAATAATTTAGGGATTATCGCTTATCTCAAAAAGGGAAACACTTATGGGATCAAATTAGAATATTCTAATGGTTTGCTTGGGATGCATGCTCGAGATGTGACTTTACTTGTTGCATTAATATAGAAGCTCGACACCTTTCCCTTTCAATGGAAATTTAATGATAATGAAACCTTAGCTTCTTATGCTAAAGGTATTTATGATTACATTGATTTGGAAAAAATAGAAGAATTTGCTGTTTTTAAAGGTGCTTATGAAATTGCTTCTTTGCTTGAAAAGTATGATGATGATGTTCCTGACGAATCTGAATTTTTTTCGATACTTAAATATTTCAATGATATTATGATTGCAGTACAGATATTATTGAATTTATTGAGAGAATGTCTGCTACCTTGGAAGAGACTAATATTTTGCAGAAATCTATGGAGGAAGAAGTTGCTGAAACTGTGCGCTCATTAGAATAAAAAGATGAGGAGGAGAGCGAAGAACAAAAGGAGGAAGAGCGGATTAGCTACCCGTGCCCACCTTCAAATGAGAGTAATACTCTTCAACTCATACATTGTTTAATTTCCCTTCGTGCTTACCGAAGGATAAATGCTATGATAATTGCTATGATCCCTTGGATTCGTTTGATATATCCCTTTTTGACGAACTTGATGCTTGCTATGCTTGTGGCCACAATGCCAATATGAATTATGCTTATGAAGATGAACTTTCTATAGTTCCTTATGTTAAACATGAAATTGCTACTATTGCACCCGCACATGACAGTCCTATTATCTTTTTCAATTCTCCTAACTACAATATATCGGAGATGTTTGCACTTATTAAGGACTATATAGATGGGTTGCCTTTTACTATTGCACATGATGATTTTGATAAATATAATATGCATGTGATTGCTGCTCCTACTTTCAATTATTATGAGAGAGAACTACATCTCCGCCACTCTATGTTTCCAATATGATAAAATAGCAAGAAACTGTTTATGCTATGCATTGGCCTTTACTTGGTGTGAATCAACTGGTCTTGTATGACATGCCAATGCATAGGAAGAGAGTTAGACTTACTTGTTGCATGATATATGTTAATTTGTGCTCACTACTTGATTAAAAATCACTGCAAATCAAAATTGGCTTTGATATACCTTGGGATCCGGGTGGATCCACTACTTGAGCACTTTATGCCTAGCTTAATGGCTTTAAAGAAAGCGCTGCCAGGGAGACAACCTGAAAGTTTTACAGAGTCATTTTTTTCTGTTGTGTGCTCTTATATAGTTTTTAAAAAATAAAGTGGGGAACTTAAAACCTTTTCAAAAATAAAAGTGAAAGTGAGAAAGACGAGCAATGTTGAAGTGGGGGCTAGCCTTGAACTTTGTTCATGCCCAGGGAAAATTTATGAATCTTGATTACAGAAAATTTTGAACAAAATTAATTATCCCCTTGTACAAATCCATTGTATTATAAAAATAATGTGCTAAGATTTTCCTTTAGGATGATTAGATTGCTTGTTTGGTGTGTGCGGTGCAAAAACAGAAACTATGTCTATACTGCATGAATTTACATTTTTTCACCGGAATGTCAAAAGTTTTTGAATTTTTTACACAGTATTGTTATTCAAATTATTCACTACGTCCTAATTTTTGAGAATTTTTAGAGTTACAAAATTATGGTGAATGTTCAGATTACTACAAAGTGTCCTATTTTTGACACATTCTGTCTTTAATGAATTGTTTTGCTCGTTTTGATGAAACTATCGATTGTATCAGTGGTATAAGCCATGGAAAAGTTATATTGCAGTAGATACAATGCAAAAAAAATATGAATTGGTTGGAAACAATACTTAAAGTGGTGATTTTTTATTATACTAATTTATCTCACGAGGGTTTTGTTAAGTTTTGTATGATTGAAGTTTTCATGGTTTGGGTGAGATCACGATGGATGAAGGAATAAGGAGTGGAAAGAGACTAAGATTGGGGATGACCGAGGTACCCCAAGTTAATATTCAAGGACTCCCAAGAAACTAAGCTTGGGGATGCCCCAGAAGGCATCCCATCTTTATTCTGAAAACCATTGGTAATTTTACTTGGAGCTGTATTTTTATTCGTCACATGATATGCATAAATCTTGGAGCGTTGTGTGATTTTCCTTTTTCTTTTAATAATGTACCATGATTGTATGCGAAAGTACTTGGTTGATCTATAGAAGTCTCTTTGCACCTCACTTATATCTTTTGAGTATGGCTTTATAGAATTCTTCATGTGCTTCACTTATATCATTTGAAGTTTGGACTGCCTGTTTCTCTACACATAGAAAACCACCATTTGTATAATGCCCTCTTGCTTCACTTATATTTGTTAGAGCATGGGCATATCTTTTATAGAAAGAATGAAACTCTCATGCTTCACTTATATCTATTTATAGAGTTAACAGGAGTTGGTATTCACATGGTTAGTCATAAAATCCTACATAAAACTTGTAGATCACTGAATATGATGTGTTTGATTCCTTGCAATAGTTTTGAGATATAAAGATGGTTATATTAGAGTCATGCTAGTGAGTAATTGTGGATTGGTAGAAATACTTGAGTAAAGGTTTGTGATTCCCAAAGCATGCACGTATGGTGAACCCTTATGTAAGGAAGTCGGAGCATGATTTGTTTATTGATTGTCAACCTTCGTATGAGGGTCGGGAGCCCGCGATGGTTAACTCCTACCAACCTCTCCCTTAGGAAAATGAGTCCAATACTTTGCTTGGATGACTAATATACTTTTGCAATAAGTATGTGAGTTCTCTATGACTAATGTGAGTCCATCGAATATACGCACTCTCACCGTTCCACCTTTGCTAGGCTTTCTTGTTCCGCGCAACTTTCGCTGGTGCAGTACACCCACCATATATCCTTCCTCAAAGCAGACACCATACCTACCTATTATGGCATTTCCATAGCCATTCTGAGATATATTGCCATGCAACTTCCACTGTTCCGTTTATTATGACATGCACCATCATTATCATATTGCTTTGCATGATCATAAGATAGCTAGCATGATGTTTTCATGGCTTGTCCATTTTTTGATGTCAATTGCTATGCTAGATCATTGCATATCCTGATACACCACCGGAGGCATTCATGTAGAGTAATATTTTGTTCTAGATATCGAGTTTTAATTCTTGAGTTGTAAGTAAATAAAAGTGTGATGGCCATCATTATTAGAGCATTGTCCCATGTGAGGAAAGGATGGTGGAAGCTATGATTCCCTCACAAGTTGGGATGGGACTCCGGACTTTATGAAAAATAAAAGAGGCCAGCGAAGCCCAAATAAAAAAAGAGGCCTTAGATGCCCACCAAAAATAAAAAATAATAAAAAAAAATAAAAATAAAAATAGAATAAAAAGAGAGAAGGGACAATGCTACTATTCTTTTTCCACACTTGTGCTTCAAAGTAGCACCATGATCTTCATGAGAGAGAGTCTCCTATTTGGTCACTTTCATATACTAGTGGGAATTTTTCATTATATAACTTCGCTTGTATCTTCCAATTATGGGCTTCCTCAAATTGCCCTAGGTCTTCATGAGCATGAAAGTTGGATGCACACCCACTAAGTGTCTTTTTGAGCTTTGATACACTTAGAGCTCTAGTGCATCCGTTGCATGGCAATCCCTACTCGCTCACATTAATATCTATTAATGGGCATTTACATAGCCCGTTGATACGCCTGGTTGATGTGAGACTATCTTCTCCTTTTTCTTCATAACCTCCACCATATTCTATTCCACCTATAGTGCTATATCCATGGCTCATGCTCATGTATTACGTGAGAGTTGAAAATTTTGAGAACATAAAATGTGTGAAACAATTGCTTCACTTGTCATCGGGGTTGTGCATCAGATAAATAATTTGTGTGGGAAAGACGGAGCATAGCAAGACTATATGATATTATAGGGATAACTTTTTTTTGCCATTATATTTGAAGAGATACAATTGCTTTATTAGTATGCTTGAAGTATTATTGTCTTAATTTCAAATGATAGACTATTGCTTTGAATCACTCGTGTCTTAATATTCATGCAATGATTAGATTATATGAACAAGATTATGCTAGGTAGCATTCCACATAAAAAATTAACTTTATTATCATTTACCTACTCGAGTTCAAGCAGGATTTAAGCTTGGGGATGCTGATACGTCTCTGTCGTACCTATACTTTTTGATTGTTTCATGCCAATATTCTAGAACTTTGATATACTTTTGGCAACTTTTTTTACTATTTTTGGGAATAACATATTGATCCAATGCCCAATGTCAGTTCCTATTTGTTGCATGTTTTTTGTTTTGCAAAAAATCCATATCAAACGAAGTCTAAACATGATAAAAACTTACGGAGAAATTTTTTTGGAATATATGTGATTTTTTGGAAAAAGAATCAATGCGAGATTATGCCCGAGGAGGTCACAAGCCTGCTAGGCGCGATCTACCCAACTGGCCACACCCTGGGCCCTTGTGACCAGCCCTTAGGTCAGTTGGACTTCTCCTTCGGCCTCACGGAAGATAATATCCAGGTACAAATCCACTCAAAATTTCAGCACGATCGGAGTTATGGATCTCCGAATATTTAAGAAATGGTGAAAGGCTAGAATCTAGGAGCGCAGAAACAGAAGGAAATAGAGAGAGAGATGCAATCTCGGGAGCCCCTCCACCGCCATGGAGTCCAAGGACTAGAGGGGAAACCCTCCTCCCATCTAGGGAGGAGGTCAAGGAAGAAGAAGAAGGAGGGGGGGGGGGTTCTCTCCCCCTCTCTCCCGGTGGCACCGGAATGCCGTCGGGGCCATCATTGTGATGACAATCTAAACAACTTCGTCTTCTTCCCCAACACCTCCATCACCTTCCCCCATCTAGCTACAGCGGTCCACTCTCCTGCAACCCTATGTACCCTCTACTTGAACATGGTGCTTTATGCTTCATATTATTATACAATGATGTGTTGCCATCCTATGATGTCTGAGTAGATTTTTGTTGTTCTATGGGTTGATTGATGACCATGATTGGTTTGAGTTGCATGTTTTATTATTGGTGCTGTCCTATGGTGCTCTCCGTGTCGCGAAAGCTTGAGGGTTCCTTTTTGTAGGGTGTTGCAGTGTGTTCATGATTCACCTATGGTGGGTTGCTTGAGTGACAGAAGCATAAACCCGAGTAGGTGGGTTGTTGCATATGGGACTAAAGAGGACTTGATACCTTATAATGCCATGGTTGGGTTTTACCTTAATGATGATTAGTAGTTGCGGATGCTTTCTAGAGTTCCAATCATAAGTGCATATGATCCAAGTAGAGAAAGTATGTTAGCTTATGCCTCTGCCTCATATAAAATTGCAATAATGATGACAGGTCGAGTTATCGATTGGCTAGGGACAATTTTGCAAATCCTATAACCACTGTTCGACACTCGTTAAATTAACTTAATTGTTCCCTCCGTCCCATAATGTAAGACGTTTTTTAACACTAGTGTAGTGTCAAAAAACATCTTATATTATGGGAGAGAGGGAGTACTTTATGTTAGAAGCCCCTATATTTTATTTAAGTGCTCTTTATTATCTTGCAAACTTATCCCGTTATACCTACAAAGTACTTCTAGTTTCATACTTGTTCTAGGTAAAGCGAATGTTAAGCATGCATAGAGTTGTATCTGTGGTCGATAGAACTTGAGGGAATATTTGTTCTACCTGTAGCTCGTCGTTGGGTTCGACACTCTTACTTATTGAAAGAGGCTACAACTGATCCCCTATACTTGTGGGTTATCACATAACCCTTGTAGGAAGGTAGGTTCGTGCACAATGCAAGCATCAATGAGAAGTGCATCAGTGTCCAACCCAGCAAGGTTGTGAACAAATCATAGACATGCCCTTTCATGCAGCAAGGAAGGTACTATAATGCCATGCATACAAGTAGTTTTATCAACACGGTCAAAGGACTGCTTGCCTGGCTCAACAAAGCCTTTGGGTCTGTCGGATTCATGGCTCCGTGAAACCCATAAGGTACAAACACTTGGGCGTGTGAGAGGATCTAAACCGGCTCGACATCTCAAGCTTGTCACCCTACAACCTAGCAATAACGAATGAGTGCTAGCGGAGGATAAAACAGAGTCAGAGATTTACTCAGGTTCTGGCCACCTCCCGGTGTAAAACCCAACTCTTGCTTTGTGGTGGATTGGCCTCTCGAGGAGGTTAATGATGAACTAATACAATATGGAGTGACCTTGTGAGGGCCTTTGGTTGTGATAAACTAGCTCTACTTCCCCCATCTATGGTTGGAGTGGGTGGCTATTTATGGCGGCCACGGTCCTCTTCCTCATTACATAGGCAGGAAGGGATCCACAATGGCCAAATTTGAAAGGGGATAGGAGGTAGATCTTATCCTGACTAAAGGTGGTCTTCGCTTGCAAAGCTTCAGGGGTGACGCGATGGTGGGCCCGGCGATCACATCTGTCCTGCCGAACTCGTGGTCTTGGTCTTGTTGAATTGTCAGGCCTCACAGGATCGGACTAGCTCGAATGTGTCACTGAGTGTCGTGGGCCAGTAGAAACCACTGCGGAACGCCTTTCCCATGAGGGTTCGGGACAAGGAGTGATGTCAAGAGTCGCCTCCATGGATATCGCCCAGCAACTCGCGCCCCTGTTCCTCTGATATGCACCGGAGTGAGATGTCGTTTGGACACCTGTGGTACCTCTTGCCTTCTTTCAGGCAGTATGTGGTGGCCTGATGGGTCACGCGCTCGGCATCCTTTTGCTTCTTTGGCAGGGCTCCACTAAGGAGATACACCTTGAACTCCTCGGTATAGTCATTGGCTTTGGGTTCCAGCGCTAGGAGCAAGTGTTCTCCTAAAGCCGGCCCGTAGGCTGGGGCCCCTAAGGATTGGGCTGGTGGCAGCTCCTCTCGAGGTAGCATTGGCCGGCGGCTGGCGGCGCCGTCGATGAATTGAAGAGCCTCTCCCCGAAGACACCAGGCTCTCAAGGCTCGCGACGCGATGCCCTCTTGGCAATGTCGTCTGCCTCCTTGTTCGCACCATGCAGGACATGTTGCAACTCGAGGCGTTGGAAGTACTTTTCCATCTTGCATACCTCCTCCAGGTACTCTTTGTTGGAGAAGTTGATGAGGAGCTGGGAGTTGGCCTTGACGGTGAGACGCTTGATCCCTAGGGCCACGGCGGCCCGGAGGCCTGCGATCAAGCCCTCGTTCTCCGTGATGTTGTTGGATACCATCTCGCCGTGCTGGAAGCACAGTTACACGGCGTAGTAGAGCTTGTCTTGTGTAGGTGAGATGAACACGACCCTAGCCCCCGCGCCCTGTCGTGCGAAGGCGTCCTCAAAATGCATGTCCCAACATTCGGGCACTTCGTTGCTAGGCACGAGGGACTAAACCTCATCCAGCCCCCGGTCGGGGCATTTGTCCATTCCGCCACAAAGTCAGCAAGGGTCGTGCCCTTGACGACCCGGGTTGTGCTAAACTTTCAGGTGGAAAGTGTGCAATTCGATGTTCCACTCCGCAACCTTTCCTGTTGCCTTTGGGTTGCATAGCATCTTCTCCACAGGGTACGTGGAGACGACCTTTGTGGGATGACCTTATAAGAAGTGGCGCAGCTTCCTTGAGGCAACGAGGAGCATGAGTAGGAGCTTCTGCTACATGGGGTAGTGCGCGCATCTCCTAGTATGGTGCTGACATAGTACACCAGGTGTTCGACGAGGCGTGGGGTGTCAGCGCCACCCTGCTCCTCAGGGGGAGCGAAGGGCTCATGTTCCCTACGAGTCGGCGAGGTCTTCAGGATCGCTATCCCGTGGTGGCGAGTGCTGCACAGCTTCTTGTGAGCCACCTCCCCTTGCATCTATGCTGGCGCGCTCCTCTCAAATTGCGACGAGCGCTCTGCTAGCCAATTGTGTGGTCGCCACCAACTAGAGCACCAAGGGCTCACGAGCGTGGGGCACCACCATGATAGGAGGGTTTGTGAGGTACTGCTTGAGCTCTTGGAAGGCGGCCTCCGCATCTGGGGTCCACTCGAAAGGGCCCTTCCTCTTCATGAGCTTGAAAAAGGGGAGGGCACGCAAGCTAAGCTTGGACACGAAGCGCTCCAGGGCGGTCACGCAGCCCACCAGCTTCTGCAGTTCCTGGAGGGTTTATGGTGGGTGCATCTTTGCAATTGCCTTGACTTTGTCGGGGTTTGCCCCAATCCCTCGGTGCGACAACAAGAAGCCGATATCATCTATCAAAGTCCTCACCTCCTGTGAATTTACCACGATATCGTCGACATAAGGCTCGGCATTCCTCCCGAGTTGCGGTCCTAGGGCGATGTGCATCAACCGCTGGAAGGTCAGGCCAGCATTCCTCAACCCAAATGGCATGCATGTGTAGCAATACATGTCGCACGTTGATAAGAATGCCGTATTTTTATGTATTCCACCGCCATGTTGATTTGGTGGTAACCCGAGAAGGCATCCAAGAAACACAGCAGGTCGCACTCGGCGGTGGAGTCCACGATCTGGTCGATGCGCGGGAGTAGGAAGGGATCCCGCGGGCAGGCCTTGTTAAGACTCGTGAAGTTGACGCACATACGTTCCTTCCCTCCATTCTTGGGGATAATCACGAGGTTGTCCAGCCAATCGGGTTACCGCACCTCCTGAATGACGTCAGCATCTTGCAGCTCACGGGCCTCCTTGACGATGAAGGCTTGATTTTCTTGCACCTGTCATCTCGCCTTCTGCTTCACCGAGCACACATGGGGACACACCATCAAGTGGTGTTCGATTACGCTCCTTGGGATGCCCACCAGATCGGACATCTCCCACGCAAAAATGTCCTTCTTCGCGTGGAGGAAGTCGACCAGCGCCCTCTCTTGCTCCGAAAGGAGGCCCGTGCCGATGTTGAAGGAGGGGCCTGATCTCCTGCCATCGATGAACACCTGCTTCATCTCAGCTCGGTCCTGAGAGATCAACTGCTTTTTCTTTGTCGTCGTTTTCTCAAAACAGATGCCATGGATAGGCTTATCGAGAGTAGTTGGGGCTCAAGGATGCCAACGGGCTCCTAGAGCGGGAATAGGCACAAGCGGTAATGGACACGCAATGTACCCAGGTTTAGAGCACTCCGTGGGAGGTAACACCCCTAGTCCTGCTCCATCTAGTTTAGTTGATGGTGAGGTTACAATGGTGCTCCTGGAGCTATATGCCTAGGGAAGGAAGAAGGAGCTAGGCTGCCTCCGTTGCCTCACTACGTCAGTGTGGTGTGTGGTCTGGTCGATCCTCGTGCATGGGGGGGCTCCGGCGGGTTTTATAGGCCAACTCCTCGGATTACAATACGAATAGAAGGCTACGGGGGCCCCGAGCTGGCAGCCTATCTAGCCGGCCGTCGGGCCCCAGGATGAGGGGTCTTGTCACTGGTAGGACCCGCCCGCTACGGCGTCCTGTTGGGAGCCGAGGGGCCCGTAGGTAGGTCCCCATGCCGGTCACTTCGAGGCACGGTCCATCCTTTGGTGCGTCGTCTTGCGGTAGTCGAGCACGGTCAGCGATATGACCGGTCTGACTGTAGCCATGCTGGGGCAGGTAATGGAGTGGTTGAGGACGTGTGGGCATTGTTCCGGCACCCGGTCGTAGTTGGCCAGAGTCAGAGGCACCGTTGCCTCCATTGTGGCCATGCGGGCGCTCACCCCCGATGAGATGGGGGGCCACTGTTGCCACATGTACCTTGACCGTGGCATCCAATGTGCGTTCGGCTAGGGAGCCGGAGGTCTCGACTAGTAGCCGGCCGGCTCGTCGTAGCCGACAGCGTGGAGCCGGACTTTAGGGGGAGGCGACTCACCCTACAGTTGTTTCACAAGGTTGGTGAAGAGAGTTGTTTGAGGCTACCGCGGGGTTATCCCCCGGATAGTAGTACCCGAAGTAGGGGACGCCTGCAGGCCAGCCGCGACGGACCTTGCCGGCTTGTGTCATATGTTCTTGTTAGGTGGCACGATTCAGGAGCCGGAACGCGCTGGCACGCAATGGCGGGCTCTGCAGCCGGCGGACGCTTCGTGTGCCGCCTCAGGCGCTCCAGCGAGCAAAGAAGCCACGCCACACGGGGGACGTGACGGGCCGTAGCCTGACGAGCCACATGGGAGACAAGACCAGGCCGCGGGGCGGGGCCCTCCATGGCCGTGGCCTCAGCCCGCAATCATGAATCTTCTGTGGCTCGGGCCGTCGGTTAGCGTTCCTGAGCGTAGTAACTCTCCTCTCGCGTGTGGCGGGGATCGTGGGGGTCGTGCGCAATGAATCTGCTCCCCACAACCGGCACAAACGGTCGCACGGGGTTTAAATGGTGACGGGGGATGGACAGAATGATGCATTTGCTCCGCCCGCCCTCGTTGCATCATCTTCGTCTCCCTCTTCCGCCTCGCTATGAGATAGAGAGAAACAACGCACAAAATCCTCATACTCGCCGCACCGCCACCGGCCGACCGTCGAGGGCCACCACGACATCGCATCTGGTCCTGCCACCTCGGCCATAAGTCGCCTTCGGGGCCAATGCGAGTAAGGGCACGTGGGACGACATCGATGTCGACGAGCAGTTCATCAAGCACCTCCGCCACTGCCGCCAGCTCCCATCGGAGGAGCACTTGAAGGCGCGCATCACCAGTGCGGAAAACTATCTGGCCCCGTGGGAGGGTGAGGTGGTCGCCATCCCCAAGCACTTCCTCCGCGGGCTCGGGATACCGGCGAGCGCATTCTTCCGGCGATTCTTCACACGGTTCGGCCTACAGCTGCACCACCTTGCCGTCGGCGATGTTGTTCAGCTGGCAGCGTTCATCACCCTCTTCGAGTGGTTTCTGCGGGTGGATCCAAGGCTTGATCTTTGGTTCCGGCTATTCTTCCTCAAGCAGGAGACGGTGAAGGATCCGGTGACCCACGCGAAGGTCATGACTGCCTATGGAGGGGCCCTCATCCACATCCGCAACGGAGCCAGCTTCCCGAAGCTCCCACTACAGGAGTCGGTGAAGAACTACCAGTGGGGGTTCTTTTATGTGAAGAACGTGCAGCCGGAGAAGGACTACATCAACCTCCCCGACATCACGAACCAGCCGCTGGCGGCAATGCTGAACTGGCGGACGGCTCCGCCCCAGGCGGACAAGACGGTGGACCAGACCTGCGAGTGTCTGCTGATAATGACCAGGACAGAGGGGCTGAAAGCGCCCGACCTACTGGCCACGATGGTGGCGTGCCGGGTGTAGCTGCTGTAGAGGCGTCCGCACCTCATTTGCCAGATGGGAGGGCGGCACGACCCGTGCCCGCTCTCCATCAAGGAGCTTAAACCGATCCAAGTGGCAAGGAGGGTGAACGCCACCTCGATGGCGAAGCTGAGCAAGATGGCGTGGCATAGGGAAACACCCTGTACAGCCGGAGTCATCCAGCTCCACCGGTAAGTGTTTTCGCCGTCTCCTCCTCCCCTTTCTCTTTCGTGGCCGGAACCATCCCTTGGCCTGATGATGAAGCGCCTCCTCTGTCTGTAGATTCCCGCAGCTACAGAACTGCGGGGAGCTGGCCGCCGAAATGGTGGACTCGGACTCCGAGGAGGTCGAGGACGCTGACATTGTGGAGCTGACGGACTCGGAGCAAGCCAGCGCATCCGAAGCCGGTGAGGCCGAGATGGAGACGAAGGCGACCCAGTAGACGGGTGAGTATGCTCCCCAGACACACTTGCAGGATTAGACCAACAATGACGCTGAGTCGGGGGAGTCGTGTGATGCAGAGGCTCTGGAGGACCCCAAGGCCTCGGAGGACGACATCACGGTGACGCGGCTGCAGCCGGCAAGGGGAAGCAGTCGGCCGACTCCATGCCGGCGCCCAAACGGGCGGCCGACGGGCAACCAGGCGGCAGCTGCGGAGGACGGGAACAGAGATCCAAGGACCGTCACGACCACGAGCGGCGGGCAGAGGCGGATGCAAAGGCCATGGAGGATGTGCGTGCAACAGGACTTGCCAATGAGGCCAGCACTGGAGGAGGAGAGGAGGTGGGCCGTGCCATGGCTTCGAGGTTCCAGACCTGGGAGGTCCGACTCCGGAGGTGCCGCCTCCGGAGGCGCCGGCTCCAGACATGCTGGCTCCAGACGCACTGGCTCTGGAGGTGTCGGAAACGGAGGCGAATCGAGGGGGGGCGTAGCGCGGGGGCAGAGCACCATCGCGGGCGATCGTGACGTCCTGAGGGACGACCGGCACGGGACCGTCATCAGGGCCCCCAACATGGTGGTGACTTTGGGTAAGGGGGCCGACCACAACAAAACTGGGTTGCAGCCGGCCGCCTGGCCATTGGCGATGCGCCAAGCGCCCTTGTGGCGGCGATGGCCGCTATGACCGATGCGTTCACAGCCTGCCATGACCAGACAACACAGGACGCCCGAGTCTCCAACGACCGGCTGGTGAACTTGGAGCAGGCCATCTTGGTAAGTTCCCGCCTTTTCCTTTTTTCCTTGATGTCTTTCCCAGTGTGGGCGCGCGAGCGCACCCACTAGGTGCAGCCCCCGAGACTCGAGCCGGCTAGGGCGCAGGTGGGTCGAGTCTAATGCCACTTTACTTTGTTGTTCGCGTGCAGCGCACGACCATTAGGTGGCCATGTACGACACCCTGCTGGGTTTGTACTGGGAAAACGACGGTTGGCTGGTGACTCTGTCCTCGGACCTGCAAGCTAAGATCCTTGCAACTTTCGGGTGCGGGTGTTGCCCCCGGGATTCGAGCCGACTATCGCGGAGGCGGGCCGAATCCCACTTCTTTTCTTGTCTTCTTATCAAAATTCTTTGTTCTGGGCAGCCACCCATGCCAAGACGGTCAACCTCTGCCGCCGGGTGGTGGAGCTCGACAACCAGTGGAGCCTCCTGATCATAGAGTGTGAACAAGTCAGCTAGGAGGCGAGCCGGGTGGAGGTGGAGACGCCTGAGCGCAAGGCGGCCCACCACCAACAGCTGACGAACCACGAGGCGAGTCTTCGTCGGGAGGCGGAGGAGCGGGAGATTATCCTCCGGCAGGTGATGGAGTCCAAGGACGCCGCACTGGCGAAGGCGGCTGAGGAGGTGAAGGCAGCTCGGGGCGAGCAGGAGCGCCAGCTCCAGGAGTGGTCGGCCAGGGAGGCGGCGCTGCAGGAGCAAGGGCATGAGGTGGACCTGATACTGTGTGGTATGTCTTTGCTGCCTCATTCTTCCTGCTTGTTGCTTCTGGGCTTTGGTTTTCTTCTTTTCTCATCTCTTGTCTACTTCTCTTCTTACGGCTCTTCCCTCATACGCAGGATGCCGCGAAGGCGGCCGTGGAAGCCAACCATGAGGACCAGCGGGCGCAGGGGTTCGCTGTTGGGTAACTTGCCCCCAGGACCTTGAATGAGGTGGGCTCGCCGCAAGGGTGTGACTGACGGAGGTGGTCCGGGCCTTGAAGCGGCTCCAGGCGGTCAACAAGGCGCTGGTCCGCACCCTCTGGTCGGGCACGGTAGAGACAACCTCCATGAGCCGGCTGTCGAGGTGGCTGGAGTTCAGGACAGCGCGGGTGAATGCCTAGAGGGCTTCCGCCGCATGCGTTAGTGCGAGCATGGCGCTTCGATTGCAAGGTCTTGGTACCCCAAGCTAGATCTGGGTTTGCTCACGGCCAATGTGCTTGTAGTGATGCAAAACTGGAGGCGGTCGTCGACCTGCTGGCGGTGAGGGCGAGCGATCTCGCGTCCTTTGCTGCGTGGGACGAATACGTCGCCGAGTGCAGGGCAGATGGTGAGGCAGTTCTGGAGGAATAGTATGCACTTGCCTTGGACGACCCAGAGGGAAGCGCTGCCGAGATGGACGGTGAGGATGCCGGCTCCAGCACCGACGACTACACCGACTCCGGGCTGGCTCGGTACCCATTGATGGAAGCCGATGATGATCGCGTCGGAGCCAAGGATGGGGCCTCTACGTCAGGCACCACTGGGGGCGCCGGAGGAGAAGACGGCGCTACCGCCACTTAGGGCCCTTTATCTTTTCTGCATTTCGCTAGACCTCAATTCCACCCACTTGGGGTGTATATGTAATGAACTCGTGGCCGTAGGCCTTTAAATTTTTAAGAAGCTTTTGATTGTTGCAATGTTGTTTTAAGCATGCCGGCTTGGTCTTACCCTTTTTTTGCCCTTTTGGTTCCATCTTCTCAAAGCCTTGTCCCACTTGGTTTCGACCTCGCTAGCCGGCCAGCCGGGAGCCAGTGTGTAGCTGGGATGGGGCGTCTGCCTTGGGAGAGCCGGTCGTAAGTTTGGGAACTACAAGAGTGTTCCGGGGAAGGTGAGTGGCAAAGGCTAAAAAGAGCGTTTCGGCTAGCCCTAGCAGGCGATCCCCTTGCGATCGACTTTCATGTGCATGAACTTTCGCTGTCCCGAGGACCCTTCAACCGCACAGCCAGGAGCCGGTCTATAGCTGGGAGGGGTGGTAGGCTTACTTAATCTCACATTACTTGACCGGCTTCGGGGGAGGGTGCCAAGGCTAGCCGGCGAGCCCCCGGGACCGGGAGCCGGGACCGGGAGCCGACGAGGCGAGAGAATAGTTCGGATAGAAACGAAAAGGGCGTGTCCCAACAGTAGGCTTGGGGCACCCTTTGCATTCATGAGCCCAAAAGGGGCGGGGTACATACATACACTGGTTCTTAGCAGTAAAACGGGCGGAGGTGCGCGACGTTCCACGAGCGCTCCGTCTCCTTGCTGGAGGCGTCTCTTGCGCATTTGTGGCTTCTAGGCGTCGATCAGACAATATGTGTTGTTGTGCAGTGCTTGCTAATGATTAAGGGGCTCTTCCATGGGAAGGACAACTTGTGCTAGCCCACAGTTTGCTGGATCCGCCTGAGCACCAAGTATCCTTCGCGGAAGGAGACTAGCCGGATCCTCTTGCTATGCTAGTGCCTGAGCTTCTGCTGGTAGATAGCCATTTGGCTCAGCGCCAGCTCGCGAGCCTCCTCGAGGAGGTCGACGTTGTCTTCTCTCGCCTCCTTCACGTCCTTCTCCATATATAGGGCAACCCGAGGCGAATCGAATTTGATGTCGGTGGGAATGATAGCCTCGGATCCGTACACAAGAAAGAAAGGGGAATAGCCAGTCGACCGGTTAGGAGTGGTTGTGACGCTCCGGAGGACAACCGATAGCTCTTCGATCTAGCAGCCAGCTAACCTGACCAGCGGCGCCACAAGCCGAGGCTTGATGCCGGCCAGGATCAGGCCATTTGCCCTCTCAAACTGGTCGTTCGACTGCGGGTGGGAGATGAACGCCTAGTCGAGCCGGATACCTTGCTTACCGTAGAAACACACTAGTGCGCCCTTGGCGAACTTCGTGCCATTGTTGATAATGATGCCGTGGGGGACGCCATAGCGAACCATGATATCCTCGATGAACCGGACGGCTGTGGGGCCGTCTAGCTTCTTGATTGACCTGGCCTTGATCCACTTGGTGCATTTGTCGACGTCCACCAGCAAATGTGTCATTCTGCCTCGTGCGGTATTGAAGGGTGCCACCATGTCCATCCCCAAGACAGCAAAGGGCCATGAGAGGAGGATGGTCTGGAGGTCCGTGGCCGGCAGGTGGCTCTTCGTGCTGAAGCGCTGGCACGAATCGCACTTGTCGACCAGCTACTTGGTCTCCTCCATGGCAGTCGGCCAGTAGAAGCCCTGGTGGAACGCCTTGGCCACCAAGGTCCTAGAGGCGCCATTGTAGGACCGAAAGTATGTCTAGAGGGGGGGGTGATTAGACTACTTGACCAAATAAAAGTTTTGCCTATACCAAGTTTAGGGTTGATAGTTTTTAGCATTTCATGGCAAGTCAAGTACACCCTACACATGCAAGGCTAAGAGTATATAGCAGCGGAAAGTAACAACAAGCATGTATAGAAGGGATACGGTAAGATCAAATGAAGTTGTAGGCATGATGATTTTTCCCATGGTTCCCATTGGTGGTGCTATCGTACATCCACGTTTATGGAGTCTTCAACCCACGGAGGGTAACGGTCGCGAGAGTCCATGGAGGGCTCCACCCAAAAGGGTCCACGAAGTAGCAACCTTGACTATTCCATACGGCTTCCGTCCACGAAGGACTAGCCTCACTATGGGTAGATCTTCACGAAGTAGCCGATCTCCTTGCCGTTACAAATTTCTTAGTTCACTTGACAACAGGAAGTAGGAGGCTCCCAAGCGACACCTAACCAATCTAGGAGGCACCACCCTCCAAAAGGTAATAGGCTCGGAAATGACGATGAACTCCCTGCTCTTGTGCTTCAAGATGATAGACTCCTCAACACCCAATCACTCTCTCACAGATTTGGCATGGTGGAAGAGATGGGATTGGTGGAAAGCTACTTGAGGAGGCTAGAAATAAAGATCCATATGATTGGAGTGGAAGATCTTGACCTCAACACAAGGGTAGGTGGTTCTCCCTCAGAAAATCTGACGGGATAGGTATGGAATAGTTCTGAGTGCTTCTCTTTCGAGTAAGTGGTGGTGAAGGGGTATATATAGGCATCCCCAAAAATCCAACCGTTACACACAAAATGACCAACTTGGTAACACCGATGTGTTAATCTCGGTGGTACCAAAGTGACCAAAAGGTGGCAACTTTTGAATCTTGATATAGGAAACTCGGTTGCACCGATAAGGTGACCAACGGTCAGATTTCCAATCTCGGTGACGCCAATCCAACATTCACAGTGGGTCCGAAAATGTGAATTTGCGTAACAGAAAGTTGGCAACCTAAACTCGGTGGCACCGGTATGGAATCGGTTGCACCGAAGTGGCTAGGGTTTGGCTTGAGTGTGTCTAGGTTCTGGAAATGGTGGCACCGGTCTGGGAAAGTTGGTTGCACCGATTTTGAGTGGTAGGTATAGAACAGACTTTGGTGGGAGAGTTTGTGGATGTTTTTGGCGACTATCACTTGTGCACGTTTGAGCATATTGTTCACCAACAAAACCTTACCCCCTTTTAATAGTATTGGCATTCCTATGGACTCAAAGTGATTTCTCACAAATATGAAATGTAGAGTCCTCTTGCTTCAAGCTTGGCCAACCCATTTCCTTGAATCTTGGGGTTTCTCCACAATCACCTTTTCCCAATCCTATCATTGAAACTTTCCTGAAATATACTTGGTGGAAACATTATTTCAATGACTTATATGTTGTTATTAATTACCAAAACCACCAAGGGAGCAAATGTGCTTTCAATCTCCCCCCTTTTGGTAATTGATGACAACATATAGATCAAAGCTTCGGTATATGATAAATTCAATGAATAGAATCATCGCTTTGAGAGGTATGTGATAAGCAAGAGCTCCCCCTAAATTTTTGCATTTTGAATTTGCGTTTTAATGCAAATGCACAATCGATTAGGTATATGCGGTACTTCTTCCATGTCACATACAACTTGGTGGTGTGCGAGAATAATTTATAATGAATAACATGGCACAACACACACAAGCAAAGGTAAATGATCATCTCATAAGCATTAAGATGATAGGAAATAGTTGCATCACACATAACAACGTAAAATAGTAGGATAACACAAATACAAAAGTATCTCACATCAAACCAAAAGAACCAAATGTTTTGAAAAGCAAATAAAAACCAAATCGCTCTCTCGCTTGAAGCCTAAAGATCTATATACACTTCTCCCCCTTTGGAAACAAGTTACCAAAAAGTTCAAAGGCATACATCTAAGCATTCTTGGGCATATCTCCTCCGGTTGTTGATGAAGGAGTCGAGATGCAGCATGGGCTAAGATCTCTGCAGATGTCGTGGATGGAGCTAGAGTGGTCACTGATGGAGCAAAAGTTGATGGAGCTGATGGAGCTGATGGAGCTGATGGAGCTAATGGAGCTGGCATAGTGGCTGATCTGGCCTGAGTAGTGAACTGAGTGCCTGGCCTGAGAGGTGATTCATCATCCTGCTCATCATTATCATCGTCATTCGAAGTAGAAAAGACCTGAGGGATGTGCATGGAGTCAACTTCCTTCTGAAGCTCTATGACATTCTTAGTCAGCCTGTCCACCTTATCAGTAAGGGTCTTGATTCTGGTCTCAAAGATCCTAACAAGACTGTTCTTGTTGTCCAGAATCCCCTTAATGTCCTTCTGCATGCCCTAAATAGATGATATCAGCAGATCCATTTGCTCGTTCCTAGATCTAGTGACCCGAGCACTAGTGGCTCTAACTGCCTCTGCTGCTTCCCGAGCTGTAGCTGAAGTGGGATGATCAGCATCCATCACCACAACATTGTCCTCGAGATCTGGATGTATGGGCAAATGTGGGTGATCTAGGGCAAAGATGTGCTTCTCCAGTATTGAGTTGATGAGCATCTGGATGTAGGGTGCATAACAGCAGGAGCGCTTCTGGTCTGCAGCAACCCTCTTGATTGTCTCAACAATCAGATCCATGGCTCTGATCCTAGTGTGTCTGTCAAGGTGGATCAACATGTTGATGGAGTGGCCTCGGATCATCTTGTCATCTCCTGACTTTGGCATCAAGGTATGCCTCAGTATGGTGTTCATCGTGTGGAGGCTAGCCTGGAGAAAGTAGATGGATCCTTGCCTGTGAGACTTCACATTTGTAGCAGGGATCTGCTTATACATTTTAGCTATAGCATTGTGGCTAGCCTTGGATTCTGAGTATACATCCAAGTCACCATCCTGTGCTTCAGGAACTCCTAAGATATCTGCCCATTCCTCAACAATTGATTCGTATCTTGCACCTTCAGTCATCCACACAATTCTACCATCTCCGTAGAAGTGTGCAGTGGAGTAGAACTGCATGATCATCTCATCATTCCACGCTGTGAATCCTCTGCCAACGATCTCATCCAAACCTATGCAGTGGAAGTTGTCTTGGACACTAGGAAAATAGTCCTCATTTTCGTTAATGAACTTCCAATCAACGTAATGCATATCACTCATAGCTGGACTCTTGTCAAAGAGCATAGTCTCATAGAAATCATGTTGCTCCTTGGTATAGAGCTTGTAGTCCATAGTTGTTTTGTTCCTCTGGGCATATGGATCTATTGCTCTCCAAGCCCTCAATCCAGAATCCTTCCTCTTCTTCATGTCCTCAGTTAGTGGGTAGCTGGCATTGTGTACTGAGGTGTGGTCTGAGCTTCATCAGTGTTGTCTAGTCATCCACATATTCTACTCTGGAAGCAGTTCCTTTGTTCTTCTCAAAAGCTGGATCTACTTAGTTGTCCTCTTAGGCTTCTCAGCAGCCTTCTTGGATGTGCTGGTCTTAGGCATAGCATCAGACATTAGTTTCTTTGCCTTCTTCTTGGGAGGAGCCTTTGTAGCTCGCTCAACCTCCTCTTCCTCAGTAGCATCACCAGTTGCTTCCTCTGGATCTTCATACATGGAAGTGGGCCGGCCAGTCACATGAATGATCCTCTTCCTTGACTTCTTCGCTCCTGCCTTCTTAGGCATGGCCCTCTTGGGGACCTCAACAGATATTGTTGCTCTGGCAGTCTCATGAGCCTTAAAGGTAGAAGCAGGAGCATATATTTTGCTGACAACTCTTTGAGAGAAAGTAGCTTCAGTTACAGTCTTCCTGGCAGCCTTATCTTGCTTCTTAGCAAGAATCTCTTCAGGGACAAAGTCTGAATCCTCTTCATCTGAGTTCAGCTTCTTCCTGGTTTTGGTGGCAGCCTTGGGCAACCCGTGAGAGCTGGGGGTGCCTGGGTCTGAGAAAGAACTGGCTTCTGGACTTGTTCCAGAACTCATATCAACTCCCTACTCCGGCAAATTCTGACTGTCCTCTGGGCCTGACATACTGACCCTTGGGTTTTGTTGATGAAGAATTCATGTTGGTGAGGTAGTTGTTGATGCTCAATGTTGATGAAGATCACCAAGAGTTGGGAGCATCCTTGTTGTTTCCTTACTCTTCTCACCTACACGGGTTAGTCCCAACATACAAGAGACAAATACAAGGATATCTATGGACATGGATTGCAAAGCATATGTGATGATGTCCATTGATTTGTTAATTACCTTGTCCCTTGCTTACCTTTGAGGGAATGTGTGACTCCTTGAACTATTGCATTGAGTTGATGTTGAGTGCAAAAAGTTCTTGCCAATAATGAATGTGAGTGAATTTCATTGGCAGAGTCACCCCTCAAGAACCTTCTAGTTCTTCTTCTTGGGAACCCACATCAAGTAGATGGGAATCCTTGGTGTTGAAGTAGCCTTTGTACTAGTTGATCTTGAAGTAGCTTTGGGAACGCACTCCACCAAAGCTAGGGGTTCATCTTCATATGAGTCAATCTCCTCCTGAAGCTTGTTCTTGCCCTTGAGCTTGTGGTCTTGTGGTGGAAGGTCATCTTGAGTGTTTGTCCCCTTGGGAAGAGTATTTTCATACTTCTCCTTTTGAGGAACAAACTTGGGCTTGGGATATTGACCTTCTTCCCACTCAACTCCATTATCATTGAAGAAGCCAACACCATGATTCTTCCGGTATCCTCCGTGCTTGCGTACAATTTCCTCAAATTGTTTACATCCGGCAAGACTCTTGTAGATACCCTTTTCTATAATTCCTTTCAATAAAGAATTTTATTGCTCAAGTGTAACTTGGCTAAGAGAATGATCATTAGTGGAATCAATAGAATTACTGGAAGCAACATCATTAGGTTTAGCATTTTGATTGTTGCTACTAGATGAAGAACCTTTCTTGCCTTTGTTACTAGATTTCTTAGCTTTAACTTGAGGCATAAAAGTAGACAAGAGTAGTCGTTTGGCTGGATAAGATGAAATCTTCTTTCCGAGATCATCATTGATAGCTTTGAGAAACTCATGCTCTTGCTCCAAGTTGAGCTTCTCGAAGCATAGCTTCTAATGAGTTCTCACAAGCTCTCTATGATCTTCGAGAGTAGATTCATGAGATAACTTAAGAGTGTTTAGTTCTTTAGTTAGTTGTTCCATTTTCATCTTATCATCATCAAATGACTCATCTTGACTAGTATGAGAATTATCAAGTTCATTTTGATCAACATCATTAGTTTTATCACAAAGCAGGTCATCATCACAAAGCAAATCATCTTCATCACTATCAAAATCAAGATACTCGAGGTGTGATACCTTGGGGCCTTTAGCCATGAAGAAACTTCCACTCCCTTTGTTTGGTGAATCAAATAGATCGTAGGAGTTGGTAGTTACCAGAGCAATTCCGAACACCATCATCTTGACTATGGTCGGAGTCGGAGTGATAGCTTCTCTCGGAGTCTTTGTCGGATTCGGAGCCAGAAACTCATTCACCAACATGAGCTTGATGTTTTCTTCTTGTTGTAGCTCTTGGTGTACTTGTCCTTCTTCTCCGAATCTCTACTTCTCCTTGAGTGTCTTTGTTCATAACGATCATCTCTACTCCTTCTCTCTCTTTGTGGTGACTCATTCCTTGAGCTTCGTCTTCAAGGTGACTCTTCTCTTCTTTTGTAGGGAGCCGTGCACTCATTTGAGTAGTGTCAGGGCTTCCCACAATTGTAACAATTGTGGTCACGACTTGACGAATGCTTCTCTTCATATCTTGAGTTGGAGTTTCTTTCTTTGCTTCTATTCTTGTAGAAACTTGTTGAATTTCTTGACCATGAGGCTTATCTCTTCATTGGTGACAAGGTTGTTGCTTGAAGTTGCTGGATCCTCACTTGTGGCTTTGTAAGCACCGCTAGAATTGTGATGAAGTTCTTCTTTATCTTTAAGTGTCATCTCATGAGCAACAATCCTTCCAATCACTTCCATTGGCTTGAGATCTTTGTAGTTTGGCATCATTTGGATTAATGTGCACACGATGTCGTATCTCTCTTCCAAAGCTCTAATTATCTTCTTGATGATGAATTTTTCGGTCATTTCTTCGCTTCCTAAGCTGGCAATCTCATTGGTGATGAGAGCTAGCCTAGAGTACATCTCTGTGACTCATTCACCATCCTTCATCTTGAACTTTTCAACCTGACCTTGAAGAACATCTAACTTGGATTCTCTCATGGACTCGGTTCCTTCGTGCATATGAACCAACGTATCCCAAATCTATTTTGTATTCTCAAGACGACTGATTTTATTGAATTCTTTGGGGCATAAGCAGTTGAAGAGAATGTCGCATGCTTGAGCATTGAATTGCAACATATTCAATTCATCCGCGGTCGCTTCACAATCCGGTTCCCGCCCATCCGCAAAGAACTCACCTTGCAAGCCAACACGAACAACAGCCCAAACGGCAGGGTTATGACCAAGAATATGCATTTTCATTTTGTGCTTCCAACTAGCAAAATTAGTGCTATCAAAGTATGGACCTCTACGGTGACAACTTCCCTCACTAGACGCCATACTTCTCCTAGGTTGTGAGACCTAAGCAATGGAGACCAAAGCTCTGATACCACTTGTAGGACCGAAAGTATGTCTAGAGGGGGGTGATTAGACTACTTGACCAAATAAAAGTTTTTCCTATACAAAGTTTTAGGGTTGAAAGTTTTTAGCATTTAATGGCAAGTCAAGTACACCCTACACATTCAAGTTTAAGAGTATATAGCAGCGGAATGTAACAACAAGCATGTATAGAAGGGATAGGATAGGAAGATCAAACACAGTTATAGACACGATGATTTTTCCTGTGGTTCTGATAGGTGGCACTATCGTACATTCACGTTTATGGAGTCTTCAACCCATGAAGGGTAACTGTCGCTAGAGTCCATGGATGGCTCCACCCAAAACGGTCCACGAAGTAGCAACCTTGACTATTCCATACGGCTTCCGTCCACGAAGGACTAGCCTCACTATGGATAGATCTTCACGAAGTAGGCGATCTCCTTGCCCTTCAAACTTCTTGGTTCACTCCACAACACGAAGTAGGAGGCTCCCAAGCGACACCTAACCAATCTAGGAGGCACCACCCTCCAAAAGGTAATAGGCTCAATAATGACGATGAACTACTTGCTCTTGTGCTTCAAGATGATAGACTCCTCAGCACCCAATCACTCTCTCACAGATTTGGCATGGTGGAAGAGATGGGATTGGTGGAAAGCTACTTGGGGAGGCTATAAATCGAGATCCATATGATTGGAGTGGAAGATCTTGACCTCAACACAAGGGTAGGTGGTTCTCTCTTAGCAAATCTGATAGGATAGGTATGGAATAGTTCTGAGTGCTTCTCTTTCGAGAAAGTGGTGGTGAAGGGTTATATATAGGCATCCCCAAAAATCCAACCGTTACACACAAAATGACCAACTCGGTGACACCGATGTGTTAATCTCGGTGATACCGAAGTGACCAAAAGGTGGCAACTTTTGAATCTTGGTAAAGACAATGTAGGAAACTCGGTTGCACCGATAAGGTGACCAATGGTCAGATTTCCATTCTCGGCACCGAAAATGTGAATTTGTGTAACAGAAACTTGGCAACCTAAACTCGGTGGCACCGGTATGGAATCGGTTGCACTGAAGTGGCTAGGGTTTTGCTTGAGTGTGTCTAGGTTCTGGAATCAGTGGCACCGGTATGGGAAAGTTGGTTGCACCAATTTTGAGTGGTAGGTGTAGAACAGGCTTTGGCGGGAGAGTTTGTGGATGTTTTTGGCGACTATCACTTGTGCATGTTTGAGCATATTGTTCACCAACAAAACCTTACCCCATTTTAATCGTATTAGCTTTCCTATGGACTCATAGTAATTTCTCACAAATATAAAATGTAGAGTCCTCTTGCTTGAAGCTTGGCCAACCTATTTCCTTGAATCTTGTGGTTTCTCCACAATCTCCTTTTGCCAATCCTATCATTGAACATTTCCTGAAATATACTTGGTGGAAACATTAGTTCAATGACTTATCTGTTGTTATTAATTACCAAAACCACCAAGGGAGCAAATGTGCTTTCAGTCTCCCTCTTTTTGGTAATTGATGACAACATATAGATGATAGCTTCGATATATGATCAATTCATGAATACAATCGTCGCTTTACGAGGTATGTGATAAGCAAGAGCTCCCCCTAAATTTGTACATTATTTTGAATTTGCGTTTTAATGCAAATGCACAATCGATTAGGTATATGGGGTACTTCTTCCATGCCACATACAACTTGGAGGTGTGCGAGAATAATTTAGAATGAATAACATGGCACAACACACACAAGCAAAGGTGAATGGTCATCTCATAAGCATTAAGATTATAGGAAATAGTTGCATCACACATAACAACGTAAAATAGTAGCATAACAAAAATACAAAAGTATCTCACATCAAACCAAAAGAACCAAATGTTTTGAAAAGCAAATAAAAACCAAATCACTCTCTCGGTCGAAGCCTAAAGATCTATATACACTTCTCCCCCTTTGGGAACAAGTTACCAACAAGTTCAAAGGCATACATCTAAGTGTTCTTGGGCATATCTCCTCCGGTTGTTGATGAAGGAGTCGAGATGAAGCATCGGCGAAGATCTCTGCAGATGTCGTGGATGGAGCTGGAGTGGTCACTGATGGAGCTGATGGAGCTGATGGAGCTGGCACAATGGCTAATCTGGCCTGAGTAGTGAACTGGGTGCCTGGCCTGAGAGGTGATTCATCCTCCTCCTCATCATCGTCGTCGTCATCTGAAGTAGAAGAGACCCAAGGGATGTGCATGGAGTGAACTTCCTTCTGAAGCTCTGTGACAGTCTTAGTCAGCCTGTCCACCTTATCAGTAAGGGTCTTGATTCTGGTCTCAAAGATCCCGACAAGACTGTTCTGGTTATCCAAAATCCCCTTAATGTCCTTCTTCATGAATTGAACAAATGATATCAGCAGATCCATTTGCTCGTTCCTGGATCTAGGGACTTGAGCACTAGTGGCTAAAACTGCCTCTGCTGCTTCCTGAGCTGCAACTGAAGTGGGATGATCAGCATCCATCACCACAACATTGTCCTTGAGATCTGACTGTAGGGGCAAATGTGGGCGATCTAGGGCAAAGATGTGCTTCTCCAGTCTTGAGTTGATGAGCATCTAGATGTAGGGTGCATAACAGCAGGAGCGCTTCTGGTCAGCAGCAACCCTGTTGATTGTCTCAACAATTAGATCCATGACTCCGATCCTAGTGTGTCTGTCAAGGTGGATCAACATGTTGATGGCGTGGCCTCGGATCATCTTGTCATCTCCTGACTTGGGCATCAAGGTATGCCTCAGTATGGTGTTCATCATGCGGAGGCCAGCTTGGAAAAAGTACATGGATCCTAGCCAGTGAGACTTCACATTGAATTTTTGCGCCGGCAGAGCGGCCGGTGCTGAGGGTGCTGGCTGGGCAGTCGGAACTGATAATGGGCCGGCTACGTTAGCCGGCACGAAGATAGACTCTATTTTGGAGGAGGGCTTGATCGACTATTTGAGCAGCCGCTCGAGGTGCATTCCTATGCCGGTCACTTCGCGGCATGGGCCATCCTTCGGGGTGTCGTCTTGCGGCAAACCGCCGCGGTCAGCGGTATGACCAGCCACGATGTAGCCATGCTGGGGCAGGTAATGAAGTGATTGAGGGCATGGCGACACTATTCCGATGCCCGATCGCAATAGGCAAGAGTCACAGGCACTAATGTCTCCACTGTGGTCATGCGGGCGCTGACCCACGATGGCATGGGGGGCCACTATTGCCACGCATACCTTGACCGTGGAATCTAATGTGCCGCCGGCTAGGGAGCCGGAGGCCTCCACTCCTAGCCGACCGGCTCATCATAGTCGACAACATGGAGCCGGACTGCAGGGGGAGGCGGCTCGCCCCAAAGTTGTTTAAGAAGGTTGCTAAAGAGAGTAATTTGAGTCTACCCCAGGGTTATCACCCCCGAGATTCTTCGTGGGCGCGACCTCTAGAGCCTGCATGGCTCCCTCGGCACCAAAGCTCAATGCCTCTTCAGGCTCGGGAGCGAAAGCGTCACCCTTACCATCGACGACCTGGGCCGCTGTAGCGTCGAGGCCTGGGTGACACTATCTATGCTGGCGCATGCAGTCGCCGCCGCCTTGTAAGCGAGCCTGAGGGCTCGAACTGCGTCCTTGGTGTCCTTGGCCACTGAGATGATGTCACTGCTCCCCGGCATCTTGATGACATTATAGATGGGGTGCGTTGCCCCCATGAAATTGGCGAGGGCCGGGTATCCCAGGATGGCATTGTACGGGAGGCTGATGTGGGCCACGTCAATGTCGATCATCTCAGTCCGGTAGTTATCCCGAGTGCCGAAGGTGACAGGGAGGCACACTTACCCCAAAGGGGCGGTCGAGCCTTGAGGCACCCCCGAGAAGGGCATGGTGTGCGCTAGCCGGTTGTGTGGCACCTGGAGTGCGTCGAAGCTCTCCACGGAGAGGACGTTGAGGCTGGCACAGCCATAGATGTGTCTCTTGGTAATCCTGACATGGCTGATGGTGGGGGTGCACAGAATGGGGACTGCACCAGTGGCGATTGTAGTCCTGGGATGGTCCCCGGAGACAAAGGTGATGTCAGTCGTTGGCCCTGCTTCAACCTGCACGGCCTCAGACCGCGGCTGCATTGCGCCTGCGTGGCAAAGGAATTGTTTTATGTGTCGGCCTGACGTGGGCGCCCGCGAGCCGCGACTGCCTCTTAAGCATGCATTGGTTTTCCCTTGAAGAGGAAAGGGTGATGCAGCAAAGTAGATAAGTATTTCCCTCAGTTGATGAGAACCAAGGTATCAATCCAGTAGGAGGAACAAGCAAGTCACCAATGGATGCACCTACACAAATAATCAAACTCTTGCACCCAATGCTATAAAAGGGCTATCAATACCTTCACGGTAATTTTTAAAGGATTAGATCTGATAGAGATAGATGTAAACAAGAACGGAATGTAAAAGGTAAATAAATTCCAGGTAAGTATTTTTGGTATTTTTGGTTTATAGATCTGAAAGTGTATTATGGAAAGTAGACCTGGGGCCATAGGTTTCACTAGAGGCTTCTCTCTTGAAGGAAAATATCATGGTGGGTAAACAAATTACTGTCACGAATTTATAGAAAAGCGAATAATCATGTAGTTATCCAAGGCAATGATCATGCATATAGGCTTCACGTTCGTAACAAGTAGGCCGAAATAATTCTGCATCTACTACTATTACTCCACAAGGCTAGAATTACCAATCTAGTTGTCCAAACCAAACCAATCACTCGAAGAGACTTACATGGATATGAAATCATGCATATAAAAATTCAGAGGAGATTCGAATAACATTCATGGATAATCTGAACATAAACTCACAATTCATCAGATCTTGACAAACACACCACAAAAGAGTACTACATCGGATAGATCTCCATGAAGATCATGGAGAACATGGTATTGAAGATCGAAGAGAGAGAAGAAGCCATCTAGCTACTAGCTATTGACCCGTAGGTCCATGGTGGACTACTCAAGCATCATCGGAGGGGCAATGGAGTTGATGTAGATACCCTCCGTGATCAAAACCCCCTCCGACAGATTATCGGAAACGGCTCCAAGATTGGATCTCTCAAGAATGGAGGCTTGTGGTGGGAGAAAAGTATTTGCGTGGCTCTTTTTGATGTTAGGGAATATTTGGGAATTTATCGAATGAAGAATAGGGTTAGGAGACCTGCCGGGAGACGGCAAGCCTGCTAGACGCGGCTTGTGACTCCCTTGAAGGTGCCCTAGAATGCACTCCAAGCCCGTTTGATTTGTTTCCTTCTAGAAAAATTCCTTCCGAAGGTTTATTCCGTTTGGACTCCGTATAATATTCCATATCTGCAAAACTCAAAAACAAGGAAAAACAGAAAACTAGCACAAGGCTCTAGATTAATAGGTTAGTCCCAAAAATAATATAAAATAACATATTAATGCATATAAAATTTCTAAAAAAGATAATATAATAGCATGACATCATCAAAAATTATAGATACGTTGGAGACGCGTCAGCATTCCCAAGGTTAATGATAAAAATAGAATTTTTGATGTGAAGTCCTACCTAACATATTTATCCATGTAATATTCTCTATTGTGGCATGAATATTTAGATTCGTAAGACTAAAAAAAGCTTAATATTGATATAAAAACAATAACATTTCAAGCAAACTAGTAAAGCAATATAATTGCAAAAGGAAGTTATGCCTACAATATCATATTGGTCTGGCTATGCTCCATCTTCCCCACACAAAGTATTTATATAATGCACAACCTCGATGAAAAGTCAAGAAATTGTTTTCACACCTTTATTTTCTCAAACTTTTTCAACTCTCATGCAATACATGAGCATGAGCCATGGATATAACACTATAGGTGGAATAGAATATGGTGGAGGTTGTCAAGGAAAGGGAGAAGGTAGTCTCACACCAACTAGGCGTATGAACGGGCTATGGAGATGCCCATTAATAGATATCAATGTGAGCGAGTAGGGATTTCGATGCATCGGATGCACTAGTGCTATAAGTGTATGAAAGCTCAAAAAGGAACTAAGTGGACGTGCATCATGAAGAAAAATTCCACTAGTTATATGAAAGTGACAAAATAGGAGGCTCTCTATCATGAAGATCATGGTGCTACTTTGAAGCACAAGTGAGGAAAAAGATAGTAGCAATGTCCCTTCTCTCTTTTCTATCATTTTTTATTGGTGGGCATCTAAGGCCTCTTTTATTATTATTTTTATTTGGGCTTCGCTGGCCTCTTTTATTTTTCATAAAGTCGGGAATCTCATCCCCACTTGTGAGGGAATCATAGTTTCCATCATCCTTTCCTCGGATGGGACATGCTCTAATAATGATAATCATCACTACTTACAGCTCAAAATAAAATTACTACTCAATACCTATGATAAAATATGACTCTATATGCAATATGGAAGTGATGGTGCATGTCATAAAAGGAATGATGGAAGTTGCATGGCAATATATCTCGGAATGGCTATGGAAATGCCATAATAGGTAGGTATGGTGTCTGTTTTGAGGAAAGATATATGGTGGCTGTTTTGAGGATGGTATATGGTGGCTATTTTGAGGAAGGTGTTAGTTGTACCGGCAAAAGTTGCGCGGTACTAGAGAGACTAGCAAAGGTGGAACGGTGAGAGTGCGTATAATCCATGGACTCAACACTAGTAATAAAGAACTCACATACTTATTGCAAAAGCCTATTATTCATTGAAGCAAAGAATTAAACGCATGCTCCTAGGGGAGAGGTTGGTACGAGTTAACCATCGCGCGCTCCCGACCCTCACACAAAGGTTGACAATCTATAAACAAATCATGCTCGGACTTGCTTACATAACGGTTCACCATACGTGCATGCTACAAGAATCACAAACCTTTACACAAGTATTTTTTACCAAATCACAATTACTTCCTAACATGACTCTTAACATTACCATCTTTATATCTCAAAACTTTATGCAAGGAATCAAACTTCTCATAAATACTCAATGCACTTAATATGGAATTTTTTATTATATCCCTCTTGGATGCCTATCAGATTAGGACTAAATACATAACCTAGACCAATTACCATGCTTCTTATAGAATCTCAAAATAATATAAGTGAGGTACGAGAGTTCAATTATTTCTACGAAACACAAACACCACCGTGCTATAAAAATATAAGTTAAGCACATAGAGAAAAATTGCCTAACTCAAAAGATACAAGTGAAGAACATAGAGCATTCTAACAAATTCATGATTCAACGTTTATCTCTCAAAATATGTGTGCAGCAAGTATTATTGTGGCATAGTAATAAGAAAATACTCATATCATACATGACGCTCCAAGGAAAACACATATCATCTGGCGAATAAAAATATAGCCTCAAGGAAATTTACAGATGGACTGAAGACGAAAGAGGGGATGCCTTCTGGGCTATCCCCAAGCTTAGGCTATTTGGAATCCTTGAATATGTCTTGGGGTGCCTTTGGCAACCCCAATCTTAGTCTCTTGCCACTCCTTATTCCATAGTCCATCAAATCTTTACCCAAAACATGAAAACTTCGCAACACAAAACTTAACAGAAAACTCGTGAGATCCGTTATTATAAGAAAATAAATCACCACTTTAGGTAATATGGTGAACTCATTGTTTATTTATGTCGGTGTTATACCTACTGATTCTAACTTCTCGATGGTTCATACCCCATGATACAACCCATAGATTCATCAAAGCAGGCAAACAACTCTAAGAAAACATAATCTGTCAAAAACAAAACAATTTGTAGCAATATGAAAGCTTCGTATACTTCTGTAACTCAAACAATTCTGAAATATTAGGACAACCTGAGAAATTTATATATAAATCTTCTATAAAAATTTCAGACTCATTCAACGCTCTGAACTTTTTTTCAAAATTCCTGGATTGAGCGCAAAAGTTTCTGTTTTTGAGCAGGATCAAATCAACAACTACCATAGATCATCCCAAAGGTTTTACTTGAGTCAAACACTAATTAAAACACCAAAACACAATTACTACAGAAGTAGTAATGTGGGAAAAACTCAGAAACAAAAGCAAAAACAGAACACAAAAAATAAAATTGGGTTACACAACAAGTGCTATTGTTTAACGCCCCTCGCTAGGCAAAACACAATAGATCTAGGTATTGTCATCTTTGGTATGCAACCTGTTCTCATCACCTGGATCATCTCCATAGATATCATCATATAAAATGTGTATCTTATTTTTAATGGGTTCACCTATTTTTTCTTCTAACAAATCATCATCGAATCCTACATAAATACCCCTAGTGATGCAACCAAATTCATCATAGGTTTCAACGTAAATAGTTTGGGTAATTTCAAAATAGGGATCTCTTCTTCTAATATTATCTTGGCAAGATTGATAATCCCCAGACACAAAGCTACACAAGTTTTCTTTATCGTGTAGGATTTGTTTAATCAGAGGGTGCTCAGTATCCTTTTTATAGAAAGAAAAAGTTTCCCTACCTTGTTGTATGATAAAATCAATGCATAAGGATAATTGTGGCAATCTTTTTGTCCTTAGGATGATTAATTTTAGGAAGTTCATAAAAGACTTCTTGCAAAGCGGGATGAAGGTGCACAAATTTCCTTCATCAACATAACAATTTGTGCTAAGAAGAATAGATTTCTTATTCATAAGCATCACTCCGATAAAACATGGTGGCAACGTATTGATAAAACATGCAAGCAAGTAAAAGGCAAATGAAGGAAGGGCGAATAAAAAGGCAAATCTTTTAGGTATTTTCCGAATTTCGTTTTAGAAGTGTGGGAGGGGAAAACGAGAGGCAAATGGAAAATAATGTAAATGCAAGAGATGAGTTTGTGATGGGTACTTGGTAGGCTTGATGTGTATCCTCCCCGACAACTACGCTAGAAATTAGGAAGTTGACGGAAAATTTGTTTTCTTGACTTGCTATGTATCCTCCCGGCAACGGCGCTAGAAATCCTTCTTGCTACCTCTTGAGCATGCGTTGGTTTTCCCTTCAAGTGGAAAGGGTGATGCAGAGAAGTAGATAAGTATTTCCCTCAGTTGATGAGAACCAAGGTATCAATCCAGTAGGAGGAACAAGCAAGTCATCAATGGATGCAACTACACAAATAACCAAACTCTTGCACCCAACGCAATAAAGGGGTTGTCAATCCCTTCATGGTCATTTGCAAGGGTTAGATCTGAGAGAGATAGATGTTTTCGAGAACGGAAAGTAAAAGGTAAATAAATTGCAGCAAAGTATTTTTGGTATTTTTGATTTATAGATCTGAAAGTATATTATGGAAAGTAGACCCGGGGCCATCGGTTTCACTAGAGGCTTCTCTCTCGAAGGAAATCATGGTGGAAAACGAATTACTGTCAAGCAATTTATAGAAAAGCGAATAATCATGTAGTTATCCAAGGCAATGATCATGCATATAGGCATCACGTCCATATCAAGTAGACAGAAACGATTCTGCATCTACTACTATTACTCCACACATCGACCGACTCATGCATGCATTTAGAGTATTAAGTTCATGAAGAATAGAATAACGCATTAACATAGATGACATGATGTAGAGGGATAAACTCAAGCAATATGATGAAAACCCCATCTTGTTACCTTTTATGGAAACAATACAATACGTGCCTCGCTTCCCCTACTATGTCACTGGGTGAGGACACCGAAATATTGAACCCAAAACCAAGGACTGCTCCCATTGCAAGAATTACCAATCTAGTTGGTCAAACCAAACCAATAACTCGAAGAGACTTACAAGGATATGAAATCATGCATATAAGAATTCAGAGCATATTCAAATAAGATTCATGGATAATCTGAACATAAACTCACAATTCATCGGATCTTGACAAACACACCATAAAAGAGTATTACATCAGATGGATCTCCATGAAGATCATGGAGAACATGGTATTGAAGATTAAAGAGAGAGAAGAAGCCATCTAGATACTAGATATGGACCCGTAGGTATGTGGTGGACTACTCACGCATCATCGGAGGGGCAATGGAGTTGATGTAGATGCCCTCCGTGATCGAAACCCCCTTGGAAGATTACAAGAAAAGGCTCCAAGATTGCATCTCTCGGGAACGAAAGATTGTGGCGGCGGAAAAGTATTTGCGTGGCTCTTTTTGATGTTGAGGGAATATTTGGGAATTTATAGGACGGAGAATAGGGTTGGGAGACCTGCCGGGAGATTACAAGCTTGCAAGGCATGGCCAGGGGGGCCCGCACCTACCAGGCTTGGGACTCACTGGCAGGTGCCCTAGCATGCAATCCAAGCCTGGTTGATTTGTTTCCTTCCTGAAAAATTCCTTTCGAAGGTTTTATTCCGTTTGGACTCCTTTTAATATTCCATATCTACAAAACCCAAAAAGAAAGAAAAAACAAAAACTGGCACTAGGCTCTAGATTAATAGGTTAGTCCCAAAAATAATATAAAATAGCATATTAATGCATATAAAACATCCAAAACAGATAATCTAATAGCATGACATAATCAAAAATGATAGATACATTGGAGACGTATCACCCGCCGAGGATGCAAGCAATCGCGCGAGCCCCGGGGGCCGCGAGACATGCGACGAGACAGCCGCAAGGTCTCTCACGCGACCTTAGCAGCACGGCCTGCGTGTTTGATGTTCCGAGGCGAGCGTGAGGGGGGTATGCCGTGGCGGAAGTGGGGGTCGGGGAAGCCAAGCGGCCGCCGTGCTCTTCGTCGAGTGGTGGTGACGGGCTCCGTTGCTTTTGAGCTGCTGGATCGGTAGCCGCATTGGCCCGCCGCATGGACGAAGCGGCACGGAGCACCGCAGCCCGTGGGTGCCACTTGGGCAACATAAGCGGCCCTGCGCTTGCCTCAGACTCGGCGAGCGTCAGCCATGGGAGCGACAGAGCAAGGACAGGGTTGAACCGGAGAAGATTTCGACATGCCCCTACCTAGCATGCCAAATGGCAGATTCCGGACTCCGCAAAACCCTTAAGGTTGCAACACTGGGGCATGTGCGAGGATCTAAACGGCTCGACGTCTAAAGCTTGTCACTCTGCATCCTAGGTACAATGAACGAGTGCGAGCGGGGGAGAAAACATACTTGGAGATTTACCTAGGTTCGCGCCAGCTCGTGATGTAGAACCCTACTCTTGCTTTGTGGTGGATTGGCCTCACGAGGAGGCTAAGGATGAGCTACTACAATGTGGAGTGGCCTCGTGAGGTCCCTTGGTGGTGATGAACTAGCTCAACTCCCCCCTTATATGGTGGGAGTGGATGTCTATTTATAGGGGCCACGGTTCTCTTCCCTCATTGCACAGGCGGGAAGGGGTCCACAGCGGCCAAATTTGAAAGGGGCAGGAGGTACATCTTCTCCTGATTAAAGGTGGTCTTGCCCTGCAAAGCTTCAGGGGTGATGCGTTGGTGGGCTCAACGATGACATCCGTCCTACCGAGCTCATGGTCTTGGTCTCGTTGCACCAGGCAGGAAACATTTGGGGGATTCCTCGGGAACCCGTGGATGTCCTTGTCTCCATAGCACCAAAGAGGAAATTCTCCCCCTCTGTCGTGGCTCGCGCCCTCCTGGCTCCATAGTCAAAACCCACGTCATCCCGTCCTCGGGAGGTTGGGCACTTGCATAGGAATCTTCGCTCCTCAAGATGCATCCTAGGGGGATGACACAATCCGGAGGTCTTGATGTCGTCTTCCTTGAGAGACGGGGGGGGGGGCCTCGCAAGGGTCTTGGCTGGAGGAGATGGTTGCTGGGCCATACCTTGCCATGGTGGTGGGCCACACGCTAGGCCATAGGCATTCAACTCTGGGTACCCCCGGTCCCAGAACACCAACATGGTCTTCAAATGCTTCTAGTCCAACCTCTTCGTCAACAATGTAATCTATCGTCGCGAAACAACGGGGACAAATAAGATCTCGACAAAAACAGGAAGATTATGACACTCAGAAACTGTCAACTCGTTTTTGTAAAATACTGGAGTGAAAACTAAAAATACCGTAATTCCTACTTTTCTAATTTGGAGTGCCACATACATAGAAAAGAATTTAAATAGTGGTTTAAAACACATTAAACTTGTTTTAATGAAGAACAATACATAAAAGGTTATTGGTCATGCATGAAAATTATAGTACTAAATAGGTTGGATTTTTAGAAGAATGTGGGATGTTAAATCATTGGATTTGGACAACTATTCTAGGCTATGAAATTTTTGCAAAAATCTACACAAAAGGAAAAAGAAAAATGCCATCAGATTGGCCAGGCCAGATCTGCCTGCTGTTAGGCCGGCCCACAGCCAAGCCGAGGCGCGTGCACCTGCTAGTGTCAAACCTTGTTTGCGGTGCACAGGCACCAGTGACAAAGAGGTGAGGTGGAGGGAAAGGTGGATGACATGCGGGCCCCGCCTATCGTCCCTAACCTTATGACAAGGAGGACTACAAGCTCACTCACGACGAAAAAGGGCATGTCAACTACAATGAAGGCGAGGAACGGACTCAGCATCATGTCCTCGTTTGGGTGGAGGTGGAGTTGGTCTCATGGGAGATCTGGGTTACCAGCGACAACAGAGCCGCAGCGGGGATGCTTCGGGCTGCAAAATGTATGGGAGACCGAGGGGAAATGATTAGAGACATGAGGGAGGACCGGGGAAAGGAGAGGAGCATCGGAGGAGGCTCGTACCACGAGTTCTCCGACGAGCCGATTCAGCGGACCCCAAGCTAGATCTCGAGCTCCGGAGTTCCTAGAGAGAAGTTGGTGGCCTTGGGTTGCAATTTGGGAGTATAGAGAGCAATCAGAGGGGGAGAGAGAGGAGCAACGGGGAGGGGGTATTTACAGGAGGAGGGCAGTGCACCATGGACAGAGCACTTGGGCTCTGTTGCCACGTCTTTGGTGATCATTAGGAGAGGAAAGAGCGTGTCTATGGCATTCGTGGGAGTTGTCTAGCTCATGGGGAAAGGAGAGGAGAGGAGGGGCTGTGGCACTCGCGCGTGCGATGCAGCAGATTGACCGAGTCGGGCAGCGTCAGGCATGCGCATGGGAGGGATGAGAGAGAGGGGGAGAGGTAGCTCCCAACATGATGGCATGTCGCGGACATCGAGGCACCTCGAACGGAGAGGGGTATGCTCGAGGTTGCCAGGTGCGCGAGGTGAACCCTCTAGAGCACGGTTGCACTCCAAAGCGCGACTTTGGCTGACATGGCATGCCTTTTGTCTCGCTCTGGTGCGTCCACTAGTGCCTAACCTTATAGAGGAAATAAATAAAGAGGGCTTGGGCTTTGGATGTTGCTGGAAGTTGCCAAGAGAGAGAGAGAGAGAAAGCAGTGAGAGAGGGAAGAAACTTGTTGTCCAGGGGAGTGCAAGTAGGATTTCCCACGCTCAATCATGGAGCTGGACATTAGAAAACTTACTAGAGGTGAGAGGGGGTGTGTTGGTGCCATGCTAAAATTTACAGCTCAAGGAGAGGTATCTTTGGGCCTTAATCATCGAGTTGCAATAATTAAAGTGTGGTGTTTGTTGTTGGTTTTGGTCTAGATAGGTTCCTCCACTTGACATAGGAGTTAACAGGAGTTAGTGGTATTACAACTAAGCCTTGCCACATAATTTCAACTCAATTTAATGAAGTGGCCAATACAACTTTTGGAAACTCTAGACATCAATAGAGTTAGATCTCCTTAGATCTACACAGGCTAATCTATTCTCCTTGACGTACCACTTGGTGTAGCGACATAATTTGGGGATTAGATCATTCCCACAAAGTTTGAGATCAATTGGGGATACCTGAAAATGTAAAGTTGCTCAGATTTGGATCTGGACAAAGAGGGTTTAGGGGCATTTTGGTGAACCAAACTTATTGTCATTGTTATAAACTTGGCAAGATCATCACATATGGAATATTTGACCTGCTGGAATGTTCCTGGATTTCTTTGACAATATTGCCTATAGAAATATTTGAAATACTCAAAATATACTGGAATGTTCCTGGATTTACATGACCATTTGTTTAAACTCTTACGTATGGAAAATATATGTCCAGTGAGTTTCCCTAAATTTTCTCATATATTTTGGGAACATTAAAATAATTTCCCCTATAAAAGACCATTTCTGGTCTCAGAATAAAACAATATTTGTGTTGTTTTGCGAAGTCTTATATATAATAGGATCCAAATAAAATATTTGAAGAAAACTATTTTCCCTAATTTGAGGACTTGTAGTACAAACCTCAATTCAGGGGGGGTTTGAAAAGCTAATTTGAATAAATGCTTTTTGGCCAAAATAATATTTTATAAAGATAGTTTTATATCCTAGACACATGACATGTTCATTGGACGAAGATTTGGCTGAAGGAGAAGAGTTTTGAAAGGAGGAGGATTTTTGTGAATTAAAGCACACACAACCAAACAAGCAAATAACAATTCACACATTCACATGCACACAAAAGTTTTAATTGGTCCAAAGTTTTAAACTCATGATCATAGCAATGTGGTACAAACACAGAGGGTGATAGACCTACCCCCCTTACAAGAATTTCGTCCCCGAGATTCCTAAGCTAGGCGGTGTCGTTGGAACGAGCCTGACAGTAGAAGGTAGGGGTACGAAAGGAGAGGGCTGAGTCCTAGCTACGGCGAGGATGTACACACAGATGTATGAGTTCAGGCCCCTCTCGTGTAGGTAATAGCCCTACGTCTCAGTTTTCTGGAGCTTTGTCGTGTGGAGAATAGAGATTACAATGGTTGCGAACCCTTGTGCCAGAGGGGACGGGTGGCTTATATAGATTTCACTGCCCCTCATAATTACCAGGCATCAGAGGGTCTGATCATGGGTATAAAGGCTAGCGTTACTGGTAACGTACATCATAATTTCTACTAATGATGACTGGCCTAATGCCTGCCTGTTGGCCTCCTGGGGGTGGCTTCTGGTTTGTGGCTTCGACTAGAAGTGAGGTCTTCCGGGTGACAGATGAGTGTCGAGTGGAGGAAGAAGCCTCCAAATGGATTGCTTGTCGAGTGACTTGAGCGTCATGGGGAATCTAGTCGGAATATTTCTTGTGATCTTTAAGTCCTCCGATGTAGTGTCCTTAGGTAGGATATGTAGGTCAAGCCTAGGACCCTACCCTGGGTACATATCCTCGTCATTAACCCCCAAATGATCAAGGTTCAAGTGGTGAAAGGGGGTATCAATGCTAGTTCAGAAGAAGGCACCAAATATTCGGAATGGTATTCGGGGATTCAACGAAACTTGCGTCGACTGAACTCCTCGACATTTCCCCGGATCGGTTCAGCCTTGAAAGTGCCCGAGTGAATGTTCAATGTCAATCTTGTTCCGAGTGATCCGAAGGGATATTTGGAGGTGACGGGTCAGCATGTCAGGGCCGGATCTTGCGGGATACAAAAATTTGGGAAGCGCGCGCGTCCGCGATGATGACGCCATGACCGGAGTGAGTGGGGGCATGATGCCTCTATGTCCGCGCTGCTCATTTCGCCACGTACAGGGCGTCGTTTGTAGTTGGGATATGTCGGGATCTCACGAGCCCACATATCAGTGAGACACTCGACGGGGTATAAATCCTAGGGCGTTGTGATTCGCACAATATCTTTCCCCCAAATCCCTCTCTTCCTCCCCCTCCCTTGTCTCCAACGCTCCACTCCGCTCTGTTCTGACAAGCTCCACCGCCACGATGACGAAGGGAACCACGGAGAAGTTGGAGCGTGCCAAGAAGTGAGCCACAAAGCGCAAGGCCAGGAAGCCCATGACCGCCCGGTTCACCGCGCCGCCGGGCTGGATCCAGGGGGACTCTCTCCCATCGAAAGTCACCCGCACGGACATTGAGAACCTTGTCGTCGATGGGTTCGTGGAGAACGGTGCATGGAGGCTGCCGGAGGGGGAGCGCGAGCCGGAGCCGCGTGAAGGAGAGCGGGTTCTTCTCCTCTTCCACATTGAAAGAGGTTTTTCCATGCCTCCCCATCCATTCTTTAGAGGGTCCTTGAACTTCTTCGGAGCTCAGCTCCACCACTTTCCGACGAATGCCATCTCCTACTTGTCTGGTTTCATCACCCTGTGTGAGTGCTTCCTGGACTGCTCTCCCCACTAGGGACTGTTCAAGCGCATTTTCACCGTTAGATCGTAGACTGTAAAAAAGGCCCTCCCTGAGGATGGAAAGACTGATGTAGTCCAGCTATGTGGGGGTCTAGGAATCCAAAAGAGAGCTCGTAGTTCTTTTCCTTCCATGACCTTTCCTGAATCAATTAGAGGCTGGCAGCCAACATGGTTTTATTGCAAAGATATAGCCTCTCCCAATATGTCGATTGGCCTTTCCCCTTTCACATCTGATCGTCCTGCTGTCCCCAAGTCCCTAAAGGTGTCAGAAGGAGAAAAGTCCAAGTGGGAATCTTGGTGGACGCCATAGTGAAACTTGTCTGTGGCGGAGTGACCGGTATGGATCTCCTAGAGACATTCCTTAGTCGATGGATCCAGTCGCTCCAGGACAAGGACCACACTATGTGTCATTATGCAGGCCCCGGAGACTCAACCCGGACGCATCCAGAAGAGGTTTCGCAAGCAACTGTCGAGCAATGGCTTCACAGTATCACCGGAGCTTGTGACAATCCCCTGGGAGCCAAGAGCATCCAACCTTACTCAGCCGAGAATCCACCGAAGGATCTGGTAAATTACACCTTGTCGACTGACACACTATACTGTCGAGTGGTTGATTAATTTGTTGACTGACTTCATTGTTTGAACCATGAAGGAGTGGATGCACATGTACTCACCCGTGCCAAACGGGAACCAGCATGAAGATGAAGGGGAGAGCGAGGGCAACAACATGGACGTCGAAGTCTCTTATGACAGTGAAGGCGAATATGAAGACTCGGGTGAGAACAAGGAGGAAGTCGAGTCTCCTCCATGCACCAACGCCACTCCAAGTCCCGTCACGACCCTGCAACCGCTGCGGACAAGGCCCTAGCTCCAAGTGAAAGGAACCCAAAGAGGAGCCGACCCTCGACCGTCAGGTCAAGTGAACTATGGGCGAAGCAACCCAAGCCCAACGCAACAAAACCTCGCAAAGCTCTGCCCTGCATGAAGATGGCAGTGCCTGTTGTCTCCACATAAGTGTTTACATTCAAATGTCGTTGTCGATTGTGACTTCGAATTCTTGTTGACCGAGTGTCGTTTGATCTACCAGAGCCGCTACCTCAATGAAGTCGCCTCCACGGGACGGAGAGGAGGCAATGGATGTAGATACTGCTGATGCGACCACTTCCCACAGAGGTAAACAAATCTTTACCTAGTTCTGCTTCTCGAATGGGATTCATCGATTGCAAGAGTTAACATTGCCGATTGATATTTGCAGAAATCATTCAACTAGAAGATGATAAGGAACAACCTCAGGGTATGAGAAGTGAAGGTGAGACCTCAAGCACCCCGTGCATATGCATCAGAAGAACTCCGTCCGCACACATGCCTCATCAGTCGACTGCTGGATCCTCCCTGGGGATAAGCGACTCGACATGGGTCAGAGCCGATCCTGCGGTGCCTGTGTCGAGTGCTCCACCAGCTGTTTCAACAATTGTGATGTCGAGTCCAACCGAACCAGCTCAGACTACCTCGACTGCCCCAGCCACGACGCTGATCCTGCCGGTGACTGCTTTTCCTCTGCACCGGGTTCCAGAAGATCAGACCGGGGATACAATGGAGGCCATGATCCAGGCGGCGTATGAGGCCAGCAAGTTGGCTTACGATGCCCGCACATCACTTTGCACCAATGTTCGAGTAAGTTCGATTGTAAGTACATTTCTGATTGAATTCTTGTCCTCTTTGATTGTACACCCACTGGGTGTTTGCTTTCCGCTTGTAGAATATTTGAAAGTTCTCCACTGGAATAGATCAGGTATTAATCGAGTAGGTTTTGGTCCAGTGGGGGCACGCTGAGTGCACCCACTGGGTATAGTCCCCAAGACCATTGTCGAGTGCTTGCACTGGTAGTGGTCTTAGAGTTTGACGTATGCGGAATATGTTTGTTGATTGACATGTCGAGTGAAGTTTGTCCTGGCCGTCCCACACCGAAGCTACCTTGTAGGTTTCATGGATATCATTCATCAACCCTGATTTGATGCTACTTTAGGGTAGTGGGGTGGCGGATCACTCGACGGATCGAGTGTTAGCATGTCTAGTGGTGGCACTCTGTGTGAACTCACTGGGTGTAGTCCCCGAGACCGTTGTCAAGTGCTTGCACTTGTAGGGGTCTTTAAAGAGATAATATTCATATGCTTGCGCATGTTTTTTTATTTCTCTGCCACACGACGGATCGAGAGTTAGTAGATCCAGTGGGGGCACGCTGAGTGCACCCACTAGGTCTAGTCCCCGAGACCATCGTCGAGTGCTTGCACTGGCTCGGGTCTGATAGAGACCGTCGAATGCTCAGACAAGGCAGACCTTGTCGAATGTTTTAGGAACCAGTGGGGGCACACTGAGTGCACCCACTGGGTGTAGTCCCCGAGGCTACTGTTGATCGTAGACGATGAGCAGTAGTCTTAAAAACTTGAACTCAGGACTTCTGTCCTACGCGGAGTACGATTCCCACTCGACATGTCGAGTGTACTTTATTTTTCATAGCTATCCCACACCGAAGCTACCTTGTAGGTTTCATGGATATCATTCATCAACCATGATATGACGCTGCTTCAAAGGTGCGGAGTGGGGTTGACGGGACACTCGACGGATCGAATGTTAGCATGTCCAGTGGGGGCACTCTAAGTGCACCCACTTGGTGTAGTCCCCAAGACAGCCGTTGAGTGCTTGCTCTGGTGGGGGTCTGATAGGAACCATCTTGAATTCTGGGTCATTTACGGTACGCAGAGTACACGAGCCACTCGACATGTCAGGTGGACTTTTGCTTGAATTCTTCCTCTCCTAAACGCAGGTTTCATGGATACCATTCCATCAACCATGATATGACGCTACTTCAGGGTAGTGGGGTGGGGCGGGGTGCGCCACCCAGTCGACTGTTTTCGACCTTCTGCACTCAGAAATGCAGGTGTTTCTTGTCGACTGAATTTTCTTTTCTTTGTTTATTTCAGAGAGCTTTGAACTCGGTGCACACTACAAAGACCTCGAGGAGGAAAGGAACCAGCTGTGCGTGGACTTGGAGGCTTCCAACAACAGTTTTGAGCGAGTGCGGACTGAACTGAAAACTCTGGGAGGTAACTTCCGCTGATCCAATGCGTTCTTATCCTCGCTTTCCATTCTTTGAACCGAGTGCTTTCACTCGAACAGACGTACGCAATGAAAACCGTCAACTCCAAGCGCGACACAATAATTCTATTTCTTTAGATACCATGAAGAAGGCGCTGGAGGACAAGGACAAAGCGCTTGCTGATGCCCAACGTGTGGCGAAGGAGAAGGCTGAAGCTGCTGATCAGAAGCTGGCCGCCGCCAAGAAGATGGAAGTGGAAAACTTTAAGCTGAAGCAATAGCAGGTGGAGCTCATCAGGAAAACTGACCAGCTCATCAAGAGGAGCAATGGCTTGGAGAAGCACTTGGGGGAGTTCGCGAGAAAGATGTACATCATGTTCGATAGTAAGTATCTCTGTCGACTGAACTTCATAAAATCTTTGATGACTGTATCTCATTAATCCTCCTCCCATTCCTTCTCCCATACAGAATTCTGCTAGGACTTTGAAAAATAAATTGAAGAGATCGAGCCCAATTTGGATCCCACCAAGTCACATGTTGGAGATGGAGTGGCGATGAACATGTTCCGACTCAATGTCAGACTCCAAGGTGTCCAAGCATACGTCCTCCGACTGAAAGTTGTGATGGAGAAGAGCGACAAGGAATTATGGCCTGAAGATACCCTTTAGCTTGACCTTACATCCATGATGGCACACCTTAACAACCTTCCCAGTCAAGTGCAGGCCTGGAAGAAATCCGCTGCCCGCTGGGGAGCCGACGTTGCACTTTCCCTTGTAAGAGTTCATTGCAAGGAGTCAAGGGAGGATAATGTGAAGGAGCTCCAAGTAATGAACATGAAGAAGCTTGAGTTTTAATATTTCATGGAGACCTTCATTGACGCAGCCACGAGGATCGCAGACGGGATAGACTTGGACAAAGTTGTCGAGGCAGCAAGCCCGTCGGGTGCTTGAAAAACTTGGTCTTTGAGAAAAACTCTATTTGCCTCCGTACGTCGAGTGGAATTGTATCAGCTTTAAAACTTCATTAAGGCCTTAAGCCTGAGCATGTTTGTTTGCTCGTGAAACATTTAACCACGATGGAACTTTTGAATTTATCTGCATTTGGCTTTCAATCATTTGTTCAGCCGAATTTGTGTTTAACTTAGGTGGAAGCATGTCCGTAGCTAAGCCCCCGAGTGAGAGGATTCCTCAACACTTATAGTAGTTTTGAACTTAGGCGAACATTGGTTCGTAGCTAAGTCATCGAGTGGATGGATTACTAACCACTCAGCATGATTTTTAACTTAGGCGAAAGCATGTTCGCAGCTAAGCCCCTGAGTGAGAGGATTGCTCAACACTCGGAGTAGTTTTGAACTTAGGCAAAGACTGGTTCGCAGCTAAGTCGTTGAGTGAATGGAATGCTATCCCCTCAGCATGATTTTTTACTTAGGCGAAAGCATGTTCCAGCTAAGCTCCCGAGTGGGAGGATTACTCAACACTCGGAGTAGTTTTGAACTTAGGCGAAGACTAGTTCATAGCTAAGTCGCCAAGTGAATGGACTGCTATCACTCGACAGGATTTTTACTTAGGCGAAACCATGTTTGCAGCTAAGACCCTGAGTTTGAAGATTGCTGAAAACTCGGAGTAGTTTTCAACTTAGGCGAAGACTGGTTCGCAGCTAAGTCGCCAAGTTAATGGACTGCTATCCACCCTACAGGGTTTTTAACTTAGGTGAAAGCATGTTTGCGGCTAAGCCCCCGAATGTGAGGATTGCTCAACACTCGGAGTGTTCCCATGTGCGAAATTGCATAATCGAAATCAACCAAAGGCTGCGGAAGTCTAACTTCCATATACGACATGCTCTGAAATATTTTTATTACATCAAAAACATTTTTTCTCTAGGTATAGAAGCGCCGAAGAAAATCTATGTTCTAGGCCCGTGGATCGTCCATCTGCTTCTTGAGGTTGTACATGTGATAAGATCCGTTGTTCAACACCTTTGTGACGATGAAGGGACCCTCCCACGCAGGAGCGAGCTTGTTGGGTCATTGTTGATCCACTCGGAGCACCAAATCCCCCTCATGAAACGACCGACTGTTGACATTCTTTGCATGGAAGCGCCGTAGATCTTGTTGATAAGCTGTGGTCCGGATCCGAGCCATCTCTCGCTCTTCCTCTAGGAGGTTGATGCCATCCTCTCTGGCTTGTTAAACTTTGGCTTCAGAATAAAGTTCCACTCAGGGAGAGTTGTGAAACAAATCACTTGGCAGGACAAATTCAGCTCCATAGACCAGGAAAAAGGGGTCCGTCCAGTCGACCGATTGGGCGTTGTTTTCAGGCCCCATAAAACACATGGCAACTCTGTCACCCAGGCTCCAGCGGCATGGTCCAAGTCACGCGTGAGACAAGGTTTCAAACCTTGAAGGATGAGTTCATTAGCTCGCTCAACTTGACCATTAGTTTGGGGGTGTGCAACAAATGCATAATCCACCCGAGTGCCTTCAGAGGTGCAGAAGTCTCTGAATTCTTCTGAGTCAAAGTTGGTGCCATTATCCGTGATGATGCTGTGAGGAACGCCGTATCAGAAAATTATTTCCCACATGAATGTGACTGTCGTGCGAGAGTTCAACTTGTTTATCGGATTGGCCTCTATACACTTTGTAAATTTGTCGATTGCGACTAGCAAATGAGTGAATCCGCCTTTGCAGTCCAAAAGGGACCAACCATGTCTAGTCCCCAAACAGCAAACGGCTAGGCGAGGGGGATTGTCTTCAAAGCAGACACCGGCTTGTGGGACAAGTTTGTATAGAACTGGCACCCTTCACAATGATCGACAATGTCTTTAGCCATTTCATTAGCCTGTGGCCACAAGAAACCAGCTCGGTTTGCTTTAGCGATGATTGTCTGTGAGGACACATGATGGCCGCAAGTTCCCGAGTGGATTTCGTCCAAAATTACTCGACCTTCTTCAGGGGAGATGCAACGCTTCATCATGCCAGTCATGCTTTCTCTGAAAAGCTGATCCCCGATCATAGTAAAAGCTTTCGACCTGCATACAATGTGTCAAGCTTCTGTCTCGTCTTTAGGGAGTTTTTGTCTAAAGATATATGCAATATAGGGCACCGTCCAATCGGGAATGACGACCAGAATATACATAACTAAATCAATTATTGCAGGAACATCGACTTCAGTTGGATCGGTGGAGCTCATAGCTTGCGGGGGCTCTTTGGTGAAAGGATCTTCTTGTACCGAAGGACTATGGAGGTGTTCTAAAAACACGTTGCTAGGGACAGGTCGTCGAGTCGATCCAATATCCAGTCATGGCGGGGTTTCAAACGTCCCACTCTTTCATCACTTGATTGACCACCAAATCTGAGTCGCCATGAACCATCAGGCGCTTGACACCGAGTGAGATAGCCATGCGCAACCCATACAAAAGTGCTTCATATTCTGCTTCGTTGTTGGAGGAATCAAAGTGGATTTGCAAGAGGTAACTGAGTTTGTCGCCCTTCGGAGATATCAAGACAACGCCAGCACCAGACCCATTCAACATTTTAGAGCCATCAAAGAACATGGTCCGGTGTGCCGAGTGAACCTGGATTGGTTGCTGCTGTTCAAGCCACTCGGCCATAAAATCCGCAAGTAACTGAGATTTGATTGCTTTCTTGGATTCAAACTTGATGTCAAAGTCCAGGAGCTCTATTGCCCACTTAGCCACTCGACCACTTGCGTCTAAATTGTTGAGAATCTCGGATAACGGAGCCTCACTGACGACTGAAATCTAGTGGTCTTGAAAATAATGTACCACCTTCTTTGCTGACAAATATATTCCATAAACCAGCTTCTGGTAGTGAGGATATCTTTGCTTCGACGGAGTCAATACTTCAGACACATAATAGACTGGGCGTTGGACTTTGTAAGCCTTGCCCTCCTCTTCCCGCTCGACGGTTAACACTATACCGATGACCTGATTAGTGGTCGTGATGTACAGGAGCAAAGGCTCTTTGCTGAGAGGAGTAGCAAGCACCGACTGGGTGGAGACCAGGGTTTTGAGCACGACAAAGGCTGCTTCGGCCTCTAGATTCCATTCGAATGTATCTGATTTCTTCATCAGTAGGTACAAAGGCAATGCCTTCTCACCAAGACGAGAAATGAATCGACTCAATGCTGCCAAGCAACCTGTGAGCTTCTGAACATCATGCACTTGCACAGGAGTCTTCATTCGGGTAATGGCGCTGATTTTCTCAGGGTTGATGTCAATCCCTCATTCGGAAACGAGAAAACAGAGTAACCTGCCGCTAGGGACACCGAAAGTTAACTAAGCCGGATTCAACTTTATGTCGTACCTTCTCCAATTAGCAAAAGTTTCATCCAAGTCAGCCAGCAAGTCTGTACCTCTGACGGACTTGACAACGGTATGATCGATAGAAGCCTCGACATTCCGAGTGATCTGGTCGAGTAAACACTTCTAAATCATGCGCATGAAAGTAGCGCCGATATTTTTCAAACCGAATGGCATGCTTATGTAGCAAAAACATCCGAATGGGGTGATGAAGTGTAACATCCCAAAAGTTCATTTTGGAATGTTATGAAATATAGCTATGCATCCATCATCATCATTGCTTGAATGTATGGAATTGTACAAATGCTTCTTCTGACTTGCTAAAAGTCCCTTTCTATTTTCAATGTGTTGCTTTCACCTATTTGAAATTCTTGGTAAAAAGTTCAAATAAGAGAGGAGGAACATGACACTCCACACAAGGACCTAATTGGTGATTTATCTGAACAATAAAAACTAGGGGTTGTTTTAAAAATATTTGCAAAAGGATTTAAAAACAATTAGGCCATTTCTGAAAATAATATTTTTTCAATGTGTTCAAATAACAGAATAAAAATGTTCATTAAATGGCATTTATTATTCTGATAATTCTGATATATAATAATCCTATTTTCAGAACAAGATTATTTGCATTAAAAGCTTTTGATTGTCGCTGGATATTAAAAATAGAAAAGGTTTTAAGGCTTTAAAAGCCGGTCGGCCCATCCGCAGTTACCGGCCCCTCCCCCTTTCCTAATAATCGGCCAGCGACGCGCCCGCTACCTTCCCCGCTCTTGCTAATAGGGGGGACCCACCCGTTCGATCCCGCACGCACCGCGGTCGCCTCCTTCCTCCCGCACGCGCCGCCGTCGCCGGATTCACCTCGCCGCGGATCTCCTCCTCCTATCCATCCCCGACCCCCTCTCCGGCCCTATAAGTAGCGGCCTCCCCCGCGCTCCATTTCCCCCTCCCCCCAAGCCCCCTCTCTCCCCTCGCTAGAGCCTTGACACGAACTCGCCGGAGTTCCCTGCCACTCCCGAAGCTCCCCACCACCGTGCCCATCGCTCCACTCCTCCCCTCGCCCCTCTGACCCCACCATTCGACGCCGGACGCCAACCGTAGCCGCCCGGACCCCTTCAATGCCTCCCTCGACCACCGGAGCGCCGCCCTGACGTCCTCGCCGCTTTGGACTCACCGGAGATCCCTCGGCGGCGACCTCCTACTCGGTGAGCCCCCCCATCCATCCGATCCGAATCCTACGGCTAGGATTAGAACGGGTTAAGTCCCGAAGCGTTTTCTTTTACGGTTCGGTTGAACGCTCGTAGCACCCGCACGCACGCGCTAGCCAGCCACTCACAGGTCGCCACGTCACCCTGGCCGATGCGTTTTTTTAGTTTTCTTTTCTGTTGTTTGTAGTAACAGAATGTTTTAGAAATTTGTTTTGCTTATATCTTTTTATCTGTTTAGTGTTTTGAGCTAATTCTTTTTGCAATAGCTCACATTTTTCACTTAGTTTCACCATGTTGTTTTAGATTTTAAATTTGAACTCTAAAATATAAATTGAATCAAATTTGCTCAAATCACTCAAATCTGAATAACTAGAGTTTAAAAATATATTTTGATATGAATCCTTTTGCTACTAGTTGGTAGTTAGGACTATCAGATTGCTTAGTTTGAGGATTTTTAGGATGATTTTGATCATTGTTCTAGATATAAACAGATTCTGCCTATTAGTTATTATAGTTTAGTTAATTTAGTTTTTAGTTAGTTTAAATTAGATTTAGTTTTATTTTGTTTAGTAGGTTCTGTTGTTTAACCATTTAGTGCTTTACTTACTGTTAATAAAAATATAAATTTGCTTGGTTTGCTTCTTTATTAATATAGGAATCACCACTCCTTTTCCATTAGGTTTAGTTTGATAAAACAAACTAGTTTAGTAATAGATTCTTTCAACAGAGTTTAAATAATTAAATTCTGTTTTCTAAGACAAGTTTTTAGAAAATTTATTTTCTGTTAAGATAATGTTTTATTAATAAATAATAAGTTTTGTTTTGCTCTTTTGTTAGTAAACTATAGTTACCTCATCTAATAGTGTTTACCAAAACTTTTAAAACCCTACTAAGAGTTTTCTCAACAAAACTTTAATGAATTTAATTCTGTTATTAATAAAATATTTTATTGTTTTCTTGCTGTCAACTATTGTTTTGTTATTACAAAATAGTTTTATTATGTTAGTAGTGGTTTACCCATCACCTTTTTGAAAACAAAACTTTGTGTGTTTTCTTGCTTGTGGTTTGTGCATTGTTTTGTCTTGAGTGATTCTAGTTCATTCCTGATTTTGTGAGTTACAACATTTTTGTTGTATGCTTATTGAGTGCACTTGTTTGATTCGTTAGATTATCCGGAGTGCGAGGCTTGTTACCTAGAGTCACTCACGTACGAAGATCATCAATCAGGCAAGTCACTTTGATCATCTTTACCCATGTTTTTATTGCATTAGTTCTACCATCCCCCCCAATTGCATGCAAAGTAGGTAATTGGAAAGTTGGTTACTATTGTAGTATCATGTGGTAGGTACCCCCTCAACCCTTGACACATTGGCCCCGGGAAATGTTGTTTTACATTTTGCTATGCTACTAGTAGACGGGGTTGGTTGTGTGATTCATGAGAGTTGTGAGATTAATTACAAGACCTACATAATGATCAAGACTTCAAGACTCCGAGTTTTCAACTTACCTCTGGGTGGATGATGGTTGAACGGCACCCTGGAGAAACCAGTGGATTTGCCTAGGTGTTGGTGGAGATGGCCAGTATTCACGCGGAAAGATCCACCCAGGCACAAAGAGATGGATGGATGCTTCAAGACACAAGGCTTACCTACACAGCCACAAGTCATTATCGGCTCTGGCTTGGTTGGATATCATGGTGACCCTGGACAGGCGATGCTACGAGATCTAGAAGAACGGTAGGAAAGGATGGGCACCGACAGAGTCACAGGGAAACCCTTTGGAAGACCATGTTTTGGTCATCCGTTTCTCAAACACTATGAAGTGCGAGAAATCAAACGGAGGCAACCAAATCTTGTGGGGAATGTGTGCAAAACTCTGCAGAGTACTCAAACCTAATCGATTAGCCGTGTCCACGGTCATGGACGACTTGAGCCAAAGGAACTGAAACTTCCGGAAACCCTCAACACAATTAATATGATGATATGGGTATTAATAACTTGGGTATGAGAATTGGTTGGTGGAAGCATCTCATTAATCAGCCAACTTAGTAATAATTTTGCTTAGCCCTCTCTTGATGTAGGAAAAATTGGCTTTACGCAAAAAAACTTATTACCCCACCTGCCATATATGCATATAGATTAGATGATTATCTTTTCACCCCTCTCTTGTGACTTTGCCGGCATATTCCATATGCTGACCTACACGGCTGAAACTTATGATGTTGTAGAGTACTTTTCCGACCAGGAGTGAGGATACGCTCTACGCTCGGTGAGATGCCCTTGGAGTCAGATGGACTCATCTACCTTTGACGCTTCCACAAGATTTTAGATAGTCTCATGAGTTGGCCTTTAGCCACTTTATTGTAATCTTTATTGTAATAAAGGACTCGATATGAGATTTACGATTAATAAATGTTGTGTGATTTCCCTTGGATATATACATTGATGTACCGTGTGTGTACTAGCATGATCTTGGGATGGTACGGAAACACCGGAGATTCGACCTTTCAGGTCGGGTCGCTACATGAAGGGTGTTTTTATTTCCTCTAGGCCAACCAGACGGATCTGATGGTACCCAGAGTAAGCATCTAGAAACGATAAACGCTCGCATCCCGTAGTTGAGTCGTCAATCTGATCTATGTGGGGGAGTGGAAAATGATCCTTCGGGCATGCCCAATTGATATGCTTGAAGTCAATACACATATGTAGGGACTTGTCCTTCTTGGGAACCATGACAACATTCGAGAGCCACTCGGAGTGGTAAATCTCCAAAATGAACTTGGCTTGCAAGAGATGAGCCACCTCTTCACCGATTGCTTTATGCTTCTCTCCCGCCGATCGACGCAAATGTTCCTTGACGGGTTTAGACTTCGGATCAACTCTCAGTCGATGCTTAGCCAGCTCCCTGGGAACCCTCGGCATGTCAGCAGGCTTCCATGCGAAGATATCCCAGTTCTCACGTAGGAACTTGATGAGCTCGGCTTCCTATTTGCTGTCGAGTGTTGATGATATGTTGGTCGGAGCAGCAATTGAATTTGTTAGGCGAAATTGCAATTTGGTCACTTCTCCTACCGATTGAAATGCCGACTCCGAAGCAAGCTTGTTAGCATGCACCAAATCAGCAGGGTCAGGACTCTTCTTGTATTCTTCCAGCTCAAACATGGCCATCTTCTGATCGGCGATCTTGGAGCCTTGTTGGAGGCACTCTTTGGCCCACTGTCGATTGTGAGTGACCGTGATCACACCCTTAGGATGTGGCATCTTCAACTTGAGATACACGTAACATGGATGGGCCATGAAACGAGCATACGCGGGCCGACCCAGAATGGCGTGATAAGTGCTCTGGAAATCCACGACTTCAAACGTCAACTTTTCTTTTTGAAATTTTTTATCTGTTCTGAATGTCACATCCAATGCAATCTAGCCGAGTGACTTGGCCTTCTTCCCTGGGATGACTCCATGAAATTGCATGTTGCTCTCACTCAGTTGGCACATCAGAATGCCCATCCCTTTAAGGGTATCGACATAGAGGATGTTCAGGCCGTTGCCACCATCCATGAGGACCTTTCGGAGTTGAGTGCCCCCACAACCGGATCAACCACCAAAGTCTGTCGACCAGGAGTGGCCATGTGAGCAGGATGATTCGACTGGTCAAATGGGATGGCACTCTGAGACCACTTGAGGTAGGTGGGGGTGGTAGGAACGGCCATGTTGACATCCTTGTTGATGAACTTCAATCGACTCTTGCTTTCAATACCAACAAAAATCATCAATGTAGCATTGACATCAGGGAACATTTCTTTGTCTTCATCATCCTTCTTAGGAGTTTTCTCACTCTACAGAGTCTCTTTGAACTGTTGAATGAGCAGTCAACACTACCGAGTTGTATGCTTGGGCAATATCAAGTTGCCCTTGTCATCTTTCCTCATGTGAATGACACACGGTAGATCCAAGACATCATTCCCTGACCGATTATTCCCTTTCTTGGGGTTAAACTACCCCTTAGACATCCCCTTGTTCCTTGCCTGGGCTGCTAGCGCGGCTGCCTCTGCTTGGATAGGGCCATCAGCCTTCTGCTTCTGCTTCCGACTGGAATTACCGTTGACATCGGTGACGACTGCTTTTCCTTTGCCGCTGTGGAGTCGGTCTTCTTCTTCGCCATTGGCGTACCGAGTGGAGATGTCCATCATTTTACTGAGTGATATGTCGCCTGTTCAACCGAACTTGAAGTAAAGCTCTTTGTATTTCACACCAGCCTTCGAAACACAAACAACTTGATGTTCAGAAACACTTTCCACTTTATGATGCCGAGTGGACCAGCACTGAATGTAATCCCTCAAGGTCTCATTGGCCCAGGGAAACATTGTTTTACATTTTGCTTTGCTACTAGTAGACGGGGTTGGTTGTGTGATTCAAGAGAGTTGTGAGATTAATTACAAGCACTACATAATGACCAATACTTCAAGACTCCGAGTTTTGAACTTACCTCTGGGTGGATGATGGTTGAACGGCACCCTAGAGAAACCAGTGGATTTGCCTAGGTGTTGCTGGAGATGGCCAGTATTCACGCGGAAAGATCCACCCAGGCACAAAGAGATGGATGGATGCTTCAAGACACAAGGCTTACCTACACAGCCACAAGTCATTATGGGCTCTGGCTTGGTTGGATATCGTGGTGACCCTGGACAGGCGGTGCTACGAGATGTAGATGAACGGTAGGAAAGGATGGGCACCGACAGAGTCGTAGGGAAACCCTTTGGAAGACCATGTTTTGGTCATCCGTTTATCAAACACTATGAAGTGCGAGAAATCAAACGGAGGCGACCAAATCTTGTGGGGAACGTGTGCAAAAATCTGCAGAGTACTCAAACCTAATCGATTAGCCGTGTCCACGGTCATGGACGACTTGAGCCAAAGGAACTGAAAATTCCGGAAACCCTCAACACAATTAATATGATGATGTGGGTATTAATAACTTGGGTATGAGAATTGGTTGGTGGAACCATCTCATTAATCAGCCAACTTAGTAATAATTTTGCTTAGCCCTCTCTTGATGTAGGAAAAATTGGCTTTACGCAAAAAAACTTATTACCCCACCTGCCATATATGCATATAGATTAGATGATTATCTTTTCACCCCTCTCTTGTGACTTTGCCGGCATATTCCATATGCTGACCTACACGGCTGCAACGTATCATGTTGCAGAGTACTTTTCCGACTAGGAAAGACGATACGCTCTACGCTCAGTGAGATGCCCTTGGAGTCAGATGGACTCATCTACCTTCGACGCTTCCGCAAGATTTTAGATAGTCTCATGAGTTGGCCTTCAGCCACTTTACTGTCATCCTTATTGTAATAAAGGACTCGATATGAGATTGACGATTAATAAATGTTGTGTGATTTCCCTTTTATATATACATTGATTTACTGTGTGTGTACCAGCTTGATCTTGGGATGGTACGGAAACACCGGAGATTCGACCTTTCAGGTCGGGTCGCTACAGAAATGGTATCAGAGCACACGCTTACCGTAGGACGTAACCTCTAGGATTGGAAAGCCTTAGGATTTGTTTCTCTCTGTCTTTAAAATTCTTATACTCTCATCTACTCATTTCTGACTCCTCTCCGATTATTTCAAAATTTATAGATGGCCACCTTCATCCCAGTGTTGATCACGGAGTTTTGCCAGCCTGATGCAACGATGCCCTTTGGTAAGGAGCTGATGAGGATCGTCAAGGACGTGAGGATTGCTTTGCCGAGCATCACCGGGACTCCTATCATGTCCTTTCCCCAAGATGGACGCTACAGGATCCAGGTGCACATCCCAGGGAAGACCTTTGGGAATCGGAAGGAACCCATCGACTTCAAGATTGTGGCACCCAGCTGGATACTTGGAAGAGACATGGCCATCCATCGTGCCCTTGGACGTATTCAAGAGGAATACAGAGGTGGAACCATTTCACCAGGACTCAGCGTGGTTTGTCGCAGGGATGCCAATGGAAACATCATAACCCCTCCCACTTCAGACACCACCATTTCCTATATCCAGACCTTGGAGACTCACATCAGGACTCTGGAGCTTCGAGTTCGTGTTGATACGAAGACAATCAAGAATCTGATGAACCGCGAGATTGACCTCGAAGCTGACTTACGGGAAGCCGAGTACGAGCATGAGTATGAGGTGAAGGATTTCTTTGAGAGGATCGACAAGCTAAACACTCGCATCGCCACTCTGGAGGAACAGATGGACATGGGGGAAAATCTTCACCCCGAAGGAGACATGGCACCTTTCATCAGCGACGATGATGACTATGAGGAGAGCACCACTGGAGGAGGCTCAGTCACCATGTACTTCTGAGGAAAACTTTAGTTATGCCCCATGTATCTTCATTTTCGTCGTTAAAGCGTAGGTCGATGTTTAGTTTGATGGATATTTGTATCTCGATGTTTGACCTTGATTGAATAAATGAATGAGTGCTTGGTGTGATATGTTTGTTGCATTGCATATGGGTAGTGAATTTCCTCTTTTGGGCCCTTTCTCTATTCTAATTCTCACCCCACTGAAAACAGCAAGATGCCTCCACGACGTGAGTCCGATTTCACCTTCCCGCCGGAACTCACGCAACTCCTTCAACAACAGAATGCACTGATGCAGCTATTGATCCAGAATCAGACCAACAACCAGAACAACAACCACCACCATCCAGCCCAGGCTGACTATCTCACCCATTTTCTGAGGTTGAACCCTCCAACTTTCTCCAGCAGCACTGAGCCCATTGTGGCAGATGACTGGCTCCGTAAAGTGGAGAGGGAACTTGTCACCACTGGATGTACTAACGCTGAGAAGGTGTGCTTTGCCGCACATCAACTGGATGGACCAGCAACTTCATGGTGGGAGAACTACACCACCACATATCCTATTGCTGGTGTGACTTGGGAACAATTCAAGCAAGCTTTCCGCACTGCACATGTCTCAGCTGGAGCGATGAGTCTGAAGAAATGCGAGTTTCGCAACTTGCGCCAGGGTAACCGTTCCGTGGCCCAATACGTGGACAACTTCAGCACATTGGATCGTTATGCACCAGGAGACGTGGCCGATGATGCGGCCAAGCAAGAGAAATTTCTGGAAGGACTCAACGATGAGTTGAGCATGCAGATGGTAGTGGCTACCTTCAACAACTACCAAGAACTGGTGGACAAGGCCCTCATCCTGGAGGGTAAACAACAACAAATTGAGAACCGCAAGAGGAAGTACACTCAGGGGAAGTTTAACTCTGGATCTCATCAGAAGCCCCGCTACTCCGGATCAGGGACCGGTAAGTTTGGAAGGCACACTCATGTCGTGCACAACCATGAAGGCCACAACCATGGAGGAAATGGGAATGCCCGTCCCAACCATGGCAACTTCAAGACTGGCAATGGGAATGGGAACAACAACCAACACCCTCACGCTCCTACTCAGAAGGATCTGAGCCACATCACCTGTTTCAAGTGCCAGAAGACAGGGCACTATGCTACTAAGTGTCCCCAGAGCAAGCAGGGAAATGGAAACGACAACAACAATGGCAACTCCGCAGCCAAGAAGCCAAATCCGTTTCCTCGTGCCCAGGTGAACCACCTCGACGTGGTAGAAGTCTATGATCAACCCGAGACTGTGGTTGGTAAGTTTTTATTGCATTCACGTCCAGTTACAGTACTTTTTGATTCCGGTGCAACTCATTCATTCATATCAAGGGTAGTTGTGGATAAGTATGGTTTGCCCACCAAAACCCTTAGTCAGCCCATTAAGGTCAGTTCCCTAGGAGGTATGATGATGGCAGGGATAGGATGCCATGCCTTGAAACTTGACATAGGAAACCATGTTTTTCCCACCGACCTCATCGTCTTAGAATCCCAGGGATTGGATGTAATCCTAGGCATGGATTGGATGACCAAGTATGAAGGAAATCTTGATTGCCCCAGCAAGTCTGTTTCACTCACCACCCCGGAGAACAAGAGGATTAAGTATGTATCCCGACGCACACGTAGGAGTGCTCGGTTAAATTCCCTCACAGGAGTTGTTCAGGAGGAAGTACCTGTGGTAAAAGACTTTCCGGATGTATTCCCGGAAGAAGTACCAGGCATGCCACCAGATAGGGAGATTGAGTTCCTAATATAGCTACAACCAGGGACAGACCCAATTTCCAAGAGACCCTATCAGATGCCCGCAAATGATCTAGTAGAAATCAAGAAGCAAATTAAGGAGTTATTGGACAAGGGATATATTCACCCAAGTTCTTCACCTTGGGGAGCCCCAGTTCTTTTGGTGGAGAAGAAGGATAAAACCTTGAGAATGGTAGTCGATTATCGTGCCTTGAACGAGGTGACTATGAAGAACAAGTACCCTTTGCCGATGATTAATGACCTGTTTGATCAGCTAGTAGGCACCAAAGTATTCTCCAAGATCGATATTCGATCAGGGTATCACCAACTGAAGATTCGTGAACAGGATATACCCAAAACAGCTTTCACCACAAGGTATGGCTTGTATGAGTATACTGTCATGTCCTTTGGTTTGACTAATGCTCCTGCCTACTTCATGAATTTGATGAACAAAGTGTTTATGGAATACCTGGACAAGTTTGTCGTGGTGGTCATCGATGACATTTTGATATTCTCCAAGAACGAGGAAGAACACAAGGAACATTTGCGTTTAGTTCTGGAGAAGCTTAGTGAGTATCAGTTGTATGCCAAGTTCAGTAAATGTGAATTTTGGCTGACGGAAGTCGGATTCCTTGGACATATTATTTCCGAAGAAGGAATAGCCGTAGACCCTGCTAAGGTTGAAGCCGTCACCGAGTGGAAGTCACCCACCTCAGTTAAGGAGATCCGCAGTTTCCTCGGACTTGCCGGATATTACCGGAGGTTCATTGAGAATTTCTCAAAGATTGCCAAGCCCATGACGGAGTTGTTGAAGAAAGAGTCTAAGTATATTTGGACTAAGGAATGTGAAGCCAGTTTCCAGGAGTTGAAGTAACATTTGGTCACAGCCCCAGTGTTGATTTTGCCCAATATTCGGAAGGATTTCCAGGTTTATTGTGATGCTTCACGTCAAGTACTTGGAGGTGTACTCATGCAAGATGGAAAGGTTGTAGCTTATGCATCCAGACAACTACGACCTCATGAGTTGAATTATGCCACCCATGATTTGGAACTAGCAGCCGTAGTGCACGCACTCAAGACGTGGAGACATTTCCTTGTCGGAAATAGTTGTGATGTTTACACCGACCATAAGAACCTGAAATATATCTTCACGCAGAAGGAGTTGAACCTCAGACAGAGGAGATGGTTAGAGTTAACCAAGGACTATGACATGAGATTACACTACCATCTAGGTAAGGCTAATGTTGTAGCCGATGCCTTGAGCCGGAAAACTTATGTAAACACACTCACAGCGGGAGGATTACCCCAAGAGTTAGCCAATGATCTTAGAGAGCTCCGGCTAGAGATAATTCCAAGAGGATATGTTGCCACACTGGAAATCTAGTCCACCTTGACCGAAAGAATTCACGAAGCTCAGAAGACGGACAAGGAGATAGCTGAGAGTAAACAGAGAATGAAAGAGGATAAATCTAAAGGTTTTCGTGAGGATGAACAAGGAACTCTGTGGTTTGAGAACTGAATCTATGGGCCCAATGACCCAGAGCTCAAGAAGTTGATACTTCAAGAAGCCCACGATTCCCCTTACTCGATACACCCAGGCAACACCAAGATGTACCTGGATTTGAAGGAAAGTTATTGGTGGACAGGTATGAAGAAAGATATTGCAGAACATGTTGCAATATGTGATGTTTGGCAGCGAGTAAAAGCGGAACATCAGAAACCAGCAGGGTTACTCCAACCTTTGTCGATACCCGAGTGGAAATGGGAAAAGCTTGGTATGGACTTCATCATAGGATTACCCAGGACCCGTTCAGGTTATGATTCCATCTGGGTAGTGGTAGACCGCTTGACCAAGGTAGCTCATTTCATTCCAGTGAAGACCACCTATACCAGCGCTAAGCTAGCCAAGATATATATGACCAGGATCGTATGTCTGCATGGAGTTTCGAGGAGTATTGTGTCAGGTAGAGGAACACAATTTACCTCAAAGTTTTGGCATGAGTTACATGAAACTTTGGGTATGAGGCTGGAGTTCAGTACAACTTTTCCTCCACAGACTGATGGACAGACTGAGAGAGTCAACTAGATTCTGGAAGACATGTTGAGAGCTTGTGCGCTAGATTATGGATCTAGTTGGGATGACAACTTACCTTACGCAGAATTCTCATACAACAACAGTTATCAGACCAGTCTGAATATGGCCCCTTTCGAAGCATTATACGGAAGGAGGTGCAGAACACCATTGACGTGGGATGGTGTTGGAGACCAAAAACTTTTTGGTCCCGACCTTATCCGAGATTCTGAAGAGAAAGTCAAGCTGATTCGTGATAGACTCAAGATAGCTCAATCCCGGCAAAAGAGCTATGCCGTCAGCAAACGCAAGGAAGTAACGTATGAAGTGGAAGACCGAGCCTATCTTCGTGTGTCCCCACTTCGAGGAATCAAGAGGTTTGGTGTTAAAGGAGAGTTAGCACCCAGATTCATATGCCCCTATAAAATTTTTGAACGTAGAGGTGAAGTTGCATACAAGCTGGAATTGCCGGAAGGATTGTCCAGAGTTCATGATGTTTTCCATCTTTCCCAGCTGAAGAAATGCCATGCTGAGATGGCTGATATTCCCTTGAGGGACACAATGCCCCTAGAGGCCATACAACTTGATAGTGATCTGACCTACGAGGAGAAGCCTGTCAGAATCCTCGAGACTGCCAACAGAGTTTCTCGCAGTAGGATCATCAAGTTCTGTAAGGTTTTGTGGAGTCACCACACCGAGGAAGAAGCCACCTGGGAACGCGAAGAAGATCTTCGTAGAGACCACCCGCACCTATTTTCTAGCCAACCCGAATCTCGAGGGCGAGATTCATCTTAAGGTGGGTAGGTTTGTAACATCCCAAAATTTCATTTTGGAATGTTATGAAATATAGCTATGCATCCATCATCATCATTGCTTGAATGTATGGAATTGTAGAAATGCTTCTTGTGACTTTCTGAAAGTCCCTTTCTATTTTCAATGTGTTGCTTTCACCTATTTGAAATTCTTGGTAAAAAGTTCAAATAAGGGAGGAGGAACATGACACTCCACACCAGGAGCTAATTGGTGATTTATTTGAACAATAAAAACCAGGGGTTGTTTCGAAAATATTTGCAAAAGGATTTAAAAACTATTAGGCCATTTCTGAAAATAATATTTTTTCAAAGTGTTCAAATAACAGAATACAAATGTTCATTAAATGGCATTTATTATTCTGATAATTTTGATATATAATACTCCTATTTTTAGAACTAGATTATTTGCATCAAAAGCTTTTGATTGTCGTTGGATATTAAAAATGGTAAAGGTTTTAAGGCTTTAAAAGCGGGTCGGCCCATCCGCAGTTACCGTACCCTCCCCCTTTCCTAATAATCGGCCACCGACGTGCCCGCTACCTTCCCCGCTCTCGCTGATAGGGGGGACCCACCCGTCCGATCCTGCACGCGCCGCGGTCGCCTCCTTCCTCCCGCACGCGTCGCCGTCGCCGAATTCACCTCGCCGCGGATCTCCTCCTCCTTTCCATCCCCGACCCGCTCTCCGGCCCTATAAGTAGCGGCCTCCTCCGCGCTCCATTCCCCCCCTGATCCCCCTCTCTCCCCTCGCTAGAGCCTTGCCACGAACTCGCCGGAGTTCCCTGCCACTCCCGAAGCTCCCCACCACCGTGCCTGTCGCTCCACTCCTCCCCTCGCCCCTCCGACCCCACCATTCGACGCCGGACGCCAACCGCAGCCGCCCGGACCCCTTCAACGCCTCCCTCAACCACCGGACCGCCGCCTCGACGTCCTCGCCGCTTCGGACTCGCCGGAGATCCCTCGCCGGCGACCTCCTACTCGGTGAGCCCCCCCATCCATCCGATCCGAATCCTACGGCTAGGATTAGAACGGGTTAAGTCCCGAAGCGTTTTCTTGTACGGTTCGGTTGACCGCCCGTAGCACCCGCACGCACGCGCTAGCCAGCCACTCACAGGTCGCCACGTCACCCTGGCCGATGCGTTTTTTTAGTTTTCTTTTCTGTTTTTTGTAGTAACAGAATGTTTTAGAAATTTGTTTTGCTTATATCTTTTTATCTGTTTAGTGTTTTCAGCCAATTCTTTTTGCAATAGATCGCATTTTTCATCTAGTTTCACCCTGTAGTTTTAGATTTTAAATTTGAACTCTAAAATTTAAATTGAATCAAATTTTCTCAAATCACTCAAATCTGAATAACTAGAGTTTAAAAATATATTTTGATATGAATCTTTTTGCTACTACTTGGTATCAGTTAGGACTATCAGATTGCTTAGTTTGAGGATTTTTAGGATGATTTTGATTAGTGTTCTAGCTATAAACAGATTCTGCCTATTAGTTATTACAGTTTAGATAATTTAGTTTTTAGTTAGTTTAAATTAGATTTAGTTTTATTTTCTTTAGTAGGTTCTGTTGTTTAAACATTTAGTGCTTTACTTACTGTTAATAAAAATATAAATTTGCTTGGTTTGCTTCTTTATTATTATAGGAATCACAACTCCTTTTCCATTAGGTTTAGTTTGATAAAACAAACTAGTTTAGTAATAGATTCTTTTAACAGAGTTTAAATAATTAAATTCTGTTTTCCAAGACAAGTTTTTATAAAATTTATTTTCTGTTAAGATAATGTTTTATTAATAAATAATAAGTTTTGTTTTGCTCTTTTGTTAGTAAACTATAGTTACCTCATCTAATAGTGTTTAACAAAACTTTTAAAACCCTACTAAGAGTTTTCTCAACAAAACTTTAATGAATTTGATTCTGTTATTAATAAAATATTTTATTGTTTTGTTGCTGTCAACTATTGTTTTGTTATTACAAAATAGTTTTATTATGTTAGTAGTGGTTTACCCATCACCTTTTTGAAAACAAAACTTTGTGTGTTTTCTTGCTTGTGGTTTGTGCATTGTTTTGTCTTGAGTGATTCTAGTTCATTCCTGATTTTGTGAGTTACAACATTTTTGTTGTATGCTTATTGAGTGCACTTGTTTGATTCGTTAGATTATCCGGAGTGCGAGGCTTGTTACCTAGAGTCACTCACGTACGAAGATCATCAATCAGGCAAGTCACTTTGATCATCTTTACCCATGTTTTTATTGCATTAGTTCTACCATCCCCCCCAATTGCATGCAAAGTAGGTAATTGGAAAGTTGGTTACTATTGTAGTATCATGTGGTAGGTACCCCCTCAACCCTTGACACATTGGCCCCGGGAAATGTTGTTTTACATTTTGCTATGCTACTAGTAGACGGGGTTGGTTGTGTGATTCATGAGAGTTGTGAGATTAATTACAAGACCTACATAATGATCAAGACTTCAAGACTCCGAGTTTTCAACTTACCTCTGGGTGGATGATGGTTGAACGGCACCCTGGAGAAACCAGTGGATTTGCCTAGGTGTTGCTGGAGATGGCCAGTATTCACGCGGAAAGATCCACCCAGGCACAAAGAGATGGATGGATGCTTCAAGACCCAATGCTTACCTGCACAGCCACAAGTCATTATCGGCTCTGGCTTGGTTGGATATCGTGGTGACCCTGGACAGGCGGTGCTACAAGATGTAGAAGAATGGTAGGAAAGGATGGGTACCGACAGAGTCACAGGGAAACCCTTTGGAAGACCATGTTTTGGTCATCCGTTTCTCAAACACTATGAAGTGCGGGAAATCAAACGGAGGCGACCAAATCTTGTGGGGAATGTGTGCAAAACTCTGCAGAGTACTCAAACCTAATCGATTAGCCGTGTCCACAGTCATGGACGACTTGAGCCAAAGGAACTGAAACTTCCGGAAACCCTCAACACAATTAATATGATGATGTGGGTATTAATAACTTGGGTATGAGAATTGGATGGTGGAACCATCTCACTAATCAGCCAACTTAGTAATAATTTTGCTTAGCCCTCTCTTGATGTAGGAAAAATTGGCTTTACGCAAAAAAGCTTATTACCCCACCTGCCATATATGCATATAGATTAGATGATTATCTTTTCACCCCTCTCTTGTGACTTTGCCGGCATATTCCATATGCTGACCTACACGACTGCAATGTATGATGTTGTAGAGTACTTTTCCGACCAGGAGTGAGGATACGCTCTACGCTCGGTGAGATGCCCTTGGAGTCAGATGGACTCATCTACCTTCGATGCTTCCGCAAGATTTTAGATAGTCTCATGAGTTGGCCTTCGGCCACTTTATTGTAATCTTTATTGTAATAAAGGACTCGATATGAGATTTACGATTGATAAATGTTGTGTGATTTCCCTTTGATATATACATTGATGTACGGTGTGTGTACCGGCATGATCTTGGGATGGTACGGAAACACCGGAGATTCGACCTTTCAAGTCGGGTCGCTACATGAGGGATGTGTTTATTTCATCTAGGACAAACAGACGGATCTAATGGTACCCAGAGTAAGCATCTAGAAATGATAAACGCTGACATCCCGTAGTTGAGTCGTCAATCTGATCTATGTGGGGGAGCGGAAAATGATCCTTCGGGCAGGCCCAATTGATATGTTTGAAGTCAATACACATACGTAGAGACTTGTCCTTCTTGGGAACCATGACAACATTCGAGAGCCACTCAGAGTGGTAAATCTCCAAAATGAACTTGGCTTGCAAGAGATGAGCCACCTCTTCACCGATTGCTTTATGCTTCTCTCCCGCCGATCGACGCAAATGTTCCTTGACGGGTTTAGACTTCGGATCAACTCTCAGTCGATGCTTAGCCAGCTCCCTGGGAACCCCCGGCATGTCAGCAGGCTTCCATGCGAAGATATCCCAGTTCTCACGTAGGAACTTGATGAGCTCGGCTTCCTATTTGCTATCGAGTGTTGATGATATGTTGGTCGGAGCAGCAATTCAATTTGTTAGGTGAATGTGCAATTTGGTCACTTCTCCTGCCGATTGAAATGCCGACTCCGAAGCAAGCTTGTTAGCATGCACCAAATCAGCAGGGTCAGGACTCTTCTTGTATTCTTCCAGCTCAAACATGGCCATCTTCTGATCGGCGATCTTGGAGCCTTGCTGGAGGCACTCTTTGGCCCGCTGTCAATTGTGAGTGACCGTGATCACACCCTTAGGATGTGGCATCTTCAACTTGAGATACACGTAACATGGATGGGCCATGAAACGAGCATACGCGGGCCGACCCAGAATGGCGTGATAAGTGCTCTGGAAATCCACGACTTCAAACGTCAACTTTTCTTTTTGAAATTTTTTATCTGTTCTGAATGTCACATCCAATGCAATCTAGCCGAGTGACTTGGACTTCTTCCCTGGGATGACTCCATGAAATTGCATGTTGCTCTCACTCAGTTGGCACATCGAAATGCCCATCCCTTTAAGGGTATCCACATAGAGGATGTTCAGGCCGCTGCCACCATCCATGAGGACCTTTCGGAGTTGAGTGCCCCCACAATCGGATCAACCACCAAAGTCTGTCGACCAGGAGTGGCCATGTGAGCAGGATGATCCGACTGGTCAAATGTGATGGCACTCTGAGACCACTTGAGGTAGGTGGGGGTGGTAGGAACGGCCATGTTGACATCCTTGTTGATGAACTTCAATCGACTCTTGCTTTTGATATCAGCAAAAATCATCAATGTAGCATTGACATCAGGGAGCATTTCTTTGTCTTCATCATCCTTCTCAGGAGTTTTCTCACTCTACGGAGTCTCTTCGAACTGTTGAATGAGCAGTCGACACTACCGAGTTGTATGCTTGGGCAATATCAAGTTGCCCTTGTCATCTTTCCTCATGTGAATTACACACGGTAGATCCAAGACATCATTCCTTGACCAATTCTTCCCTTTCTTGGGGTTAAACTACCCCTTAGACTTCCCCTTGTTCTTTGCCTAGGCTGCTAGTGCGGCTGCCTCTGCCTGGATAGGGCCATCAACCTTCTGCTTCTGCTTCCGACTGGAATTACCGCTGACATCGGTGACGACTGCTTTTCCTTTGCCATTGTGGAGTCGGTCTTCTTCTTCGCCATTGGTGTACCGAGTGGAGACTTCCATCATTTTACTGAGTGATATGTCGCCTGTTCGACCGAACTTCAAGTAAAGCTCTTTGTATTTCACACCAGCCTTGAAAGCACAAACAACTTGATGTTCAGAAACACTTTGCACTGTATGATGCAGAGTGGACCAGCACTGAATGTAATCCCTCAAGGTCTCATTGGGCTTCTGAACACAATGTTGCATGTCAACCAGCCCAGCAGGACACTTGCAAGTGCCCTTAAAAGTTCTGACGAACACTCGGGCAAGATCTTCCCAGCAATATATACTGGATGGAGCCAAGCGATTCAGCCATGCACGAGCCGAACCATACAACATCAACGATAAATGTTTCATCGCGACGTTATCATTGGCACCACCAATCTAAACAACCACTCGGTAGTCATCCAACCAAGTCTCTGGCTTTCACCTGCCCGAAAACTTCCCGATCCCAACCGCCAACCTGAAGTTGGGGGGAATCTCTACGGAACGAATAGCCCTGCTAAAGCACTCGAGGCCATAAATAACAGCTGTGCTGCCACTCGGAAAATCTCTGTCCAGTCCATCTTTGCGGGCTCTGCCTTTGTCGATCCGCCTCTGAGTGAGGAGATCACGAGCTTCAAACCCTGCATTCCGCTCGTCACCGAACGAGAGCCTTTCGTCCTAGTGTCAGGGCATGTGTGGACCACCCTGCGGAGGAGTGGGCACTCGACGGTGGTCATCACGGTGAAACTAATCTCTAAGCTGATCTTCATGAAAACATCCGCCCCTTCGGCCCAAGGGCGATCCAGGGCTGTGTGCTGACTAAACTGTCTCTTCCCTGGGGGAGTTATGGTGAATCCTATTGCTCGACTGCGAAACAACAAAATTTTGATGCTATGCTGCATCCAGCAAATCTCTAATCTGCATCAACTCTCTGCCAGCCTCTAACCGTGACGACTGAATAGAATCTTCTATCCTTGCAGCAGCTGCAACATTTAATACAGGAGTACGGTATACCTCTAGATCGTTGTGAGATCCAGTCGGAAACAGCTGTCATTGACGTCGACTAGAAATTGGTGGATGCTGACGAGCGCGCTCGTTGAGTTCTCTCTAAAGCTCTTCAAGCCGTATGCGTGTCGCCTCCAAGGCCTAGGCCTCGAAGGTCATACCAACGATGGTAGTATGAAGGACCTCACCATCACGACACAGATGTTCACTCGACGGCCCGCCAGTTTCCCGCCTGCCATGGCCGAAGCCCGGTGGCGGGCTTGGATGAGAACCAGCCATAAGGACCTCCGCTGCGGGATCGCAGCTCCGGCACTTGGAAGGAACATAAGCCTGATCATAGTCCGACTCGAATACGCCGTGAAGGGACTCGGCAGGCTCGGTCGCCACAATCTGCGGAGAAGAAATTTGGCAAGCCACTACATGCTTGACCAAGCGTTGGAGTCGTGACCGACCAGATCGCTTGCGATGACGAACATCGGGCAAAGTCGACAAATAAGGAGTTCACGGCTGCCATAGCAACACGCCATAGGAGCTCACACGGAAGTGCGCAGCCCCGTGGACTGGTAGCACCTCGACGTCGAGAGGCACTTCCTGAAGCCATGCCGAATCGTCGACGTTGAAGGTGAGCGCTCCGAAATGGATCTCGTGGCCTAGATTGAAAACACCGCTAGAAGACATGACGAAGGGTGAAAAACGCAACCTCGCCGGAAGTTGCTTAGACGCCGGCCCCAAGGTGGGCACCAACTATCGTGGGAACGAGCCTGACAGTAGAAGGTAGGGGTACGAAAGGAGAGGGCAGAGTCCTAGATACGGCGAGGATGTACACACTGATGTATGAGTTCAGGCCCCTCTCGTGGAGGTAATAGCCCTACGTCTCAGTGCTCTCGAGCTTTGTCGTGTGGAGAATAGTGATTACAATGGTTGCGAACCCTTGGGCTAGAGGGGAGGGGCAGCTTATATAGATTTGATTGCCCCTCATAATTACAAGGCATCCAAGGGTCCAATCGTGGGTATAAAGGGTAGCGTTACTGGTAACGTGCATCATAATTGCTACTAATGACGACTGGCCTAACGCCTGCTTGTTGGCCTCCTGGGGGTGGCTTCTGGTCTTCTGGCATCGACTGGAAGTGAGGTCTTCCGAGTGACAGATGACTGTCGTGTGGAGGAAGAAGCCTCCGAGTGGATTTCTTGTTGAGTGACTTGAGCGTCATGGGGAATCCAGTCGGAATCTTTCTTGTGATCTTTAAGTCCTCCGATGCAGTGTCCTAGGTAGGGTATGTAGGTCAGGCCTAGGACCCTACCCTAGGTACATATCCTCGTCAGGCAGTAAAGTGATATGGGAAATCGGATCTAAGGTAATCTTCATGCTCCCAAGTTACTTTTCCTTCAGTGTGGTCGCTCCATTGGATATTGAAATACTTGATGGTGCGGCTTCATCCAAGATGCAAACTGGCCTCTAACGATAAGGGAGGTATGATTAAAGGTCGATGGTTGATCATCGATATCCGTGTAGAGGTCGGGGCGGTTGGGAACTTGGAAACACTTGCAGAGTTGTGACACGTGGAAAACATTGTGCACATCAGATAGCTTGGAAGGTAACTCTAGCAGATAGGCAACTTCTCCTTATCTGTCGATGATCTCGAAGGCCCCAATTTATCTTGCTACGAACTTTGCTTTGACATGGAAGCGCTTGGTTCCCTTGATAGCTGTGACTCGAAGATAGACATGGTCTCCAACATGGAAACTCATGTCTCGGTGGTGCGAGTTAGCGTAGTTCTTCTATCTACACTTGGGTCTCTAGACATTTTCTGGCAAGCTGAACTTCCTCATATGCTTCGTAGAGGAAATATTATTCAAATACTAGTCCATATCTGGTTTCTGGCCAATTGAGGGGAGTGCGGCATCTGCGTCCATATAGCACTTCAAACGCTGCCATTTATAGACTGTACCGGTAGCTGTTGTTGTCAGAGAACTCGGTGAATGGTGGGCAATCTTCCCACTTGGCTCCATATGCCAAAACACAAGCACGATGCATGTCTTCGATTATCTTGTTTAGTCCCTCTGCCTGTCTTGCGGTCTGGGGTGAAAAGCGATGCTGAAGGATAACTTGGTTTCCAAGGCCTCTTGGAATCTATTCCGGAACCTCGAGGTAAACTGGGTTCATCGATCTGACACAGTTTACTTAGGAAATCCATGGAGGCTCACGATCTGGTTATGTAGAGGTTCGCTAGTAGGTTCCCGCCGTAGGTCGTCTTGACAGGTATGAAATGGGCTACCTTGGTCAGATGGTCAGCAATGACCCAAATGGAGTCATGATCTCTGCTTGACCTGGGCAATCCGATGGTGAAGTCCATCCCTACTTTGTCCCACTTCAATTCAGGAATTTTGGGAGGTTGTGATAATCCAATGGGTCACTGATGCTCGGCTTTGACTCTCTAGCATATGTCACACTTAGCGACAAAAGTGGCTACCTGTCTCTTCATGCCATGCCACCAGAATCTAGATTTGAGGTCTTAGTACATCTTGGTTCCTCCAGGATGGATGGAATATAGAGTGTCATGGCCTTCTTGCAAGATCAAATTCTTGAGCTCAACTTTGTTGGGTACACAAATGCGATTCCCAAACCACATGACTCCTTGTCCATCCACTAAGAATATGGTGTCTTGCCTGCCTTGATCTTCCTCTTGATACCTTGAATACTCTCATGTCCATTCTAAGATTCCTTAATATCATGTGATGACCCACAAGTATAGGGGAGCTATCATAATCCTTTCGATATGTAAGAGTGTCGAACCCAATGAGGAGCAGAAGGCAATGGGAAGCGGTTTCCAGTAAGGTATTCTATGGAAGCACTGAAATTATCAGGAACAAATAGTTTTGTGAGAATATAATTCGTAACAAGTAACAAGTAACAAGTGGAGCAAAGGTGCATAAAGGTAGCCCAATCCTATTTTTAGCAAAGGACACGCCTGGACAAACTATAATATAAAGCAAAGCGCTCCCGAGGACACATGGGAATTTCTGTCAAGCTAGTTTTCATCATGCTCATTTTATTCACATTCGTTACTTCGATAATTTGATATGTGGGTGGACCAGTTCTTGGGGTGCTTCCTTTACTTGGACAAACCTCCCACTTATGATTAACCCCTATCGCAAGCATCCGCAACTATGAAATTGGAATTAAGGTAAACCTAACCATAGCATGAAATATATGGATCCAAATCAGCCCCTTACGAAGCAACGCATAAACTAGAGTTTAAGCTTCTATCACTCTAGGAACCCATCATCTACTTAATACTTCCCAATGCCCTCCCCTAGGCCCAAATAATGGTGAAGTGTTATGTAGTCTACGTTCACATGAAAGCACTAGAGGAGAGACAACATACATCTCATCAAAATATCAAATGAATACAAAATTCACATGATTAGTTATAACAAGACTTATCCCATGTCCTCAGGAACAAACGTAACTTATTACAAAGCATGTCCATGTTCAAGATCAGAGGAGTATTAATTATCATAAAGGATCTTAACATATGATCTTCCTCCAAGTAAACCAACTAGCATCAACTACAAGGAGTAATCAACACTACTAGCAACCCACATGTACCAATCTGAGGTGTTGATACAATGATCGGATACAAGAGATGAACTAGGGTTTAAAGAGGAGATGGTACTAGTGAAGATGTTGATAGAGATTGACCCCCTCTCGATGATAGGATCGTTGGTAATGATGATGGCTTCGATTTCCCCCTCCGAGAGGGAAGTTTCCCCGGCAAAACAGCCCTGCCGGAGCTGTAGATTGGTTCTGCCCAAGTTCCTCTTTGAGATGGTGGCGTTTCGCCCCGAAAGCTCTCCTCCAATTTTTTCCAGGTCAAAATGCTTCATATAGGAGAAGATGGGCGTCAGAAGAGCCACTGGGGTCCCACAAGCCTGCTAGGCGCGACAAAGGGGGTGGCCGTGCCTAGCAAGCTTGTGGCCTACTGGTGGCCCCCTCTGGTTTATTCTTGCGTCAGTATGTTTTATTAATTCCAAAAATATTCTAGGTAAATTTTTAGGACTTTTGTAGTTGTGCAGAATAGGTATCTCAGATTTGCTCCTTTTCAAGACAAGAATTCCAGTTGTCGGCATTCACCCTCTTCATGTAAACCTTATAAAATAAGAGTGAAAAGGCATAAGAATTGTACCATCAAGTGTAATAACAGCCCATAATGCAATAAATATCAATATAAAAGCATGATGCAAAACAGACGTATCAACTCCCCCAAGCTTAGACCTCACTTGCCCTCAAGAGAAAGCCGAGGTCGATGAATATGTCCACATGTTTAGAGATAGAGGTGTCGATAAAAATAAAATATGGACATGAGTGCATCATGATCAACTTTAGAACAACAATACTCATTGTCGAGGATTTGTCACGACATATGTCCGGGTGAACGGACTTAGGTTCGTGGGGGTCGCAAATATGTGGAGGCTTGAGAGGGGTTGGTCGGAATTGAGAGACGCGAGTTTACCCAGGTTTGGCCCCTTCGATGGAGGTAAAAGCCTATGTCCTGCTTGTCTTGTATTGATGATGAGGAAGGTCTCTCGGTTACAAGGGTGCGGTGTCACTACTTGTAATCTCGAGAGCCTCTAATCTGTCTATCTCTAATCTCTTGTTTCTATCTTAACTTGTAACCTCGTCCCTCTAGGGGTGCTCTACCCCTCCTTATATAGGTGGAAAGGGTAGGCTTACATGTAGAGTTCTAATAGGAGTAGGAGTAGGACTAGTCCCTCTTGAATCCTAATCCGGGTCTTGTTTTATATTGGAAGGGAATCCTCTCTCCTTTGGACCTTCTCTTGTGAGTCGCCTGGTGCCGGCTTAAACGCTGGACTTGGGCCAGGTCGCTTGTCTGACCCGCCTGCCGGGTTACCAATAAATGATCAAGTCTCGACTGGGTCTCCAGTGAGTCGCCAAGTCCTGGCCGGGTCATATTTCCGGCCGGGTTATACCCCGGGGTATATCCCCAACATTAGCCCCCCAGGTTACCTTGAGTTTGTTCATGGTAAGCTCCTGAAAAAAGAATAATAAATATGTTAAGTGACCAGCTCACTCCCCTGGCCGGCTTATTTCACTAAAGTGCATCCTCAAAAATTCGGGTTTCTTTCTTATATGAGTGAGCCTTCTTCTCAATCGTCTTGCTTGTACGTGTCCTTTGATGTAAAATATTGGGAATACAACATCCATATGCCATTGAGTCGGCCTCCAAGACTTTGGCTTCATGAAATTTATTGGAGATAAGAAAACCATATGAAACTGAGCCGGCTTCCGTTGCTTCGGCTTGATAAAAACATTGAGAATAGAACTTCATCCACTATTACACAACCTCAACCTATGAACCCGGGTTGCTCATATAGAATATACCTGGTCATGATCTTTTCAAAATGCCGGGTCATGATTGTTGGTGACGCCGGATCAAATAACTGGACTCCAGCTGACTTCATAAATTTATTGGGAGTAAAGAAATCCGTATGATGCTGAGCTGGTCTTTCAATGCTTTGGCTAGATAAAAATCTGCTGAGCCGGTCTCACTTACAATTGACATCTTGAAAACTCTCTTCAATTTTTTGATATATCCATATTGCCTATAACCCCTAGGCTCCAAGTTTATCCATGATGACTTGCTGCTTTCCAATAATATCTTTGATTGTGTAGCCCCCAAGTACTAGGTTGTCTTACCTGTAACAGCCTGGGACTTATAACTGTTTGAAACCTTTGTCACGCCCAAGATGCGCGCCTATCCATTTTAAGGCACGAGGGCCTCACAAGGGATAGATGTGCATCTTGCCGTTAGCAAGAATAGTATCATCACAACATACAATACTGAAAGAGATGAGTATACAAGGTTGGCTTACACTCGCCACATGCTAACTTACAATGACACTCAATTGACATCATCAAGTTGAACATAGGGTCCGACTATGGACGAAATCAAACAATAAAAACAGATGCAAATGATACTATCAAGCTATCCCCAAAGATCACAACCAGGTCCTCTACTCATCCGGATACGTCACGTACATCCTTCCTCTTTCCTCATCATATTCCCACTGGAGTTGGGTGAGATCATCCTGCACGAACTCATATGGACCTGTACTTGGAGTTGTTGTAGTAAACTGTGAGCCACAGAGGACTCAACTATCATGTCCCCGGGTACCAAGACTATTCTAGCTTAAAGGTTGGGATGGGGTAAGTGTTTAGTTTGCAGCAGCACTAAGCATTTATGGTGGCTAACTTACGCAGCATGAAAATAAATATGAGTGGCCTATGATGAACGATCGAATCTAGAATGATCCCTATGAGATCCTGAACACTTACTTACGTCAATCATAACCCCACCGTGTTCTCTCTCGGATCATGTTCACGAGCAGAGTCGATCATGGTTACTCACACAGTTGGTGCATTTTAATTAGAGTTTACTTCAAGTTAACTATAACCGGGTGATAAACAAATATCCAAGTTGCCACATAACAGCGGGCACGGCTTTCCAAAAGATTTAACCCTGCAGGGGTGCTCCAACTAATCCATCACAAATTAATCACACTCCACGGGAATAGCCTCGACCACGGATCTCGCGGTCATCATAGGTAATTCCAAAGGGATTCCAACACCTCGAGAAAACCCGAAGAAAGTCAGACTCCACACGCAAGACAATCGATAAAGCTAAAACAAATCCAGCAAGACCTCCCGACGTGTCGACGAACCCGATAAGAGCTGCGTATCTTGTTCTCAGGACATGACGGATAAGCGAAGAGTGCGGTGGCCTAATAGAAATCTCCCGATTTTCCCCAGTTTGGCCCCGCATGGTGCTCTAGTTTGGACCAACACTCATGAGGAGCACTGGCCCGGGTTGTTGATTAATTATCCACGGGGTTGCAAAGCCCTATGCAAGTTTTATTAAGTTATTAGCAAATGTAGTACCAAAGTTGGGTCTTGCCAGACAATTTTTAATCTCAACTAAATGAACAAGGGGGTCCCCATAACAACCCCGAGCATATTAGGAGCGCAAAATATGGAAACATAACACCGGTAACAAGGAACTAATGGCGGTAACAGCGGAACAAATCACTCAACAAAAGGCCAAGCCTTCCACCAATACCAAGATATATATTTGTTGGGGAACGTCGCATGGGAAATAAAAAATTTCCTACGCACACGCAAACCTATCCATGATGATGAGAATCTACGAGAGGGAGAGTGGATCTACGTACCCTTGTAGATCGCTAAGCGGGAAGCGTTAAGAAAACGCGGTGGGTTTAGTCGAACTTCTTCGCGATCCAAATCGCCGAGCATCCCGCGATCCAATCACGAACCGTCCCGCGAACACATCATGATCCGTCCCGCGAACTCATCATGATCCGTCTCATGATCTTGATAACGATCAGTCCCGCGAACTCATCACGATCCGTTCCATGATCACATGACGAACCGTCTCACGTTCTCGATCACGGTCCTTCCGATCTAGCGCCGAACGGACGGCACCTCCGCGTTCAGCACACGTGCAGCTTGATGACGATCTCCACCATCTCGATCCAGCGAGAGGAGGTGGAGAGGAGAGAGAGTTCACCGGCAGCGTGACGGCACTCCGGTGATGGTGGTGGAGCAATTCCGGCAGGGCTTCGCCTAAGCGCTGCAGAAAACCGATCTAGAGGAGAAACTATGCATCGGTGTAACGGGTAGCACGTGGCCGGAAATTCTGTCCAAAAACCACCCAATCGACTAGTATATATAGGAGGAGAGGAGAGGATAGGCAGCCAAGGCCTTTGGGTCGGCCGTAATAGGAGGTGGGAAGCAATCCTACTTCACCTCCAATCCTAGTTGGAGTAGGATTGCCTCCTATTAGCTGATTTTTGCACTTTTTGCTTTAGGACTTTCTCTCCTGCGCCATGGGCCTTTGTGGCTGTTTTCCCAGCCCACTAAGGGCAGGTTATTATTCTCCCACAGCCCATGGACCTCTTGGGGTCGAAATACCCCTCCCGGAGGCCTCCCGGTACACTACCGGCACTCTCGGTACACTACCGGCACTCCCGGTACACTACCGATGAGCCCGAAACTTTGCCGAAAACCAAACTCGGACTTCCTATATATGAATCTTTACCTCCGGACCATTCCGGAGCTCCTCGTGATGTTAAGGATCTCATCCGGGACTCCGAACAAACTTCGGTCACCACCATACATAACTCTACACTACCGAAACATCACCGAACCTTAAGTGTGCAGACCCTGCGGGTTCGAGAACTATGTAGACATGACCGAGACACCTCTACGGTCAATAACCAATGGAGGGACCTGGACGTACACATTGGTTCCTACATATTCTACGAAGATCTTTATCGATCGAACCTCTATGTCAAGGATTCAGTTAATCCCGTATAACGTTCCCTTTGTTCTTCGGTATGTTACTTGCCCGAGATTCGATCGTAGGTATCTCCATACCTAGTTCAACCTCGTTACCGGAAAGTCTCTTTAATCATTCCGTAATACAAGATCCCGCAACTAACAATTAGTCACATTTCTTGCAAGGCTTATTGTGATGTTGCATTACCGAGTGGGCCCTGAGATACCTCTCCGTCACACGGAGTAACAAACCCCAGTCTCGATCCATGCCAACTCAACAGACACCATCGGAGATACCTGTAGAGCACCTTTATGGTCACCCAGTTACATTGCGACGGTTGATACACACAAGGCACTCATCCGATATCTGTGAGTTGCATGATCTCATGGTCATAGGAACACATACTTGACATGCGGAAAACAGTAGCAATAAACTGACACGATCATATGCTACGTTTGCAGTTTGGGTCTTGTCCATCACATCATTCTCCTAATGATGTGACCCCATTATAAAATGACATCTCATGTTCATGGCTAGGAAACCTTAACCATCTTTTGATCAACGAGCTAGTCTATTATAGGCATACTAGGGACATGGTTTTGTCTATGTATCCACACATGCATCTAAGTCTCCGATCAATACAATTATAGCATGGATAATAAAGGATTATCATGAACAAGGAAATATGATAATAACTAATTTATTATTGCCCCTAGGGCATATTTCCAACAGTCTCCCACTTGCACTAGAGTCAATGATCTAGTTCACATCACCATGTGATTCGCATTGATATGAATCTAACACCCAACGAGTTCTGGGGCTCGATCATGCTTTGCATGTGAGAGAGGTCTTATAGTCAACGGGTCTCTATCATTCAGATCCGTGTGCACTTTGCAAATACCTATGTTAAACTGTAAACATTGCTACCACACTCCGCTCGGTACTATTCCAAATGGCTGCTCCACTATACGTATCCAGATTGCTACTACGAGTCATCTGGATTAGTGTTAAAGCTTGTATCGACGTAACTCCTTACGACGAACTCTTTATCACCTCCATAATCGAGAAACATCTCCTCAGTCTCTTAGTTACTGAGGATAATCTTGACCGCTATCAAGTGATCCACTCCAGGTTCACTCTTGTACCCCATGACAGACTCATGGCAAGGCACACACAGGTGCGGTACACAGCATGGCATAATAAAGAGCCTATGGCTAAGGCATAGGGGACGACGTTCGTCCTTTCTCTTTATTATGCCGTTGTCGAGCTTTGAGTCTCACTCAACTTTCACACCTTACAAATCAGGCTAGAACTCTTTCTCTGACTGATCCATTTTGAACTCTTTCAAAATCTTTTCAAGGTATGCACTCATTGAAAGTCTCATCGAGTCATCTTTGATCTATCTCTATAGATCTTGATGCTCAACAATTAGGTAGCTTCATCCAGGTCTTCCTTTGAAAATCACTTTCCAAATGACCGTTTTATGCTTTCCAGAAACTCTACATTATTTCTGATCAACAATATGTCATCCACATATAATTATCAGAAATTCTATAGTGCTCCCACTCACTTTATTGCAAATACAAGTTTCTCGTAAACTTTGTATAAACATCAAAACTTTGATCACCTCATCAAAGCGTATATTCCAACTCCGAGATGCTTGCTTCAGTCCATGGAAGGATCACCGAAGCTTGCACACCTTTTGGCATCCTTAGGCCTGACAAAACCTTTTGGTTGTATCACATACAACCTTTCCTCAAGTAAACCGTTAAGGAAACGATGTTTTGACATCCATCTGCCAGATTTCATAATTGAAAACATAGCAACTGCTAACATAATTCCAACAGACTTTAGCACCACTACGAGTGAGAAAGTCTCATCGTAGTCAACTCCTTGAACTTGTCATAAACATCTTTGCAACAAGTCGAGCTTTACAAATAGTGACATTCACCATCAGTGTCTCTCTTCATTTTAAAGATCCATTTGTACTCAACGACCTGCCATCCAACGAGCAAGTCTACCAAAGTCTACACTTGGTTTTCATACATGGATCCTATCTCGGATTTCATGGCCTCCAACCATTTGTCGGAATCCGGGCCCATCATCGCTTCTCCATAGCTCCTAGGTTCATCGTTTTTCCAACAACATGACCTCCAAGACAGGGTTGTCGTACCGCTTAGGAGCAGTACACATCCTTGTCGACCTACGAAGTTCGATAGTCACTTGATCCTGAAGCTTCATGATCATCATCACTAACTTCCTCTTCAACTAACGTAGGCTTCACAGAAACATCTTTCTGCGCTGCGCCACTCTCTAGTTGAACAAAGGTTTAACAACCTCATCAAGTTATATCTTCCTCCCACTCAATTCTTTCGAGAGAAACATTTCCTCGAGAAAGCATCCGTTTAAGCAACAAACACTTTGCACTAGGATCTGAGATTGAAGGTTCACCCAACTGATCTTAGGGTATTCTATGAAGATGCATTTGTCCGCCTTGGGTTCGACCTCATTAGGCGAAAACATTTTCCACACAAGTGTCGCAGCCCCAAATATTAAGAAATGACAGCTTATGTTTCTATCAAACAATAATTCACACGGTGTCATCTCAACGGATTTAGATGATGCCCTATTTAAAGTGAATGTAGTTGTCTCTAACGCATAACCCCAAAATTACAGTAGCAAAACGATAAGAGACATCACAGTATGCACCATATCCAATAGAGCATGACTATGATGTTCGGACACACCATCACACTATGGTGTTCCAGGTGACGTTTAGTTGTGAAACAACTTTCACATTGTCTTAAGTTGTATGCCAAACTCGTGACTCAGATATTCACCTCCACGATCATATCGCAGTCATTTTTATCTTCTTGTCACGATGATCTTTAAACTTCACTCTGAATTTGCTTGAACCTTTCAAACGATTCAGACTTGTGTTTCATTAAGTAAATATACACTATATGTACTCAAATCATCAGTGAAGGTAAGAAAATAACGATATCCACTACACGCTACAAGACTCACTAGATTGCATACATCAACATGTATCATTTCCAATGAATCACTTGCCCGCTCCATCCAACGGGGTCCTTTAGTCATCTTGCCCAAGAGGCATGGTTCGCATGTCTCAACCGATTCAAAATCGAATGAGTCCATCTATCTATCACCATGGAGTTTCTTCATGCGCTTTATACCAATATGACATTTTGTGGCAGTGCCACAAGTATGTGGTACTATCATTATTTAACTTTGTATCTTTTGACATCAATGTTATGAACATGTGTATTACTACGATCAAGATTTCAACCAACCATTCTCACTGGGTGCATGACCATTGAAGGTATTATTCATGTAAACAGAATAACTATTATTCTCTGACTTAAATGAATAACCGTATTGCAACAAACATGATCTAATCATGTTCATGCTCAACGCAAAACACCAAATAACATTTATTTAGGTTCGTCACTAATCCTGTAGGTAGAGAGAGCGTGTGATGTTGATCACATCAACCTTGGAAACATTTCCAACACACATCGTCACCTCACCCTTATCTAGCTCTCCGTTTATTCCGTAGCTTTTATTTCGAGTTACTAACATTTAGCAACCGAACCGGTATCCAATACCCAGGTGCTACTAGGAGTACTAGCAAGGTACACATCAATAACTCGTATATCAAATATACTTCTGTCGATGTTGCCAGCCTTCTTTTCTATCAAGTATCTAGGGTTGTTCCGCTTCAGCGACCGCTCACCTCATAACAGAAGCACTTAGTCTCGGGTTTGACTTCAACTTTGGGTTGCTTCACTGGAGCAGCAACTGACTTGCTATCCATGAAGTTTCCCTCCTTGCTCTTGCCCTTCTCGAAACTAGTGGTTTTGATTAACCATCAACACTTGACGCTCCTTATTGATTTCTACCTTCGCGGTGTCAAACATCGCGAACAGCTCAGGAATCATTATTTCTATCCCTGGCAATTTATAGTTCATCACCAAGTTCTAGTAGCTTAGTGATAGTGACTTGGAGAGCTATATCAATCACTATCTTATCTGGAAGATCAACTCCCACTTGATTCAAGCGATTGTAGTACCCAGACAATCCGAGTGCATGCTCAACGATTAAGCTATTCTCCTTCATCATACAGACAAAGAATCTTGTTGGAGATCTCATATCTCGCAACACGGGCACGATCCTGAGATCACAATCTTAGCTCCTAGAACATCTCATATGTTCCGTGACGTTCAAAACGTTTCGAAGCCTCAATTCTAAGCCGTAATGCATGACGCACTAAACTATCAAGTAGTCATCGAACATGCCTGTCAGATATTCACAACATCTACAGACGACGCTAGAGGGGGTGGCGCACCGAGCGGTGCATTAATGACATAAGCCTTCTGTGCAGCAAAGAGGACAATCCCTAGATCACGGACCCAGTCCACAATATTGCTACCAACATATTTCAACTCTATTTCTCTAGGAACATAAAAATTAAGGGAGCTACAGCGCGAGCTAGTAATCTACAACATAATTTGCAAAGACACTATTGACTATGTTCATGATAATGAGTTCAATTAATCATATTACTTAAGAACTCCCACTCAAATTGACATCCCTCCGATCATTCGAGTGGTAAATGATCCAAATTCACCAACTCAAGTCCGATCATCACGTGAGTTGAGGTGGCTACAATGGTGAACATCATTATGTTGATCATATCTACTATATGACTCATGTTCGACCTTTCGGTCTCTCGTGTTCCTAGGCCATGTCTGTACATGCTAGGCTCGTCAAGTTTAACCCGAGTGTTCTGCGCGTGCAAATCTGGCTTGCACCCGTTGTATGTGAACGTAGAGTCTATCACACCCGATCATCACGTGGTGTCTCAACACGACGAACTTTCGCAACGGTGCACACTCGGGGAGAACACAGTTCATCTTGAAATTCAAGTGAGGGATCACCTTATAATGCTACCGCCGTACTAAGCAAAACAAGGTGCATAAAAGGATTAACATCAGATGCAATTCATAAGTGACATGATATGGCCATGAACTTGTGTTTAAGATCTCCATCTTCGAAACACCGGCATGATCTCCATCGTCACCGGCACAACACCATGATCTCCATCATCTTGATCTCCATCAATGTGTTTCCATTGGGGTTGTGGCGCCAGCCCTGCTTCTACTTCTATTGCTACCGCTTAGCGATAAAGTAAAGCATTACATAGCGCTTAATGATTGACACGCAGGTCATACAATAATTAAAGACAACCCTATGGCTCCTGCCGGTTGCCGTACTCAACGACATGCAAGTCGTGAAATTCTATACATCACATGATCATCTCATACATCACATATATCTCATCATGTAATTGACCATATCACATCACAACATACCCTGCAAAAACAAGTTAGACGTCCTCTAATTGTTGTTGCATCTTTTACGTGGCTGCTACGGGTATCTAGCAAGAACGATTCTCACCTACGCATAAACCACAACGGTGATACATAGATTGCTTTTCAACCTTCTCAAGGACCGCCTTTGTCGGATCCGATCCAACTAAAGTGAGAGAAACTGTCACCCGCAAGCCATCTAAGCAACAAGTTGCGTCGAGGGAACCGGTCTATCGTAAGCGTACGAGTAATGTTGGTCCGGGCCGCTTCATCTCACAATCCCGCTGAACCAAAATCCGACCAAGGGAGGAAGCAATCTAAGCATCAACGCCCACAAACCATTTGTGTTCTACACGAGATCTCATCGAACCATCAACCTAGCTCATGATGCCACTGTTGGGGAACAAAAATTTTCCTACGCACACGCAACCCTATCCATGGTGATGAGCATCTACGAGAGGGAGAGTGGATCTACATACCCTTGTAGATCGCTAAGCGGGAAGCGTTAAGAAACGCGGTTGGTGTAGTCGAACTTCTTCGCGATCCAAATCGCCGATCGTCCCGCGATCCAATCACGAACTGTCCCACGAACACATCATGATCCATCCCGCGAACTCATCACGATCCTTCTCACGATCTTGATCACGAAATGTCCCGCGAACTCATCACGATCCGTTCCGTGATCACATCACGAACCGTCTCGCGATCTCGATCACGGTCCTTCCGATCTAGCGCCGAACGGACGGCACCTCCGTGTTCAGCACACGTGCATCTTGATGACGATCTCCACCGTCTCGATCCAGCGAGAGGAGGCGGAGAGGAGAGAGATTTCACCGGCAGCGTGACGGCGCTCCGGTGATGGTGGTGGAGCAATTCCGGCAGGGCTTCGCCTAAGCACTGCAGAAACCGATCTAGAGGAGAAACTATGCACTGGTGTAACGGGTAGCACGTGGCCGGAAATTCTGTCCAAAAACCACCCAATCTACTAGTATATATAGGAGGAGAGGATAGGAGAGGCAGCCAAGGCCTTTGGGTCGGCCGAAATAGGAGGTGGGAAGCAATCCTACTTCACCTCCAATCCTAGTTGGAGTAGGATTGCCTCCTATTGGCTCATTTTCCACTTTTTGCTTTAGGACTTTCTCTCCTGCGCCATGGGGCTTTATGGCTGTTTTCCCAAACAACTAAGGGCTGTTTATTATTCTCCCACAGCCCATGGACCTCTTGGGGTCGAAATACCCCTCCCGGAGGCCTCCCGGTACACTACCGGCACTCCCGGTACACTACCGATGAGCCCGAAACTTTTCCGGAAACCAAACTGGAACTTCCTATATATGAATCTTTACCTCCAGACCATTCCGGAGATCCTCGTGACGTCCGGGATCTCATCCGGGACTCTGAACAAACTTCGGTCACCACCATACATAACTCTACACTACCGAAACGTCACCGAACCTTAAGTGTGCAGACCCTGTGGGTTCGAGAACTGTAGACATGACCGAGACACCTCTACGGTCAATAACCAATGGCGGGACCTGGACGTCCACATTGGTTCCTACATATTCTACGAAGATCTTTATCGGTCGAACATCTATGTCAAGGATTCAGTTAATCCCGTATAACGTTCCCTTTGTTCTTCGGTATGTTACTTGCCCGAGATTCAATCGTCGGCATCTCCATACCTAGTTCAACCTCATTACCGGAAAGTCTCTTTACTCATTCCGTAAGACAAGATCCCGCAACTAACAATTAGTCACATTGCTTGCAAGGCTTATTGTGATGTTGCATTACCGAGTGGGCCCCAAGATACCTCTCCGTCACACGGAGTAACAAATCCCAGTCTCGATCCATGCCAACTCAACAGACACCATCGGAGATACCTGTAGAGCACCTTTATAGTCACCCAGTTACGTTGCGACATTTGATACACACAAGGCACTCCTCTTATATCTGTGAGTTGCATGATCTCATGGTCATAGGAACACATACTTGACATGCGGAAAACAGTAGCAATAAACTGACATGATCATATGCTACGTTTGCAGTTTGGGTCTTGTCCATCACATCATTCTCCTAATGATGTGACCCCGTTATCAAATGACATCTCATGTCCATGGCTAGGAAACCTTAACCATCTTTTGATCAACGAGCTAGTCTATTAGAGGCATACTAGGGACATGGTTTTGTCTATGTATCCACACATGCATCTAAGTCTCCGATCAATACAATTATAGCATGGATAATAAACGATTATCATGAACAAGGAAATATGATAATAACTAATTTATTATTGCCTCTAGGGCATATTTCCAACAATATTTGCATTAAATTAAAAAATAGATAATATTTTGATATCCAAATCCATGTTATCACATGGAACAACCTGCACCTGCAACTAAGAATGCTATAAGAGGGGCTGAGCAGGGGTAACTTAGCCAATCAAAGGTTTGCTAGGATGTGAAGGTTAGAGGCTGTCATGGTAATTAGGAGGCTGATATCAAGTAGTAGGTAGGCAATTGTAACCATAAGAGGGAGAAACTAGCAAGCAAAAATAGTATCGGGATCCGGGTTCGATCATCTTGCATGTTGGTTCTTCAGCGGAACAAGTAGCGGGATCCTCGTAGTGTTACTCTCCTGGGTCCTCGTACTCAATATCAACACTTGCGTCTACCCAGGATAAACAGCACCAATAAACATCCAACCAAGGTGCAATGCACAACCAAGATGATGCATGATTCATTTATGAAGAATTAACATGGCAATCCAAAACTAGTAATGTTTCACATGCAAAGTTTGTTCATTAATGAATCTGGACAGAACCTCATTTTAAGTTATTTAAACATGCGTGATCATGGAAAATATGGATGCATCATGCAAAATCGATAGAAATGCATATAAAGAACGCAAGAAACGGAGTTATGGTTCTCACGATACGCTCACGACAAGGTACAGAGGCAAAATCACAAGACCACCAAGCCATGGGCTAATTCTTGGCATTCCAAGGTGGCCACTGGATAGGTGATGAAAAACCAATCACAATAGCCTCAATAATCAATCAATTCCATGGAGTATAGCTCCGACAAGTCACAAAACAATAAAACTCACAATCTGCCACAAAACAGCAACATATCAACTTCTACAGCTCACAACTGGAGCTACAGGAACCCTACGGCCACAAACAAGATATGGACAGAATCTACTCAACACACACATCAACTTATCCAACTACACCATCAGCAAAAGGAGGTACACATCAATAAGCATGAAGCAATCAAGTTAACATGATGAAACAGTTTTCTGGGACTTAGTGAAAATTCCAGTTTTCTGGACTCTGAGAATATAAAGTAGCAAGTTGACCGCAGTAGGTAAATATGCTAGAGAGCTCCTATTGGCATGAAAATTAACAGGATGGTATAAGGAAATATCTACTACAAATAACTAACACTGAGCATGAGCCAATTCCAAACACATCACTAGATACCGTGCACTCTTCATGGCATAAAAATAACAGCAGATTCTCAGACTTAGCAGTTTTTAGCATGCTGAAACAGAAACATTAAGTTGGTCAGTTAACACCATGTTTCCCACTTATATGGGTGATTCTCATGTTAAACAAAATAGCATGTCAATCATTAATGAATCCTTCCAACAAGCATACTAGCCAAAAGGGGTGTGTCATGTGGGAATACCCACTAGTCCCCTACACACACATAAACACTCTACTCACACCACTACTAGCACACACCCATGCTCTATATATGCAGAAGGCATATGAGCACCAATGCCACCATGATCTCCTACGCAAGAGGGGGTGTTCCACCACACACAAACTCACATGTCACATATGCATAGAGCATATAGGCACACACACTCACTCACTCTCACATGCACACAAATGCACATGGCACTCTCTCACACACCCAAGCTCATGAGTGTGGGTGTGCATCCACACACATAAGATTACATATATGCTCAATGCATATATGCATTTGCATATGTAGATGGACACACACACACGCCTTCACACACAAGAATTCATAAGACACATGTGCACATACCTACACACACTACCACACTCACATGCACAAACACCACATGGTGTAATCTTCCCCCCCCCCCCCCCACAACAACAACAGAAAAAGGAAAAAAATGCAAACATCTTCACATGCCCCAAAACTGCATCTAAACATACATATACATTGCAACTAAGGAAAACAAAGGAAAAACAACAAGAAAACAAAAGAAACAAAGGGGGAGCCTCGGGCTCGAACCCGTGACCTGCTGGTCCTCCCCCCGAGCCGGTTGCCACCACAGCAGATGAGCAGATGTTAATAGAGGGGGCCTTCACCTGTCTAATACACGCACGCACATTAGTTCCCTGACGAAACTGAACTAAACATCCACACAGTCAGAGCGACAGCGGCAGCAAACTCCGGCGACTACACGCGCTATAGACTTCTCCTACGACGCAAACGGGCAGGATCGACGCGGGGATCTACGGGGTTCCCGTTCCCCTACTCGTCTTGTGACAAGGAGAACGGGGGTAAGCCCAAGGCTTCTCCTTACCGGACGGCGGCGACGAGCACCACGCGACGATGCTACGAGCTACGACAACGAGCAGCTACGGAAGGGAACGCGGTGCTCACCGAGGGAAAGGACGACGATGAACTGGACGTGGCGAAGGGGAAGAAGAAGCTCGGAGGCGTGGTGGCGACGAAGGGGAAGAAGTGCCTCAGCGATGAGCCGATCCTTCGGACGACAGCGACGCGACACCATGGGGGAGGAGCTCCTCACCTCCTAGCGGTGGGGATGGGACACGGACGATGGCGTCGTGCTCCACTCCATTTCCACCGGTGACCAGAGCCACCGGAGACGGCGACAAAGACGGGCTCTGCTCTCTCTGCACTCACCTCTCTGACTCTCTCGGACAGAGAAGGGGGAAGGGGAAGGAAGAAGGAAGAGGAGGAGAAGGGAGACGACAGCGGCGCGAGGAGGACGAGGGGGAACCCTAGGGATCCGTGCTATAAAAGGGGAGGCCGGCGTCGACGTCCGCGAGGCCTGATGGCGACGGCGACGTCTCTGCCGAGCTCACACTAACCCTGAACCTGCAACTAACGGAGGAGGCGGGGAAGGTAGCCGTCAGCTACCTGCTAGGCTGCGCGGGGAGCTCGCCTGGGCCGGGGAAGGCCTAGTGCCCACACACACACTCAGAGAGAAACAAAAAAAATAGAGCAAGCCTTTTTTTTCTAAAACACCACAAAACAAGTAAAAGAAAACCCCAGACAAAATAGAGAAATAAAATGCAGAACAAGTTAGTTTGCAAAGGAAATAAAAGGCACTATTTAATAAAAAATATTAAGATGATTTATAGAACAAGTAGTTTTATTACTTATGAAGATACCAGCCCTTGGTTATAATCACAAAACAAGCAAACCACAAATAAAAAAAGAACAACACTCTAAATTATAAATAGGAACAGGGCCATCTGATGAACATTTTTAAACATTTTAAAATGCAGGTTAATTCTATTGTGAAGTAATATGGAAAAGGAAGGCATTATGGTGAGGTTTAATTGAAGAAAAGAAAGGAGGGGGAAGAAGAGAGACTTGCACACATGAATACCACCACACTCAAACACCTCACTCCCCATGTCCACTTACCACCAACACACCATACCCAGACACATGAAAACCACATGTCAAGAAGAATGAAATGATGCATGAATGCACAACAACACATGGGAGACAAGTTGCAAAACCTAACATAGCTCATGACACAAGATTCATACAAAGGGGTTACATGCCAAAATGGTAGGGACAACACTTGGGCTATCACAACTCTCCCACACTACAAGAGGATCTCGACCCGAGATCTAGGAACGAAAGAAGTCCGGAAATTCAGAACGGAGAAGGTCCTCGCGTTCCCAAGTAGCTTCTTTGTCGGAATGATGAGACCACTTCACCTTGAGGAATTTGATAGACTTGTTACGAGTCTTATGCTCAGTTTCTTCAAGAATTGCAACTCGGTGCTCACGATAAGAGAGATCTTCTTGGAGATCGATGTCTTGGAGGTCAATGGTCCGCTCAGGAGTCTTGAAGCATTTCCGGATCTGGGAAACATGGAAGACATCCTGCATGTTCGCGAAATTTGGTGGAAGCTCTAGTTGATATGCAAGACCACCTGTCTTGCCAACAACTTTGAAAGGACCAACAAAACGAGGAGCTAGCTTCCTTTTAATTCCACACCGCTGAGTGCCCTTCATGGGAGAGACTCTGAGATAGACTAGATCATCCACTTGGAAAGAAACATCCCAATGTTTGTTATCGTAATAACTCTTCTATCTGGACTGAGCTGCTTTGAGGTTCTCACGAATGACATGGCACATTTCTTCTACATCAGTGATCATGTCATTGCCCAATATCTGACGCTCACCGGTTTCAGACCAGTTAAGCAAGGTGCGACACTTTCTGCCATAGAGAATCTCGAAAGGGGCCTTGCCTGAGCTAGCTTGAAAGCTATTGTCATATGAGAATTCAGCATATTGAAGGCAGTCTTCCCTGTTCATGCCGAACGAAATCACACAATCTCTGAGCACATCTTCAAGGATTTGATTGACTCTCTCAACTTGACGACTTGCCTGCGGATGAAATGTAGTGCTGAAACGGATCTTGGTACCCATAGCAGTCTGGAAGGACTCCCAAAACATGGAAGTAAAAAGGCTTCCACGGTCAGAAGAGATGAGCTGAGGAATACCATGCAAAGACACTATCCTTGACGTATACAACTCTACAAGCTGAGCTGCCGAGATAGATTCTTTGACTTGCAGGAAATGAGCAACTTTTGACAGCTTGTCGATAACCACAAAGATGGCATCGTTGCCTCTCCTAGACTTTGGAAACCCAGTTACGAAATCCATCTCCACATGATCGAATTTCCACTTTGGGATAGGCAAAGGCTGAAGAAGACCTGCTGGACGTTGATGCTCCGCCTTCACTCTACGACAAACATCACACTCGTTCATGAACTAAGCAATTTCCCGTTTCATGCGAGTCCACCAGAAGGTTTGCTTGAGATCTTGATACATCTTTGAACTGCTTGGATGAATGGATAGAAGAGAATTGTGTGCTTCGTCCATGATAACCTTTCTGAGATCACCTTTTGGAACCACAAGACGGTCCTGAAAGAACAAGGTATGTTTGTCATCAACTCGAAAGCACTTATACTTCGGAATACTCTTGGCCACACCTTTCTTCCCTATCTTCACGATAGCGTCAAGAAGCTGCGCTTGGCGAACCTGATCTTCCAGAGTCAGAGAGACTTGAAGATTTGCAAGAAATCCTTGCGGAATCATCTGAAGGTTGAGCTTATGGAAGGCTTCACAAAGCTCAGGTTGGAGAGGCTTCAAGATGAGACTATTGCAGTACGCCTTACGGATGAGCGCGTCTGCAATGACATTTGCTTTCCCAGGAGTATACTCAATGCTTGGATTGAAGTCCTCGAGCATTTCCACCCAATGAGATTGCCGAAGATTGAGATTGGGTTGAGTGAAAATGTACTTCAAGCTCTTGTGATCGGTGTACACCTCAACTGGTCTACCCAACAACAAATGCCTCCAAGTCATTAGAGCATGCACAACTGCCGCTAACTCAAGATCAAGAGTGGGGTAGTTCTTCTCGGCCGGCTTCAACTGGCGCGAGGTATAAGAAACAATCTTCTTGTCTTGCATGAGAACACCACCAAGACCTTGGAGAGAAGCATCACAGAAAACTTGAAAATGCTTAGACTGCTCAGGAGGAACAAGAACTGGAGCTGAAGTCAGTCTCCGCTTGAGCGTATTGAACGCTACATCACACTCAGGAGACCAAACATACTTGACACTCTTCTGGAGGAGATTGGACAGAGGCTTAGCAATTTGAGAGAAGTTCTCCACGAATCTTCTGCAATAACTAGCAAGCCCGAGGAAACTCCGGAGCTGCTTCACATTCTGCGGAGGCTCCCATTTCAATATTGCTTCAACCTTCTCAGGGTGCACTTTAATTCCCTTGGCAGAGATGACATGCCCAAGGTACACCACTTCATTGAGCCAGAACTCACACTTGGAAAACTTGGCATAGAATCGATGCTCTCTTAACTTGTCAAGCACAAGGCGGAGATGCTCTGCATGATCTTCTTATGTCTCCGAGAACACAAGGATATCATCCAGATAGACCAAGATGAATTCATTCTTGAAAGTAGACAAAATGAAATTCATCATTCTTGAGAAGGTTGGAGGAGCATTAGCAAGACCAAACGACATGACGGTGTACTCTTAAGAGACAAAACTCGTCCTGAAAGCAGTCTTGGGAATGTCTTCTTCGCGAATGCGAATCTGATGATAACCCATGCGAAGATCAAGGTTCAAGAAAACCTTGGCACCTTTTAGTTGTTCAAACAACTCATTGATGTTGGGAAGTGGGTACTTGTTCCTGATTGTCTTCTTGTTCAATGGACAGTAGTCGACACAAAGACGATCCGTGTCATCTTTCTTCTAGACAAACAAAACTCCCCAACCCCATGGAGAAGAGCTTGGTCTGATCAGACCCCGACATTCTTGCTCATCTAGGTGCTTCTTCAATTCTTTCAGCTCTTCGGGGGCAAGTTTATACAGGCGCTTGCAGACCGGTTCAGTTCCGGGCTCAAGATCAATCACGATCTCGACTGGCCGGTGCAGAGGCATTCCTGGCAAGTCTTCTGGAAAGACATCTTCATACTCATTCACCACCAGAATTTGAGAAATCGCTGAGATTTCACCCTTCTCATTAAGAGCAAAGAGACGAATTGTGTCATCGCGAGCCGCGAATATAATCACATCTTCTGAAGGATGAGTCAGCTTGACTTCTTTTGCTTGACAATCAATACAAGCCTTATTCATAGCCAGGAAGTCCATGCCCATAATGAGATTAATATCGAAATTCCCAAGAACATAAGGAGAAGCCAGAAAAGAATAATTGCCCATCTTGATAGAAACATCCGGAACAATAGAATTGGTACTCATGGAAACACCCGGAGAAACAATACCCAATGGTCTACCCAATGATGCTGACGGGAAATCATGCTTAATGAAAAAATGGCTTTGACATGAAACAATGTGATGCACAAGAATCAAACAATACTTTTGCAGGGAAATCATTAACTGAGAGATTACCCATAATCACATCATTGGATTGATCTGCTTTAGCTGGATTCACCATATTCACTCTTGCGGTCTTGGGATTATGCTTCACCATTGCATTGCCTAGAGGCCTGACAGGAGGAGGAGGCGGAAGACGCCACTGGTTGCACTTGTTAGCATAGTGACCCTTGTGGCCACACTTGTGACAAGTCACCTCAGAAAGCGGACGAACATTTCCTGGAGGAGGAACAAGAACAGCCTTGGATGCCCAGGTTCTCTGCTGGAATCCTGGGTTGGGTGGGTGGGAAGAACCACGACCACCAAACTGCTTCTGGTGATGAGGAGGACGAAACGGAAGAGCATTTGCCGCCCAATACTTCAGCTGCTTGGAAACCATCTGAGAGCTAGAAGAAGAAGAACATGAATCCCTAGAACGCTTCTTGGAGTTCTCCAACTTGAGCTGAGCTGCTTCAACCTTCAAAGCCATGTTGTACAACTAATCAAACTCCTGAGGTTCCTGAAGAACTAGGCCTGGTAGAAGCTCATCCTTGAGACCGCCTCTAAACTGATAGATCATAGCCTTATCATCTGGAACATCTTGCTTGGCATAACGAGCTAGATTCTAGAACTCGACGTTGTACTGGTAGAAAGACTTGGTTCCCTGCTTCAGGTGCCTGAACTCGATGTTTGTAGTGTCCTATTGCTCCTCTCAAGATTTTGAATTTGGGTAAGGGAATTTGAATTCATTCAAATTTTGAAATGGAACCAAATATGAATGAACTCCATAACAGAAAGATTTCAAATAGTTTTCAAAGTCACTTTTCAAATGTTTTATTACGAAGAAGTCATGTCATCTTCTCTCACTGATTTGGAATTGGATGAATTTTGAATTCAAAAGCAAAAGGGGAAGGTCTTGTCATTCCCTCTCATTCAAAAGTTTTTTGTAAGTTCCAAATTTTCACTCAATCAAACAATCTATCATTCTATTGATTAATATAACATTCCAAAATTTGGGATGTTCCAAACCTACCACACTTAAAATGAATCTCGTCCTCGAGATTCAAAAGGGCTAGAAAGAAAAGGTTAGGGTTTGGGGGGCTTCTAGCAAATCTATTGACCTAGAAGTGTGGGGCTACCACACTTAAAATGAGAGCTACTGGTCCCTCAGAATCATGGCAGTCCTCTGGGTGCATCTGTCTCTTCACATTCTTTACGATAGCTCCTTCAGTGATGCTCTGTCGTTTAAATCAAAATCTTGTGTTCTCATAACAAAATGTATTTCCTCCAATACTGGGTCTTCTTAACTGATAAGTCTCGCGTTCATTCTAAGTAACTTATTGATGATCTCATGGTTGTCTACCATTAGTGGTTATCCTGTAGTGAAATGGGTCTTGGCATCATTCCTCATCGTAAAATTCCTACGTGTGACAGCGACTGTCATGTACAAGGGGTTTTAATCATACCATTCTAAGGCTTAAACAAAAGCTTCAAAGAATGTTGTCTCTTCACTATGGGTAAGTCACTCAGATTTAGCATTCTAAATAGCAAGTGAAATGATAAGAGTAAGTCATCATGGTGACCAAGCCATGTCACACTGAAATCATTACCTTGTATAAGGTTAGTGAATCTCATATTCTAACACTTGGACTTCCTCACAAGCATTGCATAAATTTGTCTTGTCCATGAATGAAGTTCGATTAAATCCATTGATTCTGAAAGCTAAACAAAAGATCTAGCGTTCCTTCACAACCCTCAGGTTATCGTATACTCCTAAGAAAACGTTTGTTGATCCAATCAGCACTTCTTGCTTCATGATCTTTGGGCAACCTTCATGGAACCGTGAGATCCGTCCTTGATATAGGTTCTATTCCTTGAATATGTTTTCCTTTCCATAGGTTTGTTTACCAATAAAAATTTTGGTTCATCATATTCAAAATCCAAGGTATATTATTTCAGGTGTTGTCATCCACTTAGTTGGATATGGTTCCACATTTTCTTCACCTGTAGTCACTTATCCAAACTCCTTAACAGGAATGGTACTTTCTTTATTCATTGGACCATGTGTTTTTTTACTAATTAGTACCACACTTAAAAATGAAATGTACACATGCATGCATAGACCATATTTTCTCATATCCTCGAAAATGGTCAGAGATCTTTGTTCATAGAGTAACATCTCATATAATTCAACATAGGAGAATCATGACACCATAAATTCCATTGACTCATGAATTTACTACAAACTCTGATACTTCCGTTACATAACTTCAAAATGACAAGAGTGCTACCTACTATATTAATCACTTCCAAAATCCAAAACTCAAACTACTCATGTTTAGCCTTCTTCTCCGGGCAGGTATAGGAGTAGTGTCCCGTCTTGTTGCACCGATGCCAAGTGATGTGGCTCGGATCCTTCCGTGTAGAGAACCACGGAGTCCTCTTCTTCTTCTTCTTGGGTTGGGTTCCTTTTTGATGCTTGGTTCATACCTCTTGCAAAAACTGTGTGGCCTCTCCAAGCTACAATGCAAAAATCTGATGCCTTCGTTTACTTGGCCTTTCTTCTTCTCTAGGTTGATCATTCCTTCTATCTCCTGAGGATCATATTGCACTTCTTCTGTCGAGAAGTCTCCCAGATACTCGTTCAAACAATCCTGAGAGATATGTCCTTCTTCTCCACATGAATAACATGACTTGGTATCTATGTTTGGGTCTGGTATATCTCCCATCATCATGGGTTCTTCTAACTTTTTCCCAAGGGCTTCTTTCATTGCTTCCTTCTATTGCTTCATGACTTCTTTTACCTTGGGGTATATTTCACATTGTGCCGGAAAATGAGTGGTTCCTTCACACAAGAAACATGTCACCTGCCTAGTTGGGCATTCCTTAGCAGGGTGATTTTCTTCACAATGAGGGCATCCTTCCTTGTGTTCTTCCTGGGTGTATCCTATCTCTCCACATATATTGCATGCACAAATCTTCTTCACATCTTTGCAATGGGGCTTCTGGGTGTTGGTGACAACATGAGATTTTTGCAGAGTCATCTTGAATTCTTCCCAAGTGATTGATGCTTGCCTATCATGGATAGCTTCATGCATCTTCCACCAATTTGCCGCACCTTCTGCAAAGTACCGAAGAGCAATCTGGACCATCTCGTTCCTTGCAACATGGTTACTCCTTAGGTGATCCTCCATGTTCTGAATCCATTCTTTTGTCTCTAACCGAGTCATCGATCCAGAATACATGAGTCCAACTTCATTCATCATCTATTGGGTTCAAGGTTTTGGGATGATATGCGTAAGAGAGAGAGAGAGAGAGAGAGAGAGAGAAGGGATACCAACAACTCAAAGACACAAAACATCAAACTCAAGTCCACATATTCATAAAGTCCAATCAAATTATAGCATCGCAACCCACATAAGATTGGTATGGTCGATCACTCAAATCGTAAAAGCGTTTATCTTTATTTCTCTCATGGTGGGGCTACTACTAAGCTAGTCCATATCATGTCTTCATCTTCAGTGGGCTTCTTCTGGTCTTGCTTGATCTTCTCAAGTTCTTCTGCCAGATTGTCCCTGTTGACTCATAGTTTCCGATGTCGTCCCTGTAGTTCTATGAGTTGGTTCTTGAGCTTCTGAATTTCAACAACCCCAGCATGGGCCATGCCCTGACTATTCTTCAAGTCTTGACGAAGCTTTTGAATCTCGGTATCATGTTTCTTCATATTAGCTACCTTCATCTTCTCGTTCTTGATGTTCTCACGAAGTGCTTCGCTCTAAAATAAGTCTGAGAGAAGGTCCATTTAAAGATTGTTGATGTAGTGCTCTAGTTCTTGATTGTACACAAGTGCAGGTGAAAACTTAATCTTTTGTTCGTCTGCCAGAATGATGTGTGTTCCATCAGGCTTATGTCATCCAAGCCTTCCAAAGTAGTGGGCACTCAACTCAACATGATGACGATAGCTCAAACATGTGATAGCACCATGGATGATAGTGTTCATGCCCATCTCACATTCATTGCTCAATGTGCCATAGTTTATGTCTTCAACCTTGGGGTCTTATTTACGTCCAAAAACTTGAGTTCTGATGCCCCAGAATCCAGACTTCCTCTTAGTCACCTTAATCTCAGGTATCGGCAGGTTCATCATCTGCACTGGCTCCATGAGGAATGAGCCTCCGAGAACATCTTCGTAGTCCTCTCTTTGGTTCAGAGTGTAGTTCTCCATCTATAGTTTGAAATAGGGAGGGTTCAGTAAAAGAATTTAGAAGTTACGAGAGTAGTGAAAACAAAATTGTTCCTATAAGGTCTTCCTATTTCTAAGCCATTTCCTAGGGTCACGTCCTACAATGAGTGAAGCCTCTGTGTGTTCTGTGCCATCCCTGGATCAGTATGCTGGCACACACAGTACATCAATGTACATATCAAAGTGTAATCACATGTAAATAACGTAAAACAGATATATACCTCGAAATCTTAGCGGAAATAGTCAACAGGAGTGGAGTCCCAATAACACGAACGACATGTTGAGTGCAGACTTTAACCCTCAATCATAGTCTTACTCGTCGTAGAACTTATCTGCAGCATAAGACGTTGCAGCCGTGTAGGTCAGTACATTGAATGTACCGGCAAGATCACCATAGTAGAACACAAGATAAAGACTATTCTATATGCAGTAAGGCTTTGTGGCTCTGTGTCTGAGTTTTTGCATAAAAGCTGATTTTGTTTTATTTTCCTACAACAAAGGAATATCAGGAGTTTTCACTAGAGAGTTATCTATCATGACATGGTTCCGCCAACCGATGTCTTAATGCCCACAAGTATCATAAGTTGCCGACAATTAATTATCAGTCTAGTGTTGAGAGTTCAGAGATAGATCCAAGTCTGGAGGCCCAAATTGTCCGTAACAGGGGACACGGCTAATCGATTAGGTTTAACTCTGTAGAGTGTTGTGTACTTTACCCACAAGATCCGTTCCCTCCTTATAAGTCCTCGCATTGTCGGGTGTTTGAGAACGGGATGAATGAAACATGGTCTTTCAGAGTGTTTCCCTGACTATTGTCAACGCCCATCCAATCCTAACGTCGATTACATCTCGTGGCACTGCCCAACCAGTCACAACAAAGATCAACCAAGCCAGAGACCATAATGACTTGTGGCTACACAAGTAAGCTTCCGAGCATGAAGTATTCATCCGTCTCTTTGAGTCTTGGTGGCCTCGGGGCCAGCTTGGGACGACTGGTTGGAGCACCACATTGCCAATGGCGGACGACAACGTCGGGTGTTGACGGAGGGGAGTCTCCGGTGGGTCCTGGCATTTGCCAAGCACACTGTAGGATTCGGAAGATGGCGTCGATGACTTCATTGGCCTCAGAGGACTCGGGGAGGGCGAGGTGGAGCGGGGCAAGCTCACAGAGCTCCGGTGGAGGAGTGGTACTTCGGCCAGGGTGGTGGCGGCATTCTGGCGAGGGGAAGCTTGGGGTTTGGGCAAAAATGAGCTATGGGGATGCTCCGGTATTTATAGGTGTGGTCGGGGTGCTCCACAAGGTAAGGCGGAGCAGGATCCGTTGCGGATCCGTTCGGACTCCGGCGATGGTAGGAGAGGGGAAGAAGAAAGGAAGGAGATGGTCGTGGGAGAAAGGAGATCGGGCAGGGCCCACACTTCAGCGGAAGAAAAAGAAGCCCAAAGGGATCGGGTAGCCGGTAAGAAAACGATTCGGGTTTTAATGAAAATGGATGGGACGATCTGCTGCTGGGTCGTTTCCTATTTTGAATCTTTTTTCCATTTTATAAATAACAGGGAGATAAATCAAGATTTGGAAAATCAAAACAAACTTAAACATGGAAGTTTTTTATACCAAAATTATCAGAAAATTAATTCCTACATCGTGAACATATATTCAGAGTCAAAAAATGCACATAAAAATTCATAAAAATCAAATAGTGCTACTGTTAGGACAAAAATGCAAATAAAACATTTTGAAAATAGAAAAATGATTTCAAATTCATATTTCTCCATTTTTATATTGAAGGGAATCATTTTACCCTATTTTGCATATATTTTATTTTTGGAGAAAAATAAATTTGAAAATCATTTCAAGAATGGCTTTGAATTTGAAATTGAAATATTTTCCAAATAATTTTCTGAGTTTTATGAATTCAATTATAATTCCAATTGCCCATGGTTTGTAGTGTCCTATTGCTCCTCTCAAGATTTTGAATTTGGGTAAGGGAATTTGAATTCATTAAAAATTTGAAATGGAACCAAATATGAAATGAACTCTATAACAGAAAGATTTCAAATAGTTTTCAAATCCACTTTTCAAATGTTTTATTACGAAGAAGCCATGTCATCTTCTCTCACTGATTTGGAGTTGGATGAGTTTTGAATTCAAAAGCAAAAGAGGAAAGTCATGTAATTCCCTCTCATTCAAAAGTTTTTTTAAAGTTTCAAATTTTAACTCAAATTAAATCACTCAATCAAACAATCTATCATTCTATTGATTAATATAACATTCCAAAATTTGGGATGTTACAATGTTAGTGACGTGGGGTCATGGATTGCCGGGCGAAGTTCTTGGTGGGAAGGCAATCGTAGATGGGTCTTCTCTCCAGGCAAGACGGCTTGCCAGTCGTCTTTGTCTTGGCTTGGAGTTGTTTGGAGGTGAGTCCTTGCCCGACAAGATCTTGGCGCGCCAGACGCCATGGTCGTTTGTACACAAGTCTGGGGACTAAGGGCCCCAATTCATAGTGCACGGACAGTATCCCCTGGGGCTTGGCCACACATGAGTCCATCACGCTATTGGGCTAGGCCAAGAAAATAGTGCACACGCACGCGTGGCTGCAATTTCATGCGGTCATGATGATTTTTCGCGCCGCCCATGACACACATTAAGTATGGCTCGTGGGAGTCAAGGACCGAGGCAGTTGCGTCGATGAGTTGTGCCTGAAAACCCGCACCATGCCGGTTTGGACGAAGCGCCTCCAGCGACACATGTCTTTAACACGGGGCGTGACATTGTGGTAGCGGGGTGGTCTCCCAAGCAACCCACTTGGTAGTGAACAGTCACCTTGGGTGACGAAAAAACAGCCCTGGGTCTTCATTACGGAGGAAAAAAAATCCTCTTCCACCTTTAACTGTTCCTCCAATCACGCACGTCACACATGAGGCCCAACATCGGATGGGAGATGGGGGCCACTGATAAAGCATGATTGCCAGTGCTCAGCCTCCCTGGGGTCATGAAGAGTCGGCCTCCCCCATCTCTTACCTATAAATAGGGGAGTTGAGGGGGTAATTTCTCGTTCACACTTTCCCATTCTGAACAGCCAAGCAACACTATCTTCTCCTCCCGTTCACCACTTCCCCCAGCGCGTCGTTTCTGGAATGACGAGGAGCCGTGGACATGCTTGAGGGTCTACTATTGCAGTGAGGGGAAACCCTCAAAGCCTGATGCACATCATGTTGACGATGGCGGGGGCTGCTTTAGCTTCCACGGAGGAGCGGCGTCCAGGGGCCGCGGAAGATCAGCTCACCTGAACTACGGCGATCGTGGTGGCACTGGCGCCCCTCTCCTGCTACCCCGCGTGGGGGTTCACGTGGGGGAAGAGGCGCATGAGTTCATCATGGTGCTGGATCATCGGCACCATAGGTGGCGGTGCCGTCGCAACCCCTTCACGAGGGCCATGGAAAGCAACAAGCTTTGGGACGATGGCTGCTCCAATGGGCCCGCCTGGGTGGCAGTCGACCTCTCCCCCGGAAGCGCCATGTTCTTGATGCGTGGGTGTAATTTGTTCACCCGTTCCATGGCCCAGGGCTAGGGCACCTTCTCCACTTCAGGTTCGACGAGGCCGCCATGCTCTTTGTGAAGTTCTTCGGAGCGTCCAACGTCTGCCTGGATGAGCATGAGGGGCGTGCGTACCCTTGTCATGGGCATTTTTAGGAATAGGCCCTTAGCTGCCTATTGGCAAGGCCGCTGCCGTCAAGGACGCACTTTCGTCCTTGTTGTGGCTGCTCAGGGTTGTGAGTGAGCTCGAAACACCTAAGTTCGCAATGATTTCGACAAAGGACCTTCCGCATGTGAGTTTTCTCACATAGGCGCCAACTATGACATGGTGAAATTGCTCGACTTTTTTCCTTTGAGAAGTTTTTACTTAGCTCGGTTGCTGCTTCCCTTGTCACATAGTGATCACCTTTGAACGCTACTTTAGGTAACCATACCGTCATTTTCCCCATGTAGGACTTGCTCGTGGGGGCCTTCCCTTCCTTTCGAGAAAAAATCTATAAGAGAAAATTGAAGAGGCTATGTGTAACAGCCCGAGGCCTATGCTCCAGTAGATTCCCCTTCTATTTCGAGTTTCGTCATGTGTTCCATTTGGTTGTCGCATTCATCATCGCAACATTCGCATCATCAGCATAGCATCGGCAATCTATTGCTATCATTTTTCAAACTTGCATCCGTTCGTAGCTACCAGTTCTTCCCGTTTCGAGAGCAACCAAACACTCACGCGCCCGCGACATCGATAAAAATATTGGTTTTAGAAGTGCGTATAAAATATTTTCAGAATGAGTCAAAACTTGGCTTGCGGTCTTATTCAATTATTGGTAGACCGTCTACCAAATTTCGTCGCATTCGCAAGCCGTTTGATACCCAAACGGACAACTATAGGGACACCATCATCGGTCAAATCACACACGTTTTCGGTATTTTAAAACATTGTCATGGGCGGGAAACCTCTCCTCTCTCGACCCAACCCCTCCTACACAGCCCACTAGCCCAGCTAGCCCCCCTCTGATTCTGGACCACCCGATCAAGATCAAACAAACAGAAAATGGGCAAATTCCACTAACCCTAGACACCGTTCCTATTTAAGGAGACCTACCATGCCTAATTTGGAACCCTAGCCTCTACCTCGAAATCCGTGTCACCACCACCTCCACCACTCTGCCATCGCCAGCCACCTCCTCCCACCATGTCGGGCCCGCGACGCCCTTCTATGGGCCGCCCTGGGCCCGAACTAGGCTGAGGCGCCCACAGTGTGCCGCCCTAGCCCGCTAACTACCACATCCCTCACCACCTCTCGAGATGCACACGCACGTCGCTAGGTCACCGTCCCGTTGCTGTCCGGCGAAGTTGCCGGTGTCCACCGCTGGCTTCATGCGCGACCCTAACTCCCTCCTGTGTTGCGCCATGACCTTGCCACCCCCTGATAGCTCTGCATTGCCACCTCCATGTAGGTCCTCACAGGTGCGCTGCCTGACCATGCCGCGCCCGGATCCGGCAGGGAATTGCCCGATCCGACGGATCTCCACCACCTGCCGCCATTCCCCGCATCATCTCAGCCCCGCCGTTGCCTGCTGCTGTTCCCATGCCCCGCCATTGTTACCATGCTCGGCTCGGGAACGATCATGAGGAAGGCGAGCTCCTCCTCACATGGGCCCCGTGGGCTGCCCACTTCGGCCCACCTGCGCCACCACCGTGGCCCAGACCAGCTGCGCTAGATCTGGCCCAAGCCCAAGGTTAGCGAGCTGCAACCTATCCCACGTAGGTTCATTGATGAGGCTAGATGATGCATGCCCAAGCGCAAGTATGGAAGAGCCAGTTTTATCAGCTTGATAGGATTTTGTATCGATCATAACTTTATACATGTGCATGGGTTGGTGATGAAATTTATATCGGAATTTATCTACGTTTCATGCTCTACATGATGGTAGCATCTGAACCCATATTAGAATTCGTCTAAGTGATCAAATATGTGTTACAGAAGTGCTTCATGAACAGACTGTTGAAAGATGTTAAAACTTGCAAACTTGTGCGAATGATTGCATCAAATCTGTAGGCATTTTGTGTGTGGTTCCTTCATGAGAACTAGTCTATGTGATGTTTACTTAGATGCCATGCCTTTGGTTTCCATGGACATCATCCATATCATGCTCATTTGTGGCTATCAAGTTGATATTGTGTTAAAACTATAATCTGTTAATGATAAGTTTGATTTTGCGAGCATCATATTAAGCAATCCACGCATCATTTGTACTTGCACCAATGAAGTAAATTGAAGTGTATAATGTCTACTTGCTTCTAGTATCCTTCCCATGCATATAAATGCTTGCTATGATACTGTTATTGCCATGTTAAAATGGCTATTGAAACATATATAAAGTTCACTAAGTCCGGAATCTGGATTAAAACTTAGCTTTTTTCCTTGATGATTGCCATGGATTCATATTTCTTTTGCAAATGGCCATGTGGGGGGAATTGAAGTGCATGTTATGCTCTATGTATATGTACCATTTGATTCCATGAAATAGCCTTGCTACATACATGTTTCTTGCTATCAACATGCCTACCTGATAAAAAGTTTTGCCCATGTTGACCATAAATTTTACTAAGTGTGAGAGTCTGCTTATTTCACATTGCCATGTTGTGTTGATGCTAGCCAAATGTCTTTGCATATTTTTATGATGCTCAGTTATTTGTAGTGCATCATCTCCTCTACCATGCAGTTACTTTTCATGCCATTATAGCTCTTGTAGCATATAGTTTTCTTGCTGTCAATATGCCTTCTGATCTACCCTGCTTTGCTAAAACTGTTATTTTCACTAAGTCATAATTGTTGTTCCTATAGCCATTTTGTACGCTCATTAGCCATTGATAGATGCTTCTACTCAATTAGTTGTTATGAGATGAATTATTGTGCATCATGTAAGCTACTTCCCCATGTCTTGTTTGTGCATTTTAGATTTTTGGAGCTTGTTGATTTGTGCGTTGCGATATGCCATGTTGATGATCTGGACAGATTTTAGTTATAACTTGTGTTGGTTGTTATTGTTGAACCGTTGCTCTGTTTTGAACATGCCATGCATGAAATTTGCCTTGAATTCCATGTAGTTTCACATTACCATATTACATACATGTTTTGAAATGCTTGTGGTTGTCATTATTACGCATTTTGCATTCATGACATATTTATCTTGTGATAGGCATATCTTTTGGACTGTAGCTCCGTTTTTAATGTTCTATATATGTAAATCTCCTAGAATGACATGAAGAATCGCACAATGATTTTTATTTTCCTGTTTAATAAATATAAAACATGGTTAGTTCTTATCTGTATCAATTTCGAAATTAACATATGGGGTCGTTTTGGAAATACCATAAGTTGTTTCTGACGCCATTTAAAATGCCTAGATAGTGTCAGTTTTATTATTCTTCACCTCTTGCGATGTTTAAGAAACGAACAAATATAGTACCAATGTTGGGCCTTGCCAAAAACGTCTTAGCCCAAAATGAATAATCAAGGGGGTCCCCATAACACCCCCAAGCATGTTAGGAGCGCTCAATATGTAACATAACACTGGTACACAAGTAACTAGGGAGCCAAACTGGAACAAAACACCAAGAAAAAGGCTAAGCCTTTCACCCTTTACTAAGTATATATGTGCATTAAATTAAATAGCAAGAATATGTGATATCTCAAAATTATCAATGTTGTCACATGGAAGCGACTGCACCTGCAACTAACAATGCTATAAGAAGGGCTGAGCAAGCAGTAAGATAGCCAAACAAGGGTTTGCTGGGAAGGTGGAGGGTTAGTGTTTTTTCATGGCAATGTTGGGAGGCTTCACATACAAGTGGTAGGTGCCAGCATTCTGGGACTCGGGGTAACCAGACCTGCCTTCCTTCGGCGCATTGTGTGGCCCACCTCGAAGGCTCGGTATGGCCCAACAGGAAGCCCCTCAAGCGAAGGCCCTCGCGGAAGCCCCTGCCTTGCGAGAAGAACCATGCCAAGACCTCCAGAGAAATGGCATCCCCACAGGCTACCTCCCGAGGAGCGGAAATTCCTATGCAAGTACCCGGCGTCATGAGGCCAGGTGACGTGGGTTGTAACGGCAAAGCTAGGCGAGCGCCAGCGGGCGCAATGGGAGGACAACTTCCTATTACGTGCTAAGGAGACAAGGACATATGCAGGTTCCCAAGGAATCCCCCAAGGTTTCCTTCCCAATGGAACATGACCAAGACCACGATCTCGGCATGACGAATGTCATCGCCGAGCCCCCCGCTGCGTCACGCCCCGAAGTTTTGGAGGCGAAGACCACCGTTACTCAGGATAAGATGTACCTCCTGTCCCCCTTCGAATTTGGCCATTGTGGATGCTTTCCTGCCTGTGCAATAAGGGAAGAGGACTGTGGCCCCTGTAAATAGCAACTAGCTCCCATCACAGAAGGAAGGTTGGGCAAAGCTAGTTCATCACTGCCAAGAGCCATCGTGGGTCCACCCCACCACTTTAGTAGTTCATCCGTAGCATCCTCGTGAGACCAATCCACCACAAAGCAGGAGTAGGGTTTTACACCGCAACGTGGCCCAAACCTGGGTAAATCTTTGAGTCCACCTTCTTTCCTGCTCGCATTTACTCAACGCAGCTAGGCCATAGGGCGACAAGCTTGAGTCTCCGAGTCGGTTAAGATCATTGCACACGCGCCAGTATTCGAACCTTGTTGGGTTCTGCGGAGCCCTAATTCTGACATTTGGAGCGCCAGGTAGGGGCGTGTCGAAATATTTCTCTGTTTCAACACCGTCAACACCCTGTCACTCCCATAGTCAACACCCGCTGAGGTAGTGCAAAGCGTCGGGCCGCCCGCGTCGCCCTAGCATCGCCCATGGGCCGCGGCGCCCCGTCCTGCTCCATCTCTCCGGTAGCCAACGCTGCTACAGGTCCGGCTGCTCAAGAGCAGCAGGACTTGTTGCTGCCACCCTCCGTACATCATGGTGGCCACACCGCTCCCCCGAACCGTGCTTCCGCCACGGCGTCGACCACCCGCACTCGCCCTGGGCCGGCAAGCGCGCAGGCCACGCTGCTCAAGGCGCGTAAAGAGCCTTGTGGTCGGCTCGTCACACGTCTTGTGGCCCCTAGGCCTTGCATGATCGCTTGTATCCTCGACTGATCGTGGGCACCTGCGTCCGTTCGCCATGTCAAGTTGCTCCTCCACTAGGCGAGTGCGGCTCAGCCGCGGCCTGCGGCCCCACAGGGTGACACGACGGTAGTGACCGACATCACCTTTGACTCCAGAGACCATCCGAGGACCATGGTTGCCACAGGCGCAATCCCCACGTTGTGCACCCCCACCATCAGCAATGTCGCGGTTATCAACACACTCATCATCGGTGGCGCCGGCCTCAACATCCTCTCTATGGAGACCTTCGACGCGCTACAGGTGCCCTATAACCAGCTTGTGCCTACCAAGCCGTTCTCAGGGGTGGCCCCAGGCTCCACCGCCCCATTATGGCAGGTGCACCTCCCGGTCACCTTCGGCACTCGCGACAACTACTAAACTGAGATGATTGACTTTGACGTGGCCCAGATCGGCCTCCTACACAACACCATCCTGGGGTACCCGTCCCTCGCCAAGTTCATGGCGGTGCCGCACCCAAGCTACAACATCATCGAGATGCCAGGGAGCAGCAACATCATCTCTGTGGCCAGGGACACCAAGGACGCGGTTCGAGCCCTCAGGCTCACCTACAAGGCAACAGCAGGCACGTGCCCAAGAACCAAGGGCCCCGCTCGGGCCCCGAGGGCTGCGGTAGCCCTGCGCCTCAACGATGAGGGCGACACTTCCGCTCCTCATGCTACAATGGTCCTGAGCCCCGGTGCCGAGGATGCAGTGCGGGCTCTGTAGGACGCAACCACGAAGAAGAAGCAGTTGTTCTCTCAGGACCAAGATGAGATGAAGCAGGTGTTTTTTAATGGCGGAAGCTCGGGCCCCACCTTCACCATCGACACTGTCCTTCCCCTGGAGTAGGAGGCAAAGATCGACCTTTCCGCACGAACAAGGACGTGTTCGTGTGGGAGCCATCTAACTCGGTGGGCTTCCCGAGGGACGTGATCAACCACCACTTGATTGTATGCCCTCACGCACAGCCCGGTGAAGCAGAAGGCAAGACGACAGGGACAAGAAAAGCAACCTTTCATTGTCGAAGAGGTCCACAAGCTGTAGGAAGCTGGCGTTATTCAGGAGGTGCGGTACTCCGATTGGCTGGCCAACCTCGTGATTGTCCCCAAGAAGGGTTGGAAGGAGTGCATGTGCGTCGACTTCACGAGTCTTGTTACTTCTTGATCTTGCGTTGGTTTTCCCTTAAAGAGGAAAGGGTGATGCATCAAAGTAGATAAGTATTTCCCTCACTTGTTGAGAACCAAGGTATCAATCCAGTAGGACATACAAGGAAGTCCCCAATCTTCACACCTACACAAACAATCAAACACTTGCACCCAACGCTATAAAGGGGTTGTCAATCCCTTCACCATTATTTGCAAGGATGAGATTTGATAGAGATAGATATAGAAGATTACTAAAATGAAAAGTAAAACAAAAGTGAAAAGATTGTAGCAAAGTACTTTTCGTATTTTTGGTATATAGATCTGAAAATATAATATGGAAAATAGACCCGGGGGCCATAGGTGTCACTTGAGGCTTCTCTCATGAAGGAAAATAATACGGTGGGTGAACAAATTACTGTCGAGCAATTGATAGAAAAGCGAATAATTATGAAGATATCCAAGGCAATGATTATGCGTATAGGCATCATATTCGTGTCAAGTAGACCAAAATGATTCTGCATCTACTGTTATTACTCCACACATCGCCCGACTCCTACCTGCATCTAGAGTATTAAGTTCATGAAGAACAGAGTAACGCATTAGGTAAGATGACATGGTGTAGAGGGATAAACTCAAGCAATATGATGAACACCCTAGCTTTTTATCCATGATGGCAACAATACAAATGCAAGCCTCGCTACCTCTACTATGTCACTGGTGAGGACACCGCAAGATTGAACCCAAAACTAAGCACTTCTCCCATTGCAAGAATTAACAATCTAGTTGGCCAAACCAAACCAATAACTCTAAGAGCCATGCAAAGATATGAAATCATGCATATAAGAATTCAAAAAAGACTCAAATAATATTCATGGATAATCCGAACATAAACCCACAATTCATCGGATCTCGAGAAACACACCGCAAAAGAGTATTGCATCGGATATATCTTCATGAATATCATGAAGAACCTGGTATTGCAGCACAAAGAGAGAGAACAAGCCATCTAGGTACTAGATATGGACCTGAAGGTCTATGGTGAACTACTCACACATAATCGGAGGGGCAATGGAGTTGATGTAGATGCCCTCTATGATCAAATTCCCCTCCGACAGATTACCAGAAAAGGCTCCAAGATTGGATCTCCCAGGAACGGAGGCTTTCGATGATGGAAAAGTATTTTTGTGGCTCCCTTTGGTATTGGGGGAATATTTGGGAATTTATAGGTCGAAGAATAGGGTTAGGGGACTTGGTTGGGGGCCACAAGCCTACCAGGCGCGACCAGGGGTGGTGGTCGTGCCCCTGGCTCTTCACCTCCTGGCAGGTCTCTTGACTTCCCCTCCAAGTCTGGTAGATGTCTTCTGGTCCAAGAAAAATCATACCGAAGATGTTATTCCATTTATACTCCATTTAATATTCCTTATTAGCAATACTCAAAAACAAGGAAAAAAACAGAAACTGGCACTAGGCTCTAAATTAATAGGTTAGTCACAAAAATAATATAAGATAGCATACTAATGCATATAAAACATCCAAAACAAATAATATAATACTCCCTCCGTTCCTAAATATATGTCTTTTAAGAGGTTTCACTAGAGAACTACATACGGATGTATATAGACATATTTTAGAGTGTAGATTCACTCATTTTGTTTCGTATGTAGTCACCTTGTGGAATCTCTTAAAAGACTTGTATTTAGGAATGGAGGGAGTAGCATGAAACAATCAAAAGATATAGATACGTTGGAGATGTATCAAGACCCCCAAGCTTAATTCCTGCTCGTCCTCGAGTTGGTAAATGATAAAAACATATTTATCCATGTAATATTCTTTATTGTGGCATGAATATTCAGATCTGTAAGACTCAAAACAAAAGCTTAATGTTGACATAAAAACAATAATATTTCAAGCATACTAACAAAGCAATTGTATCTCTTCAAAATATAATGGCAAAAGAAAGTTATCCCTATAAAATCATATAGTCTCTCTATGCTCCATCTTCCCCACACAAACTATTTATATCATGCCCAACCCCGATGACAAGACAAGCAATTCTTTCACACCTTTTATGTTCTCAAACTTTTTCAACTCTCACGCAATACATGAGCATGAGCCATGGATATAGCACTATAGGTGGAATAGAATGTGGTGGAGGTTGTGAACAAAAAGGAGAAGATAGTCTCACATCAACTAGGCATACCAACGGGCTATGGAGATGACCATTTATAGATATCAATGTGAGTGAGTAGGGATTGCCATGCAACGGATGCACTAGAGCTATAAGTGTATGAAAGCTCAAAAAGAAACTAAGTGGGTGTGCATCCCACTTGCTTGCTCATGAAGACCTAGGGCAATTTGAGGAAGCCCATCATTGGAATATACAAGCCAAGTTATATAATGAGAAATTCCCACTAGTATATGAAAGCCACAAAATAGAAGACTCTCTATCATAATGATCATGGTGCTACTTTGAAGCACAAGTGTGAAAAAAAGATAGTAGCATTGTCCCTTCTCTATTTTCTCTCTCTCGTTTTTGGTGGGCATCTATGGCCTCTTTCTTTATTTGGGCTTCATTGTCCTCTTTAATTTTTCATAAAGTCCAGAGTCTCATCCCAACATGTGAGGGAATCATAGCTTCCATCATCCTTTCCTCACATGGGACAATGCTCTAATAATGATGGTCATCACACTTTGATTTACTTACAACTCAAGAATTACAACTTGATATCTTAGAACAAAATATGATTCTATATGACTCCCTCCGGTGGTGTACCAGGATATGCAATGATCTAACATAGCAAATGATATCAAAAAACGGACAAGCCATGAAAACATCATGCTAGCTATATTACGATCATGCAAAGCAATATGAAAATGATGGTGCGTGTCATAATAAACGGAACGGTGGAAGGTGCATGGAAATTCAACATCATTCATGGGATTCCCTTCAACTTTCATGATTTCTTCATGAGCACTTTGGCCAATTTTTTGTTTGTCGCCATTTGATTTGAAGCCTTATGCTCCTTGGATCATGAAATATATCAGATCAAGTTCTTCAATTATATACAAGGCTAACTTTCGCAATCACGCCAGTTATGTTCCTCCGATTGAAGTCCTCAAAAGGACATTTTCCTCAGTGGAGGGAAAGGCAAAACTATTGTAGATGAAGGCACTCGTCCATTGGATGGACAATTTTGTAAGGCTTCATCTGTTGGAGAACGTTGCATGGGAAACAAAATTTTGCCTACGCACACGCAAGATATATCCATCGCGATGATCATCTACGAGAGGGAGAGTGGATCTACATACCCTTGTAGATCACTAAGCTGGAGAACGTCTTCATGATCAAAATTGCTGAGCGTCCCGCGATCCCATCATGATCCTTCTCGTGATCCAATCACGATCCGTCCCAAGATCCCATCATGATCCGTCCCGCGGTCAAATCACGAATCGTCTCACGATCCTAATCACGGTCCTTCTGATCTAGCACCGAACGGATGGCACCTCCGCGTTCAGCACACGTACAGCTCGATGACGATCTCCGCCTTCTTGATCCAGAAATAGGGGCAGAGAGGTAGATGAGTTCTCCGGCAGCGTGACGGCGTGGTGGCTATGGTGGTGGAACTATTCCGGCAGGGGTTCGCCTAAGCACCACCAAACTAGACTAGAGGAGAAAACTGATCTAGATGAAGTAGAGGGAGCACATGGCAATTAGGGTTAGCTATCCCCTCTAAATCCTCTAGTATATATAGGAGGGAGGGTAGGAGGCAGCCTCAAACCCTAAGGTTTGGCCAAAATTGGAGGGGGAGGAGTCCTACTCCAATCCTACTAGGAGTAGGATTCCTCCTCTCCACTTGGAAACACTTTCCACCTTTCCACCGTTGGTTTTTTCCCACCCTTAGCCGCATGGGTATTTAGTGGGGCTTCCGCTAGCCCACCAGGGGCTGGTTTGCCTCCTTCCACAGCCCATGTGGCCCCTTGGGTCGAGACACCCCTCCCGATGGTCCCCCGATACCCTCCCGGCACTTCCGGTATACTACCGATGAGCCTGAAACTTTTCCGGTGACCAAAACAGGACTTCCTATATATCAATCTTCACCTCCGGACCATCCCAAAGATCCTCATGAAATCTAGGATCTCACCCAGGCCTCCTAACAACCTTTGGTCACCACCATACATAACTCTATACTACCGAAACGTCACTTAACCTTAAGTGTGCAGACCCTGCGGGTTCGAGAACAATGTAGACATGACCGAGACACCTCTATGGTCAATAACCAATAGCGGGACCTGGATACCCATATTGGTTCATACATATTCTACGAAGATCTTTATAGGTTGAAACTCTATGTCAAGGATTCAGTTAATCCCGTATGATGTTCCCTTTGTTCTTCGCTATGTTACTTGCCCGAGATTCGATCGTCGGTATCTCCATACCTAGTTCAACATCATTACCAACCAGTCTCTTTACTCATTCCGTAATACAAGATCATGTGGCTAACACTTAGTCACATTACTTGCAAGGCTTATTGTGATGTTGTATTACCGAGTGGGCCCTGAGATACCTCTCCGCCACATAGAGTAACAAATCCCAGTCTTGATCCATGCCAACCCAATAGACACCCTCGGAGATACCTGTAGATCACCTTTATAGTCACCTAGTTACATTGTGACATTTGATACACACAAGGTACTCCTCCGGTGTCATTGGGTTGCATGATCTCATGGTCACAGGAACAGATACTTGACATGCAGAAAACTATAGCAATAAACTGACACGATCATATGCTATGTTCATAGTTTGGGTCTTGTCCATCACATCATTCTCCTAATGATGTGATCCCGTTATCAAATAACATATGTTCATGGCTAGGAAACCTTTACCATCTTTGATCAACGAGCTAGTCTACTAGAGGAATACTAGGGACACAATGTTGTCTATATACCCACACATGTATTTAGTTTCCAATCAATACAATTATAGCATGGATAATAAACGATTATCACGAACAAGGAACTATAATAATAACCAATTTATTATTGCCTCTAGGGCATATTTGCAACAATCTCCCACTTGCACTAAAGTCAATAATCTAGTTCACATCACCATGTGATTTACATTGTTATGAATCTAACACCCGATGAGTTCCGGGGTTCGATCATGCTTTGCATGTGAGAGAGGTCTTTAGTCAACGGGTCTGCAACATTCAGATCCGTGTGTACTTTGAAAATCTCTTTGCCATATTGTAGACACTGCTACCACTCTCATCTTGGAACTATTCCAAATGGATGCTCCACTATACGTATCCGGGTTGCTACTCAGAGTCATCCGGATTGGTGTTAAAGTTTGCATCGACACAACCCTTTACAACAAACTCTTTATCACCTCCATAATCGAGAAACATTTCCTTAGTCCTCTAGTTACTAAGAATAATCTTGACCGCTGTCCAGTGATCCACTACTGGATCACTCTTGTACCCCTTGATAGACTCATGGCAAGGCACACACAGGTGCGGTACATAGAATGGCATACTATACAGAGCCTATGAAAAAGGCATAGAGGAGGACCTTCGTCCTTTCACTTTCTTGTGCCGTGGTCGAGCTTTGAGTGTCACTCAACTCCACACCTCGCAAATCAGGCAAGAACTCTTTCTTTGACTGATCCATTTTGAACTCTTTCAACATCCATTCAAGGTATGTACTCATTGAAAGTTTTATCACACATCTTGATCTACCTCTATAGATCAAGATGCCCAATATTTAAGTAGCTTCATTACAGGCTTCCTTTGAAAAACTCCTTTTCAAACAACCCTTTATGCTTTCTAGAAATTCTACATCATTTCCGATAAACAATATGTCATCCACATATACTTATCAGAAATTCTATAGTGCTCCCACTCACTTTATTGTAAATACAAGTTTCTCATAAACTTTGTATAGACTCAAAAACTTTGATCACCTCATCAAAGCATATATTCCAACTCCAAGATGCTTGCTCCATCCCATAGAAGGATTGCTGGAGCATGCACACCTTTTAGCATCCTTAGGATTGACAAAACCTTCTCGTTGTATCACATACAACCTTTCCTCAAGTAAATCGTTAAGGAAACGATGTTTTGACATCCATCTACCAGATTTCATGCTTGAAAAATGCAGCAACTACTAACATAATTCCAATAGACTTTACCATCACCAATGGTGAGAAGTCTCATCATAGTCAATTCCTTGAACTTGGCAAAAACTTCTTTGTGACAAGTCGAGCTTTATAAATGGTGACATTCACCATTAGCGTATGTCTTCATCTTAAAGGTTCATTTGTACTCAACGACATGTCGTTCAACGGGAAAGTCTACCAAAGTCCATACTTGGTCTTCATACATGGATCCTTTCTCGAATTTCATGGCCTCTAACCATTTGTTGGAATCCGGGCCAATCATTGCTTCTCCATAGTTCGTAGGTTCATCGTTGTCCAACAACATGACCTCTAAGACAGGGTTGCCGTACCACTCAGCAGCAGTACGCGTCCTTGTCAACCTATGAGGTTCTATAGTAACTTGATACAAAGCTTCATGATCATCATCATTAACTTCCTCTTCAATTAACGTAGGCTCCATAGAAACATCTTTCTACGCTGCGGTACTCTCTGGTTGAAACAAAGGTTCAACAACCTCATCAAGTTCTATCTTCCTCCCACTCAATTCTTTTGAGAGAAACTCTTTCTCGATAAAGGACCCGTTTTTAGCAACAAACACTTGGCACTCAGATCTGATAGAGAAGGTATACCCAACTGTTCTTAGGGTATCCCACGAAATTGCACTTTTCCATTTTGGTTCGAGCTTTTCAGACATAAGTCTCGCATTCCGAAACTCTGAGAAATGACAGCTTAGGTTTCTTTCAAACCATAATTCATACGGTGTCATCTCAACAAATTTAGATGGTGCCCTATTTAAAGTGAATGTAGTTGTCTCTAATGCATAACCCCAAAAGGATAGTGGCAAAATGTTAAGAGACATCATAGTTCGCACCATATCCAATAGAGCACGACTACGACGTTCAGGCACACCATCACACTATGGTGTTCCTGGTGGCATGAGTTGTGAAACAACTTTCACATTGTCTTAAATTGTATACCAAACTCATAACTCAGATATTCACCTCCACGATCATATCGTAGACATTTTTATCTTCTTGTCATGATGATCTTAAACTTCACTTTGAATTTGTTTGAACTTTTCAAATATTTCAGACTTGTGTTTCATTAAGTAAATATACTCATATATACTCGAATCATCAGTGAAGGTAAGAAAATAACGATATCCGCTGCATGCTACAACACTCATTGGACCGCATACATCAACATGTATTATTTCCAATAAGTTACTAGCCCGTTCCATCATACAGAAAACGGGGTCTTTAGTCATCTTGCCCATGAGGCATGGTCCGCATGTCTCAATCGATTCGAAATCGAATGAATCCAAAGATCCACCAGCATGGAGTTTCTTCATGCGTTTTACACCAATATGACATTTAGCGGCAGTGCCACAAGTATGTGGTACTATCATTATTAACTTCGTATCTTTTGGCATCAATATTATGAACATGTGTATCACTATGATCAAGACTCAATAAACCACTCTCATTGGGTGCATGACCATTGAAGGTATTATTCAGGTAAATTGATTAACCATTATTCTCTAACTTAAATGAGTAACCTTATTGCAATGATCATGATCTAATCACGATCATGCTCAACGCAAACACCAAATAACATTTATTTAGGTTCATCACTAATCACAAAGGTAGAGAGAGCGTGCGATGGTGATCACATCAACCTTGGAAACACTTCCAACACTCATCGTCACCTCACCCCTAGCTAGCCTCCATTTATTCCGTAGATTTTATTTCGAGTTACTAACATGTAGCAACCAAACCGGTATCCAATACCCAGGTGCTACTAGGAGTACTAGCAAGGTACACATCAATAACACGTATATCAAATATACTTCTATCGACGTTTCCAGCCTTCTTATCTACCAAGTATCTAGGGTTGTTCCACTTCAGCGACCGTTCTCCTCATAATAGAAGCACTTAGTCTCGGGTTTGGGTTCAACCTTGGGTTTCTTCACTAGAGCAGCAACTGACTTGCCATCCATGAAGTTTCCCTCCTAGCCCTTGCCCTTCTTGAAACTAGTGGTTTCACTAACCATCAACACTTGATGCTCCTTCTTGATTACTACCTTCGCGGTGTCAAACATCGCAAATAGCTCAGGGATCATTATTTCCATCCCTGGCATTTTATAGTTCATCACGAAGCTCTAGTATCTTTGTTATAGTGACTTGGAGAACTATATATATCACTATCTTATCTAGAAGATCAACTCCCACTCAATTCAAGTGATTGTAGTACCCAAAAAATCTAAGCACATGCTCACCGATTGTGCTATTCTCCTTCATTTTGCAGGCAAAGAATCTTGTTGGAGGTCTCATACCTCTCAACATGGGCACGAGCCCAAGATCCAATTTCAGCTCTTGAAACATCTCATATGTTCCATGATGTTCAAAACGTTTTGAGCCTCAATTCTAAGCCATAATGCATGACGCACTGAACTATTAAGTGGTCATCAGAACGTGCCTGTCAGATGTTCACAACATCTACAGACGACGCTTGAGGGGGTGGCACACTGAGCGGTACATTAAGGACATAAGCCATCTGTGCAGCAATGAGGACAATCCTCATATCATGGACCCAGTCTGCATTATTGCTGCCATCATCTTTCAATTCTATTTCTCTAGGAACATATATAAAAAATTCAAGGGAGCTACATCGCGAGCTAGTAATCTACAACATAATTTGCAAATACATTTTGACTATGTTCATGATAATGAGTTTAGTTAGTCATATTACTTAAAAACTCCCACTCAAATAGACATCCCTCTGGACATTCGAGTGTCACATGATCCAAATCCACCAAGTCAAGTCTAATCATCACATGAGTTGAGGTGCTTTCAATGGTGAAAATCTCCATGTTGATCATATCTACTATATAACTCATGTTCGACCTTTTGGTCTCTTGTGTTCCTAGGCCATGTATGTACATGCTAGTCTCGTCAAGTTTAACTCGAGTGTTCTGCACATGCAACACTGGCTTGCACCCGTTGTATGTGAATGCAGAGTCTATCACACCTGACCATCACATGGTGTCTCGACACACCGAACTTTCTCAACGGTGCACACTCGAGGAGAACATAATTTATCTTAAAATTTTAGTGAGGGATCACCTTATAATGCTACCGTCGTCCTAAGCAAAATAAGATGCATAAAAGGATTAACATCACATGCAAATCATAAGTCACATGATATGGCCATGAACTTGTTCTTTTGATCTCCATCTCCAAAGCACTTGCATGATCTCCATCGTTAGTGGCATGACACCATGATCTCCATCATCTTGATCTCCATCAATGTGTCGCCATCGGGATTGCTGCACCGACTGTTACTTCCACGACTATTGCTAACTCATAGCGATAAAGTAAAGCAAAAATGGCAAAAAATAATTAAAGACAACCCTATGGCTCCTGCCGGTTACCGTACTCATCGACATGCAAGTCGTGATATTCTATACAAAACATGGTCATCTCATACATCACATATATCTCATCATGTAATTGGCCATATCACATCACAACACACCCTGCAAAAACAAGTTAGATGTCCTCTAATTGTTGTTGCAAGTTTTACGTGGCTGCTATGGGTATCTAGCAAGAACAATTATCACCTACGCAAAACCACAATGGTGATACACAAATTGCTATTCAACCTTCTCAAGGACCGCCTTTGTCGAATCCGATCCAACTAGAGTAGGAGAGACGAACACTCATCAACCATCTTTGTGCAACAGAGTTACACTTCATTCGTTGGAATAGGTCTCTCATAAGCGTATGAGTAAGGTTGGTCTGGGACTCTTCATCCCACAATACCGTTGAATCAAAACACGACTAAGGGAGGAAGCAATCTGAGCATCAACGCCCACAAACTCCTTTGTGTTCTACTCGTGATCTCATCTACACATAGACCTAACTCATGATGCCACTGTTGGGGAATGTTGCATAGGAAAAAAAAAGTTTCCTACGCACACACAAGATCTATCCATGGTGATGAGCATCTACGAGAGGGAGAGTGGATCTACATACCCTTGTAGATCGCTAAGCGGGAAACGTGAAGAAACGCGGTTGATGCAGTCGAACGTCTTTGTGATCGAAATTGCCGAGCGTCCAGCGATCTCATCACGATCCATCTCGCAATCCAATCACGATCCGTCCAGCGATCCCATCATGATCTGTCCTATGGTCAAATCACGAATCGACTCGTGATCCTGATCACGGTCCTTCCCATCTAGCGTCGAACGGACGACACTTCCGCGTTCAACACACATACAGCTCGATGACAATCTCGGCCTTCTTGATCTAGCAATAGTGGCGGAGAGGTAGATGAGTTCTTCGGCAGCGCAACGGCGTGGCGGCAATGGTGGTGGAACTATTCCGGCAGGGCTTCGCCTAAGCACCACCAAACTAGACTAGAGGAGAAAACTACTCTAGATGAAGTAGAGGGAGCACGTGGAAATTAGGGTTAGCTATCCCCTCTAAATCCTCTAGTATATATAGGAGGGAGTGAGGGGAGGAGGCAGCCTCAAACCCTAAGGTTTGGCCGAAACTAGAGGTGGAGGAGTCCTACTCCAATCCTACTAGGAGTAGGATTCCTCCTCTCCACTTGGAAACACTTTCCACCTTTCCACCTTTAGGTTTTCCCCACCCTTAGCCACATGGGCCTTTAGTGGGGCTTCCGCCAGGCCACCAGGGGCTGGTTTGCCTCCTTCCACAGTCCATGTGGCCCTTGGGTCGAGACACCCCTCCCGATGGTCCCTCGGTACCCTCCCCGCACTCCCGGTATACTATCGACAAGCCTGAAACTTCTCCGGTGATGAAAACAGGACTTCCTATATATCAATCTTTACCTTCGGACCATTCCGGAGCTCCTCATGGAATCCAGGGTCTCAGTCGGGCCCCTCAACAACCTTCGGTCACCACCATACATAACTCTATACTACCAAAACGTCACTGAACCTTAAGTGTGTAGACCCTGCGGGTTCGAGAACTATGTAGACATGACCGAGACACCTCTAATGTCAATAACCAATAGCGGGACCTAGATGCCCATATTGGTTCCTATGTATTCTACGAAGATCTTTATCGGTTGAACCTCTATGTCAAGGGTTCAGCTAATCCCGTATGATGTTCCCTCTGTTCTTAGGTATTTTACTTGCCCGAGAGTCGATCGTCAGTATCTCCATACCTAGTTCAACCTCATTACCAGAAAGTCTCTTTACTCGTTCGGTAATACAAGATCCTATGGCTAACACTTAGTCACATTGCTTGCAAGGCTTATTGTGATGTTGTATTACCGAGTGGGCCCTGAGATACCTCTCCGTCACACGGAGTAACAAATCCCAGTCTTGATCCATGCCAACCCAATAGACACCCTCGGAGATACCTATAGAGCACCTTTATAGTCACCCAGTTACGTTGTGATGTTTGATACACACAAGGTACTCCTCCGATGTCAGTGGGTTGCATGATCTCATGGTCAGAGGAACATATACTTGACATGCAGGAAACTATAGCAATAAACTGACACGATCATATGCTATGTTTATAGTTTGGGTCTTCTCCATCACATCATTCTCCTAATCATGTGATCCCATTACAAAATAACATCTCATGTTCATGGCTAGGAAACCTTAACCATCTTTGATCAACGAGCTAGTCTACTAGAGGCATATTAGGGACACAATGTTGTCTATATACCCACACATGTATTTAGTTTCCAATCAATACAATTATAGCATGGATAATAAACGATTATCACAAACAAGGAAATATAATAATAACCAATTTATTATTGCCTCTAGGGCATAGTTCCAACAACATCCTACTCCACCAATGACGACTCTGCAATGCAAGACTCTACAGCCAAGGCCACTGCCCAAAAACATCAAGGTTCCGCCCCTCGTGTGATGACTAATCGTGAGCTTATACTAAGAATTCATGAGAAGATCCATCGCAACCACAAGTGGGTCAAGCATCAATTTGGTTCAATTCTTCAAAACATGACTGTGAGCAGAACTCAGTTAGGAAGAACCAGTACTATGTGCCTGAAATCTTCGATCGCACTTGGCCCATTCTGTATCACCTCAAAACTCCTGAAGAACTCAAGGAGATGGATTTTTAGCAGGACATTGACTGGTCTCACCCTCCATAGATGAAATTCAAGATGGTCAAAGTTCTTTGCTTGTCATAAGTTCATATTCTTCATCGTGCGAGACGGATGGAGCTGAGGATCTTGATGACACTGCTGTAGACCCTGCATCGATAAACGACCCCGACAACGCTGGCGCTCCTCCACCACCTTCAAGATGAAAAATCTTCAGGGGCGTTAGTCCTCATTTTTCGTCCCTTTTGGTCACTAATGACAAAGGGGGAGAAATTTGAGAGTTAGTCTTCCAGCGGGTCTCTATACTTGGGTTGTTTTTGTTTAAGTTACAACTCTCGCTCTTCTGAAGTGTTTGTTGATCAAGTTGTAAACTTAAGTCCGATGGTGGTGTAATACTCTTGAAGTGCTTTATGCATGCTTATTTCTTCAAGTTCTTCAATGCACACATGGAGAATTTCGTCAGACACTATTTTCCATCATGCATTTCAATTTCCTCAGGTTATATATTGAATGCGTGTATGGATTACAAGTTATAGGGGGAGATATCCATTATTTTATCCTCCAATATGCATTTGCAGTCCAAAGGAAATTCCTCAAATATGCACATCTACAAGGGAGTTTGTTGGCGTTCCGGGACCGGGGGTACCCAGACTTGCCTGCCTGCGGTGCAGTGCGTGGCCCACCCTGAGACCTGGTATGGCCTAGCAATAGGCCTCTCAAGTCAAGGTCCTCGCGAGAGCCCCCGCCTCGTGAGGAGGACAACGTCAAGACCTCCGAAGAGTGGCATTCCCCCAGGCCGCCTCCTGAGGAGCGGAGATTCCTAGCCAAGAGACCTGCCTCCCGAGGCCAGGGTAACATGGGCTTTGACGACTGAGCCAGGCGGGCACCAACAGGCGCAGAGGGAGGACAGTTTCCTCTTTCATGCTTAAGAGGCAAGGGCGTACGCTGTTTCCCAAGGAATCACCCAAAGGTTTCCTTCCAAGTGGAAGGAGACCAAGACCATGAGTTCGGAAGTCCGCACGTCATCACCAAGCCCACCCCAGCGTCATGACCAGAACTTTGCAGGCAGACACCACCTTTAATTAGGATAAGATGTACCTCCTCCCCCCTTCAAATTTGGCCATTGTGGATCCCTTCCCGCCTTTGCGATAAGGGAAGAGGACCATGGCCCTATAAATAGTGCCTAGCTCCCATCGTAGAGGATAAGTCGGGCACACTGGTTCATCACCGCAAGAACCCTGGTGAGGCCACACGATCATTGTACAAGTTCATCCACAACCTCCTCGTGAGGATAATCCACCACAAAGTAGGAGTAGGGACTTAGACCGCAAGGTGGACCAAACCTAGGTAAATCCTCGTGTCACTTTCGTCTTGTTATGCGCATTCGTTGATATGGGCCATAGGGTGTGGAGTTTGAGGCTTGAACCAGTCAAGCTCCTCGCACACGCCCTAGTGTTCGAACCTTATTGGGTTTTGCGAAGCCCTGATTCCGACAGAGTTCCTCTATATCTTGCAATCCAATTCTTCAAACATTGTACATACACTTCATATGTTTATCCCTGTTGAAAACTAAACCTATTTGTCCTCAATCACAAAAAGGGGGAGATTGTTAGTGCATCTAGTGCCCCTTAGTGTTTTTGGTGTATTAAAGACTTATAGGTTAGGGAACTGATGTGTTTGTGAGTGTACACATGTTATATAAATCAATGAGTAGTTTTATATATTCAAAGAATGTCGACCCCTAAAAATGAATGTCTTGAACTGAAGACTTTGGTATTTCCCTGAAGACTTTGAAGCTGAAGAATTTGGTGTGGCCCTGAAGATACTGTTACGAGGACTATGAAGTGTGAAGACTTTTGTTTTTGTAGTTTCATTTACTTTCTTTGAGTCATACTGTTAAAGGGGGTTGAGGGAAAACTAAGGAAAAATTTCCAAGTGATACTCAACTCAAAAGCATCAACATACCCAATCCTTCTAGTAAAGACTTTGGAAATCTCTTAAAGTTCAGCCAAATTCCTGAGTGACAGAGACGATGTTCTACTGGTCTCTAAGAAAATTGGTCTGACTGAGGAGTTAGGATTTTGCCAGTGTGAAATGCCTACCTTGAGGAATATGATAAGCCCTGAGGAATTTGACAGTTCAAATTCCGACCGTTGTTGTGCTTTGCGCTAGTTGTCCAGATATCTTATCCACATAACAGTCATATTATTGGGTGGGATTTCTGTCTTATCATGTCGGGTTGCACCCTGGCTATAGATAGCCTCCCACACAACTACTAGTTGGTTGGTTGCTCCGAGAGAGAACTTGACACTTGTCATTTGAGAGAAATCCATTCCTCGAGGACTTTGAGATAAAATCATCAATGAGGAAAAAACCAAAAACAAAACAACCAAACCATAAGTGATTGACCGTCACTGAAGAGATTGTTCCTCTGTGAAACCGATGCTTGTTACCTTTGAAGACTATGTATCTTCCAGACAGTTATGTGTCGTGGTCTAGAGCATCCAAGAGGAAATTGTGGATCGTCGGGTGACTGAGTTTGTGAGGGTTGTGGAAGTCCTCCCTAAAGACTTACCACGAATGTTGGGCGAGGTTTGTGTGACCTTAGCGCAAGGAGAATACAGTAAGGATGGCATGTCCTGGTACTGTTTGTCCTTTGGTTTAAATGGCAAGCCGCTCCAAACCAGACATACAACTGTCATAGCAGTTGGAACTGGGTCATCAAACCATTGTGTTCATCGAGCTCCTAGTTCAATTTCCTCAACTCCCCCATTTACTTGAATACTTGTTGATGAAATTTATGGTTACTATTTGAAGACTTTGATGGAAGACTTACTTGTTCTTTAGTCACCTTGTTCATCACCTGCTTATCTTGTATCAAGCTACCTATAATATGTGCATGTTCATTTCATCCTGATGATGATGCTACTGCTCTGTTTTGCATGCAGTTGAGTACTTACTCTGCTGAAAGTAGTTCGTCACGTAGCAAATTCCTCAACGAGTAATTCCTTAGTGACGAATTTGTAAATATATCCTATTCACCCCCTCTAGTCGATATAACACACTATCAACTTGCGAAGAGTCTTGCCGTCTCTCTAAGGGATCACTTGCAAATCACTGGGATGCCCTGGGAGCTTGTGGCCCCCATTGTATGCACCAATGAATTGGTTGCACAGGTCTGCCCAGGAGGAAATAGAACCCTTCAACAAGTTCATCAGCCAGCTCCTCACGTTGGGCTTGAGCGCCATCAAGAAGTGTTTGGTGAGTATCTTCTCGTCGTGTCCCTCGGCAGCCTTGGAACTCTGACGGACTAACCTTGTCATCGTACTTGTCCGTCAAGTCTTGCTTGAAGGCTAGGCTAGACAGCCAACGGACTTGTCGCGGCTCACAAATGAACGCATGACAACAGACCTCATAAGGCAGGTTACCGAGAACACTTGGCGCAGTCTCATTGATGGCTGGATCTACATGACCCTCGGATTGATGGTGTGTCTCCCATCACCTCTTGATGGTGGTTTGTGCGTCCTCCTTACACCTGTCCCTCAAGACTTGACGCTTATCTCACTTCTGTCGCGGGTTTGGTGAGCCGTAGGACACCTCGTCTTGCATATCGGACCGATGGGAGTGTTGTTGCTATTGGGGCGACTACCCCGCTAGGACCACACCAGCGTCTCGTCCGATGGCGGGCCTTGTCGGGACTGCCTAATGTACGTTCGATGGTTCCACCGCATTTGGCCTGTCAAGGTTGGCGAAACTCAGCATGCTTTGGATAGTCGCCCTCCATTCCTCCATCTTGTTCGGCGTAGGTAGGAAGTTCAGCAGTAGCAAGGCTTGCGACAGAGCTTCCCCCATGGTCTTGGGCATGAAGTGACGCGAGGCGCAGGTGGCGCTCTTACTCCTGATAGTGTTAGGGAAAGCGCTCTCCCGCACCATCGTCCGCTATCCATCTTCACCAAGGGGTTGTCTCCGGCTTGGACCTACACGTCTCGTGAGTGATGCACATGGTTCGTGTCTGCTCATCACCTGGGGTTGCCACCCACGGGGTGCTGGTCGTGGTTGCCTTGCATAGCACATGGTAGAGGCGTCGTGGTGTTTGCTGTCACCGTGTTTGCCACGGCCGCATTTGTCGTGGTCATGTTTGCCACCACAACATTTGTATCCACCGCCATGTGGACATTGCCCCCGGACACCACCGTTTTGTCGCGGGATGCTTCCACGGCTTGGTACGGGTCGCGGCTCGTGTAGCTGTGCATGGTTTTCTGACTGCGCTCAACGGTGCGGTGAGCATGATGTTTGTCTCTGACCTTGTCGCCCGTAGCGGCCGGTGCAGGCAGCTTGGACGAAGATGGCATGGCTAATGGCGCTCCCTTGGCCTTCTTGGGTGCCATGGGCATCGATGAAGATGTCGATGCAGACACGAAGTGTTGATGGAGATTCGTGCACTAATACCCCCTACCTGACGTGCCAAAGATGTCGGGGTACGACAATCTATGGGGCCGACAAGGTCCGTTTCTACTGTTGTGTTACGAGGAGCTTGGTTACACAAAGCCCACCATCGACCGTTGCGTGCATGATGATTTAGACAAGTTTGGATCACTCGGAATCGTAAAACCCTACATCCTTTGTTGGTGGTTTAGTGCTTTGTTCACAGTACAAGAGCGACGCCACCCGGAAAGTGATGCCTAGGGTGATATGGCTACGCTTGTAGAATGAACGGGTTGTCGACCTCTCTAAAGATAGCAATGGTCCTCCTTTTATAGTCAAGGGGTTACCACAAGGGCTAGAATAGTCATTACACGGGGTAAATAGTGCACAGTATCGCTGTCCGAGACACTGGCATGAGCTATAGTGGAAGATATCTAACTCTAACGGAGTAAGACGAGCGCATTAAATGTGTCGTGAGGTGGCGCACTCGAGGCTTCTCTTGGCAAGAATGGCCTCTCCTTCTGTGTCGTTCGCACAACTACGTCTTATTCTCTCGCCACGCTGTAGGACGGGTGTCATTTAAGATGTTGTAATTCTGCCCAACCGCACGCGTCCCGGCCAAGTCTACCTAACCACTCGCCAGCTTGCCACCTAGACACTATAGACCACCAGCTCGGTGACGTGGAGCGATCGCTTGCCGGGAAGAGGTCTTGGCGGGACCACGCTCATAGATGAATCTTCTCTCCCAACAAGCAGGCTTGTTGGTCATTTTAGTATTGGCTTGGAGTTGATCCTTGACCCGGAGGCCACGGTCGTCTATGCACAAGTATGGGGACTAAGGGCCCCATTTCTTAGTGCACCGACAAAAGGGCACAACAAAAAAAATAGATTGCCGGGATGAGCTCTATACCTGTGGGTCCCCCTATCAGAAGGGGAGAAGTCGTAGAGGCCGCCTCTCCCAGGCAACGTGGCCACACCTTCTTAGGCGTGCCCCTCAGGCGTCGATTCATTCCACCTCTGCCATGTCCCGCATTTAATGCCCATGGTGGATGGGCAGTAAAACCATCATCACAACCACAGAAAAATCAGTCCACGATATCTGTGCACTGCTTTGGGCCTAGCCCAAAAGCATCATGGACTTAAGTGTGGCCCAGGCACGGGGGATCCTCTCTATGTACTAAAGAATGGGTCCTCTAGGAGCCTACCTTGTGCGCAGACAACCGCGGCCTCCGGCCCTGCAAGCGTTGCCATACGAATACTACATTTCAAGAGAAGATATAGGCAACCGGCAAGCCTCCTTACCGGTGGAAAAGACCTATCAGCTAAAGCATCTGGCAACATCCCGCATTCGAGCCATCGCTCCACTTCATCAGGATGATTGTCTACATCCACAAGGTGTCAAGAGGGCAGGAGGTTAGGTCGATCTTCTTGGGATGTGTAGAAGATCAACAGATTTATAGCAGGTTTAATGACACTTGTTATGTGGCATGGCAGAAGAATAAAAGGTAGCTAGCCAAACAGTACATAAGAAGAAACCATCCTTTCCGGGAGATGACTCTAATGTGACACCTCACGGTGCATTTAATGCACCTGTCCTAATCCGTCGGGATAGGTATTTCCCACAATAGTTCATGTTAGTAGTTTTTGCAGCTATTGTATCTACCTTTTAACATATGTAATGACCGTTTTAGCCATTGTGGTAACCCCTTAGCCTATAAAAGGAGTTCCATCGCTACCTTTATAAAGGTTGAAACCATGTCCATTTGCACGCGTAGCGGCACTCCCGAGCATCCTTGCCGGGTTGTCGCGCTCCCTGTACTTTGGACTCATATAATCTATAGTATACAAGACGTAGGTTTTTACGCTTTCGATCCCAATCTGTCTAAACATCGAGCATGCTTGGATTTGTGTTGCTTTTTGCGCCCATGGATCCCCACAATTAAACCGCAAAGGGGCCTCATAGGTCCCATAGATTGGCGTACGTCCATAGGGAGTACCCAGATCCAAGACATCAACATTTTTCACAACACAGAGGTTAGGCCATGCGAATGGCCTAACACACATTTCATGAGCGAAGCGGGTTTCTACCAAGAGTTCACGCAATTCCTTGTAAATGCCGGGATGACCAATATCCTGCCAGATGAGTGTGATCAATACTATCTCCTTTGAAACTCCTTTGTGCAAAGTTACTATATCATGAATAGGCTCGATATCCCCATGGTGCCCGTTGATTTATACCCGGAATATTTTGAAATACCATTCACCAGGTTCTACGAAATATGCTTTATTCCCTCTGACGAGGGATGAAATGAGACTGGGCCGGAAGAGTTTGAGGATTTCCTCATCACTTTGATTCTGGGTGAACGTAGGGGTGTGTCAAACGCCCGAGCTACTAGCTTGCATTTTCCTGTTGTGCACTACTTTGCGTTATTTATAGGGAAATGCTTAATGCTATGGAGCAGTGCAGCGGTCTCAGTGCCCCCACCCTTGCTATTTTGCGTTACGCATTATTTGGAAATAACACATATAGCTTGGGATCTATCATTGCACGTCGCTTGCATGGTAACTGGACCAGGGGAAAGGTCCATGGTAGCATTTATGCCACTTGTTTGGCTATGCACTTTAATATCAATATATGCCCGACTAATAAGTTGTTACCAAAAGTTTATCTTGATCACCAATATATGATAGAACACCACTTTATCGATGAACCTGAGCCTCTGCACTGCATTCCATATAATGTGGTATATAGCGACACGACTCGTGATGTTATTTAATTGCCTGCACCCTCGTTGTTTAACTATCATGCCAACCGATAAAATTGCTTACCAGAATAAGTTAGTTGAAGTGGAGGCCACGATCCAGGCTTGGGATGCTCAAGGGCCTCGACTCAACTACTTCCCTCCTGGACCCGATGGCTACTTCGGATGGTGATCACCAAGCTAGGCCAAGAGCCTAAGCTTTGGGGAGTACGTATTTCTCACCGACATTTCGTTCATGTTCACACACTTCGTTTCAATTGTTGGTGTTCACCCTCTTTCATTGTATATCCGTGTTATTTTTATTTTTCCGCTTTCTTCTTGTGTGTTTGAATTACTTTGAGAACCCAAAAATATTTCTCACTTCTTTTCAGTTTTTCTTCTTTTTCAATTAGTCTATAGTATTAAAATAAAGCCAGAAAGATTTCCTTTGCATGTTGGGAGCTTTACTGTGTAAATAGTTTTTCTCGTTCTTGTTTTCCCTTTGTTTATTTGCTTTCTTTGAGAAAGCGAAAAACTCCAAAAACATGTCAATGTGTTTGTCTGAATTTCTTATGCATTAATGTTTATCTAACAAAGAGAGAATATTACCTTGTCTTCTCCTTTGTCTAAACTGTTTCACAGATTCTAGCTTAGTCCATGGCACACTTGCATTAATATTATTATCACAACGTTTATCCGTGCAAGTGAAAGGCAATAATGAAGATATTTGAGTAAGTGATCATGGTAAAGGAAGTTGGTATGTACACTTCTTGTTTTACATTTTTGTAAATATGTTTAGCTCGTTCGATCTTGACTCATCATATTATGAGTAAACATGTTTACGTGGACAATTAGAGAATATAGTTTCTCATGCCATGCTTAAATATCTAGGAGTGAAAAATGATTTATCCTATGTGTCAATGTGCATTAAAATGGTTGTGATGTGGTATGGTAGTATGATATCCTCTTCCGAGTAATTCAAGCGGTTGGAGTTGGCACATGTGTAAACATGTAGTTGATTCAACTCCAATGTAGGATTCATGATATTTATATTTATAGTGTTTATATACTACTCATGCTAATGTTCTATGTTAACTATTCGCAATGCATTATTATGACCATTTTCGCTCTCCAGTTGGTCGCTTCTCAATCTATTGCTAGCCTTCACCTGAAGTAAGCTGGAATGCTGCTTGTCCATTCAAATCCTTAAACCCAAGTTGTTCCACAAGAGTCCACCATGTCTACCTATATAAATTATTACCTTGCCGTTCCATGTAAATTTGCATGTGCCACCTCTAAACATTCCAATAGACATCCATTTTGTGTGCTCGTACCGCTGAGCGGTTTATTCTCAAGATGGACATTTGTTCGCCTATCACTGGACGAGAGAGGCTATTAAAAAGGATGTACACTCGAGCGTAATAAAAAATAAATTAAACAAAACTCCTGGGACAGTTCATATGTTGGAGGGCACCCGTGGATTTGGTCAGCCATGGCTTGTGTATGTATTGTGGATGGGAGTAAACTTTATATTACCTCTTGGGAACTGACAATAATGTGTTTATCATGGAAGATATTGAAAACTCAGTCGTGACATTCAAAGGAAAAGCACACCAACAAAAATTACAATTTCATCTCGGTTTTAGACTTTGAGCTCTAGAACCTCTCCAAATCAACACTTCCCTCTGCGAAGGGTCTTTCTATTTACTTTTATATTATTTTAATTTTATTCTTGAGTCATCGTTTTGTTTCTAAAGCACCAGATTGGAGGGCACTATTGTCATTTTTCTGCATTGAGTCTAGTTTATGTTGGATGTGAGCATGACTAGATCCTCGAAGGTGCTCTGCATTTCTGTTTTGCGGTCTCAGAAAGAGCTAGCGAGATACCATATCATCATATTATATCACGATTATTTTAACAAATTGTTGGCACATGAGATATTTTTTTCTTACTCACTAGTCGATTATGTTATTGTCATGAGTGAATATAGTAGTTATGTGTTATCATCGACATGGTTACTTATGATTTATGCAGAAAACCTGAGCACTAGCTAAGCATATATATGACAACAATAACAACAGAGTCTGTGAAAGTTTTCTTTATCACTTTTAGATTATCAACTGAATTTCTTGAGGACAAGCAATGAGTTAAGGTTGGGGGAGTTGATACATCTCAAATGTATCTACTTTTCCAAACACTTTTGCTCTTGTTTTGGACTCTAATATGCATGATTTGAGTGAAATTAACCTGGACTGATCCTTTCTTCAGCAGAATTGCCATGGTGTTATTTTTGTGTAGAAACAAACGTTCTCATAATCGAACAAAGCTTTTTGTGGATATTTTCTAGAATACATAAAAAATAATGGAGCCTTCACAAGAGGGCACGCCCACCCCCTTGTGTGTACCTTGATGCCTTGGGGCCGACTCGTCGCTCCACATACCCTAATTTAGGTCCCATTTCTGGAGAAAAAATAGAGAGAAGATTTCATCGTGTTTCACTAGATGGAGCCGCCACCACCTCATGTTCTTCCTCGGGAGGGCTGATCTGAAGTCCGTTTGGGGCTCCGAAGAGGGTGATTCTTCGCCTTCATCATCACCAACCCTCCTTCATCAACACCCTCATGATCTCACCACCGGGAGTGAGTAATTACTTTGTAGGCTTGTTGGACGGTGATGGGATTGGATCAGATTGATAATGTAATCGAGTAATTTTGATAGGGCTTGATCTCTTGTATCCACTATGTTCTGAGATTAATGTTGTTATGACTTTGCTATGCTTAATTCTTGTCACTAGGGCCGAGGTGCCATGATTTGAGACCTGAACCTATAATGTTTTCATGAATATGAGAGTGTTTTAGATCCTTTCTTGCAAGTTGTATGCACCTATTATGCGTCATGATCCGCATAACACAAGGTGACAATAATGGGGATTCTTTCCGGTGATTGTCATAGTTTGAGGAGTTCATGTATTGACCATGTGTTAATGCTTTGTTCTAGTGCTCTACTAAAAGGAGGCCTTAACATCCCTTAGATTTACTTATGGACCATGCTGCCATGGGAGGTTAGGACAAAATATGCCATGGAAGTTCTTATTATAAGCACGTACGACTATATACGGAATATATGCCTCCATTACATTGATGAATTGGAGCTAGTTCTAGGTCGCTCTAGTATGTAACTGTTACATAATTGATGTCATACAAATGATTATCCATCACCGACCCATGGCCTATGCTTTTCATACACTGAATCATGTTTACTATTGTTGCTATTCCATTTACAATCGCTACAAAACTACTGTTGTTACCGTTAGCATTACTACTACTATCTTGTTGTGTTACTAAAACTTTTTCTACCTAGAGATAACGTAGGTGTGGTTGAATTGACAACTCAACTGCCAAGACCAATAAATATTCTTTGGCTCCCGTTGTGTGAAATCAACAAATTTTGGTAAAATACTTCCCTCGAAGACTGTTACGATCCCATATACTTGTGAGTTATCAGTGCCTTTCTTAATATCCTGCTCTGCCATGTTGACAATCTCATGCAACTCAATGAACATCACATAGCTAGCCAGAAGAGAACCCATAATTTAACTTATGGATAGCCTCTCCCCAAGTGGGAATCCCAGGTGATCCAAAGCTTGCATGTATCCGATCATTTTGATCACATGCGGGCTTAGTGGATCATGCTATTTCAGCTTACAAACCAGCAAGGATCACTAGATGTTGAAACTTTTGGTCCTAGCCTACATTTAAGTCATGCTCTTAGGTTCTAGATCATATTGAAAGCCTCAAAGTTCTCAATATGCTGTTGCAGATCGGGCTCTATAAAAGCCGCCATGAGACATTTGATCTCGTTCGATTCATCATCGAGTTTCGGGTGGGCTTTCGTGGTTGTGGCACTAGCATTCTTGGCAGGTCCCCCTAGAAGTTGATCATCTATAAAATGTTCTTTTTTTTCATGCGTGATAACAATTCTCAAATTTTTGGACCATGTGGTAAAGTTGCTTCCATTCCAAAATTGATTTCAATGCAAAGTTGTTTTGACTAGGTGGTGCAATTGATCTACAACAAAAAATATGCAAACATTAAGAAATGTGTTTATGTAGTAATTCAAGTCTTAAAAAGAAATAGTCCCTCTAAAGTCGACATCCCTCCGCAAACTCTAAGTGAATCAAGATCCGACTAGTGAGGTTTAGCATAATTGCTAGCCAATTTGCCTATCCGGTAAGCAATTCCTTGCTAATTGTATCTCTATCCGACTCTTGTCGATTGGGTAGGCATCTTATACCATGGCTCCCGACCTCCTTTGCTACAAGGCCAAAAACTAATTTGATAGCATTGTCCAGTTAACCTGATGCACTGCATGTCCATGTCCAACACGAATGTTTCAATTCATGGACACCTAGTAGCACCTAAATTTCATGATCTTAGTACTAGACCTACTTGACATGCAAAGGTGCAATACAGGGAATGGAAACATGCTTGATTTAATGAGGGTTCGTTCTACCATTTTAACATCCATAGAAACATGAAGCTATATCAATCACAAATAGACATAATATGTGAAATAGTTTGGATCCTTCATGGATGCCCTTCCAGGCCAGTTCCAACTCCGATGACCATGGCAGAGCTCAACCTTTTTCTTCACCCCAAGACACCAAGCCAGGAACTTCATCTTTGTCCTCCAATTACTAAAACTATTAAGGAATTTAAAGAGAATCACAAGTCGAGGCGCTGGTCGTTATACATTACAATGACAACACTTTGCTCATGCTGGTAGACAAATCATGACCCGTAGGTCACGCTAAATTACATACATGCATCACATACACGTGAACCATACAATTCACATCAACCCTGCAAAAGAAAAGTTAGACATGTTCTACCGAGTTATACGAACTTGTAGAAACTGATCGGCAGGCATAGGTTGTGTCACGACCTCATCGGTCCCGATTGACAGGAAACCTAGCCACATCGATTCCCATGTGCACCAGATCTCGTCAGTCATGCACATAGCCAATCTCATAAATGACAACAAATCTCATTAGCCGCCTCGCACATATGACATATGCATACAGTGTGAAGCCAAATCCTATAACAGAGGCTTTGATACCACTACTAGGCTATGCTAGGCGCATCGCCTGCAATAATTGTTTGGCTATGCGAAGAACAACGAGGAAGATGCTATGAAGATGTATCATCGATCATCACCACTCTATGTGTAGTGCCATGAAGTGGAAGTAGATTAGGGGTAGCGTGTCTGCATGTTTCATCCCCTCCTCGTCTAATCTCCCTTGAACAGCTGGTCGCTAGAACCCACGGACATGTTCGCCCGAGCGGCGCAAGTGCACCGCCTCTAACGGTATCCGTGCATGCAACAGGACGGCCGTACCTCAGACTGCTAGGTTCGATCACACTGCCACTTGTGGAGTTTTGAGATGCTATATTTTGTCTCAGCACTCACGTGGCTGAAAGCATCTAGCGTTTGACTAAATGATGCATGGTTTGGGCACACTCGTATGATCGTGAATGGCTGGCGTTTGGCGAACTGCACAAGGAGCACTTCAGTATTTTGTTCTGTTATATATGGTTTAATACCAAAACGAGCTAATTAAATTTGTTTCTCAAATGTACATAATCAAATTTAATTATACAAGAAGAAAAAAAATATTTTTTGATTTTTCTATCTCGGTATTCGGGTGGTCGGTTTTATTCGCACACATAGACACTAGTGGAATAGAACACACAAAACCAAATTCTCATGGAAATAAATGAGGAAACCAATTTGCATCACTTATTTGGCCAGACTCCACAACTGGACTAACCATTAAGCCAAACGTCTACGGTGTTGATGGATACTGACCTCTAGTATATTAGCTCACCTAGTGAATATCGTTCTCCGTCCTTTCTTTCATAATTTTTCAACCCTTAATTAAAATCGACAATAACTATGCTTGATTATTGGAAGCGACCACTAGAGATAAAATGCAATATTGTGTAATGAACGAACACACTTTTTATGCCTGGTTACATTGTAACGCCCAACATGAGGTTGTTGGGGTATGCTAGGTGCATTGGCTGCAATATAAAATTTTCCTATGCGTATAACAAATAGGAACGTACTATGGAGATGGGCCAAACATCATTACCACTAGACGAGAAGTGTCGTGCAGCAGAATTAGAGTCAGGGGCAACACATCCGCGTGGTTTGTCTCCTCTCTTCTAATCTCCCTCGAAAAGCAGGTTGCCGGATTCCAGGAACAGGTTTGCCAAAATGATGTAAGTGCACCACCTCTAATGGTATCCATGCGTGCAGGAGGAACACCGTGCGGCAGTCTGCTTGGTATGATCATAGAGTCGGCGGTGAGTGGAGGTGGCTAGCTGCAACACATGCAAAGAGCTAATGACTAAGCTGAAGCGATCAACTAAATATGTGTGCCGTAGCTCCACTATTTATAGGCATTCCTCACAGGCTTAACTCTTGCGCCTTACACGAATCGTAAAGTCAAAAGTGTAGTCGGTCATAATCCAAGTCCAGCTCGGATCACATCGACCACTGTCCTCTATCCAACCTCGTAGGTTCATTCCCTTAAGCATGTGACCCATTAGGTTCTCGTTCACACGATCGTGAGTCCAATTATACCCACCTCAGGTAATCTGTAGCAGCCTCTAGCAAAGTGTGTTGACTCCAAGTGTCCAATGAAGCTGGTTAGGCGAACCTATACATCACACTTTTGTTCCCTTTTCCACACGATATATGTTGTCGGGGATAAGACGAGATGGTCATACTTGTCGTGGCCCGACCTGGTCATTCTCGTTCCGGTGAATCTGACCAATGCTTGGGATTATTTCACAATATTCATTGCATGGCCATGCTTATCCAAGTCCGATCACTCGAGTGGATGAGAGTGTATCTCTCCAGATCGAAGGGGTAATCCCATCTTTATCAGCAATGTCTTGCATCATGGGTACAGACAAGCCCGCAACCTACATATAGAACTACCAAGTTAAAGAGTAGTATTTGGTTGGACCAAAGCAGGTGTGTCAGCATCCTGAGTTCATTTCTGGAGTCAGCTCATGTCTTAGGACATGGAACTTATGTCGTACTAGAGACTCACAAATGAGCACATCTCACGCGTCTCATAGTCGGGTCTCTCTGACTCGGACCTTATCTGGACTCGAATCTGACTATCTCGAAGCCGACAAGATCTTTCTGAGTCTATATTATCTAGCTAGCATCAATTGCTACATGGTAAGTGAGACTAGACCATCCATCGTGTCATATGCTGGTCTAGATGGCTGTCCAATCCTAGAGCCCTTTGGACCAGGGACCATTTAGGAAACTTATCATACAATGCATAATCTCATAACAAGTAGTGTACTTGTTGATACACATCATTGGTAATGTTCAAGGAATTTATTAATTCATAAACACATGGGAATATCATCATACATGATTGCTACTATAGCATATCTCCAATAGCGGTCCTAGTCCAAATGAAGCCTTTAGCAAGCCTTGCTAAGGGTAGATCTGCATATTGGACGTTTCAAGTTGGTATTAGAGTCGACCCTCGTGGTTACACAGATCTTTGCATGTGAGGTCCACAATCATGTTATGCATGACATTTGTGACCCATTGTGGAAGATTGCATGGCACATGTGCCGCACTGAATGCACAAATGTGTGCCAAGAGGGAGTATTCCTCTGGGCCGACAAGGACATCGGTTTCTTTGTGTGGGGTTGTATGTGGGACTCTAACTTAATATGGATGATAGACTACTCATATAAATACGGAAATCGTTCTTTCTTGGATCCCAGTCAGAAAATCTTGGAAATATTCCCTATAGACAATAATATAAGTGTTATTATCATATTTCCTTGTTCATGATAATCATCCATTATCCATGCTAGAATTGTATAGATCGGAAACTCAGATCCATGTGTGGATACATAAACAACACCATGTCCCTGGTGATCCTCTACTAAACTAGCTATTTGATAAAAGATGGTTAAGCTTTCCTAACCATGGACATGGGTCGTCATTTGATAACGAGATCACATAACTAGAAGATTATTGTGATGGACAAGACCCAACCGTAAGCATAGCATTTGATTTTATCACTTAGTTTATTGCTACTGCTTTGTTCATGTCAAGTATCTGTTCAAAAGACCATGAGATGATGTGAATCCCTCACACTGAAGGAATTTTCTTGTTTGCTATCAAACGTCACTTTGTAAATGGGTGATCACAAAGGTGTTCCACAGGTATCTTCAAGGTGAAGGGAGACGTAGTAGTAAATAAAAATTTTCCTACGTGTCACCAAGATCTATCTATGGAGAAACCAGCAACGAGAGGGGAGAGATTGCATCTTCATACCTTCGAAGATCGCTAAGCGGAAGCATTACAAGAACGCGGTTGGTGGAGTCGTACTCGCAGCGATTCAGATCGCGGTGGATTCCGATCTTAGCGCCGAACAACGGCGCCTCCGCGTTCAACACACGTACAGCCCGGTGACGTCTCCTACGCCTTGATCCAGCAAGGAGGAAGGAGAGGCTGAGGGAGAGATCCGGCAGCACGACGGCGTGGTGACAGTGGAGCTACATGAACTCCGGCAGGGCTTCGCCAAGCGCTACGGAGAACGAGGAAGAGGAAGGGTAGGGCTGCATCGAGAGAGAAAGAAGTCGTGTCTCAAATCAGCCCAAACCCTTGCATATATATGGGAGGAGGGAGAGGGAGGGCTGCCTTGGCCCCTCCTCCAAGGTGGAGAGCTTCGGCCGAAGGTGGGGAGGAGTCCACCTCCCACAAGGGAGGTGGATCTCCTCCTTTTAAATCCTTTTTCCCTTTATCTCTTGATCCCAGCCGCATGGGACTTTCTAGAAGGTCTTGGCCAGCCCACTAAGGGCTGGCACACCTCCTCTAAGGGCCCACGAAGTCCTTTGGTCGTCACACCCCTCCCGGGGGTCCTCCGGCACCCTCCCGGCACTCCCGGTACACTACCGATGAGCCTGAAAACTTTCCGGTGACCAAAACTGGACTTCCTATATATCAATCTTTACCTATGGACCATTACGGAGCTCCTCGTGGCGTCCTAGATCTCATCCGGGACTCCGAACAACTTTCGGTAATCACATATACCATTTCCCTATAACCCTAGCGTCATCGAACCTTAAGTGTGTAGACCCTACGGGTTCAGGAGACATGTAGACATGACCGAGACACCTCTCCGGTCAATAACCAACAGCGGGATCTGGATACCCATGTTGGCTCCCACATGCTCCACGATGATCTCATCGGATGAACCACGATGTCGGGGATTCAATCAATCCCATATGCAATTCCCTTTGTCTATCGGTATGATTCTTGCCCTAGATTTGATCGTCGGTATCTCTATACCTTGTTCAATATCGTTACCGACAAGTCTATTTACTCGTTACGTAATACATCATCCCGTGACTAACTTCTTAGTCACATTGAGCTCATTATGATGATGTCTTACCGAGTGGGCCCAGAGATACCTCCCCGTCACACGGAGTGACAAATCCCAGTCTCGATTCGTGCCAACCCAACAAACACTTTCGGAGATACCCGTAGTGCACCTTTATAGCCACCCAGTTACGTTGTGACGTTTGGCACACCCAAAGCATTCCTACGGTATCCGGGAGTTGCACAATCTCATGGTCTAAGGAAATGATACTTGACATTGAAAAGCTTTAGCAAACGAACTACACGATCTTGTGCTATGCTTAGGATTGGGTCTTGTCCATCACATCATTCTCCTAATGATGTGATATAATGATGTGATCCCGTTATCAATGACATCCAATGTCCATGGTCATGAAACCGTGACCATCTGTTGATCAACGAGCTAGTCAACTAGAGGCTCACTAGGGACATGTTGTGGTCTATGTATTCACACATGTATTACGGTTTTCGGTTAACACAATTATAGCATGAACAATAGACAATTATCATGAACTAGGAAATACAATAATAACCATTTTATTATTGCCTCTAGGGCATATTTCTAACAGTCTCCCAGTTGCACTAGAGTCAATAATCTAGTTACATTGTGATGAATCGAACACCCATGGCATTCCGGTGTTGATCATGTTTTGCTCGTGAGGGAGGTTTAGTCAATGGATCTGCGACATTCAAATCCGTATGCACTTTAAAATTATCTATATCTCCCTCCTGAATGTAATCACGGATGGAGTTGAAGCGGCTCTTGATGTGTCTTGTCTTCTTGTGAAACCTGGGCTCATTCGCAAGGGCAATAGCTCCAGTGTTGTCACAGAATAGAGTCATCGGGCCCGACGCGCTTGGAATTACTCCTAGGTCGGTGATGAACTCCTTCATCTAGACTCCTTCCTTTGCTGCTTCCGAAGCAACTATGTACTCCGCTCCACATGTAGATGCCGCCATGACGCTTTGCATGCTACTGCACCAGCTGACTACCCCTCCGTTAAAAATATACACGTATCCGGTTTGTGACTTGGAGTCGTCTGGATCTATGTCGAAGCTAGCATCGAGGTAACCCTTTACGACGAGCTCTTCGGCACCTCCATATATGAGAAACATGTCCGCTGTTCTTTTCAGGTACTTTAGGGTATTCTTGACCGCTGTCCAGTGTTCCGCTCCGGGATCACTTTGGTACCTCCCTACCAAACTTATGGCAAGGTTCACATCAGGTCTGGTACACAGCATGGCATACATAATAGAGCCTAGGGCTGAAGCATAGGGGATGACACTCATCTCTTCTCTATCCTTTGCCGTGGTCGGGCATTGAGTCATACTCAATCTCACACCTTGTAACATAGGCAAGAACCCCTTCTTGGACTGATCCATATTGAACTTCTTCAATATCTTGTCAAGGTATGTGCTTTGTGAAAGACCTATGAGGCGTCTCGATCTATCTCTATAGATCTTGATGCCTAATATGTAAGCAACTTCTCCAAGGTCCTTCATTGAAAAACACTTATTCAAGTAGGCCTTTATATTTTCCAAGAGTTCTATATCATTTCCCAATATCAGTATGTCATCCACATATAATATGAGAAATGATACAAAGCTCCCACTCACTTTCTTGTAAATACAGGGTTCTCCATAAACCTGTACAAACCCAAACGCTTTAATCACCTCATTAAAGCGAATATTCCAACTCCGAGATGCTTGCACCAGCCCATAGATGGAGCGCTGGAGCTTGCATACTTTGTTAGCATCTTTAGGATCGACAAAACCTTTCGGCTGCATCATATACAGTTCTTCCTTGAGGAAGCCATTAAGGAATGCCGTTTTGACGTCCATTTGCCAGATCTCATAATCATAAAATGCGGCAATTGCTAACATGATTCAGACAGACTTCAGCATCGCTACAGGTGAGAAAGTCTCATCGTAGTCAACTCCTTGAACTTGTCGATAACCCTTAGCGACAAGCCGAGCCTTATAGACGGTCACATTACCATCCATGTCAGTCTTCTTCTTAAAGATCCATTTATTTTCAATGGCTCGCTTATCATCAGGCAAGTCCACAAAAGTCCACACTTTGTTCTCATACATGGATCCTATCTCGAATTTCATGGCTTCAAGCCATTTGTTGGAATCCGGGCCCGCCATCGCTTCTTCATAGTTCGAAGGTTCACCGTTGTCCAACAACATGATCTCCAGGACAGGGTTCCCGTACCACTCTGGTGCAGAACGTGTCCTAGTGGACCTTCGACGTTCAATAGTAACTTGATCTGAAGTTTCATGATCATCATCATTAACTTCCTCTCTAGCCGGTGTAGGCTCCACAGAAACAACTTCCTGTGCTACGCTACTCTCCGGTTCGAGTGGAGGTACAATTACCTCATCAAGTTCTATTTTCCTCCCACTTACTTATTTCGATAGAAACTCTTTCTCGAGAAAGGATCCATTCTTGGCAACAAAGACTTTGCCCTCGGATCGTAGGTAGAAGGTATACCCAATAATCTCTTTGGGATATCCTATGAAGACGCACTTTTCCGCTTTGGGTTCGAGCTTCTCAGGTTGAAGTTTCTTCACATAAGCATCGCATCCCCAAACTTTTAGAAACGACAACTTAGGTTTCTTTCCAAACCATAATTCATACGGTGTCATCTCAACGGATTTTGACGGTGCCCTATTTAAAGTGAATGCGGCAGTCTCTAATGCATATCCCCAAAATGATAGCGGTAAGTTGGTAAGAGACATCATAGATCGTACCATATCTAATAGAGTGCGATTACGACGTTCATACACACCATTTCGCTGAGGTGTGCCAGGCGGCGTGAGTTGTGAAAAAATTCCACATTTCCTTAGGTGCGTGCCAAACTCGTGACTTAAATATTCTCCTCCACGATCAGATCGTAGGCAATTTATTTTCCTGTCACGTTAATTCTCTACCTCACTCTGAAATTCCTTGAACCTTTCAAAAGTTTCAGACTTATGTTTCATTAAGTAGACATACCGATATCTACTCAAGTCATCAGTGAGGGTGAGAACATAATGGTAGCCACCACGAGCCTCGACACTCATTGGACCGCATACATCGGTATGTATTATTTCCAACAAGTCAGTTGCTCACTCCATTGTTCCGGAGAACGGAGTCTTGGTCATCTTGCCCATGAGGCATGGTTCGCACGTGTCAAATGATTCGAAATCAAGAGACTCCAAAAGTCCATCAGTATGGAGCTTCTTCATGCGTTTGACACCAATATGACCAAGGCGGCAGTGCCTCATGTAAGTGGGACTATCGTTATCAACCTTACACTTTTTGGTACTCACACTATGGACATGTGTAACATCACGTTCAAGATTCATCAAAAATAAAACATTGACCAACGGATCATGACCATAAAACATTTCTCTCATATAAATAGAACAACCATTATTCTCAGATTTAAATGAGTAGACATCTCGCATCAAGCGAGATCCAGATACAATGTTCATGCTCAAAGCTGGTAGTAAATAACAATTATTTAGGTTTAACACTAATCCCGAAGGTAGATGTAGAGGTAGCGTGTTGACGGCGATCACATCGACCTTGGAACCATTCCCGACACACATCGTCACCTCGTCCTTTGCCAGCCTCCGCTTATTCCGCAGCTCCTGCTTGGAGTTACAAATGTGAGCAACTGCACCGGTATCAAATACCCAGGATCTACTACGAGTGTTGGTTAGGTACACATCAATAACAAGTATATCACATATACATTTAATGTTGTCGTCGTTCTTATCCTCTAAGTACTTGGGACAGTTCCGCTTCCAGTGATCGGTACCCTTGCAATAAAAACACTCGGTCTCAGGCTTGGGTCCATTCTTGTTCTTCTTCTTCCCGGCAACTTGCTTACCGGGCGCGGCAACAGCTTTCCCGTCCTTCTTGAAGTTCTTCTTACCCTTGCCTTTCTTGAAACTAGTGGTCTTATTCACCATCAACACTTGATGCTCCTTTTTGATCTCGACGTCCGCTGATTTCAACATCGAGTACAACTCAGGAATGGACTTCTCCATCCCCTGCATGTTGTAGTTCATCACAAAGCTTTTGTAGCTAGGTGGAAGCGACTGGAGGATTCTGTCAATGACCGAGTCATCCGGGAGATTAACTCCTAGCTGAGTCAAGCGGTTGTGTAGCCCAGACATCTTGTGGATGTGCTCACTGACAGAACTATTCTCCTCCATCTTACAGCTGAAGAGCTTGTCGAAGACGTCATATCTTTTGACCCGGGCATGAGCTTGGAAACCAGTTTTAGCTCTTGGAACATCTCATATGCTCTGTGTTGCTCAAAACTCTTTTGGAGCCCTGGTTCTAAACTGTAAAGCATGCCGCACTAAACAAGGAAGTAATCATCGTAGCGAGAATGCCAAGCGTTCGCAACGTCTTGCTCTGCTGGGAGAAGGGGTGGGTCACCTAGTGGTGCATCAAGGACATACAATTTCTTCGAAGCTATGAGGATGATCCTCAAGCCACAGACCCAGTCCGCATAGTTGCTTCCATCATCTTTCAGCTTGGTATTCTCTAGGAACGCGTTGAAATTGAGGGTGACATTCGCGTTGGCCATTGGATCTACAATATAGATTGTAAAGATAATTTTAGACTAGTTCATGATAATTAAGTTCACATAATCAAATTATTTAATGAACTCCCACTTAGATAGACATCTCTCTAGTCATCTAAGTGACACATGATCCATGTCAACTAGCCCGTGTCCGATCATCATGTGAGACGGACTAGTCATCCATGGTGAACATCTCCATGTTGATCATATCTTCTATACGACTCATGTTTGACCTTTCGGTCTTCCGTGTTCCGAGGCCATGTGTGTACATGCTAGGCCGTCAAGTCAATCTAAGTGTTCTGCGTGTGTAAATCTGGCTTACACCCGTTGTATGCGAACGTTAGAGCCTATCACACTCGATCATCACGTGGTGCTTCGAAACAACGATCCTTAGCAACGTTGCACAGTTAGGGTGAATACTTTTCTTGAGATTTTATTGAGAGATCATCTTATTTACTACCGTCGTTCTAAGCAAATAATATGTAAACATGATAAACATCACATGCAATCAATATAGTGACATGATATGGCCAATATCATCTTGCTCCTTTGATCTCCATCTTCGGGGCACCATGATCATCACTGTCATCGGCACGACACCATGATCTCCATCATTGTGTCTTCATGAAGTTGTCTCGCCAACTATTACTTCTTCTACTATGGCTAACGTTTAGCAATAAAGTAAAGTAATTACATGGCATTTATGATTGACACGCAGGTCATACAATAAAATAAGACAACTCTTATGGCTCCTGCCGGTTGTCATACTCATCGACATGCAAGTCGTGAATCCTATTACAAGAACATGGTCAATCTCATACATCACAATGCATCAGATCACATCCTTTGGCAATATCACATCACAGGGCATATGCTGCAAAAACAAGTTAGACATCCTCTAATTTGTAGTTGCAAGTTTTTACGTGGCTGCTATAGGTTACTAGCAAGAACGTTTCTTACCTATGCCAAAACCACAACATGATATGCCAATTGCTATTTACCCTTCATAAGGACCCTTTTCATCGAATCCAATCCGACTAAGGTGGGAGAGACAGACACCCGCTAGCCACCTTATGCAACAAGTGCATGTCAGGCGGTGGAACCAGTCTCACGTAAGCGTACGTGTAAAGTCGGTCCGGGCCGCTTCATCCCACAATACCGCTGAATCAAGATAAGACTAGTAGTAGTAAGCAAAACTAACAAAATCGACGCCCACAACAACTTGTGTTCTACTTGTGCATAGATTCTACGCATAGACCTAGATCATGATGCCACTGAAGGGAGACGTAGTAGTAAATCAAAATTTTCCTACGTGTCACCAAGATCTATCTATGGAGAAACTAGCAATGAGAGGGGAGAGATTGGATCTTCATACCTTTGAAGATCGCTAAGCGGAAGTGTTACAAGAACGCAGTTGGTGGAGTCGTACTCGCAACGATTCAGGTCGCGGTGGATTCCGATCTCAGCGCCGAACAACGGTGCCTCCGCGATCAACACACATACACCCCAGTGACGTCTCCTATGCCTTGATCCAACAAGGAGGAAGGAGAGGTTGAGGGAGAGCTCTGGCAGCATGACGGCGTGGTCACGGTGGAGCTACGTGAACTCCGGCAGGGCTTCGCCAAGCGCTACGGAGAACGAGGAAGACGAAGGGTAGGGCTGCACCGAGAGAGAAAGAAGTCGTGTCTCAAATCAGCCCAAACCCTTGCATATATATCGGAGGAGGGAGAGGGAGGGCTGCCTTGGCCCCTCCTCCAAGGAGGAGAGCTTCGGCCGAAGGTGGGGAGGAGTCCACCTCCCACAAGGGAGGTGGATCTCCTCCTTTTAAATCCTTTTTCCCTTTATCTCTTGATCCCAGCCGCATGGGCCTTTCTAGAAGGTCTTGGCAAGCCCACTAAGGGCTGGCACACCTCCTCTAAGGGCCCACTAAGTCCATTGGTCGTCACACCCCTCCTGGGGGTCCTCCGGCACCCTCCCGGCACTCCCGGTACACTACCGATGAGCCCCAAAACTTTCCGATGACCAAAACTGGACTTCCTACATATCAATCTTTACCTACGGACCATTTCGGAGCTCCTCGTGACGTCCGGGATCTCATCTGGGACTCTGAAAAACTTTTGGTAATCACGTATACCATTTCTCTATAACCCTAGCATCATCGAACCTTAAGTGTGTAGACCCTACGGGTTCGGGAGACATGTAGACATGACCGAGACACCTCTCCGATCAATAACCAACAACGGGATCTGGATTCCCATGTTGTCTCCCACATGCTCCACGATGATCTCATCGGATGAACCACGATGTCGGGGATTCAATCAATCCCGTATACAATTCCCTTTGTCTATCCGTATGATACTTGCCCGAGATTCGATCGTTGGTATCTCTATACCTTGTTCAATCTCGTTACTGGCAAGTCTCTTTACTCGTTCCATAATACATCATCCCGTGACTAACTCCTTAGTCACATTGAGCTCATTATGATGATGTCTTACCGAGTGGGCCCAGAGATACCTCTCCGTCACACGGAGTGACAAATCCCAGTCTCGATTCGTGCCAACCCAATAGACACTTTCGGAGATACCCGTAGTGCACCTTTATAGCCACCCAGTTACGTTGTGACATTTGGCACACCCAAAGCATTCCTACGGTATTCGGGAGTTGCACAATCTCATGGTCTAAGGAAACGATACTTGACATTGAAAAGCTTTAGCAAACGAACTACACGATCTTGTGCTATGCTTAGGATTGGGTCTTGTCCATCACATCATTCTCCTAATGATGTGATCCCGTTATCGACGACATCCAATGTCCATGGTCATGAAACCGTGACCATCTATTGATCAATGAGCTAGTCAACTAGAGGCTCACTAGGGACATGTTGTGGTCTATGTATTCACACATGTATTACGGTTTCCGATTAACACAATTATAGCATGAACAATAGTCAATTATCATGAACTAGGAAATACAATAATAACCATTTTATTATTGCCTCTACGGCATATTTCCAACACAAGGGTGTCTATTTGGTTGGCATGGATCGAGACTAGGATTTTTCACTCCGTAATACAATATCAAAAGAAGCTTGGTTGACATGGATCTTTGGGTGCTCTCAGTAATACAATATCAAAAGAAGCTTGAAAACAATGTGAATAAGGAGTTAGTCATGGGATGTTATATTACAGAATGATTAAAGATACTTGTCGGTAACAAGATTGAACTAGGTATGAAGATACCTACGATTGAAATATGGGCACGTAACATACACACTGGACACAGGAACTACATACGGGATTGACTGAATCCTTGACATCGTGGTTCAATCGATAAAGATCTTCATGGGATATGTAGGAATTAATATGAGCATTCAGGTCCTGCTATTGGTTATTGACTGTAGAGGTGTCTCTGTCACGTCTACATGATTCTCGAACCCGTAGGGTCCGCATGCTTAACATCCGATGATGTTAGATTAGTATTGGGATATGTGCATTCATGACAGAATGTTGTTTGGAGTCCTAGATGAGATCCTGGACATCACGAGGAGCTCCGGAATGATCCAAAGGTAAATATTTATATATGAGAAATCTTATTTTGGCTACCGGAAAAGTTTCGGGTTTTTCTGGTATTGTACTAAGAGGCTTCCATATGGTTCCGGAGACTTCTGGAGGAGTCCGTAAGTCCACCAAGGTTTCAACCACGTCCCACGAGTCATCATGTGTGGAGGGGATGCGCCCTGGCCATACTGGGCGAGGTGCATAAGTCCCTCAAGACCCATGCAACTTGGAAATGTGGAAAGTCCACTTGTGTATAGAAAGGAGGGAATTTTACTCGGAGTCCCACTCCTCCCCCTTGGTGCACCGTGCCTAGGGCTTGGAGATCTGTCCTCCATGCCCCTCCACGAATATATAGAGGAGAGAGGGCACCCCCAAGAGGACACACCAGCCCCTCTGCGCCCCCCTCTCTCCCGTTGGAACATTGCTCCTCTGTTTCTAGTTCCAGGAGCGTGCAGAGAAGCTCTACCGGCACCACTTCACCACTTATCTGCTCTTGCTTGGTGGATCAATAACAAGGAGACATCACCTAGCCGCACTTATATTGAACGTAGAAGTGTCGTCCGTTCTGTGCTCGGTTGGATTGGATTGTGAAGAGTACGGCTACATCAACTGCGTTATATACACTTCTCCTTAATGGTCTATGAGGGTACATAGAAACACTCTATCATTTCATTGATATTTATCTCCATACAAAGATTTTGGGTGTTTGTAGGAAAAATGTTGTTTCCCATGCAACACTCCCCAAACGTGGCATCATGATCTAGGCTTATGTGTAGATGATATGCTTGAGTAGAACACAAAGTAGCTGTGGGCGTTGATGTTCAAATTCCTTACCTCCCCTGTATTATTTTTATTCAGCGGTATTGTGGGATGAAGCGGCTCGCACCAACCTTACTTGTCCTCGCACAAGAGATCGGTTCCGCCGATTGACAGGGAACTTGTTTTGCCTAAAGGTGGCTCGTGGATGTCTGTCTCTCCCACTTTAGTTGAATCGAATTCAACAAAATGGGTCCTTGTATAAGGTTAAAATGAAACTTTATTATCATCACTGTGGCTTTGCGTAGGTAAGAACAGTACTTGCTAGTTGCCCATAACACCCACGTTAAACTTGCAACAACAAAGCAGAGTTCGTCTAACTTGTTTTTGTAGGGTATGTTGTGATGTGATATGTCCAAGACGTTATATGATATGTGTGATGTACGAGATTATCATGTTTTCTAATAGTTACCATGAGTTGGATGTTGATGAGTATGACAATCGGTAGGAGCCATAGAGTTGTCTTTAATTTATTTTATGCCATTGCTTTCATTTATCGCTATGAGTTAAGAATAGTTGTAGAAGTAATAGTTGGCGAGTCAACCACATGACGACAAGATTATGGAGATCATGGTGTCATGCTGGTGACAATGGAGATCATGCTGGTGCTTTGAAGATGGAGATTGAAAGCACAAGATGATTATGGCCATATCATGTCGCTTATTTAATTTGCATGTGATGTTTATCTTTTTATGCATCTTATTTTGCATAGGATGATGGTAGCATTATAAGATGATCCCTTGACTTAATTTCAAGAAAATGTGTTCTCCTTAAGTATGCACCATTGTGAAAGTTCGTCATTTCAAAGCACCTTGTGATTATCTAGTGTGATAGACTCTTCGTTTGCATACAACATGTGCCAGCAAGTTTTGCACATGCAAAATATATACTTGTCTTAAACTTGACGAGCCTAGCATGTACTCCCTCTGTTCTTTTATGTAAGGCGTATAATTTTTGGCTTGGAAACCAAGACATATAATTTTAGAAAATTTAGGACTAAATTACCATGAGCTAATTCGTTGATTAGCGGCAAGTAAATCGTTTAGGCTAGGAAAGAAAGAGATACGAACAATCAGGATTGAGGTACTTTCCCTTTTTTCTCTACAAGAAGAGATACATGCAATCGGGAGAGAGATTCTTTTCATTTTCCGGAGGGTTAAAAAGGAATTACATGGAATAATAAGAAATACACCTTATAGTGTGAAATTTTATCGAAAAACAACTACACCATATATAAAGAAACGGAGGGAGTGTAGACATGGCCTCATAACACAGATATCGAAAGGTTGAACATGAGTCATATAGTAGATATGATCAACATGGAGATGTGCTCTATTGAAACCACACATCTCACATGATGATCAAACATGGTTAGTGGATTTGGATCATGTAATACTTAGACAACATGACGGATGTTGATTTAAGTGGTAGTTCAATAGTAATTTTATTAATTGAACTAATTATAGTTAACATAGTCTAAAGTTGTCTTCACAATTAGGTTGTAGATAAATGCTCGCATTGTAGCTCCCCTAAATTTTAATACATTCCTCAAGAAATGCTAAGTTGAAAGATAGTATAAGCAATTGTGTAGACTGGGTCCGTAATCTGAGGATTGTCCTCATTGCTTCATAGATTGATGCACCACTTGGCGTGCTAACCCCTCTAGCGTTATCTGTGGATGTTATCAACGTCTGGCAGCAACGTTCTGACGATTATTCGATGGTTTAGTGTGCCATGCCTTACAGCTTAGAATCGGGGGTCCAAAGTCACTTACAACACCATGGAGGATATGAGATGTTCCAAGAGCTAAAATTGGTTTTTCTGGCTCATAGCCGTGTTGAGAGGTATAAGACTTCTGACAAGTTCTTTGCCTACAAGATATAGGAGAATAGCTCAATCGGTGAGCATGTGCTCCGAATGTTTGGGTGCTACAATTGCTTCAATCAAGTGGGAGCTAATCTTCCACATAAGATAGTGATTGACAGAGTTCTCCAATCACTACCACCAAGCTAGTGGAGCTTTGTGATGAACTATAACATGCAATATATGGAGAAGATGACCCCTAAGCTATTCGCAATGTTTTATGCCGTGGAGGTAGAAACCAAGAAGCAGCATCAAGTGTTGATGCTTAATAAGACCACTAGTTTCAAGAAGGGCATGGGCAATAAGGGGACTTCAAGGATGGCAAACCAATTGCCGCCCTAGTGAAGAAACCCAATGTTGGACCCAAACCTGAGAGGTAGTACTTCTATTATAAGGGTAACGGTTACTACAAGCGGAACTGACCCAAATACTTGGCAGATAAGAAGGTTGGCAAAGTCAACAGAGGTGTTTTTGATATACATGTTACTGATGTGTGCCTTAATAGTGCTCGTTGTAGCGTCTGGGTATTTGTTGCCAGTTCAATTGGTAATATTGGTAACTCGAAGCAAAAGCTATAGAATAAACAAATACTAGCTAAGGGTGAGGTGCCGATGTGTGTTGAAAGTGTGTCCAAGGTTGATGTGGTCATGATCACACGCTCCCTCTACCTTGAGGATTACTTTTAAACCTAAATAAATGTTATTTGGTGCCTGCGTTAAGAATGAACAATATATGGATCTTGCTTATTGCGAGATGATTATTCACTTAAGTTAGAGAATAATAGTTGTTCTGTTTAGATGAATAATATATTTATGATCATGCACCCAATGTGAATGGTCTATTGAATACTCAATCTTAGTGATACATTTATTCATAATATTGATGCCAAAAGATGAAAAGTTATTAATGATAGTACCACATACTTGTGGCACTACCGCTGAGGTCATATTGGTGTAAAGCGCATGAAGCTCCATGCTGATGGATCATTGGACTCACTCAATTTTGAATTGCTTGAGTCATGCAAACCATGCCTGATGGGAAAGATGACGAAGACCCCGTTTTCCGATATGATGGAGCGGGCAAGTGACTTATAATACACACTGATTTATACGGTCCAATGAGTGTTAAACATGTGTTGGATATCGCTGTTTTCATACCTTCACTTAGAATTTGAGTAAATATGGGTATGTTTACTTAATGAAACACAAGTCTGAAATGTTTGAAAAGTTAAAGCAATTTCAGTGTGAAGTTGAGAATCATTGCAACAAGAAGATCAAGTCTCTATGATCTAATTGTGCTGGAGAATATTTGTGTTATGAGTTTAGTATGCATTTAAGACAATGTGGAAGTGTTTCACTGCTCACACCACATGGAACAACATGGCGTAATATTGTGTCGGAACGTCATAGTCATATCTATTGGATATGGTGCGTTCTATGATGTCTCTTACTGATTTGCGACTATTGTTTTTGGAGTTATGCAGTAGAGACAACTAAATTCACTTTAAAAAGCGCATCATATAATCCGTTGAGATGAAAATATATGAATTATGGCTGGCACGAAACCTAAGATATTGTTTCTTAGAGTTTGGTGTTGCTACACTTATGCGTGATAAACTCGAACCCAAAGCAGAATATTGCATCCTCATAAGATACCCTAGTGCAAGAATTGGGTATACCTTCTATCACATATCCGAAGACAAGTATTTTTTGTTAATAATGGATCCATTCCAAAGAAGGAATTTCTCTCAAAAGAAGTGAGTGGCAGGAAGGTAGAACGTGATAAGGTTATTGATCCTTCACTTGAATTGGAAAGTAGCGCAGCGCAGAAAGGTATTCCTATGATGTGTAGACCAATTGAAGAGGAATCTAATGATCATGATCATGGAACTTCAGATCAAGTCACTACCGAAAATCCTAGGTAGACAAGGACATGTACTGTCCTTGAGTAGTATGATAATTCTATCTTGGAAGTCATGTTGTTAGACAACAATGAGCCTGTGAACTATGAGGAAGCGATGATGGGCCCTGATTCTGACAAAAGGCTAGAAGCCATAATATGAGATATAGAATGCATGTATGAAAACCAAGTATAGACTTTGGTAGACTTGTCCGATAACCTGTAGGCCATTGAGTACAAATGGATATTTAATGAGAAGACATACATTGATCGTAATGTTGCTATCTATAAAGCTCGATTTGTTGCAAAGGGGTTTCTGAAAAGTTCAAGGAGTTGACTACAATGATACTTCTTACCTGTAGCGATGCTAGTTCGTTGGAAGTATGTTTGTAGTTACTGCATTTTTCGATTGTGAAATCTGGCAAATGCATGTCAAAACAACATTTCCTTAACGGTTTCCTTAAGGCAAGATTGTATGTGATACAACCGGAATGTTTTGTTGATCCTAAGGATGTTAAAAGGTATGCAAGCTCTACCAATCCTTCTATGGACTGGTCCATGCATCTCGGAGTTTGAATATATGCTTTGATAACATTATCATAGCTTTTGGGTTTATACTAAGTTTATGAGGAAACTTGTATTTGCAAGAAAGGGAGTGGGAGCTCTATAGCATTTCTGACAAGTGTTGTTTGAAAGGATTTTTTTCAAGGGAAGACATGGGTAAAGCTGCTTACATATTGAGCATCAAGATCAATAAAGATAGATCAAGATGCTTGATAAGACTTCTACAAAGCGCACACCTTGAAAAGATTTTGAATCAGTCCAAAATGGATTAGGAAAAGGAGTTCCTGCCTATATTGTATGATGTGATGTTGAGTAAGACTCAAGGCTCGACCATGGCATAAGAAAGAGAAAGGATGAAGGTTGTCCCCTACGCCTCAGCCGTAAGCTCTATTATGTTTGCCATGATGTGTACCATACCTGATGTGCACCTTGCCATGTGTATGGCAAGGGGGTACACTGGATAACGGTCAAGATTATCCTTAGGTACCTACATAGGACTAGGTAAATGTTTCTCGGTTATGGAGGTGATAAAGAGTTCTTTGTAATGGGTTACGTCGATGCAAGCTTTGACAATGATCCTGATCACTCTGAGTCGCCTACCGGATACATATAATGGAGTTGTCATTTGGAATAGCTCCAAGTGGAGCGTGGTAGAAACATCTACATTATGACATGGAGATTTACAAAGTACACATGGATTTGAATGTTGTAGACCCATTGACTAAAATCTCTCTCGCAAGAAAAATATGATAAAACCCCAGAACTCATTGGGTGTTAATCACTTGGTGATGTGAACTAGATTATTGACTCTAGTGCAAGTGAGAGACTATTGAAAATAATCCCTTGTGGAAATAATAAATTGAATATTCTAATATTTCCTTGTTCATGATGATCATCTATTATCCATGCTACAATTGTACCGATCATAAACTCAGATACATGTGTGGATACATAGACAACATTGTGTCCCTAGTGAGCCTCTACTATACTAGCTCGTTGATCAAAGATGGTTCAGGTTTCCTAACTGTTAAAATGAGTTGTCACTTGATGTCCTCGGGCCATCGAATCATCACTCATTGGCTGATTTGTTGGGTCGCTTTGCGGAAGGATGAACTATGAGGCGATGCTGTAATGAAGAAGGAAAGTTTTGGATATTGGCATGGCCTCCAAGATTTGAAGATAGGATCAGCGTATCTATCCCCGGTTGAAGGTCGATGATGTGTAACCATAGGTATCCGTGGTGTCTATATAAACCAGATGGTCCCGTTCGTAAAGGGCAGGTGAACTCATCTAGGGTTCAACTTGGACGATCTCGAGGTAGATAAACTCTGTAATTCTCATTCACATAATATAATCAAGAAGGACCTAGGGTTTTACCTCCTCCCGAGGGACCGAACCTAGGAAAACACTGTCTCCTTCGTCGCCTGTTACCCATCGACCTAAGCTCCACAGCTCGGGACCCCCTACCCAAGATCTGCCGGTTTTGACATCGACATTGGTGCTCTCATTGAGAGTTCAGTTGTAAGATCGCTAGAAAGGTCAATGGTGCATTTAGTCATCAGTGATCAAATCTCCAGAGGGGACACCTTCGTACCTAGGCAACTCTTCACCTTCAGTAGCATCATGATGCGTGCTAATCTGACTTTCCTTCTGGGCTAGATTCGAAGCTTTGCCCCCGATCAAGGAATCAGGTCCGAGAATCTAGAATTCCCCCTTGTCTCCCGGGTGATCTCACCCCCGCTGGGCTCTTGGTCTCATCCGATGAGCCCAGAAACCTAGAAGCCTTAATTTCGGGTCCCTTGCTCAGTGTCCCTGCCATCGGGGAACCACCTTTGTGTTCGGGCCCAAACTCGGTCCTTGCAGAACACTCGTCCCTCGAGGACACCCCAAAGGCTACCCCCTAAAACCTCTGGGAGATTGGCCCGGATGGCCTCTCGATGTCAAACGAGGCGCTTGACCGGATCTAGTCAATGGAGATTGCGTACGACCTAAACTTGACATATGTTCAGATCGGTCTGATGTCTGGTCATAAGGAATTTAATTACCCACCCACCACCCATTTGGTAGGCAGTGTCGAAGACCTAACTGACAAGCTAGATTACGCCTCCGATGGGGTGGAGGACATGTACGACGAGGTCAGCACACCGACCCCTATCAATACGGGATGATGAACGGTCACCTCCTCTTATGATGTCTACATGGTGGATACACCCGCCGAAAATGACAAAAACACCCCCAAGCAGAACGGTGACAGATTTGAGGAGCCATCAAAGCACCGGAAGAGCGCAAGAGATCCAAGGCGAACAAGCGAAGGGGAGTTATCATGGGCACCGGGGAAAATGATACCCCGGCAGATCCCAATGACCTCGAAGCCCTAGGGCAACCACGGGAGGACCTTGAGAAGCTCGGTGACCCCGAGGACCCCGATGTTTCCGAGGATGACAACTATCCCCCCTTGTCGATGAGGAGGATAGCCTTGAAGACGAAGACTTTAACATCCCCGAGGATCGACAAGATCAGGAACGCTTTAGGCGGCGGCTTATAGACACCGCCCGGAGCCTAAAACCAAAGCAACGACAACTCCAAGTTGAATAGGACACCCTCAACAAGAGGTGGATGGAGTTCTGGCAACTGAAGAAGGGTGCATCATTGAGCGGCCGGACCAAAACAAAAGTCAACGCTTGCTTCCTCAATTCGATGAGAAGGCCCTCGAGCCCACATCTTCTAGATACACTCATCATGAAAAACCGGATCGCCCTCCTCGAGGACGGGACAGAATGGATGATGATCCTGAATATGTACCCACCTTACCCAGAAGGAGAGGGAACGATCCACTATGGTATAGTGATCGGCATGACCTACAGCAAGACTTGAATTATCAGGCAAGTCACACTAGATCCATCTTAGGATCCAGAGAATACTCCCCTACTAGACGGGATGGAGACCGACCTTAGTTCAACAACAACAATAGAGACCCGGAAGGATACCTGTCGCCAGCAGCCAATTTTCGGCACAACATGGCCCGAGTCTACGGCACTGATCACCCACTTTGTTTCACAGACGAGGTTATGCAGCACAGGTTTCCTGAAGGGTTTAGACATGTAAACATCGAACAGTATGACGGGACAACAGATCCAGTCGTGTGGATCAAAGATTTCCTTCTCCATATACGTATGGACAGGGGATACGACCTCCAGGCCATCAAGTACCTACCGCTAAAACTTAAAGGGTCAGCTTGACACTCGTTAAACAGCCTCCCTGAAAACTCCATTAGATGTTGGGAAGATCTTGAGGATGCCTTTCGGTCTAACTTCGAGGGCACTTATGTTCGGCCTCTAGACAATTCCGAAATACGCAACGTCGTCCAAAAGGAAGGCGAATTGGCTAGATAGTTTTGGAACAGGTTCCTAACAAAGAAAAACCAGATTATCGATTGTCTGGACACCGAGGCAATATCCTCTTTTAGGCATAATATCCAGGACGAATGGTTGGCTCGATAGCTCGGCCAGGATAGGTAGAGAACAATGTCCTACCTCACCTCACTCATGTCCCGCTTTTGCATGGGCGAAGACAACTGGCTAGCTCATTGTGGCCATAATCTCAAAAACTTGGGCACATCAGAAACTCAGGACAGAAATGGCAAGCCGCGATGCAACAAGAACAAACACCGCAACATCAACGGGGATGCGGATGATACGGCTGTAAATGCCATCTTCTGCAGCTCAAAACCCGGGCAACGGAAGAAGCCCTCTAAAGGGAATAGGGATGGACCTACTGCGCTGGAAAAAATCATGGAGAGGCCCTGCCAGATCCATGGTACCCCACACAAGCCCGCCACCCAGACCAACCGTAACTGTTTGGTACTTCGACATATGCCGACAAACTGGCAGCCGAGGAGTAGAGCAAAGGCACACACAGCAAAGATGACGAGGAGCTCCGCGGCTCGAACAACGAAGGACAAAAGCAGTTCCCTCTAGACGTAAAAACTTTGAACATGATACACGTGACACACATACAAAATAGGGAGAGGAAACGAACCCTTCGGGAGGTCTATGTCTTAGAGCATGTAGCCCCGAAATTCAACCCATGGTCGGTTTGCCCGATCACCATCGATCGAAGGGATCATCCGACTAGTATCCATCATGGAGGTTTGGTTGCCCTCATCTTGGATCCCATCATCGAAGGGTATCACATCATAGAGTCCTTATGGGTGGAGGAAGTAGCTTTAATCTAATATACTCAAACATGGTGACAAAGATGGGCGTAGATCCGTCAAGGATCAAACCTAGTAACACTACCTTTAAAGGAGTGATTACACGCTTTGAAGCCCGATGCTCTCACACTGTAACACTGGAGGTTGTTTTCGGTTCACCCGATAATTACTGCAGCAAAGACTTAATCTTCGACATCGTACTGTTTCGCAGTAGCTATCACGCATTGCTCGACCGCACAACATTCGCCCACTTCAACATCGTTCCACATTATGCCTATCTGAAGCTCAAGATGCCTGGCCTAAGGGGGTCATAACTGTTAATGGCAACATAGAGTGCTCTCTCAAAACCGAAGAACACATAGCAGCCTTAGCAGCCGACGCCACTACGACAGTGAAGCACCGGGGTCCCAATCAGTCATCAGGGCACGACAGGAGGGCAAGTGACGTCGAGCCCATCTGGATCAGCAAGAGCCGTCTCCCGCTCAACACAAATAGGGACACACTCCCCACAGCACGGCCCGGCTACCCATCAGGTATGTACCTCGAAGATACAATTTCTCTCTTATAATACCATGGGCACCTCTAGGGATCCACTTCCAAGGACTAGATATCCGGCTCAACCGAACTACAATCCAAACGCTTCTTCGGATAGAGGTGGGATACCATCAAGGATCTACTAGGCGTCAAGCTTACACACTCTACAATGGCTTCTCAAGACCCACTTCCTCAAGGTCCGTCCACCAATAGTAATTACCTTTAAAGGGTTCCACCACTCCCTGCTCAAGAGCAAAGGAGTAAGAGTGTAGCAGGTCACAAGGAGGATGTCAAGCCACCCATTGAATGTCGTGAGTAAAACGCTATCCTGTAAAGATTGTTTTATTTTTGCAATAAGAATTACCTGTAACATGCGCCTCAGCATTATGAATTATAAGATTGTTACGTACGTCATCTTTTCAGCACTCTTATGATTACATGGCTTATTTGCCGCTCACCAGCACTGTAAGGTAAAACTGTGACATGCGCGATCGGCTAATAAACTTGGGGCTTGGATATAATTCCTGCCCCAAGCACCACCACGTTACTATGTTTTATGTGTTCGGTGTCTCAGACATTGTGATATATGAATCAGTTCCGAATTATGTCTTGGGTCAATAGTTGGGTTGCCCTGCTCTTATGCTTTCCCCTTTACGTTCCACTAGTTCCGCGAAAAGGGCAAACGGAGAACCAGTGCGATTGTATACCCATCTGGCCTGACGAGGTACCTCAATGGAAAAAGCCAAAAACTGCGTGTCATAATAAGCGAGAACCGGTCTGGGATCGGAGCTTAAGTACCAAACTAAGAATCGACGGAGATTATCCTATGTCATATGAGGGTTTTGTACCTTCCCAAACCTTATGGTACTAGTCTCAAACTTTGGTCAAAAAGACTACCACAAAACAATGGGGATAAGTCACCAGGGAGGGAGTCCTGGTTTAAGGGGTCCTCGAGAGGCCGAATTGTTCCTTATGGCTGGACTGTATGGGCCGCTTGTGGAACATGGATCGATCGAGGGTCCTGTCTCCAAGAAAGGAAGCTTAGGGAATAGTGGCTTGTCCTACACGTTTGGTGACGAAAATAGGCATGTTTATCTCTTCGGCATGTAACCGACCATGTGTAAACCCTAGATACCCCCGGTGTCTATATAAGCTAGAGGGTTTTAGGTTGTAGAGACAAAACAACTCCTCTAGGGTTTAGCTCTTTGGTCTCGAGGTAGATCGACTTTGTAACCTATTCATCATCAATAAAATCAAGCAAGACGTAGGGTATTACCTCCATAGGAGGGCCTGAATCTGGGAAAATCCTTGTCCTCTTCGTCTCTGTTACCATCGATTCTAGTCTCAAAGCTCGGGACCCCCTACCCGAGATCCGCTGGTTTTGACACCAACATTGGTGCTTTCATTGAGAGTTCCGCTGTGAACACCCAAGGAATTGATGTCTCGCCTTGTCAACAACAAAGAGGTCCGCAACATGGACACTTTTGTCCCCGGACAGATCTTCGCCTTTGGCCATGTTGTGCTGCACGTTGACCAGACCGGCCATCTATTCCGTGTCGGAAGCTTCGCCCCTGGTGAAGAGATCAGATTCAGGAACTTAGAGTTCTCCGTGGATCATAGGGTGACTTGTCACTAACCGGGCTCACAGTCTCGCCTACCATACCCGAAGACTCTGATGCTTTAACCTCGAGCTCCCTTTTCGGTCATGCCCATGAGGTTAACTCCGATGATGGCTCAACTTTTAGTCTGGGTCCTGTCACAATCCCAAAGAACTAGATACCTGTTCTTGTCGAACACTCCACTCGTCTGGACACGTCGGGGATCAACCCAGACAACTCCGTGCGGTTTGACCCGATCATGCTCTCGACATTGAATGAGGCCTTAGATCGGATCTCGTCGATGAAAATTACTGACGATCTAGACCTTATGTGTGCTCGGATCAGCCACAAGAGGGTTAGGGCGAATTTTTCGACCCACCCACCATCCACTTCATAGCAACAGTCGAAGACTTAACTGACATGTTGGACTATGCCTCTCACGAGGTAGAATACATGGATGAAGAGGACTGTGCTCCAACCCCTGTTAATACCGGGCGATGGGCCGCTACTTCTACATATGACGTCTACATGGTGGACACCCCTACCGCTAGTGGCGAAAAAATGCCTAATAATGATGGCGACAAGTCAGGCGACGCACCGTTAAGGCGCCGGAAACTGCATAAGTGGTCTAAATGAAAAAAAAGGGAAGGAAAGCTATTATCGGCACCAGGGACAGAGGTATACCTGAGGACCGTGGCGATCCCGATATCCCCAAACACCCGTTAGAGGGTTAGGAAAGGCCTGAAGAATAGAGCAACCCCGACGATTTCAAAGATTCCGAGGATGACAACTACCTCCCTCCTGTCAAGGAGGAGGACATCCCGAAAGCTGATGACCTAGACATTCATGATACCTCTGAAGATCAGTAACTGTTCAGACAAAGCCTCATAGCAACGGCCCGCAGTCTGAAAGCGAAGGAACGACAACTCAAAGTCGAACAAGACGACCTCAACGATTGATGGCCGAGAGTCCTCCCAGCTGAGGAGGGATACGATACCGGTCTGTCGAACCAGCCTAAGAGTTATCCATGCAGAAGGCTGCTGCCGCAATTTGACGACGAGCTCACTCACACCCCGTCTCCCGAACATACCCCGTACGACAAGCCGGACCGCCCTCCTCGCGAGCGTGACAGGATGGCTGACAATACCGGTTACAGACCAGCTATGCCCTGAAGATGGGGAAAGGAGCCACTAGAGCCCAATGACAGGTTCGACCTGCGAGACGACCTAGACTAACGAGCAGGCTGCACAAGATCCATCTATGTATTCATAGGCTACTCACCCGATAGACGGATTGGGTACAGACCATCGCTCGACCGAAGCAATAATAGAGACCAGGAATGCAACCGAGCTAGAACAGATGCTGAGTATAGGCGTGATATAGCTCGAGTTCGAGGCGCCACTAACCCTCTGTGCTTCAGTTCCCAGAGGCGTTTAAACCCGTGAACATTGAATAGTACGATGGGACAACTGATCCAACCGTATGGATTGAGGACTTCCTCCTCCACATCCACATGGCACGAGGAGATGATCTCCATGCCATCAAATATCTCCCGTAAAACTCAAGGGGCCATCTCGACACTGGTTAAGCAGACTCCCCGAAAACTCCATCGGATGCTGGGAACACTTAGAGGATGCATTCAGATCTAATTTCCAGGGCACCTATTTTCGGCCACCAGTTTCCTCCGACTTAAGCAACGTCGTACAAAAGCCCAGAGAGTCTGTGTGAAAATTCTGGAATTGGTTCTTGACCAAGAAGAACCAGATTGTCGACTACCCGGATGGTGAGACAATGGCCTCTTTTAGGCATACAATTCGGGACGAATGGCTGGCTCGCCAGCTCGGCCAGGATAAACCTCGGACCATGTCCGCCATTACTTCCGTCAGGATCCACTTTTGCGCGGGTAAAGATAATTGGCTAGCACGACGCAGCCACAACTCCGAAGACCCCGGAACCTGCGAAGTTAGGTATGACAACAGGAAACCCAAGAGTTATAAGAACAAGCGCCGACAAAATAACAATGATGTCGATGATACGACTGTTAACGCTACATTGCCTAACTCTCGGCCTAGGCAGCGGAAGGATCCTCCTAAAGGGCATCACGATGGACCCACTCTGCTAGAAAAGATCATGGAAAGGCGTTGCCAAATCCACGGGACTCAAGAGAAGCCTGCCAATCACACACACCACAATTGTTTGATGTTTAAACAGGTCAGAAGCTCCCGCTAGAGGATCAACGCAAGAGCCCTCGTAGCGAGGATGAGGATGAGCCTCGGGGTCCAATTGGTGGCGGACAAAAGAAGTTCCCTCCAGATATCAAAACAGTAAACATGATATACGCCACCCATATACCCAATAAGGAGAGGAAGCGTGCCCTTCGTGACGTCTACGCCGTAGAGCCTGTAGGTCCGAAGTATAACCCCTGGTCGGCATATCCGATCACCTTTCATCGACGTGATCACCCGACCAGTATCCGTCATGTTGGTTCGGCCGCACTCGTCCTAGATCCCGTCATAGATGGGTACCACCTCACAATGGTGCTAATGGATGGAGGAAGTAGCCTTAACCTGATTTACTCAGACACAATGAAAAAGATAGGCATAGATTGATCAAGGATCAAACCCGAGTAACACTACCTTTAAAGGAGTGTTCCCAGGTGTCGAGGCCAGATGCACGGGCTCCATAACCCTGGAAGTTGTGTTCGGCTCGCCCGATAACTTTCTCAACGAACAATTGATCTTTGATATTGTGCCCTGCCGCCATGGTTATCATGCCCTGCTCGGCCGGACAGCGTTCGCTCGCTTCAACACCGTCCTGCATTATGCATACCTCAAGCTCAAGATGCCCGGCCCCAAGGGGGTCATCACTGTTAACGGCAACATGGAGCGCTCTCTACGAACCGAGGAACATGCGCTGGCCCTGGCGGTTGAATTTAACTACAAAGATTATCGGCAAGCTCTGGTATCTGTCGTAAAGGCACGCAAGATGGAGAAGCAAGCTCGGTTTCAGTCCGAACTCTCGAAGCCCTCCTCTCTCCTTAAATAGGGACTCGCCTCCATCGCACAACCCTAGGACCAGCGAAGTACGTGCCAAGGAGGCACAACTTTTCACTTAAAATTCCATGGGTATTGGTGGGGAAATAAAGGTGGTTGTCCAGCTAGACTGAACCACTACCATTAACGTGTCTTCGGACACAATGCATGTACAATTGAAAGGCGTGCCAATGGCGTAAAGCTCATCCACAATTCGACAACTTCTCAAGACCTTGTTGGCAAGATCCGTTCGCTAGAAAAAACACCTATTAAGGTGCACCAAGACGCAGGAGTACATAAGCAGCTAGGCACACCGAAGACTTAAGGTCACAAATTGAAGACCCCTGGTACAGCCACTCCTGTAGAACTTATTTTTTCTCCACATACCTATAAGCAGCTGCTTTGGCACTCTGAGTAATAAGAGTTGTTGAGGAAAAAATATAGCATCATTATACATGTTTGACTTGTTGTCCTGTTTGGCACATATTTTCCTTTTCTATTTCTTCTCGTGAAACAATATAGTATGTTACAAAGTAACCGGGTAATACACCGGGGCCTCGAGCTTACAAACAAATCACCTTACGTACAGCTTATTATGTGTTCGGCGTCTTGGAATTCACTTTATATGCATTGGTTCTGAACTATGTCTTGGGTCATAGTTGGGTTGCCTGACTCCTGTGCTTGCCCCTTTATGTTCCGCTCATTTGGCTATAAGGGCAAAGGGAGAACCCTTGCGATTGTGTTTTCGGATAGTATGGTCAAGCACCTGACGGGAGAAAGCCGGAAACTGACTATCATAGTCACACCCTGTGTTTGTAGCACATTGGATGTTTGGGTTTATAAAACTTGGAGCCAACTAAAACTTTTTCTATGTGTTTGTGCTTGCTTGCTATGTTGGTTGCTTGCTTGTTGATTGAACCTTATGGCACTACTAGGTTCTATCCCACGCCATCATCATCTTCCTTGATCCAACTCCTTGCCCAATGTTCATGCCATGTGAATAGAGACCAAAACTATTTTTATCAAATTTTGTTTTAACCAAAAATGATTGATTTAATTTAAGTCTCCGACCCCCCCTGAAATGAGGTTTGCACTACAAGTCCTCAAATCAGGTGGACCCTTCTTTCCCAAAGGCTTTATTTCAAACCTACTATATATATGACTTCTCAAAACCACCAATATTATTTTTTAAAGATTATTTTCATATTTTACTTAAAGGCTTTTTCTTAAGGCCAGAAATTGTTTTTCTTAGGGAAAAATTATTTAAATGCTTTAAAAATATTTTAGAAAATTTAGAGAAACTCAGTGGACATATATTTTCCATATATATGGGTTTCAACACAAGGGCATGATCAGATCATAGGCAAAACCCCTCAAATCCATTTCTGTTAAGATCAAACTTTTGGAATGTTTCTATAAGAAATATTCTCAATAAATTCCAGGAAAATTCCAGCAAGTCTACTCTGTCATGGGTGATGATCTTGCAAAGTTTCATACCAATCCAAGTTAGTTTGGTTCATCAAATCAACCCAAGACGATTCCTGTCCAGAATCAAATTTGAGCAACTTGACATTGTGAAGTGTCTCCCCTTGGCCTCAAACTTTGTGGGCATTCTCTAATGGCCAAATAATGGTTATACACTAAGTGGTGCATCAAGGGTTAAAGCCTAGCATCTTTGGATCTACTGAATTCAGTTTCAACCAATTTCTAGGGTTCACCAAATTTCCATTGACAACTTTTTCTCCTTAAGCTCAAATTTGGTGGAGCATCTCATTTTCACCTAGCCTTTGCCCCTGATAAATATCTCTGCTAGGTGGAAACATCTTCTTACCCAAAACACCACCAAACACCTTCTGGTGAGTTGGTAAAACCAACATTTTCACGTCTTATCCTTTTACCCTTGGCCACAGCCTTTTACCACAGCCTCTCCGAGTTACTAGCTACCTTCAGTAACTCTCCCTAGCCAAAGCTCCATAGGTAAGTGGGGAAAAATCCCCATTTTCACCCCTGGACAACCCCATTTCTACTTTTTCTCCTAGTCTTCCTTCTCTCCTAAGGCCTTCCACAGCATCCAATGACCTATTCCACTTTGTTATCCCCCTAGATCCTCTAGGCATGAGTGGCCACGCAGAAGACGCTGTTGGCATGCCGTGGCATGCCAAACGCGCGCTCTGGAGCGTGCTACAGTGTCGACAGGCACTGTAGCCGCTGGCCACTGCATGGCCCTGACCATCTTGGGCCCTTCCCTCGCGCCAGTCGACGCACCTCGGCGTCCGTGACACGCCAAGAAGCCGGACCCCTCTCTCTCCTCTCTCCTACACCCTCCCACACGCGTGCTCGGTGCCGCCCGATTCGTCCAACCGGGGTGCTCACACCGCGGGCCTCTCTCTCCTCTCTCCTCCTTCCCTCCGGCCTAGACAGACCCCAGAAGCACCCCAGACTCGCCCTCGTCTCCCCTCGTGTCCTCGGGCCTCGACCATGACCTCGCCGGCGCACCGTAGCTCGGTGGACTCGCCCCCTCCTATAAAGAGCCTCCTGAGCCCCTCTCTCCCCTTTGCTCTCTCTCTCTTCTCTCCCTTATGGACCCCCTGCGCATCCCGAAGACCTCCCGTGGCCCCTGCGCTCAGAATCGGGCCGAGGACCACCGCAGAGAGCTCACCATCGATCTCCGGGTACAGAGCCCCTCCGGCCCTCCTTCCACTTCGGCTGCTCCTTTCTCACCACTCTGACTCGATCCCCCCTTGTCCCCGTCCTCTTTGCAGCACGGAGAGGCCCCTGGTGACCCCTCCTGAAGCTGCCTTCACCGCGGGACCTCGTCGCCGGTGACCTGCGCCTCCCCGTCGACCATCTCCGGCACCTCCCGAACGGCAAGAGCCTCCTGAGTCCATCCCTGCTCTTGGATCCCCTCACCGTGCCCTCCATCGCCGTCGGTGAGCACCTCCCCCCTCCTGTCAAGAGGAAGGAGATGACAGGTGGCCCCCATACGTCATCCCGACGTCTCTCTTCCCCTCCCTCTCTCTCTGAGATACAGGGGCCCGCGAGTCAGGTTCAAACCTGGCCGCGCGTGTGCCGTAGCTCAGCTGAGCCGGCCTAGCCGGTTATCCCAGTGCGGCTGGGCACTTAGCCCAGGGCACAGTGGCCCTTTTCTTTTTCCTTTTTTATGGATTCCTAAAAATTCCACAGAATAAAATATTTACCTACTTCCAAATTTTCTTCCACCTAAATTCATAAAATAATTCCTAGAATTTAATAGTGCCATTTGTAAAAATATTTGAAAATGTTTTTAGTATTGATTTATTTTTAAACCTATATTTAGGCACCTTTTTGCCTCTGTTATTTTATTTCAAAATTAGTTTTCACAACAAAGCTCTAGTAGAATATTTTTAGTATGACTGTTAGTATTTATCAAAGTAGGTGGACATTTTTGGTAGTGGTTTGAGTGCTCTGTTTTGTGTGTTTACTTATTTTTATCGTTATTTTATCGCGACGATAGATTGCGTTGTTGACAAAGAAGTTGGACCCAAAGACTTCGAAGACCCCGAAAACTTTGTTGAGCCACGAAAGCAACCCTTTGACCATGATAAGAAATCATTTTATTGCATGTCATATAGCACTTTATTTTCATTGTATTTGATCATGTGTTGTGGTGTTCCCCTTTCGGTGGGATGCCTCTAGTACTTTTTCATTGACACTTGCATCATGCATGACCCTACCCCTTATGAGGGTTGTGCGGATGGGAGTAGTTTGGTTGTCAATAGATGCTATGCAAATGGGATGGGACTTATGAATAGTGATGGCACGAAAGGTTATGATTTCAAATACTTTTTGAAAACCTCGGCGGGTGCCACTAATGCCCGAGGGAGATGATGATGAAATGGGTGAGCACTTGAGAAAGAAGTGGTATACCGGAGCAAGTGAGTATGTGTGTTTTCGAAACAGATTGTATTTAAGATTTGTCAACCGTCCCAACCTTACATGCACGACCACGATACCCCTTATGGGACGGGGCTTGTTGATTACTATGGATGGTACTAGCAAGGAGCTCGCATTACTAGTGGCAAGAGTGAAGTGGTCACTCTTGAGACGGGGTCGTCCCATAGAGGAAGGTCATGCGTTGTCTTACAGGCACCGGGCACATCGTTGCGTGCCCTCATGGATGATACGAGTGATGTACGTCATGAGGGATGGCACCAACGAGTGGACTCTTTCTATAGTATCACCATGGGAAAGTCATTGTTCGGGTGCTTACCTCGGGTATGTTATATACCGCGAGTCATGGATGACACAAAAGTTCCCCGAGTCTTGTGGGTAAAGTGTGCAACGTCTAAAGAGTGTAAAACTATTCGAATAGCCGTGTCCATGGTCAAGGACAGTTGGGTGGTGCTGCTTAAACTACGTCCGGATGTTTTTGTGAAACTTGGTGTGAGTATGGATGTGATGGTGACAAGAGGTCACATGAGCTATGTCTGATGACTTAGCGTGAGGAATGAACTAAGTCCGATGACTTAGCATGCACATGAGATGTTCAACCGATACTTATGATGGTATCTACAATTTTCTCACATTAATACCTACTAGTTGTTGATGCATGCTCACTAATTACTTGATCATGACATTTGCATACAAAATCAGCTTTCCGCAAATTTACCTGCTTAGTACTATATCATGCATCATTATTACCTCGTTCCACACTTGGGTTGCTTGCGAGTACATTCAAAGTACTCATTGGCTTGCCACTAGTTATTTAATTGGCCAGGCATGGAAGAACAGGAGTATATTGAAGAGTTTGTTGGAGACGAACATGCGAGCTAGGACGCTTCCTAGTCAGAATGCTTGTAGGTTAAGGCAGATGGCATGGGTTCACGCTTTCGACCAAGATTTCCGCTGCTTGTTCTATTTTAAGTGATTGGCCAGTGTGGCCCTATCTATGTAAGACTAAGACCTTCGTGGTCATTATTTGTGTAAGACGTTAAGTATGGATGTAAGACTCTTGTTATTCAGCTTCTATGTGCTCACTGAGCGTTGATCTCTGGGATCACTGTACACGTGCATTCGGTGATCTCGACTTATGAGTCGGGGTCCCAACACATAGTATGCGAGAGCCGGTCTGTGAATCTGAGCTTAATGTGTTATACTTAAATCCTCGTTAGAGGATATTCTACGTTATGCGAGGGGATTTCTCTCCATGCAAACCATGTGATGCTGGCCTTAGCCGCGGTTCATCCGTACATCACAACACTCACGGGGGTAGTCATCAGCCCCTCGCAGTCCTTTTCATGCCCCTACGGCTAAGTTAAAGAAATAAAGCACTATAGTTTGATTGCCTAGACCGCCGCACTCTACTGCCTTCGGGTTCCGATCACTCGGCTAAGGGGCATAGTGCATTGGCAAAGATACCCCATGTAGTATCTGCATGGGGGCTGAAACCGACGACTCGCATCTTTTAGTTTCAAACGGTCACATAGGATTATAAAGGAATGGGAAACATCAAAGCATGATAGATTATAACATTAAGGCTTTAAAATGTCTTCCGTCACATTTTTATACATGCATTTTATCTTTCGAACACTGTGATGCTATCGCCCAAGCACCTTCCATTACCCCGATGAAGTACAGCTCGGGGCGTCTATGTTCCTTCCCAGGAGGCGGCTGGGCGGTGTCTACCTTCATTGGATCTAGCCCCGACCATTGCACCTTGGCCTTTGTAAGGGTCATCCGTACTCCCTCTATGCAGGAGGAGTGCCTCATAGTGCCGAGGTGGGGCGAAGCGGCGATTAACTTCTGCTCTAGACCAAAGCTGCTTGGCAGTGGCTCACCGGGCCATAGGCGGATGCAGAGGTCCTTAATGGCCGGCTCTGCCATCTGGTGCAGCTCCATCAGCTGCTTTAGTTGCTCCACAAGAAGAGGAGAACGCTTGGGGGCTCCGAACTGTGCCCAGAACAGACGAGCTTCGTCTCCTTCCCTCGAGGTCGGAGGAAGCGCCCGAGGAACGCCACACCTGGGTAAGAAATTTCAGCTTGCTATCCATAAAGACACACTTTAGTAACTATGGCTTACCACCCGTTAGTCCTTCGCTTGGCGGACCTGCTCCTCGAAGAACCGTCTATCCACCCGCTCCTTTTGGAGATCGGCTTTTTAGTTTGGTTGCTTGCTTCTTGACTTCTTGCTCAAGGACCTCGCGCTTATCGCTAGCATCCTTGAGTTCCTACTGGATCTCCTGCACCCGCCCTCATGTTTGTCGCTGGTGGCCCTCAAAGTCGAAAGTGTGATGGTTGCTTGTCCGGCCGTCGCCCTCTCAACCGCCGCCTCGTCCTTGACCTGCCACAGCTCGGCCTTGAGCTTTTCCACCTCCTTCGCCGAGGCTGTTTGATCATCAACACTATGAAAAACTGCATTGGATAGTATTCTAACAAAGGTGTCCAGATGTGGATTCAGACTTACCTTGCGCCTCGACGAATCTTTTGTTAAGAGCATCAAGCTCGTCTTCGAAGCTTTTGAGCTTCCGATTCAGCTCGTCCAGCTCTGCACCATTCACGATCGCTATCGATGGCAAAGCCTGCAACACACAAATATTTGTCAGGTTGCATGAGTTATGTACTACCGAATTGTCGTCAACCCGATCATATGACCGGCCCTCTTAGGGGCTATAGTAAGGTTCTGAACACATACTATGTATATAGTTCGGAATCATGTACACAACTGACCCTAAGCAAGTTTTTTCAAACTCACCTAGGCCTCGAGGGCTGCCATGTATACAATCATAAAAATAAATAACCATTTTTGTCGATAAGAGTGTCGTGTGACTTACTTGAAAGCCCGTTAGGAGACCCTTGAAGGCCTCCTCCAGTCTGTTGTCAACAGACTGAATGCTCTGTAATACCGCACCCATAAGGGTGCGGTGCTCTAGGAGATGGAGGCGGTCGATAAAGCCTCCACCATGACCGGCCACCCATTGGTCGGTGGCACCGATGATGATCGGATAACCCGATCACCAACTAGAGTTTGGATCAGTACCTCCGGAGGCATGGTGCGCGCCGGAGATGCCCTCAGAGGGGATTGGACGGCCGCTCATCCGGCCTCCTCAGTATCTGGGTGGGGTACCTCCCCCCGGTCTTCGGTGACCGAGGTGTTAGCCTCGGTCGTGATGTCGTCTCCCCCACTGCTAGTGCCCGGCTCCATAGGAGCATGCTGGGATGACAGCTCCGTGGTGTCCTTCGGGGCGCCTAGAGTGGCGGGATGCGACGCATTATTGCTCTCCGCTAGTTCGGCGGGTGGGGTCTCCCCGTCCGAGACTTGGTCGGTGGGGAGCACGCGTGGGGGGCTTGAAAGTCGATAAATGCCCACATGTTATTAAACTATGAACTTATTAATGATAACTAAAGGAGACTTTGGATTCTCACCTTCGAGCAAGGGGCTTGCCCCTTAGGGTCCTTCGTGGAACCCTCTCGAAGTCATCGGACTCGGTATCCAAATCCAAACTATCATCGAACAGGATTACCTATGACCGATGCGCCCTCTTTGGGGTAGGAGAGGGTGCCACCTCCACGGCGTCCGATGACGCCACTCTCTTTCTGGCAAGGGGGAATCGCCCTTCCCCTCATATTCATCCTCTTTCTCATGCTCCTCTTGATTCGAGGAGGCATGGGTTTTTCCGGACGCAGCCTCTGGCTGGTCCCTAGTGCGTAGACCTTCTCGGCCTGGTTTCTTCTTCTTCTCTTTCTTCGCAGGCCCCTCGTAAGGCACCTCCACGAGCATCTCTGCTAATAGCTCAGACTTGGGGTCTTCCGGCTGAGGTGTTGGGTTGTCGATGCCCGTAGCTTTGCTCAGCCATTTCTGTGAAGTGATCGGAAAATAAGTTCTAGATCCTCTCTGTGAAGCACAAAGCCGATCAGTCAAAATTATACCGTACCTTGGAAGCGGGGCCTTCCGGCGTGCATACCCCGATCTTCCTCTTCGGATGGCCAATCCTCTTGCGACTTGAAAAGCGCCTTCCACAACTTCTCTCGCGTAGTGCAGAAGAGGTGCAGAGCTATGGGCACATCGTCAAGCTGACGAGCTCACAGGGGAGTATCCCAACGCTGGCAGGGGAGGATGCACCGCCGGAGCACATCCTGGACCACGTTGGTCAGCGCAATGTCATTGTCAATCATAGAGCCGATGCGCTATTGCAGGTCGCTCACTTCCCTGTTCGGTCCCCAGCTGAGGCCCTTACGGAGCCGGATCTGAAATCGGCAGGGGCAATCTAGCCTTCCTCCTGTGGCTCACTGATGTAAAACCACTCCATATGCCATACCTTGATGGTGTTGATGGAGGTGCCGGAGGGCCATACAACACGGGTGAGCTTGCTGATGACAGCTTCGCCGTAGTCTGCGTGTTTGCCGCCGACACACTACGGCTTGACGTTGAAACACTTTGAGCCAGAGCCCAAAGAGTGACTTGACCACCTGGAACGCCTCAAGGACGAGGATGAAAGCCGATAGATGCATCAAGGAATTCGGCGGGAGGTCGTGGAAGTCAAGGTCGTAGAAGCTCAGTACTCGGATGAAGTGGGGGATAAAGACCACCCTTTCACCTAGCCTGGGAGTAGGGATCAGTTGGACTACCTCCGGCATGCGGTGAGGGACGTTTGCGGGAAGGTAACCGGCCTTCTTGAGCTCTTAGATGTCCCGGTCGGTGACCGTGGAGGTCTCCTTCTTGCCATTGGAGCCTTCCATGAATGAGCTCGAAGGGGAGGATTGGAAAACCTGGATCTGCGCTTCGGAGACTCGGAGGAGGGATGAAGAAGAGGAGGCAAATGAGAAGGTGTGGTTAGGCCCTGGGTTTTTCTTTCCCTTTTATGTGGCTTATCGCTATTTTGCCTACCTCTGTTGCGCTGTGGATCCCTCCGCTTCCCAAGACGTGCGCGCTATTGCACATGCATGATTAAACATATCCGATGTAAAACGGGGCATGATTTTTGCATTGGTAGATCGTGTTGATTGAAATGGCCTCGAACCGCAAATCGAGTTTTTGCAACTGGCCTAGCTGTCATGGTGGGCCGTGACCTTTCGTTAGAAAGGTCGTTAGGCGACGTTATTTTACCCCTTGACGTTTTGCCTTCAGGGCCAACCTATTCACGGTGTCCGGACATGTCACTATCCGGAAGACTATAACTCGTCGGAAACCGAACTAAGTTCGGCGGGAAGAACTCACCTCGCAATCCGAAGACTCCAACTACATGAAGCGACTAAAGCTAAGACCCTTGGAGTTGGAGGAAAGTTCGAGGGCTACTAAGGGATTCCTGGATTAAGGGGTCCTCGGGAGGCCGTGTTGTTTCTTATGGGCCGCGCTTTATGGGCCGCTTTCCGAACATGGGTCGATCGAAGGCCCTGTCTCCAGGAAAGGAAGCTTCGGGGATCGTGGCTTGTCCTCCATGTTTGGTGTAGTAAATAGGTATGTTTATCTCTTCGGCATGTAATTGACCATGTGTAAACCCTAGGTACCCCCAACGTCTATATAAGCCGGAGGGTTTTCGGTTGTAGATACAGAACAACTCATCTAGAGTTTAGCTCTTTGATGTTGAGGTAGATCAACTTTGTAACCTATTCATCATCAATACAATCAAGCAGGACGTAAGGTATTAACTCCATAGGAGGGTTCGAACCTAGGTAAATCCTTGTTCCTTCGCCTCCTATTACCATCGATTCTAGTCTCACACCTCGGGACCCCCTACCCGAGATCCACCGGTTTTGATACTGACAACCAGTCCCCACATTCAAGTTCTTAAGGCTAAATGAAAGTACTAAAGCCACATAGTCCGATTACCTCATTTCCCTCACTCAGTACCGCCTACAGGCGCCGATACATCAGCTAAGGGTCTAGTATGGAGGTCGAAACACCTCTCGTAGTATCTACATGGGGGGCTGAAGCCGACGAGTGGCAACTTTCACATTCCAACGGCCACGCAGGAGTGAAAATAAGACAAAATAAGATATATTCGGAAGAGCATTAAATTGTCTTCAGGGCACAAGGCAATGCCCTCACTCATACATTACATCTTTGGGGCATTAGATCTCTATAGACCGAGCACCCTCTAATGCGGCACAAAAATAAAGTTTGGGGCGCCTATGTTCCTTCCTAGGAGGCGGGGGCACGGTGGCCATCACAATCGGCCTCACCCTCGGCCAATGCATCAATGTCCTTGCAAATGCCATCCATGCTCCCTCGATACAAATTGATCTCTTCAGGGCTTCTATCTGTGGCACGACATCGCAAAGTTTCCGCAAGAAGCCAAAATAGCTGCTCGGCAATGACTTGGTGGGACACAGCTGGATGCAGAGATCCTTCAAGGCCAACTCGGCCACCCTATGCAGCTCCATCAGCCGATTCATCTGATAGCTGAGAAGGGGATGTGGCTCAGGGGTTTGAAATAGATCCCAGAACAACCTCTGCTTCACACATCCCCGTCTTGGGCCGCAAAGTGCTTTGCCACGTCCGCTGCACTCCTCGGGAGGTTTGTAAAGGCGCCTGGGGACAGCCACAGTCATGTAAGAAAGGGAAACATGTTTCCACCAAAGGCACATTGCAGTAAGTACGGCTTACCATCCACTATCAGCGTGACTTGGCAAAGTTCTTCGAAGAACCGCCTCTCAAGGTGCTCCGATTTGAGATCGAAGGATAGTGTGGATAATTCGGTTGCGTGGTCCATGGCCTTTTGCTCCAAGGCCCTGCACTTAGCACTTGCATCCTCGAGATCCTGTTGCACCTCGACCACTCGAGCCTCACGCTTGCCGCTCTCATGTTTTAACGAGCTTAGCCTTCTGATCGGCGGCATCCTGCTTGGCCTTCCTCAGTTCGGCCTTGAGGTTTTCAACCTCTACACTTGCGGCTACAGGTATAAAGGGAAGCAAAATCAGGAACCAAAGCCGGAATAATCCTCGCTAATGAGAAAAACAATAAAATTAGCAAGTACGTTTCAAACCTACCTTGCATCTCGTCGAACCGTTTATTGAGACGGTCAAGCTCCTTGTCGGAGCTCTTGACATTTCGATTCATCTCGGCCAGTTCAAGGGCGTTGGACGCCCTAGCCGAGGATGAGGCCTACAAAACAACTTATATATAAGCAAGCATCCGAGTTAATTGGTTCTGAACTATTTGCTCATGTTTCTAGTTTGTATGACCCCCGGGCTAGTTTTTTCGAACTCACTCGTAGCTCAGGGGCTGCTATACCTATAAGGAATACATAAGCTTATAATTAAAACTTGGCCCTCTAAACAGAACATGGCTTACCTTGAAACCCTGTCACACCCTGTGATTTGCCTCATGCCTAAGTTATCATGACTCAAAAATCAGGGCCAATTAAAACTTTGTGTGCTTGTTATGCTTGACATGATTGCTGATCCTTGATTGCTTGCTAGTGCTCTATATTCATAAAACCCCTCCTACTCTCAAAACTCTTTTACTTGATCCACACTCTTGTCCAATGATCATGCCATGTGAATAGGACTTAATTATATTTTCACAAGATTTTATTTTGGCCCAAAAGGTTTTATTCAAATTAGGTTTTTCAAAACCCCCCTCATTTGAGGTTTGCACTACAAGTCCCCAAATTGGGTGGATCCTTTTTCCCCCAAATGCTTTATTTGGAACCTACTATATATAACTTCCCAAAACCACACAATATTATTTTAAAAGACTATTTTCATATTATATTTAAAGGCTTTTTCTTAAGGCCAGGAATGGTCTTTTATAGGGAAAAATTATTTAAATGCTTTAAAAATATTTGGGAAAATTTAGGGAAACTCAGTGGACATATATTGTCCATATATAAGAGTTTCAACACATGGTAATGTTCAAAATATTGGACAAATCCCTTCAAAACCATTTCTGCCTATTCCAAGCATTTGAAATATTTCTATAAGAAATATTCTCAAATAAATCCAGGAAAATTCTAGCATGTCACATATGATATATGTGGTCATCTTGCCAAGTTTCATATTAATCCCAATTGTTCTGGTTCACCAAAATATCCTAAAGCCATTCCTGTGCATAGCCAAGTTTGATCAACTTTACATTCTGAACTATCTCCTATTGATCCCAAACTTTGTGGGAATTCTGTATTAACCAAATGATGATGCTACATCAAGTGGTGCATCAAGGGGAATAGGATTGCATGATTAGATCTATAGAAAGCCATTTCTAGGGTTTACCAAGTTTACATTATCAACTTTCTTCAATTGATCTGAAAACTTGTGATCATGACCAAATGGACTTACTATTTACCCCTGGTAAATCTCAAGGTCATAGGATTCCCCTGTCTAGCCCAACCATAGCAAAAACACCTTCAGCCATAAACTTGTGGACAAGCAAAGTGGGCCCAAAAAGATTCCCCTTGCCCCCAACTTTTTACCACAGCATATTATATCCCTCTTCTACCTCCAATAACTTTGCCATGACATCTGGTAAATTATTTGTGGGGTAACTCCCTCAATCTCCCTCTCTTTTACCGCAGCAAGACCTCTTCATTGCCCTCTCCCATTATGCTGTTCCTAAAATGCCCCCAAACCTTTCCAAAGCATCCCATGCATCAATCCAAACCCAAATATGGCAGGCTCATGTGGAAAATATAAGCAGTTCATATAAACCTGCATTATGGCAGCAATAGTGCCTTTGTACTACAAGTACTCTACAGAATCATTTTCTTGAGCTGCAAATTGGTGGGAGTGTAGTCCTCCCATATCTAGGGCCACTAGACATAATTGTCTCTATAGTGCCCTAGAGTAAAAACCCTCTACATCACGCCCAAGTTTGCTGCTACAAACTTACCAGCAGTGAAAACCAGTCTTACCCAACTCCTTTTTCTTTGAAACCCCACTAGTGCTCTCCTACATGCATGCCTTGCAACCCAGACAACTTTGGCTGACCAAAGAGATGCCATGGACAAGGGTTGGCATGGTGACCATGCAGCCAGCATGCAGAAATGGCGCTCTGCCGACAAACATTGTCCTGTAGCTCGCAGCAGACTTCCGCAGGGTACCCCCGTGCGCCAATAGCCTCCTCTTGGCCTCCCACACCTCTCCCTGATGCCAGGATGCCGCCAAGGGAGCTCAGGCACGCGCATGCTCGGTGCCCGAGGGCATCCGAAGCACATCCGAGCTCCCCTCGATGCCCCTCTTGCTTTTACCTCCCCCCGATCCTCTTCTTGTCCTCTCTAGCTCCCTCTCCCTCCCTTGGACCTCCCCAGATGAAGCCCCCTAGCCCCCGTGCCCTCCCCCTTCGCCCACGAACGCCATGGCGCCGCCTCGGCCTTCGGTGACTTCGAGCTGTCCCGCCTCTCTCCTCTCCTCCGAACGGCCTCCGGGCACTCCCAGCGCCACTGCAAACCCCCCTCCCCCCCACCACTCACCATTTCCTCCTCCTCCGCCGCTGCCGTGCCTACCCGACATCGTCGACAGTGTCCCTCCGCCATGGCCCAAACCACGCCCGGGAAGGGCCTCCCCGCGGCTGTGTGACCAGCCAGGCGGGTGCGGTGGGGCATCCCGAGCACCCAGTGGCTGGAGTGCTACCGGAGGTTGCCGGAGCCGCTGGGATAGGCGCCGGCGCGCGCTCGGCCAGGCTTCCTTGCCTCTCCCCTACTCTGGCGGGAGGTGGGAGGAGGACCTAACGACCGAGGCCCGTTTGTAAGCCACACTAGGCTGGGGGGCCCCCGTTTAAGTGGGGACGCTCTCCTCCGGTTGCGCCTCCCTGCCCGGAAGGCATACTCCCCTAGTACGCCTTCGACGTGGCCTCTTCCCCTCCAGGCCGAGCCACCGGGCCGGCCCAGAGGCTATCTTGCGCTCCAAGCGCATTATATCCCATTTCCTTTTGGTAATTTCCTTAGCTCTTTTCTTTTTCCAGAGTATTGTTAAATTCATAATAAAATATTTTCAATCCCAAATTTGGTGATTCAAAATTCTACATACTCCTAAAAATACCACCTATTTAACGGTGACACTTACATAATTTTTCTCCACCCGCTTCTGGCAAGTTCAAATGTAAATTTCAATTTGAACAATTAGAGGCCACATTATAAAATCTTTAGGGCATTCATCATAACTCCAAATGGAGTAAATCAAATCCCTAGGTGTGTATATATCCATGCACTAAGTGGTGAGCATTTTTACTCACACTTATTCTACTATGACAAATATTGGGCCATTTCTTCATACTTATCCACTTTGAAAATCCATGGGAAAATCTTGCCAACTACAAATCCAGTAAAACCACTTCCCACCTGTTTCTAGAATCATGCCCTATTTGTTGGGTCCATCCACTCCTTTTTACAAAAATGTTTTCTGTTCACATCTTAGAGGATCATCAATTCCTCCATTCCTCCATTCCAAAATCATCATTGATTCAACTCTAGGCCAACCATTTTATATATTTTTCTCATGACCAAAGAGGTCTAAGAAAAAAATATTTACTATTTATAGAGCACTCGTATTTTCTGTTTGTTGTGCTGCTTATCGTGGTTGTTTTCGACGATAGTTGGCAAAGTAGACGAAATGCTCGAAGTGGACGAGAAGCGGGTGAAGACCTCGAAGACATTGCTAAGCCAGGCAAGCAGCCCTTTGACCATGTTAAGAAATCTTTTTCATTGCATGACATATAGCACTCTACTTTTGATATACTTGATCATGTGAAGTAGTGACCCCTCCGGTGGGTTGCTTCCGATACTTTTACCATTGACACTTGCATCGTGCATGACCCTACAACCTTACGAGTGTTATGTGGGTGGGTGTAGTTAGGATGCTAATAGATGCTATGCAAGTGGGTTGGGTTTTATGCATGATGATGGAAGGAAAACAATGATTTCAAAGACTTTTCGAAAAACCATTGGGTGCCACTAATGCCCAAGGGAGAAGATGATGAGTTGGGTAACCACTTGAGAAAGAAGTGGCGTACTGGAGCAAGTGAGTATGTGTGTTTTCGAAAATGGATTAGATTTAACATATTTCGACCGTCCCAACCTTACATGCGCAACTACGATACCCCTTATGGGATGGGGCTTTGTTGATTACCTTGGTGGGTACTGGCAAGGAGCCCGCATTACTAGTGGCGGGAGTGGTGTGGTCACTCCCGATACGGGGTCGTACCGGTATGTACGATCATGCACTGTCTTTACAGGCACCGGGCATACCGTTGGTCCCCTCATGGATGGAACGATTAGAGCGAGACTCGTGTGATGTACATCATGAGGGATGGGTACCAATCGAGTGGACTCTTTGCTTAGTATCGCTAGGGTAAAGGCATTGTTCGGGTACTTACCTCAGGTATGTAATATACCGCGAGTCATGCATGGCACGGAAGTTCCCCGAGTCTGGTGGGTAAAGTGTGCAACCTCTGCAGAGTGTAAAACTATTCGAATAGTCATGTCCATGGTCAAGGACAGTGGGGTGGTGCTGCTTAAACTACATCCAGATGTTTTCACAAACATGGTGTGTGTGTGTGTGTCGTGACAAGAATGATACTTGAGTCGAGTCGGATGACTTGGCATGATGATTGGACATGAGATGTTAAGATGGTACATGAGACAAGTCTGAGGACTTGGTGTGATGGTTGAACATGAGACGTTCAACCCCCTGCTTATGATGATGACTGTGACATGTTCTTATGAAAACCTACACATGGTTGATGCATGCTTACTTAAGTTACTAGATCATGTCATTGCACTCAAAACTAGCTTTGTACAAAACTTACCTATTAGTGCTATATCATGCATTGTTGTTGCCTTGTTCCAAACATGGGTTGCTTGCGAATACATTCAAAGTACTCATTGGCTTGCCACTTGTTATTTTATTGGCCGGGCATGAAAGATCAGGTTATGATGAAGACTACTTTGGCGACGAACATGCGATCTAGGACGCTTCCCAGTCAAAATGCCTGTAGGTTAAGGCAGATGGCATGGGTTCACGCTATCGTTGAAGATTCCCGCTGCAAGTTTATGAAGACTTGGCCATACGGGCCATATTTGAGTAAACCGGTATGTAATGGATGTAAGACTCTTGTTATTCAGTTTCTGTGTGTTAAGTGAGCATTGATCTCTGAGATCACAATGCACGTACATTCGATGATCACGACTTATGAGTCAGGGTCCCCACAAACCCGATAGTAGAACACTGAAGGTTTCCTTCAGTCCGCTATCAATTTACATAATACTTTGTAAAACCAAACCCCTAAGGGTGCTTGGGTGCGCTGATCTTTGGCAATGGAGGATTCAGACAAAGCCCCTCCGCTATTATGGCTGGCCACCCGACCATGGTTCGCTCTGTCATGCGCGGCACCAGTGACGGAACTTCCTCTCCATCTCATTGGGGAGGAAAAGTCAACGACGTCAGAGGCACTAAGGCCTCCGGAGTTGACTGTGGAGGGGGACTCGGTGAACTTCAGCCCCCTCTTTGCTTCCCAGTAGGGGATCAACCTCCTGGGGTTCGGCGGTCGAGGTATTATCCTCGGCAAGTGCCTCCTAGTCTTCGGTGGTCGAGGTATGCACCTTAGCCATAACTGTCTCATCCCCGGTGTTTGGTCCAGGAGGGTTCCGACGGTATTACACCTCTACAGCCTCGTCTAAGGTCAGAGGGGGTGTGGTGCGGGACGTTGTCCCACTCTCTCCCAGCTTAGCCAGTGGAGAATCCCCCTTATAAACCTGCTCAGTCGGTAGATCTCTGGCCGGACTGCGACATGGAAGCCACTTGACCGATTAGTAACGGAAGCTCTATGTAAATATACTAGAGACATCCAAACACAGTACCTTTGAGTTGGTGGCTTGACCCTGGGGTTTGATGACCCACAATTATAGGGAATCAATCATAGTCCTTTCAATAAGTACGAGTGTCGAACCCAACAAGGAGCAGAAGGAAATGATAAGCGGTTTTCAGTAGGGTATTCTCTGCAAGCACTGAAATTACCGGTAACAGATAGTTTTGTGATAAGATAATTGGTAACAATTAACAAGTGTAGAAAAATGTGCAGAAAAGGTCGCCCAATCCTTTTGTAGCAAAGGACAGGCCTAGACAAACTCTTATATGAAGAAAAGCGCTCCCAAGGACACATGGGAATTTCCGTCAAGCTAGTTTTCATCATGCTCATTTGATTCGCGTTAGTTACTTTGATAATTCGATATGTACGTGGACTGATGCTTGGGTGATGCCCTTACTTGGCCCCTCCCACTTATGATTAACCTCTCTAAGCATGTTCCTTTATTCTAACAGGCAAAGGTTGTTTCTCAATATAAGCAGTAGGAATAACAAGATCAACATTATAAGTAATAATTTCCTCTTCAACTTCAATAGGTTCAACTACTTTCACTTCAATGGTAGGATGATATTTAAAGCACTTATCCTTAGGGAGATCAACATGAGCAGCAAAAGATTCACAGAAAGAAGCTACTATCTCACAGACAAGTCCATATTTAGTGCTAAATTCACAAAAAGAATCGGTGTCTATGAAAGATTTAACACACTCAAACTTAAGGTTCATACCTGACTCCTTAACTTCGTTGAGTTCCCAATATTTAGAGTTGCATTTAATTATTTCCAATTAATCCCATTTGAAGTCAATATCTTTCTTCATATAGGAACCAACACGAGAAGTATGGAGCACGGATTGATCATTACGAGAAAGCTGAGCATAAAAATTCTGAATAATAATTTCTCTCGAGAGCTCATGATTGGGGCATGAATATAACATTGAATTAAGCCTCCCCCAATCTTGAGCGATTCTTTCTCCTTCACGAGGCCAAAAATTATAAATATAATTCCGATCACGATGAACTAGATGCATAGGATAGAACTTCTCATGAAATTCCATTTTCAATCGGTTGTAGCTCCATGACCCAATATCATCACATAGACTATACCATGTCAATGCCTTCTCCTTCAAAGATAAAGGAAAGACCTTCTTCTTGACGTGATCCTCGAGCAGACCTGCAAGCTTAAATAATCCACAAACTTCATCCACATAAATTAGATGCAAATCAGGATGTAGTGTTCCATCTCCTGCATAAGGATTAGGCAACAGTTTCTCTATCACACTCGAAGGAATTTCATAATAAATATTTTTAGTAGGTTCAGTAGGCTGAGGGTCAACTATTTGTGCTTCTGTTCGAGGTGAAGATACCCCGAACAAACCGCTCAAAGGATTACTTTCCATAGTAACAAGTGACAGTAAATTTCAGCACACTATATAATTTTTTCCTTACTAGATTCCACTTACCAAAGGCGCTTCACTCCCCGGCAACAGCACAAGAAAAGAGTCTTGATGACCCACAAGTATAGGGGATCGGTCGTAGTCCATTCGATAAGTAAGAGTGTTGAACCCAACAAGGAGGAGAAGGAAATGATAAGCGGTTTTCAATAGGATATTCTCTAGAAGCACTAAAATTATCGGTAGCAGATAGTTTTGTGATAAGATAATTGGTAAAGAGTTACAAGTAATAAGTATAGAAAAGGTGCAGCAAAGGTAGCCCAATCCTTTTGTAGCAAAGGACAGGCCTGGACAAACTCTTATATGAAGCAAAGCTTTCCCGAGGACACATGGGAATTTCCGTCAGGCTAGTTTTCATCATGCTCATTTGATTCGTGTTTGTTACTTTGATTATTTGATATGTTGATGGACCGGTGCTTGGGTACTGCCCTTAGTTGGACAAACCTCCCACTTATGATTAACCTCTCTCGCAAGCATCCGCAACTACGAAAGAAGAATTAAGATAAAATTACCCATAGTATGAAACATATGGATCCAAATCAGCCCCTTACGAAGAAACGCATAATCTAGTGTTTAAGCTTCTGTCACTCTAGCAACCCATCATCTACTTATTACTTGCCAATGCCTTCCCCTAGGCCCAAATAATGGTGAACTGTTATGTAGTCAACGTTCACATAACGCCACTAGAGGAGAGACAACATACATCTCATCAAAAGAATACCAAATTCACATGATTACTTATAACAAGACTTATCCCATATCCCCAGGAACAAACGTAACTACTCACAAAGCATGTTCATGTTTATAATCAAAGAAGTATTAATTATCAAAAATGATCTGAACGTATGATATTCCACCAAGTAAACCAACTAGAATCAACTACAAGGAGTAATCAACACTACTAGCAACCCACAGGTACCAATCCGAGGTTCGAGACAAAGATAGGATACAAGAGATGAACTAGAGTTTATAGAGGAGATGGTGCTGATGAAGATGTTAATGGACATTGACCCCCTCTCGATGAGAGGATCGTTGGTGATGACGATGTCTTTGATTTCCCCCTCCGGGAGGGAAGTTTCCCCAGCAGAACAACTCTGCCTGAGCTCTAGATTTTTCTGTCCAAGTTCTGCCTCGAGACGACGGTGCTTCGTCCCGAAAGCTTCCTTATGATTTTTTCTAGGTCAAAACCATGCATATAGTAGAGGATGGGCTTCGGGGACCTGCCAGGTGGGTCACAAGCCCTCTAGGCGCAGCCAGGGACGTGGCCGCTGCTGGTAGGCTTGTCACCTCCTGGTGCCCCCTCTCGTATCTGTTTCACCCAATATTTTTTATATATTCCAAAATAATTCTCTGTAAATTTTCAGGACTCTTGGAGTCTTGTAGAATAGGTCTCCTAGATTTGCTCCTTTTCCAGTCCAGAATTCTAGCTGCCGACATTCTCCCTCTTCATGTAAACCTTGTACGATAAGAGAGAAAAGGCATAAGAATTGTACCATAACATGTAATAACAGCCCATTATGCAATAAATATCAATATAAAAGCATGATGCAAAATGGATGTATCAGGGTTCCATTGGGGAACCCTCTCGATAGCTCCGGAATCCTCACCGGAATCGGGCTATCATCTGGCAGGACCACCTTGGCCCTGCAGGGCTTCTTCGGGGGTGAAGGGAGAAAACTCCTCCTCTGCATCCTCTGGCGCAACGCTCTTCTTTGTCTGGGTAGAGTCGACCTCTCCCCCATCTTCTACATGCTCTTCCTCGTGGGCGGAAGAGGCTTGGGTCTCTCTGGACTTCCTTCTTCTTCTTATCTTTCTTCTTCTTCGCGGGCCTCCTGCTTATTCTTCTTATGGCAGAGGCCTTCACGGTCCTCCTTCTGATTCTTCTTATCTTTCTTCTCCAGTGCCTCATACGGCCGCATGACCAGCATCGCCGTCAGCTAGGGTGACTTGGGGTCCTCGGGCAAGGTGGCTTGGCCATTGATCTTCATGGCTTTCTCCAACCATCCCTACGTAGACAATGGGAAAGAGGATTAGATCCTTGCCGAAGGTTGAAACTTGGAATAAAACAAAAACCCTATCATAGGGGTCGCGACATCTAAGACGATGCCTTGTTCTTTGGCCGGCCATTCCTTCTGGAGTCTGAATAGCACTTTCCAGAACTTCTCATGAGTTGTGCAGAAGAACATGTGCATGATGGCCGGGTCCCTGAGCTTGTAGGACCACATCGGGGTGTCCTAGCGCTGGCATTGTAGGAGGCAGCGGCGGGGCATGTCCTAGACCATGTTGGTCAGCTCGATTTTGGCCTCCACCATTTGCGTGATGCGTTTCTGCAGCGCCTTGACCTCCAAGCCAGAGCCCCAGTCAAGACCTTTGTTGACCCATGAGGTTGACCTTCTAGGGGTTCTGGATCTGAAGTCGACCGGAACCGACCGGTCCGCGTCTTTGGCTCGGTGATGTAGAACCACTCCTTCTGCCAAACCTTCACACTGTCAATGAAGGTGCAATCCAGTCACTTGACCCACGGAAGCTTGCTGGTAACATCCCCTCCGCAGTCGGTGTGTTGGCCGCTGACTGTCGTGGGAACGAACACCTATGGGATCACGAGTGTCCCTTTCGGTTCGGCAGAGGGCAGATTGTGCAAAGAGTTGGTCTAATAAAGAGCACACAGGGATCTTTACCCAGGTTCGGGCCGCACGAATGCACAAAACCCTGCTCCTGCTTGGTGGTATTGAGAGTGTTCTTAGGGTTCTTGCTACAGGGATGCTGCGAGCCACTGCCACGCATGTGCGCTAGTGGGTCCTTGAAAGTGCAAAAGTTGGAAAGTCGAAAAGTCCTCTACCGTATGGCCCTGGGCCTCCTTTTATACTTCGAAGGGGATCCCAACAGTGGCGTACAGTGTCTACACAGGGTGTCTAGAGATACAGTGCTATCATACCTAACACTGACGGAGTAGGACAGGCGCATTTAATGCATCGTCAAGCATCTCTATCCGTTAGTGGGATGGGACGGGAGCCCGTCCCATCGGTGCAGCTTAGCTCCCTCCAACGTCGACGCCGTGACACACGTCCAGGTGGATTGACACCTGCCCTGTGCGTTGGCGGGGTCTTCCGGGGCCTTGCCTTGGCGAGGCCTTGCTTCGTCTGGGGGTTCGATAGCCCTCCCGGCAAGACCTTGCCGGTAGTCTTGATTTTCTTGTGCTAGTATCTGGCAAGTCCTTGTTGGCCCTGGCCGCCAACGCGGCTGCTACTGCCCGTGCACGAGTAAGGGGCACCGGAGAGCCCAAAACTCTAGTGCACAGACAGGAGCCCCCGGGCCTAGGACACACACATCACGAGGCGTTGTTGGGCTATGCCCAATTAGTGCATGGGCACGCATGGCAGGGCCTTGTGGTTGTGGTCATTGCGCCCGCTCCGCTTCCCCAAGACGCCCATTGAATGCGGGACATGGGATATGTGCGCCGTGCAGCCTTCAAATTTTTAATTACAGCGTCAGGTCATTTCCGCCGCGCGCGCCGCATGCATAGCGAGGAGCCAGTAATGGGTGCCCGTGAGTAAAAGTCCCTCGGAAAAGCAGTAACCGCAGCTTCGTGGATTGGAGCGATGGGCCGGTTGTTGTTCGCCCTGTGATCGAGGGCGCCGCTATTGGAGGATGTGGGCTGCGTCCTTTGGACTTGAGGAGAGCCGGCCCTCGCACTTCCCCTATATATAGAGGGGCAGCAGGGGCAATGCTCATGCATCCTTCTTCCATATCTTGCCTTTTTGAGTTCAAACCTCCAGCGTTCGCTCTCCCACGTCTCCATAACCTTCGAGCGGCGCCCGCCCCCAGCCATGAAAAGGGGGCGTGGGCGACCACTGTCCTCAGCTTCAAGAAGAAGTTCTCGTCTATATCATGCCAACACTTCAGCCGCAGAGGCAGTGGGCGTCCCAAGCACGCATGGTGGACGAGGCGTGAGGGGCCGCAGCCGCCGTGGGGGCCGAAGCCAAGCGAGGCGGATTGCCGCTCACCTCCTCCTCCGATGCCATGACTCTCCATTGAGGAGACCCATGCCAAGGGGACAGTGCTGGACATCGTCCTTGAGCTGGTCGGTCCCCTCCGGAGCAATCTACGCCTCCATGCCTATTTTCATTCTTGTGATGCAGGGCGATGAGCCGCCCGTCTTGTGGCTGCGGGTGGCTGGTTGTTACAACAGCGCGACGCGGGTAAACGTCGATTACCCAGTGAACCACGTCATGTTCCTCAGGAGCGGATGGAAGACCTTCTCCCGTGCCCACGACCTCCAAATGGGGCATGTCCTTCGCTTCAAAATGACGTAGGCCAATGTGCTCTCCATCAAGATTTATGGGTGCTTTGGCGTCCGTCTCAGCTGTTGTGAAGAGATATCGAGAAGCGCTGAAAGCCTGTCCTCGGGCACGAGCGATGAGGAGGACAACGGCGAAGAGGACGACGATGAGCCTGGACTTCGAGTGGTCAAGTCCAAGCCCGAGGACTCAAGCTCGGATTGACCGTCGGTCGCACCATCATAGTCAGCCTCATGCCTCTCCCCCTCCTAGCAAGATGTATCATCTTCCAGCTGGGTCTTCCGACAGGCTTGTGGATTTCGGCTTCTGTGGTCCATCCCTCTTTTCAGCCGCGCTACCCTTCTCCTCGGCGCAATGCTAGTCCAGGAGGGACCAAGCTCTTGCCTGCTCATCTGGCAGCCTTGCCCCCCTCTGCATAGTGTTAGTCTAGAGGGGTCAGGCTGGGCTTCTACCGGGGGCCTCTCGCCATCTTTTTCTTCTTGTATACCGCCTCTCCTTTCCATATTTTTCTTCTTGTAATCTCCCCTAGGGGAGAAAGTCAAATAAAGATGTACTTAGGAAAAAGTGATATCTCATGTAAATTTCACTCCATTTTGAATGATTGTTTATTATCTTCCTTGTTAGACCTTTTTATGTACATGGAATTTTCCCTACGCTTCCTTAGAAATATCTAGCCGGCGTGCGGAACCCTATCGCGAGCGCTTCGAGGAACAGGTCCTTAGCAGCCTGCTGGTGGTGCTATTGCCAACAAGATTCCTCAGCATCCTTGGCACAACCGTTCAAGGTGTGGGTCTCGCTCGACACAGAATAAGGGCGCAAGCCTTGTCATTTGAGTCATTGAGCGGACTCGAAACGAAACAAGGAGCACAGGCGTGGCCACTTAAGCTGTTGAGTGGTCCCGAGCATGTTGAGGGCGTAGCCAATCATGGCAAGGTTCCTGTGCATGTAGGCTTTCCATACAGAAGTCGAAGTTGCCCAAGGAAAATAATTTCGCGACAAGGATTCACTTGGGTTTTTTCAACTTATCTTTTTGTTGCCACGCTTCCTCCTGCAAGTTTTTTTGGGACGTCGCTCATAGGTATCCGTACCATCATTCCCCCCGGCAAAGCTACACGCGAGGGGTCCTTTAGTCCTTTGAGAAAAAGAAAGACGAGAAAATATGGATACGGAACCTTGGCGGTCTGTTAGTCCTTGCCGGGATTAAGTGCAATGCAACACCTCAGATAAACATGCACATAAGTAAACATGAGAATCGATCGGGTTTCTAGAACACTTATCTTTATTCAACTACGCACAGGGTCTGAGCGTGGCTTTGTACCAAGGATTACATGCTTCAACGGCAAGTTTGAATATAGGTTCAAAATCGTTCTTCATTTCAAATTCCATATGCTAACCTATTAATAATTGTCAAGGTTAATCTACATAGGTTGCTCTAACATGCATCACAATAGCACCATTGGATTCATTGGATTTTTCTTGTAAATTTTCATATATAAATTATTTTCCTCTGATTTACAGATTAATTTATATGAATTTCTAAAGTTTTAAACAATTTACGGAATTATTTTAAAACTAGAAGATGAAATATGACGTCAGCCTGACGTCACTACGACATCAGCTGGTCGGCTGACCAGGCCACGTCAAACCTGACCAGTGGGAGCCACTGGTTAGTGACCCAGTCACTAATAGGGTTAAATATTACTAATTAGATTAGGTTAGGGCCCACTGGTCAGTGGGCCATTAACTTAATTAAGTTAGTTTTATTATTATTTTTAAACTAATTCAAATTAGAAAGGGGGTGGGCCCCACTTGCCAGTTGACCTGGGGTCAAACCCCGTGGTCAGCGCCGGTTGACTCGCCGGCGTTGAGCCACCGACGACGTCAGGGACGGCGGAGCGGGTCGGATCTTCGCCTCCGGCGACTAAAAGGACGGCAGCGGGCACTAGGAGTGCCCGCGCTCGAGCGCGCATCGATCTAGCCCCAAGCCAGAGGCTAGGGTGGTCGAGATCCACGCCGGCGACGAGCTCAACGGCGATGGTGGCTCGGGCAGGACCGGCTACGACGCTAAAGGGCACGGCATGAAGATCTAGAGGCGGCTACGGGCCCCTGGACGCACCACAAGGACGAGCCCGCGGTCAGGTGCGAGGTGTGGCCACTATGGCCACGGCTACGCCATGACCGGCGATGAGCTCCTCTCGGCTTCAGCGACAGGCGGGGCTAGCGGAGGGGAATGGCGTCGGGGCTAGGGGAAATGATCCAGGGCCTCACCGGAGGGTCTTCTGGCGCCTTGGCGTGGTCAGGGATGCACGGGAGATGGCGAATCGGCGGCATCTTCAGTCCGGTGAGGGAAGAACAGAGGAGAGGAGGGGGAGGAGAGAGCGCGCGAGAGAGAGCGTGCAGGGGAGAGAGGGGAGGAGAAGAGCCACAGCGAGGAGGCCTCGCGCTGGCACTTTCCGAGCCATCCAGGCCAACAGCCAGGCACAGAGGAGGTGGCCGGCGTGTGCCCACGTGCGGCAAGCGCATGCCCCTGTCCTCCTGGCGAGAGGACAGGGATGACTGGCACGGGCCAGATGGGCAAGTTCCCCCTGGGCTTCCTCCTCTTTCTTTTTTTTTCTATTTTTCTATTGCTGACATTTGTTTTGTTTCTTTTTCAGGTACAAATGCTTTGATAAAATATCCCAAATATTTTTTTAATATCAAGTTTGAATATTCCATATTCCAATAAAAAGTTTCAAGATATTTTGAAATATAAAGTATTGATAATGCTTTATTTGGCATTTTCAAAGGCTTTATTATTTATTATTAAATTGCTATAACTGTTCAAATATTTAAAATGGCCCCTTATATATTCATGTCCATATTTATCAGACATAGGGAGTATTTTGTATTGTCATATTTAGTGTGTTGAGTTTTCACAAACTTTTAATTAATTTGATTCCAATGTGAGTTTGGGGTTTCTTTTAATCCCCATTTCATGTTGATGAAAAATTGAAACATGATGCACCCACATGCTATCCTATGACATCTAGCTAGGGATGTGACAACTCACCCCGACTCAAAAGAATCTCGTCCCGAGATTTTGAAGTCATTGGGAAGAGTGCGGGGGTACTCTAGTCGAAGACGATCTTCTCTTTCCGATGTGGCCTCCTTTTCAGAATGGTGTGACCACTGAACCTTGAGAAACTTGATGTTCCGTTGTTGAGTGGTACACTCAGCTTGATCAAGAATACGAATAGGGTATTCCCGATATGTAAGGTTATTTTGGAGATCAAGCGCTTGTGGTGTGGAAGACATCATGAACCTTGGAAAGATGTGGCGGAAGTTCCAATTCGTAGGCAACCTCTCCTCGTTTAGCAAGAATGCGAAAAGGTCCAATGTAAGGAGGAGCCAACTTGCCCTTGATACCGAATCGATGGGTACCCTTCAGAGGCGTAACCCGAAGGTAAGCCTTCTCGTCAACTTCATAGGTCACAGCCTTATGATGGCGATCATATTGGCTCTTTTGATGAGATTGGGTTGTTATCAACTTTTCACGAATAATGCGAACTTGCTCCTCTGCATCCTGGATCATATCCGGGCCAAAGAGTTTCCTCTCTCCGGTTTCTGACCAGTTAAGAGGTGTTTGACACCTTTGTCCATAGAGAACTTCAAAAGGGGCTTTGCCCAAGCTTGATTGATAACTATTGTTATATGCAAATTCGACAAATGGAAGATATTTCTCCCAATTCATACCGAAGGATATAACACAAGCTCGGAGCATGTCTTCGAGAATTTGATTGACTCGCTCAACTTGACCACTTGATTACGGGTGGAAAGCAGTGCTAAAGGATAGATGAGTCCCCATAGCGGTTTGAAAACTTTCCCAAAATCGGGAAGTAAAGATACTTCCACAGTCTAAGTTAATCTCCAACGGAACACCATGAAGAGAGACTATTCAAGAAACATATAACTCCGCTAGCTGACTAGCAGTTATAGTCTCCCGAACAGGAAGAAAATGAGCCACTTTGGAGAGGCGGTCATGACCACAAATATAGCATTATTCCATCTCTTGGTCCTGGGAAATCCGGTAATGAAATCCATACCGCCCTTATCCCATTTCCATTCGGGAATAACTAAAGGCTGAAGGGTGCCAGCAGGCCTTTGATGTTCTGCTTTCATGCGACGACAAACGACGCAATTAGCAACGAACTGGGCAATTTCTCTCTTCATCCTAGTCCACCAGAACCTCTGGCGTAGGTCCTAATACATCTTGGTACTACCTGGATGAATTGTGAGAGGAGAATCATGAGCCTACTTAAGAATCAACTGTCGTCGATGTTGCTTCTTCGGGATCACCAAGCGGTTCTCAAAGAAGACAACACCCCGATCATCTTCCGAGAAGCATCTAACATTACCCTTCTTAATGTTTTTCTTGATCCGAGACATCCCAGCATCATGCTTTTGGGCTTCTAAAATTTGATCCGTAAGAGTAGGTTTCGCCACCAGGTCGGATAGAAATCCATGAGGAACAATGTGGAGGTTTAACTTCCGAAATTCCTTATGGAGAAGTGGTTAACCTTGTTGTAACATCAGGTTGTTACAATAAGACTAATGACTTAGTGCATCAGCCATAACATTGGCTTTCCCCGGGGTGTAAGTTATCCCTAAGTCGTAAGCTGTAATCAGCTCAACCCATCGTATTTGCTTGAGATTCAAATCCGGCGGGGTGAAAATATATTTCAGACTTTGGTGATCAATGTAAATTTCGCAACGATTACCCAGAAGGTACTGTCGCCAGGTTTTCAGTGCATGGACCACAGCTGCAAGCTCAAGATCATGTCTTGGATAATTATCCTCATGTGGACGCAACTGTCGAGATGCGTATGCAATCACATGGCGATCTTGCATGAGAATGCAACCTAATCCTTGTCACGAGGCGTCACAATAGATAACAAAGTCCTTAGAGAAATCTGGTGGCACCAGAACGGGAGCAGAGGTTAGTCATCTTTTCAACTCCTGAAAATGGTGCTCTCATTGTGGAGTCCACTGGAACTTTTTATCTTTCTTGAGGAGTTCAGTCAGAGGTTTTGCAATCTTGGAGAAATTCTCAACAAAGCGGCGACAATAGCTCGCTAAGCCAAGGAAACTCCGAACTTGCTTAACCGATTCAGGTTGAGTCCAATCAAGGATGGCCTGAACTCTCTCGGGATTGACAACAATACCTTTACTAGAGATCACGTGGCCCATATATGTCACTTGTGGCAACCAAAATTCAGACATGGAGAATTTGGCATACAGACGATGCTCTCGAAGTTTCATCAATTCCAGCCTTAGATGCTCGGCATGTTCCTGTTCGTTCTTCGATTAGATGAGTATATCGTCAAGGTAAACCACGATGAATTTATCCAAATACTCCATGAAGATTGAATTCATCAAGCGAGAGAAGGTGGCTGGAGAATTGGTTGAACCGAAGGACATGACGGTATACTCCTATTCGCCAGAATGAGTAACAAAAGCCGTTTTTGGAATATCCCCGTTTCTAATTCTGTTTTGAGGGTATCCCAACCTCAAATCCATTTTGGAAAAGACATAGGATCCAGCGAGTTGATCATACAAATCGTTGATCCTGGGGAGCGGATACTTGTTCTTTATGGTGACCAGATTCACTGGCCGATAATCCACAACCATCCGATCCGATCCATCCTTCTTCTTGACGAAGAAAACGAAACAAGCCCAATGAGAAGAACAAGGACGACTGAAACCTTTCTTGAAAGCCTCATCGAGTTGAATTTTAAGTTCGGTTAGTTCTCAGGGTGCCATCTTATAGGATCTTTTGGCTATTGGGACAGTCCCTGGAATGAGCTCTATTACAAACTCAGCATCTCTGACAGGTAGGATTCCTGGCAGTTCTTCTGGAAAGACATCCGGAAAATCACGGACTACCGGAATATCTTCTAATACTAGAAGAGGGCTAGCATTGAGGGAATAGAGTTGGTGCTTGGCTGTTCGAATGGAGACATTAACTATCTCACCCGATGGATGTGTAAGTTGAACATTCCTAGTATGAGTATCAATCTTAGCATAGTGGGCCTTCATCCAGTCCATGCCTAAGATGATATTGATGTCCGAAGACTTGAGGGCTATCAAACATGCTAGGAATACTAGCCTATCCACCAGAATCTCATTATCATGGCTCACTCTAGAAGTTTGCCACTTTGAACCAGGAGTTTGAACTACTAAAGGAGTAGGCATATCACAAAAAGACATGTTATACAACAGTGCATAACTTTCTAAGATGAAAGAATGAGATGCCCCAGTATCAAATAGAACATATGCTAGATGGCTATTGATGAGGAGCATACCTAGGATAACATCAGGATCCTCAAGGGCTTCCTCAGCAGAAACATAGCTCACTCGTCCACGAGCAGGAGCTGGCTTCACATAGAAAGATTTTCCTGGCTTCCCACGTCCAGCTGGCTTGGCATTGTTCTGAGGCCACTCACGGGAGTAGTGTCCTGGTTCCCCACATTTGTAGCAGACAACGGTGGCACGGGGAGCAACATTGACAGGCGGACCTCCAAATGGCCTGGCTGGAGTGTTGGGCTGAGTTGGGCGAGGCACCTGGAAGGATGGCCTCGCGGTGTATCTTGGCGGCAGAGCTGTGCTAGGCACCCACACCCGACATTTGTTGGAGCCTGAGCCAGATGCGGGGCTGAAGTCATGGTTGTGCTTCCTTGTGGCCTCATAGTGAGTCTGTCCAAACTCGGCATTGATAGCCTTGTTGACGAGAGCCTGGAAGGTTGTGCACTCATGCAGGCGCAGATCTCGACGGAGCTTAGGATTAACTCCCTTGCGGAACCTAGCCTGTTTCTTGGCATCGGTTGAAACTTCCTCCGGAGCATAGCGAGCAAGATTGTCGAACTCACGACGCTAGGCATCCACTCACAGTCTGCCCTGGGCGAAAGCATAAAATTCCTCTCTCTTGTGATCCACCAGCCCTTCCGGGATGTGATGGGTACGGAATGTCGCGCTGAATTCTGCCCAAGTTGGTGCGGGGCCTGCGGGACGCATGGCTTCATAATTTTCCCACCACAGATTAGTGGGTCCTTCCAGAAAGTAGGTAGCAAAGGTCACCTTGTTGGCCTCAGATACATTGGCAGCTCGGATCTTACGGAACATGCTGGTCAGCCAATCATCCGCATCGAGTGGGTCGATCGAATGATGATACTTGGGTGGGCACAGCTTGACGAAGTCACCGAGGGACACACCATCATTGTGAGCATTGCGAGGAGCACACGCTGTGTTCTGCTCAATTCGTTCCAGCAGCCTGTTGGTCTCCCTTTTGTTCCGCTCAGCTTCAAGCATCACTTCTACTAAAGAAGGCGCATGTGGCAGGTTCTCTTGCCTTGGCTGGCTTCCCTCGCCCTGCTCAGGGGCAGGCACGGGGTTATTCCTAGTTCCCACCATACTAGGAAAACAAACCCACAGCTTAGCCATAGAGGACATCAACTCAAAGACATGAGATAAGGTATGTACTGGACAACATGGCATGCAGGGTAAACACCCAAACAACATGGTAATAACAACTGCCATATGAACATTATGATTCATTCACACCATGACATAGTTCAGTACAAGCCCAAGCTGAAATACAAACTACGGAGAGATGACACAACTCATCGGAGGTATTACAAGCTTCTTATACATTATCTATCTACACCTTTGGAGTTCAACTCTCAACTCGAGTCATATCCTACAAGACACGCAGGACTGTGGTGATACGATTACTACCATACTAGTACTAACATCCACGTACTCAAGCATCATCGTTGTCGGGACCCCGATCCTAAGTCATATGAATCCAGACTGTAACATATCACATCACTTTGCGGCCTCACACATGGTAAGTTCCATGACTGTAGCCTTACCTTAGTCGGGACCGTTTGGGTCTTTTGGCTCACGTATGTGAACATGTCACTAGCAGTCCAACGACAGAGAACCCGGGCTGACATGACTAGTCATAGAACCCAAGTGGCACATCCATACGGAAACAGGCATACGTAACGCAGCAATGTAGGTGTCGGCCTCAAGCGTGTGTAGACGAGTCATAGCAAGCTACAAGGACTCCATTATGCCGTGAGACAGAAATGCCATCACTGCACGTAGACGAGTTGTAGCAGGCTACAGGCACTCCATTACACTGTGAGACATTTCCCCGAAGGGACAGACACAACAGCAAAGAAGGATACATGTCGGTCAATCAATGTGTCCCGAGCAGTAGCAAGCTACCATGGCTCGGCGGAAGCACAAAGAGGCAGTTTCCCGTAAAGAGTACTACTAAAGGCACACAACTAGGTGTCGAATCCCATACACACCGTTGCACGTCACACGTACGCACGGCATGCCCGATATGCATCGATACAACCATGGCATCACAACATAACCATACAACAACTTTTATTTAAGAGGCTCAGACGAACCTTGCACAATATGTTCTTACAGATAGGGGTCACATAACCCGACACTCAAGTCATACAAACAAGTTCATACCAACCAAGCGGAAGCATAAGTTGTCCGAGTACAGACAGATGAAAGGGTAAAAAGGCCCATGGCCTGACTATCTACAGCCCGCCATAGGGCATAGGTCGTAGTTGGGACACCAGCTATTCGGCATCATCAACATCTAGAAAGAACCCACCTGATGGGTCCTGGGTCTCATCTGCAACATTTATTAAGCAAACATGAGTACAAACGTACTCAGCAAGCCTTTAAAGCAGACCTAGTCTATTCATGCTCATGTATCAACAAGGGGGGTGGGGGAGTTTATGCAGCAATGCGATCTTTGACTCATGGCTATCCTATACTACACAATTTTAACTCTTTGTTTAAATCTTAGATATCGCACACAAGTCCACTAACTCCATGACAATACACCACCATGGATTCACTTCCCTCTCCTAGGAGAGTGCCATCCACGATACTCACACTTGATTTGATATTTATGAGTATCCATTTGATTATCGATGAACAACATAAGTTATCCAAGTAGTCCATATCCGAGGACATGACTATTCGAATAGTTTCATACCCTGCAGGGGTGTACTTCTTTACACACGCTCTCGCCACTTATCGCTGTGTGCTCATAAAAACAAGCACCTCGGCAACCTTCAAGCGGAAGCCCAGCGAGGGAGTCGGCCACGACCATCAATCACATAAGACCTCTAGTCCAGGCTATCACCTATTTGTGACTGAACCCACACGGAAGTCCGACCGAAGTTTTTGCTACGGCCCCAAATGATGTGCGCAGGGTTCCCAAGCCCACCATTTGGGTGACCCTTGGTACACCGTGCCACTGCCTACCGCGTCGTAACCCACCCCTAGGGTCAACGCTACGCACGACCTCCAGCATGCTATAAACACCAGAAACTACTTGCAACTCCTGGACAAAGGACTAAGTGACTGATAAGTTGAGAGGGTTTAAGTATCCCAATGTGTGGTAGTAACTAGTCTTGGATCACAAACACGGAACTCAGTTCCTAAGAACGGTCCCAATGAGGCAACCCGCTATGTACTCCTACATAGCCTCTCATCGCTACCTTTACCAAATCGGGTTCATCATAAGCTTATCACATCAGAACAACAATGTTTCACTCCAGTCCATCACCCAGATGAATCAGACCTGACACAACTCTAAGCATAGCAAGCATAGCAGGAAAAGTAAGCTAAGCACATCATGGCACAAGCATCTACCAGGTATGCTAGGTTGCAAGTTTTAGCTATTTACTGTGACAATGACAGGTCATGCATAAGAATAGGTTCATCTACCGTGTATGACAGACAAGTGAACGTTTGTCCTAATGCAATAAACAAGAGAAGAAGTGAAAGAGTGGGATGTTATCTGAATGATCAAGGGGGTTGCTTGCCTTGCTGGGTAGCGGGAAGGTTCGCTCCTTCGTTGGAATACTCGGGGGTATCCTCAGAAGTAGGGCCTACAGCAATGCAGACAAATAACAATCAATACATGCAAGTGCAACAATATGATGGATGATCATGACATGGTAGTATGTATGGACGAGCTAATGCAACTAGTGTCCAAGTTAATTCAAGTGAGTTTGAATATAGGTTCAAAATCGTTCTTCATTTCAATTTCCATATTTTAACCTATTAGAAAATGTATATGTTCTTCTACATAGGCTGCTCTAACATGCATGATAATAGCACCATTCGATTCATTGGATTTTTCTGATAATTTTTCATATATAAATTATTTTCATATGATTTATAGATTAATTTATATGAATTTTTAAAGTTTTAAATAATTTCTGGAATTATTTTTAAACTGGAAAAGGATTAATGGCGTCAGCCTAACGTGACCACGACGTGAGCTGGTCGGCTGACTAGGCCAGATCAAACCTGACAGGGTGGGACCTACTGGTCAGTGACCCAGTCACTTAATTAGAGAATTAAAACTAATACTAATTACTTAACCAACACTGGGCCCACTGGTTAGTGATAAATTAGGTTAATTAATTTGGTTAATTAAGTTATTAACCTAAATTTGACTAACAGGGCCCGACACCACTTGCCAATGACCCAGGGGTCAAACCCCTAGTGGTCAAACTGGTTGACTCACCGGCGTTGAGCCGCCGGCGACGTCAGGGACGGTGGAGGGGGTCGGGATTCCTCCTCCGATGACCAAATAGATGGCGGAGGGCACCAAACTGCTCTGCTTGCTCGCGCGCGTCGAGCCCGACACTTCCCAGGGGCTGGGATGGCCGGAGTCGGCATCGGCAATGAGCACGGCGGCTGCCGGAGCTCGGACGAGCACGGGCTCGTCGAACCAGAGCGAGACACGGCCGAAACTAGGCACCTACAAGCACTACATGGCCCCACGAGCTCGATGGTGTCCTCTGATGGACCAACTGGTCACCGGAGCATTGTTGGCGATGAGCTCGTGCGGCAGGTCATTCGAGAGCCGGCGCAATCGGGGCCTACAGGGGGGGAAAAGGCCAGAAAGGAGAGGGGAAAGAGCAGGAACTTCACAGCGGACTTGAAGCCATCGAGAGCTTGCTCGGGGAGGGCTCGGAGAAGGCGATCAATGGCGGCGAAGCTTCGGGTCCTAGGAGGAAGATGGATGGGGGGACGGTGCTTCGGGGCTCCTGGCGATGCGCGGCTCAGCGAGGAGGGAGAAGGCAACGAGGCAGAGTGATTGGAGGGCTCAGAAGCAAGGGGGAGCAGCTAGAACTACGGCGGCGAAGCTAAGTCACCAGCGGCCATGGCAGAGCAGAGGAGGAGGAGAGCAGAGAGGCGAGCGAGGGCGAGAGGGAGAAGGCGATGGGGACGGCTCTCAGAGCTTATCCTCGTGCTGGCGAGGGGAAGCAGGCAGGCAGCTGCCGGCATGGAGGCACGCCCGCACGCGCGCGCTCCGGCCACACGCCCGTCCTCCTGGCCGCCAGGAGGACGACGATGGAGCTGGGCCGGCCCAGGTTCATCCTCCCTTTTCCTTTCTGCTTTATTTTCTTCATTTTCTTTTGTGTTTTCCTATTTTTGACATTTGTTTTACTTTCTTTTCAGGTACATATGCTAATTTAAAATATCCCATATATTTTATATATTGAAGTTTGAATATTTCAAACTTATCTAAAAAGTTTCAGGTTATTTTGGAAACTAAAATAATGATAATGCTTTATTTGATATTTTCAGAAGCTTTATCATTTATTTTTAAATTGCTTTAGTTGTTCAAATATTTAAAATGGCCCCTGTTATAATCATGTCCATATTCATCAGACATAGGGAACATTTTGGTAGGGCATTTTGGATTTGTTGAATTTTCACCAACTTGAATTATTTTGATTCAATGTGAGCTTGGGGTTTCTTTTAATCCCCATTTCATGTTGATGCAAAAATGAAACATGATGCAACACACATGCTGTCCTATGACATCTAGCTAGGGATGTGATAACTCACACCCACTCAAAAGAATCTCGTCCCGAGATTTTGAAGTCGTCGGGAAGAGAGCGGGGTACTCTAGTCAAAGATGATCTTCTCTTTCCCATGTGGCCTCCTTTTCAAAATGATGTGACCACTGAACCTTGAGAAACTTGATGTTCCGATGCCGAGTGGTATGCTCAGCTTGATCGAGAATACGAACAGGGTATTCTCGATATGTAAGGTTATCTTGGAGATCAAGCGCTTCGTGGTCTACCTCGCGGATAGGGTCCGAGAAGCAACGCCTAAGTTGTGAGACGTGGAAGACATCATGAACCTTGGAAAGATACGGCGGAAGTTCCAATTGGTAGGCTATCTCTCCTTGTTTAGCAAGAATGCGAAAAGGTCCAATGTAACAAGGAGCCAACTTGCCCTTGATACTGAATCGATGGGTACCCTTCAGAGGTGTAACCCGAAGGTAAGCCTTCTCGTCAACTTCATAGGTCACTGCCTTATGATGGCGATCATATTGGCTCTTTTGACGATATTGGGCTGTTTTCAACTTTTCACGAATAATGTGAACTTGCTCCTCTGCATCCTGGATCATATCCGGGCCAAAGAGTTGCCTCTCTCCGGTTTTTGACCAGTTAAGATGTGTTCGACACCTTCGTCCATAGAGAACTTCAAAATGGGCTTTGCCCAAGCTTGATTGATAACTATTGTTATATGCAAATTCGGCAAATGGAAGACATTTCTCCCAGTTCATACCGAAAGATATAACACAAGCTAGGAGCATGTCTTCGAGGATTTGATTGACTCGCTCAACTTGACCACTTGATTGCGGGTGGAAAGCAGTGCTAAAGGATAGATGAGTCCCCATAGCGGTTTGAAAACTTTCCTAGAATCGGGAAGTAAAGATACTTCCACGGTCTGAGTTAATCTCTAATGGAACACCATGAAGAGAGACTATTCGAGAAACATATAACTCCGCTAGCTGGCTAGCGGTTATACTCTCCCAAACAGGAAGAAAATGAGCCACTTTGGAAAGGAGGTCAATGACCACAAAGATAGCATTAATCCCTCTCTTAGTCCTAGGAAATCTGGTAATGAAATCCATACTGACCTTATCCCATTTCCATTCAGGAATAGATAAAGGTTCAAGGGTACCAGCAGGCTTTGATGTTCTGCTTTCACACAACGACAAGCGTCGCAATTAGCAACGAACTGGGCAATTTCTCTCTTCATCCTAGTCCACCAGAACCTTTGGCATAGGTCCTGATACATCTTGGTACTACCCGGATGAATTGTGAGTAGAGAATCAAGAGCCTCCATAAGGATCAGCTGTCTTAGGCATGTGCTCTTGGGAACCACCAACCCGTTCTGGAAGAACACAACACCTTCATCGTCCTTGGAGAAATCTTTAGCGTTTCCGCTAGCAATATTCTCCTTGATCCGGGAGATACCCTTATCATATTTCTGGACAACTACTATTTGATCCTTAAGATTATGTTTCGCTACCAAGTTGGATAGGAATCCTTGAGGAACAATGTGGAGGTTTAACTTCCGAAATTCCTCATGGAGAAGTGGTTGACCTTGTTGTAGCATCAGGTTGTTACAATAAGACTTATGACTTAGTGCATCAGCCATAACATTGGCTTTCCCCGGGCTGTAAGTTATCCATAAGTCGCAATCTGTAATCAACTCAACCCACCGTCTTTGCACGAGATTCAAATCCGGCTGGGTGAAAATATATTTCAGACTTTGGTGATCATTGTAAATTGCGCAGCGATTACCCAGAAGGTAATGTTGCCAGGTTTTCAGTTCATGGACCACAGCTACAAGCTCAAGATCATGTGTTGGATAATTATCCTCATGTGGACGCAACTGTCGAGATGCTTATGCAATCACATGATGATCTTGCATGAGAATGCAACCTAATCCTTGTCACGAGGCGTCACAATAGATAAAAAAGTCCTTAGAGAAATCTGGTGGCACCAGAACGGGAGCAGAGGTCAGTCGTCTTTTCAACTCCTGAAAACTGTACTCACATTGTGGAGTCCACTCGAACTTTTTATCTTTATTGAGGAGTTCAGTCAGAGGTTTTGCAACCTTGGAGAAATTCTCGACAAAGCGGCGACAATAGCTCGCTAAGCCAAGGAAACTCCGAACTTGCTTAACCGATTCAGGTTGAGTCCAATCAAGGATGGCCGGAACTCTCTCGGGATTGACAGCAATACCTTTACCAGAGATCACGTGACCTAGATAGGTCACTTCTGGCAACCAAAATTCACACTTGGAGAATTTGGCATACAGACGGTGCTCTCGAAGTTTCATCAATACCGGCCTTAGATGCTCGGCATGTTCCTGTTCGTTCTTCGAGTAGATGAGTATATCATTGAGGTATACCATGCCAAATTTATCCAAATACTCCACGAAGATCGAATTCATCAAGCGAGAGAAGGTGGCTGGCGCATTGGTTAAACCGAAGGACATGACAGTGTACTCGTATTGGCCATAACGAGTAACAAAAGCCGTTTTTGGAATGTCCCCGTTTCTAATTCTGTATTTGATGGTATCCCAACCTCAAATCCTGACGGGGCTCATACCCCGGGGTAGGCCATGGTGACGGGGTCCTCCCCACTCTGCTTCAAAGAAAAACCAAACGGCCGGCTAGATGAGGCCGGCCGGGGACATGCCACACGAGCCATCTCCGGCTGGCGCTTCGCCCGGCCGGCCTAGCGACCGGGCGAGCTCCCGCCCGGCTGGCCAAGCAGCCGGCCGTCCACGAGCTGGGCAGCCCATTGACTTGGGGACGGATATGCCCTGTCCTGTCTCCCTGACCGCAGTACGGCAACACAATGTGACTGATGGGATGTTCGACCCTATGGCCACAGTGGTCGCCGACACGCCGTCCCGCATGGCTACAGTCCCTCCGTCCGGCCCGCTGACCTCAGTGAGCGCGATCGGACGGGGAACAGTTCCAGCACGCCCCCGCCACTCGAGTGCCTGCCCCGGCATGGCTATAGTGCTGCCGGCCGTACCGACGACATCGGCCGGCTGGCGCTAGGCGATGCCTCCCCGGGCAGCCCGTGCCGGGGCAGGTGGGAGAAGGCCAATCGCGGCGCCCGTCGGCGGGTCCCAGCAGGGATGGGACCGCTCGGCCGGCGGGCCCCGCCCGCGATGAGACGATACATGCCGCGGGACCCCCTGGCCCGGCGGAGAGGCTGCCAGTCGGGTCCCTCCACCCTCATACCTAAATCATATTGTAAGAGCCGGGGGGTTGGCCGATAAAACCCCCCGAGGCCCCCATGCAATGGGGCCGGACCCCGGATCGAGAACACACACACAAAGAGCCCCCATACTCTTCCTAGTGGTAGAGGGAGACGAGCCGGCTGCTCCTTTCTTCCTCCTCCGAACATAGCTCCAGGAGCACCTCTGTATACTTATACATCCATCCAACGAATCCAAGCAGGACTAAGGGCATTACCTCCCACGGAGGGCTCCGAACCTGGGTACGTCGCGTGTCTGCACCTTCTCGGACCCAATCCCGCACCCGGAGCCCACCGGCATCCAATGGCCCCAACACCACCGATAAGCCACCCTATGGCATCTGCCGTGAGAAAACAACGACAAATCCATTTTGGAAAAGACAGAGGATCCAGCGAGTTGATCATACAAATCGTTGATCCTGGGGAGTGGATACTTGTTCTTTATGCTGACCAGATTGACTGGCCGATAATCTACAACCATCCGATCCGATCTATCCTTCTTCTTGACGAAGAGGACGGGACAAGCCCAAGGAGAAGAACTAGGTTGGATGAAACCTTTCTTCAAGCCTCATCGAGTTGGATCTTAAGTTCGGCTAGTTCTAGGGGTGCCATCTTATAGGGTCTTCTGGCTATTGGGACAATCCCTGGAATAAGCTCTATCACAAACTCAACATCTCTTACAGGAGGAATTCCTGGCAGTTCTTCTGGAAAGACATCTGGAAAGTCACGGACTACCGGAATATCTTCTAACTCTGGAAGAGGGCTAGCATTGAGGGAATAGAGTTGGCGCTTGTCTGTTCAAGTGGAGACATTAACTATCTCACCCAATGGATGTGTAAGTTGAACATTCCTAGTGTGAGTATCAATCTTAGCATAGTGGGCTTTCATCCAATCCATGCCTAGAATGATATTGATGTCCGAAGACTTGAGGCCTATCAAAGATGCTAGGAAGACAAGCCTATCCACCAGAATCTCATTATCATGGCTCACTCTAGAAGTTTGCCACATTGAACCAGGAGTCTGAACTACTAAAGGAGTAGTCATATCACAAAAAGACATGTTATGCAACTGTGCATAACTTTCTGAGATGAAAGAATGAGATGCCCCAGCATCAAATAGAACAGATGCTGGATGACTATTGACAAGGAGCGTACCTAGGATAACATCAGGATCCTCAATGGCTTCCTCAGCAAAGACATAATTCACACGTCCACGAGCAGGAGCTGGCTTCACATAGAAGGCTTTTCCTAGCTTCCCACGTCCAGCCGGCTTAGCATTAGCCTGAGGACAATCACGAGAGTAGTGTCCTGGTTCTCCACATTTGTAGCAGACCACGATGGCACGGGGAGCAACATTGGCAGGCGGTCCTCCAAATGGCCTGGCTGGAGGGTTGGACTGAGCTGGGCGAGGCGCCTGGAAGGATGGCCTCGCAGTGTATCTTGGTGGCAGAGCTGCGTTGGGCACCCACACCCGGTGTTTGTTGGAGCCTGAGCCAGATGCGGGGCTGAAGTCACAGTTGTGCTTCCTCGTGGCCTCATAGTCAGTCTGTCCATACTCAGCAATGATAGCCTTGTTGACAAGAGCTTGGAAGGTTGTGCACTCATGCAGACGTAGATCTCGACAGAGCTTAGGGTTAAGTCCCTTACGGAACCTAGCCTGCTTCCTAGCATCGGTTGAAACTTCCTCCGGAGCATAGCGAGCAAGATTGCCAAACTCACGGCTATAGGCATCCACTGACAGTTTGCCCTGGGTGAAAGCACAGAATTCCTCTCTCTTGCGATCCATCAGCCCTTCCGGGATGTGATGGGTACGAAATGTTGCACTGAATTCTGCCCAAGTTGGTGCGGGGCCTGCGGGACGCATGGCTTCATAATTTTCCCACCACAGATTGGCGGGTCCTTCTAGAAAGTAGGTTGCAAAGGTCACCTTGTTAGCCTCGGACTCATTGGCAGCCTGGATCTTGCGGAACATGTTGGTCAGCCAGTCATTCGCGTCGAGTGGGTCAACTGAATGATGATACTTAGGTGGGCACAGCCTGATGAAATCACCGAGTGACACACCATCATTGAGATCATTGCGAGGAGCACGCGCTGTGTTTTGCTCAATTCGTTCCAGCAGCCTGTTGGTCTCTCTCTTGTTCCTTTCAGCCTCTAGCATCACTTCTGCCAAAGAAGGCGCATGTCGCAGATCCTCTTGCCTTGGCTGGCTTCCCTCGCCCTGCTCGGGGGCAGGCACTGGGTTATTCCTAGTTGCCACCATCCTGGGAAAACAAACCCACAGCTTAAACATAGAGGACATCAACTCTAAGACATGAGATAAGGAATGTACTGGAAAACATGGCATGCAGGGTAAGCACCCAAACAACATGGTAATAACAACTGCCATATGAACACCATGATTCATACACACCATGACATAGTTCAGTACAAGCCCAAGCTGAAAGCAAACTACAGAGAGATGACACAACTCATCGGAGGTATTACAATCTTCCAATACATTATCTATCTACACCTCCGGAATCCAACTCTCAACCTCAATCATATCCCACAAGACACGCAGGACTGTGGCAATACGACTACTACCATACTAGTACTAACATCCACGTACTCAAGCATCGCCGTAGAATGCCTCATACAGGTTACCCCATGACTCGGGAGCTGAACCTGCGGATCTGGAAACACTCTAGCCTGTGATCCCTAGAAACCGTAACGACACTCATGTGGCCTTGGTCCCCTTGTTGGCGGCAACAACAGTCCTCGAAGAGGGGTGATGCCTCCAACATCAAGACAATCTACGTGTGCTGGCAGACGAGTCCGCGATGGGATCAGCATCTCCAAATCTCCATAGCCTGTCTGCATGACAGGTGCCAATTGCGTCAGGGCTGTCCAAAGATGTGCACGGGTGGCATAAAGCTCCATGCGAAAGGCACGTGCATCACGATCCCTATTCTCCAACATCTAAGCAGTCACCTACAGCCAAGGATCCTCATGGGAATGATCATAGTAGGTTGCGCTAAGATAACCATCCTCTCCTCCCATAGAAGCAGGAACATAACAGAACTCTGTGTTTTGAAACAGACCATGGTGAAACCTCATGATAGTCAGCATGGTGTAGGCGGCCTCCTGAACTGCCATATCTATGGTGACACCTAGTCCATAAGTCTAGTGAAGCAGCTCTGCAGCTCCAGGATATGAAGGATCTATCTTAACAGCACACCGATACTAGCTCTGGTTGAAATCTTGATACTGTTTCTCCACTGTGTACTCTGGGTACCAACGGTAGCTAGCCTCCATCATAACTCTAACCAACATGGCCGTGTGACCCGGTACATCGATGCACCTGGTTAGATGGACCACCTGACGGGAAGGACGCGGGGGCATGTGAAACAGAGAATGATGCAAAGACATTAGAGAACTCTAGCAGAAATTGGATAGCATAACGGTTGTAATTGCTCAAAAAGGATTTTGAGACAACTGCAAAAGATTGGAAAAGCATAACCACTCGACTTTCTAGACTCAATCTCTTCTCCATCTGTTTGTCACACCAACAATACTTGATTACCGACATTCTCTTGCAAACAAGCTAGCTATTAGTCCATGGTTAGTAACTCGCCATCCTAAGCAATAGATGAGAAGCCTAGTTCTTAACCCCATAGAAAAGATGAGAATGACTCATAATAGAATAACTTGGGAAGAGGAGTAAAATAGCCTTACGTTCCCTTCCACAATCAATTCCCCTACTTTCCTATAGTGTTTCTAGACTCAACTTCGACTGGTTTGGCTTGGTAGTCCTACAGTTAGTCAGGCTCTGATACCAAAGTTCTTGTGATAGAGGCGAAGTTGTCCCTGTCTTTCGATGAGATGGTGGCTATCGTTTTGGTGGAGTAGACTTTGACGATCCGACTATGAACGTGTGATGACGCCACACCTTAGCAATCGCTAAACCAACTCCGACAGGTTATTCACCACGGCGGAGCATGATCAACCTGACCACGAGGGTCTGTTTCCTGCACGCAAACGAAGAACAAGCAAGAAACTAAGATTGCAATTTAGATACTGCGAATATAAGAGGAAAGCTTTATTGATGAAGTGGGGTTCTGTGACGCCTTTGTCTGGTCGTGGAACACAAATGAAGAACGCGAAGTTGCAGCTATGGCGAACTTATCATCTAAACAAAAACCCAAACCTAAAACGACGCCCTAAGGGCTGTATATATGGGGGAATAGAGGGGAATTCCATGGCCCCTTGGAGGAGGGGTCCGAAACTGACCCTAACTCAGTTTCCCCATACATACGGACTCTAAAAATAGCCTATAATATGGTATTTCGAAATTACATGGGCCTGGCCCAAAAATAAGGTGGCACAACACCTATATTATCCTAGGGATGAATTTTATAAAGTGGCATCATGCATATTTCGTCCAAGACTTCTTGCTCCCATTATGGTGGCTTCAAAGTGCGAAAATCATCACTGGAAGCTCCATTGTTCTTTCCCGCGCGCGCACCTTCTTCTCCGTGCTTGATGTCGCTCCAATGGTCATCCTTCTTGTCCATGCCAGGTCCTTCATTCACAAGTAAAACAAAAGTATCTAATTTAGGCAGCATCATATGTTCATGAACATTAGAAGGATTTGCAAGAAATGAAAGTAGCTAGTAATTCAATTGATGTGCGCGAGCTCTAGTAATTGGTCCTGTATGTATAGCAGTCGGAGTTGTGGGTGTAGCATTAGTAGGGATGTCCTCATCATGTTGGGACCCCGATCCTAGGTCATATGAATCCAGAATATAACATATCACATCACTTTGCGGCCTCACGCACGGTAAGTTCCACGGCTACAACCTTACCTTAGCCAGGACCGTTTGCGTCTTTTGGCTCACGTATGTGAACATGTCGCTGACAATCAAACGACAGAGAACCCGGGCTGGCATGACTAGTCATAGAACCCAAGTGGCACATCCATACAGAAACAGGCATACGTAACCCAACAATGCAGGTGTCGGCCTCAAGCGTGTGTAGACGAGTCATAGCAAGCTACAAGGACTCCATTACGCCGTGAGACATAAATGCCATCACTGCATGTAGACGAGTCGTAGCAGGCTACAGGGACTCCATTACACTGCGAGACATTTCCCCGGAGGGACAGACACAGCAGCAAAGAAGGATACATGTCGGTCAATCAATGTGTCCGGAGCAGTAACAAGCTACCATGGCTCGGTGGAAGCACAAAGAGGTAATTCCCCGTAAAGAGTACTACTAAAGGCACACAACTAGGTGTCGGATCCCATACATACCCAATATGCATAGATACAACCATGGCATCACAACATAACCATACAACAACTTTTATTTAAGAGGCTCAGACGAGCCTTGCACAATATGTTCTTACAGATAGGGGTCACATGACCCAACACTCAAGTCATACAAACAAGTTCATACAAATCAAGCGGAAGCATAAGCTATCCGAGTACAGAAAGATGAAAGGGTAAAAGGGCACATGGCTTGACTATCTATAGCCCACCACAGGGCATAGGTCGTAGCTGGGACACCAGCTATTTGGCATCGTCGACATCTATAAAGAAACCACCTGATGGGTCCTGGGTCTCATCTGCAACATTTATTAAGCAAACATGAGTACAAATGTACTCAGCAAGTCTTTAAAGAAGACCTAGTCTATTCATGCTCATGTATCAACAAGGGGGGTGGTGGAGTTTATGCAGCAATGCTAGCTTTGACTCATGGCTATCGTATACTACACAATTTTAACTCTTTGTTTAAATCGTAGATATCGCACACGAGTCCACTAACTCCATGACAATACACCACCATGGATTCACTTCCCTCTCCTGGGAGAGTGCCATCCACGATACTCACACTTGTGTTGATATTTTATGGGTATCCATTTGATTATCTATGAATAGCATAATTTCTCCAAGTAGTCCATATCCGAGGACGCGACTATTCGAATAGTTTCATACCCTGCAGGGGTGTACTTCTTCACACACGCTCTCGCCACTTATTGTTGTATGCTCATAAAACCAGGCACCTCGGAAACCTTCAAGCGGAAGCCTAGCGAGGGAGTCGGCCACGACCGTCAATCACATAAGACCACTAGTCTAGGCTACCGCCTATTTGAGACTTAACCCGCATGGAAGTCCGGCTGAAGTTTCCGCTACGGTCATAAACGATGTGCGCAAGGTTCCCAAGCCCACCATTCGGGTCACCCTTGGTACACCGTGCCACTGCCTACCGTGTCGTAACCCACCCTTAGGGTCAGCGCTACGCACGGCCTCCAACATGCTATAAACACCAAAAACTACTTGCAACTCCTGGACTAAGGACTAAGCGAATGATAAGTCAAGAGGATCAATTAAGTATCCCAACGTGTGGTAGTAACTAGTCTTGGATCACAAACATGGAACTCAGTTCCTAAGAATGGTCCCAAAGAGACAACCTGCTATGTACTCCTACATAGCCTCGCATCGCTACCTTTACCAAATCGGGTTCATCATAAGCTTATCACATCAAAACAACAATGTTTCACTCTAGTTCATCACCCAGATGAATCAGACCTGACACAACTCTAAGCATAGCAAGCATAGCAGGCAAAGTAAGCTAAGCACATCATGGCACAAGCATCTACCAGGTATGCTAGGTTGCAAGGTTTAGCTATTTACTGTGACAATGATAGGTTATGCAAAAGAATAGGTTCTTCTACCGTGTATGACAGACTTATTTGCGTTTGTCCTAATGCAATAAACAAGAGCAGGAGCGAGAGAGTGGGATGTTATTGGAATGATCAAGGGGGTTGCTTGCGTTGCTGGGTAGTGGGAAGGTTCTCTCCTTCGATGGAATACTTGGGGGTATCCTCAAAAGCAGGGCCTACTGCAATGCAGATAAATAGCATTCAATACACGCAAGTGCAACAATATGATGCATGATCATGACATGGTAGCATGTATTGATGAGCTAATGCAACTAGTGTCCAAGTTAATTTTAAGTGAGTTTGAATATAGATTCAAAATCGTTCTTCATTTCAAATTCCATATGCTAACCTATTAATAAATGTCAAGGTTCATCTACATAGGTTGCTCTAACATTCATGATAATAGCACCATTGGATTCATTGGATTTTTCTGATAAATTTTCATATATAAATTATTTTCATCTGATTTACAGATTAATTTATATGAATTTGTGAAGTTTTAAACAATTTCTAGACTTATTTTAAAACTGGAAAATGAAATATGACGTGAGTCTGATGTCACTACGACGTTAGCTGGTCGGCTCACCAGGCTAGGTCAAACCTGACCAGTGGGACCCACTAGTCAGTGACCTAGTCAGTAACAGGGTTAAATAATTAGCTAATTACTAATTAGATTAGTTTAGGGCCCACTGGTCAGTGGGCCATTAACTTAATTAAGTTAGTTTAATTATTATTTTTAAACTAATTTTAATTAGAAAGGGGGCGGGCCCCTCTTGCCAGTTGACCTGGGTTCAAACCCCATGGTTAGCGCCGGTTGACTCGCTAATGTTGAGCCGCTGGTGACGTCAGGGACGGCAGAGGGGGTCGGATCTCCTCCTCCAGTGGCCAAAAGGACAGTGAAGGGCAATGGGAGGGCCTGCGCTCGAGCACGCGTCGATCTAGCCCCAAGCCAGAGGCTGGGGTGGTCGAGATCGACGCCGGCGATGAGCTCAGCGGTGGCGGCCGCTCGGGCAGGACCGGCTACGACGCTAAAGGGCACGGCAGGAGGAGCTAGAGGCGGCTACGGGCCCTTGGACGCACCACGAGCATGAGCCTGCGATCAGGTGTGAGCTATGGCCTTTGTGGCCATGGCTACGCCATGACCGGCGGCGAGCTCCTCTCGGCTTCAGCGACAGGTGGGGCTAGCGGAGGGGAATGGCGTCAGGGCTAGGGGAAACGATCCAGGGCCTCCTCGGAGGGTCTTCTGGTGCCTTGGCGTGGTCGGGGACGCACGGGAGACGGTGAATGAGCGGCATCTTCAGTCCGGTGAGGGAAGAACAGAGGAGAGGAGGGGAGTAGAGAGCGCGTGAGATAGAGCGCGCAGGGGAGAGAGGGGAGGAGAAGAGTCCACGACGAGGAGGCCTCGCACTAGCGATCTCCGAGCCCTCTAGGCCAGCAGCCCGGCAGGGAGGAGGTGGTCGGCGTGTGCCCGCACGTGGCAAGCGCACGCCCCTGTCCTCCTGGGGAGAGGACAGGGATGACTGGCACGGGCCAGATGGGCCGGTTCCCTCCTGGGCTTCTTCCTCTTTCTTTTTTCTTTCTGTTTTTCTATTGCTGACATTTTTTTATTTCCTTTTCAGGTACAAATGCTTTGATAAAATATCCCTTTTTTTTAATATCAAGTTTGAATATTCCAAATTCCAATAAAAAGTTTCAGGATATTTTGAAATATAAAGTATTGATAATGCTTTATTTGGCATTTTCAGAGGCTTTATTATTTATTTTTAAATTGCTATAACTGTTCAAATATTTAAAATGGCCCCTGATATATTCATGTCCATATTTATGAGACATAGGGAACATTTTGTATTGTCATATTGAGTTTGTTGAGTTTTCACAAACTTTTAATTAATTTGATTCCAATGTCACCTTGGGGTTTCTTTTAATCCCCATTTCATGTTGATGAAAAATTGAAACATGATGCACACACATGTTGTCCTATGACATCTAGCTAGGGATGTGACAACAAATCTAGAGGAAGAGAGAGGGAAACACATGGCAATTCTTCGATGCGGCTGCCCTCCCTCTCCTCATCTATATATAGGGGGAAGGGAGGAGGAGTGGCGCCCCCTAGATCCAAGCTAGGGGGCGGCGGCTTGGGCAGATGGGGCGCCCCCTAGGGAAACCCTAGGGTGACTTGGCCCCCAAGCCAGGTGGAGGGAACCCTAGAGGGGATGGCACACCTCTGCTGGTTACGTGGGAAAGGGTGAGGGGCGCACAACCCCTTAGTGGGCTGGTTTGCCCCCCTCCCTTTGGCCCATGAGGCCCTCCAACACTTGTCGGGGCCCCCGAAACCCCTTTAGGTACTCCTGGTCATAACCCGGTGCCCCCGGAATGCTTCCGGACTCCAATTACCTTTGTCCTATATATCGATCTTCATCTCCGGACCATTCCAGAGTTCCTCGTCATGTCCGGGATCTCATCAGTGACTCCGAACAACCTTCGGTCACCAACACATATTACTCAATACTACCGAAATGTCACCGAACCTTAAGTGTGCAGTCCCTGCGGGTTCGAGAACTATGTACACATGACCGAGACACCTTTACGGTCAATAACCAATAGAGGAACTTGCATGGCCATATTGGTACCTACATATTCTACGAAGATCTTTATCGATCGAACCTCTATGTCAAGGATTTAGTTAATCCCGTATGATGTTCGCTTTGTTCTTCGGTAAGTTACTTGCCCGAGATTCGATCGTCGGTATCTCTATACCTAGTTCAATCTCGTTAACGGCAAGTCTCTTTACTCGTTCCTTAATACAAGATCCCATGGCTAACTCTTTAGTCACATTGCTTGCAAGGCTTATAGTGATGTTGTATTACCGAGTGGGCCCTGAGATACCTCTCCGTCACATGGAGTTACAAATCCCAGTCTTGATCCATGCCAACCAAACAGACACCCTTGGAGATACCTGTAGAGCACCTTTATAGTCACCCAGTTACGTTGCTACATTTGATACACACAAGGTAATCCTCTGGTGTCAGTGAGTTGCATGATCTTATGGTTAGAGGAACAGATACTTGACATGCAGAAAACTGTAGCAATAAACTAACACGATCATATGCTACATTTATAGTTTGGGTCTTGTCCATCACATCCTTCTCCTAATGATGTGATCCCGTTATTAAATGACATCTCATGTCCATGGCTAGGAAACCTTAACTATCTTTGATCAACGAGCTAGCTATTAGAGGCATACCAGGGACATGGTGTTGTCTATTTATCCACACATGTATCTGAGTTTCCAATCAATACATTTCTAGCATGGATAATAAACGGTTATTATGAACAAGGAAATATGATAATAACCAATTTATTATTGCCTCTAGGGCATATTTCCAATAGTCTCCCACTTGCACTAGAGTCAATAATCTAGCTCACATCGCCATGTGATTTGTTATGAATCTCACCCCCAATGAGTTCTGGGGTTCTATCATGCTTTGCATGTGAAAGAGGTTTTAGTCAATGGGTCTACGACATTCAGATGCGTGTGTCCCTTGCAAATCTATATGTCATACTGTAAACACTGCTACCACGCTCCACTTGGAGCTATCCCAAATGGCTACTCCACTATACATATCCGGATTGCTACTAAGAGTTATACGGATTGTTGTTAAAGCTTGCATCGACGTAACTCTTTACGACGAACTTTTTATCACCTCCATAATCAAGAAACATCTCATAGTCCTCTGGTTACTAAGGATAATTTTGACCGTTGTCCAGTAAACCACTCTTGGATTACTCTAGTACCCCTCGATAGACTTATGGCAAGGCACACATAGGAGCGGTACACAGCAAGACATACTATATAGAGCCTATGGCTAAGGCATAGGGGACGACGTTCGTCCTTTCTCTTTCTTATGCCGTGGTCAAGCTTTGAGTCTCACTCAACTTCACACCTTACAAATCAGGCAAGAACTCTTTCTTAGACTGGTCCATTTTGAACTCTTTCAACATCTTGTCAAGGTATGCACTCATGGAAAGTCTTATCAGATCTCTTGATCTATCTCTATAGATCTCGATACCCAACAACTAAGTAGCTTTATCCAGGTCTTCCTTTGAAAAACTCTTTTCAAACAACGCTTTATGCTTCCCAGAAATTCTACATCATTTCCGATCAACAATATGTCATCCACATATGCTTATCAGAAACTCTATAGTGCTCCCACTCACTTTATTGTAAATACAAGTTTCTCATAAACTTTGCATAGACTCAAAAACTTTGATCACCTCATCAAAGCATACATTCCAACTACGAGATGCTTGCTTCAGTCCATAGAAGGATCACTAAAGCTTGCACACCTTTTAGTATCCTTAGTACTGACAAAACCTTCTGGTTGTATCTCATATAACCTTTCTTCAAGGAAGCAAACGATGTTTTGACATCGTTCTGCCAGATTTCATAATTGAAAAACGTAGCAACTGCTAACATAATTCCATCGGACTTTAGCATCGCTACGAGTGAGAAAGTCTCATCGTAGTCAACTCCGTTAACTTGGCAAAAACTTATTTGCGACAAGTCAAACTTTATAAATGGTGACATTCACCATCATTGTCTGTCTCCATCTTAAAGGTTCATTTGTACTCAACGACCTTCCGTCCAACGAGCAAGTCTACAAAAGTCTATACTTGGTTTTCATACATGGATCATTTCTGAGATTTCATGGCCTCTACCAATTTGTCAGAATCCTGGCCCATCATCGCTTCTCCATAGTTTGTAGGTTCGTCATTGTCCAAGAACATGACCTCTAAGACAGGGTTGTCGTACCACTTAGGAGTAGTACGCATCGTTGTCGACCTACAAGGTTAGATAGTAACTTGATCCGAAGCTTCATGATCATCATCATCAACTTCCTCTTCAACTGACGTAGACTCCACAAAAACATCTTTCTGCGCTGCGCTACTCTCTGGTTGAAACAAAGGTTCAACAACCTCATCAAGTTCTATCTTCCTCCCACTCAATTCTTTCGAGAGAAACTCATTCTCGACAAAGGACCCGTTTTTAGCAACAAACACATTGCCCTTGGATCTGAGATAGAAGGCATACCCAAATGTTTCCTTAGGGTATTGTATGAAGATGCACATTTCTGCTTTGCGTTCGAGCTTATCAGACATAAGCAGCGTATTCCCAAACTCTGAGAAATGACAACTTAGGTTTCTGCCAAATCATATGGTGTCATATCAACGGATTTAGATGGTTCCCTATTCAAAGTGAATGTAGTTGTCTCTAATGCATAACCTCAAAACAATAGTGGCAAAAATGATAAGAGACATCACAGTACGCGGCATATCCAACAAAGCACGACTACGATGTTCGGACACACCATCACACTATGTTGTTCCAGGTGGCGTGAGTTGTGAAACAATTTCCACATTGTCTTAAGTTGTATACCAAACTTGTAACTCAGATATTCACCTCCACGATAATATCATACACATTTTGTCTTCTTGTCACGATGATGTCAAACTTCAGTTTGATTATGTTTGAACTTTTCAAACGATTTAGACTTGTGTTTCATTAAGTAAATATACACTATATCTACTCAAATCATCAGGGAAGGTAAGAAAATAACAATATCCACCACATGCTACAATACTCATTGGACCATATACATCAGTATGTTTTATTTCCAATAAGTCACTTGCATGTTCCATCAAGCCGGAAAACAGGGTTTTAGTCATCTTGCCCATGAGGCTTGGTCAGCATGTCTCAACCGATTCAAAATCGAAAGAGTCCAAAGATCCATCAACATGGAGTTTCTTCATGCGCTTTACACGAATATGACATTTAGCGGCAGTGCCACATGTATGTAGTACTATAATTATTAACTTTGCATCATTTGGCATCAATGCTATGAACATTTGTATTACTACGATCAAGATTCAACAAACCATTCTCATTGGGTGCATGACCATTGAAGGTATTATTCATGTAAACAGAAGAACCATTATTCTCTCAGTTAAATGAATAATTGTATTGCAATAAGCACGATATAATCATGTTCATGCTTAACACGAACACCAAATAACATTTATTTAGGTTTGTCACTAATCCCGAAGGCAGAGAGAGCGTGCGATGTTGATCACATCAACCTTGGAAACATTTCCAACACACATCGTCACCTCACACGTAGCTAGTCTCCGCTTATTCCGTAGCTTTTATTTCGAGTTACTAACATTTAGGAACCGACCCGGTATCCTATACCCAGGTTCTACTAGGAGTACTAGCAAGGTACACATCAATAACATGCATATCAAAATATACTTCTGTCGATGTTGCCAGCCTTCTTATCTACCAAGCATCTAGAGTTGTTCCGCTTCAGCGATCGCTCTCCTCATAATAGAAGCACTTAGTCTCGGGTTTGGGTTAAACTTTGGGTGGCTTCACTTGAGCAGCAACTCTCTTGCCATCCATGAAGTTTCCTTCCTTGCCCTTTCCCTTCTCGAAACTAGTGGTTTTACTAACCATCAACATTTGATGCTCCTTCTTGATTTCTACCTTCGCGGTGTCAAACATCACGAACATCTCGGGGATCATTATTTCCATTCCTAGCATTTTATAGTTCATCACGAAGCTCTAGTAGCTTAGTGATAGTGACTTGGAAAAACTATATCAATCACTTTATTATCTAGAAGATCAACTCCCACTTGATTCAAGCGATTGTAGCACCCAGACAATCTGAGCACATGCTCAACGATTGAGCTATTCTCCTTCATCTTGCAAGCAAAGAATCTTGTTGGAGATCTCTTATCTCACAACATGGGCACGAGCCTGAGATCCCAATTTCAGCTCTTAGAACATCTCATATGTTCCGTGACATTCAAAACGTTTTGGAGCCTCAACTCTAAGCCGTAATGCATGACGCACGGAACTATCAAGTAGTCATCGGAACATGCCTGTCAGATGTTCAAAACATCTACAGACGACGCTAGAGGGGGTAGCGCACCGAGCGGTGCATTAAGGACATAAGCCTTCTGTGTAGCAATGAGGACAATCCTCAGATCACTGACCCAGTCCGCAATATTTCTACCATCATATTTCAACTGTATTTCTCTAGGAACGTATCAATAAAATAGGGGAGCTACAGCGTGAGCTATCTACATCATAATTTGCAAAGACACTTTGACTATGTTCATGATAATGAGTTCAACTAATCATATTACCTAAGAACTCCCACTCAAATTGACATCCCTCCGGTCATTTGAGTGGTACATGATCCGAATTCACCAACTCAAGTCCGATCATCATGTGAGTTGAGGTGGTTTCAATGGAGAACATCATCATGTTGATCATATCTACTATATGACTCACGTTCGACCTTTTGGTCTCTTTTGTTCTAAGGCCATGTCTGTACATGCTAGGCTCGTCAAGTTTAACCCGAGTGTTCTGCATGTGCAACACTAGCTTGCACCAGTTGTATGTGAACATAGAGTCTATCACACCCGATCAGCACGTGGTGTCTTGACACGACGACCTTCCGCAACGGTGCACACTCGGGGAGAAAAGGATTTAACATCACATGCAAATCATAAGTGACATGATATGGCCATGAACTTGTGCTTTTGATCTGCATATAGAAAGCACCGGCATGATCTCCATCGTCACCGGCATAACACCATGATCTCCATCATTGTGTCGCCATCGGGATTTTCATGCCCACCATGCTCATACTACTATTGCTTCCGCTTAGCAATATCATCTCATACATCTCATATATCTCATCATGTAATTGGCCATATCACATCACAACATACCCTGCAAAAACAAGTTAGACGTCCTCTAATTGTTGTTGCAAGTTTTACGTGGCTGCTATGGGTATCTACAGGAACAATTATCACCTACGCAAAAACCACAACGCTGATACATAAGTTGCTTTTAAACCTTCTCAAGGACAGCCTTTGTCGAATCCGATCCAACTAAAGTAGGAGAAATAGACACCCGCCAGCCATGCTTGTGCAACAAAGTTACATGTCAATCGATGGAACCGGTCACTCATAAGCATACGACTAAGGTTGGTCCGGGCCACTTTATCCCACAATACCGCTGAACCAAAACACGACCAAGGGAGGAAGTAATCTAAGCATCAATGTCCACAAACTCCTTTGTGTTCTTCTCGAGATCTCATCTACACATGGACCTCGCTCTGATGCCACTAATGGGGAACGTTGCATGGGAAACAAAAAAATTCCTACACACACGCAAGATCTATCCATAGTGATGGGCATCTACGAGGGGGGGAGTGGATCTACATACCCTTGTAGATCGCTAAGCGGGAAGCGTTAAGAAACGCGGTAGATGTAGTCGAACGTCTTCGTGATCCAAATCGCCGAGCATGCTGCGATCCTATCATGATCCAATCACGATCCGTCCTGCGATCCCATCATGATAAGAGTCGCGATCCAATCACGAATCGTCTCGCGATCTTGATCATGGTCCTTCCGATCTAGCGCCGAACGGACGTCACCTCCGCGTTCAGCACACATACAGCTCGATGACGATCTCCACCTTCTTGATCCAGCAAGAGGGAGCGGAGAGGTAGCTGAATTCTCCGCCAGCACAACAGCGTGGCGGCGGTGGTGGTGGAGTTGTCCAGGCAGGGCTTCGCCAAGCACAACCGAGACGATCTAGTGGAGAACAGATCTAGAGGAAGATAGAGGGCAGCACGTGGCAATTCTTCGGTGCGGCTACCCTCCTTCTCCTCAGCTATATATAGGGGGAAGGGAGGAGGGGTGGAGCCCCCTAGATCCAATCTAGGGGGGCGGCTAGGGCAGATGGGGGTGCCCCCTAGGGAAACCCTAGGGTGACTTGGCCCCCAAGCCAGGTGGAGGGAACCCTAGAGGGGGCGCCCCACCTCTCCTAGTTACGTGGGAAAGGGTGAGGGGGGTGCACAACCCCTTAATGGGCTGGTTTGGCCCCTCCCTGATATAGACGAAGTTGTCCCTGTCTTTCGATGAGATGGTGGCTATCGTTTTTGGTGGAGTAGACTTTGACGATCCGACTACGAACGTGTGATGACGCCGCTCCTTAGCAATCGCTAAACCAACTCCGAGAGGTTATTGACCACGCCGGAGCACGATCAACCTGACCACGAGGGTCTGTTCCCTGCACGCAAACGAAGAACAAGCAAGAAATTAAGATTGCAATCTGGATATTGCGAATATAAGAGGAAAGCTTTATTGATGAAGTGGGGTTCTGTGACGCCTTTGTCTAGTCTTGGAACACAAACGAAGAACGCGAAGTTGCAGCTATGGCGAACTTGTAATCTAAACAAAACCCCAAACCTAAAACGACGCCCTAAGGGCTATATATATGGAGGAACAGAGGGTAATTTTGTGGCCCCTTGGAGGAGGGGTCCGAAACCGACCCTACTCAGTTTCCCCATACATACGGACTATAAAAATAGCCTATAATATGGTATTTCGAAATTACATGGGCCTGGCCCAAAAATAAGGTGGCGCAACACCTATATTAGCCTAGGGACGAATTTTATAAAGTGGCACCATGCATATTTCGTCCAAGGCTTCTTGCTCCCATTATGGTGGCTTCAAAGTGCGAAAATCATCACTGGAAGCTCCATTGTTCTTTCCCGCGCGCGCACCTTCTTCTCTATGCTTGATCCCGCTCCAATGGTCATCCTTCTTGTCCATGTCAGGTCCTTCATTCACAAGTAAAACAAAAGTATCTAATTTAGGTAGCATCATATGTTCATGAACATTAGAAGGATTTGCAAGAAACGAAAGTACCTAGTAATTCAATTGACGTGCGCAAGCTCTAGTAATTGGTCCTGTATGTACAACAATCGGAGTTGTGGGTGTAGCATTATTAGGGATGTCCTCATCACTCCCTTTGGCCCATGAGGCCCCCCAACACTTGCCGGGGCCGCCGAAACCCCTTTCGGTACTCCTGGTCATAACCCGGTACCCCCGGAATGCTTCAGAACTCCGATTACCTTCGTCCTATATATCGATCTTCATATCCGGACCATTTCGAAGTTCCTCCTCATGTCCGTGATCTCATTCGTGTCTCCGAACAACCTTCGGTCACCAATACAAAAAACACAATACTGCCGAAACGTCACCGAACATTAAGTGTGCACACGCTGCGGGTTCGAGAACTATGTAGACATGACCGAGTCACCACTACGGTCAATAACCAATAGCGGGATCTGGATGCCCATATTGGTTCATACATATTCTACGAAGATCTTTATAGGTCGAACCTCTATGTCAAGGATTCAGTTAATCCCATATGATGTTCCCTTTGTTCTTCGGTATGTTACTTGCCCGAGATTCGATCGTCGATATCTCTATACCTAGTTCAATCTTGTTATCAGCAAGTCTCTTTACTTGTTTCGTAATACAAGATCCCATGGCTAACTCTTTAGACACATTGCTTGCAAGGCTTATAGTGATGTTGTATTACCGACTGGGCCTTGAGATACCTCTCCGTCACACTGAGTAACAAATCCTAGTCTTGATCCATGCCAACCCAATAGACACCCTTGGAGATACCTGTAGAGCACCTTTATAGTCACCCAGTTACATTGCGACATTTGACACACACAAGGTACTCCTCCGGTGTCAGTGAGTTGCATGATCTCATGGTCATAGGAACAAATACTTGACATGCAAAAAACTGTAGCAATAAACTGACATGATGATATGCTACATGTATAGTTTGGGTCTTATCTATCACATCATTATCCTAATGATGTGATCCCATTATCAAATGACATCTCATGTCCATGGCTAGGAAACCTTAACCATCTTGTAATGCCCCGGACACACCCGCCGGTAGTCGTTAGTCCTGGCGGGATCTAGACTAGGCGCACATATCAATACTAGTCTTTTCTGCGCACTTTGTCCTCACTCATGCGCACCCGGGACCAACTTCCCGGAGAAGGAATTCCTTATTGATATGAGTAGTCTATAATCCCTAATAAGCCAGGCTATCACATACACCACCACTTAGAGGAATCGACGTCCTCGTCGGGTCACAGGAACGTTCTCTCTTTCTACAAACATCTGTGCGTCCACTCCGATACATGTGTCATTCTGTTGCCACAATGGGTCACAAACTTCCTGAACAACATGACCGCGCACCTGTCGGCAAACAACCGTGTAGCCACGAGGGTCGGCTCTGATACCAACTTGTAACTCCCCGGACACACCCGTCGATAGTCGTTACTCCTGGCGAGATCTAGACTAGCCCCACATATCAATACTAGTCTTTTCTGCGCACTTTGTCCTCACTCATGCGCACCCGGGACCAACTTCCCAGTCGGTCACCCATCCTAGAACTACTCCAAGCCAAGCACGCTTAACTTGGGAGTTCTGTTCGAATGGGCTCCCGAAAAAGAAGGAATTCCTTATTGATATGAGTAGTCTATGATCACTAATAAGCCAGGCTATCACACATCTTTGATCAACAAGCTAGTCTATTAGAGGCATACCAGGGACATGGTGTTGTCGATGTATCCACACATGTATGTGAGTTTCCGATCAATACAATCCTAGCATGGATAATAAACGATTATCATGAACAAGAAAATATGAAAATAACCAATTTATTACTGCCTCTAGGGCATATTTCCAACAACTCGCCTAGCAAGTGGATACGTAAAGTTTCTCAAGACTTCTTACCTCGGCGTTGGAGGCTAGTTCGAGGGCTACTAAGGGAGTCCGGGACTAAGGGGTCCTTAGGTTGTCGGCTCATTCCTCATGGGCCGACTTCTTGGGCTGTTCTGATGAGGGCCGAACTATGAGGCGACCTCGGGTTTAGGATGGAAAGCTATGAAGAACGGCCATGCCTCCAAGCTTTTAAGATGGCATTTGCATATCTATCTCTTGTAAAAGGTCGGTTATGTGTAACCCTAGGTGCCCCTGGTGTCTATATAAACCAGAGGGTCCACTTCGTAGAGGATAGTGAACTCATCTAGGGTTCAACTTAGACGACCTCCAGAGTAGATCAACTCTGTAATTCTCATCCACATCTATACTTATACTAATTAGGGACTCGTGAAATTTGCACTTTAATCAGAAATTACCAACCGTTTATCTGGTCGGTCAAGAAATTAACAATCAATGTCCACGTTATAATAGTGTAGATTAACAAACGTAATTGTTAGACCGAGAAAAAGCACAGGTCGGTGAAGAAATAATAGTAATCCGTCTCATGGTCTGGTCCCACTTTAATTTGTCCGTCAAGAAATATAACTCTAGGTAAAATAGAAGCCAACACCATTCCAACTCCAATCTATCTACTGCTACGCACATCTTCTCTTTAACTCCCCGTTAAAAACAATTATGGGAGGCAATCTTGCTCCGTGGAATCTATGGTGCCTCCCTCTCCCCCTGTTGGAAACACGTCAATTGATCTCTCTGAAAGTGAAGCAAATAAGTTGGGGACGGATCCAGGTTCTCTCAAACTTAAAATGAATCAAGAAATTTCGTTGATGGATCGAGTGTGCACACAGAGCTTATCCCATCAAAACCTTCTTCCTCATCTAGATCAGGTTCGTCTCTCACATTAATTTTTTATGAATTGGGATTCTTGATGGTGTATACTTGACTAGACACTCACGTTGCAAGCATCCGTTGGTAGAAGAAAACGGATGGGGTGGCTTTTTGAAATGGTAGGCCATAGTGCGACACCACCCATCATTCCAGCCACCAACACCCTTCACGGGTTGCACTAACGCACTGCTAAATTGATGTTGATATGTGCTTCTGTAGAGCCATCCGACATAATTGATGAAGGTTTCTCCATCATGTTTGATGCGTCCCCAAAAAAATGCATCAGTGTCACGTTGCACTATAATTTAACAGATTAGACCCATTTACCTCTACATCCTAGGTGCTTATCCATGAATATCTTCAGTTTTTCTCTGTTTTCATATGGATTGAAGTGACCTAACTGCAAAAGATATATCTAGATTTGTGTGTTCAAAGCAAGCCTTAGTATCTTGATCATGTTTTTACTCATTGGTCAGTCCACATAGCGGTATTTTATGATCCCTCAAGTTCTGAGTTTTGAACGAAAACCATCAATCGATTATCTGGCTTATTTGAGTTTTAGAACCCTTACTTTTCAAGTTGTCTAGATAATACCATCGTATTACTATGGGTATTTTTAGTTGAAGCTACAGTTTAGTTAGTAAAAATGTGTTTGATTTGACGTGTTGAGTTCTCAACAGATATGGTAAATTTGTTGTACTTGACATGATGTCTCTAAGTAAGATTTGTATTCTCAAGGATGATAATAGAGGTATGTATCATGTTTTTTAATTCTCCTTTAGAACACATTTTTTCCTCATCCAGATGACTCTTATACATATGTAGTCTGCTGAATAATACGTGTGTGCTCAGTCAAGAATTCTCAGTGTCAATTGCAAAATCTAAAAGACATATGTGTCATGCATCGCAGTAACATTAATATGACAGTCATGAGTATGGGCAAAAGCAAGGTACTATTGTTATACCTAATTTTTTTGTATCGTGTGAACGTACTACTTTATGTATTTTTAACATCCACTACAATTTATTCTTGTTCAGTTCATTATACTCATTGGTGTTGGGTGACAAGTGCATATTGACATGCTCAGATATACTGATATACCCAAACTGGAAAGATTGTAGGATTTTGGAATAATTTATTTAATTGTATACTCTATATATTTTGATGAAAGGAGTTATCATGGGAATAAAATGAGTTCCTCCAAGTGGATTATCTTTATTTCTTTCCATATTATTATAGTAGGATCGGTTATACTAGATGATCATCCCGATACATATTTAGGTTGTAACTGTGTGTAGGCTTTAAGATTTTTTTATTTCACTTCTCGGTTCTCAGCCTCTCACTATAACAAGATGCCAAATAATCAAAGGATAATTAACTAGAGATAATTGGATTGGATATATGATTTATGCCGTCAAATGAAGGTACACATGGACATGTGAACTAATGTTTTTGTTTTGAGGAAAAGTGGAAATAAATGGCCACTGCATCTATTGGTGTACGTACCTCTAGACATGTCAACTATTGGTAACATCCTAGGAGGGGCCTGTCACTTCTTCCCAACGAGCCATGAACCAACAAATATTGAGCTTCAAGCATGCAGAAGAGTGGTTCAACTAGCATATGAGGTAAATGCAATGAGCTTACACATAGAGATGGACGACCACGAAATTGTAAGCAAACTACAAAGCAAAGAACCAGACCGGTCGACGCTGGGGCCTTTAATTAAAGAGGTCAAAAGCATGCTGGAGACATGCGGCAGGTGGAAGTGGTAGGATCGAAAGTAGTGCTAGAGGGGGGTGATTAGACTACTTGGCTAAATAAAAATGTACTTTTCCCATTTTTAATTCTTGGCAGATTTTAGCATTCATAGTATGTCAAGTACACCCTACACATGCATGTCTTAGAGTATAACAGCGGAAAGTAAAGACAAGCACGTAAGTAAAGACAGGGTAGGAAGAGTAAACGCAATTGGTGACATGATGATTTTTCCCGTGGTTATGATAGGTGGTGCTATCGTATGTCCACATTCATGTATTCTTCAACACATAGAGGGTAATGGTCGTGAGAGTCCATGGAGGTCTCTACCAACGGAGGGTTCCACGAAGAAGCAACCTTGACTATACCATGACGGTCTACATCCACGGAGGACAAGCCTAACTCGGGGTAGATCTTCACGAAGTAGGAGATCTCCTTTCCCTTACAAACTTCTTGGTTCACTCCACAACATGAAGTAGGAGGCTCCCAAGCGATACCTCACCATTCTAGGAGGCAACAACCTCCAAAAGGTAATAGGCTCGATAGTGTCAATGAACTCCTTTCTCTTGTGCTTCAAGATGATAGACTCCTCAACACACAATCACACTCTCACAGATTTGGCTTGGTAGAAGAGGTTGATTGGGTGGAAAGCAACTTGGGGAGGCTAGATATCAAGATTCATATGGTTGGAATGGAATTGCATGATCTCAACACATGAGTAGGTGGCTCTCTCTCAGAAAATCAGTAGGTATGAGTGGGGAACTGTTCTGAGTGCTTCTCTAGCGAGTGAGTGGTTGTGGAGGCGTATATATAGGCATCTCCAAAAATCCAACCGTTACACCTAATAAGTCAGACTCGGTGGAACCGATGTGTGAATCTCGGTTGTACCGAGTTGCCTCAAAGGTATCAACTTTTGAATCTCTATAAGACCGATACATAAAACTCTGTTGCACCGATAAGGTGACCAACGGTTAGATTGCCAATCTCAGTGACGCTGATTCACAAAACTCGGAGGGACCGATTTTGTAAACTTGCGTAATAGGAAGTTGGCAACCCAAACTCGATGGCACCGAAGTAGAATCGGTTGCACCGAAAATCTAGGGTTTGGCTGAATCTGTCTAAGGTTTACAATCGGTGGCACCAAGTGGAATGTGTTGGTTGCACCGATTTTGTGTATTTCACTTTGGACAGTCCTTTGTGGAAGAGCTTGTGGGTGTATGTGGTGACTATCACTTGTGTACGTATGAGAATTTTGTTCACCAACAAAACTTTACCCCCTTTTTATAGTATTGGCTTTCCTATGGACTCAAAATGATTTCTCACAAAAGGTAAAATGTAGAGTCCTTTGCTTGAACTTTGCCAATCTATTTCCTTGCATCTTGGGGTATTTCACAATCCCTTTGCCAACCTATCATTGAACTTTTCCTAAAATATGCTTAGTGGAAAACATTAGTTCAATGACATATATGTTGTTATTAATTACCAAAACCACCAAGGGAGCAAATGTGCTTTCAAAAGGTTACGTGGGTAAGAAGAACGCCAAATGTTGTTACGCATGGACTAGCTAAAGAAGGAGTGTTGAATAATCTATGTAAGTTTGGTTGCAACAACCTCCAGATTATATTATGCATATTATTTGGGTAGAGATCCCTGCCTACTTTGAATAAATAGAGAGGGTGGTCAATTTTCAAAACAAAAACTTGGTAAGATCGACACTAGTAGAAAACAGGTTTTACATTTGACCCTTTAGTCCCAGTTTGGCTTTGGCCCGGGACTACTTTTACCATTAGTCTCGGTTCCAATGGCTAGGAGCGGTCGGGGGGCATGGGCACCATTAGTCCCGGTTCATTTGGGACCTATAGTCCCGGTTGGTGAAACAAACCGGGACTAAAGGGGTGGTGGCAGACTGGTGTCAGCCTGGGCCCCCCACGAGTCCTTTTAGTCCTGGTTTGTATCACAAACCGGGACTATATGTGGACCTTTACTCCCATTTTTTATAAACAACCGGGACTAAAGATTTCTCTATATAAACCCTTCGTCCAGCCCGAGCCCATTTCTTTGTTTTCTCCATTTCCCTGTCTGTTCTTCCCTAGCTCGAGCTCATCCCTCCATTTTGCCAAGATTTGAGGCAGCCCAATCCAGCCAAGTGTCCACAAAGGTTAGCAACTTTGTCTTTTCATCTCTTATTGCTAGATCAGCTCGTGCAATGCTTTATAAGTATAGTGATTTGTGGGTTTTAGTTTGTGTAATTATGTGGTGGTTTTTATTTATTTATATGCAATTTGATCTCAAATTAACTCCTTAGTTTTCATATGTCTAGGTGTAGCTTACTTAGTGTGCCTTCCCATCCTGTCCTAACCACCGTCGATCTCCCGCATTGTCCCGTTGCCGGCACCACCTTGGTGAACCTCTTCTTGTGTTCTTATCCTTTTTATAAAAAAATCGTATTTGTATGATTTAGATAGTTACTTGCATGATTTTGTTACTTGTATGATTGTTGCTATATATAGTGCCATGCTTATGATATCCGCGCCCGTTGGCCCTTGTCCGATTTACGATCCGGATGTGGTATATTCTATTTTATAAATATTTGTTGCATTTCATGTTAATGACAATTATGCTCATTGAGTCCACATACATATTTTTATCTAGGAGGTAGTTGAACCGGAAATGCCAACTAACCCTATTGTCGAAAAGTTAAATTTAGTTGAAAAAGTAAACAAGGATTTGGAAGGAAAATTGAAAAGAGTTGAAGAAGAGAAGATGAAATTGGAGTTGTACGTTGCCGATGCCGTCGATGATCAAAAGATGGATCCGAAGGAACAAGCATGGAAATATGTCCCCGATGCATCCACCGATGGATCCGAAGGAACTAGCATGGAAATATGTCCCCAGGAACACTCTGGTCAGTCCTGATGAGGAGAAGCTTCTAACAACGCAAATCCCAACTTGCATGACTGGTACATGAGAGAAGTAAAGCTCGGGCAACAGAGCTTCATGGTGAAAGTCAAGAAAAAGCATTACATCCATGAAATAGATTTATGGATTTAAAATGAAGAAATTTTTCGGTTATTCAATCAAAATTCAGTCGACAAATCTATCATCAGTCTCTATTGTCAGTAAGTGATTCCTTTTTGTAATTTAACTCTCTAGCTCAGGTCGTCCATTGCCTGGAATTATACTCACTATATTATTTTGTGTGGTGTTATGCAGAATGAAGATTTTATATTGAAAAGAGATGGAGTCTATGGCATTGGGTTCATTGACCCAAATACTGTTAATTAGGAAGTGTTACGAAACCACCCTAGAGACACAGAGAAAATGCTTCTAATGTATTTGAAGGCCCTAAATACTAAACAAGAAATACTTTTACCTTGGAACTTCCAGTGAGTGTTACTGTCTTGTACTACAAATTCTAGTTTTTCTTTTATATATACTCGATTTTAAGTGTATTTGATGAGTTATGCATGGCCGCTTATACAAATCATGTGCTCAGCTTCCACTGGATCCTTCTAATCATTAGAGTTGACGATGGAACTTTTGAAGTACTGGACTCACTAAGTAAAGACTCCGAAGAATACATAAGCTTGCATTCGTTCCTCGAAAGGTAATTTCAATCATTGACGCACTATGTTGGATTCTTTATTAGTTCATTTCCTGATATACGTAATTAATAACTCCTTTATTCATTTTGTTTGTCGGGCGGGATTTGGAAATGTTTCATCAAACATGTCACCGTGAATGGAAACCAGAGCTGAGATGGCGAAAGCCTAGGGCATCTCTTTAATACTAGTTTCAATATCATTGTCATGCTACATTATTATTTGATTGAATTCTATTCTCGTAAAGTGCATGAGGCAGACACAAGGGAGTAATCTATGTGCATATTACGTTTGCGTGAACATTCGCTTTATGACCGAAAGCAGCAAAACTGCAAGAGATCTTTGGGTACGTAAACACCATTCATATTGTTTTATCATGATCTAATACATATACAAACAACTAACATGCATATTCATATTTATATCCTTCTTTATATTTAGATGATGTAGATGCAGGATCAGCTCCTACCAACAGACCGCATACGAGCAATTCAAGAGGAAATTGCGGAATTTTTGCTTGAGCATATCATATCTCCCGACGAAGAATACTGTTTCACCTAATGGCTCGATGTAATGATCTGCATATTGTAGGACAAATTGTATATACCAAATTGTATATATATGTGTATGCATGTGGTCGTACGAGAATTTCTATGATATATGATTGCTTGTACGAGAAATTCTATGATATATGATTGCTTGTACAAGAAATTCTATTATATATGCATAATGTCTGAGTATATAGTAGCGTAAAATATGTTTGAAATGAAAAAGAATTCAATGGGTAACACAAAATGAAAATGAAAAATAAACAATAGAACCAAAATACCTAAACCCTGAAACCCCTAAATCTTTAGTCCCAGTTGGTGTCACCAACCGGGACAAAAGGTCCCCATCCCACGGCGCAGGCTACCGCTCACATTGCAGGGATTTAGTCCCTAGTCATGGCCAACCGGGACTAAACGCCGGGGGCCTTTAGTCTCTATACATTAGTCCCGGTTGGGGAACCGGGACTAAAGGACCTTCCAAACCGGGACTAATGACTTGTTTTCTACTACTGCCACGTTCCAGATAGATCCATTGGTTCATTATATGTAACCATGTAACTTTGCCTTTTCCTTCACGGTTAGAGATTCTTAAAAGGACACCATAAAAATTGATAAACAATGTGCCCATGCCACAAAAATGTTAATGTTTAAGGTTCATATATATGGAAGAACCAACCTGCAACAATAAAACCATTTTTTCTCGAATTCTCACTGCATGGATTTGTATATATAACTAACTAAATTATATGATTGTGTTTTACCTGTATAATAATAGTGCATCTTCCATGAGGAAATCATGCACTGTCTTAATTGTGTCAACTATGACTTCCATTCAAAAGTTTTGGAATCTCTTGAAGATCTTTTAAGTGTTCCCTATGAATATTCACAGTTCTGCACTGACTATCCATAATACAAACAAAAAAGAAAGGGTGGGATTACTCTAATGCTTGTTTTATGCAAGGTGAATTAGGATGCTGCAGTGCCACTGTCCATGGACGCATGTGTAATGAAGTTCCACCACTAATCTAAGAAATGATTTCTTTATTTAAACAACAAATTTCATGGTCGTGATTTGTCAGTGCATTCTCTTATCTTGGTTATATATATTTGGCTTACATCTATGGGTAGGACTTCACAGAGAGGTACTTTTTTATTTCAAAAATATAGGTGGGAATCCACACATACACCCACACACATATATACTCTACACGGAATCATCCCAAACTATTACAGCGAACATTGTTCTCTATTCTCCCTACATACTAATAGCTAAAAATTAATCCAAAATAAGTATTGTGCACAGCCTCATGTGATCTATGTTTTTCTTACTAGCCCGTGCAATGGCACGGGTTGATGACTAGTCAATACAATCAAGCAAGACGCATGGTGTTTACCTCCTTAGGAGGGCCCGAACCAAGGTAAACATTGTCTCCTTTATCCACTGTTACCCATCGATCTGAGGTCCGCAGCTCGGGACCCCCTACCCGAGATCTGCCAGGTGCACAATTCCCTCAAGGCCCAGGCGGTTGGCAAAGGTGGAAAGTCCACCTATGTAAGGAAATGTGGGAATTCGACTAGGAGTCCAACTCCTCCTTTTTGGTGCTCCAGCCCTAGGGCTTAGACGGCTGGCCACCATGCCCCTCCACCTATATATAGATGGGAGGGGGAGCCCCCAAGAGGGCACACCAACCCCTTGTCATCTCCCTCTCTCATGTTGCTCCTCCGTTCCTAGTTCTAGCAGCGTGCCACAAAGCCCTACCAGCACTACTTCACCACCATCTCCACCACACCATCGTGTTGGTCAAGATCTCTTCTATTTCTTCTCTCTTGCTTGCTAGATCAAGAACAAGGATACGTCACCGAGCCGCACGCATGCTAAACATGGAGGCATCGTCCATTTGACACTGGTTCCTATTAATCTCCATACATAGATCTTGGGTGTTCGTATGATTTTTTTGTTTCCCATGCAATTTTCCCCAACAGAAAAAACTAGAAAGTTAAGTGTGCTTAGCTTGGAGAAATTTTAGGATGGATGAATTTATGGGAAGTTTGTTCGAGGTGCACACGTGTGAGGTAAATGTTCAATGGAAAAATTACTCTAATGTGTGGGGTCAGTCTAAATCACACCAGGAGTAATGCCTCTAACCGACTGGTGTGTTTGGAGTGTTACATACATATACCAAGGAGTTTTACTTTTTAATGAAGAAACTGGTTATTATATCTAATTAGATTACATTAGTCCAGAGTCAAAATGGAAAAACTATGTTCCAAAATATAGTAGATAATTGGTCCTCTATCCTGTTGGTCCAGGGGTTCATAAGATAAGTAAAACCTCATCACCCACATTCTTCAAGAACATAGAAAAATAATAAATCCAAATATGTTTTCATTGGCCATTTTTTCCATCGGTCTCACTCTTAATGCACAATTCATTGTACCCTAGAAAATGGAAAAATAAAAAAGGGAAACTTTTCCATTCTCCCGGTTGACATCTTAGCAAACGGTCATGATGGATTCAATAAGATCAATAAGTGGTGCAAGTTCAGCCTTGTCGATCAATTTGAACTCCTACAAGAGGAAGATAATTAAGAACTAGAATTAATAAGTAACCCATTAATTTATCATTTGCTTGAAAGAAAATTCTATGTTGAATCAACAAATGGTGCTCATGTGATAAACATTCTTAATCAGATGGAATTGGTCTAAGCACAATAAACTAGATTTGCTCGGGATATATTTAGATCTATGTATAATCGAGAAATCCAAATTTCACTCTTCTTAATCAATCTTATGACATTGAAAAAAAATTCAACAACAAATATTGGCCAAAATGCATCATAAGATGGTTCATTCCGACATGGTAATTTAGAACGAGCTGGTAGATAGATCAATATGCAACTTACGCAGGTGAACAATGTAAAATGCTTGAAGCAGGTGTTAAGATGGGCTTCTTCCTTGAGGCTCACAATTTTCTGAAAATGAGTGTGGTAGATGTGAGCATAAACACGGAAAAGTCGCTTGAATATTGTCTTCACAACATCTCGAAAATTTTGGGGAAAACTGGTTCCTGCAGAAATAGTTCAATTTAATCAATTCACAAATGCACCGCTCCTATGTCCTAACACCAAATTAGCATGATTAATGTAGCTTCTAAAGTAGGTACTATGTCATAAGTTGTAACTACCAAGTTTTTGAGGAAAAATGGACTCGTCATCAAGCTGGACCTCAATCCAGTCCATTAAATATTCCACATATTTTGGTGCCGAAACCTCGATAGGTTTCTTGATCTGCACTCCGTCGGCCCATCTATACTCAAACCTGAAATGCTTCGATTTCTCTAATCAAACTTACACTTGCCAACTAAATAAACACATATATCTAAAATCATATATAAATGAATGTCCACAAGAAGGAAAGCAGCTTACTTGGATCCGGCTGTCATCGTTGGGCATGTAGAAGGTGTGCAGAATTCCATGAGGGTGCCATACAATATATTCACCTGATTGAAGAAATCAACAGCTGTGAAAAAGAAAAGGATTTTTAGTAATACTCAAAACTTGGTTTTCTTATAAAGATGTTGCAATCAAAGGCTTACTATTAACAGCAAGCCATTCATTGAGATCCTCTCCAGGAGGCAACCGTACAACATCTCTCAAATTACCATTTCCTAATGTCGCATCAATGTGTTTCTTCAACTGTACACCCTGCATACCCAAAGATTGAGAAAGTATAGACCATCAGCCATTCTTAGAGGCAATATAGGACCTAAAGCTAGGACCCACCAACAACATCTAACGTGGATATAAAACCATGCAATGTGAGTGCTCTAAACTCAACCTCTATGGTCTACCCATAACAAATAAAATATGTCAATTTTTGTGGTGAATGAGGCATTGTCATATGGAATTAGCAAGAAATTATTATGAGGGTCAACTCATTACGTTGGAATATAGAAGCGGCTTCCAAGATAAGAGGCAAGGCTTTGATTTTGTGAAAGTTAACATTTGAAGTGCATAGAGGCAACTCTAAAGTGCTTAGATATAAGGAAAGAGGCAGTAGCAAATTTTGAATGCTTAGACTCAAATTCAATTGGAAGAAATGATCTTAAGCTATATGGATAATGTTTTGGATATTAATAATGTATTCTCATGTATACTCCTCATGCAATTATCAATTTTGACAAAGCGACTCTTTTTCTAAATAATTTGTTTTTCCTTGATGGCAGGTCAACGGAATAATGTAATAATGAAAGTACAAAATATTTATAATGATGGAGAATACCACTACCTTGTTGCCAGATGGTGCATTCTTCTTTGGCCTAAATGTCTTTTGGTTCCTGTTGCAAATTTTCTAAATAAAAGCTAGATAAAGAAATAACTAGAGTTGTTCATGCACAATCCACAAAATTGATTTGGGTATGTCATTAACAATAAATTCAAATAAACCTTGAAATTTTTTAGTGTCTGCTTGCAAATTTTCTCGTGAAACGAAATGTGTTCCACTAGCAATAAAATGAAGAAATTGGTTGTTTATAAATGTTTTTTTGCAGTCATCTTCATTTCACATGTAAAAACTGTTGGGCATCCCCTCTATAAAAATGCACACCTAAAAATATCTCATATATCATTTAAACTTGAATATGCACATGTCTAAAATTTTCAATTTTGTAACATTTGAAAATAAAGTTTCAACGTGCATGAGCAAATATTTCCCATGGCGAGTTGGATATCTGAAGTTAGCTTCTCTATAAACTAACAAAAATAATGTATAATAAATACAGAGAATAATGATATTAGTTTCGAAAACCACATTGGTTCCCAAGTTAATATCACATACTGACTTCTATATATTCTTTATCTAAATATATATCTGGCATTACCCTGTTTACCACATTTGAGTTCTGACAGGTCATCTTAATTATTGTTGGTTGTCGGACTAAAATATTGCGACATTAGCGAATCTTGCACGTACACATAAGTTGATTGCATGCCATTCTTTTAAAGGGGAATCAAGTCATGCATGTCACTCACACGTTCATATTTTTATATAATTTTTGTGGCATGTGTTGGATGCTTGGAGCACAAATATATTTTTAGCTTCATTATTTTTTGTTAAACGATGACATTGCAATAAATTCTGTTCAAAGTTCTTACATTTATATCATTTTTCACATACTTCATAGGTTTTACTGTTTTTCAAAATATAAACCAAAAATTCTCTTATATTTGTTTGCTAGTAGTTTTCGTGGTTTTTAAACACCTATTTATGCTCTCTTTTTCCAAGAACGCTCTGGCAACAGTGTATGGGACACCATCTATTTTAACTAAATAGGTGACACCCATTATATTATTTCATTCAATACGCAAACAAACTACATAAACATGATATTGTCTTGAGTAAAAGGGCCACCTCATCTGAACACGGCTATACATCCGACAAATTGTTAGATGAGGTTTGTGTCATTCCGGCTCATCACCCTAAATGTAATCAATACATTAGGCGGAGGGTAATTGAATCGAAATGCCAAAAGCGGACCATATATAGCGTATGAAGAGCGTTTTCACATGTCAGTATGCAATATTTCATGGATTGAGAACTGGGTAATATTAGCAAGTTATGCATTTAGTCACCAATTAGTACTTCTCTATTAATCTACCATGCAAATAACGCCACCTCATCAAGTCAGACATGTCTTTATTCTTTGGAGAAATCAACTTGTGCATGTATGTCCAACTTTAAATGTTTCTTCCTTAATTTTGGTGTAGTATATGTTTTGAATGCTTGGAAAAAACCTACATATTTTATGCTTCGCAATTTTATAGAAGATTGTCGCACTATAGTATTTCAGTTTTATATATCATTTTGTCACATACTTTGTCGATTTTATCATTCAGTGCAAAACTGATAACACCCTTAAATTCTTTTTTCATTACTTTTAGTTATTTTGAAGAACCTATTAATATGTATTTTTAACTGTTCCAACGGCAACACGTGGGGCTCGCACTAGTATAACTAAATATGTGATTCCCACTAACTTATATTTCTATAACATGCATAAATACCACCAATTGCATGGGAAAACCCCACTTGAATATGCAAGTATGCGTTCCATTATATGATGCTACATAAATTCAACAATTACACAATGTCAAATACAATGGATAATTTGTATTTTTCAGTTCAGTTCTCATACTTTTAGTTGAAGTATTCATGTTGTACACAATCATATATCATTGAAATATATCATAAGCAATTCCTGTAAAAATGTGTAGGGTTTCATCTATTTATGTAAATCCGGACTATCACAAACTATTAACTTAGACACATAACCATTGGCAGATCATATATGGGGTAATTCTGGCCTATGGCCATCCTTTCGAAAGTTTCATTTTCTGTGGATAGTACATAGGTCCCAATAGTTGGCGGAGTTTTATAACATGGCCAAGTCTGAAATTTAATCAATCAGCTTGTGTTATTTCTCTAAACGACATTATAGACAACATCATAGAGAACAACACATAAATTGCAGAACACAAAATGATATGTAAAACGATGAAAATGCAAATGTTTCTGGCAAACAAGTACATAAACATAAACTCGTACTTGCTTCCCAAGCCAAAGAGACTCATTGTTTGTCTTCACAAAATTGATCAACAAATAGTGGAACTTCTGATGTGGGGGAAGAAGAAATAAGGCATGGACGAATCGATGATGTTGGCGCCGATATCTGTTCTTATTATGTGGCAACACAAGCTGGAAAAATAGTAGAGAGACGATTACCATTGAGAGGATTTTATCTTCCATGTCCCTTGTTCCTCTCTGTTGGCTACCCAAATTTAGTTTTTATTTTGTTGTTCTCTATTTTTGTCAGTTCTTTCTGTGGTGGTGATGTCGTTGTGTTATTTTGGAATAGCTTGGCGGGGTCTCAGGGAGGAGAGTCTAATATTGGCATGCATGGTTGATGCAATTTATCTACTTTGGGCCTCACAAGAGAAACAAGATGATCTCCCTCACTCTCAAACACACAAAATGAGTGTGTGTGTGTGTGCGCGCGTGCACACACACACATTTAGAACATATCGTATGTGCTCAATCTGTATTGTACAGATCTCTGTTAGGAATAGCAACATAGTGTTAAGAGGCATATAACATCATATATACATGTACAAAGGAGGTCAATGGCAACCATAAATATAAATCTAACCCTCTCCCCCCCTCAAACTCATGGTGGATCCATAAAACTGGGTTTGGAGAGGTAAAATAGATGTTGCGCTCTAGTTTGGGATATCATGAAGAAGTCCGCCAGTTGTAACTTAGAAGGTACATACTAAATAGCAATAACATGGTCCAGCACACCTGCACACACAAATAAATCATCAACACCAATATGCCTGGTCAGCTTATGCTTCACTGGGTCCCGTGCATTACTTATAGCACATGTACTGTCTGACAAGAGTGTAGTAGGTGTAGCAACAATAACATATAAATCCTAAAGTAACCAGCATAACAAAGTCACCTGTGTCATGAGAAGATCCATAGCTCGCAACTCAGCCTCTACACTCGAAAGGGAAAAGACAGTTTATTTCTTCGTCTTCCAGGCAATGAGAGAACCACCAAGAAAAACAAAGTAAGCAGAAAGTGAACGACGATCCGAAGGATCACTAGCCCAAGTAGCATTTGAATAGGCCTGGAGCTATAACGATCTGGAACGAGGAAAGAATAGACTGTTAGAGATCGTTCCACGAAGATATCGACGAACATGAAGAAGGTGAATATAATGAACCGAAGTGGGAGAAGAAGCAAACTGACTTGGTGTCGGGGTACGACGATTGATGGGATAGGCTAGGCCCCTTTGTACGGTTCGGTCGATAGGAGTCGAGCTACACAAGAGCACTATCAAAATCTACGTGCACGAGGGTTTGAGACAGGTTTGGGCTGCTTTGGAGCGTAATACCCTACGTCGTGTCTGGTGGTTTATTTGGTTGTTCTCCTACAGGAGCTGCGTCACCTGGCAAGATATGCTCTAGGGTGGTGTGGCTACGTGTGTAGAATTAACAAAGAGTCAAGCTTTCTACGGGTAGCCATGGGCCTCCTTTTATAGTTCAAGGGGTTATCACAATGGCTAAGATAGTAAATACATAGGGTAATAGTGCACACTATCGCGGCCCAGGATACTGGTAGGAGCTACAGTGCAAAATACCTAACTCTAGTAGAGTAAGATAGGCTCATTGAATGCGTCATGAGGTGGCGCGCTGGCGGCATCTCTCGGCAAGGATGGCCTCTCCTTCGATGTCGTTCACTCAGCTTGATGAGGACATCCCTACTAATGTTACACCCACAACTCCGACTGCTATATATACATGACCAATTACTTGAGCTTGCGCACGTCAATTGAATTACCAGGTACTTTCGTTTCTTGGAAATCCTTCTAATGTTCATGAACATATGATGGTGCCTAAATTAGATACTTTTGTTTTACTTATGAATGAAGGACCTAGCATGGACAAGAAGGATGACCATTGGTGTGGGATCAAGCATGGAGAAGAAGGTACGCGCGCGGGAAAGAAAAATGGAGCTTCCAGTGATGATTTTCGCACTTTGAAGCCACCATAATGGGAGCGAGAAGCCTTGGACGAAATATGCATGATGCCACTTTATAAAATTCGTCCCTAGGCTAATATAGGTGTTGCGCCACCTTATTTTTGGGCCAGGCCCATGTAATTTCGAAATACCATATTATAGGCTGTTTTTAGAGTCCGTATGTATGGGGAAACTGAGTTAGGGTTGGCTTCGGACCCCTCCTCCAAGGGGCCACGAAATTCCCCTCTATTCCCCCATATATACAAACCTTAGGGCGTCGTTTTAGGGTTGGGTTTTGTTTAGATTACAAGTTCGCCATAGCTGCAACTTCGCGTTCTTCGTTTGTGTTCCACGACTAGACAAAGGCGTCACAGAACCCCACTTCATCAATAAAGCTTTCCTCTTATATTCACAATATCCAGATTGCAATCTTAGTTTCTTGCTTGTTCTTTGTTTGCGTGCAGGAAACAGACCCTCGTGGTCAGGTTGATCGTGCTCCGGCATGGCCAATAACCTCTCGGAGTTGGTTTAGCGATTGCTAAGGCGCGGCGTCATCGCACGTTCGTAGTCGGATCGTCAAAGTCTACTCCACCAAAAACAATAGCCACCATCTCATCGAAAGACAGGGACAACTTTGCCTCTATCAAGTGGTATCAGATTTCCAGGTTGCTCGGTGAGATTTTACTAGTTTTCGTAGTTTAGATCGCATCTCTTCTTCATACCTTTAGTCCACGAAACAACCACAAAAAAATTTAGGGTTAGATCATCATATCCGAACCAATCTGAGCCTTTGCATAGTCTTTTCAGTATTTTGCTTTGTTGAATTTGCGGTTACATCATCGGTCGAGTTGCTGGTCTTAGTGTCTAGTCCTTTAGAGTTTTGAGTTCTGTTCATAGGTTGTCACGCTGCCAGCGCATCGTCTTCATAGTTGCCATACACCACCACCATCATCACCGCTGCCATATATCACCACCCATCATCATTATCCATTGGTGTCCATATATACCACCACAAATCCTCCACCAATCCGAGTCTAGCTCGTTTTAGGTTTAGTTTCGAAATCCTTTTGATTTCAGATTCGTGTTTTGCTACCTGCGTAGGTGTCGGAAAAAAAATTTGGCCCACCTGCATAGTCTGGCACCCTTTGCAGAGCATGTTTTGGCCCAAAAAAAATTCGGCTGAAAATATTTTTTCCCTATCTTGGTTTTAGGTTCTTCGGAGTGTATTGAGACACTTGCCATCATAGTGATTTTTGTCAAAAAGTTTGGTCATCGCAGCCCCCGAATTGCTCCAGAAAAAGAAAAAAATTAGTCCAAAAAATTTCGTGCCCATCTTGCTTATACGACATGGGAAGAGTTTTGAGACACTCGCCATTGTAGTGATTTTTTGAGCAAAAAAAAGAGGCGCCAAAAAAAAGAAACGAAAAAATTAGAGTGTGCTTTTCCCTTGATTACGTGTAGCGTCGTGATTTTGTTGGTGTTTTAGGCTCGCGTCTCTAGTACGGTCTAGCCTAGGACCAGCACAGTACCGTCGTTGAGCGTTTATTCAACCTTGCATCTCTGAATTGATTATTGCTCACCCTTTTTGCTACCATACTATAAGCCATCCAAGCTCCACAAACATCTACGTCGTGTGTTTCACACCACCTGGCAATCACTGTATCCAAGCTTTGAGAGTTTGACTACAACGGTTGCCGATCACCGCCTGTTGCTGGGTAAGAAGTGGTAAGAATTTGAGATTCGCTTAAAGGATTTGTGACACACCACCACCATCACCACCACGTCCCAGTAGTCTGTAGGTTTCATTTTCTTGTGTGTTTCCTATTTCTGCTAACCATGTCAGGATCACACGATAACGGGAGCGACTGGGCGAGCATGACCAATAAAGCGCTCTCTGATAAATTTCAGCAAATGATGGCTGACCAGGTACAAGACTTCGTGACCAACTTTGGAGAGGCCATGGAGAAGCTCGATGGTTTGGAGAAGACATTAGACACCAAGATGGACACCAAGTTCAATCAGGTGCTTGCCCGTCTACCACCACCAGCTGCAACTCCTATCCCTTTCGAATGATGAGCGTGACGTGTGCCTGTCGGCCAAGCCCAACATACTGGTACTGTTGATACCGCTGCTACTTCTGTGGCTCTTGCTGCTACTGTCGTTGAGCAGGTTGAAGATTATGATGGTGATTACGATGATGAGGGAGAGGTTGCTCCAGATCAGCCTCAGGGGCAACCACCATGATACGCACCAGGTCGACCACATGGCTACAACCGTAACGGTAGGACTGCACCACCCCCTCAGGCACGGGATCATGACCATCTCCCTAAACTTAAATTGAATATTCTGCCATTTGAGGGTAGATATGTTCCTGATATATATCTTACATGGGAGTTAGAAACAGAACAATGTTTTACATGCTTACAATTTCCTGAGGATAGACGTGTTGCTGCTGCTGTTTGTTCATTCACTAGTTTTGCTTGTGTTTGGTGGTCAGAACATTGTAGAATACACCATGCTAATATTCCAACTACTTGGGCTGCTTTGAAAACTGCTATGCGTAATTGTTGGGTGCCACCTTATTATCAACGTGAATTGCTTCAAAATTTGCAGCGTTTAAGACAAGGAAAAAATTCTGTAGAAGAATATTATCAGGAATTACAAACTGGCATGATTAGATGTGGTATTGTTGAGGAGAATGAAACTATGCTTGCACGTTCTATGGGTGTATTAAATAGAGAGATTCAGACTATTCTAGAGTATAAGGAGTATAACACTATCACTCGTTTATTTCATCTTGCTTGCAAAGCTGAACGTGAAGTGCAGGATCGACAGGCAATGGCGAGAACTCCTTTTTCTGCAGGTCGCACTTCATCATGGACGCCACGTACCTCCTCTACTTCCGCACGTCCTGCTGCAATGCCACCTACTCCCACCTCCAACTCCAACCGCGATACCAGGAAACAGGCTCCTACTCCACCCTTTGCGAAGAGCACACCTTCTGGGCCTGCATAGAGCTCTTCTTCATCTATTGCATCCATAGGGCAAACACATGAGGTTATATGCCGTCGTTGCAAGGGTGGAGGTCACTTTGCGAGAGAATGCCTTTCCGAACGTGTAATGATTGTTACTGAGGATGGTGGATATGCGTCCGCTAGTGATTATGATGAGGAGACTTTGGCTCTCATTGCAAGTGAAGAACAGGGTGGCGAGGATGCAGAACCAAAGACACACTACATGGCTGCTGATTACGCTGATAGGTATGAAAGTTTAGTTGCTCAACGTGTTCTCAGTGTGCAGGTTACACAGGCTGAGCAAAATCATAGGCACAACTTGTTCCACACAAAGGGAGTTGTGAAGGAGCGTTCTGTTCGCGTCATCATCGATGGAGGGAGTTGCAATAACTTGGCTAGCATGGAGATGGTGGAGAAGCTGTCTCTAACCACCAGACCACATCCTCATCCTTATTACATCCAATGGTTCAACAATAGTGGCAAGGTTAAGGTAACACGTACTGTTCGTGTGCATTTTAGCATTGCTACATATTCTCATTATGTGGATTGTGATGTGGTACCCATGCAACCATGTTCTGTTTTACTTGGTAGGCCATGGCAGTTTGATAAAAATTCTGTACACCATGGTAGGAAAAATCAGTGTACTCTTGTTCATAAGGATCAAAATATCACTTTGCTTCCTATGTCTCCAGAACATATTATGAAAGATGACATTGCTAGAGCTAGTAAAGCAAAACTGGAAAAAAATAAGAGTGAAAATCAGATTGTAGCACAGGAATTTGAGCAACACCATAAGCATAATAAACCATCATCTAATGTTGCATCCGAAATAAAATTGAAGAGTGGATGTTTACTTGCTACTAAATCTGATATTAATGATTTGCATGTTGCTACATCTGTTAGCTATGCTTTTGTATGCAAAGAGGTATTATTTTCATTTGAGGACATGCCTCCCTCTTTTCCTCTTGCGGTCATTAACATTTTGCAGGAGTTCGCTGACGTCTTCCCACAAGACGTGCCACCGGGATTAGCACCTATTCGCGGGATTGAGCATCAGATTGACTTAATTCCTAGTGCATCCCTACCCAACCGTGCGCCATACCGTACCAATCCAGGGGAGACAAAGGAGATTATGCGTCAAGTACAGGAGCTGCTTGACAAAGGTTATATACGCGAATCCCTTAGTCCTTGTGTTGTTCCTATTATTCTAGTGCCTAAAAAGGATGGTAGATCGCGCATGTGTGTGGATTGTAGAGGCATTAATAATATTAATATTCGTTATCGTCATCCTATTCCTAGACTAGATGATATGCTTGATGAATTAAGTGGTTCTACAATTTTCTCCAAAGTTGATTTGCGTAGTGGATACCATCAAATTCGTATGAAATTGGGAGATGAATGGGAAACAGCATTTAAAACTAAGTTTGGATTATATGAGTGGTTAGTCATGCCTTTTGGGTTAACTAATGCACCTAGCACTTTCATGAAATTAATGAATGAGGTTTTACGTGCTTTCATTGGACGATTTGCGGTAGTCTATTTTGATGATATGTTTATTTTTAGTAGATATTTGGAGGAACATTTGGAACACCTACGTGCTGTTTTTATTGCTCTACGTGATGCACATTTGTTTGGTAACCTTGGGAAGTGCACCTTTTGCACCGACCGAGTATCTTTTCTTGGCTATGTTGTTACTCCACAGGGTATTGAAGTTGATAAAGCCAAGATTGAAGCTATTGAGAGTTGGCCAGAGCCCAAAACGGTCACACAAGTGACGAATTTTCTTGGCCTCGCTGGTTTCTATAGGCGTTTTGTGAGAGATTTCAGCACCATTGCTGCGCCTCTCAATGAGCTTACAAAGAAGGACGTGCCTTTTTCTTCGGGTACCGCACAGGAAGAAGCCTTCACGGTCTTGAAAGATAAGTTAACACATGCTCCTTTAATCCAACTTCCTGATTTTAATAAAACTTTCGAGCTTGAATGTGATGCTAGTGGAATTGGGTTAGGAGGTGTGCTATTACAAGATGGTAAACCTGTTGCGTACTTTTCTGAAAAACTGAGTGGGCCTAGTCTAAATTATTCTACTTATGATAAGGAATTATATGCTCTTGTTCGGACTTTGGAAACATGGCAACATTATTTATGGCCCAAAGAATTTGTTATACATTCGGATCATGAATCTTTGAAACATATTAAAAGTCAAGCAAAACTGAACCGTAGACATGCTAAATGGGTTGAATTCATTGAGACTTTCCCTTATGTCATTAAACACAAGAAGGGTAAAGAAAATGTTATTGCTGATGCTTTGTCTCGTCGTTATACTATGCTTTCACAACTTGACTTTAAAATATTTGGTTTGGAGACCATCAAAGATCAATATGTGCATGATGCTGAATTTAGAGATGTGTTGCAGCATTGTAAAGAAGGGAGAACATGAAACAAGTTCGTTATTAATGATGGATTTGTGTTCTGTGTTAACAAGCTATGCATTCCAACTAGCTTCGTTCGTCTTTTGTTGTTACAGGAGGCACACGGAGGAGGATTAATGGGACACTTTGGCATGAAGAAGACGGAGGACGTACTTTCTACACATTTCTTTTGGCCAAAGATGAGACGGGATGTTGAGCGTTTTGTTGCTCGCTGCACTACATGTCAAAAAGCTAAGTCACGACTCAATCCTCATGGTTTATATATGCCTTTGCCTGTACCTAGTGTTCCTTGGGAGGATATATCTATGGACTTTGTTTTAGGGTTACCTCGAACTAAGAAGGGGAGGGATAGCATATTTGTTGTCGTGGATAGATTTTCCAAAATGGCACACTTTATACCATGTCATAAAAGTGATGATGCTGCTCATGTTGCTAATTTGTTCTTTCGTGAAATTATTCGGTTGCATGGTGTGCCAAATACAATTGTTTCAAATCGTGATGCTAAATTTCTTAGCCACTTTTGGAGATGTTTATGGGCTAAGTTGGGGACTAAACTGCTTTTTAGTACTACATGTCACCCCCAAACTGATGGCCAAACTGAAGTAGTCAATAGATCATTGTCTACTATGCTTAGGGCTGTTTTGAAGAATAACCTGAAAATGTGGGAAGAATGCTTGCCTCATATTGAATTTGCTTATAATCGTTTGCTACATTCTACCACTAAGATGTGCCCTTTTGAAGTTGTGTATGGCTTCTTACCTCGTGCACCTATTGATTTGATGCCTCTTCTATCTTCGGAGAAGGTTAATTTTGATGCTAAAGAACGTGCTGAATTGATATTAAAGATGCATGAGTTAACTAAGGAAAACATTGAGCGTATGAATGCTAAATACAAAATTGCTGGAGATAAGGGTAGAAAACATGTTGTCATCGCACCTGGAGATCTTTTTTGGGTACATTTGCATAAGGATAGATTTCCTGATTTGCACAAGTCAAAGCTAATGCCATGTGCTGATGGTCCTTTTAAGGTGTTAGAGAAAATAAATGATAATGCATATAAACTTGAGCTGCCTACAGAGTTTGGGGTTAGCCCCACTTTTAACATTGCAGATTTGAAGCCTTATTTGGCTGAGGAAGATGAGCTACCGTCGAGGACGACTTCAGTTCAAGAAGGGGAGGATGATGAGGACATCCCTACTAATGCTACACCAACAACTCCGACTGCTATATATACAGGACCAATTACTAGAGCTCGCGCACGTCAATTGAATTACCATGTACTTTCGTTTCTTGGAAATCCTTCTAATGTTCATCAACATATGATGCTGCCTAAATTAGATACTTTTGTTTTACTTGTGAATGAAGGACCTGGCATGGACAAGAAGGATGACCATTGGAGCGGGATCAAGCATGGAGAAGAAGGTGCGCGCGTGGGAAAGAACAGTGGAGCTTCCAGTGATGATTTTCGCACTTTGAAGCCACCATAATGGGAGCAAGAAGCCTTGGACTAAATATGCATGATGCCACTTTATTAAATTCGTCCCTAGGCTAATATAGGTGTTGCGCCACCTTATTTTTGGTCCAGGCCCATGTAATTTCGAAATACCATATTATAGGCTATTTTTAGAGTTCGTATGTATGGGGAAACTGAGTTAGGGTCGGTTTCGGACCCCTCCTCCAAGGGGCCACGAAATTCCCCTCTATTCCCCCATATATACAGCCCTTAGGGCGTCGTTTTAGGTTTGGGTTTTGTTTAGACTATAAGTTTGCCATAGCTGCAACTTCGCGTTCTTTGTTTGTGTTCCACGACCAGACAAAGGCGTCATAGAACCCCACTTCATCAATAAAGCTTTCCTCTTATATTCGCAATATCCAGATTGCAATCTTAGTTTCTTGCTTGTTCTTCGTTTGCGTGCAGGAAACAGACCCTCGTGGTCAGGTTGATCGTGCTCCGGCATGGTCAATAACCTCTCGGAGTTGGTTTAGCGATTGCTAAGGCGCGGCATCATCACACATTCGTAGTTGGATCGTCAAAGTCTACTCCACCAAAAACGATAGCCACCATGTCATCGAAAGACAGGGACAACTTCGCCTCTATCACAACTACCTCCTATTCTCTTGCCACGTCATAGGACATGTGTCATTAAAGTTGCGGTAATTTTATGCAGACGCCACAGGCCCCAACTAACTCCACCTAACTATTTGTGTGCCGCCACCTAGCCAATGTACAACCAACATGGTGACATGGGGAGACAGCTTGCCGGGCGGAGGTCTTGCCGGAAGGCGCTCGCAATGCTTGTAGATAGACCTTCTCGATTGGCAAGGAGGCTTCCCGGTCGTCTTATCCTTGGCTTGGCATTTGTTTTGAAGTGATCCCTTGCCCGACAAAGTTTTGCATGCCGGAGGACAAGATCGTCTGTGCTCAAGTATGGGGACTAAGGACCCCGTTTCTTAGTGCACCGACAGTAGACCGCGGGCCTGGACCACACATCAGTCCGTGAAGCTGTTGGGCTAGACCCACAAAACAATGCAGAGGCACATGCGGCCTCAATTTTCTATGATGATGATGATTTTCACGGCTCTGCGCACGCCGCACATTTAATGTGGGTCATGGGAGTGGTGGAGAGAGGTGATTGCCCCAAGGAGTCATGCCTAAAAAGGTCACGTCGTGCCAGTCTGGACGGAGTGCCGCCTACGACATATGTCTTTCAAGCAGCACAGAATTGGTGGAGCGGGGCGGTCTCCCAAGCAATGCGCCTGGTGAATAGCCAGCCCCCGGGTCTTCCTTATGGGGAACGAAAGATCCTGACGGTGTCGTCCACTCGCCTCTCGTGTTGAACTCCGTCGCCTCCCATTTTGCCCTTTACTTCACCTTTGATGACGTGTGTCGTATATGAGGGTCCAGCATTGGCTGAGAGAAGCAGCCGCTGGTGTTAAGCATGCACCAGCGTGTGTTTGTCTCAGGCCACGAAGAGCCAACCCCTCCTCATCCCCAACCCTAGAAAGAGGGGGGTCAAGGAGAGTGTTGCTCATCTGCGCCGTGCCTCACCAGTTTGTCAACCAGTGTCTCCTCGTACCTTCCTCCACGGTCTTCTCCAGCGCACCGTCTTCATGATGGCAATGGGTTGAGGTCGCGCATGTGGGTCTCACACCGCGGCGAGAGGCGCTCCCAGAGCCCAATGGAAATAGTGGTGATGGCAGCGGGGGCCATCTTCGGCTCCCGTGCAGGCACGACATCCTGGGGGCACGGGAGGACGGCCTCATCGAGCCGCGGTGGTCGAGGTGGCATGCCTCCTCTGCAGCCTCCTGTTGGGACCCATGCGGGTGAGGAGGTGCATGAGTTCGTCTTTGTGCTCCGTCGGCGGCAGCAGAGCTTGTTGCATTTGCCCAACCATTTCATGCGGGCCATGGAAGGCAGCGAGTCCCGAGGTCAGTGGCTCCGGGCGGACGGCTACTGTAACGGGCCCATCTAGGTGGCGGTTGATAGCAGCAGTGATGTATTTGGAAGTATCATGTTCCTGATGCGGGGATAGAAGTCGTTCGCCCACTCCCACGGTGTTGAACCTAGGCAACTCCTCCGGTTCAAGTTCGACGGCTCCGACACCCTCTCGATGAAGTTCTTTGGGGCGTCCGTCATCCCTCTGGTGTGCTGCGCAGAGAGCTCGAGCGGTAGCGAGTTCGGCTCCTCCAACGATAGTGATGATGATGTTAGTGTCTTCAGCATCAAGTAGGAGGACTCCGTTTAGGCATGCCCGGCATGGAAGTTAGACCCTGGTGATGGGGCAGTCAGTATGGAAACAAGGATCCATCCACAAGACCTTTTTTCCGGATCAATTGCCACATCGTAGTGGCATATCACCTTTTGTCTTTAGACCGTACCCAATGTAATCCTACGAAGAAATAGAGAAAATATTGGTTAGTTTTCCTTAAATGTTTATAGCTTTTATAATTTAATTGCATCAAGAGTTTTCTTCCCTTCTGACGCGAGCCCGCACTCGTGCATTCTTACTTATGTCGCTTTGCAAGAACGCTTGCCAAAGCGTGTATCCTTACCTTGAATGCTTTTGGGAAACGACCCCTAAGCATTTCCTTGGCGAGGCTACTGCCAGGGAGGCCGTCTCATCACCCTTGAAGTGGCTACTAAGAATATTGAGCGAGCTCGAAACACCCCAACGCGAACTCTTGCCGTAGAGGCCTTTAGGACTAGATCCTTAGCGTCTTGATAACAAGTCGCTGATGGGAAGGCCACCCTGTCCTCCTCATCGCAACTGCTCGAGGCATTTGAGCGAGCTTGAAAAACCCAAGTTTGCAACGATTCGAACGAAGGCCCTTCTGCGTACGAGTTTTTCTTAAGCAGGTGCAGACCTTGGCGTAAAGGAAGAGGCTCGAAACAAGAGGTTCTTTTCGAGAAAGTTTTTACTTATCGTTGTTTCGCTGCTTTCCTAGTTGCAAGGTGATCGCCTTTTGAACGTGTCCATAGGTGTCCATACCATCACTCCCCTCGGGAGGACTTGCATGTGGGGGGCTTCCCTTACTTTTGTGAAAAAGAAAGAAGAGAAAATAAAGGAGGCTAGGAACCTTGGTGGTTCAAGTGGTCACTTTACGCAAGTAGTATGACATTAGAAGATTCCATGTAATAAACATATCATAATAATGTACTATGAAAAAAGGTTGTGGAGTTCTTAGCTGTATTGATTATTCACAGGGTCATCACCTGGCTTTGTACAAAGGATTACACGCCTTGTCAGGAGACTTTTACATAAGTGGTTTTCGGGAGGCTCGACAACCGCGCCTCATGGGTAGAACTTGCATACATGCACAATAATCCACAAGGGCACCTGGGTGCCTTCTTCGTTCTATAGGCAGACAACGCATCGCCTGGTGACTCAGACTACCCAATAACGACCTTCCCACTTCGGCATCAACTTGTTGGATCCTAAGCAGACTAAATTTTTGAAGAACTAGGTCGCCTACCTCAACGCTCCTGGCACACACCTTGTCACTATGGTAGTGGGCCAAGGCCTGCTGGTACCGAGCGGCATGCTGTGCGCAATGGAGACGGTCTTCCTCTAGGAGCCTGGCATCATCCTACGAGATCCGCTCTTGCTGGTCCTCGTCAAAGGCCAACACTCTTGGTGACCCGTATGTGATGATGAGGAGACCAATACCATTGTTACACCCATAACCCCTGCGGCTATACATACTGCACCAGTTACTAGAGTTCGCACACGCCAATTGAATTACCATGTACTTTCATTTCTTGGAAATCCTTCTAATATTCATGAACATACGTTGCTACCTAAGTTAGATACTTTTGTTTAATTTATGAATGAAGGACCTGCCATGAACAAGAAGGATGGCCATTGGAGAAGGAACAAGCATGGAAAGGAAGGTGCTCGTGCAGGAAAGAACAATGGAGCTTCCAATGGTGATTTTCGCACTTTGAAGCCACCATAAGGAGAGCTTGAAGGCTTGGATGAAATATACAAGATGCCACTTCATTAATTTCGTCCATAGGCTATTATAGGTGCCGCGTCACCTTGTTTTTGGGCCAGGCCCATGTAATTTCGAAGTACCACTTTATAGGTTGTTTTTAGAGTCCGTATGTGTGGGGAATGGAGTTAGGGTCAGTTTCGGACCCCTCCTACAATGGTTCACAAAATTCCTCCTCTATTACCTCTTATATACAGCCCTTAGGGCGCCGTTTAGACTTGTGTTTTGTTTAGATTACAAGTTCGCCATAGCTGCAACTTTGCGTTCTTCATTTTTGTTCCACGATCAAACAAAGGCGTCACAGAACCCCAGTTTCATCAATAAAGCTTGCCTCTTATATTCGCAATATCCAGATTGCAATCTTAGTTTCTTGCTTTTTCTTCGTTTCTGTGCAGGAAACAGACACTCGTGGTTAGGTTGATCATGCTCCGGCGTGGTTTCGTGATTGCTAAGGCACGACGTCCTCGCACGTTCATAGTCGGATCGTCAAAGTCGACTCTACCATAAACGATAGTCACATCTCAACGAAAGACAGGGATAACTTCGCCTCTATCAAGTGGTATCAGATTTGCAGGTTGCTCGGTGAGATTTTACCAGTTTTTCTTAGTTTAGATCGCATCTGTTCTTCACCCCAATTGTCCACGAAAAAGCCACAAAAAAATTAGGGTTAGTTCATCCTATTCAAACCAAATTGAGATTCTTGCAATTTCCCGTTCGGTGTTTTGCTTTGTTGAATTTGTGTTTGTATCGTTGTGTAGAGGTTCTGGTCTTAGCATCTAGTCTTTTGGAGTTTCGAGTTTTGACCAGATTTGGTCCCGCCGCCGATAGACCATCTTCATCGCTGCCATATACGACCACCACACCATATACATCATGCTGCCATATACCACCACCAAACTAGATACATCACCGTTGCCATCTACCACCACCGCATGTCTGCCACCAATCCGAGTCCACCTCCATCACAGATTCGCCGCCAGTCCGTGTTCCACCACCCCTACATACATCCGCCACTAGTCCGAGTTACACCAGATTTGTATCGGCCACCAATCCTAGTCCGAGTCTAGAATTTACTGCTTTGTTGTTGATTTCCATATCCCGCGATACTACGTCTCGTGGGCAAGGCAGACTCCCCAACTTCAGTGCTACCCGTAGAAGAAAAATAGTTCCAGTTTAAAAAAAAATATGTATGGAAATTTTGGCTAGGTTGTTTTGAGACCATTCTAAGACTTTAAAAAAAACGTTGTAACTGAGCAAAAACAAAAAAAAGGACAAAAGTCCAAAAAAATAAAAAAATCAGAGTGTGCTCTGCCCTTGTTTATGTGTAGTGCCGTGATGTTGGTGATTTAGGCTCGCGTCTCTAGCATAGTCTAGCCTTGGACCAGCATAGTACCGTCGTTGAGCGTTTATTCAACTTTGCATCTCTGAATTGATTATTGCTGACCCTTTTTGCTACCATATTATAAGCCATCCCAGCTCCACATATATCTATGTCGTGTGTTTGACACCACCTAGCAATCTCTCTATCCTAGATTTGAGAGTTTTGACTACACCGGTTGCCGATCACCACTTGCTGCTGGGTAAGAACTAGTAAGAATTTGAGATTTGCTTGACGGATTTGTGACACACCACCATCACCATCACCACTTCCTAGTAGTCTACAGGTCCATATTCTTGTGTGTTCCTATTATTGCTAACCATCCCAGGATCACAAGCTAAGGACATCAACTAGGAGAGCATGACCAACAATGTGCTCAATGATAAATTTCAGCAAATGATGGCTGACTAGGTAGAAGACTTTGTGACCAGCCTTCGAGAGGCCATGGAGAAGCTAGATGGTTCGAAGAAGACATTTGACACCAAGATGGAAGTTAAGTTCAATGAGATGTTTGCCCGTCTACCACCACCAGCTGCTATTGTCCCTCTCCAACGACAAGCACGACGTGTGACTCTTGACCAAGTCCAGAAACCTGGCGCCTTGCGACAACTACTATTGTTGAAGCTTCTGTGACTGATGCTGCTACTATTTTTCAGCACAATGGCGATTATTATGGTGATTACGATGATGATTGGGAGGTTGTTCCAGGTCAACCCCAGGGGCAACCACCACCACAGGCACTAGGTTGTCCACATGGATACCATCGCAATGGTAGGGCTGAACCCCCCCTTAGGTACGGGATCATGACCATCTCGCTAAACTTAAATTGAATATTCTGACATTTGAGGGAAGACATGTTCCTGATATATATCTTACTTGGGAGTGAGAAACATAACAACCTTTTACATCACTACAATTTCCTGAGGAAAGACGTGTTGTTGGTGCTATTTGTACATTGACGAGTTTTCCTTGTGTTTGGTGGTCTGAACATTGTAGAATATATCATGATAATATCCCTACTACTTGGGAAGCTTTGAAAACTGCTACGCGTAATCGTTGAGTTCCACCATATTATCAACACGAATTGCTTCAAAATTTGCAGCGTTTAAGACAAGGAAAAAATTATGTAGAGGAATATTATTAGCAATTAAAAACTAGCATGATTAGATGTGGTATTGTAGAGGAGAATGAAGCTATGCTTGCATATTTTATGGGTGGATTAAATAGAGAGATTCAGACTATTCTTGAGTATAAGGAGTATAATACTATCACTCGTTTATTCCATCTTGATTGCAAAGCTGAACGTGAAGTGCATGATCGACAGTCCATGGAGACAACTCATTTTTCTGCATGTTGCACTTCATCATGGACGCCACGTACCTCCTATACTTCCACACGTCCTGCTGCAGCATCGTCTACTTCAGCCTCCAACTCCAATCGAGATACCAGGATACATGCCCCTGCCCCATCCTCCGTGAAAAACACACCTTCTGGGTCTGCACAGAGCTCTTCTGATAGAGGCGAAGTTGTCCCTGCCTTTCGATGAGATGGTGGCTATCGTTTTGGTGGAGTAGACTTTCATGATCCGACTACGAACGTGTGATGACGTCGCGCCTTAGCAATCGCTAAACCAACTCCGAGAGGTTATTGACCATGCCGGAGCATGATCAACCTGACCACGAGGGTCTGTTTCCTGCACGCAAACGAAGAACAAGCAAGAAACTAAGATTGCAATCTGGATATTGCGAATATAAGAGGAAAGATTTATTGATGAAGTGGGGTTCTGTGACGCCTTTGTCTGGTCGTGGAACACAAACAAAGAACGCGAAGTTGCAGCTATGGCGAACTTATAGTCTAAACAAAACCCAAACCTAAAACGACGCCCTAAGGTTTGTATATATGGGGGAATAGAGGGGAATTTCGTGGCCCCTTGGAGGAGGGGTCCGAAACCGACCCTAACTCAGTTTCCCCATACATACGAACTCTAAAAATAGCCTATAATATGGTATTTCGAAATTACATGGGCCTGGCCCAAAAATAAGGTGGCGCAACACCTATATTAGCCTAGGGACGAATTTAATAAAGTGGCATCATGCATATTTAGTCCAAGGCTTCTTGCTCCCATTATGGTGGCTTCAAAGTGCGAAAATCATCACTGGAAGCTCCACTGTTCTTTCCCACGCGCGCACCTTCTTCTCCATGCTTGATCCCGCTCCAATGGTCATCCTTCTTGTCCATGCCAGGTCCTTCATTCACAAGTAAAACAAAAGTATCTAATTTAGGCAGCATCATATGTTGATGAACATTAGAAGGATTTCCAAGAAACGAAAGTACATGGTAATTCAATTGACGTGCGCGAGCTCTAGTAATTGGTCCTGTATATATAGCAGTCGGAGTTGTTGGTGTAGCATTAGTAGGGATGTCCTCATCATCCTCCCCTTCTTGAACTGAAGTCGTCCTCGACGGTAGCTCATCTTCCTCACCCAAATAAGGCTTCAAATCTGCAATGTTAAAAGTGGGGCTAACCCCAAACTCTGTAGGCAGCTCAAGTTTATATGCATTATCATTTATTTTCTCTAACACCTTAAAAGGACCATCAGCACATGGCATTAGCTTTGACTTGTGCAAATCAGGAAATCGATCCTTATGCAAATGTAACCAAAAAAGATCTCCAGGTGCGATGACAACATGTTTTCTACCCTTATCTCCAGCAATTTTGTATTTAGCATTCATACGCTCAATGTTTTCCTTAGTTAACTCATGCATCTTTAATATCAATTCAGCACGTTCTTTAGCATCAAAATTAACCTTCTCCGAAGATAGAAGAGGCATCAAATCAATAGGTGCACGAGGTAAGAAGCCATACACAACTTCAAAAGGGCACATCTTAGTGGTAGAATGTAGCAAACGATTATAAGCAAATTCAATATGAGGCAAGCATTCTTCCCACATTTTCAGGTTATTCTTCAAAACAGCCCTAAGCATAGTAGACAATGATCTATTGACTACTTCAGTTTGGCCATCAGTTTGGGGGTGACATGTAGTACTAAAAAGCAGTTTAGTCCCCAACTTAGCCCATAAACATCTCCAAAAGTGGCTAAGAAATTTAGCATCACGATTTGAAACAATTGTATTTGGCACACCATGCAACCGAATAATTTCACGAAAGAACAAATTAGCAACATGAGCAGCATCATCACTTTTATGACATGGTATAAAGTGTGCCATTTTCGAAAATCTATCCACGACAACAAATATGCTATCCCTCCCCTTCTTAGTTCGAGGTAACCCTAAAACAAAGTCCATAGATATATCCTCCCAAGGAACACTAGGTACAGGCAAAGGCATATATAAACCATGAGGATTGAGTCGTGACTTAGCTTTTTGACATGTAGTGCAGCGAGCAACAAAACGCTCAACATCCCGTCTCATCTTTGGCCAAAGGAAATGTGTAGAAAGTACGTCCTCCGTCTTCTTCATGCCAAAGTGTCCCATTAATCCTCCTCCGTGTGCCTCCTGTAACAACAAAAGACAAACGAAGCTAGTTGGAATGCATAGCTTGTTAACACAGAACACAAATCCATCATTAATAACGAATTTGTTTCATGTTCTCCCTTCTTTACAATGCTGCAACACATCTCTAAATTCAGCATCATGCACATATTGATCTTTGATGGTCTCCAAACCAAATATTTTAAAGTCAAGTTGTGAAAGCATAGTATAACGACGAGACAAAGCATCAGCAATAACATTTTCTTTACCCTTCTTGTGTTTAATGACATAAGGGAAAGTCTCAATGAATTCAACCCATTTAGCATGTCTACGGTTCAGTTTTGCTTGACTTTTAATATGTTTCAAAGATTCATGATCCGAATGTATAACAAATTCTTTGAGCCATAAATAATGTTGCCATGTTTCCAAAGTCCGAACAAGAGCATATAATTCCTTATCATAAGTAGAATAATTCAGACTAGGCCCACTCAGTTTTTCAGAAAAGTACGCAACAGGTTTACCATCTTGTAATAGCACACCTCCTAACCCAATTCCACTAGCATCACATTCAAGCTCGAAAGTTTTATTAAAATCAGGAAGTTGGATTAAAGGAGCATGTGTTAACTTATCTTTCAAGACCGTGAAGGCTTCTTCCTGTGCGGTACCCGAAGAAAAAGGCACGTCCTTCTTTGTAAGCTCATTGAGAGGCGCAGCAATGGTGCTGAAATCTCTCACAAAACGCCTATAGAAACCAGCGAGGCCAAGAAAACTCGTCACTTATGTGACCGTTTTGGGCTCTGGCCAACTCTCAATAGCTTCAATCTTGGCTTTATCAACTTCAATACCCTGTGGAGTAACAACATAGCCAAGAAAAGATACTCGGTCGGTGCAAAAGGTGCACTTCCCAAGGTTACCAAACAAATGTGCATCACGTAGAGCAATAAAAACAGCACGTAGGTGTTCCAAATGTTCCTCCAAATATCTACTAAAAATCAACATATCATCAAAATAGACTACCGCAAATCGTCCAATGAAAGCACGTAAAACCTCATTCATTAATTTCATGAAAGTGCTAGGTGCATTAGTTAACCCAAAAGGCATGACTAACCACTCATATAATCCAAACTTAGTTTTAAATGCTGTTTTCCATTCATCTCCCAATTTCATACGAATTTGATGGTATCCACTACGCAAATCAACTTTGGAGAAAATTGTAGAACCACTTAATTCATCAAGCATATCATCTAGTCTAGGAATAGGATGACGATAACGAATATTAATATTATTAATGCCTCTACAATCCACACACATGCGCGATCTACCATCCTTTTTAGGCACTAGAATAATAGGAACAACACAAGGACTAAGGGATTCGCGTATATAACCTTTGTCAAGCAGCTCCTGTACTTGACGCATAATCTCCTTTGTCTCCCCTGGATTGGTACGGTATGGCGCACGGTTGGGTAGGGATGCACTGGGAATTAAGTCAATCTGATGCTCAATCCCGCGAATAGGTGCTAATCCCGGTGGCACGTCTTGTGGGAAGACGTCAGCGAACTCCTGCAAAATGTTAATGACCGCAAGAGGAAAAGAGGGAGGCATGTCCTCAAATGAAAATAATACCTCTTTGCATACAAAAGCATAGCTAACAGATGTAGCAACATGCAAATCATTAATATCAGATTTAGTAGCAAGTAAACATCCACTCTTCAATTTTATTTCGGACGCAACATTAGATGATGGTTTATTATGCTTATGGTGTTGCTCAAATTCCTGTGCTACAATCTGATTTTCACTCTTATTTTTTTCCAGTTTTGCTTTACTAGCTCTAGCAATGTCATCTTTCATAATATGTTCTGGAGACATAGGAAGCAAAGTGATATTTTGATCCTTATGAACAAGAGTACACTGATTTTTCCTACCATGGTGTACAGAATTTTTATCAAACTGCCATGGCCTACCAAGTAAAACAGAACATGGTTGCATGGGTACCACATCACAATCCACATAATGAGAATATGTAGCAATGCTAAAATGCACACGAACAGTACGTGTTACCTTAACCTTGCCACTATTGTTGAACCATTGGATGTAATAAGGATGAGGATGTGGTCTGGTGGTTAGAGACAGCTTCTCCACCATCTCCATGCTAGCCAAGTTATTGCAACTCCCTCCATCGATGATGACGCGAACAGAACGCTCCTTCACAACTCCCTTTGTGTGGAACAAGTTGTGCCTATGATTTTGCTCAGCCTGTGTAACCTGCACACTGAGAACACGTTGAGCAACTAAACTTTCATACCTATCAGCGTAATCAGCAGCCATGTAGTGTGTCTTTGGTTCTGCATCCTCGCCACCCTGTTCTTCACTTGCAATGAGAGCCAAAGTCTCCTCATCATAATCACTAGCGGACGCATATCCACCATCCTCAGTAACAATCATTACACGTTCGGAAGGGCATTCTCTCGCAAAGTGACCTCCACCCTTGCAACGACGGCATATAACCTCATGTGTTTGCCCTACGGATGCAATAGATGAAGAAGAGCTCTATGCAGGCCCAGAAGGTGTGCTCTTCGCAAAGGGTGGAGTAGGAGCCTGTTTCCTGGTATCGCGGTTGGAGTTGGAGGTGGGAGTAGGTGGCATTGCAGCAGGACGTGCGGAAGTAGAGGAGGTACGTGGCGTCCATGATGAAGTGCGACCTGCAGAAAAAGGAGTTCTCGCCATTGCCTGTCGATCCTGCACTTCACGTTCAGCTTTGCAAGCAAGATGAAATAAACGAGTGATAGTGTTATACTCCTTATACTCTAGAATAGTCTGAATCTCTCTATTTAATACACCCATAGAACGTGCAAGCATAGTTTCATTCTCCTCAACAATACCACATCTAATCATGCCAGTTTGTAATTCCTGATAATATTCTTCTACAGAATTTTTTCCTTGTCTTAAACGCTGCAAATTTTGAAGCAATTCACGTTGATAATAAGGTGGCACCCAACAATTACGCATAGCAGTTTTCAAAGCAGCCCAAGTAGTTGGAATATTAGCATGGTGTATTCTACAATGTTCTGACCACCAAACACAAGCAAAACTAGTGAATGAACAAACAGCAGCAGCAACACGTCTATCCTCAGGAAATTGTAAGCATGTAAAACATTGTTCTGTTTCTAACTCCCATGTAAGATATATATCAGGAACATATCTACCCTCAAATGGCAGAATATTCAATTTAAGTTTAGGGAGATGGTCATGATCCCGTGCCTGAGGGGGTGGTGCAGTCCTACCGTTACGGTTGTAGCCATGTGGTCGACCTGGTGCGTATCATGGTGGTTGCCCCTGAGGCTGATCTGGAGCAACCTCTCCCTCATCATCGTAATCACCATCATAATCTTCAACCTGCTCAACGACAGTAGCAGCAAGAGCCACAGAAGTAGCAGCGGTATCAACAGTACCAGTATGTTGGGCTTGGCCGACAGGCACACGTCACGCTCATCATTCGAAAGGGATAGGAGTTGCAGCTGGTGGTGGTAGACGGGCAAGCACCTGATTGAACTTGGTGTCCATCTTGGTGTCGAATGTCTTCTCCAAACCATCGAGCTTCTCCATGGCCTCTCCAAAGTTGGTCACGAAGTCTTGTACCTGGTCAGCCATCATTTGCTGAAATTTATCAGAGAGCGCTTTATTGGTCATGCTCGCCCAGTCGCTCCCGTTGTCGTGTGATCCTGACATGGTTAGCAGAAATAGGAAACACACAAGAAAATGAAACCTACAGACTACTGGGACGTGGTGGTGATGGTGGTGGTGTGTCACAAATCCTTTAAGCGAATCTCAAATTCTTACCACTTCTTACCCAGCAACAGGCGGTGATCGGCAACCGTTGTAGTCAAACTCTCAAAGCTTGGATACAGTGATTGCCAGGTGGTGTGAAACACACGACGTAGATGTTTGTGGAGCTTGGATGGCTTATACTATGGTAGCAAAAAGGGTGAGCAATAATCAATTCAGCTATGGCGAACTTATTATCTAAACAAAACCCAAACCTAAAACGACGCCCTAAGGGCTGTATATATGGGGGAATAGAGGGGAATTTCGTGGCCCCTTGGAGGAGGGGTCCGAAACCGACCCTAACTCAGTTTCCCCAAACATACGAACTCTAAAAATAGCCTATAATATGGTATTTTGAAATTACATGGGCCTGGCCCAAAAATAAGGTGGTGCAACACCTATATTAGCCTAGGGACGAATTTTATAAAGTGGCATCATGCATATTTCGTCCAAGGCTTCTTGCTCCCATTATGGTGGCTTCAAAGTGCGAAAATCATCACTGGAAGCTCCATTGTTCTTTCCCGCGCGCGCACCTTCTTCTCCATGCTTGATCCCGCTCCAATGGTCATCCTTCTTGTCCATGCCAGGTCCTTCATTCACAAGTAAAACAAAAGTATCTAATTTAGGCAGCATCATATGTTGATGAACATTAGAAGGATTTGCATGAAACGAAAGTACCTGGTAATTCAATTGATGTGCGCGAGCTCTAGTAATTGGTGCTGTATGTGTAGCAGTCGGAGTTGTGGGTGTAGCATTAGTAGGGATGTCCTCATCATCCTCCCCTTCTTGAAATGAAGTCGTCCTCGACGGAAGCTCATCTTCCTCACCCAAATAAGGCTTCAAATCTGCAATGTTAAAAGTGGGGCTAACCCCAAACTCTGCAGGCAGCTCAAGTTTATATGCATTATCATTTATTTTCTCTAACACCTTAAAAGGACCATCAGCACATGGCATTAGCTTTGACTTGCGCAAATCAGGAAATCTATCCTTACGCAAATGTAACCAAACAAGATCTCCAGGTGCAAAGACAACATGTTTTCTACCCTTATCTCCAGCAATTTTGTATTTAGCATTCATACGCTCAATGTTTTCCTTCGTTAACTCATGCATCTTTAATATCAATTCAGCACGTTCTTTAGCATCAAAATTAACCTTCTCCAAAGATGGAAGAGGCAACAAATCAATAGGTGCACGAGGTAAGAAACCATACACAACTTCAAAAGGGCACATCTTAGTGGTAGAATGTAGCGAACGATTATAAGAAAATTCAATATGAGGCAAGCATTCTTCCCACATTTTCAGGTTATTCTTCAAAACAGCCCTAAGCATAGTAGACAATGATCTATTGACTACTTCAGTTTGGCCATCAGTTTGGGGATGACATGTAGTACTAAAAAGTAGTTTAGTCCCCAACTTAGCCCATAAACATCTCCAAAAATGGCTAAGAAATTTAGCATCACGATCTGAAACAATTGTATTTGGTACACCATGCAATCGAATAATTTCACGAAAGAACAAATCAGCAACATGAGCAGCATCATCAGTTTTATTACATGGTATAAAGTGTGCCATTTTGGAAAATCTATCCACGACAACAAATATGCTATCCCTCCCCTTCTTTCTTCGAGGTAAATCTAAAACAAAGTCCATAGATATATCCTCCCAAGGAACACTAGGTACAGGCAAAGGCATATATAAACCATGAGGATTGAGTCGTGACTTAGCTTTTTGACATGTAGTGCAGCGGGCAACAAAACGCTCAACATCCCGTCTCATCTTTGGCCAAAATAAATGTGTAGAAAGTACGTCCTCTGTCTTCTTCACGCCAAAGTGTCCCATTAATCCTCCTCCGTGCGCCTCCTATAACAACAAAAGGCGAACGGAGCTAGCTGGAATGCATAGCTTGTTAGCACGGAACACAAATCCATCATTAATAACGAACTTGTTCCATGTTCTCCCTTCTTTACAATTCTGCAACACGTCTCTAAATTCAGCATCATGCACATATTGATCTTTGATGGTCTCCAAACCAAATATTTTAAAGTCAAGTTGTGAAAGCATAGTATAACGACGAGACAAAGCATCCGCAATAACATTTTCTTTACCCTTCTTGTGTTTAATGGCATAAGGGAAAGTCTCAATGAATTCAACCCATTTAGCATGTCTATGGTTCAGTTTTGCTTGACTTTAATATGTTTCAAAGATTCATGATCAGAATGTATAACAAATTCTTTGGGCCATAAATAATGTTGCCATGTTTCCAAACTCCGAACAAGAGCATGTAATTCCTTATCATAAGTAGAATAATTCAGACTAGGCCCACTTAATTTTTCAGAAAAGTATGCAACAGGTTTACCATCTTGTAATAACACACCTCCTAACCCAATTCCACTAGCATCACATTCAAGCTCGAAAGTCTTATAAAAATCAGGAAGTTGGAGTAAAGGAGCATGTGTTAACTTATCTTTCAAGACCGTGAAGGCTTCTTCCTGTGCGGTACCCCAAGAAAAAGGCACGTCCTTCTTTGTAAGCTCATTGAGGGTCGCAACAAAGGTGCTGAAATCTCTCACAAAATGCCTATAGAAACCAGTGAGGCCAAGAAAACTCCTTACTTTTGTTACCGTTTTGGGCTGCGGCCAACTCTCAATAGCTTCAATCTTGGCTTTATCAACTTCAATTCCCTGTGGAGTAACAACATAGCCAAGAAAAGATACTCGGTCGGTGCAAAAGGTGCACTTCCCAAGGTTACCAAACAAACGTGCATCACGCAGTGCAGTAAAAACAGCACGTAAATGTTCCAAATGTTCCTCCAAAGATCTGCTAAAAATCAATATATCATCAAAATAGACTACCACAAATCGTCCAATGAAAGCACGTAAAACCTTGTTCATTAATCTCATGAAAGTGCTAGGTGCACTAGTTAACCCAAAAGGCATGACTAACCACTCATATAATCCGAACTTAGTTTTAAAAGCTGTTTTCCATTCATCTCCCAATTTCATACGAATTTGATGGTATCCACTATGCAAATCAACTTTGGAGAAAATTATAGAGCCACTTAATTCATCAAGCATATCATCTAGTCTAGGAATAGGATGACGATAACGAATAGTAATATTATTAATGCCTCTACAATCCACACACATGCGCGATGTACCATCCTTTTTAGGCACTAGAATAATAGGAACAGCACAAGGACTAAGGGATTCACGTATATAACCTTTGTCAAGCAGCTCCTGTACTTGACGCATAATCTCCTTTGTCTCCTCTGGATTGGTATGGTAGGGCACATGGTTGGGTAGGGATGCACCGGGAATTAAGTCAATCTGATGCTCAATCCCGCGAATAGGCGGTAATCCCGGTGGCACGTCTTGTGGAAAGACATCAGCGAACTCCTTCAAAATGTTACTGACAGCAGGAGGCAAAGAGGGAGGCATGTCCTCGAATGAAAATAATACCTCTTTGCATACAAAAGTATAGCAAACAGATGTGGCAACATCCAAATCATTAATATCAGATTTAGTAGCAAGTAAACATCCACTCTTCAATTTTATTTCGGATGCAACAGTAGATGATGGTTTATTATGCTTATGGTGTTGCTCAAATTCCTGTGCTACAATCTGATTTTCACTCTTATTTTTCTCCTGTTTTGCTTTACTAGCTCTAGCAATGTCATCTTTCATAATATGTTCGGGAGACATAGGAAGCAAAGTGATATTATGATCCTTATGAACAAGAGTATACTGATTTGTCCTACCATGGTGTACAGAATTTTTATCAAACTGCCATGGTCCACCAAGTAAAACAGAACATGCTTGCATGGGTACCACATCACAATCCACATAATCAGAATATGTAGCAATGCTAAAATGCACACGAACAGTACGTGTTACCTTAACCTTGCCACTATTGTTGAACCATTGGATGTAATAAGGATGAGGTGTGGTCTGGTGGTTAGAGACAGCTTCTCCACCATCTCCATGCTAGCCAAGTTATTGTAACTCCCTCCATCGATGATGATGCGAATAGAATGCTCCTTCACAACGCCCTTTGTGTGGAACAAGTTGTGCCTCTGATTTTCTTCAGCCTGTGTAACCTCCACACTGAGAACATGTTGAGCAACTAAACTTTCATACCTGTCAGCGTAATCAGTAGCCATGTAGTGTGTTTCTGGTTCTGCATCGTCGCCATCGTGTTCTTCACTTGCAATGAGAGCCAAAGTCTCCTCATCATAATCACTAGCAGATGCATATCCACCATCCTCAGTAACAATCATGACACGCTTGGAAGGGCATTCTCTCGCAAAGTGACCTCCACCCTTGCAATGACGACATATAACCTCATGTGTTTCCCTGTGGATGCAATAGATGAAGAAGAGCTCTGTGCAGGCCCAGAAGGTGTGCTCTTCGTAGAGGGTGGAGTAGGAGCCTGTTTCCTGGTATCGCGGTTGGAGTTGGAGGTTGAAGTAGGTGGTCTTGCAGCAGGACGTGTGGAAGTAGATGAGGTACGTGGCGTCCATGATGAAGTGTGACCTGCAGAAAAAGTAGTTCTCGCCATTGCCTGTCGATCCTGCACTTCACGTTCAGCTTTGCAAGCAAGATGAAATAAACGAGTGATAGTGTTATACTCCTTATACTCCAGAATAGTCTGAATCTCTCTATTTAATCCACCCATAAAACGTGCAAGCATAGCTTCATTCTCCTCAACAATACCACATCTAATCATGCCAGTTTGTAATTCCTGATAATATTCTTCTACAGAATTTTTTCCTTGTCTTAAACGCTGCAAATTTTGAAGCAATTCATGTTGATAATAAGGTGGCACCCAACGATTACACATAGCAGTTTTCAAAGCAGCCCAAGTAGTTGGAATATTAGCATGGTGTATTCTACAATGTTCTGACCACCAAACACAAGCAAAACTAGTGAATGAACAAACAGCAACAGCAACACGTCTATCCTCAGGAAATTGTAAGCATGTAAAACGTTGTTCTGTTTCTAACTCCCATGTAAGATATATATCAGGAACATATCTACCCTCAGACGTCGGAATATCCAATTTAAGTTTAGGGAGATGGTCATGATCCCATACCTGAGGGGGTGGGGCAGCCCTACCGTTACGGTTGTAGCCATGTGGTCGACCTGGTGCGTATGGTGGTGGTTGCCCCTGAGGCTGATCGGGAGCAACCTCTCCCTCATCATCGTAATCACCATCATAATTGTCAACCTGCTCAACGACAGTAGCAGCACGAGCCACATAAATAGCAGCAGTATCAACAGTACCAGTATGTTGGGCCTGGGCGAGAGGCACACGTCGTGCTCGTCGTTCGAAAGGAATAGGAGCTACAGCTGGTGGTGGTAGACGGGTAATCACCTCATTGAACTTGGCGTCCATCTTGACGTCAAAGGTCTTCTCCAAACCATCTAGCTTCTCCATTGTCTCTCCAAAGTTGGTCACGAAGTCTTGTACCTGGTCAGCCATCATTTGCTGAAATTCATCATATAGCGCTTTGTTGGTCATGCTCTCCCAGTCGATCTCATTGTCGTGTGATCCTGGCATGGTTAGCAAATAGGAAACACACAAGAATATGAAACCTACGGACTACTGGGTCATGGTGGTGGTGGTGGTGGTGGTTGTGTGTCACAAATCCTTTAAGCGAATCTCAAATTCTTACCAGTTCTTACCCAGCAGCAGGCGGTGATCGGCAACCGTTGTAGTCAAAACTCTCAAAGCTTGGATAGAACGATTGCCAGGTGGTGTCAAACACACGACGTAGATGTATGTGGAGCTGGGATGGCTTATAATATGGTAGCAAAAAGGGTTAGCAATAATCAATTCAGAGATGCAAGGTTGAATAAACGCTCAACGATGGTACTGTGCTGGTCCTAGGCTAGACCCGTACTAGAGACGCGAGCCTAAAGCACCAACAAAATCACGATGCTACACGTAATCAAGGGAAGAGCACACTTTGAAAAAAAATTCATTTTTTTGTCGGCGCCTCTTTTTTCTTTTGTCGGCGCCTCTTTTTTTTCCGACACCTACGTAGGTAGCAAAACGCGAATCCGAAATCAAAAAGATCTCGAAACTAAATCTAAAACGAGCTGGACTCGGATTGGTGGTGGTATATATGGAAACCAATGGATAATGGGTGGTGATATCTGGCAGCGGTGATGATGGTGGTGGTATATGGCGACCATGAAGACGATGCGTTGGCGGCATGACAACCTATGAATAGAACTCGAAACTCTAAAGGACTAGACACTAAGACCAGCAACTCGACACGATGATGTAACCGCAAATTCAACAAAGCAAAATACTGAAATGACTATGCAAAGGCTCAGATTGGTTCGGATATGATGATCTAACCCTAATTTTTTTTGGCTTTTTCGTGGACTAAAGGTATGAAGAAACAGATGCGATCTAAACTCCGAAAACTGATAAAATCTCACCGAGCAACCTGGAAATCTGATACCACTTGATAGAGGCGAAGTTGTCCCTGTCTTTCGATGAGATGGTGGCTATCGTTTTGGTGGAGTGGACTTTGACGATCCGACTACGAACGTGTGATGACGCCGCGCCTTAGCAATCGCTAAACCAACTCCGAGAGGTTATTGCCTATGCCGGAGCACGATCAACCTGACCACGAGGGTCTGTTTCCTGCACGCAAACGAAGAACAAGCAAGAAACTAAGATTGCAATATGGATATTGCGAATATAAGAGGAAAGCTTTATTGATGAAGTGGGGTTCTGTGACGCCTTTGTCTGGTCGTGGAACACAATCGAAGAACGCGAAGTTGCAGCTATGGCGAACTTATAATCTAAACAAAACCCAAACCTGAAACGACGCCCTAAGGGCTGTATATATGGGGGAATAGAGGGGAATTTTGTGGCCCCTTGGAGGAGGGGTCCGAAACCGACCCTAACTCAGTTTCCCCATACATACGGACTCTAAAAATAGCCTATAATATGGTATTTCGAAATTACATGGGCCTGGCCCAAAAATAAGGTGGCGCAACACCTATATTAGCCTAGGGACGAATTTTATAAAGTGGCATCATGCATATTTCGTCCAAGGCTTCTTGCTCCCATTATGGTGGCTTCAAAGTGCGAAAATCATCATTGGAAGCTCCATTGTTCTTTCCCGCGCACGCACCTTCTTCTCCATGCTTGATCCCGCTCCAATGGTCATCCTTCTTGTCCATGTCAGGTCCTTCATTTACAAGTAAAACAAAAGTATCTAATTTAGGCAGCATCATATGTTCATGAACATTAGAAGGATTTGCAAGAAACGAAAGTACCTGGTAATTCAATTGATGTGCGCGAGCTCTAGTAATTGGTCCTGTATGTATAGTAGTCGGAGTTGTGGGTGTAGCATTAGTAGGGATGTCCTCATCATATTCCTTTGCGTGTACCTAGTGTTCCTTGGAAGGATATATCTATGGACGTTGTTTTAGGTTTACCTCGAATAAAGAAGGAGAGGGATAGCATATTTATTGCCATGCATAGATTTTCAACAATGGCACACTTTATACCATGTCATAAAAGTGATGATGTTGCTTATGTTGCTGATTTGTTCTTTCATGAAATTATTCGCTTGCATGGTGTGCCAAAATACAATTGTTTCAAATCGTGATGCTAAATTTCTTATCCACTTTTGGAGATGTTTGTGGGCTAAGTTGGGGGCTAAACTGCTTTTTAGTACTACATGTCACGCCAAACTGATGGACAAACACTGATATAGTCAAAAGATCATTGTCTACTATGCTTAGGGCTGTTTTGAATTATAACTTGAAAATGTGGGAAGGATGCTTGCCTCATAGTGAATTTGGTTATAATCATTCATTGCATTCTACTACTAAGATGTGACCCTTTGAAATTGTGTATGGTTTCATACTTCGTGCCCCTATTGATTTGTTGCATCTTCCATCTTCGGGGAAGATTAATTTTGATGCTAAACAACGTGCTGAATTGATCTTAAAAATGCATGAGGTAACTAAGGAAAACATTTGCGTATGAATGCTAAATACAAACTTGCTGGAGATAAGGGTAGAAAACATGTTGTGTTTGCACCTGGAGATCTTGTTTTGTTACATTTGCGTAAGGATAGATTTCCTGGTTTGCCCAAGTCAAAGCTAATGCCACGTGCTGATGGTACTTTTAATGTGTTAGAGAAAACAAATGATAACACCTATAAACTTGAGCTGACTGCAGAGTTTGGTGTAAGTCCCACTTTTAACATTGCAGATTTGAAGCCTTATTTGGGTGAGGAAAATGAGCTTCCGTCGAGGACAACTTCAGTTCAAGAAGGGGGGCATGATTAGGACAGCAATACCATTGTTACCGAGCTATACATACTGGACCAATTACTAGAGATCGCGCATGCTAATTGAAATACCAGGTACTTTCGTTTCATGGAAGTCCTTCTAATGTTCATGAACATATGTTGTTGCCTAAGTTACATACTTTTGTTTTATTTATTAATGAAGGACCTAGCATGGATAATAAGGATGACCACTAGAGCGGGAACAAGCGTGGAGAACACAGTGCACATGCGAGAAAGAACAATAGAGCATCCAATGGTGATTTTCACACTTTGAAGCCACCATAAGGAGAGATTGAAGGCTTGGACGAAATATACAAGACGTCGCTTCATTAATTTCATCCATAGGCTATTATAGGTGTTGCCTCACCTTATGCTTGGGCCAGGCCCATGTAATTTTGAAATGCCACTTTATAGGCTGTTTTTAGAGTATGTATGTGTGCGGAAACTGAGTTAGGGTCCGTTTCAGACCCATCCTCTAAGGGGTCACGAAATTCCTCCTCTATACCCCCATATCTAGAGCCCTTAGGGTGCAGTTGAGACTTGGGTTTTGTTTAGATTACCAGTTCGCCATCGCTGCAACTTCGCGTTCTTCATTTGTGTTCCACGACCAAACAAAGGTGTCACAGAACCCACTTTCATCAATAAAGATTTCCTCTTATATTCACAATATTCAGATTGGAATCTTAGTTTCTTGCTTGTTCGTTTGCGTGCAGGAAACATACCCTAGTGGTCAGGTTGATCATGCTCCGGCATGGTCAATAACCTCTCAAAGTTGGTTTAGCGATTTATAAGGCGCGACGTCCACGCATGTTCGTAGTCGGATCATCAAAGTCGACTCTACCACAAACGATAGTCACATCTCAACAAAGACAGAGACAACTTCGCCTCTATCATGTGAGTCCCGTCGGGAGCATTGCTTCTGCACCATAGACTAAGGAGAAGGGTGTTGCGTGTGATATAGGCGAGGGTCCTAATCTTTCGATGAGATGATAACTATCGATTTGGTGGAGATAACTTTGACGATCCGACTATGAACGTGCACGACGTTGCCCCTTAGCAATCACTAAACTAATCTCCAAAAGGTTATTGACCACGCGAGAGCACCATCAACCTGACCATGAAGGTCTATTCCTACAAGCAGTCGAAGAACAAGTAAGAATATGATAATGCAATCTGAATATTGTGAATATATATGAAGTATTTATAAGGGTGGGGTTCTGAAAGTGGTCTTGGTCTGGTCGTTGGAGACAAACGAATTACACGAAATTGCAATGGCTAACTTTTAACTAAACAAAACCCAAAGGAAAAGCTACTAGATTGATCCACTTATATAGGAGCAAGGTGGGGTGGCCAAGGAGGTGGGAGGACATCCCAAGACACCCTAAAACCAACCCTAGGTCGTACAAGGCCCATGGGCCCAAGTGGAGGTGACACAACACCATTGGACTTGTAGTTTGACTCGGATTCTGTTGCAAAGTCAGATTGTTTCGTCGATACCTCCGCGCTCCAAATGAATTGTAAGGTGATTCAAACTGGGCTTGAACGCATATGAAATCTAGTTTGCGGCAAAAAAAGAATCACCCAATTCCGAGTCAATATGAAAAAGTTCTTGGCGCTTTGAGACAAGTGTGTCTGTGCAGTCCGAATGTGAGTCCAGAACGTGAGAGACTTGAACTCTATCTTCCCTTAGGCTAAACGTGACGTGAGAGAACTTCTCGAACAACATCTAGTTGTTTCCTTTGACATTAGGGGACCTCTTGAATAACACCCAGCCATTTCCTCTTCCTTGTCATCACACGTGGTTCATACAAGTGTTCGATCATTCTGCATTTAGGCATAAAATAAAAATAGGTGAAGTAGTTTTGTTCCGGATAACACAAATAAATTATTGCATAATTCTTATAAGAAATCACCTCACGAATGTGCACGTATGCAATATTTTTGGTTGTATCCAAGGTAGTCATGTCCTCCTCATCCTCTACTTGCTGAAAACAAAGCCGTCCTCGGCGTTGCTTAGTCTGAAATGTGGCTAACCAAAGAGACAAGGTATACATGTTGCATATGTATATGTCATCTATTTTTATTGATCTCAGTTGTAGTACATGTGACATATTTGTACAAGAGCACACTTCAAGTGACATGAAATATAAAGCCAAAATATTATCACAAGATTGACCATGTTCATCATTAAACCATCCCAATATTGGTAAAGAAACCTCAAGTATTCCAAATTTGCATCCTAAAACATGCTTAAATAAGCAAACGTGCAACATGTCATTTGATACAGAATCAACACCAAAACTGGAGGTCATATCAAAACGATTAAACAGTGGAAAAATTATTTTCAAACATATTTGATTTATTTCCCGATTCACATGGTTCTTTCTGATCAACAGTTAATTCGGTGGGTGAATTCTAAATTGTTGATATGGTAGTTATTTGATCCCATGGCAAAGTCAATTCATGAACATAGTCCTCTAAAGTAGGTGGTGTGATGAAAATAATGGGTAGCTCATCATAGGGTACATTGGAATTGACAAGGCATTCATCATACTCATGTGGAGGTGAAAGATCAATACCTTTGTCATTACCTCTTAAGATCAACTCAGATGATGTAGGCACTCTCGATGGTGATGTGTCGCATGGTGCAGGTGATGCAACTCTCACAACAATTGATGTGGTTGTCATACTATGCGTAGTAGTTGAAGGAACAACCATATCAACTCTTGAAAGATGCACCTTGCCATTGTTCTCCTTGTGGGCAACACGTTGTTTTATTTCGTGTTCAGCTTTGCAAGCAAGATAAAACAAAAGATCCATAGAATAACAGTTTTCATGAATTAGTATCTCGTGAATATCACGGTTTAATCCTCCCCAAAATCTATCCACAAAATCTTCTTCACTTTTTTCTAATGAGGAATGCAACAAGGTCATTTGTAAATCATCATAATATTCCGTTACGGTATCACTACCATGTTTTAAATATTGTAACTTTTTAAGCTTGTCACGAGTATAATAAGCAGGAACGAATGTGTGTCTCATGGCAAGTTTTAAATCATCCCAAGTAGTAGGTATAATATCATGGGGTAACCGAGAATATTCGCTCCACCAAACCGAAGCATAACCAGTGAAAGAACCAACTACGACCTTAAGTTTCTTATGTGGAGCAAAATTATGGGAAGCAAATAGTTCATTTATTTCAAACTCCCATTCAATATATAAAGTAGGTCCAAAACTCCCATTAAATGGAGGTATAGAAACATTAACCTGATCATGTGCATTTGGATCTCTTTGCAGCTCTCGTATCGGGTTTTTTGGTGGCATGTCTCCCACGATCGAAGAAGCCCATGAACTGACAACTCTGGATCCTATCATGACTAGTAGAAACAAGAAACAAAGATCTAAGAATATTGTTCCTATGAACTACGGGGATGTGGTGGTAAAACACTCACAGTAAAGAAAAGATTAATGTCTTACAAATTCTTACCATGCAGCAAGTGGCGACCGGCAACCGACGGTGTCAATATCTCCAAAGATTGGGTAAAGCAATTACTAGGTGAACGTATGTATACATAGTGTAGAAATATGTGGATCTTGGAATGCTCAATATGGTAGCAAAAGATTGGCAATAATCAATTCAAAGATGCAATGTTGAATAAACGCTCAACGACGGTACTGTGCTGGTCCTAGGCTAGATTGTACTAGAGACACGAGCCTAGAACACTAATGGAGTCACGGCGTAGGACAAATAGCAGCAAAGGATGATATGAATTAGCTCTGGACAGCAAGATATAAGTGAAGACCACAATGGCAGTAAAGACAATGATGATAAATGATCGCCAAGAAGGATATACCAAAACTATCTCTACAACTTTCCTCTATAAGATTATACATCAAAATTCTGATATTTTTCCTCAAGAATTCTACTGACTCAAGCTTTCGTATGCAAAAAGAATCACTCAATTCCAAGTCGTATGAGGAAGATACGCTTGTTTTACTGAACACTACGCAAAACAGATTTCACTCCGAATTCAGATACAAGATTTGAGTCAAATAGATTTGAAAAAAATCCTCTATTTTTTTCTCACGTTTTTTTCTCTTTTTTCTCTCTCACATTTTTTCTTTTTTTGTCTCACTTTTTTCTCTCTCAACCAAATAAGAAGCAGATTGGATCAAGCATGGATGTGAACGACCTCAAGTATGATAATGACAATGAACAATGGTAGCATGTGGTGAATATTGATGGATGGTGGTGGGTGACAACGAAAGGATGACAATGGCGTAGTGGTGGTATATGGCAGCAGTGATGAACATGGTGCGACACCGGCGTGACAAGTTGTGAATAGAACTCAAAACTCTAAAAGACTAGACGCTAAGACCAGCAACTCGACATGATGATGCAACCGATAATTCAACTATGCAAGCACTATAAAGGAAATTGCAAAGGCTCAGACTGGCTTGGAGAAAAGATGAATAGATCTAACTTTTTTGTGGCTTTTTCTTGGGCGAGAGGTAAGGAAAATAAATCTAATCTACGAATAACTAGAAATTATCACCGAGCAACCTGAAAACTGATACCACTTGATAGAGGCGAGGGTCTCGATATTTCGATGACATGATAACTATTGATTTGGTGGAGATGACTTTGACGATCCGACTACAAACGTGCACGACGTTGCGCCTTAGCAATCGCTAAACCAATCTCCTAGAGGTTATTGACCATGTCGGAGCACGATCAACCTGACCACGAAGGTCTATTCCTGCAAGCAGCTGAAGAACAAGCAAGCATATGATAATGCAATCTGAATATTGCGAATATATATGAAATATTGATAAGCCTGGGGTTCTGAAAGCGTTCTTAGTCTGGTCGTTGGACACAAACGAAGTACACGAAGTTGCAATGGCTAACATTAAACTAAGCAAAACCCAAAGGAAAAGCTACTAGATTGATCTACTGATATCGGAGCAAGGGGTGGCCTCCAAGGATATGGGAGGACGTCCCAACAGAGCCTAAACCCAACCCTAGGTCGTACAAGGCCCATGGGCCCAAGTGGAGGTGACACAACACATTTGGACTTGTAGTTTGACTCGGATTCTGCTGCAATGTCACATTGTTTTGTCTATATCTCCGTGCTCTGGAAGAAATTTAAGGTGATTCCAACTGGGCTAGAACGCATATGAAATCTAGTTTTCAGAAAAAAATGAATCACCCAATTCCGAGTCAGTATGAAAAAGTTCTTAGCGTTTTTAGACAGATGTGTCCATGCAGTCTGAATGTGAGTCTAGAATGTGAGAGACTTGGACTCTATCTTCTCTTGGGCTAAAAGTGATGTGAGAGAACTTCTTGAACAACGCCTAATTATTTCCTTTGACATTAGAGGACCTCTTGAATAACACCCAATCATTTCCTCTTCCTTCGTCATCACACGTGGTTCATACAAGATTCGATCATTCCACATTTAGGCATAAAATAAAAATGGGTCAAGTATTTTTGTTTCGAATAACACAAATAACTTGTTGCATAATTCTTATAAGAAATCACCTCAAAAATATGCATGTATGCAATATTTTTGGTTGTATCTAAGGTAGTCATGTCCTCATCAGCACGGGCGGCTCGATTTGGCACCGTTCTGATCGATAAAAGAACCGCCGACACCTTGTCAATGTTGCGCCTTCCATGTTTGTGAAGTTTGTCGAAGGTTCTTGTCTTGAGGCCCCGCAACATTTCATCATTTTCCCTCTCTACTTGGTTGTTGCTCCTTGGGTGAGCGACTGATACGAAGTAGACTTTGGCGCTGACATCTTGGCGGTATTGCATGAAGTTGTTGCTGGTGAATTTAGTGCTATTGTCGATGATGATCCTCTTAGGTTCCCCGAACCGGCAAACTATCCCTCTGAGAAACTTGACCACTGCTTGTGCCATTACCTTTCGCACTAGCTCCACCTCTGTCCACTTCGTGAACCTGTCGACTATGACGAACAAGAAATCGAAGCCCCTAGCAGCGTGAGGAAAGGGGACGACTATGTCGGGCTCCTAGTGGTATGGTCTGAAGGGCTTGTGCTATATGATATATTTGTTTGGCGTGGTATTGGCATCCTTCACATGTTTTCACCACCGCCAAAGCATCTTGGAAGGCGGTTTGCCAATAGAAACCTTGCTAGAACGCCTTCCCGACAAGGTACCGCGACCCGATGTGTGAACCGGAAATCCCCCCATGTATGTTTGCCAACAGCTACTGTTGTTCCTCCCAGGAAATGCACGTTGGTTTCACCCTGTTCGGTCTCCTTCTGTATAGAATGCTTTCTACAAACTGGTACATACTTGATTCTCGGGCTATTGTTTTGGCTTCCTCTTGATCCTTGCCAGGATCTCCTATCTGCAGGAATTGGACAATCTGTCGTGCCCACGTCGGAGCATGTGGCTCGATGACAAGGACTAAAGGTATTTCCTTTGCGGCGGGAGCACTTGCTTCTTTGGCAAACACCATCGGGTCCCAAGGAGCTTGCCATTCACTGGCAGGTTTGTTGTCGCCCGAGACAACTTTCTTTGTGGCTAATGGCGGTTCTGCCAGGAAATAGTCGCCATCATTGAACTTTGTTTTCTTGGCTTGTCGATGTGATGGTTTGACAATGGCTGAGTGGTTCGGAGTACAAGGGTGTTTGGTTCCGCAGGTGACTTTTGGGCGGCTCATTTTGACAGGTCGTCAACAATATCATTCTTTGCACGTGGGACGTGCTCTAGCTGGAGACCTTCAAAACGCTCCTCCAACTTCCTCATTGTCGGTGTCAAAACCGGCGAATCTCGGGTAGGGGGTTTCAAGCTGTGAGACCAGAATAAATGATAATAGGAGACGAAGGAGACGATGTTTACCCAGGTTTGGGCCCTCCTATGGAAGTAATACCCTAAGTCCATCTTGATTGTATTGATGATATATGGGTTACAGAGTTGATTTACCTCGAGATTGAATAGCTAAACTCTGATGACTTGTCCTCTCTACAACCTAAAACCCTCCGGCTTATATAGACGCCAAGGGTACCTAGGGTTTACACATGGTCGGTTGCGCATCGAAGGAAAGACATGCCTATCTACGGTCAACAACTTGGAGGACACGCTACGGTTCCTTGAAGCTTCCACCCTGGCGATGGGGCCCTTGGTCATCCAATGCTCACCATGCGGCCCATACAGTCCGGCCCGAGAGAAACAGGTTGGCTATCCAAGGACCCCTTAATCTAGGACTCCCTCAGTAGCCCCCGGACTAGCCTACAACGCCGACGTATATCCAGATAATCTTAGCGTGTCATAATCTTCGTCTTGCAAGGCGAGTTCCCCTACACCTTCTTGTTCGGCCACCGACCAGTCATTGGTGAAATCCCAAGCGTCACGATCTCGCTAGGTCCATTATAATAACCATCAGCGTTTCTCGATTTTCACACGTCGTGGGGAGTCAAGCGGTTAAGTGATTTTTTTACAAGACTACCCCTTCGCAATGGAGGGACCACTCGTTTAAGCAAAAATCGCGGTCTAAGCGACATCCTCTTCCTCCTCCCCTTTAGAAAAACTCTAAGTGGAAGATCACCACGAAAAACATGGCGAGCGCCCCCAGCTCTTCCTCACGCCCTTATGGCTCCTGTCCTGGGGATTGGACCAGCTGCTCCTTGTGCTCCCCCGACTACATAATCTGGAGACCCAAGGGTACCTCCCTTCCTTGGATCTGGTAGTGACCCGTGCTGGCTTATCTTCATTCACTGATGAAGGTTTCATGGAGAATTTCCCCAATCCAGAAAGGGGGAACGTGTATGCTTTGTGTCGTTTCTTCTGCAAGGTCTAGGGTTACCTATTCACCCATTCTTGAGAGGGTTACTACAATTTTACGGGATCCATCTCCACCATCTCACCCCAGGGTCTATCCTGCACATCTCGGGCTACGTTGCCCTTTGTGAAATGTTCCTGGGCTGCAAGGCACATTTTGAACTGTGGAGGAAGTACTTCTGCCTCGTCCCCCAAACTCGGGACGAGACAATCTTGGAAGTCGGTGGAGCCGAAGTATGCCGCATAGCGGGGACGGGGTATCTGGTGGGAACATCGAAGGAGTCCGAAGAATGGTCTTCGGAATGGTTTTATATCGAGGACATCCCTCTATTCGATCCAACTTGAAGGGGTCTGCCCAAATACTTCGACGCCCCCTTAAAGAAAAGGTACAACTGGCGGCCGAAAAGTTCGTCCCAAGAGGACAGGGTTGAAGTGCAACATTTGGCAGCCCATTTGAGGGTACTAGCCCACCACAAGTTGACCATGATCAATGTCATGGCTGCCGCCATCACCCGGTGTGTGCAGCCTCTTCAGCAAAGGATACACCACTTGTGGCATTACAACAGGACAAGCAACACCACACGCTCCCGAAGACTGGTCCTGCCAATCAGACGGCATTGGCCGTCGCGCTTGCCGACCTATACAAAGGAGAGCAAGAAGACTTTATTCAGCGGTCGACCAAGGAGGGATACTCGAGCCACAATCCCATCGAATGGGTAAGCCTTTCAACTCCGTGACCACAATTCGGATTTCCATTTTGTCCCTTTTTTGTCTGAAGCTTCCAACTTTATGTGAACAGGACTGGAGAAGTTTTATCAAGACAGTTAACTGTGTGGCCCCTCAGCCCGAAGACTATTCTCGTGACGATGATTTGGGCTTTCATGAGGACCCGGATCTGTCAATCGAATTTGAAGACGGGGTTTTCTACCAGGAGAGTCTCGACCACTCCAAGGTGGCTATCATAGCCGATTACCCTGGATTGTTCCCTTCTCCTGCGACAAACAAGAAGAAGAAAAGCTCATCCCGCAAAAGGCAAGCATCCTCCAATGCTGCAAACGCGCTAGCTCCTCCTTCCAAGCATCGTTGATCCGCGTGTCACACATCGACAACGGCCACAGTGCCCGAATCGGGAAGCAACAAGGATCCGACAAATGAGCAGGATGTGAGGATGAGACCATCCACTCGTTCGACCCAAAGGTTTTGTTCGGTTGTTTATTTATTATCACAACTGATAGATCCTCATAGCTGATTTTATATCGAAATTCGCAGGCAAAAACCTTAGCCTTCTTCTACCGAGGAGGTTGCCAGGGTGTTCGGGGAAGCTCAAAATCCCATAGCTTTGACTCATGCTGAACCTGCTACGGAGGTTCTCATGGCTAATCCGGTCCCTACCGATTCCGGTGACGCTATGTCTGTTACCAAGTCTGAAGTAAGAAGCGCCATGAATCATTGGCGGCGATGAGAGGCCCTATGTCACCCAGTATTCTCTGAATAGGAGTTCGATGCTCTACGCACAGCGAGCATGCACATCGGTGCTGGCCGAGCTGGGTTCTAAGAAGCTATGAAATTAATATCATCCAACCTGGAGGTAAATAATCGGTTTCGTAGAGTCCGAACACTCATGTAAACCCAGTAGCCCCCGAGCCTTAAATTGGTCGGAACGACCGAATTAAGGGTCCTTGTGTCGTTTTGTTGCTAATGCAGGCCTCGAAGCACCATGATAAACCACAAGTATAGGGGATCAATTGTAGCCTTTCTCGATAAGTGAGAGACAAAATAGGAAACTCTCTATCATGAATATCATGGTGCTACTTTGAAGCACAAGTGTGGAAAAAGGATAGTAGCATTGTCCCTTCTCTCTTTTCTCTCGTTTTTTATTTTTATTTTTATTTTTGGTGGGCATCTAAGGCCTCTTTTTTTATTTGGGCTTCGCTGGCCTCTTTTATTTTTCATAAAGTTTGGAGTCTCATCCCAACTTGTGAGGGAATCATAGCTTCCATCATCCTTTCCTCACATGGGACAATGCTCTAATAATGATCGTGATCACACTTCTATTTACCTACAACTCAAGAATTACAACTCGATAGAACAAAATATCACTCTATATGAGTACCTCCAGTGGTGTACAGGGATGTGCAATGATCTAGCATCGCAAATGACATAAAAAATGGACAAGCCATGAAAACATCACACTAGCAACCTACGATCATGCAAAATGGTGGTGTGTGTCATAATAAATGGAACAGTGGAAGTTGCATGGCGATATATCTCAGGACGGCTATGGAAATGCCATAATAGGTAGGTATGGTGGCTGTTTTGAGAAAGTATATATGGTGGGTTTATCGCACTGGCGAAAGTTGCGCGGTACTAGAGAGGCTAGCAAAGGTGGAAGGGTGAGAGTGCGTATAATCCATGGACTCACATTAGTCATAAAGAACTCACATAATTAATACAAAATTCTATTTTTCATTGAAGCAAAGTATTAGACGCATGCTCCTAGTTGAGAGGTTGGTAGGAGTTAACCATCACGCGCTCCCGACCCTCACACAAAGGTTGACAATCAATAAACAAATCATGCTGCGACTTCCTTACATAACGGTTCACCATACGTGCATGCTACGGAAATAAAAAACCTTTACACAAGTATTTCTAGCAATCCACAATTAATCACTAGCATGCCTCTAATATCACCATCTTTATATCGCAAAACTATTGCAAGGAATCAAACTCATCATATTCAGTGATCTACAAGTTTTATGTAGGATTTTTTGACTAACCATGTGAATGACCAACTCCTGTTAACTCTCTAAATAGATATAAGTAAAGCATGAGAGTTTAATTATTTCTATAAAAGATATGCTCATGGTCTAACAAATATAATTGAAGCAAAAGAGCATTCTACAAATGGAGGTTTTCTATGTGTAGAGAAACAAGCAATCGAAACTTCAAATGATATAAGTGAAGAACATGAAGCATTCTATAAAGCCATGCTCAAAAGATATGAGTGAGGTGCAAAGAGCCTTCTATAAATCAACAAAGGACTTTCTCATACCAGCATGGTGCACTATTAAATAAAAATAAAAAACACACGGTGCTCCAAGATTTATGCATATCATGTGATGAATAAAAACATAGCTCCAAGTAAAATTAGTGATGGTTGTTAGAAGAAAGAGAGGATGCCTTCCGGGGCATCCCCAAGGTTACTTTCTTGGGAGTCCTTAAATATTATCTTGGGTTGCCTTGGGCAACCGCAATTTTAGTCTCTTCCCACTCCTTATTCCTTCATCCATCGTGATCTCACCCAAAACATGAAAAATTCAATCACAGAAAACTTAACAAAACCCTCGTGAGATACGTTAGTATAACAAAAAAAATCATCACTTTAAGTACTACTGCCAACCAATTCATATTTTTTTTGCATTGTGTCTCCTATAATATAACTTTTCGATGGCTTATACTACCGATACAATCGATAGTTTCATCAAAACGAGCAAAACAATGCATCAAAAAACAGAATCTGTCAAAAACAAGAGAGTCTATAGTAATCTGAACATTCACCATATTTCTGTAACTCTAACAATTTTGAAACATTAGGACGTCTTCAAGCAATTGTATAACAGTATTGTGTAAAAATTTCAGAATTTTTGCACCCTCCAGTAAAATATAGAAATTCAAACACTGCAGCAAAAGTTTCTGTATTTCTACAACACATATCAAACAAGCAATTTAAACATCCTAAAGGTAATTCTAGGAACATTATTTTTATAATACACTGAATTTGTACAAGGGGATAATTATTTTTGTTGAAATTTTTCTGTAATCAATATTCACAAAGTTTCCATGGGCATGAACAAAGTTCAAGGCTAGCCCCCACTTAAACGTTGCCCGTCTTACTCACTTTCACTTTTCTTTTTGAAAAAGTTTTAAGTTCCCCACTTTATTTTTTTGTTTTTTAAACTATATAAAAGCACACAACAGTATAAAATGACTCTCTAAAACTTCCGGGTTGTCTCCCTAGCAGCGCTTTCTTTAAAGCCATTAAACTAGGCATATAGTGCTCAAGTAATGGATCCACCGGGATCCCAAGGTATATCAAAGCCAATTTTAATTAACAATGATTTGTAATTTAATAGTGAGCACAAACTGACATATATCATGCAACAATGAAGTCTAATTCTCTTCCTATGCATTGCCATGTCATACAAGAACAATTCATTCACACCAAGTAAAGGCCAATGCATAGCATACATAGTTTCTTGCAATTTTATTGTATCGGAGACATAGAGAGGTGAAGATGTAGTTCCTCTCTCATAATAAGTGAAAGTAGGAGAAGCAATCACATGCATATTATATTCATTAAAATCATCATGTGCAATAGGAAAACACAACCCAATATATAATCCTTAATAAGTGAATACTTCTCCGATATAGTGTAGTTTAGAGAATTCAAAAGATAATAGGACTATCATGTGTGGGTGCAATAGCAACAATTTCATGCTTAACATAAGGAACTATAGCAAGTTCATATTCATAAGCATAATTCATATTGGCATCATGGCCACAAGAATAGCAAGCATCAAGTTCATCAAAAAGGCATATTTCAAAAGAATCCAAGGGATCATAGCAATCAACATAGCATTCATCCTTCGGTAAGCACAAAGGGAAATTAAACAATGTATGAGTTGAAGAGTTACTCTCATTGGAAGGTGGGCATGGGTAGCTAATCTCTAGCAAGCATCCACAGCTACTAAAGATCATTAAGGTAAAACCCAACCATAGCATTATACGGTATCAAGTCCTCTTTACTCCCATATGCAACAACCCACCTACTCGGGTTTATGCTTCTGTCACTCAAGGAACCCACCACAGGCAAATTATCAACACATTGCAACATCCTACAGTGAGGATCCCTCACGCTTGCGTGACATGGAGAGCACCATAGGATAGCACCAATAATAAAACTTGCAACTCAAACCAATCATGATTATCAATCAACCCATAGGACAACAAAAATCTACTCAGATATCATAGGATGGCAACACATCATTGGATAATAATATGTAGCATAAAGCACCATGTTCATGTAGAGGGTACTATGGGTTCCAAGAGAGTGGACCACTGTAGATAGATGGGGGAAGCTGATGGAGGTGTTGGTGAAGATGACGGAGTTGTTGGAGTAGATCGCCGTCATGATGATGGCCCCGGTGGCGTTTCGGTGCTACCAAGAGAGAGGGGTGAGATCCCCCCTACTTCTTCTTATTCCTTGACCTTCCCCCTAGATGGGAGAAGAGTTTCCCCTCTGGTCCAGGGCCTCCATGGCGCCGAAGGGGCGAGAGCCCCTCCGAGATTGGATCTCTCTCTCTATTTCCTTCTGTTTCCGCGCTCCCAGATTCTGGCCTTTCAACGTTTCTTAAATATCCAGAGATCCATAACTCCGACCGGGTTGAAATTTTGAGGGGACTTTTATTATAGAAATATCTTCCTTTAGGCCAAAGGACAACTCCAACCGACCTAAGGGTTGTCCACAAGCCTGCCAGGCGCGTCCAGGGGGGTGGTTCGCGCCCAGCCGACTTGCCACCTTCTCGGGCATCGTCTCGCGTTGATTCTTTTTCCCAAAAATCACATATAATCCAAAAATAATCTCCATAAGTTTTATGGCTTTTGGACTTCGTTTGGTATGGATATTCTGCAAAACAAAAAACATGCAACAAACAGGAATTGACACTAGGCACTGCATCAATATGTTAGTCCCAAATATAGTATAAAAAGTTGCCAAAAGTATATGAAAGTTGTAGAATATTGGCATGAAACAAACAAAAATTATAGATACGATGGAGAGTATGAAAACAGAATGAACAACTAGCCAAGCAACTAGAAGACAACCGAACACAGGTGGAATCTGTGAAGGCCAAACTGGAGCAAGTGAAGAGCTTTACTCGGGAGGCACATGGTGGGTATATCTGTGCTGCTAATCTTAGTATATCCCAATGCTAACGCAAGGATACTCTTTAGCAGCTGAACTACTGGTCAAGGAACTAGAACACAACCGAACACAGGTGAAATCTGTGAAGGCCGAACTGGAGCAAGTGAAGAGCTTTACTCGGGAGGCACATGATGAGTATATCTATGATGCTAATCTTAGTATATCTCCGTGATGATGCAAGGATACTCTTTAGCAGCTGAATCAATAGGGAAAATGCAAAAAGATTTGGATGCGTCCTGAGAATCTTAGCGATACGCCGAGTCCCAGCACGAGGCCGGCTATCGTGTTTTGAACCGTCTCCAGACACAGAATAAACAACAGGCCAAAGAAATTTAGAGTTTAAGAAGTCAATTGACCCAAGCCCAAGAAGTAACCATAAACTACAGAGGGGTATGTTCGGTAAGTGCGATTCTTCCATCAAGAAGTACTTATTATAGATGAAGCATAATGGGCATGCCTTTGACTCATGTGTAGGTCTTCCGACTGGGCGACCCGAAGAAGAGATCGGATCCTACCTGGGGAGCCTTCTGAAGGAGGTCTCTATCCTTCATGAGTGGGCCCGCAAGGCCATGAAAGGCATGGTAAAGGCTCTATGGCCCGGCAAGCAACCTACGGAGGGGATGGCCAAACTATTCGATCGACTCAAGGGGGCCAAAGTAGGTTCGAGCTGTGGGAGACATCGGCTTGTCGGGAGGGAGCACGAGAGGCGTGGGCGATGATCAAGACCCGCTATACTGGACTTAACCCCGAGCATATGGCTCGGGTTGGGCCAATGGGGCCAGATGGACAAGAAGTGCCGCTCCACCTGGTGTACGACTAGGTGATGCCTGTTGGTCGTCTCTCACAAGAAGACTTCTCCCCGGACACTATAATCGACAATCTCGATCAGCAGTCAAATGTATAATTACATATAACTATTTACGAACAATCGAGTAGTTGCTCCATCTGTGTTGTAAATTTTGTCTTAACCGGCCATCGACTTCTACCTCCCGTGCTAAGATCTCGGGAGGGTTCCTCGTAATTTATCACCCTAGAAGAGCGAATTATGTTTGGGGAACTAGGCAATCCGGACATTTGGTGCGAACAGATAGAATGCACATAGGGAGATATGTTATATTACTTCTTAGCGTAAGAAACCTCTTCCGAAGAAAATAGTACCTCTATCGATACCTTTCTTCAGGGTTCTACGTACATCGTAGCTAGAAGGCCATATATTGCTAGTATGCAGTTAAGGGATTTCGAGAGAAGAGAAGCCCAAGTAATGGTGATAACAGCCATAGTCTTATTAATTGCTTCCGTCACAGTCGACCTATTGTCTACGTAAGATAGCTAGCTTTTGGCTTCACCTGTCTGAGGTACGTATCCTAATGACCCGGTCATATCAATCGCAGAGGTGCTCCCTTCACCCTCTAACCGAACAATAGGGAACATAGAGGGTAAGCACAGGAGCGAGGCAACCCAGCTTGGAAAAGTATTAGTTCGAATTGATGCATATGATGGCTTAAACGCGACAAAGGAAATGTGTGTACACAAGAATTTTGGATAGATGCTTATAACATAAAAGTGTTGGCTTCGGAAAGAAGCCCCCAGGTGCTGTGTTTGGATTTAACACTCAAAGGTGTAAGCTGAGAGTCTTAGTACAAGATCTATTGAACCGAACTGCAAGGTGGGATGAGAAGGAAAAAGTAAAGAAAAGGGAGGTAAAAGGTAAAGAATGTCACGACACCGGTTTATCCGTAGAAGCGCCTAAGACGAGCTGCGTTCCATGGGTTTGGTTCAAGGCAGTTGTCCGACGGGAAGACGGTAAGACCCTCCCACGAGTACTTCGTCGATTATGAAGGGGCCTTCCCATTTGGGGTTAAGTTTATGCTTCTGCTCCTCCGGGAGCCGTAAGACGAGTTCACCCAATGTTGTATGCTTTCGCCCTGACCTCCCTACTCTAGTAATGTCGGGCCTGCTGTTTGTAAAAAGTAGATCGAGCCCGAGCTAGGTCACGCTCTCCTTCTAAGGCATCCAGGTCATCCCGCCAATCTAACTTGGCTTCCTTTTCCTCATACATGCGCACCCTCGGTGCGTCATGAATAATATCACAGGGGAGGACTGCTTCTGCCCCATAGACCATGAAGAACAGTGTGAATCTTGTTGATTTGTTCAGGGTGGTGCGCAGGCCCCACAGAACAGAGTCGAGCTCTTACACCCAATGATAGTCGGACTCATGAAGAGATCGGACCAAACGTGGGTTAATGCCTCTCATGATGAGACCATTTGCTCGTTCGACTTGTCCATTTGTTTGCGGATGATACATTGATGCGTAATCGATCTTGATGCCCATTTTTGCGCACCAGTCCTTGACCTCTTGGGTTGTGAAGTTGGATGCATTATCTGTTATTATACTATGCGGAACACCATAACGGCACCACGCCGGATATGAAGTCGATTACTGGTCCGGACATGGCCAATTCAATGTGCTTTGCCTCTATCCACTTGGTGAACTTGTCAACCATGACCATAATTATTTATTCGTCTTGGTCCCCCCTTTAATTGGTCCGACCATGTCCAGCCCCCAGACCACGAAAGGCCAGGCGATTGGAGTAGTCCGAAGAGCTGTTGGGGGCATGTGACTTTGATTTGCGAAAATTTGGCACCCCACGTAGTGTTTGAGAAGTGATTGGGCATACGCCCTAGCAGTGGGCCAAAAGAAACCAAACCAGAAAGCCTTGCTGACCAAGGCTCTTGCTGTGGCGTGATGACCGCCCATCCTAGCATGGACTTCAGCCAAGAGCTACCGTCCTTCTTCCTTAGATATGCACCGTTGTAATATTCTGGTGGTGCTTTTCTTATATAACTCACCCTCATGTACCTTGTAGGCTTTGGATTGCCGAATTATGCATCGCACCTCTGTCTAATCGTCGGGGAGTTCTTTGCGAAGAAGATAGGTGAGAAAGGGCTCGGTCCATGGCATGATTACGGCCATGACCTCATGAGCCGAAGGCGTTTCATCCATTACGGAGCCGCCGATGATTAGGTCATATGGTTTGTTTATAGGTGGAACAACCTCTTCCATCGTATTTAGACCAGCGCCCTTATGATCGTCCCGCCAAACCACAGATGGCTTGAAGAGCCGTTCTAGGAAAGTGTTTTTTGGGACAGGTTCGCGCTTAGCCCCCATGTGGGCCAGTACATCAGCGGCTTCGCTGTTGTCACGAGCGACGTGGTGAAATTGCAACCCCTCGAACTGTGCGGATATCTTTAGGATGACATTCTTGTATGCCGCCATCTTCGGGTTTTTGGCGTCGAATTCGCCGTTGATTTGGGAGATGGCCAAGTTGGACTCTCCCCGCACCTCTAGTCGCCTTATGCCCATTGATACTGCCATCCGAAGACCATGCAAGAGTGGTTCGTATTCAGCTGCATTATTGGAGTCGGCATATATGATCTACAACACATATCGAGCAATGTCGCTTGTGGGGGATGTGAGGATAACTCCAGCCCCCAGTCTGACCAAGGTTTTGGATCCATCGAAGTACATTTTCCAATGGGAGTATGTACTATATTCCTTGAGGAGCTCGGCCTCCGTCCACCTCAGCCAAAAAATCTGCCAGTAACTGAGATTTTATGGCATGCCGTGGCTTTTAGGTTATTTCAAAGGGAAGGAGCTCAATAGCCCACTTGGCAATGCAGCTGGTGGCATCCCTGTTGTAGATGATATCATTCAGGGGTACTTTGGACGCCACCATTACCGAACACTCTTGGAACTTGTGTCTGAGTTTCCGTGATGCCATAAATACTGTGTAGGCTATCTGCTGGTAGTGCGGGTATCTGGACTTGCACTGCGTTAGAACATCTAACACGTAATAGACCGGATTTTGAGTCCGGAATTTGTGTCCCTCCTCCTCTTGTTCGACGACGAGCCCTGTGCTAACGACTTGGTGGGTTGCTGATATGTATAATACCATGGGTTCACTAGCTCCTAGTGCTGTAAGTATGAGATTGCTTGCTAGCAATGTTTTAATTTCTTCTAACGTAGTCGTTGCCTTGCTGGTCCACTCGAAATTGTTGGTCCTTTTCAGCACCTTACAGAGAGGTAGATCCTTTTCTTCGAGGCGAGAGATAAAGGGGCTTAACACCGCTACACAACAAGCCAACCTCTGGACATGCTTTAGCTCTGTGGGAATTGCAAGTTCTGATAGAGCGCGGGTCTTAGCCGGATTCACTTCTATTCCTCTATGGGAAACGATGAATCCGAGCAATTTTCCAGTAGGCAAAGGTCAACGTATGTCACACTCGCGTATGCTGGCAAAGGTTTGCCGTAGGTCGTCAATCAGTTGGCTGACATGTTTGGTTTTGACTACCATGTCGTCCACGTATGCCTCGACTATCTTACCGACTTGTTTGGCGAGACAAGTCTGGATCATGCGTTGGTACATAGCCCCAACGTTTTTGTCCCAAAGGGCATCGTATTGAAGTAGAATGGCCCATAGGGGGTGATAAAAGAAGTTGTAGCTTGATCGGATTCCTTCATTTTAATCTGATGGTATCCAGAATAAGGGCCAAGGAAACACAACAAGTCATGTCCGGCTGTGGCATCGATGACCTGGTTTATGCGCAGTAAGGGGAAATAGTCCTTAGGGAAGGCCTTGTTGAGATCTTTGAAATTGACGCAAAGCCGCTAGGATTTGTCTTTCTTTGGTACCATCACCAGATTTGCCAACCATTCAGGGTGCTTAATCTCCCGAATGAATACGGCCTCTAGGAGTTTAGCTAATTCTTCACCCATTGCTTGTCGTTTGGGTTCGAAAACGCGGCACAAAGTCTGCTTCATGGGCTTGAAGCCTGCCATGACATTCAGACTATGTTCTGCCAACCGTCATGGGATTCCAGGCATATCGGAAGGATGCCAGGCGAAGATGTCCCAATTTTCCCGCAAAAATGTCCGAGTGCTTCGTCCACAACGGGATCAAGCTGAGCTCGATGGACGCTGTCTTGTTGGGGTATGTTGGGTGTACATCAAATTTAACGATTTCATCTGTGGGTTTAAAGGACGTGGGCTTGGGCCTTTTTCTAAGGATCACGTCATCCTTGTCAACTATTGACCAAAGTGCGGTCAGTTCTTCTGTAGCGAAGGTCTCGGCTAGTGCCTCAAGGGCTAGTGCTACTATTTTATTTTCGGCCTGGAGGGCTATGTTCAGATCACTGACAATTGTGATTACTCCATTTGGTCCTAGCATTTTGAGTTTCAAATACCCATAATGGGGTATAACATGGAATTTTGTGAAGGCGTCACGTCCCAATAGGCTGTGGTAGCCGCTTGGGAGGTGTACGATATGGAAGAGGAGCTCTTCGGATCAGTAGTTTTTGGGTGTGCCGAACACTACATCTAGGATGATACGTCCCAAACATCGCGCCTCTTTCCCCGGAATGATTCACCAGAAAGTCGTGTTACTATGCTCGATGCCAGATCGGTCGAACTGCATTTTTTCCAGGGTGTCTTCGTATATCAGGTTTAAACCACTGCCGCCATCCATTAGCACCTTGTGTAACCTGTAGCCATCGGTGATGGTTTTAGGACTAGTGCGGCCGGTGAATGACCGGGAAGAATGGTTGGTCAGTCAGTATCTCCGAAGGTAATGTGGATTTCTGCCCACGCACTTGTTGCTGCCACATGGTAGACCTGTTCGAGTTCTTTAAGAGCTCTTTTCCTTCTGTTCCTTGAGGGGAACAATTCGTAGATCATCGGGACTTCGGCGTTGTATTCGGGTAACGATGTGGAGCGCCTATTAGGTGGTGGAGACTCAAGAATGGCCTCACTATTTTTTGTGACTTGCCTGATGACCCAGCAAGCTCTAAGGCTGTGAGTCAAGTTTGTGTTCAGCAACACGGAATGTATAGGGCATGGTTTTTACAACAACCCGTCAAGGATAGTGTTGACCCCTCTAAGGGGCATGTTCCTCTTTTCAGTGGGTTCGAATCTGGCTGGCCACTTTGGAGGTGTCCTCTTTTTCTGATCTCCTCTAGGGTGTTCGGTAAAGGTTGGTTCCGAAAATAACCGTTCAGCTTGCTAAGCTCTTTCCATGACACAATATTTCTATACCAAGTCTGACAGCTCAGCAAAGTCACGAATGTGTCGGCGAACCAGGGAGTTAAGAATCCCTTCATCATGGCAATTGTGTTTGAATGTTTCCATTATCTATTGGTTACTAAAACCTTTTTCTCTGCTTCTAGCGAGGAGGAGTCTAGCCCAAATATGATGAACTGACTCTCTTGGTAATTGTGCAATATCCCGTAAGTCTGAAGACTTTGGCATTGGTGTGATACTGGGATGATTGGCTTTGGTGGTGGGTGGGAATGTTTTTGACTCCATGCCATGTTGCGAGTTCCGAATTGCGGACTCTGAACTACGTGCCAGATCAGGGACCGACACCGGTCCATCTCCAGAGCAAACTCTGGCGTCCGGGTTACAGAGAAGGTCGCTAGGGAGATGAGCCCCTAGCTGGACACTCGACGGTGGCGACTAGGTGGGTGACCATGGGGACGTGAATCTCCCTGTCGTCAGGTCTAAGCCCGAGCCGGTCATAGACCGGAACCTGGTCATCAGACATACGCATGGTCTCAATCTGATCGAATAGCTCGTTTAAAAACGAGGCGATGGTAGGATGCGTGTTGCTTCGGCGAGTGGATGTGTGTTGCTTGTCACAGTTCCGGAGCTGCATGAGAGCGGATCTGGGTCCTGTTTAACCATGGTAGATCCGTTCACAACGGCCAGATTGGGCATTCTAGACAGCCCGAGGGTGACGACTTCGTCTGAAGAGGGGCCCAATGTCTTTGGCATCGAGGCTTCGGGAACTATGGGCCTTTTCATGAGAGTCGTGGGTTCTATCAAAAAGAGTTCTCCCCGTGAATGGGCGACAAACTCTAGGGTTCCAAACTTGATTCTTTGATCGGGGGAAAATTTTCCGATCTGGCAAAGGTGGTAGATCGGGATGGTATGCGACAAGATGCCGCCGCTTGTGAGAATCTGATCAGAGGTCAGAGTCCTCTGGCTGCAGATCTCGTTGCTTGTGGCAAGGCGAGCCATCGATTCCTTTGGTGATCACAGCGGAACTCTCATGAAAGAACCAATGTTGGTGTCAAAACCGACGAATCTCGGGTAGGGGGTCTCGAGCTGTGAGACTAGAATCAACGGTAACAGGAGATGAAGGGGACGATGTTTCCTAGGTTCGGGCCCTCCTATGGAGGTAATACCCTATGTCCTTCTTGATTCTATTGATGATATATGGCTTATAAATTTGATCTACCTTGAGATCGAATAGCTAAACCGTAGATGAGTTGTCCTCTCTACAACCTAAAACCCTCCGGCTATAGATGCCAAGGGTACCTAGGGTTTACACATGGTCAGTTGCACATCGAAGGAAAAAACATGCCTATCTACGGTCGACAACTTGGAGGACACGCTATAGCTACCTGAAGCTTCCACCCTGGCGATGGGGCCCTTGATCATCCAATGCTCACTCGGCGGCCCATACAGTTCGGCCCGTGAGAAACAAGTAGGCTATCCGAGGACCCCTTAATCCAGGACTCCCTCACTCACCTCATCGACATACGTTTCCATTAGAGAGCTCTGATAATCATTGTCCACTTGGCCCACCTCCAGCTATAATCCCATTGGACTATCAACTTCCTGATGCCAAGGTCAGCTGCTATTCGTAGTCTGGCAAGCAATCCTTCAGACTTAGTTGTGTTGTTAGTTAATCGTTCCAATGGGAAATGCATATGGATCATGTACATGAGGTGCTCTCTAGAGGGTGCGACAAGAAGCACTCCGGCACCGGCGCTTGTAGCAAAAAAGCCCCATCAAAGTACATGATCCATTCTTGAAGTGCATCCTTGCCGTGGAGGGCTGTTTCTAGGATCTCTTCATTTGCTGTTAGCGTAAATTATGCCGGGGCTGCACTCTAGATGGTTGTAGTGCTCTCAAAGCTGAAGTCAAAGCTGACAAGCTCCAATGCCCACTCAGCGATTTCGCCGATTGCCTCCAGATTTCTCAGGATGTGTTGCAGTGGGATATGAGTGACGACATTTATGTGGGGTGCTTGGAAATAATGGTGCAACTTCCGTGTGGCCATGAGAAGGCCGAAAATCAGTTTTTGTATCCCAGGATACCTCGACTTGGCAACCTACAGAAGGGAGTTGACAAAGTACATGGGTCGTTGCACCATCTTCTTCTTTTGCACAATTTGCTGCCTTGCTTCTATTGCCACACTTGTACCGTTGGCACCTTCGTTTGTTGGAATTGGCCCTGGTCTGATGATTGCCAATTCAGGGGTTATTGCTTTGCCTTCCTTAGCTTCCCTCTCAACCAACAATGCCGCACTGAGCACTTGGTTTGTTACAACCAGGTACAACAGCAACGGTTCCTCTGGTTGAGTCGCGAATAGGATTGGTGTTGAAGGTAGGTACCTTTTCAAATCTTACAGTGATGCTTCTGCTTCTGGGGTCCATGTGATTGGGCCTGCTGATACGTCTCTGTCGTATCTATAAACTTTGATTATTTCATGCCAATATTATACAACTTTCACATATTTTTGGCAACATTTTATATGATTTATTCGACTAAATTATTGATCCAGTGCCAACTATCAGTTCCTGTTTGTTGCATGTTTTTTGTTTCATAGAATATCCATATCAAACAAAGTCCAAACATGATAAAAATTTACAAGGGATTATTTTGGAATATTTGTGAATTTTGGGAGGTGGAATCAATGCAAACGGGGGCCCACAGCCACCACAAGACATGAGGGTATGCCCAAGGGCCCTAGCACGTGGTGATGGGTTGTGCCCACATCGTAAGTCTGTTGGAGCTCTATTTCGGGCGCAAGGAATCTTATATCCGGAAAAAATCGTGTTAATATCTCAATGGGATCGGAGTTACGGATCTCTAGGAATATAAGCAATGGTTTCGGCTAGAAAACAGGAGTGCGAAACGAAAGAGAAGAGAGAGGGAGATCCAATCTAGGAGGGGCACCTACCCCTCCGCTGCCATGGCAGCTATGGACCCGAAGAGGAACTCTCCTCCTATCTAGAGGTGGCAAGGAAGAATAAGAAGAAGAAGGAAGGGCCTCTCTTCTCCTCTCTCCCCGCGGCGTTGGAACACCGCCGGGGCAATCATCGTGATGTCGATCTACACCAACAACTTCGCCGCCGTCAACACCAAATCTTTCCCATCTATCTAGCGGTGTAACACCTATCTTCCCCGTTATAAGCTCAACTTAAACATGGTGCTCAACACTATATATTATTTCCTAATAATATGTCGCTATCCTATGATGTTTGACGAGATCCATTTTGTCCTATGGGCTAATCGACGATCGTGATTAGTTTGAGTGTATTTTATTATGGTGTTGTCCTACGGTGCCTTCCGTCTCGCGCAAACATGAGGGATCCCCGTTGTAGTGTGTTGCAATATGTTCATGATTTTTTTATAGTGGGTTGCTTGAGTGGTATAAGCATAAATGCGAGTAAGGGTTTGTTTTGTATGGGAGTAAATCCGACTTGATACTTAATGCTAAGGATGGGTTTTATCTTAATGATCTTTAGTAGTTGCGGATGCTTGCTAGGGGTCCAATGATAAGTGCATACGATCCAAGTAGAGAAAGTATGTTAGCTCATGCCTCTCCCTCATGTAAAATTTTAAGAATGATTACAGGTCTAGTTATTGATTGCCTAGGAACAAATAACCTTCTTGTTTGACAAAAGCTTTCTACTAAACAACTAACTTTTATTATATTTCTTCTTGGCATACTTCTAGTTTTATTCGCAAAAACTATCCTATCACCTACAAAATAGTTTCATACTTGTTCTAGGTAAACAAGCATTAGCGTGCGTAGAGTTGTATCGGTGCTCGATAGAACTTGAGGGAATATTTGTTTTACCTTTAACTCCTTGTTGGGTTCGACACTCCTATTTATCAAAAAAGGCTACAAATGATCCCCTACACTTGTGGGTTATCAAGACCTTTTTCTGGCGCTGTTGCCGGGGAGCAATAGAGTGGGGGAATATTCTTGTGTGTTCTTGTTTGCTTTATCACTAAGTAATACTTAGTTTTTGTTATTATTTGTTTCATATCTTCAGTTATGGATATGGAACACGAAACACCAAAAACATTAGTGGTACTTGCTATTCATGGAGATGGGGAACCTCATAAAACCCTCGATGCTAGTTATGTGCAAAGTATTAAATACTACTTTGATAATCCCGAGAAAACCCCATTCAACTTGATAATGGGAGTAATGTTGGATCAACATGAACACTTTAGAGATTATTACTTGACTCAAAAAATGAAATTGTTATGGGATCAAATTCATATGTTGCATTGGTATGCTCGGGACCTATGCTTGAGATATGATATTACTTATTTCTCTAGGATAAACACTTGACAACTTACCTTTTCATGCAAATTTAATGATAATGAAACCTTACCTTCCTATGCTAATGGTATGTATGATTACGATGATGTGGAAAGAATAGAATAATTTGTTTTTTAAGGGTGCTTATGAAATTGCATCTTTGATTGAAAAGTATGATAATGTTTCTTACAAATTTGAAAAAAATTCCATACTTCAATATTGCTATGTTAATTATGAATACACTTCTGATATTATTAATATTATTGAGAGAATGTCAGCTATCTTGGAAGAGACTAATATTTTGCAGATACCTATGGAAGAAGAAGTTGCTGAAATTGTGAGCTCATTACAGGAAAAAGATGAGGAGGAGAGCGAAGAACAAAACCAGGAAGAGCGGATTGATCACCCGTGCCCACCTTCTAGCAAGATTAACTCTTCAAATCATACATTGTGTAATTTCCCTTCGCACATACCGAAGGAACAATGCTATGATGATTTCTATGATCCCTTGGATTCGTTTGAAATATGCCTTTCCGATAAACTTGATGCTTCCCATGCTTGTGGCCAAGATGCCAATATGAATTATTCTTTTGGAGATGAACTTGCTATGTTCCTTATGTTAAGCATGAAATTGTTTCTATTGCACCCACACATGATAGTCCTATTATCTTTTGAATTCTCGCAACTAGACTATATCAGAGAAGTTCGCTCTTATTAAGGAATATATTGATGGGTTGCGTTCTGCTACTACACATGATGATTTTGATGAATATAACACGCATGTTCTTGTAGCTCCTACTTGCAATTACGATGAGAGAGTAACCAGATATTCACCTCTTTATGTTTCTTATACTATAAAATTGCAAGAAACTACTTAGTCTATGTATTGGCCTTTACTTGATGTGCATGAATTATTCTTTTATCACATGCTGATGCATAGGGAGATAGTTAGACTTGTTCATTTCATGATATATATTAGCTTGTGCTCACTACTAAATTACAAATAATTGTCAATCAAAATTGGCTTTGATATACCTTGGGATCCGTGTGGATCCGTTACTTCAGCACTTTATGCCTAGCTTAATGGCTTTAAAGAAAGTGCTACCAGGGGGACAACCCAGAAGTTTTAGATAGTCATTTTATTCTCTTGTGTGATTTTATAAAGTTTAAAAACAAATAAAATTAGAGGGGAACCTAAAAATTCACAAAAAGAAAGGTGAAAGTGAGGGAGATGATGAGCAACATTGAAGTGGGGGCTAGCCTTGAACTTTGTTCATGCCCATGGAAACTTTGTGAATCTTGAATCATAGAAACTTTTAAACAAAAATAATTATCCCCCTGTACAAACCCATTGTATTATATGTGCCAAGATTTGTTGGGGAAAGTTGCGTGGAAAAAAAATTCTTACGCACACGCAAGATCTATCCATGGTGATGAGCATCTACTAGAGGGGGACTGGATCTACATACCCTTGTAGATCGCTAACCGGGAAGCTTTAGAAATGCGGTTGATGTACTCAAACATCTTCACGATCCAAATCACAAGTCGTCCCGCGATCCCATCATGATCCGTCCCGCGATCCAATGACGATTTGTCCTGCGATCTAGTCGCTGTCCTTCTGTTCTAGCGCCTAACGAATGGGACCCCCGCGTTCAGTACACGTATGGCTCAATGACGATCTCCACCTCCTTGATCCAGCAAGAAAGGGTGGATAGGTAGATGAGTTCTCCGTCAACAGAACAACGTGGTGCCGGTGGTGGTGAGCTAATTCGGCAGGGCTTCGCCAAGCAATGTCGAACTAATCTAGAGGAGGAACTGATCTAGGGAACAAGATGGTAGCATGTGGAAATTAGGGTTGAGGATGCCCTAAAAAACATCTAGTATATATAGAAGGTAGGGAGGTGGAGGAAGCCCTAGGGTTGCTCCTTAGCTTCGGCCGAAGTGGAGGGGAGGTGGAGGAGTCCACCTCCAATCCTACTCCAAGTAGGATTCCAATCCTACTTGGAATCCTTCCCCACCTTGGTGATTTTTCCTTTCCTCCCACTCTAGCCGCATGCGCCTCTTGGGGTTGGTTTGCCCAGGCCACTAACGACTGGTGCACCACCCCTCGGGCCCATGTTGCCTCGCGGCGTGGGTGGCCTCTCCCGATGGCCCTCCGGCACTCCCGGTACACTACGGAAATACCCGAAACTTTTCCGGTGACCAAAACGGGACTTCCTATATATCAATCTTTACCTGTATACCATTACGGAGCTCCTCGTGACTTCCAGGATCTCATCCGAACCTCCGAACAACCTTCGTTCACCACCAAACATAACTCAATACTACCGAAACATCACCGAACATTAAGTGTGCAGACCCTGCGGGTTAGAGAACTATGTCGTCATGACTGAAACACCTCTATGGTAAATAACCAATAGAGGGACCTAGATGTCGATATTGGTTCCTAGATATTCTACGAAGATCTTTATTAGTTGAACCTCTAGCTCAAGGATTCAACTAATCCTGTGTGTTATTCCCTTTGTTCTTCAGTATGTTTCTTTCTCGAGATTCGGTCATCGATATCTCTATACCTAGTTCAATCTCGTTACTAGCAATTCTCTTTACTCATTCCGTAATACAATATCCCATGGCTAACACTTTACTCACATTTCTTGCAAGGCTCGTTGGGATGTTTTATTACCGAGTGGGCCGTGAGATACCTCTCCGTCACACAGAGTAACAAATCCCAGTCTTGATCCATGCCAACTCAACAGACACCCTCGGAGATCCCTATGGAGCACATTTATAGTCACCCAGTTATGTTGCGATATTTGATACACACAATATACTCCTTGGTGTTAGTGAGTTGCATGATCTCATGGTCATAGGAATAGATACTTGACATGCAGAAAACTACAGCAATAAACTGACACAATCATATGCTATGTATATAGTTTGGGTCTTGTCCGTTACATCATTCTCCAAATGATGTGACCCCATTATCAAATCACATCTCATGTCCCTGGCTAGGAAACCTTGACCATCTTTGATCAACAAGCTAGTCTATCAGAGGCATACTAGGGACATGGTGTTGTCTATGTATCCACACATGTATCTGAGTTTCTGATTAATACAAATATAGCATGGATAATAAACGATTATCATGAAGAAAGAAATATGATAAAACTAATTTATTATTGCCTCTAGGGAATATTTCCAATAGTCTCCCACTTGCACTAGAGTCAATAATCTGGCTCACATCGCTATGTGATTTACATTGTTAAGAATCTCACACCCAATGTATTCTAGGGTTTGATCATGTTTTGCATGTGAGAGAGGTTTTACTCAACAGTCTGCGACATTCAGATCTGTGTGTACTTTGAAAATCTCTATGTCATACTATAGATACTGCTACCGTGATCCACTGGGAGCTATTCCAAATGGCTGATCCACTATATGTATCCATATTGCTACTAAGAGTCATCCGGATTGGTGTTAAAACTTACACCGACGTAACCCTTTATGACGAACTCTTTATCACCTCCATAATCGAGAAATATTTCCTTAGTCCTCTAGTTACTAAGGAGAATTTTGGCTGTTGTCTAGTGATCCACTCCTGGATCACTCTTGTACCCCTTCTCAGACTCATTGCAAGGCACACAAAGGTGCGGTAAACAACATGGCATACAATATAGACCCTATGGACAAGTCATAGGGGGAGACCTTCATCCTTTCTCGTTCTTCTGCCATGGTTGAGCTTTGAGTCTTACTGGACTTCACGCCATACAAATCAGGCAAGAACTCCTTCTTTGACTAATCCATTTTGAATTCTTTCAAAATCTTGTCAAGGTATGTGCTTATTTCAAAATATTATTAGGCATCTTGATCTATCTCTATAGATCTCGATGCCCAACAATTAAGTAGCTTTACGCAGGTCTTCCTTTGAAAAACTCCTTTCAGACAACCCTCTATGCTTTCAAGAAATTCTACATCATTTCCGATCAAAAATATGTCATCCACATATACTTATCAGAAATTCTATAGTGCTCCCACTCGCTTTCTTCTAAAAACAAGTTTCTCATAAACATCGTATAAACTCAAATACTTTGATCACCTCATCAAAGCGTATATTCCAGCTCCGACATGCTTTCTCTAGCCCATAGAAGGATTGCTAAAGCTAGCACACCTTTTAGCATCCTTAGGAGTGACAAAACTTTCCGGTTGTATCATATACAACCTTTTATCTCGGAAACCGTTAATGAAACTATGTTTTGACATCCATCTACCAAATTCCATTATCGAAAAAGGCAGCAACTGCTAACATAATTTCAACAGACTTTTGGCATTGTTACGGGTGAGAAAGTCTCATCGTAGTCAACCCTTTGAACTTGGCAGAAACTTCTTTGCGACAAGTAGAGATTTATAAATGGTGGCATTCACCATCAACGTCTGTCTTCATCTTAAAGGTCCAGTTGCACTCAATGACCTGTCGTTCAGTGGGCAAGTCTACCAAAGCTAATACTAGGTTTCCATACATGGATCCTTCCTCGGATTTCATGGCCTCTAACCATTTTTTGGAATCCGGGCCCATCATCGCTTCTCCATAGCTCGTAGGTTCATCGTTGTCCAACAACATGACCTCTAATAAAGGGTTTCCATACCTCTCAGGAGTAGTCGGCGTCCTTGTCGACCTACGAGGATCGATAGCAACTTGATCCGAAGCTTCATGATCATCACCATTAAGTTCCTCTTCAACTGACGTAGGCTCCACAGAAATATCTTTCTGGGCTGCGCTACTCTGTGGTTGAAACAAAGATTCAACAACCTCATCAAGTTCTATCTTCCTCTCACTCAATTATTTCGAGAGAAACTCTTTCTCGAGAAATGACCCATTTTTAGCAACAAACACTTAACCCTCGGATCTGAGATAGAAGGTATACCCAACTGTTTCCTTAGGGTATCCTATGAAGATGCACTTTTCCGCTTTGTGTTTGAGCTTATCAGACTTAAGTGTCGCATTCCCAAACTCTGAGAAATGATAGATTTGGTTTCTACCAAACCATATATGGTGTCATCTCAACGTATTTAGATGGTGCCCTATTTAATAGTGAATGTAGTTGTCTGTAATGCATAACCCCATGATAGTGGCAAAACGATAAGGGACATCATAGTACGCACCATATCCAATGGAGCATGACTACGATGTTTGGATACACCATCACACTATGGTGTTCCAGGTGGCATGAGTTGTGAAACAACTTTCACATTGTCTTAAGTTGTATACCAAACTCGTAACTCAGATATTCACCTCCACGATCATATCGTAAACATTTTTATCTTCTTGTCACGATGATCTCAAACTTCACTCTGAATTTGCTTGAACTTTTCAAACGTTTCAAACTTGTGTTTTATTGAGTAAATATACCCATATCTACTCAAATCATTAGTGAAGCTAAGAAAATAACAATATCCACAGCACGCTACAACACTCATTGGACCGCATACATCAACATGTATTATTTCCAATAAGTCACTTTCCCATTCCATCAAACCAGAAAATGGGGTTTTAGTCATCTTGCCCAAGAGGCATGGTCCGCATGTCTCAACCGATTCGAAATCGAGTGAGTCGAAAGTTCCATCAGTATGGAGTTCCTTCATGCTCTTTACAGCAATATGACATTTAGCGGCAGTGCCACAAGTATGTGGTACTATCATTATTAACTTTGCATCTTTTGGCATCAATATTATGAGCATGTGTATGACTATGATCAAGATTCAATATAACATTCTCATTGGGTGCATGACCATTGAAAGTATTATTCGTGTAAACAAAATAACCATTATTCTCAAACTTAAATGAATAACCTCATTGCAATAAACACGATCTAATAATGCTCATGCTCAACACAAACACCAAAGAACACTTATTTAGGTTCATCACTAATCCCGAATGTAGAGAGAGCGTGCGATGGTGATCACATCAACCATGGAAATACTTCCAACACACATCGTCACCTCTCCCTTAGCTAGTCTCCGTTTATTCCATAGCTTTTATTTCGAGTTACCATCATTTGACAACTAAACTGTTATGTAATACCCTGGTGCTACTAGGAGTACTAGTAAGGTACACATCAATAATACATATATCAAATATAGTTCTGCTAACGCTGCCAACCTTCTTATCTACCAAGTATCTAGGGTTGTTCCGCTTCAGCAACCGTTCTCCTCATAATAGAAGCACTTATTTTCGGGTTTGGGTTCAACCTTGGGTTTCTTAACTGGAGTGGCAACTGGCTTTTCATTCATGAAGTTTCCCATCTTACCCTTGCCCTTCTCGAAATTAGTGGTTTTACTAACCATCAACACTTGATGCTCCTTCTTGATTTCTACCTTCGCGGTGTCAAACATCGTGAATAGCTCAGGGACCATCTTATCCATTCCTGGCATGTTATAGTTCATCACGAAGCTCTAGTAGCTTGGTTGCAATGACTTGGAGAACTATATCAATCACTATCTTATCTGGAAGATTAACTCCCATTCGATTCAAGTGATTCTAGCTCCCAGACAATTTGCGCACATGCTCATTGATTGAGCTATTCTCCTTCATGTTGTAGGCAAAGAATCTTGTTGGAGGTCTCATACCTCTCAACACGGGCACGAGCCTGAAATCTCAATTCCAGCTCTTGGAACATCTCATATGCTCCGTGACATTCAAAACGTCTTTGGAGCCTCAATCCTAAGCCATAATGCATGACACACCGAACTATCAAGTAGTCATCACAATGTGCGTGTCAGATGTTCACAACATCCGCAGATGACACTAGAGGGGGTGGAGCACCGAGTGCTGCATCAAGGACACAAGCCTTCTTTGCAACAATGAGAACAATCCTTAGTTTACGGACCTAGCCACATAATTGCTACCATCATCTTTCAACTCTATTTGCTCTAGGAACGGATTAAAAAACAAAGGGGAGCTACAATGCGAGCTATTGATCTACGATATAATTTTGCAAAGACAACTTTCAACTATACTAATGATAAAGAGTTTAGTTAATCATATTACTTAAGAAACTCCCACTAAAATTGCAAAAGAAAAACGGCCATGGGGACCCAGGCCAGAAGCGGCCAGCGGCTGGGCCGGCCCAACTGGCCAGCCAGCCGGCCTCGCGCGCGGCCAAGTTTAAACCTGACGCACGGGGCCCGACCGTCAGCGACCGTGGGGAAGAGAAAGAGGGCATAGGAGAGGGGAGGAGAGGCCGACAGGTGGGCCCCACCTGTCAGGTCCTTCTCCCACCTCGGGACAGGAAGGGGGAAGAGCTCACCGGCGGCCAAGGGAGGCCCAACAAGGGGATCTGGAGGCAGGAACGGGTTCAGCATCGACCCGCCAGCCCTTTGGAGGTGGAAGTGTGGCCGGAGGTGGCCGGAGTCACCGGCGGGGAGATGGCCGCGGCGGAGGAGATTCCGAAGGGTGTCGGAGCCGGCGGTTCTTGCCTCAAAATGAGCGGGGGAGAGGCGGAAATGATCCAGGGGTAAGTTGCGGGCTCAAAGGAGGAGAGGGGAGTGCCGGAGCGGGTCTATGCCCCGAGATCGATGGAGCTCCGCCGTGGTGGCGCCTTGGTCGATCTCGAGCACTGGTGCTCGGGGGGCTCCAATGGGGGCTTTGGGCAGTGTATGGAGGATGAGAGGGGGCCAGAGAAGGGGAGAGGGAGGCCCGGGGGCTTAAATAGAAGGATCTGATCATGCCCTTGTGTTGAAACTCATATATACGGAAAATATATGTCTACTGAGTTTCTTTAAATTTTCTCAAATATTTTCAAAGCATTTAAATAATTTTTACCTAGGAAGCACCATTTCTGGCCATAAAAAAGCCTTTACATAAAAGATGAAAATAACCTTTAAAAATAGTATTTGGTGGTTTTGGGAAGTCCTATATATAGTAGGTTTGAAATAAAGCCTTTGGAAAAGAAGGGTCCACCTAACTTGAAGACTTGTAGTGCAAACCTCATTTCAGGGGGTTTTGAAAACCTAATTTGAACAAATCATTTTTGGTTAAAAAAAATTTGATAAAAATTGTTTTAGGCACTATTCACATGGCATGATCATTGGGCAAGAGGTTTGGGGACATGGAAGATGAATTTGAAGTGGAATAGAACCTAGTAGTGCCACACTACAATCATCAAGCAAGCAAACAACATAGCAAACAAGCACAAGCACCTTGAAAAAGTTTTAGTTGGCTCCAAATTTTATAAATCCAAACATAACAATGTGATACAAACACAAGGTGTGACAGACCTTCCCCCCTTACAAGAATCTCGTCCACGAGATTCCTAGGCTAAGAGCTAAAAAGATACGGGAACTCTGATCTATGATAATCTTCATGCTCCCAGGTTGCTTCAGCTTCAGTGTGGTTGCTCCACTAGACCTTGTAGTACTTGATGGTGCGACTTCGGGTGCAGCGCTCAGCTTCATCCAAAATGCGAACTAGCCTCTCACGATAAGTGAGATCTGGTTTATGATCAATGGCTTGATGGTCAATGTCCTTGTAGAGGTCGGGGCGATTGGGAACTTGCAGACACTTTCGGAGTTTTGACACATGAAAGACTTTGCGCACATCCGACAACTCGGAAGGTAGCTCGAACTGGTAGGAAACTTCTCCACGTGTAGCGGTGATCTTGAAGGGGCCGATGTATCTTGGTGCGAGATTTCCTTTGACGTGGAAGCGCTTGGTTCCCTTGAGAGCCGTCACCCGGAGGTAGACATGGTCACTGACACAAAAGTTCACTTCTCGATAGTGGAAGTCGGCGTGGCTCTTCTGTCTTTACTTAGCGGTCTCGAGGCGCTCTTGGACAAGTTGAACTTGCTCTTCGGCTTCGCGAAGGATGTCTGGTCCAAAAACCAATCCTTCTCCAGTCTTTGACCAGTTGAGGGGGGTATGACACTTGTGTCCATACAACACCTCAAATGGTGCCATCTGAAGGCTTGACTGATAGCTGTTGTTGTAGGAGAACTCGGCGAATGGTAGGCAGTCTTCCCACTTGGCTTCGTATGCCAAAACACAAGCGTGGAGCATATCTTCGAGTATCTGATTTACTCGTTCCGTTTGTTCGCCAGTCTGGGTGTGAAAAGCAGTGCTGAAGGAGAGCTTGGTTCCCATAGCTTCTTGAAACTTGTTCTAGAAGCTTGAGGTGAACTGTGTTCCTCGACCCGACATGATCTCCTTTGGAACTCTGTGAAGACTCACGATGCGGTTGATGTAGAGGTTGGCTAACTTGTTACCATCATAGTTGGTCTTGACGTGAATGAAATGGGCTACCTTGGTCAGGTGGTCGATAATGACCCAAATAGAATCATGTCCCTTGCTTGACCTTGCTAAACCAGTGATGAAATACTTTATCCCACTTCCATTCAGGCACTTTGAGGAGCTGCAGTAGTCCAACGGGTCGCTGATGCTCAGCCTTGACCCTCTGGCATATGTCACACTTAGGCACGAACGTGCCTATCTCCCGTTTCATGCCATGCCACCAGAATCTTGCCTTGAGGTCTTGATACATCTTGGTTCCTCCAGGATGGTTGGAGTATGGAGTGTCATGAGCTTCTTGCAAGATTAGTTTCTTGAGATCTTCCTTGTTGGGTATGCAAATGCGATTCCCGAACCATACAACTCCTTGTTCGTCCATCGAGAATCCTGGGGCCTTGCCTGCCTTGATCTTCCTCTTGATGCCTTCAATGCTGTCGTGTCCCTTCTGGGCTCCCTTGATATCATCCGTCAAGGTAGGCTTTGCTTCGAGGTTCGCGAAGAATCTTGGTGCAACCAACTCCAAGACGAAGCTCTCAAGTTCTTCATACAGGGCGGGTAGCCTTTCCTTAATCATAGCATTCAATAAACAAGCCTTTCTTCTCAAGGTGTCTACTACCACATCGGCCTTTCCGGGGTGGTATTGAACACTAAGGTCATAATCCTTGATCAATTCCAACCATCTTCGCTGCCTCATGTTCAATTCCCTTTGAGTGAAGATATACTTCAAACTCTTGTGGTCTGTGAATATCTCACATCGCTTCCCCAGAAGGTAATGTCACCATGTCTTCAAGCCATGAACCACGGCTGCTAACTCAAGATCATCAGTTGCGTAGTTCTCTTCATGGGGTCATAGCTATCTTGATAGATATGCTACAACTCTGCCTTCTTGCATCACAAGACCTCCAAGCCTGGTTCTTGATGCATCACAATAAATCACAAACTCCTTGTGAATATTGGGGGTGGCCAAAACAGGGGTTGTGGTCAATCTCTTTTTGAGAACCTAGAAGCTTTCCTCGCACTTAGCTGTCCATTGGAACTTCTTGTCCTTCTTCAAAAGCTGGGTCATGGGTCGGGCATTGGTTAACCCAAATGACATAACTGTGTACTCATACAGGCCATACCGGGTTACGAATGCCATCTTCGGAATGTCTTAGGGTCTGATCTTCATCTGGTAGTACCCAGACCTGAGGTCGATCTTGGAGAACACCTTGGCTCCATTCAACTGATCAAACAGGTCTTCAATCTTCGGGAGCGGGTACTTCTTATTTATCGTGACCTCATTGAGAGAACGGTAATCGACACAAAGCCTGATAGTTCCGTCCCTCTTTGACACAAACAGAACAGGTGATCCCCAAGGAGAGGCACTAGGGCGAATGAATCCTTTCCTGAGCTGCTCTGCCAGTTGCTTCTTCAATTCAACCAACTCTTTGGATCCCATCCTGTAGGCCTTCTTATAGATGGGCCTTGATCCGGGCATAAGCTCAATGATGAACTCAATGTCGCGGTCAGGAGCCATTCCGGGCAGCTCATCAAGAAACACATCCGGGTACACACATACTACTGGCACTTGATCCAACTCAACTCCCGATAGGTAGTTAGCCTGAGGGGCTTGAGTGGAGGCAGGGTTGGGGACATACTTGACTTCCACTCCTTGGCTATTAGTCATGGTGACAATCCTCTTGGCACATTCCAACATGCCTTGGTGCTTGGTTAACCAATTTATGCCAAGGATGACGTCCAAGCCTGACAAATCCAGAACTATAAGGTCTGCTAGGAAGTCTACCCCGTTGATGTCAATCTTCACTCCCTTAGACCCTATCCCAGACTTCATAACTGAAGCGGGGGTTTGTTACATATGGCTACCCATGGGTGTAGGTTTCATTCCACTCTGTAGTGCAAACTTTTGGGTGACAAAAGAATGCGAAGCCCCCCAATCAAACAGTACTATTGCTGGGGTTGACTTGACGAGGAACGTACCCGGTATGACTTCCGGGTCTTCCTGGGCTTCCTCAGCGGTGACGTGATTTACACGACCCTTTCCATTGTTGGGCGGGTTGCGGGAAGTTGGGTTCCTTGGTGGTTCTCCACGGGCTTGACCTTTATTTGGCGCATTGGGGCGTGGTGCATCTAGCTTCCTGTTGGGGCAAAGCTTAGAGATGTGTCTAGACTGACCACATCCAAAGCAAGTGACTTGCCCAAGGTTGTTGTTGAAGTTCCTGCCACCGTTGTTGTTATCAGGGCTGTTGTTGTAGGCTGGCCTGGGATTGGCATACTGCTGAGGCTAGTAGCTCGGACGAAGTGCAGGAGGTGTGGCCTGCTGTGGCTGATAGGTCGGCTTGGCTAGAGCTGGCTGCCAGGGGCGAGGCTTCTGGCTGCTGGGGCTACCCTTGTTGATCATCTTGTGCTTGCAAGTGTCGTTGATGGCACGACGCTTGTCCTCCAGCATGAGGGCCTTGTTCACCAAGTCGAAGAAGGTTCGACAGTCGCAGACGATGAGCTGATACTGCAGGACCTGTTGAAGTCCTTACACGAATCGTTCCTTCTTGGCATCCTCTGTGCTGACGTCTTCAAGTGCATATCTTGACAGCAGGTTGAACTTCTGCAGGTACTCCTTGACAGAGCCACTTCCATGCTTCAGCGCCCGGAATTCTCTCTTCTTGATAGCCATGATCCTAGAAGGAATATGGGCAGTGTGGAATCCTTCCTTGAAGTCATTCCACGTGATCACACGTTCTCCTTGCGTGACCTTGAATCCATCCCACCAAGCTCGGTTGGTACCTCTGAGGCAGTGAGAGGCATAAAGCCCCTTCTCACGATCCTCATTGCAATTGACCAGTGCAAGGAGGTCCTCGATGGTGCGGATCCAGTCATCAGCATCCAATGGTTTAGCAGTCTTGGTGAAGGTTGGGGGCGAGTTCCTCATGAACTCAGACAGCATGGAGCGGCCATTGTCGTTCCTGCCTTGCTGCTGGTTGTTCACGAGAGCCTGAGCCATCTGCTGGAGAGAAGCATTGTTGGCTTGGCGTTCCTCCCGGAGAACTTGGAGAAACTGAGCTATGGTCATGTTCTCTGGCGGAGGTGGTGGCGGGGGAATGTCTCCTTGTGGATGCTCCGGGTGTCCTCCAGCATGAGCAGCCCCACCAGCTCCCTGTTGCTGGCTAGAGTTGTCGGCTTCAGGGTTGGTGAAGGAGCTGTTGCGGGTAGCAGTCACCATCCTGTTTGGAGTAGCCAAGTCAAACAACTGGGATTGACAAGAGGATAAGCAATAACGGAAAAGCGCGCCTAAGGGGGTCGGTCAAGTGCAAGTGTGTTAAACCAAGGGTCGAAAGACCAACACCATATATTAAGATAGACGATGGAGTCACTTACATGTTTCCTAAGGCAAAAGCACGACTTGCATTGGAACACAAACCACAAAACAAACAACAAGCACACATGGTTTCATATGAACCATTACACGGACTCGACTTCGCATGAGGGGTACATGACTGATCCTACCCTAGGGGTTCTCGGACTCAGGTGGTGGAGTGCTCGGTCTCGTAGTCACGCTCCTCGGGGTCTTCCTCCTGTTCATCATCTCAACGGGCATCGTTCCTGGCCAAAGGGGTCGGGGAAAGGAGGAGGTCCATACCGACGATGCTTTGCTAGCGTGTCGGTGAAGAGCTCACGGTACTCTTTCACACTCCTGCGATGACGACATGTAGGTGCATCACTAGCTAGGGGTACTCCTCCTTGATAAGCGATACCTGGTCGTCCCTCGGGGGCTCCATCCTTCTTGATCTTGTCTGGCTTCGTCTTGGCTTGCCAAAGTAGCTCCCGGGTGTGGTGAAGATAAGAAGAGGAAAATAGTGCAGAATTCCTAAGTACAAATGCTAGGTGTAGTTTTGAAAGTCGGTTTTATCTTGGCTAATGTCCATGCTAACTAAGGGCTTCCTACAGTCACGATGGCTCTGATACCAGCTCTATGGGGACCCCGACTCATAAGTCGTGGTCACCGTATGCACGTGTACAGTGATCCCAGAGATCAATGCTCACTGAACACACAAAAGTTGGATAACAAGAGTCTTACATCCACATTTGACGTCTTACACCAACAATGACCATGATGGTCAAGTCTTACATAAATAGGGCCACATGGGCCAAACACTTAAACTAGAACAAGCAACGGAAATCTTGATCGAAAGCGTGAACCCATGCCATCTGCCTTAACCTACATGCATTATGACTGGGAAGCGTCCTAGTTCGCATGTTCGTCTCCAACGAACTCTTCAACATACTCCTGTTCTTCCATGCCAGGCCAATTAAATAACCAGTGTCAAGCCAATGAGTACTTTGAATGTACTCGCAAGCAACCCAAGTTGTGGAACAAGATAACAATGATGCATGATATAGCACTAAGTAGGTAAATTTGCGGAAAGCTAATTTTGTACGCAAATGACATGATCAAGTAACTAGTAGCATGCATCAACAATAAGCAAGTATCCATATGATCAAGATACCGATACCATCATAAGTATTGGTTGAACATCTCATGTTCACTCATCACGCTAAGTCATCGGACTTAGTCCAATCCTCACACTAAGTCATCGGACTTCACTCATGTGACCTCTTGTCACCATCACTTCCATACTCACACCAAATTTAATGAAAACATCCGGACGTAGTCTAAGGAGGACGTCCAACTGTCCATGACCGTGGACGTGGCTATTCGAATAGTTTTACACTCTGCAGAGGTTGCACACTTTACCCACAAGACTCGGGGAACTTCCGTGTCATCCACGACTTGCGGTATATAACATACCCAAGGTAAGCACCCGAACAATGCCTTTCCCATGGTGATACTAAACAAAGAGTCCACTCGTTGGTGCCATCCCTCATGATATACATCACTCATATCATCCATGAGGGCACGCAACGGTGTGCTCGGTGCCTGTAAAGACAGCGCATGACCTTCCTCTCTAGGACGACCCCATCTCAAGAGTGACCACTTCACTCTTGCCACTAGTAATGCGGGCTCCTTGCTAGTACCAACCATAGTAATCAACAAAGCCCCATCCCATAAGGGGTATCATGGATGCGCATGTAAGGTTGGGATGGTCAGCAGACCTTAGACCTCTCCGTTTTGGAAAGCACGTACTCACTTGTTCCGGCACACCACTTCTTTCTCAATTGGTCGCCCATCTCATCAATATCTCTGTCGGGCATTGGTGGCACTCGACGGGGTTTTCAAAAGTCCTTGAAATCATTTATCTCTTCCATCACTATGCATAGTCGCGATCCCACTTGCGTAGCATCTACTAGCATCCCATCGACATCCACCCGCATAACCCTCATAAGGTGGTAGGGTCATGCACGATGCCAGTGTCAATGGAAACATATCGGAGGCATCCCACCGAAAGGGGAACACCACATCACATGATCAATTATGATGAAACTAAAGTGCTATATGACATGCAATAAAAATGGTTTCTCATCAGGGTCAAAGGGCTGCTTGCCTAGCTCAACAAAGTCTCCGGCGTCTTCGATGTCTTCGGGTCCAACTTCTTCGTCAACAGCCCAATCTATCGTCACGATAAAATAAGCAACACACAAAAACAGAGCACTCAACTACTTATTAAAAATGCTAATCTATCCTAATAAATACCCAATGTCATACTAAAAATATCCCCCTAGGGTTTTTTTGTGAAAAAGATTTTAGAAATTAAATAACAGAGGCAAAAAGGTGCCTAAATATAGGTTTGAAAATAAAACAGTACTAAAAATTGTTTCAATCATTTTTACAAATGGCACTATTAAATTCTAAGTATTATTCTTGGAATTTAGGTGCAAAAATTAAAGTCATAGGATTTAATTTGGGCCCTGTGGGATTTTGCAAAATCCCATAGAAAAGGAAAAAGAAAAAGGGCCACGGGGACCTAGGCCAGAATCGGCCAGCGGCTGGGCCAGCGCAGCTGGCCAGCTAGCCGGCCTCGCGCGTGGCCAGGTTTAAACCTGACGCGTGGGGCCCGGCCGTCAGCGACCGTGGGAAGAGAGAGAGGGCACGGGAGAGGGGAGGAGAGGCCGACAGGTGGGCCCCACTTGTTAGGTCCTTCTCCGACCTCGGGACAGGAAGGGGAAAGAGCTCACCGGCGGCGAAGGGAGGCGCAGCGAGCGGATATGGAGGTAGGAACGGGTTCAACATCGACCCGTCAGTCCTCTGGAGTTGGAAGGGTGGCCGGAGGTGGCCAGAGTCGCCACGGGGAGATGGCCACGATGGAGGAGATTCGGGAGGGGGTCGGAGCTGGCGTTTCTTGCCTAAAAACGAGCGGGGGAGAGGTGGAAACGATCCAAGGGTGAGTTGCAGGCTCAAAGGAGGAGAGGGGAGTGCTGGAGCGGGCTTGTGCCTCGAGATCGATGGAGCTCTGCCACGTCGGTGCCTCGGTCGATCTCGAGCACTAGTGCTCAGGGGGCTCCAATGGGGGCTCGGGGCGGTCTATGGAGGATGAGAGGGGGGCAGAGGAGGGGAGAGAGAGGCCCGGGGGGGCTTAAATAGAAGGAGGGGGCGGTGCATTGTGGACCCGTGTGCCGGCGAGGTTGTGGCCAAGGCCAGAGGGGAGAGAGGTCTCACGGGGCAGCTCGGGGGCGCACTGGGGGAGAGAGAGGAGGGCGCGCGTGCGAGATCGAGGGTTGGCCGAGCCAGGCGGCGCTCGGCACGCGCAGGAGGAGGGCGGAGGAGGAGGAGAGAGGAGGGGGCTGACATCTTGGCATGTCACGGACGCTGAGGGCGCCTCGGGGGACACGCGGGGAGGACCAGGGTATTCGGGGCCGACCATTGGGCGGCGGCTACAGTGTGGGAGCGCACTGTAGGGCGCTCCAGAGTGTGCGTATGGCCTGCGTTGCCGTTGCCTGAGTGCTCTGGGGTGCCCCACCTTGTCCACTAGCTGTTGGAAGGCCTAGAGATTCTCTTTGGATGCTGAGGAGCTAGGGACAGCTAGGGAGAAAAGAGAAAGGGGAGGGAGAAGCTTCTGCCAAGGTGGAACATGGGTAGAAATGGGGTTTTTACCCCACTTCCCTATAGAGACCTGGCCAGGGAGAGTTACTGGAGGTGCAAGGCACTTACGAGATGCTGTGGTAAAAAGTTGGGGCCAAGGTTATCATCACTATTTGGCCATTAGACCATGCCCATGAAGTTTGAGGCCAAGGGGAGACACTTCACAATGTAAAGTTTTTCAAATTTGATTCTGGACAGGAATGGTTTTGGGATGGTTTGATGAACCAAATCAACTTGGATTGAGATGAAACTTTGCAAGATCGTCACCCATGATAGTGTTGACTTGCTGAAATTTTCCTGGAATTTATTGAGAATATTTCTTATAGAAATATTCCAAAAGTTTGATTTGAACAGAAAGGGTTTTGAGGGGTTTTGCCTATGATCTGATCATGCCCTTGTGTTGAAACTCATATAGATGGAAAATATATGTCTATTGAGTTTCTCTAAATTTTCTCAAATATTTTCAAAGCATTTAAATAATTTTTCTTTAGGAAAAACCATTTCTAGCCTTAAAAAAGCCTTTAGATAAAATATGAAAATAATCTTTTAAAATAATATTTGGTGGTTTTGGGAAGTCATATATATATTAGGTTTCAAATAAAGCCTTTGGAAAAGAAGGGTCCACCTAATTTGAAGACTTGCAGTGCAAACCTCATTTCAGGGGGTTTTGAAAACCTACTTTGAAAAAATCATTTTTGTATAAAACAAAATTTGGTAAAATTAGTTTTGAGCACTATTCACATGGCATGATCATTGGGCAAGAGGTTTCGGGATATGGAAGATGAATTTGAAGCGGAATAGAACCTAGTAGTGCCACACCACAATCATCAAGCAAGCGAACAACATAGCAAACAAGCACAAGCACCTTGAAAAAGTTTTAGTTGGCTCCAAATTTTATAAACCCAAACATAACAATGTGATACAAGCACAGTGTGTGAAACCTTAACACATCACAACATACCCTGCAAAACAAGTTAGATATCCTCTAATTGTTGTTGCATGTTTTACGTGGCTCCTATGAGTATCTAGCAAGAACAATTCTCACCTACACAAAAACCACAATGGTGATACACAAATTGTTGTTCAACCTTCTCAAGGACCGCCATTGTCGAATCCGATCCAACTAGAGTAGGAAAGACAGACACCCGCCATCCATCTTTATGCAACAAAGTCATGTCAGTCGATGGAATCGGTCTCTCGTAAGCGTACGAGTAAGGTTAGTCCGGGCCGCTTCATCCCACAATACTGTTGAATCAAGAAAAGACCAAGAGAGTAAGCAATTTGAGCATCAACGCCCACAAAGTCCTTTGTGTTCCACTCGTGATCTCATCTACCCATAGATCTAGCTCATGATGCCACTGTTGGGGAACGTTGCATGGGAAACAAAAAATTTCCTACGCACACGCAAGATCTATCCATGGATTGACATACCCTTGTAGATTGCTAAGCGGGAAGCATTAAGAAACGCGGTTGATGTAGTCAAATGTCTTTGCGATCCAAATGGCAATCTGTCCCGCGATCCCATCACGATCCGTCCTGCGATCCAATCACGATCCGTCTCGTGATCCAGTCGTGGTCCTTCCGATCTAGCACCGAATGGAACGCACTTCCTTGTTCAGCACACGTACGGCTCGATGACGATATCCACCTCCTTGATCTAGCAAGCAAGGGTGGAGAGGTAGATGAGTTCTCCCCTAGCACAATGGCATGGTGCTGGTGGTGGTGAACTAATTCGGCATGGCTTCGCCGAGCTCTATCGACTAATATAGAGGAGAAACCTTTCTAACGAAGAAGACGGCAGCACGTGGAAATTAGTGTTGAGGCTTCCCTAAAAAACCTCTAGTATATATAGGAGGGAGAGAGGAGGAGTCAGCCCTAGGGTTGCCCCTTGGCTTAGGCCGAAGTGGAGAGGAAGTGGAGAAGTCCACCTCCAATCCTACTCCAAGTAGGTTTCTAAATCCTACTTGGAATCCTTCCCCACCTTGGGTTTTTTCCTTTCCTCCCTCTCTAGCCGCATGGAATCTTGGGGGTCGTTTTCCCAGCCCACTAAGGGCTGGCGCACCACCCCTCACGCCCATGTGCCCCCCTGGCATGGGTGGCCCCTCCCGATGGCCCTCCGGCACTCCTGGCACACTATCGAAAATACCCGAAAGTTTTTCGGTGACCAAAACAAGACTTGCTATATATCAATCTTTACCTACGGACCATTCCAAATCTCCTCATGACGTCTAGGTTCTCATACGGGACTCCGAATAACCTTCGGTCACCACCATACATAACGCAATACTATCAAAACGTCACAAAACGTTAAGTGTGTAGACCCTGTGGGTTCGAGAACTATGTATTTATCGCTGAGACACCTCTATGGTCAATAACCAATAGAGGGACCCGGATGCCCATATTGGTTCCTACATATTCTACGAAGATCTTTATCAGTTGAACCTCTATGTCAAGGATTCAACTAATCCCATATGTTGTTCCCTTTGTTCTTCGGTATGTTACTTGCTCGAGATTCGATCGTCGATATCTCTATACCTAGTTGAATCTTGTTACCAGCAATTCTCTTTACTCATTACGTAATACAATATCCCGTGGCTAACAATTTACTCACATTGCTTGCAAGGCTTGTTCTGATGTTGTATTACCGAGTGGGCCGGGAGATACCTCTCCGTCACATGGAGTAAGAAATCCCGGTCTTGATCCATGCCAACTCAACAAAAACCCTCGGAGATACTTGTAGATCACCTTTATAGTCACCCATTTACGTTGCGATGTTTGATACACACAAGATACTCCACTGGTGTTAGTGAGTTGCATGATCACATGGTCATAGGAACACATACTTGACATGTAGAAAACTACAGCAATAAACTGACACGATCATATGCTATGTTTATAGTTTGGTCTTGTCCATCACATAGTTCTCCTAATGATGTGACCCCATTATCAAATCACATCTCATGTCCATGACTAGGAAACCTTGACCATCTTTGATCAACGAGCTAGTCTATTAGAGGCATACTAGGGACATGGTGTTGTCTATGTATCCACACATGTATCTGAGTTTCCGATCAATACAATTCTAGCATGGATAATAAAATATTATCATGAACAAGGAAATATGATAATAACTAATTTATTATTGCATCTAGGGAATATTTCCAACCACATTTGCCGTTAGGATGATTAGATTGCTTGTTGGTATGTGCGGTGTAAAACAGAAACTTTGGTTGTAGTGCGTGAATTTACATTTTTTTACTGGAACATCAAAAGGTTATGACTTTTTTACAAATTATTTCTATTCAATTTTTTTATTCATTCTTAATTTATCAGAATTTTTGGAGTTACACAAGTATGGTCAAAGTTCAGATTACTACAGACTGTCCTGTTTAAGACGTATTCTGTTTTTAATGCATTGTTCTCTTGTTTCTATGAAACTATCAATTTTATCGATGGTATAAGCCATGGAAAAATTATAATACAGTTGGGATAAGGCAAATATAAAATATGAATGGGTTTTCAATAGTACTTAAAGCAGTAATTTGCTTTATTTTACTAATGAATCTCACCAGCCTTCTCTTAAGTTTTGTGTGGATGAAGTGTTCGAACATCGAGGAGGTCTTGATATGAGGAGCAGGAGGAGAGGCAAGAGTTCAAGCTCAGGGATTCCCAAGTCACCCCAAATTAATATCCAAGGAGACTCAAGCATCTAAGCTTGAGGATGCCCGGAAAGGCATCCCATCTTTCCTCAACAAGTATCTGCATGTTTTTGTTACGTTCATGTGATATGTGTAAATCTTGGAGCGTCTTTTGTGTTTATTTTCACTTTTGCTTTATGCACCATGATGGTATGATATATTCCATGGTACATTTATATAATTCTCATTGCACTTCACTTATATCTTTTGAGTATGGCTTTATAGAATGCTTCATGTGCTTCACTTATATCATTTGAAGTTTGGATTGCCTGTTTCTCTTCACATAGAAAACCGTTATTTGTAGAATGCTCTTTTGCTTCACTTATATTTATTATAGCATGGTATTTTGTATAAATAATTAAAATATATTGCTTGACTTATATTTATTTAGAGAGTCAACAAGAATTGGTCATTCACATGGTTAGTCATAAAATCATACATAAAACATAGGGAACACTGAATATGATATGTTTGATTCCTTGCAATAGTTTTGCGATATAGAGATGATAATATATGGGAGGTACTAGTAGATGATCATGTTTACTAAGATATTGGTGTTAAGGTTGGTGATTCCCGAAGCATGCATGTATAGTATCCCATTATGCAAGGAATTTGGAGCACAATTTATCCTTGGTTGTCTATCTTTGTGTGAAGGTCGGGGGCGTGCAATGGTTAACTCCTACCAACCTCCCTCCCCCTAGGGGCGTGCGTAGTAGTAATTTTTTTAGAGGGCTAATAAACTTTTGCAATAAGTATGTGAGTTCTTTCGACTAATGCGAGTCCATGGATTATAGGCACACTTACATTTCCGCAATTCGCTAGCCTCTACGGTACCGTGCATTGCCTTTTTTCACCTTGAGAGTCCGTGCAAATTTCGCCGGTGCGTCCAAACCCCATGATATGATATTGCCTATCACACATAAGCCTTATTATATCTTCCTCAAAACATCCACCATAACTACCTATTATGTCATTTCCATAGCCATTCCGAGATATATTGCCATGCAACTTCCACCGCTCCCGTTTTGATGACTTGAGCATTCATTGTCATATTGTTATACATGATCGCAAGATAGCTAGCATGATGTTTCCATGGCTTGTCCATTTTTTCATATCTTTGTTATGCTATATCATTGCATTGATATATAGTCATACTTTGTTCTACTATCGAGTTGTAATGTTGAGTTGTAAGTAAATCGAAGTGTGATGATCATCATTATTCTTTATTAGAGCACGTTCCAGTGAGCAAAGGATGATGGAAACTATGATTCCCCCACAAGTAGGGATGAGGCTCAGGAAAAAAAAGAAAAAAAAAGAAAAAAATAAAAAAAGAAGAAAAAGAAGGAAAAGAAGTAAAAATAAAAATAAAAAAAGAATGAGAGACAAAGAGAGAAGGGGCATGCTAATTCCACACTTGTGCTTCAAAGTTGCACCTTGTTCTTCATATAGAGAGTCTCGTATGTTGTCACTTTCATATACTAGTGGGAATTTTTCATTATAGAGTTGCATGCACACCCACTTAGTTTTCATACTGAGATTTCATACACTTATAGATCTTAGTGCACCCCTTGCATGGAAATCCCTACTCCTCGCATTGATATAAATTGATGGGCATCTCCATAGCCCGTTGATTAGCCGCTTCGACGTAAGACTTTCTTACCTTTTTGTCTTCTCTATATTTACCCCTAGCATCACATTCTATTCCACCCGTAGTGCTATATCCATGGCTTGCGCTCATGTATTGCGTGAGACATGAAAATGATGTAGCGCGTTTAAAAAGTATAAACCAATTGCTTGGCTGGCACTGGGGTAGTACATGACTTATACTTTGTGCTAAGAAGACAGAGCATGACAAGGATATATGATTTTGTAGGGATAGCGTTCTTTACCCTTGATATTTTGAAAGACATGATTGTTTGTTGGGATGCCTGAGTATTAAAGTCTTCTTGTCAAACTAGACTATTGCTTTGAATCACTTGTGTCTTAATATTCATGCCATGATTAGATATATGATCAAGATTATACTAGGTAGCATTTGACATCAAAAATTATCTTTTTTATCATTTAGCTACTCGAGGATGAGCAGGAATTAAGCTTGGGGATGCTGATACGTCTCCATCGTATCTATAATTTTTGATTGTTTCATGCCAATATTATACAACTTATACATCTTTTTGGCAACATTTTATATAATTTATTGGACTAACATATTGATACAGTGCCTAGTGCGAGTTCCTGTTTGTTGCATGTTTCTTTTACTTAGAATATCCATATCAAATAAAGTCCAAACGTGATAAAACTTTACGGAAAATTATTTTTGAATATATGTGATATTTGGCAGGTGGAATCAATGCAAATGGGGTCTCGCATCCACCACAAGACACTAGGGCGCGCCCAAGGACCCTAGCGCGTGGTGATGGGTTTTGCTCACCTGGTAAGTCGGTTGGAGCTCTACTTCAGGCCGAAGGAAGCTTATATCCGGAAATTTTTTTTATTAAAATCTCAGTGCAATTAGAGTTACGGATCTCCCGAAATATAAGAAATGGTTTTCGGCCAGAAAACATGAACGCGAAACACAAGAGAACAAACAGAGTGATCCAGTCTAGGAGGCACTCCTGCCCCTCCGCCGCCATGGCGACCATGGACCAGAGGGGGAACTCCCCTCCCATCTAGGTGGTGTTGGGGAACATTGCATGGGAAAGAAAAATTTTCCTACGCACACGCAAGATCTATCCATCGTGATGAGCATCTACGAGAGGGAGAGTGGAGCTACATACCCTTGTAGATCGCTAAGCGAGAAGCGTTAAGAAACGCGGTTGGTGTAGTCGAACATCTTCGCGATCCAAATCACCGAGCTTCCCGCGATCTCATCACGATCCATCTCGCGATCCAATCACGATCTGTCCCGCAAACTCATCACGATCTGTCCCGCGATCTCATCATGATCCGTCTCGCGATCTTGATCATGGTCCTTCCGATCCAGCGCCGAACGGACGACACCTCCGCGTTCAGCACACGTACAGCTCGATAACGATCTCCGCCTTCTTGATCCAGCAAGAGGGAGCGGAGAGGTCGATGAGTTCTCCGGCAACGCGACGGCATTGCAGTGATGGTGGTGGAGCTATTCCAGCAGGGCTTCGGCTAAGCTCCGCTGAAAACCGATCTAGAGGAGAAACTGCGATCTGGAGGAGAGGTAGCACGTGGCTATTAGGGTTAGCTTTTTCCTCTAAATCCTCTAGTATATATAGGAGGGAGGGAGAAGAGGAGGTAGCCTCAAACCCTCATGGTTTGGTTGAAATTGGAGGTGGAGGAGTCCTAGTCAAATCCTATTAGGAGTAGGATTCCTCCTTTCCACTTGGAAACTCTTTCCACCTCTCCACCTTTGGATTTTTTCCTTCTCAAACCACTCTAGCCACATGGGCCCTTAGAGGAGGCTTCGGACAGCCTACCAAGGGCTGGTTTACCTCCTCCCACAGACCATGTAGCCTCTTGGGTCCAAATACCTGTCCCGATGGTCCCCCGATACACTACCGGCACTCCCGATACACTACTGATGAGCCCAAAACTTTTTCGGCGACCCAAACAGGACTTCCTATATATCAATCTTTACCTCCGGACCATTCTGGAGCTCCTCGTGATGTTCGGGAACTCATCTGGGACTCCGAACAATCTTCGGTCACCACCATACATAACTCTATACTACCGAAACATCACCGAACCTTAAGTGTGCAGACCCTACGGGTTCGAGAACTATGTAGACATGACCGAGACTCCTCTACGGTCAATGACCAATAGTGGGACCTGGATACCCATATTGGTTCCTACATATTCTACGAAGATCTTTATCGGTCGAACCTCTATGTCAAGGATTCAGTTAATCCCGTATGATGTTCCCTTTGTTCTTCGGTATGTTACTTGCCCGAGATTCGATCGTCGGTATCTCCATACCTAGTTCAACCTTGTTACCGACAAGTCTCTTTACTCGTTACGTAATACAAGATCCCGTGACTAACACTTAGTCACATTGCTTGCAAGGCTTATTGTGATGTTGTATTACAGAGTGGGCCCTGAGATACCTCTCCATCACATGGAGTAACAAATCCCTGTCTTGATCCATGCCAACCCAATAGACACCCTCGGAGATACTTGTAGAGCACCTTTATAGTCACTCAATTATGTTGCAACAGTTGATACACAAAAGGTAGTCCTCCAGTGTCAGTGATTTGCATGATCTCATGGTCATTGGAACAGATACTTGACATGCAGACAACAGTAGCAATAAACTGACACGATCATATGCTACGTTTGTAGTTTGGGTCTTGTCCATCACATCATTCTCCTAATGACGTGATCCCGTTATCAAATGACATCTCATGTCCATGACTATGAAACCATAGCCATGTTTGAGCAACGAGCTAGTCTATTAGAGGCATACTAGGGACATAGTGTTGTCTATGTATCCACACATATATCTAAGTTACCGATCAACACAATTATAGCATGGATAATAAACGATTATCATGAACAAGGAAATATGATAATAACCAATTTATTATTACCTCTAGGGCATATTTCCAACAGTCTCCCACTTGCACTAGAGTCAATAATCTAGTTCATATCACCATGTGATTCGCATTGTTATGGATCTAACACCCAATGAGTTCTGGGGCTTGATCATGCTTTGCATGTGAGAGAGGTCTTATAGTCAACGGGTCAGCGACTTTTAGATCCATGTGTACTGTGCAAATCTCTATGTCAAACTGTAAACACTGCTACCACACTCCACTTGGAGCTATTCCAAATGGCTTCTCTACTATACGTATTCAGATTTCTATTAAGAGTCATCCGGATTGGTGTTAAAGCTTGCATTGACGTAACTCTTTACGATGAACTCTTTCTTACCTCCATAATAGAGAAATATTTCCTTAGTCTTTAAGTTACTAAGGATGATCTTGACTGTTGTCCAGTGATCCACTCCTTGACCACTCTTGTACCCCTTGACGGACTCATGGCAAGGCACACATAGGTGTGGTACACAGCATGGCATACTATACAGAGCCTATGGCTAAGGCATAGGGGACAACATTCGTCCTTTCTCTTTCTTCTGCCATGGTCGAGCTTTGAGTCTCACTCAACTTCACACCTTACAAAGCAGGTGAGAACACTTCTCTCTTACTAATCCATTTTGAACTCTTTCAAAATCTTGTCAAGGTATGTACTCATTCAAAGTCTCATCAAGCATCTTGATCTATCTCTATAGATCTTAATGCTCAACAATTAGGTAGCTTTATCCAGGTCTTCCTTTGAAAAACTCCTTTCAAACAACCCTTTATGCTTTCCAGAAATTCTACATCATTTTCGATCAACAATATGTCAACCACATATGCTTATCAGAAACTCTATAGTGCTCCCACTCAATTTATTGTAAATACAAGTTTCTCATAAACTTTGTATAGACTCAAAAACTTTGATCACCTCATCAAAGTGTATATTCCAACTCCGAGATGCTTGCTTCAGTCCATAGAAGGATCACTGAAGCTTGCTCACCGTTTAGCATCCTTAGGACTGACAAAACCTTCTGGTTGTATCACATACAACTTTTCCTCAAGTAAACTGTTAAGGAAACGATGTTTTGTCATCCATCTGCTAGATTTCATAATTGAAAAATGCAGCAACCGCTAACATAATTCCAACAGACTTTAGCATCGCTACGAGTGAGAAAGTCTCATCGCAGTCAACTCTTTGAACTTGGTGGAAACTTCTTTGTGACAAGTTGAGCTTTATAAATGGTGACATTTACCATCAGCATCTGTCTTCATCTCAAAGGTCCATTTGTACTAGATGACCTGCCGTCCAACGAGCAAGTCTACCAAAGTCTATACTTGGTTTTCATACAGGGATCCTTTCTCGGATTTCATGGCCTTTAACCATTTGTCGGAATCCGGGCCCATCATCGCTTCTCGATATCTCGTAGGTTCATCGTTGTCTAACAACATGACCTCCAAGACAGGGTTGTCGTACCACTCAGGAGCAGTACACATCCTTGTTGACCTACGAGGTTCGGTAGTAACTTGATCCGAAGCTTCATGATCATCATCATTTACTTCCTCTTCAACTGACGTAGGTTCCACAGAAACATTTTTCAGCGTTGCGCTACTCTTTGGTTGAAACAACGGTTCAAAAACCTCATCAAGTTCTATCTTCCTCCCACTCAATTCTTTAGAGAGCAACTTTTTCTCGAGAAAGGACCCATTTTAGCAACAAACACTTTGTGCTTGGATCTGAGATAGAAGGTTCACCCAACTGTTCTTAGGGTAATCTATGAATATGCATTTGTCCGCTTTGGGTTCGAGCTCATTAGGTGAAAACATTTTTCCACACAAGCGTCCCAACCCCAAACATTAAGAAATTAGAGCTTAGGTTTCTATCAAACAATAATCCACACGGTGTCATCTCAACGGATTTTGATGGTGCCCTATTTAAAGTGAATCTAGTTGTCTCTAATGCATAACCACAAAACTATAGTAGCAAAACGATAAGAGACATCATAGCCTGCACCATATCCAATAGATGATGACTATGACGTTCCGACACACCATCACACTATGGTGTTCCAGGTGGCGTGAGTTGTGAAACTACTTTCACATAGTCTAAAGTTGTATGCCAAACTCGTAACTCAGATATTCACCTCCATGATTATATTGCAGACATTTTTATCTTCTTGTCACGATGATCTTAAACTTCACTCTGAATTTGCTTGAACTTTTCAAACGATTCAGACTTGTGTTTCATTAAGTAAACATACACTATATTTACTCAAATCTTGAGTGAAGGTAAGAAAATAACGATATCTGCCGCATGCTACAAGACTCATTGGATTGCATACATCAACATGTACCATTTCCAATAAATCACTTGCCCGCTCCATCAATCCGGAAAACGGGGTCCTTAGTCATCTTGCAGGCATGGTTCGCATCTCTCAACCGATTCGAAATCGAATGAGTCCAAAGATCTGTAAACATGGAGTTTCTTCATGCGATTTATACCAATATGACTTTTAGCGGCAGTGCCACAAGTATGTGGTACTATCATTATTAACTTTGTATCTTTTGGCATCAATGTTATGAACATATGTATTACTATGATCAAGATTCAACAAACCATTCTCACTGGATGCATGACCATTGAAGGTATTATTCATGTAAACAGAATAACAATTATTCTCTAACTTAAATGAATAACTGTGTTGCAATAAACACGATCTAATCATGTTCATGCTCAATGCAAAACACCAAATAACATTTATTTAGGTTCGTCACTAATCCCGAAGGTACAGAGAGCGTGCGATGTTGATCACATCAACCTTGGAAACATTTCCAACACACATTGTCACCTCACCCTTAGCTAGTTCTCCGCTTATTCCGTAGCTTTTATTTCGAGTTACTAACATTTAGCAACCGAACCGGTATCCAATACCCAGGTGCTACTAGGAGTACTAGCAAGGTACATATCAATAACACGTATATCAAATATACTTCTGTCGATGTTGCCAGCCTTCTTATCTACCAAGTATATAGGGTTGTTCCGCTTCAGCGACCGCTCTCCTCATAATCGAAACACTTTGTCTCGGGTTTGGGTTCAACTTTGGGTTGCTTCACAAGAGTAGCAACTGACTTGCCATCCATGAAGTTTCCTTCCTTGCCCTTGCCCTTCTCAAAACTAGTGGTTTTTACTAACCATCAACACTTGACGCTCCTTCTTGATTTCTACCTTCGCGGTTTCAAACATCGCGAACAACTAAGGGATCATTATTTCTATCCCTAGCATTTTATAGTTCATCACCAAGTTCTAGAAGCTTAGTGACAGTGACTTGGAGAACTATATCAATCACTACTTATCTGGAAGATCAACTCCCACTCGATTCAAGCGATTGTAGCACCTAGACAATCTGAGCACATGCTCAATGATTGAGCTATTCTCTTCCATCTTGCAGGCAAAGAATCTTGTTGGAGATCTCATATCTCGCAACACAGGCACGAGCCTGAGATCCTAATTTCATCTCTTAGAACATCTCATTAGTTCCATGACGTTCAAAACGTTTTGGAGCCTCAATTCTAAGCCATAATGCATGACGTACTAAACTATCAAGTAGTCATTAGAACGTGCATGTCAGATGTTCACAACATCTACAGACGATGTTAGAGGGGTTAGCGCACCGAGCGGTGCATTAAGGACATAAGCCTTCTGTGCAGCAATGAGGACAATCCTCAGATCACGGACCCAGTCCGCAATATTGCTACCATCATCTTTCAACTCTATTTCTCTAGGAACATATAAAAATACAAGGGAGCTACAACACGAGCAAGTAATCTACAACATAATTTGCAAAGGCACTACTGACTATGTTCATGATAATGAGTTCAATTAATCATATTACTGAAGAACTCCCACTCAAATTGACATCCTCCGGTCATTCGAGTGACACATGATCCAAATTCACCAACTCAAGTCTGATCATCACGTGAGTTGAGGTAGTTTCAATGGTGAACATCATCGTGTTGATCATATCTACTATATGATTCATGTTCGGCCTTTCGGTCTCTTGTGTTCCAATGTCATGTCTCTACATGCTAGGCTCGTCAAGTTTAACTAGAGTGTTCTGCATGTGCAACACTGGCTTGCACCCATTGTATGTGAACATAGAGTCTATCACACCCGATCATCACATGGTGTCTCGACACGACGAACTTTCGCAACGCTGCACACTCGGGGAGAACACAATTTATCTTGAAATTAAGTGAGGGATCACCTTATAATGCTACCGTCATCCTAAGCAAAACAAGGTGCATAAAAGGATTAACATCACATGCAAATCATAAGTGACATGATATGGCCATGAACTTGTGCTTTTGATCTCCATCTTGAAAGCACCGGCATGATCTCCATCGTCACCAACATGACACCATGATCTCCATCATCTTGATCTCCATCAACGTGTCGCCATCGGGGTTGTCGCGCCCACCATGCTTCTACTACTATTGCTACTGTTTAGCAATAAAGTAAAGCATTACATAGCGCTTAATGATTGACACGCAGGTCATACAATAATTAAAGACAACCCTATGGCTCCTGCCGGTTGCCGTACTCATCGACATGCAAGTCGTGATATTCTATACAACACATGATCATCTCATACATCACATATATCTCATCATGTAATTGGCCATATCACATCACAACATACCCTGCAAAAACAAGTTAGACGTCCTCTAATTGTTGTTGCATGTTTTACGTGGCTGCTATGGGTATCGAGCAAGAACAATTCTCACCTACGCATAAACCACAACGGTGATACATAAGTTGCTTTTCAACATCCTCAAGGACCGCCTTAGTCGAATCCGATCAAACTAAAGTAGGAGAAACAAACACCCGCCAGCCATCTTTGTGTACTGAAGTTACGCGTTAGTCGATGGAACCAGTCTCTCGTAAGCGTACGAGTAAGGTTGGTCTGGGATGCTTCATCACACAATACCGCTGAACCAAAACACGACCAAGGGAGGAAGCAATCTAAGCATCAACGCCCACAAACTCTTTGTGTTCTACTTGAGATCTCATCTACACATAGACCTAGCTCATGATGCCACTGTTGGGGAACGTTGCATGGGAAACAAATTTTTTCCTACGCACATGCAAGATCTATCCATGGTGATGAGCATCTATGAGAGGGAGAGTGGATCTACATACCCTTGTAGATCGCTAAGCAGGAAGCGTTAAGAAACGCGGTTGGTGTAGTCGAACGTCTTCGCGATCCAAAGCGCCAAGCATCCCGCGATCTCATCACGATCCATCCCGCGATCCAATCATGATCTGTCCTGCAAACTCATCATGATCCGTCCCGTGATCATGATTCGTCTCGCGATCTTGATCACGGTCCTTCCGATCTAGCGCCGAACGGACGGCACCTCCGCGTTCAGCACACATACAGCTCGATGATGATCTCCGCCTTCTTGATCCAGTAAGAGGGAGTGGAGAGGTCGATGAGTTCTCCGGCAGCGCGACGGCGTTGCGGCGATGGTGGTGGAGCTATTCCAGCAGGGCATCGCCTAAGCACCGCTGAAAACCGATCTAGAGGAGAAACTGCGATCTAGAGGAGAGGTAGCACGTGGTTATTAGGGTTACCTTTTTCCTCTAAATCCTCTAGTATATATAGGAGGGAGGGAGGGGAGGAGGCATCCTCAAACACTCAAGGTTTTGTCGAAATTGGAGGTGTAGGAGTCCTACGCAAATCCGATTAGGAGTAGGATTCCTCCTTTCCACTTGGAAACTCTTTCCACCTCTCCACATTTGGACTTTTTCCTTCTCAAACCACTCCAGCCGCATGGGCCCTTAGAGGAGGCTTCAGACAGCCCACCAGGGGCTGGTTTACCTCCTCCCATAGCCCATGTAGCCTCTTGGGTCGAAATACCTCTCCCGATGGTCCCCCGGTACACTACCGGCACTCCCCGTACACTACCGATGAGCTTGAAACTTTTTCGGCGACCAAAACAGGACTTCCTATATATCAATCTTTACCTCCGGACCATTCCGGATCTCCTCGTGACGTCCAAGATCTCATCCTGGACTCTGAACAACCTTCGGTCACCACCATACATAACTCTATACTACCAAAACATCACCGAACCTTAAGTGTGCAGATCCTACGGGTTCGAGAACTATGTAGACATGACCGAGACACCTCTACGGTCAATACCAATAGCAGGACCTGGATGCCCATATTGGTTCCTACATATTCTACGAAGATCTTTATCAGTCGAACCTCTATGTCAAGGATTCAGTTAATCCCTTATGATGTTCCCTTTGTTCTTCGGTATGTTACTTGCCCGAGATTCGATCGTCGGTATCTCCATACCTAGTTCAACCTCATTATTGGCAAGTCTCTTTACTCATTACATAATACAAGATCCCATGACTAACACTTAGTCACATTCCTTGCAAGGCTTATTGTGACGTTGTATTACCGAGTGGGCATTGAGATACCTCTCGATCACACGGAGTAACAAATCCCAGTATTGATCCATGCCAACCCAACAGACACCCTCAAAGATACCTATAGAGCACCTTCATAGTCACCCAGTTACGTTGCGACGTTTGATACACACAAGGTACTCCTCCGGTGTCAATGAGTTGCATGATCTCATGGTCATAGGAACAAATACCTCACGTGGAGAAAACAGTAGCAATAAACTGACATGATCATATGCTACGTTTGTAGTTTGGGTCTTGTCCATCACATCATTCTCCTAATGACGTGATCCCGTTATCAAATGACATCTCATGTCCATGACTAGGAGATCATAGCCATCTTTGATCAACGAGCTAGTATCTTAGAGGCATACTAGGGACATGGTGTTGTCTATGTATCCACACATGTATCCGAGTTTCCAATCAACACAATTATAGCATGGATAATAAACGATTATCATGAACAAGGAAATATGATAATAACCAATTTATTATTGCCTCTAGGGCATATTTCCAACAGGTGGTAGGCCAAGGAAGAACAAGAAGTAGGGGGCTCTCTCCCCCTTTCTCCCGGCGACGCCGGAACGCCGTCGGGGCAATCATTGTGATGGCAATCTACACCGACAGCTTCACCGCTGTCAACACCAACTCCCTCCCCCTCTACGCAGCGGTGTAACACCTCTATTCCCCATTGTGATCTCTACTTAAACATGGTGCTCAACACTATATATTATTTCCAAATGATATATGATTATCCTATGATGTTTGAGTAGATCCGTTTTGTCCTATGTGCTAATCGAAGACCGTGGTTGATTTGAGTGTATATTTTACTATGGTGCTGTCCTACGGTGCCCTCCATATTGCACAAACATGAGGGGTCCCAAATGTAGGATGTTGCAATATGTTCGTGATTCTCTTATAGTGGGTTGGTTGAGTGATAGAAGCATAAACCCGATTAAGGGGGTTGTTCCGTATGGGAGTAAAGAGGACTTGATACTTAATGCGATGGTTGGGTTTTACCTTAATGATCTTTAGTAGTTGCGGATGCTTGCTAGGGGTCCAATCATAAGTGCATATGATCCAAGTAGAGAAAGTATGTCAGCTCATGCGTCTCTCTCATGTAAAATTGCAACAATGATTTTCTGTCTAGTTATCGATTGCCTAGGCACAAATAACCTTCTTCTTTGACAAAAGCTTTCTACTAAACAACTAACTTGTATTATCTTGCTTTTTACTCATAGTTTTATCTCTGCAAAGTACTTCTTGTTTTGTTCGCACAAACTGCCTATCACCTACAAAATAGTTTCTGTCGAAATCAGGGCTCTGCGGACCCAACATGGTTTGAACTTTTGGCCGTGTGCGAAGATCTCAACTAACTCAAAGTCTCAAGACTATAACCCTACGGCCAAGCTTTGTCGAGTACACACGAGCGGGGAAGAAGATGGACACAGAGAATTACCCAGGTTCAGGCCACCTTGTAGTGTAATACCCTACTCCTTCTTTTGGTGGATTGGCCTCACGAGAAGGTTGCGGATGCACTAGTACAACGGTTGAACAACCTCGCAAGGGCTCTTAGTAAGAATGAACTACACTCTCGTCCTCCCCTTCTATGGTAGAAGCTAGTGCCAATTAATAGTCGCTTCGGTCCTCTTCCCTATCGCATAGGCAGGAAGGGATCTCACAACTGCCAAATTTGAAAGGGGACATGAGTTACATCCTATCCTAACTAAAGGTGGTCTTCGCTTGCAAAGCTACCATCCATGAGACAACGGTGGACTCGGCGATGACATCCGTCCTACCGAGCTCGTGGTCTCGGTCTTGTTGCACTAGAAGAGAAACCTTTGGGGGATTCCTTGGGAACCCGCGTACGTTCTTGCCTCGTTAGCACGAAAGAGGAAACTGTCCTCCTTCGTGCCCACTGGCGCCCGCCTGGCCTCAGTCGTCAAAGCCCATGTCATCCCGACCTCATGAGGCTGGGTACCTAGATAGAAATCTCCGCTCCTCGGGAGGGATGCCACTCATCTGGAGGTATTGGCATTGTTCTCCTCGCAAGGCAAGATCTCTCGCGAGGGCCTTGTCTTGGGGGGCTTACCACTGGGCCGTACCAAGCCGTCGAGGTGGGCCACGCGCTGGGCCGCAGGCAGGCAGGTCTGGCTACCCCCGATCCCAGAATGCCGACAGTACCCCCCAGGCCCAAGGCATGCCAGCCCTTGCTTCGAGGTGAAGGAAATGAGTGAAGGGTGAAGCGTCGTGTCGGGGTAAATGAATAGGGGTGTTCATTTTTCCCTGACACGTGCCCGGACAGTCAGCCACCAACGTCCGGCAGTCGCAACCTACATAGACGGTAGAAGCTAAGAACCCCGCCATCAATTAAGACAAGACTCCAACGAGCTCAACACGACAGCCCAAGCCGGGCTGCGATGTGCCAAGCACGGCCCCGACGCTTGCCGGGGACCAAGACGCACATGCTTCCCAGAAGATCCTATAGGCCGTTCCCCGGCACGCATGAGTCAGCCAGCCGCTGCTCTACCGCATCACTATGCCTGTCACTTATCGATGTGGTGTCGTGCCCTAAGGCAGCTACTCAGCTCTCGCTAAGAACGTGGCAACATATCGAAGGGATGTTTTGCTCGATCGACACCTGCCCAGTCTTCTAATGCGAGAAAAACAAGGAAGGACACCCGACACACGGCTCCCGCAACGGCGAAGCACCGAACAGCGGTTATACGAACCGGGCTGCACGCCCCGACTCACCCTCTATCAATTAGCTCACATGAGGACAAGCACCAAGAACCTCGGGGAGGTGAAGTGCATGGGGCTGGACCGCGTCACAAAGCTCAGCCACTTGGATTTATGAATGTTGTAGGGACAGTCCCGAACACAGACGCCGTGCGAGCCCTTAATCATGAGGCGGTCGAGGGCAGGGTTGTAAGGGCGCATCGACATTCGTGCTGACGAAGCACCGGGCATGAAGTTGGAATACTTAGGAAATTCATCAAATGTAGAATCAGTCTGACGCCTGCAGAAAATGATACAACTATGGGTTCTAGCCCTAAAAGCTTGAGGATGATGCTAACCAAAAAGTCAAGTGGAAACGACGCTGTTGAAGCGTTGGGGTAGTTGTTGAAGCTTGATCCTCACGAGCCCGAGGGCTCCGGAGGCTCGAGGGGCCCATGAGGCCTAGGGGGCTCAAGGGTCCGGGACCTCCGAAAGAACCACGCGGTGTCGGGCCTCATGAGATGCGTGCATGGTCTGCATGAGGCGCTGGTACATAGTGCTCGCATTCACAAGGCCAGAGGGCATGCAGACGTAGCTGCAGGGGTAGCACCCACTGGGTTCGACACGTGATGGCCAGAAGAGGCCCTGTGATGCGGCCCTGTTGAAGCTCGGGATGTTGATGCAGACGTGCAATCTGCTGTCAGCGATGAACTCACGTGCTCCTCGATCATGTTGGTGATGAAATCTCGTGCTCTTGGCACCTTGCGCCTTGCTCTTTGCTTGTGCGGGTGCACGTCGAAGCATGCCTCCAAGTGGTGCCCAAGCACCTCCCTCGTCACACTGGTCGGGTCAGAAGTTCTTCAGGTGGAAGCCCTCGAGCCTGCCCTGAGGGAGGCTCCCGGCATGCCTTCCTATGCGGGAGGGTGAGGCACCCTAGCAGTGGATGTTGGGCCTGAAACGCCAGCGGTGGGGGTTCCAGCCCCCTGGTGGCTCTTGGGGAGGAGTTGCTTCTACTTCTTGCGGATATCTTCGGGAGGCAAGATGTCACCCTCGTTGTCGGTGTTTTCGGCCACCGCAGCCTAGTAAGTGTGTTCAGGGGAACATACTGCATCCTTCTCATCGTAGGCGACCGTGATGATGCCGTTGCTCCCTAGCATCATGAGGACATTATGGCCATGGTGATTTGCCGCCATGAACTTGGCGAGGGCAGGGTACTCGAGGATGGCGTTGTACGGGAGGACGATGTGGGCAACGTCAAAGTCGATGAACTCAGTGTGGTAGTTATCGCGCTTGCCGAAGGTGACTGGGAGGCATACCAGCCCTAGGGGTATGGTGGAGCCATCGGTCACTCATGAGTAGGGCTTGGTCGACATGAGCTGATCGTAGGGTACCTGAAGCATCTTGAACGTCTCGACAAATAGTACATTGAGTCTAGTGCCACCATTGATGAGGGTCTTGGTGACGAGGACATTGCTTATGGTGGGCATGCATAGCAAGGGGAGAGCACCTACGGCGACCGAGCACTTGAGGTGATCCTTCGAGTTGAAGGTAATGGCACACTTCGACCACTTGGGGGACGCATGGCCTCGAGGCTCGGGAGGGCTACATTCATTTCACGAGAGAATTGCTTGAAGGTGCTATTGGAGGTTAGGGCCTGAGCGCTACCCAGGATGCAAGCGATCGCAGTGACTCCTAGAAGTGCTCGGCCCCATCATCTTGCTGGTTATCGTCATTTCTCCTTGGTGGCGGCAGCGGAGGAAGGCCGACCCGACCCTGAGGACGGGCCTCCGAGGGCTGATCATGCTAGGGTCCGTCGCGAGGTTCGTCACTGATACGTCCATTTTTCATCATGCTTTTATATTGATATTTATTGCATTATGGGCTGTTATTACATGTTATGGTACAATACTTATGCCTTTTCTCTCCTATTTTAAAAGGTTTACATGAAGAGGGAGAATGCCGGTAGCTGGAATTCTGGACTGGAAAAGGAGCAAATATGAGAGACCTTTTCTGCACAACTCCAAAAGTTGTGAAAAGTTACGGATAATTATTTTGGAATATATAAAAAATATTGGGCGGAACAATTACTAGAGGGGACCCACTAGGAGGTCACAAGCCTGCCAGGCGCGGCCTACCCCCTGGCCGCGCTTGGAGGCTTGTGGGCCCCCTGGCAGGCGTCCGATGCCCATCTTCTTCTATATCAAGGATTTTGACCTAGAAGAAATCAAGAGAGAGCCTTCGGGACAAAGCGCCGCCGTCTCAAGGGGGAACTTGGGTAGAACCAATCTAGAGCTCCAGCGGAGCTGTTCTGCCAGGGAATCTTCCCTCCCGGAGGGAGAAATCAAGGCCATCGTCATCACCAACGATCATCTCAACGAGACGGGTTCAATCTCCATCAACATATTCACCAGCACCATCTCCTCTCCAAACCCTAGTTCATCTCTTGTATCCGATCTTTGTCTCAAACCTTAGATTGGTACCTATTGGTTGCTAGTAGTGTTGATTACTCCTTGTAGTTGATGCTAGTTGGTTTACTTGGTGTAAGATCATATGTTCAGATCCTTTATGATAATTAATACTCCTCTGATTATGAATATGAACATGTTTTGTGAGTACTTATGTTTGTTCCTGAGGACATGTGATAAGTCTTGTTATAAGTAATCATGTGAATTTGGTATTCGTTCGATATTTTGATGAGATGTATGTTGTCTCTCCTCTAGTGGTGTTATGTGAACGTCGACTACATGACACTTCACTATTATTTGGGCCTAGGGGGAGGCATTCGGAAGTAATAAGTAGATGATGGGTTGCTAGAGTGACAGAAGCTTAAACCCTAGTTCATGTGTTGCTTGGAAAGGAACTGATTTGGATCCATATGTTTCATGCTATGGTTAGATTTATGTTAATTCTTCTTTCGTAGTTCTTGATGCTTGCAAGAGAGGTTAATCATAAGTGGGAGTTTTTCCAAGTACAGGCAGGATCCAAGCACCGGTCCACCCACATATCAAATTATCAAAGTAACGAAAGCAAATCAAATGAGCATGATGAAATCTAGCTTGACAGAAATTCCCATGTGTCCTCGAGAGTGCTTCACATTATATAAGAGTTTGTCCAGGCCTGTCCTTTGCTACAAAAAGGATTGGGATAACTTGCTGCACCTTCACTACACTTGTTACTTGTTACCCGTTACCAATTACCTTATCACAATACTATCTGTTACCGATAATTTCAGAGTTTGCAAAGAATACCTTACTGAAAACCGCTTGTCATTTCCTTCTGTTCCTCGTTGGGTTCGACACTCTTACTTATTGAAAGGACTACGATAGATCCCCAATACTTGTGGGTCATCAAGACTCTTTTTGGTGCCATTGTCAGTGAGTGAAGCGCCTTTGTTGAGTGGAATTTGGTAAGGAAAATTTTATTAGTGTGATGAAATTTACTGTCACTTGTTACTATGGAAAATAATCCTTTGAGGAGCTTGTTCAAGGTATATTCAGATCGACCGGAAATAGAAAGAGTTGTTCCTCAACCTGCTGAACCTACTGAAAATATTTATTATGAAAATCCTTTGGTTATGATAGATAAACTGCTGGCTAATCCTTATGCAGGAGATGGAACACTACATCCTGATGTGCATCTAATCTATGTGGATGAAGTTCGTGGTTTATTTAAGCTTGAAGGTCTGCCCGAGGATCATATCAAGAAGAAGGTCTTTCCTTTATCTTTGAAGGAGAAGGCATTGACATGGTATAGGATATGTGATGGTATTTGATCATGGACTTACAACCGATTGAAAATGGAATTTCATCAGATGTTTTATCCTATGCATCTAGTTCATCGTGATCGGAATTATATTTATAATATTTGGCCTCGTGAAGGAGGAAGTATCTCTCAAGCTTGGGGGAGGCTTAAGTCAATGTTATATTCATGCCCCAATCATGAGCTCTCAATAGAAATTATTATTCAGAACTTTTATGCTTGGCTTTCTCGTAATGATCAATCCATGCTCGATACTTCTTGTACTGGTTCCTTTATGCAGAAAGATATTTAATTCAAATGGGATTTATTGGAAAGAATTAAACGCAACTCTGAAGATTGGGAACTTGACGAAGGTAAGGAGTCAGGTATAAACCTTAAGTTTGATTGTGTTAAATCCTTTATAGACTCCGATGCTTTTCATGAATTTAGGACTAAATATGAACTTGACTCTGAGATAGTAGCTTCTTTCTATGAATCTTTTGCTACTCATGTTGGTCTCCCTAAGGAGAAATAGTTTAAATATCATCCTCCCGTTAAAGTGAAAGTAGTTGAACCTATTAAAGTTGAAGAAGAAACTATTCCTTATAATGTTGATCATGTTATTACTGCTGCTTATATTGAGAAACCACCTTTCCCTGTTAGAATAAAGGAACATGCAAAAGCTTCAACTGTGGTTCGTAAGAGCTATGTTAGAACACGTACACCCCCTGATAAGATCAAAGTTGAACCTAGTATTTCTACGGTTAAAGATCTCTTGGTTGATAATATTGATGGGCATGTTATTCATTTCTGTGATGTAGCTACTAGAATTGCTAGACCTGATGCTAAAGATAAACAAAAACCTGTTGTTGGCATGCCTGTTGTTTCTATTAAAATAGGAGATCATTGTTATCATGGCCTATGTGATGTGTGTGCTAGTGTGAGTGCAATTACCTTTACCTTATATAAAGAAGTTATGAATGATATTGCACCAACTGAATTGGAAGAAATTGGAAGAGATACTATAACACCAGTTGCGATTATTAGAGATGTTGAAGTCTTGTGTGGGAAAATAAAATCTGCTACTGATTTTCTTGTTCTTCATTCCCCACAAGATGTTTTTTTGTCCCATTATCTTTGGTAGAACTTTCTTGAATATTGTTAATGCCAAGATAGATTGTGAGAAAGAAACTATTACTGTAAGTTTTGGGGATGTGTCCCATGAGTTTAATTTCTTTAAATTTCGTAGACAACCCCATGCTAATGAATTGCCTAGTAAGGATGAAATTATTGGTCTTGCTTCTATTGTTGTGCCTCCTACTGATCCCTTAGAACAATATTTGCTATACCATGAAAACGATATGCATATGAATGAAAGGAATGAAATAGATAAGATTTTGTTTGATCGGCATCCTATTTTGAAACACAACTTGCCTGTTGAAATACTTGGGGGGTCCTCCTCCACCCAAGGGTGATCCCGTGTTTGAGATTAAATAATTATCGGATACTCTGAAATATGCTTATCTTGACGAAAAGAAGATATATCCTATTTTAGTGCTAACTTTTCAGAGCACGAAGAAAAGAGATTATTGAAAACTCTGAGAAAGCACTGTGCTGCTATTGGATATACTCTTGATGATCTTAAGGGCATTAGTCCCACTCTATGTCAACATAAAATTAATATGGAGCTCGATGATAAACCAGTTGTTGTTCACTAATGACGGTTAAATCCTTAAATAAAAGAAGTGGTAAGAAATGAAACATTAAAGCTTCTAAAGGCAGGTGTAATTTATCCTATTATTGATAGTAGATGGGTTAGTCCTATTCATTGTGTCCCAAAGAAAGGAGGTATTACCATAGTTCCCAATGATAAAAATGAATTGATCCCGCAAAGAATTGTTATAGGATATAGAATTGTTATTGATTTAAGGAAATTAAATAAATCTACTAGGAAAGATCATTACCCTCTACCTTTTATTGATCAAATGCTAGAAAGACTATCCAAAGATACACATTTTTGCTTTCTAGATGGTTATTCTGGCTTCTCTCAATTACTTGTGTCAAAAGAGGACCAAGAGAAGACCAGTTTTACTTTCCCTTTCGGTACCTTTGCTTATAGACGTTTGCCTTATGGTTTATGCAATGCACCTGCTACCTTTCAAGGATGTATGACTACTATATTCTCTGATTTTTGTGAAAAGATTGTTGAGGTTTTCATGGATGATTTTTCCGTTTACGGAATTTCTTTTGATGATAGCTTGGGCAACCTTGATCAAGTTGTGTAGAGATGCGAAGAAACTAATCTTGTCTTGAATTTGGAGAAGTGACACTTCATGGTTAATGAACGTATTGTCTTGGGACACAAAATCTCTGAAAGAGGTCATGAAGTTCATAAAGCTAAAGTTGATGCTATTGAAAAAATTATCATGTCCTACAAATATCAGAGGTATAAGAAGTTTCCTTGGTCATGTTGGTTTCTATAGGAGGTTTATTAAAGACTTATCTAAGATTTCTTGGCCTCTCCCTAATCATTTGCAAAAAGATGTTCCATTCATTTTTATGATGATTGTGTAAAGCATTTGAAAATTCTTAAGAAATCCTTGATCACTGCACGTGTTGTTCAACCACTTGATTGGAACCTACCCTTAGAGATTATGTTTGATGCTAATGATAATGCCGTTGGTGCTGTTCTAGGACAAAGAGTTGATAAGAAATTAAATGTTATCCATTATGCTAGTAAAACTCTTGAAAAAGCTCAAAGGAACTAAGTTACCAATGAAAAGGAATTTTTAGCAGTTGTGTTTGCTTGCAATAAGTTCAGACCTTATATTGTTGATTCCAACATAACTGTTCACACTGACCATGCTGCTATTAAATATCTTATGGAAAAGAAAGATGCTAAACCTAGACTTATTAGATGGGTTCTTCTTCTACAAGAATTTGATTTGCATATTATTGATAGAAAGGGTGCTGAGAACCCCGTAGCAGACAACTTGTCTAGGTTATAAAATGTTCTTGATGACCCGCTACCTATTGATGATAGCTTTCTTTGAAAAATTAGCTGTCATAAATGTTTCATGTAATGCTCGATGGTATGCTGATTATGCTAATTACATTGTTGCTAAATTTATACCACCTAGTTTCACATACCAACAAAAGAAAAAGTTCTCTATGATTTAAGACATTACTTTTGGGATGATCCACACCTTTATAAAGGAGTAGATGGTGTTATTAGACATTGTATACCCGAGCATGAACAAGAACAGATCCTACACAAGTGTCATTCCGAGGCCTACGGAGGACACCACGCTGGAGATAGAACTGCACACGAGGTATTACAATCTGGTTTTTATTGGCCTACTCTCTTCAAGGATGCTCGTAAGTTTGTCTTGTCTTGTGATGAATGTCACAGAATTGGGAATATTAGTAGACGTGAGGAAATGCCTATGAACTACTCTCTTGATATTGAACCATTTAATGTTTGGGGTTTTGATTATATGGGACCTTTTCCAAAGTCCAACGGGTATACTCATATTCTAGTTGCTGTTGATTATGTTACTAAGTGGGTAGAAGATATCCCTACTAGTAGTGCTAATCATAAAATTTCTATTAAAATGCTGAAAGATGTTATTTTCCCTAGATTTGGAGTCCCTAGATATTTAAAGACTAAAGGTGGTTCACACTTTATTCATGGTGCTTTCCGTAAATTGCTTGCTAAGTATGATGTTAATCATAGAATTGCATCTCCTTATCATCCTCAATCTAGTTCTCAAGTAGAATTAAGCAATAGAGAAATTAAATTGATCTTGCAAAAGACTGTTAATATATCTAGAAAGAATTGGTCTAAGAAACTTGATTATGCATTATGGGCTTATAGAACTGCTAACAAAAGCCCTACGGGTATGTTTCCTTATAAAATGGTTTATGGTAAAGCATGTCATTTACCTCTAGAACTAGAGCATAAAGCTTATTGGGCAATCAAATAGCTCAACTAGGATTAAAAAATTCCGGTGAGAAGAGGTTATTTGACATAAGCTCAATTGATGAATGGAGAATGCAAGCCTATGAGAATACAAAGTTGTTTGAAGAAAAATTTAAGAGATGGCATGATAAAATGATACAAAAGCGTGAATTCAATGTAGGTGACCATGTCTTGCTATACAATTCTCGTTTAAGATTTTTTGCAGGAAAACTTCTCTATAAATGGGAAGGGCCTTACATTGTCGAGGAAGTATATCATTCTGGTGCCATCAAGATCAACAATGTCGAAGGCACAAATCCGAAGGTGGTAAACGGGTAAAGAATCAAACATTATATCTTCGTAGGAGTACATTAGGGAGACCTGTCAGAACGTTTCAGACTTGTATGTGGTACAATAAGCAAACCGACTCCAAAACTTTCCCCATAGCAATTTTTCTCAGTTTTGGAATATTTAATAAATTAGGAATATTTTAATTAATCCGAAAGGCGCACGAGGAGGCGACTTGCCTGCAGGGCGCGACCTACCCCGTGGCCGCGCCCCTGTGGCTTGTGGCCACCCCGTGCACCCTCCGGACTCCGTTTTCTTGTGGTATACTCCTATTGGTCGGTAAAAATTCATTATATAATCTCCTGAAGGTTTGGACTTTCGTATCACGACAATACCTCCTATTTTTGTTTTGAGCTGTTTTTGCAGCAGATTTAGAGCAAGATGTCGTCCCAAGAATCCAATGGGGAGAGCTATATATCGCATTGCCTTGCCAATCCCAAGCTCTATGGGGACCTAGATCCTTATGGATTATTCTTGGAGGAGGAACAAGAAGGCAAGTATGAGGAAGAAAGCTCGGATGAAGAAAAGATCGCTCTCCCTCAACTAGGAGATATGCACGTGGAGTTCAGGAAATCAAGCTTACCAAACACAAGGAGAAAACCCAAGGTTCAATTTATGTGTTCACGTTTTCTGCAGGAGAGCAAGCAAGAATTATGTAAAAGGACATTGAAGCTCGAGCAAGAAGTCGATGATCTGAGGGAACATAATTTTATGCTTAAGAGGAAACTGAACAACCTTGAAAATCCTTATCCACCACCCTCACCTCCGAAGAAGGACATCTAAACACATGGGTATGGGCACTCCCCTTGGCTTCCGCCAAGCTTGGGGGAGGTGCCTCGGTATCGTATCACCATCACATCTTTTACTTTTCTCGTTTTTCTTCGATCCGTTTGGTTATATCTTGATCTAGTAGAATGAAGTTTTTAGTGTGGTCTAGATTTGAGTTTTGCTTTATGTTCCCCTTATGTAAGTGAGGCCGAGAGTTATATCATAAAAAGTAGTTTTCATGTGAGGGCTTTTCTTGTTTCTATGATCTTCAGAAAAATAAAAAAGGGTAATAAACGAAGAATAGAATAAAAGCAAAGAGTATATATGATGATCTTATGGGGAGTGATGACTTCACATATTAGAAGTATGTCGATTGAAATTTGTTGGGAGTTGACGAACATAGCGATTGGTCATTGGTGCAATTAAAAGGAAGTAATAAAGAAAGATAGGTTCACATATAAATATATTATCTTGGACAATTTTTTATGATTGTGAGCACTCATTAAAATATTATATGCTAAGAAGTTGATGTTGGACAAGGAAGACAACATAATTGGTTATGTTTGCCTATTTCCGAATAGAAGTTATATGGTTATAGATCCTCCAACTTGTAGTGCTTGCTTACACCTCATACTAGCCAAAACTTCTGCACCAAATAGAGATACTACTTGTGCATCCAAACACCCTCAACCCAGTTTTGCCATGAGAGTCCACCATACCTAGCTATGGATTGAGTAAGATCCTTCAAGTAAGTTGTCATCGGTGCAAAAAGCAATAAGAATTGCTCCTAAATATGTATGATCTTTTATTGTAAGGGGAAATAAGTGCTGTACGAACTTGTGATGGTAAAGAAATGAAAGCGACAGACTGCATAATAAAGGTTGCTATCACGAAGGGCAATACAACGCGGCGTTCCTTTGCATTAAGGGTTTGCACATCCAAAAACAAAAAGCGCATGACAACATGTGCTTCCCTCTACAAAGGGCCTATGTGTTACTTTTACTTTATAAGTACTTAACTTTATGCAAGAGTCGTGGTGATCTTCACTACTCCCTATATTTCTCCTTTCTCTATTGGCAAGCATTATGTGTTGGAGAATGATAAAGACACATATATCCACTTGGATGTGGGTGATCATGAGTTACTTCTATTGACATTACCCTACAGGTAAATAGTTGGGAGGTAAAACTATAAGCCCCTATCTTTCTCTGTGTCCGATTGAAGCTTTCACCTTATAGGTACCGCGTGAGTGTTAGCAATTATAAAAGACTAAAAGATGATTGAGTATGTGGATTTGCTTTACAAGCTTTTATATTGACTCTTTCCGATGTTGTGATAAATTGCAATTGCTTCGATGACAGAGAGCATAGTTTGTTTGTTCTCAACAGGGTTCTTGGTTCATACTTTATCCTATGAATGAATTGTTACTCTAGTATAACAAATTATATATCAATAAGTATCACTGTTCTAAAGATGATCATGATGCCCTCATCTCCGTATTTCATTTTATCGACACCTCTATCACTAAACTTGTGGACATATTTATCGATCTCGGCTTTTGCTTGAGGACAAGCAAGGTCTAAGCTTGGGGAGTTGATACGTCCATTTTGCATCATGCTTTTATATTGATATTTATTGCATTATGGGCTGTTATTACACGTTATGGTACAATACTTGTGCCTTTTCTCTCCTATTTTACAAGGTTAACATGAAGAGGGAGAATACCGGCAGCTGGAATTCTGGACTGGAAAAGGAGCAAATATGAGAGACCTATTCTACAGAACTCCAAAAGTCTTGAAAAATTATGAAGAATTTGGAATATATAAAAAATATTGGGCGAAACAAGTACTAGAGGGGACCCACCAAGAGGTCACAAGCCTGCCAGGCGCGGCCTACCCCCTAGTCGTGCCTTGGTGGCTTGTGGGCCCCCTGGCAGTCCTCCGGTGCCCATGTTCTGCTATATGAAGGGTTTTGACCTGGAAAAAATCAAGAGAGCTTTCCGGATGAAGTGCTGCCGTCTCGAGGCGGAACTTGGGCAGAACCAATCTAGAGCTCTTCGGAGCTGTTCAGCAGCGGAAACTTCCCTCCTGAAGGTGGAAATTGAAGCCATCATCATCACCAATGATCCTCTCATCGAGGGGGGGTCAATCTCCATCAACATCTGCACCAGCACCATCTCCTCTCTAAACCCTAGTTCATCTCTTGTATCCGATCTTTGTCTCAAACCTCAGATTGGTACCTATGGGTTGCTAGTAGTGTTGATTACTCCTTGTAGTTGATGCTAGTTGGTTTACTTGGTGGAAGATCACATGTTCAGATCCTTTATGATAATTAATACTCCTCTAATTATGAACATGAACATGTTTTGTGAGTAGTTACGTTTGTTCCTGAGGACATAGGTAAGTCTTGTTATAAGTAATCATGAGAATTTGGTATTCGTTCGATATTTTGATGAGATGTATGTTGTCTCTCCTCTATTCGTGTTATGTGAACTTCAACTACATAAGACTTCACCATTATTAGGGCCTATGGGAAGGCATTGGGAAGGAATAAGTAGATGATGGGTTGCTAGAGTGACACCAGCTTAAACCCTAGTTTATGCGTTGCTTCGTAAGGGGTTGATTTGGATCCATATGTTTCATGTTATGGTTAGACTTCTTTTAATTCTTATTTCGTAGTTGTGGATGCTTGCGAGAGAGGTTAATCATAAGAGGGAGGTTTGTCCAAGTGATGGCAACAGCCAAGCATCGGTCCAACCACATATCAAATTATCAAAGTAACAAACGCAAATGACATGAGCATGATGAAAACTAGCTTGACAGAAATTCCCATGTGTCCCCGGGAGCGCTTCACTTTGTATAGAGTTTGTCTAGGCCAGTCCTTTGATACAAAAAGTATTGGGCTACCTCGCCGCACCTTTGCTACACTTGGTACTTGTTACCCGTTAGAAAGTACCTTATCACAATACTATCTGTTACCGATAATTTCAGTGCTTGTAGAGAATACCTTACTGAAAACCGCTTGTCATTTCCTTTTGGTCCTTGTTGGGTTCGACACTCTTACTTATCGAAAGTACTATGATAGATCCCCTATACTTGTGGGTCATCAGTCACGCCAGCGGTCCTGGCGAGGCTGGTCACGCCAGTCCTGACGTGGGTGACGGTTGTCCCGATGGCCTCCGCTGCGGCCCCCTCCACGGCAGTACCCACGGCCGCCGCTCTCGGGGCGGTGGCCTAGGCACTTTGTGGCGAAGCTCCCTGAGCTCCTAGAAATCCCTGGTATTTTGGCTGTTTGTGTAGTGGAAGATGCAAAACGGGCGGTTGCCCTGGGGGACTCTTCCTGGTCATGACCATGCTTCGTCTCGGGCTTGGCTGCCAGCACAGTGGGTCCCTTGTGTTTCACCTTCTTAGCCTTGGCCTTCTTGTCTTCTGGGTCTGCCTCCGGAAGCTCGTGGAGGGAGAGGTGGCCTACTTTGGCCTTTGCGCACTTGTTTGCTAGGTTGAACATCTTTGGGGCTGAGCATAGATTGTCATGGATGGCGAGCTCCTCTCTCATCCTAAGGTCCCTGACGCCATCGGTGAATGCCGACATGATGGCCGCATATGACGCCTTCGGAATCTTGAGGCGAATGCTTGTCAGCGTTGTATGTACTTGTGTAGGGTCTCATTCAGCTGTTGCATCACGCGTCACAGGTCGCTCACTGCTGGGGGCGGTCCTGGGTGCCCGGGAAGTTGGTGATGAAACACTCGCGAAGTTGGTTCCAGGAGGAGATCAATCCTTCCGGGAGGTTAAGGAGCCTGGAGCACGCGCCATCCTTTAGAGCCATGGGGAACCAGTTCGCCATGACTTTATCACCACCGCCAGCCACCTCTATGCTCAGCAAGTAGAGCCGGAGGAACTCTGTAGGCTCAGGGGTGCCGTCATAGCGTGGAGTCAGGTCCGGCATGAACTTGCTAGGCTAGATGATGTGGCATGGCTCCAAGTTGAGGGGAGCTCAGTTCCCTCACATGCCGCTTCCCTCTCCGGCACAACGTGTGCGAGGGGAGCTCAGTCTTGGCGTCCATTCGCCTAAACCTCCAGCGGCGCGCGATGGCGGGCGGAGCACACGCACGTCACCTAGCGGCCGTAGCACCACCTGCTTCATCTCGTGTGCGCGCCAGCGCCCCACGTGGCTAGTTGTGGGGGTGCGCTTCACATATGAGCTCGAGGTTGGTGCTTTGCAAAGAAGGAGTAGGTGCGTCGTGAGCCATGTCGCCCACCTGAAATGGCGAGGGACAGAGTGAGTGAGAGGGTGCCGAGGCCTCCCCAGTGGTGTAGACGAGCTCGACGATGCGACCAAGCCAGTCTTTTGGCGGTCGTTGCCAGGCGGTAATGCAACAGCTCGCGTGCCATGAGTAGCACAGCAGGTGCTTTCGTCAGTCCGCAGCGTGAGTGGGAGGACGACACCATGACAGAGTGGGGGACAGAGTAGTAGTGTAGCCATCACGCCGCACGGAGGGTGGCAGTGATGAGTCTTGCTGCTCATGAGCAGCTGTGTCTATGGCGGCATTGGCTATAGGAGAGATGGAGCGATGCGGAACGCCGCATCCCATGGGCGCCATCTATGCGACGTGAGCAGCCCGGCGCTCGGCGCGAACTCGACGGGCGTCAGCCATGGAGACATGAAGCGGAGATGAAGTGGAACCGGATCAAGATTATGACATGCCCCTACCTGGCGCGCCAAATGTCGGAATTGTGGCTCCGCGGACCCAAAAAGATTCGAACTCTAGGGCACATGCGAACATCTCAACCAGCTCAAAGTCTCAAGCCCGTCACCCTATGGCCAAGCTTTGTCGAATACACACGAGTAGGGAAGAAGATGGACACAGAGATTTACCCAGGTTCGGGCCACCTTGCAGTGTATAACCCTACTCCAGGTTTTGGTGGATTTTCCTCATGATGAGGTTGTGGATGAACTAGTACAGTGGTTGAGGGACCTCGCAAGGGCTCTTGGTGAGGATGAACTGAACTCTCGTCCTCTCCATCTATGGTGGAACCTAGTCCCTATTTATAGTGGCCTCGGTCCTCTTCCCTATCGCACAGGTGAGAAGGGATCTCACAACGCCCAAATTTTAAAGGGGACAGGATGTACATCCTATCCAGACTAAAGGTGATCTTCGCCTGCAAAGCTTCCGGGCGTGACGTGGCGGTGGGCTCACTGATGACATAAGTCTTGCCGAGCTCGTGGTATCGGTCTTGTTGCACTGGAAGGGAAACTTTTGGGGATTTCCCTGGGAACCCGAGTATGTTATTTCCTCCTTAGCACAAAGAGGAAATTTTCCTCCTCCGCGCCCCCTGGCACCCGCTTGGCCTCGGTTGTCAAAGCCCACATCGTCCTGGCCTCACGAGGCCGGGTAACTTCATAGAAATCTCCGCTCCTCGGGACACAACCTAGGGGATGCCACTCCTCTGCAGGTTTTGGAGTTGTTCCCCTCGCGAAGAAGGAGCTCTCGCGAGGGCCTTGACTTAGGTGGCTTGCCACTAGGCCGTACCGGGTCGTCAAAGTGGGCCATGCGATGGACCCTAGGCAGGCATGTCTGGGTACCCCCTGTCCCAGAATACCGACAGTTTCATACTTGTTCTAGGGAAAGCAAGCATTAGCGTGTGTAGAGTTTTATTGGTGGTTGATAGACCTTGAGGGAATATTTATTCTACCTTTATCTCCTCGTTGGATTCGACACTCTTATTTATCGAAAAAGGCTACAAACGATCCCCTACACTAATTGTGTTCTAAAGGATCTTGAAAAATGACAAGGCGCACTCTTCAGACTTGGAGATGAATCTGCTAAGGGCGAGAAGGAAGCCTACCAAGTGGTGTACATCCTTGACAAGCTTTGGTGCTTCCAACTACTCAATTGCTTCAATCTTGGTGAGGTTGGCTTCTATCCCACACTGTGACACGAAGAACCCAAGGATCTTGCCGGATGGGACTCTAAACACGTATTTCTCGGGTTTGAGGTTCAAGTTGACCTTCCGTAGGTTTGCAAAGGTTTCTTCTAAGTCTTGGACCATCATGGCCTTGTCCTTGGTCTTGACCACAATATCATCCATGTATGTTTCCACATTTCTGTGTAGCTACAGGCCAAGACCAATTTGGACCGCTCTCATGAATGTTTATATAGCACTCTTCAGCCCAAATGTCATGCGCTTGAATCAATATGTTCCACAAGGAGTGATGAACACCGTCTTATCTTCGTCCTCTTTGGCCATGAAAAACTGGTGATAATCGGAGTAGGCGTCAAGGAAGGACAAACGGTCATAGCCGGCCATTGAATGCACTATCTAGTCGATGCGTGGCAGGGGAATGGATTCTTTGGGCATGGCTTATTGACATCCGTTAAGTCGATCCAAAGTGTCCACTTTCCATTCGCCTTGTGCACCACCATGTCGGATGAAGTACACCCCAGATTAGGCCTGCTGCTTCTAGTTTCTTGATCTCTTCCTCAATGAACTCTTGCTGTTCTATTACTTGTTTTCGGACCTTCTGCTTGACAGGACGTGCATGTGGATGGACGACAAGGTGGTGCTCAATCACATCCCTGGGAATAGTGGGGATGTCAGATGGTTTCTAGGCAAACACGTCAGCATTTTCCCGTGAGAAGGAGACGGGCACACTTTCCCATTTGCTATCAAGGGTGGCACTTATTTTGAAAGTGCCGCCCTCACCGTTCTGCCACATAACCACTTGCTTTGACTTGGGAATGGTCATATTGTTTTTCTTGCTCCAGGCGGTAGAAGTCTCATGTGAGTCCTCGACGGGCACGCTGCACTTTGGGCATGCTTCTAGGAGTCCTCTCGAGCTTTGCTAGAAGTTTTGGTCTTGTTCTTCCCCCAGGAGTTTTGCTGGCAGTAGTCAGTGCCTTGTCGGCAGATGCTGTAACTGCCTCGCGGTATAGCTTGTCGACACAGAGGGCTGCGTCTTTGTTGTCGGCATGGATGGTGATGATGCTCATCAGCCCTATCATCTTGAGTGTGTTGTAGGCGTGGTGATATGACGCCATGAACTTTGCTAGCACCGGTGGGCCCAGGATCCCATTATCAGGCAACGACATCTTGGCGACGTCAAAGATGACATTTTCTGTCCCAAAGGTTAGATCCCTGCCGAACGAGATAGGCAGAGTTATCATCCCTTGGGCTGGGTCTCCCTGGGTTGACACTCTGGAAGGACCCCGTCGACTTCAGGTCAATGTCGGGAATCTGCAGTCGCTTGATCGCATCGGGCGAGATCAGGTTCAAGTCGGCCCCACTATCTACCAGCTTCTTTGTGACCTCGAGGTTACGTATGGTTGGCAAAACCAACAACGACACACACCCGGCAGGAGTGGTGCGGTCGGGGTGATCCTTTGCGTCGAAGATGATGGGAGTGTGGACCACTTGAGGAGTTCCCTTTCCTCTGTCGCTAGCTCTGCTTGACGTCTCAGGCCCATTGATTGAGTTGCCAGTGGGAGGAGTGCAATGATGTTCCTCCGTTAACACACATGGCATCCTTAGCTTTCTGGAACTCCTGGACATCAAATCCTTCTTCATCCTCATTATCATCTGCCTCTTCATCGTCAGATTTCTTGTCTTAGCCTCGAGCAGGCTTCTCTTTCTACTGTGTGTCCTTGCTACGGTGGCCACCACCATTCTTGTTTGCGGACCCACAAGTACCATCATGGCCCTTCTCCTTTTCGCGATTTTCCCACTCTTGCTTCTGCTTCTCAGCAAGTCGTTCTACTTGGCGGCACTCGATGATGTCGTGGCACTTGGTTTGGTGGATCTTATAGTAGGGCGCTTTGGTCTTCTCTCTTGTTGCAGCCTCAGCGCCTCTGGAGCATGCGGAAACATCCTTCCCGGACCCGTCGGACTTGGCCTTCTTGCGAGTGTTGTAGTTGTTGGCGCTCTCGACAGCCATGTCTACATTGCCCTTGTGCTTTTGGTTGTGCTTACGCCCACTTTTTGTTGGAGGTGGACGCGTCGCCCTCATATGAGTCGACCTCCGCTCCAGCGTCTTCCCCGGAAGCCTCCCTCCTTATTCGGCCCACACACATCTATGAGCCAAAGCGTAGAGCTCTCCGACGTCCCGCATCTTGTTGTTGCTCATCTCCTCGCGCATCCGGTGATTGAGTACGTTCGTGTGGAATGCAGAGATCACCCCTGTCAGTGTCAAAACCAACGGATATCGGGTAGCGGGTCCCGAACTTTGGATCTCGGATCGATGGGGAACAGGAAACTGATATGTCTCCACCGTATCTATAATGTTTCCTTGTTCCATGCAGTTATATTATCAATATTGGATGTTTTACAATCATTTTACCGCAACTTTATATCATTTTTGGGACTAACCAATTGACAGTGCCAAAGTGCCAATTGTTGTTTTTGCTTGTTTTTTACTTCGCAACAAATCAGTACCAAACGAAGACCAAACGTCTTGAAAAGTTCTGGAGATTTTTTTGGATCACAAGACACTAGATTGGCCAAACAACTACCAGAGAGGAGGCCTGAGGTGGGGAACACCTACCAGGGCGTGCCAGAGGCCCCTATCGTGGCATGGTGGGTGGTGCCCACCTTGGGACCACCCTCCACCGACTATCGACCCTATAAATTCCAACATATTCGGAAAACCCTAGGGGAGTCAACAAAACACAATTCCAGCCATTGCAAGTTCCAAAACCTCTAGATCCAATCTAACACCATGACGGAGGGGTTTATCTCCATCATAGGTGCCTCTCCGATGATGCGTGAGTAGTCTACCATAGACCTACAGGTCCGTAGGCAGTAGCTAGATGGCTTCCTCTCTCTTTATGATTCTCAATACAATGGTATATTGGAGATCTATTTGATATAATGACTTCTGTGGTGTGTTTGTTGGGATCAGACGAATTTTGAGTTCATGATTAGTTTCTATCCATGAATATTATTTGAGTCTCCTTTGATCTCTTATTTGCCTGATTACTTATAGCCTCATATTTCTTCTTTGAATCTTTGGGTTAGTTAGGCCAATTAGATCGATTTTTCTTTCCATGGGAAGAGGTGCTTTGTGCTTGGTTCGATCTTGCGGTGTTGTTTTGCAGAGACAGAAGGGGCTGCAAGGCATGCATGCATTGTTGCCATTAAGGATAACAAGATGGGGTCTATTCCTACATGAATAGATCTTGTCTACATCATGGCACCGTTCTTATTGCATTACTCTGTTTTCCCATGAACTTAATACACTAGATGTATGGTGGATAGTGGTCGATGTGTGGAGTAATAGAAGTAGATGCAGAATCGTTTCATTCTACTTATCTTGGACGTCATGCCTATATAATTATCATTGCCTAGATATAGTCATGATTATTTGATCTTCTATCAATTGCCCAACAGTAATTTGTTCACCCACCGTGCGCTATACTCGTGAGAGAAGACACTAATGAAACCTATGGCCTCCAGGTCTGCTTTTCATACATATTGCTTTCCGATCTACCGTTTTTCCTTTTTGTTTTCAGATCTATTAATCCAAAAAAAAATACCTTGCTGCACTTTTTGTTTACTTATTTTATTTTTTGTTCTTGCGAGATGTATTTGCAAAACTATCATTACCTAATCTGTATTTTTATCGTTGAGAGGTTGCAACGTCTCTTACGTGTCGAGTTGCAAGTATTTGTTATTTGTGTGTAGGTGCTATCTATGTGTGCGTGATCTTCCTCTACTGATTGATACCTTCATTTCATAACCGAGGGAAATACTTACTGTCGCTAAGTTGCATCATCGCTTCCTCTTTGGGGAAATACTGACGCAGTCTCAAGCCATGTCAAAGGAATTTTTGGCACTATTGCTAGGGAGGAAGCTATCTCATCTACCAGGTTCCAAATAAAAAATCTCATATCCTTGCAACTCAAATTCTTTTCCATTTTCCTCTCGTTTTCCTCTCCCCACTTCACAAAAAATTGTTGTTTGTTTGGCCTTTTTTTCTGTTTGCCTGTTTTCTTGTTTCCTATCTTTGCTTTTGTTGCCATGTGCCCTCTATTTTCTTGCATCTTCGCTTGCTAAAAATCTATTGATATGGATCCTCACCCACTAGCTAATCTTTTCAAAATACCAAATTATGATGAAGCAATTGCTTGTGAGTTGAGTGCGCTTGATTATCTCTATGAAGTTTTGTTGAAAATCATGAATCTAAAGTTTTTGATGAAGTGTTAAAAGAAGAAATTTATAAGTTTATTCATCATAGTTCCATTGATGAAAACCATGATTGTCATGTTCTTAGTACGAATTCTCTGAATATCCATGATGTTGATGATATGCAAAACCACATGCTTGGGGATTCTATGCTTGATGAAGATGATATTTTTTGTTCCCCAAGTTTTGGTTGTGACATGTATGTTATAATTGGTAATGATAACCATGAAACATGTCATCGTTACTTTAAAATTCAATTTGGTTATGACAATCAAGTGTCACATGATAGTTATTTTGTTGAGTTTGCTCCCACTACCATGAATGAAAAGGAGTTTGCTTATGCGAAGAGTGATAAATTTTCTATTATTGTAGATCAGGAAAATAATGCTTTATGTGATAGTTATATTGAGATATTCTTTCAAGATGCTACTGAAAATTATTATGAGGGAGGAACGTCTGCTTGTATGCATTGCAATAATACCATGTTTCCTCCCTATGTGTTCCAAGTTTTGAAGTTATGCTTGCTTTGCCATCCTAAGCTAGTTGATTCTTTCTCCCATAGATTGTTTTCTTATAAAATACCTATGCACAATAGTATGTTAGACTTAAATGTGTTTGTCACATGTCTTATGATGCTCTCTTTGTGCTTCAACTCTTGTCTTTTATGTGAGCATCATTATTATCCAAAGGCTATCTTGATGCCTATAAGGAAAGAGCTTGTTGGGAGTCAACCCAATGAATATATAATTTTCATCTTTTACTTTCTTTTTTTGAGGTTTGAACAATCATACCTCTTTTATGATTGTGTTTTTATGTTTATTTAGTGTTTGTGCCAAGTAAAGCCTTTAGGATGATTCATAAGATGAGTAGAAACAATGCTGAATCTGAAAAAGAAACTTTATCTCCAGTGCACGAATTTTCCTTTTTACTGGAGCACTATAATGAGCTGAAATTTCAATACAGTATTGCTATAAAAATTCTTTACATTGTCCTAATTTTGCAGAATTTTTAGAGTTCAGAAGTATTGGTAGAGTACAAATTACTACAAACTGATCTGTCTGAAATAGATTCTGCTTTCGTTGAATTGTGTGCTTGTTTTGATGAATCTATGGCTTATATTGGTGGGTGTAAGTCATGGCAAAGTTAAAATATAGTAGATATAATGAAATAATCAAATATGAATTGGTTTACAATAGTACTTGAACTGGTAATTTTCTTTATTATACTAACAGATCTCACGAGAATTTTGTGAAGTTTTGTGTAGATATAATGAATTTTGTCAAATTTTGTCAAGTGGTAATTTTCAAGTTTCGGGTTCCCGAGGTATACAAATAGGGGTGATTATTTCCCCCTGACTTGTGCATGGACGATAAGCCTCCAGCCCAATGGCTGGAGCCTATCGTGGAAAGCTACAACCACAAGTGTAAAACCAAACCAGCATCCAAGACCAAGACTCCGGCATAGGCGACCTACACAGGCTAAGAAACACTGACAAGGTCAATACAATGGCCCAGGATGGGCCCGGTGCCTGTCGGGGACCTCGGCTTGCACATCTTCAGTAAGACCCGGCAAGCCAACCCTCGGCAGGCATGAGCCGATCGACCATCGCTCCAGCACATCGCAATGCCAGTCACTTGCCGATGCTGTGTCGGGCCCCCAGGTGGATAAGTGGCTATCGCTTCATGTGGCGACGCGCTCGAACACAGATTATGACCCTTTGACACTCGTCTAGAGGCGTGTCAAGATGTTGTGGAGTAGTTAGCTAAAGCGGTGGTAGAAGCCTGTCGGGAATGCATCCCAGCACACCACGTAGACTAGCATTTATGACATTTTTTCCTAAGTGCCAGAGTTAGGTATGATAGCACTATTAGCTATCTAATCATCAGACAATGTCTTTTTGGCCACTGTGGTTGCCCCTTGATCTATAAAAGGAGGCCCAAGGCAACCTAGCTAAAGATTCGGACCTTTGGACACTTGTACTCACGTAGCAGCTCCCCCGAAGGCAGCCCTTGCCGGGTTTGATCTCTGTGTGTACTTTGTCTTCCTCTGATCAATCCACCAAAGCAGGGGTAGGGTTTTACGCTTCTCAGCAGCCTGAACCTGGGTAAAACACCAGCGTCTTCATCGTTGAGTTGTCTCACCACCTTCGCTCTTTCTGCATGCGACCTCTCCCCTTCCAAACGACAAAAGGGCCCGTGACCCCATAGGTGATCGAGTGCATCGAGCCCTGACATCTTTGGTGTGCCAGGTAGGGGGGGGTGTCATTTGCACGAACCCGAGATCGTGAGCAATGCATCAATCTTGGTCATCATCCCCTCCGTTGGGAACATCAAAGGAAAGGAGCAATGCCGCCCCCTAAGCCTCTTCATATCCGGATTCCATCGCGTATCGTTGCTGCTGCGATGACGGCGGCAAGGATGAGGGACGTCGGTAGTGCGGCTAATGCACCCAACATGGACAGCACAACCGCGGTGTAGACCATGGCGAAGAGGAGACAAATTGAGTGGTGACGCCGTCCCTGCTGCAGTCATCGGGCAAGCCCACCTAATCCTAGGAAGGTGCAACTCGGTCCGATAGGCAAAGAAAAAGGTACACAGCTATTCCTCCCTCTCCTCTCCTTCCTCGCATGTGATTAGTTCTGCATAGTGGTAGTGCCTCCAGTGCCGGTAAGCTCGCGTGCGGCTCGGTCTAGCACTTATCCCGTTATGGGTAAATGCCGAGCCGAATGCTAGAGAGAATCGATCGTTTGGCACCCCCGGCAAGCGAACCACGACAAGGTGTCGTTCGCCAAAGCTCCCAGCGTGTTGGTCACTATAGGACCATTGGGCTGAAGGAAAGAGAGAAGGCTCAACCATTCTTGTCTACTCCCCCGTTTTTCGTTAGTTATGAATGTTTAGTTTAACCCGACAGCCTTGTGCCGCGGATTGTACTAATGACTAACGGATCCCCAAGTTTGTCCATTCGTCCCTCTTCGTTTTCCCTTCCTCTCAGGACAGCATTGGGTACACGCACAAGTACTCACCGGGGAGCACGAAGAGGAGAGTGTTGGAAATATGCCCTAGAGGCAATAATAAATTGGTTATTATCATATTTCCTTGTTCATGATAATCGTTCATTATCCATGCTATAATTGTATTGATCGGAAACTCAGATACATGTGTGGATACATAGACAACACCATGTCCCTACTATGCCTCTAATAGACTAGCTCGTTGATCAAAGATGGCTATGTTTTCCTAGTCATGGACATGAGATATCATTTGATAAAGGGATCACATCATTAGGAGAATGATGTGATGGACGAGAACCAAACTACAAATGTAGCATATGATCGTGTCAGTTCATTGCTACTGTTTTCTGCACGTAAGGTATCTGTTCCTATGACCATGAGATCATGTAACTCACTGACACCGGAGGAGTACCTTGTGTGTATCAATCGTTGCAACGTAACTGAGTGACTATAAAGGTGCTCTACAGGTATCTCTGAGGGTGTCTGTTGGGTTGGCATGGATCAAGACTGGGATTCGTTACTCCGTGTGACAGAGAGGTATCTTAGGGCCCACTCGGTAATACAACATCACAATAAGTGTTGCAAGCAATGTGACTACATGTTAGACACGGGATCTTGTATTACGGAATGAGTAAAGAGACTTGTCGGTAATGAGGTGGAACTAGGTATGGAGATGCCAAGGATCGAATCTCGGGAAAGTAACATACCGAAGAAGAAAGGGAACATCTTACGGGATTAACTGAATCCTTGAATTAGAGGTTCGACAGATAAAGATCTTTGTAGAATATGTAGGAACCAATATGGGCATCCAGGTCCCGCTATTCGTTATTAACCGTAGAGGTGTCTCGATCATGTCTACATAGTTCTCGAACCCGCAGGGTCTGCACACTTAAGGTTGGGTGACGTTTCGGTAGTATAGAGTTATGTATGGTGGTGAACAAAGGTTTTTCGGAGTCCCAGGTGAGATCCAGGACACCACGAGGAGCTCCGAAATGGTCCAGAGTTAAATATTGATATATAGGAAGTCCTGTTTTGGTCACCGGAAAAGTTTCGGCCTCATCGGTAGTGTACCAGGAGTGCCGGGAGGGTGTTGGGGGACCATCGGGACGGGTATTTCGACCCAAGAGGCTACATGGGCTGTGGGAAGAGGAATACGAGCCCTTAGTGGGCTCGCCTAAGTCCCACAAGAGGCCCATGCGGCTGGAGTGAAAGGAGAAGGGGAGCAACTAGTTAGCGAGCGCTCCCTCACAAGCGTTCCAGCGATCGCTCTCACGCATGGCCACATGGCGTGTTCTCAGTCGCCGCCACGTGTTGCGCTCAGAGCGCTCCCTTCGGATTTTGTTTTTTTAATTTTTCCGCACGCGTTTTCGCCTTTTTGGACTGTTTTTTTTGGATTTTTTTTGGTGTTACGGTTTTCCACCGGTCTTTCGTAGCTTTTGGACGAAAAAAATTCAAAAAAAGAAAAAACACATTTTTTTACGCGAAAAAAACGTGATTTTTTTTGCGAGAGGCACGGTTTTGCTTCGGTGCAAGGCACGGTTTTGCCTTCGCGAGAGGCACGGCTGTGACTCTTAAAAAGGGGAAAACGCGTTTTCTGCTCTCTTTCTTTTCGTGAGAGGAACGGTTTTGCTTCCGCGAGAGGCACGGTTTTGCTTACGCGAGAGGCACGGTTTTGCTATCGCGAGAGGAACGGCTCCCGAAAGGGAAAAAATGCATTTTCTGCCTGTATTGCTTCCACGAAAGGCAGGTTTTGCTTCCGTGAGAGGCATGGTTTTTCTATCGCAAGAGGCACGACTCCTGAAAGGGCAAAAACGTGTTTTTTGCTCATTTTGTTTACCACGAAAGGCACGGTTTTGCTATCGCGAGAGGCACGACTCCCGAAAGGGAAAAAAGTGAGGCACAGTTTTTTCTATCGTGTGAGGCACGGTTTTGTCGTCTGGTTTTTTTCGTGAAAAAAAGTTCGCCAAAACCTGTCAACATGGGATCTAGTTTTGTAGATCTCGACGTGAGAAAACCAACGGTGAAAACGGTTCGAGATTTGGACACACGGTTTAGGAGATAAAACATTTTGAAAATACGAATCTACGAAAAAAGGAAAACTCTCAGGTCATGACAAGTGGCATGCATGCAGTGTGCTGCTTGTTGCAACCTAGGGGATGGGAGTAATCGTTAGAAGGTGTACTTGCTAACTAGTGATTTCGGAAAAAAGCCATGGTGGAAAGAGTTTCCAAGTGGGAAGGAGGAGTCCTAGTCCTACTAGGATTGGAGGAGGACTCCTCCTCTCCTCCTTGCGCAAGGCCAAGGGCTGCCCCCTTGTGCGCCAAGCCTCCTCCCTCCCTCCTCCTATATATACTAGAGGTTTTGAGGGTTTTGAGACACAAAAAACATCCACGTGCTACCTTTCCTCTAGATCGCAGTTTCTCCTCTAGATCATTTTTCAGCGGTGCTTAGGCGAAGCCCTGCTGGAATAGCTCCACCACCATCCCCGCAACACCGTCGCGCCGCCGGAGAACTCATCTACCTCTCCTCTCCCTCCTGCTGGATCAAGAAGGTGGAGATCGTCATCGAGCTGTACGTGTGCTGGACGCGGAGGTGTCGTCCGTTCGACGCTAGATCGGAAGCACCGTGATCAACATTGTGACATGATTCGTGATTAGATCGCGGGACGGATCGTGATGAGATCGCGTGACGGATCGTGATTGCATCGCGGGACGGATCATGATGGGATCGCGGGACGCTCGACGATTTGGATCGCAAAGACGTTCGACTACGTCAACCATGTTTCTTAACGCTTCCCGCTTAGCGATCTACAAGGGTATGTAGATCCACTCTCCCTCTCGTAGATGCTTATCACCATGAATAGATCTTGTGTGTGCATAGGAAATTTTTTGTTTCCCATGCAACGTTCCCCAACAGTGGCATCATGAGCTAGGTCTATGTGTAGATGAGATCTCTAGTAGAACACAAAGAGTTTGTGGGCATTGATGCTTAGATTGCTTCCTCCCTTGGTCGTGTTTTGGTTCAGCGGTATTGTGGGATGAAGAGGCCCAGACCAACCTAACTCGTACGCTTACGAGAGACCGGTTCCATCGACTGACGTGTAACTCCGTTGCACAAAGATGGCTGGTGGGTGTCTATTTCTCCTACTTTAGTTGGATCAGATTCGACAAAGGCGGCCCTTGAGAAGGTTGAAAAGCAATTTATGTATCACCGTTGTGGTTTTGCATAGGTGAGAATTGTTCTTGCTAGATACCCGTAGCAGCCATGTAAAACTTACAACCACAATTAGAGGACGCCTAACTTGTTTTTGCAGGGTATGTTGTGATGTGATATGGCCAATTACATGATGAGATATATGTGATGTATGAGATGATCATGTGTTGTATAGAATATCACGACTTGCATGTCGATGAGTACGACAACCGACAGGAGCCATAGGGTTGTCTTTAATTATTGTATGACCTGCGTGTGAATCATTAAGCGGTATTTAATGCTTTACTTTATCGCTAAACGGTAGCTATAGTAGTATGAGCATGATGGGCACGACAACCCCGATGGCGACATAATGATGGAGATCATGATGACGGAGATCATGGTGTTATGCCGGTGACGATGGAGATCATGCTGGTGCTTTCGAGATGGAGATCGAAAGCACAAGTTCATGTCCATATCATGTCACTTATGATTTGCATGTGATGTTAATCCTTTTATGCACCTTGTTTTGCTTAGGACGACGATAGCATTATAAGGTGATCCCTCACTTAAATTTCAAGGTAAAATTGTGTTCTCCCCGAGTGTGCACCGTTGCGAAAGTTTGTCGTGTCGAGACACCACATGATGATCGCGTGTGATAGACTCTACGTTCACATACAACGAGTGCAAGCCAGTGTTGCACGTGCATAACACTCGGGTTAAACATGACAAGCCTCGCATGTACAGACATGGCCTCGGAACACAAGACACCGAAAGTTCGAACATGAGTCATACAGTAGATATGATCAACATGATGATGTTCACCATTGAAACCACCTCAACTCACGTGATGATCGGACTTGAGTTGGTCAATTTGGATCATGTATCACTCGAATGACCGGAGGGATGTTAGTTTGAGTCGGAGTTCTTAAGTAATATGATTAATTAAACTCATTATCATGAACATAGTCAATAGTGTCTTTGCAAATTATGTTGTAGATTACTAGCTCATGTTGTAGCTCCCTTGAATTTTTATATGTTCCTAGAGAAATAGAGTTGAAAGATGATGGTAGCAATATTGCGGACTGGGCCCGTGATCTGAGGATTGTCCTCATTGCTGCACAGAAGGCTTATATCCTTAATGCCCTGCTCGGTGTGCCACTCCCTCTAGCATCGTCTGTAGATGTTGTGAACATCTGACAGGCACATTCCGATTACTACTTCATAGTTTAGTGCGTGATGCATTATGGCTTAGAATTGAGGCTCCAAAATGTTTTGAACGTCACACAACATATGAGATGTTCTAAGAGCTGAAATTGGGATCTCAGGCTCGTGCCCGTGTTGTGAGATATGAGATCTCCAACAAGATTCTCTGCCTGCAAGACGAAGGAGAATAGCTCAATCGTTGAGCATCTTATCAGATTGTCTGGTTGCTACAATTGCTTGAATCGAGTCGGAGTTGATCTTCCAGATAAGAGAGTGATTGATATAGTTCTCCAAGTCACTACCACTAAACTACTAGAACTTCGAGATGAACTATAATTATGCCATGGATGGAAAGAATGATCCCTGAGCTATTCACGATGTTTGACACTATGAAGGTAGAAATCCAGAAAGAGCATCAAGTGTTGATGGTTAGTAAAACCAATAGTTTCGAGAAGGGGAAGGGCAAGGAGGGAGACTTCATGGATGGCAAGTCAATTGCCGCTCTAGTGAAGCAACCCAAAGATGAACCCAAACCCAAGACTAAGTGCTTCTATTATGAGGAGAGCGGTCGCTAAAGTGGAACAACACTAGATACTTGGTAGATGAAAAGGCTGTCAACGTCGACAGAAGTATATTTGATATACGTGTTATTAATGTGTACCTTGCTAGCACCTGGGTATTTTATACCGGTTCGGTTGCTAAATGTTAGTAACTCGAAATAAAAGCTACGGAATAAACGGAGACTAGCTAAGGGTGAGGTGACGATGTGTGTTGGAAATGTTTCCAAGGTTGATGTGATCAACATCGCACGCTCTCTCTGCCTTCGGGATTAGTAATGAACCTAAATAAATGTTATTTGGTGTTTGCGTTGAGCATGAACGTGATTAGATCGTGTTTATTGCAATACAGTTATTCATTTATGTTAGAGAATAATGGTTATTCTGTTTACATGAATAATACCTTGAATGGTCATGCACCCAATGAGGATGGTTTATTGAATCTTGATCGTAGTAATACACATGTTCATAACATTGATACCAAAAGATACAAAGTTAATAATGATAGTACCACATACCTGTGGCACTGCCGCTAAATGTTATATTGGTATAAATCGCATGAAGAAACTCCATGCTGATGGATCTTTGGACTCATTTTATTTTGAATCAGTTGAGACATGCGGACCATGCCCCTTGGGCAAGATGACTGAAACCCCATTTTCTAGCTTGATGGAATGGGCAAGTGACTTATTGGAAATGATACATGTTGATGCGGTCCAGTGAGTGTTGTAGTGTGCAGTGGATATCGTTATTTTTCTTACCTTCATTGATGATTTGAGTATATATGAGTATATTTACTTAATGAAACACAAGTTTGAAACATTTGAAAAGTTCAAACAAATTCAGATGAAGTTTAAGATCATCATGACAAGAATATAAAAATGTCTATGATATGATCGTGGAGGTGAATATCTGAGTTACGAGTTTGTCATACAACTTTAGACAATGTGAAATTTGTTTCACAACTCACGCCACCTGGAGCACCATAGTGTGATGGTGTGTTTGTACGTCACAGTCGTGCTCTATTGGATATAGTGCGAATTATGATGTCTCCTATCGTTTTGACACTATCATTTGGGGGTTATGCATTAGATACAACCACATTCACTTTAAATAGGGCACCATCTAAATCCGTTGAGATGACACCATATGGTTTGGTAGAAACCTAAGATGTCATTTCTTAGCGTTTGGGAATGCGACACTTATGTCAGATAAGCTCGAACCCAAAGTGGAAAAATGCATCTTCATAAGATACCCTAAGAACAGTTGGGTATACCTTCTATCTCAGATCCGAGTACAAAGTGTTTGTTGCTAAAACTGGGTCCTTTCTCGAGAAAAAATTTCTCTCGAAAGAATTGAGTGGGAGGAAGATAGAACCTTATGAAGTTGTTGAACCTTTGTTTCAACCAGAGAGTAGTGCAGTGCAGAAAGATGTTTATGTGGAACCTATGTCATTTGAAGAGGAAGTAAATGATGATGATCATGAAGCTTTGGATCAAGTTACAATCGAACCTCGTAGGTCAACAAGGACGCATACTGCTCCTCAGTGGTACGGCAACCCTGTCTTGGAGGTCATGTTGTTGGACAACGATGAACCTGCGAGCTATGGAGAAGCGATGATGGGCCCGAATTCCGACAAATGGTTAGAGGCCATGAAATCCGAGAAAGGATCCATGTATGAAAACCAAGTATAGACTTTGGTAGACCTGCTCGTTGGACGACAGGTCATCGAGTACAAATGGACCTTTAAGATGAAGACAGACGCTGATGGTAAATGTCACCATTTATAAAGCTTGACTTGTTGCAAAGAAGTTTCCGACAAGCAAGTTCAAGGAGTTTACTGCGATGAGACTTTCTTACTCATAGCGACGCTAAAGTCTGTTGGAATTATGTTAGCAGTTGTTGTATTTTTAAATTATGAAATCTTGTAGATGGATGTCAAAACATTGTTTCCTTAATGGATTTCTTGAGGAAAGGTTGTATGTGATACAACCAGAAGGTTTTGTCAGTCCTAAGGATGCTAAAATGTGTGCGAGCTCTAGAAATCCTTCTATGGACTGTTGCAAGCATCTCGGAGTTGGAATATATGCTTTGATTAGGTGATCAAAGTTTTTGAGTCTATACAAAGTTTATGAGAAACTTGTATTTACAATAAAGTGAGTGGGAGCACTATAGAATTTTTGATAAGCATATGTGGTTGACATATTATTGATCAAAAATGATGTAGAATTTCTGGAAAGCATAAACGGTCGTTTGAAAAGAGTTTTCAAAGGAAGACCTAGATAAAGCTACCTAATTGTTGAGCATCAAGATCTATAGTGATAGATCAAGATGCTTGATGAGACTTTCAATGAGTACATACCTTGACAAGATTTTGAAAGAGTTCAAAATGGATCAGTCACAGAAAGAGTTCTTGCTTGATTTGTAAGGTGTGAAGTTGAGTAAGACTCAAAGCTCGACCACGATAGAAGAAAGAGAAAGGACGAAGGTCGTCCCCTATGCTTTAGCCATAGGCTCTATATAGTATGCCATGCTGTGTACCGCACCTGTGTGTGTGCCTTGCCATGAGTCTGTCAAGGGGTAAAAGAGTGATCCAATGGTGGATCACTGGAAAGCGGTCAAGATTATCCTTAGTAACTAAAAGACTAAGGAAATGTTTCTCAATTATGGAGGTGATAAAGAGTTCGTCATAAAGAGTTTCAACACCAATCTGGATGACTCTTAGTAGCAATCCGGATATGTATAGTGGAGCAGCCATTTGGAATAGCTCCAAGTGGAGTGTGGTAGTAGTGTGTACAAAATGACATAGAGATTTGCAAAGTACACACGGATCTGAATATCGTGGACACGTTGACTAAAAGACCTCTCTCACATGCAAAGCATGATCGAGTCCCAGAACTCATTGGGTGTTAGATTCATAACATTGTGAATCACATGGTGATGTGAACTAGATTATTGACTCTAGTGCAAGTGGGAGACTGTTCGAAATATGCCCTAGAAGCAATAATAAATTTGTTATTATCATATTTCCTTGTTCATGATAATCGTGTATTATCCATGCTATAATTGTATTGATCGAAAACTCGAATAGATGTGCGGATACATAGACAACACCATGTCCCTATTATGCCTCTAATAGACTAGCTCATTGATCAAAGATGGCTATGGGTTCCTAGTCATGGACATGAGATGCTATTTGATAACGGGATCACATCATTAGTAGAATGATGTGATGGACAAGACCCAAACTACAAACGTATCATATGATCGTGTCAGTTTATTGCTATTGTTTTCTGCATGTCAAGTATTTGTTCCTAGAACCATGAGATCATGCAACTCACTGACATCGGAGGAGTACCTTGTGTGTATCAAATGTCGCAACGTAACTGGGTGACTATAAAGGTGCTCTACAGGTATCTCCGAGGGTGTCTATTGGGTTGGCATGGATCAAGACTGGCGTATGTTACTCTGTGTGACGGAGAGGTATCTCAAGGCCCACTCGGTAATACAACATCACAATAAGCCTTGCCAGCAATGTGACTAAGTGTTAGCCACGGGATCTTGTATTACAGAACGAGTAAAGAGACTTGCCGGTAACGAGGTTGAACTAGGTATGGAGATGACGACGATCGAATCTCGGGCAAGTAACATACCGAAGAACAAAGGGAACATCATACGGGATTAACTGAATCCTTGACATAGAGGTTTGACCAATAAAGATCTTCATAGAATATGTAGGAACCAATATGGGCATCCAGGTCCCGCTATTGGTTATTGACCGTAGAGGTGTCACGGTCATGTCTACATAGTTCTCGAACCCGCAGGGTCTGCACACTTAAGGTTCAGTGATGTTTCGGTATTATAGAATTATGTATGGTGGTGACTGAAGGTTGCTCGAAATCCCGGATGACATGCCGGACATCACGAGGAGCTCCGGAATGGTCCGGAGGTAAAGATTGATATATATAGGAAGTCCTGTTTTGCTCACCAGAAAAGTTTCAGGATCATCGATAGTGTACTGGGAGAGTGCCGGGGGACCATCGGGAGGGGTATTTCGACCCAAGAGGCTACATGGGTTGTGGAAAGAGGTATACCAGCCCATACTAGGCTGGCCTAAGTCTCACAAGAGGACCGTGCGGCTGGAGTGGAAGGAGAAGGAAAAAAGCCAAGGTGGAAAGAGTTTTCATGTGGGAAGGAGGAGTCCTAGTCCTACTAGGATTGGAGGAGGAATCCTCCTCTCCTCCTTGCGCAAGCCCAAGTGCTGGCCCCTTGTGCGCCAAGCCTCCTCCCTCCCTCCTCCTATATATACTAGAGGTTTTGAGTGTTTTGAGACACAAAAAATAGCCACATGCTACCTCTCCTGTAGATCGTAGTTTCTCCTCTAGAACGTTTTTTAGTGGTACTTAGGCGAAGCCCTGCTGGAATAGCTCCACCACCATCGCTGCAATGCCATTGCGCTGCCAGAGAACTCATCTATCTCTCTGCTCCCTCTTGCTGGATCAAGAAGGCAGAGATCGTCATCGAGCTATATGTGTGTTGAATGCGGAGGTGCCGTTCGTTTGATGCTAGATCGGAAGGACCATGATCAAGATCGCGAGACGATTCGTGAATGGATCGCGGGACGGATCGTGATGAGATCGTGGGACGGATCATGATTGCATCGCGAGACGGATCGTGATGGGATCGCGGGACGCTCGGCGATTTGGGTCGCGAAGACGCTCGACTACATCAACCGCGTTTCTTAACGCTTCCCGCTTAGCGATCTACAAGGGTATGTAGATTGACTCTCCCTCTCGTAGATGCATATCACCATGGATAGATCTTGCGTGTGCGTAGGAATTTTTTTGTTTCACATGCAACATTCCCCAACAGAGAGGCACCTATGGATGGAGGGAGGGACAATGAGCGTGAACAAACACGCGCCAGGACGGAAGAGGAGCCATGAGGAAAACTAAGTTGACATGATTATCAACTTACATTAGGGCTCGCATTTGTGTATGCCCCCCCAACTACCAAGGTTTCATATGGCGAGTTTTTTATGCAATGGAACCTTACCGTCTCTTTGTTCGCGCCCTTGTTTTGTTTGGAGCCTACTCAAGAAAACATGCGGCAACATCAAAAGATTGTCAATGAAAAATTCACCGGTAGCGTGTCCTTGCCAACAGAATGCAAAGGAACCGTTCCTCAAAGCAATCACGGTAGCACGTTGTTGGAAGGTAACCGTAGCAGGCAAAGAAAACAACTATACGAATACCAACAAAAAGCACAAGGGGATAGCATAGGTTTACATAAAGACATCAGTTTAGCAAACATCAACGCAAATATAGTGCATGATCTAATACATGATACATATTAGAGGACAACATGGCAACATGAGTGTTTCAAGGCTAATTCAGGCGACTTACCTGGGTCCTTGGGACTAAGAGGACCCTGTCATCAAGGGGACCGACCTTCTCCGTGGGAGCAGAGGCGACGGTGCCTGGCGGAAGCTTCTTGAAACCATCAGAGAGGTCAAGCTCTGGGTGGAATAAGGCAAGATTGCTCAGGACCATGAAGAGAGCATCGTGAGCCAGCTCCCTAGATTAGTTGGCAAAGCAGGAGACCCTATCGTCCTCGTAAGTCTTCAGCCTCTCGATGAGGCTTACGAAGAAGAATGTCAGCTTGATGCTTGGGATTTTGTGCTTGCCAATGGAGAAGACCCAGCTCTTCATGTCCATACTGCGCTCGGCGATGTCAGTCATGCTCTTGATCCAGATATCACGCTGCTGTATCTGGTTCTCCAGCTTGTCTTCTACATCTTTTTGGAAGGACTGTGCATTGGCTAGGTTTGTCAGTAGCAGATTCTTGCGAGCACCAGCAGATTCAATGTTCCCCTCCAAAGAGGCTAGCCTGGATGTGATATTGGAAATGGTGTCGTTGGTAGCATTGAGATCTTGGCTCTCGGAGGAAAGCTGTGATTGCGTCTCTTCTAGAGCAGCTTTCGCTTTCCGCTCTTCCTATTTGAGGGACTCGATCTCCCTGTTACTCCTTGCAAGATCTTCTGTCAGCTTCCTCAGTTAGGCCTCGAGAGTGGTCTTGGCAACAGATGCGGCAACGAGCTCGTCAGCCACATTCTTCAGTTGGGTAGAGGACTTCAAGGAGAGCGCGTCGAGAGCGGCCATGTGGCCGTCCTCCAGCTCTTTGGTGCGTTGCTGCACGCGAGTCCCCACCTCCTTGTCCTTGCCATGAAGGGTAGCTTGAAGAGCCTCTTCTTGGAAGGAGATCTTTGTCTCCCTGGTGTCCAGAAGCGCTTCACGCTCCACCAGTCGAGACTCCCGGGCTACAGCGTCCTCTTTGACCCTGGCCAGCGTTTAATGGTTTCTCTTAAGGGAATGGACCTACTTGCTGTACCACTCTTGCAGCTCATTCCCTTTGTCCTTTAGCTGCTGGTCCACAAGCTCGGCCAGGTTGCGTTGTTCATTGGCTACCCACCATTTGAGGATGTACCTGCTCTACATCGTTGAGCCCTTCTGCCATGGATTCCAAGAAAGCCAGATCCTAGGCTTTATCAGTAGAACCGTCACCTTCTTCGGTCCTCTGAAAAAGTTGCGCTAGTTCCCGTTGATTTCCTCATCAATATCTACGCCTGTAGAGAAAGAGGAGCCAGAAGTTGTGGGACCCAGTCGAGCAGTGACCACCTCTAGTTTTCAAGGGAGATCGCAGGGCCGATATCAGATGGTAGCTCGGATGGTAGGGCCCCATGGACTGAAGAGGAGTCTTCTCCTGAATGACTGTGTCCAGGCCAGATGCGCTGCCCGTGGCTGGTTCTGTTCTTTCTAAGGATTCTTGAACTTCCCGGGCAACCTGCCCATGGCCCTCCGGGGCAGTAATGTTCGTTGCTTCCTCAGCAATATGTTTCCCAATGTCAGCCACTTCTTCCAGCAGCTTAGGCTCTTCGACTAGCGGAACTCCAGACAAAAGCAATAAGCAGAAAAATGAAAGTTAGGAGTCAAAAAGGCACACAAGGAAAGAGAAAAAGGGAAGTGAAAACGCGGGAAAGTGGGATACCCAATGGAGGTTGCTGAGGAGGGGCATCCTCTCCCCCGACAACATCATGTGCCGATGTGCGGTCTGTCACCGCCCCTTCGGTGGCGACCTTAGCATGGGCGAACTCCTCGGTGGAGGCACTTGCCGATGACTCCTTCCCGCGAGCGATGTTCGACTGGAGATCTTGGAAGGAAGGATCCTCCTGGTTAGTATATCCTTGAAAGCTCTACCCCATCTCCATGTCAGGTGTAGGGAGATGCCCTTCCTCATCCCCGCCAACAGACGAGGTCTGCACTTGAGTTTCGCAAAGAGGGCTGAACCAAGGGCTAGGAGCATGATTCTCCTCTACGTCTCCTGCTGGGCTCATGCCTGCTGTGGAACCAGGCCCTACCGCAGATTTGACCCGTTTGGCTCGATGCGCAAGGGTCTCTGTATCCCTGTGGGATTTAGGTATACAAGATAAGTGAAAAAATCAAGGACAAAAAACTTTGATAAAGATCATGATCGAGTAACTCACTTTCAGGCGATGGGCACGAAGCCCATCTCATATGACATACGCGGCGGAGTTGATCTACCCCTTCTCAGAGTTGGAGGAGCAAGGCTTGGCGGAGGGACCGGGACCTCCTGCAGAGGCAAGCTTGGCAGAGAAGTTGGACTTGATAGGGAGCTGGGGTCCACACCTATAACCCTCCATCGCTTGGGAGGAGGAGTCTTAGCCTGAGAGAGGTAGAGGGATTGACGGCATGCTTCTTTGTGTCCACCTTCCCTAGTGGTCGTCTTCTTCACCTTATGGGTGACCCATGCACACGCAGGGACCACTGATTCTCAGTTGACGTGATCGCGGAGGCGGCGCCCTGGCTCTGGAGCTTGAGGGACCACTTCGAGCCATTCTTCCTCCACTTCTGGCTCTTTCGCCTCCTCCACCTCAACCCCCTCTGGGGCATCCATCGCCGCGGCTCGGGAAGCCCCGACCCCAGCAGATTCGAATCCGGCATCCTCCTCCAGATCATGACTTCCGCTCCCCTCCTCAGAAGAATCATCATCCCCGGGTTCCTCCTCTTCCTCTTCCCTCGATACCGTTCTCATGATGGCTCTGACCTTCTTGTCCTCTGCAATTAGGGCGGCAATGAATGCCTTCTCCGCCCTATTGGTTGGTGTAGTCATATTGTCCTCCGCCTTGGAAGCTCTTTCTTTCAGGCTGGAGACCTAGTCCATCTCGTCATCCAGTGCAGGCAGCCCCCAATCAGGCTTGACCCCGGAGGTGTCGCAGTCGGGCATCCTCATTGCAGAATCTGGTTTCGGACGGAATTGAGGTTCAAGGGAATGACTCCTGCCGGCAAATGGAATGGCCCAAGGCGGCCGAATAGCTGATCGCACAACTAACCATGGCCGTAAACCATCAGGTTGTTCGATGGGCTGGGTACAACTGCATCCAGTCGAGAGGACCGTTGTACTCTCATGCAAGGATGTCCCTCTTCTACAGCGGCGCAATGCGCCACCGAAGGAAGTCGGCCCCCACATGTTCGATGGTCAACCCAGTAGCTTTGAGACGGACAATTCTGTTCAGCGTCGGGCGGAGCTTGTCATCAGTGAGTCCCGGCTTACTCTAGTCGCTTCCGTTCATGACGCATTTAGTCCACGCCGAGCAGAACTCAGGGTCTTTGTCATCCTTGATCCAGCACTAGTTGCCCCTCCACTCTTCCCACTTTCCGTGATGCTGGCCAAGGAAATAATCCCAACCTTCCCTCTTGCCCCGAGGAATCCAGCTTATGTTCCCCGAGCGATGGGATTTGTCTTCTACCTGAGGGACAAAAAAGTGTCTGAACAAATCCAGATTGGGTGCAACTCCAACAAAGTTCTTGCACAGATGGGCGAATATTGCCATGCATGCCATTGCATTGGGCTTGAAATCCAGGAGGTGAAATCCATACGCCGCCACCATGGCATAGAAGAAATCAGAGAAGGGGCGGAGAGACCACGGAGAAAGTACACGCAGAAGAAGCGGTACGAGCCTTATGGTGTCTTTTCTTTCGGGTTGTCCAGCAGAACCACAAGCGCTCCATGCCCCTTTGTTTTCCTTCCCCACAAATAGGCATACCTTTCGGTCAATGTATTTCCTTCCAGGTTCGACAGAGATATAACAACATCTCCCTGTCACCGCCTTTGCAGCTCTTCTGCTTTCCTCTTCCTCGCTTCAGCCATTGGATCAGTCTGTGCGGCCGTCTGCTTCACCTTCTCGGCTCCCTTCTTCCGCCCCATCTCTTGGGCTCTCAAGAGCGGCGGATAATCTAGCAGCGCTTGGTGGGCGGGTGGCAACAGCGGAAGCAGTTCCTTGGCTTGAGGTGGAAGATGAAGAACAAAGAAACGTACACAAATGAGCAGCGCCCCTGTGTGTTACCCTTTTATTTGGGGTACCCGCGCGGGGGCTGGCTCATCGCTATCTTTTCGGAAAAGTGCCATTTCTTTTACTGGTAGTTTTTACTCTCTAACAGCTATTGTCACCACGACCCCACGACCTGTAGTAATTAGGCGGAGTGGATGTGGGACGTTAGGGCAACATATCTTTGACGTGTGTCCGTGCACTGTTTGGGGCCTAACCCAACGTGCCAAGCGAAGCGTATGGCTCAGGCCCGGGGGCTTCTGTCGGGGTATACAAACAGGGGTGTTTATTTCCCCCCAAATTTTGCATGCACGATAAGCCTATAGCCCAATGGCCCAAGCATATCGGGGAAAGCTACTACCACAAGTGCAAATCCAAACCAACATCCAATACAAAGACTTCAGAAGATGCGACCTACGCAGGATAAGCAATGCCGGCAAGGTCAATACAATGGCCCAAGATGGGCCCGGACAGAGCCAAGCACGTCCCTGGTGCCTGCTGGGGTCCAAGGCACGCACATCTTTAGGAAGGCCCGACAAGCCATCCCCCGGCAGGCGCGAGCCGATCGGCCATCGCTCCACCGCATATCAATGCCAGTCACTTGTCGATGTAGTGTCGATCCCCCAGGTGGCTAAGTTGCTCTTGCTAAGCACGTGGCAACATGCTGGAAGAAAGATTGTGCCCCCTTGACACCCGTCGAGAGGCATGTCAAGCTGTGGTGCAGTAGTTAGCTAAACAGGTGGTAGAAGGCTTCCGGGAATGCATCCCCGCACTCCACCTAGACTAGCATTTATGGCATTTTGTCCAAAGTGCCAGAGTTAGGTATGATAGCATTGTTAGCTACCTAATCATCAGACAATGTCTATTTTGCCACTATGGTTGCCCGTCAATTATAAAAGGAGACCCAAGGCAGCCTAGCTAATGATTCGGACCTTTGGACACTTGTACTCACGTAGGAGCTCCCCCTAAGGCAACCCTTGCCAGGTTTCAGCGTTGTGTGTACTTCGTGTTCCTCTGATCAATCCACCAAAGAAGGAGTAGGATTTTACGCTTCTCACTGACTGGAACCTGAGTAAAACATCGGCGTCTTCATCATCGTGTTGTCTCACTACCTCCGCTCTTTGTGCATGCAACCTCTCCCCTACCGAACCAAAAAGGGGCCCATGGCCCCATAGGTGATTGAGTGCATCGAGCCCCGACACTAGTGAGATCATGATGGATGAAGTAATAAGGAGTAAGAAGAGCCTAAGGTTGGGGATGCTACAGCTCCCCAAGATATTATCCAAAGAGTAACAAGCAACTAAGCTTGGGGATGCCCGAGTCTCTTTCTTCTAACAATCATCGGTATTTTACTTGGAACTATATTTTATTCGTCACATATCATGAGTTTTGCTTGGAGTGTCTTGTATCTTTGCTTTATTTTCTATTTATCCTTGCTGCACACACCTATTTGAGATAGCCAACATTATGCTATGATTTGCTAGAATTGCTCTATATGCTTCACTTAAATCTATTGAGATATGAATTTCTCTAGTGCTTCACTTATATCTTTTTGAGCATGGCGTGCTTCTACATTTTTGAAGAAATGCTCTCATGCTTCACTTATATTAATTCGAGAGTTAGTAATTTTGAAGAAATCCTCTCATGGATCATTTATATTATTTTGACAGATGAAACTTTTATGCTCATGTTCTTCACGTATATCCATGTGAGCTTGTCAAAAGCAATTGCAATATATGAAACTAGTCCCAATGTGAAGATCATTACATAAATTAAACATGATTCTTTGTGATAGTTTTGAGACATGACGATAATAATATGTCAGTTATGCTAGTGAGTAATTGTGCTTAGTAAGAATATTGATGTTAAGGTTAATGATTCCCTATGCAAGCACGAAAGTCAATAGTTGTGCTACAAAATTACATCCTACTTATGGTGCATTATTCGGTGTTTGTTATGCTTAATGCTTGCTTATGTGATTTTTTGTTTCTTAGTTGGATGCTTCTCAATCTATTTGCTAGTCTTCACTTGTACTCAGTAGAAATACTACTTGTGCATCCAAAATCCTTAAACCCAGTTTTGCCATATGAGTCCACTATACCTACCTATATACGACATTTCCAAGCAAATTTGTATTTGCCATCTCTAATTTTCAAAATAATTTTTCCTTTTTGTGTGCTCGTACCACTCATGAAACGGTAGGGGTGACCGATATTTTTCCATGCTAGATGTGTTATTCTCAAGATGAGTGTCTATTCACTTGTCATGGCATGAGATTACAATAGTAATAGGGATGCCCATTCCCGAAATGAAATGAAAAGAAAGAAAGAAAATTACTTTATGTTGTCAAATAATAAATTCCTTGGAAAGTGTTGGTATGGAAGGCAACCATGGATTCGGCTAGCCGTGGAAGATGAAAGTATGGTGGAAAAAGGAATAAAATTTATTTCTGTTTGGGAACCGCTTATGATTTATTAGCATGGAAAGATATTGAGATCACTCGGCCGTTTTCATTGATAGGAAAGGCATGCCACCGAAAATATTTTTCTCTATCAATTTAAACCTTGTGCTCTCGCACCTCTACAAATCCCTACTTCCCTCTGCGAAGGTCCTATCTATTTACTTTATGCAATTTTTATATTCAAATTAAGTCTCCATCTTATCTTATAAAGCACCAACTAGGAGGCACTATGATCGTACTTGAGCATTTGGTATAGCCAATATTTGAGTGTGTATTATGAATAGATCAATTATTGAGCATGATGGGATAGGGATAAGTTGATTTACTGTTGATATTCTGAAAAACATGGTTGCTTGTTGATATGCTTGAGTATTAAAGTTTTCATGTCCAAACTAGGCTATTGCTTTGAACCATCTAGAAGTCCAAATGTCCATGCTACAAAGAAAAGAAGATGTGATGAACATGCTAGGCAACATTCAACATCAAAAATTTTGTTTTTATCATTTACATACTCGAGGACAAGTATGAATTAAGCTTGGGGATGCTGATACGTCTCTAGTGTATCCATAATTTTTCTTGTTGCATGATGTTACATTATCAATATTGGATGTTTTATAATCATTTTATAGCAACGTTATATCATTTTCAGGACTAAATCATTGACATAGTGCCGAAGTGACAGTTGCTGTTTTTTCTTGATTTTTGCTTCGCAGAAAATCAGTACCAAACGAAGCCCAAACGTCCTGAATTTTTCTCGAGAGTTTTTTTGGACCAGAAGACACCAAATGGGGCAATAAAACTACCAAAGAGGAGACCAGGGGTGGGGAACACCCACAATGGCACGCCAGAGGCCCTCGCGCGGCCTGGTGAGTGGTGCCCACCTCGGGACCCCCCTCCACCGACTATCGACCCTATAAATTCACAAATATTCAAAAAACCCTAGGGGAGTCGACGAAACACAATTCCAGGAGCCGCAAGTTCTAGAACCTCTAGATCCAATCTAACACCATCACAGAGGGTTTCATCTTCATCATAGGTGCCTCTCCAACGATGCGTGAGTAGTGCACTATAGACCTACGTGCCCGTAGGCAGTAGCTAGATGGCTTCCTCCCGCTCTATGATTCTCAATATGATGGTCTCTTGGAGATCTATTTGATATAATGAATTTTGCTGTGTGTTTGTTGGGATCCGATGACTTTCAGTTCATGATCAGTTTCTATCCTTGATATGGTTTGAGTCTTCTTTGATCTCTTATTTGCATGATTACATATACCCTCGTATTTCTTATTCCAATATTTGGTTTAGTTAGGCTAACTCGATCGATTTTTCTTGCCATGGGAAGAGGTGCTTTGTGATGGGTTCGATCTTGCGGTGTTCTTTCCTAGTGACAGAAAGGGTAGCAAGGCACGCATCCATCGTTGCCATTAAGGATAACAAGATGGAGTCTATCCCTACATGAATAGATCTTGTCTACATCATGTCACTGTTCTTATTCCATTAACCCATTTTCCCATGAACTTAATACACTAGATGCATGTTGGATAGCGATCGATGTGTGGAGTAATAGAAGTAGATGCAGAATCGTTTTTGTCTACTTATCTTGGACGTCATGCCTAAATAATGATCATTGCCTAGATATCGTCATGATTATTTGATCTTCTATCAATTGACCAACAGTAATTTGTTCACCCACCATGCGCTATACTCATGATAGAAGCCACTAGTGAAACCAACGGCCCCCGGGTCTACTTTTCTAACATATTGCATTCCGATCTACTATTTTGCCTTATTGTTTTCAGATCTATTAATCCAAAAAATCATTGTTGCACTTTTTGTTTAGTTAATTTATTTTTTCATTTTGTGTTCATGTGAGATCTATTTTCCAAAACTATCATTACCTAATCTGTCTTTTTACCGTTGAGAGCTTGACAACCTCTCTTACGCGTCGGGTTACAGGTATTTGTTATTTGTGTGCAGTTGTTGTATACGTGCATGCGTGATTTTCCTCTACGGATTGATATCTTGTTTTCATAACTGAGGGAAATACTTAACGTCGATATGCTGCATCATCCCGTGCTCATTGGGACATACCGACACAGTCTCAAGTCACGTCAGAAACGGGAAGACGATGTTTACCCAAGTTTAGGCCCTCTTAAAGAGGTAAAACCCTATGTCCTCCTTTGATTGTATTGATTATGTATATGTCGATTATAGAGTCGATCTACCACGAGATCAAATGAACTAAACCCTCGAAGGCTAGGACTAATGGTTCGTGACCTCTCCGTGCTAAACCCTCCAGTTTAGATAGACACCGGGGGTACCTAGGGCTACACATAGTTGGCTATGATGAAGGGATAAATGCCATTTTTTCCATTTTGACTTAGAGGGCACACCAAGGCACCGAAGATTCCTTACCGAATAAGAAGTCGTCTTACAGTTCGGTCTTCACGTAATGGGCATAGAGTGGCCCATCTCGCCAGCCCGTAGGAGATAGGCAGGCGACCCGAGGACTCCTTAGTCGAGGACTCCCTCAATAGCCCCCTAACTATTCTCCAATCCCAAGGCCGATGATTCCTAGTGTTATTGTATGCAAATAGTCTTCGGCTTGCGGGGCCAGTTCCTATTCTTCTCTGTGTTCGGTCGTATTTAATTTGGCCACCAATGATTCCTTTCTTTCATGAACACCATGCGTTGTCTAGCCTCAAAGTCATATACCTCGGGTGTGTATAGTGCCTCTGTCTCACAACTTTAAGAGAAGAGTCGTGGCCATTCAAGACCCTTGGCCAGTTATGAAAAGTCGATTCGCGGTACGAGGCAATCTCTTTACTGGCATGTTTCTTTAATATGGATATTGTCATGGTTTTATCACGGCAGATGTCCGGATGAACGGACTTGGATTCGAGGCCAGTGCTAACGTGATGGACTCAAAGGGGTTGGTTGGGAAGAAGGACACGAGTTTACCCAGGTTCGGCCCCTCAAGATGAGGTAACAGCCTACACCCTTCTTGTGCTTGTATTGCTTGATGTATCGATTACAAGGGAGCTATTGCTTGACCTAGTTCTCGATAGCCTGATCCCTAAGTCGCCCGGGTCTCGCCTTTATATAGGAGGTCAAGACCACGGGTTATACAAGTTGTAACCGACTCTCATTACACGTCTGAGTCTACCTCTACCTTCTCTTTCCTTTCTTGACCAAGTTGTCCCCAGGCGGCTTACACGCCCGGGTCTTCTCCGTCCAGGCCACACTCCGTCCCATCCTGCCAAGCCGCCAAGCGTCTTGGGCCTTAAGTCTTCACGGCTCACTCTTGGGATGGTGCATGAGCCGCCTGGTGTGACCCGGAGCCATCAGGGTGGGTCTCACCGTGGGGTTATATCCCCAACATTAGGCCCCAAGTTGATTTGAGCTTGCTCACTTAAGCCTTCTTCTTAATCATCAGCGAGTCACCCAAAAATGACCCGCCGTGACGTCATGTCAAATCTGTAAAAAAGATCCTCTGACGCACGCAACGAATCTTCTCTTATTAAATGAATAGTCCGTAAATCGAGGCGTCTGCCTTGGTCAAATGACATCCGATGCCTGGATTTCCGCGCGTGTTTCCGCCTTTTTCCTATTAAATAGGACCGCCAGGGGCAGCATTTTGCCTCCTCCCACTCGCTTTTCATCTCTTTCCTCTCGATGCCTCCGCTCCAGTGTATTCTGCTCCGGCGCCGTCTCCTCCTCGTCATCGACAAGGCCGCTGCACCAACCTGACTCATTCCAGCATTCCTTCCGCATTCATCCTGCCGCCTCCGGTAAGCCCATCTTCCTCTAGATCCATGATTGTTCCGGTAGGGTTTCATGGAGCTCCGCCGCCGTCGCTCCGAACTTGGCTTCCATCAATGCCGGCGTATTTAGCTCATGATTCTTTGACCATATCTCGTCCCCACTGCGCCACTAGGTAGGAGACCGATAGTAACGCTGCTCGGATTCACCATAGCTCCGCTCATCGTTTTAAACTTTCTATGTTTTTACTAGTTCGTCTATAGGTCTAAAAATAGAAACATTTCCTCTATTTTTGTAGATCCGCAATCTTAGCAGTACTTTGCGAAACCTGTTTTCAGCACTTAGCCAAATTTCACTCTGTCTTCCCTTGATGTTGAACCGTCGTGCTGTTTCGGCTCTCACCAGCCAGATCTTGGCGTCTCATCCTTAAGGTCTTAAGCTTTTAATCCGCCCGTAGATATCTGCCATTCCTTGACCCGCCGTATATGGTTACTTTGCACAGTTTTTAAACCGCCGCCATGTCTCACGCATCCAACTCTTGTAATAGGGTCGGCTCTTGCATCACTGAAAAGTTCTTGATGGACTTTGTTCTCGTGGGTACCCTTCCTGCCAAAGAGGACATCCATTGGCGGGTTCCGGGTAATGAATTGAGGCCCGTTCCTTAGGAGGGCAAGGTAGTTGTTTTTTCGGATCACATTGAACGTGGATTCGTACCCCCCGGCTCAAACTTCTTTCGGGACATCCTTCATTTTTACAAGCTGCATCCTCAAGACCTTGTCCCCAACTCCGTCTCAAATATATGCAACTTCAAGTGCTCAACAAGGTCTATCTGCAAACTGAGCCCCCTGTGGGCCTCTTCCAGGACTTCTTTTATCCGAATCGGCAAACTGAAGTGAAAGCCGGCCCAAGCTTAGAACTTGGTGGAATTTCTATTCAGAGGCGTTGGGACATTACCTTTCCGGCTGTACCAATGCCGAGTCATCCAAAGGATTGGAATAAGACCTGGTTTTATTGTAAAGATGCCTCCCCCGAGGGTGAGCATCCGCTGCCGGGTTATCACCCCTCCTTGCTCAAGACCACCTCCGAGCTTCCCGGCCGGTTGTCAACTTCTGAACGTGCAAGGCACGAGCTGGCTCACGCCAAGATTAGAGCCCTCATGGCCAATGGATTGACGGGATTGGACCTGATCCGCTGCTGGATCTCTTGGAGGATAATGCCTTTGAGCTAGAGAAGCCGCCTCATGTGCGAATACATGGGCCAGTATGATGATTCCCGATGCTTCAGCCGGACGACATTGACCGAAGATGATATTACTACCGTCATCAGGAGTCTTGTCCATGAGACGTCAAGAGCATGCAACGCCATTGGAATGGCGCCTTTCTATGTCACTAATCCGGCCCCAGACGTACGGTGATTCTTCATAGTCTCTTCTTCTTTGCTTTAGTTATATTTTGGCAATTTATCGCTATTACCCGACTTACCTTTTCAGGTTGACTCCGACTTCTGGAAGAAGAAGTACGTTCCTCCTCTGAAGAAAAGCAAGAAGAAGGCCCCAGCCACGAGGACGAAGAAGACCACCCCTCAAGAGGAATGGTTTGAACCGCCAGAATCATCCGACTCAGAGGTATAATTTGACTACTTTTTGTTACCTCATTATTCACCTTACTGATAACAACTTATTCACAGGACAAGGTAGGGTTTGATTTGTGTTGTGCAAAAAACATAAACTTGTTCGGTAGGGTTTGATTTTTCATATTTTACTACAACGTTAAAGATTTTGAAATTGTTACACAATACTAGTATACAAAAAATTTATGGTGTCCCAAATTTTCAGAAATTTTGAAGTTACTCAAGTATTGTATCCATCTGCATCTTTACAGATTGTCCTGTTTTTCACACATTGCTGTTATAATTGCTTTGCATGCTTAAGTTTTGTATTCTTGTTGAGCCCCATTGACTTGGGATCCATATAATTGTGATAGCATACACTGGGTATTGTTAGAATATAGTTTTGCAATAATGTAATGGCATGACATGATGAGATTTGATGCTTATGTACTAATGTTTCTAATGAAAGTTCTGATAAGTTTTTGTGTGGATGGAGTGTTCGAAGACCGAGGAGGTATTTATATGAGAAAATAAGGAGAGGCAAGAGGTCAAGCTTGGGAATTCCCATGGCACCCAAGTAATTATTCAAGTACACTGAAGCATCTAAGATTGGGGATGTCCCGGAAGGCATCCCATCTTTCTTCTTCAACAACTATCGCTATGTTTTGATTTTTTTTCTTCACATGATATTTGTAAATTCTTGGAGTGTCATGTGCCTTTTATTTTCCTTTTAGCAATTCACCACGATGGTATGGGAAAGTCCATGGTTGATTTATAGAATGCTCTTTGCACTTCACTTATATCTTTTGAGTATGGGTTTATAGAATGCTTCACGTGCTTCACTTATATCATTTAAAGTTAGATGCATGTTTCTCTAGATCCAAAAAACCATTATTTGTAGAATGCTCTTTTGCTTCACTTATATTTTTCATAGTGTGGTCTTTTGTATAAACAATGAAACTCTCAATCTTCACTTTTATTTGTTTGAGAGTTAACAAACACTGACAGTAATTTGCATGGCTTATAAGACTAGTCCACAAATAATAGCTATTCAAGGACTAATAATCAAAACCTTCATGTAGCACATTAAAGAGAAATTGTGGGTTAATGGTATTTATTTGTTAATGTGAAAGGGTGTGAGTGCATCACTATTGATTCGTACAAGTTTCGGTTTTAAGACGTGTTAACTTCTTGTTTGTCTAAAATATTTAAAAGGCATGGTGAGGATGTGCAAGCATTTCTATTCCTCATTAAAATCCTAGTGTTATTTTGGGGTTAACTCCTCCCAAACTCCTCCATCGGGGCATGCAAGTAGTGCTTTGATTTGTGATAAAACTAATAAAACTTTGCAATAAGTATATGAGTTCTTTATGACTAATTTGAATCCATGATATACGCACTCTCATCTCGACATATTTGCTAGCCTCTTCAATACCGTGCATTGCCTATTCTCACCTCGAGGATAGGTGCCACTTTCACCGGTTCATCCAAACCCCATGACATGATATGCTTTGTTGCACAAAGACTTATTATATCTTCCTAGAATGAGACACCATACCTACCTATCATGGCATTTATATAGACATTCCAAGATATATTGCAATGCAACTTCCACCATCACTTAAGATTACTTCTATTTCCATGCTCATATTTATTTGCATGATCCTAAGATAACTAGCATGATATTTACATGGCTTGTCCATTTTTGATATCTTTTGCTATGCTAGATCATTGCATATCCTGGTACACTACCAGAGGCATTCATATAGAGTCATATTAGTTTTTTGTATCATGTTGTAAGTAAATAAAAGTGTGATCTCATCATTATTATAGCCCTGTCCCAATGAGGAAAGGATGATGGGGATTATGATTCCCCCACAAGTCGGGATGAGACTCCGGACGAAAAATGAAAAATGTGGAAGGCCAAATGATCCAACCCTAGAAAAATGGGGGAGGAAAAAAATAAGAATATACTACCATGAAAAAAATACAAACAAATAAATGAGAGAAAAAACGAGAAGGGACTTTGCTACTATCCTTTACCACACGTGTGCCTCAAAGTGGAACCATGTTCTTCATATATAGAGTCTGTTGTTTTGTCACTTCCATATGCTAGTGGGAATTTTTCATTATACAACTTGGCTTTTATATTCCTTAAATACCCGAGGTCTTCATGAGCAAGCAAGTTGGATGCACACCCACTTAGATTCAGTCGAGCTTTCATACACTTATTGCTCTAGTGCATCCACTGCATGGCAATCCCTACTCCTCGCATTGATATCTATTGATGAGCATCTCCATAGCCCGTTGATATGCCGAGTTGATGCGAGGCTTTCTTCCCCACTTTTACCCCTTTGAAACCTACCACCACATTATATTCCACCTATATGCTATGTCCATGGTTCATGCTCATGTATTGCATGAACAATAAAAAGTTGATGCATATTGAAAAAGGATGATCAAATTGCCTGACTTGGGCTTCATTGTCCTTGATATTTGTATTAATGTGGTGAAGACGGAGCCATGCCTTGCTAGTATAATAATATAAATGGGGGTAAACATTGTTTGAGGATCGTATATATTGAAAAATTGATGATTTTTTTGCTTGTGCTTACAAGTATTACTATGTCAATGTTTTTTAATTCATCGTTTCTCAATGAGCATACATGCAAAAGATTACATATTGGGTAGCATGTCACATCAAAAATTCCATTTTTACCATTTACCTACTCGAGGCCGAGAAATAATTAAGATTGGGATGCATTATATGTCTACAACTTATATATAATTTTCTATTGTTCCATGCTATTACATTATCATTCTAGGATACTTTTTGAGTAATTATTTGCCAATTTATATTAGTTTTGAGTACTAACCTATTGACTCAGTGCCCAGTGCGAGTTTCTGTCTTTGGTTTAGAAGAAATTCCATATCAAATGAAGTCCAAACGCGATAAAACTTTATGGAGATTGCTTTTTGAATATATGTAACTTTTTTAGTCGGAATCAACACAGGACGATGCCTGAGGGCCCCACAAGCCAAGAGAGCTCGTCCTAGGGGGCGCACCCTGATGTCTTGTGGCCATCCCTTAATTCGGTTGATGCTCTCCTTCCGCGCAAGAAAAATATTTTCACGAGAAAAATCCCCTCAAAATTTCAGCCCGATCGGAGTTACGGATCTCTGGATACTGAAGAAATAGTGAAGGGGTCATAAAACAGTTGTGAAAACAGGAGAGAAACACAAAGAGAAAGATCCAATCTCAGAGGGGCTAATGCCCTCTGCGAGCCATGGGAGGAGTCCAATGAAGAATAGTAAGTAGGGGGGTTCTCTCCCCCTCTCTCTCGGTAGCACCGGAGTGCCGCTAGGGCAACCATCATGACGGCGATGTACACCAACAACTTCGCCGCCGTCACCACCAACTCCCTCCTCCTCTATGCAGTTGTCTAAAACCTATTCTCCCTATTGCAATCTCTATTTAAACATGGTGCTTAATTCTATATACTATTATTCAATGATGTGTGGCTATCCTATGATGTTTGAGTATATCTCTTTTATCCTACGGGTTAATTGTGGTATGATGTTATTGATATTAGTTTTATGTTGATATGGTGCTGTCGTAAGGTGCCTTCCATGAGGCGCACACATGAAGGAATCCCGCTTGAGGGTTTGCAATATGTTCACGATTCGCTTATAGTGGCTTGTTGAGTGACTGAAACACAAACCTGAATAAGGGGATTGTTTGCATATGGGAATAAAGGGGACTTGATGTTTAATGCTATGGTTGGGTTTTACCATAATGATCTTTCGTAGTTGCGGATGCTTGCTAGAGGTCCAATCATAAGTGCACATGATCCAAGTAGATAAAGTGTGTTAGAGTATGCCTCTTCCTCATTGCATATTATAAGTATCTATCATGTTAAATTCAATTGCCTATGGACAATGTTGCGTTACAGCAAAAGCTTTCTACTAAGCAACTGACTTATTAATCTTTATTTAAAACATCACCTAACTTTTATTTCCGCATTCTTTATTATCTTGCAAGACTATCTATTACACCTACTAATTACTTCTAGCTTGTTTCCTACAAAGTAGTTTCATACTTGTTCTAGTTAAAGTAAGCGTTAGCATGCGTAGAGTTGTATCGATGGTCGATAGAACTTAAAAGAATATTAGTTCTACCTTTATCTCCTCATTGTGTTCGACACTCGTACTTATCGAGAAGGGTACAAACAACCGCCTACACTTGTGGGTTATCAATAGTCTCCTATGTGAGTTGGAACCCATAATGGAAGTCCGACCGAGGTTTCCAAAATGGCATAAAACTTTGTGGGCAGGACCCCAAGCCGGTCCTGATTGGGCTGTTCATGTACTTCACAGGTCGTGGCAGCACGTGTAAACATTTCGAACTACTTCGACTCCTGGAATGTGAATAGGGTAGGTTAATAGGCCGAGAGGGGTCGAGTTATTGAACCCAATGCGCGGTAGTAGCTAGTATTGGAACACAAACATGAAACTCAGTTCCTATGTGAGGTTTCAATAAGACAACCCACCGTATACTTCTACATGGCCTTTCATCATTACATTTACCAAAATAAGTTCAACACTTTAACTCTCATCATTAGAGCACATCCATTTCACTCCGTCTAATCACCCAAGTGAATCAGACCTGAAACAACTCTAAGCATATCAAGCAAAACATGTTAATGGCACAACATGGCTCAAGCATCAGCTTGCTTGGTTCAACTATTTACTTTTACAATGACAGGTCATGTAGAGGAATGGGTTCATCTACACGAGCAGCAGTAACAGTTGAATCGCGTTGTCCTAATGCATAGAAATGAGAGCAAGTGCGAGAGAGTGGGATTGTATCGAAATGCTCAATGGGCATTGCTTGCCTAAAAGAACGTAATAACACGACAGTTCTTTGATGTCGTCGATAACTACATCTCGCAAGTCTATCCAAAAGATCAAAAAAGGAAAAAAATTAAGGACGACAAATACTTGACAATGATGCATGATAATGTCATGGTAATATAATGTCTTTGAGCTAATGCATCTATCAACAGGTTTAGATGAAACTTATTTGAACCCAAGGTTTAAATTCAAACTCCATATGTAAAGTTACATATTGCATTTGAACAAAATGTCCAATTTTCCTATTTAGCTTGCTCTAACATGCATGCAAATAGCACATATGGATTGTTTGGATTTTTTCTGATCATTTTAAATATATAAATTATTTCAATCTGAGTTACAGATTATTGTCTATAATTTTTTGAACTTTATACTATTCTCTAGATTTTTCCTTGTTTTATTAAATCCAGAATTCAATAACTACATCAGTCTGACATCATCATGACTTCAGCAGGTCAACACTGCTCGATCCAGGTCAAACCTAGCCGTGGGACCTATCTGTCATACACTTAGAGGCTAATTCATTTGAATTAACCCTAAGCTAAAATTAACTAGAGGTTAATTAACATGTGGGTCCCCGTGTCAGTGCTTGGGGCTAGTGGTTAGTGGCTAAGCAGGACAGCCACCTCAATGTCGCTGGCGTTTAAACGTCGGTGACAAACCTACGCGGTAGAGCGCCAGAGTAGCTCAGGTTTGGGCTACGGGGCATCATTTCATGCTTGGTCTGCAGCTATGGGTAGCTGACACTCGCGCGCTTCCATAGGAGGTCACGGGGATCCCGTGGGCTGCTGGAGCTGATGACAACGAGCAATTCAGCGGTAGCCGGTGTACGGGCTAGCTCTGTGCGTGTCTGTAGCTTGAAGTCGAGCAAGATGAGCAACGCATGAGAACTAGGGGGCTCCATGAGAATGTTAGATGGTTCAGGGCTGCCTGGGGAGCTCGACAACGAGGTATGTGGCAATAATTTTCGAGTGGCGATGCTCAGTCCCGTGGGGCCAGCAGCTAGAGGAAGAACATGAGTGGGCGAGGGTGAGGGAAGGACCAAGTGGCTCATGGCAGTTCCAAAAGAGGTGATGAATAGGATGGGGAGGATCTGGTTCTTCGGCAAGCTTCGAATTCATGGTGGTGGCCGAAGGTTGAAGAAGGTCCGATTCGATCGAGGGGTGGCACTTCAGCTTGCCTCCGTCGACGTAGAGGATCGGCTTGAGGAGGTGGAGGCGTAGGACTGCATGACGAGGTTGGAGGTGGCCGACGCCGCGGGGTAGATAATGGCGGCGACGGTGACACTCGGGTATGAGTGAGAGAGGGAGTAGAGAACGAGCTTGAGGAGGCTCACACGGCTCTCCTGGCAGGGAGAGAGGCTCGGGGAGGGGAGGAGGCAAGTAGGTGGAGCTGGCCTCCTCAGGCGCGCGTGTGCGAGCACGCAGCTGCTCCTACGAGTAGAGTGTAGTAGAAGGCACCTACTGGGCTTGGCCTTTGTAGAGTAACAAGCTACAGGTAAGCCTTCTGTCTTTTATTTTTATTTGTTTAGTTTTCCTATTTTGGTTCGAGAAGAATATCAAACCATTTTTAAAACTCCTCAAAATTATATGTGGGTTTAATGGACTTTTCCAAGGCCACATAATACATCTCAGAATTGTTCGACATATATTTTACATATAACGAATTTAAATCCACTGCGAATAATTATTAGATTAACTTGAATGTCCAAAAGAAATAGTTTTGTTATTCCCAAAATATTATTTTAAATTTTACCTCTTGCCAATATTTTCTTAGAATACCAAGAACATTTTCTTGGACTTATTTGATGCATTTTTTATCTTGCTTATTTTGGCAAAAAAAGATTTTTGAGGCTTGGTAATTCGTCAATTCAAATTCAATTGAAAAATAAATGCATGCATCAATGCACTAACAAGCAAGTTAAAACTAGGGATGAAGGGTGCCAGGAGGCCTGTAATGCTTTACTTTGACGTGACGACAAGCGTCACGGTTAGCAATGAATTGAGTGGTTTCTCTCTTCATTCCGGTCCACAAGAATCTCTGGCATAGGTCCTGATATATCTTAGTACTTCCAGGGTGAATCATGAGGGGAGATTCTTGAGATTATTTTGGCATCATCTCTTGTAGATGTTGCTTCTTGGGAACCACCAAATGGTTTTGAAACAATACAACACCTTGCTCATCTACCAAGAAATGACCAACAACTCCTTAAGCAATGGAGAAGTGGAGAAGTGGATAAGATTAATCTTTCGAAATTCCTTGTGGAGAAGTGCTTGACTTCGTAGCAACATGATGTTGTTGCAATAGGATTTACGACTTAGTGCATCAGCCATGACATTAGCTTTGTTGGGGTGTAAGTTATTCCTAAGTTGTAGTTTGTAATCAACTCGACCGAACGTCATTGCCTAAGATTAAAATATGGTCAGGTGAATATATACTTGAGACTCTAGTGATCATTGTATATTTCGCAAGATTACTCAGAAGGAAATGTCGCCAAGTGTTAAGTGCATGAACAACATCGACAAGTTCCAAATCGTGTGTAGGATAATTGATATAGGTGAAGTTGTCCCTGTCTTTCGATGAGATGGTGGCTATCATTTTTGGTGGAGTAGACTTTGACGATCCGACTACGAACGTGTGATGATGCGGCGCCTTACCAATCACTAAACCAACTCCGAGAGGTTATTGACCACGCCGGAGCACGATCAACTTGACCACAAGGGTTTGTTTCCTGCACGCAAACGAAGAACAAGCAAGAAACTAAGATTGCAATCTGGATATTGTGAATATAATAGGAAAGCTTTATTGATGAAGTGGGGTTCTGTGATGCCTTTGTCTGGTCGTGGAACACAAACGAAGTACGCGAAGTTGCAGATATGGTGAACTTGTAATCTAAACAAAACCCTACCCTAAAACGACACCCTAAGGGTTGTATATATGGGGGAATAGAGGGGAATTTCGTGGCCCCTTGGAGGAGGGGTCCAAAACCGACCTTAACTCAGTTTGCCCATACATACGGACTCTAAAAACAGCCTATAATATGGTATTTCGAAATTACATGGGCCTGGCCAAACAATAAGGTGGCGCAGCACCTATATTAGCCTAGGGGTGAATTTTATAAAGTAGCATCATGCATATTTCGTCCAAGGCTTCTTGCTCCCATTATGGTAGCTTCAAAGTGCGACAATCATCACTGGAAGCTCCATTGTTCTTTCCCGCGCGCGTACCTTCTTCTTCATGCTTGATCCCGCTACCATGGTCCTCCTTCTTGTCCAGGCCAGGTCCTTCATTCATAAGTAAAACAAAAGTATCTAATTTAGGCAGCATCATATGTTCATGAACATTAGAAGGATTTGCAAGAAACGAAAGTACCTGGTAATTAAATTGACGTGTGCGAGCTCTAGTAATTAGTCATGTATGTATATCAGTCGAAGTTGTGGTTGTAGCATTAGCAGGGATGTCCTCATCATCCTCCCCTTCTTGAACTGAAGTCGTCCTCAACGGAAGCTCATCTTCCTCACCCGAATAAGGCTTGAAATCTGCAATGTTAAAAGTGGGGCTAACCCCAAACTCTATAGGCAACTCAAGTTTATATGCATTGTCATTTATTTTCTCTAACACCTTAAAAGGACCATCAGCACGTGGCATTAGCTTTGACTTGCGCAAAGCAGGAAATCTATCCTTACGCAAATGTAACCAAACAGGATCTCCAGGTGCAAAGACAACATGTTTTGTACCCTTATCTCCAGCAATTTTGTATTTAGCATTCATACGCTCAATGTTTTCCTTCGTTAACTCATGCATCTTTAATATCAATTCAGCACGTTCTTTAGCATCAAAATTAACCTTCTCCGAAGATGGAAGAGGCAACAAATCAATAGGTGCACGAGGTAAGAACCCATACACAACTTCAATTATTTCAGAATGTAGCGAACGATTATAAGCAAATTCAATATGAGGCAAGCATTCTTCCCACATTTTTAGGTTATTCTTCAAAACAACCCTTAGCATAGTAGACAATGATCTATTGACTACTTCAGTTTGGCCATCAGTTTGGGGGAGACATGTAGTACTAAAAAGCAGTTTAGTCCCCAAGTTAGCCCATAACATTCTCCAAAAGTGGCTAAGAAATTTAGCATCACGATCTGAAATAATTGTATTTGGCACACCATGCAACCGAATAATTTCACGAAAGAACAAATCAGCAACATGAGCAGCATCATCACTTTTATGACATGGTATAAAGTGTGCCATTTTGGAAAATCTATCCACGACAACAAATATGCTATCCCTCCCCTTCTTAGTTCGAGGTAACCCTAAAACAAAGTCCATAGATATATCCTCCCAAGGAACACTAGGTACAAGCAAAGGCATATATAAACCATGAGGGTTGAGTCGTGACTTAGCTTTTTGACATGTAGTGCAGCGAGCAACAAAACGCTCAACATCCCTTCTCATCTTTGGCCAAAAGAAATGTGTAGAAAGTACGTCCTCCATCTTCTTCATGCCAAAGTGTCCCATTAATCCTCCTCCGTGTGCCTCCTGTAACAACAAAAGACGAACAGAGCTAGCTGGAATGCATAGCTTGTTAGCACGGAACACAAATCCATCATTAATAACGAACTTGTTCCATGTTCTCCCTTCTTTACAATGCTGCAACACATCTCGAAATTCAGCATCATGCACATATTGATCTTTGATGGTCTCCAAACCAAATATTTTAAAGTCAAGTTGTGAAAGCATAGTATAACGACAAGACAAAGCATCAGCAATAACATTTTCTTTACCCTTCTTGTGTTTAATGACATAAGGGAAAGTCTCAATGAATTCAACCCATTTAACATGTCTACGGTTCAGTTTTGCTTGACTTTTAATATGTTTCAAAGATTCATGATCAGAATGTATAACAAATTCTTTGGGCCATAAATAATATTGCCATGTTTCCAAAGTCCGAACAAGAGCATATAATTCCTTATCATAAGTAGAATAATTCACACTAGGCCCACTCAATTTTTCAGAAAAGTACGCAGCAGGTTTACCATCTTGTAATAACACACCTGCTAACCCAATTCCACTAGCATCACATTCAAGCTCGAAAGTCTTATTAAAATTAGGAAGTTGGAGTAAAGGAGCATGTGTTAACTTGTCTTTCAAGATCGTGAAGGCTTCTTCCTGTGCGGTACCCCAAGAAAAAGGCATGTCCTTCTTTGTAAGCTCATTGAGAGGCGCAGTAATGGGGCTGAAATCTCTCACAAAACGCCTATAGAAACAAGCGAGTCAAGGAAAACTCCTCACTTGTGTGACCGTTTTGGGCTGTGGCCAACTCTCAATAGCTTCAATCTTGGCTTTATCAACTTCAATTCCCTGTGGAGTAACAACATAGCCCAGAAAAGATACTCGATCGGTGCAAAAGGTGCACTTCCCAAGGTTACCAAACAAACGTGCATCACTTACAGCAATAAAAACAGCACGTACATGTTCCAAATGTTCCTCCAAAGATCTACTAAAAATCAATATATCATCAAAATAGACTACCACAAATCGTCCAATGAAAGCACGTAAAACCTCGTTCATTAAACTCGTGAAAGTGCTAGGTGCATTAGTTAACCCAAAAGGCATGACTAACCACTCATATAATCCAAACTTAGTTTTAAATGCAGTTTTTCATTCATCTCCCAATTTCATACGAATTTGATGGTATCCACTACGCAAATCAACTTTGGAGAAAATTGTAGAACCACTTAATTCATCAAGCATATCATCTAGTCTAGGAATAGGATGACGATAACGAATAGTAATATCATTAATGCCTCTACAATCCACACACATGCGCGATGTACCATCCTTTGTAGGCACTAGAATAATAGGAACAACACAAGGACTAAGGGATTCACGTATATAACCTTTGTCAAGCAGCTCCTGTAGTTGCCGCATAATCTCCTTTGTCTCCTCTAGATTGGTACGGTATGGCGCACGGTTGGGTAGGGATGCACCGGGAATTAAGTAAATCTGATGCTCAATCCCGCGAATAGGTGGTAATCCCGGTGGCACGTCTTGTGGGAAGATGTCAGTGAACTCCTGCAAAATGTTAATGACAGCAGGAGGCAAAGAGGGAGGCATGTCCTCGAATGAAAATAATACCTCTTTGCATACAAAAGCATAGCAAACAGATGTAGCAACATCCAAATCATTAATATCAGATTTAGTAGCAAGTAAACATCCACTCTTGAATTTTATTTCGGATGCAACATTAGATGATGGTTTATTATGCGTATGGTGTTGCTCAAATTCCTATGCTACAATCTGATTTTTACTCTTATTTTTCTCCTGTTTTGCTTTACTAGCATTAGCAATGTCATCTTTCATAATATGTTCCGGAGACATAGGAAGCAAAGTGATATTTTGATCCTTATGAACAAGAGTATACTGATTTGTCCTACCATGGTGTACGAAATTTTTATCAAACTGCCACGGCCTACCAAGTAGAACAGAACATGCTTGCATGGGTACCACATCACAATCCACATAATCAGAATATGTAGCAATGCTAAAATGCACATGAACAATCCGTGTTACCTTAACCTTGCCACTAGTGTTGAACCATTGGATGTAATAAGGATGAGGATGTGGTCTGGTGGTTAGAGACAGCTTCTCCACCATCTCCATGCGAGCCAAGTTATTGCAACTCCCTCCATCGATGATGACGTGAACATAACGCTCCTTCACAACTCCCTTTGTGTGGAACAAGTTGTGCCTTTGATTTTTCTCAGCATGTGTAACCTGCACACTGAGAACACGTTGAGAAACTAAACTTTCATACCTGTCAACGTAATCAACAGCCATGTAGTGTGTCTCTAGTTCTGCATCCTCGCCACCCTGTTCTTCACTTGCAATGAGAGCCAAAGTCTCCTCGTCATAATCACTAGCGGATGCATATCCACCATCCTCAATAACAATCATTACACGCTTGGAAGGGCATTGTCTCGCAAAGTGACCTCCACCCTTGCAACGACGGCATATAACCTCATGTGTTTGCCCTGTTCTTCACTTGCAATGAAGAAGAGCTCTATGCAGGCCCAGAAGGTGTGCTCTTCGCAGAGGGTGGAGTAGGAGCCTGTTTCCTGGTATCGCCATTGGAGATGGAAGTGGAAGTAGGTGGTGTTGCAGCAGGACGTGCGGTAGTAGAGGAGGTACATGGCGTCCATGATGAAGTGCGACCTACAGAAAAAGTAGTTCTCGCCATTGCCTGTCGATCCTGCACTTCAAATTCAGCTTTGCAAGCAAGATGAAATAAACGAGTGATAATGTTATAGTCCTTATACTCTAGAATAGTCTAAATCTCTCTATATAATCCACCCATAAAACGTGCAAGCATAGCTTCATTATCCTCAACAATACCACATCTAATCATGCCAGTTTGTAATTCCTGATAATATTCTTCTACAGAATTTTTTCCTTGTCTTAAACGCTGCAAATTTTGAAGCAATTCACGTTGATAGTAAGGTGGCACCCAACGATTACGCATAGCAGTTTTCAAAGCAGCCCAAGTAGTTGGAATATTAGCATGGTGTATTCTACAATGTTCTGACCACCAAACACAAGCAAAACTAGTGAAAGAACAAACAGCAGCAGCAACACGTTTACCCTCAGGAAATTGTAAGCATGTAAAACGTTGTTCTATTTCTAACTCCCATGTAAGATATATATCAGGAACATATCTACCCTCAAACGTCGGAATATTCAATTTAAGTTTAGGGAGATGGTCATGATCTCGTACCTGAGGGGGTGGTGCAGCCCTACCTTTACGGTTGTAGCCATGTGGTCGACCTGGTGCGTACCTTGGTGGTTGCCCGTGAGGCTGATCTGGAGCAACCTCTCCCTCATCATCGTAATCACCCTCATAATCTTCAACCTGCTCAACGACAGTAGCAGCAGGAGACACAGAAGTAGTAGCAGTATCAACAGTACCAGTATGTTGGCCTTGGCCAAGAGGCACGCGTCATGCTCGCCGTTCGAAAGGGATAGGAGCTGTAGCTGGTGGTGGTAGACGAGCAAACACCTCATTGAAATTGGCATCCATCTTGATGTTGAATGTCTTCTCCAAACCATCGAGCTTCTCCATGGCCTCTCCAAAGTTGGTCACGAAGTCTTGTACCTGGTCAGCCATCATTTGCTAAAATTTATCATAGAGCGCTTTCTTGGTCATGCTCTCCCAGTCGCTCCCGTCGTCGTGTGATCCTGACATGGTTAGCAGAAATACGAAACACACAAGAATATGAAACCTACAGACTACTAGGACGTGGTGGTGGTGGTGGTGGTGTGTCACAAATCCTTTAAGCGAATCTCAAATTCTTACCAGTTCTTACCCAGCAGCAGGTGGTGATCGGAAACCATTGTAGTCAAAACTCTCAAAGCTTGGATAGAGCGATTGCTAGGTCGTGTCAAACACACGACGTAGATGTATGTGGAGCTGGGATGGCTTATAATATGGTAGCAAAAAGGTTAGCAATAATCAATTCAGAGATGCAAGGTTGAATAAACGCTCAACGACGGTACTGTGTTGGTCCTAGGCTAGACTGTACTAGAGACGCGAGCCTAAAACACCAACAAAATCACGATGCTACACGTAATCAAGGGAAAAGCACACTTTGGATTATTTTTTTCGTTTTTTTCGACGCATCTTTTTTTTGCGCTCTTTTTTTTCTTCAAAAATCACTACAATGGTGAGTGTCTCAAAACTCTTGCCACGTCGTATAAGCAAGATGGACATGAAATTTGTTGGACTAATTTTTTTGGAGCAATTCGGGGGCTTAGACGGCCAAAAATTTCGACAAAAATCATTATGATGGCAAGTGTCTCAAAACGCTCCGAAGAACCTAAAACCCATATAGGGAAAACATATTTGCAGCAGATTTTTTTTGGGCCAAAACATGCTCTGCAAAGCATGCCAGACTCGTTTTTCGACACCTACGTAGGTAGCAAAACACGATTTCAAAATCAAAAGGATCTCGAAACTAAACCTAAAACGAGCTGGACTCGGATTGGTGGAGGATTTGTGGTGGTATATATGGACACCAATGGATAGTGATCATGGGTGGTGATATATGGCAGCGGTGATGATGGTGGTGGTATATGGAAACTATGAAGACGATGTGGTGGCGGCGTGACAACCCGTGAAAAGAACTCGAAACTCTAAAGGACTAGACACTAAGACCAGCAAATCGACACGACGATGTAACCGCAAATTCAACAAAGCAAAATACTGAAAATACTATGCAAAGGCTCAGATTGGTTCGGATATCATGATCTAACCCTAATTTTTTTGTGGCTTTTTCGTGGACTAAAGGTATGAAGAGCATATGCGATCTAAACTACGAAAACTGGTAAAATCTCACCGGGCAACCTGGAAATCTGATACCACTTGATAGAGGCGAAGTTGTCCCTGTGTTTCGATGAGATTGTGGCTATCGTTTTTGGTGGATTAGACTTTGACGATCTGACTACGAACGTGTGATGACGCCGCGCCTTAGCAATCGCTAAACCAACTCCGAGAGGTTATTGACCACGCCCGAGCACGATCAACCTGACCACGAGGGTCTGTTTCCTACACGGAAACGAAGAACAAGCAAGAAACTAAGTTTGCAATCTGGATATTGCGAATATAACAGGAAAGCTTTATTGATGAAGTGGGGTTCTGTGACGCCTTTGTCTGGTCGTGGAACACAAACGAAGAACGCGAACTTGCAGCTATGGCGAACTTGTAATCTAAACAAAACCCCACCCTAAAACGACGCCCTAAGGGCTGTATATATGGGGGAATGGAGGGGAATTTCGTGGCCCCTTGGAGGAGGGGTCCGAAACCGACCTTAACTCAGTTTGCCCATACATATGGACTCTAAAAACAGCCTATAATATGGTATTTCGAAAATTACATGGGCCTGGCCCAACAATAAGGTGGCGCAGCACCTATATTAGCCTAGGGACGAATTTTATAAAGTAGCATCATGCATATTTTTTCCAAGGCTTCTTGCTCCCATTATGGTAGCTTCAAAGTGCGAAAATCTTCACTGGAAGCTCCATGCTTGATCCCGCTCCCATGGTCATCCTTCTTGTCCATGCTAGGTCCTTCATTCATAAGTAAAACAAAAGTATCTAATTTAGGCAGCATCATATGTTCATGAACATTAGAAGGATTTGCAAGAAACAAAAGTACCTGGTAATTCAATTGACGTGCACGAGCTCTAGTAATTGGTCATGTATGTATAGCAGTCAAAGTTGTGGGTGTAGCATTAGCAGGGATGTCCTCATCAATAATTCTCCTCATGTGGACATAGTTGTTGAGAAGAGTAGGCAACCACATGACGATCTTTGTCGGGACCCTGATCCTAGGCCATACAAGTCTAGCATGTAACACATCATATCACTTTGCAACCTCATGCATGGTAATCCCCACGTCTGCCACCTTACCTTGGCCGGCACTATTTGCGTCTTTTGTCTCACGTATATGAATATGTCGCAAGCAATCATATGACTAGTTATAGACCCAAGTGGCACAACCATACAAGGATAGGCACACATAACATATCAGTGCAGGTGCAGGTCATCAACGTGTGTAGATGAGTCATAGCAAGCTACATGGATTCCATTGCACCACATGACATTTCCTCGTAGGGACAGACACATCGGCAAAGAAGGATACATGTCGGTCGATCAATGTGTCTGGAATAGTAGCAAGCTACCTAGGATCAACGGAAGCACACATAGGCATTTCCCTGTAAAGAAGGCTACCATAGGCATACGACTAGGTGTTAAATCCCACACATACCAATGCATTTCAAACATACACACAATATGCACGATATGCATAGATACAACATGGTATCACAAAATAACCCTATGACTCAAGTCTTTATTATAGACTCATATGAGCCAACATAGTGTGATATTACAAAGATGTGTCACATGACCCAACATTCAAGTCATACAAGTGACAAGTGGAAGCAGACCATGTTTGGGTACAGACATCTACTAAACATGGCTGGTGGAGCCTGAAAAGCTACAACAACCCTACGAAAGGAGCCACACCTTTCTATGGGATTCCCAAGCTAATCCAGCAAACAATGAACTTCACGTCGTATGAATCACTAATGAGACTGACGTCTCCTCTGCAAAATATAAATTAAGCAAATGTGAGTACAAAGGTACTCAACAAGACTTACATCAGAACTATCTACATATGCATCATTGTCAACAAAGGGGGTTGTGGACATTATTTCAACAAGCCAACTTTGACTCTTATATATCCTGTATGAGTAGTACAAGTACTTCCTTTGAGGTGGGATAGCGCACACGAGTCCACATATTCATCATAAAAATACACAACTATGGATCCACTTTCGTGTTCCTATGGGAAGGTCATCCTAATAGAGGCAAAGTTGTCCCTGTCTTTCGATGAGATGGTGGCTACCATTTTTGCTGGAGTAGACTTTGACAATCTGACCACGAACGTGTGAGGACGTAATGCCTTAGCAATCGCTAAACCAACTCCGAGAGGTTATTGACCATGCCGGAGCACGATCAACCTGACCACGAGGGTCTATTTCCTGCACGCAAACGGAGAACAAGCAAGAAACTGTGATTGCAACTGGATATTGCGGATATAAAAGGAAAACTTTATTGATGAAAGTGGGGTTCTGTGGTGCCTTTGTCTGGTCGTGGAACACAAATGAAGAACTTCAAGTTGCAGCTATGGTCAACTGGTAATCTAAAACAACCCAAATCTAAAACGACGCCCTAAGGGCTATATATATGGGGGAATAGATGGGAAGTTCGTGGCCCCTTGGACGAGGTGTCAGAAACCGACCCTAACTCACTTTCCCCATACATACAGACTTTTAAGAAGGTGGCGTATCACCTATAATAGCCTATAATATGGTATTTCGAAATTACATGGGCCTGGCCCAAAAAAAGGTGGCACGTCACCTATAATAGCCTATGGATTTATTTTATAAAGTGGCATCATGCATATTTCATCCAAGGCTTCTTGCTCTCATTACAGTGGCTTCAAAGTGTGAAAATCATCACTAGAAGCTCAATTGTTCTTTCTCGCGCACAGACCTTCTCCTCCTTGCTTGATCTCGCTCCAATGGCCATCCTTCTTGTCCATGCTAGGTCCTTCATTCATAAGTAATACAAAAGTATCTAATTTAAGCAGCATCATATGTTCATGCACATTAGAAGGATTTCCAAGAAACGAAAGTACCTGGTAATTCAATTGACGTTCGCGAGCTCTAGTAATTGGTCCAGTATGTATAGCAGCAAGGGTTTTGGGTGTAACATTAGTAGGGATGTCCTCATCATCCTCCCCTTCTTGAACTGAAGTCGTCCTCGACGGAAGCTCATTTTCCTCACCCAAATAAGGCTTCAAATCTGCAATGTTAAAAGTGGGACTAATCCCAAACTCTGTAGGCAGCTCAAGTTTATATGCATTATCATTTATTTTCTCTAACACCTTAAACAGACCATCAACACATGGCATTAGTTTTGACTTGCGCAATTTAGGAAATTTGTCCTTATGCAAATGTAACCAAACAAGATCTCCAGGTGCAAAGACAACATGTTTTCTACGCTTATCTCCAGCAAGTTTGTATTTGGCATTCATATGCTTAGTGTTTTCCTTAGTTAACTTATGCATATTTAATATCAATTCAGCACGTTCTTTAGCATCAAAATTAACCTTCTCCAAAGATGGAAGAGGCAACAAATCAATAGGTGCACGAGGTAAGAAACCATACACAACTTCAAAAGGGCACATCTTAGTAGTAGAATGCAGCGAACGGTTATAAGAAAATTCAATATGAGGCAAGCATTCTTCCCACATTTTTAGGTTATTCTTCGAAACAGCCCTACGCATAGTAGACAATGATCTATTGACTACTTCAGTTTGTCCATCTATTTGGGGATGACATGTAGTACTAAAAAGCAGTTTAGTCCCCAACTTAGTCCACAAACAATTCCAAAAGAGGCTAAGAAATTTAGCATCAAAATCTGAAACAATTGTATTTGGCACAATGAAATCCCTTTGTAATAGATGAGTTTTCGTCCGAAACCCTCATGCTTCGAAAGAGATTGTCCAATTTTGTACACGAAGTGCATCCAATTTTTGCCGTAACCCTCTCAACTCTTTAGAAGTTGCTATGTGGGTGAAATTATGATGTCATGCCAAGTTACAACCATTTCAGAGTTCATTTGTACTGATTTTCAAATTTAGGGTCATTTAGCTCAAAATAAATCATTAAATGCATGAGAAATATCAAATGAAGTCAGAAAGGGTTGAAAATTGATGATGTGCCTTTGAATGCTGCATATTGAACACACAAAAAGTATGGAGGTAAAATAAGTTATTCAAAATGAAATCCCTTTGTAATAGATGAGTTTTCGTCCGAAACCCTCATGCTTCGAAAAAGATTGTCCAATTTGTAGACGAAGTGCATCCAGTTTTTGCCGTAACCCCTGTCAACTCTTTAGGAGTTGCTATGTGGGTGAAATTATGATGTCATTAGAAGTTACAACCTTTTCAGAGTTCATTTGTACTGCCTTTCAAATTTAGGGTCATTTAGCTCAAAATAAATCATTAAATGCATGATAAATATCAAATGAAGTCAGAAAGGGTTGAAAAATGATGATGTGCCTTTGAATGGTGCATATTGAACACACAAAAAGTATGGAGTTAAAATAAGTTATTAAAAATGAAATCCCTTTGTAATAGATGAGTTTTCGTCCCAGTGCGAGCCACGCACTGGGAGAGCTCATGTGCGCGCTGCCAGGCTGCCGGAATCCTTTGTCGCCGTCGCCTGCTGCCCCGTCGCCACCGCCCACCGCCCCGCGCCGCCCCGACGCCGCGCGCCGCCCCGACGCCCGCTGCCCCGACGCCGCCCGCCACCCCGACGGCCGCCCCCGCCCTCGCCGCCGGCCACCGTGAGTCTGTCCTCTTTTTTTAAGGTTTAATTTAGATTTTTTTAATTTATATTTTGTTTAATTTAGATTTTTTTAAATTAGGTTTAATTTATATTTTGTTTAATTAGGTTTAGGTTTAGGTCTAGTTTTAGGTTTAGTTTAGGTTTACTTTAGTTTTAAATTTAGTTTAGGTTTAGTTTAGGCCCCCCGCTAGATTTTGTTTAGGTTTATTTAGATTGTCGGTGTATGTTAGATTACGGAAAAAAATTGGGTTTTATGAAAAATTAGTGATTAAACAATAAGAAAACGTTCTCATAGGAATTTGTCGACGATGCCTGGCCCGCATCCTCGTCGTCGAGTAGTTCGCGAGAGACTGCTTGATAGGCGCCATGTCCGAGACTGGGCTCCGCCGGGCTGGCACTAGCAGGTGCTACTTTCCCGGGCTCGGAGGTTGGTGAGGAATGCAGGTATCGTCGTCGACCCGGACCTTCTATGGTGGCAATCACACGGGCCACTTTTGGTGCGGAGGGAGCGGGCACCCGCGGAGGTGGTATGTCGCCGTGTCAGGGACGAGGACGACCACGTCCGTCTCTATATGGCGGCGTTGGATGCCCGGTTTGACAATACCTGGCAGATCCTTTAGGGATCTCACTTGAGTTATGATCCCGTGATGGTTCCTTATCTTTGGGTGTCCACCGCCGGTGACTCAGAGACCGCTAGTGAACCGACTTCACCGTCCTCCATTTTGGATTCTAGGATATTCGATATGTATTAGTGATCTTATATGATAATATTCGAGATGTATTATTTAATATTTGATGATGCATTAACTGGATTATTCGGGATGATATATTAGTGATATTATATTCGAGGTCATTATAAATATTAATGTATTAGTGATATTTTATCGGTATAATGCGTGTGTGACTTTCGGTCTGTCGTTGCTCCTTGTGTGACTTTCATGTGTGTTCTTGATGGAGGAATCCCGACTGTTGTCATGGGGGGGTGCCTCCTCTTTTTTCTCTTCTTTGCGATATACTCGTCGATATATTGCACAAGGAGAGAAGAGGGGAGGCGTCCATCACCGGAGGTCGAACTATTACTGTGAGAGAGTGTCCACTAACATATATACACCACCGTATCAATGTGAGAGAGTGCCCACCAACACACCATGAGATATGGGAGTTACTTAAGGAAAGCCTCAATGGACCGAAAGTCACACACACATTAGGATCCAAAGCGTGCCGTAATTTTTGAACTGACTTATTCGAGATGATGTATTAGTGATATTATATTCGAGTTCATTATAAATGTATTTGTGATTTGCATGTCATTCCTGTAAAACATAGGGAGTTTTTTCTACGTCATTGCTCGATATATGAAATGGGTTAACTTTAGGTCTGTTTCGGCTCCTTGTGTGTCTTTCAGTGAGCGAGTGTCCACCACATATATATATATATATATATATATATGAGAGAGGAAGAATCCCGACTAGTGTCGTGGGGTCACTTCTCCTTCGTCCAGTGTGCTAGACATTTTGGTGTAATGCACTCTGGGACGAATGGAGGAGCCACCATCACCGACGGTCGCAATATCAGAGGGGGTGCCCACCATATATGTGAGACAAGAGTTTAGGAAGGAAAGACTCAACAGACCTAAAGTCAACCCGTTGCATATTGAGTAATAGTGATCTGTGTGTTGATCAGTTTTCTCGTAGTTTCCTTCGATCGATTTTAAATGTTTCAACTATGAACATAGGAAATGTCTGACGATGAAAGTGAATTCGTTATGTGCGAATACTGCGAAGACGAGCGCGGCCTGTGTGACAAGAATTTCCTAGTTGATGGTAGGCTCTTCAACATCATGCTGGATGAGACCTTCGAAGTGGATACAGTAAGTCACAATGACAAGTCTTTTTTTGTGATTAATCATGACTTCTGCCTCTTTTGCTTCAACTTATAATTAATTTTAATTTTTTACTATTCTACTAGCGTATCCCCTGCCATGCAAGAATTGTTGTCTTGGATAAGATTGGTTTCAATACTAAAAAAGATATGGAGGTAAAGATAGTTCACTTGAGGACCGAGCATGGTTTTACTTTTGCGGTGAAATTGTACCATGCAGACACCTATTGCTAATTTGAATGCAAAAGTTGTCAAGCACTATGCAAGGCTTATGCATTTGAGCCTAATATGCTTATCACCTTTGATATTCGTCCGGAAGATGAAATTGAAGGTAATATCGACATTTGGGTCGATGTGAAGACGCCTCCAGTTCTACCATTATGTGAGTTTCTCAACCATATTTATTAAGTAATTTATATTGTTTATTTAAAAATAGTTGACAACTTATTTGCATTGACATCTTATTTTCATTCTTCAAAAAATGTACGGAAGATGGTATACAGAACCTACTAGTACAGTGATGAAGCAGAATTAACTTATAAGGAGAAAGATCATCTTACCGCATTTCTTAGTCATCTTGAGAATTACAATAGCTATTATCAAACTCCTGCACATTATGCTCAATACGTGCCACTAGTGCACGTCGTGAACTATGGTAACATCCATGGAGATTGCATGGTAAGATTTTAATTCTACTATTATGACAGTCGTGCATCTTTTGCATAAATTCTTCTAAAACTAAACTACATTGCTAACTACAAAGTTATTACTATGTTTTTCAACAGAAAATCCCGGAGGATTGTGTGCCTCATCTGATGTTTTCGAGATGTCACGTTGTTGTTACGAGCTTAGGGCCACCATGGCCAGGTCAGCCTACGCATCACTCTTGTCCATACCGGATATCTAAAAACGATGGAGTCATGACAATCAAAGATTGGAAAAAATGTATGCTCAATCGTAGAGAGCTACTTGGAAGCAACATTGTGCGTATGCCAAGAATGGGAGATAGGATGATCTCCGTTCTGCATAATGGAGAGTCAGGGCCTATCTTCTTTTATGACATTGTACCTAAGAGAGGGTAGAGTAGGTCCTACGAGATAGGAGTACGTAGGTCCTCGGTACAATGTGTTATTATGTGCTACAATGTGTTAGAGTTGATGATGAGGAGGAGGAGGAGGAATTGTGATTATGACTAGTGACCAACTTGCTATATGATGTCTCATTGACGAAAATGATGATTAAATTGTGTTATATGTTCTATCTATAAGTATAGTACATAGCGTCGTGACCAAGCACGGAGATAAGAGAGATCACTTCTCTCTATTATCTAATTAACAAAGGTACTAAAGGTCCTCCACGTATAAATAGTGGAGGCCTCGTCCCGATGCGAGCCACGCACCGGGAGAAGCTCATTTGCGTGCTGCCAGGCTGCCAGAATCCGTCGTCGTCGCTGCCCGCCGCCCCGACGCCACGTGCCTACCCGAGCCTGCCGCCCCGACCCCGTCGCCCCGCCGCCCGCCACCCTGCCGCCGCCCGCGTCAACTTGTGTAATGTTTACAGTATGTAGCACTGTAAAATAAATTTGAAATGAATGGAAAACATAATAAATAGAGAGGAAAACTAAAACCTAATTAAAAGCAAACAAAGAACACTTAGTACCGGTTGGTATCACCAACCGGTACTAAAGGTCCTCCACCACCAGCCCACGCAGGCAGCCATGTGGTGGGCCTTTAGTACCTGTCTGTGGGACAACCGGTACTAAAGGTCTGGACCTTTAGTCCTGACGCTTTAGTACCAGTTGGGGAACCGGTACTAAAGGACCATCCTGACCAGGACTATAGTTTGACATTCTACTAGTGCTCCCCTTCTTTGTTTGAGGTAAACATAAAACAAAGTTCATGGATATATCCTCGCAAGGAACACTAGGTACAAGCAAAGGTATATATAAACCATGAGGACTGAGTCATGACTTAGCTTTTTGACATGTAGTGCAGCAGGCAACAAAATGCTCAACATCCCGTCTCATCTTTGGCCAGAATAAATGTGTAGCAAGTATGTCCTCCATCTTCTTCACGCCAAAGTGTCCCATTAATCCTCCTCCATGTGCCTCCTGCAACAACAAAAGACAAATGGACCTAGATTGAATGCATAGCTTGTTAGAACGAAACACAAATCCATCATTAATGATGAACTTGTTCCATGTCCTCCCTTCTTTACATTTCTGCAACACATCTTTAAATTCAGCATCATGCACATATTGATCTTTCCTGGTCTCGAAACTAAATATTTTAAAGTGAAGTTGTGAAAGCATAGTATAAAGATGAGACAATGCATCAGCAATAACATTTTCTTTACCCTTCTTGTGTTTAATGACATATGAGAGAGTCTCGGTAAATTAAACCCACTTAGCATGTGTATGGTTCAGTTTTCCTTGACTTTTAATATGTTTCAAAGATTCATGGTCAGAATGCATAACAAATTCTTTGGGCCCTAAATAATGTTGCCATGTTTCCAAAGTCCAAACAAGAGCATATAATTCCTTATCATAAGTAGAATAATTCAGACTAGGCCCACTCAATTTTCCAGAAAATTACACAACAGGTTTACCATCTTGTAATAACACACGTCCTAATCGAATTCCACTAGCATCACATTCAAGCTCAAAAGTCTTATTAAAATCAGGAACTTGGAGTCAAGGAGCATGTGTTAACTTATCTTTCAATTCTGTGAAGGCTTCTTCCTATGTGGTGCCCCAAGCAAAAGGCAAGTCCTTCTTTGTAAGGTCATTGAGAGGTGCAGCAATGGTGCTGAAAAGTCTCACAAAATGCCTATAGAAACTAGCAAGGCCAACAAAACTCCCCACTTGCGTGATCGTCTTGGGTTGCGGCCAACTCTCAATAGCTTCAGTCTTGGCTTTATCAACTTCAATTCCATATGGAGTAACAACATAGCCAATAAAATATACTCAGTCGGCGCAAAAGATGCACTTTCCAAGGTTACCAAAAAAACGTGCATTACGTAGAGCAATAAAAACAGCACGTAAATGTTCCAAATGTTCCTCCAAAGATCTACTATAAATCAGTATATCATCAAAATATACTACCACAAATCTTCCATTGAAAGCACGTAAAACCTCATTCATTAATCTAATGAAAGTGGTAGGTGCATTAGTTAACCCAAAAGGCATGACTAACCACTCATATAACCCAAACTTAGTTTTAAATGTTGTTTTCAATTCATCTCCCAATTTCATATGAATTTGATGTTATCCACTACGCAAATAGACTTTGGAGAAAATTGTCGAGCCACTCAATTCATCAAGGATACCATCTATCCTAGGAATAGGATGACGATAACGAATAGTAATATTATTAATGCCTCTACAATCAACACACATACGCGATGTACCATCCTTTTTTGGCACTAGAATAATAGGAATAGCACAAGGACTAAGGGAATCGCATATATAACCTTTGTCGACCAGCTCCGGTACTTGACGCATAATCTCCTTCGTCTCCTCTAGATTGGTACGGTATGGTGCACAGTTTGGTAGCGATGCACCAGGAATTAAGTCAATATGATGCTCAATCCCTCGAATAGGTGGTAATCCCGGTGGCACGTCTTGTGGAATGACGTCAGCAAACTCCTGCAAGATGTTAATAACAACAGGAGGCAAAGAGGGAGGCATGTCCCCAAATGAAAATAATACCTCTTTGCATACAAAAGCATAGCAAACAGATGTAGTAACATCCAAAATCGATAATATCATACTTAGTAGCAAGTAAACATCCACTCTTCAATTTTTTTTAAGATGCAAAACTATATGATGGTTTATTAGGCTTAAAGTGTTGCTCAAATTTGTTTCCTACAATCTAATTTTCACTCTTATTGAGCTCCTGTTTTGCTTTATTAGCTCTAAGAATGTCATCTTTCATAATATGTTCAAAAGACATAGGAAGCAAAGTTATATTTTGATCCTTATGAACAAGAGTATACTGATTTGTCCTACCATGGTGTACAAATTTTATCAAATTGCCATGGTCTACCATGTAAAATTGAACATGCTTGTATGGGTACCACATCACATTCAACATAATCAGAATATGTAGCAATGCTAAAATGACACGAATAGTGTGTGTTACCTTAACCTTGCCACTGTTGTTGAACCATTGGATGTAATAAGGATGAGGATGTGGTCTGGTGGTTAGAGACTGCTTCTCTATGAACTCCATGCTAGCCAAGTTGTTGCAACTCCCTCCATCGATGACGACGCCAACAAAATGCTCCTTCACAACTCCCTTTGTGTGGAACAAGTTGTGCCTCTGATTTTTCTCAGCCTGTGTAACATGCACACTAAGAACATGTAGAGCAACTAAACTTTCATACCTGTCCGCATAGTCAGCAGCCATGTAGTCTGTCTCTTGTTCAGTATCCTCGGCACCCTGTTCTTCACTTGTAATAAGAGCCAAAGTCTCCTCATCATAATCACTAGCAGAGGCATATCCACCATCCTCGGTAACAATCATCACATGCCTGGATGTGCATTCTCTCGCAAAGTGACCTCTACCCTTGCAACAATGACATATGAACTCATGTGTTTGCCCTGTAGATGCCATGGATGAAGAAGAGCTCTATGCAGGCCCAAAGGCATGCCCTTGCTGGAGGCTGGTTGTGTTGATTGAGTCCTGGTATCTTGGTTGGAGTTGGTGGCTGAAGTAGGTGGTGCTGCAACAGGACGTTTGGAAGTAGATGAGGTCCGTGGTGTCCATGATGATGTGCGACCTGCAGAAAAATTACTTCTCGCCATGCCATGTCGATCCTACACTTCACGTTCAGCTTTCCAATTAAGATGGAATAAATGAATGATAGTGTTATACTCCTTATAACCTACAATAGTCTAAATCTCTCTATTTAATCCATGCATAAAACATGCAAGCATAGCTTCATTCTCCTCAACAATACCACATCTAATCATGCCAGTTTGTAATTCCTGATAATATTCCTCTACAGAATTTTTTCCTTCTCTTAAACACTGCAAATTTTGATAATATGGTGCAACCCAATGATTACGCATAGTAGTTTTCAAAGCAGCCCAAGTAGTAGGGATATTATAATGATATATCTACAATGTTCAGAGCACCAAACATGAGCAAAACTAGTGAATGCACAAACAGCAGCGGCAACACGTCTATCGTCAGAAAATTGTAAGCATGTAAAACGTTGCTTTGTTTCTAACTCCCAAGTAAGATATATATCAGGAACATATTGACCCTCAAATGTCAGAATATTCAAGTTAAGTTTAGGGAGATGGTCATGATCCCGTACCTGGGTGGGTGGTTGATCCCTACCGTTGCGAATGTAGTTCCATGTGGATGACCTGGTATGTGTGGTGGCGGTTGCCCCTGGGGCTGATGTGGAGCAACCTCTCCCTCATCATCGTAATCACAATCATAATCCTTATCATAATCCTCATTCCGCTCAACGACTGTAGTAGCAACACCAGCCATCAAAGCTGCAATAGTAGCAATGCCACCAGTATTTTTGCCTTGGTCGACAGGCACATGTTGCGCTCATCCCACAAAATTTGGGCATTGTTGGTATTGTTGTTGCCGAAGTACAACAGGTACAGCTGGTGGAGGTAGACGTGCAAGCACCTCATTGAATTTAGCATCAAGCTTGGTGTCGACCATCCTCTCCAAGCCGTCTAGCTTCTCCATAGCCTCACCAAGCCGTTCACCTGTTGACCAATCATTTGTAGAAATTTATCATGGAGCTACTTGTTCGTCATGCTCTCCCAGTTGATCTCATCGTCTTGTGATCCTATCTTGGTTAGCAAAAATAGAGACACGCAAGAATATGAACCTGTAGAATACTAGGAAGTGGTGGTGGTTTTGGTGGTGGTGTGTCACAAATCCGTCAAGCAAATCTCCAATTCTTACCAGTTCTTAGCCAGCAGCAGGTGGTGATCGACAACTGTTGTAGTCAAAACTCTCAAAGCTTGGATAGAGCAATTGCCAGGTGGGGTCAAACACACGACTTCGATGTATGTGGAGCTAGGATGGCTTATAATATGGTAGCAAAAGGGGTCAGCAATAATCAATTCATAGATGCAAAGTTGAAGAAACGCTCAATGATGGTATTGTGCTAGTCCTAGGCTAGACCGTGCTAGAGATGCAAGCCTATGACCTACAAAATCACAATGCTACACGTAATCAAGCGAAGAGCACACTTCGAAAAAAATCTTTTTTTCGCCTCTTTTTTTGCGCTCTTTTTTTCTCTCAGAAAATCACTATAATGGCGAGTGTCTCAAAACTCTTCCGAAGTTTTATAAATAGAATAGGCACGAAAAAATAATTTTTTTCTGGTGCGATTCAGGGAGGTGACTGCCAAAAATTACGACAAAAATCACTATGATGGCAAGTGTCTCAAAATGCTCCGGAAAGCCTAACAATAGGATAGGGAAAAATATTTTCACCCACAAAATTTTTGGCCTAAAAAGTTCTCTGAAAAGCGTGCCATACTTGTTTTTTTCCCGAAACCTAGTCAAGTAAAGAAACGCGAAACCGAAAATAAAAAGATCTCGAAACTAAATCTAATATGTAAAGGACTCGGATTGGTGGTGGATTTGTGGTGGTATATATGGACACTAATGGATGGTGATGGTGGGTGATGATATATGGCAACGGTAATGATGGTGGTGGATGATGGTATATGGCAACGGTAATGATGGTGGTGGATGATGGAATATGGCAGCGGTGAAGATGAAACGGTGGCGGCATGACAACATGTGAAGAGAACTCGAAACTCTAAAGGACTAAACTCTAAGACCAAGAACTTGACATGACGATGCAACCGCAAATTCAACAAAGTAAACACCAAACAGAAAATTGCAAAGCCTCAGATTGGTTTGGATATGATGATCTAACTCTAATTTTTTTGTAGCTTTTTTCGTGGACTATAGGTATGAAGAACAAATGCGACCTAAACTACAAAAAACTGGTAAATCTCATCGAGCAACCTAGAAATATGATACCACTTGATAGAGGCGAAGTTGTCCTCGTCTTTCGCTGAGAAGGTGGCTATCATTTTTGGTGGAGTAGACTTTGATGATCCGACTATGAATGTGTGAGGTCGTCAAACCTTAGATATCGCTAAACCAACTCCGAGAGGTTATTAACCACGCCGGAGCACGATCAACCTAACCATGACGGTCTGTTTCTTGCACACAAAGGAAGAACAAGCAAGAAACTAATATTGCGAATAGAAGAGGAACGCTTTATTGATGAAAGTGGGGTTCTGTGACACCTTTGTCTGGTCGTGGAACACAAACAAAGAACGGGAAGTTGCAGCTATGGCAAACTTGTAATCTAAACAAAACTCAAACCTAAAACGATGCCTTAAGGGCTATATATATGGGGGAATATATGGGAATTTCATGTCCCCTTGGAGGATGGGTCCGAAACGACCCTAACTCAGTTTCCCCATACATACGGACTCTAGAAACAACCTATAATATGGTATTTCGAAATTACATGGGCCTGGCCCAAAACTATGGTGGCATAGCACCTATAATATCCTATGGATGAATTTTATAAAGTGGCATGATACATATTTCTTCCAAGCCTTCCTCCTCTCATTACGGTGGCTTCAAAGTGCGAAAATCATCACTGGAAGCTCCATTGTTCTTTCCCACGCGTGCACCTACTTCTGCATGCTTGATCCCGCTCCAATGGATATCCTTATTGGCCATGCTAGGTCCTTCATTCATAATTAAACCATAAGTATCTAATATAGTCTGCATCATATGTTCATGAAAATTACAAGGATTTCCAAGAAATGAAAGTACCTGGTAATTCAATTGACGTGCGCGAGCTCTAGTAATTGGTCCAGTACGTATAGCAGCAGGCGTTATGGGTGTAACATTAGTAGGGATGTCCTCATCACATCCATAACACTCACGCTTATCTTGCGCATTTTAGAGTATCCATTTCAACCCGTCTATGAACCACATAAGTTTTCCAAGTAGTCCATATCCGAGGACGTGGCTATTCGAACAAATCATTTACCTTGCAGGGGTATGCTTCTTCACACATGCTCCGGCCATTTATCGCCATGTGCATGTAAAAAGTCACCTCGGCAACCTTCAAGGGGAACCCAATGAGGGAGTCGGCCACGACCATCAATAACACAAGACCCTAGTCTAGGTTTATCACCTAATTGAGACTGAACCCGCAAGGAAGTCCGGCCGAAGTTTCCTCGATGTCCCCAAACAATGTGGGCAGGGTTCCACAAGCCCAACATCCGAGTGTCACTTGATACAATGTGATACTGTGCATCTACTTCATCGAAGCCCACCCTGTCGGAAAGCGCTAAGCATGGATGCCAGCACTTTTCCTACAAACACCAAAAACTAGTTGCAACTCCTGGACAAAGATCTAGGCGAATAATAAGCCGAGAGAGCTTGGAGTACCAGGAGCCTAATGTGTGGTAGCATCTTGTCTTGGATAACATACATAGAACTTAGTTCTTAAGGACGTTCCCAATGGGACAACCCGCCAGGTAATCCTACATGGCATCTTGTTGGTCCTCCAAGCGCAGAGTTTTGTAGGACGGTATAAAATTTCCCTCAAGTGGATGACCTAAGGTTTATCAATCCATGGGAGGCGTAGGATGAAGATGGTCTCTCTCAAACAACCCTGCAACCAAATAATAAAAATCTCTTGTGTACCCAACACACCAAATACAATGGTAAATTGTATAGGTGCACTATTTTGGCAAAGAGATGGTGATACAAGTGAAGTAATGATAGTAGATATTGATTTTTTGTTATAGTAACAATAAAAAACAGCTAGGTAGCAAGTTACAAGAGTGATCTCAAACGGTATTGCAATGCTTGAAAACAATGTATGATCCGTACTTTTCCTAGTGCAATATCTCAACAATGCTAATATAATTGGATCACATAACCATCCATCAACGTGCAATGAAGAATCAATCCAAAGTTCTTATCTAGCGGAAAACATAAGAAGAATTTTTTTGTAGGGTACGAAACCACCTTAAAGTTATCGTTTCCGGTCACTCTATCCAAGAGTTCGTACTAAAATAACACAAAGTTATCCTTTTTGATCGATCTATCTAAGAGTACATACTAGAGTAACACCATATGATATGGATCAGCCAACTCTAATGTCACTTAGATACTCCAATGTCACCACAACTATCCACAAGTCAATTATACGATACACATAAAAAAAATCAGATTCATAATACTCAATCCAACGCAAAGAACCTCAAAGAGTGCCCCAACATTTTTATCGGAGAACATGGTATGAAAACGTGCAATAAACCCCTATGCATAGATCCCCAAGGTCACCGGAATCCTCAAGTTAACGTCATAACATATATCAAGCGAACCACTAACGTCACCAGAATCCCCAATGTCACTACGGGTATCCACATGCAAGACATACTATCAAATCCATAACAGTATTCAATCCGGTAATAACAAAATCTCAAAGGGAAACTCAATTCATCACAAGAAGATAGAGAGGGGAAAGACCATATGATCCAACTATATTAACAAAGCCCGTGATACATCAAGATCGTGCCATCTCAAGAATAGGAGAGGTATAGATTGAACACATAGCTACTGGTACAAACCTTCAGCCTCGAGGGTGGATTAATTCCTCATCATCAATGCCTCCGCCGGAATGATGAAGGCGACCACCGGTGGACTGATGAGTCTAGAATTATTTCTCATTTTTTTGAATATATAGGATTTTTGGGCATCGGTTTCATGCGAAGATGGGCCACAAGTGGACCACAAGACTCCTGGGTGCGCCTTAGGGGGCTGGTGCGCCTTGGTGTGTTGTGCCCACCTCGTGGCTCTTCTGGCCCTCCCACAAAGCTTCTCGTGCCTCTTTTGTTCCAAAAATATCGTCAAAAAGTCCCGTTGCATTTGTAGTACTTTTATTTCTACACAAAAAACAACACAATGGTAGTTCTGCTGAAAACATTGTCAGTCCGGGTTATTTCAAATTAAATCATATAAAGTGCGTCAAAACCATATAAAAGTATTGTAAGCATAGGTGAATATGGCATAAATACTTCATAAATTATAGATACATTGGAGACGTATCACCTCTCATCGCTACATTTACCAAATTGTGTTCACACACTTAGCTCTCACACAGTTGGACATGAACACATCGATTCCGATTCATTGCCTAGATGGACCTGCCCCGACATGACTCTAAGCATAGCAGGCATAGTAAGAAAGTGTTGGAGATATGGCCTAGAGGCAATCATGTATGATGATATTTCCTATGTGTTTATGAATAAAGATAGTCCTTGGACATTATCATTCATGTGTATTAACAAGTATGTGACTTGTTTGTGAGACTGTGCATTGTATGATGACTGTCCTAAATGGTCCCTAGTTGAGAGGGATTTGCCCCTCCTACTAGGAGAGATATAATCTGGCCCCCTCGGGTGATCCGACCTGGATAAGCATGGCCATGTGATGAGGATTATGAGATAAAACAAAGTGTTGGTCGGATTCACCGGAACGAGAAAGAGGTCGTGCTGCAACAAGGATGAACATGTCGCCTTGTGCACGACAACATATATCATGTGGCAAAGGGAACAAAAGTATGAAGTACAGGTTCGATAAACCAGCTTCATCGGACACTTGGAGTCGACACGTCTTGCTAGAGGCCGCTACCGACCGGTCGAGTCGGATGTCATCTGACTCCCGAGCAATTGGACGAGAACCTAAAGGGTCGCAAGCTTAAGGGAAGGAACCCGTGGGCTTTAGGATCCATGTGAGGCCCAAGAGTTGAGTCCGTGCCAAATGCCTATCTATAGTGGAGGTGCGGCACACCCATCCGGTTGATCGCTTCGGTGCCGTTATTAGGGCTTTGCATGAGTTGCAACTAGCCACCTCCACTCGCCGCCACCGACCGTGTGATCGGACCTAGCAGTCCGCTGCATGGGTGTTCCTCCTGCATGCGTGGATACCGTTAGAGGCGGTGCACTTGTGCCGCTCTGACAAACCTGTATGTGGGATCTGGCGATCGGCTGTTCGAGAGAGATCAAAAGGACTGTTCGAGGGAGATCGGACAAAGAGAAGACGAACCAGACGAACGCGCTGCCCCAACTCTACTTCTGTTGCACGACACTGCGCGTCTAGTGGTAACAATCTGTGATCCATCTCCGTAGCGAGTTCTTGGATGTTCTACGCATAGGAAAATTGTAATTGGCATACGATGCACCTACGGTAGAACCCCACAGTGGTATCAGAGCCTTTGTTATAGGATTTGGATTCAAATCAGATGCATATGTGATATGTGGTCGCGGTAGATGAGATCCGTCGTCGTTCATAACATTGGCTGTGTGCACGGTTGATGAGATCAACTGCACATCGGGATAGATTGAGGCTATGTTTTCTGTCAATCGGAATTGATGAGGTCATGACACAACCTACCCGTGTGTATAGCGCCTTGTATTTCATACACGATCACACAAACCAGTAGAATGTGATTCTATGCATAAGTTTGTTTTGTAGGTTTGATGTGAATAGTATGGCTCATGTGTATGTGATGCATGTGTGTAACTTAACATGACCTTCGTGTCATGATTGTCAGCCGATAGGAGGCAAAGTGCTGTCATTATATTGTAGAATGACCTGTGTGTCGACTTGTTATTCTCTGAAAATTCATTACTAGTTGTAGTAGTCGGAGGACAGAGATCAAGTTCGAAGCTTTGGTGTCCCGGCGTGACGAACAAGATGGAGTTCCTCCTTGGTCATCGGAGTAGGAGCCAGCCATGGAAAGACACCCATGAAGGAGCCATACTATTTCACATATTTATGTTTATATGTGACTTATATTGCTTCTTGTTTCTATGCATGTTATAATGGTAGAAAGATCCCTCATTAATATCAAGTATATTATTATCCAGATGTTGCACCTTCGCACGTCAAGTACGTCTAGTAGTGGGCTCATAAAATTGAGGTACTACTAGGTGTCCTTGACCTGGAGGGTTAGTGTCGGACACGGACATGCACTGCATCGGATTAACTTGACAAGGCTATGAAAATGGTTTTGGGCCATGTGGTAGAGAAGGTTGGGAGCCGGGGTATGAGATACCTACCCAACCGACAGGAGTCATATAGAGATACGATTAGAAAGGAGTTGCTTATCAAATAGGCAAGTTGGCTAGCAGTGATGCTAAAGCTCACTAGTCACTCACGCTAGACGGGTCCTGAATCACTGAGAGTTTGCAGAGGGATGCTGACTTCAATGGGACTAGTTCTGTTTAAGGCTGGAATTACTCTACATAAACACATTGCTTAGTGATTGCATATTTTCTGTTGTAGAGCAATGGCACCACCTGCTCAACCCAACTTTGCATTGAAATCAATTCTAGAAAAGGACAAACTGAATGGAACAAACTTTACCACCTAGTATAGATATCTGAGAATTGTTCTCAAGAACGATAAAAAGGAACATGTTCTAGAGGATCCACTTCCAGAGGAACATGCCGAGAATGCTAACGCCACAACCAAGAATGCCCACCAGAAATTTGTTGATGAATCAAACGAGATCATCTGCCTCATGCTGGTTCGTATGGAGCCCGATTTGCAACAACATTTCGAAAACATTCAGGCTTTCGATATGATCGAGAGTTTGAAGAGCATGTTTCATGTGTAGGCTAGGACCAAAATGTTCAACGTCGGGCAGTCCTTGACGGATGGTAAGCTGAAAAAGGGTGATCCACTGAGCCCACATGTGATCAAGATGATCGGGTACGTGCAAGCTTTGGATCGGTTAGGATTCCCACTTGGGGACAAGCTGTCCACGGATGCAATTTTGTGTTCTCTTCCACCTAGCTATGGGACGTTCGTCTGAAGAAGCTCCATGATGATGGAGTCCTAACTTCGTCCGACTTCGGGTCGTTTGAGACATGCAAATCATGCTTGCTAGGCAAGCTGACTAAGTCTCCTTTTGCAAAAAGTTGCAAGAGGGCGTCCGATCTGTTGGAGCTTATACACAGTGATGTGTGTGATCCAATGAGCACAACGAGAAGAGGTGGCTATCAGTACTTCGTGACTTTTACCGACGACTTGAGTAGATATGGATATATCTATTTGATGAGGCACAAGTCAGAAACTTTGAAAAGTTCAAAGATTTTCAGTATGAGGTTGAAAATCAGCTCGGCATGACGATAAAACTTCTAAGATCAGATGTGGAGGTGAGTACATGAGCCAGGAGTTTGATAACCTTCTGAAAAGCCGAGGTATAGTACCTCAACTCACACCTTCGGGTATGCCACAGAGAAACGGTGTGTCAGAACGGAGAAATCGAACCTTGTTGGAGATGGTCCGGTTGATGATGAGCAAATTGGATTTACCCTTGTCATTCTGAGGATACGCTCTAGAAACTACAGCTTTCACACATGATAGGGTACCATCAAAATCCGTTGGCAAGACACCACATGAGATGTGGACTGGGAAGACTCCTAGCTTGTCTTTTCTAAAGGTTTGGGGTTGTGAGTCATTTGTCAAGCGACTCATGTCGGACAATCTTACACCCAAGTCAGATAAATGCATATTCGTGGGATACCCGAGGGAAACCTTGAGATATAACTTCTACAACTGAGAAGACAACAAAGTGTTTGTTGCTCGGAACAAGGTTTTCCTAGAGAAAGAGTTTCTCAGTCGGGAGTCCAGTGGGAGAACGGTGCGACTCAAAGAAATTCGAGAGCCACTCGGGGAAAACTCGGTTGGTGATGAGATCACACTGCAGTCGGTCAAAGAATCTATAGTGGAATCAGCACCGGAGCCACAGAGGTCGGAAAGATTGCACAGAGTGCGCAATGTATTGTTGCTGGAAAGCGACGAGCCGGACACGTATGCAGAAGCGATGGTGAGCCCAGATTCCGAGGCATGGCTTGAGGCCATGAGATCCGTGTTAAAAGTCCCTGGATGACAATCAAGTCTGGAACTTCGTTGATCCGCCACCTGACGTAGTTGCCATTGGTTGCAAATGGGTCTTTAAGAAGAAAACCGATGTGGATGGAAATGTTCAGATCTACAAAACTCGGCTTGTCGCTAAAGGTTATGGACAAGTTCAAGGAATTGACTATGACGAGACCTACTTGCCGGTAGTGATGCTAAAGTCGGTGAGGATCATACTAGCTATAGCTGCATATTTCGATTATGAGATATGGCAGATGGATGTATACATGATACAACCCATTGGTTTTGTCGATCCAACTAACGCTGGTAAAATATGCAAGCTCAAGAGATCCATTTATGGATTGAGGCAAGCAGCTCGGAGTTGGAACATCCGTTTTGATGAAGTCATCGTTGACCTTGGTTTCATCAAGAACGAAGAGGACTATTGTTTATACAAGAAGTCTAGTGGGAGCTCGATAGTATTTTTGATCTTGTATGTGGATGACATACTGTTGATCGGAAATGATGTTTCGATGCTGAACTCAGTCAAGGAATCATTGAATGGCAAGTTTTATATGAAAGACCTTGGAGAGGTAGTGTACATTTTAGGCATCAAGATCTATAGAGATAGATCGAGGAGGCTGCTCAGCTTAAGATAGAACACGTACATAGACAAAGTGTTGAAGAGGTTCAATATGAGTGAGGCCAAGAAAGGGTTCTTGACTGTCTCACATGGTATAAGGCTAAGCAAGACTCAGAGTCCTATGACTTCTGATGAGCAAAACTGGATGAGTGGGATTCCATATGCCTCGGCAATTGGATTCATCATGTATGCCATGCTATGTACATGGCCTAATGTTGCTTATGCAATAAGCTGAACAAGCAGATACCAGGTCGACCCAGGTTAGAGTCACTATGCATCGGTGAAAACTATCTTGAAGTACCTGAAAAGGACTAAAGAGATTGGATGGAACAAAAAATGTTGCATACATGCATATTTGTGAGGTGATTTCTTATATGAATTATGCAATAATTTATTTATGTTACCCGGAACAAAAATACTTCATCTATTTTTATTTTATGCCTAAATGCAGAATGGTCGAACACTTGTATGAACCACGTGTGATGACAAAGGAAGTTGAACTGGTTGGGTATTATTCAAGAGGTCCTCTAATTTCAAAGGAAATAATTAGGTGTTGTTCAAGAAGTTCTCGCACGTCACTTTTAGCCCAAAAGAAGATAGAGTCCAAATCTCTCACGTTCTGGACTCAGATTCGGACTCCACAAACACACCTGTCTCAAAACGCCAACAACGTTTTCATACGGACTCGGAATTAGGTGATTCATTTTCTGATGGAAACTAGATTTCATATGTGTTCCATCCCAATTGGAATAAACTTAAAATGCAGCCGGAGCGCGTAGATATAGACGAAACAATCTGACGTTGCAGCAGAATCTGAGTCAAACTACAAGTCCAAAGGTGTCGCATCACCTCCAATTCGGCCCATGGGCCTTGTAAGACCTAGGGTTGGTCTTAGGGTGTCTTGTGACGTCCTCCCACCTCCTTGGACGCCACCCCTTGCTCCTTATAAGTATATCAATCTAGTAGCTTTTTCTTTGAATTTTGTTTAGTTAAAAGTTAGCCATTGCAACTTCGTGTACTTCGTTTGTGTCCAACTACCAGACGAAGACCGCTTTAGGAACCCCATCATTATTAATATTTCATCTATATTCGCAATATTCAGATTGAATTATCATATTCTTGCATGTTCTTCAATTGCTCGCAGGAATAGACCTTCGTGGTCAGGTTGATCGTGCTCCGGTGTGGTCAATAACCTCTTGGAGATTGGTTTAGTGATTCCTAAGGCGCAACGTTGTGCATGTTCATAGTCGGATCGTTAAAGACGTCTCCACCAAATCGATAGTTATCATCTCATTGAAAGATCGGGTACCTCGCCTCTATCAAGTGGTATCAGAGAGCTAATTCATATCAAGTGGTATCAGTTTTTAGGTTGCTCGGTGAGAATTTCCAGTTATTCATAGATTAGATTTATTTTCCATACCTATTGCCCAAGAAAAAGCAACAAAAAAGTTATATCTATTCATCCTTTCTCCAAGCCAGCCTGAGCCTTTGTAATTTTCTTCTTAGTGCTTGGATAGTTGAATTATCGGTTGCATCATCGTGTCGAGTTGCTGGTCTTAGCATCTAGTCTTTTAGAGTTTCGAGTTCTATTCACAATTTGTCACGCCGGCGTCACACCATCTTTATTGTTGCTTCCATATACCACCACCATGCCACCATCATCCCTTTCGTTGTCACCCACCACCATCCATCAATTTTCACCAGATGCTACCATTGTTCATTGTCATTATCATACTTGAGGTCGTTCACATCTATGCTTGATCCAATCTGCTTCTTATTTGGTTGAGAGATAAAAAAGTGAGATAAAAAGAAAAAAGTGGGAGAAAAAAAGAGAAACAAATAGAGAGACAAAAAAATTCAAATCTATTTGACTCAAATCTCGTATCTGAATTCGAAGTGGAAACTGTTTTGCGTAGTGTTCTATAAAACGGGCATATCTTCCTCATACAAACTTGGAATTGAGTGATTCTTTTTACATACAAAAGCTTCAGTCGATGAATATCCTAAGAAAAAATATAAAAAAATTGACATAATATTTTCCGGAGGCAAGTTGCGGAGAGAGTTTTGGTACATCTTGCTTGCCGATCATTTCTCATCATTATCTTTACTGTCATTATGATCTTCACTTATATCTTGCTATTTAGAACTACTACATATCATCCATTGCTGCTATTTTTGATACGTCATGACTCCATTAGTGTTCTACGCTCGTGTCTCTAGTACGGTCTAGCCTAGGACCAGCATAGTACCATCGTTGAGTGTTTATTGAACATTGCATATCTGAATTGATTATTGCTAATCTTTTGCTACCATATATTAAGCCTTCCAAGATCCTCATATTTCTACACCGTGTATACGTACGTTCACCTGGTAATTGCTTTACCCAATCTTCGGAGTTATTGACACCGTCGGTTGCCGGTCGCCACCTGCTGCATGGTAAGAATTTGTAAGACTTTGACGTTTGCTTTACTGTGAGCGTTTTACCACCACATCCCAGTAGTTCATAGGAACTATATACTTGGATCTTTGTTTCTTGTTTCTACTAGTCATGACAGGATCCAGAGTTTTAAGTTCATGGGTTTCTTCGATCGTGGGAGATGTGCCACCACAACAACTGCTACGAGAGCTGCGAAGAGATCCAAACGCACATGATCAGGTTAATGTTTCTATACCATCATTTAATGGTCGTTTTAGACATGCTTTATATATTGAATGGGAGTTTGAAATAAATGATATATTTGCTTCCCATAATTTTGTTGAACATAAGAAAGTTAAGGTCACGGTTGGTTCTTTCACTGGTTATGCTTTAGTTTGGTGGAGCGAATATTGTCGGTTAGACCATGATATTATACCTACTACTTGGGATGATTTAAAACTTGCCATGGGACACACATTCGTTCCTTCTTATTATACTCGTGACAAGCTTAAAAAGTTACAATATTTAAAACAAGGTAGTGACACTGTAACGAAGTATTATGATGATTCACAAATGACCTTGTTGCATTCCTCATTAGAAGAAAGTGAAGCAGATTTTATGGATAGATTTTGGGGAGGATCAAAATGTGATATGTAGGGGATACTAATTCATGAAAAGTGTTATTCTATGGATCGTTTGTTTCGTCTTGCTTGCAAAGCTGAACATGAAATAAAACAATGTGTTGCCCACAAGGAGATGGAGTGCAAGGTGCACATTCCAAGAGTTGATACAGTTGTTCCTTCAACTACTAGGCATACTATGACAACCACATCAATTCTTGTGAGGGCTATATAACCTTCACCATGTAATATGTCACCATTGAGAGTGCCTACATCATCTGAGTTGATCATAAGAGGTAATGGCAAATGTATTGTTCTTCCACCTCCACATGAGTATGATGACTGCTTTGTCAATTCCAATGTACTCTGTGATGAGCTACCCATTACTTTGATCAGACCACCTAATTTAGAGTATGTTCATGATTTTACTTCGTCATGTGATCAAATAACTACAATATCAACAATTGTGAGTGCATCCATTGAATTAACTATTGATGACAAGAATCATGTGAATCAGGAAATAAATCAAATTTGGGTCGCATATGTTTGCAAATAATTCTACCGGTGTTTAATCATTTTTATATGACCTCCAATCTTGGTGATAATTCTATGTCAAATGACATATTGCATGTTTATTTATTTAAGCATGTTGGAGCATCTAAATGTGAAATGATTCACGTTTATTTACCAATATTGGGATGTTTTAATTATGAACATTATGAATCTTTTGATATGAATAAGGACTTCACTTATATGTACAAACTAAGTTGCAATATTGTGATGCCTTCTACTTCTTGTCATAATCTTTTGGCTTATATTTCATGACATGTGATGAGTGCCCTTGTATATATGTGTCACATGTGTCACAACAAAGAACAATAAAAATGGATGACATATGCATATAGAATGTGTACACCTTTTCTCTTTTGGTAGCCACATTTCAGATTAAGAAACGCCGAGGACGGCTTTGTTTTCAAGAAGGGAAGGACGATGAGGACATGACTACCTTGGATAGGACCAAAAATGTTGCATACATGCATATTTGTGAGGTGATTTCTTATAAGAACTATGGAATAATTTATTTATGTTATTCGGAACAAAAATAGTTCACCTATTTTTATTTTATGCCTAAATGCAGAATGGTCGAAGACTTGTATGAACCACGTGTGATGACAAAGGAAGAGGAAATGGTTGGGTGCTATTCAAGAGGTGCTCTAATGTCAAAGGAAATAATTAGGTGTTGTTTAAGAAGTTCTCTCACGTCACTTTTAGCCCAAAAGAAGATAGAGTCCAAGTCTCTCACGTTCTGGACTCAGATTCGGACTTCAAAAGACACACCTGTCTCAAAATGCCAACAACTTTTTATATGGACTCGCAATTGGGTGATTCTTTTTCTGCTGGAAACTAGATTTGATATGCGTTCCATACCAGTTAGAATCAACTTAAAATTCGTCCGGATCACGAAGATATCGACAAAACAACCTGATGTTGCAGCAGAATCCGAGTCAAACTACAAGTCCAAAGGTGTTGCATCATCTCCACTTGGGTCCATGGGCCTTGTACGACCTAGGGTTGGTTTTAAGGTGTCTTGAGACATCCTCCCACCTCCTTGGCCGCCACCCCTTGCTCCTATATAAGTAAATCAATCTAGTAGCTTTTTCTTTGGGTTTTGTTTAGTTAAAAGTTAGCCATTGCAACTTCTTGTACTTCGTTTGTGTCCAACGACCAGACTAAGACCGCTTTAGGAACCCCACCATTATTAATACTTCATCTCTATTTGTAATATTCAGATTGCATTGTCATATTCTTGCTTGTTCTTCGATTTCTTGCAAGAATAGACCTTCGTGGTCCGAATGATCGTGCTTCGGTGTGGTCAATAACCTCTCGGAGATTGCTTTAGCGATTGCTAAGGCGCAACATCGTGCATGTTCGTAGTTGGATCATCAAAGTCGTCTCCACCAAATCGATAGTTATCATCTCATCGAAAGATTGGGTCCCTCTCCTCTATCATTGATGCTAGTTTCTAAACCGACAGGGATTATTGTCTCACAAAGTTGGACATGAACACATCGATTCCGATTCATCGCCCAGATGGACCTGCCCTGACACGACTCTAAGCATAGCAGGCATAGTAAGAAAGTGTTGGAGATATGCCCTAGAGGCAATCATGTATGATGATATTTCCTATGTGTTTATGAATAAAGATAGTCCTTGGACATTATCATTGATGTGCATTAACAAGTATGTGACTTGTTTGTGAGACTATGCATTGTATGATGACTGTCCTAAATGGTCCCAAGTTGAAAGGGTTGTGTGGACGCGTAGCAAGTTAGACTAGCATATGACACGGTGGATGGTCCGGTCTCACTAACCATGCAGCATTGGATGCTAGCCAGATAATATGGACTCAAAAAGGTCTGGTCGGATTCGACATAGTCGGTTCCGAGTCGCGATAAGGTCTGAGTTGGACAGACCCAACTATGAGACACATCGATAGGTCATATTTGAGTCTCTAATACAACATACGTTCTATGTCCTAAGACCTGAGTTGGCGCATGTACTCGGGATGGTGATAGACTCGCTTTGGCCCTACCAAACGCTACTCCTTGACTGGGTAGTTACAAAGGTAGGTTTTGGGCCTGTCCAGACCCATGCTGCGAGACATGGTCGAGCAAGATGGGATTTGCCCCTTCTACCAGGAGAGATATACTCTGGGCCCCCTTAGGTGATCCGACCAGGATAAGCATGGCCATGCGTTGAGGATAATGAGATAATCCGAAGTGTTGGTTGTATTCACCGAAATGAGAAGGAGGTCATGCTGCAACAAGGATGACCATGTCGCCTTGTACACGACAACCTATATCGTGTGGAAAAGGGAACAAAAGTGTGAAGTACAGGTTCTCCTAACCAACTTCATTGGACACTTGGAGTCGACACATCTTGCTAGAGGCCACTACCGACCGGTCGAGTCGGATGTCATCTGGCTCGCGACCAAGTGGACGAGAACCTAAAGGGTTGCGCGCTTAAGGGAAGGAACACGTGGGCTTGAGGATCCATGCGAGGCCCAAGAGTTGAGTCCGCGTCGGATGCCTATATATAGTGGATGTGCAACACACCCATCCGGTTGATCGCTTTGGCGCCGTCGTTAGGGCTTTGCATGATTTGCAACTAGCCACCTCCACTCGCCGCTGCCGGCTGTGTGATCGGACCTACCAGTCCGCCGCACGGGTGTTCCTCCTGCATGCGCGGATACCGTTAGAGGCGGTGCACTTGCGCCGCTTTGGCGAACCTGTATGTGGGATGCGGCGACCGGCTGTTCAAGGAAGATCAGAACGGTTGTTCGAGGGAGATCGGACAAGGAGGAGACGGACCACATGAACGCGCTGCCCCAACTCTACTTCTGCTGCACGGCACTGCACGTCTAGTGATAACAATCTTTGGTCCATCTCTGTAGCAAGTTCTTGGATGTTCTGCGCGTAGGAAAATTTTAATTGGCATACGATGCACCTATGGTAGAACCCAACAGAAAGCATGGATGATTAAGCACAACCATGCTCAAATAGTTGCTACTCATGCTAAGTGGTTTCAACTATTTACTGTGACAAAGACAGGTCATGCAAAGGAATGGATTTAACTACGAGAACATTTAATAGTTGAATCGTTATTTTCCTAATGTAGTAACAGAGAGGAGGAGTGAGAGAGTTGGATTGTATTGGAATGCTCAAAGGGGGGTTTCTTGCCTGGTAGCTCTGAAGATATTCCTTCTCCTCATTAGTGTCAAGGATCATAGCGTTGGACCTATCGTCTATCGAGAAGGAATAACACTGACAAACAAGAAGGAACAACATTCAATTCATGCAGTGCACAAACATGATATATGACATGACAAGTTAAGGTACTGAATTGACTAGGAGGGCTTTTTAACTTAGTTAATTGAAGTGGAATTCAAACAAGTTTCAATTCCAACTCCAAATAATATTTCATAAATTTCCCTAATCATGAAATGTCCTACTTGGTGATATTACCTTGTTCAAACATGCATGATCATGGCATAAGGATATTCACTGGATTTTTTTGATCATTTTTCATCTATAAATTATTTTCATCTAAGTTACAGATTATTTTCTATGATTTTTATAATCTTATGGAATTTCCTAAATATTTTAAATATGGGAAAAGCTCTATTGGGTGAGCACTATGTAATGGTGATGTCTGCAAGTCAACCGGCTAGTCCAGGTCAAACCTTACCAGTGGGACGCACTGGTGAGTGTCTCTACTAATTAGCAGTAGATTAATCCTAATAATTACAATTAGTAGGCATGGGTCCATAGCCAGTGACTCATTTATTCAAAATAGCGGTTAAGATAACAACACAACTAGTCCAAAGTTAGTCAGCGGCTGGCCCCACATGTCATGGACTCCAAGCGAGTCAAATCTAGTTAGGAGGGGGTCAATCCCACCGGCGGCTCAACGTCAGCGATAATCGAGATGGTGGGGTTGCTCGGAAATGGCGTTTCGGTGACCAAAACTGTGGTGGCGAGGCTGCACGTGGAGTTGGGCCTCGTGCGTGTTCATCTGTGCAGGCAGCTTCACAAGAGTGGGACGAGGCTGAGCACAGTGATGACGGAGGCAGCGTCCAGAGCTCGGGCTAGCGCGGGTTAGCGGCTACGGCATGCAAATGAAGAAACGGAGGGGCTAGAGTCATTCTACGGGTTGACGTGATGCTATTGGACGTGCCGGGGTGACCAATTGTAACCGGAGTTACGCAGGAGGTGAGCTCGAGCGGCGGTGTTTTTGGTCATGATGGAGTCGAGGGCTACGACATGCAATCTACAAGGGAGAGAGAGAGGGGGGAAACGACGTAGAAGCTCACAAGGAATCATACGGGAAGCTTAGTAGGGCCCGAGAAGCACGGTAGCTAGCAAATTGATGATGACGGTTGCCGGAGCACGAGCTTGAAGAAAAAATCGATGTCGATGTCTTGGAGTGTTCCGACTTGCTTGGCTTGGTGGAGACGAATAAGGCATCACAACAAACCTTCTGGACTCCCTGGAGGGACCGCAGGTGGCCTGTGGCCACGGCTTCGTCAACGGCGTGTTCATGAACGCCTCGACCATGGAGCGAGGCAAGCAGAGAGAGCAAGGGGGAGAGAATGAGTGGGTCAGCGGGGTCAACATGGCTGTGGCGATGTTATCCAGCTTTTGCGCTGGCAGGGAGAAGGCAGGCAGGCTAGTGTGTGCGTTGTTGCAGTGAGCAATGTGGTGAGCTTCTGCTCCGCCTTCTCGCATGAGGAAGAAGATACGCGTGCCCCTAGTGGGATGGGCCTGCTAGGTGGGTTGCGCCAAGTAAGTGGCCCATGTACGGTTTTCTGTTAATTTTGTTTCTGTTTTCCTATTGTTTAATTTGTTTTGAATTGATTTACAAACCAAATCATTTTCATAAAGTCTGAAACCTTTTCTGTCTCTCACTGAATTATTTCAGATGCCCTTACAAAGTTTCAAATTATTTGGAGGTATGGAATTAAATATCACATTTAATAGCTCCAATTCAAATACTTGTTGTTTAATTCAGTAACCAAAAGTGACATGGAAAAATATGCTTCACCTATGTTTGATGTTACCAAATTTCTCCGTAAATGATCAACATTTTAGAAGGCCACTTTGGTTTATTGAAAATATTTATGGTTGAACCTATTTGAATTTTATTTGGTACTAGGGTTTGATCATCCCCATTTCAAATTCAAGGAAAACTAACATGATGACATGGATGCCAATGCAACTATTTACATCTAATATTCTAGGTCTATGAAAACTCACCCCCACTAAACAAGAATCTTGTCCCGAGATTCAGGCGTGGGGTAAGAGGATGGAGGGGACACTAGCTATCACAATCTTCACGATCCAATTGCCTTCTCGAAGATGTTGATTCACTCCATCATGTTCATTTGGACATCTCTTTGCTCTCGAGATGTTCATCTCGACACAATGGCAAAGGGAACAGGAAAACCGTACAAGAATCAATCTTCTCGAAGATCAAGCAACTCATGATCAACTCATGGAATGGGACATAAGCACGTCTCTTGAGTTGAGACACAAAACATACATCGAGAACTGTCGGCGTTCTCGGAACGGGGGGTAACTAGTCCTGCCTACCTACAGCCCAGGACATGGCCCACCTTGGTGGCCTGGCAAGGCGCCAGTCAGGACGAGGCCCTCGCAAGGACCCCGGGCACACGAAGGAGAAAAACATCAAGACCAGCAAGGATGGGCCTCCTCAGGCTCCCTCCTGAGCAGCAAAGATCTCTATGTAGAGCCCGGCCTTAGGAGTCAAAGGTGACGCAAGGAAGGATAGGCGGGCGCCAGCTTGCCAGGCGGCGCAGTTTCCTCTTTGGTGCAAAGGGAGCAAGGACGTACGCGGGTTCCCAAAGCACCGCCCAATGGTTTCCCTTCCGGTGCAACAAGACCACGACCACGAGCTCACAGCAAAGATGTCATTGCCGAACCCACCACTGAATCACCAAAAACTACTTTGCAGGCGAAAACCACCTTTTGATAGGACGCGTATGTACTCCTGTCCCCCTTCAAAATTGGCTGTTGTGGGATCCCTTACCGGCATTGTGATAAGGGAAGAGGACCCGCGACACCGCTATATATAGAAGCTAGGCCGCACCATAGAGGAGGCGATCCGATCCAACACTTAGCAACTCGACACACCACCACAAGACTGAGATCCAAGAACACATCTTGAGCGCCCTCGTGAGGCTCAAGACAATTATACTAGTTCATCCACCCAAACCTCCACGAGAGGCAATCCACCAAAGCAGGAGTAGGGTATTACACTTCACAATGGCCCGAACCTGGGTAAACTGCCGTGTTCATCTTCTTCCTCGTCATCGAGCGAGTTCGCCGTTGTAATCATCAGGTAGTGAGCTATGTTGGCAGAGGCCGCAAGGAACATTTGCACATGCCCCTGTGTTCGAACCTTAAGGGTTATGCGGAACCCAAAATCTGACATTTGGCGTGTCAAGTAGGGGGGCGTGTCGAAGCCTACCTTGATTCTACCCCGCCTTCGCTCGCTGCACTCATGGCAAAAGGACGACGGGCCCAGGTCGAGCGGCGAGATGCCCGTGTGGCGCGGGCGGTGCTGGTGGGCCTCGAAGGTCCCGTCACCAACCAGGTCCTTAACGGGCGCCGGGGGCTGCCACCTTCACCAGCGGCACGGAGAGCCCTTGCCGCCCCGGTTCTCCCCATTGTCGGGGGCGCACCGCAGCCCTTCCAGGCCTGCCATGACCTGACGCATAGACACGTCACACTCCTCGTGGCGCATGAGCTGCGGCGCCACTGCGCGGTGCGTGTTCGCTGCGATGCTTGGGCCAGGTATGCCCTCAGGCGCGCCACCGCCACCCGTGAAGCCCTGGTGTACCTCGGTGGGGCTAGCGCCCATGAACTCGCTCAAACGACAGGACGAGCGCTCGGGCTGCACGGGCACATCCGAGACATCCGCGGCGCCCCGCGCCCGCCAGGAACTTGGCCCAGGGCATCGGAGCCTCGGGAGCTAGCTGTAGGCACCGTTAGACGCTGATGGGAGGTGCTGCCCACGCAAGAGATGCGTCCCCTCACGCCCCTCGTCACTTCCGCCAGAACCAGGGAGCAAGATCGGAGACTCGACTATGCCGGTACCCGGGGGCTCAGGAAACTCTACAATGACTGTGTTGACGAGCGCCCGGGCCGAGAAGGAGGCAACACCGGCTACCACAGCTGCGGGAGGTATGTACACGGCTTCACGAGTGGTTCTCGGGAGGGATGGCGCGCACAGCCTCGCGGGGGCAGCTTGAACGACTAGCTTTGTGAGGGTGACCGGTGTGAGCACCCTCACGGTACACACCCGCTGGCTGGGAGCTTCCGTGTGCAGGCATGTGGGTCTAGGGACTCGGGGTCACTGGTCCAGGAACGGAGGGGGATACACCCGCCAGCATTCTCGGGCCTAGTGGCCCCATCTTAGAGACGGAGGGTGGAACACACGCCCATGTCTCTAGGCCAGATGATCCCAAACTGGGGACTAAGGGTAGAGCACTCTGCCCCGTCCCCAGGGCATGCGACGACCGCTTAGACACAAAGGGTGGAACCCACGCCTATGTTTCCGAGCTGGGTGTCGCTCGGTTACCAGCGGGCAATCATGTACTCGCCCATGTCCCCAGGCCCAGCTTGCTCGGCCTGGGGGATGGACCACGAGCACCTACAAAGGTACCCGGGGCACCCCAACGAGGTGCGCTGGGCACCGCCCGGGGTGCCAACATCGTGTGCAGCGGACGGGCCTCGCCTGGTCCGACCCATGGCGCGGGGGATTACACCTCCACTATGACGCTGACGCTCGGGCATGGGCTCTAGGGTGTGAGGGGCTACCCCTACACCCAGTGGCCGTGCAGAGCCGATCCTACTTCACCAACCCATGACACGCTCAGGTAATAATGAGCGGATTGTATACGCCCGGAGCCCCCGCAAGGACACGGAGGAGTTCCCACCCATGCAATGTGGCAGCCATAGCTCTGCGCTGGCGGTGAAGTCAACACCGCACATCAATGGCTATGCCCATGCAATGTGGATACCCAACGCTCAGCGTTGGGGGAAGACGAAGACTAGCCTAGGTGCCAGACGCGGCGTTTGCCTGTTTCTTTTTGTGTTCGACTTGCCACTTTTTGGAATGAAGTTGGAAGAGTTCAGATCTCTAGATTTAAAAAAATGGGGTAGGGACTTTTTCTCTAATTTCTCTCATGTTACCATTCTTGAACCTTCAGCCCACCCCAGAGCACCACGGGCTTGGTGGCGAACCCCTGTAGCCTGAAGGGATCGCACCTTTGGAAGTTGACCTCCACCTGGGGGCTCCAACAGTGGAACGACACCACAACATGGAACTCGGGAGTCCCTTCAAAGGGGCAGAAAGGGGCAGAACTCGACAAGGCAGAAAGGGGGTCGCTCGGGCGTCAAAGGGGGCTCCTGAGCAGCGTGCCTCAGGAGCCTTATCGGTCATAAAGCCACTCGCCACCCTCGATGCCGTCCTTGGTGATCCGGTCATCCCCGAAGGTGTTGAGGCCTCGCCTCATGGTTGCATCCATGGTGATCTGGTCGTATACCACGTTGGTAGGGAAATGCACGAGACTGAGACCTGCCGACTTAGAGCTACTTGAGCGTCAAAGGGGCCTCCTGAGCAGTGTGCCTAAGGAGCCTTACTAGTCATATAGCCAATTGGCAGCCTCGATGCCATCCTTGCTGATTCGGTCAACATCAAGGATGTTGGGGCCTCACCCTGTAGCCGTGTCCTTGGCCAGACGCAGCCACGGCGGTAGGGAAATGAGTGGGACTGGGGCCCATAGACGTAGAGTGCCGAAAGGACTCCCAACCCAATAACACACAAGGAAGGAGGCCCAATGCAACGCACCCAGTCGTTCGGAAGTAAGTCCAAGGGTAATTGTCGAAGGTACATACAAAGTTGCCATTAGGCCACATACATGACCGTGACAGGAAAAAAAGAAGGCTGCTCAGGGAGACACGTAGATGCTGCTGTCCTCGCCATCGCCTCCACCGGTGACCTCACAAATCATGACCACAGCCTAGTCCTCGGCCTCATCGGAGGAAAAACTCCACTATCAGGTTTTCCATGTGGCCACTTACCCGCTCGGCAAAGGCGGCGCATGTCATTTCAAGCAGTTGACTGAGCACCATGCCAAAGTCAAAGTGCGGGTCGAGGCGAAGGAGGTGGTTGAAGATGCGTGAGGCCGCCTACGTGCGAAGATCATGGCTCTTTTCCTCCACCAGCGTGCGGAACCTCTCCGCACGCCCCACAAGGCACTTCATGACCTTGGAAAAGAAACCTAGGTACCCAACATCGTCCGGAACCAAGGGGATCGAGACGCTCGCACCGCAGATGTCATCTAAGGCCCGCTTGGCCCTCCCCGTGAGAGACTAGAACATCTTAGAGCGCATATGCTGGAAGCCAGGAGCCCGGGCCACCTCGTCCGAAGTCCTATTCGCCAGGGAAGCAACGCCATTTACTTGTTTATAAAGGAAAGCTAGGTTGGCTTTGGTAGCGGCTTGAGCGTCCATCGCAGCACGTCGGCGCCCTTCCTCTTGATGTATCCTTTTCTTGAGGTCCTTAACCTCTCCTTTCAGGTGATCACGTCGCTCATAGAATTGGGACTCCTGGAGCTGCAGCTTCGCGCGATAGTCCCGGACGAGGGAGCACCAAGCCTTAGCCACCTTGTTGTCGACCTCCTCCTAGAACCTCGCCTCGCGGGAGGCAAGGGACTCTTCAGCAAGCAATGCCCGGTGCTCCCTCATCTCCAGCCTCTCCTGATCCAAACTTTGCTATTGTGCCTTCAACGCCATCGTTTCAGGGGGCATGCTAGGGTTTGTGCCAGCAGGGAGGAACTCGGGAGTCGCGCCATCAAGCGCGGCCTTCCGTGCTAGGATCTGCCCTTTGAGGGCAACGATGAAGGCCTAAAGCTCCTCGAAGCATTCCTCCGAGGCCCTGCGCCAGCAGTCGGCTTCCAGAGCTTCAACTAGGGAATGCTTGCATTCCCCCATCGCCTCAGCAAGGGACTCTATGGCCTCAACGCAGGCACGATCATTCTGCAGGCGCCCGAGGTTCACCACGACCTCGAGGTGGTGCCATTCTTGCGCAAGGTGTTGATGATCCCTCCCCAAGTGAGCGTCTCTACAGGCAAGCTCTGTCCCCAGGCGCTCCAGTGCCATCACCGCAGTTTGGAGCAAACCCCACTGCATGGCGCTCCGGTCACTCATGATCCCAAGGGCCCAGCCAGGCTCCTCACCTCCTTCAGGAGGGGCGGGCAAGGTGTGTGAGTTGCCGACCAGCCCAGACACTTTTCTGCGGTTGGGGGCTCCCCCATAACTGCCCCAGAAGGATAGCGCGTATCCTAAGGCCCTACGACATCGAGCGGAGGGGGTCTAGGGACGGTGCATGGCATATCTCCAAGGAAGGGCAGGAATGGCGGTTGCTACCCCATCCCGGGGAGTCGAAGACCGCTGGCAAAGAAGGTCACAGGGGACTCGCGCATGGTCCCCCCTAATGAACGAGTGAGCACGGCCGTGAGTGGGGTGGTGACCAGGGTTCCGCGACTAGCAGGGGTCGAGGCCGTAGGAGGATCGGCGACCATGCAAGCTGACAATGCCAACTTAGCTCCTCCTTCGTCATGGGGGAGCCTACCAAACTCAATATTAGAAGAAGAACACAGGAGGCGGGGACGAGGTCATGCCGGCACTTACTCGTCTATGGCGACCCACTTCCTCTTTGACGGCGCCCAAGGCAACGAGGAGCGACCCCCCCTTAGGCATGTTCCCCTTCCAGTAGTAGCGGCGGTTGGGGGACAACGAGCCAACAATCGGCGACACACGCTCAGGAGCAGGGGTGGCGACCCCTATCATCAGCGGGGTGTCACCTCTGACTCCGGGTTGGCCCAAGGCGGAACTGGAGGAGCATTTGGTGAAGGGTGCCTGATCTTGGCCTTCGGAGGAGCAGCGCTCTCAGAGGGATGGAGCCCCCACTCGTCAAAATGCGGCATCTTCAGGACAAGGGCTTCTCGGACCTTGTAGTTATACAAGGGAAGGCCGCCCTGAGGAATCTCACTGCGCTCACCATCGGTCAGGCGCCGGAGCAATTCGCACAACACGTCGGGGGAAAGAGGCAAGGCCTGGATTCTCATGGGATGACGGGGCGTGTGAAGGCCCACATAGGGCGTGAATGATGTTGTAGGGGAGCGATTCGTCAGCGTATGAACTGCCGCACCACCCTCGCCATTGTCACGCCCGCCTGCTTTAGCCTTGTCAGCCTAGCTATGACGCGCTCGCACCATGGATTGGCGAGCTCCTCGCGCGCCCACCCGTGGCGTGGTGCCGCAAGGGATTGCGGGGGTTGGAATAGGGGGGCGGCCTCGACTGCCTTAACGTACACCTACTGCCATCGGAACCCTTCGACCGCTGGAGAGAGCCCCGCATCAAGAACTTCCCCGGTCAGTACATTGGCTACTCTCAAGGACACACACCTAGAGCATTGTTTCCGTGAGGTTAACTCGAGGGAGAAGAAGTGGCGTAGCAGGGCCACGGAGGGGACGATGCCCATGATGGCCTCGCATGAAAACGCGAAGGCCGAGAGAAGGACAAGGGAGCCGGGGTCAAGGTGGAGCACATGGATCCCATAGTGTGAAAGCACGGTTGAGAGGAAGTCCGAGAACGGCAGCAGCAAACCCGAGAGGATGGCATGCATATGGAGAGGAATGACGGAAGCTGTAAGCTCCCCCCGAGGCCGTGAGCCCGACCAGATTTCGGTCGCCCCCCATTCGTTGGAGCCGGCGGCAACCACCTGATGAACTTTCTCCAACCCCTCCAGGTTCACCATCGAAGACCGGCCTAGCGCAGGCAAGGGCGCACATGCACTAGCCAACACCCTCGGGCCCTCGGCCCCTTCCTTCTCGGAAATCATGGTGAAGGTGGCGGGGCAGCATGCATGGGGATTTAGTAGAAGGGGCGACGATTGCAAAAGAGGGGAGACAAACGGCAAGATAGACGAAGAGCATGGGCGAATTGGCGATGTGCATCAAGCAATTTAAGAGACCAGACGATAGCTGAGTTGGCACAGAGAAGAGGCAGGATAGGGCCCCTCAGCATCCAACGCATGTAAGGTCTGGCCCGTAGGCGTTTGGGGCCCATGGCGCTTCGGGCCGTCCTTAAAGCTTCGCTCCGAAGCCAGCTCGAGCGCGCCTTGGACTCGGGGGCTACTATCGGCATTCTGGGAATGGGGGTACCCAGTCCTGCCTGCCTACAGCCCAAGACATGGCCCGCCTTGTCAGCCAGGTGTGGCCTGGTGAGGCGCTACTAAAGACAAGGCCATCGCAAGGACCCTGGGCATGCGAAGTTGAACAACATCAAGACCGGCAAGGATGGGCCTCCTCAGCTCCCCTCCTGAGCGACAGAGATCTCTATGTAGAGCCTAGCCTCAGGAGTCAAAGGTGACGCAAGGAAGGACATGTGGGCGCTAGCTCGCCAGGCGGCGCAGTTTCCTATTTGGTGCAAGTTGAGCAAGGACGTATGCGGGTTCCCAAAGCGCCGCCCAAAGGTTTCCCTTCCAGTGCAACAAGACCATGAGCACGAGCCTCGCAGGACAGATGTCATCGCCAAGCCCACCACTTCATCACCAACAGCTAGTTTGCAGGCGAAGACCACCTTTGGACAGGGCGCGGATGTACTCCTGTCCACCTTCAAAATTGGTCGTTGTGGGATCCCTTCCCGCCATTGTGATAAGGGAAGAGGACCCGGGCCACCGCTATATATAGAAGCTAGGTCGTACCGTAGAGGAGGTGATCCGATCCAACACTTAGCTACTCGACGCACCACCACAAGACTAAGAGCCAAGAACACATCTTGAGCGCCCTCGTGAGGCTCAAGCTAATAGTACTAGTTCATTCAACCAAACCTCCACGAGAGGTAATTCACCAAAGCAGGATTAGTGTATCACGCTTCACAGCGGCCCGAACCTGGGTAAACTGACGTGTTCATCTTCTTCCTCATCATCGAGCGAGTTCGCCATAGTAATCATCGGGTAGCGAGCTAGGTTGGGGGAGGCCATAGGGAACCTTCGCACACACCCCTATGTTTGAACCTTAAAGGTTTTGCGACACCCGAAATTTGACAAGAACGATAGAATGAGATAGATGACGGAGGTTCAATTTGATAGGCACCAATTCCACGCTTAAAGCAGATGGTGCATTGGTGAACCATAAGTATAGGCGATCAATCGGAATCCTTTCGATAAGTAAGAGTGTCAAAACCAAGGAGGAGTAGAAGGAAATGATAATTTGTTTTCAGCAAGGTAATTTCTGCAAGCACTAAAATTGTAAGTAATAAGTACTTTGATAGCAAGGTAATTTGTAACAGGCAAGTAACTATTACGGTAAATAAGGTGCAGCAAGGTAGCCCATTCCTTTTGTGGCAAATGATAGGCCAAAACGGTCTCTTATAATAAACAAAGTGTTCTTGAGGGTATACAGGAATTTCATGTAGCCACTTTCATCATGTTGGTTTGGTTCGTGTTTGCTACTTTGATAATTTGATATGTGGGTGCACCGGTGATTGGGTACTGTTCTTACTTGAACAATTTCCCACTTATGATGAACCCCCTTGCAAGCATCCACAACTACGAGAAAAGTATTAAGATAACATCTTACCATAGCATTGAACATATGGATCCAAATTAGCCCTTACGAAGTAGTGCATAAACTAGGGTTTATGCTTCTGTCACTATAGCAACCCATCATCTAATAAATACTCCACAATGCATTCCCTTAGGCCCAAGGATGGTGAAGTGTCATGTAGTCGATGTTCGCATTGCACCAAGGGAATCACAACATACATTTCATCATAATATCTAGCACATATCAAATTCACATGATTACTTGGAACATGACTTCTCCCGTGACCTCAAGAACAAAGGTAACTACTCACAAATAATACTCATGCTCAAGATCAGAGGAGTATTCAGTAGAATAATGGATATGAACATATAATTTTCCACCAAATAAACCATATAGCAATCAACTGCACAAGGTAATCAACACTACTAGTCACCCACATGTACCAATCCGAGGTTCTGCTAAAAAGATTGAACACAAGAGATGAACTAGGGTTTGAGACGAGATGGTGCTATTGAAGATGTTGATGAAGAATAGCCTCCCAAAGATGAGAGGGTTGTTGGTGATGCCGATGGCTTCAATTTCCCCCTCCGGGAGTGAAGTTCCCCTAGCGGAATCACTCCGCTGGAGGGCAAAAGTGCTCCTGCCAAAGTTCCGCCTCAAGATGGCGGCATTCCATTGCGAAAGTCCTCACCTGATTTTTTTATAGGTGAAATGACAATATATACTAGAATATGGGCTCCGGAGGTGTGCCTCGGTGAGCACCACCCACCAGGCCGCACCCTGGGGCCTGGCGCGCCCTGGTGTATCGTGCTCACCAAGTGGCCCCCTCCGGTAGTTTTTTGCTCCAATATTTTTCATATATTCCATAAAAATTCTCCTTAAAGTTTTAGCTCAGTTTAGGATGTGCAGAATAGGTATCTGTGATATGCTTTTTCAGGTCCATAGTTCCATTTGCTGGTATTCTCCCTCTTTGTGCAAACCTTGCGAATTATGAGAGAAATGCATTAGAATTACTCCCCAAATCATTATTATGCATAAAAATATTATAAATAACAGTATGAAGACATGATGCAAAATGGGCATATCATGCATGGGTTTCAAAGTAGTGAGGAGTTAGTTGGCATAATACCGTTACGGGGCACTGAGGGAGAGGTGACTCATAGAGTTATTCCCCTAAGTGGTGAAAAGAATTACTTTTGATCCAGAGATCATTGAAACTCTTCATATAAGGTCAAGGCAATTCGCAAACAATCGTTTGAAGGAATTAGAGAAAATGTCATACTCGATCTAGAATGGAAATTATGGTTATAGAACAACCCGGCTAGTGGAAGGCACATTCCAATTGATACTGAGGGTATAACCTAGTGTTTAATCGTGCTCTCAAGAACTTGAGCCTTTCCATATTCATCAGGGTTTTACCAACATCCATGCCAAGGATTCTGGAAACACATCATGCTACCATGTTGAATAACAATGGACGATGCAGATGCAAAGCAGGACAACACTGAGGGAGTCCTGTATTAGGGGGTTCTCGGATAGCTGACATGTTTTGTACGGGCCGGACAGTATGGACCACTCACTGAATACATGACGATCTGAAGGCCCGGTTACTAGGTTGGGAGCTTCAAGGAGCACGGCTTGCGCCCCACGTTTGGTGTAGTAAATAGGCATGTTTATCTCTTTGGCATGTAACCGACCATGTGTAAACCCTAGACCTCCTCGGCATCTATATAAGCCGGAGGGTTTTAGGGTATAGCAACAACACAACTCATCTAGGGTTAGACATACGATCTCGAGGTATATCAACTCTGTAACCCCTTACACCATCAATAAAATTAAGCAGGACGTAGGGTATTACCTCCGTAGGAGGGCCCGAATCTGGGTAAACTCGTGTCCCCTTCATCCCCTATTACCGTCGATCCTAGTCTCACAGTTCGGGACCCCCTACCCGAGATCCGTCGATTTTGACACCGACATTGGTGCTTTCATTGAGAGTTCCTCTATGAGCGATATGGGATCGACGCCTCGTCCTTTCATAAATTAAGAGGTCCGCGGTATGGATGTTTTCGTCCCTGGGTAGATCTTCGCCTTCGGCAGCGTTGTGCTGCATTCTGGTTCCACCGGTCAGCTAGACCGCGTTGAGAGCCTCACCCCTGATCAGGAACTTAGATTTGGAAACCTAGAGTTTTCTATCGACTCTCAAGGCAACTTGTCACTAATCAGGCTTGCGGCTTTGTCCGTAGCCCCCGAGGACTCTGAGGCCTTAACCTCGAAAACCTCCATCGGACACACCAATGGGGTCACCCATGGCAGCAATCTGATCCCAAACCCGGCCTGGCCATCAAGCCGTATGACCGGATATGCATTCCTACAGAACACTCCCCATGGGTGGGCTTCATGGGGGTTGACTCCACGAGTTCTGAATAGCTGGATCTAATCGGCTCCTCAGCGGTCGAAGAAGCCTTGGAACAATTCTCGTCGTTGAGAATCACCGACGATCCAGCCCCGATCTATGTACGTCCCGGTTACAGTTCAGGCAAGACATATTTTTCGACCCACCCACCACCCACTTGATAGCCACCGTCGAGGATTTAACCGACATGCTAGACTATGCCTTCGAGGAGGCAAAATGCATGGATGAAGAGGACCGTGCTCCCACTCCCGTTAACACCGGGAGTTGGACCGCCACTTCTACATACGACATTTACATGGTGTATACTCCCGCCACCAACGGCGACAAAACGCCTCACAATGACGTTGACAAATTGGGCAATGCACCATCAAGGCGCCAGAAATCACATAAGCGGTCCGAAAGCAAAAAGGGAAGATGAACTATTAACAACAACAAGGATGGTAACGCCCCTGCCGATCATGATCATCTCGATGTTCACGAGCACCCGTTCGAGGGTCCGGACGATCCCACAGACCAAAATAACCCCGATACCATCAACGACCCTGAGGGCAACGATTACCTTCCCCCCGTCGAGGAGGAAGACCTACCAGAAGCCGATGACTTGTACATCCCTGATAACCTTCAGGATCAGGAAGAAATTAGGCAGCGACTCATAGCAACGGCTCGCAGCCTGAAGGCCAAAGAGCGGCAACTCAAAGCCGAACAGGCTGACCTCACTGATCGATGGACGAAAGTCCTCTCAGCCGAAGAAGTATACGACACTAGTTTGTCAAACCATCCCAAAAGCTACCCTCGGAGGCGGCTGCTGCCACAATTCGATGATGAGCTCATGGACACTCCGTCTCCACATCATACCACATACGACGAGCCGGACTGCCCTCCTCGTGGGCGTGACAGTGCGGCCAACGACATCAGTTACATACCAGCGATGTCCCGAAGATGGGGTAAGGAGCCATTCGAAACCAATGACCGGTTCGACCTGCGCGATGACTTAGATCACAGAGCAGGCCATACTAGATCCATCTATGGATCCAAGGATTACTCACCGGATAGACGGGGAGAGTATAGACCATGGTTCGACCAAAACCACCAAGCCCGGAAGCACAGCCGACTCCATACAGACGCCGACTACAGGCGTGACATAGCTCGGATCAGGGGCGCCGCTCACCCATTGTGTTTCACGGATGAGGTAAAGCGGCACCAGTTCCCTAAACGGTTTAAACCCGTCAATATAGAACAGCATGATGAAACCACTAAGCCAATTGTATGGATCGAGTACTTCCTCCTCCATATCCATATGGCACGAGGAGATGATCTCCATGCCATAGAATACGTACCTCTTAAGCTTAAGGGCTAGCTAAGCACTAGTTAAATAGCCTCCCCGAAAACTCCATAGGATGCTGGGAAGACCTGGAAGACACATTTCTCTCCAACTTCCAGGGGACATATGTTCGGCCGCTGGACTCTTCCGACCTCAGCAACATCGTCCAGAAGCCCGACGAGTCTGCACGGCAACTCTAGAATCGGTTCTTGACTAAGAAGAACCAAATTGTCGATTGTCCGGATGCTGAGGCTATCGCCTCTTTCCGGCACAATATTCGGAACGAATGGTTGGCCCGCCAGCTAGTCCAGGAAAAACCTTGAACTATGTCCGCCCTTACCTCCCTCATGTCCCGCTTTTGCGCGGGCGAAGATAACTGGCTGGCAAGACGCGGCCACAATTCTGAAGATCTCGTGGCACCTGAATCCCAGGATGGCAACTCAATGTCGAAGCGCAATAAGAACAAACGCCGACACAATGCTAACGATGCCAATGACACGGCAGTCAACGCCGGATTCCGCAACTCTCGACCCGAGCAGCAATAGAAGCCCCCTAATGGCAATTGTGACAGATCCACTCAGCTCGACAAGATCATGGACAGGACTTGCCAAATCCATGGAACTCCGGAGAAGCCAGCCAATCACGCACATCGCAACTGTTGGGTGTTTAAACATGCCGGCAAAATACAACCCGAAGACCAAGGAAATAGCTCGCGCAACGAGGACGAAGAAGAGCCTCGGGGTCTAATAGATGGCGGTAAGAAGAAATTCCCTCCCGAAGTCAAATCGGTGAATATGATATACGCCACCCACATATCTAAGAAAGAGAGGCAGTGGGCCCTCCGGGAGGTCTACGCTGTGGAGCCCGTAGCTCCGAAGTATAACCCATGGTCAGCATATCCGATCACCTTTGACCGGTGCGACCATTTGACCAGTATCCATCATGGGGGCTCGGCTGCCCCCGTCCTAGATCCCATCATAGATGGGTATCACCACACCAAAGTCCTAATGGGCACAGGAAGTAGCCTCAATCTGATTTACTCGAACACGGTGAAAAAGATGGGTATAGATCCGTCGCGGATCATTCCCAATAGCACTACCTTCAAAGGGGTGATCCACGTGTTGAGGCCCGATGTACGGGCTCCGTAACCATGGAAGTTGTGTTCGGCTCACCCGATAACTTTCGCGGCGAGGACTTGATCTTCGACATCGTGCCCTTCCACAACGGCTATCACGCGCTGCTTGGCTGGACATCGTTTGCTCGGTTCAATGCAGTCCCGCATTACGCATACCTTAAGCTCAAGATGCCAGGCCCCAAGGGGGTCATTACTGTAAATGGCAATACTGTGCGTTCCCTTAGAATAGAAGAACATGCATTGGCACTCACGGCCGAATTAAGCTACACAGACGACTGACAAGCTTCGACATTCGCCATGAAGGCACCTAAGGCCAGGAAGCGTGTTCCGATTCAGACTGAACAATCCGACCCTCAATAGGGACTCGCCCCCCAACGCACAACCTTAGGACTAGCAAAGTATGTGCCGCAGAGGCACAACTTCGCACTTAAGATTCCATGGGTAGCGGTGGGGAACTTACGATAGGCATTCGGTTGTTCCGAATTGTTGCCATCAACACGTCTTCGGACAAGCTGCAGGTGCTCCTAAAAGAACCTTCCCATGTCGTAAAGATCACCTTTAAACATAGCGGCCTTTCAAGATTTTGTTCACAAAATTCGCCCGCATCAACACCCATCAAGGTACATAGAAAGGAGGAGTCAACTAGCAACAGGGCATATCTAAGGCGGCTGGTCACCAATATAAGACCCCTAGTACGACAGCTCCCGCGGGACTTTTATTCTTGTCACATACTTGTATACAGCTGCTTCGGGAATCCGAGTTATAAGAGTTGTTGAGGGAACACAAAATTGCTTGGCGCACGTATGCCTTATTCGTCCTATTTTCGGCATATACTTTTTCCCTCCCTCTTCTCGTGAACCTGTTCGGTATGACTCAAGGTCACCGGTTAATAGACCGGGGGCTCGACTTCAAACACAAATCGCCTTAACCATTGTGCGTTCGTTATCTTGGCATTCACTTTATGTGCATCGGTTTTCGAACTATGTATTTGGTCATTAAGTTGGGTTGCCCGGCTCTCGTGCTTGCCCCTTCATGTTCTGCTCGTTCAGCTAAAAGGGCAAAGGGAGCACCCCTGCGATTGTGCTTCCGGATAGTCCTGTCAAGCACCTCACGTGAGAAAGCCGAAAATGGACTGTCATAGTATGTGCGACCTGATCTGTGAACCCCATGTTAGAAGTATTACACTTCAACCTTCGTAAGCGGTTATTCCGTGTTATACGAGGAATTTGCCCTTTGAGCAAGCACTATGATGTCGGCTTCATCCTCGGCTCGTCCGAACATTGCAAAAGCCCCGATGGCTAATCGTACGCTTCATGCAGTACTTTTCGTGCCCCTTCGGTTAAATGAAAGAAATAAAGCATAATAGTCCGATTGCCTGGTCTGTCGCATTAAATCGCCTTCGGGCTCCTATAATTTTGCTAAGGAACGTAGTGCATTGGCATAGACACCCCATGTAGTATCTACGTGGGGGCTGAAGCCGATGACTCGCATCTTTCAGTATCAAACAACCATACAGGAGTTATAAAGGAAGGCAAAAATTGAGCCCCGGCCAGTGCACTTTGGCCTTGGCAAGGGCCATCTGGAATCCTTCGATGCAGGAGGAACGCTTGATGGCGTCGAGGCGGGGCGTCACATCAATCAGCCATTGAACCAGGCTAAAGTAGCTGCCTGGGAGTGGCTCGCCGGGCCATAGATGGATGCAGAGGACCTTGATGGTCGACTCCGCCATCAGGTGCATCTCCATCAGCTGCTTTAGCTGCTCCACCAGAAGAGGTGGACACTCGGGGGCTCCGAATTGTGCCTAGAAGATCCGAGCTTTGTCTTCCTCTCCCCACGAGGCAAGCAACTGATTGACATCTACCACACTCTTCTAAAGATCAGTGGCCGCGCCTGAGGATCGACACACCCGGGTCAGCAATTCGAATTTGCTGTTCCTTAATATGCACTTCAGGGAGTATGGCTTACCATCGGCTATCTCCTTGGCCTACCGAACTTGTTCCTCAAAGAACCATCTATCCATCCGCTCCTTCTGGATTTCAGACCTTAGGGAGGACAGTTCCGCCGAGACCGCCTTGTTCTTTTGCTCCAAGGACTCGGACTTATTGCTAGCGTCCTTGAGCTCATCCTGTATCTCCACCACACAAGCCTGGTGTTTATCACCGATGGCTTGTAGGGTGGAGAGAGCGATGGTCGCCTCTTTGGCCACCGCCTTCTCCATGGCCATTTCATCTTTGGCACATTGAAGCTCGGCCTTGAGATTCTCGATCTCTTTCGACGAGGCTGCAACACGATTAAAACCTTATATAAATGAAATCTACATTGACAGAATTCAGGGGAATAGTAAAATTCAACTCGAACTTACCTTGTGCCTTGTAGAACCACTTGTTGAGGGCTTCCACCTCATTCTCAGCGCGTTGGAGCTTCTGATTTAGCTCATCCAGTTCGGCGCCATTTTTGGTCGCCGCCGATGATGAAGCCTACACTGCACATAATGCATACATTACATCGGCACTTACTTCTCGAACTATAGAGATGACCCCTAGGTGAGTTTTTTCAAATCACGTAGGGCTCGGGGGCTGCCATGTATACAATACGACAAAATGAAATCTCAACAAAAACAACGGGCAACTTACTTGAAAGCCTGCAAGGAGACCTTTGAAGGCCTACTTCAGTCCGTTGTCAACGGACAGAATGCTTTGTAATACCGCACCCATAAGGGTGCGATGCTCCTTGGGAATGGAGGCGCCTGATAGAGCCTCCCTCATGGCCGACCACTCGTTGGTCGACTGTGCCTGTGATGATCGGTTTTCCCGATCAGCCACCGGGGATTGGACCGATGCCTCCAGAGGCACCACGCGCTCCGGAGACATTCTCGGAGGGGACTGATTACTCGCCCGTCTGGTCTCCTCGGTGTCCAGGCTGGGAATCGTCCCCTGTTCTTTGCTGGCTGAAGCGTTAGCTTCGGCCATGGGGGTATCCTCCGCGCCCCTTGTATCCGCCTCCATTGGAGTGTGCTAGGACGACACCTCCATGGCGTCCTTCGTAGCTCCTAGAGTGGGGGGTGCGAGGCGTCCCTGCTCTCTGCCAGTTCGGGAGGCGGGGTCCCCCCATCTGATATAACCTCGGTGGGAATGACACGTGGAGGGCTGTTGGACCAACAACCTGCGTTTTTGCAAACTCTGAGCCTACTGGCAACAGAAAGAAGGGCCTTCAGATCCTAACATGGATGGACAGGGATTGACCCTGATGCTCCTTTAGGGAACCTCCTCGGCAACATCTGGTGCAAGCTGAAGACTCTGTTTGCGAAGCAATTGGAGCTGGCGACTCTTGGCAGGAGGCAAGTTCGGGGGCTATTGGGGGAGTCATGTATTAGAGGATCCTCGGATAGCAGACCTGTTGTGTACGGGCCAGACTATATGGACCAGTCGCCGAACACATGATGATCTGAAGGCCCGGTTACTAGGTTGGAACCTTCAAGGATCACGGCTTGCACCCCACGTTTGGTGTAGTAAATAGGAATGTTTATCTCTTCGGCATGTAACCGACCATGTGTAAACCCTAGGCCTCCTCGACATCTATATAAGCTGGAGGGTTTTAGGGTATAGCAAAAAAACAACTCATCTAGGGTTAGACATACGATCTCGAGGTAGATCAACTCTATAACCCCTTACACCATCAATACAATCAAGCAGTACGTAGGGTATTACTTCCATAGGAGGGCCCGAACCTAGGTAAACTCGTGTCCCCTTCGTCTCCTATTACCGTCGATCCTAGTCTCACAGTTCTGGACCCCCTACCCGAGATCCGCCGGTTTTGACACCGACAAACACCTTCTCAGATTTCACCTTAGGTATGCCAAGGGAACGAAATATGAATGATCAACCAAGAGACATTTAGCACTCCGCTTCTAACGTTCTCCTTGATGTACTAGCATAACCCAATTATAAGTAATGCTTGGTATCTAGAACATCAAGTGAAGGTTGGACTTCGAGATCTCAAAGGGTCCATGAGGAGCAACTTTTACAATAAGTCATATGAAATCCTCATGGAAACTAGGCCAAGGTTGTTGATAGAAGATATTATGATAATAGGTCTTCCGTCTAGGTGTGTTAGCCACGACATCCACTTTACCAGTTTAGTAAGACCAATATTACGATTTTTGGGAAATGTACTAACCATCATATCTGCCTGAGATTCAGATTTGGTTGGTGTTAGGATATTCCAAACTCAACATGTGTGAAAAGGAAGGTTCACAACATAAATCGATGAGATAACATTGTGAGATTCTCGGGACATGAACTGTGGCAAAAACTCCAAAACTTGAGTTGACTTCAAGGCACATGTGAACACACTGTCCAAGACAAGCATGATCACACATAAGTCTTGTAGAAAAACACTACCGAGTTCTTGTTCTAAACCGTCATTAGATGATAACGAAGTCCTTGCATAAATCATATGATTAGCTCTTCAAAAAGAACTACTTTTCCCGGAACAAATCAGTCAGTGGCTTAGTGTGCTAGGGGACACATATGGAATGAAGGCGACCAAGTTTACAACACTAGCGTTATGTTCATCATGAATTATGGAGAGCATAAACAATGTCGTTGATGGGCTCAACAAAAGTTCCTCGGGGTTTCCATGAAAATGTAACTCCATAACTATGTGAACAAGGTGCGTTGGACAGACCAAGAGATATAACGGTGCAAGCTCAAGGATGCATCCATGAGGATGACTACATTAGGAAAATCTTTTGTTTTGATTTTGATTTGATGATAGCCCACTCTCGAATCAAAGATTGGACAAGATAATAAATGCAACAATTGATCACAAGGATGAACTGATCAAGATATCATCTTTCTTTCTACACACACGAACACATACAAAGATATCCATTTGGAACGAACTGAGTCAGACGAAGCATTTATCTTCCAACTCTCCACATTTTTGTTTAACTTAACCATCTAGCTCAGGGGTATCTAAAACGAGTCTGGGAGAAGGGATGGTTTATATAAAAACCAACTTGATCACGAACTCAACATAGCGGTCAAGGAAAACTTGGTAATACATCCGAGAAGATATTAAGAAAATCACGAACCACCAATATGTTATTGAGCTCGAGAACAATCTTTCTTTTAAGGGAAGATGATGTGATCAAAAGAGCAAAGGAGTGATGCAATCCTAACTCATTGATCAAAGAGTGCACCATGAAAAATTGACATAGCATAGTCAATCTTTAGAATGATGATTCAATAACGAACACACCAAAGAATGAAATTATTGTCCATTAACTACCAAGCAACAGGGTTGCTAGGAGTATTGATTTCACACAACACGATTCAATTGTTGGTATTCCGGTTTCAACAAACTCAGATACCGAGGAATGAAAAATGATATCGAGAAGTATCACTGCATCAAGAATTCATAAGAGGTTGTGCAATTCTCATGACATACCCGACAAGAAGAGGGTAATACTTCAAGGTAGAATAGAGCAAAAGCTGGATCGGAATCTTGATCTACGGAATACAACTACTTTGACCCAATCCAAGAAATGGACAGGGTACTCGAGGTTTATTCTCCTAGTGATTTTAGAATAGAATGGCTTGATGGACCACAAGAATAATATGCATCAATGAAAAGGAATGCAAAGCTACTCTTGACAATCCATTGAAAGGTGGCCAGAATACAATTGAAGAGAGGTCACTCAAGAGCACACCATATTTCTGAGTTGTAGATGCATAGGTTGGCACGTCGAACAAGTTCGACATAATTCTTCCAGATAACCCATGCAGAAAAGGAAGGGTTGGCAGAGTCACAACTATGGAATGGAGAACTCAGCACGAGCACTCTCTCGGTGTCAAAATCGGCGGATCTCGGGTAGGGGGTCCTGAACTATGAGACTAGAATCGATGGTAATGGGAAATGAAGGGGACACGAGTTTACCCAGGTTCGGGCCCTCCTATGGAGGTAATACCCTACGTCCTGCTTGATTGTATTGATGGTGTAAGGGGTTACGAAGTTGATCTACACCAAGAACGTATGTCTAACCCTAGATGAGTTGTTCTGTCCCTATGCCCTAAAACCCTCCGGCTTATATGGATGTCAGGGGTGCCCTTAGCTTACACATGGTCGGTTACATGCCGAAGAGATAACTTGCCTAACTACAGCTAATAACTTGGGAAACATGTCTGGACTCCATGAAGCTTCCGTCTTGGCGCAGATGGTCCTCGATCCTCTGATGCCTACCTTCTGGCCAACACAGTTTGACCCATGACTAATGGTTGGCTATCTGAGGAGCCCATAATCCAGGAGTCACTCAGTAGCCCACGGATTGGCCTTCAACGCCGATATATATCCGATTGATTCCTAAACGTTGTTGTCTTTGGCTTGCGAGGCGAGTCCCTCATCCTTCTCTGTTCGGCATCCGACTAGTCTTCGGTAAGATCCCCAGCGTCGCGGGCGCGGGTTATTATAATAAATGCACAAGTTCCTTGATTTTCACAATCCTACCCCTCCGTAACGGAGGCACCAACCCATTTAACCAAATAAAATCATGATTCAAACCACATCTTCTTCCTCCCTATCGCCAGAAACTCCTAGGGGAAGCTCTATGAAAAACATAGCTAACACTCCCAGTTCCTCAAAGCGCCCTTACGGCTAACGCCCAGGCGACTGGACCAGCTGCTCTGCCACACTTCTAAGGCTCCGCAACCTGGTGACCCAGGGATACCTCCCATTATCAGATCTGGCGACAACCCGCGCTAGCCTAGTCGCTTATGGCGATGAGGTCTTTGATGAGCGCTTCCCCAATCCAAACAGAGGGGAGTGTGTTTGCTTTGTCCCGTTCCTCCTCCGAGGCCTTGGATTCCCAATCCACCCATTCTTGAGGGGATTACTGGAGTTCTACAGAATTCAACTCCACCATCTCACCCCAGGGTCGATCCTGCACATCTCGGGGTTCGTTTCCCTTTGTGAGATGTTCTTGGGGTGCGAAGCTCACTTCGATCTATGGAGGAAATATTTCTGCCTTGTCCCCCGAACTCGGGACAAGGCCAACTTAGAGGTCGGCGAAGCCGAAGTATGCCGCATAGTTGGAACGGGGTATCCGGCTGGCACACCAAATAAATACGATAATGGACTTTGGAGTGATTTTATATTGAAGGCGTCCCCTTGTTCGAGCCAACTCGGACAGGTCTGCCTAAATACTCCGATCTCCTCCCGAAGAAGAGGTACAACTGGCGACCCAAGAGCTCTTAGGAGGAGAGCGCCGAAGTCCAATGCCTGGCCGTGCAAGTGCGGATGCTTGCCCATCACCGGCTAACCATGATCGACATCATGGCCGCCGCTATCTCTTGGTGCGTGCACCCCTCCAACAAAGGGTGCACCCCTTATGGCGATACAATAGAACAAGCGATGCATGCATTCCCAAAAATTAGGTCCTGCCAATCCAACAACACTGGCCGCCGCACTTGCTGACCCATACAAAGGAGAGCAAGAGGACTTGATTCAGCGGACAACCAAGGAGGGGTATACGACCCATAATCCCATCGAACAGGTAAACCATCCTTCTTTTCAATCATGAAATAGTTCAAGGCTTCATTCCGCACTCTATTTGACCGAGGTCTTGACCTGAATAGGAATGGAGGAGCTTCGTCGAGACAGTCAACTGTATGGCTCCTCGACCTGAGAATCATTCACGTCACAACGATCCAGGTTTCAACAAGGACCCGGAACTCCATCTTGACTTTGAAAACAGAGTCTACTACCAGGTCAGCATCATCTAGACCCCGGTGGAAATCATAGTCAATTACCACGAGTCATTCTCCATTCTGTCCATGGATAAGAACAAAAAAACCTCCCGAAAGAGGCCTGCTACCAAGAGCGCTCCGTACGCGCCTGTCCTAGCCCCCAAGCACCGCTGATCAGCACGTCTTGCACCAGCAGCCAAGGCTGCAGACGAGTCAGCGGCTGGCCGGGCCCCTGCAAAGGAACCAGACACAGGGACGAATCCACCCATCCGCGCATCCCAAAGGTACATTGCTTGGATATCCGTTTTATCATTGTGCTCGGCAAAATCTTATAGCCGCTTGTATTTTTCCTAGGCTAAACACCCAATCTCCTCCTACCGAGGGGTCGCCCGGATGTGAGGAGACACGTGAAGCTCCCGGGCCACCGTCCATGAGGCTTCCGCTACGAAAGCCCCCATGGCCGGTCCGATTCCCGCCAAATCCGACAATGGAGTATCCGTCACTAAATCGGAAGTGGAGAGTGCCATGCATCATCGGCACCGATGGGAGGCCATGCGGCTCCCGGTTTTCTCCGACTAGGAGTTCAGCACCCTACGCTTAGCTAATGCACACCTCGGGGCCTCCCGAGCTGGATTCGGTGAAGCTATGAAGCTGATAACAACCAGTATTCAGGTAAGTGGTCGGATTTTCTGGACTCCGTATACTTGTATAAGCCTACTAGCCCCCGAGCCTTAATTCGATTTGGAAAAACGAATTAAGGATCTCACAACTGTTTGACTGCTAACGCTGGCCTCAAAGCAACACTTTGAGCAATTGGCGAAGGCCCTTGAGGTGCAGTCCGTGAAGGCCGAACTAGCACAAGTGAAAAGTCTTACGCGAGAGGGCCATGGTAAGTGTCCTTTTATTGCTTAATCAGTAGGACATATGGATTTCATGCCTCACATATAGATTCTGTGTAGCAGCCAAATCAATAGGACATATGGAAAGGCAGCTGGAAGAAGCCCAATATTCACAAAGGTACGCGGAATCCCAGCAGCAAGCCGGCTGTCTAGTTATACAAAAACAGACCGATGAAATAAAGATTTTGAAGACTCAACTGGCGCAAGCACAAGAAGAGAATCAAAATCTTCGGCGGGGCATATACAGTAAATACAATTCCGCTATGATTAAGTATTTCCGATGTAGAGGATGATAGTAATCGTGCTTGTCATCTCATATGCAGGTCTCCTTACCAGACATCCGGAAGAGGAGATCGAATCGTACCAAGGGGACCTGTTGAAGGAGCTGACCTCCCTCCACAAGCGTGTGCAGAAAGCGATGAAAGTGATGGTGAAAGCACTATGGCCCACCGAACAGCCACCTGAAGGACTAGCCGGACTTGTTGATCGATTCAGGGGGGCTCGTGATAGGTTCGAGCTGTGGAAGACTTCAGCTTGCCGCGAAGGAGCACGGGAGGCATGCGCAATGGTAAAGACCCGTTTCACCGGACTCAACCCCGAGCATATGGCACGGGTCGGTCCTGTGAAACAAACTCTGCACCGCTTCTTCGAACCCAAACGACAGGCCATGGGTGAAGAATTAGCCAAACTACTCGAGGCCGGATTTATTAGGGATATTAAACACCCCGAGTGGCTAGCAAACCTGGTGATGGTACCTAAGAAAGACAAGTCGTGGCGGCTATGTGTCGATTTCAAAGACCTAAATAAAGCATGCCCCAAGGACCCTTTCTCCATACCACACATAGACCAGATCATCGATGCCACAGCCGGACACGAACTGTTGTGTTTCCTCGACGCTTACTCCAGATATCACCAAATTAAAATGAAGGAATCCGATCAAGTTGCTATGGCTTTCATCACCCCCTACGGGCCATTCTGCTTCAACACGATGCCTTTCGGGCTAAAAATGCTGGGGCTACATACCAGTGCATGATCCAAACCTGCCTCTCTACACAGGTCGGCAAGACCGTCGAGTCATACGTGGATGATGTGGTAATCAAAACCAAACACGCCCACCAGTTGATCGAGGACCTATGTCAAACTTTCGCTAATTTACGCGAATATGATATACGACTCAATCTAGAAAAATGTGTATTCAGGGTTCCCTCTGGTAAGCTGCTTTGATTCATCGTCTCCCATAGAGGAATAGAGGCAAATCCAGCTAAAATCCATGATCTATCAGATAATGCAATCCCCATGGAGCTGAAGCATGTCCATAGGCTATCCGGGTGCGTAGCGGCGTTAAGCCGCTTTATCTAATACCACATCTTCAACAATACCACATCTAATCATACCAGTTTGTAATTCCTGATAATATTCTTCTACAGAATTTTTTCCTTGTCTTAAACGCTGCAAATTTTGAAGCAATTCACGTTGATAATAAGGTGGCACCCAACGATTACGCATAGCAATTTTCAAAGCAGCCCAAGTAGTTGGAATATTAGCATGGTGTATTCTACAATGTTCTGACCACCAAACACAAGCAAAACTAGTGAATGAACAAACAGCAGCAGCAACACGTCTATCCTCAGGAAATTGTAAGCATGTAAAATGTTGTTCTATTTCTAACTCCCATGTAAGATATATATCAGGAACATATCTACCCTCAAACATCGGAATATTCAATTTAAGTTTAGGGAGATGGTCATGATCCCGTACCTGAGGGGGTGGTGCAGCCCTACCGTTACGGTTGTAGCCATGTGGTCGACCTGGTGCGTATGGTGGTGGTTGCCCCTGAGGCTGATCGGGAGCAACCTCTCCCTCATCATCGTAATCACCATCATAATCTTCAACCTGCTCAACGACAGTAGCAGCACAAGCCACAGAAATAGCAGCAGTATCAATAGTACCAGTATGTTGGGCTTGGCCGAGAGGCACACGTTGCGCTCGTCGTTCAAAAGGAATAGGAGCCGCAGCTGGTCGTGGTAGACGGGCAAGAACCTCATTGAACTTGGCGTCCATCTTGGTGTCAAAGGTCTTCTACAAACCATCTAGCTTCTCCATGCCCTCGCCAAAGTTATTCACGAAGTCTTGTACCTAGTGGTGTCAAACACACGACTAGATGTATATGGAGCAGGGATGGCTTATAATATGGTAGCAAAAAAGGTTAGCAATAATCAATTCAGAGATGCAAGGTTGAATAAACGCTCAACGACGGTATTCTGCTGGTCCTAGGCTCGACCCGTACTAGAGACGCGAGCCTAAAACACCAACAAAAACACGATGCTACACGTAATCAAGGGAAGAGCACACTCTGATTTTGTTTTCGTTTTTTTTGTCGGCGCCTTTTTTTTGCGCTTTTTTTTTGCTCAAAAAAATCACTACAATGGCGAGTGTCTCAAAACTCTTGCCACGTTGTATAAGCAAGATGGGCACGGATTTTTTTTGGACTATTTTTTTTTCAGGAGCAATTCGGGGGCTGCGACGACCAAAAATTTCGACAAAAATCACTATGATGGCAAGTGTCTCAAAATGCTCCGGAGAACCTAAAATCAAGATAGGGAAAAATTATTTTCAGCCAAATTTTTTTGGGCCAAAACGTGCTCTGCAAAGCGTGGCAGACACTTTTTTCCGACACCTACGCATGTAGCAAAACGCGAATCCGAAATCAAAAAGATCTCGAAACTGAACCTAGAACAAGCTGGACTCGGATTGGTGGTGGATTGGTGGTGGTATATATGGACACCAAAGGATAGTGGGAGGTGATATATGGCAGCGGTGATGATGGTGGTGGTATATGGCGACTATGAAGACGATGTGTTGGCGGCGTGAAAACCTGTGAATAGAACTCGAAACTCTAAAGGACTAGACACTAAGACCAGCAACTCGACACGACGATGTAACCGCCAATTCAACAAAGCAAAATACCGAAAAGACTATGCAAAGGCTCAGATTGGTTCGGATATGATGATCTAACCCTAATTTTTTTTTGTGGCTTTTTCGTGGACTAAAGGTATGAAGAAACAGATGCGATCTAAACTAAAAAACTAGTAGAATCTCACCGAGCAACCTGGAAATCTGATACCACTTGATAGAGGCGAAGTTGTCCCTGTCTTTCGATGAGATGGTGGCTATCGTTTTTGGTGGAGTAGACTTTGACGATCCGACTACGAACGTGTGATGATGCCGTGCCTTAGCAATCGCTAAACCAACTCCGAGAGGTTATTGACCATGCCGGAGCACGATCAACCTGACCACGAGGGTCTGTTTCCTGCACGCAAACGAAGAACAAGCTTTCGGCTTCACCCGTTTGAGGTACGAGTCCAGATGACCTAGTCATAACAATCGTAGAGGTGCTCCCTTGACTCTCTAGCCGAACAAGCGGGAACGTAGAGAGTAACCACAGGAGCGAGCCAAGCCAGCTTGGCAAATTCTTAGTTCGAACTGATGCATATAATGGTTAAAACATGACAAAAGAAACATGTGTGCACAATAGGTGCGAGCGAAAAATTTCCCTAGAAAAGGATGGCTACTAAAAGAAGTTTCCACATGTTGTGTTCGGATGTAACACTCTATGGTGCATGCCAATAACCTTAGTACAAGATCGGTTTAACTGCACATAGGAAGAAGAGAATCGATCCTATCCAATAGCAAAGTGGGAGGGAAATAAAAAGGAAAAAATACAAAAAGAAAAAATTAAAAATGTGCGGGAATTTGGATATGACCGGTCTATCCGTAGAAGCACCGTAGACGATCGGCGTTCTAATGAGTTCCAAGGACAATAGGCTCCTCCCGCGAGTACTACGTCACTGATGAAGGGGCCCTCCCACTTGGGGTTAAGTTTATGCTTCCGCTTCTCCGAGTCGTAGGTCGAGTTCACCTACATTGTATGCTTGTGCCCTGACCTCCCTACTCTGGTAGCGTCATGCTTGCTGCTGATAAAGTGCAGAGCCAGCCGGAGCTATGTCGCGTTTGCCCTCCAAGGCGTCCAGGTCGTCCTGCCGATCCAACTTGGCTTCCTTTTCCTTGTACATGCACACTCATGGTGCGTTGTGAATAATATCGCAGGGAGGACTGCCTCAGCCCCATAGACCGTGAAGAACGGTGTGAAGCTCGTTGATCTATTTCAGGTGGTGTGCAGGCCCCATAGTACGGAGTCGATCTCCTCAATCCAATGACAGTCGGACTCGTGAAGAGATCGGACCAAACTTGGCTTATTGCCGCTCATGATGAGACTGTTGGCACGTTCGACATGTCCATTAGCCTGTGGATGGTAGACTGGTGCGTAATCGAGCTTAATGCCCATTTTCGTGCACCAGTCCTTGACCTCTTGGGCCATAAAATTAGATCTATTATCCGTTATGATACTATGTGGTATGCCGTAATGGTGTACTACGTCGGATATGAAGTCTATAACTGGTCCGGACTTGGCTGATTTAACGGGTTTTGCCTCTATCCATTTGCTAAACTTGTCGAGCATGACCAGTAGGTATTTGTTTTTCTTGGTCACCCTTTAAGAGGTCCGACCATGTCAAGCCCCCAGACCGCAAAAGGCCAATTGATCGGAATCGTCCGAAGAGCTGTTGGGGGCATGTGACTTTTATTTGCGAAAAGTTGACACCCCACGCAGGGATTGACAAGTGACTATGTGTCCGTCCGAGCTGTGGGCCAGAAGAAACAGGCTCGGAGGGCCTTGCCGACTAAGGCTCTTGCCGCGGCATGATGGCCGCCCATGCCTGCATGTATTTCAGCAAGAAGATCCCGCCCTTCTTCCTCGGATATGCACCGCTGTAGTACACCTGTTGTGCTTTCCTTGTATAACTCTCCCTTGTGAATCTTGTAGGCCTTGGAGCGCCGAACTATGTGTCATGCCTCTATCTGGTCATCGGGGATATCCGTTCAAAGAAGGTAGACGAGGAAGGGCTCTGTCCAAGGTGGAAATATTGCCATTAGCTCATGAGGCGAAGGTGTTTCGTTCATTATGGAGCCGCCGATTGTTTGGTCGTCTGTTCAGTTGACAGGGGTGACAACCACGTCCGGTGTATTCGGAACGGCGCCATTGTCCTCGTCCTGCCACATGACAAAAGTCTTAAAAAGTTGTTCCAGAAACGTGTTCTTTGGGACAAGGTCGCGCTTGGCTCCTATACGAGCTAATATGTCGGTGGCTTGGTTTTTGTTGCGAGCGACATGGTCAAATTCTAGCCCCTCAAACCGACCTAATATCTTGAGGAAGGTGTTTCTGTATGCCGCCATCTTTGGATTTTTAGCGTCGAATTCGCTGTTGATTTGGGAGACAACAAAGTTGGAGTCTCCCCGTACCTCCAACCGGTGTATGCCCCATTGATGCAGCCATTCGGAGACCATGAAGTAGGGCCTCATATTCGGCTGCATTGTTGGAGTCCGCATACATGATTTGCAACACGTACCGCACATTGTCGCCAGTGGGGGATGTGAGGACAACTCCAGCCCCCAGTCCGGCCAAGGTTTTGGAGCCGTCAAAGTACATTGTCCAATGGGAGTATATTCCTTCGGGAGTTCGGCCTCCATCCATTCAGCCAGGAAGTCCGCCAGCACCTGTGATTTAATGGCAAGGCGTGGCTTATAGGTTATTTCAAAGGGGATGAGTTCAATGGCCCATTTGGCAATGCGGCCGGTGGCGTCCCTGTTGTTGATTATATCATTCAAGGGGACCTCCGGTGCTACCGTCACCGCGCACTCCTGGAAGTAATTTCGGAGTTTTCTCGATGCCATGAATACTGGATAGGCAATCTTTTGATAACGCCAATATCCGGACTTGCACTGTGTTAGCACCTCTGACACATAGTAGACCGGCTTCTGAGTCTGGAATTTATGTCCCTCCTCATCTTGTTCAACGACGAGCACTGCACTGACGACTTTGTTGGTGGCCGATATATATAACAACATGGGCTCACTTGCGCCTGGTGCCGTCAGTATGGGATTGGTTGCCAGTATTGCTTTGATTTCTTCCAACACAACTATTGCTTCATCGGTCCATTCAGAATTGTTGGTCCGTTTCAACAGCTTATGGAGTGGCAGAGCCTTTTCTTCGAGGTGGGAGATAAAGCGGCTTAACGCCGCTACGCACCCGGATAGCCTCTGGACATGCTTCAGCTCCATGGGGATTGCATTATCTGATAGAGCATGGATTTTAGCTGGATTTTCCTCTATTCCTCTATGGGAGACGATGAATCAAAGCAGCTTACCAGAGGGAACTCTGAATACACATTTTTTCTGGATTGAGTCGTATATCATATTCGCGTAAATTAGCGAAAGTTTGACATAGGTCGTCGATCAACCGGTGGACGTGTTTGGTTTTGATTACCACATCATCCACGTATGACTCGACGGTCTTGCCGACCTGTGTAGAGAGGCAGGTTTGGATCATGCGCTGGTATGTAGCCCCAACATTTTTAGCCCGAAAGGCATCATGTTGAAGCAGAATGGCCCGTAGGGGGCGATGAAAGCCATAGCAACTTGATCGGATTCCTTCATTTTAATTTGGTGATATCTAGAGTAAGCGTCGAGGAAACACAACAGATCGTGTCCAGCTGTGGCATCGATGATCTGGTCTATGTGTGGTATGGAGAAAGGGTCCTTGGGGCATGCTTTATTTAGGTCTTTGAAATCGACACATAGCCTCCACGACTTGTATTTCTTAGGTACCATCACCAGGTTTACTAGCCACTCGGGGTGTTTAATATCCCTAATAAATCCGGCCTCGAGTAGTTTGGCTAATTCTTCACCCATGGCCTGTCATTTGGGTTCGAAGAAGCGGCGTAGAGTTTGTTTCACAGGCTTAAAGCCTGGGATAATATTTAGGCTATGTTCGGCTAGCCGTCGTGGGATTACAGGCATATCGGAAGGATGCCAGGCAAAAATGTCCCACTTTTCACGGAGGAAATTCCGCAAAGCTTTGTCCATAAGGGGATGGAGCTGGGCTTCGATGGACACCATCTTATTGGGGTCTGTTGGATACACCTACAATTTAATGATTTCTTCTGCGGGTTTGAAGGATGTAGACTCGGGTCTTTTGCAAAGGATCACATCATCTCTACTGACTGTCGATCGTGTAGCGGTCAACTCTTCGGTGGCGAAATTTTCTGCTAGTGCCTCGAGGGCGAGCGCTGCCGTTTTGTTTTCGGCCTGAAGGGCTATGTCCGGATCACTAGTGATCGTGACCAATCACTTTGGTCATGGCATTTTTTGTTTCATGTAACCGTAATGTGGTATGGCCTGGAATTTTTTGAAGGCGTCCCATCCCAATAGGGCGTGATAGCCACTTGGGAAGGGGACGAGGTGGAAGAGAAGTTCTTCGAATTGTTAGTTTTCGGGTCTGCCGAACACTACGTCCAGGATAATAAATCCGGAACAACGTGCCTCCTTTCTTGGGATAATTCCCCGGAATGTGTTGCTGCATTCAATGCGGGATCGATTGAACTACATTTTTTCTAGAGTGGCCTCGTATATGAGGTTAAGACCACTACCGCCGTCCATTAGCACTTTATGTAGCTTGTATCCATCTATTATGGGATTCAAGACTTGAGCGGCTGGTGAATGACCAGAAAGAATGGGCGGCCGGTCAGTGTCCCCGAAAGTAATCGGTACGTCTGCCCATGGGCTAGTGGCTGCCATGTGGTAGACCTGCTCATGCTCCTTAAGAGCTCTCTTGTATCCGTTCCTCAAGGGGAAGATCTCGTAGACGTCAGGACTTCGGCATTAAATCCGGGTGGCGAATAAGAACGTCTACTCAACAGAGGTGTGTCAAGGATGGCCTCGTCGCTTTTTGCGACTTGCCCGACGACCCAGTAAGCTCGAAGGTTGTGCGTTGGGTTTGCATTTAGTAATATAGAATGTGTGGGGCAGGGTTTATCCAAAAGCCCGTCAACAAAAGTGCAGGCCCCCGAAAGGGGCTTGTTTCTTTTTTCGGCAGGTTCCAACCTAGCCGGCCGATTTTGCGGTATCCTCTTTTTCTGAGCTCCTCTAGGGTGTTTGGAGGATTTTGGTTCTAAGAATAGCCGCTCGAATTGCCAGACGCTCTCCATGGCACAGTACTTCTGTACTAACTCGGATAGCTCCGAGAAATCGCCTATGCGTCGATGGGCTAGGGCATTAAGAATACCCTCGTCATGGCAATTGCGAATGAAAATTGCCGTTAAATCTTGGTCGCTGAGACCTTTTACTCTTCTTCTAGTGAGTAGGAGTCTTGCCCAAAAGTGGTGGACAGATTCTCCCCGTAGTTGTTTTATATCTTTGAAGTCCGGCAATACGGGCTTTAGTGAAAAACTGGGATTATGATCCTGGGTGGTGGGTGGGCAAAAACTGGATTCTACGTCACGTTGGGTGTTCAGGGATACAAACTCCGAACTATGGCAGAGTTCTGGGACCGATGATGGTCCGGTTTTGAGGTAATCCGCAGGGCCTGGCTCGTCTGCTGGATGACTGGAAACCGGGGTGTAAACTGTTTTCAATTCCGGTTGTCGGGACGAATCCGCAGCCGGACACTCGACAGTAGCGGCAAGGTGGGTGACAAGAGGGACGTGAATTTCCCTATCATCGGGTTTAATACTGAGCCGATCATAGATCGGAACCTGGTCATCCGGTATACGCATTGCTTTAAGCCGATCAAACATTTCGTTTAAGAACAACGCGATGGTAGGGTGCGTGTCGTTGATATGGGTAGATTTGTCAAGTGGGGTGACGGTTCCAGAGTCACGCCGAAGCGGATCTACGTTCTGTTCCCCCACAGGACCCGATGACTCGGACATCAAAATATCTAGACTTGCGGGTCTTTCCTTGAAGGTTGAAGGTTCCACTGGAATGAGTGTCCCCCGTGAATCAGCCACGAACTCTAGGGTTCCGAACTTGATACTCTGATTCGAGGGAAACCTTCTGATCTGGCCATGACGGCTGATCGGGTTGGCATACGATAGGATGTCATTGCCAGTGAAACTCTGATCGGGGGCAAAAGTCCCCTCGATGCAGATCTTGTCACCTCTGACAAGGAGGGCCATCGATGCCTTTGGTGCTCATAGTGGAACTCTCAATGAAAGCACCAATGTCGGTGTCAAAACCGGTGATCTCGGGTAGGGGGTCATGAACTGTGAGGCTAGGATCGATGGTAACAGGAGATGAAGGGGACACGAGTTTACCCGGGTTTGGGCCCTCCTATGGAGGTAATACCCTACGTCCTTCTTTGTTGTATTGATGGTGTAAGGGGTTACAGTGTTGATCTACCTCGAGATCGTATGTCTAACCCTAGATGAATTGTTCTGTCCCTGCACCCTAAAACCCTCCGGCTTATATAGATGCCGGGGGTGCCCTTAGATTACACATGGTTTGTTACATGCCGAAGAGATAACTTTCCTAACTACAGCTAATAACTTGGGAAACACGTCTAGACTCCATGAAGTTTCTGTCCTGGCGCTGATGGTCCTCGATCCTCCAATGCCTGCCTTGTGGCCCACACAGTCCGGCCCATGAATAATGGTCGGCTATCCGAGGACCCCTTAATCCAGGACTCCCTCACACTCATGTTGTGATCTTCAGTTCACGAGGAACTTATGCTGGGGATGGTTCTTGGTAGTGGAAGATTGATAAATCATGATGTCAGGACCCTGATCCTAAGCCATACAAGTCTAGCATGTAACACATCATATAACTTTGCAGCCTCACGCAGAGTAATCCCCACGGCTGCCACCTTACCTTGGCCGGGACTGTTTGTGCCTTTTGTCTCACGTTTATAATATGTCGCTAGCATTCATATGTCAAGGAACTTGGGTCGACATGGCAAGTTATAGACCCAAGTGGCACAGCCATACAGGGATAGGCATACATAACACACAAGTGCAGGTGTCGGTCATCAACGTGTGTAGACGAGTCGTAGCAAGCTACATGGACTCCATTACACCGCGTGACATTTCCCGAAAGGGACAGACACAGCAGCAAACAAGGATACATGCCGGTCAATCAATGTGTCCAGAGTTGTATCAAGCTACCAGGGTTCAACGGAAGCACAAGGAGTCATTTCCCTATAAAGAAGGCTACCATAGGTATATGGCTACGTGCCGAATCCCACATATACCAATGCATTTCAAACATACACACAATATGCACGATATGCGCAGATACAACATGGCATCACAACATAACTATATGACTCAAGTATTTATTAAGGACTCATAAGAGCTAACATAGTTTGGTATTACAAACAGGGGTCACATGACATAACACTGAAGTCATACAGGCAACAAGCGGAAGCTAAATATGTTTGAGTATAGACATCTACTAAAAGTGGTTGGAGGAGCCTGAAAAGCAACAACGACCCTACCAAAGGAACCGGACCACTGTTTGGGATTCACAAGCTAATCCGGTGAACATCGAACTTCACGTCGTAAGAATCACCAATGAGACTAATGTCTCCTCTCCAAACAGAAATGAAGCAACTGTGAGTACAAAGGTACTTAAGAGGACTTACATCAGGACTATCTATGCATGCATCAGTATCAATGAAGGGGGTTGTGGAGTTTATTGCAGCAAGCCAGCTTTGACTCTTGGCTAACCTATTGTGACAGCCCAAGTGTTGCGCCTACCTTTTATGGCATGTAACCTATGTGTATCTTGTGTCATGTGATGAGTGTATTTGAGTTTCTCATTGCCATGTCATTATCTCATGCATTCTTGCATCATGCATCATAGGATTTCATCATCAAATCTTGCATATTGTTTTGTGGTGTGCTTCTTGTTATCTTGTTGTGTTGTGGGAGTGTTCTTGTGGAGCTGTGTGCTTGAGTGGATCGATTCCTTCCCCCCTCTCTTATTCTTTCAAACAAACCATACCTATACTCTTTTATTCCTGTTGCATTAATCAACAGAATTAATTTGTTTTAAAAAATCTGTTAAAATGTTCAGGAGGTAGCCAATATTATTTTAAGCCTGTGTGTGTTGTTCTTTTGAGGTGTTGACCCATATGATGTTGGGGTTTTAAAAAACAGAGGAGCTGTTTTCTTTAATGTACTAAAAATACTTGTTCTAAAAATCCTTTGTTAATTTTATTAAATAGCTCACCTTTTATTTCTTGCCAAGGTATTTTTTGTTCTGGCAAATCCTTTTATTTTCCTCTGGGGTTTTATTTGTGTGGTTGTTTAATGTTAAGGGAAAACCTGTTGTTTTGTTTTTGTGAGAGATGGGGAGCTAGGCCTTCCTTCCCTGGCGGCCCAGCTAGTGCGCCGAAGCCGGCCCACCTGCGCGAAAACGGCCCCCTGGTCCGTCTCCCCTCTTTCCGTCAGGTTCAGAGTGAGAGAGAGCAGTGCGCATCGCTGCCGTGTCCTTCCTCCGTCGTGTCGCCGTCAACCCCAAGCTATTTAGCCCCCTCGGCGTCCGTGCCGACCCCTAGGGTCTTCTCTTCCTCCTCGCTCCGCTGGCGCTCCCCTACTCCTCCTTCTCCCCTTCTCTTTCCCCTCTGGCAGGTAAGCCTCGAAGAGAATTCAGAGAGGGCAGTGAGGTCGCCGGTCGTCGTTGCCGTCCTCCTCGCGTCTCCGGTGGGTCTCCTACGCGCCCGACATGTCATGGTGGCCGCGGATCGTCCTCGCGTCCCATTCCCGGTGTTAGAGTGTCGTGCGAAGCTCCAAGGCGTCGGCTTCTTCCTCCTCGTCGCCACGCTCCCGAAGGCCGCTACCGGTCTTCTTCCCCTTCATAGCTGCCGCGTCTTCGCCTCTTCCTGCTCTTCGTCGCGTCCGAGTCACCGTCGTCTCCCCTCAGTGAGCCGCTGCGATCCCCCCTCCGGTTGCCATCTTAGGTTGTCGTGCCTTCGCCATCGTTGACAGAGAGCTCTGCTCGAGCTCGATGGGCTCTGTTGCCGGTACCCCCCCTCTGCGTTTGAGTGCGGGAATGGAGTTCCTATACTCCCCGCGTGCCTCGCATCCCTTCTATCGCTCCGCTAGCCCCCTCAGTTGCCGGATTTGGACGCCATCGTGGTCCTTTGTCGCCGTCGTCAGGTGTGCGCTTCGTCTGTTTCATCGGTGTTAGTGGATCCATGTTAGTACTAGGTGCGCTCCTCCTCCTTTTGTGCAGACGCCGAGACGTGGCGCACTGGTACCGCTTGGGGAAAATGACCGAGAGGTCTGGGGTTCGAATCCCGCTTGCCCTATTGTTTTTTTTCCTTTTTTTGATTGGATCTGGCTGTGTAGTGTGTTCTGGATTCAGTGTGAGGACCGACCGGTGTGCTGTGCGTGTGTGATGCAGATCCGGTGTGGCTGTGTGTGGATATGTGTGTGGCTATGTAGAGTGTGTGTGGATCTGGTGTAGCACCAGATCCATAGTGTGTGTTGTGTTGTGTGTGTGTAGTGTGTGTGTTAGTGTGTGTATGACAAGTGGGCCCATGCCCCACTTGTCATACACTATATTTTATTGTGTGTTTTGTTCTTTTAATTGTTTTAATAGGTATTCCATTTATAGAATTTTTTCTAAATATGGATATGATCATTTATGCTCATGTGCATTTTAGGTAACTTTTCACTTATAGGAATTGAGGGCATTTTGCTATGTAGTATTTTGTCATGATGCTCCATGAGTATATAGGGGTATGATACATGAATTTGGGGTAGAATCAACAAAGGAATCCATTGGTGTGACTTTTTTGGGCATTTGAGCAAGTTTGACTAAATGTCATTTTTTCTCAAGGTGCCATTTTGTCATTTTTGTTGTATTTAATTCATGCATGCTATGATGTTTGTGTCAACATGAATATTGTAGTCATTGATGAGTAGAATGCCATGGTATTTATCTGTGTCATGATAAACATGCAAATGTGTGGGAACCATGCTATAAAGTAGTTACTAAAAATGTTGCTGTTTTCAAACATGTTAAATATTTCTAAGTCTGGGAATCTGGTAATATTTTTATGCCATGAAGAGTGGGTGCTATCTTGTGATATGTTGTGAACTAGCTCAAGCTGAGTGCTAGTAATTTGGAGTAGATGTTGACTTGTATCATCCTGTTAATTTTCATGCCATGAGGTGGTATCTATCACCATTAGTTTCTGCCGTCAACTTGCCATCACTTTAACTCAGATTCCAGAAACCGTTATTGTCACCAAGTCCCAGAATTCTGTTTCATCATGCCAACTTGTGGGCATCATGCTTATTGATGTGTGCCTCCATTCCAGATTGTGTAGTTGGATAAGTTGTTAAGCATGTTATGTAGTTTCTTTCAATGCCTTGTTTGTGGCTAGAGACTTCCTGTAGCTCTAGTTATTGGCTGTGTAAGTTGCTATGTTGATGTTTTGTGGCAGATTGTTTGTTTTAGTGTTTTGTGACTTGTGGGAGCTATACTCCATCGAATTGCTTGATCTTTGGCTCTATTGTGGTTGGTTTTTCGTTGCCTAACCAGTGGCTACCTTGGAATGCCAAGGAATAGCCATGTCCTTCTTGTCTTGTGTTTTGCCTTCGTATCTTGCCGTGAGCGTAGCGTGAGAACCTTAACTCCATTTCTGACGTTCTACATATGCATTTGTTTTGTTTTTGCATGATGCATACATATTTTCCATGTTCATGCATGTTCAAATAACTTAACATGAGGTTCTATCCAGAATCATAATTAACTAATCTACTTCACTTGAAACTTGGCTAGATAGGATTGCCATGCTAAATTCTTCACATAAACCATGCATCATGTTTGCTTGTGCATTGCACCTTGGTTGCTTGTTTATTCTTGCTTTTTCTTTTGGGTAGACACGAACATTGAACCTGAGTACGAAGATCCAGGAGAGTACCACTACGAGGATCCCGCTACTTGTCCCTCTGAAGAACCAACAGGCTAGATGATCGTACCCAGATCTCGATACTATTTTTGCTTGCTAGTTGTCTCACTCTTATCGCTACTTTTACGCTACCTACCACTTCAATGTCAAGCCTCCTAATTGCCATGATAGCCTCCAACCTCCTTCACATCCTAGCAACCGTTGTTTGGCTAAGTTACTGCTACTCAGCCCCTCTTATAACGTTCTAGTTGCAGGTGCAGGTTGTTTCCATGTGATAACATGGATTTTTGGCTTATCACAATATTATAAGTTATTTAATTTAATGCACATATATATCTGGTATTGGTGGAAGGCTTGGCCTTTTGGTAGGTGTTTTGTTCTGCTGTTACCGCCATAGTTTCTTGTTACCGGTGTTATCTTTCCATACTTTGCACTCCTAACATGCTCCGGATTGTTATGGGGACCCCCTTGTTTATTTGGTTAAGATTAAAACTTCTCTGGCAAGACCCAACTTTGGTACTACATTTGCTAAACAACTCAATAAAATTTGCATAGGGCTTTGCAACCCCGTGGATAATTAATCAACCCCCGGGCCAATGCTCCTCATGAGTGTTGGTCCAAACTACAGCTGTGTGCAGGGCCAACCTAGGGCAACTCGGGAGATTTCTATCAGGCCACTGTATCCTGTGCTTATCTGTCATGTCTTGAGAACGAGATACGCGGCTCTTATCGGGTTCGTCGACACGTCGGGTGGTCTTGCTGGATTTGTTTTACCTTTATCGAGTGTCTTGCGTGAGGGGCTTTGACTTTCTTATGGCTATCTCGAGGTGTTGGAATTCCTTTGGAATTTCCTAGGATGATCACGAGATCCGTGGTCGAGGCTATTCCCGCAGAGTGTGGTGATTTTATGATGGACTAGTTGGAGCACCCGTGCAGGGTTAAAACTTTCGGAAAGCCATGCCTGCGGTCGTGTGGCAACTTGGATATTTGTTTAACACCCAGTTATAGTTAACTTTAAGTAAACTCTAATAAAACATACCAACTGTGTGAGTAACCGTGATCGTCTCTGCTCATGAACATGAACCGAGAGAGAACATGGTGGGGTTATGATTGACGTAAGCAGGTGTTCCGGATCTCATAGAGCTCATTCTAGATTCGATAGTTTATCGTAGACCACATATTTACTTTCATGCTTTTCGTAAGATTGGCCACCGTAAATGCTTAGTGCTACTGCAAACTAAACACATACCCCCTTCCCAACACATGAGCTTGAATAGTCTCGATACTCGGGCACGAGATTGCTGACTCCTCGTGGCTCATAGATTACTACAACAATCCAGGTATAGGTACAGGTGAGTTCGTGCCAGATGATGTGACGCAGCTCCAGTGGGAGTATGACGAGGAACGCGGCAGGATGTACGTGACTTATCCAGATGTGTAGAGGACCGTGGTCGTGATCTTCGGGGCTAGCAAGATAGTATCATTGCATCTTCTTTTATCATTTGTTTTCGTCCGTAGCCGGACCCTGTCTTTGGATTGATGTTTCAACTCTTGCGTGGAATTGTAATTTAGCATGTGGCAAGTGTAAGCCAACATATATACTCCTCTCTTCCTAAATGTATGATGTAATGATGTTGTACTTGCGAACGTCGAGATGTGCCCCTATCCCTTGTCGAGGCCCCCGTGCCTTAATATGGATAAGCGCGCATCTTGGGAGTGACACCTATACTACGACTAGATGTACTTTCTCTAAGGTGGCATAGCACACACGTGTCCACATATTCACCATAACAATACACCACTATGGATCCTCTCCCGTCTCCCTGTGAGAAGGCCATCCATAGCACTTACACTTATCTTGCGTATTTTAGAGTATCCATTCCACTTGTCTATGAACCACATAAGTTTTCCAAGTAGTCCATATCCAAGGACGCGGCTATCGAACAGACTATTTACCCTGCAGGGGTATACTTCATCACACATGCTCTTGCCACTTATCGCCATGTGAACGTAAAAAGGCACCTCAGCAACCTTCAAGTGGAAGCCCAGCGAGGGATTTGGCCACGACCGTCAATAACACAAGACCCTAGTCCAGGTTTATCGCCTATTTTAGACGGAACCCGCAAGGAAGTCCAGCCGATGTTTCCTTTTCGGCCCGAACGATGTGCGTAGGGTTCCAAAAGTCCATCATCCGAGTGACACTTGGTACACCGTGCCACTGTGCATCTACTACATTGAAGCCCACCCCGTCGGGCAGCGCTAAGCACGACCACCAGCACTTCTCCTACAAACACCAGAAACTAGTTGCAACTCCTAGACAGAGATCTAGGTGGTTAATAAGTCAGGAGGGTCACTTAAGTATCCCAATGTGCGGTAGTATATTGTCTTGATAACATACACATGACCCAGTTCTTAAGGACGGTCCCAATGAGACAACATGCCATGTACTCCTACATGGACTCTCATCGCTACTTTACCAAACCATGTTCACACACTTAGCTCTCACACTGAAGGACATGAAGACATCCATTCCAATTTGATCGCCTAGATGGATCAGACCCAACAGGACTCTAAGCATAGCAGGCACAATAAGCAAGCATGGATGGGTAAGCACAACAAGGCTCAAGAAGTTGCTACTCATGCTAAGTGGTTCTAACTATTTAATCTGACAAGGATATGTCATGCAAATGAATGGGTTCAGCTACCAAGAACATGTAACAGTTGAATCGTGTTTGTCCGAATGCAGTAAAAGAGAGCAGGGGCGAGAGAGTGGGTTTATATAAGCATGCTCAAGGGGGAGGTTGCTTGCCTGACAGTTCTGAAGATATTATTTCACTTCATTAATGTTAACGGTCACAACGTCGAAATCATCGTCTATCGAGACGGAACAAACACTGGCAGACAAGAAGGAACAATATTAAATTTATGCAATGCACAATCATGATGTATGATATGACAAATTAAGGTACTAAATTGACCTATAGGAATAATTAACAAGTTATTTGAAGTGGAATTCAAACAAGTTTGAATTCCAACTCCAAATGATATTTTATACATTGTCCTAATCATAAAATGTCCTACTTCGTGATGTTAACTTTCTGAAACATGAATGATCATGCAATAAACAGATTCGTTGGATTTTTCTGATCATTTTTCATATATAAACTATTTTCACCTGACTTACAGATTGTTTTCTATGATTTTTAGAAGTTTTAAAAAAAATTCTGAAATAAATAAATCATTTATGATTTATTTTAATGTCATAAAGTGTATATGGTGTGAGGACTACCTAAGGGTGACGTCATCAGGTCAATAGGGTCTACCAGGGTCGAACCTGACCAGTGGGACCCACTTGTTAGTGTCTCAGCTAATTAACATGGTTAGTTAGCATTAAGTTAATCCTAACTAAACCAATTAGCATGCCTGGGCCCAGTATCAGTGACTCATTTAACTAATATAGACTAATTAACTTAATTAGGCGCTTACCATAATTAAGCCAAGGATGCCCCCACCTGTCATGAACTCTTAGGGGGGGTCAAATCGTGGTCAACCCGGGTCAAACCCACCAGAGTTGACCCACGGCTCGTCGTTGGCATAGCCAGAGACGATGGAGGTTGTCGGAATTGCTTCTCCGACGACCATTCGGGCGGCAGAGCAGCTCTACGGAACACACACGCTCACACGCATCCAACGCAGCAAGCGACGGCAGGTGGGGTGCACTGCGCCGACGATGGAGACTACATCCAAGGAGGCTGGAGCTCGGGCTCGGGCGGGTCCGGGGCTACATGGCACGACGCGACTAGCTAAACGGCTCTATGGCGTCCTAGGACCTTCAGGAGCTCGACCGCATGCTCGAACGCGAGCTATAGATGCTCTGGGCACGATGGCGCCATGGCTGGCGGCGACGAGGTCCGACCATGGTGGGAATCATTTCTAGAGATCGAGCGGGGCAACGGGGCTAGGGGAAGGAGCAAGGAGAGCTCACAGGGAGGCGGATGAGCTAGTCAGACGGCTCGACGACGACCTGATTCTGGAGAATCGACGATGGCGGTGATTGGTCACCACCGACAAAGACTAAGCTGCCGACGAGGTTGTGCTGCACACTGGCTCGATTTCTTCAGCTTGGAGACATGGTGCTCGATGCCGGGCTCTAGCATGCGGTAGCTGGGCTAGAGGTGGTCGATGGCCGCAGTAGTTGAAGCGGCAGCGGCCGTGGCGCTCGGGCATGGCAGGGCATGGCAAGAGAGCGAAGGGGAGAGGGAATGAGAGGGTTTTCTCAATCCACACAGCTGTGGGAGACCTATCCTACACGTCTCCCTGGCGGGGAGAAAGCAAGAGGTGGCGGGAGCTCGGTGCTCTCTCCACGGCTCTCCTATTCCTACTAGCATGAGGAGGAAGATGGCCCAGCCCCTGGTGGGTTGGGCCTCTTCTGCCAGGTAAGTCCATGTAGGTTTGCCGCCTTTTCCTTTTTTTATCTTTTCTATTATCTAATGTTCGTTTTGTTTTGAAAAACAATCATTTCATAAAATCCTAAAAATGTTTATGTGACCTTCTGAAATATTTCCACAGCCACTCATGTATTTCTAGAGTTAAAATTGAGTTAGAAAACATTATTTATATAATTAATTACTCCAATTCAAATATGTTAGAGAGTTAACTAGGCCCCAAATATGACTTTAAAAATATGCAACATTTTTGGTGAGGCATTTAGGCTTTTCCAAAACTGATGAACATTTTACAAGGCATTTTGGGTTCATTTATAAAATCCATTTGAATCATTTTCATTGGGATGATCCTCTAGGGTTTAAACAATCCCCATTTCAATTTTAAGGAAACACAAATAACATGATGACATGATGCATCGTGCAAGCTAGGCAATGCAAGCTAGGGTTGCGACACATGAAACTTGAAGACTATAACAAGGTCACTAATCATCCTAAAGGAACGAGAAAATACTATCATCATGAATAAGAAGAATGAATCTAAGGTCCAAGGAACCAGAAATAGAATACCTCTTAACTAAGTAGCACTAGAGGATGCTTTAGATAACGATGGCCAGAATTATCACATTGGGAACACCAAACACAACTAGACCGTTGGGTGGTTCACTGGAATAACCTGGTTTCCTATCACTTCAACAAACATGTCGAGGTACTAGAGTACCTCAACACAATATTATTGTGCTCTATCTAGCCCAAAATACATCGGGATATAGGGGCAGGAGTTTGCAACTGCATTAGATTTTTATAAATCTTGGATAACTCGGACAACATAACGGTTGTACGGACATGAAATAGGAAGCATCCAGAAAGAAAACTAACATCATACCAACTGAATTCTTAAGGAAACACCAATCAAGGAAGACATCAACTGTCCTATAAGTATGCAACATTGTAACTCGTCGTCCTTGTAGATAGATGAGAAAGCCTAGTTCTTAAACCACGCAGAATAAGGAAGACGGTGACTCGGAATATGAATGACACAAGAAATGGAGTAAAAAGAATCTTACTTTCCCTTCCACAATCAATTCTCTTATATAACTAAAGCATTTCTAGAGTCAACATCGACCAGTTTGGCTTGGTAATCCTACATGCAGTGAAGATTGATAGCAACATTGTCGGGACCCAGATCCTAAGCCATGCAAGTCTAGCATGTAACGCATCATATCACTTTGTCAGGACCTCACGATCGGTAATCCCCGTGGCTGCCACCTTACCTTCGCCGGGGCCGTTTGCATCTTTTGGATCACGTATATGAATGTTTCGCCAACAATCATATGTCAAAAAACCCTAGTCTACATAAATAGTTATAGACTCAAGTTGCACAACCATACAAGGACAAATAAACATAACCCAATGGTGCAGGTGTCGGTCATCAACGTGTGTAGATGAATCGTAGCAAGGTACGTGGACTCCAATACATGACATGACATTTACCAGTAGGGACGGATACAACAGCAAAGAAGGATACATGCGGCTCGATCAATGTGGGACCTGTAGCGAGCTATCAGGGCTTAACGGAAGCACATAGATGCATTTCCATGTAAAGAAGTCTACTGTAGGCATATGACTAGGTGTCGAAACCCACACATACCAATGCATTTCAAACATACACACAATATGCACGATATGCGTAGATACAACATGGCATCACAACACAACTATGTGAATCAAGTATTTATTAAAGACTCATATGAGCCAACATAGTGTGATATTACAAACAGGGGTCACATGACGCAACACTCAAGTCATACAAGCAACAAGCGGAAGCAAATCATGTATGGGTACAGACATCTACTAAAAGTGGCTGGAGGAGCCTGAAAAGCTACAACGACCCTACCAAAGGAGCCAAACCTCTATGTGAGATTCCCTAGCTAATCTGGGCAACATCAGACTTCATGTGGTATGGATCACTAATGAGACTAATGTCTCCTCTACAAAACATAAAGTAAGAAACCGTGAGTACAAAGGTACTCAGGTAGACTTACATCAGAACTATCTTCATATGCATCATTGCCAACAAAGGGGGTTGTGGTGTTTATTGCACCAAGCCAACTTTGACTCTTGGATAACATGTACTTTGACTACGGGTACTTCCTTTGAGGTGTGATAGCGCACACGAGTCCACACATTCACCTAAACATTCACCACTATGGATCAACTTCCATCTCTATCAGGACCGATTTTCTAGGATATTAATTTCCCAGCAAATGGTCCTTGTGCTCACCAGCCCCAGGATTACTGTTAGCTGGTGGAAACTCCTTGATACAGAAATTCCAAGCAAAATTACAACATCTGAAGTACAAGACCATGATGGTCTATGAGTACAACAAAAGGTTTCTAATGGTTGGTGGCAGAAGTGGTTTGAGGTCATCAACGTCTATGGGACACCATTTCCCATAGGAATACCTGAACCGGATAACTCCTATCTTCGCGTGGCTACAATCTTCGAGGCCTAGGTTCCTAGGTTGTCGTCATAATGTTGGTCTCCAAATACGCAATCTGGCCAAGACAATAGTCAGGACAAGCCAGTGAGTACTTTGAATGTACTCGCAAACATCATGAAAACAGGTATAATATAGCAGGAGATATTCATGTATTGAAATAATTCACTATCATTCGGTTAGTCACAAGAAAAATCCATGGTGCAAGCCAGCAGGTCATTCATGCTAAAAATTGAATGAGTAATCAGGAAATGAAAGAAATAAAGTATCCCAGTTGGGTGTACGAAGCGACGCCTCAAAAGGTCATGATTATAACATGCCTCAGTCGGGCGTCTATGTGATGCCACATAAAGGCCTTATAAGGAAACTAAATAACATACGTGCCATAGTCGGGCGTCTCAGCGATGCAACATAAAGGGCTTATAAAGAAAGTAAGTAACAAGCATGCCAAAGTCGGGCGTCTGAGCGACACCACATAAAGGGCTTATAAGGAAAATAAATTCCAAGCATGCCACAGTTGGGCGTCTCAGCGACACCACATGTAAAATAAATAACAAGAAGGCCATAGTCGGGCGTCTTAGCGACACCACATAAAGGGGTTATAAAATATTAATCACAATAAGTATACAGGAGGTAGAACCATTCCAGGGATACTCAATATTCCAGATGGTATAAGTGGTTAGTCCGAAATAACAATAATCATAATCATCATTCATCACACTTCATGACCAATATCTAGGTTTAGAAGTTTTCCTCCGAAGATTGAAACTAAGACCGACACTTGACCCATCCAGACTGTTGTCCTTAACCGCGGACAGGCTATTCGAATAGATGTTTACCCTTTAGAGGTTGTATTCTTTACCCACAAGTAACGAATTTCTTTAGTCATCTGAGACTAAATCCTCTTACGGTCTTTGAATTGAAAACACACTTGACTGGCACACACAACCTCAACTTAGCAATGACTGGAATCACCCACGACACCTTAAGCAAAACTATAAGTGGGGATACCACAATCTCGATTAGCATGCATCACAAAATTTATACCGCACGCAAAATAGGGGATCTACCCGCTCGGTTCAACTGAAACACCCATGCCCCTAGACCAAGTGACATGCCTTCCAGGGGCCACTGGTATCTTTCACTATGGCCTCTCTGTACGGTGTTTGCTAAGAAAGAAGTTGACAACTTACTGAACCGTACCCTACCTGTGGCAGGGACAAGTGGTAGTACGAAAGAAGTATGGGGGTTATTGGCACGAGAATCGATATATGGTCGACTCAGGATGATATGTGTTTTCCTGCATGGTTAGCATAATGTTATATATTCCATGCCATCAGAGAGAATCACCAATCATCATACCTAACCAAGCCATAGTGATCATTCTCGTCCCAACAAAATGTCAGTATCAAGCTCATGTCTACCCGAGACTAAGACTTCTCGGGATTCCTTCTGTTAGGCATGAAAGGCACAAGAGGATGAATACTGTCACAATCATTTTAATTCCAACGGCAAGGAATTTCCATCATGCACTCATGAGCATGATCATATCTTCACATGAAATAATAATTACTCCATGTCAACGTGGGATGAAGTTTTATTTGTCACATCAAACAACAAAGAACATATATTATATCAAGGTTCAGAATGCTTGCCTTCAATATGTTTGTAGGTGAGGTGCACTCCAAAACTTCTGAAAGTTTTTATCTTCCCTCCAAATTCCTATTTGAAAATATTCTAATTAACACACAATTTAAAAACAATACTGAGAAGTTGTTTGGAAAATTTTCATATAAATACAAAAATAAACTAGGTGAAATTTGAGAGAGGTGGGAAAAAGAATCAATTCAATTGGATTTTTAGTTTAAAAGCTCGAGCCAGTCAAACATGAGGTCAAAATCTGGTTTTTAAATAAAACAAGAAAGGAAAACGTTTCAGAGAACAATACGCTTACGTAGTAGAGAGACGTACTTCCGATAATACGCCTCTACTCATCAGGCGCACATGCGACTCGCAAGTCACTAACAGTGGGCCCTCCTGGCCCACTGGTCAGGTTTGACCAGTCTCCTTCCTCTCTCCCTCCTGCAGCAACAGTGACGGACGCTACTCTGGCGATCAACGCTAGCAATTGGCGACTCCCCATGGGGCTCCAATTGCGGGAATAAGTTGCCCTCAAGCTAGCAGTCCCCCTAGTGGTCGGAAGAGTCGTGAAGACGGAGGGGGTCGCCGCCGGCGAGCTTTGAGGTGGGCGGCGGCTTCGGGTCAGCTGGGGTTTTGGCCTACGGTGGCTCTAGAGCAACCAAAAAGTAGGTGGTTGGCCTCGACGGGTCAAGAGGGGGTGGATGGTGACACGAGACAAGCTGGGGTGTTGCGGCGGCCTAAGCTTCCAGAGGTGGGAAGAAGGCGGCTTCCAGCCAAATTGGAGCAAGGGGGATCTCTTCGGCTAGTCTGAGGATGCTGATGAGCTCACGGGGGCTCTTGGACTATTTATAAGCATGGAGAGGTCGGTTCCGACGACGGTCGTGGATAAGCTCGATGACTGCTCACTACTGTCGACGGAGGCGACATGGCGGGGCTTGGCTGGCTGCAGGGCTAGCAGATGAGTGGAGCAATGCTCCGGGGGGTATGCTGGCATGTGGAGATGGATTGGGCGATGTCGTCCATGGCAGAGGCGAGTTTCGGCTGTAGGCTTGTTGACAAGGGCTTGCTATGGCGGCGCTGCGGCGAGTCAGAGGGCTTTTAGTTGGCTCTGGGGGCTCAGAGGGGTTGGGGCCGCGACTCTACGAGCTAGCAAGGGTCAAGGGCGAGGATAGGTGGGCGCGGCGGCTCGAGCATCGTATGTGTGCAATAGGCACGCTTTAGGCACGCTCTGGGCGTGCACCCAAGGTGTTCGACGATTTTCCAGGGCAGTCTAGAGGTCTTCGCTTACGCTGAAACTTAACAGGGTCATCTGTGGGGTTTCTAGAGGATCAGTGGACATGCTGGCATGGCAAGTAAAGAAAATACATAGTGCAAAATAAAAACCATGCCCAATCTGGATATGCACACAACCTGCTTGACAAAATACCAGGGGCATCAAGGCAACCTTGATGGCCATCCCAATTCCCAAGGTGTGGTCTCTTTGGATGCTAAGAATGATGGAATGCTTGGTTTGGCAAAAAAAACTTGCCAGTGCAAATATTCAAAACTTGTTCCTAGATAGAAATAAAATGGGGTTATAGCATGATCTTTCACTATGCCAATGCAGCTAAACTTCTGGACTTAAGTGTTTGGTAGAGCTTAGTAAAATTAGGAAAAACTCCATGGGCAATAGGGAAAATATAATGGGGTTGTAGTACAAAACTTCAAACTGGACCAGAATCCAATATTGGATGATATGCTCAATTTTCCCAAAAGACCAAGTTAGGTTTTTACACAATAATGATCCAGGGACATTAGATGACCTCTACAAATTTTTGTAGAATTGGAGGCAAAAGACCAAGTTATCAAATGGTTGCAGTGCAAAAGAGGCTCTAATAGGAATGAAAAAGCCATTTAAATTAAATAGAGTTTGGCAAAATAATATAAAAATGATTCCACTGATCATCTCAAATGAAAAAGGAAATGTCCTTGAGTAGACACTCAAGTCCAACAATATTTTTAAAAGTTTCTACTTCGAGGGAAAATTTCATAAATCGGAGAGAAGGAGTGATTCTAAAATCAATATGTGAACCAAAAAAATAAAAAAATACCTGGAAAAAATCTTAATTAATAAAACATGATTAATTTTTTTGAGGTGTTACAACACTACCACCCTTAAGAAAAATCTCTTCCACGAGATTTGCTAGGACAGTTTCGAAAATTTTACTCCTATTACTTGTGATAATAACACGAAAAATAAATATCCTACTCACGCGATACGACATGGTTACAGTGAGAGGGCAGATAACTCTTGTAACTACAGTGGGGAACTCGCGCTGCGAGAAAAATCTACGGTTGGGGAAACCGAGAGATTTGTACTAATGGCTACGTTAAATTTAGAATTAATAAAATTTTAAATCCCAAATTACGCTGGTAGTACTCGAGTGCACAGTGCTTTCTCTGGCTAACATGTGCACCCAGGGCCCACTGTCAGTCTCTTCTTCTACATCTAGCTCTCCTCTCTTCCTCTCTGTGGCGCGCTTTCCCACACTTTCTACACCAGCGGTGTCTAGCGCGTAGGGCATCTAGAGTCATACTGCATTAGGGCGTGGCGTACTAGCTGCCGACGCAATGTATACTTACCTTGCGGGCCTTTGCGTTGTCGACACTGCCCGAGGATTCGCCTCCGAACATCGGTGATAAAATGACGAGATTCGCCTTCGCCCACCATACACCGATCTCAAGCTATAAAATGACCGCGGTGCTCCTCTCATCTTCCTCACACCTGGCCTCATTCCTTCTTCTTCTTTCTTCTCCTTCAATTCAGTTTTTAGGAGCTCGAGGCAAGTTTCTAATGGCGGAGGTGATGCCAGATTCGTACACAATCCTGCTATGTGGAGGGGTGGCGACATTGCTTGGATTTTCCGTGCTCCTATGCGCGATGATCCATGATGATCATCGTGATTCTGGTGATCGAGTGTTGGCTCTCCGTGGGGCGGTGATCATGAGGATTAGGTGTCGGTGCCGGGTGTTAACTGCTTTTAGTGTGCTAGCGCCAATCTGCATAGGAATAATCACCCACAAATTTCTCTTTTAGAAAAACTATGGTGTGTTATAGAGGTGATCAGTTAGGTGCAAAAATGTGTACATGGTTTTGCACTTAGTGCATATGGTTGAGTGATTGTGGCTGTGAGCCTGTTGTCGTGGTGCTGCACAAATTTAAATCTATGTCACGTAAAAATATTTGTGGTAATAAATCAAATAAATTCCACCTCGAGATTTACTAAGAGTGAAAACAGTTGATCAAAATAACAACAGCCAAAATCACTCACATACCATTGAAATCAAACAATTTATTCATAGCACAATCGTAAGACATAATACACATATTGCAACCTATGATTAAATTTCTAGGCTAACAGACACAACATTGGGTGTCTATGGCGCAAAAGTAAAATATGCCAGGTCCTGAGGAAATGTTTCCGGCACTGGGACACATTCTTCGTCTTCTAGGGAGAGCGGATGAACTAGTCAAAGAACGCTCCTCTCCTGGTCTAGCCTTAGTGCTCTGCCAATGGGGATTTGAGGATTCATTATAGCAAGATTTTGGAGGTAATCCATTACCCACTGGGTCAAATGCTCTTGAGCCATGATGTACTGAACAAGGTTGGCCAGTACTGGGTCTCTCTCTATTCGTCCCCCGAGAAAAGATGCTTCTTCCCCGGGTGCACACGGCTTGGGAAGAAATAATACCCCATTTCGCTTGCATAGCGTACTACGAATCGAAGGTGGGTAATCGCTTTGCAGGCAGCAACTTCTATGGCCATTTGCAAAGTTGGCATAGATTTCCCCACTAAGGAGACTTCCGTTGGGTCTTGCTTTGGGTTCACGGGAGGGATGTGCACTATTGCCCAATATTTCGAAGCGAATAAGGTGATCCTCGATTTGAACAACTAGTAGTGGGGTGGATTAGGAGAACCTAAGGCACTGCGGGTAAAGTCCCACAATATCTTCACAAAACTACCTAGGGTCCCATCTGGGGTTCTCCGATGAATCCTGGGGTTTGGCATGGTTAAAAATGGTTGAGGGCAGTGCATAAAGTCAGGAATGCTTGGTAAGGTCACAGAGTGGCCTCTTATATAGCATCTGGGTTGGATTACATATTGTGGTGTGGGGGCAACCTATGTTGCCGATTCTGCTCTATGGGGATCGGGGTCAATGCCATAGATATACATATCTCACAAAAAGTGATGTATTACTGTGGTTGTCGGGTGGTGTGGTTTTTGGTAGCTATTCCCAAAATTTAATATGCAACTAGATGCCAAAAAAATTTATGCATGGATACTCATAGTACTATTAAAATAATGGCATACAAGCAGTCTGCATTTTATTCATGGTGATACAAGGTCACACTGTTACATTGTGTAGGAATACTAAGACTCGGTACTACTCGAGTGGCTTAGTCTACTTTGCTAATATCTAGTCAAGCGTGCCTTGCGGATGTCGAGGCTTCTCTTTGGGCTTCACCATCAGGGTTTGCTGGATTAGGGTGAGGAGTTGCCGCTTCGGGGTAGCAATGATGACCATCATGGGGGGTGTTGGTCACAATCCCGTTGGAGTGTGCCCCCAGAAGGCGACGAAAATCCTCCAAGGATACGAACGAATTCTGATCCATTCCAGGGAAGGCCTCAAAGACTCGATCGTCCATCCGAATAGCAAATCGGGTTTGTCAGCGTCGGACACCACTTCTCTTCTTGCCGGGTCATGGTGAGCAAGTTCCCCATAAGCCGCGATCAGATCAAGAGTGACCTGATCGAATAGTGCCTCTAGTGCGCTGAGGTAGCACAAAAGATGCAGCAATGGAGGTTCCGTCTCATTGTCTCTGTTGTCAATCTGGGGTGGCCGACTATACCGTCGTGGCTGAGGTAATAATAGAACGAGTGGCAGTTAACTCTTGGTAATAAGTGCCGGAGTTGAACTAGCCTCTCGAGCTGCTAGCTGGATGGGTTGTGGCTCAAAGGAAGTTGATCTCCTGGTGAACCTATATGGGCGCTCTGGCGAGACCCCTGCCATCGATGTGTACCATGGCCCATAGGTGACGATTCTGATCACTCGTGCACTCCTGGTACACAACATATTCTGGGGGCTCTTCTAATGCAAGGGCATGGCGGGTGAGGTTAGCTAGGATGGTCGCAAAACCTCCAAGGTTGTTTGCGGTAGTCTCATTGTGAACAATGGTGCCAGGCATCTTGGCTTGGTTTTGGATGGTTGGATTTGGTGTGCTAGTTTTGGGCAAATGTTTTCTTTTATAGGAGAAAACGGAGCCTTCCTTCGCACGCTTGCGAATGGGAGAAATTAGGTGCCGATCATGGTGTGTGATCGAAGGGCTAGGTTGGGCACCGACTGCTGAAAGGTGTCGGGGTCACTGTGTGGGCTATCGGGTAGGATAGGCTTGGCTATGGTTAGGTTAAGGTCTGGTGGGTGGTTTATCTAGGTTTATCGACCTGGCTAAGCTGGGATTAGCCAATGGTCAGCCAGGCTCTGATACCAAGGTTGTCAGGACCGGTTTTCCAGGATATTAATTTCCTAGAAAATGGTCCTTGTGCTCACCAGCCCCAGGATAACTGTTAGCTGGTGGACACTCCTTGATAAAGAAATTCCAAGAAAAATTACAACATATGAAGTGCAACACCATGATGGTCTATGAGTACAACAAAAGGTTTCTAGTGGTTAGTGGCGGAAACGGCTCGAGGTCATCAGCGTCTATGGGACTCCAATTCTCACGGGAACAGTTGTCCTGGATAACTCCTATCTTCATGAGGCTGTGATCTTCGATGCCTAGGTTCCGGGCTTCTCGTCTAATACTCCTCTCGAAATACGCAATCTAGCCAAGACAATAGTCAGGGAAGAGCCAGTGAGTACTTTGAATGTACTCGCAAACATCATGAAAACAGGTATAATATAGCAGGTGATATTCATGTTCTGAAATAATTCACTACCATTTATTTAGTCACAAGACGAATCCATGGTGCAAGCCAGTAGGTCATTCATGCTAAAAAATGAATGAGTAATCAGGAAATGAAAGAAATAATGTATCCCAATCGGGTGTCGGAAGCAACACATCAAAAGGTTATGATTATAACATGCCTCAGTCGGGTGTCAGTGCGACGCCACATAAAGAGCTTATAAGGAAAGTAAATAACATACGTTGCACAGTTGGGCATCTTAGCAAAGCCACATAAAAGGGCTTATAAAGAAAGTAAGTAACAAGCATGCAAAAGTCAGGTGTTTGAGCAACGCCACATAAAGGGCTTATAAGGAAAATAAATAACAAGCATGCCATAGTCAGGCGTCTCAGCGATACCACATAAAGGGCTTATAAGGAAAATAAATAACAAGCATGCCATAGTCGGGCATCTCAGCGACACCACATGAAGCGCTTATGAAATAATAATCACAATAAGTATCAAGGAGGTAGAACCATCCTAGGGATACTTAATATTCCCGATGGTATAAATGGTTAGTCCACAATAACAATAATCATAGTCATCATTCATCACACTTCCTGATCAATATTCTAGTTTAGAAGTTTTCCTCTGAGGACCGACACTAAGACCGATAGTTGACCCATCCAAGACTGTAGTCCTTAACCGTGGACATGGTGATTCAAATGGATGTTTACTCTGTAGAGGTTGTACTCTTTACCCATGAGTAACAGATTTCTTTAGTCACCCGAGACTAATTCCGCTTACGGCCTTCGAATTGAAAACACACCTGACCCGCAAACACTAGCTCAACTTACCAATGCCTGCAATCACCCACGACACCGTTAAGAAAAACTCTAAGTTGGGAGACCACAATCTCAATTAGCATGGGATCACAAGATTTATACCGCATGCAAAACAGGGGAGCTACCCCCTCGGTCCAACCAGAACACCAGTGCCCCCGGACCAAGTGGCATGCCTACCAGGGGGCACTGGTATCTTTTGATGTGTCCTCTCTATATGGTGTGTGCTAAGAAAGGGGTTAACCACTTACTGAACCATACCCTACCTACAGCAGGGAGAAGTGGTAGTACGAAAAAAGTATGGGGGTTACTGGCACGAGACTCGATCTATGGTCGACTCAGGAGGTTATGTGTTTTCCTGCATGATTAGTATAACAAATATATTCCACACCATCAGACAAAATCACCACTCATCATACCTCACCATGCCATACTGATCATTCTTGTCCAATGAATGTCAGTATCAACCTCGTGTCTACCCAATACAGAGACTTCTCCGGATTCCTTCCGGTAGGTGAATGGCACGAGAGGATGAATATTATCACAAACATTTTAATTCCAACAGCAAGGAATTTCCATCATTCACTCATGAGCATGATCATATCTTCAGAGGAAATAATACTTACTCCATGTCAACATGGGATGAAGTTTTATTTGTGACATCGAATAACACACAACATATATTATGCTAAGGTTCAGAATGCTTGCCTTCAATGTGTATGTAGGTGAGGTGCACTCCAAAACTGCTGAAGTTTTTATCATCCCTCCAAATTCCTATTTGAAAATATTCTAATTAACACACAATTTAAAAAAAGTACACAAAAATTGTTTGGAGAATTTTCATATAAATATGAAATTAACTAGGTGAAATTTGAGAGAGGTGGGAAAAAGAATCAGTTCAATTGGATCTTTAGTTCAAGAGTTGGAGCCAGTCAAACATGAGGTCAAAATCTGGTTTTAAAATAAAACAACAAAGGAAAACATTTCAGAAAACAACACTTTCGTAGCAGAGAGACGTACTTCCGGTAATACGCCTCTACTCATCAGGTGCATGCGAGCCATGCAAGTTACTCACAGTGGGCCCTATTGGCCCACTCGTGAGGTTTGACCGGTCTCCTTCCACTCTCCCTCCTCTTGCGATAGAGACAGGCGCGACTCCGGTGATCAACACTAGCGGTTGGCGACTCCCCACAAGGCTCCAATTGCGGGATTGAGTTCCCCTCAAGCTAGTGGTCCCCCTGATGGTCGGAAGAATCATGGAGATGGAGGGGGTCACCGGCGGCGAGCTCTAAGGTGGGCGACGGCTTAGGGTCAGCTAAGGTCTTGGCCTACGACGGCTTAGGGTCAGCTAGTGGTTCCCCTTGAGGGGACGAGAGAGGGCGGATGGTGGCGCGAGAAGAGCTAGAGGGATCTTGGTTTTGTCGAATTCGGTCGGGGTGTTGCGGCGGCCGAAGCTACCGGAGGTGGGGAAGAAGGCGGCTTCCGGCCAAATTGGAGCAAGTGGGTATCTCTTCAGCTAGTCTAAGGATGCTGACGAGCTCACAGGGGCTCTTGGGCTATTTATTGGTGTGGAGAGGTTGGTTCTGGCGATGACCGCGGATAAGCTCGAAGGCTTCTCACTACTGTCGTTGGAGATGACATGGCGGGCCTTGGCTGGCTACAGGGCTAGCAAACGATTGGAGCACTGCTTCAGGGGGTTGCACTGCCGCGCATAGATGGCTTGGGCGGTGCCGCCCATGGCAGAGGCGAGATGCGGCCGCAAGCTTGCCGCCAAGGGCTTGCTATGGCGGTGCTACGGCGAGTCAGGGGGTGGTCAGTTGGCTCTAGGGGATCAGAGGGGTTAGGTTCGCGGCTCTACGAGCTAGCAAGGGTCAGGAGCGGGGGTAGGTGGGCGTGGTGCCTCGAGCATCGCATGCCTGCAGTAGGCGCGCTCTGGGCATGCACCCAAGGCGTTCGACGATTTCCCAGGGCAGTCTAGAGGTCTTTGCATACACTAAAACTTAACATATTCATGGATTGGGTTTCTAGAGGCTTAGTGGACATGCTGGTATGGCATGTAAAGCAAATACACACTACAAACTAAAAACCATGCCCAATCTTGCTATGCACACAACTGTTGGCGAACGTTGCATGGGAAACTAAAAAATTCCTACGCTTCACCAAGATCAATCTAGGAGATGAACATCTATGAGAGGAGAGATTGGATCTATGTACCCTTGTAGATCACTAAGCGGAAGAGCTAAAGAACGCGGTTGATGTAGTGGTACGTCTCCGCGATCCAAATCGCAAGCCGTCCCACGAACTCCCGATCACGTGCCGAAAGGACGGCACCTCCGTGTTCAGCACACGTGCAGCTCGATGAAGATCTCCGCCTTCTAGATCCAGCAAGAGGGAGCGAAGAGGTAGATGGGTTCGCTAGCAGCACAATGGCATGGCGATGGCAGTGGTGAAGCTGATCCAGCAGAGCTTCGCTAAGCGGCGCCGAACCAATCTAGAGGAGAGGTAATCGGGGAGGGAGGAAGGGTTGTGCCATTACTTAGGGTGCGGCAGCCCTCCTCCCTCTCTCATATATATAGGGGGAAGGGGGAAGGGGTTGCGCCCTAGGGTTCCCACCCCTAGGGGCGGCGACCAAGAGGAGGTGGCGGCGGCCAAGGGGTGGCTTGGCCCCCAAGGCAGGGTGGCCGACCCCCTTAGGGTTTCCCTCCTCCACCCTTCGGCCACATGGACCTCTGTGGGAGGGGCGGCCAGCCCAACAAGGGCTGGTGTGCCCTCTCTCACAGCCCATGTAGGCCTTTGGGGCTGGTGGCCCCTTCTGATGGACCCCCAGGACCCTCCCGCCATCCCCGGTACGTTACCGGTGACGCCCAAACTTTTCCCGGTAACAACATGGAACTTCCTATATATGAATCTTCACCTCCGGACCATTCTGGAGCTCCTCGTCACGTCCAGGATCTCATCCGGGACTCCAAAAAAGCTTCGGTCACCAACACACATAACTCATCTATACCAAAACGTCACCGAACCTTATGTGTGCAGACCCTACGGGTTCGAGAACCATGTAGACATGACCGAGACACCTCTACGGCCAATAACCAATAGAGGGACCTACATGTCCATATTGCTTTCTACATGTTCTATGAAGATCTTTATTGGTCAAACCTCTATGTCAAGGATTCAGACAATCCCATATGGTGTTCCCTTTGTTCTTCGGTATGTTACTTGCCCGAGATTCGATCATCGGTATCTTTATACCTACTTCAATCTCGTTACGGGAAAGTCTCTTTCCTCACTCCATAATACAAGATCCCACGACTGACACTTAGTCACATTGCTTGCAAGGCTTGTTCTGATGTTGCATTACTGAGTGGGCCCTGAGATACCTCTCCGTCACACGGAGTAACTAATCCCAGTATTGATCCATGCCAACCCAATAGGCACCCTCGAAGATACCCATAGAGCACCTTTATAGTCACCTAGTTACATTGCGACATTTGATACACACAAGGTACTCCTCCGGTGTCAGTGAGTTGCATGATCTCATGGTCATAGGAACAGATACTTGACATGCAGAAAACAATAGCAATAAACTAACACGATCATATGCTATGTTTGTAGTTTGGGTCTTGTCCATCACATCATTCTCCTAATGATGTGATCCCATTATCAAATGACATCTCATGTCCATGACTAGGAAACCATAGTCATCTTTGATCAACGAGCTAGTCTATTAGAGACATACTAGGGACATGGTGTTGTCTATGTATCCACACATGTATCTGAGTTTCTGATCAATACAATTATAGCATGGATAATAAATTATTATCATGAATAAGGAAATATGATGATAATCAATTTATTATTGCCTCTAGGGCATATTTCCAACAACAACCTATTTATCAAAATGCTAGGGGCATCAAGGCAACCTTGATGGTCATCACAATTCCCAGGGTGTGGTCTCTTAGGATGCTAAGAATGATGGCATGGTTGGTTTGTGCAAAACAAAAACTTGCTAGTGCAAATATTTCAAAAAAAAATCCTGGACAGAAATAAAATGAGGTTATTATGAGGTTTCACTATGCCAATGTAGATAAACTTCTCGACTTAATGGTTTGGTAGGCTTACTAAAAACAGGAAAAATTCCATGGGCAACAGGGCAAAATACAATGGCGTTGCAGTACAAAACTTCAAACTAGAGCGGAATGCAAAAGAGGATGATATGCTCAATTTTTCCAAAAGACCATGTTAGGTTATTGCAATAAAAATCCAGGGACATCGCATGACCTCTGAAATTTTTTGTAGATTTTTTAAATGTAGTTATCAAATGGTTACAGTGCAAAAGAGGCTCTAATAGGGATGAAAAAGCCATTTAAATTAAATAGAGTTTGGCAAAATAATATAAAAATGTTTCCACTGAGCATCTCAAATGAAAAAGGAAATGCTCTTGAGTGGACACTCAAGTCCAACAATATTTTGAAAAGTTTCTACTTGGAGCGAAAATTTCATAAATCAGAGAGAAGGAGTGATTCTGAAATCAATAGATGATCAAGAAAATATAAAAAAAATACCTAGAAAATCTTAATTAATAAAGCATGATTAAATTTTTTGGGGGGTTACAGTCTCCGTACGAGAAGGCCATCCATAGCACTCGCGCTTATCTGGCACATTTTATAGTATCCATTTCAAGTTGATTATGAGCCACATAAGTTTTCCAAGTAGTCCATATCCGAGGACGCGGCTATTCAAATAGATCATTTACCCTGTAGGGGTATACTTCTTCACACATGCTCTACCACTTATCGTCATGTGCATGTAAAGAGGCACCTCGGCAACCTTCAAGCCGAAGCTCAATGAGGGAGTCTGCCACGACCGTCAATCACATAAGACCCTAGCCCAGGTTTATCACCTATTTGATATTGAACCCGCAAGGAATTCCGACCAAAGTTTCCTCGACAGCCCAAAATGATGTGCGCAGGGTTCCATAAGCCCACCATTTCGGGTGTCACTTGGTACACCGTGCCACTATGCATCTACCGCATCGAAGCCCACCCCGTCGGGGAGTGCTAAGCACGACCACTAGCACTTTTCCTACAAACACGAGAAACTAGTTGCAACTGCTAGACAGATGTCTAGGCGATTAATAAGTCGAGAGAGATTGGAGTACCCAGAGCCCAATGTGTGGTAGTATCTTGTCTTGGATAACATACACATAACTCAGTTCTTAAGGACAGTACTAATGAGACAACCCGCCATGTAGTCCTATATGGCCTCTCATCGCTACCTTTACCAAATCGTGTTCACACACTTAGCTCTCACACAGAAGGACATGAACACATCCATTCCTATTCATCGCTCAGATGGACCAGCCCCAACACGACTCTAAGGATGACTCTAAGGATAGCAGGCACAATAAGAAAGCATGGATGAGTAAGCACAACAAGGCTCATATGGTTGCTACACATGCTAAGTGGTTTCAACTATTTACTGTGAAAAGGACAGGTCATGCAAAGGAATGGGTTCAACTACCGGAACTGTTAGGGAACGTTGCATGGGGAAAAAATTCCTACACACACACAAGATCTATCCATGGTGATGAGCATCTATGAGCGGGATAGCCGATCTACATAAGCTTGTAGATTGCTAAGCAGGAAGCGTTAAGAAATGTGGTTGATGTAGTCGAACGTCTTCGCGATCCAAATCCCCGACCGTCCCATGATCCAATCACGACCCATCCCGATCTAGTGCCGAACGGACGGCACCTCCACGTTCAGCAGACGTACAACTTGATGATGATATCCGCCTTCTTGATCCAGCAAGAGGGAGCGGAGGGGTAGATGAGTTCTCTGGCAGTGCGACGACATGGCGACGATGGTGGTGGAACTATTCCGGCAAGGCTTCTCCTAAGCACCGCCGAAAACTAGAGGGAATGATCTATCGGGGAGAGAGGGCTGCATTATGGCTTAGGTTTTTTTTGTATGGCTGCCCTCTCTCCCCAGCAGTATATATAGGAGGAAGGGGAGGGAGGCCGGCGCCCCTAGGCTGTGGCCGAAGTGGGGAGGTGGAGGAGTCCAACTACAATGCTTCTAGGAGTAGGATTCCTCCCCCACTTGGAAACCCTTTCCTCCTCTTGGGTTTTTCCACCCCTAGCCGCATGGGCCTTATTGGGGGGATCGACCAGCCGATCAGGTGTTGGTTTGCCTCCTACCACAACCCATGATGCCCTTTGAGGAGAGAGGCCCCTCCTAATGGTCTCCCAGTACCCTCCTCACACTCCCGGTAAACTACCGAAGTACCTGAAACTTTTCCGGCGAACAAAACATGACTTCCTATCTATAAATATTTACCTCTATACCATTCCGGAACTCCTCGTGATGTTCGGGATCTCATTCGGGACTACGAACAACCTTTGGTCACCACCATACATAACTATACTACCGAAAAGTCACCGAACATTAAGTGTGCAGACCTTGTGGGTTAGAGAACTATGTAGACATGACCGAGAAACCTCCACGGTCAATAACCAATAGCGGGACCTAGATGCCAGATTGGTTCCAACATATTCTACGAAGATCTTTATCGATTGAACCTCTTTGTCATGGATTCAGTCAATCCCGTATGTTGTTCCCTTTGTTCTTTGGTATGTTACTTGCCCGAGATCTGATCATTGGTATCTCTATACCTAGTTCAATCTCGTTACCGGTAAGTCTCTTTACTCGTTCCGTAATACAAGATCATGTGGCTAACACTTTAGTCACATTGCTTGCAAGGCTTGTTGTGATGTTGTATTACCAAGTGGACCCTGAGATACCTCTCCGTCACACGGAGTAACAAATCCCAGTCTTGATCCATACCCACTTGATAGACACCCTCGGAGATATCTGTAGAGCATCTTTATAGTCACCCAGTTCCGTTGCGACGTTTGATACACACAAGGTACTCCTCCGGTGTCAGTGAGTTGCATGATCTCATGGTCATAGGAACACATACTTGACATGTAGAAAACTATAGCAATAAACTGACACGATCTATGTTTATAGTTTGGGTCTTGTCAATCACATGATTCTCCCTATGATGTGATCCCATTATCAAATGACAGCTTATGTCTATGGCTAGGAAACCTTGATCATCTTTGATCAACGAGCTAGTCTACTAGAGGTATACTAGGGACACAATGTTGTCTATGTATCCACACAAGCAATGTGTTTCCAATCAATACAACTATAGCATGGATAATAACCGATTATTATGAACAAGGAAACATAATAATAACCATTTATTATTGCCTCTAGGGCATATTTCCAACAGTTTCCCACTTGCACTAGAGTGAATAATCTAGCTCACATCACTATGTGGTTTACATTGTAATGAATCTAACACCCATATAGTTCTGGTGTTGATCTTGTTTAGCCCTTGGAAGAGGTTTAAGTCAACGGGTCTGCAACATTCAGATCGGTGTGCACTTTGCAAATATTTGTGTCCTCGTCCTTCATGTAATCGCAGATGGAATTGAAGCGTCACTTTATGTGTTTGGTCCTCTTGTGAAACCTTGGTTCCTTCGCTGGAGCAATGGCACCAGTCTTGTCACAGAACAGAGCCCTTGGATTTAGTGCACTGGGTACTACTCCAAGATCTATCATGAACTCTTTCGTCCAAACACCTTCCTTCGCCACCTCCGAGGCTGCGATTTACTCCACTTCACATGTAGAATCGGCTACCACGCTCTCCTTGGAACTATACCAGCTTACCGCTGCCCCATTGAGAATTAATGGTATCTGGTTTGCGACTTAGAGTCATCCAGATCAGTGTCAAAGCTTGCATCAACGTAACTCTTTACAACGAGCTCTTGATCACCTCTATAAACGAGGAAACATTCCTTAGTCCTTTTCAGGTACTTAAGGATGTTCTTGACCGCCATCCAGTGCTCCATTCCTGGATCACTTTGAAACCTTCCAACCATACTTATGGCAAGGCTGGCATCGGGTCTTGTGCACAACATTACATACATGATAGAGCCTATGGCTGAAGCATAGGAGATGACACTCATATTTTCCCTATCTTGTTCAGTCATTGGGCATTGAGTCTTACTCAACTTCACACCTTACAACACAGGCAGGAACCCCTTCCTAGACTGGTCCATTTTGAACTTCTTCAAAACTTTGTCAAGGTATGTGCTCTGTGAATTTCCTATTAAGCGTCTCGATCTATCTATATAGATCTTAATGCCTAACAAGAAATCAGCTTCTCCTAGGTCCTTCATTGAAAAACTCGTGTTCAAATATTCCTTCACGCTTTCCAGCATTTCTATATTGTTTCCAATTAGCAATATGTCATCCACATATAATAATAGAAACATAATAGAGCTCTGACTCACTTTCTTGTAAATACAAGCTTCTCGGTAAACTTGTATAAACCCAAACGCTTTGATCACCTCATCAAAGCGTAGATTCCAACTCCGAGATGCTTGCACCAGTCCATAAATGGATCATTGGAGTATGAAAACTTTGTTAGCATTCTATGGATCGACAAAACCTTTTGGGTGTATCATATACAACTCTTCCTTAAGGAAACCGTTAAGGACCGTTGTTTTGACATCCATCTGCGAAATTTCATAATCGAAAAATGCAGATATTGCTAACATGATTCTAATAGACTTAAGCATCGCTACGGGTGAGAAGGTCTCATCGTAGTCAATTCCTTGAACTTGTGAAAAACTCTTTCCCAAAAGTCGAGCTTTATAGACGGTGACATTACCGTCCGTGTCCGTTTTCCTCTTGAAGATCCATTTGTTCTGAATGGCCTTTCGCCCTTCAGGTAATACTTCCAAAGTACATACTTTGTTTTCATACATGGATCCCATCTCAGATTTCATGCCTCTAACCATTTCTCTGAATCCGGGCCCATCATCGCTTGCCCATAGCTCGTAGGCTCTTCGTTGTCTAAGAACATGACCTCTAAGACTAGGTAGTCGTACCACTCAGGAGCAGTATGCGCCCTTGTCGACCTACGAGGTTCAATAGTAACTTGATTCGAAGCTTCATGATCATCATCATTAACTTCCTATTCAACCGATGGAGGCTCTACAGAAACATCTTTCTGTGCTATGCTACTCTGTGGTTGAAGTGAAGGTTCAATAACCTCATCAAGTTCTATCTTCCTCCCACTCAATTCTTTTGAGAGAAACTCTTTCTCAAGAAATGTTCCGTTCTTAGCGACAGACACTTTGCCTTCGGACCTGAGATAGAAGGTATACCCAACTGTCTCTTTTGGGTATCCTATGAAGACGCATTTCTCCACTTTGGGTTCTAGCTTTTTAGGCTGAAGCTTTTTGATATAAGCATCTCATCCCAAAACTTTAAGAAATGACAACTTTGGCTTCTTGGCAAACCACAATTCATATGGCGTCGTCTCAATGGATTTCGATGGTACCCTATTTAAAGTGAATGCAGCTGTCTCTAATGCATAACCCCGAAACAATAGTGGAAAATCGGCAAGAGACATCATAGAACGCACCATAACTAATAAGGCTCAATTACGATGTTTGGACACACCATTACGTTGTGGTGTTCCAGGCGGTGTCAATTGTGAAACTATTCCAAAGTGTCATAAGTGACTTCCAAACTCATAACTCAAATATTCTCCTCCTCGGTTAGATCATAGGAATTTAATCTTCTTGTCATGATGATTCTCAACTTCACTCTAAAATTGCTTGAACTTTTCAAACATTTCAGACTTGTGCTTCATCAAGTCATCAGTGAAGTTGAGAAAATAACGATATCCAATGCGTGCCTCAATGCTCATCGGACCGCACACATCGGTATGTTTCATTTCCAACAAGTCACTTGCCGGTTCCATTGTTCCAGAGAACAGGGATTTACTCATCTTGCCCATGAGGCATATTTCACATGTGTCAAGTGATTCAAAATCAAGTGACTCCAAAAGTCCATCATCATGGAGCTTCTTCATGCATTTTACACCAATATGACCTAAATGGCAGTGCCACAAGAAAGTGGTACTATCATTATCAACTCTACATCCTCTGGCATCAATGTTATGAACATGTGTATCATCACTATCGAGATTCAATAGGAATAAACCCCTCACATTGGGTGCATGACCATAAAGATATAACTCATATAAATAGAACAACCATTATTCTCTGATTTAAATGAGTAACTGTCTCGCAAGAAACAAGATCCAGATATAATGTTCATGCTTAACGCAGGCACTAAATAACAATTATTCAGGTTCATCACTAATCCCGATGGTAATCGAAGAGCGAGCGTGCACATGGCGATCACATCAACCTTGGAACCATTTGGCACGTGCATCGTCACTTCGTCCATAGACAACCTTCATCTGTTCCGTAGCTCCTGTTTTGAGTTGCAAATGTGAGCAACCGGACCAGTATCAAATACTAGGGCACTACAACGAGAGTTGGTAAGGTAAACATCAATAATATGTATATCATATATACCTTGTTTGGTGTTGGCCGCCTTATTGTCAGCCAGATATTGGGGTAATTTCGCTTCGAGTGACCAGTTCACTTGCAATGAAAGCACTCAGTTTGTGGTTTGGGTCCAGCCCTGGGTTTCTTCACGTGAGGGGCAACTGCTTTGCCACTCTTCTTGGAGTTACCCTTCTTTTGTTGGGGAACGTTGCATGGGAAACAAAAAATTTCCTATGCACACGCAAGATCTATCCATGGTGATGAGCATCTACGAGGGGAGAGTGGATCTACATACCCTTGTAGATCCCTAATCGGGAAGCGTTAAGAAACATGGTTGGTGTAGTCGAACGTCTTCGCGATACAAATCGCCGAGCGTCCCGCAATCTCATCATGCCCGTCCCGCGATCCAATCACGATCCATCCCGCGAACTCATCATGATCCGTCCCGCGATCTCATCATGATCCGTCTCGTAATCTTGATCACGGTCCTTACGATTTAGCGCCGAACGGACGACACCTCCGCGTTCAGCACACGTCTAGCTTGATGACGATCTACTTCTTCTTGATCCTGTAAGAGGGAGCAGAGAGGTAGACGAGTTCTCCGGCAGCGTGGCAACGCTGCGGTGATGGTGGTGGAGCTATTCCGGCAGGGCTTCGCCTAAGCACTGCAGAAAACCGATCTAGAGGAGAAACTATGCACTAGAGGAGAGGGTAGCACGTGGCTATTAGGGTTAGCTTTTTCCTCTAAATCGTCTAGTATATATAGGAGGGAGGGAGGGGAGGAGGCAGCCTCAAACCTGGCCGAAATTGGAGGTGGAGGAGTCCTACTCCAATCCTATTAGGAGTAGGATTCCTCCTTTCCACTTGGAAACTCTTTCCACCTCTCCACCTTTGGATTTTTTCCTTCTCAAACCACTCCAGCCGCATGGCCCTTAGAGGAGGCTTCGGCCAGACCACCAGGGGCTGGTTTACCTCCTCCCACAGCCCATGTAGCCTCTTGGGTCAAAATACCTCTCCCGATGGTCCCCCGGTACACTTCCGGCACTCCTGGTACACTACCGATGAGCCCGAAACTTTTCCGATGACCAAAACAGGACTTCATATATATCAATCCTTACCTCCAGACCATTCCGAAGCTCCTCGTGATGTCCGAGATCTCATCCGAGACTCCGAACAACCTTCGGTCACCACCATACATAACTCTACACTACCGAAACGTCACCGAACCTTAAGTGTGCAGACCCTGTGGGTTCGAGAACTATGTAGACATGACCGAGACACCTCTATGGTCAATAACCAATAGCGGGACCTGGATGCCCATATTGGTTCCTACATATTCTACGAAGAACTTTATCGATCGAACCTCTATGTCAAGGATTCAGTTAATCCCGTATGATTTTCCCTTTGTTCTTTGGTATGTTACTTGCCTGAGATTCGATCGTCGGTATCTCCATACCTAGTTCAACCTTGTTACCGGCAAGTCTCTTTACTCGTTCCGTTATACAAGATCCCGTGACTAACACTTAGTCACATTGCTTGGAAGGCTTATTGTGATGTTGTATTACCGACTGGGCCCTAAGATACCTCTTCGTCATACGGAGTAACAAATTCCAGTCTTGATCCGTGCCAACCCAATAGACACCCTCGGAGATACCTATAGAGCACCTTTATAGTCACCCAATTATATTGCGATGTTTATACACAAAAGGTACTCCTCTGGTGTTAGTGAGTTGCATGATCCCATGGTCATAGGAACAAACACTTGACATGCAGAAAATAGTAGCAATAAACTGACACAATCATATGCTACGTTTGTAGTTTGGGTCTTGTCCATCACATCATTCTCCTAATGACGTGATCCCGTTATCAAATGACATCTCATGTCCATGACTAGGAAACCATAGCCATCTTTGATCAACGAGCTAGTCTATTAGAGGCATACTAGGGACATGGTGTTGTCTATGTATCCACACATGTATCTGAGTTTCCGATCAACACAATTATAGCATGGATAATAAACGATTATCATGAACAAGGAAATATGATAATAACCAATTTATTATTTCCTCTAGGGCATATTTCTAACAGTCTCCCACTTGCACTAGAGTCAATAATCTAGTTCACATCACCATGTGATTCGCATTGTTATGAATCTAACATCCAATGAGTTCTGGGGCTCGATCATGCTTTGCATGTGGTAGAGGTATTATAGTCAACGGGTCTACGACATTTAGATCCGTGTGTACTTTGCAAATCTCTATGTCAAACTATAAACACTGCTACCACACTCCACTTGGAGCTATTCCAAATGGCTGCTCTACTATACGTATCCGGATTGCTACTAAGAGTCATCCGGATTGGTGCCAAAGCTTGCATCGACGTAACTCTTTACGACGAACTCTTTGTTACCTCCATAATCGACAAACATTTCCTTAGTCTATTAGTTACTAAGGATGATCTTGACCGTTGTCCAGTGATCCACTCCTCGATCACTGTTGTACCCCTTGACAGACTCATGGCAAGGCACACAGATGTGGTACACAGCATGGCATACTATACAGAGCCTATGGCTAAGGCATAGGGGATGACATTCGTCCTTTCTCTTTCTTCTGCCGTGGTCGAGCTTTGAGTCTCACTCAACTTCACACCTTACAAAGCAGGCAAGAACACTTCTCTCTGACTAATCCATTTTGAACTCTTTCAAAATCTTGTCAAGGTATGTACTCATTCAAAGTCTCATCAAGCATCTTGATCAATCTCTATAGATCTTGATGGTCAACAATTAGGTAGCTTTATCTAGGTATTCCTTTGAAAAACTCCTTTCAAACAACCCTTTATGCTTTCCAGAAATTCTACATCATTTCCGATCAACAATATGTCAACCACATATGCTTATCAAAAACTCTATAGTGCTCCCACTCACTTTATTGTAAATACAAGTTTCTCATAAACTTTGTATCGACTCAAAAACTTTGATCACCTCATCAAAGTGTATATTCCAACTCCGAGATGCTTGGTTCAGTCCATAGAAGGATCACTGAAGCTTGCTCACCTTTTAGCATCCTTAGGACTGACAAAACCTTCTGGTTGTATCACATACAACTTTTCGTCAAGTAAACTATTAAGGAAACAATGTTTTGTCATCCATCTGCCAGATTTCATAATTGAAAAATGCAGCAACTGCTAACATAATTCCAACAGACTTTAGCATCGCTACGAGTGAGAAAGTCTCATCGCAGTCAACTCTTTGAACTTGTCGGAAACTTCTTTGTGACAAGTCGAGCTTTATAAATGGTTACATTTACCATCAACGTTTGTCGTCATCTCAAAGGTCCATTTGTACTCGACGACCTGCCGTCCAACGAGCAAGTCTACCAAAGTCTATACTTGGTTTCCATACATGGGTCCTTTCTCGGATTTCATGGCCTCTAACCATTTGCTGGAATCCGGGCCCATCATCGCTTCTCGATATCTCGTAGGTTCATCGTTGTCCAACAACATGACCTCCAAGACAGGGTTGTCGTACAGGAGCAGTACACATCCTTGTCGACCTACGAGGTTCGATAGTAACTTGATCTGAAACTTCATGATCATCATCATTTACTTCCTCTTCAACTGACGTAGGTTCCACAGAAACATCTTTCTGCGCTGCGCTACTCTCTAGTTGAAACAAAGGTTCAGCAACCTCATCAAGTTCTATCTTCCTCCCACTCAATTCTTTCGAGAGAAACTTTTTCTCGGGAAAGGACCTATTTTAGCAACAAACACTTTATGCTTGGATCTGATATAGAAGGTTCACCCAACTGTTCTTAGGGTAATCTATGAAGATGCATTTGTCCGCTTTGGGTTCGAGCTCATTAGGTGAAAACATTTTTCCACACAAGCGTCGCAGCCCCAAACATTAAGAAATGATAGCTTAGGTTTCTATCAAAACATAATTCACACAGTGTTATCTCAACGGATTTAGATGGTGCCCTATTTAAAGTGAATGTAGTTGTCTCTAATGCATAACCCCAAAACTATAGTAGAAAAACGATAAGAGACACCATAGCCCGCACCATATCCAATAGAGCACGACTATGACATTCGGACACACCATCACACTATGGTGTTCCATGTGGGGTGAGTTGTGAAACAACTTTCACATTGTCTAAAGTTGTATGCCAAACTCGTAACTCGGATATTCACCTCCACGATCATATCGCAGACTTTTTTATCTTCTTGTCACAATGATCTTCAACTTCACTCTGAATTTGCTTGAACTTTTCAAATGATTCAGACTTGTGTTTCATTAAGTAAATATACACTATATCTACTCAAATCATCAGTGAAGGTAAGAAAATAACGATATCCACCACACGCTACAAGACTCATTGGATTGCATACATCAACATGTATAATTTCCAACAAATCACTTGCCCGCACCATCAATCCGGAAAACGGGGTCCTTAGTCATCTTGCCCAAGAGGCATGGTTCGCATGTCTCAACTCATTCGGAATTGAATGAGTCGAAAGATCCATCAGCATGGAGTTTCTTCATGCGCTTTATACCAATATGACATTTAGCGGTAGTGCCACAAGTATGTGGTACTATCGTTATTAACTTTGTATCTTTTGGCATCAATGTATGAACATGTGTATTACTACGATCAGGATTCAACAAACCATTCTCACTAGGTGCATGACCATTGAAGGTATTATTCATGTAAACAGAATAACCATTATTCTCTAACTTAAATAAATAACCGTGTTGCAATAAACACGATCTAATCACGTTCATGCTCAACGCGAAACACCAAATAACATTTATTTAGGTTCTTCACTAATCCCGAAGGTAGAGAGAATGTGCGATGTTGATCACATCCACCTTGGAAACATTTCCAACACACATTGTCACCTCACCCTTAGCTAGTTCTCCATTTATTCCGTAGCTTTTATTTCGAGTTACTAACATTGAGCAACCGAACCGGTATCCAATACCCAGGTGCTACTAGGAGTACTTGCAAGGTACACATCAATAACACGTATATCAAATATACTTCTGTCGACATTGCCAGCCTTCTTATCTACCAAGTATCTATGGTTGTTCCGCTTAAGCGACTGCTCTCCTCATAATTGAAGCACTTAGTCTCGGGTTTGGGTTCAACTTTGGGTTGCTTCACTGGAGCAGCAACTGACTTGCCATCCATGAAGTTTCCCTCCTTGCCCTTGCCCTTCTCGAAACTAGTGGTTTTTACTAACCATTAACACTTGACGCTCCTTCTTGATTTCTACCTTCGCGGTGTCAAACATCGCGAACAGCTCAGGGATTATTATTTCTATCCCTGGCATTTTATAGTTCATCACCAAGTTCTAGTAGCTTAGTGACAATGACTTGGAGAACTATATCAATCACTATCTTATCTGGAAGATCAAATCCACTCGATTCAAGCGATTGTAGCACCCAGACAATCTGAGCTCATGCTCAACGATTAAGATATTCTCTTTCATCTTGCAGGCAAAGAATCTTGTTGGAAATCTCATATCTCGCAACACGGGCACGAGCCTGAGATCCTAATTTCATCTCTTAGAACATCTCATATGTTCTGTGATGTTCAAAACGTTTTGGAGCCTCAATTCTAAGCCGTAATGCATGATGCACTAAACTATCAAGTAGTCATCAGAACATGCCTGTCAAATGTTCACAACATCTACAGACGACGCTAGAGGGGTTGGCGCACCGAGCGGTGCATTAAGGATATAAGCCTTCTGTGCAGCAATGAGGACAATCCTCAGATCACGGCCCAGTCCGCAATATTTCTACCGTCATCTTTCAACTCCATTTCTCTAGGAACATATAAAAATTCAAGGGAGCTACAGCGCGAGCAAGTAATCTACAACATAATTTGCAAAGACACAACTGACCATGTTCATGATAATGAGTTCAATTAATCATATTACTGAAGAACTCCCACTCAAATTGACATCCCTCCGATCGTTCGAGTGATACATGATCCAAATTCACCAACTCAAGTCCGATCATCACGTGAGTTGAGGTGGTTTCAATGGTGAACATCATCATGTTGATCATATCTACTATATGACTCATGTTCGACCTTTCGGTCTCTTGTATTCCGAGGCCATGTCTATACATGCTAGGCTCGTCAAGTTTAACCCTAGTGTTCTGCATGTGCAACACTAGCTTGCACCCATTGTACGTGAACGTAGAGTCTATCACACCCGATCATCACGTGGTGTCTTGACACGACAAACTTTCGCAGTGGTGCACACTCAGGGAGAACCAATTTATCTTGAAATTAAGTGAGAGATCACCTTATAATGCTACTGTCGTCCTAAGAAAAACAAGGTGCATAAAAGGATTAACATCACATGCAAATCATAAGTGACATGATATGGCCATGAACATGTGCTTTTGATCTCCATCTTGAAAGCACTGGCATGATCTCCATCATCACCGGCATGACACCATGATCTCCATCATATTGATCTCCATCAACGTGTCGCCATCGGGGTTGTCGCGCCCACCATGCTTCTACTACTATTGCTACCGTTTAGCGATAAAGTAAAGAATTACATAGTGCTTAATGATTGACACGCAGGTCATACAATACTTAAAGACAACCCTATGGCTCCTGCCGGTTCCCGTACTCATCGACATACAAGTCATGATATTCTATACAATACATGATCATCTCATACATCACATATATCTCATCATGTAATTGGCCATATCACATCACAACATACCCTGCAAAAACAAGTTAGACGTCCTCTCATTGTTGTTGCATGTTTTACGTGGATGCTACGGGTATCTAGCAAGAACAATTCTCGCCTACGCAAAACCACAACGGTGATACATAAATTTCTTTTCAACCTTCTCAAGGACCGCCTTTGTCGAATCCGGTCCAACTAAAGTAGGAGAAACATACACCCGCCAGCCATCTTTGTGCAACGAAGTTACATGTCAGTCGACGGAACCGGTCTCTCGTAAGTGTACGAGTAAGATTGGTCCGGGCCGCTCCATCCCACAATACCGCTGAACCAAAACACGACCAAGGGAGGAAGCAATCTAAGCATCAACGCCCACAAACTCTTTGTGTTGTACTTGAGATCTCATCTACACATAGACCTAGCTCATGATGCCACTATTGGGGAACGTTGCATGGGAAACAAAAAAATTCCTATGCACACACAAGATCTATCCATGGTGATGAGCATCTACGAGAGGGAGAGTGGATCTACATACCCTTGTAGATCCCTAAGCGGGAAGCGTTAAGAAACGGGGTTGGTGTAGTCGAACGTCTTCGTGATCCAAATCACCGATTCTCCCGCGATATCATCACGATCCGTCCCGCGATCCAATCATGATCCTTCCCGCCAACTCATCACGATCCGTCCCGCGATCTCATCATGATCCGTCTCGCAATCTTGATCACGGTCCTTCCGATCTAGCGTCAAACGGATGGCACCTTCGCATTTAGCACACGTACAGCTTGATGATGATCTCTGCCTTCTTGATCCAGTAAGAGGGAGCGGAGAGGTAGACAAGTTCTCTGGAAGCGTGACAGCACTACGGCGATGGTGGTGGAGCTATTCCGGCAGGGCTTCGCCTAAGCACTGCAGAAAACCGATCTAGAGAAGAAACTATGCACTAGAGGAGAGGGTAAAACATGTCTATTAGGGTTAGCTTTTTCCTCTAAATCCTCTAGTATGTATAGGAGAGAGGGAGGGGAGGAGGCGGCCTCAAACCTGGTCGAAATTGGAGGTGGAGGAGTCCTACTCCAATCCTATTAGGAGTAGGATTCTTCCTTTCCACTTGGAAACTCTTTCCACCTCTCCACCTTTGGATTTTTTTCCTTCTCAAACCATTCCAGCCGCATGGCCCCTTAGAGGAGGCTTCGTCCAGAACACCAGGGGATGTTTACCTCCTCCCATAGTGCATGTAGCCTCTTGGGTCGAAATACCTCTCCCGATGGTCCCCCGGTACACAACCAGCACTCCCGGTACATTACCGATGAGCCCGAAACTTTTCCGGCGATCAAAACAGGACATACTATATATATCAATCTTTACCTCCAGACCATTCCGGAGCTCCTTGTGACATCTGAGATCTCATCCGGGACTCCGAAAAACCTTCGGTCACCACCATACATAACTCTATACTATTGAAACGTCACCGAACCTTAAGTGTGCAGACTGTGCGGGTTCGAGAACTATAGCGGAACCTGGATGTCCATATTGGTTCCTACATATTGTACGAAGATCTTTATCGGTCGAACCTCTATGTCAAGGATTCAGTTAATCCCGTATGATGTTCTCTTTGTTCTTCGGTATGTTACTTGACCGATATTCGATCGTCGGTATCTTCATACCTAGTTCAACCTCGTTTCCGGCAAGTCTCTTTACTCGTTCTGTAATACAAGATCCCGTGACTAACACTTAGTCACATTGCTTGCAATGCTTATTGTGATGTTGTATTACCGAGTGGGCCCTGATATACCTCTCCGTCACACGGAGTAACAAATCCCAGTCTTGATCCATGCCAACCCAACAGACACCCTCGGAGATACCTGTAGAGCACCTTTATAGTCACCCAGTTACGTTGCGATGTTTGATACACATAAGGTACTCCTCTGGTGTTAGTGAGTTGCATGATCTCATGGTCATAGGAACAAACACTTGACATGCAGAAAACAGTAGCAATAAACTGACACGATCATATGCTACGTTTGTAGTTTGGGTCTTGTCCATCACATCATTCTCCTAATGATGTTATCTCGTTATTAAATGACATCTCATGTCCATGACTAGGAAACCATAGCAATCTTTGATCGACGAGCTAGTCTATTAGAGGCATACAAGGGACATGGTGTTGTCTGTGTATCCACACATGTATATGAGTTTTTGATCAAGACAATTATAGCATGGATAATAAACGATTATCATGAACAAGGAAATATGATAATAACCAATTTATTATTGCCTCTAGGGCATATTTCCAACATCTTTCCCTTGACATTCTTATTGAAACTAGTGGTTTTATTGACCAGCAACACTTGATGCTCTTTCTAGATTTCAGACTCAACGACTGACTTGTTCATCCCGTGCATGCTATAGTTCATCACGAAGCTCTTGTGTAACATCCCAAATTTTCAATTTGGTATGTTTTACAATTATTAGCTAATCATCTATGCATTATGATTGAAATGAATGTGGCAGTTATTTTTCATCATCTTTATTTGACTTCTTTTCAATTGGCATTCGAGTTTACTCAATTACCTGACAAAATGATTTGAAAAAAGAGTATGAGAGGAGGTAACATGACACCCCAAAGGTTAGAAGAAAATAGTGCCAATCTATTTGAAAGTCAAATTTGGTTTAATTTTGGATTTCTTTAAATAATTTTTTTATAAAGTTTTTATTTTAGACTCTACAAAAATGTTCACACTTTAGGATTTATTGTTCTGATCGTTTTGGTATATAATACCATATATTTTTGTTTTCTGCCTCAGATCTAAAAAGAGAGTTTTCAGAAGAAAAAAAGAGAAAAAAACAACAAGCACGCACTACCGGCCCAGCTAGCCATCGGGCCAGAAGCTAGCGCCCCAACCCTAGAGAGGACATGGCCGTCGCTCACGCTCAGCCACCAGGAGCCGGCGCCGATCTCTCTCTCTCTCTCTCTCTCTCGCTAATCCCTCTCTCTCTCACGTAATTGCCAGGTGGGGCCCGACCCATCTTCTCCAACCTCCCGCAAGGTATGCACGGGATAGAGAAGAGCAGGAGCTCCCGAACCAACCGGCTGAGGCTCTTGGGATAACGCTTATCCCCACATTCCCAGACCCCTAGTTGCGCCTATAAAAGCCCCTCGATGCCATCTCTCCATTCAGCCAACCCGCACCTCCTCTCGCCGGTCATAGCCAACGCCGTCGCTGTTCATATCTCACCGGAGCCGAGTCAGTTCGCCGGAGGTTTTGTCACCGGTGAACCTCCCCTACCCCTGTTTATTCACAGAATCGGACCCCCTAGTCCATCTGCACGTCCCTGACATCCTCGTTGCCCCTAGGACGCACCGGAGCAGCCCCCGCCGAAGACCTGCGTCGCCGGAGTTCACCAGAGCACAGGAGCTTCACCGCCTCGCCCTGCTCCCTCTGGTCGTCGCTGCCGACCATCGTCACCACCGACCGAAGGCCCTCGCCGAGCTGCACCCACCGGACGACCTCACTCGCGCCGGAGATCGCCGGAGCCACCACTCAGTCGATGCTGAGCTTCTGCCAGACGCATGCACGAGCGTCTCTGTAAGCGCCCACTCCTCTATAGATTATATTAGTTTTTTTCTTTTAGGTTATTTTATTTAGACCAAAGAGGTACCGGTTAACCGTGTTTTAATATAAACCGTGCGGTTTATTTAAACCGAACGTCGGTTTGTTCCTTTTAGTTTAGCCGAACCGGTGGTTTACCTAGTTTGCGAACGTTCGCCGCATAGCCGCCGCGGCAAACATAGTCAACCAATCAGAGCGATTCGCTTCGCGCTCTAGTCGCGAACGTCCACACTTTAGAGTTTTCAGAAAATGTTCTATAGCAGTTTTTTCAGATTTTATTCAAAACTTCAAACGGCCTTAACTTTTTAACCATAGGTCGAAACAAGATGATACAAGAGGCTAAATTTTCGTCTCAAATAGCCCTAACCTGAAAACCCATGGTTCCAGATTTTTGCAAGTTCAAATTTGAAATTATTTCAGATTTGAATTTAAATTTCATTAGGCCATATCTTTCAAACGGTATACCCGTTTGAAGTGATTCCTTTTGCACCACGTCACACGAACTAAATCCTTTGCCATGACATTTTTCCACTATATATTCTACACCATTATTTTCTGTTCACCATAATTTTACTAGGATGCCTTGTAGGAACACTAGTGCACATCACGAATTTTTAACACTAGTCACACTTTGAAAGTTTTCATGCTAATGACTTGTGTTGGATTTTTATTTGGATTTTGCAAATATTTTGTTGCATGTCTTTGAATTGTATGAATGCATGTTTATGTGTGTTTTTATTTACTTTGCGATAGATTGTCCGGAGTGCGAAGCAAAGTACTATCATTCGCTAGAACTTCACTCCCAGTACGAAGGCAAGTTGCATTTTGATCATATCAGTTTTACCTATCTTTTATTTTTGCACATAGTCCTTTGATGTAGGAGTGCATGATAGGAGTTTATACTCTTTGGATTTACTATCACCTAGTAGTTCATTTGAGGTAGGTCTGAACCATACCGAATTTGTCGCCACCGTGTTATGTTACAATGCTTCGCCAAAGTAGACGTGGATTGGAGAGTGTTATCACCTTGAGATGTGAGTGACAAAGTAGTAACTAGGACCAACTTTAATGAACTACCTGGGTGGAAACTGGTTTGTATGGTGGCGAAGTACAGTGGGAGGATTCATGGGAATCCATGGGAGTGCACACTAGTGGTCCGTCCACCCAGGCTCAAAGGGATCAACCGTATTTTCATGTCTATAAGCTTCCATGTATAGCCGCAAGCCAATATGGGCTCTGGCTTAGTTGAGTAGATGGTGTGACCTCTTCCGGGATAGGCTAGCAGATGTAGATGATGTAGGTGCACCGTCCTATCCGTGGGTTAGGAGAAATGCTATCGAAAGACTATGTCTCGATCTTCCGATCAAGGAGATGGTCGAGTCTTGTGGGGAAAAGTGCACAACCTCTGTAGAGTTAAAATCTAATCGATTAGCCATGTCCCTGGTCATGGACAACTTGAGATTTTAGTAGTGGAAATGTAGGGAGATCTCATCACTCTTAATTAATCAATTGGGTATAGAAATTTTGGAATGGTTGAGATGGGCATCATCTCAGACTTATGATATTTGTAGAAGTAGAGCAATCATTTCTGATAGGGAAAAACTAGCTTTATGCAAAACTAAACTTAGAGCTTTCCACCAGCCAAATTGCATATACTGTGTAGGCTCAATACACTTTATGATGTGACTTGCCAGTACATTCCATGTATCGACCTACACGGCTGCAACTTATCATGTTGCAGATTTATCCGACGACGAATAAGGTGCGATAGGTCGTTGCTCTGCACTCAGCTTGCTCGTGGAGTTGATGGACTTGTTACACTTTTGCTTCCGCATGTTTTTGTTTAACTTGGCCTTAGGCCACATTATTGTAATAAATACTCTTTGAGGATTCTCGATGTAATAAATGTGTGATTGTACTCTGTTGTAAATCCTCAAGTACTTTGTGTGTCAGCATACCGATCCAGGGATGACACTTAAGCACAGAGACTCCGATCCCTTGAGATCGGGTCGCTACAAGATGGTATCAGAGCACACGTTGACTGTAGGACGCTACCCTAGAAAATGGAAAGCCATAGGATAAAAAACCAGATTTTTACAACACTGTTATACCCCTGTTTTGGTGTCATACTTTTCCCTACTTCACTACTAATTTCTCCTCTCTTTCAAACTGTAGATGTCGACCCCCATCGTTGAGTTTGCTTAGCCCGACGCAACCATGCCCTTTTGAAGACAGCTCGTGGATATCGCAGGACATCTGCGCATTGCCCTGCCTAGCTTCATCGGTACCTTCACGGCCACTCTACCTAACGAGATGCGCTGGAAGATTGGCGTCCACATTCCAGGGTGAACTTTTGGAAATGCCATTGAGCCGATCGACTTCTACATAGAAGTAAGATCATGGAGAATTGGCAAAGGGATCGCTACGCTCTTTGCACTTGGGCGAATCCGCCAGGACTACCGCGAGGATCTCATGAATATTAACTATGTCTTGTACGCGCGCCGTGACTCAGATGGAGATGTGGTACGCACCAGGGAGGACGATACCATCAACTCACACATTGAGGACTTGGAGGAGCTCATCACTAGGATGAAGGAAGAGATGGACGACTACCTCATCACCACCCACAACCTGACTACCCGCAAGGTCGAGCTGGAAGAAGAGCTTCAGAACGCCTGCGCAGAGCATGAGGCGGAGCTTGATGCCCTGCAGGAAAAGTTCGACAACTTGAAGCTTCAGCTGTAGGAAGCTGAGGAAGAGCTTGATAACGGGGAGAATCTCCAAGAGGATCACTCTTACGGGGACTACGTCAGTCAGGACAAAGACTATGAGGACGACGATGAGGAGATATAGAGTGATGCCGCTGAAGCCGACATCAACATGATAGACCTCTCTTTTGATGAGGAGTAGATTTGGACCACCATGAGAGATTAGGATTCGATAGTCGATTAGTATTTGATTGATTTATTTGTGGGACCTTGTCAAACCTTGTGACATGGCTCACCTTAGATTTGTTTCGTGTGAACTCTTTGATTGAATTGAATTGGAGTGATTTGGATTTTTATTGACATCATGTGCATATGGGTAGTGTTTCTTACTTAGGCCTAATTCTACCTATACCTCATCTATGCTGACCCAACAGATGCCACCAAGGCGCGACCCTTCCGGGAATGGCTCAGGGAATGATATCCCACCCGCCTTAGAACAATTGCTTCAGACCCAGAACCAGATGATACAATTGATGATGTAGAATATGGCCCAGAACAACAACAACAACCCGCCTCCACCTCCACCTCCACCACAAATTGACACCCTTACCCGTTTTCTGAGGTTGAATCCCCCAATCTTCACGAGCAGCCCAAAACCGATCGTCACAGATGACTGGCTTCGCAACATGGGTAGGAAGCTAGCCACAGCAGGATGCACTGATTAGGAGAAGGTGAGGTTTGCCTCTCACCAACTGGATGAACCAGCAGCTTCGTGGTGGGAGAACTACACCGCCACATACCCCATGGAGAATGTGACTTGGGCTCAGTTCCAGCAAGCGTTCCGCACTGCTCATGTTTCAGTGGGAGCTATGGCTCTCAAGAAGAGGGAGTTCCGCAACTTACGCCAAGGAGGTCGCTCAGTGTCTGAGTATGTTGATGACTTCAGCAAGTTGTCCCGTTACGCCCCAGGTGACGTGGCAACCGATGCAGCCAAGCAAGAGAAGTTTCAGGAGGGACTGAATGATGAGCTGGGAATTCAGTTGATGGTAGTGACTTTTGATAACTATCAAGAGTTGGTGGACAAGGCAATCACTCTAGAGGGCAAGCATCAACAGATGGAAAATCGCAAGAGGAAATATGGTCAAGGCAAGTTTCAGTCAGGAGCTCAGCAGAAGCCTCGCTCCGCCCCTTTCTCAGGATATTCTGGTGCAGGACATAGTAAGTTTGGAGGGCACAATCATCATAACCATGGTGGTCATTCTTAGCATGGAGGCAATGGACACAACCACAATGGCCATAAAAATGGCAATGGGAATGGAGGAAACGGCAATCACAATCACCCTACCCCTGCTACACCAGTGAGGAAGGATCTGACTCACATCACCTGCTTCAAATGCAAGAAGACAGGGCACTACTCCAATGAGTGTCTCGAGCTACAAAATGGGAATGGCAATGTCTGGAGGCAAGAAGCCCAATCCTTTCACAAATGGGCATGTGAATCATGTTAACGTGGAAGAAGTCTATGAACAACCGGATGGGGTGATTGGTAAGTTCTTGGTTATTTCATTCCCAACACTTATTCTATTTGACACTGGTGCATCGCATTCATTCATATCGAGGGGATTTGTGAATAAACATAAGCTTCCTACCATAGCTCTTAAGTCACCTATTTTAGTGAGTTCCCCAGGTGATAGAGGCGAAATTGTCCCTGTCTTTCAATGAGATGGTGGCTATCGTTTTCGTGGAGTAGACTTTGATGATCCGACTACGAACGTGTGATGACGCCGCGCCTTAGCAATCGCTAAACCAACTCCGAGAGGTTATTGACCACGCCAGAGCACGATCAACCTAACCACGAGGGTCTGTTTCCTGCACGCAAACGAAGAACAAGCAAGAAACTAAGATTGCAATCTGGATATTGCGAATATAAGAGGAAAGCTTTATTGATGAAGTGCGGTTCTATGACGCCTTTGTCTGGTCGTGGAACACAAACGAAGAACGCAACATTGCAGCTATGGCGAACTTATAATCTAAACAAAACCCAAACCTAAAACGACGCCCTAAGGGCTGTATATATGGGGGAATAGAGGGGAATTTCGTGGCCCCTTGGAGGAGGGGTCCGAAACCGACCCTAACTCAGTTTCCCCATACATACGGACTCTAAAAATAGCCTATAATATGGTATTTCGAAATTACATGGGCCTGGCCCAAAAATAAGGTGGCGCAACACCTATATTAGCCTAGGGACGAATTTTATAAACTGCATCATGCATATTTCGTCCAAGGCTTCTTGCTCCCATTATGGTGTCTTCAAAGTGCGAAAATCATCACTGGAAGCTCCATTGTTCTTTCCCGCGCGCGCACCTTCTTCTCCATGCTTGATCCCGCTCCAATGGTCATCCTTCTTGCCCATGCCAGGTCCTTCATTCACAAGTAAAACAAAAGTATCTAATTTAGGCAGCATCATATGTTCATGAACATTAGAAGGATTTGCAAGAAACGAAAGTACCTGGTAATTCAATTGATGTGGGCGAGCTCTAGTAATTGGTCCTGTATGTATAGCAGTCGGAGTTGTGGGTGTAGCATTAGTAGGGATGTCCTCATCATCCTCCCCTTCTTGAATTGAAGTCGTCCTCGACGGAAGCTCATCTTCCTCACCCAAATAAGGCTTCAAATCTGCAATGTTAAAAGTGGGGCTAACCCCAAACTCTGCAGGCAGCTCAAGTTTATATGCATTATCATTTATTTTCTCTAACACCTTAAAAGGACCATCAGCACGTGGCATTAGCTTTGACTTGCGCAAATCAGGAAATCTATCCTTACGCAAATGTAGCCAAACAAGATCTCCAGGTGCAAAGACAACATGTTTTCTACCCTTATCTCCAGCAATTTTGTATTTAGCATTCATACGCTCAATGTTTTCCTTCGTTAACTCATGCATCTTTAATATCAATTCAGCACGTTCTTTAGCATCAAAATTAACCTTCTCCGAAGATGGAAGAGGCAACAAATCAATAGGTGCACGAGGTAAGAAACCATACACAACTTCAAAAGGGCACATCTTAGTGGTAGAATGTAGCGAATGATTATAAGCAAATTCAATATGAGCCAAGCATTCTTCCCACATTTTCAGGTTATTCTTCAAAACAGCCCTAAGCATAGTAGACAATGATCTATTGACTACTTCAGTTTGGCCATCAGTTTGGGGATGACATGTAGTACTAAAAAGTAGTTTAGTCCCCAACCTAGCCCATAAACATCTCCAAAAATGGCTAAGAAATTTAGCATCACGATCTGAAACAATTGTATTTGGTACACCATGCAATCGAATAATTTCACGAAAGAACAAATCAGCAACATGAGCAGCATCATCACTTTTATTACATGGTATAAAGTGTGCCATTTTGGAAAATCTATCCACGACAACAAATATGCTATCCCTCCCCTTCTTTGTTCGAGGTAAACCTAAAACAAAGTCCATAGATATATCCTCCCAAGGAACACTAGGTATAGGCAAAGGCATATATAAACCATGAGGATTGAGTCGTGACTTAGCTTTTTGACATGTAGTGCAGCGAGCAACAAAACGCGCAACATCCCGTCTCATCTTTGGCCAAAAGAAATGTGTAGAAAGTACGTCCTCCGTGTTCTTCACGCCAAAGTGTCCCATTAATCCTCCTCCGTGCGCCTCCTGTAACAACAAAAGACGAACGAAGCTAGCTGGAATGCATAGCTTGTTAGCATGGAACACAAATCCATCATTAATAACGAACTTGTTCCATGTTCTCCCTTCTTTACAATTCTGCAACACGTCTCTAAATTCAGCATCATGCACATATTGATCTTTGATGGTCTCCAAACCAAATATTTTAAAGTCAAGTTGTGAAAGCATAGTATAACGACGAGACAAAGCATCAGCAATAACATTTATTTACCCTTGTATTTCATGACATAAGGGAAAGTCTCAATGAATTCAACCCATTTAGCATGTCTACGGTTCAGTTTTGCTTGACTTTTAATATGTTTCAAAGATTCATGATCAGAATGTATAACAAATTCTTTGGGCCATAAATAATGTTGCCATGTTTCCAAAGTCCGAACAAGAGCATATAATTCCTTATCATAAGTAGAATAATTCAGACTAGGCCCACTTAATTTTTCAGAAAAGTACGCAACAGATTTACCATCTTGTAATAACACACCTCCTAACCCATTTCCACTAGCATCACATTCAAGCTCGAAAGTCTTATTAAAATCAGGAAGTTGGAGTAAAGGAGCATGTGTTAACTTATCTTTCAAGACCGTGAAGGCTTCTTCCTGTGCGGTACCCCAAGAAAAAGGCACGTCCTTCTTTGTAAGCTCATTGAGAGGCGCAACAATGGTGCTGAAATCTCTCACAAAACGCCTATAGAAACCAGTGAGGCCAAGAAAACTCCTTACTTGTGTGACCGTTTTGGGCTGCGGCCAACTCTCAATAGCTTCAATCTTGGCTTTATCAACTTCAATTCCCTGTGGAGTAACAACATATCCAAGAAAAGATACTCGGTCGGTGCAAAAGGTGCACTTCCCAAGGTTACCAAACAAACGTGCATCACGTAGCGCAGTAAAAACAGCACGTAAATGTTCCAAATGTTCCTCCAAAGATCTACTATAAATCAATATATCATCAAAATAGACTACCACAAATCGTCCAATGAAAGCACGTAAAACCTCGTTCATTAATCTCATGAAAGTGCTAGGTGCATTAGTTAACCGAAAAGGCATGACTAACCGCTCATATAATCCAAACTTAGTTGTAAAAGCAGTTTTCGATTCATCTCCCAATTTCATACGAATTTGATGGTATCCACTACGCAAATCAACTTTGGAGAAAATTGTAGAGCCACTTAATTCATCAAGCATATCATCTAGTCTAGGAATAGGATGACGATAACGAATAGTAATATTATTAATGCCTCTACAATCCACACACATGCGCGATGTACCATCCTTTTTAGGCACTAGAATAATAGGAACAACACAAGGACTAAGGGATTCACGTATATAACCTTTGTCAAGCAGCTCCTGTACTTGATGCATAATCTCCTTTGTCTCCTCTGGATTGGTACGGTAGGGCGCACGGTTGGGTAGGGATGCACCGGGAATTAAGTCAAGCTGATGCTCAATCCCGCGAATAGGCGGTAATCCCGGTGGCACGTCTTGTGGAAAGACGTCAGCGAACTCCTGCAAAATGTTAATGACAACAGGAGGCAAAGAGGGAGGCATGTCCTCGAATGAAAATAATACCTCTTTGCTTACAAAAGCATAGCAAACAGATGTAGCAACATCCAAATCATTAATATCAGATTTAGTAGCAAGTAAACATCCACTCTTCAATTTTATTTCGGATGCAACAGTAGATGATGGTTTATTATGCTTATGGTGTTGCTCAAATTCCTGTGCTACAATCTGATTTTCACTCTTATTTTTCTCCTGTTTTGCTTTACTTGCTCTAGCAATGTCATCTTTCATAATATGTTCGGGAGACATAGGAAGCAAAGTGATATTATCATCCTTATGAACAAGAGTATACTGATTTGTCCTACCAAGGTGTACAGAATTTTTATCAAACTGCCATGGTCTACCAAGTAAAACAGAACATGCTTGCATGGGTACGACATCACAATCCACATAATCAGAATATGTAGCAATGCTAAAATGCACACGAACAGTACGTGTTACCTTAACCTTGCCACTATTGTTGAACCATTGGATGTAATAAGGATGAGGATGTGGTCTAGTGGTTAGAGACAGCTTCTCCACCATCTCCATGCTAGCCAAGTTATTGCAACTGCCTCCATCGATGATGATGCGAATAGAACGCTCCTTCACAACTCCCTTTGTGTGGAACAAGTTGTGCCTCTGATTTTGTTCAGCCTGTGTAACCTGCACACTGAGAACACGTTGAGCAACTAAACTTTCATACCTGTCAGCGTAATCAGCAGCCATGTAGTGTGTTTCTGGTTCTGCATCGTCGCCATCGTGTTCTTCACTTGCAATGAGAGACAAAGTCTCCTCATCATAATCATTAGCAGACGCATATCCACCATCCTCAGTAACAATCATGACACGCTGGGAAGGGCATTCTCTCGCAAAGTGACCTCCACCCTTGCAACGACGACATATAACCTCATGTGTTTGCCCTGTGGATGCAATAGATGAAGAAGAGCTCTGTGCAGGCCCAGAAGGTGTGCTCTTCATAGAGAGTGGAGTAGGAGCCTGTTTCCTAGTATTGCGGTTGGAGTTGGAGGTTGAAGTAGGTGGTGTTGCAGCAGGACATGTGGAAGTAGATGAGGCACGTGGCATCCATGATGAAGTGCGACCTGCAGAAAAAGTAGTTCTCGCCATTGCGTGTCGATCCTGCACTTCACGTTCAGCTTTGCAAGCAAGATGAAATAAACGAGTGATAGTGTTATACTCCTTATACTCCAGAATAGTCTGAATCTCTCTATTTAATCCACCCATAAAACGTGCAAGCATAGCTTCATTCTCCTCAACAATACCACATCTAATCATACTAGTTTGTAATTCCTGATAATATTGTTCTATAGAATTTTTTCCTTGTCTTAAACGCTGCAAATTTTGAAGCAATTCACGTTGATAATAAGGTGGCACCCAACGATTACGCATAGCAGTTTTCAAAGCAGCCCAAGTAGTTGGAATATTAGCATGGTGTATTCTACAACGTTCTGACCACCAAACACAAGCAAAACTAGTGAATGAACAAACAGCAGCAGCAACACGTCTATCCTCAGGAAATTGTAAGCATGTAAAACGTCGTTCTGTTTCTAACTCCCATGTAAGATATATATCAGGAACATATCTACCCTTAAACGTCGGAATATTCAATTTAGGTTTAGGGAGATGGTCATGATCCCGTACCTGAGGGGGTGGGGCAGCCCTACCGTTACGGTTGTAGCCATGTGGTCGACCTGGTGCGTATGGTGGTGGTTGCCCCTGAGGCTGATCGGGAGCAACCTCTCCCTCATCATCATAATGACCATCATGATCGTCTACCTGCTCAACGACAGTAGCAGCACGAGCCACAGAAATAGCAGCAGTATCAACAGTACCAGTATGTTGGGCTTGGCCGAGAGGCACACGTCGTGCTCGTCGTTTGAAAGGAATAGGAGCTGCAGCTGGTGGTGGTAGACGGGCAAGCACCTCATTGAACTTGGCGTCCATCTTGGTGTCAAAGGTCTTCTCCAAACCATCTAGCTTCTCCATGGCCTCTCCAAAGTTGGTCACGAAGTCTTGTACCTGGTCAGCCATCATTTGCTGAAATTTATCATATAGCGCTTTGTTGGTCATGCTCTCCCAGTCGATCTCATTGTCGTGTGATCCTGGCATGGTTAGCAAATAGGAAACACACAAGAATATGAAACCTACGGACTACTGGGACATGGTGGTGGTGGTGGTGGTTGTGTGTCACAAATCCTTTAAGGGAATCTCAAATTCTTACCAGTTCTTTCCCAGCAGCAGGCGGCGATCGGCAACCGTTGTAGTCAAAACTGTCAAAGCTTGGATAGAGCGATTGCCAGGTGGTGTCAAACACACGACGTAGATGTATGTGGAGCTGGGATGGCTTATAATATGGTAGCAAAAAAGGTTAGCAATAATCAATTCAGAGATGCAAGGTTGAATAAACGCTCAACGACGGTACTGTGCTGGTCCTAGGCTAGACCCGTACTAGAGACGCGAGCCTAAAGCACCAACAAAATCACGACGCTACACGTAATCAAGGGAAGAGCACACTTTGAATTTTTTTTTTCGTTTTTTTTGTCGGCGCCTCTTTTTTTTTGCTCAAAAAATCACTACAATGGCGAGTGTCTCAAAACTCTTGCCACGTCGTATAAGCAAGACGGGCACGAAATTTTTTGGACTATTTTTTTTTCTGGAGCAATCCGGGGGCTGCGACGACCAAAAATTTCGACAAAAATCACTATGATAGCAAGTGTTTCAAAACGCTCCGGAGAACCTAAAATCAAGATAGGGAAAAAATATTTCCGGCCGAAAAAAATTTGGGCCAAAACGTGCTCTGCAAAGCGTGCCAGACTTTTTTTCCGACACCTACACAGGTAGCAAAACGCGAATCCGAAATCAAAAAGATCTCAAAACTAAATCTAAAACGAGTTGGACTCAGATTGGTGGTGGTATATATGGACACCAATGGATAGTGGGTGGTGATATCTGGCAGCGGTGATGATGGTGGTCGTATATGGCGACTATGAAGACGATGCGTTGGCGGCGTCACAACCTGTGAATAGAACTCGAAACTCTAAAGGACTAGACACTATGACCAGCAACTCGACACGATGATGTAACCGCAAATTCAACAAAGCAAAATACTGAAAAGACAATGCAAAGGCTCAGATTGGTTCGGATATGATGATCTAACCCTAATTTTTTTTGGCTTTTTCGTGGACTAAAGGTATGAAGAAACAAATGCGATCTAAACTACGAAAACTGATAAAATCTCACCGAGCAACCTGGAAATCTGATACCACTTGATAGAGGCGAAGTTGTCCTTGTCTTTCAATGAGATGGTGGCTATCATTTTGGTGGAGTAGACTTTGACGATCCGACTACGAACGTGTGATCACGCCGCGGCTTAGCAATCGCTAAACCAACTCCGAGAGGTTATTGACCACGTCCAAGGCTTCTTGCTCCCATTATGGTGTCTTCAAAGTGCGAAAATCATCACTGGAAGCTCCATTGTTCTTTCCCGCGCGCGCACCTTCTTCTCCATGCTTGATCCCGCTCCATTGGTCATCCTTCTTGCCCATGCCAGGTCCTTCATTCACAAGTAAAACAAAAGTATCTAATTTAGGCAGCATCATATGTTCATGAACATTAGAAGGATTTGCAAGAAACGAAAGTACCTGGTAATTCAATTGATGTGCGCAAGCTCTAGTAATTGGTCCTGTATGTATAGCAGTCGGAGTTGTCGGTGTAGCATTAGTACGGATGTCCTCATCACCAGGAGGAGAGTCTATGACGAGTCAGGCATGTTTTCAGTTGCCTTTGAACATAGGGGGACATGTTTTTCCCACAGATATGATCGTACTTGAGTCACAAGGGTTGGATGTAATCCTAGGTATGGATTGGATGTCCAAGTATCAGGGAAGCATTGATTGTGCCAGTAGGTCAATTCTTCTCACCACTCTAGAGAAGAAGAGGATCAAGTATGTATCCAGGCTTAAGCCTAAGAAGACTCAAGTGAACTCTCTTACGGGAGTTGTCCAGGAGGAAGTACCAGTGCTGAAGGATTATCCCGATGTATTTCCAGAGGAGTTACCTGGTATGCCACCAGATCGGGAGATTGAGTTTCTCATAGAGTTGCTGCCAGGCACCGGACCTATCTCCAAGAGGCCATACCGGATGCCCGCTAATGATCTAGCGGAAGTCAAGAAGCAGATTGAGGAGTTGCTGGAGAAGGGGTATATTCGCCCGAGTTCATAACCTTGGGGAGCCCCAGTACTCTTAGTGGAGAAGAAGGATGGAACCTTGAGGATGTGTGTGGATTATTGCTCTTTGAATGAGGTGACCATCAAGAACAAGTATTCGTTACCGATGATCAATGACTTGTTCGACCATCTAGAAGGAGCTAGTGTTTTCTCCAAGATGTACCTTCGATCGGGTTATCATCAGTTGAAGATCCGTGCGAAGGATATACCTAACACAACTTTTACCACGAGGTATGGGCTTTATGAGTATATAGTCATGTTGTTTGGTTTGACTAATGCCCCTGCCTATTTTATGAGCATGATGAACAAGATATTCATGGAGTACTTGGATAAGTTTGTGGTGGTATTCATTGATGATATATTGGTTTTCTCCAAGAATGAGGAGGAGCATGCAGAACATCTGCGCTTAGTTCTGGAGAAGCTCAGAGAACACCAACTTTATGCCAAGTTCAGCAAGTGTGAGTTTTGGTTGAAGGAAGTTAGATTTCTCGGACATGTTGTGTCAAGAGAAGGAATTGTCGTGGACCCTTCGAAGGTAGAAGCAGTCACAGAATGGAAGGCACCGACCTCAGTTAGCGAGATTCGCAGTTTCCTTGGACTTGCAGGATATTATCGGAGGTTCATTGAGAATTTCTCCAAGATTGCAAAGCCCATGATGGAGTTGTTGAAGAAGGACACCAAGTATATTTGGACTGAGGAATGTGAAGCCAGTTTCCAGGAGTTGAAGAAACGTTTGGTTACAGCTCCAATGCTAATTCTGTGGAACATACACAAGGATTTTTAGGTGTATTGCGAAGCTTCACGCCAAGGACTTGGAGGCGTGCTTATGCAAGGAGGAAAGGTTGTAGCTTATGCTTCACGCGAGCTTCGACCTCATGAGTTGAACTATGCCATGCACGATCTGGAGTTAGCAGCAGTGGTGCATGCACTCAAGACCTGGAGACATTTCCTTATCGGGAACCAATGTGATGTTTACACCGATCACAAGAGTTTGAAGTACATCTTCACACAGAAAGAGTTGAACCTTAGGCAAAGCAGATGGTTGGAGCTCATCAAGGATTATGACATGAGTTTGCATTATCATCCAGGGAAAGCCAACATCGTGGCAGATGCGTTGAGCCGTAAGAGCTATGTCAACACTCTTGTCGCAGGAGGATTACATCAGGAGTTGTGTGATGAACTTAAAGATCTCGAGTTGGAAATAGTTCCAAGAGGCTATGTTGCCGCACTCAAAGTTCAGTCCGCCTTCTTGGGCAAGATCAGAGCAGCTCAGAAGTTGGATCAAGGTCAATTTGAGATAAAGGAGAGGATCATCAAAGGAAAGGCAGAAGGATACCGTGAGGATGAACATGGAACCATATGGTTTGAGCAACGTATTTGTGTGCCCAATGATCCAGAGATCAGGAAGTTGATACTTCAGGAGGCTCATGATTCGCCTTACTCGATACATCCGGGAAACACCAAGATGTATTTGGACTTGAAGGAAAGTTTTGGTGGACCGGTATGAAGAGGGAAATTGCTGAGTATGTAGCAGTATGTGATGTATGTCAGAGGGTAAAGGCAGAGCATCAGAAACCAGTAAGTTTACTTCAGACATTGTAGATACTTGATTGGAAATGGGATAAACTTGGCATGGATTTCATCACGGGATTACCCAGGACCCGCTCAGGCTATGATTCCATTTGGGTAATAGTTGATCGCTTGACCAAGGTTGCTCACTTCATTCCTGTGAAGACTACCTATACAAGTGCTAAGCTGGCGAAGATATATATGACCAGGATTGTATGTCTGCATGGAGTTCCGAGGACCATTGTATCAGATAGAGGAACACAGTTTACTTCAAAGTTTTGGCATCAGCTACACGAAACTTTGGGTACCAGGCTAGAGTTCAGTACAGCCTTCCATCCATAGGCAGATGGGCAGACAGAGAGGGTGAATCAGATTCTGGAGGACATGTTGAGAGCTTGTGCGCTAGACTACGGGTCTAGTTGGGATGATAACTTACCTTATGCAGAGTTCTCATACAACAACAACTATCAAGCCAGTTTGCAAATGGCCCCTTTTGTAGCATTGTATGGGAGGAAGTGTAGAACACCGTTGATGTGGGATGGAGTTGGTGATCGCAAATTGTTTGGATCGGATTTGATTCGAGATTCAGAGGAGAAGGTCAAGTTGATCCGTGATAGACTCAAGATAGCTCAGTCTAGACAGAAGAGTTATGCCGATGCTAAACGTAAGGAAGTGATTTACGAAGTGGGAGATAGAGCATATCTGCGAGTGTCTCCACTTTGAGGTATTAAGAGGTTTGGAGTCAAAGGAAAGTTAGCACCACGATTCGTGGGGCCATACAGAGTTTTGGAACACAGAGGAGAAATTGCATACAAGTTGGAACTACCAGAGGGTTTGTTAGGAGTTCATGATGTGTTTCATGTTTCCCAACTGAAGAAGTGTCAGCAGAGATGGCAGATATTCCTTTGTACAGTGTCTCTAGAAGCAATTTAGTTGGATAACAATCTAACTTATGACGAGAAGCCTATTAAGATTCTTGAGACTGCCGAGAGGATCACTCGTACCAAGGTCATCAAGTTCTACAAGGTTCAGTGGAGTCACCACACCGAGGAGGAAGCTACATGGGAACGAGAAGAAGATCTCAAGCGAGACCATCCACACCATTTTGCTAGCCAACCCGAATCTTGAGGACGAGATTCATGTTAAGGGGGGTAGGTTTGTAACATCCCAAATTTTCAATTTGGAATGTTTTACAATTATTAGCTAATCATCTATGCATTATGATTGAAATGAATGTGGCAATTATATTTCATCTTCTTTATTTGACTTCTTTTCAATTGGCATTTGAGTTTACTCAATTACCTGAAAAAATACTTTGAAAAAAGAGTATGAGAGGAGGTAACATGACACCCCAAAGGTCAGAAGAAAATAGTGCCAATCTATTTGAAAGTCAAATTTGGTTTCATTTTGCATTTCTTTAAATAATGTTTTTATAGAGTTTCTATTTTTGACTCTAAAAAAATGTTCACGCTTGAGGATTTATTGTTTGATCGTTTTGGTATATAATACCCTATATTTTTGTTTTTTTGCCTCAGATCTAAAAAGAGAGTTTTTCAAAAAAAAAAGAGAGAAAAAACAACACACACGCACGGCCGGCCCAGCCAGCCATCGGGCCAGAAGCCAGCGCCCCAACCCTAGCGAGGACGTGGCCCTCGCTCACGCTCAGCCGCCAGGAGCTACGCCGATCTCTCTCTCTCTCTCGCTCGCGAATCCCTCACTCTCTCACATAACTGCCTGGTGGGGCCCGACCCATCTTCTCCAACCTCCCGCAAGGTATGCACGGGATAGAGCAGAGCAGGAGCTCCCGAACCAGCCGGCCAAGGCTCTTGGGATAACGCTTATTCCCGCATTCCTAGACCCCTAGCTGCGCCTATAAAAGCCCCTCGATGCCCTCTCTCCATTTAGCCAACCCACACCTCCTCTCGCCGCTCACATCCGACGTCGTCGCCGTTTGCATCTCGCCGGAGACGAGTCAGTTCGCTGGAGGTTTTGTCACCGGTGAACCTCCCCTACCCCTATTTATTCATAGAGTCGGACCCCTAGTCCATCCACACCTCCCTGACATCCTCGTTTCCCATAGGACGCACCGGAGCAGCCCCTGCCGACGACCTGCATCGCCGGAGTTCACCGGAGCACAGGAGCTTCACTGCCTCGCCCCGCTCCCTCCGGTCGTCGCTGCCGACCATCGTAACCATAGACCGAAGGCCCTTGCCGAGCTGCACCCGCCGGACGACCTCGCCCGTGCCGGAGATTGCCGGAGCCGCCACTCAGTCGACATCGAGCTTCTGCCAGACGCACGCATGAGCGTCTCTATAAGCGCCCACTCCTTTGTAGATTAGTTTAGTTTATTTTTATTTTAGGTTTTTTATTTAGACCAAATAGGTACCGGTTAACCACGTTTTAATATAAACCATGCAGTTTATTTAAACCGAACGTCGGTTTGTTCTTTTTAGTTTAGCCGAACCGGTGGTTTACCTAGTTTGCGAACGTTCGCCGCATAGCCGCCGCGGCGAACATAGTCAACCAATCAGAGCCATTCGCTTCGCGCTCTAGTCGCGAACGTCCACACTTTAGAGTTTTCAGAAAATGTTCTATAGCGGTTTTTTTAGATTTTATTCAAAACTTCAAATGGCCTTAACTTTTTAACCGTAGGTCGAAACGAGATGAAACAAGAGGCTAAATTTTCGTCTCGAATAGCCCTAACCAGAAAATCCGTAGTTGCAGATTTTTGCACGTTCAAATTTGAAATTATTTGAGATTTGAATTTAAATTTCATTAGGCCATATCTTCCAAACGGTATACCCGTTTGAAGTGATTCTTTTTGCACCACATCACACGAACTAAATCCTTTGCCATGACATTTTGCCACTATATATTCTACACCATTATTTTCTGTTCACCATAATTTTACTAGGATGCCTTGTAGGAACACTAGTGCACATCACGAATTTTTAACACTAATCATACTTTGAAAGTTTTCATGCTAATGACTTGTGTTCGATTTTTATTTGGCTTTTGCAAATATTTTGTTGCATGTATTTGAATTGTATGAATGCATGTTTATGTGTGTGTTTATTTACTTTGCGATAGATTGTCCGGAGTGCGAAGCAGAGTACTATCATTTGCTCGAATTTCACTCCCAGTACGAAGGCAAGTTGCATTTTGATCATATCAATTTTACCTATGTTTTATTTTTGCACATAGTCCTTTGATGTAGGAGTGCATGATAGGAGTTTATACTTGTTGGATTTACTATCACCCAGTAGTTCATTTGAGGTAGGTCTGAACCGTACCAACTTTGTCGCCACCGTGTCATGTTACAATGCTTCGCCAAAGTACACGTGGATTGGAGAGTGTTATCACCTTGAGATGTGAGTGACAAAGTAGTAACTAGGACCAACTTTAATGAACTACCTGGGTGGAAACTGGTTTGTATGGTGGTGAAGTACAGTGGGAGCATTCATGGGAATCCATGGGAGTGCGCACTAGTGGTCCGTCCACCCAGGCTCAAAGGGATCAACCGTATTTTCATGTCTATAAGCTTCCGTGTGCAGCCGCAAGCCAATATGGGCTCTGGCTTAGTGGAGTAGATGGTGTGACCTCTTTCGGGCTAGGCTAGCAGATGTAGATGATGTAGGTGTACTATCCTATTCATGGGTTAGGGGAAATGATATCGAAAGACTATGTCTCGATCTTCCGATCAAGGAGGTGGTCGAGTCTTGTGGGGAAAAGTGCACAACCTCTGTAGAGTTAAAATCTAATCGATTAGCCATGTCCCCGGTCATGGACAACTTGAGATTTTAGTAGTGGAAATGTAGGGAGATCTCATCACTCTTAATTCAATTGGGTATACAATTTTTGGAATGGTTGAGCTGGGCATCATCTCAGACTGATGATATTTGTAGAAGTAGAGCAATCATTTCTGATAGGGAAAAACTAGCTTTATGCAAAACTAAACTTAGAGCTTTCCACCAGCCAAATTGCATGTACTATGTAGGCTCAATACACTTTATGATGTGACTTGCCAGTACATTCCATGTACTGACCTACACGGCTGCAACTTATCATGTTGCAGATTTATCCGACAATGAATAAGGTGCAATAGGTCGTTGTTCTGCACTCAGCTTGCTCGTGGAGTTGATGGACTCGTTACACTTTTGCTTCCGCATGTTTTTGTTTAACTTGGCCTTAGGCCACATTATTGTAATAAATACTCTTTGAGGATTCTCGATGTAAGAAATGTGTGATTGAACTCTGTTGTAAATCCTCAAGTACTGTGTGTGTCAGCATACCGATCCAGGGATGACACTTATGCACAGAGACTCCGATCCCTTGAGATCGGGTCGCTACATCTTGTGGCTAGGTGGCAATGACAGCAGAACTCTATTAGTGATCGCCTCCAGCAGAAGGGGAATCCCTAACTTAGCCAGATGAATCAAATACGCAAACATTCTGAGTATATGTTCACTGACATACATGTTCTCCTCCATCTTGAGAGCATAGATCTTATCGGAGGTCTCATACCTCTCGATCCGGGAATTCTTCTCAAAGATAAACTTCAAATCCTAGAACATCTCATATGCTCCATGATGTTCCAAACGTCTTTGAAGTCCCGGTTCTAAGCCATACAACATTGCACATTGAAATATTGAGTAATCTACAGAATGTGTCTCCCAGTCCTTCTTAACGTCTTCGGGCGACACGAGAGCGGGTGGATCACGAATTGGTGCATCAAGTACATAAGCCTTCTGGGAAGCCATGAGGATAATTCTTAAATTACGGGCCTAGTCCACAAAGTTACTTCCATCATCTTTCAACTTGGCTTTCTCTAGGAACGCATTAAAATTCAAGGGAACTACTTCACGTGCCATTGATCTACAACATAAATATGCAAAGGTTACTCAGACTACTGTTCAAGATAATGCATTTAGTTAATCAAATTACTAAAGCTCCGACTCAAATTGACAACCCTCTGGTCATCTGAGAGATGCATGATCCAAATTCACCAACCCAAGTCCGATCATCACGTGAGATGAGGTGGTTTCAATGGTGAACGTCATCATGTTGATCATGTCTACTATATGACTCATGTTCAACCTTTTGGTCTCTTGTGTTCCGAGGCCATGTCTGTACATGCTAGGCTCGTCAATTTTAACCCGAGTGTTCTACACGTGCAACACTGGCTTGCACCCGTTGTATGTGAACGTAAAGTCTATCACACCCGATCAGCATGTGGTGTCTCGACATGACAAACTTTCACAACGGTGCACACTCGGGGAGAACACAATTTTATATTGAAATTAGTGAGGGATCACCTTATAATGCTACTGTGGTCCTAAGCAAAATAAGATGCATAAAATTATTAACATCACATGCAAATCATAAATGACATGATATGGTCATGAACTTGTGCTTTTGATCTCCATCTCCAAAGCACCGGCATGATCTCCATCGTCATCGGCGTGACACCATGATCTTGATCATCTTGATCTCCATCAACATGTTGCCATGAAGTTGTCGCGCCAACTGTTGCTTCTATGACTATTGCTAAATCATAGTGATAAACTAAAGCAAAAATGGTGAAAATAATTGAAGACAACCCATACAAAACATGATCATCCCATACATCACATGCGGGTTGCCGTACCCATCGACATGCAAGTTGTGATATTTTATACAAAACATGATCATCTCATACATCACATATATCTCATCATGTAATTTTCCATATCACATCACAACATACCCTGCAAAAACAAGTTATATGTACTCTAATTGTTATTACATGTTTTACGTGGCTGCTATGGGTATCTAGCAAGAACAATTCTCACCTACGCAAAAACCACAATGGTGATACACAAATTGCTATTCAACCTTCTCAAGGACCTCCTTTGTTGAATCCGATCCAACTAGAGTAGGAGAGACAGACACCCGCCATCCATCTTTATGCAACAAATTCACATGTCAGTCGATGGAACCGGTCTCTGTAGGAGAGACAGACACCCGCCATCCATCTTTATGCAACAAAGTCACATGTCAGTCGATGGAACCGGTCTCTTGTAAGCGTACGAGTAAGGTTGGTTCGGGCCGCTTCATCCCATAATAACGCTGAATCAAAAAAGGCCAAGGGAGGAAGAAATCTAGGGATCAACACCCACAAACTCCTTGTGTTCTACTCGTGATCTCATCTACACATAGACCTAGCTCATGATGCCACTATTAGGGAACGTTGCATGGGAAACAAAAAAATTCCAACGCACACGCAAGATCTATCCATGGCGATCAGCATCTATAGGAGAGAGAGTGTATCTACATACCCCTGTAGATCGCTAAGCGGGAAGCATTAAGAAAGGAAGTTGGTGTAGTCAAACGTCTTCGCGATCCAAATCCCCGAGCGTCCCATGATCCAATCATGAACCATCTCGATCTAGCACCGAATGGACGGCACCTCCGCATTCAGCACACGTACAACTCGATGACGATCTCCTCCTTCTTGATCCAGCAAGAGGGAGCGGAGAGGTAGATGAGTTCTCTGGCAGTGCGACGGCACAACGGCGATGATGGTGGAACTACTCCGGTAGGGCTTCGCCTAAGCACCGCCGAAAACTAGAGGGAACGATCTATCAGGGAGAGAGGGCTGCACCGTGGCTAGGTTCTTTTGGTGCGGATGCCCTCTCTCCCCTCCAGTATATATATGAGGAAGGGGACGGAGGCCAGCTCCCCTAAGGTTCCCCCTAGACTGCGGCCGAAGTGGGGAGGTGGAGGAGTCCAACTCCAATCCTACTAGGTGTACGATTCCTCCCCCACTTGGAAATCCTTTCCTCCTCTCGGGTTTTCCACCCCTAGCGGTATGGGCATTAGTGAGGGGTCCGGCTAGACCATCAGGGGCTGGTTTACTTCCTCCCACAGCCCATGAGGCCGTTTGGGGCGAGAGGCTCCTCCCGATGGTCCCCCCGTGCCCTCCCGGCACTCCCGATACACTATTGAAGTACCCGAAACTTTTCCGGTGACCAAACGGGACTTCCTATATATCAATCTTTACCTCCGGACCATTCCCGAGCTCCTCATGATGTCTGGGATCTTATTCGGCACTCTAAACAACCTTCTGTCACCACCATACATAACTTTATACTACCGAAATGTCATCGAACGTTAAGTGTGCAGACCCTGCGGGTTCAAGAACTATGTAGACATGACAGAGACACCTCTACGGTCAATAACTAATAGCGGGACCTGGATACCCATATTGGTTCCTACATATTCTACAAAGATCTTTATTGGTTGAACCTCTATGTCAAGGATTCAGTTAATCCCGTATGTTGTTCCCTTTGTTCTTGGGTATGTTATTTGCCCGAGATTCGATCGTCGGTACCTCTATACCTAGTTCAATCTCGTTATCGGCAAATCTCTTTACTCATTCCTTAATAAAATATCCCATGGCTAACACTTTAGTGACATTTCTCACAAGGCTTGTTATGATGTTGTATTACTGAGTGGGCCCTGAGATACCTCTCCGTCACACGGACTAATAAATCCCAATCTTGATCCATGCTCACTGAACAAACACCCTCGAAGACGCCTGTAGACCATCTTTGTAATCACCTAGTTATGTTGCGACATTTGATACACACAAGGTACTTCCCGATGTCAGTGAGTTGCATGATCTCATGGTCATAGGAATAGATACTTTGACATGCAGAAAACTATAGCAATAAACTGACACGATCATATGCTATGTTTATAGTTTTGGTCTTGTCCATCACATCATTCTCCCAATGATGTGATCCTGTTATCAAATGACATCTTATGTCTATGGCTAGGAAACCTTGACCATCTTTGATCAACGAGCTAGTCTACGAGAGGCATACTAAGGACATGGTGTTGTCTATGTATCCACACATGCAATGTGTTTCCAATCAATACAATTATAGCATGGATAATAAAGGATTATCATGAACAAGGAAATATAATAATAACCATTTGTTATTGCCTCTAGGGAATATTTCCACCAGGAACATTTAACAATTGAATCTTTGTTGTCCTAATGCAGTAACAGAGAGCAGGTGTGAGATGGTGGGATTGTATCGGAATGCTCAAAGGGGGGTTTTCTTGCATGACGGTCTGAAAATATTACTTCTCTTCATTAGTGTCAATGATCACAGCATCGGACCTATCGTCTACCGACAAGGAATGGCACCGACGAACAAGAAGGAACACCATTCAATTCATGCAATGCACAAACATGATGCATGACATGACAACTTAATGTACTGAATTGACCTAGAGGGATATATAACTAAGTTAATTGAAGTGGAATTCAAACAAGTTTCCATACCAACTCCAAATGCTATTTCATAAATCACCCTAATCATGAAATGTCCTACTTGGTGATGTTACCTTGCTCAAATATGCATGATCATTGCATAAAAAGATTCATTGGATTTTTCTGATCATTTTTTGTACATAACCTATTCAAACTATTTTCATCTGAGTTACAGATTATTTTCAATGATTTTTAAAAGTTTTATGCATTTTCTAGAATTTCCTGAATATTAAATACCAGAAAAGATTTATTGCGTCAACACTATGTCATGGTAGCATCGGCAGGTCGACAGGCTGGTCCAGGTCAAACTTGACCAGTGGGACCCAATGGTCAGTGTCTTAGCTAATTTGCAGTGTTAATTACCATTCAATTAATCCTAATTAAAAAAATTAGCAGGCATGGGCCCATAGTCACCGACACATTTATTAAATAGAGTGGATAATCTAACAATGCCACTAATCCAGTGTTAATCGGCGTCAAGAGGGGCTCAAAACCACTGGCCCCTCAACGCCGACGAGGTATGACATGGCTGGGGTAATCAGAAATGGCCCTCCGGTGACAAAAACTATGGCGGAGAGGCTCCGCGTGGAGCTAGGGCTCGCGCGCGTTCATCTTGGCGGGCGGCTTCACCGGAGGTGGCCAAAGCAGAGCACAGTGACGAGGGAGGCGGCGGTCCGAGCTGGGCTAGCACGGGTTAGTGGCTACGGCATGCAAATGAAGAAACGGGGGGCCTAAAGTCGTTCTATAGGTCTCCACGATGCTATTGGACGTGCCGAGGTGACCCAATGGTCACCAGAGCTACGCCGGCGACGAGCTTGAGTGGAGGTGGTTTTGACCCAGATGGAACAGAGGGCTACGTCACACATTCTATGCGGGAGAGAGGGGGAAACAATGTAGAAGCTCAAAAGTAATCGGACGTGAAGCCTATCATGGTTGGAGAAGCATGGGAGCTGGCAACTTGATGATAGCGGTCGTCGGAGCCCGAGATGGAAGAAGAACCGGAGTGTTCCAACTTGCTTGCCTTGGTGGAGATGAATAAGGCGTTGCGGCGGATCTTCTGGACTCCCTAGAGGGACTACATGTGGCATGTGGCCACGGCTTCGTCGACGGAGTGCTCATGTCCGCATTAGCCATGGAGAAAGGCGAGCAGAGAGAGCAAGGGGGCACATAATTATCGCTTCGGCGGGGTCGACACTGCTGCGGCGACATTATCCAGCTCATTGTGCTGGCGGGGAGAAAGCAGGCATGCTGGTGCGTGTGTGCCTGCACCGGGTGGCTTGGCGAGCTTCTCCTCTGCCTTCTGGCGGGAGGAAGAAGACGCATGTGACCCTTGTGGGATGCGTCTGCTAGTTGGGCTGCGCGAGGTAAGTGACCTAGGTAAGGTTTTCTGTTTATTTTGCTTCTGTTTTCCTATTGTTTTAATCTATTTTGATTTGTTTAAATACCAAATCATTTTGATAAAATTTGAAACTTTTTATGCGCTCTCACTCAATTATTTTAGATGCCCTTACCAGTTTTCAAATTATTTGTAGCTATGGAATTATATATAACATTTAGTAGCTGTAATTCAAATACTTTTTGTGTTAATACAAGAACCTAAAGTGACATGGAAAAATATGCTACACCTTTGTTTGATGCTACCAAATTTCTCCAAAAATGATCAACATTTTAGAAGGCCATTTTTTTATACAAAATAATTTTGGTTGAACCTATTTGAATTTTATTTGGTGCTAGGGTTTTATCATACATATTTCAAATTCAAGGAAAATTAACATGATGACATGGATGCCAAAGAAACTATTTACAAGCAATGTTCTATGGCTGTGACAATCTTGCTTAAGGATGTAACCTATACCTTATCGCGAGGCATCACAGTAGATAATAAAGTCATTTGTGAAATCAGGAGGCATAAGTACAAGGGAGGTAGTCAGTCAGCTTTTCAACTCCTGAAAAAATTCCTGACATGGTGAGTTCCACTCGAACTTCTTATCTTTCTTGAGGAGTTCTATTAGAGGTTTGGTAACTTTGCAGAAGTTCTAAACAAAACGGGTGGAATAGCTCGCTAAGCCAAGGAAACTCCTAACGTTCTTCACCGAATAACATGGAGTCCAATCAAGAACTGCCTGAACTCTCTCGAGATTGACATCAATACCTTTCATAGAGATTATGTGACCTAGATAGGTCACTTATCGCAACTAGAATTCACACTTGGAGAATTTGGCGTAAAGGCGGTGCTCTCGAAGTTTGATCAATACCAGCCTAAGGTGCTCAACATGTTCTTCTTTGTTCTTAGAGTATATTAGGATATCATGGAGGTAAACCATGACAAATTTGTCTACTTCATGAAGATCAAATTCATTAAGCGGGAGAAGGTGGCTGGGGCATTGGTTAGACCGAAGGACATGACGGTGTACTGCTATTGGCCATAACGACTAGGAAAAGTCGTCTTGGGAATCTCCCCGTTCCAGATTTTGATTTGATGATAACCTAATCTCAGATCCGTCTTGGGAAAGACTACAAATACTGCGAGATGATCATACAGATCGTTGATCCTGGGGAGCTGATATTTGTTATTTATCGTGACCAGATTAACTGGTCGATAATCCACAACCATCCAATCCATACCATCCTTCTTCCTGACGAGGAGGACAGGATAAGCCCATGAAGAATAACTAGGACGGATGAAACCTTTCTTCAAAGTTTCATTGAGTTGGCTTTTAAGCTCAGCTAGATCTCGAGGACACATCTTATAGGATCTTCTAGCAATTGGAGCGGTTACTGGAATAAGGTCTATGGCAAACTCTACTTCTTTGTTAGGTGGAACACCTGGCAGTTCTTCTAGAAAGACATCCGGAAATTCATGGACTACCAGTACGTTTTCAAGGTCTGGAAGAGATTGGCTTTAAGGGCGTATATCTGGCATTTTAAAATAAGAGTAGAGACATTGCCATCTAGTTAGAAGGATAGGTTAGCTGAACAGACCTAGAGAAACAATCAATTTTGGCATGATGAGCTGTCATCCAGTCCATCCCCAAAATGATATTGTTGTCTAAAGTCTTGAAAGCTATCAAAGAAGCAAGCAATACTAGACAATCAACAAGAATTTGGTTCCCGTGGCTTACTGCGTTAGTTTCCCATTCGGAACCTGGAGTTTTAATTACTAAAGGAACATGCATATCTTTAAAGGCAATATTATGCAAGGAGGCATAACTTTCAGAGATGAGGGAATGGGATGCTCTGGGAGCTGATATTTGTTATTTATCGTGACCAGATTAACTGGTCGATAATCCTCAACCATCCAATCCATACCATCCTTCTTCCTGACGAAGAGGACAGGATAAGCCCATGAAGAATAACTAGGACGGATGAAACCTTTCTTCAAAGGTTCATTGAGTTGGCTTTTAAGCTCATCTAGATCTTGAGGAGACATCTTATAGGATCTTCTAGCAATTGGAGCGGTTACTGGAATAAGGTCTATGGCAAACTCTACTTCTCTATTAGGTGGAACACTTGGCAGTTCTTCTAAAAAGACATCCGGAAATTCATGGACTACCAGTACGTTTTCATGGTCTGGAAGAGATTGGCATTAAGGGCGTATATCTGGCATTTTAAAATAAGAGTAGAGACATTGCCATCTAGTTAGAAGGATAGGTTAGCTGAACAGACCTAGAGAAACAATCAATTTTGGCATGATGAGCTGTCATCCAGTCCATCCCCAAAATGATATTGTTGTCTAAAGTCTTGAAAGCTATCAGAGAAGCAAGCAATACTAGACAATCAACAAGAATTTGGTTCCCGTGGCTTACTGCATTAGTTTCCCATTCGGAACCTGGAGTTTTAATTACTAAAGGAACATGCATATCTTTAAAGGCAATATTATGCAAGGAGGCATAACTTTCAGAGATGAGGGAGTGGGATGCTCTAGAGTCAAATAGAACAAAAGCTGGATGAGAATTGACAAAAAGCGTCTTAAGTACGACGTTAGCATTACCTTGAGATTCATCTACAGATACATGGTTCATGAAAGGACTCTTGCTTACGATATATTAGGGCCTGGGGAATATGATGTTCACAAAAAGCCTTGCAGAACTCCTCCCACGGAATAACTTGACCTCCAAGACGCATGTCCTTGAAGTTCAGCCACCATTGACTAGCGGAACCTTCAAGGTGATATGTGGCATAGGTAACCTTGTCTCCTTCAGCCACGTTTGCATAAAGTTTTGTTGTTGATACTATCGAGCCAATCATCTGCATCTACTGTTTCAAAGGAGTGGTGGAAGATGGGTGGATTCAACATAATGAAGTATTAGATGGATACTTGCTCATTGGGCTAATGGGTTGTATTATGATTGATGTGCTCCAATATACCGTTGCTGGCACACTTGTTCCTCTCAACTTCTAGCATAACCTCCGCAAGCAAAGGTGGGTCAGGAGGATCTTCTTCATCCCTACCACTTCCATGGTTCTGACCACGACCAATAGAACTCTGTGTTATTGGAGATATCCTGAAGGAAACAAACAGGGATTCAGAAACAAGGAACAACACTAGAACATATCAAAACATAGGATAACTCGAACAACATAACGGCTGTACGGGCATGAAATATAAAGAAACTTGCACAAGATTTGAGCAGCATAACAAATCAACATCATGGGTTCAAGGCACTGTGAGAACATAGGCATCACTACTCATGACTCTGATGGGAACATGATTCGACACATGACAACCACCCTATAAGTCTATGGATCTAGTACCTCGTGATCCTAGCAAATAGGTAAGAAGTCTAGTCCTTAATCCCTGTAGAAGAGAAGAGGGTGACTCAGAATAGAGTGACATGAGGAAAGGAGTAAAAAGAGACTTACGTTCGCTTCCACAATCAATTCCCTTATATAACTAAACCATCACTAGACTCAACATCGACCAGTTTGGATTCATAATCCTACACATAGTCCTACTCTAATACCAATTGTGACACCCCATTACGCGTAGCGGGATCTATACTGGCCCCAGAAGCCAACACTAGTTTTCCTGCGCACTTTGTCCTTGCTCGTGAGCAGCCGGGACCAAAATTCGGGTCTGTCACCCATCCTAGAATTGCTCCAAGACAAACACGCTTAACTTTGGAGTTCTTTTCAAATGGGATCGGGAAAAGAAGGGATTCCTTTTTGATATGAGTAGTCAATCATTCCTTAAGTAGATAGTTCTGATATAAGTCTTGTTGAGTACCCTCTTACTCATTGTTGCTTATTTACATTTTTGCAGAGATAGACCGTCGGGACCCCGATCCTAAGCCATACAAGTCTATCATGTAACACATCATATACCAACGTTGTCGGGGGCCCGATCCTAAGCCATACAAGTCTAACATGTAACACATCATATCACTTTACGGCCTGACGCACGGTAATACCCACGGCTGCCACCTTACCTTGACCAAGACCATTTGAACCTTTTTGCTCACGTATATGAATATGTCGCTACAATCATATGTCAAAGAACCCAGGTCGACATGACTAATTATAAACCCAAGTGGAAAGACCATACATGGACAGGCATACATAACTCACTAGTGCAAGTGTAAGTCATCAACGTGTGTAGACGTATCATAGCAAGCTACATGGACCCAAGTGGAAAGACCGTACAGGAAACAACATACAGAACCCAGGGCTCAACGGAAGCATAGAGAGGCATTTCCCTGTAAAGAAGGCTACCAGAGGCGTACGACTAGGTGTCGAATCCCACACATACCAGTGCATTTCAAACATACACACAATATGCACGATATGCGTAGATACAACATGGCATCACAACATTACTCTATGACTCAACTATTTATTAAAGACTCATAAGATCCAACATAGTGTGGTATTACAAAAAAGGGTCACATGACCCAACACTCAAGTCATACAAGAAACAAGCGGAAGCAAAACATGTTTGGGTACAAACATCTACTAAAGTTGCTGGAGGACCATGAAAAGCTACAACGACCCTACCAAAGGAGCCAAACCTCTGTCTTTGATTCCCAACCTACTCTGGTCAACATGGAACTTCACCTCATAAGAATCACTAACGAGTCTGACTTATAAATTAAGCAACCGTGAGTAAAAAGGTACTCAACAAGACTTACATCAGAACTAACTACATATATATCATTGTCAACAAGGGGGTTGTGGAGTTTATTGTAGCAAACCAGCTTTGACTATTGGCTAACATGTACTACGACTACGGTTATTTCTTTCTGGTGGGATAGAGCACACGGGTCCACATATTCACCATATCAATACACCACTATGGATCCACTCCCGTCTCCCTATTAGAAGTCCATCGATAGCACTCGTGCTTATCTTGCGCATTTTAGAGTAACCACTTCAAGTTTTCTATGAACCACATAAGCTTTCCAAGTAGTCCATACTTGAGGACATGACTATTAGAAAAAATCAATTACCCTACAGGGGTATACTTCTTCACACACGCTCTCGCCACTTATCACCATGTGCATGTAAAAAGGCACCTCACCAACCTTCAAGTGCAAGCCCAGCAAGGGAGTCGGCCACGACCATTAAGCACACAAGACCGGAGTCCAGGTTTATCACCTATTTTAGACTGAACCCACAAGGAAGTTCGGACGAACTTTCCTCTACGGCCTCAAACAATGTGCGCAGGGTTCCACAAGCCCACCGTTCTGGTGTCACTTCGTACACCATGCCACTGTGCATCTACCGTATCGAAGCACACCCCGTCGGGAAGCGCTAAGCACGATCGCCATCACATTTCCTACAAACACCAAAAACTAGTTTCAAATCCTGGACAGAGATCAAGGCGATTAATAAGCCCAGAGGGGTCCGGAGCCCAATGTGTGCTAGTACCCTGTCTTGGATAACATACATAGAACTCGGTTCTTAAGTGTCGGAATCGGGGCTCCGTGGACCCAACGAGGTTCGAAAACTTGGGCATGTGCGTATATCTCAACCGGCCCAAGGTCTCAAGCCCGTCACCATACGGCCAAGCCTAACGAGTACATGCGAATGGGAAGAAGATGGACACGAGGATTTACCCAGGTTCGGGCCACCTTGCGGTGTAAAACCCTACTCCTTCTTTGTGGTGGATTGGCCTCTCAACTAGGTATGGAGGAACAAGCACAATGGTTGGGTGGCCTCACGAGGGCTCTAGGCGGTGATAAATTGGTGTGTTCAGCCTGCCTTGTATGATAGGTGCTAATCCCTATTTATAGTGGCGATAAGGGATCCCACAATGGCCAAATATGAAAGGGGACAGGAGGTACATCCTATCATGACTAAAGGTGGTCTTCGCTGCAAAGCTTCTAGGTGTGACGCAGTACTGGACACAAATTTCTGTTCCAGATTCAACATCACTTCTACTCTTTGCATGTATCATCCTAAATGCTTTACTTGGCACAAACACAAAACAAACCATAGAAAAAAATCATAAAAGAGGCATAATTGTGTCAACACACAATATTTATTCATTGGGTTACCACCCAACAAGTGCTATCATTTAACGCCCCTACCTAGGCATAACGGATAGATTCAAGTATTATCATCTTTGGTTTTCAACTCTTCAATCACACAGCTAGATCTCTCCAAGGATTTAGCATGAATATTCTTAAAAATAAAACTCCTAGGAAGAAGGCTAAACAATTCATTGTTTTAGATAGGATCTCTAGTAATTCCAACAAAGTCGGGATGAATACTAATCATTTTAAAATCTCCCTTGTGGCCACTAGGTGTAAACAACTTTGTTCTTAGTGACTTGTGTGGTGTTTCCAATTTTTATGGGAGTTTTTTCAATCGTTTTGATGGAAGAAAATGCAGAACCCAAATTACTAAAAATCTCTTCCAACTTATCAATACAGTAAGGATTTTCTTCTACCCTTTCGTTAACTACGATTTTTTTGCCTTTAGTAATTTAATGGCATCTCTCGCCTTAGCCCCAATTTTATTAGAGAGATTATGCAATTTCTTATCCAAATATTCATGATGTTCTTTAGCAATCATCTTCTTTTCAAATAGTATCTAATCTCTCCATAATGTGTTCTAGGGTTAAAGTTGTTTCATTGATCATGATAGGTGCTGATCCCAGTAAACTTCCCAAAGCATTAAAAGCATCCAAAGATGGACATAACAATAAATTCCCACCCTTAATCATATGAAGGACGAATCTATACCAAGTGGTGATGCCAACATAAAAACTGCGAAGAAGAACAATGGTAGATTGCTTGTGGATAGATCTAGTATGAGCATTGAAAATCCTATACCAAGTGTCTTTCAGGTTCTCCCTTCCCCTTTTCTTAAAATTAAGAACCTCACTATCGGGGGTACATGAAATAAAGGAAGAACTAGCCATAGTGTCACGACAAGAGATCTGAAAAGAAAAAGGGCAAACGAAAAAGCGAGGGCGAATAAAATGGCAAATTGGTGAAGTGGGGAGAGGATAACGAGAGGCAAATGGCAAATAATGTAATTGCAAGGAGATGAGATTTGTGATTAGGAACATGGTAGATGAGATTTCGTCCTCCCCGGCAACGGCGCCAGAATTTCCTTTTACGTGGCTTGAGACTGCGTCAGTATTTCCCCAAAGATGAAGGGTTGATGCAACACAGGGACGGTAAGTATTTCCCTCAGTTTTGATACCAAGGTCTCAATCCGTAGAGGAAGATCATGCACCCACGTAAACAACACCTACACAAAAAACAACAAATACTTGCAACCCGACGCGAAAGAGAGGTTGTCACGCTCTCTACGGTAATAATATAGATTAGGTAATGATAGATTAGAGAGATAGATCTCTCAAGAACACAAAATAAAAGAGTACTTATGCAGCAATATATTTTTGGGGTTTTGGTTTTGTAGATGTGAAAACAAAGATTGCAAAAATGTAGATCGGAAAGCAACATGATGGAAAAGTAGACCTGGGGGTCGTAGGATTAACTAGTGGCTTCTCTCATGAGTATAGCGCACGGTGGGTGGACAAATTATTGTTGGGCAATTGATAGAAAATCGAATAGTCATGACGATATCCAAGCCAATGATCATTATATAGGCATCACATCCAAGATAAGAAGACCGTCTCCTGCCTGCATATACCACTATTACTCCTCACATCGACCGCTATCCAGCATGCATCTAGTGTATTAAGTTCATGGAAAACTGAGTAATGCAATAAGAACGATGAGATGATGTAGACAAGATATATTCATGTAGGGATAGACCCCATCTTGTTATTCTTAATAGCAACGATACATGCGTGTCTTTCTGTCTTTCTGTCACTGGGTACGAACACCACAAGATCGAACCCATCACAAAGCACCTCTTCCATGGCAAGAAAAATCAATCTAGTTGGACTAACTAAACCAAAGATTCGAAGAACAAATACGAGGCTATAAGAAATCATGCATATAAGAGATCAAAGAAGACTCAAATAATATTCATGGATAAAAATTGATCATGAACTTAAACTTCATCGGATCCCAACAAACATACCGCAAAAGTTTACATCAAATAGATCTCCAAAAGACCATTGTATAGAGAATCCTAAGAGAGAGAGAGAGAGGAAGCCATCTAGCTACTACCTATGGGCCCATAGGTCTATGGTGGAATACTCATGCATCATCGGAGAGGCACCTATGATGAAGATGAACCCCTTCGTGATGGTGTCTAGATTGGATCTCGAGGTTCTGGAACTTGCAGCGGCTGGAATTGTGTTTCATCCACTACCCTAGGTATTTTGGATTTTCTGGGAATTTATAGGCATGATAGTCGGTTGACAGGGTGCTAGAGGGCCTCAGCACCCATCAGGTCGTGCCAGGGGGTATCAAGCGTGCACTGGTGGGTGGTGGCCACCCTGGGCCCCCTCTGTTGATGTTCTTTTGGCCCATCTTCTTTCTTCTGGTCCGTAAAAAATCCACAAAAATACCTGCAACATTTTGTCTCCGTTTGGTACTGATGTTTTGCGAAGTAATAAACAAGCAAAAGTAGGAACTAGCACTTTGGCACTATGTCAATAGGTTAGTCCTGAAAAAATGATATAAAGTTGTAATAAAATGATTGTAAAACATCCAAAATGGTAATATAATAACATGGAACAAGGAAAATTTATAGATACGTTGGAGACGTATCAAGGACCAGGAGAGCGGGATGGTCTGGAGACTTTGCGTGAGCTGATAAACTGCTTGGCGTGGAATTGATAGGACTTGTAGGATCGGACTAGCTCGGTGGCGTCGTTGAGTGCCGTGGGCCAGTAGAAGCCTTTGCGGAACGCCTTTCCCACGAGGGTGCCAGACGAGGAGTGGTGCCCGCACTCGGCACCATGGATATCGGCCAGCAGTTCACGCCCCTGCTCCTTAGATATGCACTGTAGCGAGACATCGTTTCGGCGCCTATGGTATAGCTCACCGTCCTTCTAGCAGTAGGTAGTGGCCTGGCAAACAACACGTTCCTTGTCCTCCTCCTTCTCTAGCAGGACACCGCTGAGTTCGTACACCCTGAACTCCTTGGTCCAGTCACCGACCTGGGTTCCAGCGCCAGGAGCAGGCGTGCTCCAGAGGCCAGTTCGTAGGACGGGGCACCTGAGGGCGGCGGTGGCAGTTCCTCCCAAGGTGATGCCAGGCCTGTGGCCGGGGGTGTCGCCGATGGTTTGAAATCCCACTCCTCAAAGACGCGAGGCTCCCGACGCTTGTATCACGATGCCCACTTGGCGATGTCGTCTGCTTACTAGATCGCGATGCGTGGGACGTGCTGCAATTCCATGCCCTGGAAGCACATTTCAATTTTACGTACCTCTTCCAAGTACGCCTCCATGTGCTCATCCTTTTTTGTGTACTCCTTATTGGAGAAGTTGACAAGGAGCTGGGAGTTGCCCTTGACGATGAGGCGCTTGACCCCCACGGCCATCGCGACCCTAAGGCCCGCGATCTAGCCCTCGTACTCCATGATGTTGTTGGAGACCTTCTCGCCATGCTGGAATCAGAGCTGCACAGCATAGTAGAGCTTGTCCTTGGTCGGTGAACAAAGGAGTCGTCAAAGTGCATAACCCAGCCGTCAGGCACCTCATCGCCAGGCGCGAGGGACTGGCCCTCATCGAGCTCACGGTCGGGAGCATCGTCCACTCCGCCACAAAGTCGGAGAGGGCCGCGCCCATTGAAAGTGCTAGTTATCGACTAGAGGGGGTGAATAGGCGATTTTTAAGAAAGTCTTCGAAACAACGAATGTATTCAAATAGAGCGGAAACATAACTAGGAGCAGGTAGGGATAGTAATCAAGAGTCTATTCTAGCCATGCAACACAGTGAAGACATACCGACAAATCAGGTATCATCATCATGCATACTAAGATGAGTCAAAGACAAACTTGAACAGTATTAAGATAGACATTGGATATCGATGTCTTTGGAGAAAGCCTTCAAGCAACATACAAGCAATGACTTCACGATTCAGAATAGTAAAGCAATAGAGTGAAGGATAGAACCAGTTGCTTGACGAAGACACATGATTTGTTGGACCAGTTCCAATTGCTCTGACAACTGTACGTCTAGTTAGGGAGGGTGAGATTGAGCTCATAAGACCTCGTCGTCACGTTATTCCACTTGAGCCAAAGTCACTTAGACATCGCCCAATCACTCTGGTAAGTCTTAAGGGGAGACTTTCGAAACCCTTACAAACTTGGTCGCCCTGTAGTCCACAATGATTCTTGGATGCTCTAGACCCAGACGCCTAACCGTTTGGAAGATCACAGTCTTCAAGTGTAATAAGTCTTCAGTTCTCTCAAAAAAGAAAGTCTTCGGTGATGCTCAAACACACTAGCTCTAGGTGTTTAGGTGTATCCTCGCAGGATGTGTCTCTCTCAATGTATTCGAGGTGGGTTGCTCTAAAACTACAATAGTCATATCTCTCTCTAAGCAGCCACCTTCTCATGGTGAAGGGGGTGGGCTATTTATAGACAACAGGCAACCCAACCTGATTTCACGAAAATGACCCTGGGTCAATGGCCAACCAACACATGTCATAATGGTCGGATGTTGAATGCACGCGACAACTTTACTTGGGCTACAAGTAAAGCTAACTCAGCCAGCTCTAGAAGAGTTTTCCTCTCATTGTCTTCACTTGAAGACATAGGTATGGGTTGAGCATCACATCAGTATCTGACTTCGATCACATCGACCCCACTTAATAGTAGGGTGGTACCTATGACTCGGGAAAGAGGAAAAAAACTACCAAAAGACTTCGTCTTCGCGTTTCATTGCCTTCGGACGAATATCTTTGTCTACCACCAATGGCTTCAGCCGCCATCAATGTCTTCGGACATTTTTGGGGGTCATCTTCGACGTCTAAAGCAAAACTCCAGGGACTTCTCTCCATGTTAACATGTGAACTCTCACAAACACATTACTCCCTAAACCACTTTTGTCTTCAATACTCAAAAACAAAATAAGGGTGGCACTAGATGCACTTACAATCTCCCCCTTTCTGGTGATTGAAAACAAATTGGTATAAGTTTTCAACGGGGATAATTATATATGAAGATAAGGTTATGAAGATTTTGATATAGAGAGCTCCCCGTGAAGATGTGCATATGAAGATTTTGCTTTGAATGCAAGTGCACATGACATGTTATAATTTGTGGAGATTTCCCCCTATATATTGTAATATAATCACTATGCATTTACTAGATATGTTGAAGATAATGAAATCTATAATGAAAAATGAGTGTCTCCAGAATGACTCCGGACGCATAAAAATAAGTTGAAGAAGCGCCAAAGAGTACGGTAAACATAAAGTGCAGACGTCCATCAGGACTTAGGTTTCACAACCCAAAACAACATATGTTTGGAGACGAGAGTTGTAAACTTAGAAAAAATAACACCCAACCCTTATTAGTAGACCCGTTTGAAGACTATCACCCAAAGCTTCTCCCCCTTTTGTCATTGAATGACTAGAAAGGAACAAAGACATAGAGAACTACTCGTCCCCAGCAGGTATCGATCAAGACGGTGATGTGGAGTCTTGAGGTGCTAGATGAATGGAGCTTGGTGCAGGGTCACGACGCCGAGTCGGTGAAGGCGGAGAGGGTTGCATCATCAATTTCATCTGCATGTCGAACATTGGCGGAAGGAGCTGACGAGGAGAAGTCACTATATTTGAGTGAGGGAGTCTTGTGCCACTTCTCCATGCTGGGAGGTGGTGCGCCAAATATGTAGCGTGGATGCCCTCCATCTTCACGAAGCTCATCCTTAGGTGCCAGCATGGTCAGGGTCCACCATGAGCGACGACAGGTTTCATAGGCAATGAAGGCATTTTTGGTGGCCAGACTGCGAACATGGTTGAGGTCTTGCACACCAGACTGCATCTGGCATCGAGTCCACTCATGATGCCTATCTTGCTTCTGGATCAGTGAAACTAGAAGTTCATGATTAGTGAGTGCACACTCTGTTTTGGCAGGCGTTGACGAGGCAAGGTGCTATCAGTGGCTTCAGTGTTGGTAGCAGAGGATCTTGGTTGTCAAAGAGCACCAGTAAGTCTCGACCTTGATGGATCAGAGGGTATGAGAAGACCTTCAATATTAGCAGTGCCACTAGTGCCTTCTATCGGCATTCTCGGAATGGGGGTATCCAGACCTGCCTGCCTGCGGGGTAGGACAGGGCCCACCTCGTCAGCCAGTCTCGGCCTGGTGTGGCTTCACTCAGTACAAGGCCCTCGCGAGGTCCCTAGGCTCACGTGGAAGAACGACACCAAGACCAGGAAGGATGGGCCTCCTCGGGCCTCCTCCAGAGCAGGGCAGATCTCTATGCAGAACCCAGCCTGAGGAGTCAAAGATGACGCAAGGAAGGACAGGCGGGCGCCAGTGCGCCAGGCGGTGGAGTTTTGTAACAGCCCGGGACCGATGCTCCAGAAGATTCCCCTTTTGTTTCCATTCTTGTAATGTGGTTCGTTTGGTTGTTGCATTCATCATCACATCATTCGCATCATCTGCATAGCATCATCACCCGTTTTCGAAAACTTGCATCCGTTCGTAGTTGCCGGTTCTCTCCGTTCATGTCGTCGACCGTTTCGAGACCAACCACACACACATGCGCCCACGGCATCGTTAAAAACCGTTTTAAAAGCACGCGAAAAATATTCTTGGATTGGGTCAAAACCAGGTGTGCGGTCTTATTATAGCGTAGGTAGACCGCCTGCCAAATTTCGCCGCATTCCGAATCCGTTTGATACCCAAATGGTCAACCGTAGTAGTGCGGTCATCGGTTTATTATCGGACGTTCTCGGTGTTTTAAAACCTTGTGTCACGGGCCGCAACTTCCCTCTCATCCCCACCTATCCCACTACACACCCACTATCCCACCTAGCTAGCCCCCTCCACTTCCGGGCCATCCGATCAAGATCGAATGGTCCGAAAATGGAGCAAAACCCCCTAACCCTAGCCCCTTTGCTATATATAGACCCCCTCTAGTCCATTTTTGGACATCCCTAAGCAAAACCTAGCCCTAAACCTACCCTAACCTCATCCCACGCAGCCAGCCGTCGCTCCCATCGTTTTCCGCATCAGCCAAACCCACTGGCGCCACTTGGTGCCGCCGCCATGTCCCTGTGGCCAATCCCAGGCTGCCACGTCGCCTCCCGAGCCGCCCTTAGCCACTAGCACGCTGCCATGTCGCCCCGCAGAACCCTCCAGACGCTGCAGCCGGCGAAGCCCATCCGGGCCCGCCCCGGGCCCTAATCGCCGCCGCCGCCCAAGCGCTCCAGATCAGGAGAGGAGCTCCCGATCTAGAGCTACGCCCCCTCGCTGCGCTCGCCGGAGAGCTGCCGCTGGTGACCCCACGCTGCCAGGTGCATCCTCCGCCGTCACCAAGCCTTCCCGCTCCTCTGGTGGCCGCCCCCCATGTTGGAGCCATGCCTCCGCCGCCACACCCGGTCGCCGGTAGCCCGCATCCCCGACCTCGCCTTGCAGCCATGAACGCCGCCGCTTCGTGCTCGCGCCGGAGCTCCAGCCATCGCCAGGAATGGATCTTGTCGCCCATCCCCGGAGTCTTCCTTGCCGTCCTCGTCGCCCCAAGCCCCTCACCAGAGTAGCCGTGGCTCACCATCGTTCGTCTCGATCCAATCTAGATCGGGAGGAGCAACCGCTCGTGCTCGCCCCGTTGACCGCTCCAGCGCCCTTCGCCAGCGCTTGGGCCGCACAGGCCCAGCAGCCCCACCGAGCCAGCCCATGAGGCCAGGGTGAGCGCTCCTTTTTTTCCGTGCTATGTACGTTGTAGCTATTTGACGCTCACCTTGGTGCAGCCCAATAGAGTCAGTTTTGTCCCGTTATTGTTTCATCACGTTCTGCGAATTTATCTATTATCCTGAGAATTATTGTTTTATAGAAAAACCCACGATTTAAAATTGCTAATAACTAATTGTCCCTGCATCGTGCGAATATAATTTACAAATGTAAAATGTCCAAAATTTCATGTAGTTTAATAATATTCAGCTTTCATGCATGTTAAAAATATTTAAGCATGATGTTTGCATGGATTCGCGTGACGACATATTAAACAATGAATAATTCTTAGAAAATTAATTGTGCCTCGGATTTAACAACTTAATATATGAAAGATGCTTAGAATTTCGTGTAGATTCACAATATCCAACTCTCACATGTGTTTAAAATGTTTAAATTGCTGTTTTCATGTAATTTGCATAGATGCCATGTGTACATGATTTATTTAATAACTATTGAACCGTAGCTTCGATAAAAATGTTCCACATATGTAACTTGGCTAGAAAACGTATAGAATCACATGGTGACATTTATTTTGCTATCTAACAACTCTAAAACATGTTTAGTACAGAGCTGGACCAAAACCATAATATGCATATGAGGTTGTTTCGGGAATGATATATATTGCTTCCGGCCTCATTTAAAATGCCTAGACGATATAGTTGTTCATGCTTCACCTCTTGCCACGATAAACAACATTAACCACTTTCTCATAATATGGAGAGTTATTATTTTGGTTATATGTATGTTGTCCCTCTCCATTTAAAATGGCTTAATTCCATCTTTGCCTTATGCCATGACCATCCATGTTAAACAATATTTAATATTGATGAGTACCTAACATGAGTGAACTAAATAATTCAAGCCTGGAGTTTCGTCAATATGCAACTCGTTGCATATTGAGCTTCACTTAATGTGTAGGAGTTGCTTGATGTGCTTTGCCATGCCTTGCATATTAAACCAGACATGCATCTTATTGGTTTGTGCATCATGTCATGCATATGTTGTGGTGTTTCCCATGTGTTGATTGTTGTTTCGAATTGTTCCTTTTCGATAGAGTTCCAAAAGCGTTCGGAGTGTGAGGATTTGTTCGACTATGTTGGCTCGTCTTCTTCATGGACTTAATCTTTTTTCGAGCGGGATCTTAGGCAAGATGACACATTTCCCTGGATACCATTACTATCATTGCCATGCTAGATGTCTCGTTTTTCTATCATATGTCGCGTTTCCTACCACCTATTTGTCAAGCCTCCCAATATTGCCATAATGAGCATCTAACCCTTCCACATCCTAGCAAACCTTTGTTTGGCTATGTTACCGCTTGCTCAGCCCTTCTTATAGCGTTTCTAGTTGCAGGTGCAATTGCTTCCATGTGTCAACATGGACATTATTTTGTTATCACAATATTATTGCTATTTAATTTAATTCACTTAAAACCTGGTAAAGGGTGGAAGGCTTGGCCTTTTGCTTGGTGTTTTGTTCCACTCTTGCCGCCCCTAGTTACTTGTGAACCGGTGTTATGTTCCATACTTGAGCGATCCTAACATGCTCGGGGTTGTTATGGGGACCCCCTTGATTTTCGTTTTAGGATAAAGCTTGTCTCGCAAGGCCCAACATTGGTACTACATTTGCCTAATAACTAATAAACCTGCATAGGGAGTAATTAACCTGAGGATCTTAATCAACAACCCGGGTCAGTGCTCCTCATGAGTGTTGGTCCAAAATGGGTTGCCTGCGGGGCTGCCTCGAGGAAACTCGGGGATTGTTTTTTTCCTGTAGCTAGACCCATCTGTCGTGTCCTGAGAATGAGATATGCGGCTCTTATCGGGTTTGTTGACACGCCGGGCGGCCTTGCTGGATTTGTTTTACCTTTCTCGAACATCTTGAGTGAGGAATTCCGATTATTCTTTAGGCTATCTCGAGGTGGCGGATTTCCTATGGAATTGCCTAGGAAGATCACGAGATCCGTCGTCGAGGTTATTCCTCCTGCGTGTGGTTAATTTATGATGGATGAGTTGGAGCACCCCTCCAGGGTTAAATCTTTCAGAAAGCCGTGCCCACGGTTATGTGGCAAACTTGGATACTTTGTTTAACACCCGGTCATAGCAAACTTGAAGTAAACTCTAATAAAATATGCCAACTATGTGCGTAACCGTGATTGTCTCTTCTTGTGAGTCTTTATCCGAGAGAGGACGCGGTGGGGTTATGTTTGATGTAAGTAGGTGTTCAGGATCAGTTAGTGATCATTACTAGTTCACGTCTGTTATGCGTAGACCACCATACTTTACTTTCTGTATTCGTAAGTTAACCACTCAAATAATGCTTAGTTGCTTGCTACAGCCTCACCACTTAACCATCCCTCACATATTAAGCATTAATAGAAATGAGATTGCTACGTCCCTATGGCTCATAGATTACTAAAACAATAGTTGCAGGTACATGTAATGCGATGATTTGACGTGAGAGCGATGTTTGATTTGATTTGGAGTTATTCTTCTTCATCATCATCAATCTTGGATGGGTTCTAGGCGGCAGCCTGGGATAGCAAGGATGGATGTCATTTTGTCGTTTGTTTTCGTCTGTAGTCGGACCCTACTCTTCTGTATGATGTTTGAATATGTTGTTGTATTGATGTGACTCTGATGTAGCTTGTGGAGAGTGTAAGCCAATTCCATATACTCATCTCATCTATACATGTACCTGTAATGATATCCATTCTTGCAACACAACGAGATGCGCTTCTATCCATGTCGAGGCCCTCATGCCGAAATAAGGATAGGACCGCATCTTGGGCGTGACAAGTTGGTATCAGAGCCTGTACCGACCTAGGAGCCCCATTGATTGATCGAACTTGGCTAATTCGAGTCTAGTGAAAAACTATTTTTGAGTCTTGTTATATCAAAGAGTAGGATTGTTTTTACTCCTCTTCTATGCTCTGGTGAGGATTTACGACTTAGGAATTTTGATTATACTCCTCTTCTCACTCAAAAAAATTAGGATCACGCGGGTATTTTGGAAACTATATGATGTCGATGTGATGGAGTTCTGTCTTGGTGCCTCCCGTCTGACTTGATTTCTTTTGGGGAGTTGAGCTCCAGGGAATTCTTGGCACATCGTTATCATTTAGTTTCCTTAGTATCTCAGGACGGAGGGTGTTTGGAATTGCTTCAATACTTTTCGTGGTGAGATAAGGTCAGAGTCACCCAGTACTGGGGAGGCGTCCGGGGTACCACCATGGTTAGTATCGTTGTCCTTTTGACCATCCGACTTAGATGGACTTGCGAAAGCGTCTGGTTATGTGTTGAAGGATGGATACAGTTGGGGTGTAGGTTTGTTAGTTGTGTGATATATTTCCTCCTTGTATCCCCAACACCCGATTACATAACCAAGAAAGTTTTCGGAAGTTCTTAGGTGGGAATTCAAGTAATTACCTAGGCTATCTTCCAACATATCATGATGTGAGGTTGGGGTTCGACATCTAGTGGATTTGTTTGTTCATGGTCTTTCTTACAGAGGACAGTCTCGATATATGTCATCAGATATGCTTTGTCAAGCCTTGTAGTTCGCTATGCCTAGGGAGCATATTCGAGCGTCATTTCAATATGACAATCCAATGTACGATCGAGCCCGTGAGAACCTTACCACGAAAATATCAGACGAAATCTCTGTCATGCATTTGTTCTGGCTAGTTTCGTAAGCCTCATCCTTTGTTTTGTTTTGAATATGGTAATTCGAGTTGCTTCGATGTCAAGTGGTGATTTCATATCTTTCCCAAGTGTTCTCATATTTCTATGGGATTGCTAATTCTTTTTGCTCAATCAAGTTGTCATATCAATTCTTTTTATCCGGTGTGCTTCTCTTCAAGATAACTCTATGATCTCCAATATTTGCAAGATCAATCCCCATATTCTTCTCCGAAGTTTGTCTCATCTGTCCCAAGTTTCTTTCTTTTTCCCACCCTCCCGCCCTTTTTCTTCAATGATTAAATACTCATCCAAGTGCCTTTCTTTTCATGAAATGCTTCCGCTATCTTTCTTCTGTATCGTATCCGGTGATTCATTGTGAAGATGCTCAGTGCTCAAGTTTATCATTTATTAGTATTCTTCTTTGTTTTGTTTTCCGGTGGATTCAAAAGTTCTTGGTGTTCATCATATCATTTTCATTCTCTAATTGCTCTCCCATGTTGGAATTCTTTATTAAGCCTCGCTTGCTTATTCATATCTTTGTTCTATCCGGAGTGCTGAAGATATCTCAGAAGACTTTCATTTCCATTCTTATCTTCTTAAATTATTTTCAAGTTCTCACCTCTTCAAGTTTTCATTTCTACTGGTGCAATCTCTCTTTCTAATCAATTGTTCAACGGTGGTTTCTTTTGAGTGGGCCCATAACCCATAGGTTATATCCCAGGATCCTACCTGACTCTTCTAATCTTTCCGGAGATGCCCTCAAGTTCTCTTCAAATATGATGTAAGAATGAATTTCATCAGTCATATGCCTTCTCGAAGATCGCTTCTAAAGCATTTTCATTGTTGGCTCAACCTTCTCTTCATTCATTGTTCCGGAGTGTCTTAGTAATTCGTGGTGTCATTTCTCGTCATCATTCTCTGCATTGAAGACCGAAGGAGTGGTTCTCTTAAATTTTTGCTCATTCTCTTCAAGATTCATGGTTTCGGGCTGTTGCTATCATCTCAAATTGTTTGATCATGAGTTATTCCTCCCATATATATCCGGTGCAGTTAGAGGTGTTTTCATTTCTCGATCATCCCAAAGGCCATCGTTTCTGAAGATTTCTTCATTCTCAACTTTCAGCTTTCATTTTCAAATTCTTCTCAAGTGTTGTTCCTTCATTCGCAATTATTCTGGTGCCTTGTTCAGTTTCTAGTAGGCAAATCTTGATCTCTTCATTCTCATGTGTCCTATTTAGTTTCTAATTCTTTCCGGTGTATCGTTCAAGACCTCTTCTAGTGTGTGATCTATCTATCTTTCCTATCTCTTCCAAAAGGGTAATTGGTATGCCAAATCCATTGTTTGTCATCAAGTTAACTTGATGAAGGATAGGTATATCATAATTCTTATTCTTGTTTCATCCAAGTGATTTCAATCCTTCTTTCGGAGTTGTTCATGATATCAAATTCCTTATCCCAAGGTGTCATCCTTCTTTTCCGGAGTTCCTAGCTATTCTCAAGTATCTTGTCGCTAAGCTTCATTTAATTCATAACAAGGCCTCAATCTTATTCTTCCAACCTTGAAATCTTTTCTATCATCCTTTTGTTTTAGAGTTCCCCATGGTGGTTCGTCAAGGAGTTAATTCTTTCTTGAAGTATTCATCAAGATTCTTGTTGGAGGTGCTCAAGTGTTCTTTATCTTGCATTTCTAAGTTCAATTCCTTCTCCATTGTCTTTTGAGATTGTGTTATTAATTCTTGATTATGAGGAGTCTCAAAGGAAATTATCAAGAGTAAGATAAGTAAACCCATCTTTTCTTCTTGGAGTTATCTTGGGTTGGATTTCACGTAAAGCATTTCCTACAGATTGTTGCTATCATTGTGTCATAAATGATTCAAGTTTTCTCCTCCTCCTCTGGGTGAAAGAAGTTTTGCATATCTTGTTGCTCTCAATCAAATTAATATGTTTTGTTGTGGCAGGTTGCCACCTCATAATTCAAGATGTTTTCCACAAGCCGATAACAAGCTATTATTTTATTTGTTAATTCTTAATCAACTCCGTTCAACCATGTTTGTCAAATTCAATGATGGTAGAAGTTGTCATTTTCTTCTTAGTTCTCTTCTCTTCAAAGATCTAGCTTCTATTATTTGTTCCGGAGGCATTGTGGTGTTGCTCTTTTCAACTCACATCTATTTTTATTAAGATCATGTTCTTTCTTGCTTATTCATTTTACCGGAGTGTTGTGTTCTATGTTCAAGTTATTTCCTTCTTATCAAGTTTTTCTTCTCTATCCTACCGAAGTGCTGCCAAAATTTCTTGTGAATTCTTGCTTGTTCCTCATGTTATTCTTCATCTCTTTGCGTCCTTCAAGATTCATTGGTTTCACTCATTTGTCAAAGAAGCAACAAAGTTTTACCTCTTCCTTTCCTCTTGCTCTTTCTCATCCCCTTCTCATTCTAGATCTCGGGACGAGATCCTCGTGTAGTGGAGGAGGGTTGTAACAGCCCGGGACCGACACTCCAGAAGATTCCCCTTTTGTTTCAGTTCTCGTCACGTGGTTCGTTTGGTTGTTGCATTCATCATTGCATCATTCGCATCATCTGCATAGCATCGTCACCCGTTTTCGAAAACTTGCATCCGTTCGAAGTTGCCGGTTCTCTCCGTTCATGTCGTCAACCGTTTCAAGACTAACCACACACGCACGCGCCCGCGACATCATTAAAAAACCGTTTTAAAAGCGTGGAAAAAATATTCTTGGATTGGGTCGAAACCTGGTGTGCGGTCTTATTATAGCGTAGGTAGACCGCCTGCCAAATTTCGTCGCATTCCGAATTCCTTTGATACACGAACGGTCAATCATAGTAGTGCGGTCATCGGTTTATTATCGGACGTTCTCGGTGTTTTAAAACCTTGTGTCACCGGCCGCAACTTCCCTCTCATCCCCACCTAGCTCACTACACACCCACTAGCCCACCTATCTAGCCCCCTTCGCTTTTGGGCCGTCCGATCAAGATCGAACGGTCCAAAAACGGAGCAAAGCCCCCTAACCCTAGACCCTTTGCTATATATAGACCTCCTCTAGTCCATTTTTGGACATCCCTAAGCAAAACCTAGACCTAAACCTACCCTAACCACCTCCCAGGCAGCCAGCCATCGCTCCTATCGTTTTCCGCGCTGGCCAAACCCACTGCGGCCACATGATGCCGTCGCCACGTCCCTGTGGCCATTCCCAGGCTGCCACGTCGCCTCTCGAGCCGCCCTTAGCCACTAGCGCGCTACCACGTCGCCTTGCAGCACCCTCCAACCGCCGCGGCCCACGAAGCCCATCCGGGCCCGCCCCGGGCCCGAACCGCCGCTGCCGCCCGAGCGCTCCAGATTGGGAGAGGAGCTCCCGATCCAGAGCTGCGCCCCCTCGCTGCGCTCACCGGAGAGCCGCCGTCGGTGACCTCGTGCCACCAGGTGCATCCTCCGCCGCTGCCAAGCCTCCTCGCGCCGCCGGTGGCCGCCCCACTGTGCCGGAGCCAGGCCTCCGCCCCCGCACCCGGTCCCTGGCAGCCCGCATCCCCGACCTCGCCTTGCAGCCATGGTCACCGCTGCTTCGAGCTCACTCCGGAGCTCCAGCCATCGCAGGGAATGGATCCCACCACCCGTCCCCGGAGTGTTCCTTGCCGGCCTCGTCGCCCCAAGACCCTCGCCGGAGTAGCCGCGGCTCGCCATCGTTCCTCTCGATCCAATCTGGATCGGGAGGAGCAACCGCTCGCGCTCGCCCCGTTGACCGCTCCAGCGCCCTTCGTTAGCGCTTGGGCCGCGCAGGCTCATCAGCCCCACCGAGCCAGCCCATGAGGCCAGGGTGAGCGCTCCTTTTTTTGCACCCTATGTATGTTGTACCTATTTGACGCTCACCTTGGTGCAGCCCAGTAGAGCCAGTTTTGGCCCGTTATTGTTTTATCACGTTCTGCGAATTTGTCTATTATCCTGAGAATTACTGTTTTACAGAAAAACCCATGATTTAAAATTCCTAATAACTAATTGTCCGTGCATCGTGCGAATATAATTTAAATATGTAAAATGTCCAAAATTTCATCTAGTTTAATAATATTCAACTTTAATGCATGTTAAAAATATTTAAGCATGATGTTTGCATGGATTCGCGTGACGACATATTAAGCAATGAATTAATTTTTAGCAAATTAACCGTGCCTTGGATTTAACAACTTAATATATGAAAGATGCTTAGAATTTCGTGTAGATACATAATATCCAACTCTCACATGTGTTTAAAATGTTTAACTTGTTGTTTTCATGTAATTTGCATTGATGCCATGTGTAGATGATTTATTTAATAACTATTGAACCGTAGCTTCGATAAAAATGTTCCACATATGTAACTTGGCTAGAAAAACGTGTAGAATCACATGGTGATATTTATTTTGCTGTTTAACAACTCTAAAACATGTTTAGTACAGATCTGAACCAAAACCATAATATGCATATGAGGTTGTATGTATGTTCTCCCTCTCCATTTAAAATGGCTTAATTCCATCTTCGCCTTATGCCATGACCACCCATGTTAAACAACATTTAATATTGATGAGTACCTAACGTGAGTGAACTAAATAATTCAAGCGTGGAGTTTCGTCAATATGCAACTCGTTGCATATTGAGCTTCACTTAATGTGTAGGAGTTGCTTGATGTGCTTTGCCATGCCTTGCATATTAAACCGGACATGCATCTTATTGGTTTGTGCATCATGTCGTGCATATGTGGTGGTGTTTCCTGTGTGTTGATTGTTGTATATAATTCTTCCTTTTCGATAGAGTTCCGAAAGCGTTCAGAGTGTGAGGATGCGTTTGACTATGTTGGCTCGTCTTTTTCATGGACTTGATCTTCTTCTAAGCGGGATCTCAAGCAAGATGACACATTTCCCTGGATACCATTATTATCATTGCCATGCTAGATGTCTCGTTTTTCTATCATATGTCGGGTCACCTACCACTTGTTTGTCAAGCCTCCCAATATTGCCATGATGAGCCTCTAACCCTTCCACATCCTAGCAAACCTTTGTTTGGCTATGTTACCGCTTGTTCAGCCCTTCTTATAGCGTTTCTAGCTGCAGGTGCAATTGCTTCCATGTGTCAACATGGACATTCTTTTGTTATCACAATATTATTGCTATTTAATTTAATGCACTTATACACCTAGCAAAGGGTGGAAGGCTTGGCCTTTTGCTCGGTGTTTTGTTCCACTCTTGCCGCCCCTAGTTACTTGTGAACCGGTGTTATGTTCCATACTTGAGCGATCCTAACATGCTCGGGGTTGTTATGGGGACCCCCTTGATTTTCATTATAGGATAAAGCTTGTTGAGCAAGGCCCAACATTGGTACTACATTTGCCTAATAACTAATAAACCTGCATAGGGAGTAATTAACCCAAGGATCTTAATCAACAACCCAGGCTAGTGCCCTCATGAGTGTTGGTCCAAAACGGGCTGCCTGCGAGGCCGCCTCGAGGAAACTCGGGGATTGGGTTTTTTCCTGTAGCTAGACCCATCTGTCATGTCCTGAGAATGAGATATGCGGCTCTTATCGGGTTTGTCGACACGTCGAGCGGCCTTGCTGGATTTTTTTACCTTTCTCGAACATCTTGAGTGAGGAATTCCGATTATTCTTTGGGCTATCTCAAGGTGGAGGATTTCCTATGGAATTGCCTAGGAAGATTACGAGATCCGTGATCGAGGTTATTCCCGCTGCACGTGGTTAATTTATGATGGATGAGTTGGAGCACCCCTGCAGGGTTAAATCTTTCGGAAAGCCGTGCCCGCGGGTATGTGGCAAACTTGGATACTTTTTTTATCACCCGATCATAGCAAACTTGAAGTAAACTCTAATAAAATACACCAACTATGTGCGTAACCGTGACTGTCTCTTCTCGTGAGTCTTTATCCGAGAGAGGACACGGTGGGGTTATGTTTGACGTAAGTAGGTGTTCAGGATCAGTTAGTGATCATTACTAGTTCACGTCTGTTATGCATAGACGACTATACTTTACTTTCTATATTCGTAAGTTAGCCACTCAAATAATGCTTAGTTGCTTGTTGCAGCCTCACCACTTAACCATCCCTCACCTATTAAGCTTTAATAGTCTTCATACCCTTGGAAATGAGATTGCTGAGTCCCTGTGGCTCACAGATTACTACAAAAACAGTTGCAGGTACAGGTAATGCGATGATTTTACGTGAGAGCGATGTTTGATTTGATTTGGAGTTATTCTTCTTCTTCATCATCAATCTTGGATGGGTTCCAGGTGGCAGCCTGGGATAGCAAGGATGGATGTCATTTTGTTGTTTGTTTTCATCCATAGTCGGACCCTGCTCTTCTGTATGCTGTTTGAATATGTTGTTGTATTGATGTGACTCTAATGTAGCTTGTGGAGAGTGTACGCCAATTCCATATACTCATCTCTTCTGTACATGAACTTGTTATGATATCCATTTTTGCAACACGACGAGATGCCCTTCTATCCCTGTCGAGGCCCTCATGCCGAAATAAGGATAGGACCGCATCTTGGGCGTGACAAGTTTCCCCTTTGGTGCAAAGGGGGCAAGGTCGTATGTGGGTCCCCGAAGCGCCTCCCAAAGGTTTCCATTCCCGTGCAAAATGGCCATGACCAAGAGCCCTGCAAGGCGGGTGTCATCGCCGAGCCCACCACTACATCATCGACAACCACTTTGTAGTCGAAGACCGCCTTTGGGCAGGGCGCGGATGTACTCTTGTCCCCCTTCAAATTTGGCCGTTGTGGGACCCTTTCCGCCATTGTGATAAATGAAGAGGACCCGGGCCACCACTATATATAGAGGCTAGGCCACACCATAGAGGGGGGATCCGATCTACGACTTAGCCACCCAAACCACAAGACAGGGCGGGAAGCCAAGAACACTGGTTGAGCTCCCTCGCGTGGCTCGCCTGATAGAGGCAAAATTGTCCATGTCTTTCATTGAGATGGTAGCTATCGCTTTTGGTGGAGTATACTTTGATGATCTGACTATGAACGTGTGATGACGTAGCACCTTAGCAATCGCTAAACCAACTCCGAGAGGTTATTGACCACGCTGGAGCACAATCAACCTGACCATGAGGGACTGTTTCCTGCACGCAAATGAAGAACAAACAAGAAACTAAGATTGCAATCTGGATATTGCGAATATAAGAGGAAAGCTTTATTGATGGAAAGTGGGGTTCTGTGACGCCTTTGTCTGGTCGTGGAATACAAAGGAAGAACGCGAAGTTGCAGCTATGGCGGACTTGTAATCTAAACAAAATCGAAAGAAAAAGCTACTAGATTGATCTATTTGTATAGGAGAATGGGGTGGCGGCCACGGAGGTGGGAGGGCGTCCCAAGACACTTTAAAACCAACCCTAGGTCATACAAGGCCCATGGGCCCAAGTGGAGGTGATGCACCACCTTTGGACTTGTAGTTCGACTCGGATTCTGTTGCAACGTCAGATTGTTTTGTCGATATCTCTACGCTACGGACGAATTTTAATGTGATTCCTATTGGGATGGAACTCATATGAACTCTAATTTCCAGCAAAAAATGAATCATCCAATTTGGAGTCCGTACGAAAACCTTCTTGGCGTTTTGAGATAGGTTTGTGTGTGTAGTCCAAATCTTAGTCCAGAACTTGAAAGACTTGGACTCTATCTTCTCTTGGGCTAAAAGTGACGTGATACAACTTCTTGAACAAAAACTAATTATTTGATTTGACGTGAGAGGACCTCTTGAATAGCATCCAACCATTTCCTCTTCCTTTGTCATCACACGTGGTTCATACAAGTGTTCGGTCATTCTGCATTTAGCCATAAAATAAAAATAGGTGAAATATTTTTGTTCCGGATAATATAAATAAATTATTGCATAATTCTTATAATAAATCACCTCACAAATATGCATGTATGCAATATTTTTGGTCGTATCGAAGGTATTCATGTCCTCATCATCCTCCCGTTCTTGAAACAAAGCCGTCCTCGGCGTTGCTTAGTCTGAAATGTGTCTAACAAAAGAGACAAGGTGTACATGTTGTATATGTATATGGCATCAATTTATATTGATCTCAATTGTGGCACATGTGACAGATTTATACAAGAGCACACTTCAACTTTCATGAAATATAAAACCAAAATATTATCACAAGAAGTAGAAGGCATGAAAATATTGCAACTCAGTTTGCACATGTAAGTGAAGTCCTTATTCATATCAAACGATTGACAATGTTCATCATTAAGCCATCACAATATTGGTAAATAAACTTGAATTATTCCAAATTTAGATTCTACAATATGCTCAAATAAGCAAAAAAGCAACATGTCATTCGATACACAATCATCACCAAAATTGGAGGTCATATCAAAATGATTAAACAGTGTCGGAATTATTTTCAAACATATTTGGTACAAATTTGATTTATTTCCTAATTCATATGGTTCTTTCTGATCAATGGTTAGTTTAATGGGTGCACTCAAAATTGTTGATATATGATAACATGGCAAAGTCAAATCATGAACATAATCCTCTAAAATAGGTGGTGTGATCAAAGTAATGGGTAGCTCATCACATGGTACGTTGGAATTGACAAGGCATTCGTCATACTCTTCTAGAGGTGGAAGATCAATACCTTTGTCATTACCTGTAGGCACCCTCAGTTGTGATGTGTCACATGGTGAAGGTGATGTAACACTCATAACAATTGATGTGGTTGTCATAGTATGCCTAGTAGTTGTAGGAACAACTGTATCAACTGTTGGAATGGGCACCTTGCGCTCGTTCTCCTTGTGAGCAACACGTTGTTTTATTTCATGTTCAGCTTTGCAAGCAAGACGAAACAAACGATCCATAGGATAACTTTTCATGAATTAGTATCTCCTGAATATCACGGTTTAATCCTCCCGAAAATCTATCCATAAAATCTTCTTCAGTTTCTTCTAATAAGGAATGCAACAAAGTCATTTGTAAATCATCATAATATTTCGTTACGGTGTCACTACCTTGTTTTAAATGTTGTAAGTTTTTAATCATGTCACAAGTATAATAAGCAGGAACGAATGTGTGTCTCATGGCAAGTTTCAAATCATCCCAAGTAGTAGGTATAATATCATGGTGTAACAGACAATATTCGCTGCACCAAACTTAAGCATAAACAGTGAAAGAACCAACTACGACCTTAACTTTCTTATGTCCAGCAAAATTATTGGAAGCAAATATTTCATTTATTTCAACCCCCCATTCAATATATAATGCTGGTCTAAAATGGCCATTAAATGCTGGTATAGAAACATTAACCTGATCATGTGCATTTGGATCTCTTTGTAGCTCTCATAGCGGTTTTTGTGGTGGCACGTCTCCCGTTATCGAAGAAGACCAGAAACTGACAACTCTAGATCTTGTCATGATTAGTACAAACAAGAAACAAAATCCAAGAATATTTTTCCTATGAACTACTGGGATGTGATGGTAAAACGCTCACAGTAAAGCAAATATCAATATCTTACAAATTCTTACCATGTAGTAGGTGGTGACCAGCAACCGATTGTGTCAATATCTCCGAAGATTGATCAAATCGATTACTAGGTGAACATAATGTATACACGATGTAGAAATATGTGGAGCTTGGAATGCTTAATATACGGTAGCAAAGGATTAGCAATAATCAATTCAGAGATGCATTGTTGAATAAACCCTCAACGACACTACTGTGCTGGTCCTAGGCTAGACCATACTAGAGATGCCAGCCTAGAACACTAATGGAGTCACAACATAGCACAAATAGCAGTAATGGATGATATGAATTAGCTCTAGACTACAAGATATAAGTGAAGATCACAATGGCAGTAAAGACAAAGATGATAAATGGCCGCCAAGCAGGATATACCAAAACCCTCTCTACTACTTTCCTATGGAAGATAATATGTAAATTTTCTAATATTTTTTTGTCAAGAATTCTACTGACTCAAGTTTTCGTATGCAAAAAGAATCACTCAATTCTGAGTTTGTATGAAGAGTCAAACAATTCAGAAACGAACCTGAAAAATAATGACAAACTGTGTTCACGACCTTCAGAGGGCAAAAAGTCCTATTTAGAAGCTGATTTGGATGTTACAATAATGAACGTACTTGATGAACTATTTAGATGCGGCTTGTCAATAGCACAAATCTGAGTACTCGTCGAGTCAAAACGGAGTTCATATGACAAAGATACGCCTGTTTTATTGAACACTGCGCAAAACAGACTTCAATCTGAATTCAGATACGAGATTGAGTCTAGGTAGATCCAAAATTTGTTTTTTCTCTTCTCTCTATTTTTTCACGAACTTTTTTTCTTCTTTTTTCTCTCTCTTTCACTTTTTTCTTTTTTTCTGTCTCACTTTTTTTTGTATCCAACAAATCAGATACGATGCAGATTGGATCAAGTGCAGATGTGAACGACCTCAAGTGTGATAATGACAATGACCGATGGGAACAGCGGCGGAAATTGATGGATGTTGGTGGGAAACAACGGAAGGGGTCACGATGGCGTGGTGGTGGTATTTGGCAGTAGCGATGAAGATGGTGTGGTGCCGGCGTTACAATCTGTGGATAGATTTCGAAACTCTAAGGGACTAGATGCTAAGACCAGGAACTCGACACGAAGATGCAACTGATAATTCAACTATGCAAGCACTAAAAACAAAATTGCACAGGCTCGGACTGGCTTGGACAAAGGATGAATAGATCTAACTTTTTTGTGGCTTTTTCCTGGGCAATAGGTAAGAAAAATAAGTCTAATCTAGGAATAACTGGAAATTCTCACCGAGCAACCTAAAAACTGAAACCACTTGATAGAGGCGAGGGTCCCGATCTTTTGATGAGATGATAACTATCGATTTGGTGGAGACGACTTTGAGGATCCGACTACAAGCGTGCTCGACATTGTGCCTTAGCAATTGCTAAACCAATCTCCAAGAGGTTATTGACCACGTCAGAGCACGATCAACCTGACCACAAAGGTGTATTCCTGCAAGCAATCGAAAAACAAGAAAGAATATGATAATGCAATCTGAATATCGAGAATATAGATGAAGTATTGATAAGGGTGGGGTTCCGAAAGCGGTCTTCGTCTGGTCGTTGGACACAAACGAAGAACGCGAAGTTGCAGCTATGGCGAACTTGTAACCTAAACAAAACCCAAAGAAAAAGCTACTAGATTGATCTACTTATATAAGGGTAAGGGGTAGAGGCCTAGGAGGTGGTAGGACGTCCCAAGACACCCTAAAACCAACCCTAGGTCGTACAGCCCATGGGCTCAAGTGGAGGTGGTGCGCCACCTTTGGACTTGTAATTTGACTCGGATTCTGCCGCAATGTTAGATTGTTTCGTCTATATCTCCGCGCTCCGGACAAATTTTAAGGTGATTCCAATTGGGCTGGAACTCATATGAAATCTACTTTCCAGAAAAAAAAGAATCATCCAATTTAGTGTAACAGCCTGTTATGCCTGGCGGGATCTAGACTGGCCCCCATAGACCAACACTAATCTTTCCTAAGCACTTTGTGCTCACTCATGCGCACTGGGGAGCAACTTCCCGGTCGGTCACCCATCCTAGAATCGCTCCAAGCCAAGCACACTTAAATTTGGAGTTCTTTTCGAATGGGCTCCCGAAAAAGAAGGAATTCCTTGTTGATATGAGTAGTCTATCAGTCCTATTAAGCCAGGCTCTCACATACACCCCCACTCAAAGGAACCGACGTCCTCGTCGCCCCATCAGGAACGTTCCCTCTTGGCACACGTATGCACGTCCAGTCCGGCACATATGCCATGTCATGTGCCACAATGGGCCACACGCTCCATGCGCCACATGCCCATGCACCTGACTCGCGCATGCCCGTGTAACCGCAAGGGTCGGCTCTAATACCAATTGTAACACCCCGTTACGCCTGGCAGGATCCAGACTGGCCCCACAGACCAACACTATTCTTTCCTGCGCACTTTGTCCTCACTCATGCGCACCTGGGAGCAACTTCCCGGTCGGTCACCCATCCTAGAATCGCTCCAAGCCAAGCACACTTAACTTCGGAGTTCTTTTCGAATGGGCTCCCGGAAAAGAAGGAATTCCTTGTTGATATGAGTAGTCTATCATTCCTATTAAGCCAGGTTCTCACATTTGGAGTCCGTATGAAAAAGTTCTTGGCGTTTTGAGACACGTGTGTCTGTGCAGTCCGAATCTGAGTCCAGAACGTGGAAGACTTGGACTCTATCTTCTCTTGGGCTGAAAGTGACGTGATAGAAGTTGTTGAACAACACCTAATTATTTCCTTTGACGTGAGAGGACCTCTTGAATAGCATCCAACCATTTCCTCTTCGTTTGTCATCACACGTGGTTGATACAAGTGTTAGGCCATTCTGCATTTAGGCATAAAATAAAAATAGTGAAGTATTTTTGTTCCGGATAACATAAATAAATTATTGCATAATTCTTATAAGAAATAACCTCACAAATATGCACGTATGCAATATTTTTGGTCGTATCGAAGGTAGTCATGTCCTCATCATCGCCCCACAGTACTAGTTCATCCACCACACCTCCCCGAGAAGCAATCCACCAAAGCAGGAGTAGGGTATTACGCTTCACAGCGGCCCGAACCTGGCTAAACTACCGTGTTCATCTTATTCCTCATCATCATGCGAGCTTGCCGTTGTGTCCATCGTGTAGTGAACTAGGTAGGACGAGGCTACAGTGGATCTTTGCACACGCCCCTGTGTTCAAACCTTGAGGGTTTTGCGGAGCCCGAAATCTGACATTTGGCACGCCAGGTAGGGGTCGTGTCGAAGTCTTCCTCAAGCTAAGCTCTCCTTCCACCTCGTTGCTCTGATGGCTGACATCCGCCAAGCCCATGCCGAGCGTCGTGCTGCCCGTGTCGCCCAGAAGGTGCCCATGAGCCGCGCTGGCGCACGCCGGTCCCCCATGCCTGCGGCCAATGCCGCCACTAGCTAGACCCACACAAGCAACAAGACTCCTCCCAGTCGCACACCGCACATCATGATGACCACAAAGCCACTCTATGGATCGTCCCAGCTATCGGGTCGTCCTCCCACGTCAGCCCGGGCCGGCACACTGTTCGGGCACGCTCACCATGGCGAACGAGCTGCTCCACTACCACCCCGTCCCCGACCGCTAAGATGCTTGGCTTTGGCGCATCCTGGAGCTCGTCAGTGCTGCTGGCGATGACTCCACGCCCTCCTACTCGTTTTGACCTTGACCTTTCCTGGCAGATGATGTGGACCATGATGCACCGCCACCTCCTCCGCAACGCGACGTCGACCCTGAGCCCAGGCGTGAGGCGCGCCCGCATGACTAGCCCCGCGGGCCGCACGAGAGGGCAAGAGACGAGGTAAGGTGCCAGGTAGTGCCCCAGCCGCGTGTCGACGCGTGCGCTCCCCGTGCTGCCAAACCAGCACCACTTGAGGTGGCCCTCAGGAGCATCAAGACCAGGCCCCGCACGCACGCGTAGCAGCACCCGCCGAGCTGGTGGGCTGCCTCGCATCGCCCTGGGGCTCCTTCCAACCACATGGCCTTGCAAGTTCAAGCCTGATTTACCCCCTTGCTATGATGGCCCCGGACCCTGCTGAGTTCCTACAGCTCTACTCGCTCAGCATCCGGGCGGTCGGTGGAGAAGACAAGTCATGGCATGCTGGTTCCCCATGGCACTCATGGGCGGCGCGCTCTCTTGGCTCCTCAACCTCCTAGCGGGGTCCATCACCTACTGGGACGACCTGCGCAACCGCTTTGCCGCTAACTTCCAAGGTGCCCGCGACGGCGCGCTCACCGTGAATGACCTGCGGCACGTGAAGCAGCAGGATGGAGAGACCCTGCATAAGTTTATACAGCACTTCACGACTACGCGCCTCAAGGTCCCGAAGTTGTCAGATGAGGCTATCATCTTCGCTTTCACTAACAGCGTCACAGATCTCAAGATGAAGGAAGAGCTCGCCATGAACGATGAACTGTGCTCCGCCCTGCAGATGTTCAACCTGGCCAACAAGTGTGCCAAGGCCTAAGAGGGCCGCGTCACTCCCTGAGCATCTGGTGGCAGGGCCAGAGGAAACGAATGCCAAGGCCAAGGAGGTGAAGCGCAAGGCCATAGCGGTACTCGCTGCCGATCCTGAGGCGAGGAGCACCCCACAGGGGGGAGACCGTCCTGCGTCTTCCATCGCACCAACAACCACGACACCGCAAACTGCCAGGATCTCAGGCTGGTCTGCACTGAACACTTCGGCCGACATCCCAGGCGCACCGACCGTGACTTCGGACGTGGCGGAGGCTGCGGTGGGGGGCGCTTGGACAGCCGGGATAGGCGTGAGGGGTGGCGCGACCAGCCTTGGGAGGGCCGCTGGCGCGATCAGCCTCAGGAGGATCGCTGGTACGATCAGTCTTGGGAGGACCGCTAGCGCGATGACCCTTCGGAGGGGTCGCGTCGAGGCCCACCTCGTGAGGGTCACCCTCGTGAAGCCGTCCTACCACCGCTACCACCTCCACCCAGAAGGAAGGAAGAGGACAGCCAGGACGACGGGGTTATGGGATTCCAGGAGATCAGGGTCGTAGCTTGTATCCTAGGCAGTGCCCAGGCCTCGGCCTCGAACCACGTCTTCAAGCAGTTCATGAGGGAGGTGAACGCAGATCTTCCAAAGCCTGAATCCATGCGCTCCCTCAGGTGGTCCTAGACTGCCATCACATTCGACTCAAGGGATCAGCTTAGGTGCTCGGCCATGGCCGGCAAACTCCTCATGGTGTGCACCCCGACCATCAGCAATGTCCTCGTCACCAAGATCCTCATCGATAGTGTGGCAGGGATCAATGTCATCTCCATCGATACCTTCGAGAAGCTCCAAGTATCGTACGGCCAGCTCATGTCGACCAAGCCCTTCTCAGGAGTCACTGATGGGTCCACCATTCCCATTGAGCAAGTGCGCCTGTCCGTCACCTTCGGTGGGGGCAACAACTACCACATAGAGAGCATCGTCTTTGATGTCGCCCACATCCACCTCCCGTATTTCTTTTAAGTTGATTTCTTCTAAAAACTACTCTGAGTGAGGATGCCATCCTCACTCGGGGTCTTATTTGCGAACCTGATTTCATCTAAGTTGAAAACTACTCGGACTGATGACATCATCCACACTTAGGGGCTTAGCTGCAAACCCGATTTCTCTTAAGTTAGAAACTACTATGAGTGAGGAAACCGTCCACAGTTGGGGGCTTAGCAATGAACCAGATTTCTCCTAATTTAAAAACTACTCCGAGTAAGGACATGATCCACACTCGAGGACTTAGCAACGAACCTTTTTTCACCTAAGTTAAAAACTACACGGACATCATCCATAGTCGGGGGGCATGCCTATGAACCTGAAGTCGGATTTAAAAACTACTCCAAGTGTGGTAAAGAATTTTCAAAGGAAGATCTAGATGACTATCAGTAATCTATAATCTATCAAGAATAAGATGATGTTATTCGGAAGGAGAAGTGTAAGAAAAGAAGTAGAAGCATGTTGGATGTAGAAACTTCCATTGAGAGCCCCCGCAAAAATAAGAGAAAAGCTTCCATTGAGAGCCTCCGCACAAACAAGATGAAAATATTGGTTCAGAGCCCCTGCAGAAACAAGAGAAACTGAGACACAGAGTCATAGTTGATTTTTTATCTATCTTTCATTTATTGTTAGTTCGGCAGTTATATCATATTTTAATATTGATGCATACGCATATGTACGTGCAATAAATCTTCTTCCGGAGTGACCTTATCGAACCCCTTTTAACATTTTTGTCTTGAATGTATTTTATTATTCTACATTTGGATTGACCATCGGAAGTTGAATTAATTAGGTTGATGTAATTTGGGAAGAAAAATAGCTATGGCATTGGTGTCGGGACCCCGATCCTAAGTCATATGAATCCAGACTGTAACATATCACATCACTTTGCGGCCTCACGCATGGTAAGCTCCACGGTTGCAGCCTTACCTTAGCCAGGACCGTTTGCGTCTTTTGGCTCACGTATGTGAACATGTCACTGGCAATCAAACGACAGAGAACCCGGACTGACATGACTAGTCATAGAACCCAAGTGGCACATTCGTACGGAAATAGGCATATGTAACCCAGCAATGCAGGTGTTGGCCTCAAGCGTGTGTAAATGAGTCATTGCAAGCTACAAGGAGTCTATTATGCCATGGGACATAAATGTCGTCACTGCACGTAGACGAGTCGTAGCAGGCTATAGGGACTCCATTACACTGCGAGACATTTCCCCGAGGGGACAGACACAACAGCAAAGAAGGATACATGTTGGTCAATCAATGTGTCCGGAGCAGTAGCAAGCTACCAAGGCTCAGTTGAAGCACAAAGAGTCAGTTCCCCGTAAAGAGTACTCTAAAGGCACATGACTAGGTGTCGGATCCCATACATATTGTTGCACGTCACACGTACGCACGACATGCTCGATATGCATAGATACTATTATGGCATCAGAACATAACCATACATCAACACAACTTTTATTTAAGAGGCTCAGAAGAGCCTTGCATAATATGTTCTTACAGGTAGGGGTCACATTACCCGACACTCAAGTCATACAAGCAAGTTCATACAAACCAATTGGAAGCATAAAGTTGTCTGAGTACAGACAGTTGAAAGGGTAAAAAGGCACATGACCTGACTATCTACAGCCTGCCACAGGGCATAAGGTCGTAGCTGGGACACCAACTATTCGGCATCGTCGACATCTAGATAGAACCCACCTGATGGTTCTTGAGTCTCATTTGCAACATTTATTAAGCAAACGTGAGTACAAACGTACTCATCAAGTCTTTAAAACATACCTAGACTATTCATGCTCAAGTATCAACAAGGGGAGTGGTGAAGTTTATGCAGTAATGCCAGCTTTGACTCACGGCTAACCTATACTACACAATTTTAGCTCTTTGTTAAGATTTTAGATATCGCTCACGAGTCCACTAACTCCACATCAATACACCACCATGGATTCACTTCCCTCTCTTAGGAGAGTGCCATCCACGGTACTCACACTTGTCTTGATATTTTTATGATTATCCATTTAATTATCTATGAACAACATAAGTTCTCCAAGCAGTCCATATCCGAGGACGTGGCTATTCGAATAGTTACATACCCTGCAGGGGTGTACTTCTTCACACACCCTCTCGCCACTTATCGATGTGTGTTCATAAAACCATGCACCTCGGCAACCTTCAAGCGGAAGCCCAGCGAGGGAGTCGGCCACGACCGTCAATCACACAAGACCTCTAGTCCAGGCTATCGCCTATTTGAGACTGAACCCACACGGAAGTCTGGCTGAAGTTTCTGCTACGACCCCAAATGATGTGCGTAGGGTTCCCAAGCCCACCATTCGGGTGACCCTTGGTACACCGTGCCACTGCCTACCACAGCATAACCCACCCCTAGGGTCAGTGCTACGCACGGCCTCAAGCATGCTATAAACACCAGAAACTACTTGCAACTCCTGGACCAAGGACTAAGCAATTGATAAGTAAAGCGTGGTCATATTTCAGGGCCCAGCATGTGGTAGTAACTAGTCTTGGTTCACAAACACGGAACTCAGTTCCTAAGAATGGTCCCAATGAGACAACCCATTATGTACTCCTACATATCCTCTCATCGCTACCTTTACCAAATCGGGTTCATCATAAGCTTATCACATCAGAACAACATTGTTTCACTCCAGTTCATCACCCAGATGAATCAGACCTGACACAACTCTAAGCATAGCAAGCATAGCAGGCAAGTAAGCAAAGCACATCATGGCACAAGCATCTACCAGGTATGCTAGGTTGCAAGGTTTAGCTATTTACTGTGACAATGACAGGTCATGCAAACGAATGGGTTCATCTACCATGTATGATAGACAAGTGAACGTTTGTCCTAATGCAATAAACAAGAGCAAGAGCGAGAGAGTGGGATGTTATTGGAATGATCAAAGGGGTTGCTTGCCTTGCTGGGAAGCGGGAAGGTTTTCTCCTTCGTTGGAATACTCGGAAGCAAGGCCTACCGCAATGCAGATAAATAGCAATCAATACACGGCAAGTGCAACAATATGATGCATGATCATGACATGGCAGCATGTATGGATGAGCTAATGCAACTACAGTCCAAGTTAAATGAAGTGATTTTAAATATAGGTTCAAAATCATTCTCCATTTCATGTTTCATATGTTAACCTATTAGTAAATGTCAATGTTCATCTACTTAGGTTGCTCTAACATGCATTATAACATCACCATTAGATTCACTCGATTTTTCTTATAAATTTTCATATATAAATTATTTCAATCTGAGTTATAGATTAATTTCTATGAATTTTCTAAGTTTTAAATAGTTTCCAAAATTATTTTAATTCAGAAAATTCATTACTGCATCAGCCTGACATCATCATGACATTAGTTGGTCAACCGAACGTTGACACGTCAAACCTGACCAGTGGGGCCCACTAGTCAGTGACCTAGCCACTAACATAGCTAATTAACTAACTAATTACTAATTAGTTTAGGTTAGGGCCCACTGGTCAGTGGGCCATTAACTTAATTAATTTAGTTAATTAAATAATTAAACAAGTTTTAATTAGCAGGGCCCCGCCCCACTTGCTAGTGACCCAGGGGACTAACCCCTGGTGGTCAAACTGGTTGCCTCGCCGGCGTTGAGCCGCCGGCGATGTCAGGGACGGCGGAGGGGGTTGGGTTCCCTCCTCCGGCGACCAAAAGGGCGGTGGAGGGCACCGATCGGCTTTGCTCGCTCGCGCGCGTTGAGGCCGAAACCTCCGAGGGGCTGGGATGGCCGGAATCGGCGCCGGCGATGAGCACGGTGGCTGTCGGAGCTCGAGCGAGCACGGGCTCGTCGAGCTCCGGCTCGAATGAGCCACCTAAGGGCTCCTAGGGCTGCCTGGGATCCTCCTAAGCACGACTACGTGCTCAGGTGCGAGCTTGGGCTGCTGCTGCGACGGCCGAGCGAGGGGATCCGGTGCTAGAACACGCTATCGAAGGGGGAAAAGGGGGGAAAGAAGCAGAAGCTCACAGCGAACGCAGCGGCGACAAGAGCGGGCTCGCGGAGGCTTTGCTTGCGACGCACGGGTGGGGCGGTCTCCGGTGACCGAGGAGGAATAAAGCGGCGAGGTCGGCGCTGGGGGGCCTCCGGGCTTGATTCTTCTAGCGAGGAGGACCAGCACGTCACGGCGGAGCTAAAGGGGCGCTCGGGATCAAGGGGAGCGGCTGGAGCGGCGGCTACGGCAGCGAGAAAGCGGCGTCCATGGCGGGCAGAGGAGAGGAAGAAGGTAGGGGGAGAATGAGCAAGAGAGAGCGAGATGGGGACGGCAGCGGCGTCCTCATCGTCTCGCCGGCACGGGGGGATGCAGGCACGCTGGGTGCTGCATGGTAGCACCGACACAAATCACGGCGAGCACACGCTCGTCCTCCTGGCCGCGAGGAGGACGACGATGATGCTGGGCCAGCTTGGCCAGCTGGGCCGGCCTAGGTGCCTCCTCCTTTCCTTTTTTTAAAATTTTGAGTTCTGTTTTATTTTTCTAACATTTGTATTATTATTTTTAGGCACAATTACTAAGTATAAAATATCCCAAATATTTTATAGAACTAAGGTTGAATATTTCAAACTTGTATAAAAAGTTTGAGGATATTTTAAAATCTGAAATAATGATAATGCTTTATTTGGCATTTCAGCAGCTTTAACAATTATTTTTGAATTGCTATAAATGTTCAAATGTTTAAGATGGCCCCTGATATATTCATGTCCACATTTATCAGACATAGGGGACATTTTAGATGGGCATTTTGGATTTGTTGGTTTTTCAAAAACTTTAAATTGGTTTGATTCAAATGAGGGTTTGGGATTTCTTTTAATCCCCATTTCAAGTTGATGCAAAAAGTGAAATATGATGCACACACATGCTGTCCTAAGTAGCTAGCTACGGATGTGATAGTTGGTGACGTCACCAACGACATAACTAATATCTCTATGGCAGCCTACGTCACCAACACCATAGCTATTTTTTCCCATTGTATTTGCCCATTTGGGGGGAAATGGTCACCCCAAACTTAAGTTTCGCGCGCTCGTACACCCTCCGCTCCGTGCATCGTTGCCGCCACCTTCATCGTCGTTGCCACCACCCCCCTTGTTGCCGCGACCTTCGATGTCGTCGTAGCCACACCCCTCCCCCTTGCCGCTGCGACCCACCTTCCCCTCCGGTCGCCGCTCCTCGACTCGATTTCGACCCCAATCGCCTCAACCTCGCCGTCTGCCCCGAACCACATCGACCTAGAGCCGCCTTTATCCCCTCCTGCCGCTAGCCCGAATGACCTCACCCTCCCCTGCCGTCGACCTCAACCTCCCGTGTTGCCATATCAATTCCTACGGTAAGTGCGCAAAATGTGTTCGAGGAATTGTTGTCGTTCAAATTTTGTTTCGATGGAAATGTCGTTGGTTGTGTATTGTTTGGACGGAATGCATAGGGTTGCCAATGTTTTGGCAAAACATTGATGAATTTTCATTTCATCAAATTTCTGCAACCAATATGTCCTATTTTTAGCAAAGGTCATGCCAAAATTTTGTATTTTATATATGAATGAATAAGGTTGCCAATGTTTTGTTTTTGTAGATGTCCAACAAATGAACGATGCATAGGGCTCTTCTTAGACACATCAGCAAACGAGGGTGATGCATTTACAGACACGTAGGGACAGGAAGATTATGCTTATGAGCTTAATCCAGATGACTAATACATGAGAGGCATAGGCTACAGTGTTCCTCCAAGTGCGGAAAGTAATCCTTATATGGACACTGATGGAGAGGAGACAGAGGAGTATTCTCCCACAGAACAGGAGGATGTGGAGGTTGACGAGCATGTTTCAAAATCCAAAAAGCAGCGGAAACCTAGGAGCCGAAATGCTATAGGAACCGACAGGCTCGTCGTCACACGAGTTAACAAGACTGGTGAGCCTGTTAGTCCGCGAAACGCCACTACTCACTATAGAAACGCCCTAGGTGTTACCCTTCTAGAAGTTTGCTCCATCAACAAGACAAATTTAAGGGATATTGACAAAGCTAATCTGCAAGAACACCTCATAAGAAGGGTGCATGCAAGATTCAAGTTCCATGAGGGGTATGACAACCTATGTACCCAAAAAATCAAGTAAAAACCATGCAATCCATAAGTTCTCGAAGAATTTGAGTTCTTGGAAATTTGCAGCACGAAACTATATAGCAGCAGAACCCGACATAGATATCTTCGAGATCCAACAAATGTGCCCTACCATTAGTATAGATGATTGGAACATTTTCAAGATGCAAAAATCAGGAGAACTCATTTGTGACCTAGTCGTAATCGGGGAAGCAAATGCAATCAAAGACATTAAGTAACCACACCCTCGGCAGCCGTGGTTTTGTTGGGAAGAAGCCCGTATGGGACAAGCAGGATGCTGCACTTGCAGCAAAGGGCATCCCAAACCATTTCACACAATTCAAGGACCTCCTTGAATATAACTATGTCAGGGGGCGATAACATTATGATCAAAATACAAGGGAATTTACCACGGATCACCAAACAAGGAAACTAGAAGAAGAACTGTCAAGGCAGCATGCAGAACCTCATAGCTCGCAACGGTCGTCAGCCAGGTGGAACACTTCTCTTAACCAGTCGATCAACATTACACTTGGCAAGCAGTCGTTAGCACCACCGGCAGGTGGCCGAGTGAATTGTGTGGGATGCGGTGCCAAATGGGACTATCACTACCCGAAGACCGGGAGCTGCAATGACAGAGAAGCAGAGCCAACAAGCGGAGCATTGAACGGCAAATAATGGAAGCCACGGCCACAACCACAGCCAACATGGAAGAACACATTAGTATTTCAACCCATGCCCAAGCCCAAGCAATGTTGCCTTCGATAATTGAGAGTGTGAGAATTGGAACAAGAACGGCGAACTAGAATTTGCCGAACATAAAAACAACTCTGAGTGAGGACGTCATCCACACTTGGGGGCTTAGCTGCGAACTTGATTTGGCCTCAGTTAAAAGCTACTCCAAGTGAGGACGTCATACTCATTCGGGTGCTTAGCTGTGAACCTTATTTTGCCTAAGGTAAAAACTACTCCAAGTGAGGACGTCATCCACACTCTAGGGCTTAGCTGCGAACCTGATTTCACCTTAGCTGAAAACTACTCCGAGTGAGGACCTCATCCACACTCAGGGGGTTTAGTTGCAAACCTAATTTTGCCTAAGTTAGAAACTACCCCAACAGAGGACGCCATCACTAGTAGAGAAATGGATAGCCACAACTCCTGTTGGTGGCGCGCCATTTTACACCAACCCCAGCACTAATATTTTCAAATTGTCCCGGCATTGCCTAAATTCATACGTCATTATTACACACATAGTGGTGGCGTTGAAATTCTACCAAACGCGACTAGTAAGTGGACCCCAACGATCCTCCCTTTAACATATTATTGTTGGCATGGCTAATGTTTCCATGCCAGGACTATGCATAGTACTTGTCTTGCGCATATTGTACAACATGCCATATCTATATTTTGTGGAGGCCACAAACATTGTGGTGGCGTTCATAAATGTAGAATGCTAGTAATTAGTAGGTGCATCTATATATATCTGACCTAGCCGACCTGGTTTATCATAGGCGTACTCTGCCTTCGATCCATTGAGAGAACTAGGCGACTTTTTTGTGAGTATATCATTAATTTAGGTATGTAAGGACCGCATATGTGTGTGTGTATATATAGTACATAATATGCTGAAATTGTTTTTTACCTTTTATGTAGGCACTGTGGAAGTGAATGATTTATGCTGGAATATATATATATATATATATATATGGATTGAACTATAAATCGGTTCTTCAAGGTCGCGTTGGAAGATATGAATCGGAAAGGGGAAATAGAAATATTATGTCGATGTAAGAAGTGTGAAAACATATTTTTGATTGGCCCTTCTACTGGTCATGTGAAGATGAACTTGTTCAAATATGATTTCATGCCTGGTTACACAAGGTGGACAAGTCATGGTGAGGAAGAGGAGGATGTACATGATGATGAGCTAGAAGGAGGTGTGAAGAATGTTGCATAACATGAAAATCACCTCGGCGGGCATAAAGAACGCAACAGTAAAGAATTTTCAAAGGAAGATCTAGATGACTATGAGTAATCTGACAACTATCAAGAAGAAGATGATGTTATTCGGAAGGAGAAGTGTAAGAAAAGAAGTAGAAGCACATTGGATGCAGAAACTTCCATTGAGAGCCCCCGCAAAAATAAGAGAAAAGCGTCCATTGAGAGCCTCCGCACAAACAAGGGGAAAATATTGGTTCAGAGCCCCCGCACAAACAAGAGAAACTGAGTCATAGTCTCATAGTTAATTTTTATCTATCTTTTATTTATTGTTAGTTCGACAGTTATATCATATTTTAATATTGATGCATATGTGTATGTACGTGGAATAAATCTTCTTCGGGAGTGACCTTATCGAACCCCTTTTAACATTTTTGTCTTGAATGTATTTTATTATTCTAAATTTGGGTTAACCATCGGAAGTTGAATTAATTAGGTTGATGTAATTTGGGAACAAAAATAGCTATGGCATTGGTGACATCACCAACGACATAACTAATATATCTATGGCGTTGCATACGTCACCAACACCATAGCTATTTTTTCCATATTGGGGGAAATGGTCACCCCAAAATTAAGTTTTGCACTCTCGTAGACCCTCCGCTCTGTTCGCCACCGCTGCCAACTTCGTCGTTGTCGCCGCCACCCCCCTCATTGCCTCAACCTTCGATGTTGTCATAGCCACACCCCACCCCCTTGCTGCCGCCACCCACCTTCCCCTCCGGTCGCCGCTCCTCGAATCGCCATCGACCCCAATTGCCTCGACGTCGCCGTCTGCCCCGAACCGTGTCGACCTAGAGCCGCCTTTATCTCCTCCTGCCGTCAGCCCGAACGACCTCAACCTCCTATGCCGTCGACCTCAACCTCCCCTGTTGCCATATCAATTCCTACGGTAAGTGCTCAAAATGTGTTCGAGGAAATGTTGTGGTTCAAATTTTGTTTCTATGGAAATGTCGTTGCTTGTGTATTGTTTGGACGAAATGCATACGGTTGCCAATGTTTTGGCGAAACGTTCATTATTTCCATTTCATCAAATTTCTGCAACCAATATGTCCTATTTGCAGCAAAGGTCATGCCAAAATTTTATATTTTATATATGAATGAATAAGGTTGCCAATGTTTTGTTTTTGTAGATGTCCAACAAACGAACGATGCGCAGACTCTTCTTAGACACATCAGCAAACGAGGGTTTTGCATTTACGGACACGCAGGGACAGGAAGATTATGCTGATGAGCTTAATCCAGATGACTAATATGTGAGAGGCATAGGCTACAGTGTTCCTCCTAGTGCGAAAAGTAATCCTGATATGGACACTGATGGAGAGGAGACAGAGGAGTATTCTCCCATGGAACAGGAGAATGTGGAGGTTGACGAGCATGTTTCAAAATCCAAGAAGGAACGGAAACCTAGGAGCCGAAATGCTATAGGCACCGATAGGCTCGTCGTCACACGAGTTAACGAGACTGGTGAGCCTGTTAGTCCACGAAACGCCACTACTCACTATAGAAACGCCCTAGGTGTTAACCTTCTAGAAGTTTGCTCCATCAATAAGACAAATTTAAGGGATATTGACAAAGCTAATCTGCGAGAACACCTCATAAGAAGGGTGCATGCAAGATTCAAGTTCCATGAGGGGTATGACAACCTATCGTACCCAAAAAATCAGGTAAAAACCATGCAATCCATAAGTTGTCAAAGAATTTGAGTTCGTGGAAATTTGCAGCAAGAAAATATATTGCTGCAAAACCCGACATAGATATCTTCGAGATCCAACAAATGTGCCCTCCCATTAGTATAGATGATTGGAACATTTTCAAGATGCAAAATCAGGAGAACTCAGTGATGACGTAGTCGTAATTGGGGAAGGAAATGCGATCAAAGACATTAAGTAACCACACCCTCGGCAGCCGTGGTTTTGTTGGGAAGAAGCCCGTATGGGACAAGCAGGATGCTGCACTTGCAGCAAAGGGCATCCGAAACCATTTCACAAAATTCAAGGACCTCCTTGAATATAACTATGTCAGGGGGAGGTAACATTATGATCAAAAGACAGGGGAATTTACCACGGATCACCAAACAAGGAAACTAGAAGAAGAACTGACAAGGTAGCATGCAGAACCTCATAGCTCGCAACGGTCGTCGGCCAGGTGGAACACTCCTCTTAACCGGTCGATCAACATTACACTTGGCAAGCAGTAGTTAGCACCGCTGGCAAGTGGCCGAGTGAACGGTGCGGGATGCGGTTCCAAATGGGACTATCATTATCCCAAAGACCGGGAGCTGCAACGTTAGAGAAGCAGAGCCAACAAGCGGAGCATTGAATGGCAAAATATGAAATCCACGGCCACAACCACAACCAACATCGAAGAACGCATTAGTATTTAAAGCCATGCCCTAGCCCAAGCACTGTTGCCTTCGATATTCGAGAGCGTGAGAATTGGATCAAGAACGGCGAACTAGGAAATGTTGTGATCCAAACAAATTTGACCAAGCATAGCAGCCACCATTCTATAACTTTCATTGGTAGGCCGTCAGCAATGGATGCTCTCAACGCTCTTACTGAAGACACTCCATGTAGTCTCTTAGCTTATGTGCGTCGGGAACTTGTTAAAGTTGCAATTGGGTCGATCATTCGCCCCAAAGATACCGTGATGCATAGAGTGTCCATGCCTGAGGGGGTCTTCAAAGTTGAGGTGTCTATTTTCGTAAGGGGTTTCAAAGATATTTCTCCTCCGATACAAACTCCGGGTGTGGATAGCCAGTTGATCCTGTGACAATGTTTGGGTTGACCAATGATGTGGCCGAAGAATCAAATGCAGCTAGGAAACGTCCAAATCTCCCCAACCTCGCAGCAGATGAACAATCACAACACACGTGGGTGGGAACCATCTCCTTTGGGTCAGATTGAACATGAGGTTGGTAATAACGACAATGTGCATGTCAGCGAGGACCATGACAATGTGGTAATTGTCGAAGGTGAGGACCATGTCAGTGGTGGTGATTTGGGCGGTGCTAACCATGTCAATGGTGGGGATCTAGATTTGGGCGGTGAGGGCCATGTTAATGGTGGTGATTATGGCAGTTAGGATAATCTACTTGTCAATTGATACTTCCATATTGAGGACTATCAAAAATCAGCTCCCAACATATGTAATCCTGATGGACCTATGTCTGTTGGTCCTGCTCTTGGATTCTCATCTATGCCTCCGCTTGTTCAACGTGAACGTGTTGTTCCTTCCTAGAAGAGTCTTTTCAATGAGGACTTCACACCACCAGACACACAGGTGCCACCACACATGGGAGCATTTCTGAGTCCAAACGCAATCAATGCGATGATCACAAATGCATTGCCAGACAATATAGCCAGCCAGCCTAACCAGTCACGCAAGAAAAAGAGAAAGAGACATGCGGGGAATAAGATGAAGGCACATGTTGCCAGCCAACCGGTTCGAAGAGTAAACAAGTTCGGAATGTTGTTCAATGGCGGGAGTACGATTCCCCAGGTGATACAATCCTTCCGAAGGAGCTCAACGATCTTCTGCAAACAAAATTGAGGATTCTGCATGACACAGTTCTAACTAGGGAGAAGTATGCATTCTCTGCTGGAGGTGGGTTTCGCCCTGTTTTTCAGTGATGGTGCCACCAAATCTTGGTTTGTGCAACGATTTCCAAGTAGAAATATTCTATGTGTCGTTCGAAGACATCTTCAACATGTTCCGTCTAATGAAGCTTAGTTCTTCCTTAGTATGCCTATGGGCAATCAATGCTTCCTACACTGCCCAATGTGAGCTCAACAAGGATGTCGCGGTAGCTGACCCTTACCTCATGCACGAGACCAACACCAATCACCTTGAGCACCGACAAGCTATGCGGAAGTATTTGACATACATCATGATTCCCAACATGGACAAAGACTGCCTTCTCGTGCCCTACTATCTGAAGTAATTAAGTCATTCTGTCTAGCAAGATTACTATTTCGTACAATCCTGTTATGCATGCTTCCACGTAACACCATTAATTAACTCGATCGACTTTGTATCCAGAGAACATTGTGTCCTCGTTGTTGTTACCCCGAAGTTCGGTGAAACTTATTTCTTAGATTCCATGAGGAAAGTGAAAAAAGACTACAGAGGCATCAAGTAGTGATCAGAGACAGATATCGCAAGTTTGACAAGTTTAAAGCAGTACGTTTCGGACACAAAACTGACTTTTGTTGCATGCAGCAACCGGAAAAAGTGATATAGATGGCTACTATGCTGCCTGCCACGAGGAGTACATACGGGAGCGATAACGCCTTAAAAATAACTCAGACATCATCGCATGGGGTAAGAAAATGGAGGAAATTAGCCCGGGAAATAACAGAGATGAATTCGGAAGCATCCAGGTGAAGTTTGCTACCATCCTCAACAAATATGTCATCAACCATTGTCGGGTGTTCAATGGCGGCGCACCTTCCGGACTGGAGGAGATAAAAGCGTGCCTTCGAAAGCAGGGGCTTGATGTTGAAGGTCCTATGTCCATCGTGGATCCGGCAATGAAATACATTAATGATCCTTATGTCGATATGTCATAGGATAGTGTCAGCAACCGATGTTGTTGGTTCAACAATACTTCTAGCTTGATGAATTACATGTTCATGTGGTTTTGTGTTATAGTACTTAAAAACTTGATCACTGGCTATCTTAACTAATTATTTAAGCACTATCTACGAATCTAAAATGTCTTTCAATTGCCTTTATTTGTTATCTTATTCTGCAATCCAAAAGGTATCTTTCCCGTAGTCGTAGAAGCGATTTTCACATACTTACAAATTGACTGATGGCGTGCTAAGAAGGCACAACACCTGCAGTGTTTTTCAGTTATTTGTGACGTTGGAATAATGTGTACACCATAGATACCTGTCATAATACCAACGTACAACATAACCCTACGACATAGGTATTCTTAATAGTGTTGGCGTCAGCTCGAACGCCACCACTAATTTTTAATTATGGCACCATATTGCTGGCATTTGGTGCCTATGCCAACAACGCCCACTTTTTCCACGCCATAGCCAGGCTTTTCTACACTAGTGCATCAACACTCGGGGCCCTTTGTGTGAACCTGATTTCCCCTCTGTTAAAAACTACTCCGAGTGAGGATATCATCCACACTTGGGGCCTTAGGTGTGAACCTGAATTCGCCTATCTTAATAACTACTCCGAGTGAGGATGCCATACACGCTCGGGGGCTTGGCTGCAAACCTGATTTCACCTACGAGAAAGCTACTCTTTTGTGAGGATATCATCCACACTCGGGGGCTTAACTACGAACTTGAATTCGCCCGAGTTGAAAACTACTCTAAGGGAGGACGTCATCCACACTCGGGGGGCTTGGCTGGTAACTTTAATTCACCTAAGTTAAAAACTACTTTGAGAGAGGACATCATCCACACTCGGGGGCTTTGCTACAAACCTGCATTAGACTAAGTTAAATTCTACTCTGAGTGAGGACGTCATCAACACTCGGGGGCTTGGCTGTGAACCTTAATTCACCTAAGTTAAAAACTATTTCGAGTAAGGACATGATCCATACTCGGGGGCTTAGCTGCGAACCTGAATTCGCCTGAGTCAAAAGCTACTCCGAGTGAGGACGTCATCCACACTCAGGGGCTTAGCTCCGAACCTGAATTTTTCTAAGTTAAAAACTACTTTGAGTGAGGACTCCATCCACACTTGGGGGCTTAGTTATTAACCTAATTTCAAGTAAGTTGAAAACTACTCCGAGTAAGGACGCCTTCCACACTCGAGGGCTTAGCTACGAACCTGATTTCGCCTAAGTTAAAAACTACTCCGACTAAGGACATCATCCACACTCAGGGGCTTAGCTGCGAACCTGAATTCCCCTAATTTAAAAACTACTCCGATTGAGGACGTCATCCCCACTCGGGGGCTTATTTGGGAACCTCATTTCTTCTAAGTTAAAAACTACTCCAAGTGATGATGTCATCCACAAACAGGGGCTTAGCTACAAACCTGATTTCACTTAAGTTAAAATTTACTGTGAGTGAGGACGCCATCCACCCTTGGAGGCTTGCTTGCACACCGTGTTTCCCCTAAGTGCATAACTACTCTTTGTGAGAACATCATCCACACTCGGGGGCTTAGCTGTGAACCTAAATTCGCCTACCTTAAAACTTACTCCGAGTGAGGACGTCATCCACACTCGGGGGCTTGGTTGAGAACCTGATTTCGCCTAAGTTGAAAACTACAACGAGTAAGGATGCCAAACATACGGGGGCTTAGCTGCAAACCTAATTTCGCCTAAGTTAAAAACTACTCCGAGCAAGGACATAATCCACACTTGGGGCTTAGCTTCGAACCGGATTTGCCTAAGTCAAAAACTACATCGAGTGAGGACGTCATGCACAGTCGGGGGCTTAGGTACGAACCTGAATTTTCCTAAGTAAAAAACTACTCTGAGTGAGGACGCCATCCACACTCGGGGGCTTAGTTGTGAACTTGACTTTGCCTAAGTTGAAGAGTACTCCGAGTAAGTACGACATCCACACTCAGGGGCTTAGCTGCGAACCTGATTTCACCACAAGTTAAAACTACTCCGAGCAAGGACGTCATCCACACTCGGGGGCTTAGGTGCGAACTTGAATTCGCCTAATTTAAAAACTACTCCGAGTGAGGACGTTACCCCCACTCGGGGGCTTATTTGCGTACCTGATTTCTTCTACTTTGAAAACTATTCCAAGTGTGGACATCATCCACACTCGAGGGCTTGGCTGTGAACCTGAAGTCGCCTAAGTTAAAAACTACTTTGAGTGAGGACATCATCCACACTCGGGCGCTTAGCTGCGAATCGGAATTCGCCTAACTTGAAAACTGCTCCAAGTGACGACGTGGCCCACACTTGGGGGCTTTGTGAACCTGATTTTGCCTAAGTTAAAAATTACTCCGATTGAGGACATCATCCATGCTCGGGGGCTTAGCCGCGAACCAGAATTTGCCTAAGTTAAAAACTACCCTGAGTGAGGACGTCATCCACACTCGGTGGCTTAGCTGCGAACCTAATTTCGCCTTATGTAAAAACTAGCCCGAGGGAGGATGTCATACTCACTCGGGAGGCTTAGCTATGAACCTGATTTCGCCTAAGGTGAAAACTACTCCGAGTGAAGACATCATCCACAATCTAGGGATTAGTTGGGATCTTGATTTCACCTTAGCCGAAAACTACTCCGAGTGCGGACGTCATCCACACTCCGGGGTTTAGCCGCGAACCTGATTTCGCCTAAGTTAAAAACTACTCCGAGAGTGGATGCCATTCACACTTTGGGCCTTTACAGTTGACCCGATTTCGCCTAATTTAAAAACTACTCCGAGTGAGGACATCATCCGCACTTGGGGCCTTAGCTACGAGCCAGAACTCGCCTTATTTAGAAACTACTCCGAGTGAGGATGTCCTACTCACTCGGGGGCTTAGCTGCGAATTTGATTTCGCCTAAGGTGAAACCTACTCTGAGTGAGGACGTCATCCACACTCCATGGCATACGTGTGAACCTGAGTTTGCCAACGCGAAAAACTACTCTTTGTGAGGACATCATCCACACTCAGGGAATTAGCTGCGAACCTGAATTCACCAAAGTTAAAAACTACACCGAGTGAGGACGTCATCCACACACAGGGGCATGGCTGGGAACCTCAATTCCCCTAAGTTAAAAATTATTCTAAGCAAGGACGTCATCCACACTTGGGCGCTTAGCTGCGAACCTGAATTCGCCTAAGTTAAAAACTACTCCGAGTGAGGACGCCATCCTCAATCGTGTGATTAGCTACGAACCTTATTTTTCCTAAGTTAAAAACTACTTCGAGTAAGGACACCATCCACACTCGAGGCCTTAGTTGCAAACCTGATTTCACCTAAATTAAAAACTACTCCGAGAAAGGACATCATCCACGCTTGGGGGCTGAGTTGCGAACCTTAATTCACCTAATTTAGAAAGTACTTCGAGTGAGGACGTCATCCACACTCGGGGGCTTATTTGTGAACCTCATGTTTTCTATGTTGAATATTACTCTGAGTGATGACGTCATCCACACTCAGGGGCTTATCAGCAAACCTGATTTCTCTTAAGTTAAAAAGTACTTTGGGTGAAGACATGATCCCCACTTCAGGTGAGGACATCATCCACACTCGGGTGCTTAGCAACGAACCAGATTTCACCTAAGTTAACAACTACTCTGAGTGAGAACATGATCCACACTTAGGGGCTTAACAACGAACCTGAGTTCGCCTAAGTTAAAAGCTACTCCGAGTCAGGAATTCATCCACACTGACGGGCTTGGCTGTGAACCTGAAGTTTCAGTTGAAAACTACTCCGAGTGTGGACATCATCCACACTCGGGGCCTGGCAGTCAACCTGAAGTCGCCTAAGTTGATAACTACTCCGAGTTAGGACATCATGCACTCTCGGGTGCTTAGCTACGAACCTGAATTAGCCTATGTTGAAAACTACTCCGAATGAGTACGTCATCCAAACTCGGGGGCTTAGCTGCAAACCTAATTTTGCCTAAGTTAACAACTACTCCGAGTGAGGATGCCAACCACACCCGGGGGCTTAGTTGTGAACCTGATTTCTCCAAAGTTAATTACTATTCCGATTGTGGACATCATCCATACTCGGGGGCTTAGCTGGGAACAAGAACTTTCCTAAGTTAAAAACTAAATTGAGTGAGGACGTCAACCTCACTCGGGGGCTTAGCTACGAACCGGATTTCGCCTAGGTTGAAAACTACTCCCAGTGAGGACATCATTCACACTCTAGGGCTTAGCTGCGTACCTGATTTCTCCTTAGGTGAAAACTACTCCTAATGAGGACGTCTTCCACACTCAAGGGTTTAGTTGTTAACCTGATTTCGCCTAAGTTAAAAACTATTCCTAGTAAGGACATGATCCATACTCGAGGCCTTAGCTACGAACCTGAATTCACCTGAGTCGAAAGCTACTCCGAGTGAGGACATCATCCACACTCAGGGGCTTAGCTGCGAATCTCAATTTGCCTTAGTTAAAAACTATTTGAGTGAGGATGCCATCCACAATTGGGGGCTTAGTTGTGAACCTGATATCGTGTAAGTTGAAAACTACTCTAAGTAAGGATGCCATCCACACATGGGGCTTAGCTACGAACCTGACTTTGCCTAAGTTAAAACTACACTGACCAAGGACATCATCCCCACTCGGGGGCTTAGCTGTGAACCTCAATTCGCCTAATTTAAAAACTACTATGAGTAAGGATGTCATCCCCACTCGGGGGCTTATTTGCGAACCTAATTTCTTCTAAGTTGAAAACTACTCCGAGTGATGACGTCGTCCACACACAGCGGCTTAGCTGCAAACCTGATTTCGCTTAAGTTAAAATCTACTACGAGTGAGGACGCCATCCACACTTGGCGGCTTGCCTGCAAACCTGATTTTGCCTACGTGCAAAACTACTTTTTATGAGGACATAGCTGCGAACCTAAATTGACCAACCTTAAAAATTACTCCGAGTGAAGACGTCATCCACACTCGGGAGCTTGGCTGGGAACCTGATTTCGCCTAAGTTGAAAACTACACCGAGTAAGGATACCAAACACACTCGGGGGCGTAGCTGCAAACCTAATTTCGCCTAAGTTAGAAACTACTCCGAGCAAGGACATCATCAAAACTGAGGGGCTTAGCTTCGAACCAGAATTCGCGTGAGTCGAAAGCTACTTCGAGTGAGGACGTCATCCACACTCGGGTGGTTAGCTGCGAACCTGAATTTTCCAAAGATAAAAACTACTCTGAGTGAGGACGCCATCACACTCGGGGGCTTAGTTGAACCTGATTTCGCCTAAGCTGAAAAGTACTCCGAGTAAGGATAACATCCACACTCGGGGGCTTAGCTGCGAACCTGATTTCACCTAAGTGAAAAACTACGCCTAGCAAGGACATCATCCATAGTCGGGGGCTTAGCTGCGAACCTGAATTCACCTAATTTAAAAACTACTCCGAGTGAGGATGTTACCCCCACTTGGTGGCTTATTTGCGAACCTGATTTCTTCTAAGTTCAAAACTATTCCGAGTGTTGACGAAATCCACACTCACGGGCTTAGTTGCAAACCTGATTTCTCCTAAGTTAAAAGCTACTTCGTGTGAGCACACCATCCACCCTCAGGGGTTGAGCAACGAACAAGATTTCTCCTAATTTAAAAACTACTCTGAGTGAGGACATGATCCACACTCGGGGGCTTAGCAACGAACCTTGTTTCGCCTAAGTTCAAAACTACTCCGAGTGAGGACATCATCAACACTCGGTGGCTTAATTGCGAACCTTATATAGCCTAAGTTAAAAACTACTTCTTGTCAGGATGTCATCCACACTCGGGGGCTTAGCAGCGAACCTGATTTCCGCTAAGTTAAAAAGTACTCATAGTGAGGACTTCATACACACTCGAGGGCTTAGCTGCGAACCTGATTTTGCCTAAGCTGAAAAGTACTTCGAGTGAGGACACCATCCACACTCGGGGGTTTTGCTGCGAACCTGATTTTGCCTAAGTTAAAAAGTACTCTGATTGAGGACATCATCCACACTCGGGGGCTTAGCTGTGAACCTTATTTTGCTTAAGTTAAAAACTACTCCTAGTGAGGACGCCATCAACACTAGGGGGCTTGGCTGCAAACCTGATTGTGCCTACGTGAAAAATTACACTTTCTGAGGACATCATCCACACTTGGGGTCTTAGTTGCGCACCTAAATTCACCTACGTTAAAAACTACTCCGAGTGAGGACGTCATCCACACTCGGGGGCTTGGCTATGAACCTGATTTTGCCTAAGTTCAAAACTACTTTGAGTAAGGATGACATCCACACTCGGGGGCTTAGGTGCAAACCTAATTTCGCCTATGTTAAAAACAACTCCGAGCAAGGACATCATCCACGCTCGGGGTCTTAGCCGTGAACCTGAATTCGCCTAATTTAAAAACTACTCCGTGTGACGACGTCATCCCCACTCGGGGGCTTAGCTACAAACCTGATTTCTTCTAAGTTGAAAACTACTCCGAGTGATGATGTCATCCACACTCAGGGACTTAGTTGTAAACCTGATTTCACTTAAGTTAGAAACTATTCCGAGTGAGCACACCTTCCACTCTCGGGAGCTAAGAAATGAACCAGATTTCGCCTAATTTAAAAACTACTCTGAGTGAGGACAAGATCCACACCCGGGGGCTGAGCAACAAACCTTTTTCGCCTAAGTTAAAGACTACTCTGAGTGAGAATGTCACCAATACTTGGGGGCATGCATGTGAACCTGAAGTCACAGTTATACACTACTTCGAGTGTGGACATCATCCACACTCGAGGGCTTGGCTGTGAACATGAAGTCGCCTAAGTTAAAAACAAGTCTGAGTGAGGACATCATCCACACTCGGGCGCTTAGCTGCGAACATGAATTCCCCTAAGTTGAAAACTGCTCTGAGTGAGGATGTGACCCACACTTGGGGGCTCTATGGACCTAATTTTTCCTAAGTTAAAAACTACTCCGATTGAGGACATCATCCATACTCGGGGGATTAATTGCGAACCTGATTTCGCCTCAGTCAAAAACTACTGTAAGAGAGGACGTCATCCACAATCTAGGGCTTATCCGCGAACGTGATTTAACCTCAGCTAAAAACTACTCAGAGTGAGGAAGCCGTGAACCTAATTCCACCTAAGTTAAAAACTACTCCGAGAGTGGACGCCATCCACAGTCTGGGCCTTTTTTGTGAACCTGATTTCGCCTAAGTTAAAAAATAATCCAATTGAGGACATCATCCACACTTGGGGCCTTAGCTGTGAACCAGAATTCGCCTTATTCAAAACCTAGTCTGATTGAGGACATCGTACTCACTCGGGGGCTTGGCTGTGAACTTGATTTTGCCTAAGGTGAAAACTACTCCGAGTGAGGACATCAACCACACTCTAGGGCTTAGCTGCGAACCTGAGTTCGCCTACGTGAAAAAGTACTCTTTGTGAGGACATCATCCACACTCGCGGAATTAGTTGCAAATCTGAATTCACCAAAGTTAAAAACTACTCCGAGTGAGGATGTCATCCACACTTGGGGGCATGGCTGCGAACCTCAATTCCCCTAAGTTAAAAACATTTCTGAGCAAGGAAGTCATCCACACTCGGGCGCTTAGCTGTGAACCTGAATTTGCCTAAGTTAAAAACTACTCCGAGTGAGGACGCCATCCTCAATCGGGTGCTTAGCTACGAACCCGATTCCCCTAAGTTAAAAAACTACTCCGACAAAGGACGCCATCACACTCGGGGCCTTAGTTGGGAACCTGATTTCACCTAAGTTAAAAACTACTTCAAGCAAGCACATCATCCACGCTCGGGGGCTTAGCTGCCAACCTGAATTCCCCTAATTTAGAAACTACTCCGAGTGAGGACATCATCCACACTCGTCGGCTTATTTGTGAACCTGATTTCTTCTAAGTTGAAAATTACTCTGAGTGATGACGTCATCCACACTCAATTGCTTAGCAGCAAACCTGATTTCGCTTGAGTTAAAAAGTACTCTGGGTGAGGACATCATCCACACTCGGGGGCTTAGCAACGAACCAGATTTCGTCTAAGTTAAGAACTACTCTGAGTGAGTACATGATCCACACTCGGGGGCTTAGCAACGAACCTGATTTCCCCTAAGTTAAAAACTACTCCGATTCAGGAAGTGCAGGCTTGACTGTAAACTTGAAGTCGTGGTTAAGAACTACTCCGAGTGTGGACATCATCCACACTCGGGGCTTGGCCATGAACCTTAAGTCGCCTAAGTTGAAAACTACCCCGAGTTAGGACATCATCCACACATGGGTGCTTAGCTACGAACCTGAATTAGCCTATGTTGAAAACTACTCTGAGTGAGTACGTCATCTAGACTCGGGGGCTTAGCTGCAAAACTAATTTGCCTAAGTTAAAAACTACTCCGAGTGAGGACGCCAACCACACTCGGTGGCTTAATTGTGAACCTGATTTGTCCTATGTTAATAAATATTCCGATTGTGGACATCATCCATACTCGGAGGCTTAGCTTGGAACCAGAATTGGCCTAAGTTAAAAACTGCATTGAGTGAGGACGTCATCCACACTCGGGGGCTTAGCTACGAACCTAATTTCGCCTAAGTTGAAAACTACTCCTAGTGAGGACGTCAGACTCACTCGGGGGCTTAGCTACGAACCTAATTTCACCTAAGTTGAAAACTAATCCTAGTGAGGACGTCATTCACACTATGGGGCTTAGTTGCGAACCTGATTTCACCTTAGCTGAAAACTACTTCGAGTGAGGACGTCTTCCACACTTGGGTGTTTAGCTGTGAACCTGATTTCACCTAAGTTAGAAACTACTCCGAGTGAGGACGCCATCAACACTCCCGGGCTTTGCTGCGAAGCTGATTTTGCATAAGTTAAAACTACTCCGAGTGATGACGTCATCCACAGTCAGGGGCTTAGGTGAAAACCTGATTTCACATAAGTTAGAAACTACTCCGAGTGAGGACACATTCCACACTCAGGGGCTAAGAAACAAACCAGATTTCACCTAATTTAAAAACTACTCCGAGTGAGGACACGATCCACACAAGGGGGCTTAGCAACGAACCTTTTTTGCCTAAGTTAAGAACTAGTCAGAGTGAGAACGTCATCAATACTCGGGGGCATGCCTGTGAAACTGAAGTCAGAGTTAAAAACTATTCCCAGTGTGGACATAATCCACACTCGAGGGCTTGGCTGTGAACATGAAGTCGCCTAAGTTAAAAACTACTCTACGTGAGGACATCATCCACACTCGGGCGCTTAGCTGCGAACATGAACTCCCCTAAGTTGAAAACTTCTTCGAGTGAGGACGTGACCCACACTTGGGGGCTTTGTGAACCTAATTTTGAATAAGTTAAAAACTACTCTGATTGAGGACATCATCCATACTCGGGGGCTTACTTGCGAACCTGATTTTGCCTCAGTCAAAAACTACTCCGAGAGAGGACGTCAGCCACAATCTAGGGCTTAGCTGCCAACCTGTTTAACCTTAGCTGAAAACTACTCCGAGTGAGGAAGCCGCGAACCTAATTTCAGCAAAGTTAAAAACTACTCCGAGAGTGGATGCCATCCACACTCTGGGCCTTTGCAATGAACCTGATTTCGCCTAAGTTAAAAAAATACTCCAAGTGAGGGCATCATCCACACTTGGGGCCTTAGCTGTGAACCGGAATTCACCTTATTTAAAAACTCCTCTAATTGAGGATGTCATACTCACTCGGGGGCTTAGCTATGAACTTGATTTTGCCTAAGGTGAAAACTACTCCGAGTGAGGATGTCATCCACACTCTAGGGCTTAGCTGCAAACCTGAGTTCGCCTACGTGAAAAACTACTCGTTATGAGGGCATCATCCACATTCGCGATATTAGCTGCGAATCTGAGTTCACAAAAGCTAAAAACTACTCCGAGTGAGAATGTCATCCACACTCGGGGGCATGCCTGCGAACCCCAGTTCACCTAGGTTAAAAACTATTCTGAGCAAGGAAGTCATCCACACTCGGGCGCTTAGCTACGACCCTGAATTCGCCTAAGTTAAAAACTACTCCGAGTGAGGACGCCATCCTCAATCGGGTGCTTTGCTACGAACCTAAGTTCCCCTAAGTTAAAAACTACTCCGACTAAGGACGTCATCCACACTCTGGGCCTTAGTTGGCAACCTAATTTCACCTAAGTTAAAAACTACTTTGAGCAAGGACATCATCCACTCTCGAGGGATTAGCTGCCAACCTGAATTCCCCCAATTTAGAAACTACTCCGAGTGAGGATGTCATCCACACTCGGGGGCTTATTTGTGAACATGATTTCTTCTAAGTTGAAAATTACTCTGAGTGATGACATCATCCACACTCTGTTGCTTAGCAGCAAACCTGATTTCGCTTAAGTTAAAAAGTACTCCAGGTGAGGACATCATCATACTCGGGTGCTTGGCAACGAACCAGATTTCACCTAAGTTAACAACTACTCCGAGTGAGGACGTGATCCACAGTCGGGGGCTTAGCAACGAACCTCATTTCCCCTAAGTTAAAAACTACTCTGATTCAGGAAGTGCGGGCTTGGCTGTGAACCTGAAGTCGTAGTTAAAAACTACTCCGAGTGTGGACATCATCCACACTCGGGGCTTGTCCATGAACCTTAAGTCGCCTAAGTAGAAAACTACTCCAATTGAGGACATCATCCACACATGGGTGCTTAGCTACGAACCTGAGTTAGCCTATGTTGAAAACTACTCCGAGTGAGTACGTCATCCAGACTCATGGGCTTAACTGCAAACCTAATTTGCCTAAGAAAAAACCTACTCCGAATGAGGACACCAACCACACTCGGTGGCTTAATTGCGAACCTAATTTCTCCTAAGTTAATAAGTATTCCGATTGTGGACATCATCCATACTCGGGGGCTTAGCTAGGAACCAGAATTTGCCTAAGTTAAAAACTAATTGAGGGAGGACGTCATCCACACTCGGCGGCTTAGTTATGAACCTGATTTCGCCTAAGTTGAAAACTACTCCCAGTGAGGACATCAGACTCACTCGGGGCTTAGCTACGAACTTGATCTCGCCTAAGTTGAAAACTACTCCTAGTGAGGACGTCATTCACACTATGGGCCTTAGCTGCGAACCTGCTTTCGCCTTAGCTGAAAACAACTTCGAGTGAGGACGTCTTCCACACTTGGGGGTTTAGCTGTGAACCTGATTTCGCCTAAGTTAAAAACTACTCCGAGTGAGGACACCATCCACACTCCGGGGCTTTGCAGTGAAGCTGATTTTGCATTAGTTAATAACTACTCCAAGTGATGATGTCATCGACACTCAGGGGCTTAGTAGAAAACCTGATTTCACTTATGTTAGAAACTACTCCGAGTGAGGACACCTTCCACACTCGGGGGCTAAGAAACGAACCAGATTTCCCAAATTTAAAAACTACTCCGAGTGAGGACATGATCCACACCTAGGGGTTTAGCAACGAACATTTTTTCGCCTAAGTTAAGAACTACTCTGAGTGAGAACGTCATCAATACTCGAGGGCATGCTTGTGAATCTGAAGTCAAAGTTAAAAACTACTCCGAGTGTGGACATCATCCACACTCGAGGGCTTGGCTGTGAACATGAAGTCGCCTAGGTTAAAAACTACTCTGAGCGAGGACATGATCCACACTCGGGTGCTTAGCTGCGAACATGAATTCCCCTAAGTTGGAAAATGCTCCGAGTGAGGACGTGACCCACACTTGGGGGTCTGTGAACCTGATTTTGCCTAAGTTAAAAACTACTCCAATTGAGGACATCATCCATACTTGGGGGCTTAGCTGCGAACCAAAATTTGACTAAGTTAAAAACTACCCTGAGCGAGGACGTCATCCACACTCGGTGGCTTAGCTGCGAACCTGATTTCGCCTCATTTTAAAACTACTCCGGGAGAGGCCGTCATCCACAATCTAGGGCTTAGCTGCGAACCTGATTTAACCTCAACTGAAAACTACTCAGAGTGAGGAAGTCGCGAACCTGATTTCCCCAAAGTTAAAAACTACTCGTAGATTGGACGTCATCCACACTTTGGGCCTTTGCTACGTACCTGATTTTGCCTAAGTTAATAACTACTCCAAGTGAGGACATCATCCACACTTGGGTCCTTAGTTGTGAACCGGAATTTGCCTTATTTAAAAACTACTCTACGTGAGGACATCATACTCACTCGGGGGCTTAGCTGCGAACTTGGTTTCACCTAAGGTGAAAACTACACCGAGTGAGGACGTCATCCACACTCTAGGGCTTAGCTGTGAACCTGAGTTCCCCTACGTGAAAAGCTACTCCGAGTGAGGACATCATCCACAATCGGGGAATTAGCTGCGAATCTGAATTTGCCAAAGTTAAAAACTACTCCGAGTGAGGATGTCATCCACACTCGGGCACATGGAACCTCAATTCGCCTAAGTTAAACACTATTCTAAGCAAGGATGTCATCCACACTCGGGCGCTTAGCTGCGAACCTGAATTCACCCAAGTTAAAATCTACTTCGAGTGAGGAAGCCATCCTCAATCGGGTGCTTAGCTACGAACCTAATTTCGCCTAAGTTAAAACCTACTCCGATTAAGGACGCCATCCACACTCAGGGCATTAATTGCGAACCTAATTTTCCCTAAGTTCAAAACTACTTCGAGCAAGGACATCATGCATGCTCGGGGGCTTATCTGCAAACCTGAATTCACCTAATTTAGAAACTACTCTGAGTGAGGACATCATCCATACTCGAGGGCTTATTTGTGAACCTGATTTCTTCTAAGTTGAAAATTACTATGAGTGATAACGTCATCCACACTTTGTTGCTTAGTAGCAAACCTGATTTTGCTTATGTTAAAAAGTACTCTGGGTGAGGACATCGTCCACACTCGGGTGCTTAGCAACAAACCAGATTTCGCCTGAGTTCACAACTACTCTCAATGAGGACATGATCCACACTCGGGGGCTTAGCAACGAACCTGATTTCGCATAAGTTAAAAACTACTCAGATTTAGGAAGTCCGGGCTTGGCTATGAACCTGAAGTCATAGTTAAAAACTACTCCGAGTGTGGACATCATCCACACTCGGGGTTTGGCTGTGAACCTGAAGTTGCCTAAGTTCAAAACTACTCCGAGTTAGGACATCATCCACACTCGGGTGCTTAGCTACAAACCTAAATTAGCCTATGTTGAAAACTACTCCGAGTGAGTACGAATGCACACTCGAGGGCTTAGCTGCAAACCTAATTTGCCTAAGTTAAAAACTACTCCGAGTGAGGACGCCAACCAAACTCGGTGGCTTAATTGGGAACCTGATTTCTCCTAAGTTAATAACTATTTCGATTGTGGACATCATCCATACTTGGGGGCTTAGCTAGGAAGCAAAATTTGCCTAAGTTAAAAACTACATTGATTGAGGATGTCGTCCACACTTGGGGGCTTAGCTACGAACCTGATCTCGCCTAAGTCAAAAACTACTCCTAGTGAGGACGTCAGACTCACTCGGGGCTTAGCTACGAACCTGATTTTTCCTAAGTTGAAAACTACTCCTAGTGAGGACGTCATTCACACTATGGGGCTTAGCTGTGAAACTGATTTCGCCTTAGCTGGAAACTACTCCGAATGAGGACGTCTTCTACACTTGGGGGTTTAGCTGTGAACCTGATTTCGCCTAAGTTAAAAACTACTCCAAGTGAGGACGTCATCCAGACTCAGGGGCTTTGCTACGAAGCTGATTTCGTGTAAGTTAATTACTACTCTGATTGAGCACATCATCCTCACTCGGGACCTTAGTTATGAACCTAAATTCGCCTAAGTTATAAACTACTCTAAGTGAGGACGGGCGGCAAATGTGGAACGGAACACCAAGCAAAAGGCCAAGCCTTCCACCTTTTACCAAGTATATATGTGCATTAAATTAAATAGCAATAATAATGTGATAACAAATAATATACATGCTGACACATGCAAGCAATTGCACCTGCAGCTAGAAACGCTATAAAAAGGGGTGAGAAAGTGGTAACATGGCCAACCAAAGGTTTGATGGGATGTGGAGGGGTTAGAGGCTTATCATGGCATATTTGGGAGGCTGGTCAAACAAGTGGTAGGTAGCGTGACATAGCAATAGAAAACAAGACAACTAGCATTGCAATGATAGTAGTGGTACCGAGGGAAATGATCATCTTGCCTGAGATCCCGCTTGGGAGAAGAACGAATCCATCAAGAAGACGAGCCAATGGAGTCTAACGAATCCTCACACTCCAAACGCTTTCGGAACTCTATTGAGAAGGAACAGTTCAAAAATAACAATCAACACATGGTACACCACAACATATGCATGACATGATTCGCAAACCAATATGATGCATGTGCATTTAATTATGCAAGGTGTGGCAAAGCACAACAATTAAATACTACACATTAAGTGAAGTTCAATATGCAACGAGTTGCATATCGATGAAACTTCACATTCGAATTTGTTAGTTCACTCCCGTTAGGTACACGACAATATTAAATTTTGGTAAACATGGCAAGAGGTGAAGCATAAGTAAACTACACCATCTAGGCATCTTACATGAGGTTGGAAACAACTTATAGCATTTCCGATATGACCCCATATGTTAATTTCTAAATTGGTCCAGATGTGAACTAACCATATTTTTATATTTGTTAAGAAACAAAATAAAATATTCCATGCAATTCTACACATCATTCTAGTTAATTTACATATATGGAACATCTCAAACGGAGCTACAATCTAAAAGATATGACCAACACAAGATGGATATGCCATAAATGAAAAGTGCATGAAAATGACAACCATAAACATTTCAAATCATTAATGCAGCAATCTATTATTAAACTACATGATATTCTAAGCAAGTTTCATATATGGCATGTTCAAAATGGAGCAACGGTTCAACCACAAAATCCAACACAAGTTTTAGTGCAAATCAGTCCAAAACAGCAACATGGCCTTTTGCAACCCACAAATCAGCAAGCTACAACCACCTAAAATACACAACAAGGACATGGTGGTGAATCATACATGATGCTTAACAATTCATCTATTAACAACAAGTTGACTAGAAGCATGGATCATTAGGAAATGAGCTCACAAGAAGACATACTGAACTAAGCAATTTTCAGACATATTGAAAATCCCAGGTTTTTAAACAGACCAGTTTTTATCACGAAGTCATATTGGCAGCAGTAAAAAAATATTCTACACGGCATATATTGGCATGAAACTTAACAACATGTTATAGGACATCTTGAACTACAAATAACTCCATTGCACACACCCCAAAGGGGTTCTAGATCACTAGCAAAACACATGGCACGACAAGAGAAAAATATTACAGATTCCAGACTTAGAAATATTTAGACATCTCAAATCAGCACAATGGTTAAGCATGTACTCATGATGAAATCTACAGCTAATCTCAATATCCGTGGCATAGCAACCATACCAACAGCAAGTATACATGGCATACTACAACACACTCCAAAGACTCAAATAAAAGGAAAGTAGACATCACATAAGGAAAAACTCATGAAGACACCACAAGCAAAAGGCCTACGGTTTAGATACAATCATCCATGCGAAATCGAATAATTTAACAGATTTGTAAACTACAACGGCACTTCTGCAACAGAGTTTTGAGCATGAAGATGATCTCTAATATGCATGCAAGTGAAACTATCACGAAGATCACAATTTGTAGAGCAATTTTCATATATTACACATGTTCATCGGATGCACGGTTAAAGAGATACAAACCACACAAGATGCTAACATGATGTGAAAACATGCAGTTTTTCAAGGACTTAGCCAAATTCACCTCGGGGAAAACTAGATGGGGTGGTGTGGGATCATGCAGTGCGGTGTTTGGATGCGGGGTTTAGCGGACATCGTTGGAGATGACCTAAGATTCTTAATTTTGGATATTTTATTCTCTTACTTATTTCTACCATTATACTCACTTTTACTTTTATTCTATTTCCTTTTACATGATTATTTAACATTGACACGGGGGGATTGCATACTGCATCTCTGCAGTGTAGTCTATATAGCCATATATCATTCTTTAGACAATGGAATAGGTTGGTAGAATAAAAATATAGGTGCAAAGCATGCATGATAGATGGCAATGTACTGAATACATTTTATGTAGTGAAGTACATGAACAAATGTATCGGAGAAGTGCTTTACTATCTTGCATGTTCAAGACAATTATTTTGGTTATATCTCATTGCCCAATGATAAAATATATTTAACATTGCAATATGGTATTTTCATACTCCCTTTAATTAGGTTATAATATGTTTATGGACATAATCTTCAAGTTTACAAGATTTTAATTTTTTACCTTTATATATGATGAATTTTCTTACCAAACACAAAAGCTTTGTGTCTTCGGGTGTTTATAGAAGCAAACATAATTCATGGTACAAGCCTAATACTCTAAAAATATTTTTATGGTTCAATATTCCTACAAGGGGAGTGAGTGGAGACGGCAATGAGTGGCTCAACACGTTGAGTAGCTGCCGTCTATGAGGCGGGTGAGTGGAGATAGCGAGATATGTATGACGTAGGGGCTACACAAGCTCGAACAGAAGATTCCTCGCCAACATCTGAGCAATTTATTGGCCAGATCGACACCAAAGTTCCACCATGGAAGTGAAGGCATGCCATTATTAAGAAGTTCAATCTATGTAAACTCGGCATGCGACGCTGTATAAAAATAGAAATATGTTAGATAATTGTCTCTGGCCAATTTCGTATGTAATTGTTAGCATTGCTAATTTTTGTCAACATGAATGATATCTGCACTATTGATATAGCTACCATCTGCTGAACAAATTGTCTGATTAATGTAACAATCCTGAATATATAGGTGTACGTGCCATGTCATTTGGTTTGCTTTACACTAACAAATTCATGATGTCAATGCTTTATGCAATAATAATGATTTGAGAAAAATGTGCTTCGAAAATATTATCTTGGCAACAACACCGCAATTGTTTTTTCCAGTATGTACGATAAGCATAGATGTCAATATTGGAGCAAATGATAGATTCTTAGTTGTAATGATTTGATATGACTATTCATGTCAATGATTATGCTTTGCCCCCTGAGAAACATGCGAAGAAAAAAGGATTGTGAGGGCGGAAAGGGAAGAGAAAGATGATCAGGCGATGCATTTATCTATCGCAATATAATCATGAAATATCATCACATGTCAATTTCTATGACTCCCATATCACATGACATTTATGTTTGTATATACATTTTTATTAGCATATTTCTCGTTCTCCATATAGTTTGCTAGCCCGTGGAAATGCACGGGCATTGAACTAGTATTGTTTTAAAAGTGCACATAAAATATTTTTGGATTGGGTCGAAAGTTGGCATGCGGTCTATTTTTATTGTAGGTAGACCGCCTGCCAAATTTCGCCGCATTCCGAGTTCGTTTGATATCCCAACGTTCAATCATAGCAGCACCGTCATCAGTCGAATTGTTGGATATTTTCGGTTTGACAAATCTCGTGTCACGGGACACCAAATTTCCTCTCTTCCCCACCTAACCCACTCTACACAGCCTACTACCCACCTAGCTAGCCCCCTCCGCTTTTGGACGTTTCATCAAGATCTGACGGGCAAAAATGGTGCAAAATCCCTCCCCTAACCCCCTTCTCCTATTTAAGCACCACTCCTGCAAAAAATTGGACAAAAACCTAACCCTAGTATCCATCTACCGCTAGCTGTCGCCCCTTCCTCAAAATCCGTGCCCGACCGGCCAGCCGCCGCCACTTGGCGAGCAGCCAGCAAGACAGTCGCCACCTCGCCGTTGCTCCCACCCAAACCGCCCGATGCCACATCACCCCGAACCTCCACCTCCACCACTCCCATGCCGCCACCTCGCCTCCCCGCCGCTAGCTGCCAGACCCGCGGCTTGCGGCCTGCCGAGGCCCGTCACTGGCCTGCCTCGGGCCGCCCCAGGCCCTTATCTCTGATTTCGCCTAAGTGAAAAACAACTCCGAGTAAGGATGCCATCCACACTTGGTGTCGGTGCACTAGTACAGGGATACTTGGTGCCCCTAACTTATGTGCAGGCAGTAGAAGCAGAGAACTCCGCCATCAACCAAGACAAGACTGCAGCAAGCTCAACGTGGCAGCCCAAGCCTGGACTTCACACGCCAAACACACACCCAATGATTCTCGGGGGCCAAGATATGCATGCTTCCCAAAAGATCCGGCAGGTCACTCCCCGGAAGGCACGAGCCAGCCCTCACTGCACCGCATTGCTATGCCTTTCACTTATTGATGTGGTGTCGAGCCCTCAGGCAGATAATCAGCTGTCGATAAGCACGTAGCAACACATTGAAGGGAAGTTACACTCAATAGACACCCGCCCTATAGTGTGTCAAGTTCTTAAGCAACAATCGGCCAAGCGGAGGCCAGAGCTTGCTGGGGTTGCACCCCAAGCGCCACCTAGGCAAGTAATCATGGCATTTTGTCCTGAATGCAAGAGTTAGGTATGATAGCTCTGCTTAGTTATCTAATCGGTAAATAATGTGTGTTTTGCCATTGTGGTGACCCCTTGCACTATAAAAGGAGGCCCAAGGCAACCTAGCTCAAGGTTGGCAATTCGTACCCCCGAACACTTGTATTCACGCAGACGCTCCTTCCCCAGCAGTAGTCCTTGCCGGGGCTAGGTGTGTTGTCTTGTACGTGTTCCCCCAATCAATCCACCAAAAAAGCAGGAGTAGGGCTTTACACTTAGCAGCGGCCCGAACCTTGGTAAAATTCTTGTGTCCTGATCGTTGCGCCGTCTCATGCTCTCTGCTCTTCGTGCAACATGACCACCCTACCGAACCATAAAGGGTTTTTGATTCCATAGGTCATCGTGAGCATCTGTGCCCCGACATCTTTGGCGCGCCATATAGGGGGCGTGCATCATTTGCGCGAACACGAGTTCGTGAATGACGAATCGATCTTCATCACCATCATCTTCGACAATGGCTCCTAAGAAGAAGCCCAACGCGGCCACACATCCTTCCACTTCAAGGGCTCCCTCACATGTGGTCGTCGGCGCCGTAGGCACCGCAGTGGCTATGGGCGAGGCGGGCGTCGTGGACGATGCAATCAGTGCAGGCAGCACCCTTGTCCACCCTGATGCATCCGGGGATGGAGCGGGAGGCATCACAAAGGACCAACCACAACAGCAACATGGCGGGCTTGGCCCCGACGCCACGGGCGGAGGGAGCATCCATTCATCTCCTCCTCGCCGTGTGGATGGTCGAGTCCGCCTCAGCGGCGTCCAGTCTGGTGCGAGCCGTGACCCTTCGGCCACACCCATCGCCAAGGAAATTGTTGGGCGTGCACCCCGTGCGGAGCAAGACGGAGAGCCCAGCGGAGCCGCGGCCCCGCTTGATCGGCCCACTATCGCCCGAAAAACTCTAGTGAGTGGCGCACAGCATCAAGGGCGCGGCGACGCTTCTCTTGGTCCTACCAAGAGCTGAGCAATGTCATGGTCCGCCTCTTTCGCCATGCCGGGCACCATGAAGGAGGCCATGGCGCGGGTTATGATGCTTCTCAATTTCATTCCTGCGGCAGATAAGATGGATGAATGGAGAGCCACAATTTGGAGTCTGATTTCCTTGATTGAGGCCAACAAGACCCAGCATGCTGAGCCGTCGCGACATATGCGAACAGCTGCGGTGGCCTGGGGCGGTGAGCACGTTGAAGGGGCCACCCCAACGGTGCTATCCTCTTAGTGACCACAGGCCTAGAGGCTGCCGCAGCAAACTTCACATGCAGACGACCGTGACAAGGCATCCATAGTCTCGTCTGGCCCGCACGATCGCCAGGATCAATAGCGTTTCCTTGAAGACCAGCGGAAGGAAGACGCACAAATCACTATCGAGCGACACTAGGTAGCACACCATCAATCCGGCAGGCGCAATGGTCTAGACGCTGGTGACCCCACGCACAGTGTTGGTGGGTACCTTCCTTTATGCTTAGCAGCGAGCTGCAATGAGTCCGCTGGCTATCAACCCGAGCTTTCAAGCATGAGCTACCGGAGAAATACGATGAGAAGTTGAACCCCGTGGAGTTCATGGGAATCTACACGATAGATGTTCAACCTGCGGGAGGAAGAGATGAAAAGGTGCTTTCCAACTATTTCCCTTTGGCGCTCAAGCCAAATGTGAGGTCATGGCTGATGCACCTGCCGGAGAATTCCATTTCTTCTTGGGCTGATCTGTGCAACGAGTTCATTCGCGCCTTCACCGATGGCCATCAGGAACTAGGCCAGCCCTACGACCTCCAAGCCTCCCGCACAAGGAGGGAGAGGCCTTGCGAAATTATATCCAGAGAATCAGTCAAGTGCACCGCAACGTCCCGGAGATCCATCCGGCACCAGTGATTGTGGTGTTCCACTCGAAAGTGCGCATTAGGAGGATGCAAGACAAGATGAACGTCAAGCTCCCCAAGGCTGTCAATGAGCTTTACACCTTGGAGGATAAGTGTGCTCAAGCTGTAGAAGGGTGGCGACTCCCTGGGGAAGAGGTGGGCATCGAAATGAACTATGATGATGACGATGATGCCCCCGACCCGAAGGGAAGAAACACGAAGCACAACAAGAAGCGTAAGGGAAAAGCAGTGCGGGCTGTCGAGAGCTCTGCACCCTTAGTACATGCAAAAAGGAAAAGCATAAACCCCCGGAAAGGGAGCTGTCACGTGCGTTGATTGTCGAGAAGCTACTGCCACTGAGAAGGCCTTGCAGTCTGACAGATCATACTAAAAAATTCACCATACCAAGGACTATGATCACCAAGAATGCCAACAGGTCGATCAACTTGTTTAGAAACAGAGGGCCGAGTATTAGAAACGCGACAAGGAAAAAAGGCCAGGATGGCTCTGCTGCGAAAGGCCATGGAGGGAGAAGTGGTCACCGTAGTAAAACCCCTCTGAAAGCACATTCGCTCCCTTGGTGGTTTTGGTAATTAATAACAACATATATCATTGAAATAGTATTTCCACTAAGCTTATTTCAGGAAAAGTTCAATGATGGGTTGGCAAAAGAATTGTGGAGAAACCCCTAGATGCAAGGATTTGGACTGGCAAAAGCTTCAAGCAAAGAGGACTCTACATTTTACTTTGTGAGAAATCATTTTGAGTCCATAGGAAAAGCCAATACTATTAAAAGGGGGTAAGGTACTGTTGGTGAACAAGATTCTCAAACATGCACAAGTGATAGTCACCAAAAACAACCACAAACTCTCCCACATATTTTGTCCAAACCATTCATGCAAATCAGTGCAACCAACACTTCCCACTCGGTCCCACCGATTCCCAAACATAGATAGAGTCCTACCAAACCCTAACACATCGATGCAACCGAGTTCAGCTTGCCAACTATTTGTTACCTCGACTCACAAAATCGGAACCTCCAAGTTTCTAGATCGGCGTCATCGATATTTGGACACCTGATCGGTATGACCGAGATTTCTATATCAGTCTCACCAAGATTCAAAATTTGCTACCTTTGGAGCAACTCGGTACCACCGATAGTCACACATCGGTGTCACCGAGTTAGTCACTTAAGGTTTAATAGTTGGATTTTGGAGATGCCTATATATACCCCTCAACCAGCACTCACCCATAAGAGACGCACTTAGAACAGATCCCCACTTATCCCATTAGATTCTCTGAGAGAGAGACACCTACTCATGTGTTGAGATCAAGACATTCCATTCCAACCATATGAATCTTGATCTCTAGCCTCCCCATGTTGCTTTCCACCCAATCAATCTATTCCACCAAAGCCAAATCTGTGAGAGAGTGACTGCGTCTTGAGGAGTCTATCATCTTGAAGCACAACAGCAAGGATTTCATCGACATTATCGAGCCTATTACCTTTTGGAGGGTGGTGCCTCCTAGATTGGTTAGGTGTCGCTTGGGAGCCTCCTACTTCGTGTTGTGGATTGAACCAAGAAATTTGTAAGGAGAAGGAGATCGCGTGCTTCGTGAAGATCTACTCCGAATTAGGCTAGTCCTCCGTGGACATAGGCCATAATGGTATAGTCAAGGTTGCTTCCTCGTGGAACCCTCCGTGGGTAGAGCCCTCCATGGACTCTCGCGAATGTTACCCTCCATGAGTTGTAGACTCCATAAATGTAGACGTATGATAGCACCACCTATCAGAACCATGGGAAAAATCTTTGTGTCTCCAAATTGTGTTTGATCTTCCTATCCTTCCTTTACTACTCATGCTTGTCTTTACTTTACGCTCTATACTCGTAGACATCCATGTGTAGGGTGTGCTTAACTTGCTATCAATGCTAAAATCTGACAACACTTAAAACTGGGAAAAGGTAGAATTTGATTTGGTCAAGTAGTCTAATCACCCCCACCCCCCTCTAGACCTACTTTCGATCCTACACCCCTAGCAAAAGGAAAAACCTGCTAGAGGTCGAGAGAAGAAGAAAGCGGATGATATGAGTGAAGATGTGGATTGTGATGAGGATTACAGTGATAGGGAGTTCCAAAAAGAAACTGATGCCATGTGCGTTGACGGTGGCGTGTCTTCGCACTGCTCTCGCCGTCAGCTCAAGCAGTGGGCACGCAAGATCAATGATGTAGAACCGTCTAGAGAATCTAGGAAGCCACTCAGATGGTCCCACATGCCTATCATCTTTGACTAAGAGGATCATCCTGACCGTACCTCTACATTTGGATGTTTTCCAATGTTGGTTTCCACAACAATCCGCAACCTCAAGGTGTCTAAGATGATAGTTGACGGTGGGCCAGGTTGAAATTGATCCCTCCCAGAGTGGCTGAGAAACTACAGATCCTTGATGAAGAGCTCGAAGCCACGGGTACGTTCCAAGGGATCAACTTCGATAGGAGCCAACCTAAGGGAAAGATCACTCTACCTATGACATTTGTCGGGTAGTTGAACTTCCGAACAGAAAGGATAGTGTTTGACGTCGCCGAGATCCCACTGCCTTACAACGAAATCCTCGGTCGTCCAACTCTGGCAAAGTTCATCGAGGCATACCACTATGCCTACAATACTTTGAAGATGCCAAGGGCCATTGGAGTCATTTCCATTCCATCCGATAAGAAGAGCACAGTCATTTGCGTGGACTAGATGTATCGTGATGCGGTACCAGCTGAAGACACAGAAATCCCAGCTCCCACCAGGGACACAAGGAAAATGAACAAGGCTCGTGGGAACACCGACAAGGACTCCAGGAAGCACGCCTCTTTCGAGTGTGACGCACCTGACGATGACCTACCAAAAAGTTCCGCCAGCAGGAAGACCAAGGCTACCTATCCTGAGACGAAGACAGTCCCGGCAAGGGAGGACGACACTAGTGGTACCTTTAACATCAGTGATACCCTTACTGACAAATAGGAAAGTGCGCTCGTTGCCTTCCTGTGGGTGAATGTCGATGTGTTTGCCTGGCAACCATCTCACATCCCTAGTATTCCTAGGGAGGAAATCGAGAACCACCTTCCCGTCTCCCCTCATGCCTGGACCGTAAAGCAAAAAATTTAGGAAACAGGCCTTGGAGCGGCAACAATTCATTGACGATGAAATTAAGAAGCTTGAAGCAGCTAGTTTGGTCAGAGGAGTATTGCATCCAACTTGGTTGGCAAACCTAGTCGTGGTACGAAAGGCGAATGGGAAATGGAGACTTTGCATAGACTTCACCGACTTGAACAAAGCTTGCAAAATGGATCCTTTCCCCTTGCCATGCATAGATCAAATTGTTGATTCCACCTCTTGATGTGACTTGCTCTCCTTTTTGGATGCTTACGCGGGCTACCACCTAATATTTATGAACAAGGAATATGAAGAGAAGATCGCATCTATAACTCCATGTAGCACGTCCTTCTTCGTACGTATGCTCTTCGGGTTAAAAAGTGCTGGTTCAACTTTCGTCAGGGCTGTTCAAAGGGTATATAACCTGGCAGACCCGACTTTTGAAATTCAACCACAAAAGTTGTTTCCTCCAAACCCTAAGAAGCCTCTCTGGACCTCTGGTCATCGCCTTCGTCTCCCCATGCGCCTCCGCTATTGGGAATCGCCGCCGCCACTAGAATCTTCACCAGCGTCTCTGCCTTAGCGGACCCTTCGCCAAATTAGGGTATGGATCCGGACCTCTTTGCGCTCCCCGTCTGATTCATGCACATTAGAGTAAATTTCATCCATAATCCACTGATTGTAATCCTCTCAATCCTGTAGAAAAATCATTAGCTTAGCAAACGAGAGATTTTTAGGTCTATCCGTCCGCAAAAATGAATCTTGGTGACACCGAGTTATAAAAATTTGCTCTACTGATTTTGGTTTTGGACTACTAAGGACAGTCTTGGTGAAACCGAGTGGCAATTTTCTGTAAAGAGTTCTGTGCATCTCGGTAGGTACCGAACTTTTTGACTCAGTGACACCGAAATCCCTTTTTGCTGAGAGCTATAACTAAGAATATCATTGCTCAATCTTTCAAAAATCTCTACATTTTGTGATGAATCAACCCTTCTACTCCTCTATATTCTATTCACAGGGTCAGAGATGTATGTTTCAGAGGACAGTCAAAACAACCTTAAGGAGCTCAATGTGGACACATATTCAGATTCTAGTCTAGACAAGAGCTCATCTTCTTCTGGTGATGTTCCCGGCTCACCAGACCTGCCCAAGGCAGCAACAAAGACTAGGAGGAAGCTTAACTCAGAGGAAGAAGACTCTGATTTTGTGCCTGATATAGTTACTTTCAAGTCTAAGCAGGACAAGACTGCCAGGAAGCCCACAGCTAGGGCTACCTGTTCCAAGAAGGTGGTCAGGAATGAGTATGCCCCCTCGGACACTATGAGAGCACCTGAGAGCTCCAGGGGCACCATGACCATTGAGCCTCCCAAGAAATCCATGCCCAAGAAGGCCAGAGAAAAGAAGAGCAGAAAGAGGATCATCCATGTTGTTGGCATGCCTACCTCTATGTTTGAGGACCCAGCAGAGACTGCTGAGGAGAAGGAGGAGGAAGAGCCAGCTGCAAAGGCTCCTCCTAAGAAGAACAAGAAATGTATTCTGATGCTATGCCTAGCCAAGCAGCTCCCAGAGCCAAGCCAGTTGGATCCAAGAAGGCCTCTTTTCCTAAACCCAAGTGGACTACCAGAGACATCCCAGCTTCTGTGAAAAACAAGGGATCTTCATCTAGAGATCCAGAGGAGGATGCTATGTATGCCTTGATGAAGCTGAGACCACACCTTCCAATGCATAATGCCAGCCACCTGCAAGCTGAGGACATGAAGAAGAGGAAGGACCAAGGGCTATGATATTGGAGAGCTATTGATCCATATTCACATAGGAGGAAGACAACTATGGACTACAGGATCTACACCAAAGAACAACAATACTGCTATGAGACTATATTGCTTGACAAGAGCCTTGCTATGACTGATATGAGATACGTGGACTGGAAGTACATCAAGGAGAATGAAGATTACTTCCCGAGTGTGCAAGACAACTTTCATTGCATCGGACATGATAAGTTTGTTGGCAAGGAGTTCACAGCCTCGAATCATGAGGTGATCATGCAATTCTACTCCATTGCTCATTTCCATGGAGATCGTAGAATTGTGTGGATGACTGAAGGTGCCAGGTATGAGTCGATAGTTGATTAGTGGGATGCCATTTTAGGAGTCATAGAGGTGGAAGATGGAGATATTAATGTGTACTCTGAGCCCAAGGCAAGCCACAATGAGATGAACAACATGTACAAGGAGATTCCTACTGCACATCTGAAGTCTCACAAGTTGGGATCAATCTATTTCCTCCAGGCTGGTCTATGCACGATTAACACTATCTTAAGGCACCTTGTTTGCCTAAGTCTGGAGATGAGGAGATGATCAGAGGCTACTCCATTAACATTCTGCTCCATCTAGATCAACATACGAGATTTAGAGTGATGGATTTGATTGTGGAGAATGTGAAGAGGATTGTTGCTGTTCAAAAGCGCACATGTTGCTATGCTCACCAACTCTAAGTTGGAGAAACACATCTTTGTGCTTTATCGACCACATTTGCCACTCTTGCCGGAGCTCGAAGACAACGTTGTGGTGATGAACCCAGATCATCCCACATTAGCTGCAGCACATGCACATACTGAGGAAGCCAGAGACACTAGTGCTCATCCGCCCATGACTAGGAGTGATTAGATGGATCTACTCATCAGCTCAATGATCAGCATGCAGAAGGACATCACCAGCATCTTGAAGAACCAAGAGAGCCTTGCGAGGACTGTTCACGACAAGTTTCATAGTCTCAATAACAAGGTGGATGGGCTCACAGTGACTGTGAATGAGCTCAAGTAGGAAGTTGATGTTGTGCCTATCCCTCATTCTACAGATGGTGATGATGATGAGGAGGAGGAGGAGGAAGATAGTGCACCTCTTAGGATGAGCACTCAGTGTAGGACTCGGGCCAAGACTCCCACAGCGACAGCTCCAGAGATGAGACTGTCTTCATTAGCACCAGCTACAGCCACTTCAGCTCCATCAGCTCCACCAGTTCCTCCCGTTCCTACACCAACTTCGTCCATGAATCAGCAGAAGTCTTTGTTGATGTTGTTCTCTCGACTCCAACTTTAGCTACCATAGGACATCAGCCCTAAAAGAGCATTTAGCTCGATACATTTGAAGTTTTGGCACCTTGATGCCAAAGGGGGAGAAGTTGTATAGGTCATTAGGGCTTCGAGAGAGAGAGAGCATTGATTTTTATCGCTTTTTAAATACATTTGATATCTTTTAGTTTAGATGTGTTAAACTTTGTCGGTGTTTGGTCATACACTTAATGTGGGTTGCTACTATTTCCTATCTTTATGATGCTTATGGGACGATCATTCAATTTGCTTGACTGTGTTGTGCTATGATATTCATTCTTATTACTCTCGCACACCACAAAGATGTATGTGACATGGAAGAAGTGCCCCATATACCTAATCGGTTATGCATTTGCATTCAAATGCAAATTCAAAATAACGTACAAATTTACGAGGATCTCTTGCTTATCACATATTTCTCAAAGCGATGATTATATTCATTCATTATATCATATGTAGAATCTTGACCTATATGTTGTGATCAATTACCAAAAAGGGGGAGACTGAAAGCACATTTGCTCCCTTGGTGGATTTGGTAATTAATAACAACATATATATCATTAAACTAATATTTCCACTAAGCATATTTCAGTAAAAGTTCAATGATGGGTTGGGAAAATGATTGTGGAGAAACCCCTAGATGCAAGGATTTGGATTGGCAACAACTTCAAGCAAAGAGGACTCTACATTTTACTTTGTGATAAATCATTTTGAGTCCATACCAATACTATTAAAAGGGGTAAGATATTGTTAGTGAACAAGATGCTCAAACGTGTAGGAGTGATATTTACCAAAAACACCCACAAACTCTCCCACGTATTCTGTCTAAGCCATTCATGCAAATCGGTGCAACCAACACTTCCCACTCAGTCCCACCAATTACCAAACTCAAACAGAGCCGTGCCAAACCCTAACACATCGGTGCAACCGATCCCACTTCGGTGCCATCGAGTTCAGCTTGCCAACTTTCTATTACCTCGATTCACAAAATTGGAAGCTCTGAGTTTCTGGATCAGCGTCACCGAGATTTGGATTCTGACCGTTGGACACCTGATCGGTACCGCCGAGATTTCTATATCGGTATCACCAAGATTCAAAACTTGCTACCTTTGGAGCAACTCGGTTCCACCGAGATTCACACATGGGTGTCACCGAGTTGGTCACTTAAGGTGTAATAGTTGGATTTTTGGAGATGACTATATATACCCTTGCACCACCACTAACTCATAAGAGAAGCACTCAGAACAGATCCCCACTTATCCCATCAGATTTTCTGAGAGAGAGCCACCTACTCATGTGTTCAGATCAAGCCATTCCATTCCAACCATATGAATCTTGATCTCTAGCCTCCCCAAATTGCTATCCAACCAATCAATCTCTTCCACCAAAGGCAAATCTTTGAGAGAGTGATTGAGTGTTGAGGAGTCTATCATCTGAAAGCACAAGAGCAAGGAGTTCATCGACATTATCGAGCCTATTACCTTTTTGAGGGTGGTGCCTCCTAGATTGTTTAGGTGTCTCTTGGGAGCCACCTACTTTGTCTTGTGGAGTGAACCAAGAAGTTTCTAAGGGAAAGGAGATCGCCTACTTCTTGGAGATCTACCCTGAGTTAGGCTAGTCCTCCGTGGACGTAGGCCATCATGGTATAGTCAAGGTTGCTTCTTCGTGGAACCCTCTGTGGGTAGAGCCCTACGTGGACTCTCGCGACCATTACCCTCTGTGGGTTGAAGACTCCATAAGCATGGACGTACGATAGCACCACCTATCCGAACCATGGGAAAAATCTTCGTGTCTCCAAATTGCATTTGATCTTCCTACCCTTCCTTTACTACTCATGCCTGTCTTTACTTTCCGGTGCTATACTCGTAGATATGCATGTCTAGGGTGTGCTTGACTTGCTACCAATGCTAAAATCTGCCAACACTTAAAATTGGGGAAAAAAAGGTAGAATTTTTATTTTGTCAAGTAGTCTAATCACCCCCCTCTAGATCTACTTTCGATCCTCCGCCCTTAGCAAAAGGAAAACCCCGCCAAAGGTCTAGAGAAGAAGGAAGTAGATGATGTGAGTGAAGATTAGGATTGTGATCAAGATTCCAGTGATAGGGAGTTCCAGAAAGCAACTGATGCCATGTGCGTCGACAGGGGCGCATCTTTGCAATCCTCTCGCCGCCAGCTCAAGCAATGGGCACACGAGGTCAATGTTGTAGAACCGTCTGCAGACTCTAGGAAGCCACTCAGATCGTCCCACGCGCCTATAATCTTTGTTGAAAAGGATCATCCTGACCATACCTTTATGGTTGGATGTTTGCCATTGTTGGTTTCCCCGACAATCCGCAACCTCAAGGTGTCTAAGATGTTAGTTGATGGTGGGTCCAGGTTGAACTTGATCTCTCCCAGAGTGGCTGAGAAAGTACTGATCCTTGACGAAGAGCTCGAAGCCACGCGAACATTCCAAGGGATCAACCCCGGCAGGAGCTGACAATGGCAAGGGAGGATGGCACTAGTGGTACCTTTACCATTAGTGATACCCTTACTGACAAATAGGAAAGTGCGCTCATTGCCTTCCTGTGGGAGAATGTCGATGTGTTTTCCTGGCAACCATCTGACATCCCCGGTGTTCCCAAGGAGGTAATCGAGCACCACCTTGCTGTCTGCCCTCATGCCCAGCCCGTTAAGCAAAAAGTTATGAAACGGGCCTTGGAGCAGCAACAGTTCATCGCCGAGGAAATTAAGAAGCTTGAAGCAGCTGGTTTGGTCAGAGAAGTATTGCATCCAACTTGGTTGGCAAACCCGGTGGTGGTACGAAAGGTGAATGGGAAATGGAGACTTTGCATAGACTTCACCGACTTGAACAACGCTTGCCCAATGGATCCTTTTCCCTTGCCACGCATATATCCGATTTTTGATTCCACCTCTAGATGTGACTTTCTATACTTTTTGGATGCTTACTCCGGCAACCACCAGATATTTATGAACAAGGACGATGAAGAGAAGACCACATTTATAACTCCCTGTGGCACGTACTGCTTTGTACGTATGCCCTTCGGGTTAAAAAGTGTTGGTTCAACTTTCGTAAGGGTTGTTCAAATCGTTTTTCAGACCTCGGCTGCTCAGAAATGTGGAAGCCTATCTGGATGACATCATGGTCAAAACCAAGGATGAATGCACTCTCATACAAGATATAGAGGAAACTTCCGCAAACTTGCGAAAGATCAACCTGAAGCTCAACCCTGAAAAGTCCGTGTTTGGTGTCCCATCCGGCAAGCTGCTTGGGTTCTTCGTATCTCAATGAGGAATAGAAGCCAATCCTACCTGACCGGATGCATTATCACGTTGAGTAGGTTCATCTCTAAGTCCACTAAGCGCGCCTTGTCGTTCTTCAAAATCCCGAAGAAGGGTGGCTCAAAGAAGAGGACCCCGAAGACAGATGCAACACTTCAAGACCTAAAGAAATACCCATCCTCTGCTCCCACCTTGGTCGCTCCTAAACCGCAAGATCAGTTGCTGCTATATTTAGCGGCAATGAATCAAGTGGTTAGTACAACACTGGTGACACAACGGGGGTGGATGAAGATTCCACAACCGCTGTTGATGTTGTCGGGGCGAGAAAGAAACATATGCGGCAGAACTCGACGTTGGTCAAGAGGGATTCATCAAGTGGTTGACCATGGATCCATGGGAGTGGCGAGGAAGAAAATGGTGCGGTGACCAGTGTACTTTATCAGTTCCCTACTGTAGGGGGCTAGGTCAAGGTACTCTGGGGTGCAAAAGCTAATCTTCGGCCTCATCATGGCCTCGAGGAAGCTGCAGCACTACTTCCAAGCCCATGAGATAAAAACTATCACCGTTTCCCATTGCAACACATAGTGATAAACCCTGAAGCCACTGGTAGGATAGTTGAGTGGGCACTGGAGTTGTCAAGGTTCGGAATGAAGTATGAGAGCACTTCAACTATTCAAAGCAGAGCATTGATAGATTTCATTACATAATGGACACCCACACCAGATGATGAAGCCCCGAAGATAGTCCTCCCTGGCAAAGAGGCATCAAAGGATTGGATCATGTACTTTGACGGTGTTTTCTCACTCCTGGGTGCTAGAGCAGGCATGCTCCTCGTCTGTCACACCATGTGTTTTGCCCAATGACTAAGTTAACATGACTCAAATTAGAGCCAATTTAAAACTTTTTGAGTGCATATGAATGATTGACTTGTGTGTTATTTGCTTTCTTGTTAGATTGCTTGTTGGTGCTCTATATTCATAAAATCTCTCCTACTCTCAAAACTCATCTCCTTGCTCCAAATATTTGCCCAATGATCATGCCTTGTGTATAGGACTTAAGACTAGTTTTACATATATCCCCTGAGGAAACCCCTTATAACAAGCTCCATTCAGGCCCCAATCTCACCTGTTCCCTACTAAATGTGTGCCTCACTCACTAGACATGGATGGCCGACCAAAAGAGCATTCTAGACATGCCTTTGCATGGTGACCACACTGTCTGCATGCAAAATTGATGCTCTTCCAATCCACCTTGTCCTGTAGCTCACATTCGGGCTCAGCTAGGCATCCACGCACGCCATGATTCGCCGACATCAGCAAGCCTCCAAAGCCCCTCTGGCATGCGTGCTATCCGCGCTCGAGGGCATCCGAGGCATGCCCGAGCTCCCCCTCCGTTGCTCCCCTGGATAAATCTCCTCCCCGAGCGCCCAAACGCCAATAGTTTGCTCGTCTCTCTCCTAGAAAACTCCCCGGTGCCCCAGGACTCCTCCTAGCTCTTATCCTTCTCCCCATGGCCGGCAATGTCACGATTCGGCCTCGATCGTAATTCAGGCAAGCGAGCCCTCCCGCACCTCGACTTCCACCCCCAAGGAGACCATGTGGCTACTCCATCCAACCAGGCACCCCGGAGCTCCTTTTCCACGGCCGTGCTGTGCTTGTCAGCGGCGACCAACACCATTGTCCACCCCCTGATCAAGCCTCGCTTTCGGTGGCCCCGCGGCTGTCGCGACCACCATTGAGTGCGGCATGGTGCGGGGCATCCGCCCAGGCTGCTGGCTCGGCACCTGGTGCGGCGGGACAACTGGAACGATGACGCCCTCCTATGGTTCCTATCAGGAGGAACAAGGATGAAGGAGAGAGAGGGCTCAGTGGGGCCATGTGTAAGTAACCCAGAGGGTCGCCCCCCAGTTAAGTGGAGACGGCTTCAGTAGAAGCTATTTTCTGCACACAAAAGCGTATTCATGTAATACGCCAATGACGTCGCCTCTGCTCCGCCCGACTGTGCTACTAGGCCGGCCGAGTGGCTATCCCTCGCCCATATGCGTAGTTTAACGGTTGGTAAACTCTTTTCCCTTTCTTTTTTTATAGAGAATAATTAATTCATAGATAATTCATTATAGCTCCAAATTTGATGATTCAAATTTCCACGGTCTCCTAAAAATGCCACCTATTATTTGGTACAACTCCCATATTTTTTCACCACACATTTTTGTAGTGTTGCGGTTCGAGTTCAAAATTTGAATATAAAAGCCCATGTTTGCAAAATCCCTAGAGCATTCTTAATAGCTATAAATGGAATGATTAAAAATCCTAGGTGCATCTAAACTCATGAGCTATTATGTGAACAGTTTTCCATATATTTCTCTGTTATGTGGATTATTGAACCATTTCTTTATATATGGCTCACTTTGCAAATTTGTAGGAAATTCATACCAACTCCAAATCAAGTGAAACCACTTCCATCATGTTTCTAAAATCATGACCTATTTGTTTGGATCGTCCACTCCTTTTTATAAAAATGTTTCCTATAGACACCTTATAGGATCATCATTTCCTTCGTTTCCACTATTGAAAAGTCCCCCTTGACCCACATCCAATAAGACCTCCTTGGTTATTTTTCTATGGCCAGCGGTGTCCAAGGAAAATAAAACTCCTATTTATAGAGCACTTTTATTTTCTGCTTGTTGTGTTGCTTATTGTGGTTGTTTACCGACGATACTTGATGACATAAACGGAGAGCTCGAAGTTGGACGAGAAGCGTGTGAAGACCTCGAAGACTTGGATAAGCCAGGCAAGCAGCCCTTTGACCATGACTACAAAAACTTTTATTGCATGTCACATAACACTTTATTTCATTGTAGTGATCATGATGATGTGGTATTACCCTTCGGTGGGATGCCTCCGATACATTCTTGTTGATACTTGCATCGTGCATGACCCTATCTCCTTATGAGGGTTATGCGTGTGGGAGTAGTTAGGATGCTAGTAGTTGTGATGCTAGTGGGGTGGGAATATGCATGGTGATGGAAATAAAGAGATGATTTCAAAGACCTTTCGAAAACCCTGTCAGGTGCCACTAATGCCCGAGGGAGATGATGATGAGTTGGATGATCACTTGAGAAACAAGTGGTGTACCGGAACGAGTTGAGGGTGTGTTTTCGAAAACAGAGAGTTTTAAGGTCTGCTGACCGTCCCAACCTTACATGTGCAACCACTCTACCCCTATATGGGAAGGGGCTTTGTTGATTACTTTGGTGGGTACTAGCATGGAGGCCGCATTACTAGTGGCGGGAGTGGCGTGGTCACTCTCGATACGGGGTCGTGCCGGTATGGACGATCATGCGTTGTCTTCACACGCACCGGGCACACCGTTGGTCCCTGCATGGATGCTACGTGTGATGTACATCATGTGGGATGTGTACCAATCGAGTGGACTCTTTGTTTAGTATTGCCAGGGGAAAGACATTGTTCGGGTGCTTACCTCGGGTATGTAATATACCGCGAGTCGTGGATGACTCGGAAGTTCCCCGAGTCTTGTGGGTAAAGTGTGCAACCTCTGTAGAGTGTAAAACTATTCGAATAGCCGTGTCCATGGTCATGGATAATTGGAGGTCCTTCTTAAACCACGTAGAGATGTTTTCGCAAACTTCGTGTGTGTGTGTGTGTGTGTGGAAAACAGAAGGTTGATACTTGACATAAGTCTGAAGACTTGATGTGATGAATGAACATGAGATGTTCAACCCCTGCTTACGATGATATCTGTAACTTGTTCATATGGATATATGCCAATTGTTGATGCATGCCTGCACATAGTTGCTTGATCATGACATTGCATTCAAAATTGTCTTTCCTCAAAATACCTACTTAGTGCTATTTCATGCATTGTTATTGCCTTGTTCCAAACATGGGTTGCTTGCGAGTATATTCAAAGTACTCATTGGCTTGCCACTGGTTATTTTATTGGCCAGGCATGAAAAATCAGGTTATGATGAAGATTACCATGGTGACGTACGTGCAAGCTAAGACGCTTCCTAGTCGGAATTCCTGTAGGGTTAAGGCAGATGGCATGGGTTCATCCTATCGTTGAAGATTTCTGCTGCAATCATATGAAGACTTGGCTATAAAGGCCATATTTGAGTAAACCGATATGTAATGGATGTAAGACTCATGTTATTCAGTTTCTGTGTGTTCAGTGAACATTGATCTCTGGGATCATTGTGCACGTACATTCAATGATCACGACTTATGAGTCAGGGTCCTCACATCGTCGCCCTGACTGGAGAGCGCCTCAAGTACGTCATCCAAATGCACTTTCCTCGAGAGGAGGCCACCAACAACACCGCTGAGTACGAGGGACTCCTTACCGGACTTAAATTCAGTAGAATTGGGAAAAAAAGAGGTTGATCGTCCGAGGGGATTCTTAACTTGTAGTAAAGCAAGTCAACAAGGATTACCAAAGCCCTCTGATGGAAGGTTACATGGAGGAAGTGAGGAAATTGGAGGAGCACTTCGATGGGTTACAAGCAGAACATGTACCACGAGCAGAGAACAACATTACTGGTCACCTATCGAAGTGCGCTACGTAGAATATTCCTGTGGAACCAGGGACCTTTGTTCTCCGCCTCACCCAACCATCGGTGTCCCCATATGTGATGTCCAAGAAGAGGAGGAAGCTGAACTTCGGCAAGCATTTCCTGGCACAGCTTTCCGAAGCCACTGGTAGAGAAATTGCCAGGGGAAATCCCGCTCAGGTTGGCATGCAGCTTCCTCCTGTGGGACCTCAGGGTCTAGCTGTTCAGGCAAGCACTCCCGAAGAGGAGGAGATGCCTTTATTCCTTGTTCCGCAGGCTCCACCATGGGCACAACATAAAGTCCATTTCCTGCAAATAGGATAACTCCCCGGAGAGCAAGAAGAAGCCGAAAGAGTAGCCCGTCGGTCAATTATGTACCAGTTTGTCGACGATACCTTGTATAGAATACAACCGAAGGGCATGAAATTTAGGTGTATCTTCCAGGAGGATGGACTAAAGCTGTTGGCAGAGATTCATGGAGGAGTGTGTGGTTCCCACATCAGATCAAGGGCCCTTGCTGGGAAAGCCTTCTGATAGGTTTTCTGTTGGCCCACTATTCTCCAGGATGCTACTAAGCTGGTCACCAAGTGTGAACCTGTCAGTTCCATTACAAGAACATCCATCAACCAATGCAATCCCTACAAACAATCCCTCTATCCTGGCCATTCTCGGTCTAGGGGCTCGATATCTTGGGACCCTTTCCCTATGCTGTCGGGGGCTTTGAGTTCTTGTTCGTGGCAATCGACAAGTTCACAAAGTGACCAGAGGTGGAACCAGTGAGAAAGGTGGCCACACAAGCAGCTATCAGGCTCATGAAAGGACTTGTGTGCCATTTTGGAGTACCTAACAGAGTGATCATTGACAACGGCACCCAGTTCACGAGCCATGCCTTCATGCAGTATATCCAAAACCTTGGAAGCAACGTCTCGTTCATCTCTGTTACTCACCCAAGTAGCAACGGGCAAGTTGAGAGGATGAATGTAGAAGTGCTGCGAGGACTCAAGATAAGGACTTGTGATAAGCTGTGGAAGAGAGGCAGGTGTTGGATAGATAAGCTGCCGGCTGTTCTTTGGTCCATCTGAACCACACTGAATCGAGCTACCGGCCGTACGCTCTTCTACCTTGTGTACGGGGCGGAAGCAGTGCTCCCCACGGAACTCATATACCGGTCACCTCGAGTGCTTGCCTAGGATGAAGTAAAGCAACAACAGCTGTGGCATGATGATGCCGCGCTCCTCGAGGAAGACCGTTTCTAGGCTGTTGTGCATGCCGCATGTTATCAGCAAGCTCCGCGCCTCTACCATAGCCGCAATTTCATGCTCGGAGCCTTGAGGAAGGCGACCTTGTCCTTTAGCATGTTTAGTATGCCAAGGGTACAAACAAGTTGACACCAAAGTGGGAAGGCCCTTACTAGCTAGTACGAGTCACCAGACCTGGCGCACTCCATATGGAGACCGAAGACAGTACCAAGGAGAAGAACTCATGGAACATTGAGCGTCTTCATAAGTTCTACCCGTAAGGCGCGGCTACCGGGCCCAGTTCCCATGAGCCACCTTTTGTACAAGCCTAGCTGATGTTGCATGTAACCCTTTGTACAAAGCCAGGCACAGACCCTGTTGAGCGATAATAAAAGCTAGGCATTACACCATATCGTCATCATTGTATGCTCATTACACATTTTGTTTTATGACTGCAATGTTAACGCCTTCTAGATATGATAGATTTGCTAGAATGCTTGATGAGACCATAATCTTTCTTACTATGCTCACCTTACATGTTTTATCATCAAGAAAACAAGGGGGGATGACAAGGGAACAAAGATGGTGATCCATCCTGCTCGAAGAGAAGACACTGCCTGGAAAAGATAAGTATATCATATATTTTTGATTCAGCACTTCTCAAGGAAACACTTAGTATCTTCCTTACGGTGGGATGTGGAGTCATCCGCACGGTGAAAACCCTTGTCGGGACGAGCCGTCCCCCTGTCCTTACTCACAGGGGTGACAACACCGATACCGACAAGGGGCTCTGTCGGGGAACAATGCCAACTTGTTACCGAGGGCCCATCCCTCCCACTCTAGCAATCGTGGTCTCAATGATGACCCAACAAGCAGCCCCATGCGGCAGAGACGAAGCATGCCAATACAATACAAATAAGGAAAGGAAAGGGATAGTACTTGCAGGAGAAAAATAGCATTCTATTCTCATTCATTTTCAATACAAAAATGAGTAGAGACTACATTATGATTCATTAAAACTTGGCAAGCGCCTACATCTTTTAACGTAAAAAATATAAGTGCCTCGTAATCCCTTTCTTGTCCCTCTCGTCTTAGGGATTAGGTAGAGAGGGAGCACCGGGAAAAAGGAGTGCCTGGATAGGATTTAACCATTCCCAGCCAGGACCAGAGGGACACGACCAGTGGAAGGGCCCTGCCCCTAGGAAGGGCGAGCGAAGGCGGAGGGCAAGTGGAGATGGTGGCGCTGCCAGGACCCAGCTGGTGATTGTGGTGATATCGGGGAATGCGATGCGTTGGAGACCTCATTCATGTTGTTGATGCGTCATAGATCCCTAACCGGCATCGTCTTCCTCATTGTGCCGCTCGAGAAGACGCCCCCGCCTTCACCCAAGCACCAAGCGTGGCAAGCCGGGGACCCCATAGAGAGCATGGGCGTCCCCAGTGGCCAAGGTGTGGGATCACTAGAAGAGTATGTCTAGAGGGGGTGAATAGACTACTAGCAATAATTTAAAATCTACACAAGGTGCAAAGATAAGTGTTGGCAGATTTTAGCAATAGAGTAAGTCTAGCACACCCTACACATGCAAGTCATCAAGTATAGTAGCGGAATATAAAGACATTGCACATGGAAGTAAGGAGTCGAGATTGGAATATCAAACGCATCTAGGACATGAAGATTTTTCCCTTGGTTCCGATAGGTGTTTCTATCGTACGCCCATGTTTATGGAGTCTTAAACCCATGGAGGGTAATGGTCGCGAGAGTCCACGGAGGGCTCCACCCATAAGGGTCCATGAAGGAGTAACCTTGACTATTCCATAACGGCTTGCATCCACGATGGACTAGCCTCACTCGGGGTAGATCTTCACAAAGTAGGTGATCTCCTCGCCCTTACAAACTTCTTGCTTTACTCCACAACACGAAGTAGGAGGCTCCCAAGCGACACCCAACCAATCTTGGACATAGCCTCAAAAGCGTTAGATGCTTAAGTACCAAGATATGGATAACATATAGAAGATAGTATGACATCCTCTCCCCCTGAATCTTAGCATGTAGATATTGGGATTGGATAGGGTGAGGAAAGTCTAACATGAATAATCAAATGTAATAAACACATCTTTTTCCAAAACATATTTTTCTCCCCCTACTTTGGTATTCTCCCCTTGTCTATATAAGTGTAAACTTTTGATGGTCTTCTCTCCCCCTAAATTATATCTTCCCCTTTGCATAAGCATGCATCTCCCCTTTAGCTTTGAAGCTTTGGTATTTCTCCCCCTTTGGCAGTAATTTCCAACAAGGTCTGATATAGGGTCAGATACAGGGATCATTGATCAACAACGGATCCCTGAGAACAAGGGTCATAGAATGTAGGATTCATAAAATATGACAATCATTAGAAAACGAGGGAATCATTAAAAATAATTTCTCTCCCTTTGGCTAAACTGAGAATTTGTAGAACTTCTCCTCCTTTGAGTTAGGGATCCTTGAACGTATTTCTCCCCTTTTTTGAATAAAAGGGATCATCGAAGAATCGAAAATATCAGAGAAGGATTACAAAGATTTACAAATAAAAACATAGACTGAAACATGATAGTAAATCGGTGGCTCCAAGACAGATTAGTCGGTGGTACTGATATGATGTTATGCAGCTCATCTGCTGAATCAGTATAACCGAGTCCTTTGTATCGGCGGCTCCGAGGCATAAAACAGAAACTTGGCAGATTTTGAGAAATTTGCAAATTTGTGAAAATTTGTGAAAATTTGTAACAAAGTGTCAAAATGATTTGTAGGAGGAAAGCAAAGAATTTACAAATAGATATCAGCTAGAGAAGATTTGAATGGTTCCTAGAAATCTTGCAATGTAGAGAATGAACCAAACTAGATTCTTAAAAAGATGATGGGCGGTGACTAGGTCATCTATATTAGAGTATATTGACTTAGGAGCTAAGCATGAATACTTGATCATAGGTCATACTCATCATTAAGCTCAAAATGGGGTTACCACTTTCGATTAAGCATTTTAATATCTTCATATCACTTGAGGTGCTTTATCTCATGACTTAGAGTAAAGCCATATCAAGAATATGAGTACGTACCTTTGAGTGATGTTGTTGACATAGCTTGTAGGTAACTTAATGAGGATGCTCGAGGTTGATGAAGTTCATCTTGAGTTGGGAGCAATCCTTGTTGTTTTCGTTCACTTTTCACCTACCAAGGTTAGTCACGCAAGGAAGAACATGATATATCCAAATGACTAGATATCAATTGTGAGTTATCACCAATTGAGATATGTATGTCAAGAATATGTTTTGTTGTCTTATTCCTTTGATCATCAAAGCGAGGTGTGGATACTTGGTCATGACAAGATTGCTTAAGATGTGAGTTGTTGGCAATCTTGTGGCATGTTGTTCTTCCAAGTACGTACAAAAGGGTTATATGCAAGACAAGGGAGCATAGAATTCCAAGATATATGATATTAAAGATGATAGTATTGAATAGACAATGAAGCTCATTCCCTTGCATGCATCCGAGTAAGCTTAGATCAAGTTTGAAGCATCAATGATGTTCAACTCACTCATCAAATGACAAAAAACTTTTTCATCAAGAGGCTTAGTAAATATATCGGATAATTGCTTGTTAGTGTGGACATACTTAAGATTAATATCTCATCTGGCAACATGATCATGAATGAAATGATGTCGAACTTGCATATGTTTGGTTCGAGAATGTTGCACATGATTATGACCAATCTTAATAGCACTCTCATTGTCACATAGTAATGGCACATTTTTAACATAGATTCCATAATCTTTAAGCGTTTGTGTCATCCATAATAATTGCGCACAACATGATCCAACAACAATCTATTCAGCTTCAGCGGTAGATAGAGATGCAGAGTTTTGTTTCTTAGAGGACCAAGACACAAGAGATCTACCAAGAAATTGACAAGTACCCGAGGTGGATTTTCTATCAACCTTGTCACCGGCATAGTCCGAGTCGAAGTAGCCAACAAGATTAAAAGAAGATCCCTTGGGATACCAAATGCTAAAGTTTCATGTATGAATCAAGTATCTCACAATGCGTTTGACAGCCTTAAAATGACACTCTTTGGGTGCAGCTTGATATCGGGCACACATGCACACCCTAAGCATAATATCAGGACGTGAGGCACATAGATATAGCAATGAACCAATCTTTGATCGTAAACCTTTTGATCAACCGGTTCAACCTCCTTAGTGAGATCATCATGTCCGCTAGTTGGCATGTGAGTTTTCATACCTTTGCACTCTTTCACGTTGAATTTCTCAGTCAAGTCCTTGGTGTACTTGGTTTGAGAGATGAATGTACCTTCTCTCGTTTCCTTGATTTGTAGACCAAGGAAGAATTTCAGCTCACACATCATAGATATCTCATACTTCTCTGACATCAACCTTCCAAATTTCTCACTAAATTTTGGGTTAGTAGATCCAAAGATAATTATCATCCACATAAATTTGGCACACAAATAATTCACCATTAACTCTCTTTGTGAATAAGGTTGCATCAATTTTGCCAATTTCAAATCCTTTTTCAATGAGAAACTTTGTTAGGCATTTATACCAAGCATGAGGAGCTTGTCTAAGACCATATAAAGCTTTGTGAAGTTTGTAAATGTGGTCAGGTTTCTTAGGATTTACAAAACCATGTGGTTTCTTAACATAGACCTCTTCTTCAACCTTGCCATATAAGAATGCACTTTTAATGTCCATTTGGTAAAGCGTGATATAATGATGATTAGCATAAGCAAGAAAAATTAGAATAGCTTCTAGTCTAGCAACGGGGGCATAGGTCTCACCGTAGTCCATACCTTTGACTTGCATATATCCTTGGGCCACGAGGTGAGACTTGCTGCGAATGACTTTACCGTTGTCATCTTGCTTGTTCCAAAGTACACATTTCGTGTCGATGATGTTTTGCTCGTCCTTGGGCTTCTCCACGAGTGTCCACACATTGTTCCTCTCGAAATTGTGAAGCTCTTCATGCATAGAGTTCACCTAATTTGCGTCCTCAAGAGCTTGTTCAACCTTCAAGGGTTCTATGCTAGGAATGAAAGAATAATGCTCACAAAAGTTAGCCAAGCGAGTGATCCTCCCTATTTGTATATCACCAAATATTTGGTTTAGGGGATGGTTCTTGGTCACTTCTGCTAGAACTCGGGGTAGCTTTGGCTTGTTAGTTGGAGGGGCTTCTTCTTCTTGTTTATCTCCTCCATCTCCGTTGTTGTCGAAGTGGTCATCTCCTTGAGGTGGTGGTGAAGGAGGTTGTGGTGGATCATCCCGATGTACTTCCTCCTCCTCTTCATCTTGTCTTGTACCATTTGTGGATGCTTCCAGGTCATTTTGTCAATAGCGTTGATCCAAAGTAGGAGCTTCCACTTGGGTTGATGAAGTACTTTCCTTCACCTCCATGGGACGAATTTTGCCGATGGGAAAATCTTGGATAGCTTCTGAAGGATCTTTATCACCTACATCATTTGGCAATTAATCGACCGGCGAACCATTAGACTCATAGAACTTCACATCTACTGTCTCTTCAACTTTTTGAGTGAAGCTGTTGTAGACATGGTAGGTGTGAGAGTTCGATCCATAACCAAGTAGGAAACCTTCATAAGATTTAGGGGAAAATTTAGCACGACGATGCTTATCGAGAATGTAGCACTTAGAGCTGAATAACCGAAAGTATCCAACTTGGGGTTTGTTACCAGTGAGAAGCTCGTATGCAGTTTTACCGAGAAGCTTGTGCAAGTAGAGTCGGTTTGTGGCATGACATGATATTTCGATGGCTTCTGCCCACAAGTGTCTTGGCGTCTTGTATTCGTCAAGCATTGTTCTTGCCATCTCAATGAGGGTTCCGTTCTTTGTCTCAAAACTCCATTTTCTTGAGGCGTGTACATAGACGGTAACTCATGTGAAATACCCTATTTGTCAAGAAAGGTATCCACATGGGTGTTCTTGAACTCCCATCCATTATCGCTTTGAACTTTCTTGATCTTAACTTCAAATTAATTTTGCGGTTTGGGTGCAAAGTTCTTGTACATCTTTTGTACCTATGACTAATCATCAAGAAAGAATACCCACGTAAATCTGGAAAAATCATCAACTATAACTAGACCATAAGAGTTTCGACCGGGACTCTTGTAAGCATTGGGACCAAAAAGATCCATATGAAGTAACTCAAGTAGTCTCTTAGTGGTAATGATGTTCTTGACTAGATGACTTCCACCTACTTGCCTTCCTGTTTGACAAGCGCTGCAAAGCCTATCTTTGTCAAAGATAATATATTTTACACCAAGAATGTGATCACCCTTGATAAGCTTATTTAAATTGCACATTCCTACATGTCCTAGCCTTCTATGCCATAGCCAACCTTTAGATGATTTTTCAATGAGACAAGTACGAGGTTGGGCCTTTTTAGTGAAATCGACAATGTATAGATCTGTTGGAAATATGCCCTAGAGGCAATAATAAATTAGTTATTATAATATTTCCTTGTTCATGATAATCGTTTATTATCCATGCTAGAATTGTATTGATCCGAAACTCAGATACATGTGTGGATAAATAGACAACACCATGTCCCTAGTACGCCTCTAGTAGACTAGCTCGTTGATCAAAGATGGTCATGGTTTCCCGGCCATAGACATGCGATGTCATTTGATAATGGGATCACGTCATTGGGAGATTATGTGATGGAAAAGACCCAAACTACAAACATAGCATATGATCGTGTCAGTTTATTGCTATAGTTTTCTGCATGTCAAGTATCTGTTCCTATGACCATGAGATCATGCAACTCACTGACACTGGAGGAATGCCTTGTGTGTATCAAACGTCGTAACATAACTGGGTGACTATAAAGGTGCTCTACAGGTATCTTCGAGGGTGTATGTTGAGTTGGCATGGATCAATACTGGGATTTGTTACTCCGTGTGACAAAGAGGTATCTCAGGGCCCACTTTGTAATACAACATCACAACAAGCCTTGCAAGCAAAGTGACTAAAGTGTTAGCCATGGGATCTTGTATTACGGAACGAGTAAAGAGACTTGTCGGTAATGATATTGAACTAGGTATGGAGATACCAACGTCGAATCTCGGGCAAGTAACATACCGAAGAACAAAGGGAACATCATACGGGATTAATTGAATCCTTGACATAGAGTTTCAACCGATAAAGATCTTCGTAGAATATATAGGAACCAATATGGATATCGAGGTCTCGCTATTGGTTATTGACCGTAGAGATGTCTCGGTCATGTCTACATAGGTCTTGAACCCGCTGGGTCTACACACTTAAGGTTCGGTGACATTTCGATAGTATAGAGTTATGGATGGTGGTAACCGATGATTGTTTGGAGTCTTGGATGAGATCCTGGATGTCACGAGGAGCTCCGAAATGGTATAGAGGTGAAATTGATATATAGTAAGTCATGTTTTGGTCGCCGTAAAAGTTTCGGGCCCATCGGTAGTGTATCGGGAGTGCCAGGAGGGTACCAGGGGACCATCGAGAGGGGTGTCTCGACCCAAAGGACCTCATATGCTATGGGAGGAGTCAAACCAGCCCAGGGTAGGCTGGTGGAAGCCTCCACTAAGGTCCATGCGGATAGGGGTGGCAAAAACCCAAACGTGGAAAGGGTTTCCAAGTGGAGAGGAGGAATCCTACTCCTAGTAGGATTGGAGTAGGACTCCTCCACCTCCAATTTCGGCCAAACCTTGAGGGTTTGAGGCTCCCTCCAGCCCTCCCTTCCCCTATATATACTAGAGGTTTGGCGGGGAGAGCTAACCCTAATTGCCACATGCTCCCTCTACTTCATCTAGATTGTTTCTCCTCTAGTCTAGTTCGGCGGTGCTTAGGGGAAGCCCTGCCGAAATACTTCCACCACCATCACCGCCACGCCATCGCGCTGCCTAAGAACTCATCTACCTCTTTGTCTCCTCTTGCTAGATCAAGAAAGTGGAGATCGTCATCGAGCTGTACGTGGGCTGAACGCGGAGGTGCCGTCTATTCGGCGCTAGATTGCAAGATGAATCGTGACGGGATCGCGGGACGCTCAGCGATTTGATTCGCGAAGATGTTCGACTAGATCAACCACGTTTCTTAACGCTTCCCACTTAGAAATCTACAAGGGTATGTAGATCCACTCTCCCTCTCGTAGATGCTCATCACCATGGATAGATCTTGTGTGTGCGTAGGATTTTTTTGCTTCCCATGCAACATTCACTAACAGTGGTATCAGAGCTAGGTCTATGTGTAGATGAGATCACGAGTACAACACAAAGGAGTTTGTGGGCATTGATGCTTAGATTGCTTCCTCCCTTGGTCGTGTTTTGATTCAGCGGTATTGTGGGATGAATCGACCCGGACCAACCTTACTCGTACGCTTACGAGAGACCGGTTCCATCGACTGACGTGTAACTTTGTTGCACAAAAAAGGTTGGCGGGTGTCTATCTCTCCTACTCTAGGTGGATCGGATTCGACAAAGGAATTCCTTGAGAAGGTTGAATAGCAATTTGTGTATCACCGTTGTTGTATATGCGTAGGTGAGAATTCTTCTTGCTAGATACCCGTAGCAGCCACGTAAAACTTGCAACAACAATTAGAGGATTGTCGGTTTCAAAACCGGCGGATCTCGGGTAGGGGGTCCCGAATTGTGAGACTAGATCCGATGGTAACAGGAGACGAAGGGGACACAGATTTACCTAGGTTTTGTCCCTCCTATGGAGGTAATACCCTACGTCCTTTTGGTTGTATTGATGATATGGGGGTTACAGAATTGATCTACCTCGAGATCGAATAGCTAACCCTAGATGAGTTGTCCTCTGCCTACAACCTAAAACCCTCCGGCTTATATAGACACCGGATGTACCTAGGGTTTACACATGGTCAGTTATACGCTGAAGAGATAAAAATGCCTATTCGCTACATCAAACATGGAGTTCAAGTCATGCTTCCCAAAGCTTCCATCCTATAGATAAGGTCTTCCATGAATCTTGTGTTCGGTAAATGGCCCACATAGTCCAGCCCATAGAAATAGGTCGGCCTCCTGAGGACCCCTTAATCCAGGACTCCCTCGGTAGCCCCCGAACATGCCTCCAATGCCAAGGGTCCCAGCTTCAATTGCTTCACACGATAAGAGTCTTCGGCTTGCGAGGTGAGTTCTTCCCGCAGAACTTAATTCCACCTCCGATGACAAGTAGCTTTCCGAATAGTGGTGCATCCGAACACTGTGAATAGGCCGTCCTTGAAGGCCAAATGTCAAGGGCCAAAATAATGTCCCCTGACGACCTTTCTGATGAAAGGTCACGGCTCACTACGACCGCTAGGCCAGTCACAAAAACTCGATTCGCGGTTTGAGGCCGTTTTAACCAACACGATCTATCAATGTGCCGATCGTGCTCTGTTTTACACGGGATATGTTTAATCATGCACGTGCAATGGCTCGCACGTGTCAGGAAGCTGAGGAATTCACGACGCAGCGAGGGGAGACCGAATAGATAAGTCTCATAAAAGGGGAAGAAAACCCCAAAGCCTTTTCACGCTCTCCATTCGCCTTCTCTACCTTCCATTCCTGTGCGCCTCTGAAACATAGATCTAGTTTTCCGCCTCCCACCTCCAAGCTCACCAATGGGGGGCTCCAACAGCCAGTGGGAGGCTTCCACGGTCACCGACTGGGACATCCTCGACCTCAAGAAGGCTGGCTACCTCTTCGCTGACATCGCTCACCGCACACCGGAGGAGGGCCAAGTGATCCCCACTCCTCGGCAGGGCGAAAGGGTGGTCTTCCTCCCCCACTTCATCAGGAGGTTGAGCTTCCTGCTCCACCCCTTCATTAGGGGGCTGATGTTTTTCTACGGCCTCGACTTCCACGACCTTCCGCCAAACTCTTTTATGCACATATCGGCGTTCATCCTCGTCTACGAGGCTTTTCTGCGGGTCGAGCCGCACTTTGGGATTTGGCCCAAAATATTTCACATAAAGTCGAAGTGCGTCGGAGGCAAGCACGCGGACTATGGCGGAGCCGTCATCGGCAATCTTAGCCACGTCGCATGGCCATCAGGTACATTCATTGACACCATTAAGGTGTGGTAGAGGGAGTGGTTCTACATTGCTGAGCCACGGGAACAAGGCCAGACTCCCCCTGCCAAATTCCGATCTGGTCCCCCCACCAGATTAGCTTCATGGCTCAAAACGGGCCTTAGCTAGGGACCGAGCAAGGAGGTGAGTGACCTGCAGAAGCACATCGGCTCCATGATCGAGAAGGACGTCAAGCCGACAAATGTGGTCCAGGTTATGCTTCAGAGACGCATCCTCCCCTACCAGCGCTGGGATACTCCCTTTCGGGCTCATCAGCTTGACGATGCGCCCACAATCCGGAACCTCTTCCACACTACGTGGGAGAGGCTATGGAAGGCCTGTTGGGGAACGTCGCATGGGAAACAAAAAATTTCCTATGCAAACGCAAGATCTATCCATGGTGATGAGCATCTACGAGAGGGAGAGTGGATTTACATACCCTTGTAGATCGCTAAGCGGGAAGCGTTAAGAAACGCGGTTGGTGTAGTCGAACGTCTTTGCGATCCAAATCGTCGAGCGTCCGCGATCTCATCACGATCCGTCCCGCAAACTCATCACGATCCGTCCCGCGATCAAATCACGATCCGTCCCGCGAACTCATCATGATCCGTCTCGCGAACTAATCACGATCCGTCTCGCGATCTTGATCACGGTCCTTCCGACCTAGCGCCGAACGGACGGCACCTCCCCGTTCAACACACGTACAGCTCGATGAAGATATCCACCTTCTTGATCCAGCAAGAGGGAGCGGAGAGGTAGACGAGTTCACCGGCAGCGTGACGGCGCCGAGGTGATGGTGGTGGAGCAATTCCGGCAGGGCTTCACCTAAGCACTGAAGAAATCCGATCTAAAGGAGAAACTATGCACTGGAGGAACGGTCAGCACGTGGCTAAAAATTATGTGCAAAAAACCCTAAAACCTCCAGTATATATAAGAGAGAGGGAGGAGAGGACTTGGCGCAAGGGCCAAGCCTCCATGGGTCGGCCGAAGTGGGGAGGAGAGGAGGACTCCTCCTCCAATCCTAGTAGGACTAGGATTCCTCCCTTTTTTGGCCTTTTCCTCCTTTTTCCCTTTGGGCTTTTCTTCCCAGACACATGGGCCTTGTGTGGGACTTACACCAGCCCACAAATGGATGGTATTTACTCTCCCACAGCCCATGTAGCCTCTTGGGTCGAAATACCCCTCCCGATGGTCTCCCGGTACACTATCGGCACTCGCGGTACACTACCGATGTGCCCAAAACTTTTCCGGCGACCAAAATAGGACTTCCTATATATGAATCTTTACCTCCGGACCATTCCAGAGCTCCTCGTGACGTCCGGGATCTCATCCGGGACTCCGAACAACCTTCAGTCACCACCATACATAACTCTATACTATCAAAACGTCACCAAACCTTAAGTGTGTAGACCCTGCGGGTTCGAGAACTATGTAGACATGACCGAGACACCTCTATGGCCAATAACCAATAGCAGGACCTCGATGACCATATTGGTTCCTACATATTCTACGAAGATCTTTATCGGTCGAACCTCTATGTCAAGGATTCAGTTAATCCCGTAAGATGTTCCCTTTGTTCTTCGGTATGTTACTTGCCCGAGATTCGATCGTCGGTATCTCCATACCTAGTTCAACCTCGTTACCGGCAAGTCTCTTTATTCATTTCGTAATACAAGATCCCGTGACTAACACTTAGTCACATTGCTTGCAAGGCTTGTTGTGATGTTGTATTACCGAGTGGGCCCTGAGATACCTCTCCGTCACACGGAGTAACAAATCCCAGTCTTGATCCATGCCAACTCAACAGACACCCTCGGAGATACCTGTAGAGTACCTTTACAGTCACCCAGTTACGTTGCGATGTTTGATACACACAAGTCACTCCTCCGGTGTTAGTGAGTTGCATGATCTCATGGTCATAGGAACATATACTTGACATGCAGAAAACAGTAGCAATAAACTGACACGATCATATGCTACGTTTGTAGTTTGGGTCTTGTCCATCACACCATTCTTCTAATGATGTGATCCCGTTATCAAATGACATCTCATGTCCATGGCTAGGAAACCTTAACCATCTTTGATCAACGAGCTAGTCTATTAGAGGCATACTAGGGACATGGTTTTGTCTATGTATCCACACATGCATCTAAGTCTCCGATCAATACAATTATAGCATGGATAATAAACGATTATCATGAAAAAGGAAATATGACAATAACTAATTTATTATTACCTCTAGGGCATATTTCCAACAGTCTCCCACTTGCACTAGAGTCAATAATCTAGTTCACATCACCATGTGATACGCATTGTTATGAATCTAACACCCAATGAGTTCTGGGGCTCGGTCATGCTTTGCATGTGAGAGAGGTCTTATAGTCAACGGGTCTGCGACATTCAGATCTGAGTGTACTTTGCAAATCTCTATGTCAAACCATAAACACTGCTACCACACTCCACTTGGTACTATTTTAAATGGCTGCTCCACTATACGTATCCAGATTGCTACTACGAGTCATCTGGATTGGTGTTAAAGCTTGCATCGACGTAACTCTTTACGACGAACTCTTTATCACCTCCATAATCGAGAAACATCTCCTTAGTCTTTTAGTCACGAAGGATAATCTTGACCACTGTCTAGTGATCCACTCCTGGATCACTTTTGTACCCCTTGACTAACTCATGGCAAGGCACACACAAGGTGCGGTACATAGCATGGCATAATATAGAGCCTATGGCTAAGGCATAGGGGACGACGTTCATCCTTTCTCTTTCTTCTACCGTTGTGGAGCTTTGATCTCACTCAACTTCACACTTTACAAATCAGGCGAGAACTCTTTCTCTGACTGATCCATTTTGAACTCTTTCAAAATCTTGTCAAGGTATGTACTCATTGAAAGTCTCATCTAGCATCTTGATCTATCTCTATAGATCTTGATGTTCAACAATTAGGTAGCTTTATCCAGGTCTTCCTTTGAAAAACTCTTTTCAACCAACCGTTTATGCTTTCTAGAAATTCTACATCATTTCCGAATACCAATATGTCATCCACATATACTTATCAGAAACTCTATAGTGCTCCCACTCACTTTTTTGCAAATACAAGTTTCTCATAAACTTTGTATAGATTTAAAAACTTTGATCACCTTATCAAAGTGTATATTCCAACTCCGAGATGCTTGCTTCAGTCCATAGAAGGATCACTGAAGCTTGCTCCCCTTTTAGCATCCTTAGGACTGACAAAACCTTCTGGTTGTATCTCATACAACCTTTCCTTAAGGAAGGAAATGATGTTTTGGCATCCATCTACCAGATTTCATAATTGAAAAATGCAGCAACTTCTAACATAATTCGAACTGACTTTAGCATCGCTACGAGTGAGAAAGTCTCATCGTAGTCAACTCCTTGAACTTGCCGGAAACTTCTTAGCGACAAGTCGAGCTTTATAAATGGTGACATTCACCATCAGCGTCTGTCTTCATTTTAAAGATCCATTTGTACTCAACGACCTGCTGTCCAATGAGCAAGTCTACAAAATTCTATATTTGGTTTTCATATATGGATCCTTTCTCGGATTTCATGGCCTCTAACCATTTGTCGGAATCCGGGCCCATCATCGCTTCTCCATAGCTCGTGGGTTCATCGTTGTCCAACAACATGACCTCCAAGACAGGGTTTTCGTACCGCTCAGGAGCATTACACGTCCTTGTCAACCTACGAGGTTTGATAGTAACTTGATCCAAAGCTTCATCATCATCATTAACTTCCTCTTCAACTAACGTAGGCTTCACAGAAACATCTTCCTGCGCTACGCTACTCTCTGGTGGAAGAAAGGTTCGACAACCTCATCAAGTTCAATCTTCCTCCCACTCAATTCTTTCGAGAGAAGCTCTTTCTCGAGAAAGGCCTAGTTTTAGCAACAAACATTTTATGCTTGGATCTGAGATAGAAGGTTTACCCAACTGTCTTTAGGGTATTCTACGAAGACGCATTTGTCCGCTTTGGGTTCGAGCTCATTAGGTGAAAACCCTTTTTCACATAAGTGTTGCAGCCCCAAACATTAAGAAATGACAGCTTAGGTTTCTATCAAACTATAATTCACATGGTGTCATCTCAACGGATTTAGATGGTGCCCTATCTAAAGTGAATGTACTTGTCTCTAATGCATAACCCCAAAACGATAGTGGTAAAAGGATAAGAGACATCATAATTCGCACCATATCCAATAGAGCACGACTATGACGTTCGGACACACCATCACACTATGGTGTTCCAGGTGGCATGAGTTGTGAAACAACTTTCACATTGTCTTAAGTTGTATACCAAACTCGTAACTCAGATATTCACCTCCACGATCATATCGTGGACATTTTATCTTCTTGTCACGATGATCTTAAACTTTACTCTGAATTTGCTTAAACTTTTTCAAATGATTCAGACTTGTGTTTCATTCAGTAAATATGCACTATTATCTACTCAAATCATCAGTGAAGGTAAGAAAATAACAATATCCACTACATGCTACAAGACTCATTGGATTGCATACATCAACATGTATCATTTCCAATAAATCACTTGCCCGCTCCATCAAACCAGAAAATGGGGTCCTTAGTCATCTTGCCCAAGAGGCATGGTTCGCATGTCTCAACCGATTCGAAATCGAATGAGTCCAAAGATCCATCAGCATGGTGTTTCTTCATGCGCTTCATACCAATATGACATTTAGCGGCAATGCCACAAGTATGTGGTACTATCATTATTAACTTTGTATCTTTTGGCATCAATGTTGTGAACATGTGTATTACTATGATCAAGATTCAACAAACCATTCTCACTGGGTGCATGACCATTGAAGGTATTATTCATGTAAACAGAATAACCATTATTCTTTAACTTAAATGAATAACCGTGTTGCAATAAAAAAGATCTAATCACGTTCATGCTCAACGCAAAACAACAAATAACATTTATTTAGGTTCGTCACTAATCCCGAAGGTAGAGAGAGCGTGCGATGTTGATCACATCAACCTTGGAAAAATTTCCAACACACATCGTCACCTCACCTTAGCTAGTGCTCAGTTTATTCCGTAGCTTTTATTTCGAGTTACAAATATTTAGCAACCGAACCGGTATCCAATACCCAGGTGCTACTAGGAGTACTAGCAAGGTACACATAAATAACATGTATATCAAATATACTTCTGTCGACGTTGCCAGCCTTCTTATCTACCAATTATCCAGGGTTGTTTCGCTTCAGCGACCGCTCTCCTCATAATCGAAGCACTTAGTCTCGGGTTTGGGTTCAACTTTGGGTTGCTTCACTGGAGCAGCAACTGACTTGCTATCCATGAAGTTTTCCCTCCTTGCTCCTGCCCTTCTCGAAACTAGTGGTTTGACTAACCATCAACACTTGACGCTCCTTCTTGATTTCTACCTTCGCGGTGTCAAACATCGCAAATAGCTTAGGGATCATTATTTCTATCCCTGGCATTTTATAGTTCATCACCAAGTTCTAGTAGCTTAGTGACAGTCACTTGGAGAACTATATCAATCACTATCTTATCTGGAAGATCAACTCCCACTCGATTCAAGCGATTGTAGCACCCAGACAATCTGAGCACATGCTCAACTATTGAGCTATTCTCTTTCATATTACAGGCAAAGAATCTTGTTGGAGATCTCATATCTCGCAACACGGGCATGAGCCTAAGATCCTAATTTCAGCTCTTAGAACATCTCATATGTTCTGTGACATTCAAAACGTTTCGGAGCCTCAATTCTAAGACGTAATGCATGACACACTAAACTATCAAGTAGTTATCAGAACATGCCTGTCAGATGTTGACAACATCTACAAAGAACGCTAGAGGGGTTGGTGCACCGAGCGGTGCATTAAGGACATAAGCCTTCTGTGCAGCAATGAGGACAATCCTCTGATCATGGAGCCAGTCCACAATATTGCTACCATCATCTTTCAACTCTATTTCTCTAGGAACATATAAAAATTCAAGGGAGCTACAACGTGAGCTAGTAATCTACAACACAGTTTGCAAAGACACTACTGACTATGTTCATGATAATGAGTTCAATTAATCATATTACTTAAGAACTCCCACTCAAATTGACATCCCTCCAGTCATTCGAGTGATACATGATCCAAATTCACCAACTCAAGTCCAATCATCACGTGAGTTGAGGTGGTTTCAATGGTGAACATCATCATGTTTATCATATCTACTATATGAGTCATGTTCGACCTTTCGGTCTCTTGTGTTCCGAGGCCATGTCTGTACATGCTAGGCTCGTCAAGTTTAACCCGAGTGTTTTGCATGTGCAACACTGGCTTGCACCCGTTGTATGTGAATGTAGAGTCTATCACACCCGATCATCACGTGGTGTCTCAACATGAGGAACTTTCGCAATGGTGCACACTCGGGGAGAACACAATTCATCTTGAAATTTAAGTGAGTGATCACCTTATAATGCTACCGTCGTCCTAAGCAAAACAAGGTGCATAAAAGGATTAACTTCACATGCAAATCATAAGTGACATGATATGGCCATGAACTTGTGCTTTTGATCTCCATCTTGAAAGCACCGGCATGATCTCCATCATCACCGGCAAGACACCATGATATCCATCATCTTGATCTCCATCAACATGTCGCCATCAGGGTTGTCGCGCCCAACATGCTTATACTACTATTGCTACCGTTTAGCGATAAAGTAAAGCATTACATAGAGCTTAATGATTGACACACAGGTCATACAATAATTAAAGACAACCCTATCGCTCCTGCCGATTGCCGTACTCATCGACATGCAAGTCGTGATAATCTATACATCACATGATCATCTCATACATCACATATATCACATCATGTAATTGGCTATATCATATCACAACATACCCTGCAAAAACAAGTTAGACGTCCTCTAATTGTTGTTGCATGTTTTACGTGGCTGCTACGGGTATCTAGCAAGAACAATTCTCATCTACGCAAAAACCACAACGGTGATACACTAGTTACTTTTCAACCTTCTCAAGGACCGCCTTTATCGAATCCGATCCAACTAAAGTGAGAGAAACTGGCACCCGCAAGCCATCTATGCAACAAGTTGCTGTTGAGGCAACCGGTCTCTCGTAAGCGTATGAGTAAGGTTGGTCTGGGACGCTTCATATCACAATACCGTTGAACCAAAACATTACCAAGGAAGTAAGAAATCTAAGCATCAACGCGCACAAACTCTTTGTGTTCTACTCGAGATCTCATCTACACATAGACCTAGCTCATGATGGCACTGTTGGGGAACGTTGCATGGGAAACAAAAAATTTCCTATGCACACGCAAGATCTATCCATGGTGATGAGCATCTACGAGAGGGAGAGTGGATCTACATACCCTTGTAGATCGCTAAGCGGGAAGCATTAAGAAACGCGGTTGGTGTAGTCGAACGTCTTCGCGATCCAAATCGCCGAGCGTCCCACGATCTCATTATGATCCATCCCGCGATCCAATCACGATCCGTCCCACGAACTCATCATGATCTGTCCCGCGATCCAATCACGATCCGTCCCGCGAACTCATCATGATCCGTCCCGTGAACTCATCACGATCCGTCCCGCGAACTCATCACGATCCGTCTCGTGATCTTGATCATGGTCCTTCCGATCTCGCGCCGAACGGACGGCACCTCCGCGTTCAGCACACGTACAGCTCGATGACAATCTCCGCCTTCTTGATCTAGCAAGAGGGAGCGGAGAGGTAGACGAGTTCACCGGCATCATGATGGCATCGAGGTGATGGTGGTGGAGCAATTCCGGCAGGGCTTCGCCTAAGCACTGCAGAAATCCGATCTAGAGGAGAAACTATGCACTGGAGGAACGGGCAGCACGTGGCTAAAAATTATGTGCAAAAAACCCTAAAACCTCCAGTATATATAAGAGGGAGGGAGGAGAGGACTTTTCGCAAGGGCCAAGCCACCTTGGGTCGGCCGAAGTTGGGAGGAGAGAAGGACTCCTCCTCCAATCCTAGTAGGACTAGGATTCCTCCCTTTTTTGGCCTTTTTCCACCTTTTTCCCTTTGGGCTTTTCTTCCCAGACACATGGGCCTTGTGTGGAAATTCCACCAGACCAAAAAGGGCTGGTATTTACTCTCCCACAGCCCATGTAGCCTCTTGGGTCGAAATACCCCTCCCGTTGGTCTCCCGGTACACTACCGGCACTCCCGGTACACTACCGATGAGCCAGAAACTTTTCCGGCGACCAAAATAGGACTTCCTATACATGAATCTTTACCTCCGGACCATTCTAGAGCTCCTCGTGACGTCCGGGATCTCATCCGGGACTCCGAACAACCTTCGATCACCACCATACATAACTCTATACTACCGAAACATCACCAAACCTTAAGTGTGCAGACCCTGCGGGTTCGAGAACTATGTAGACATGACCGAGACACCTCTACGGCCAATAACCAATAGCGGGACCTGGATGACCATATTGGTTCCTACATATTCTACGAAGATCTTTATTGGTCCAACCTCTATGTCAAGGATTCAGTTAATCCCGTAAGATGTTCCCTTTGTTCTTCAGTATGTTACTTGCCCGAGATTCGATCGTCGGTATCTCCATACCTAGTTCAACCTCGTTACCGGCAAGTCTCTTTACTCGTTCCGTAATACAAGATCCCATGACTAACACTTAGTCACATTGCTTGCAAGGCTTGTTGTGATCTTGTATTATCGAGTGGGCCCTGAGATACCTCTCCGTCACATGGAGTAACAAATCCCAGTCTTGATCCATGCCAACTCAACAGACACCCTCGGAGATACCTGTAGATTACCTTTATAGTCACCCAGTTATGTTGCGATGTTTGATACACACAAGGCACTCCTCCAGTGTCAGTGAGTTGCATGATCTCATGGTCATAGGAACATATACTTGACATGCAGAAAACAGTAGCAATAAACTAACACGATCATATGCTACGTTTGTAGTTTGGGTCTTGTCCATCACACCATTCTCCTAATGATGTGATCCCGTTACCAAATGACATCTCATGTCCATGGCTAGGAAACCTTAACCATCTTTGATCAACGAGCTAGTCTATTAGAGGCATACTAGGGACATGGTTTTGTCTATGTATCCACAAATGCATCTAAGTCTCCGATCAATACAATTATAGCATGGATAATAAACGATTATCATGAACAAGGAAATATGACAATAACTAATTTATTATTGCCTCTAGGGAATATTTCCAACAAGGCCCTCTTCAAGTCACGGGAGAGCTGGCCATTCGAGGAAGAAGACCTGGGCCTGCACGCCGCCAAGCCTGCCTCCAAGGTACGGTACAATTCTGCTTGGTCGGCTTTAGTTTTCTTAGAGAGGATCCAAAACATTTTTCCGATCATCCCTTACCAGACATGGCTAAAGAACACTGTCAACATCAATAGTCTGGCGCCTCAGCCCGAGGATGCCAGGTCCGGGCTGTTAGCAGAAATGCTCGTGGTGAAGCTTTACAAGGCCCCCACGAAGAACGAGAAGAAGAAGAAACCAGGCCGAAGCAGCCTGCGCATCTGGGACTAGTCAAAGATTGTGTTCGAGGAAAATCATGCCTCCTCGAATCAAGAGGAGCACGAGAAGGAAGAGGAAGAAGAGGATCAGGATGAAGTCGAGGGGGAAGGCGATTCCCCCTCGCGAGAAAGAGGGCGGTGTCATCGGGCGCCCCGGAGGAGGTACACCCTCCTGCCCAGAAGAAAACGCATCGGGCACAGGTGATCTTGTCCGATGACCGCTGAGACTCAAACACTGAATCTGATGACTTCAAGGTGGTTCCCCAAAGGAACCTCAGGGTCAAGCCCCCCACCCGAGGGTTAGGATCTGAAGACCCCTCGTTCGTCTTTAACAGGTTTAAAGTTTTTATTAACACGTGGGTACTTATTGATTTCACCGCCCCCCACACGTTCTTCCCATCGATCAAGTATCAGATGGTGAGACCCCTTCCGCCGAACTAGCGAAGAGGGGGAATGCATCACATCCCACCACTCCAGGCGCCCCAAAGGACACCACCGAGGTGTCCTCTCACCATGCCCCGGAGTCGGGCACTGGCAGGGTCGGAGACATCACCATGGTCGAGGCTAACACCTCGGTCACCAAAGACCAGGGAGAAGTCCCCCTCCCGAATACTAAGCAGGCCGGCCGAGCAGACGCCCAGTCCCCTCTAAGGACATCCCAGAGCGCACAATGCCTGCGGAGACAACGGTTCAAACCCCGGTTGGTGATCGGGTTGTCCGATCACCACCGGAGCCACCGACCAATGGGTGGCCGGTCATGGAGGAGGCTTTATCAAGCGCCTCCAGCGCCGAGGAGGACCGCACCCTTATGGGTGCGGTATTGCAGAGCATTCAATCCATCGACAATGGAATGAAGGAGGCTTTCAAAGGTATCCTAGCGGGCTTTCAAGTAAATCACGTCCTACTGTTGTTTGCAAAGTTTTTACTTGTTTTCATTATTATATACATGGAAGCCCTCGATCCCTAGGTGAGTTTGGAAAAACATGCCTAGGGGTCAATCATAGTTCTGATTCGAGCTAGATACACATTATGTGTTCGGAATGTTAGAATAGCCCATAATAGGGTCGGACTTATGATCGGATTGACTATAGTTCGGAAGTATTGGACCCATGTAACCTGTCAATTGTATGTGTAATATAGGCTTCGTCATCGACAGTGTCCGTAAATGCCGCCGAGCTAGACGAACTGAATCGGAAGCTCAAACACTCCGAGGATGAAGTTGATGCCCTCAACAGGTGATTCGATGAGGCACAAGGTAGGTCGAAACACAATCCGAACACCTTTGCCCGAATACCTTTGCCCAATCACTGTCAATGCAGCTATTCATGGTGTTAATGTTTACAAAGCTTCAGAGTAAGAGATGGAGAGGCTCAAAGCCGAGCTCCAACAAGAATACAAACTCTCCATTCTTCCATCGACTATAGTACTCTGCATCAAGAATGGGCACTATACAATACAAACTCTCCACACTAGGCACATCCATCTTCCTCCATGGTGATGAAACCGAAGCAATGGAGACCAATGCTCTGATACCAACTGTGGGATCACTAGAAGAGTATGTATAGAGGGAGGGTGAATAGACTACTAGCAGGAATTTAAAATCTAAACAAGGTGCAAAGATAAGTGTTGGCAGATTTTAGCAATAGAGTAAGTCTAGCACACCCTATACATGCAAGTCATCAAGTATAGCAGCGGAATATAAAGACATTGCACATGGAACTAAGGAGTAGAGATAGGAAGATCAAACACATGAAGGACATGAAGATATTTCCCATGGTTCTGACAGGTGGTGCTATCGTATGTCCATGTTTATGGAGTCTTCAACCCACGGAGAGTAACGATCGCGAGAGTCCACGGAGGGCTCCACCCAAAAGGGTCCACGACGGAGCAACCTTGATTATTCCGTAACGACTTCCGTCCACGAAGGACTAGCCTCACTAGGGGTAGATCTTCACGAAGTAGGCGATCTCCTTGCCCTTACAAACTTCCTGGTTCACCCCACAACACAAAGTAGGAGGCTCCAAAGCGACACCTAACCAATCTAGGAGTCACCACCCTCCAAAAGGTAATAGGCTCGATAATGTCGATGAACTCCTTGCTCTTATGCTTCAATATGATAGACTCCTCAACACACAATCACTCTCTCATAGATTTGGCTATGGTGGAAGAGATTTATTGGGTGCAAAGCAACTTGGAGAGGCTAGAGATCAAGATTCAAATGGTTGGAATAGAATGGCATGATCTCAACACATGAGTAGGTGGCTTTGTCTCAGAAAATCAGTTGGTATGAGTGGGGATCTACTTTGAGTGCTTTTCTTGCGATAGAGTGGTGGTGGAGGGGTATATATAGGCATCTCCAAAAATCCAACCGTTACACCTAATAAGTCGAACTTGGTGACACCGATGTGTTAATCTCGGTGGTATCGAGTTGCCTAAACGGTAGCAACTTTGGAATCTTGGTGAGACTGATACATAAAAGTTGGTTGCACCGATAAGGTGACCAACTGTCAGATTGCCACACTCGGTGACACTGATTCAACAAACTCGATCGGGCCGATTTCGTGAATTTGCGTAACAGAATGTTGGCAACTCAAGCTCGGTGGCACCGAATCAGAATTGGTTGCAGCGATGGGCTAGGGTTCGGTTGAGTCTGTCTGAGGTTGAGAATCGGTGGCATCGAGTGGGAAGTGTTGGTTGCACCGATTTTGGATATTTTGATTTGGACAGACTTTTGTGGAAGAGCTTGTGGATGTATGTGGTGACTATCACGTGTGCACGTATGAGCATTTTGTTCACCAATAGTACCTTACCCCCTATTAATAGTATTGGCTTTCCTATGGACTCAAAGTGACTTCTCACAAAGTAAAATGTAGAGTCCTCTTGCTTTAAGCTTTGCCAATTCTATTCCTTCTCCTTCTTGATGGGGATACTCTCCACACTCCTTTTTGCCAACCCATTTCTCTCTATGGACTTTATCTGAAATATACTAGGTGAAAGTTTAGTCCAAGAGACAATGTATGTTGTCATGAATTATCGAAACCACCAAGGGAGCACATTGTGATTTCACAAAGGCAGGGAATCCCTACCCCCCCCCCTTAAGAAGAACACGCGGATGAAAGGTTCCCACCCTCATGTTGTGCACATAGCGGCACGTGAGGGGAACTCCGCCACGATACGAGATGAGTCATCACCGTAGCTTCCCACGCTTGACTGGACGCCGTATGAGCAGACTCTCTTCATCACCATAAGAAGGGAGCACGAGGACCGCGAGATGCGACACTACGTCTTCATCAAAAACCCGAACATGGTGTCAACCGCGCGGCATTCCCTCAAGACTAAGGTAGCGGGGGCATAGCGGTAGGTGTTCCACCACAATCGCTCTAGGCGTGATCACCACGCCGCCCGCTCCCACTATCCGAGCCCTTTCCGCCGCTATCCCACAACAAAGACCGGCCAAGGGGTCGAGAAGAAGGCCGCGCGATGATCTGCGTGCCCACCAAACCCTTCTCCCTGGTCATCTGGGAGGAGGCTCGACTCGGGGAAAAGAGGAGTAGGGCAAGACCTATGAGCATGAACTCAAGGAGGAAGGCAAGGTGGATGAGCATCTCCTCTCCAAACCTCCCAATTTATAGGGACAACATGGGGGGCGGCTCTCCTCCAATCCAAAGGTCATCGCCCATCTCCACCAATTTCGTCGCCCATGATTACGGGCGAACAGGTAACCGCCCCATCGCCCTAGTCCATGGCACTTTGGTTTTTTGCCACGATCAGGATTTTAAGTCACGCACGCCCATCGCTAACTCCTCTCTATGCGTGCAGGGCGCGTGTCGGAAACAGCCTGAGGTGGTGGGTTAGTGCTAACCAATAAATTGGCAGTTACCCCCTCACATTGCGTGCCTATGCACAAAACTTGGGCCTGACCCCACGACACTTGGTGAGCACGTGTGGGCCAGTCCCGAGGGCTCCTGTCAGTTCACTAGTACAGGGGTACCTAGTGCCCCTGACTTATGCATAGGCACTACAAGCAAAGAACCCCACTAGCAACCAAGACAAGACTCCAACAAGCTCAACGCAGCAACCCAAGCCTGGACTGCTACATGCCCAGCACACCCCCTATGCTTGTCGGGGCCAAGACGCGCATGCCTCCATGAAGATCCGACAGGCCACTCCTCGGCAGGCACGAGCTAGACAGACACCGCTCCACTGCATCGCTACGCCTGTTACTTATCGATGCGATGACGAGACTTCAAGCAGCTAATCATCTCTCGCTAAGAACGTGGTGACACATTGAAGGGAAGTTACACTCGATGGACATCCGCCATGCATCGTGTCAAGTCCTTCAGCAACATCCAGCCAAGCGGTGGCCAGAGCTTGCCGATGATGCACCCCCAAGCGCCACCTAGGCAGGTAATCATGGTATTTTGTCCTGAATGCCAGAGTAAGGTATGATAGCTCTTCTTAGCTATCTAATCGATAGATAATGTATGTTTTGGCATTGTGGTGACCCCTTGCACTATAAAAGGAGGCCCAAGGCAACCTAGCTCAAGGTTGGCAATTCATACCCCCGAACACTTGTATTCACGCAGTCGGTCCTTCCCCGGCGGTAGTCCTTGCCGGGGCTAGCTGCTATGTGTTCTTCGTGTTCCCCAATCAATCCACCAATAAGCAAGAGTAGGGTTTTACGCTTAGTAGCGGCCTGAACCTGGTTAAATTGCTTGTGTGCTGATCGTTGCGTAGTCTCTTGCTCTCTGCTCTTCATGTAATGTGACCCCTCTGTCGAACCACAAGTGATTTCTAATCCCAAAGGTGATCGGGAGCATCCGTTCCCTGACACTCGGGGCTTAGTTATGAACCTGATTTCTCCTAAGTTAAAAACTATACCAAGTAAGGACATCATCTACACTTGGGAGCTTAGCTGCGAACCTGAATTCACCTAATTTAATAACTACTTTTAGTGAGGACGTCATCCACACTCGGGGGATTAGTTGCGAACCTGATGTCATCTAAGTTGAAAACTACTCCAGGTGACGACGTCATCCACACTCAGGGGCTTAGCTGCAAACCTGATTTCACTTAAGTTAAATACTACTCCGAGTGAGGACACCATCCACACTGGGAGCTTAGTAAAGAACAAGATTTCGCCTAAACTAAAAACTACTCTGTGTGAGGACACCATCCACACTCGAAGGCTTAGTTGCGAACCTGAATTTACCTAAGTTCAAAACTACTCCGAGTGAGGACGTCATCCACACTCGGGAGCATGGCTGCGAACCTGAAGTTTCCTAAGTTCAAAACTACTCCGAGTGTGGATATCTTCCACACTCGAGGGGCTTTGTTGCGAACCTGAATTTGCCTAAGATCAAAACTACTCTGAGTGATGAGATAATCCACACTCGGGGGCTTAGCTGCGAACCTGATTTCGCCTAAGTTAAAAACTACTCCGAGTGAGGATGTCATCCACACTTGGGGGCTTGGCTGCGAACTTGAATTCACCTAAGTTACAAACTATTCCGATTGAGGACGTCAGGCACACTCGTCAGCTTCCATATGAACATGAATTCACCTAAGTTAAAATCTACTTTGTGTGGATGTCATCCATACTCGGGGGCTTGGCTGCGAACCTGAATTTGCCTAAGTTAAAAACTACTTTGTGTAAGGACGCCATCCACACTCCGGGGCTTACCTACGAACCTGAGTTTGCCTAAGTTAAAAACTACTCCGAGTGAGGACGTCATCGACAATGGTGGTTTAGCTACAAATTTGCATTTGGTCGATTCAAAAACTAGGGGTAGATCTTCACGAAGTAGGTGATCTCCTTGCCCTTACAAACTTCTTGGTTCACCCCACAACATGAAGTAGGAGGCTCCCAAGCGACACCTAACCAATCTAGGAGGCACCATCCTCCAAAAGGTAATAGGATCGATAATGTCGATGAACTCCTTGCTCTTGTGCTTCAATATGATAGACTCCTCAACACACAATCACTCTCTCATAGATTTGTCTATGGTGGAAGAGATTGATTGGGTGCAAAGTGACTTGGGGAGGCTAGAGATCAAGATTCATATGGTTGGAATGGAATGGTATGATCTCAACACATGAGTAGGTGGCTCTCTCTCAGAAAATCAGTTGCTATGAGCGCGGATCTGCTCTGAGTGCTTTTCTAGCAAGAGAGTGGTGGTGCAGGGGTATATATAGGCATCTCCAAAAGTCCAACCATTACACCTAATAAGTCCAACTCGGTGACACCGATGTGTTAATCTCGATGGTACTGAGTTGCCTAAAAGGTAGCAACTTTTGAATCTCGGACAGACTGATACATAAAACTTGGTTGCACCAATAAGGTGACCAACGGTCAGATTGCTAGACTCAGTGATGCCGATTCAACAAACTCAGTCCGACAATTTTGTGAATTCGCATAACAGAATGTTGGCAACCCAAACTCGGTGGCACAGAATCAGAATCGGTTGCACTGATCGGCCAGGGTTCGGCTAAGTCTGTCTGAGGTTGAGAATCGGTGGCACCGAGTGGGAAGTGTTCATTGCACCGATTTTGGATATTTCGATTTGGACAAACTTTTGTGGAAGATCTTGTGGATGTATGTGGTGACTATCAGTTGTGCACGTATGAGCATTTTGTTCACCAATAGTACCTTACCCCCTATTAATAGTATTGGCTTTCCTATGGACTCAAAGTGATTTCTCACAAAGTAAAATGTAGAGTCCTCTTGCTTGAAGCTTTGCCAATGTTATTCATTCTCCTTCTTCTTGATGTGGATACTCTCCACACTCCTTTTTGGAAACCCATTTCTCTCTATGGACTTTATTTGAAATATACTAGGTGAAAGTATTAGTCCAAGAGACAATGTATGTTGTCATGAATCATCGAAACCACCAAGGGAGCACATTGTGCTTTCACAAAGGTGGGGAAGCCATCCTCCCCTTAAGAAGAACACACGGGGAAAAGGTTCCCACCCTCGTGTTGTGCACATAGCGCCACCAGAGGGGAACTCCGTCGCGATACGAGATGAGCCGTCGCCACAGCTTCCCGTGCTCGACTGGAGACCGCACGAGCAGACTCTCTTCATAACCATAAGAAGGGAGCGCAAGGACCGCGAGATGCGGCACTACGTCTTCTTCAAAAACACGAAAATGGCATCAACCGTGTGGCGTTACCTCGAGACTAAGGTAGCGGGTGGCGTAGCGGCAGGTATTTCGCCACAATCACTCCATGCGTGACTACCACGCCGCCCGCTCCCATGATCCGAGCCCTTTCCGCCGCTATCCCACGACATAGACTGGGCATGGGATCGAGATGAAGGTTGCGCGATGATCTGCGTGCCCACCAAGCCCTTCTCCCTGGTCATTTGGTGAGGAGGCTCGACTCGGGGACAAGAGGAGTATGGCAAGACCTACGAGCTTGAACTCGAGGAGGAAGGAAGGGTGGATGAGCATATCCTCCCTCAAACCTCCCTATTTATAGGGGCAGTGCGGGGCTGGCTCTCCTCCACTCCAAAGGTCGCCGCCCATTTCCACCAATTTCATCACCCATGATTACAGGCGAACAGGTAACCACCTCATCGCTCCAGTCCATGGCGCTGTGGTTTTCTACTATGATTAGGATTTTAAGTCACGCACGCCCATTGCTAACCCCCCGCTATGCATGCGGCACGCGTGGCGGAAATGGCCTGAGGTGGTGGGTTATTGCTGACCGATAAATTCGCGGTTACCCCCTCACATTCCGTGACTGTGCATAAAACTTGGGCCTGACCCAACGGCACTTGGCGAGCACGTGTGGGCCAGTCCCGTGGGCTCCTGTCAGTGTACTAGTACAAGGGAACCCAGTGCCCCTAACTTATGTACAAGCAGTAGAAGTAAAGAACCCCGCGAGCAACCAAGACAAGACTCCAGCAAGATCAACGCAGCACTCCAAGCCTGGACTGCTACATGCCCAACACACCCCCGACGCTTGCCGAGGGCCAAGATGTGCATGCCTCCACAAAGATCTGGCAGGCCACTCCCCGGCAGGCACGAGCTAGATAGCCAACGCTCCACCGCATCGCTATGCCTGTTACTTATCGATTTGGTGATGAGACTTCAGGCAGGTAATCAACTCTCGCTAAGCACGTGGTGACACATTGAAGGGAAGTTACACTCGATCGACACCCACCATGTAGCATGTCAAGTTCTTATGCAACGACTAGCCAACCGGTAGCTAGAGCTTGTCGAGGATGCACCCTCCCAAGCGCCACCTAGGTAGGTAATCATGGCATTTTGTCCTGAATGCGAGAGTAAGGTATGATAACTCTGCATAGCTATCTAATCGATAGATAATGTATGTTTTGGCATTATGGTGACCCCTTGCACTCTAAAAGGAGGCCCAAGGCAACCTTTCTCAAGGTTGGCAATTCATACCCCCGAACACTTGTATTCACACAACTAGTCCTTCCCCGGCAGCAGTCCTTGCCAGGGCTAGGTGTTCTGTGTTTTTCGTGTTCCCCCAATCAATGCACCAAAAAGCAGGAATAGGGTTTTATGCATAACAGCGGCCCGTACCTGGGTAAAATGCATGTGTGATAATCATTGCGTAGTCTCTTAATCTCTACTCTTCGTGTAACGTGACCACTCTGTCGAACCACAAGTGATTTATGATCCCATAGGTGATTGTGAGTATCCGTGCCCCGACACTCGGGGGCTTAGGTGCGAACCTGATTTTGCCTAAGTTTAAAACTACACCAAGTAACGACATCATCCACACTCGGGGGCTTAGATGCGAACCTGAATTCACCTAATTTAAAAGCTACTTCGAGTGAGGACGTCATCCACAATCTGGGGCATAGTTGCAAAACTGATGCCTTCTAAGTTGAAAACTACTCTAGGTGATGATGTCATCCACACTTAGGGGCTTAGCTGCAAACCTGATTTCGCTTAAGTTAAATACTACTCCGGGTGATGATGCCATCCAGACTGGGGAGCTTAGCATAGAACAAGATTTCGCCTAAGTTCAAAACTACTCTGTGTGAGGACAACATCCACACTCGGGCGCTTAGCTGTGAACCTAAATTTACCTAAGTTCAAAACTACTCTGAGTGAGAACATCATCCACACTCGGGAGCATGGCTGCGAGCCAGTAGTCGCCTAAGTTAAAAACTACTCCGAGTGAGGACATCATCCATACTCACGGGCTTTGCTGCGAATCTGAATTCGCCTAAGTTCAAAACTACTCTGAGTGATGACGTCATCCACACTCGGGGGCTTAGCTGCGAACCTAATTTTGCCTAAGTTAAAAACTACTTAGAGTGAGGATGCCATCCACACTTGGGGGATTGTCTGCGAACTTGAATTCGCCTAAGTTACAAACTATTTTGACTAAGGACGTCAGCCACACTCGTTGGCTTCCCTGTGAACATGAATTCGCATAAGTTAAAATCTACTATGTGTAAGGACATCATCCGTACTCGGGGGCTTGGCTGTGAACCTGAATTCGCCTAAGTTAAAAAATATTCTGAGTGAGGACGTGATCCACACTCGGGGTGTAGCTGCGAACCTAAATTCACCAGAGTCGAAAACTACTCCGAGTGAGGACGTCATCCACACTCGGGGGCTTAGCTGCGTAGCTAATTCACCTAAGTTTAAAACTACTCAGAGTGAGGACGCCATCCACACTCGGGGGCTTAGCTACGAACCTGATTTCGCCTAAGCTAAAAACTACTTCGAGTGAGGATGTCATCGACACTGGGGGTTAAATGCGAATTTGCATTCGCCCGAGTAAAAAACTACTACGAGTGCGGAAGTGATCCACACTCGGGGGCTTAGCTGCTAACCTGAATTCGCCTAATTTTAAAACTACTCCGGGTGATGACATCATCCACACTTAGGGGCTTAGCTACAAACCTGGTGTCGCTTAAGTTAAACACAACTCCGAGTGATGATGCCATCCACACTTGGGGGCTTAGCAATAAACCATATTTTGCCTGAGTTGAAAATTACTCTGTGTGAGGACATCATCCACAGTCAGGGGCTAAGCTGCGAACCTGAATTTTCCTAAGTTAAAAACTATTCCAAGTCATGATGCCAGCCACACTCAGGGGCTTCGCTGCGAACCTAAATTCACCTAAGTTAAAAATTATTCCAAGTGAGGATGTAATCCACACTAGGGGGCTTAGCTGCGAACCTCAATTCGCCTAATTTAAAAACTACTCTGAGGTAGGACGTCATCCACACTCGGGGGCTTAGTTGGGAACCTAATTTCGCCTGAGTTAACAACTACTACGAATGAGGACGCCACCCAGACTCGAGGGCTTAGTTACAAACCCGAGTTTTCCTAAGTTAAAAACTATACCGAAGTAGGACGTCATCCACACTCGATTGCTTAGATGTGAACCTAATTCCCCATAGTTTAAAACTACTTGGAGTGAGGATGTCATCCAGACTCGGTTGCTTAGCTGCGAACCTAATGCGCCTAAGTTTAATACTACTCCGAGTGAGGAAGCCATCCACACTTGGGGGCCTAGCTACGAACCTAAGTTCGCCTGAGTTAAAAACTACTCTGGGTGAGGACGTCATCGACACTCGGGGGCTTAGCTGTGAATTTGCTTTCGCGCGAGTTAAAAACTACTTCGAGTGAGGATGTCATCCACACTCGGGGGCTTGGCACGAACCTGAATTCGCCTAAGTTACAAACTATTCCAACTGAGGTCGTCATCAACACTCTAGGGCTTGGCTATGAACCTCAAGTCGCCTAAGTTAAAACTACTCCGAGTGAGGACATCATCCACACTCGGGTGCTTAGTTGCGAACTTGAATTTTCCTAAGTTGAAAACTACTCTGACTAAGGACGTCAGCCGCACTCGAGGGATTAGCTACGAACCTGAATGGAAAACTACTCCGAATGAGGACATCATCCACACTCAGGGGTCTGGCTAACCTGAATTTGCCTAAGTTAAAAACTATTTCGAGTGATGATGTCAGCCACACTCGGGTGCTTCGCTGCGAACCTGAATTCCCCTAAGTTAAAAATTATACCGAGTGAGGATGTGATCCACACTCGGGGGCTTAGCTGCGAACCTAAATTCGCCTAAAAGTTATTATGAGTGAGGACGCAATCCACGCTTTGGGGCTTAGTTGCATACCTGAATTCGCAAGAGTCAAAAACTACTCTCACTGAGGACGTCATCCACACTGGGGGCTTAGCTATGAACCTAATTCGCCTATGTTTAAAGCTACTTCAAGTGAGGACGCCATTCACACTCGAGGGCTTAGCTACAAACCTGAGTTCGCCTAAGTTAAAAACTACTCCGAGTGAGGACGTCATCCATACTCGGGGGCTTAGCTGCGAACCTAATTCCCCTAAGTTTAAAACTACTCCAAGTGAGGACTCCATCCAACTCGGGGGCTTAGCTCCGAACCTGAGTTCGCCTAAGTTAAAAACCACTCCGAGTGAGGACATCATCTTAGATACGAACATGAATTCACCTGAGTCGAAAACTACTCTGAGTGAAGGTGTCATCCACACTCAGGGGCTTAGATGTGAACATGAATTCGCCTAATTTAAAACTACTACGAGTGAGGACGTGTTCCACACTCGGGGGGCTTAATGGCAAACCTGATGTCTTCTAAGTTGAAAACTACTTCGGGTGATGACATCATCCACACTCAGGGGCTTAGCTATAAACCTGATTTATCTTAAGTTAAAAACAACTCCGAGTGAGGATGCCATCCACACTTGGGGGCTTAGCAACGATCCAGGTTTCGCATGAGTTAAAAACTACTCTATGTGAGGGCATCATCCATAGTCGGGGGCTTAGCTGCGAACGTGAATTTGCCTAAGTTAAAAACTGCTTTGAGTGAGGTCATCATCCACTCTCGGGGGTTTGGCTGCGAACCTGAAGTCACCTAAGTTAAAAACGACTCTGCGTGAGGACATCATCCACACTCGGGGGCTTAGCTGTGAACCTGAATTCGACTAAGTTGAAAACTACTCTGAGTGGGGACGTCATTCACACTTGGGGCATTAGCTGTGAACTTGATTTCGCCTAAGTTAAAAACTACTCCGAGTGAGGACATCATCCACACTCATTGGCTTGGCTAACCTGAATTCGCCTAAGTTAAAAACTATTCCGAGTGAGGATGTCCGCCACACTAGGGGGCTTCGCTACGAACATGAATTCGCCTAATTGAAAATCTACTATGTGTGAGGATGTAATCAATACTCGGGGGCTTTGTTGCGAACCTGAATTCACCTAAGTTAAGAATTATTCTGAGTGAGGACGTGATCCACACTCAGGGTCTTAGCTGTGAACCTGAATTTGCCTGAGCCAAAAACTACTCGGAGTGAGGACGTCATCCACACTTGAGGGCTTAGCTGCAAACCAAATTTTGTCTAACTTTACAACTAATCTGAGTGAGGATGCCATCCACATTCTGGGGCTTAGCTATGAACCCGAGTTTGCCTAAGTAAAGAACTATTCCGAGTTAGGATGTGATCCACACTCAGGGGCTTAGTTGCGAACCTGCATTCGCCTGAGTCGAAAACTACTTCGAGTGAGGATGTCATCCATGCTCGGGGTCTTAGCTGCGAACCTAATTTCGACTAAGTTTACAACTACTCCGAGTGAGGAAACCATCTATAGTCGAGGAGTAGCTGCGAACCCAAGTTCACCTAAGTTAAAAACTCCTCCGAGTGAGGACGTCATCCACACTCGGGGGCTTAGCTGTGAACCTGATTTTACCTAAGTTAAAGACTATACCGAGTTAGGACATCATCCACACTCGGGCGCTTAGTTGCGAACAAGAATTCCTCTAATTTAGAAAACTACTTTGAGTAAGGACGTCATCCACACTCAGGGGCTTAGTTGCGAACCTGATGTCTTCTAAGTTGAAAACTACTCTGGGTGACGACGTCATCCACACTCAAGGGCTTAGTTGCAAACCTAATTTCACATAAGTTAAAAACTACTCCGAGTGAGGACGCCATCCACACTTGGGGCTTAGCAAAGAACTAGATTTTGCCTAAGTTAAAATATACTTTGTGTGAGGACATCATCCACACTCCGGGGCTTAGCTGCGAACCTGAATTTGCCTAAGTTAAAAACTACTCCGAGTGAGGACATCATCGACACTCGGGGGCTTGGCTGCGAACCTGAAGTCTCTTAAGTTAAAAATTACTCCGAGTGAGGACATCATCCACACTCGGGGGCTTAGCCGTGAACCTGAATTCAGCTAAGTTCAAAACTACTCCAAGTGATGACGTCATCCACACTCGGGGGCTCAGCTGCTGTCACACCCTATGTTTATAGCACATTGTTATGTTTGGATTTATAAAATTTGGATCCAACTAAAACTTTTTCAAAGTGCTTGTGCTTGTTTGCTATGTTGTTTCCTTGCTTGATGATTTTGTTATATGGCACTCCTAGATTCTATTCCACTTCATATTCATCTTCCTTGTTCCAAACCTCTTGCCCAATGATCATGCCATGTGAATAGTGCCCAAAGCTAATTTTATCGAATTTTCTTTTAACCAAAAATGATTTATTCAAATAAGGTTTTCAAAACCCTCTGAAATGAGATTTGCACTACAAGTCCTCAAATTGGGTGGATTCTTCTTCCCCAAAGACCTTATTTCGAATCTACTATATTTATGACTTCCCAAACCACCTAATATTATTTTTAAAGATTATTTTCATATTTTATTTAAAGGCTTTTCCTTAAGACCAGAAATGGTTTTACCTAGGGAAAAATTAATTAAATGCTTTGAAATATTTGAGAAATTTAGAAAAACTTAGTGGACATATATTTTCCATATATGTGAGTTTCAACACAAGGGCATGATCAGATCATAGGCAAAACCCCTCAAAACCCTTTCTATTCAAATAACACTTTTGGAATATTTTTATAAGAAATTTTCTCAATAAATTCCAAAAAAATTCCAGCAAGTCAACACTATCATAGGTGATGATCTTGCAAAGTTTCATCTCAATCCAAGTTGATTTGGTTCATCAAATCGTCCCAAAACCCTTCCTGTTCAGATTCATACTTGAGCAACTTTACATTGTGAAGTGTCTCCCCTTGGCCTCAAACTTTGTGGGCATGCTCTAATGGCCAAATAGTGATGATACACTAAGTGGTGCATCAAGGGTAAAAGCCTAGCATCAATAGATCTACAGAAATCTGATTCTGCAATTTTCTAGGGTTTAACAAATTTCCATTGTCAACTTTTTCCTCTTGAACTCAAACTTGGTGAATCCTCTATTTTCTACCTAGCCTTTGACCCTGGTAAGTATCTCAGTGAGTTGGTAACATCTTCTTGCCCAAAACCTTACCAAACACCTTCTAGTGATTTAGTAAAACCCCTATTTCTACCACTTACCCTCTTACCCTTTCCCCTGGATCTTTACCACACCTTCTTGCATTGCCCAAGTACCTCCAGTAAAAAAAACAAGTCCTCAGGTCACCAAGAGGTGGGGTAAAACCCCCATTTTCACCCCTGGACAACATCTTTTTCTACCTCATTCCCCCTTTTCTTCTTTCCTAAGGCTCCCTACTGCACCCAATGCCCTACCCTCTATTGTTAAACCCCCTAGATCCCCTAGACATCCCCGGCCACGCAGAAGCCGCCGTTGGCATGCCGTGGCATGCCAAACGCACGCTCTGGAATGCACTACAGTGCCGACAGGCACTGTAGCCGTCGCCCACAGCATGGCTCCGGTGGCCTCGGGCCTCCCCCGCGCGCCACTTGGTCCCCTCAGCGTTCGTGCCACGCGACCCTTGTCGGCCCCTCCTCTCTCTCCTTCCTCTGACCTCCCCCGCGCGTGTCGAGCGCCGCCCGGCTCGGCCAACCTGCAGCCTCGCATGCACAAGCGTCTCTCCCTCTCTCTTCCTTCCCTCTGGCCTAGACCGCCCCCAGGAACGCCCCTGACTCACCCTCTCTCTCTCTCGTGGCCACTAGCCTCGGCCATGAGCTCGCCGGCGCACCTGCGTTCGTGGACACGCCCCGCCTATAAGAGGGCCTCCCGGACCCCTCTCTCCCCTCTGGTCCCCCTCTCCTCTCCCCAGCAACCTCCCTAAGCCCCCCTGAGAGCCCCCGGCGTCTCTGTGCTTAGGATCAAACCAAGGATTGCCGCGGCCATCCCACTATCGATCTCCGGGTATAGAGCCCCTCCAGCCCGCATTTCTCCCCTGTTGGTCCTCCACTGCCCTCCTGATGCCGTCCCCCTCTTCCCCGTCTTCTTTGCAGCCTGAAACGGCCCTGATGGCCACCTCCCGAAGCCACCTCCGTCGTGGGTGCTCGCCGCTGGCGACTCCAGCCACCTTCGGCCTCCATTCCACCTTCAAGAGACCGGCGAGTCGACCCCGAGCCCATCCCTGCTTTCGCCTGCCTCCATCGTGCCCTACTCTACCGCCGTTGAGCTCTCCCCCCTTCCTGTCTCGAGGTGGGAGGAGGACCCGACAGGTGGGGCCCATGAGGGATCACTAGAAGGGTGTCTAGAGGGGGGTGAATAGACTATTAGCAGAAATTTAAAACCTAACCTTTTCCCAAGTTAATTGGTTGGCAGATTTCAACAGTTTTAACAAAGCTAGCAAGTCTAACTGCCCTACACATGCATGTCAACAAATATGGCAGCGGAAAGTAAAGACATTGCATATGAAGTAAAGTGTTGAGATAGGTAGATCAAACGCAGTTGGAGACGCATGGATTTTTCCCGTGGTTCCGATAGGTGGTGCTATCGTACATCCACGTTTATGGAGTCTTCAACCCACGGAGGGTAACGGTCACAAGAGTCTACGGAGGGATCCACCCAAAAGGTTCCACGAAGTAGCAACCTTGACTATTCCATAACGGCTTCCGTCCACGAAGGACTAGCCTCACTATGGGTAGATCTTCATGAAGTAGGTGATCTCCTTGCCCTTACAAACTTCTTGGTCCACTCCACAACATGAAGAAGGAGGCTCCCAAGTGACACCTAACCAATCTAGGAGGCACCACCCTCCAAAAGGTAATAGGCTCGGTAATGACGATGAACTCCTTGCTCTTGTGCTTCAAGATGATAGACTCCTCAGCACCCAATCACTCTCTCATAGATTTGGCATGGTGGAAGAGATGGGATTGGTGGAAAGCTACTTGGGGAGGCTAGAGATCAAGATCCATATGATTGGAGTGGAAGATCTTGACCTCAACACAAGGGTAGGTGGTTCTCTCTCAGAAAATCTGAAAGGATAGTTATGGAATAGTTCTGAGTGCTTCTCTCTCGAGTAGGTGGTGGTGAAGCGGTATATATAGGCATCCCCAAAAATCCAACCGTTACACACAAAATGACCAACTCGGTGACACCAATGTGTTAATCTCGATAGTACCGAAGTGATCAAAAGGTGTCAACTTTTGAATCTCGGTAAAGCCGATATAGGAAACTCGGTTGCACCGATAAGGTGACCAAAGGTCAGATTTCTAATCTCGGTGACGCCGATCCAACATTCTCGGTGGGACCAAAAATGTGAATTTGCGTAACAAAAAGTTGGCAACCTAAACTCGGTGGCACCGGTAGGTTGCACCGAAGTGGCTAGGGTTTGGCTTGAGTTTGTCTAGGTTCTGGAATCGCTGGCACCGGTATAGGAAAGTTGGTTGCACCGATTTTGAGTGTTAGGTATAGAACAGACTTTGGTGGGAGAGTTTGTGGATGTTTTTGGCGACTATCACTTGTGCATGTTTGAGCTTATTGTTCACCAACAAAACCTTACCCCCTTTTAATAGTATTGGCTTTCCTATGGACTCAAAGTGATTTTTAACAAATATAAAATGTAGAGACCTCTTGCTTGAAGCATCGCCAACCTATTTCCTTGCAACTTGGGGTTTGTCCACAATCTCCTTTTGCCAGACCTCTGTATAGACTGTATCTGAAATACACTAGGTAAAAGTATCAGTCCAAGAGACAATGTATGTTGTCATGAATTATCAAAACCACCAAGGGAGCATGTTGTGCTTTCAATCTCCTCCTTTTTGGTAATTGATGAGAACATACAATCAAAGCTTCAAATAAAGATATGAATGGTTATACTGAAGACTTTGAGAGACACATGACTTAGACTTGCTCCCCCTAAATGTGTGCAGTCCTTTAAAGGATAGTTGATTTTGAATGCATGAACACACATAAGGTAGAAGGGATATAACAGGTCATGTGTATCTTGTCTATATGCATCAAATATATATGAATGGGATATATCTTTGTTCAAGACATCACTCTTGCAAACAATATGTGCAAGAAGCAAGAGATCATCTTGACCAAGGATATGATGCATATACTTACCTTGAGTTCTTGAGCATCCTGGTGATAGAAACACACTTGAGAAAATAATGTTAGGAAACACAAGTGTATTCTACCAACACAGCAAGGCAATAGAACTCAAAATTTCCAATATAATATATGGAGGACATATAGAAAATAGTATTCCTTAGAATTGATATGTCTCCAAGATCATTGATAATTTTCTCACCGTAGATATGAAAATAGATTATCCTCTCCCCTTGAATCTTAGCATGTAGATATTAGGATTGGATAAGGTAAGAAAGGTCAACAATTTCTTCTCCCCCTACTTTGATATTCTCCCCTTGTTTATAAAGATATGAGAATTAATATTGGCTCTCCCCCTTGATCATATCTCCCCGTTTTCATAAGCATATATCTCCCCTTTAGCTTGAAGCTTTGGTCTTCTCCCCCTTTGGCATTAATTTCCCAAAAAGGTCAAGGATAGGGATAGATACAGGGATCATTGACTGAGAAGGGATCCTTGAGGACAAGGCCCATCGAAATGTAGGATTCATAGAAATGAAAATTGTGAGAAGCGTTGAAACTAATTTGATCTTCTCCTCCTTTCTTCATTGAAGATAGGGATCCTTGAAGAAAGAAATTATCTCCTCAAAATTAACTTTAGTTCTTCTCCCCCTGAGTAATAATTTTTTTTTGAATAATTAGGGGATCATTGAAGTAACAGAAGTATTACAAGAAAGATCACTAAGAAAACACAGAATTGCAAAAACGAATTCAAAAGAGACAGAATGAAAAACGGTGACGCCGAGATATCTGAGTCGGCGGCTCCGAAAGAGAAACCAAGTTTCTGTTTTCAGAGAGTCAAGAGAAAGAGTTTCAATGAAATGTAAAGTTTTTACAATGGACATCAGCTAGAAGATTGGAGTAGTTATGAGAAATCATGCAATAGAAAGCAAACCACACCAGTTTCTTAACTAGATGATGGGCGGTGACTAGGTCACCTATATTAGAGTATATTGACTTAGGAGCGAAGAAAGAGTACTTGATCATAGGTCATACCCTACGTTAAGCTCAGAATGGGATTACCATTTTTCGATTAATCATTTTAATGTCTTCATATCGCTTGCGTTGCTTTAGCTCATTTCTTGGAGTAAAGCCTTTTCAAGGACATGAGTACATACCTATGAGTGATGTTAATGACGTAGCTTGTAGATGAACTTGTTGAGCATGCTCGAGGTTGATGAAGATCATTTTAAGTTTTGAGCAATCCTTATTGTTCTAGTACACTGGTTACCTACAAAGATTAGTCATGCAAGGAAGAACAATAGATATATCCAATTCACATGATACCAATTGAGAGTGTGCAATTTTGATCAAGTATATGTCAAGGATATGGTTGAGTGGCCTTCTTCCTTCCATCATCAAGAGGGGTTGTGGATACTTGGTAATGACAAGATTGCTTATGATTGGAGTTGATGGCAATCTTCTGGAATGAAGTTTTTCCAAGTAACTACAAGAGATTAGATGCAATACAAGGGAGCATAGAATTCCATGGCATAAGATGAAATGTTAAGACACGTGGAAATATCAAGAAAGCTCATGCCCTTGCATGCAACCAAGTGAGTCTAGCTCAAGTTTGAAGCATCGATGATGTTCAACTCACTCCTTAAGTGACAAAATGTCTGCTCATCAAGTGGCTTGGTAAAGATATCGGCCAATTACTTGTTAGTGCGAACATGCTTGAGATTAATATCTCCTTTGGCAACATGATCATGAATGAAATGATGTCGAACTTGAATATTCTTAGTTCTTGAATGTTGCACAGGATTATGACCAATTTTAATAGCACTTTCATTGTCACAAAGTAGTGGAACATTTTTAACATGAATTCCATAATCCTTAAGTGTTTGTGTCATCCACAGTAATTGCACACAACAAGATCCAGCAGCAATGTACTCAGCTTCGGCAGTTGATAAAGATACCGAGTTTTGTTTCTTAGAGGACCAAGATACAAGAGATCTGCCCAAAAATTGACAAGTACCCGAGGTGGATTTTCTATCAACCTTGTCTCCGGCATAGTCCGAATCAGAATAGCCAACAAGGTCAAAAGAAGATCCCTTGGGATACCAAATGCCAAAACTTGGCATTTGTATCAAGTATCTCACAATGCGTTTTACAGCTAAAAGATGACATTATTTTGGTGCAGCTTGATATCTAGAACACTTGCAAACACTTAGTATAATATCGGGACGAGATGCACATAGATATAGCAATGAATCAATCATAGATCGATAAACTTTTTGATCAACCGGTTCATCCTCTCTGGTTAGTTCAACATGTCCACTAGTAGGCATAGGGGTTTTCATACCTTTGCACTCATGCATGTTGAACTTTTTGATCAAGTCCTTAGTATACTTAGTTTGAGAGATGAAAGTTCCTTCTTTTGATTGCTTGATTTGCATGCCAAGAAAGAATTTCAGGTCACACATCATAGACATCTCATACTTCTCGGACATCAACCTTCCAAATCTTTCACTAAATTGACGGTTAGTTGAACAAAAGATAATATCATCCACATAAATTTGGCACACAAATAATTCACCATTAACTCTCTTAGTGAATAAGGTTGCATCAATTTTTCCAATTTCAAAACATTTTCGATTAGAAACTTCGTTAAACATTTGTACCAAGCATGAGGGGCTTTCTTAAGACCATAAAGAGCTTTACGAAGCTTCTAAACATGATTAGGTTTCTTAGGATTCACAAAGCCAGGTGGTTGTTTAACATAAACATCTTCTTAAATTTCACCATTTAAAAATGCACTTTTAATATCTATTTGATAAAGCGTGATATCATGGTGATTGGCATAAGCAAGAAGAATGTGAATAGCTTCAAGTCTAGCGATGGGGGCGTAGGTCTCACCATAGTCCATACCTTTGACTTGTGTATATCCTTGAGCTACGAGGCGAGCCTTGTTGCACATGACTTGACCGTCTTCGTCTTGCTTGTTCCAAAATACCCATTTGGTTCCGATGATGTTGTGTTCATCCTCGGGATTCTCCACGAGTGTCCAGACTTCGTTCCTTTCGAAGTTGTGAAGCTCTTCATGCATAGCGTTCACCTAATCCGCGTCTTCAAGAGCTTGTTCTAGCTTCAAGGGCTCAATGCTAGAGATGAAAGAATAATGCTCACAGAAATTTGCTAGACGAGTTTTAGAGCGAGTGATTCTCCCTGTTTGTATATCACCAAAGATCTGGTTTAGGGGATGGTTCTTGGTCACTTGTGCTCGAACTCGGGTCATCTTCTGATTGTTGGTTGGTGGAGTTTCTTCTTCATCATCATCTACTTCATATTCATTGTTGTTGAAGGTGTCGTTCCCTTGAAGTGGTGGTGAAGGAGGTTGTGGTGGATCTTCATGATGCACTTCCTCCTCGTCATCATCTTGCCGTGTACCGCTTGTGGATGCCTCCATGTCATGTTGTGGTTCACCTGGTCGTGATGTAGGGGCTTCCACTTGAGTTGATGAAGTACTTTCCTTCACCTCCATGGGACGAATCTTGCCGATGGGTAAATCTAGGATAGCTTCCGAAGGGTTCTTATCACCTACATCATTTGGCATTTGTTCGACTTGCGAACCATTAGATTCATCAAACTTTACATCTACCGTCTCTTCAACTTTTTGAGTGAAGTTGTTGTAGACACGGTAAGTGTGAGAGTTCGATCCATAACCAAGTAGGAATCCTTCATGAGATTTAGGAGCAAATTTAGTATGACGATGCTTATCAAGAATGTAGCACTTGGAGCTGAATACCCAAAAGTATCCAACTTGGGGTTTGTTACCGGTGAGTAGCTCGTATGTCGTTTTACCAAGAAGCTTGTGCAAGTAAAGTCGGTTTGTGGCATCACATGTTGTTTCCACGGCTTCTGCCCAACAGTGCTTTGGCGTCTTGTATTCGTCAAGCATCGTTCTTGCCATCTCAATGAGTGTCTGGTTCTTCCTCTCAATAACTCCATTTTGTTGAGGTGTGTACGTAGCCGAGAACTCATGTGAAATACCTTCTTCATCAAGAAAGGTATCCACATGGGTGTTCTTGAACTCCGATCCATTATCGCTCCGAACCTTCTTAATCTTCACTTCAAACTGATTTTGCGCTTTGTGAGCGAAGTTCTTGAAGATCTTTTGAACCTGCGACTTATCATCAAGAAAGAATACCCACGTAAATCTGGAAAAATCATCAACTATAACTAGACCATAGGAATTTCCACCTAGACTCTTGTAAGCATTGGTACCGAAAAGATCCATGTGAAGTAACTCGAGTGGTCTCCTAGTAGTCATGATATTCTTAATAGGATGACTTCCACCTACTTGCTTTCCAGCTTGACAAGCACTACAAAGTCTATCTTTACCAAAGATAACATCTTTAACACCAAGTATATGATCACCTTGATAAGTTTGTCTAAATTACGCATGCCAACATGTCCTAATCTTCTATGCCAAAGCCAGCGTTTAGAAGATTTAGCAATTAAACAAGTGTGAGGTTTGGATCTCTTAGTGAAATCGACAATGTATAGATCACCTCTACGAAGACCGGTAAAGAGAATTTTATGATTATCTTGACGAAACACTTGGCAATCTGTTTTCCTGAATAACACATTAAAACCGAAGTCGACAAGTCTAGAAACAGAAAGAAGATTATAGCCGAGAGATTCAACAAGCATAACATATTGAATAGAACTATCATGGGATATGGCCACCTTACCAAGACCAAGTACCTTACCCTTGGAGTTGTCTCCAAACTTTACATACCTTCACGGTCCATGGTTTGGTGTGATCCCTTCAAACATTTCTCTATCTCCGGTCATATGCTCGGTACATCTGCTATCGAGAATCCACTCTTTTCCTCCAGACATGTAATCCTTGAGGTTTGCCATGAGACTTAGATTCTTTATAATCTTCTCATACTCGATGTCGAACAACTCGTCTTCATCATAGTAGCCATGTTCCACATTGTCATCATCAAGTGGGAAATCCTCGTCATAAAGAACAAGAGATTCGTTAGGATTGTGATCACGATAATGTTCAAGTTTATGAATCTGAATGGATTCTATAATGATATTGTTGATGATTGTGACATCTCCTTTAGCATGCATGGGGTCTCTAAGCTCAAATAGACAAGCATCAAATTTAGGATCACTAGGTGACATTTTGTGAAAGGCAATGGTTTTATTAAGAATTTCATCAATATTAGTTAGTGAGTAACTTGGATATCGTTTCTCCAAATCATTCCACAGAGTGTAAGCACATGCAAAATTCTTCATTTGGTTAAGCATATTTCTTGGCAATGCTCTAACAATGAGATTAACAGTTCTAAGAGCATATAAATTTCCTCTTCGTGTGTGGGATGCAAAGGATCAATAGGAGGCTCATAGGGGCGCATAACATATTTGCTCAATTGAAATTCATTAAACAACTCAAGCATCAAAGATTTCCATTGACTATAATACTCTCCATCAAGAATGGGCACTCTACAACTCAAACTCCCTATACTAGACACATCCATCTTCCTCCTCGGAAATTAAACCAAAGCAATGGAGACCAATGCTCTGATACCAATTGAGGGATCACTAGAAGGGCGTCTAGAGGGGGGGTGAATAGACTATTAACAGAAATTTAAAAACCTAACCTTTTCCCAAGTTAATTGGTTGGCAGATTTTAACAGTTTTAACAAAGCTAGCAAGTCTAACAGCCCTACACATGCATGTCAACAAATAAGGCAGCGGAAAGTACAGACATTGCATATGAAGTAAAGTGTTGAGATAGGTAGATCAAACGCAGTTGGAGACGCATGGATTTTTCCCGTGGTTCCGATAGGTGGTGCTATCGTACATCCATGTTTATGGAGTCTTCAACCCGCATTGCGTAATGGTCGCGAGAGTCCATGGAGGGCTCCACCCAAAAGGGTCCACGAAGTAGCAACCTTGACTATTCCATAATGGCTTCCGTCCACAAAGGACTAGCCTCACTATGGGTAGATCTTCACGAAGTAGGCGATCTCCTTGCCCTTACAAACTTCTTGGTTCACTCCACAACACGAAGTAGGAGTCTCCCAAGAGACACCTAACCAATCTAGGAGGCACCACCCTCCAAAATGTAATAGGCTCGGTAATGACGATGAACTCCTTGCTCTTGTGATTCAAGATGATAGACTCTTCAGCACCCAATAACTCTCTCATAGATTTGGCATGGTGGAAGATATGGGATTGGTGGAAAGCTACTTGGGGAGGCTAGAGATCAAGATCCGTATGACTGGAGTGGAAGATCTTGACCTCAACACAAGGGTAGGTGGTTCTCTCTCAGAAAATCTGATAGGATAGGTATGGAATAGTTCTGAGTGCTTCTCTCTCGAGTAGGTGGTGGTGAAGGGGTATATATAGGCATCCCCAAAAATCCAACCGTTACACACAAAATATCCAACTCGGTGACACCGATGTGTTAATCTGAGTGGTACCGAAGTGATCAAAAGGTGTCAACTTTTGAATCTCGGTAAAGCCGATATAGGAAACTCGGTTGCACCGATAAGGTGACCAACAGTCAGATTTCCAATCTCGGTGACGCCGATCCAACATTCTTGGTGGGACCAAAAATGTGAATTTGCGTAACACAAAGTTGGCAACCTAAACTCGGTGGCACTGGTATGGAATCGGCTGCACCGAAGTGGCTAGGGTTTGGCTTGAGTCTGTCTAGGTTCTCGAATCGGTGGCACCGGTATGGGAAAGTTGGTTGCACCAATTTTGAGTGTTAGGTATAGAACATACTTTGGTGGTAGAGTTTGTGGATGTTTTTGGCGACTATCACTTGTGCATGTTTGAGCATATTGTTCACCAACAAAACCTTACCCCCTTTTGATAGTATTGGCTTTCCTATGGACTCAAAGTGATTTCTCACAAATATAAAATGTAGAGTCCTCTTTCTTGAAGCTTGGCCAATCTATTTCCTTGCATCTTGGGGTTTGTCCACAATCTCCTTTTGCCAGACCTCTTTATAGACTGTATCTGAAATACACTAGGTAAAAGTATCAGTCCAAGAGACAATGTATGTTGTCATAAATTATCAAAACCACCATGGGAGCATGTTGTGATTTCAGCCCACCAATCGGCCTCTCTTCCTCCCACCCGTGCTCTCTCTCTCTCTCTCGCCCCTCGTGTTGCTGATGACCGGGCCCCATGCGTCAGGTTTGAACCTGACCGCGTGCGAGGCCAGCTGACTGGCCACCTGGGCTGGCCCAGCCTCTAGCCGCCTCTGGCCCCGGTCCTAGTGGCCTTTTCCTTTGCTTTTTTTTTCCTTCTATGTGGGATTTTGCAAAAAAACCACAGGGCCCAAATTAAATCCTATGACTTTAATTTTTGCACCTAAATTCTTAGTATAATTCATAGAATTTACTAGTGCCATTTGTAAAAATGTTTGAAAAACTTTTTAGGAGTGTTTTATTTTAAAACCTATATTTATGCACCTTTTTGCGTTTGTTAATTAATTTCCAAAATGTTTTTCACAACAAAACCTTAGGGGAATATTTTTAGTATGACATGCAGTATTTATCAGAGTAGGTTAGCATTTTTATTAATAGCTTGAATGCTCTATTTTTGGGTGCTGCGAATTTTATCGCTATTTATTCACGACGATAGATTGCGCGGTTGACGAAGAAGTTGAACCCGAAGACTTCGAAGACCCTAGAGACTTTGTTGAGCCAGGCAAGCAGCCCTTTGACCATGACAAGAAACCATTTTTATTGCATGTCATATAGCACTTTACTTTCATCGTGAATGATCATGTTGAGGTGTCCCCCCTTTGGTGGGATGCCTCCGTTACTTTTACCGTTGAGACTTGCATTGTGCATGACCCTACCACCTTATGAGGGTTGTGCCGGTGGGTGTAGTTAGGATGCTAGTAGATGCTACGGAAGTGGGATTGGGATCTACGCATAGTGATGGGAAGAAAGATATGATTTCAAAGACTTTTTGAAAACCCCGTCGGGCGCCACTAATTCCCGAGGGAGACGATGAGAAGATGGGAGACCACTTGAGAAGAGGTGGTGTGCCAGAGCAAGTTGAGATTGTGTTTTCGAAAACGGATTAGATTTAATATTTGTCGACCGTACCAACCTTACATGTGCACCCACGATACCCCTTATGGGACAGGGCTTTGTTGATTACCTTGGTGGGTACTAGCAAGGAGCCCGCATTACTAGTGGCGGGAGTGGCATGGTCACTCTCGATATGGGGTCGTACCGGTATGTACGATCATGCGCTGTCTTTACAGGCACCGGGCACACCGTTGGTCCCCTCATGGATGATATGATTAGAGGGAGGCTCGTGAAATGTACATCGTGAGGGCTGGGTACCAATCGAGTGGACTCTTTGTTTAGTATCGCTAGGGGAAAGGCATTGTTCGGGTGCTTACCTTGGGTATGCTAAATACCATGAGTCATAGATGACACAGAAGTTCCCTGAGTCTTGTGGGTAAAGTGTGCAACCTCTGCAGAGTGTAAAACTATTCTAATAGACGTGTCCATGGTCAAGGACAGTTGGGTGGTGCTACTTAAACTATGTCAGAATGTTTTCATAAAGACTTGGTACGAGAAGGGTTGATATGGTGACAAGGGGTCACATGAACTAAGTCTGATGAGTTAGCATGATGAATGAACATGAGTTGTTCAAACCCTACTTATGATGATATATGTAACTTGTTCACATGGACATCTGTTAATTGTTGATGCATGCTTACTAGTTACTTGATCATGTCATTTGCATACAAAATTAGCTTTCCACAAAACCACCTACTTAGTGTTGTATCATGCATCATTATTACCTTGCTCAATAACTTGGGTTGCTTGCGAGTACATTCAAAGTACTCACTGGCTTGCCACTGGTTATTTACTTGGCCAGGCATGGAAGAACAAGAGTATGTTGAAGAATTTGTTGGAGACGAACATGCGAACTAGGATGCTTCCCAGTCAGAGTGCATGTAGGTTAAGGCAGATGGCATGGGTTCACGCTTTCGACCAAGATTTCCGTTGCTTGATCTATTTTAAGTGTTTGACTCGTGTGGCCCTATCTATGTAAGACTTGACCTTCACGGTCTTTATTGTGTAAGACGCTAAATGTGGATGTAGGACTCTTGTTATTCAGCTTATGTGTGTTCAGTGAGCATTGATCTCTGGGATCATTGTACACGTGCATTCGATGATCACGACTTATGAGTCGGGGTCCCCACAGAGCTGGTATCAAAGCCATTCTGACTGTAGGAAGCCCTTAGTTAGCATGGACGTTAGACGGGATAAAAGTTGTTTTCAAAACTACACCTAGCCTTTGTACTTAGGAGTTCTGCACTATTTACCTCTTCTATTCTTCACACAACACTCTGCTGACTCTCCTCCTTTCAAACCTTGTAGATGGTCATCGTACTCGAAGCCTTCCTAACATCCGACTTTCCCTTAGTCCTTAGGGATAGCCTGGAGAAGTGCCAGTTTCGCCAACCATCCATTTTCCTCTACCACGAGCACTGGGTCGATGCCGTCACGAAGGAGTACCACGTGGATGTGGTCGTGAAGGCAAACGACTCCCCAACAAGTTGGTTCTTTGAGGGACCACGGATGGAGACCATGATGCTCCCAGTCGAGACAGCCGCACACAAGGCACTCCTACATCTTCGAGACATCATACCAGAGATGGCTGATGAGCCGGCTACTCGCCATCTTCCCTTTAGGAAGGATGACCTTGGTGAGAGTTGGACGCTGATTCCGACCAAGGAAGATGGCACACCACTCAGGTTCCAGACCTACTTCAGCCTCTCCGTCGATAGTTTGGTTCACAACCTGATGAAGGAGTCCGTGAAGCTCCGCGAGGAACTTCACCACACTCAAGATCTACTTCAGCAAGCCAAGACGAGGCCAGACAAGATTAAGAAGGATGGAGCCCCAGAGGGACGGCCAGTTGTCGCTTAAAGAGAAGGAGTACCCCTAGCCGATGATGCACCTACACGTCGTCATCACATGAGTGTGAAGGAGTACCGTGAGCTCTTCACCGACACGCCAGCAAAGCATCGTCGGGATGGACCCCCTTGTTCCCCGACCCCTTCGACCGGGTGATTCCCGTTCGGGTGATGAACAGGAGGATGAACCAGAGGAGCATGACTACGAGACAGAGCACTCCACCACCTGAGTCCGAGAACCCCTAGGGTTCATGTACCCCTCATTCGAAGTCGAGTCCATGTAATGGTTCATATGAAACCATGTGTGCTTGTCGTTGTTTTGTTGTTTGTTTTCCGATGCAAGTCGCGCTTTTGCCTTAGGCAACATGTAAGCAACTCCATCGTCTATCTTAATATATGTTAGTCTTTCGACCTTTGTTTTAACACACTTGCACTTGACCGACCCCCTTGGGCGCGCTTTTCCGTATTGCTTATCCTCTTGTCAATCCTAGTTGTTTGACTTGGCTGCTCCAAACAGCATGGTGACTGCTACCCGCAAAAACTCCTTCACCAACCCTGAAGCTGGCAACTCCAGCTAGCAACAGGGAGCTGGTGGGGCTGCTCACGCTGGAGGACACCAGGAGCAGCCACAAGGCAATATTCCCCCGCCACCACCTCCGCTGGAGAACATGACCATAGCTCAGTTTCTCCAAGTTCTCCAGGAGGAGCGCCAAGCCAAAAATGCTACTATCCAGCAGATGGCTAAGGCCCTCGTGAACAACCAGCAGCAAGGCAGGAACGGCAATGGCTGCTCCATGTTGTCTGAGTTTATGAGGAACTCGCCCCCAACCTTCACCGAGACTGTTGAACCCTTGGATGCTTATGACTGGATCCGCACCATCGAGGACCTCCTTGCACTAGTCAATTGCAATGAGGATCGTGAGAAGGTGCTTTATGCCTCTCACTACCTCGGAGGTACCGCCTGAGCTTGGTGGGATGGATTCAAGGTCATGCAAGGAGAACGTGTGATCATGTGGAATAACTTCAAGGAAGGATTCTGCACCGCCCACATTCCTTCTGGGATCATGGCTATCAACAAGAGAGAGTTCCGAGCGCTGAAGCAAGAAAGTGGCTCGGTCTAGGAGTGTAGCACAAGTTCAACCTGTTGTCAAGGTATGCACCTGAAGACGTCAGCACAGAGGCTGCCAAGAAGGAACGCTTCATGGAAGGACTTCAACAAGTCCTGCAGTATCAGCTCATCATCTGCGATTGTCGTACCTTCTTCGACCTGGTGAACAAGGCCCTCATGCTAGAAGACAAGCGTCATGCCATCGATGACACTCGCAAGCGCAAGATGATCAGCAAGGGTAGCCCCAGCAACCAAAAGCCTCGCCCCTGGCAGCCAGCCCCAGCCAAGCCAACCTATCAGCCGCAGTAGGCTAGACCTCCTGCACCTCGTCCGAGCTACCAGCCTCAGGAGTATGCCAATCCCAGGTCATCTTACAACAACAACGGTGGTAGGAACTTCAACAACAACCCTGGACAAGTTGCTTGCCTTGGATGTGGTCAGCCAGGACACATCTCTAGGTTGTGTCCCAACAAGAAGCCAGATGCACTGCCCCCCAATGTGCCAGCTCAAGGTCAAGCCTGTGAAGCACCACCAAGGAACCCCGCTCCCAGTAACCAGCCCAACAATGGCAAGGGTCATGTGAATCATGTCACCGCAGAGGAAGCTGAGGAAGACCCGGACGTCATACTGGGTACGTTCCTCGTCAACTCGACCCCAGCAACAGTACTGTTTGATTGTGGAGCTTCACATTCTTTTGTCACCCAAAAGTTTGCAGTAGAGAGTGGCACGAAACCTACACCCCTGGGTGGTCGTATGTTGATACAAACCCCAAGATCAGTTATGAAGTCCAGGATAGGGTGTAAGGGATTGAAGATTGACATCAACGGGGTAGACTTCCTAGTAGACCTTATAGTTCTGGACTCACCCGGCTTGGATGTAATCCTTGGCATGAATTGGTTGACTAAGCACCAAGGCATGTTAGACTGTGCCAAGAGGATCGTTACCATGACAAACAGCCAAGGACTCGAAGTCAAGTATGTTCCCAACCCTGCCTCCACTCAAGCACCTCAGGCTAACTGACTATCAGGAGTTGAATTGGATCAAGTGCTAGTAGTATGTGAGTACCCGGATGTGTTTCCTGATGAGCTTCCCGGAATGCCTCCTGACCGTGACATCCAATTCATCATTGAGCTTATGCCCGGATCAAGGCCCATCTATAAGAAGGCCAACAGCATGGGATCCGAAGAGTTGGCTGAGTTGAAGAAGCAACTGGCGGATCAACTCAGAAAAGGATTTATTTACTAGGAGGTGATTGATAAAACACTACTAACATAATAAAACTATTTTGTAATAACAAAACAATTATTGACAGCAAGGAACAATAAAATATTTTTATTAATAAACAGAAGGAAATCAATTTAAGTTTGCTGAGAAAACTTTTGTAAAGTTTGTAAAAGTTTTGATAAACACTATATGAAACAACTATAGTTTTACTAACAAGAGAGCAAAACCAAACTTATTATTTATTAGTAAAACATGTTCTTAATAGAAAAGAATTTACAAATAAACTTGTTTTAGAAAACAAAATTAAATTATATAAAACTCTATTAAAAGAATCTATTACTAAACTAGTTGTTTTAATCAAAATAACCTATTTGAAAAGAAGTTGTGATTCCTATCTTAACAAGGAAATAAACTAAACAATTTTATATTTTTATTAACAATAAGTAAAACACTAAATGTATAATCAACAGAACCTACTAAACAAATTAAAACTAAATCTAAGTTAAACTAACTAAAACTAAGTAAATAAAACTATACTATAACACTAAGCAGATTCTGTTTTTGGTTAAAACATTAATCAAAATCATACTAAAAATCCTCAAACTAAACACGGTGATAGTCCTAACCAATATCAAACAGTAGCAAAAAGATTCATATCAAAATCTATTTTCAAACTCTAGTTATTCAGATTTGAAGATTTTGAGAAAATTTGATTCAATTCAAATTTTATAGTTCAAATTTGAAATTTAAAAGTACAGGGTGATACTACATGAAAAATGTGAGCTATTGCAAAAAGAATAAACTCAAAACACTAAATAGATTAAAAGATATAGCTAAAACAAATTTAGAATAGGTTCTGTTTACTAAAAGAAATCAGAAAAAAAGACTAAATCTAACGGACGGCCAGGGGTGACGTGGCGCGATTCTACTGGTTGGCTAGCGCGTGCGTTAGTTAGTTTCAAGCGGGCGACCGAGGCCAAGGAGAAAACGGTTCGCAGTTTTAATGTTCTAATCCGAGCCGTAGGATTAGGATCGGAGGGAGGGGGAGTGTCGACGGCGACTTACCGGTGGGGAGGAAGAACTCCGGCGATGGATGCGGCGGCCGGGGGTCGAGGAATTCGCCGGAGGTGGCTCCGGTGGTCGGGGAAGGCAGCAAAGGGGGTCGGGCGACAGCGGCGGCCCTCCGGCGTCGAACGGAGGCGTCGGGTAGGGGCGAGGACGACCAGGGCGATGGCTATGGCGTAGGGGAGCTCCGGTGGTGGCGTAACTCCGGCGAGCAATTGCGCAGCGCCTCGGCGAGGGAGAGAGGGGGCTCGGGGGTGAACGGAGAGAGTAGGGGCAGCCCTACTTATAGGGTGCTCGGGGGGTGCGGGGGAGGAGAGAGGAGAGAGATCCGGGAGGGGGAGGAAACGGCCGGCGAGGTCGTCGGCGCGTGCGGGGGAAGAGAGAGATGACCGTTCGGGCTAACGGTCGGTCGGGGTGGGGCCCGGTGTCAGCGAGAGGGAGCGCGTCCGTTGCGCGTCGGTCGGCCGGTCGGTAATAAATTCGCGAGTAACTGCCGTGGGCTGGCCCGTTTAATACTAACCGTTACCGTTTTTCCTTTAATGATTTTCCAGAGCGTTTCAAAAACCTTTAAAGCATTCAAATCGTTTATAAATATAGGGGTATTATATATCAAAATTAACAGAATAATAAATTTTATTTAATGAGCATTTTTATTCTGTCATTTGAACACTTTGAAAAAATAATATTTTCAGAAATTGCCTAATTGTTTTTAAATCCTTTTTACAAATATTTTCAAAATAACTCTTGGTTACTTTTGTTCAAATAGATCACCAAAATGACCCTGGTGTGGAGTGTCATGTTACTCCCCTCTTATTTTGAACATTTAACCAAAATTTCCAATAGGTGAAAGCAAGTTAGGGAAAAATTGAAAGGGCTTTCAGAATTTTTAGAAAGAACATTTCAACAATACAGGTATTCAAACAATGATGATGATGGATGCATAGCTATATTTCATAACATTCCAAAATGGAATTTTGGGATGTTACATAATGGCATGAATCTGTCCAAGGGGGCTATGAAGGACTTCTGTGATGAGGAGCACATACGCCTTGATGTATCTTCAGTAGCTCATCCTTAGTCTAATGTTCAAGCGGAGCATGCTAACCAGGAATTTTTGCGAGGTATTAAACCCCGGCTTATGGTTCCTCTAGAGCGCATGCCAGGCTATTGGGTGGAAGAGTTTCCGTCTCTTCTTTGGAGCATAAGAACAACCCCCAACAGGTCTACAGGCTTTACGCCTTTCTTTATGGTTTATGGCGCGGAGGCGGTTCTCCTCAATGATATTCGTCATGACTCGCCCAGAGTGGCAGCTTACATAGAAACTGACAATGAGGCAGCACGTCAGGATGCTCTGGACGCCTTGGATGAAGAACAGGATCTTGCAGTCGCTCGTTCGGCGATTTATCAGCAAGACCTGCATCGCTATCATAGCCACAGGTTCAAGACCCGGACGTTTCAAGAAGGCGACTTAGTACTCCGTTTGATTCAAGACCAGACAGATATGCACAAGTTATCACCTCCTTGGGAAGGGTCGTTCGTGATCAGTAGGAATCTCAACAACGGGTCTTATTATCTCATAGACATACAGGAGAGTGACAAGTCTTACACTTTTGGTGTGGAGACCAAGAGGCCGTGGAATATTGCTCACCTTCGGCCATATTATACTTAAGCCGCCGGCCAACTCTTATCAATGTACATACCTCTTCATTGTACAAACCATCTTTTATGATATAATAAAGTGGGCATCCCCATGATTAGGGGCCTCTGTCATGTTCTTCACATTGCGTGTAATACAAAGGAGTCAATCCTTCATCAGGTTACTTGGGGGGCTTTTAAACCCCCGTGGCCAGGCTTGTTATGCCATCAGGAGTCGATCCTTAATATGGCGCTCTAAGGAGGGCTTTTAAACCACTCTTGTCCAAATTTAAAATAGGAAAGGAGTTGATCCTTTAACTGGTCACTAGGGGGGCTTTCGGCCCAAAAGGTTAAGCTTATTACCTCCTCTTCACCCGGCTTTCCGCCATCTACGAGTTATACCTGCCTGTTTGCAACTTTATACTCCACCATGTGACCCGCCGAACTCCTAACAGACAATCTTGATAAGAGACCCTGAACTTTTTTTAAAATTAATCTCACACAAAGACACTGAACTTGTCAGGGTTTAAACGACGGCTTTGTCACGAGAGAGCCAGCTTACAGTGAGCGAGGACAAACTCGTCTTGTTACCGTATCCCCTCCTCTATGTGGCATGTTCATACGTTAGCAATGTCAATATTTTAAAGACCCTGAACTTGCTAAGGTTTAAATGATGGATTTATGTCACGTGAGGCCCAGTCTACAAGTTATAAGTCTTTCCGCCTCATTTCTTCGGAAACAAAAAATATTTTCATAAAAAATAGGACAAGAGTTGTCATATCCTATCGCGCCTTTAAAGCCGGCTTATAGGATGTGGCATACAGTTGTTCGTGTTTGCAGGTATTTTCATAATAAGGTTTTAAGTCTTTGGAAATTTCCGGCTTGACCCATGGAGTATCAGCCGCCTGGCGAGTCAAGACAACTAAAGTACTCCTATACCAACAATTGAGTTTGCTAGACCGCCAGCGGAGCTTTCGAAGCATACATATCAAAGGGGCAAACAAATGTGATCAAGAGTTTTCTATAGTTATTACACGGCTATCCAAAAAATCCCCAAGTGTTCAAGGCTCAAAGTTCGTTCAATAAAATTAAAACCCGGAGAGGCGAACAAGGCCGAGTTACATGAAGCAAGTTTTGTTCTTTAATTCTCCGCCGGGTCATCCTGTGCTGGGTTTTCGTTTTCCTTGATCTGGAGATTTTCCACATCCCAATTGCAGATTGTCAAAGCTTCAAACATAGCTTCATCATGCATGATTGGAGATGGGTCAACATCAGGAGCGAAGAAGTGCTTACGGCGTTCAGGGATTAGGTTTCTTGCTTCAAAAGTGGGTCCTTTGATCCGCCTGTTGTCCTCGGAGTAAGACGCATGGTAAACTGATAAATCAGCTTCTGCAGCCAGCCAACTTGCAAGAACCCGGGATGCTTTATGGCAGTGAGAGTAATCTGCTTCAGTGAATTCTGAGCCGTCATCTTTCCGTTTAGGAAAGTCGTTCATCATCTCTTCCCGGTTAAGTTCTTCAGCGTAAGCCATTGACCGGCTCAAAGCAGCCATGGTGCCCTTTTAGGAGGCTGATTTCTTTAGCTCTTCCACTTGCATGGGGATGGTAGACAAGGTTTCCAGCACACCCTTCATGAATTTCGGTACACCCTTATCAGATATGACGGCTTTGATGGTCACCAGAGACCCGACGTATAGCTGCTCTATTAAGGTGTACAGGGCCTTGAGCTTCACCAGGCTATTATTAGACAATTGGTGGCTTCGTGCACCTGTGGGAAGATAAAGAGGTTATAAGCCGCCGAAAAAGATGTTTGACATATTACAGAGAAAGCAAAGGCTTACCAAAGACAGCGCTAATCATACGGGAGATGTGGCCTCAGGGTGGTCAGTTCGTTAGTCGCCACCTTGAGCCGTCTCTCGACATCTTCTACACGTTTAATCAGGGTGGTTTGGGTTTCTTCGGCAGACTTCTTGACGGCTTTCAGCTCTGCTTTGAGTATATCTGCTTCGGTTATGGCAATCTGGCACTTTGCCTCAGCCTCTGCCCGCCCTGTTTGCTGCAAGGCCAGACTCTTCTTCAGGTCTGCCACTGCTGATTCAGCGCTAGTTAAGGATTCCTGTGCAAAGAAAGAATAGCTCAAACAGTTTATATTAACATACAGTGTAAAATTCCAAGTCCCAAGCAGATTGCAAGCAATTTGCTTGACACTTGGGGGCTAATGTAATTCAGCTCTTTCTTCTAGAGACGGCTCATTGCTTAGGCATTGACCCAGACCTTCGGGGCTACGTTAGGCTCTTAAGTAATGGTTAAGTGCCGGCTCATTGCTTAGGCATTGACCCGGCCCTTAGGGGCTACGTTTGGCTCCTAAGTAATGGTTAAGTGCCGTCTCATTGCTTAGGCATTGACCCGACCCTTGGGGGATACATGGCAAGTTCTACGATGGATTACTAAGTCATTAGTGTTGGAAATATGCCCTAGAGGCAATAATAAATTAGTTGTTATCATATTTCCTAGTTCATGATAATCGTTTATTATCCATGCTATAATTGTGTTGATCGGAGACTCAGATACATGTGTGGATACATAGACAACACCATGTCCCTAGTATGCCTCTAGTAGACTAGCTCGTTGATCAAAAGATGGTTAAGCTTTCCTAGCCATGGACATGAGATGTCACTTGATAACGGGATCACGTCATTAGGAGAATGATGTGATGGACAAGACCCAAACTACAAACGTAGCATATGATCGTGTCAGTTTATTGCTACTATTTTCCGCATGTCAAGTATGTGTTCCTATGACCATGAGATCATGCAACTCATGAATATCGGAGGAGTGCCTTGTGTGTATCAAACGTCGCAACATAACTGGGTGACTAGAAAGATGCTCTACAGGTATCTCCGATGGTGTCTGTTGAGTTGGCATGGATCGAGACTGGGATTTGTTACTCCGTGTGACGGAGAGGTATCTCAGGGCCCACTTGGTAATACAACATCACAATGAGCCTTGCAAGCAATGTGACTAATTGTTAGTTGCGGGATCTTGTATTACGGAATGAGTAAAGAGACTTGCCAGTAACGAGGTTGAACTAGGTATGGAGATAGCGACGATCGAATCTCGGGCAAGTAACATACCAAAGAACAAAGGGAACGTTATACAGGATTAACTGAATCCTTGACATAGAGGTTCGACTGATAAAGATCTTCGTAGAATATGTAGGAACCAATGTGGACGTCCAGGTCCCGCCATTGGTTATTGACCATAGAGGTGTCTCGGTCATGTCTACATAGTTCTCGAACCCGCAGGGTCTGCACACTTAAGGTTCGGTGACGTTTCGGTAGTGTAGAGTTATGTATGGTGGTGACCGAAGGTTGTTCAGAGTCCCAGATGAGATCTTGGACGTAACGAGGAGCTCCGAAATGGTCCGGAGGTAAAGATTCATATAGAGGAAGTCCCAGTTTGGTCGCCGGAAAAGTTTCGGGCTCATCGGTAGTGTACCGGGAGTGCCGGTAGTGTACCGGGAGACCTCCGGGAGGGGTATTTCGACCCCAGAGGGTCCATGGGCTGTGGAGAGTAATAACCAGCCCTTAGTGGTCTGGAGTTACAACCACAATAAGGCCCATGGCACAGGAGGCAAAAGTCCTAAAGGAAAAAGGTGGGGAAAAGGCAAAAAGGAAGAGTCCTACTCCTAATAGGAGTGGAGGAGGAGTAGGACTCCTCCCCCTTTGGCCTGCCGACTCCTAGGAGGCCTTGGCCCTGTGCCAAGGCTGCCTCTCCCTCCCTCCTTTATATACTAGTGGATTGGGGGCTGTTTAGACACAGTTTACGGCCACGTGCTACCCGTTCCACCGGTACTCCTCTAGATCGGTTTTCTGCAGTGCATAGGCGAAGCCCTGCCGGAACCACTCCACCACCATCGCCGGAGCGCTGTCATGCTGCCGGTGAACTCTCTCTCCTCTCCACCTCCTCTTGCTGGATCAAGACGGTGGAGATCGTCATCAAGCTGCACGTGTGCTGAACGCGGAGGTGCCGTCCGTTCGGCGCTAGATCGGAAGGACCATGATCGATATCGCGATTCGTGATGAGATCACGGAACGGATCGTGATGAGTTCGCGGGACAGATCGTGAGACGGGTCGTGATGAGATCGCGAGACGGATCGTGATGAGTTCACGGGACGGATCGTGATTGGATCGCGGGACGGATCGTGATGAGATCGCGGGACGCTCGGCGATTTGGATCGCGAACATGTTCGACTACACCAACCGCGTTTCTTAACGCTTCCCGCTTACCGATCTACAAGGGTACGTAGATCCACTCTCCCTCTTGTAGATGCTCTTCACCATGGATAGGTTTGCGTGTGCGTAGGAAAATTTTTGTTTCCCATGCGACGTTCCCCAACAGTGGTATCAGAGCTTGGTTGATGGTTCGATGAGATCTCGAGTAGAACACAAAAGGTTTGTGGGTGTTGATGCTTAGATTGCTTCCTCCCTTGGTCGTATTTTGGTTCAGCGGGATTGTGAGATGAAGCGGCCCAGACCAACATTACTTGTACGCTTACGAGAGACCGGTTCCCTCGATGCAACTTGTTGCCCAGATGGCTTGCGGGTGATAGTTTCTCTCACTTTAGTTGGATCAGATCTGACAAAGGCGGTCCTTGAGAAGGTTGAAAAGCAACTAGTGTATCACCGTTGTGGTTTATGCGTAGGTGAGAATCGTTCTTGCTAGATACCCGTAGCAGCCACGTAAAACATGCAACAACAATTAGAGGACGTCTAACTTGTTTTCGCAGGGTATGTTATGATGTGATATGGCCAATTACATGATGAGATATATGTGATGTATGAGATGATCATGTGATGTATAGATTATCACGACTTGCATGTCGATGAGTACGGCAACCGGCAGGAGCCATAGGGTTGTCTTTAATTATTGTATGACCTGCATGTCAATCATTAAGTGCTATGTAATGCTTTACTTTATCGCTACGGTGGCAATAGTAATAGAAGCATGCAGGGCGTGACAACCCTAATGGCGACACGTTGATGGAGATCAAGATGATGGAGATCATGGTGTCATGCCCGTGACGATGGAGATCATGCCGGTGCTTTCATGATGGAGATCAAAAGCACAAGATCATGTCCATATCATGTCACTTATGATTTGCATGTGATGTTAATCCTTTTATGCACCTTGTTTTGCTTAGGACGACGGTAGCATTATAAGGTGATCCCTCACTTAATTTCAAGATAAATTGTGTTCTCCCCGAGTGTGCACCGTTGCGAAAGTTCGTCGTGTTAAGACACCACATGATGATCGGGTGTGATAGACTCTACGTTCACATACAACGGGTGCAAGCCAGTGTTGCACACGCAGAACACTCGGGTTAAACTTGACGAGCCTAGCATGTACAGACATGGCCTCGGAACACAAGAGACCGAAAGGTCGAACATCAGTCATATAGTAGATATGATCAACATGATGATGTTCACCATTGCAGCCACCTCAACTCACGTGATGATCGGACTTGAGTTGGTGAAATTTGGATCATGTATCACTCGAATGATCGGAGGGATGTCAATTTGAGTGGGAGTTCTTCAGTAATATGATTAATTGAACTTATTATCATCAACATAGTCAGTAGTGACTTTGCAAATTATGTTGTAGATTACTAGCTCACGTTGTAGCTCCCTTGTATTTTTATATGTTCCTAGAGAAATAGAGTTGAAAGATGATGGTAGCAATATTGCGGACTGGGTCCGTGATCTGAGGATTGTCCTCTTTGCTGCACAGAACGCTTATGTCCTTAATGCACTGCTTGGTGCGCCAACCCCTCTAGCGTTGTCTGTAGATGTTGTGAACATCTGACAGGCACGTTCTGATGAATACTTGATAGTTTAGTGCGTCATGCATTAAGGCTTAGAATTGAGGCTCCAAAACATTTTGAACGTCACGGAACATATGAGATGTTTCTAAGAGCTGAAATTAGGATCTCAGGCTCGTGCCCGTGTTGCGAGATATGAGATCTCCAACAAGATTCTTTGCCTGCAAGATGAAAGAGAATAGCTCAATCGTTGAGCAGGTACTCAGATTGTCTGGGTGCTACAATCGCTTGAATCAAGTGGGAGTTGATCTTCCAGATAAGATAGTGATTGACATAGTTCTCCAAGTCACTGTCACTAAGCTACTAGAACTTGGTGAAGAACTATAAATTGCCAGGGATAGAAATAATGATTCCTGAGCTGTTCGCGATGTTTGACATCGCGAAGGTAGAAATCAAGAAGGAGCGTCAAGTGTTGATGGTTAATCAAACCACTAGTTTCGAGAAGGACAAGAGCAAGGAGGGAAACTTCATGGATAGCAAGTCATTTGCTACTCTAGTGAAGCAACCCAAAAGTTGAACTCAAACCCGAGACTAAGTGCTTCTGTTATGAGGTGAGCAGTCGCTGAAGCGGAACAACCCTAGATACTTGGTAGATAAGAAGGCTGGCAACATCGACAGAAGTATATTTGAAATACGAGTTATTGATGTGTACCTTGCTAGTACTCCTAGTAGCACCTGGGTATTGGATACCGGTTCGGTTGCTAAATGTTTGTAACTCGAAATAAAAGCTACGGAATAAACGGAGAACTAGCTAAGGGTGAGGTGACGATGTGTGTTGGAAATGTTTCCAAAGTTGATGTGATCAACATCGCACGCTCTCTCTACCTTCAGGATTAGTGATGAACCTAAATAAATGTTATTTGGTGTTTTGCGTTGAACATGAACATGATTAGATCATGTTTATTGCAATAAGGTTATTCATTTGAATTAGAGAACAATGGTTATTCTGTTTACATGAATAATACCTTCAATGGTCATGCACCCAGTGAGAATGGTTTGTTGAAATCTTGATCGTAGTAATACACATGTTCATAACATTGATGTCAAAAGATACAGAGTTAATAATGATAGTACCACATACTTGTGGCACTGCCACAAAATGTCATATTGGTATAAAGCGCATGAAGAAACTCCATGCTGCTGGATCTTTGGACTCATTCGATTTCGAATCGGTTGAGACATGCGAACCATGCCTCTTGGGCAAGATGACTAGAGGACCCCGTTGGATGGAGCGGGCAAGTGATTCATTTGAAATGATACATGTTGATGTATGCAATCCAGTGAGTCTTGTAGCGTGCAGTGGATATCGTTATTTTCTTACCTTCACTGATGATTTGAGTAGATATAGTGTATATTTACTTAATGAAACGCAAGTCTGAATCATTTGAAAGGTTCAAGCAAATTCAGAGTGAAGTTTAAGATCATCGTGACAAGAAGATAAAAATGACTGCGATATGATCGTGGAGGTGAATATCTGAGTTACGAGTTTGGCATACAACTTCAGACAATGTGAAATTTGTTTCACAACTAACGCCACCAGGAACACCATAGTGTGATGGTGTGTCTGAACATCATAGTCATGCTCTATTGGATATGGTGCGTGCTATGATGTCTCTTATCGTTTTACTACTATAATTTTGGGGTTATGCATTAGAGACAACGACATTCACTTTAAATAGGGCACCATCTAAATCCGTTGAGATGACACCGTGTGAATTATGGTTTGATAGAAACCTAAGCTGTCATTTCTTAATGTTTGGGGCTGCGACGCTTGTGTGGAAAAAAAATTCACCTAATGAGGTCGAACCCAAGGTGGACAAATGCATCTTCATAGAATACCCTAAGATCAGTTGGGTGAACCTTCTATCTCAGATCCAAGTGCAAAGTGTTTGTTGCTTAAATGGATCCTTTCTCGAGGAAATGTTTCTCTGGAAAGAATTGAGTGGGAGGAAGATAGAACTTGATGAGGTTGTTAAACCTTTGTTCAACCAGAGAGTAGCGCAGCGGAAAAAGATGTTTCTGTGAAGCCTACGTTAGTTCAAGAGGAAGTTAATGATGATGATCATGAAGCTTCACGATCAAGTTACTATCGAACTTCGTAGGTCGACAAGGATGTGTACTACTCCTAAGTGGTACGACAACCCTGCTTAGAAGTCATGTTGTTGGACAACGATGAACCTACGAGATATGGAGAAGCGATGATGGGCCCGGATTCCGACAAATGGTTGGAGGCCATGAAATCTGAGATAGGATCCATGTATGAAAACCAAGTATAGACTTTGGTAGACTTGCTCGTTGGACAGCAGGTCGTTGAGTACAAATGGATCTTTAAAATGAACACAGACACTAATGGTAATTGTCACCATTTGTAAAGCTCGACTTGTTGCAAAGTTGTTTGTGACAAGTTCAAGGAGTTGACTACGATAAGACTTTCTCACTCGTAGCGGTGCTAAAGTCTGTTGGAATTGTGTTAGCAGTTGCTGCATTTTTCAATTATGAAATCTGGCAGATGGATGTCAAAACATCGTTTCCTTAACGGTTTACATGGGGAAAGGTTGTATGTGATACAACCAGAAGGTTTTGTCAGTCCTAAGGATGCTAAAAGGTGAGCAAGCTTCAGTGATCCTTCTATGGACTGAAGCAAGCATCTCGGAGTTGGAATATACACTTTGGTGAGGTGATCAAAGTTTTCGTAGTTTATACAAAGTTTACGAGAAACTTGTATTTACAATAAAGTGAGTGGGAGCACTATAGAGTTTCTGATAAGTATATGTGGATGACATATTGTTGATCGGAAATAATGTAGAATTTCTGGAAGGCATAAAAGGTTGTTTGAAAAGTGTTTTTCAAAGGAAAACCTAGATAAAGCTACCTAATTGTTGAGCATCAAGATCTATAGAGATAGATCAAAATGCTTGATGAGACTTTCAATGAGTACATACCTTGACAAGATTTTGAAAGAGTTCAAAATGGATCAGTTAGAAAAAGAGTTCTCACCTGATTTGTAAGGTGTGAAGTTGAGTGAGACTCAAATCTCGGCCACGGCAGAAGAAAGAGAAAGGACGAGCATCGTCCCCTATGCCTTAGCCATAGGCTCTATATAGTATGCCATGTTGTGTACCGCACTTGTGTGTGCCTTGCCATGAGTCCGTCAAGGGGTACAAGAGTGATCCAGGAGTGGATCACTGGACAGCGGTCAACATTATCCTTAGTGACTAAAAGACTAAAGGAGATGTTTCTCGATTATGGAGGTGATAAAGAGTTCGTCGTAAAGAGTTACGTCGATGCAAGCTTTAACACCAATCCGGATGACTCGTAGTAGCCATCTGGATACGTATAGTGGAGCAGCCATTTGGAATAGTACCAAGTATGTGTTCCTATGACCATGAGATCATGCAACTCACGGATATTGGAGGAGTGCCTTGTGTGTATCAAACGTCGCAACGTAACTGGGTGACTAGAAAGGTGCTCTACAGGTATCTCCGATGGTGTCTGTTGAGTTGGCATGGATCGAGACTGGGATTTGTTACTCCGTGTGACGGAGAGGTATCTCAGGGCCCACTCGGTAATACAACATCACAATGAGCCTTGCAAGCAATTGGACTAATTGTTAGTTGTGGGATCTTGTATTACGGAACGAGTAAAGAGACTTGCCCGTAACGAGGTTGAACTAGGTATGGAGATACCGACGATCGAATCTCGGGCAAGTAACATACCAAAGAACAAAGGGAACGTTATACGGGATTAACTGAATCCTTGACATAGAGGTTCGACCGATAAAGATCTTCGTAGAATATGTAGGAACCAATGTGGACGTCCAGGTCCCGCCATTGGTTATTGACCGTAGAGGTGTCTCGATCATGTCTACATAGTTCTCGAACCCGCAGGGTCTGCACACTTAAGGTTCGGTGACGTTTCGGTAGTGTCGAGTTATGTATGGTGGTGACCGAATGTTGTTCGGAGTCCCGTATGAGATCTTGGATGTCACGAGGAGCTCCGGAATGGTCCGGAGGTAAAGATTCATATATAGGAAGTCCCAGTTTGGTCGCCGGAAAAGTTTCGGGCTCATCGGTAGTGTACCGGGAGTGCCGGTAGTGTACCGGGAGACCTCCGGGAGGGGTATTTCGACCCCAGAGGGTCCATGGGCTGTGGAGAGTAATAACCAGCCCTTAGTGGGCTGCAGGAAAAACCACAATAAGGCCCATGGCGCAAGAGGCAAAAGTCCTAAAGGAAAAAGGTGAAAAAAGGCAAAAAGGAAGAGTCCTACTCCTACTAGGAGTGGAGGAGGAGTAGGACTCCTCCCCCTTTGGCCGGCCGACTCCTAGGAGGCCTTGGACCTGCGCCAAGGCTTCCTATCCCTCCCTCCTTTATATACTGGTGGATTGGGGGCTGTTTAGACACAGTTTACGGCCACGTGCTACCCGTTCCACCGGTACTCCTCTAGATCGGTTTTCTGCAGTGCATAGACGAAGCCCTGCCAGAACCACTCCACCACCATCGCCGGAGCGCCGTCACGCTGCCGGTGATCTCTCTCTCCTCTCCACCTCCTCTTGCTAGATCAAGATGGTGGAGATCGTCATCAAGCTGCACGTGTGCTGAACGCGGAGGTGTCGTCCGTTCGGCGCTAGATCGGAAGGACCGTGATCGAGATCGCGAGACGGTTCGCGATGAGATCGCGGAACGGATCGTGATGAGTTCGCAGGACAGATCATGATCAAGATCGTGAGACGGATCGTGATGAGATCGCGGGACGGATCGTGATGAGTTCACAGGATGGATCGTGATTGGATCGTGGGACGGATCGTGATGAGATCGCGGGACGCTCGGCGATTTGGATCGTGAAGATGTTCGACTACACCAACCGCGTTTCTTAACGCTTCCCGCTTAGCGATCTACAAGGGTACATAGATCCACTCTCCCTCTCGTAGATGCTCATCACCATGGATAGGTTTGCGTGTGCGTAGGAAAAAATTTGTTTCCCATGCGACGTTCCCCAACAATTAGAAGACCCAACTAATCTTTGGAAAAATCAACCGGCTCTTGGGGGCTGCGTAAGTATATATGCAAAGAGGCAAGATCATCCCAATACCTCATATTTTTTCTTCATCATGGCAACCAGGTTGGCTTCCATGTCCCAGCTGGCAAATAGGCGACTCAAATAGCCGCTATGCAGTTCATCAGTAGTGAGCTTGTCTAAGTTTGACAGATCAGAGGGAGTTGTCTCTTCCTTGGAGGTAATTGCTTCATCCTCCTTGATGTGTTTAGACAGCGCATGAGAGGGAGTTGGAGTCTTGTAAGCCGCCCCTTTGATAACAACCTCTTCAGGAGAAGTTTTTTGTTTAGTTGACATCCTGGGGCTGGGTGGCTTAGGATTAGAATCCGCCTGGGCTTCAGGGGCATCAATATCCATGGCAGCCGGCTCGACATGTGAAGGAACTTCTTCAGGAGCATCTTGGGCGACTTCGGTAGGCTCGGTGTGAAGCTCAGGAATGTTGGGCGTGAGAAGCTTTGGGTTTTGAACATTAGGAGCGCTAGATGAGCTGGCCCCTTTCATCTGTTTGGCCTAAGCCCTGTGAGCAAAGGAATTTTTGGATGTCAGGATAAGATATAAGATATTGGATATTTTCTTCAGGTATAAGAGATGCTTATCCCGGGTTAATAATTAAAGGAGGAAACTTTGAGGCAGTTGAATCGCCAGAGGAAGGAGGTGAATCCTCGAAAGTTTAGCATTGATCATTTAAATTACAATAATAATATCAAGCAAGATAAGCTCAAGACAAAGGTACCTCGGTGCGCTGCTTTCGAGGAGCCGACTCATTGGGTAAGCCGGATAAAAGATCTCCAAAGCCGGTGCTCTGGATCTGACGTCTGCTATCATCCTGTTGTTGCTTCAAAAGGAAGTTACGACTCAAGTAAGTAAAAGGACGGGAGCTCTTTACCTTTCCTATAGCTCGCCGTGGTTTCCTTATTGGTGGAAGGTACGAGTCAGAAGAAACAATGATTACCTCAGCAACATTGGTGTGGCTGGTTTCACCGTCTTCCTGTGAGTGATCATTATCAATAAGTTGCATAAACAGAAGGCCAAGGGATGTAGAAATATTCCTTGAATAAATAAACCGATGTCTCTTCCTGGAGGTAAGGTTCACAGAAGGTTTGGAATTGGAACATATTAGTGACAGAGTTGGGACCAATATCTTGAGGGTGCAAGTTGAAGGCGTGTAGGACGTCCCGGAAAGTTTTTGACCCGGGTGGAGAAAAGCCTCGAATGAGATGGTCTATGAAGACGATGACCTCCCCATCTTTAGGCTTAGGGGTGGTTTCGCTGCCTGGAACCCGCCAATGGATAACATCTTGAGCCGGCAGAACTCCCATTATGACGAACTCGTTGAGATTCTCTTCAATCACTATGGACCGAACCCAATTGCAAGTAGACGGAGTTTTCGACATGGTGGCAGCTTAGGAAGCTGTGGAAAGGCATGAATGTTTGGCGGCTTAAAAATACATTTGGACTAAGGTGGCTATAGTAATAAATGATAGCTGCATCTACTGGGTCAATGAAAATTATGAGCCGCCGAACTGGCTTGCAAAGAAACGCAATGAGCCGGCAGACCATGGGCGGGTCAAGTCATCTATGCAGGACGGAAAATTGCTAAGTGTTGACAAGCTGTTTCCACAACTATGGCTATGGATTCAAGATCTACGGGCACAGGAAAATGAAAAATATTCTAGCCCTAAAAGCAGGGCGGAAGAACAGATGGCTAGTTCTGGGCTCATTACGAAGTTGCAAATCTACAGAACAGAGCGCACTTAAGTGCGGAACAAGCGGCCGCGTAATTTCTGGAATGCTATTAAGTTTTTTAAGATGTTTTCAAGATTAATGGAGGAGGGATGCTCCCGCAAAGAGCGATGAACTCAACGAACGCCATGGATGCAGGAAAACCCTAATGTAGATCTGATGGGGGAAATGTTCAAACCTGGGAGTGTCGTGAACGCGTGGAAGTTCTGGTTCGTTTCAGGTTGATGCAGCGGCTGGGGTTGATGAAGACGATGATGAACATGCGGGGCGGCTGGCTCCGGTGGCGTAGGCGTTCGGAGGAAGAAGAATATGGAGGTGGGGGAATGAAAAGTGATACCCCCCACGCCTATTTATAAGGGTACAATGGTCTTTCCAATGGTCCGGCATGGGAATCGAGGGGGCACGATGATAATTATACTAAGAAGACACCTCTGACGTCAGAGGAACCTTTTTGATTTTGCCGAATGACGTCACGGGGGGTCATGACAGCTCATCAGATGCAAGGATGACCCATTTTTTGGGCGGGTTATGACGACTTCAAGAGAAAGCAAGGATCGCCAACCAGAAGACTTGGAGATTGACATGAACCGGTTCAAATCAATCTGGGGCCTAATGGTTGGGGATATACATCCAGGGTAAGACCCACCCAGGTGGGGTCGGGTCATGCGGTTGGCGGCTTATGATGATTCCAGGAGGAGGCATAACCGGTGGGACGGAGGGCCCAGAGCCAGAAAGCCAGATGTAACCCGGCGAACTTAAGCCACCGGGAGAAACTCTGTCAGATAAGGCATGTTTAGTTAGGGGATAGGTCGGTTGCTATGTTTAACCCGACTCGGGCTCTTGTAAGCCCAGGAGCCTTGACCCATGTATATAAGGGCGGCTTACCTGGGCAGCTTAGGCCACAAAACAACTGATCAAGAGCTAGGTTAAGCGAATTGGCTCCCTTTTAATCGATACACAATCAATACAACACAAAGCAGGACGTAGGCTTTTACCTCTTTCCGAGGGGCCGAACCTGGGTAAACCCTTGTCTCTTGATTCCGATCAACCCCTTCGAGTTTACCACCTCAGCAATGGCCTCGAACCTAAGTCCGTTGACCCGAACATCTGTCGTGACAAATCCACGACAGTGTGTGTGTTTGAATTTGGGACCCGTGATAGTTACCTTGGCCTACCTAGTTTTTAAATATTCCGCTTGTATGGCAGTCATGTGCATTTGACGATTTGTTCTTGGAGAGCAATAAGTTGTTGTTTACCAAATGGGGTCCTTACATGAGGGTGCAATGCATAAGTATAGCAGTTACTTGCACGGCAAAAGTGTTCTCAACAAGAGGTCTCATATTCAATTTTCTCCCAATCCTTTCAAATCTTCAAGCAGCTGCAACTGGAGTTTGAGTTGTGCCAAGTCCTATATGTTGGCTAGCGAATAGATAGGAGAACTTCATGACCACCACCCAAAAGCATATTATGGAACAAATACTAGTGAACTTAATGAATATTTTTGGCTTGGTATCATGGGTCATGCTTTGCATGCAAAGAGACTTAGTCCTGAATGTTATGCACAAGTTTCCATAAAGCAAACTTCTCATGACTAGATGACATTTCTCTAGTTAAACCAATGGCCCCTGATTGCATATTTGGCGACGGTGAACATCAGTGCAATCAGTCTGTGTAACTCCACTACGCAACTAGATGATTCAATGAAATGCTAGGTGACTCATATAAGTCCCGTGGCGATCAGTGCAAGTATGAATGGAGCGCACAATGCTTATTTTACAAATGGGTAGAGGATTCTATGGACATTGTGTTGGGGAACGTTGCATGGGAAACAAAAAAATTCCTACGCTCACGCAAGACCTATCCATGGTGATGAGCATCTACGAGAGGGAGAGTGGATCTACATACCCTTGTAGATCGCTAAGCAGGAAGCGTTAAGAAACGCGGTTGGTGTAGTCGAACGTCTTCGCGATCCAAATCGCCGAGCGTCCCGCGATCCAATCACGATCTGTCCTGATCAAGCACCGAACGAACGGCACCTCCGCGTTCAGCACACATACAACTTGATGACGATCTCCGCCTTCTTGATCCAGCAAGAGGGAGCGGAGAGGTAGACGAGTTCTCGGGCAGCGTGACGGCTCCGCGGCGATGGTGGTGGAGCAATTCCGGCAGGGCTTCGTCTAAGCACTGTAGAAAACCGATCTAGAGGAGAAACTATGCACTAGAGGAACGGGTAGCACGTGGCTGAAAATCAAGTGCAAGAACCCTAAAACCTCTAGTATATATAAGAGGAAGAGAGGAGGAGGCTTGGTCCAAGGTCCAAGCCATCTAGGCGTCGGCCGAACCAAGAGGAGAGGAGGATTCCTCCTCCAATCCTAGTACGACTAGGACTCCTCCTTATTTTGGCCTTTTTGCCTTTTTCCACCTTTTTCTCTTTGGGATTTTCTTCCTAGCCGCATGGGCCTTGTGTGGGACTTCCACCAGTCCACTAAGGGCTGGTATTCACTCTCCCACGGCCCATGTAGCCTCTTGGGTCGAAATACCCCTCCCGATTTGTCACGCCCAAGATGCGGTCCTATCCTTATTTGGCACGAGGGCCTCAAAGGGGATAGAAGCGCATCTCGATGCGTTCGCAAGAATGGATATCATTACAAGTACATGTATAGAAGAGATGAGTATATGGAATTGGCTTACACTCGCCACAAGCTACATCAGAGTCACAACAACACAATAACATCTCAAACATCATACATAAGAGCAGGGTCCGACTACGGACGAAATCAAACGATAAAATGACATACACCCTTGCTGTCCCAGGCTGCCGCCTGGAACCCATCCAAGATTGAAGAAGAAGAAGAAGAAGAACTCCAAGTCAAATCAAGCAACGCGCTCATGTCAATTCATCACATTACCTGTACCTGCAACTGTTGTTGTAGTAATCTGTGAGCCACAGGGACTCAGCAATCTCATTTCCAAGGGTATCAAGACTATTAAAGCTTAATGGGTAAGGTAAGGTTAAGTGGTGGGGCTGCAGCAAGCGACTAAGCATTTATATGAGTGGCTAACTTACGAGTACAGAAAGTAAAGTATGGTGGTCTACGCATAACGGACGTGAACTAGTAATGATCACTAACTGATCCTGAACACCTACTTACGTCAAACATAACCCCACCGTGTTCTCTTACGGATAAGGACTCACGAGAAGAGACAGTCATGGTTACTCACATGGTTGGTGTATTTTATTAGAGTTTACTTCAAGTTTGCTATGACCGGGTGTTAAACAAAGTATCCAAGTTTGCCACATAACCACGGGCACGGCTTCTCGGAAATATTTAACCCTGCAGGGGTGCTCCAACTCGTCCATCACAAATTAACCACACTCAGAGGGAATAACCTCAACCACGGATCTCGTGATCTTCCTAGGCAATTCCAAAGGAAATCCAAAACCTCGAGATCGCCCGAAGAAATCAGAGTTCCTCACTCGAGACATTCGAGAAAGGTAAAACAGATCCAGCAAGGCCTCCCGACGTGTCGACGATCCCGATAGGAGCCGCATATCTCGTTCTCAGGACACGATGGATTGTCCAAAATTCCGATAGGCCAAACACAAAGTTGCACCTGGTAGCCACCGGCGGTTGACAGGTTGGACCAACACTCATGCGGAGCACTGGCCCGGGTTGTTGATTAAATTATCCACGGGGTGATCATTCCCTATGCAAGTTCATTAATTATTAGGCAAATGTAGTACCAATGTTGGGCCTTGCCAGACAAGTTTTAATCCAACCCGAAAATCAAGGGGGTCCCCATAACAACCCCGAGCATGTTAGGAGCGCTCATTTCTGGAACATAACACTGGTTCACAAGTAACTAGGGGCGGCAAGAGTGGAACAAAACACCAAGCAAAAGGGCCGAGCCTTCCACCTTTACCAAGTATATATGTGCATTAAATTGAATAGCAGCAATATTGTGATATAACAAAAGAAGGTCCATGTTGGCACATGGAAGCATTTGCACCTGCAACTAGCAACGCTATAAGAAAGGCTGAGCAAGCGGTAACATAGCCAAACAATGTTTTGCTGGGATGTGGAGGGGTTAGAGGCTTATCATGGCAGTGTTGGGAGGCTTATCAAACAAGTGGTAGGTAACGAGACATAACGATAAAAGACGAGACAACTAGCATGGCAATGATAGTAATGGTATCCAGGGAAATGTGTCATCTTGCCTGAGATCCCGCTCGGAAGAAGAACGAATCCATGAAGAAGAAGAACCAACGTAGTCGAACGAATCCTCACACTCCGAACGCTTTCGGAACTCTATCGAGAAGAAGCAATCCGAAACAACAATCAACACAGGATACACCACAACATATGCAAGACACGATGCGAAAACAAATATGATGCATGTCCGGTTTAATATGCAAGGCATGACAATTCACAACAATCAAATACTACACATTAAGTGAAGCTCAATATGCAACGAGTTGCATATTGACGAAACTCCACACTCTAATTATTTAGTTCACTCCCGTTAGGTACACGACAATATTAAATTTTGTTAAACATGGCAAGAGGTGAAGCATAAGTAAACTATCTATCTAGTCAAGTTAAATGAGGCCGAAAACAACTTATAGCATTTCCGAAATGACCCCATATGGAAATTATGAATTTGGTCCAGATCTGAGCTAAACATATTTTATATTTTTTTAATCAGCAAAATAAATATCACCATGTTATTCTACGTGCAATTCTAGTCAATTTACATATATAGAACATCTCAAACGGAGCTACGGTCTAAAAGATATGAGCAACACAAGATGCACATGACATGAATGCAAATGCATGGGCAAAACATTCACAAACACTTCAAATCATGAATTCACCAGGTTATTATGAAACTACAAGAGATTTTAATCAATTTTCATATATGGAATGCTCAAAACGGAGCTACGGTTCAACCACAATCAACAAAACAAGTTTTTGTTGAAATCTGCCAAAAACAGCAAGATAGCATTTTGAACATATGAAAACAACAAGTTACAATAATCTAAAATGCACAAAATAAGCATGGGGCAATATCATACAACATCCACTTCATTTTATCTTCACAAATCATATTCAAAACATGCATGGACCACTTGGTAGGAAGCTCACAAGAAGGCTACTTGAAAACAGATTCAGACTTAGTGAAAATAGCAGTTTTAGACAGTGCAGTTTTTATCACAAAGGCAGATTGACAGCAGTAAAAATATATGCTACAAATCATATTATGGCATGAAACTTAACAGCATACTAGAGGGCAATATCAACAACAATTAACTCCATTGCATCAACCTCAAAAGAGGTCTAGATCACTAGCAAATCACATGGCAAGACAGCAACAAAATATAACAGATTCCAGACTTAGAAATATTTTGGACCCTGAAATAACAAATTTTCATAGCAAGTTGACAACAGCGAAACAACACCTAAACATGCATTTCTATTACAAGCAAAATGTCCATGGGCTAGGACACATATCAAAGAGCAACTTTCATGTTGAAAATTAATTCATATCATACCCGGATTAAATCACACGAAAATGACAAAAGGGCATCACGGCATAAATGACATTCACACAAACATGCTCAAATGACAAAACTAAATGCACCGATAAATCCTATGGATTTTTTCTACCCCGGAAACATATATAATATGCACATGTTCATGTAGAAAATTAATCACAATTAAATAAACGAGTAATAGGCCTATTCACGGTAAAGCAATGCAACAATGCAAAATAAATGCAAACAAGATTCCGACAATTATCCCGTGCATGAAAATGCAATGCAAATGAGATGGGCATTTTTAATATATGAATTTTATTAATTCCGATGCACGGTTAATTAATTATGAAAATGCAATTGAATGCAAATATGCAATATGACATGTTAAATAATTTTGTGCATGGGTGCAAATGGCATATTAATATACTACGTATTATTCTAGCCATTTTATATGTTCAAAGTATTTTGATACGGGGCACGAATAATTAATTCTAGGCATTTCTAAATTCACAAAATAATTAAATAAAGAAAATAATAAGAAAAAACAGCAGAGGGGGCTGGCTCACCTATGGGCCTTGGCCCATCCGGTGGTTGTGGCTGGGGGAGCTGGGAGCTGGGTCGGGCGAGCGCTGGTGGGTCGCGCGGAGCTGGGCCGGCCCACGCTGGCACTCGGGTCAACGCAGCGGGCGCGCTCGACCTGCTCGTCCCGAGCGGAAGGCAGGGGCGGCGGCGGAGCACCCAGGCGGCGATGGCTGGCCACGCGAGGCAGGAAGGGGCGGGGATGGCCGGAGGAGGCCAGATCCGGTGAAGGGTGGCCGGATCTCGACGGCGGCTTGGGACGGCGAGGAGCTCCGACGGCGGTGGCACCCTGCAGGTCAATGGCGGCCGGAGGTGAGAGGGAGAGGAGAGGAAAGGGAGGATGGGAGCGAGGAGAGGGAGAGGAGAGGGGTCCGGCGATGGCTGGCCGGGGCTGGGGCGACTCAGCGGCTCCGGCGGCCGGCTCCGGCGAGCTGCCACGGGAAGAGGAAGGAGAAGCTCCATGGGAGGCTCGGGAGAGCTCCGGAACGGCCGATTCGGGCCCGGATCGGCTCGAACGGGCCCAGATGGGCTCGGGCGGGCTGGAGGCTGGAGGAGGGAGAAGGAGAGGGCTGGCTAGGGTTTGCACGCGGAACGAGGGGGCTAGGGCTATATATAGGTTTAGGCTAGGGTTAGCTGGCACTGTCCGTTTTCGGACTGCCGGGTGTCAGTCCGACGGTCCGGAAGCGGAGAGGGGGGGGTTACGGAAGGCTGTGTAGACGGGCTAAGGGGAGATGAGAGGGAAGACGGTGACCCGTGATACGAAGATTTAAAACACCGAGAAACGACCGACGAACGTCTAATAAACTACCGATAACCTCACTTCTACGGATTACCGACGGGGCATCGAACGAACTCAGAACGCGATGAAAATCGACAGGCTATCTACCTATGCTATAACAAGACCGCATGACAAGTTTCAACTCGATCCGAGAATATTTTTGCGCGTGCTTAAAAACGGTTTTATTTAACGGTGTCGCGGGCGCGTGTGTGTGTGGTTGGTCTCAAAACGGGCAACGGCGGAATGGAGAGAACCGGCTACTACGAACGGATGCAAGTTTTTCGAAAACGGGTGACGATGCTATGTAGATGATGCGAATGATGCGATGACGAATGCAACAACCAAAACAAAACACAGACAAAAACGGAAAAGAAAGGGGAATCTTCTGGAATCTTCTGGAACATCGGTCTCGGGCTGTCACAACTCTCCTCCACTACACGAGGATCTCGTCCCGAGATCTAGAATGGAAAAGGGGAAGAGAAAGAGCAAAAGGTGAAACTTAGTTGCTTCTTTGACAAACGAGTGAAACCAATGATCATTGAAGGTTGGAAAGATGAGGAATGACAGGAGGAACAAGCAAGAATTCACAGAAAATTTCGGCAGCACTTCGGTAGGAAAAGGATGAAAAATTAATTATGATGGCTAGAATTGAAAGGAAAAACACAAAACTCTGGTTGACTTAAACCCAAAACTTCATGAGATGGAAGGAACATGAAGATTTGACAACACTCCGATTAAAAGAATAAGCAAGGAAAGAGCATGATCTTGAAACAACAAGACGGTGGATTGAAGAGAGGAACATCACAAGGCCACTGGAAGGAAAGAATAGAAGCTAGATCCTTGGGAAGAAGAGAACCGAGCAGACAATGATAACTTCCAGCACAAATGGATTGAAAGCATATCTAGGAAGATAAGATTGAATGGAGTTGTTGGAACACCAACAACGAAAAGAACAAGCTTATTGTGGACTTATGGAAAATATCTCAAAATTATGAGGTGACAACCTACCACAATAGAAACAATTGATTGATTGAGAGCAACCAGATATGCAAAACTTCTTTCACCAAGAGGAGGAGGAGAAAACTTGAATCACTTATGACACCATGATAAGGATTGTTTATGATACCATGATAACAACAATCCTTAGGAAAAGCTTAAGGTGAAATACAACCCAAGATAACTCCGAGAAAACAAGATGGGTTTACTTATCTCATTCTTGACAACTTCCTTCGAGACTCCTTATCATCAAGATTTAATAACACCATCTTAAAAGACAAAGGAGAAGGAATTGAACTTAGAATCCAAGATAAGAACACTTGAGCACCTCCAACAAGAAACTTGAAGAACACTTGAAAATGAAAGAAATCTTGATGAACAACCATGAAGAACCTCCGGAAGAACTCTGAAACAACATGATGATAGAAAGAATTGAAGAATGCAAAAAAAAGATTGAGGTCTTCCAATGATTAAGATGATGCTTCGGGACAAGATACTAGAGCAAAACTAGGAACTCCGGAAAAGGAAGATGACCACTTGGGATAAGGAATTGAAATCATGAACAACTCCGGAAAAGGATAGAAATCACTTGAATGAACAAGAATAAGAATTATGATATGGCTATCCTTCATCAAGTTAAATTGATGACAATCAATGGATTTCACACATCACTTATTCTTCTTGAAAAAGAATGAAGAGAGAGGTAGAGCACAAACTTGAAGAAGTCTTGCATGAGAACACCAGAAAGAATTCAAAATGAAAGAGGATAATGCAAATGGATGATATAACATGAGAACAAAGAGAGCATGATCCACCTAATAGAAAACTTGGACAAAGCACCGGAAAGGAATTCGAAACAAAGAGAACACATGAAAATGAAGAGATGAAGAATTGCTTAACAGAAACTGAAAAAGGCACCGGAATAATTAAGATACGGACGAAGGAATAACAATTGAGAAGAATTTGAGAATGAAAGCTGAAAGCTGAGAACGAAGAAATCTTCTGAAATGATGGCCTTCGAAGGATCAAGAAATGAAAAGAATTATGAAATGCACCAGACAGATAAGGATGGAATTACTCATGATCAAAACAATTTGAGAGGAAAGCATGAAGCTGAGACCACACCCTTGAAAAGAACAGACAAAGATTTAAGAGAAACTCTCCTTCGGTCTTCAAGCTAAGAATGATGATGAGAAACAATACCATGAATAACTAAGATACTCCAGAGTAATGAATAAACAAAAGATTGAGCCAACAATGAAAATGATTTCGAAGCGATCTTGAAAGCGGAATCTGATAGATGAAAATCATTCTTACGACATATTGAAAAGAACTTGAGAACATCTCTAGAAAGATTAGAAGAGTCAGGTATGATCCTGGGAAAAGACCTGTGGGTTATGGGCCCACTCAAAAGAAACCACCGTTGAGACAATTGATTAGAAATAGAGATTGCACTGGTACAAATTAAGAACTTGATGATATGAGACCCTTGAAATAAATTAAGAGGACAAGAATGAAAATGAATGTCTTCTGAGATATCTTCAACACTCCGGATAGAAAAAGAGAGGGACGAATAAACAATAGAGGCTTGGATAAGAATTCCAACATGGGAGAGCAAGAGAGAATGATAATGATATGAAGAACACCAAGAACTTGAATTGATTCCACTGGAAAAGAAAACAAAGATGAACACTAATGAATGATAACTTGAGCACTGAGCATCTTCATAAAGAATCACTGGAGAAGAATAACAACAAGAACAAGGAATATAAGGATAGATTTTGAAATTGAAACTCTTGAAAATCTCCACAAGAATTCACCGGAAACAAGATAGAAGAAAAGATAGCAGAAGCATTACATGAATAGAAAAAGACACTTGGATGAGAATTAAATCATAGAAGAAAAAGGGAGGGAGGGCGGGAAAACAAAGAAAATTTGGAACACATGAGAAGAACTCCGGAAAGAATAAGAGGACTGATCTTGCAACATTGGAGAGGATAGAATTAACTTGAAGAGAAGCACACTGATAGGAAAAGAATTGATATGACAACTTGATTGAGCACAAGAATTAGTATTCCCACAGAAATATGAGAACACTGCTCGGAAAGATATGAAATCCCCACTTGACAACGAAGCAACTCAAATTACCATATTCAAAACAATAACGAAGGATGAGGCTTATGAAACAAGCCAGAACAAATACATACCCACTATGCACTTGTTGGAAAGATAATTCTAGGTAACTACTTGAATTCCCACCTAAGAACTTCCGAAAGCTTTCTTGTTTATGCGATTCGGGTTGCGGAATCAGGAACCTGCCCTAGGCAATCAGCTGCAACTGCATTCGCAACCTTCCACACCATAATTCAAGAAATTTCGCAAACTCGTCTAATCTCGAATCCTCGAACTCACAACGATAGTAAACCATGGTGGTACCCCGGATGCCTCCCCAGTACTGGGTGACTCCGACCTTATCTCACCACGATAAGTATTGAAGCAATTCCGAACATTCTCCGTCCTGAGATACTAAGAAAACTAAATGATAACAATGTGCCAACATTCCTCGGAGCTCAACTCCCCGGAAGAAATCAAGTCACACAGGAGGCACCAAGACAGAACCCTGTCACATCGGCATCATATAGTTTCCAAAATACCCGCGTGATCCTAAAAAATTTTTTGAGCGAGAAGAGAAGTAGAATCAAAATTCCTAAGTCGAATACCTCACTAGAGCATGGAAGAGGAGTAAAAGAATCCTACTCTCCGATATAACTAGACTCAAAACAGTTTTTCACTAGACTAGACTCGGCCAAGTTCGATCACTCAAGGGGGCTCCTAGGTCGGTACAGGCTCTGATACCAACTTGTCATGCCCAAGATGCAGTCCTATCCTTATTTGGCACGAGGGCCTTAAAGGGGAAAGAAGCGCATCTCGATGCGTTCACAAGAATGGATATCATTACAAGTACATGTACAGAAGAGATGAGTATATGGAATTGGCTTACACTCGCCACAAGCTACATCAGAGTCACAGCAACACAATAACATCTCAAACATCATACATAAGAGCAGGGTCCGACTACGGACGAAATCAAACGATAAAATGACATCCACCCTTGCTATCCCAGGCTGCCGCCTGGAACCCATCCAAGATTGAAGAAGAAGAAGAAGAAGAACTCCAAGTCAAATCAAGCAACGCGCTCACGTCAATTCATCACATTACCTATACATGCAACTGTTGTTGTAGTAATCTGTGAGCCACAGGGACTCAGCAATCTCATTTCCAAGGGTATCAAGACTATTAAAGCTTAATGGGTAAGGTAAGGTTAAGTGGTGGGGCTGCAGCAAGCGACTAAGCATTTATATGAGTGGCTAACTTACGAGTACAGAAAGTAAAGTACGGTGGTCTACGCATAACGGACGTGAACTAGTAATGATCACTAACTGATCCTGAACACCTACTTGCGTCAAACATAACCCCACCGTGTTCTCTTCCGGATAAGGACTCACGAGAAGAGACAGTCACGGTTACTCACATGGTTGGTGTATTTTATTAGAGTTTACTTCAAGTTTTCTATGACCGGGTGTTAAACAAAGTATCCAAGTTTGCCACATAACCGCGGGCACGGCTTCTCGAAAAGATTTAACCCTGCAGGGGTGCTCCAAATCGTCCATCACAAATTAACCACACTCAGCGGTAATAACCTCAACCACGGATCTCGTGATCTTCCTAGGCAATTCCAAAGGAAATCCAAAACCTCGAGATAGCCCGAAGAAATCAGAGTTCCTCACTCAAGACGTTCGAGAAAGGTAAAATAGATCCAGCAAGGCCTCCCAACGTGTCGACGATCCCGATAGGAGCCGCGTATCTCGTTCTCAGGACACGGCGGATTGTCCAAACTTCCGGTAGGCCAAACACAGAGTTGCCCCTGGTAGCCACCGGCGGTTGACAGGTTGGACCAACACTCATGCGGAGCACTGGCCCGAGTTGTTGATTAAATTATCCACGGGGTGATCATTCCCTATACAAGTTCATTAATTATTAGGCAAATGTAGTACCAATGTTGGGCCTTGCCAGACAAGTTTTAATCCAACCCGAAAATCAAGGGGGTCCCCATAACAACCCCGAGCATGTTAGGAGCGCTCATTTCTGGATCATAACACCGGTTCACAAGTAACTAGGGCGTCAAGAATGGAACAAAACACCAAGCAAAAGGGCCGAGCCTTCCACCTTTACCAAGTATATATGTGCATTAAATTAAATAGCAGCAATATTGTGATATAACAAAAGAATGTCCATGTTGGCACATGGAAGCATTTGCACCTGCAACTAGCAACGCTATAAGAAAGGCTGAGCAAGCGGTAACATAGACAAACAATGTTTTGCTGGGATGTGGAGGGGTTAGAGACTTATCATGGGAGTGGTGGGAGGCTTATCAAACAAGTGGTAGGTAACGAGACATAATGATAAAAGACGAGACAACTCGCATGGCAATGATAGTAGTGGTATCCAGGGAAATGTGTCATCTTGCCTGAGATCCCGCTCGGAAGAAGAACGAATCCATGAAGAAGAAGAACCAACGTAGTCGAACGAATCCTCACACTCCGAACGCTTTCGGAACTCCATCGAGAAGAAGCAATCTAAAACAACAATCAACACAGGATACACCACAACATATGCAAGACACGATGCACAAACAAATATGATGCATGTCCGATTTAATATGCAAGGCATGACAATTCACAACAATCAAATACTACACATTAAGTGAAGCTCAATATGCAACGAGTTGCATATTGACGAAACTCCACACTCTAATTATTTAGTTCACTCCCGTTAGGTACACGATAATATTAAATGTTGTTAAACATGGCAAGAGGTGAAACATAAGTAAACTATCTATCTAGTCAAGTTAAATGAGGCCGAAAACAACTTATAGCATTTCCGAAATGACCCCATATGGAAATTACGAATTTGGTCCAGATCTGAGCTAAACATATTTTTTATTTGTTAATCAGCAAAACAAATATCACCATGTTATTCTACGCGCAATTCTAGTCGATTTACATATATAGAACATCTCAAACGGAGCTACGGTCTAAAGATATGAGCAACACAAGATGCACATGACATGAATGCAAATGCATGGGGAAAACATTTACAAACACTTCAAATCATGAATGCACCAGGTTATTATGAAACTACAAGAGATTCTAAGCAAGTTTCATATATGGAATGCTCAAATCGGAGCTACGGTTCAACCACAATCAACAAAACAAGTTTTTGTTGAAATCTGCCAAAAACAGCAAGATAGCATTTTGAACATATGAAAACAACAAGTTACAATAATCTAAAATGCACAAAATTTGCATGGGGCAATAGCATACAACATCCACTTCATTTCATCTTCACAAATCATATTCAAAACATGCATGGACCACTTGGTAGGAAGCTCACAAGAAGGCTACTTGAAAACAGATTCAGACTTAGTGAAAATAGCAGTTTTAGACAGTACAGTTTTTATCACAAAGGCATATTGACAGCAGTGAAAATATATGCTACAAATCATATTATGGCATGAAACTTAACAGCATACTAGAGGGCAATATCAACAACAATTAACTCCATTGCATCAACCTCAAAAGAGGTCTAGATCACTAGCAAATCACATGGCAAGACAGCAACAAAATATAACAGATTCCAGACTTAGAAATATTTTGGACCCTGAAAATAACAGATTTTCATAGCAAGTAGACAACAGCGAAACAACACCTAAACATGCATTTCTATTACAAGCAAAATATCCATGGGCTAGGACACATATCAAAGAGCAACTTTCATGTTGAAAATTAATTCATATCATACCCGGATTAAATCACACGAAAATGACAAAAGGGCATCACGGCATAAATGACATTCACACAAACATGCTCAAATGACAAAACTAAATGCACCGATAAACTATGGATTTTTTCTACCCCGGAAACATATATAATATGCATATGTTCATGTAGAAAATTAATCACAATTAAATAAACGGGTAATAGGCCTATTCACGGTAAAGCAATGCAACAATGCAAAATAAATGCAAACAAGATTCCGACAATTATCCCGTGCATGAAAATGCAATGCAAATGAGATGGGCATTTTTAATATATGAATTTTATTAATTCCGATGCACGGTTAATTAATTATGAAAATGCAATTGAATGCAAATATGCAATATGACATGTTAAATAATTTTGTGCATGGGTGCAAATGGCATATTAATATACTACGTATTATTCTAGCCATTTTATATGTTCAAAGTATTTTGATACGGGGCACGAATAATTAATTCTAGGCATTTCTAAATTCACAAAATAATTAAATAAAGAAAATAATAAGAAAAAATAGCAAAGGGGCTGGCTCACCTATGGGCCTTGGCCCATCCGGTGGCTGTGACTGGGGGAGCTGGGAGCTGGGTCGGGCGAGCGCTGGTGGGCCGCGCGGAGCTGGGCCGGCCCACGCTGGCGCTCGGGTCAACGCAGCGGGCGCGCTCGACCTGCTCGTCCCGAGCGGAAGGCAGGGGCGGCGGCGGAGCACCCAGGCGGCGATGGCTGGCCACGCGAGGCAGGAAGGGGCGGGGATGGCCGGAGGAGGCCAGATCCGGTGAAGGGCGGTCGGATCTCGATGGCGGGGAGGCCGGCGGCGGCTTGGGACGGCGAGGAGCTCCGGCGGCGGTGGCACCCTGCAGGTCAATGGCGGCCGGAGGTGAGAGGGAGAGGAGAGGAAAGGGAGGAAGGGAGCAAGGAGAGGGAGAGGAGAGGGGTCCGGCGGCGGCTGTCCAGGGCTGGGGCGACTCGGCGGCTCGAGCGGCCAGCTCCGGCGAGCTGCCACGGGAAGAGGAAGGAGAAGCTCCATGGGAGGCTCGGGAGAGCTCCGGAGAGCTCCGGAACGGCCGATTCGGGCCCGGATCGGCTCGAACGGGCCCAGATGGGCTCGGGCGGGCTGGAGGCTGGAGGAGGGAGAAGGAGAGGGCTGGCTAGGGTTTGCACGCGGAACGAGGGGGCTAGGGCTATATATAGGTTTAGGCTAGGGTTAGCTGGCACTGTCCGTTTTCGGACTGCCGGGTGTCAGTCCGACGGTCCGGAAGCGGAGAGGGGGGGTTACGGAAGGCTGTGTAGACGGGCTAAGGGGAGATGAGAGGGAAGACGGTGACCCGTGACACGAAGATTTAAAACACCGAGAAACGACCGGCGAACGTCTGATAAACTACCGATAACCTCACTTCTATGGATTACCGACGGGGCATCGAACGAACTCAGAACGCGACGAAAATCGACAGGCGATCTACCTATGCTATAACAAGACCGCATGACAAGTTTCAACTCGATCCGAGAATATTTTTGTGCATGCTTAAAAACGGTTTTATTTAACGGTGCCGCGGGCGCGTGCGTGTGTGGTTGGTCTCAAAACGGGCAACGGCAGAACGGAGAGAACCGGCTACTACGAACGGATGCAAGTTTTTCGAAAACGGGTGACGATGCTATGCAGATGATGCGAATGATGCGATGACGAATGCAACAACCAAAACGAAACACAGACGAAAACGGAAAAGAAAGGGGAATCTTCTGGAATCTTCTGGAACGTCGGTCTCGGGCTGTCACACGATGGTCTCCCGGTACACTACCGATGAGTCCGAAACTTTTCCGGTGACCAAAATAGGACTTCCTATATATCAATCTTTACCTCCAGACCATTCCGGAGCTCCTCGTGACGTCCGGGATCTCATCTGGGACTCCGAACAACCTTCGGTCATCACCATGCATAACTCTATACTACCGAAACGTCACCAAACCTTAAGTGTGCAGACCCTGCGTGTTCGAGAACTATGTAGACATGACCAAGACACCTATACGGTCAATAACCAATAGCGGGACCTGGATGCCCATATTGGTTCCTACACATTCTATGAAGATCTTTATCGGTCGAACCTCTATGTCAAGGATTCAGTTAATCCCGTATGATGTTCCCTTTGTTCTTCGGTATGTTACTTGCCCGAGATTCGATCGTCGGTATCTCCATACCTAGTTCAACCTCGTTACCGGCAAGTCTCTTTACTCGTTCCGTAATACAAGATCCCGTGACTAACACTTAGTCACATTGCTTGCAAGGCTTATTGTGATGTTGTATTACCGAGTGGGCCCTGAGATACCTCTTCGCCACACGGAGTAACAAATCCCAGTCTTGATCCATGCCAACCGAACAGACACCCTCGGAGATACCTGTAGAGCACCTTTATAGTCACCCAGTTACGTTGCAACGTTTGATACACACAAGGCACTCTTCCGGTGTCCGTGAGTTGACTGATCTCATGGTCATAGAAACATATACTTGACATTCAGAAAACAGTAGCAATAAACTGACACGATTATATGCTATGTTTGTAGTTTGGGTCTTGTACATCACATCATTCTCCTAATGATGTGATCCCGTTATCAAATGACATCACATCTCAATGGCTAGGAAACCTTGACCATCTTTGACCAACGAGCTAGTTCACTAGAGGCATACTAGGGACAAAGTGTTGTTTATTTACCCACACATGTAATGTGTTTCCAATCAATCCAATTATAGCATGGATAATAAACGATTATCATGAACAAGGAAATATAATAATAAACACTTTATTTATTGCCTCTAGGGCATATTTCCAACACATTGTGCTTCTCTATTGCTATGCAAGGGAACTTGCTAATTACTTACAGACCAATATTGGCTCTCATTCGAATGTGCATTCCTGTCTATCTGGTTTTGTGCTACTTTAGTGGGAATTTGCATAGACTCAAATTGCTAGTAGCTTTGAGGCTGGACGACCATATTGTGCAACATTCACTTGAAGGCACTCAAAAGAGGGAAGTACAACATGACCTCAGCTGCTTCCCTTGACCATGCTAGTTCAGGAAATGGTTGTTGTCTCGTTCATGCCTATAACTACTTCTCCAACGGCCACAACTACTACCTCGACACCTTCCTCGAGCAAGTCCTTAGTGGCTACGACTACTATGTCAATGATGCCCGCTCCTTCGATCTCATTTAAGTCCACCTCAACCATAACTACTTTCGAGACTACGACTATCAAGATTTCAACACGATCAAGAATTTTCAAACCTCCTAAGATCATGAAGAGTTCTTAGTGGCAACGGTTTGGGGACAAGCGATGATTCAAGAAGGAAGGGATGTTAGCGACCTTACGTCTACAAGCCCATCTACCGCACGTCGTGACAGAGGTCTATTGCGATATTAAATCCAGTATGGCAATGATGTTTGCAAATATCCATTCTTTTACTGCCCGATTTAATGCAATTTTCAAGCTTCGGGGGGCATCCTTCAATCTAGGAAAAAGACTATTAGTATAATTTTTGTTGCAATTTATTAGTTTTTGATAATTTTATGTTGTGTAGTCTTTTCTACTGGTTAATGTTTTCTTTCATAATTATCAGATACTCCCTCCATTCCCTTATACAAGGCCAAAAACTCATATTACAGGTATCAAGGAAAGAAAATAATGACAACTTGAAAAGTCAAGTTTTCTTTTCGTTAACTCGAATCATTAAAACGCTGCATGCATGCAACGAATGAGTGAGAAGAAAGTAGCTAAGTGTTATTATGAATATATGCATGCAAGTATTAAACAAGTTGCTAGTATGAGGAAACACCATTAAAGTTACCTCGGTTACTGCTAGTGTCCTTATATAGATGCAAAATGTATTTTTTATAGTGGTCTTATATAAGACAATAGAGAGAGTATATCCTTTGATATCTTCTTAAAAAACAGTTTTGCTAAAGCATATTTAGATGTGTTATAATTATCACACATCTAAATCATATATCATTGATCTTACCTAAGATTCATGTAGGGATTTTTTTACTTTTCTTTTCTTCTATGCTTAGATTGAGTAACTTAGATATGCAATAACTGCCCTAGACACATCCTTAAAAAAATCCTTCCAAATCCAAATTGGCAAATAAGCAAATTCCCCTTTGTCCCCGGGAAAAAAGGGGACAATTCTGCTCGCGCTGCCGGTTCCCCGATGGCGGAGGACTCGGGCGCCATCCTCCGCCACATCTCCTCCCTCAAGGACATGCTTGACAAGGTCCACAATCCACCGAGCTCCCTTGCTGTTTTAATTTTACTTTTGCAGCTGTCTAGATACTTCTAGACCCAGTTTATTGGTTTGTCGCCGGGAAGTATGAGATGGCGATGAATGGATTGACGGGATACTAGCGTTGGCGGCGCGGGCCGATCAGGGGCCTGTCTAGAGTCTCTGGGCGTCTCCATTGCGAGGCTAGGCGGTTGGGTGAGAGAAAGCGGGAGAGGAGAGCCCCAGCGGCCGCCGCCGGCTCGAAGCTCGGGCGGCCGCCATGGCCAACTCATCCCAGTTTGTTTTCTTCCCTCTCTATTCTCTGGTTATTCTCTATTACTCGACCTTTTGTGAGAATTCTTATGATTCTACTCTGTCTTATGTTAGCTCGAAAACATGACAAGTAGTTTGTGTTATTCTTGCATTTGAGAGCGGATGAAAATTCAGACATTCCACCTGCCACTGTGTTATTTTATTGTCTTTGTGAAGTTTGCGTTTTGGCTGACCTAATGTAAGTTTTGCTTGATATCAATTACTTTTCATTACTTAAGGTTTGCAGTATCGCAATTATCATTATGTACCGAGTTATTCAATCTTCTGCTAGACAAACCTCTACTTGCTTTCCTCATTGCCACTTAAGCACCCACCTAAGCAACAGCTATGCCTACTGGTGCTCAAGTGGCAATTCTCTTTTGTGTGATAACCTTTGGGGATGATGCCAAGTTGGAAAATTCCTGCTAAATCTTGGGTTCTCTTGTGCTACTATAGTGTGGGGGTTTAGGTTATTATTCATTCTTCCCTTGTTCCCAACTTGGATGCTTTACTCTTTGCTAAGAAATATGAAGTCAAATAAAGAGAGCAAGGGTAACTCTTGCTTGAGCACTCTTGCCGTATCTTCTTTCTGATATATTGAAACTTGACACATTGCTTGAGTTATTATATGCAACTTTGCATAATACTCCATCATAAATTAGTAACGTACAATTTTCTCCCAGTTCTTCATGTAATTTATTCAGTGTGGGTAGTGATTGCCAAGGCCCTTATCCCCCCCCCCCCCTTCTATTGTATGTTGTGTGCTTACAAGATTACATCCTAGGAATATGAATTTACGGGGCATACTAATATGTTGGCTATGTATTCATGAAATGGTTGCCCAAACAAAACATATGACTTGTTGCTGTTAAGTACTCCCTCCGTCCCAAATTACTTGTCGCGGAAATTGATATATCTAGACGTACTTTTAGTTCTAGATATTATCCATTTCTATCCTGCGACAAGTATTCGAAACGGAGGGAGTATATTATATCTCCTCTTCCTATCAGGTTAGTCTTTTGGGATAGTTGCTTGATAGGAATATGTTGTCATGGTATCAAACTTGAGGTCCCTGCATTTCCCCAATCATTTATCCACACCACGTCCGGCGTGGGGAGGAGGTGTTGATCATTCCATATCCACATAGGATGTGAAGGGGAGGGGGGGGGGTTAAGTATATCTCCTCGGGATAGTTGGTTGATAGGAAACTCTTAACAGTTGCTGCTAACTTTCTAGTTATTGGTGTATGTATGAGAGCACATCTCATTATAACAAATAACTTACTAAGTATTATGTTGTAAAAGGAATGCCCTATCCTGGCTGTTAAGTGAACACGATGTAAAATTCCTGACTTGGACGTATATGGATTTATAATAAATCATTTGAAGTTTGATATACGAAACGAGAAAGTGTGACTTATGTGCTGCAATTGCGATTGATGTGGTACCTCTGGTATTGTTTCTCTTAAACATAGAGTAAGCGGTACATGCCTTGCATGTTGACAACTTAAGATTGATATGCCTCCATATTTTTTTTTTGGAAAAATGCAAAGGCCCCTAGACCAGAAAACTCTTATGTGCGCTTGAGTGCATTTTCTCCAACAACAACAACAACTAAGCTTTTGTAGGCTAGAGCTAAAACCCATAAGATCTCGAAACCAACTCATGGTTCTGGCACGTGGATAGTTAACTTCCACGCACCCCTATCCATGGCTAGTTCTTGGGTGATATCCCAGTCCTTCAGATCTCTCTTTACAGACTCCTCCCGTACCAAGTTTGGTCTAACCTGACCTCTTTTGACATTATCAACACGTATTAACTGTCCGCTATGCACTGGAGCTTCTGGAGGCCCATGCTATATATGCCCAAACCATCTTAGACGACATTGGACAAGCTTCTCAATCGGTGCTACCCCAACTCTCTCACGTATATCATCATTCCTGACCCAATCATTTGTTGTTTGGCCACATATCCATCTCAACATGCACATCTCCGCTACACCTAACTATTGAACATGCGGCCTTTTAGTCGGCTAACACTCAACGCCATACAACATTGTGGATCGAATCATCGTCCTATAGAACTTGCCTTTTAGCTTTTGTGGCACTCTCTTGTCACGGAGAGCAGCAGAAGCTTGGCGCATCTTCATCCATCCGACTTTTGATTCGATGGCTCACATCTTCATCGATATCACCATTCTTCAGCAATATTGACCCCAAATATTGAAAGGTGTTCTTTTGAGCTACCACCTGCCCATCAAGCTTAACCTCTTCCTCATCGTGCCTAGTAGTACTGAAACCGCACCACATGTACTCAGTTTTAGTTCTACTAAGCATGAAACCTTTCGATTCCAAAGTTTGTCTTCATAGCTCTTAACTTTCAATTAACCCCCATCCAACTATCACCGACTAGCACCACATCATCCGCAAAGAGCATGCATCATGAGATATCTCCTTGTATATCCCTTGTGACCTCATCCATCATCAAAGCAAAAATATAAGGGTTCAAAGCTGACCCTTGGTGCAATCCTATTTTAATAGGGAAGTCACCAGTGTCGCCATCACTTGTTCGAACACTTGTCACAACATTATCGTACATGTCCTTGATGAGGGTAATGTACTTTGTTGGGACTTTGTGTTTCTCCAAAGCCCACCACATGACATTCCGAGGTATCTTATCGTGGGCCTTCTCCAAGTCAATGAACACCATATGCTGGTCTTTTTGCTCCATGTATCTTTTCATAAGTTGTCGTACTAAGAAAATGGCTCCCATGGTCGACCTGCCAGGCATGGAACCAAAATGATTTTTGGTCGTGTCTTTCATTCTTCTTAACGGTGGTCACTGACTCTCCCATAGCTTTATTGTATGGCTCATCGGCATAATTCTATGCTAATTAGTACAACTTTGAACACCCCCCTTGTTCTTAAAGATTGATACTAATATACTCCCCTCCCTTCTCCAGGCATCTTGTTTGCCTGAAAAATGAGGTTGAAAAGCTTAACTAGCCATACTATCGCTATGTCTCCAAGCCTCTCCACACCTCAATGGGGATACAATCAAGGCCCATCGCCTTGCCTCTCCTTTCATCCTTTTTAAAGCCTCCCTGACCTCCGACTCTTGGATTCATCGCACGAAACACCTGCTGGTATCATGAAAGGAGTCGTCCAACTCAATGGTAGAGCTCCCATTCTCTCCATTGAACAACTCGTCGAAGTACTCCCGCCATCTATGCTTAATCTTCTCGTCCTTCACTAGGAGCTGATTTGCTCCGTCTGCATTTGACTTGGTTGACATCCCTCGTCTGCCTCTCTCGGATCTTGGACATCTTATAGATGTCCCTTTCTCCTTCCTTCGTGTTTAAGCATTGCTAGAGGTCCTCATACGCCCGGCCCCTTGCTTCACTCACAGCTCGCTTTGCGGCCTTTGCCACCTTGTACCCCTCTATGTTGTTTGCACTGCTATCCAGGTGTAGACATCTGAAACAGTCCTCTCCTTAATAGCCTTCTGGACATCATCGTTCCACCACCAGGTATCTTTACCTTCACTTCTACTTCCCTTGGTCACTCCAAACTCCTTTGAAGCCACCTTACGAATGCAAGTTGCCATCTTCATCCACATATTGTTTGCATCACCTCCTTCCTTCCAAAGGCCCTCCTTAATGACCCTCTCCTTGAAAGCCTGAGCTGCCTTCCCCTTGAGCTTCCACCACTTTGTTCTAGTGCCTTTGGCGCGCTTATCCCGCTTGACACGAATCCGAAAGCGGAATTCAGCCACCACAAGCTTATGTTGAGAGACAACACTCTCTCTAGGTATCACCAAATGCTCGAGTGCATTTGCTCCCTTGAAAGCCCGAGTTGTCTCGTCCTTCACCAAATGAGTGCATTTGCTCCGTTCTTGAAAAAATAAATTTCACTCATCCAAAAAATCCAAAAATAAATCTCACATATAAATGAATCAAGTTTGTCTGTAGTTTTCCAGTTTTCTGAAAGTCACAAGTCATTCGCGAGTCGTGAGAAAATAACAAATCCAAACATTTTTTTTTTCAAAGCCTGGAAATGCTACCCTAGCTCCCCACTTCTGTTCTTTTTCACCCAAATCGAAAATCAATTACCTTCTAAAAAAAACTTACCCGCACATGACTCCCTCTAATATCTGGTTTCTCACTGATGCCCCCCCCCCCCCCCTCCCAAAGAATGGGGCCTTCTTTGCCTTCCACCTAAGCTGCACAGGAAGCTAATCCCTAGGAACCGTAAAGCTTCATAGGGTCTTTCTATACAGGTGCAGGTAGTCCGCATTTTCACAGACATGTCTATTTCACCAAGCCTCTCTCCAAGACAGTGCCCAGATTGTTGCACCTTTCGTGCGGGTTGGAACTTACATGCTACCTTAGGACCATTATAGTTACAGACTCCTTTCATCGGGGATTCGGTTGCCGGCTTCCCTGTCATCGGTTCACCAATTTCCTTGACCTTCCGGCACTGGGCAGACGTCAACCCCACATACATGGTCTTATGACTTTGCAGAGACCTGTAACATCAGATCTTTTATTGGATTAATTTTAATCCAAATTCAGGATCTGAGCTCAGATGGTAGTGCACACCATGATTTTTTTTTGTATGCACCATGGTGCACTCCTTTTCCGTACAACTTTGTGCGATAAAATTTTCTTTTGAATTGAATTGAATTGGTACAAAACTGGTGTCGTTGGGTTCTTACTCGTAAGACTTATCATTGGTATCACTTCTTCGCGAACTAGTCCATGTGTATTAGTTTAGAAAGATCATTGGTCAAACTTGCATGCTCTATATTTGGAATAGAGGTGGTAATGTTAGGCATCATACTTTCGGTTGCAAGATGCACGAGTGCCAGGTATATATTATTTTTTCAAATATGTTGTGTGTGTGTGTATAACAGCATATTGACAAAAACAATATACCCCGCTGTATTCTTCCATGCACTTAATTTTAAACATGAGTTATTATTATCAATTAGATTAGATGCTCTTCATACAAAAATAGTTAAAATAATAAATATTTGTTTTGAAGAGTTATACAATGTATCTGCACATGTTTCAAATAGTACAATCAAGTTTAAACCTATATGACCGACCATTTTTTATGTGTAGAACGGATTTTCACCAATTGCGACATTATTACTTTACTATATTTATTACACATACAACAACGTTCAGTTTGTTGTATATGGGCATGGGCACATACTGTACTCTCTTTCTGACATTCATAGTAATGTTAGTACCTCTATTCTATCAAACTTATTCTGTTGCTTGCTCTGCACCCTTGTGTGTCCACGTTAAATCTAATCGTGCCTCCCCTCCTCTCTCTCTCTTACACATTGGGAGTCACCGCCGTGTGAACTGTGTCAGGAGGCTGCCAGCCTGCACTTGAATTTCTGGAATTTGGTCCACCACATGTGGAGAACAGTAGCTGTCCGATTCGACCAATCAACGGCCCAGAATGCATGGATTTGCGGCTGTACGGTCACATTGTTGAAGCGTTCAGAGCATTTATCACCGTCCGATATAATGGGTCCAGAGTATTTATCACCGTCCGATATAATGGGTCCAGAGTATTTATCACCGTCCGATATAATTGAATCAATGGCATGCAAGTCATGCAGGATGTGTTGGGACTGTATAGGGTGTGCCTATCATTGTTCACATTGAGACACTATATAGGAGTATAGATGTGTACCTCTGGCTGTAATGTATAGACTGACAATGTGGCTATTTGAATCTGGATGCGAATAACGAATTTTCTATATATTCATTATATGTTATTAGCATGTGGAATTTCAACGTTTTACATCTTACGAGGCTAACTATGCTCTACTTTTCTTGATCATTCCCTTAATTAGGTCAATGAAGAGATTGAACAGAATATACAAAGGACCAGGGAAACAGAGTCAGAAATAGTGAAGCATTCTGAAACTGAAAAGGACTATCTCATGAAGGAGTCTGAGCTAATGAAAGGAGTATCGGTTGCTGAGTTTGAACTTGATGGGCTTATGCAAGTGGAAGGTAACTATTGCCTTAATCATGCAATTATTATATGATGATTGACTTTGCTGTTAGTGCTAGTCACTACTCCCACTGGGGCTAGGAAGTAAGCCCCACAACCCAAAGCGGCGAAGAACAAATATAATTTGCTACAAAAGCCGGCTAACGGGGGTATTCTTGCATATGAGAACATTGTAATGGAGAAGTTCATAGCCGAAATAAGATTTCGTTTCGGCTAGAGCACCCAAATCCGAGTCACTTAGCTGTAGTGGTATTTGTATGTACGAAGAACAAAATATCCATGTGTTATTGCCAAAGATTCTAGCAAGGTAGGATAGAAGGATGCTGCTATTCACGTGAGGTACTGTAGCACAAGAACCACTGTATTTTGACAGCAGCAACGCTTGATTTTATCAGCTAAGGAAATAACCCTATCGTCTATTCCTTAGATTCAGGAGTTGTGCTCTTTAGTAATCTCCACCCCCATTTAAGTGGTCCTCCGTTTAAGTGGTCCTTTGTACATAGACTGCTTCAACCTTTCAAAACTTTGAGTACTAATGCCTTTGAAAATATTTAGATTAGATGCTTGAAAATCATGTGCATAAGTTCTCCTCATAAGACACATACATGGTTTTGTCAAATGTTATGAATATATTGCTATAAAATTTGTGGTCAATGTTTTGTTGTGGAAACTGTGTCAATGTCCAAAATGACCAGTTAGGGAACTGTAGGGACTAGTTACTTTATCTTTTCTTTCAAAATGTTATTTTCTCAGAGGTGGGTTCCTTAGGCTACCCTTTTTTCGCGCTTTCCTCCACTGCTAAGTCCATACCAGTCACAATTTTTGTGCTGACAAGGTATCCCGCTATGTTGTGCTGTGAGCTAAAATGCCGTCAACAACACTTTCCTTCCAAGGCCTGTCCACACGCCATCAAGCTCGCCCCATGGCATGCCATCGAGCTCCTTGTTCGGTCATGCCACTGAGCTCCTCATGTCATCAACCTGTACATCATGTGAAGCTTCACATGCCACCCACTCACCCTGCCAGCATGCTGTCAAGCTTCGCGTGCCATCATGTCATGAACCTCGATATGCTTCCTTGGTTCTTAAGATTCTTTGAAGGTGGAGAAGAGTACCATCATTTCTTTACAGCCTGCCACAGGTTTACTGTCTAGATTCATATCTACAACAGCTGGGCAAAGTCTTTGGGTACTTGGGTGAGAAGTCATTTCACCTAAGAAATCAGAGAGAAGGACCCAAGGGGTCTAAGGGTGGACTTACCTTCTAGCACTGACTTGCACACCGACTTAGTGTAGAGTATCGATGTGTGCTGACTCAGAACTTGGCGTCAGCGACATCTCCTGCACTAAACCACAATACAGTTCCCTAGTCTCCACCTGAACACTGCCCCAGGCTCATCTATGGTCGCGCATTCCCATGAGGACGCTTCCCCACGCATTGCCCGGGGCTCTTCTATAGAGTTGCTTGCGCTTTTCTCTGACGCCGCCACCCACGATGCGACCCACACTCTTTCCTATACAGTTTGCATAGGCCGTGTGTCAATATTGTCTGGGCTCGTCTGTGGCCAGCATTTTCTGTGCTCTTCCGCGATCATCGTACCTGTGTGCCTTTCCGAGAAGGTGTTACCCTAGCTTGACCTTAGCTCATGGGGCCTTTTTTCTGGTTCTGGATAATCTTTTCTTAACCAACAGTATTGTAGCTATTTGTTTCATTCATTCGTTTTTGCCAGTTGTTGCATCTAAATTATGAAATAACCTTTTACATTTTCGTTTTCTGTTAACTGATTCTGATAGCAATAGTAACTAGAATGGAATTCATGTGTGGTCTTGAAAATGACTGGAACAAATGAAGGACAATTATTTTGAGACCTGTCAAATAATGGATAGTTATTTCATATTTTCCCACCAGGTAAGATATATCTATATTAGTTAATTTGTCTCTATGTTATCTTGCATGAGCACATATGGAAGTGATAAAGGTTAAGGAAATGCAGTAGTTCTTACTTTATAGAGAGATTTTAGCCGAGAGCTGACTGTTGGGGTGCAAATCAGTCCCTTCTACTAACAATTGTGTCATGTTATGCATGGTTCTTCTTAACAGCAGATAACAGCACTATTTTAACATTTATTCTCTGTTCAAGATATGTAGCATATGTATATGTTTTCTGTTGCATAACAAGGCCAGATGATTCTAGTGTTCTGTGTGGACTACCTAATCTGCTTTAACTTTTTAAGCAGCTGCTGGAACAGATTCACTTAAACAGATGGAGGGCGATTTGGAATTCCGGAAAGCTACTCTGAATGCAATTAGGAAACTATTCTACGATAAAATGTATGGTTTACATTTGATTCATAAATCATATAGAAGATTCTTAAGTGCACTTTATGAGGAAATATGAACTTGTATTTCCATGAGGCCATAGGTCAATATATACACACGTACAGTTATGGTAAATATGCAAACCAGCTTATACAATGGGTATATTACACGGCTATTAACCCCATATGAAAAAGTATGACCCGAATATTATAGTCAGCAGTGGAACAGCCCCGCCTCCTCCTGCAGTGATTCCTCAATAATAATAATAGTTATTTTGGACTCATTTACCTTTATGTTCGGAACTTTCTGTAAATCTTCAGCATGTCTGCTAGAGTTCAAGTATTTAATTATGCCCCTAATGTAGTGAAATAAGTTAAGATATCATATGGGGCTATCTACCCGCTTTGTTCTCCCCGCCGGGCCATCTGAACTTGCTGGGAGGCACATGATCATCTGTTTGGGTTGGTGGATGAGACTTTGTTTACTTTGCCCAACATCCTTATTCTTATTTTGCCCTGCGTTTCAGCAAAATAGGTAGTGTTGAACTAGTGAAGCTTTCTCCTCTTCTATTTGCCATAGCCATAGAAAGCAGTGCCTGCTTCGCTGTCTCCGTCCCTGTCCCCGTCCCCTGTCTTTACCGTTCATGGCTTGCAGCTCAGAAATCTCACTAAACATAGTTAATACAGAAGCTCAAATGCAGAAGCTGAAAGTTTCATGCTCTCCAGGGTGAAAAATAAAACAATCCGCGTGTATCAAAAAATTCTGAAAAATGTCCTTTCTACACTTGTAAATTATCATGGAAAGAACATTTTTGCGCCCTGTGCAAAAAAATAAAGTTTGTTGTAAAAAATGGCTTCTGGATAACCAAATTTATTGAAAATTGTAAGCACACGAAAGGACTTGTAACATTTGCAGGTATAATTTTTTTACCTATTCTATGTCAATCTGAACTTTTTGTACTATCTGCCTTTCGTGGGAGCTAAAATGCTGCTCCTGACTCGAGACATGTTTCTTGCACTCTTTTGCTTCAAAAGAAGAAGCATGGAACAATAAATCAGGGATAAGTGCCATCTCTGACCATTAATGTTCTATGTAGGGAAAGGTTCACCGCTGAATCTAAAGACTTCCAAGTTAACATGCTTGGACGTTCAAATGAGGGTTTACTTCTCCTACTAAAGGAAAAAGATTCACTAGAGAATGAGAGTGAGAACTTGAGGACGAAGATCAACGCCATACAAAGTTCATCAAAGGAATACATTGCTGAGATTCTTGAGGAGGTAAATATGGAAAATTCAGGTAAGTGATAAGTACATTCTATGTTATTTCAGCTGAAGATTAGGTTCTATCAGTTATCATTTTACTGGTTTCAGTTAGGCTCCGTTTGGATGTAGACATTCAACAGCTTGGCATTGAATTTGCTCAAATGCGAAACACAACAACAACAACAACAACAACAACAACAACAACAACAACAACAACAAAGCCTTATAGTCCCAAACAAGTTGGGGTAGACTAGAGGTGAAACCCATAAGATCTCGCGACCAACTCATGGTTCTGGCACATGGATAGCAAGCTTCCACGCACCTCTGTCCATGGCTAGTTCTTTCGTGATGCTCCAATCCTTCAGACCTCTCTTTACGGACTCTTCCCATGTCAAGTTCGGTCTACCCAAGAAAATGGCTTCCATGGTCGACCTCCCAGGCATGAAACCAAACAGATTTTTCGTCACGCTTGTCATTCTTCTTAAGCGGTGCTCAATGACTCTCTCCCATAGCTTCATTGTATGGCTCATCAGCGTAATTCCACGGTAATTAGTTCAACTTTGAACATCTCCTTGTTCTTGAAGATTGGTACTAATATACTCCGTCTCCATTCTTCTGGCATCTTGTTTGCGCAAAAAATAAGGTTGAAAAGCTTGGTCATACTATCGCTATGTCCCCGAGGCCTCTCCACACCTCAATGGGGATACAATCAGGGCCCATCGCCTTGCCTCCTTTCATCCTCTTTAAAGCCTCCTTGACCTCCGACTCCTGGATTCGCCACACAAAACACATGCTAGTATCATCAAAGGAGCCTCCGACTCCTGGATTCGCCACACAAAACACATGCTAGTATCATCAAAGGAGTCGTCCAGTTCAATGGTAGAGCTCTCCCTCTCCCCATTGAACATCTTGTCAAAGCACTCTCGCCATCTATGCTTAATCTCCTCGTTCTTCACCAGGAGTTGATCTGCTCCGTCCTTGATGCACTTGATTTGGTCAACATCCCTCGTCTTCCTCTCTCGGATCTTGGCCATCTTGTAGATGTCCCTTTCGCCTTCCTTCGTGTCTAACCGCTGGTAGAGGTCCTTGTACGCCCGACACCTTGCTTCACTCACAGCTCAAATGTCAAAAATCCCAAGATATTGAACGTCAATGCTAATTTTAATGTTTGGGTGCTCATGTATTTAGCACTTGGAATCTATGCAGAGCAGCGATTCCATTACCTGTGTGGATGGTCAAGTATTGAATCTACAATCATACACCCTTATAGAGCAACACACACACAGAGCCACACAACAACACACACACACACACACATCACCAGGCTAGCCCCGCCGTGGTGCGTACTCGCTGGCCCAGCCGCCGGGTGCCCAGGAAATTGGAGCTCCAGCATCGCCTCTCGGGACTCCACCATGGTACTGCTCGCCATCCCATCTCTAGCCAGACTAGCCGCCGTCGCCGTATGAGTCAGGTCCCAGGCCGTGCCACTGTAGGGATGTAGGGAGGTGAGACGGAGGGTTCTGGTGGGGCGCTGCTGGGGGGTGGCCGGAGGGATTAGGGGCGTGGCGAATCGCAAGCTGGAGACGGCCTGTGGGTGAGGGATGGAGGCGAGGCCGACTGCCACGGAGATAAAAAGAGCCGGGTAGATTGCCGGAGGATTGCCGAATAGAAGAGAGAAGGGGAGAAGCATTGAGCTGTGCTGTCGTTGAGCTCTGCCACTTGGAGCATCTTCTCCCTCGGTATCCCATCCTCCCGCGTAACCCTGTTCTTTTTCTCGTGTGGGAAAGAGTGTAGGGGCAAGGAACAGACGATTCTACCAAATAAAGAGCACTGGGGCTTCCAATTTGGGGAGGGGCCGCACCAGTTTTACGGAGAAGGCTACGATATCCTGCGACAATTCCATGCACGAATGTCCTGGCCACCCAAACTGCGGCATTCGGGCTGGCCAAATGCCAATTACCGAAGTTATTTGGCGATGTTGAAAATTCTCTACATTCTACACAAATTTTGGTTGCTTCTTTTCATTTTGTTCAATTGGGGTCTTCAGTTGCTTATCAACTGATAAACTATTTGTTCATCTGCCACTTTTTAGTGTCGGAAGTTATTTCACAATATCTGCGACTTGATTTAATATAAATTAAAAAAGTGGCTTAATGTTGGAAATTCAATTCTACACTTGACATGGAAAGCAACAATTACTCTCTTAACAGTTGCCTTTTGCCACTAGGACTCTTAACAATGCACACATTATTACTCCCTCCGTATAGTAATATAAGACGTTTGAGATCACTAAAGTAGTGATCTAAAACGTCTTATATTACTTTACAGAGGTAGTATTTTTGTATCAGCATTTTATCTCTATGCCTAGACGAGCATTTCTAGTGTCAGTAGTTGCAAAATTAGTTCTCAACTCATAGTGGGCGAAGAGAAGAAAATAAAAATATTTATCATCTATCTTAGTTTTGTTTTTCTTTGTGTGTAGTCTGCAGATTGTGTTTATGAAATGAACCTGCTATATGTCCATTGCTGATTTGTTGCATTATCTTCTTGTCTGGTCATACCTTTAACTATGTGTATTTTAGACCTTCAGCATGCTCCCTCTTTTTATGTTGGGCAGTTGGTTAGTTTATTCGTGCATTTGCTATATGTAAGCCACCTAGATTCTGGTACATCATAACCAAATTCGCGTTCCGAGTGCTGCAGTTCTGGAGTCTGACATACAGCATAGGATTCTGGAATACATGGAAATTCTCAAGGATATAAACAACCTGAAGATTCTATTTAGTTCGACCAATTCTTAAGAAGGGTCTTCACTGTTGCAGGTAACTGCGTAATTTTTTTTGGCTTGATGATTTTCTTACTCTCAGGCACACCTTTGACTTGTGTTTTCTGTCTAGGCTCATATAACCCATCAAAGTTGCCACATGTTTCTTGTATCTTCAGTACGCCATTTTGGTTTGGCTGTCAAGAATCTTCAGCGAGCTCAAAGGAAATAGTTTGTACATGTTTCTTTTGTCGAGAAGGTTACACTGGTGGTCTAGTTCGAATTTACTGCACTACCAAACATGTATGGTCATGGTTATATAGTTTAGTTAACCTCTGTACTGTAGATTTCAAGCTGAGCAATAGTAGGAAAAGGCTTAAGCGCTAGTAATGCAGATTGGAAAAACAGCAAAGTCTTTTGTGGGCAATTCTTGGTCAGTTTTGCTAAATCACATCTAAACGTGCCATAAGTATTGCACATCTACATCGTATACATATATATATATGTATATATATATATGTATATATATATATATATATATAGGGTCGCGTTATTTGTCACCCTGTGTGAAGAATAGTTATTCTTCACCCCCTCTATTTTAACACCAATGCATCGTATTTTTATGTCCCGTAAATTTTTTCTTACTTCATACATAAAAAAAGAACGTAAGAAAATATTAGATCACCGTAAAAAATATTTTATGTCACGTAAAATTACGAACGTAAAAAATAGTATAAAATACACATAAAATGTATTTTTTATGGTCTTATGACCAATAATTTTGCTTTCTTATGCCAAAATTTTACGTAGTGAATCAATTGATGTGTATACCAAATGTAATTTATTCGTAAAATGATCGTAAGATTATTTCGGATGAAGAATAACTTATTATGCACCCTGGATGATGAATAGTATTTCTATATATATATATATATATATATATATATATATATATATATATATATATATATATATATGAAAAAACCATCTTACCACCCAGGGGTATCCTATATGGCTATATGTGTGTGGTAGTTATCACCATTTGAGTTTTGTATGTTGTATGTAGTATCTATCAAATCAAATAGTATTTGCGCGTGGTATGTAATATATAAAAATATTTAAGTAGTATATACATTACATTTAGGTAGTCTGTATTTTGAGTATGCTCTTTTTTAATGTACAAATATATATGTATTTCACAAATAAAATAAAAACCATGGGTCAACTTATAATTTTTTTCATGTAACTCATTTTGAACTAATTTATATATAGTATATCAATATACTTAGAATAATAAAGTACTATATATACTACCACATGATAGTATATGAGACATGTGGATGAATTTTCCATGTCACGTCTGAGAAAATGAAATGGTTTTAGATATAAGATTGCATACAAAATGTAAGCATAAGAATGCATAAATCGTTAATCATTTTACTTAACAGTGTTGTGGATAGGCCACTGGATTTTACTAGTTCTCGTATGGAGTTTCTTTTTTAATACAATTCCATACATATATACGAAAACTATTAGAAATACCAAGACATGACAAGTGTTCAAAAAACTTTGTGGAAAAAACCTCACATAAAAGACTATTTTACAAATAAGCTCATTAAAGTCCCTACAAACAATCAAATCTGAAACCGCTGTCATCGCTAGCGTCGTCGAGACGCACATTGAGGAAAGAGACAGAGAACCCAACAAACTAAAATCCAGACTAGCGTCATAGCCTTGTAGGTGTCATGAGCCAACGACCGGACTTGCAGAACATGAGCTTGATGATGTGGCGTGTCAGTTGAGGATGTTCCCGATGCCAACCTGAATCCAAACCTGACACATCCCACCACTCTTGCTAAGAAAAAAACGCCAAATCCGTCGTTGTTGGGCTACCGACCTTGTACTCGCACTAATCTGTCCCATTTATTGGTGCTGTCAAGAGAGACGACAACCACCGGACACAGAAAACATAGACACAGGAAACATAGAGCCTACCGTTCGAAAGAACGGCAAGCAGACGAGGCAATCCGCAATCAGCTCAATGACGACGCTGGGAAGAACGAGTTGCCACAGTGAGGAAGAGATCGATGCCGTCTTATTGGACGCAACACCAACCTCATTGAAATGACGCTGCTACACAAAGACAAAAGCCCTAGACATATGAAACAACAAGGAGAGGAACGGGACCCCCCCTCCAACCGCTGGAGCATTGAGCGGAGAGGGGTGGGAGATCACGGCCTAGCCGACGTTCAAACACAGGCAGTCACCGTCGCCTCTTCTATAGTCAGAGAAAGAGAGTGAAGCGGTTGCGTACGTATTCTTATATGAAGTTGCGTATCTTATCTTTACGAAGACAAACGACATGACAATGTTTCTTTTCACATTTCTGTAAGCGTAAGATTGTTTATAGACATCAAAGAACAATATAAATGCATATGCATGTGTCGATGGGCTTTGCCCCCACGTGATTGTTTACATTCTACGTACATCTGTCGATGCAACGCTCCTCACCAAAGGTTTGAACTAAACCAAAAAGAGAAAAATAGATGGAATGGCCTCAAAATTCGCATGAGGACACTGTCGATCATCGTCGATGTTTGTGAGAATAGACTTCACTGGGATAGCTCCATGCAATGTTTTCAATTTTGTATTTACTTTTGTTACATTCTAAAGAAATTTTTTTAAAAATACTACGAATTGTGCATCAAATTTGAAAAAATGTTATCAATTTAAAAAATTACAAAAGTAGTATCCCGTCGGTCGCAGTTGGACCGACCGGCCGCTCGTCGACTTTTACCAGGCTGAAATCGGTCCATCAGCCGAAGCCAGGCCGAATAGGCCGACCGTCGGCCCACGCCAGGCCAAGCGCCACCCGTCGGCCGCCAGGAGTCTGACCGGTCCCTGGATAAGGCCGACGCGGCCAGCCCCCTTCTTCCTCCTCCAGCTCTCTCTTTCTCTCATACTTCGGCCGAAACCCCCCCCCCCCCCGATCTCCCTTTTCCTTCACCCATTTCCCGTTTTAATCCGATCAAACGATAGATCGTCTTCTTCGCCCTCGCCCTACGGGTTTTTTTTTGTAACGTGGTAGTGATTTGTTCGTGTGGAGGAGAAATGGTATGGTGGTGGAGGTGTGAATGGTGAGAAGGTGGAGTGGTGGAGAGGAAGAAGAAGGTGGAGAGGAAGAAGGAGGGCACTCACGCGTCAAAGGTATAATTTTTTCTGTTAGTTTAGGTTAGTTTTTTTAATGTACGTAAAATTAGTTTAGGTTATTCTTATTAGTGTAGTGATTTTAGGTTACTTTTATTAGTGTAGTGATTTTAGTGTATGTTTTCCGAGTATAGGTTTAGTTAGTGTAGTCATATTAGTGTCGGTTTATTTTTGCAAAGTTCATTTTAGTGTAGTTTTTTTTAGAATACGTATGTATATTTTAGTATACATTTTAGTGTATGTTTTTCGAATATAAGTTTAGTTAGTGTAGTCATATTAGTGTCGGTTTATTTTTGTGAAGTTCATTTTAGTGTAGGTTTATTTAGAATACGTGGGTATATTTTAGTGTACGTTTTATTTTAGTGTCGATTTATTCGTTGCGAATAATGAGAAGCTGGCAATGTCTGACATGTTAAAATGTCTGAATCCGTAAATTTCACTGTGTATTACGGCCCTGATAATGTTCGATATAATGAGTTGGGGTTGATCTTAGCGAGTTTAAAAGAGCCGAGATGACACTTTCAAACCCGGACAGACTGGACATTAGACAGTTGAAGCACCGGTTGACAACTAGTTTTGGCCTAGATCCTGAAGTTTGTTTCGTTAGTATTCATGCCTTGTGAACCAAATCCTGTAAAAATGTCAAGTGCGATTTGATTCCGATAAATAGGAGTCAGCACTGGTTGTCTCTGTTAAGTCGTTGCAGAGAACGAAGAATCCATCCGTATGCCCTAGTGCAACCAGTGGCAAAGGAGGAGAAATATCGTACCACCCACCGTGGGGTATGAACCAGGCCAAAGTAGTCAAGTGGCTAACGAGATTTATGTATCCGGGTCACAGCCACCGGATGTGAATGCTAGCCAAGCCGAGAAAGAGTCAGATTATGTGCCACACAATGTTAGTGGTCATGCTGCTGGTCAGAGTATTCAGTCGATAGTATTAGCTGCCTCTGGTGTTGTTGATGGGGATGAGGAAGGCGATGAAATGCAGAGGGTGATGGAGTAAGAGGACGAGGATGGGATTGTAGAGGAACTTGATTCTGAAAATTCTGAGGATGAGGAGGAGGTACCAATTCCTGCTGCATGGGAGCAGGACATATCCGCATGCTTTACTGTCAACGATGGCCATGAGACTCCATGGCAATATAATCTGAACCAAGTCCAGATCGGGGCTATGTTTGACACAAAGAAGAAAATGAAGTATGCGGTGATAAAGTGGGCTATGTCTACGCAGAGGGTTTTTTGGACACACATATCTAGTCCAACAAAATATACCGTGAAGTGTGTTGAATCAGGTTGTCCTGCGAAGGTGCACGGCCACGTGCCAAAGTATAACATCCACTGGGTTGTGACAAATGTTGTCCCACATAATTGTGTTAGGAAAAACATGTTGGTTCGTCATCCAAACCTTACTTCAACTCTCATAGCGCAACTCATGTATACTGAGATAGTGACGAAGAAAGATGTGGAAGCAAAACACATCCAGACAATAGTGAAGGTCAGATGGAAGTATGACATTCCATATGGGAAGGCTTAGAGGGCTAAGCAGAAGGCTATGAAGGAGAGGTTTGGGACGTTCTTCGACTCCTATGATAATGTTGTCCGTCTCCTTGACGTACTGAAGGAGAGGAATCCCGGCACTTATATTAACATTCAGCACACGAGGTTGGATAGTATACCAGATTACAAGGTGTTGAAACGAGTATTCTTCTCTTTTGGTATGTGCATCGAAGCTTTCAGGCATTTTCCTCTTGTGATGTTTGTGGATGGTACATTCCTGACTGGTCAGTACAAAGGGCAAATCCTGACTACTATTGGTGTGGACGGGAACAACCAAATCATCCCACTAGCCATGGCATTTGTGGAGGGTGAGAACTTTCCGAGCTGGGTATGGTTCTTCCGGCAAGTTAAATTGCGACCGTGAAGGACCAATCAAATGTGTGTCTCATTCATGATAGACATCCCGGTATATTGAAGGCCGTGAAGACACTGAGTAATCCAAGTGCTGACGAGCCAACACCTTGGAAGGACTTGCAAAGTCGGTGGTGCATGCGTCATTTGGGTGCTAATTTTTTTTCACAGTTCAAGAACAAACGGTTGATGAACTTGTTCAAGAAGTTATGCAAGCAGAACCAGCGGCGCAAATACGATTTTATTTGATCAAAACTAGATGAGTTCGCTAAGAAGCAGGTCCTTGCGAGGAAGAAAATGGAAAAAGACTAGGTTAAATTAACAGCACTCATTGCGGAGCTTGAGGAGCCAGTTGGTCTTTGTGACTTGCCAGCAATTGATCCTTCTGATACGAAGAGAAAGAAGGGCAGGACAATAAAGAATTTTTCTGAGTGGATAGAGAAAGAGCCTCCAGTGAATTGGTCTTTGCTGCATGACACCCATGGAGCTAGGTATGGCCACATGACAACCAATCTTGCAGAGATCTATAACTTTGTACTCAGAGGGAATAGAGCATTGCCATTGACAGCTATTGTGGAGGGTGTATGCCATGATACTGTGAGATATTTCAGAGAAAGGCACGAGTTAGCAAAGAAGCATATTGCAGATAATCAGAACACTCCTTATTGTAGTCGTGTCATGGAGTACATGGCTGAGAAGATAAAGAAAGCAAAAAAGCACACTGTCACACTCATAGGTAATCAGGAAAGGAGGTATGAGATTCAGCTTCCTACTGATGGTTTTGGTTCTGCAAATGAGGTGAAGACGCATGAGGTTACAATTGGAGCAGAATTTTATCCAACTTGTGAGTGTACATGCAACAAACCGAAGTTATTGCACCTGTCTTGCTCACATGTGTTGGCTGCCTGTGGCCAGATTCAGTTGGACGCTATCTCCTTCGTGTCTCTGTACTATTCAAAGGAGGCAGTACTCAATGTCTGGACAGGTGAGATGACAAGGTCTAGAGTCGTCGGCAATTTCAACAGGGTAAACAATGGTGATAGAGTATACATCCCGGATCCTGCACTACGGCGAACTAGCAGGGGCAGACGTAAGGTAAAGCGCATACAAAACGATATGGACCAATCTGAAGTTGGTGGAGCAACCAGACAATGTTTGCTCTGTGCGGCTTATGGGCATAGGATGAAATATTGCCCCGACCTGAAGAAGGACGGTGCTTCACATCGACGAGCGCTTCCACATCGACGACTGCAGCAACAGTTGCAAGAGGTGGTCCTGAAAGTCGTGGTGGACGAGGCTCTCGAGGCCGAAGGGCCGGGCGAGGAATAAATAACTCAGAGCTGCATAATATGTCGGACTATGTTTTTATTTGTAATACGTCGGACTATGTTTTTATTTGTAATATGTGTGCACTATGTTTTTATGTGTAATATGTGGGACTATGCTTTAATGTGTAATATGTGAGACTAAGTTTTTATTTGCTATATGTGAGACTATGTTTTTATTTGTAATATGCAAACATCTATGTTATATTTTGTAATATGTGTGGACTATGTTCTAATTGCAGATATGGCTTCGTATCCGATGCTTAATGGTAATATCGATAGAGGTCACCGAGGCGCACTTACGGAATCGGACACAAACTTAGACGTGTTGATCACTCGCACCCCAAAGTCTAAATGGATGATACACCCTTTATGGGTGGATAGGTATGTGTCGGTATAATCACTTACTATGTTTGACATCGCTTTGATAGAAGCTAATTGTAATCTACATTCTATTTATTTTGTAGGTTGAATTGGGCTGGACTTCTACCCTTGGCACGACTGGTTGAGGGTACATTGGATGAGTGGGTTGATCACCCGGACTTGGATGACGCAGGTGAACCAATGCAGTTGCACAAGAGGCAAGTATCACGCTTCTCTTACGACAGGTCACTCCTTAGCTGCTTAGTAGATAGATGGAGACCAGAGATACATACGTTTCACTTTCCCTGGGGAGAGATGGCTCCTACTTTACAGGATGTGTCCTACTTGTTGGGATTACCTCTGGCCGGTGCTGCCATAGGACCTTTAGAGGTAGAAACTGGTTGGCTAGCATCTATGCATTCCTGTTTTCTGGCTGCGGTGCCAACTACCAAGACACTAGACAACGATCGGCACGGGCCTCTTTTCAGGGGGTTGAGCCAGTTTCAGATTGTCGCCTTAGGATATCCCACTTTTCAGTTGTCAGAGGCACAGATTGACCGGTCCCTAAAGGCATATATTATGTGGTTGTTTGGAAAGACGATGTTCACAAAGAACCATGTGACCACTATAGATGCACGACTGGTCGGCATTGCACGAGAGATAGGTGACACACGTTCCCCAGAGGACATTGTGCAGAGGAGTTTTGGTTCTGCTGTGTCAGCAGCTACGTATAGAGGCATGTGCAAAGCTTGTCAGTTGAGGTCAAGGAAATCTGGTCTTCTCGGATGTCCACTATTGTTGCAGCTTTGGTCATATAAGAGATTCCCTATTGGTCGACCTTACGTCAGCGTTGACAAACCTTTTGGTAATGAGGACATGGCTGGACATTACGTGCCTTCTATCGGCGACTTGCCTACTATGGGATCTGTTTGGGCACGAAGAGAGGTATTTTCATTATTAACAATATGAATTAGTAATGTTTATTTCTCGCTATTCAATATTATGTACTAATGTTTGTTGTCATGCACATAGACAGTTTACGCCTGGCCAGGTGAGGGGCTGCTACCCCTCCTTCACGCCGCAGTTTGATAGTCTGCACGAGGATCAGGTTATATGGGAACCATACACCCGTAATGCTATTTCAGAAAGGTACCCAGGTGGGATTTTTGAATTTTGCACTAGAGATCAGCATTATTGGATGACCAAGTCCAAGTTGGTGTTCGACGTGATGGTTGAGGAGATGGCTATTAATAGGGTGATGAGACAGTTCGGTCTGTGCCAAGAGCCTGACATTCCGGTTATTTCACAATTACCAGATCACGTGCACAAGTAAGTAATACTACTTTGGTTCTCAGCTCTGCATTAATAGGTTGTTGAGATAGTTCGGTCTACTTATAGCTATTCATGTTACGTGCATTTCAATCTTAGGTACAGTCACGTAGGAGGAAACAAGTCCCAGGCTTCTTGGTTTCGCGACATCAGACCTTACATCGAGAAATGGACTACTGCCCCGACAAATATCTGGGATGAAGTTCGTGTCTTCGACTGGGACAATTTCGGGTTGTATCTGAAGCGTTATAGACAGAGCACGAGGATCTACTTGGTTCCATCATCTGCTCCGGATCATATCCCAGTTCCTCTTGCCAGCGATCTGTTCCCAACTTCCTCAGTTGTGGGAACCAGTCACCACGCGGTATGTCCTCAGTTTTTCTCACATGTTAAGTTTTCCCTATACATGAACATGTACAATTGGTTAACTTTCTGTGTACAGGGTGAATTGTCAACTCGGGCGCTAGAGGAGGTTACCGCTTTGGTGGACAGCATTGACAAAGGAGAAAATATCCCACAACGAGAGCAAGCAACAAGGTTGAAGAGTCTTCAAGCGAAGATACGCGGGATCGTCGCAGCTGTTACATGTAGACGATCTTCCAATGTTGTTGACACTCGTGCAGCACATCGTCCGCCACGCCCCTCTCTATAGCGTTCAGAACCTCGACCTTCACAGCCAGGGAGCTCCTCCTGGCAGCAGGAACCTCCTTCGCAGCCAGGAAGCTCCTCGTGGCAGCAGGCACCTCCTTCACAGCCAGGTAGCTCCTCCTGGCAGCAGGCACCTCCTTCACAGCCAGGGAGCTCCTCCTGGCAGCAGCCACCTCCTTCACAGCCAGGGAGCTCCTCCTGGTAGCAGGCACCTCCGTCACAGCCCGGGGGTTATTACTACCAGCAGCCACCTCCTTCACAGACCGGGGGCTATTTCTACCAGCAACCACCTCCTTCACAGCCCGGGGACTCTTCCTGGCTTCAGCAGATGGACCTAGGTAACTTAACTTTGTATATTCTTTTACAAAATTTAGCCTCGTAAGTCATTCTTTACATGTTTTAATTACAGGCGACAGCTAGTCGCAACTGTTCATGACTTCAGTTCAGTCACCTTTGTTTACTCGTCCTGGTTCGTACATACCCGGCGACGGCGAGGAGGATGACCGTGGTGCATGCACCTATGGTATCTCGGAGACAGTTCTTGCCACTCCACCATCACCATCGACGCAGGAGACACAGACACCGATGGACGAGGTGTTCTATGGTCGTGGTCATCATGACACTCATCCATCGCCTCAGCACTTATCGCCTTCCGATCCACGTCCTAGGAAGCCCAAGATTCGTCGCAGGCCCTAGAAGTGATATGGTCATCTACGTACGAGACATGACTATCTATTTATGTATGAGACATATGTAGCCTTTATGTATCGGACATATTCATGTATTTGACATATTTAGCCTCTATGTATCGGATATATTCATGTATGCGACATATTTATGGTTGAGACTTATTTGGTTTGGAGAGAGAACAACAGTAATGCAAACCAAATACGTCCAAATGAATTAGAAAGTAGAACTGAATTAAACTTTACAACTGAATTAAACGTTACAACTTAATTAAAATGCACTACATAAAACACCGCTACAGAAAATAGTACTACATGAAAAACGTATTACATGAATGCATCATCATCATCCTCCGTCGATGTAGATCTCTTCCCCTTTGTCACTGCAGAACTGTTGCCCATCGACTGTGCGGTCGTCTTCACCTTGGTACTCGGCATGAAGACGTTGTCTTCGTCCTCCGTCGATGCAGAACTCTTCCCCTTTGTTGATGTAGAACTCTTCCCCTTTGTCGATGCACAAGTCTTGCCCTTCGATGTAGAACTCTTCACCTTGCTGCTCGGCATGAAGAGGTCGTCCTCGTCCTCACTTTCTGCTGACCATAAACCTGAATTATTCACAACAATCCTAAGATAAGCATCACCCTTGTGCAGTTGCTTTTGCCATCTGGCGTGCAACCTTAGAAGTTCTTTCCGTATCTCCTCAAAAGTCCTGGGAGGCCACCCACTCCTAGCTAATTGGTGAGCTAACTCATTCGTTATGAAGTCACTACTAATGAGTTCCTCCCATGGAACTACTCTATCATTCATCTTGAAATTGGCAGCTAGACGAAGAAGACGGTCGGACATACCCTTGTGAAAACTACGATCAAAAAGATAGTGAGGATGAGGAGGACGAGACATATCCATGAAAGGATGGCGAGAGCGGAAGGATGGCAGAGAGGAAGGGAAAGGAAGGGCCTGCTCACCCTCCTTGCTGCGAATGTGGTTATATAGGCGGGAGAGAAAGTGGCGGGAGAGAAAGGCAGGAAAGACAATGGCGGGAACGAATGGCGGGAGAGAAAGTGGCGGGAGAGAACCAATGTAGTTGCACAAGAGGCAAGTATCACGCTTCTCACTGAAATTAAGATACAACTTGCTGAAATTAAGATACAACTTGCTGAAATTAAGATACAACTTGCCGAAATTAAGATACAACTTGCTGAAATTGAGTTACAAGAATATAAATCTACTGAGTCCAACGTGGATATTTTCCTTTTCCATCTGCAGCTTCTTCTGCTGCCTGGGCTGCACGAGCCCTTTCTTTCTTTCTCCGCCTCTCAGCCTCACGGGCCTCCTCTCGCTGCCGGTAGACCTCCGCCAGTCGAAGTTGGTTTTCTTGGTTTTTCTTCTTCATCTCAGCAAGAAAAGCCCTCTGCTCCACACAGTAATCTTGCCAAGCTCTCTCCCGCTCTGCTTTCTCCTCTGCTGCAGCCTTCTCGCAGCGCTCCTCCAAGTCCAAACTTGCCCATGCACGACGACTTCTTTCACGTATCTCAGTCACCGCCCAGTCTAGCATTTTCGTGTCTATCCAACGATAGTACTAGCACAGGGGCAGAGGAGACTACAAAAGAAACATAAACATAAAAATCAAATCAACAACATGTTTATTCTGGGTGACTGAAACATACCGAAGGCGTGATGTACGGTGAAGAACCAACGGGTGGATCTTCCTCATAATTAGCGCACATGAAAAACTTCGTGCCCAACCAATGTGAAAAATCCGTCACCTTCTTCACCTTGTAGAGATCCCCGCACCAACAACGAACTGCTTCCACCCCCTGAGGCAATTTCGTACTCTTCCATTTGTGAGGCCTAATGCTTTGATCCGAACAAGGCAAACTCATAATGACTACCGCGCTGGTTTTTTTGAGTGTTGGTGGCCGATGGAGGAAGGCAGATACAATGCCTCCTTTTATAGGCAGATGACAACAACAATGGCGGGAAATCGGGCGAGAAAATTTGGCGGGAATACTTGGCATGAGAAAATGGCGGGAGAGAATGGCGGGAGAGAAAGGCGGGACAGAATGGCGGGAGAAAATGGCAGGAAGGAAAGTGGCGCCAGAGAATGCTGGGAAAAAGGTGGCGACACAGTATGGCAGAAAATAATAAGGAGAATAGTACGGCTTGCTGAAATTAATATACATCTTGCTGAAATTAAGATACAACTTGCTGAAATTAAGATACAAGAATATAAATCTACTGAGTACAACGTGGATATTTGCTGCTGCCTGGGCTGCATGAGCCCTTTCTTTCTTTCTCACCGTGGCAGATAGCTGAAAACAACAGCTAGCTCCTGTTCACTGTTTGAATGTTACGAGCACCAAATTGTTGACTTCAGTAGACGATGCCAGCAGAAAATTACCGAAACCTTCCTTCTTCAACACCATTCGATCACAAGCCAATGAAGTAGGAACAAGGAATGCTCACAAATATATCATCATCTTCTGAATCCAAAGTAATTTCAAGAGTTAAAGAACCAGTCCTAGGAATAGCCACAAATTCCATCAAACTCCTGTCAACCATGGTAGGAATAACCTGACAAAAACAAGCAAGTATATGATCCATCCTATGAACCAGCAAAGAACAAACAAATAATAAAAACCAGAAACCAAAGCTTACCATATGTTGAGAAATAACATTCATGCAATCCATCCTATGAACAAAAGGAGTACACAGTATGTAGTTGTCATCAAAGAGCTGTCGCGATATGACATACATTTGATGATAATTCAGAGTGACACCACGACTGTAAAAATAGCTGTCAACAAGTTCCCTCTGAGTTTCACTTAGATCCTCAAGAGCTACAAAAAATGATTTCACTAACTCATATGAAAAGCAAAACGTATAAGCTGAAACAAATCTGAAAATCAGTCAAAAACAAATATCTTACCAACATGGGGTAAAGGAAACAACATAACACCGTCTCGATGAAATTCGATACTAATATAAGTTCCATAGTGCTCAAGCATAACAGTCATCATGTCACTATGGCGGAGACCATAATCATTCACAAGTTCCTCCCACGAAGGACCATGGAATTTACTGCTCATCCTACCATGTGTAAATATAACATGGTATAAGTTACCCTCACTGTTGTGCAGAGCAAGATCAATATCCGTGTCACCTCTCCGAATAGCTAAAGCTCTGCACTCCTCAATGTACCGAGCAAGATGTGATCTAACACTGCACGGAACATACTACAACAAGAATGGAAGCAAACATCATAATCATATAAACAAAGGCATTCGAATATGCCACAGTCAGATAATCAAGACATAGAATCTTACAACACGTCTTGTGTTGGAAATATGCCCTAGAGGCAATAAATAAAGTGTTTATTATTATATTTCCTTGTTCATGATAATTGTTTATTATCCATGCTATAATTGTATTGATTGGAAACACATTACATGTGTGGGTAAATAGACAACACTTGGTCCCTAGTATGCCTCTAGTGAACTAGCTCGTTAATCAAAGATGGTCAAGGTTTCCTAGCCATTGACATGTGATGTCATTTGATAATGGGATCACATCATTAGAAGAATGATGTGATGGACAAGACCCAAACTACAAACGTAGCATATGATTGTGTTAGTTTATTGCTAATGTTTTCTGCATGTCAAGTATATGTTTCTATGACCATGAGATCATGCAACTCACGGACACCGGAGGAGTACCTTGTGTGTATCAAACTTCGCAACGTAACTGGGTGACTATAAAGGTGCATTACAGGTATCTCTGAGGGTGTCTGTTGAGTTGGCATGGATCAAGACTGGGATTTGTTACTCCGTGTGACGGAGAGGTATCTCAGGGCCCACTCGGTAATACAACATCACAATAAAGCCTTGCAAGCAATGTGGCTAAGTGTTAGTCACGGGATCTTGTATTACGGAACGAGTAAAGAGACTTGCTGGTAACGGGGTTGAACTAGGTATACAGATACCAACGATCAAATCTCGGGCAAGTAACATACCGAAAAACAAAGGGAACATCATACGGGATTAACTGAATCCTTGACATAGAGGTTTGACCGATAAAGATCTTCGTAGAATATGTAGGAACCAATATGGACATCCAGGTCCCGCTATTGGTTATTGACCGTAGAGGTGTCTCGGTCATGTCTACATAGTTCTTGAACCCGCACGTTCTGCACACTTAAGGTTTGGTGACGTTTCGGTAGTATAGAGTTATGCATGGCGGTGACCGAAGGTTGTTCGTCGTCCCGGATGAGATCCCGGACATCACGAGGAGCTCCAGAATGGTCTGGAGGTAAATATTAATATATAGGAAGTCCTGTTTTAGTCGCCAGAAAAGTTTTGGGCTCATCGGTAGTGTACCAGGAGTGTCGGTAGTGTACCGGGGGACCATCAGGAGGGGTATTTCGACCCAAGAGGCTACATGGGCTGTGGGAAGGTGAATACCAGCCCTTAGTGGGCTGGTGGAAGTCCCACACAAGGCCCATGTGACTGGGAAGAAAAGCCCCAAAGGAAAAAGGTGGAAAAAGGCAAAAAGGAACAAATAAGGAAGGAGTCCTAATCCTACTAGGAGGGGAGGAGGAGGACTCCTCCCTCCTTGGTTCGGCCGAAGCCTAGGGCTGGCCCCTTGAGGGCCAAGCCTCCTCCTCCCCTCCTCCTATATATACTAGTGGTTTTGAGGGTTTTTGCATAGAATTTTCTGCCACGTGCTGCCCTTTTCTCCAGTGCATAGTTCCACCTCTAGATCGGTTTTTTGCTGTGCTTAGGCGAAGCCCTGCCGGAACAGCTCCACCACCATCGTCGGAGCGCCGTCACGCTGCCGGAGAACTCTTCCACCTCTCCGCCACCTCTTGTTGGATCAAGAAGGCGGAGATCGTCATCAAGCCGTACGTGTGCTGAACGCGGAGGTGCCGTTCGTTTGGTGCTAGATCGGGACGGATCGTGATTGGATCGCGGGACTCTTGGCGATTTGGGTCGCGAAGACGTTCGACTACATCAACCGCGTTTCTTAACGCTTCCCGCTTAGCGATCTACAAGGGTATGTAGATCCACTCTCCCTCTCGTAGATGCTCATCACCATGGATAGGTCTTGCGTGAACGTAGGAATTTTTTTGTTTCCCATGCAACGTTTCCCTACATCTTGAACATCGACGATCCAGCACCACAGTAAATACAGACGCACCGGAATCAATGGCAGCACAAGGGCCACCTGAAGCTCAGCAAAATGGGCAAGCTATTTACCTGCAGACGGACAGTGACCAATAAGAACTAAATCCACTACCGACTTGAGAGTTCTCATTCGATTGAGTTGGAAGCCAAAAAAATACCGTATGCCGGTGGAGAGCGTCCTGATCTATTGTTTACGCGGGTACGATAACAACATGGGTGGTCGAGCAAAGAGATCGGCGAGGCGGTGGAAGCACCGGAGAGCAACGAGAGTGAGAGGTGGAGAGGGGCAGGCTACTAGACGAGGGAGGGTGAGACGAGTGGTCGGAGGAGGAAGAAAAAAGCCCTGGGCCTTATCCAGGGGCTCATCGACCTCCCTCTGGCCGACAGGTGGCTCTTCGGCCCCCCTCTGGCCGACAGGGGGCTCTTCGGCCGGGTGCTGGCCGACAGGCCTCTCTTCAGCCTGGTGCTGACCGACGGACCCCTGTTCGGCCTGATGCTGGCCGACGGGATACTAATTTCGAATTTTTTTCAACTGCTATAGCTCTTTTTAAATTTGATACAAAATCCATATTAGTTTTGAAAAAACTTCCATTCTCAAGCACCGCAAGCTCTCAACCATCCATCAAATAGGATTAAACAACTGAAGGTTGAATACATAATTTGGGACATATTATCAAACCAATGCCTTCTCTTCACATGATAAAAAAAATTCACCGAGAATTCCAGACCAATTATAATGCCAAGCAATAAAATCTTCAAAAACCATTAGGGCTGAGAGGGATCCTTCAAATTCTGGAAGCGTCAACAGGTCTGGAACATCTCGAACGCCAAAACAGAAACATCTCGAACGCCAAAATACCAAAAACAGGGCAAAAGCCACAGGCTGGTTCCCAGCGTGTCTTCCCCGCACGAAAACCCTATAAAACCTTCCTCCCGTTCCTTATCCTTCCCCAGGCCTCTCGCCATTTCTCCCTCTCAATCCCGCAAAATCCACGCGAATCCACCAGCCCCTTCCTTCAACTTCCTACCCCTTCTAGGGTTTCGCCCCCCTCCCACCAACCCTTACCCCCCGGGTCCTTGCTCGTGCTCTCGGCGATGGCGGCCACGACCTTCCCCACTTCGACCCCCTTCTTCGTCCACCACGGCACCCGGCGCCCCTCCGTCAACTTCCGAACGGCGGCGGCGGTGTACGGCCGCGGTGGGCGGCGGTGGCGCCCACTGCGGGTAGCCTGCGAGAAGGTGGTGGGGATCGACCTCGGGACCACCAACTCCGCGGTCGCGGCGATGGAGGGCGGCAAGCCCACGATCGTCACCAACGCCGAGGGCGCGCGGACCACGCCGTCGGTCGTGGCCTACACCAAGGCCGGAGACCGGTTGGTGGGACAGATCGCCAAGAGGCAGGCGGTGGTCAACCCGGAGAACACCTTCTTCTCAGTCAAAAGGTTCATCGGACGAAAGATGAACGAAGTCGCCGAAGAGTCCAAGCAGGTTTCCTACCGCCTTGTCCGGGACGACAACGGGAACGTCAAGCTCGATTGCCCAGCAATTGGCAAGCAGTTCGCTGCCGAGGAGATCTCTGCACAGGTAAAGAAATAATGCTCATGTTCAGTGCTTACTTCCTATTTTCCATTCTATCTTTGTGAAGTTTCCCCAGGGAAGATGTCGCATTGTTTTTTCTTATGCTTACAAATCTACCATTGATTGTAAACCCTACTGCCTGCGTACTTATTATACATCTAACGGAGCCTGAAATTATATGTGCTGCCGCATAATGTGATGTACAGCGGAAAGAAAAAGTAGAAGACAAAATTTCAACGGCGTAGTATGTAATCCTTGCATAATTGTAACTAGGATGTGCATACTGTAGTTATTGGAGTTCATATTCATGGACTTAGCTAGAACATTGTATGACAGTCTGAATTCGTGCTTTGACCAGCAGTTAATCCAATAATATGTGGGTTATGTTACATAAAATGGAAACCACTGGGTTTGTTTGGGAGTGAATTCTTTTGATTGTGATTTTTGACTATTAACAACATATTGTATGAGAAACTTACAATCAAAGTTCAAAGTTAATATTCATTTGAAACCGAAGGAGTATTTGTTGCTCTGCTTGCGTCTAGTTGTATTCTACATTACTGTAAACAGTCACAATGGAAAACGTGAGCACTTCTGAATTGATAATGCCCAGTGATGTAGATGCTTTGTTATTTTGCAAATTGTTCAAGAAGTTTTGTTAGATTTGAACTTTACAGGTGTTACCTTTCTATCAGATTTGCAAGCTGTTTCTGAACATCCTTTATTATCCAGGTCCTGCGAAAGCTGGTTGATGATGCGTCAAAGTTTTTAAATGACAAAGTCACCAAGGCAGTGATCACAGTTCCTGCTTATTTCAATGACTCCCAGAGGACGGCTACAAAAGATGCTGGGCGCATTGCAGGGTTGGATGTTCTCCGTATCATAAACGAGCCTACCGCGGCATCTTTGGCATATGGTTTCGAAAAAAAGAACAATGAAACAATTCTGGTTTTTGACCTGGGAGGAGGCACCTTTGATGTCTCAGGTATGCATGATGAATTTTGAGATCTTATGTATACCCATTGCAAGGAAAATCGACGTCCAATAACTGCTGCAATACACATAGTTTCAGTAGTTATGTCCCTGTGCCTCTATAAAAGAGACATGATAATCAAAGTGGCTACATATTTACTTACACTGATAGTGCAGCACCATGAAAAACATGACTGTACATAAGCTTTCGGTGGTCAACTATTCAATGTATTCTGTGTTACTTCAGTTCACTGAAATGCATCCAGATGTCGGTTACATTGCACTGCAAAAATGTAATCTTAAGTCAAAACATTTTGTTGTTTGATCAACAATAAGTTCTTAAACATTTGTCTGTCCTATAGAAAATATTACAGGCCCTCGTAGTAGAAAATCTGTGTATAAGCAGTAGGCACCAGCAAGGGCCACTTGAAACATGTTATGTTACTTCTGCATGCTGGATTGGATGTAGTGTTAAGCAATGGAAACCTATTTTATTGAATTATTATTTTGATCTGTTCTTTTAAGGCATCTGTCCTCTAGTATTTTTTGTAAGCAATGCAAGATTGTTCTTAATCAATTTCTACTCTTTTTATTACCTGTTTGACCATATGGTCCATATCCCAGCTTCTTACTATATCTACTGTTATGCTTTCAGTTCTCGAGGTTGGCGATGGTGTTTTTGAGGTGCTGTCTACATCTGGTGATACTCACCTTGGTGGTGATGACTTTGACAAGGTATTCTTCATACGCCCATCTGTCTCATGTGTGATTCCAAACTTATCTAGTCTGCTTCATCTTGTTTGCTGTTTGTTTGGTTAGAACGTACCTCACTTTTGCATTATGTAATCTGTGTTTGTAGTCCTGTTTGTATAATGGGAATGCAGAAGGGATGCTCAATGCGTTAAAATTTGGTATTATTCGTGTTGATATGGATTAAGTTGTGCAGTTCACTGTTTATTCAGATTCGTACTTAACAAAAAAGGATTTTGATTGCCTGCAATTAACTGGTTCTAGCCTTCTAGACAGGCAGGAGAGCACTGTGTGAGCAGCATAATAGGCTCTAAGTACCTTACGCTTTTCATTGGATCCCGGGTTACAGCCAATAAGCAACACATCTATGCTCGTTACCAGTGAGGTTGTGTGTCTTTCAGTTATTAGAATCTGCATTAGGCAGCATATATGTGCATTTCGACAGCCAAGGAGATAAACAAATATCCTTATCTCATGCTTACTGATAAGTCTTTCAGTTATTAGAATCTGCATTAGGCAGTATATATATGCATTTTGACAGCCAAAGAGATGAACTAACATCCTTATCTCGCGCTTACTGATAACCTTCGCCCTTGTTGGCTCCAGCACCTTTTTTATGGTTATGCATGATTTACATATTCTCACAAATCATTCTGGTGCCAGAGAATTGTTGATTGGCTGGCCGGGAGCTTCAAGAATGATGAGGGTATTGACCTGCTAAAAGACAAGCAAGCTCTTCAGCGTCTTACAGAAGCAGCTGAGAAGGCGAAGATGGAATTGTCATCTTTGACCCAAACAAATATCAGGTTAGTTGACTCAGCCTCCCATTTTGGTGTCAAACATTGTGCTTTTCGCATCTCAGTTCTCTAACCTGTCCTTGTTTTTTCAGTTTACCTTTCATTACAGCTACTGCTGATGGGCCCAAGCATATTGAGACAACACTTACCAGGGGTAAATTTGAGGAGCTATGCTCAGATCTTCTTGACAGGTACAGTATCATGCCTCATGTTAATATTTGGATGAAAGCATACCTGTTTGCATGGTTGTCTTCACATTCTTCTAAGAACTGGCGTCATGTTAATATTTGGATGAAAGCATACATGTCTGCATGGTTGTCTTCACATGCTTCTAAGAACTGCCTTTTGAATATCTGGCGAGTGTTGTGGCTGTATTTAGTTTAGCCAATTGTTGCTAGTATTTTTATTTTTTTAACTGTATTTCAGGCTGAGGACACCTGTTGACAATTCTCTTAGAGATGCGAAGTTGTCACTTAAAGAGATAGATGAGGTGATTCTTGTGGGTGGTTCCACAAGAATTCCAGCTGTTCAGGATCTTGTGAAGAAAATGACAGGAAAGGCTCCCAATGTGACAGTCAACCCTGATGAGGTTGTTGCTCTTGGAGCAGCGGTGCAGGTGAGTTCATGAAAAACATTTCTTCATAGGTACCTAAATTAGGAACCTGATGTTCCTACCCTGTGCCTCTTTATTAATAATTGAGCAGATAATAATCTGTCTTGCAAAATTTGGGCTGAACATATGGCCCCAGAAATAGTGCTCAAAGTGAAATGACACAAAAGAATATTGATAACTCGTTTGTTTGGCTTACTAGATAGTGTTCTTGCCATGTTCTGGCTTTTGGCTATAGCATCAGCACTGGCTGATTAGCTCTCATGTTTCTAGAATAGTAACATGCTAGATTGAACTGTCGGGTATATCTCACTCTCACATGCAAAATGACAACAGGCAGGAGTATTGTCGGGTGATGTGAGCGATATTGTGCTTCTTGATGTTACACCACTGTCTCTTGGTTTGGAGACACTGGGTGGGGTGATGACCAAGATTATCCCAAGGAACACAACCCTCCCTACCTCCAAGTCAGAGGTCTTCTCAACGGCTGCTGATGGACAGACAAGTGTGGAGATTAACGTTCTCCAAGGAGAAAGAGAGTTTGTCAGGGACAACAAATCCCTTGGTAGCTTCCGTCTTGATGGAATTCCTCCTGCTCCGCGTGGTGTTCCCCAAATTGAGGTCAAGTTCGATATTGATGCCAATGGCATTCTGTCTGTTGCTGCGGTGGATAAGGGCACTGGGAAGAAACAGGACATTACGATCACTGGAGCCAGCACACTACCAAAGGATGAGGTACTTGATATAGCGGAAAACTTTCCAATATGTAATAGTGTAAAACTTTGCCGATCCTTTGGACTAATATGAATGAAAACTAACTATTCAGGTAGAGAAGATGGTGGAAGAAGCTGAAAAATTCGCAGCGGAGGACAAGGAGAAGAGGGACGCTATTGACACCAAGAACCAGGCAGAGTCTGTGATCTACCAGACTGAGAAACAACTGAAGGAGCTTGGAGACAAGGTCCCAGGCGATGTCAAGGAGAAGGTGGAGGGGAAACTCAAGGAACTCCAGGTCGCCGTTGCTGGTGGATCGACACAGACGATAAAGGATGCACTAGCTGCGTTGAACCAAGAAGTGATGCAGCTTGGTCAGTCCCTCTACCAGCAGCAGGGATCTGGCCCTACCCCTGGAGCTGGAGCTGATGGCGCTGCTGACTCTGCTGGCCCATCTGAGAAGACAAGCGATGGTGGTGACGTTATAGACGCTGATTTTACCGATAGCAATTGAATAGAACTGTAGGTTAGGACATGATGCAACAAGTGAGTACGTATGAATTTGTTCCACATGATTGCCTAGTGTACGGGGTGACCGCTTTCTTTGGATTGAGACCTTGTTTCCTGTCAAGGTGTCGAGTTTTTGATGTGGGAGGTTTGCAGAGCTTAACTAGGATGTGTTTTGGTTACGAAGGTGTCGGCTGAGTTTTTGATGTGGGAGGTTTGTAGAGCTTAACCAGGATGTGTTTTGGTTACCAGCATCATTTTTCATTACTTTGCATACTTGTCTTAGTTGAGCCTATTTAAAGATTGCATCATAAACTACATATATGGGCATATTTTAGAGTATATGTTTACTCATTTTGTTTCGTATGTAGTTTTATAATAAAATCTTTAAAAGGTCTTATATTTAGAAACGAAGGGAGTATGTTCACATTGCTCAAATGAAGACATGTTTGGTTGCTGGTTGCTTGTGTTTGTGTTTTGTGGTTGTGTGTGTTCGTGCTTCGTGGGTGAGTTGGTTGTCTGTGTTTATACTTCGTGGATGCTTTGCATATGGTGACCTTATCACCCTATCTGAAGCACTTCAAGAACAACATCACATATATAAAAACAACAACATTACATATATAAAAACGACATATCACATAGCACATCACATAAGGCCTACTGCTACATCTCATAGTACGACAAAAGTTTAAATAGCAGGGCATCCAATGCCTTTGGGCCCTAGGGTGCTAAACCTGGGGTAAAATATGGTCAAGTTTTGCAGCAAAATAGACGATCACTTAGTTCAAATGATTAGCTTACTTCATAGAATCTACGAAAGTTCATACGAGCAAGACAGACAACCTAGAGGATGTGATAGATTTTGTGGGCATAGTTGTGCCTGGAGCACCTGGCAAATGTTGAAGGAGCTGGCGTTGTAAATTTGCATCTTTAAGTCCTAGAGCCGCTGGACAATCAGGTCGTCGTCGTATCTAGACCCAGAACTCACATCATTTGTTGGCAAAAAAGGCTGTCGAAGCGAGGAGGGCCAACGACAAGCCATTTCTTCATCACTGCCCTGAAGGCAGCCGGGATGACAAGCATGACGAGGTCCTCATTGTCGATTTGCATAGGCCTCTTGCCAGCGCCTTGCTTCATTCTTATGTCCGCTGCCCTGCCCAGCACCTCCACCCTCTTTAGCCAACGGTTGATGGGGATGAGGTCCTCAACGCTGACGACGACATGCGCTCCTTCGTCTGTTATGTCCCACTTCGTCTTTATTATTTTGTTAGTTAAGTGGACACATTGCACTAATCCTTTGCTACTGTGCCGCTGATTAGTTGCATTTAGCTCATGCTATGGTCAGACCATACCATTGCACAGGTGCAACTACCCACCATCAGATCATGACAACTTACAAATGCACATGCTTAAATTTGTCCTACTAGCATTCACATGCATTTCCTTAGCTGATCATGCAATCACGTAAGCACCTAGTATTGATCAAGAGCGCGCACACACACCCATATCTTGCAACATATACAAACAACACCAACAAACACAACAAGAACACACTATACAGTAACATTCTAGGCATCATCAATGTGTCTTGAACAGACCAATCTACCATGAGTGTCCTAGGCAATATCAATGTGGTAAGAAGAACGACAAAATGCATCAATTTAGCATGACTCTAAATGAGTAGCATTTTCACCTAAGCATGAGTAACATGTGCAATGCTCTGATTCAACCCAAATAGAGTCTATTCAGTTCGGATCAGACCAGATCGGATACAATCCAGTGGGAACAATAATATGTAACATTGCCCTCACCATTGCACGAACTACACAAAGAACCCTAACTATGAACTCATCTACATGGGGGGAACGAATCGAACCTTACTAGAGCGGGTGCCGGTCCAACGGTGTTTTGGCTGAGGAGAAAACCCTGGCGGGAACAGGGAGTCGCCACCGTCGAAGATTAGTCGCCTATTCTGAGGTTCGCGGCCGTGGTCCTCGTCACATGCTGGCTGGAGGATGAGTGCGCCATTCTCGAGCTCCCCTTCCCTTGCACCATACACAGAGGAGAAAACTCTTGAATAAGTTAGACGTGCCACCATTGCACACGGTGGGGTTTGTGACCCCTCCGTCGTCGAGCCCAAGATGAAGAGGTCCAACACCGGTGGGGGTGCTGAAGCGTGGCGACGGGGGTGGTGCGTTAAACCCTGACGCCAACATTGTGCAGAAAGGGGACAACACTCGGAGAAACACACCTAGATCCCGCCCGGAAGCGGCGATGCTGACAATTCACCTCTCCTGGATGTGTTCGCTGCCAGCAATGATGGAGTGTGTGTGTGTGTGGCGGCGGGGGGGGGGGGGGGGGTGGCTCTGCCATCGGAGACTTCGAAGGGGTGGAAGGGAGAGAGAGCGAGTGTGGAGTTTGAACTGCCTTGGGAGGTGACCCGAGAGAGCATGGGGGAGGTATGAGACGTCTCATCGTCTCCCGTGCTTCCCCACGCGTGCAGGCGCTTGCCATGCGTGGCTCGAGCGAGCCTGGCTCGTAAAACACAACAGATTCGTCCGTTCCTATGGATGCAGGTCCAGACCTGCTTTGTTCCGTACGGGGCAGGAAGCACATGCAACCCAGGCAATAATCAAACATGCCAAAAACACCCCCCCACAGACCTGACTGAGCCTAATGTAACCTTTCAAGCACATGCTTATCAGTTTGGGTGGATAGATGGCTTTTGCTTGTTGCGAATCCGACCCCTTGAGGTCTTATGGTTGTGCAGTGGATTACTAACTCCATAGAGGACTGCGACATTTTCAATTTGGAGCATGTGTGAAACAGTTGCTCTATAGAGGACCACGATATTTCCTATTTGTAGCATTTGCCAAAACAGTTGCTCGTAGAGAGAGCACACAAATTCTCATCACTTCCTCTCTAACGGGTTGGCCAATATAACATAAAAAAACTTTGATGTTTCTTTTTCCTGTTTGGGGAACATCTTACAATGTTCCTCCGATAGATTTTATTATTTTATGCTTTATTTCTTTACCTTCTTATTTTTCCTTTTTAGAATCCCACCAACATTTAAATTTCAAAAATATTTTAAAGAAACTTAGCGGACTTCTTCAAATTCGTGATTTTTAATATCGATAAATCTATCTTCCGAATGACAGTGTTTTAGCAACAGATCCAAACGCATCAATTATCGTTAGATCGCAACCGGACGACTGTCTTTCTACATGATGTCACTGTCTGTCCTGCCACTGATGTCGCTTTTCATCCCATGGTCCCTCCGGCTTGATGGCCATTGGACTCCACGTGAATGTAAATGTCTTGAATCTCTTGACGTGACATGTTGCCTGGCTATAATTTAGAGCGAGAAGGAGAGAAAGACGTGAGAGATGGATGGAAGGACGTACCCTTTCAGAGATGGCAGTAGCACTCATCCATGGCAGCTAGCGCTTGCAGCTCTTCGTGGCAAAATTTTGTGTTTGTAATTTTTTTGGGTCTGATCATTTTCCTATCGTGAGGGTTCAAGACAGTAAGGTATAACAACTTACTATCAAGGTTTATAACGATAGGAAAAGGGATCACGTCAATGCAACACATCCATATCGTCATAGGGGCTGACGGTAGGATGTGCAACCCTATCTGTCTGGAATTTAGAATCTTTTACGGTAAAACGTGCAACCCTGTCGCCAGAGACCATAACGGTAAGCTGTTATATCCTATCGTCATAGATCCAGACTATAGAAAAACAATCAGATCCCAAAATTTCTACAAACTAGGCTTCATGAAATTTTGCCGCTCTTTGTATTTGCATGCATGTTGTATGCGGCTGATTTCCCCTTTTCTATGTGCATGTGGATAAACAGACCTAATTAATAAGGCTATTACTTGCCTGTTCGTGGTTTTGTTGTGTTGATCTTTGGGGTCACTTAAACATGATATACAGTAGAAAGTACTAGTCATCCACATGCAGTTCTTTCTTAGCAACGCTTATGACTTTCCCTTCTCATTGTTCGTTTTTCTCTCACCTCTCTCAACAATCTTTCCTAGCTTTGGCTTTTGTGTGAATGCATTTTTTGTGGCCTAGATCGTTTCTCTCTTTTATCCATTGCCACAATTACAATCCTTTCTCGGGCATGGCGTGCTTCTCATGCACACGAAATGAGGCGCATTTTGACGGCGAGATGGTTGGGTTCAGCGTTAATCGTCGTTTTTGTTTTCGCCGGCTGGCTCCACTCGGTCGTTGACCATGATTCTACTTGTTAGCCACCTCAGCTAGCACTGTACCCCTGAGAAGGGGCCAATGCGATGGTGCAGGCCTAATTTTTTATATTTTTGGGTGTCAATGAAATTCGAACTCAACCTCTTAGCTTACAAAATACCTTGGTAACTTTGGCCTGGGAAAGAGGAGAGTTTTTGAAATTTACCCCGATAACTTATATTTAAATAGCATGATAATTTAAGCATCATAAAGTTGACAACTTACGCACATACGCTATGGGATGGGGGAATGTTTGTTAAAATATACCCTGGTATTTTTCGTGTAAGTAGCATGGTAGTTTGCGGAGACATACTTGATAACTTATGAAGAATCAACATGATAACTTTTGATCCAGGTAAAAATTGTTTGAATATAGCCTGGTAACTTCTGTATAAATAGCACGATAGTTTATGTACGGTGGAGTCAACAAACCACATACAATCACCATGGTAACTTTTGATCCAGAAAAAAGTTGTTTAAACATACTCCCGGGCATTGATAGATTCGACGATGCGGTGCACTGCAAGCCTTGTTGGCGGGTGTGTTGGATTCCTGGGGATGTCAGGAGCACGATGAAAAGCTCGGACGTGAGCTTTGCATGTTGTGGCTACGGAGGCGATGCAAACGGCGGCGACGAGCTTCGACTCCAATGGCAGTGAGCGATGGAGCGATGAATTCGATCGGGGAAGAGAGGGGTTTCGTGCGTGAGCTCACCGTGGAGGTACACGTAGGCTCGGTGAAACCTTAGGAGCAGCAGGGCGACCGGAATCAAAGAATATCGTTGGCGGTCGTAGAGGAAGAAGACGACGCGATTCGATGAAGCAGTGGCTCTAAGCTCGAACAGGTGGAGGTAGACAATCTAGCGAACTACTACGGATATGCTGGACATGGTGCTAGCCCGCGGGAACAACGGGGAGCATGGAGACGGAGGAGGCGATGACGACGATAGTGCGGCTGCGCGCTAAGAAGAAGAAAGCGACATGATAAAAAAATGAAGGGGCTAGGTTTCATCAACGGCGTCGATGGTGGTCTTATCCACCGTGGGGACATGACGGATGGCCGACACATGGCGATGCAGGGCGTGGACGCGGCGTTCGGCGTCCATGGTGCCATGGCTGAGAAATAGGAGTAAGACGAGGGAAGATTGGCCGGGCCTTTACTGTGGACTTAAGTTACAGTGGCACAATGCTATTTTGTTCGTTTCTTTATTCTTTTATGTTTCTTTATTTCTTTGTTGTTTTGCAATTTTTACAGATAGCAAAAGATTTTTGTTCAACATGGTATGTGGCACATCAATACTAGGCAGTGTTCTGAGCTAGCATAGCAGGTCTCAATTTAACGTGAAGTGCTTAAATATTCATTTGAATTTAAATGGTTAATTTATTTTTTTGACTCGGTTTTAAATTGGTTAGGGGCATTTTTATAATCCAAGGTATGATAGTTTGTACACGCAATTACTTAGTGACTATTTACAACCTAACTAATATTTTTGTTTGACAGTTTGGAGAAATAATAACTTGACTTGCGATTTGAATTTGAAGTTGACTTGTGTTAATCAAGTGACAAATGGCTTAGAAAAAAGGGGATGACATGGCATCATTAGCATGATGTCACGTCTAAGATGCGCGTCTATCCATTTTAAGACACGAGGACATCGTAAGGGATAGAGGCGCATCTTGCCGTTCGCAAGTATAGTAACATTGCATCATACATTACAGAAGAGAGGAGTATACAAGTTGACTTACACTCGCCACAAACTAAATTACAATCCACACAGAGTTCAAATCATCAAGATGAAGATAGGGTTCGACTACGGACGAAATCAAACGATAAAAATGGATGCAAATGATACTATCTCGCTATCTCAAAGATCATGACCATGGTCCTCTACTCATCCGGGTACGTCACGTACATCCTGCCTTTTTTCTCATCATATTTTCACTGAAGCTAGGTAAGATCATCCTGCATGTACTCATCTGTACCTGTACCTGGAGGGTTGTAGTAATCTGTGAGCCACAAGGACTCAGCAATCAAGCGCCCGGGTACCAAGACTATTCAAGCTTAAAGGTTGGGATGGGGTAAGTGTTTAGTTTGCAGCAGCGCTAAGCATATATGGTGGCTAACTTACGAAACATGAAATAAATACGAGTGGCCTACGATGACGATCGAATCTAGTATGATCTCTATGAGATCCTAAACACTTACTCACGTCAATCATAACCCCACCGTGTTCTTTCTCGGATCATGTTCACAGACGATCACGGTTACTCACACAGTTGGTGTATTTTATTAGAGTTTACTTCAAGTTTACTATAACCGGGTGTTAAACAAATATTCAAGTTGCCACATAACCGCGGGCACGGCTTCTCGAAAAGATTTAACCCTGCAGGGGTGCTCCAACTAGTCCATCATAAATAACCACACTCTGCGGGAATAGCCTCGACCACGGATCTCGCGGTCATCATAGGTAATTCCAAAGGAATTCCAACACCTCGAGAAAATACGAAGAAAGTCAGACTCCGCACGCAAGACATTCGATAAAGGTAAAACAAATCCAGCAAGGCCTCCCGATGCGTCGACGAACCCGATAAGAGCCGCATATCTCGTTCTCAGGACACGACGGATGAGCGATGGTTACCACGCCAATCACCGAGTTGCCCCGGGTGGCGTTAATAAGCTGCTCTGGGTTGGACCAACACTCATGCGGAGCACTGGCCTGGGGGTTGATTAATTATCCACGGGTTTGCAAAGCCCTATGCAATTTTATTAAGTTGTTAAGCAAATGTAGTACCAATGTTAGGTCTTGCCAGACAAGTTTTAATCTCAACCAAATAAACAAGGGGGTCCCCATAACAATCCCGAGCGTGTTAGGAGCGCAAAATATGAAAACCATAACACCGGTAACAAGAACTATGGCGGTAACAGCGGAACAAAACACCTAGCATAAGGCCAAGCCTTCCACTAATACCAAGATATATATGTGCATTAAATTAAATAGCAGATAATATGGTGATATCCAAATCCATGTTATCACAAGGAACAACCTGCACCTGCAACTAGAACGCTATAAGAGGGGTTGAGCAGTGGTAACTTAGCCAATCAAAGGTTTGCTAGGATATGGAGGGTTAGAGGCTGTTATGGCAATTAGGAGGCTGATGTCAAGTGGTAGGTAGTGCAATTTTAATGATAAGAGCGAGAAACTAGCAAGTGAAAATAGTATCGGGATCCGGGCACGATCATCTTGCCTGTTGGTTCTTCAGCGGAACAAGTAGTGGGATCCTCGTAGTAGTACTCTCCTGGGTCCTCATACTCAGTCTCAACACTCGCGTCTACCCAAGAGAAACAGCAACAATAAATATCCAACCAAGGTGCAATGCACAAACAAGATGATGCATGATCCATTTAGAAGAATTTAATATGGCAATCCAACACTAGTCATGTTTCACATGCAAAGTTTGTTTATTAATGATTCTGGACAGAACCTCATGATAAGTTATTTAAACAAGCATAAACATGGCAAATATGGATGCAGCATGCAAAATCGATAGAAATGCATATAAAGAACACAAGAAACGGAGTTACGGTTCTCACGATACGCTCACGACAAGGTACGAAGGCAAAACTCAAGACAACCAATACCATGGGCTAATTCTTGGCATTCCAAGGTAGCCACTGGTTAGGCAATGAAAAACAAACCACAATAGACTCAAAGATCAAACAATTCCATGGAGCATAGCTCCCACAAGTCACAAAACAATAAAACCCACAATCTGTCACAAAACAACAACATAGCAACTTACACAGCCCACAACTTGAGCTACAAAAATCCTACAGCCACAAGCAAGGTATAGACAGAATCTACACAACACACAAATCAACTTATCCAACTACACAAACAGAAAGGGAGGCGCACATCAATAAGCATGAAGCTATCAAGTTGACATGATGAAACAGTTTTCTGGGACTTCGTGAAAATTCCAGTTTTCTGGAATCTGAGTTAATAAAGTAGCAAGTTGACATCAGTATTTAGATATGCTAGAGACCACCCCTTGGCATGAAAATTAACAGGATGGTAGTAGACAACATCTACTCCAAAACACTATCACTGAACATGCTCAAATTCACAACACATCACAAGATACCATCCACTCTACATGGCATAAAAATAACAACAGATTCTCAGACTTGGTAGTTTTTAGCATGCTGAAACAGAAACATCAAGTAGGCAACTTAGCAGCATGTTTCGCACTTATATGAGTGATTCTCATGTTAAACAAAAATACCATGGCATACTAGATACAAAACACTAGCACTTCCTAGTTGGCACATGCCCCAAAGCAATCATGAATTAAATCATGCAAAAATGGCAAAAGAGCATCACAGCTAGAAATGACAGTTTTATGAACTTGCCCAAAAGTGAAATCTGAAATCACCAATGGATTCATTGGCTCTTCCTACCCCAAAATCATGTGTCATACTCATATGTTCATGTGAAACAGCAAGGCACGGCAAGATAGTGAAAACTACCACCTATTCTCATAAGTGAAACATAGCTCTAATTAACATGACATAAATGATTATAACCAGATTGTAAACTTAGCTAGAGATGGAAATGAGCTAACAAATTACAAACAAGAACAAACACAACAAAGGGGTTATCAAGTGGGGAAACCCACTAGTCCCCCCCCCCCACACATACACCCTGCACACTCCCACTACAAGCAAGTCTTCACAAGCTCTATGTATGCCCAAGGCATATGAGCACAAACACCACTATGAACATACCACCCAAGAAGGGGGTGTTCAACCCCACAGACACACTCACATGCACCATGTATGCATAAGCATATGGCACATACCCTCACATACATAAGCTCATTGGTATGTGGGTGTTCATCCACACACATATGCACACATATATGCACAAGGCATATATGCACATGGCACTCACTCACACACACATGCTCAAATACTTGCACCACCCCTACACACACTACACATGTGTGCAACACACATGCACAAGCACCTACCCACACCTATGTGTGTATGCATCAAACACACACATACACATTCACACTACACACATACATACACATATGAACAGAAAAGAAAAACACCCATACATGCAAGAATAGCATCTATACATACACATACATACATATCAAGAAGAAAAAAATGATAAAACAAAAAACAAACAACAAGAAAAAAAGGGGAAGGGGTTCGGAATCGAACCCCAGACCTCCTGGTCTTTCCCCGAGCCCACACCAATCGGCTACGGGCGCTGGCATTAACAGAGGAGGGCACCGCAGCTCTAATACACGCGCACTCACACAACACTGACGAAACTGAAAAACCACGACGACAAGAAAACGGTAGCGACAATCCCCGGCGATCCCCGACAGATCCGGCGACACAAGTGGCTCTCACGCACCAGGGGACATCCACGGTTCCATTCCCCTGCTCACCTTGCGGTGAGGAGGAAGGAGGCGAGCGGCAAGCGCCCGCCTTGCGACCGACGACGACTACCGACGAGCTACGCAGGGAGAAGGGGAGCTACAGGGACCGGTTGCTCACCTTGGGAGAGGTGACGACGAACCGGACGAGAAGGAGACGACGGAGGGGGTCGGGGACGCGGCGACGATGAAGAGGAAGCAACGGACGACGACGGCGTGGACGTCGTCGACGAAGACAAAGACGAGGTCGACGCTGCAGAGCTCCTCCAGGGCTCCTAGCGGCGGGGATCGAATGCAGGGATCACCCCTGAGCTCCTGGACGCCATGATCGACGCCAGGCTCGACGAAGACGATGAACTGGTCGCCGACAATTAACTGCACCTCTCTGCTCTCACTTTGAACCTTACCTAGCAGGGGAAAAGAAGAGAGGAGAGAGAGCAATGGAGGGAGAGATGGTAGCTGCGGCGGCGGTGGAGAGAAGAGGAACCCTAGGTGAGGGGGCACGCACGCCGAGGGACTAAATAGGCGATGGGACATACGGCGACGCTCGACGGAAAAGGCAACGGTGAACGCGCTCCCCACTCTCTGAACCTGACGGCCAGCCTGACGGAGCAGGTGACCGTTCCCTCGCACGGGCTGGGCCGCGGGGAAGGCCCGCACTGCTCTCTCTCTCTCTCAAAACAAAAACCGAATAGGTTTTAAAAACCTTTTGAGAACATAGCCCCACAAAATAAAAAGCCCAGAGAAAAATAAAAGGGGTCTGGTGCAAACACAAATATTTTGTGAAGAAAAATAATATGCACTATTTATATAAAATGTTGAGACAATTTTTAGGGCAAGTAATTTTAAATATTTTAAAATAACATCCCCTATTTTATTAAACACAAAATCATGCAAACCCCAAACATCAAAAGAACCACACTCTAAATTATTAATATGAATAGGGCTACCTCTTGAACATTTTTAAACATTTTAATTTGCAAGTTAATTCTGCTATGAAAATATCATGGAATAAAAGGCATTAGGTTGGGGTTTTGAATGAAAAGAAAGAGAGGGAAGAGAAGGGGGGGGGGGTTGCACACATGATCCAACCACAACCAACCACATCACAACTCATGTCACACTCACACCCATCACATCATTCAAGGACACATACACAACAAGCAAGACAAGGCATGATGGATGAAATGATGCATGATGCATGAATGCAAAACCACACATGGATGACAAGGTGCAATTCATATCATAGCTCATGACACAAGGTTCATACAATGGTTGACATGCCATAAAAGGTAGGGACAACACTTGGGCTGTCACACATGAGTTCACTGTAGCTTAACTATTGGGGTGTTACAACAAGGCCAACTCCAACGCGCCCACCCATTTTGTTTGTCACGTCCTTTTAGGCCTCCGCTGACTAAAACGCGGCTCAACATGCTGACCAAAACAAACATGTGTCTATTTTCCTGTCTGTTTGGTCCCATTTTGGCATAAATTAGGGCAAGATTTGCGTCTGTGTGCAGACACATAGCGGATGCCCTCGGCGTTCTACCATGTCCTCCCCTAGACCATTTGTTTGTGGCCCACGTAGGCGCCATTTCGTCCATTCTCTCTCAATACCCTCCCACCCTATGGCCCTCCTGCCATGTCCGACATGCCAAACCTCGTTGCCGCCACCCTCCTCATGGTCGCCACTGTCCATGATGTGGCCGCCCACGCCGTGCATCCAAATAAGTCGAAGAAGGTGTGCACCTTAGAAGAGACTACCGCCGGATGAACGAAGAAGGCTACCTGTAGGAAGAAGGAAGCGGAGAAAGAAGAAACTTGAGACTATGCAATGATCATGTTAGAACACATGCAAACTAGAAATCATGCATAATCAACATGTGAATGGTGTGAATGTCTCAATGAGAAATGATATATGGAGCAAACTAAAAATCATGCATAATGAACATATGAATGGTGCGAATGGCTGAGTGAGGCATGCTATATGGAGTTACTGTGCACAAATGAGCTTTCAAATGAGTCAAATAGAGCCATCAAGTAATCCACATATTACAAAGTTAGGACAAAGCTATTTCTTTATGCAAAACAAAACACAAACCTCCAATTACCCCAAATGCATGTAGGTGACATAGGTCTGTTATATTTGCATGTGACACTTGTCAATACATTTAGTGTATCAACTCTTGCAGTTGCAACCTATAATGTTATAGGATTTACGCATGGCGAGAAACTGATATGAAGTAGGATTATGTTGCCTATACTCAACCTTGTCGGTGGAGCTGATGGACGTCACTGAGATCTTATTGTTTATTGTTGTATTTTATTGTAACCTAGCATTAACCTAAGCACACATATAATTTATAAAATAATTGGGTTGCTACACCCTATTTGGGTCAGGGCGGGAACTGTGGTGTCACGCCCAAGATGCGCGCCTATCCATTTTAAGACATGAGGGCCTCGCGAGGGATAGAGGCACATCTTGCCGTTCGCAAGTATAGAATCATTGCATCGTACATTACAGAAGGGATGAGTATACAGGTTGGCTTACACTCGCCACATACTAAACTACAATCCACACAGAGTTCAAATCATCAAGATGAAGATAGGGTCCGACTACAGATGAAATCAAACGAGAAAATAGATGCAAATGATACTATCTCGCTATCCCAAAGATCACGACCATGGTTCTCTACTCATCCGGGTAAGTCACGCACATCCTGCCTCTTTCCTCCTCATATTCCCAATAGAGCTGGGTAAGATCATCCTGCACGTACTCATCTATACCTGTACCTGGAGGGTTGTAGTAATCTGTGAGCCACATGGACTCAGCGAGCAAGCGCCCGGGTACCGAGACTATTCAAGCTTAAAGGTTGGGATGGGGAATGTGTTCAGTTTGCAGCAACACTAAGCAAATAGGGTGGCTAAACTTACGTAACATGAAAATAAATATGAGTGGCCTATGATGAATGATCGAATCTAGAATGACCTCTATGAGATCCTGAACACTTACTTACGTCAATCATAACCCCACCGTGTTCTCTCTCGGATCATGTTCACGAGCAGAGACAATCACGGTTACTCACACAGTTGGTGTATTTTATTTAGAGTTTACTTCAAGTTTACTATAACCGGGTGTTAAACAAATATCCAAGTTGCCACATAACCACGGGCACGACTTCTCGAAAAGATTTAACCCTACAGGGGTGCTCCAACTAGTCCAGCACAAATTAACCACACTCCGCGGGAATAGCCTCGACCACGGATCTCGTGGTCATCATAGGTAACTCCAAAGGAATTCCAACACCTCGACAAAACCCGAAGAAAGTTAGAGTCCACACGCAAGACACTCGATAAAGGTAAAACAAATCCAGCAAGACCTCCCGACGTGTCGACGAACCCGATAAGAGCCGCGTATCTCGTTCTCAGGACACGACCGGATGAGCGCAGCGTACAGTGGCCTGATAGAAATCTCCCGAGTTGCCCCGGGTTGACCCCGCACATGACTCTAGTTTGGACCAACACTCATGAGGAGCACTAGCCCGAGGGTTGATTAATTATCCATGAGGTTGCAAAGCCCTGTGCAAGTTTATTAAGTTGTTAAGAAAATGTAGTACCAAAGTTGGGTCTTGCCAGACAAGTTTTAATCTCAACCGAATAAACAAGGGGGTCCCTATAACAACCCCAAGCATGTTAGGAGCGCAAAATATGTAAACATAACACCGGTAACAAGAAACTATGGCGGTAACAGCGGAACAAAACACCTAGCAAAAGGCCAAGCCTTCCACCAATACCAAGATATATATGCGCATTAAATTAAATAACAGATAAATATTGTGATATCCAAATCCATGTTATCACATGGAACAACCTGCACTTGCAACTCAGAACGCTATAAGAGGGGCTGAGCAGCGGTAACTTAGCCAATCAAAGGTTTGCTAGGATGTGGAGGGTTAGAGGCTGTCACGACAATTAGGAGGATGATATCAAGTGGTAGGTAGCGCAATTGTAACGATAAGAGCGATATACTAGCAAGCAAAAATAGTATCGGGATCCGGGTACGATCATCTTGCCTGTTGGTTCTTCAGCGGAACAAGTAGCGGGATCCTCGTAGTGGTACTCTCCTGGGTCCTCGTACTCAGTATCAACACTCGCGTCTACCCAAGAGAAACAGCCACAATAAACATCCAACCAAGGTTCAATGCACAAACAAGATGATGCATGATTCATTTATGAACAATTTAACATGGCAATCCAAAACTAGTCATGTTTCACATGCAGAGTTTGTTTATTAATGAATATGGACAGAACCTCATGTTAAGTTATTTTAACATGCATGAACATGGAAAATATGGATGCATCATGCGAAATCGATAGAAATGCATATAAATAGCGCAAGAAACGGAGTTACGATTCTCACGATACGATCACGACAAGGTACGAAGGCAAAACACAAGACAACCAATACCATGGGCTAACTCTTGGCATTCCAAGGTAGCCATTGGTTAGGCAATGAAAAACCAACCACAATAGACTCAAAGGTCAATCAATTCCATGGAGTATAGCTGCCACAAGTCACAAAACACTACAACAAGCAATCTGGCACAAAACAGCAACATAGCAACTTACACATCCCACAGCTTGAGCTACAGGAATCTTACAGCCACAAACAAGATATTGACAGAAACTACTTAACATATACATCAAGTAATCCAACTATACAATCTGCAAAGGACGCACACATCAATAAGCATGAAGCTATCAAGTTGACATGATGAAACAATTTTCTAGGACTTAGAGAAAATAACAATTTTCTGGAATCTGAGTTAATAAAGTAGCAAGTTGACAGCATAAGTTAAATATGTTACAGATCACCTCTTGGCATGCAAATTAACAGGATGGGAGTAGACAACATCAAATCCAAAATACTAGCACTGAGCATGAGCAAATACTCAACAGATTACAAGTTGTCAACCACTCTACATGGCATAAAAATAACAGCAGATTCTCAGACTTAGAATTATTTAGCATGTTGAAAACAGAAACATCAAGTTAGCTACTTTGCAGCATGTTTCCCACTTATATGGGTGGTCCTCATGTTAAACAAAAATACCATGGAAAAATAGATATAAAACACTAGCACTTGCTAGTTGGCACATGCCCCAAAGCAAGCATGGAATAAATCATGCAAAAAATAACAAAGTAGCATCATAGCTGAAAATGACAGTTTTATGAACTTGCACAAAAAGTGAAATCTGAAAGCTCCAATGGATTCATTGGCTCTTTCTATCCCAAAAGCATGTGTCATACTCATATGTTCATGTGAAGTAACAAGGCACAATCTAAACTAGCAAAATGCCACCTACTCTTATAAGTGGAATATCACTCTAAATGGACATGATCAGGTATGAACATAACCAGATTGGAAACTTAGTTTAACATGGCAAATATAATAAACCCTACAAACATGCATAGCCACAAAGGCGTATGTCAATTGGGGAAACCCACTAGTCCCCCACACCCACATACACTCTACCCCCCCCCAAAGGCATACCACACATGCTCTATATATGCCCAAGGCATATGAGCACACACACCACCATGAACATACCACCCATGAGGGTGTGTTCAACCACACACACACACTCAAGCACCACATATGCACAATGCATAAGACACTCACCACTCACATGCACAAGTGCACATGACACATACACTCACATACACAAGCTCATGTGTGTGGGTGGTCATCCACACACATATGCACACATATATGCACAATGCATATATGCATATGCATATGTATATGCCAACACACACACACATACACACATGCACACAAGAACACATACATGCACTACACACATACACTCTATATACATACCATAGAAAAGTGCAAACTTATATGCACAAGTTTGCCCACACACACATACATACAGATAGCAAAGAAAGAAAAACAAAAGAAATACAAAAGAGAAAAACAAAATAAAAAGGGGGAGGCTTCGGGCTCGAACCCATGACCATCTGGTCATCTCCCTCGAACCCACACCACTCTGCTACGGGCGCTAATGCTAACAGAGGAGGGGCTCTGCCTCTCATATACACACGCACAAACAACTGACGAAACTGAATCTTTGGACACCCATGGCGACAACACTACGACGATGACCAAACGCGGACTCCGATGACCACTCAAGCGACGGAGGCCCTTGCTGGACGCCCTGCTCCTGCCCGCAGACGTACACACTAGCACAACCACCAATGGCGGGGACCTGCACACGATTCGCACGGCGATGACCCACATAGGGAATCAGACGGGGCGGAGCGAAAACGGGCCCCTGCGAGAAGTAGGGACTCGCACGCTATGCCCGGGAGCACGAGGTCGACGATGCACTCGTCGGAGACGAGGTCCGACGGCGGCGGAACGCACCTAACATGGGCACACACTACAACGAAGCTAGAAAGCCTAGGATCAGGCGAGGATGGACGATGAGCTCACCGAGACACGACCGCGCAGCCAATTGAGCTCGAGGTAGCACGACGACGAGGAATTGCCGCGATGGAAGAGCTCGACCGGAGGGGAAGAAGACGAAGCAGAGGCGCGGCCTTGGCGTCCCACGCGGATGCATAGGACGTTGGGGAAGCAGATGGCGATGGTGATGCGATCCCGATGATCTCCTGCTCGAGGGGCTCGCCGGAGAATCTCCCGCAGTGAAGAGCTCCCACTGAACCTCACTACACTCTCTCCGAACTCTCTGAACCCATCCTTACCTAAGACGAAAGAGAAGGAGAGGTGGAGGGCGGCGGCGCGAGGGGGAGAGGGAACCCTAGGGGGGGTGGCACAGATACCGAGGGGATAAAATAGGAGGGGACAGACGGTGCCTCGACGTTTGAAACACACGGCGGAGCTCTCTCGCTCTCTCTGAACCTGACGACAGCGGCAACAGAGCAGGTAGCCATCAGGTTCCTGCTGGGCCTCATGGGCCGGGGAGGCCACACGCACACACTCTCGCAATCAAACAAACAGAAAAGCCTTTTCTTTTTTTAAAACACCACAACACAAGGGAAAACCCATAGTAAAATAAAAGGTTTTTGTGCAGAACCAGAATACTTTTGCAAAGGAAATAAAATGCTCTATTTAATAAAAATGTTAAAATGATGTTTAGGCCAAGTAATTTTAATTGGTTTTTAAAATAAGATCTGTTGTTATTTAAACACCCCAATTACATAAAAGCCCAAAACAATAAAAGGCCAACACTCACATGCTCAAAACAATATAGGTTAGCACTTGAACATTTTTTAAGCAATTTAATTTGCAAGTTAAATCTGTTTATAAAATAACATGGGAATAAAGGCATTAGGTTGGGGTTTTGTGTTGAAAAGCAAAATAGAGGGGAGAGAAGTACAGGTTGCACCCATGATCCTATCACCTCACCACACAAGTCACACTCACAACCACCACATCATTCAAGGACACATGAAAACCAAACATGGCAAGATGAATGAAATGATGCATGATGCATGAATGCAAAACAACACATGGATGACAATGTGCAAATCATTCATAAATCTCCTGACACAAGGTTCATACAAGAGATTACATGCCAATAAAGTTAGGGACAACACTTGGGCTATCACAACTCTCCCACACTACAAGAGGATCTCGACCCGAGATCTAGGAACAAAAGAAGTCTGGAAATTCAGAACGGAGAAGGTCCTCGCGTTCCCAAGTAGCTTCTTTGTCAGAATGATGAGACCACTTCACCTTGAGGAATTTGATAGAGTTGTTGCGAGTCTTACGCTCAGTTTCTTCAAGAATTGCAACTGGATGCTCACGGTAAGAGAGATCTTCTTGGAGATCGATGTCTTGGAGGTCAATGGTTCGCTCAAGAGTCTTGAAGCATCTCCGGAGCTGAGAAACATGGAAGACATCATGCACATTTGCGAAATTTGTAGGAAGCTCTAGTTGATATGCAAGTACGCCTCTCTTGCCAACAACTTTGAAAGGACCAACAAAACGAGGAGCTAGCTTCCCTTTAATTCCAAACCGCTGAGTGCCCTTCATGGGAGAGACTCTGAGATAGACTAGATCACCCACTTGAACGGAAACATCCCGATGTTTGTTATCATAATAACTCTTCTATCGGGACTGAGCTGATTTGAGGTTCTCGCGAATGACATGGCACATTTCTTCTGCTTCAGTGATCATGTCATTGCCCAAAATCTAACGCTCACCGGTTTTAGACCAGTTAAGCGGGGTACGCCACTTTCTGCCATAGAGAATCTCGAAAGGGGCCTTGCCCGAGCTAGCTTGAAAGCTATTGTTATATGAGAATTCAGCATATGGAAGGCAGTCTTCCCACTTCATGCCGAATGAAATCACACAGGCTGTGAGCATATCTTCAAGGATCTGATTGACTCTTTCAACTTGACCACTTGTCTGTGGATGGAACGCAGTGCTAGAACGGATCTTGGTACCCATTGCAGTCTGGAAGGACTCCCAAAACTTGAAAGTAAAGAGGCTTCCACGGTCAGAAGAGATGAGCTGAGGAATACCATGCAAAGACACTATCCTTGATGTATACAACTCTGCAAGCTGAGCTGCCGAGATAGATTCTTTGACTGGCAGGACATGAGCAACTTTTGACAGCTTGTCGATAACCACAAAGATGGCATCGTTGCCTCTCTTTGACTTGGGAAACCCAGTGACGAAATCCATCTCCACATGATCGAATTCCACTTTGGGATAGGCAAAGGCTGAAGAAGACCTGCTGGATGTTGATGCTCCGCCTTCACTCTGTGACAAACATCACACTCGTTCACGAATTTAGCAATTTCACGTTTCATGCGAATCCACCAGAAGGTTTGCTTGAGATCGTGATACATCTTGGAACTGCCTGGATGGATGGATAGAAGAGAATTATGTGCTTCGTCCATGATAACCTTTCTGAGATCACCTTTTGGAACCATAAGACGGTCCTCAAAGAACAAGGTATCTTTGTCATCAACACGAAAGCACTTATACTTCGGAATGCTCTTGGCCACACCTTTCTTCACTTTCTTCACCATTGCATCAAGAAGCTGCGCTTGGCGAACCTGATCTTCCAGAGTCGGAGAAACTTGAAGATTTGCAAGAAATCCTTGCGGAATCATCTGAAGGTTGAGCTTGCGGAAGGCTTCACAAAGCTCAGGCTGAAGAGGCTTCAAGACGAGACTATTGCAGTACGCCTTACGACTGAGCGCGTTTGCAATGACATTTGCTTTCCCAGGAGTATACACAATGCTTGGATTGAAGTCCTCAAGCATTTCCACCCAACGAGTCTGCCGAAGATTGAGATTGGGTTGAGTGAAAATGTACTTCAAGCTCTTGTGATTGGTGTACATTTCAGCTAGTCTACCCAACAACAAATGCCTCCAAGTCATTAGAGCATGCACAACTGTTGCCATCTCAAGATCGTGAGTGGGGTAGTTCTTCTCGGCAGGCTTCAACTGGCGTGAGGTATAAGCAACAATCTTCTTATCTTGCACGAGAACACCACCAAGACCTTGGAGAGAAGCATCACAAAAAACTTGGAAAGGCTTGGACTGCTCAGGAGGAACAAGAACTGGAGCTGAAGTTAGTCTCTGCTTGAGCGTATTGAACGCTACATCACACTCAGGAGACCAAACATACTGGACACTCTTCTGGAGGAGATTGGACAAAGGCTTAGCAATTTGAGAGAAGTTCTCGACGAATCTTCTGCAATAACTAGCAAGCCCAAGGAAACTCAAAAGCTGCTTCACATTCTGAGGAGGTTCCCACTTCAAGATTGCCTCAACTTTCTTAGGGTGCACTTTAATTCCCTCGGCAGTGATGACATGCCCAAGGTACACCACTTCATTGAGCCAAAACTCACACTTGGAAAACTTGGCATAGAATCGATGCTCTCTTAACTTTTCAAGCACAAGGCGGAGATGCTCAGCATGCTCTTCTTCTGTCTTCGAGAACACAAGGATATCATCCAGATAGACCAAGACGAATTCATTCTTGAAAGGAGAGAAAATGAAATTCATCATTCTTGAGAAGGTTGGAGGCGCATTCGCAAGACCAAACGACATGACGGTGTACTCATAAGAGCCAAAACTCATCCTGAAAGAGGTCTTAGGAATGTCTTCTTCGCGAATGCGAATCTGATGATAACCCATGCGAAGATCAAGCTTCAAGAAAACATTGGCACCTTTCAGCTGTTCAAAAAACTCGTTGATGTTGGGAAGTGGGTACTTGTTTCTGATTGTCTTCTTGTTCAATGGACGGTAGTCAACACAAAGTCGATCCATGCCATCTTTCTTCTTGACAAACAAAACACCACAACCCCATGGAGAAGAACTTGGTCTGATCAGACCCAGACATTCTTGCTCATCTAGCTGCTTCTACAACTCTTTCAGCTCTTCGGGGCCAAGTTTATATGGGCACTTGCAGACCGGTTCAGTTCCGCGCTCGAGATCAATCACGAACTCGACTGGCCGGTGCGGAGGCATTCCTAGCAATTCTTCTGGAAAGACATCTTCATACTCACAAACCACCGGAATTTGACAAATCGCCGAGATTTCACCCTTCTCATTAAGAGAAAAGAGACGGATTGTGTCATCGCGAGCCGTGAAAATAATCATGTCTTCTGGAGGATGATTCAGCTTGACTTCTTTTGCTTTACAGTCAATATGAACTTTATTCATAGCCAGGAAGTCCATGCCCAAAATGAGATCAATATCGGAATTACTGAGAACAATTGGAGAAGCCAAAAAAGAATAATTGCCCATCTTGATAGAAACATCCGGAACAATGCGATTGGAATTCAACATCTTACCGGGCGACACCACAGACAAGGACTTAGGCAAATCTTGATAGTCAAACTCATTCTTGATAAAGAAAGGGCGAGACATGAAACAATGCGATGCACCAGAATCAAATAACACTTTTGCAGGAATATAATTAACTGAGAGATTACCCATAATCACATCGTTGGACTGCTCTACTTCAGCTGCATTCACCATATTCACTCTTGCGGTCTTGGGATTATGCTTCACCATAGCATTGCCTGGAGGCTTGACTCGAGGAGGAGGCGGAAGACGCCGCTGGTTGCACTTGTTTGCATAGTGACTCTTCTGGCCACACTTGTGACAAGTCACCTCAGAAAGCGGACGAACATTGCCTGGAGGAGGAACAAGAACTGCCTTGGACGCCTGGGGTCTCTGCTGGAATCCTGGGTTGGGTGGGTGGGAAGAACCACGATCAGCGAACTGCTTCTGCTGCTGAGGAGGATTTGGCACCCAATACTTTTGCTGCTTGGGAACCATCCGAGAGTTGGAAGAAGACGAATATGAATCCCTTGAACGCTTCTTCGAGTTCTCCAACATGAGCTAAGCTGCTTTGACCTTCAAAGCCATGTTGTAGAACTGATCAAACTCACGAGGCTCTTGAAGAACTAGGCCTGGCAAAAGCTCATCCTTGAGACCACCTCTGAACTGATAGATCATAGCCTTGTCATCTGAAACATCTTGCTTAGCATAGCGGGCTAGATTCTAGAAGTTGATGTTGTACTGGTAGACAGACTTGCTTCCCTGCTTCAGGTTCCTGAACTTCTCACGCATCTCCTCGACAAAGCTTATCGAAATGTAATGAGCCCCGAAGTCATGACGGAAATCGTCCCAAGTAACAACACGATCGCCCCTGGAATTCTTGTACTGCTGCCACCAATCAGCTGCTTGACCCTTGAGTTGGAACAATGCAAATCTGACAAAGTCCTCTGGCCTGACATTGCTGCACTCAAAATGCTTACTCATATCATGGAGCCAATCATCAACATCAAAAGGCTGCTCACAACAGGTGAAAGACTTGGACTGGTTGGCAAGGAACTGATTGAGTGTCGCAAACTAAGGCTGATTCTGAAAATTCTCTTGAAAACCTTGCTGACCCTGCTCCCTTTCTTGCAACAACCTGAGCAACTTCTGAGTGTTCGCATTGGTTGCGGCCATCACAACATGCCAAGCTTCTGGAGGAGGAGGCGGAGGTGGGGGCGGCGGGGGTGGTTGTGGAACATCAGTCTGCTCCTCACCACGACCCGGATTGTTGCGAGTTGGTGGAGCCATCCTGAAGATGGACAAAACGCATCATCACCTCATTGAAAGATGAATTCCAAAGCTGAATCAAATGCTTGAAAGAAATTGAACAAAACAACACAGCCTTCCTACTGAAAAAATTAGTGAGAATGCTTCTTAGGTTTATGATAACATCATCAGATATTAGAAGCCAGTTGCAATAACACAAAAGTATTGAGCTAAGTGCTCGGAACAAATGTATATGCCCACATACATCTGAAGAAGATGATCCTAGGTAACTACAAGATTTCCCACCTAAGAACTTCCGAAAACTTTCTGGTTATGCAATCTGGTGTGGGGGATACAAGGAGGAAATATCTCACACAACTAGCAATCCTACACCCCAACTGTATCCATCCTTCAACACATAACCAGAGGCTTACGCAACTTCATCTAACTCGAATCCTCGAACTCACAACGATACTAAACCATGGTGGTACCCCGGATGCCTCCCCAGTACTGGGTGACTCCGACCTTATCTCACCACAATAAGTATTGAAGTAATTTCGAACACTCTCCGTCCTGAGATATCAAGGAAACTGAATGATAACGATGTGCCAATATTCCCTGGAGCTCGACTCCCCGAAAGAAATCAAGTCAGACAGGAGGCACCAAGACAGAACCCTGTCACATCGGTATCATATAGACTCCAAAATACCCGCGTGATCCTTAATTTTTTTGAGCGAGATGAGGAGTAGAATAAAAAATTCCTGAGTCGAATACCTCACCAGAGCATAGAAGAGGAGTAAAAAGAATCCTACTCTCCAATATAACTAGACTCAAAATAGTTTTACTAGACTCGACTTGGCCAAGTTCGAACAAGCAAAGGCTCCTATGGTCGTATGGCTCTGATACCAACTTGTCACGCCCAAGATGCGCGCCTATCCATTTTAAGACACGAGGGCCTTGCAAGGGATAGAGGCGCATCTTGCCGTTCGCAAGTATAGAATCATTGCATCGTACATTACAGAAGGGATGAGTATACAAGTTGGCTTATACTCGCCACATACTAAACTACAATCCACACAGAGTTCAAATCATCAAGATGAAGACAGGGTCCGACTACAGATGAAGTCAAATGAGAAAACAGATGCAAATGATACTATCTCGCTATCCCAAAGATCACGACCATGGTTCTCTACTCATCCGGGTAAGTCACGCACATCCTGCCTCTTTCCTCATCATATTCCCAACAGAGCTGGGTAAGATCATCCTGCACGTACTCATCTATACCTGTACCTGGAGGGTTGTAGTAATCTGTGAGCCACATGGACTCAGCAATCAAGCGCCCGGGTATCGAGACTATTCAATCTTAAAGGTTGGGATGGGGAATGTGTTTAGTTTGCAGCAGCACGAAGCAAATAGGTTGGCTAAACTTACGTAACATGAAAATAAATACGAGTGGCCTACAATGAATGATCGAATCTAGAATGACCTCTATGAGATCCTGAACACTTACTTACGTCAATCATAACCCCACCGTGTTTTCTCTCGGATCATGTTCACGAGCAGAGACGATCACGGTTACTCACATAGTTGGTGTATTTTATTTAGAGTTTACTTCAAGTTTACTATAACCGGGTGTTAAACAAATATCCAAGTTGCCACATAACCGCGGGCACGACTTCTCGAAAAGATTTAACCCTACAGGTGTGCTCCAACTAGTCCAGCACAAATTAACCACACTCCGCGGGAATAGCCTCGACCACGGATCTCGTGGTCATCATAGGTAACTCCAAAGGAATTCCAACACCTCGACAAAACCTGAAGAAAGTTAGAGTCCACACGCAAGACACTCGATAAAGGTAAAACAAATCCAGCAAGACCTCCCGACGTGTCGACGAACCCGATAAGAGCCGCGTATCTCGTTCTTAGGACACGACCAGATGAGCGCAGCGTATAGTGGCCTGATAGAAATCTCCCGAGTTGCCCCGGGTTGACCCCGCACATGACTCTAGTTTGGACCAACACTCATGAGGAGCACTAGCCCGAGGGTTGATTAATTATCCACGGGGTTGCAAAGCCCTATGCAAGTTTATTAAGTTGTTAAGAAAATGTAGTAACAAAGTTGGGTCTTGCCAGACAAGTTTTAATCTCAACCGAATAAACAAGGGGGTCCCTATAACAACCCCGAGCATGTTAGGAGCGCAAAATATGGAAACATAACACCGGTAACAAGAAACTATGGCGGTAACAGCGGAACAAAACACCTAGCAAAAGGCCAAGCCTTCCACCAATACCAAGATATATATGTGCATTAAATTAAATAACAGATAAATATTATGATATCCAAATCCATGTTATCACATGGAACAACCTGCACCTGCAACTAAGAACGCTATAAGAGGGGCTGAGCAGTGGTAACTTAGCCAATCAAAGGTTTGCTAGGATCTGGAGGGTTAGAGGCTGTCACGACAATTAGGAGGATGATATCAAGTGGTAGGTAGCGCAATTGTAACGATAAGAGCGATATACTAGCAAGCAAAAATAGTATCGAGATCCGGGTACGATCATCTTGCATGTTGGTTCTTTAGCGGAACAAGTAGCGGGATCCTCATAGTGGTACTCTCCTGGGTCCTCGTACTCAGTATCAACACTCGCGTCCACCCAAGATAAAAAGCCACAATAAACATCTAACCAAGGTGCAATGCACAAACAAGATGATGCATGATTCATTTATGAAGAATTTAACATGACAATCCAAAACAAGTCATGTTTCACATGCAGAGTTTGTTTATTAATGAATCTGGACAGAACCTCATGTTAAGTTATTTTAACATGCATGAACATGGAAAATATGGATGCATCATGCGAAATCTATAGAAATCCATATAAAGAGCACAAGAAACGGAGTTACGATTCTCACGATACGCTCACGACAAGGTACGAAGGCAAAACACAAGACAACCAATACCATGGGCTAACTCTTGGCATTCCAAGGTAGCCATTGGTTAGGCAATGAAAAACCAACCACAATATACTCAAAGATCAATCAATTCCATGGAGTATAGCTCCCACAAGTCACAAAACACTACAACAAGCAATCTGCCACAAAACAGCAACATAGCAACTTACACATCCCACAACTTGAGCTACAGGAATCCTACACCCACAAACAAGATATTGACAGAAACTACTTAACATATACATCAACTAATCCAACTATACAATCTGCAAAGGATGCACACATCAATAAGCATGAAGCTATCAAGTTGACATGATGAAACAGTTTTCTGGGACTTAGAGAAAATAACAATTTTCTGGAATTTGAGTTAATAAAGTAGCAAGTTGACAACATAAGTTAAGTATGTTATAAAGCACCTCTTGGCATGCAAATTAACAGGATGGGAGTAGACAACATCAAATCCAAAATACTAGCACTGAGCATGAGCAAATACTCAACAGATTACAAGTTGTCAACCACTCTACATGACATCAAAATAATAGCAGATTCTCAGACAGAATTATTTAGCATGTTGAAAACAGAAACATCAAGTTAGCTACTTTGCAGCATGTTTCCCACTTATATGGGTGGTCCTCATGTTAAACAAAAATACCATGGAAAAATAGATATAAAACACTAGCACTTGCTAGTTGGTACATGCCCCAAAGCAAGCATGGAATAAATCATGCAAAATTGACAAAGTAGCATCACAGCTGAAAATGACAGTTTTATGAACTTGCACAAAAAGTGAAATTTGAAAGCTCCAATGGATTCATTGGCTCTTTCTACCCCAAAAGCATGTGTCATACTCATATGTTCATGTGAAGTAACAAGGCACAATCTAAACTAGCAAAATGCCACCTACTCTTATAAGTGGAATATCACTCTAAATGGACATGATCAAGTATGAACATAACCAGATTGGAAACTTAGTTTGACATGGAAAATATAATAAACCCTACAAACATGCATAGCCACAAAGGCGTATGTCAATTGGGGAAACCCACTAGTCCCCACACACCCACATACACTCTACACACACACCCCCAAAGGCATACCACACATGCTCTATATATGTCCAAGGCATATGAGCACACACACCACCATGAACATACCACCCATTAGGGGGTGTTCAACCACACACACACTCAAGCACCACATATGCACAATGCATAAGACACTCACCACTCACATGCACAAGTGCACATGACACATACACTCACATACACAAGCTCATGTGTGTGGGTGGTCATCCACACACATATGCGCAATGCATATATGCATATGCATATGTATATGCCAACACACACACACACACACTCACATACACACATGCACACAAGAACACATACATGCACTACACACATACACTCTATATACATACCATAGAAAAGTTCAAACTTATATGCACAAGTTTTCCCACACACACATACATACAGATATCAAAGAAAGAAATACAAAAGAGAAAAACAAAATAAAAATGGGGAGGCTTCGGGCTCGAACCCATGACCATCTGGGCATCTCCCCCGAACCCACACCACTTTGCTACGGGCGCTAATGCTAACAGAGGAGGGGCTCTGCCTCTCATATACACACGCACAAACAACTGACGAAACTGAATCTCTGACACCCATGGCGACATCACTACGACGATGACCAAACGCGGACTCTGATGACCACTCAAGCGACGGAGGCCCTTGCTGGACGCCCTGCTCCTGCCCGCAGACGTACACACTAGCACAGCCACCAATCGCAAGCGAGAACGACACCGACGACGACGACAAAACGCAATGGCGGGGACCTACACACGATTCGCACGGCGATGACCCACACAGGGAATCAGACGGGGCGGAGCGAAAATGGGCCCCTGCGAGAAGTAGGGACTCGCACGCTACGCCCGGGAGCACGAGGTCGACGGTGCACTCGTCGGAGATGAGGTCCGACGGCGGCGGAACGCACCTAACATGGGCACGCACTACAACGAAGCTAGAAAGCTTGGGATCGGGCGAGGATGGACGATGAGCTCACCGAGACACGACCGCGCAGCCAATTGAGCTCGAGGTAGCACGACGACGAGGAATTGCCATGGTGGAAGAGCTCGACCGGAGGGGAAGAAGACGAAGCAGAGGCGCGGCCTTGGCGTCCCACGCGGATGCAAAGGACGTCGGGGAAGCAGATGGCGACGGTGATGCGATCCCGACGATCTCCTGCTCGAGGGGCTCGCCGGAGAAGCTCCCGCAGTGAAGAGCTCCCACTGAACCTCACTATACTCTCTCCGAACTCTCTGAACCCATCCTTACCTAAGACGAAAGAGAAGGAGAGGTGGAGGGCGGCGGCGCGAGGGGGGAGAGGGAACCCTAGGGGGTGGCACAGATACCGAGGGGATAAAATAGGAGGGGACAGACGGTGCCTCGACGTTTGAAACACACGGCGGAGCTCTCTCGCTCTCTCTGAACCTGACGGCAGCGGCGACAGAGCAGGTAGCCGTCAGGTTCTTGCTGGGCCTCGTGGGCCGGGGAGGCCACACGCACACACTCTCGCAATCAAACAAACAGAAAAGCCTTTTCTTTTTTTAAAACACCACAACACAAGGGAAAACCCATAGTAAAATAAAAGGTTTTTGTGCAGAACCAAAATACTTTTGCAAAGGAAATAAAATGCTCTATTTGATAAAAATGTTAAAATGATGTTTAGTCCAAGTAATTTTAATTGGTTTTTAAAATAAGAGCTGCTGTTATTTAAACACCCAATTACATAAAAGCCCAAAACAATAAAAGGCCAACACTCACATGCTCAAAACAATATAGGTTAGCACTTGAACATTTTTTAAGCAATTTAATTTGCAAGTTAAATCTGTTTATAAAATAACATGGGAATAAAGGCATTAGGTTGGGGTTTTGTGTTGAAAAGCAAAAGAGAGGGGAGAGAAGTAGAGGTTGCACCCATGATCCTATCTCCTCACCACACAAGTCACACTCAGTACCACCACATCATTCAAGGACACATGAAAACTAAACATGGCAAGATTAATGAAATGATGCATGATGCGTGAATGCAAAACAACACATGTATGACAATGTGCAAATCATTCATAAAGCTCCTGACACAAGGTTCATACAAGAGATTACATGCCAATAAAGGTAGGGACATAACTTGGGCTGTCACATGTGGCCCATCGTAGAGTAATTCCCTTAAGCATATGAGAGCTATTTTCTTGGGTTGAGCTTCTTTGATTCTTTCCCTTCATCTTTGACTTGTTATTTTATATGATCTTCTTCATTTGACTTGTTGGCCACAAAAACTTAGAGCATCTACAGCCGGGCTTGGCAAATCTGCCCACCTATACGTCTATGAATGCAGTCAGACTACCCTCAGATGTCTGGCCCGATAACCAAATACCTCAAATTCAGACCCTGAAATACATGCCAATCATGCACGTCCATCATGCATGGCAATATCACATGTATATAACAAATGGTGGTAGCAAAAACACATAGTTCTTACATAAAATTGATATTGAGTGCACAACTCAACCATCAACTCTTTGGTTTCCATTGTGGATCCACATACGCTCCGCAAGATAGATGAGTAACCGCGTGTGCACCTAATGTCCTCCAAGATTCTGGTGCATCTGTGAAAAGTTCATAAGCTAGTTTGCATCTTGATATTCTGGGATTTGGACTTGTTCTACAGGTGCTTCAAAGTTTCTAATTCTCACATCATTGCAGCTCAATGAACAATTCTCGAGAGAGCTTGAAGCACTCTGATTTGTGGTTCGGATATGGTCTTCACAAACACTGCCACTGAGGATGATGCCATTTGCAAGATAATATCTCATGTTGTAGGTGTGATTGTTGACAATGTAGTTGCATGATGGTGATTTCTCATTACAAAGCCTTTTGAACACGTGAGATCGTTGAAGCATACTGATGTCATTGTGAGAACCCAACATTCCAAAGAAAGCACGCCAAATTCACAAGCAATTTGATGCCACTGCTTCAAGTATGATTGTGGCCTCTTTGGTGTAACCTTGCTATATTCCACACAAACCTTTGGGGTAGTTCATCCATTGCCAACATATATGATGCTAGTAACAACAACGATACAAGCAAGAAATTTCCAGGTTTTCAGGTTTATTGAAAGGATTGGTATGGTTGACTAGGGGGGGGGGTGAATAGGCAACTACCAATTTTCAGGGTTTCTTAACAAAATAGGCTAAGCAACAAATAGGTTGTCTAAATATGCAACTAGGTGAGCAACATATATGATGCTAGTAACAACAATGATACTTACAACACAATAAAGCTTGCACAAAGTAAAGGTAAGAAGTAATCACAAGTGGAGCCGGTGAAGATGAGAATGTGTTACCGGAGTTCCTTCCCTTTGAGGGGAAGTACATCTACGTTGGAGCGGCATGGAGTCACAATGCTCCCCAAGAAGCCACTAGGGCTACAGTATTCTCCTCATGCCTTCACACATTGCAAGATGTCGTGATTCCACCAGTGGTGCCCTTGAAGGCGGTGACCGAACCTTTACGACCAAGGTTGGGGCAATCTCCACAACCAAATTGGAGGGTCCCAACACCACCATGAAGCTTCACCACAATGTATTGTTGCTCCAAGGTGACCTCAACCATCTAGGGTGCTCAAACACCCAAGAGTAACAAGATCTGCAAGGTATTAGTGGAGGGAATCAAATTTATCTTGGTGGAAGTGTAGATTGGGGCCCTCTCAACCAAACCCTAGAGTATCAACAAGTTTTGTTGGCTAGGGAGAGAGATCGGGCGAAAATGGATCTTTGAGAAACAATGGAGTTTGGGGGAGGAAGAGGTAAGTCTTCTTGGGGAATAAGACCCCTTTATATAGAGGGGAAGAATCCAATAGTTATCCTCCTCTCACCCTGCACACAAGCGGTACTACTGCTCGAGGGAGCGGTACTACCGCTCAGGCAGCAGTGCAATGGCACGTGGCAGTAGTGATGCCGAAGCGGTGCTACCACTCGCCGAAGCGGTACTACCACTTGGGTTGCACCTCAGGAGCCCATAGAGGCAGAGCAAAGCAAGGGATGAGGGGCAGTACCGCATAGGCGGTACTACCGCTCAATAGAGCTATACTAGTGCTTACAAGCCATAGTATCACACACCCACTGCCACTCTACCTCCGCTGAGAGTGCTTTGGAAACAGAAGGAAGCGGAAGTGGGGCGGTAGTGAGCGGTGCTACTACCACTTGTTGGTGGTACTACAACCCGTACTACAACCCATACTACCATCCCACTATCACGCAACCTGACATGAAAAGTCGAGCCCCCCACTCGCAGCGGTAGTATGTGCGATAATGGGTAGATGTACTACCGTTTATAAGAGGTACCACAGAGCGGTATGCGGTACTACTGTTGCCCAGAGAGGTACTACCGCTTCGAGCCTTCTAAGACAATGCAAAGACAACACATGAGAAACTCCATCGATGCGATAAAGGAACGAGGGTGCACATGAATATGTGTACGTGTTGATTCCACCCAAACCTTTCCGAGGCGGACCCCCTCTTAACAGTACGGTTTTCCTATGACTCAAATCCACCAAAAAAAGAAACACAGGAAACAACCATCTTCACTTATAAACTCCGAGGGTCTAGAATCATCTTGTGCCATATGATAGATTATCTGAAATGCTCAATGCACACGATTAGTCCGCAAAAGCATTGTCATCAATCACCAAAACCACTAAGGGAGAAATATTCCCTAGCAATCTCCCCCTTTTTGGTGGATTGATGACAACACGGGATTTACACAAAAGATATACTAGGATAATAAGCAAACCCAACATCTACAAAATATATATGGGCTCCCCTAGATGTTTACACCATTTATGTATGCTTTTGGAATGCAAAGCACACATACTAGGATCAATACTCCCCTATATTTTGTAGACATGGCAACACTTACATCAACATAATATGAGGGATAAGCATGGATGCAAAATATAATATGTGAGCATAAAGATAGGGCCCAAGATAAACACAAACTGGCATACTAGCAAGGTACTTCAACATACATAGATAAATAAAGGGTAGCATATATCCCACACCATATGACTCGGTCTCACAAACACAAACCAAAGAAAATGATAAAAGAGTTCATGAGCGAAGAAAGAAAGCAAATAAGATGCACTCGTGACTCGGCAAATCCCTAAACTTTCTCCCCTTTGCCATCGAGACACCAAAAGGGCAGAAAACATTAAGATGATCCAAGGTGGTAGCCATGCTTGAAAGCACAACTTCTCCCTAGGTGGTTTTGGTAATTAATAACAACATATATTTCATTGGACTAATGTTTCCACCAAGTGTATCTCAGGAAAAAGGTCAATGATGGGATGGCTAAAGGATTGTGTGGAGAACCTCCCCAAGGAAAGGAAAGGAATAGGATTGGTCATGCTTCAACCTGCAAGACTCTACATTTTATATATTATGAGAGATCACTTTTGAGTCCATAGGAAAGCCAATACCATAAAAAGTGGATGAGGAATTATGATGACCTGGTTTCTCAAGTGCTTAGAGATTAGCCACCAAAAATACTCACCCATTCTCCCACAAATAATTTCTGTCCAAAGCCTAAAGTTCAAAATCGGTGACACCAACAATTCCCATTCGGCCCCACCAAGTTTTGCCTTCGATTGAACCTATGCCAAACCCTAGCATCTCAGTGACACCAAGTTTCCCATTCGGTGCAACTGAAACCAGTGACCAACCTTCTGTTGCCCTATTTATAAAAATCGGAATTTCCGAGTTTTAGGAATCGGTGACACCGAGTCTTGTTAACTGCCTAGATCACCCATATCGGTACCACCAAGATTCATATATCGGTCTCACCAAAAAGGCCAAAGTTGCCACATTTTGCACTAGTCGATGCAATCGAGTTTTCACTTTGGCTTCACCGAGTTGGGCAATAATGTTGTAATGGTTGGATTTTTGGAGATGCCTATATATACCCCTCCACCACCTCTCACTCGTAGAGGAAGCACTCAGAACATACAAACACTTGCCATATCTAGTTTTCTAAGAGAGAGCCACCTACTCATGTGTTGATATCAATATCATTCACTCCAACCATATGGTTCTTGATTTCAGCCTCCCCAAGTTGCTTTCCATCTAATCAATCTCTTCTATCCATGCCAAATCTGTGAGAGAGTGATTGAGTGTTGAGGAGACTATCTTTTGAAGCACAAGAGCAAGGAGTTCATCATACTTACCATATCTATTACCTTTTGGATGGTGGTGCATCCTAGATTGGTTAGCTGTCACTTGGGAGCCTCCCACTTTGTGTTGTGGAGTTGAACCAAGAAGTTTGTAAGGGCAAGGAGATCGCCTTATTCGTGAAGATCTACCCCGAGTAAGGCTAATACTCCGTGGACGAAGGCCATGATGGCATAGACAAGTTTTCTTCTCCGTAGACCTTTTGTGGGTGGAACCCTTCGTGGAATATCACGACCGTTACCCTCCGCGGGTTGAAGTCTCCAACGTGGACGTGCAATAGCACCACCTATCGGAAGCATGCCAAAAATCTCCGTGTCAACCTTGTGTTTAATCTTCCTATCCCTATCCTCTATTTACATGTTCTTGTCTTTACTTTCCACTGCTATACTCGTACACATGGATGTGTAGGGTTTACTTGATTTGCAACAATTGCTAAAACTTTCTTAGAACTAAAATTGGGAAAATGTTAGGTTTTTAATTTGTCAAGTAGTCTAATCACCCCCTCTCTAGACCTATTTGATCCTACAAGTGGTATCAGAGCTTTGGTCTCCATTGCATTGGTTTCACAACCTAGGAGAGTATGGTGTATAGTGAGGGAAGTTATCACCATAGCGGTCCATATTTTGATGGTACAAACTTTGCTAGTTGGAAGCATAAGATGAAAATGCATATTCTTGGTCATAATCTCACCGTATGGGCTGTTGTTCATGTTGGCTTGCAAGGTGAATTCTTTGGCGATGGAAAGGAACCGGATCGTGAAGTGACCGCGAAAGAATTGAAGATGTTGCAATAAAATGCTCAAGTATGTGACATTTTATTCAACTGCCTATGCCCCAAAGAATTCAACAAGATAAGTCGTCTTAAGAATGCAAAGGAAATTTGGGGTACTTTGGTTGATATGCACGAAGGTACCGAATCCGTCCAGGAATCTAAGTTGGATGTGCTACAAAGTCAGCTTGATAAGTTCAAGATGAAGGGTGGTGAAGGAGTCACGAAAATGTACTTTAGGCTTGCTCTTATCACCAATGAGATTGTCGGCTTAAGAAGCGTAGAGATGACCGACAAATTCATCATCAAGAAGATACTTAGAGCCTTGGATGGGAATTACAACACCACATGCATGTTGATCCAAATGATGCAAAAGTACAGAGATCTCAAGCCCATGGAAGTCATTGTAAGGATTGTTGCTCATGAGATGTCACTCAAAGATAAGGAAGAGCTTCACAACAAGTCAAGCGGTGCTTAAAAAGCATCAAGTGACACTCCCGCTACATCAAGTGCCAACCTTGTAACCAATGAAGAGATAAGTCCCATGGTGAAGAAATTCTACAAGTTCTACAAGAGTAGGGGAAAGAGAGAAGCTCCAACTCAAGATATGAAGAGAAGCGTTCATCTAGTCGTGACAGGAATTGTTACAATTTTGGAAGGCCCATCCACTACTCCAATGAGTGCATGGACCCACACAAAAGAAGAGAGGAGTAACCTATAAGAAAGAGTTCGAGACATGAGTCAACCCAGGGAGAGAGAAGGAGTAGAGATGATCGATATGAACGAAGACCCTCCCAGAGAAGTAAAGACTCAGATAAGAAGGACAAGTACACCAAGATCTACACAATAAGAAGACATCAAGCTCATGTTGGTGAATGGGTTTCCGGGTCCGAATCCGACAACCACTCCGAGAGAAGCTATCACTCCAACTCCGACTATAGTCAAGTTGGAGGTGTTTCCGGACTTGCACTCGTTTCCTCCAAATCCTATGACATATTTGACTCACCAAATGAAGGGATTGGAAGTTTATTCATGGCTAAATGCCCCAAGGTATCACACCTCGAATACATTGACTTTAATAGTGACGAGGATGACTTACTTGGAGATGATGACTTGCTATTTGATAAAACTAGTGATATTAGTTAAAATGAACTTGATAATAATCATGCTAGTCAAGATAAGTCCTGTGATGATGGTAAGAAGGAAATAGAGCAACTAACTAAAGAATGAAACACTCTTAAGTTAGCCCATGAATCTACTCTAGAAGATCATAGAGAGATTGTAAGAACTCATGAGAAGCTATGCTTCGAGAAGCTCAATTTGGAGCAAGAACATGAATTTCGTAAAGCTATCAATGACTATCTTCCAAAGAAGACTTCTTCTTATATCGCCAAACATCTACTCTTGTCTACATTCATTCCACAAGCTAAAACTAATCAAACTATTAACAAAGGCAAGAAATGTTCTTCATCTAGCAGCAACAATAAAAATGATAAATCCAATGATGTTGCTTCTAGTAGTTCTATTGATTCCACTAGTGATTCTCTTAGCCAAGTTACACTTGAGCAAGAAAATGATCTATTGAAAGGGATTATAGAAAAAGGTGTCTACAAAAGTCTTGTCGAATGTAAGAAATTCGAGGAGATTGTACGCAAGCATGGAGGATACTGGAAGAACCAAGGCATTGGCTACTTCAATGCCAATGGAGTTCAATGGGATGAAGGACAATACCGCAAGACAAAGTTTGTTCCCCAAAATGAGAAGTATGAACATACTCTCCCCAAGGGAACAAAAGCTCAATATGACCTTCCCCCACAAGACTACAAGCTCAAGGGCAAGGACAAACTTCAAGGAGAGATTGTCACATATGAAGATGAGTCCCAGGCCATGGTGAAGTGGGTTCCCAAATCTACTAGAATCTCTACCTCAACAAGTGCTACTTCAACTCCAAGGATCCCCATCAAGTTGATGCGGGTCCCAAAGAAGAAGAACTAGAGAAGTTCTTTGAGGCGTGACTCTGCAAATAAAATTCACTTATTCATATTTGGCAATGACTATTTGCAATCAACTTCAACCTTATGTAGTAGTTCAAGGAGTCACACATTCCCTCATAGGTAAGAAAGGGACAAGGTAATGAATGAATCAATGGACATCATCATATATGCATTTCACTCAATGTCCATAGACATCCTTGTATTTGTCTCTTGTGTGGGACTAACCCATGTAGGTGAGAAGAGTAAGAAACAACAAGGATTGCTCCCAACTCAAGATGATCTTCATCAACTATGAGCATATACTACTACAACACCTACATGAAGTCTTCTACGACAAAACCCAAGGTTAGTTTATCCCTCTTAGGGGGGATTTCACATCAAGGGGGAGCTTTACTCTAAGACTTTTGTCAAAGCATCTCTTGAAGATGTGAACACATTAAATGCTTTATGTAAAAGTGGTAACCCCACTTGTGCTTAAACGATAAGTATGACCTATGATCAAGTATTATTACTTGGATCCTAAGTCAATATACTTATGTATAGATGACCCCGTCACCGCCAAAGTGCTTGGAAGATACTAGAATGGTTTTGCATGTTTGCCATATTTCATTTGACATTTTATTCTGTGAGCATGTTGGTGTGCATATCTTTTCTCATTCGAGGATATCCAATTGTTGTTATTCGTCTTTCATTTTATTTGGACAATTGGATATACAAGAATGCCTAAGTACCTCCCTCTAGCTTCTATGCTTTCGAGTCTCAAATTCTATTCATGCTTCATCACAAAACTTGAGCAAGCACTTTTCGAACCCTTTGTGTGAGGAGCACTCGGAGTTCTGTGTGGACAAAGAGCTGACTTCCAAAACCTCCCATGTGCATCTTGGTGTAACGAACATCACAATCTCAGTTCCACCAAAACACTAGGTTAATCTAGTTTTATTACCTCGGTGCAACCGATCCCTAAATCTCGGCCTCATCGAAATCTCCAAATCGGTGTCATCGACAGCAACACGGTATATATACTCCGCGGACCCAAAGTTGAAAATTACTTTGACTCTTCGGCCTCCCACACCCCTTTGTTGCCGCAACTATCGTCTCCAGTCCTCCACCTTGCCTCCCGTCACTCTCGCCATAGGAGTTCCTTCGTCGTCGACGGGAATCTTCGCCGCCGTAGCTGCCGTAGGGTATCTTCACCGAATTAGGGTAAAGATCTCGTCCCTCTTGTGCTCCCTGTCAAATCTTGTGCATTAGATTTTCGTTTGTCTTCATGCCACGGATTGCTCAACTTATATCCACAAGAAATCCCGTAGAGTTTAGGGGAATGGAATTTTTAGGTTTAATCTTCCGCCATGTGTGTCTCGGCGTCACCGAGTCAGGATGAACCGGTCTCATTTGTGGATTAGGGTTACTGAGAATCCTCTCGGTGAAACTGAGTTCCTTGTTTTGGTGCAACCAAAATGAGTGGACAAGTTTCTGTTGAGGAGAGTGTATGTCTCGGTGGCTCGGAATTTTTTGACTCAGTGGAACCGAAACACACTTAGCTAAAAATTAAAGTTAAGAATATGAGTCCAAATTTGCAAAAACCCTTTGTGTTTTGTGATGCTCATCCCTTCTACTCATCTACATCTATTCACAAGGCCAGAATGTCAGGCTCAGAAGACAGTGACAATGATTTCAGAGATCGGAGTGTGGACATGGATGCTAGCACTAGCCCAGAAGCTAGTTCCTCATCTTCAGAGGATCCAGGCACTCCCAGTTCTCATGGGTTGCCTAAAGCTTCTACAAGGGCAAGGAGGAACCTGAATTCAAATGAAGAGGATGTAGACTTTATTTCTGAAGATGCCACCTCTAAGAAGCAACAAGACAAGAAGGATAAAAGGCGCAAAGAAATCTTCTAATGAGGAAACTTCTTCCAAGAGGCCAGTGAGGAAAGAATATGCCAGTTCCGAGGCTATGAGAGCACTTGAGAGTGCTAAGGATGGGATGACTCTCACCCATGAGTCCCCAAGAACTTCGAAGTCTATGCCGAGGAAGGCAGGAGAGAAGAAGAGAGCCAGAAAGAGGATTATGCATGTTATTGGTAGGCCAACCTCCATGTATGAGGATCCAGCAGAGCAAGAAGAAGAGGAAGAGGAAGAACCAGTTGCAAAACCTCCTCCTTCCAAGAAGAATAAATTCCTTGCCGATGCTATGCCTAACCAGGCTCCATCCAAGAGCAAGCAAGCCGGTCCAAATAAGCCTGCAACACCCAAGCCCAAGAGAACCATCAGATACATTCTAGCAGCTGCAAAGAGCAAGGGTTCCCCATCCAGAGCAGATGCTGATGGAAATGCGACAGTGTGGAGGAAGCTTAGACCTCATATGCAAGAGCATAATGATGCTCATCCAGTTGCTGGGGACATGAAGAAGAGGAGATATCAAGGGCTGAGGAAATGGAGAGCAAATGACCCATATGCCTCTAGGAGGAAGACTGCTGTTGATGGCATGTTCTACACTAAGGAGCAACATGATTTCTATGAGACTTTCCTTTTGAACAAGAGCCGGCAGTTAAGGACATGAGATATGTTGACTGGTCCTACATCAAGGAAAATGAGGACTACTTCCCCAATGTGCAGGACAACTTCAGATGCATAGACATTGAGAACTTTGTTGGGAGAGAGTTCACAGCTTGGAATGACGAGATGATTATGCGGTTCTACTCCACAACTCCTTTCTACCTAGATGGCCGTATCATATGAGTGACTGAGGGAGTCAGATATCAGTCTACTGTGGATGAGTGGGCTACCATCTTAGGAGTCCCACAGATAGAGGAAGGAGATCTTGACGTCTACGTTAAAGCCAAGATGAGTCACAACTCCATGGCTGACATGTACACTCCTATCCCATGCTGCCTATGTGAACACACATAAGTTTGACTCTGTCTATCATTTGCAAGCACGACTACCCACCACCACCACGATCATGAGATATACTTTGATGCCCAAGTGAGGAGATGATAAGATGATCAAGGGATACTCCATTAACATGCTGCACCATATAGACACCCACACCAGATTTCGGGTGATGGATTTGATTGTAGAGACAATCAAGAGGACAACTGGTGATCAGAAACGATCATTTGGATATGCACCATACATTTAGATGCTCATCAGCTCCAAGCTGGAGAAGAATGTATATGCACTTGATTGTCCTCACATGCCACTTTAACCAAAGCTAGAGACAATGTTGTGGTGATGGACGCTCTCATCCCACTTTAGCTACTGCGCAGGTAGAGGCATAAGCAGTTAGAGCCAGTAGCTCAAGTGCCTAAGGCAAAGAGTGATCAAATGGCACTTCTCATCAATTCTGTCCAAGATATAGAGGAGAATGTTGTTGAGATTCTTAAGAACTAGAAGAGCATTGTGAGGATCATGGAAACCAAGTTTTATGCCCTGGACAACAAGGTGGATGAGCTTACTAAGACTGTCACTGAGCTGAAGGAGGAGGTTGATGCAGTGCCTAGTCCTCACTCCTCAGATGATGATAGTTCTCCTCTCCGGACCAATACTCAATTCAAGACTCAGGCAAGATCGTCTGCCATGATAGTTCCCGAGTCAAGGCCATCTTCATCAGCACCAGCTACTGCTCCTACTGCTCCTTCAACACAACTAGTGTCTACACCACCATCGCAAAGGACATCTGTAGAAGCCTTCACGGACACCCTTCTCTCAACTCCTTCAACAACTACCGAAGGAGATCAGGCCCACAAAAACCTTTAGCTCTATATTCTTTGAACTTTTTTGGTAACTTGTTGCAAAAGGGGGAGAATTAATACAGATCATAGAGCTTTGAGAGAGACTGTGTGTTTTGACTTTTCTTGTTCTCTTTTGTTTTAAAACATTTTCTCGTGTGTTATGGCTTAAACTTCATTGTGTTTGATCATACGGTTGATGCTACTATGTAATATCTTTTGTGTTGCTTATGTTATGATCATTCACGTATGTTTGGTTTAATGTGCATTATTATTCACTCATGTCATTTATGTGCACCACCAAGTTGTATGTGACATGGAAGAGTGACCCATGAACCAAATCGATTGTGCATTTACATTCAAACACAAATTTTAAATAGTGCACAAATTTAGGGGGAGCTCTTTCTTATCACATACCTCTCAAAGCGATGATGTTATTCATTGATTATATCTCTTATCAAAGTTTTGATCTATATGTTGTCATCAATTACCCAAAAGGGGGAGATTGAAAGCACATCTTCTCCTAGGTGGTTTTGGTAATTAATACAACATATATTTCATTGGACTAATGTTTCCACCAAGTGTATCTCAGGAAAAAGTTCAACGATGAGATGGCTAAAGGATTGTGTGGAGAACCTCCCCAAGGAAAGGAAAGGAATAGGATTGGCCATGCTTCAAGCTACAAGTCCCTACATTTTATATTTTATGGGAAATAACTTTTGAGTCCATAGGAAAGCCAATACTATTAAAATGGGAGGAGGAATTATGATGATCTGGTTGCTCAAGTGCTTAGAGATTAGCCACCAAAAATACTCACAGATTCTCCCAGAAATATTCTCTGTCCAAAGCCGAAAGTCCAAAATCGGTGACACCAACAATTCCTGTTCAGTCCCACCAAGTTTTGCCTTAGACATAACCTATGCCAAACCCTAGCATCTCGGTGACACCAAGTTTCCCATTCGGTGCAACCGAAACCGGTGACCAACCTTCTATTGTCCTATTTCTAAAAATTGGAATTTCCGAGTTTTAGGAATCGGTGACATCGAGTCTTCGTAAGTGCCTAGGTCATCCATATCGATACCATCGAGATTCATTTATCGGTCTCACCGAAAAGGCCAAAGTTGCCACATTTTGCACTAGTCGGTGCAACCGAGTTTTCACTTTGGTTTCATAGAGTTGGACAATAATATTGTAACAATTGGATTTTTGGAGATGCCTATATATACCCCTCCACCACCTCTCACTCGTAGAGGAATCACTCAGAACATACAAATACTTGCAATATCCAATTTTCTGAGAAGAGCCACCTACTCTTGTTTTGAGATCAAGATCATCCACTCCAACCATATGGATCTTGATTTCTAGCCTCCCCAAGTTGATTTCCATCCAATCAATCTCTTCTATACATGCCAAATCTATGAGAGAGTGATTGAGTGTCGAGGACACTATGTTTTTAAGAACAAGAGCAAGGAGTTCATCATACATACCACACATATTACCTTTTTGAGGGTGGCGCCTCCTAGATTGGTTAGGTGTCTCTTGGGAACCTCTTACTTCGCGTTGTGGAGTTGAACCAAGAAGTTTGTTAGGGCAAGGATAAGGAGATTGCCTACGTCGTGAAGATCTATCCCGAGTAATGCTAGTCCTCCATGGATGAAGTCCATGATGGCATAGAAGAGGTCGCTTCTGCATGGACCCTTTGTGGGTGGAGCCCTTCGTGGACTCTCGCGGCTGTTACCCCTCACGAGTTGAAGTCTCCATTAACATGGACGTACGATAGCACCACCTATCGGAAGCACGCCAAAAATCTCCGTGTCAACCTCGCATTTGATCTTCCTATCCCCATCCTCTATTTACATGTGCTTGTCTTTACTTTCCGCTGTTATACTCGTAGACATGCATGTGTAGGGTGTACTTGATTTGCAACAATTGCTAAAACTTGCCTAGAACTAAAATTAGGAAAAGGTTAGCTTTTAATTTGTCAAGTAGTCTAATCACCCCCCCTCTAGACCTACTTTTGATCCTACAATGCTCCAGAGCACCATCAGCAGCCCCCGTGCTCGTTGAAATCATCCTTTGAAGCCACAGGAAGATCCGCTAGAATTGCAGGCTGATACTTCTTCGAATTAGACCACTTGCAATGCTTAGCAGTCCACTCTTCCTCATCTGTAATCCTGTTCTCAGACCGACTAGCCACCTCTAGGCCAAGATGCCTCATCATGATCTTGTCACAACTCCGAGCCTTCTTCTCCACCTCATGTGCCTTGTACGCACCATGTGCCTCCATGCAGAACAACTTCCTCATCTTCTGCTTGAGATTCTTAGCCCAAGATGGCTCCTCCAAGGTGACTCATAATCGGGCTCATCAGCGCCTTGATCCACACCCTCATCCTCAGGTGCCTCTATCTTAGGAGAAGCATGAGTACACCAGTTGTCCTTTAACCTCAGTTGGACCACATCATGAATCGTCAGATCACCAGACACGAACATCTCCTCTGGAAAGGTAGTTTACCAAGTCCTCTCAATAAGAAGCATCAAATAGGGACCATAGATGGGACACTTACGTTCCATCATGGCTGAGTGCAACCACATGACATTGGACACATCCAAAACTTGCCCCATGTTCTCCTCCTTCCAGTAGAGGAGTGGCATATCAACAAGGTAAGAGTGTACATGATCCAAATTCCTGACCCTTGGGAAGAGCGTGTGCCTGGAAATGTGGTGCATGATATCCAGGAATGGGCACGACACATAGGTCTTGTTGACGGTGGCGGGAGAAATCTTCTCCGTAGAAAAGGGCTAGCATGGACTTGTGCGTGGCAACGGTCTCCTTGTGAGGGCGCAATCCAATTGGGGCATGGAGCCTCTGATCATCATATCCCAACAGAGCCATGAACTCCTTCCACTTAGCACATAGCACCCTTCCATTGATCATCCATGTTAAGGTCCTCGCATCATCAGTTCCGAGATGGACCGTGGCATAGAACTAGGCCACAAGCTCGGGATCAAAGTCCTTGTTGAACGACATAAGCCTGACAATATCCAGTTGGCCACACAGCTATAGAGCTTCATCAAAGTATGTGGGATACTTCTGCATATGATCCAAATCAATGGACTTGACATAGGTTAGAAACAGATTCTTCTTCCTCTTGAGCACATCATGATATATGGAACCTTGCTTCTTGGTCGAGAAGGGACGAAGGGTAAGAGTTTGATCTTGCGGATTGTGATACGGGTTGCGGCAATGATCTATGCAGAATCCCTGCAGGGCAGATCACTCATAGACTGGACTTTCTCCTTCTGCCTGCTGGAAACCTTCTTTAACCGCCGCACTTTCTAAGCACTGGAACTTGCCTCCTTTGATGTACGGTAGCGCTTTGAGCCACCAGCACGATTTGGATTCTTGCGACGGGCCTGGTGTCGAGAGCCACCACCACCTGGAAGCCACAACACAGAGCAAGGGAAAAACAGGTGTAAAGAAGATGCATGAGCCAAAGAGGAATGATAAAAAAGAATGGAAGTTCAGTTTGAGGAAATGTGAAGTTGACAGCACAGAGCGGTAGTACTGCCCCTCACAGCGGCAGATCCACTCGAGGCGGAAGTTGCCAGGTGATACGTCTCCAACATATCTATAATTTTTGATTATTCGATGCTATTATATTATCTGTTTTGGATGTTTTATATGCATTAATATGCTATTTTATATTATTTTTGGGACTAACCTATTAATCTAGAGCCTAGTGCTAGTTTCTGTTTTTTCCTTGTTTTTGAGTATTACACATAAGGAATATTAAACGGAGTCCAAACGGAATAAAATCTTCGCGCTGATTTTTCTTGGACCAGAAGACATATACCATACTTGGAGGGGAAGGCAAGAGACCTGCCACGAGGTCACAAGCCAGGGGGCGCGGCTACCACCCCTGGCCGCGCCTGGTAGGCTTGTGGCCCTCCAGCAGGTCTCCTAACCCTATTCTTCGGCCTATAAATTCCCAAATATTCACCCAATACCAAAGGGAGCCACAAAAATACTTCTCCGCCGTCGGAGGCCCCCATTCCCGAGAGATTCAATCTTGGAGCCTTTTCTGGTAATCCGTCGGAGGGGGATTCGATCACGGAGGGCATCTACATCAACTCCATTGCCCCTCCGATGATGCGTGAGTAGTTCACCACAGACCTTCGGGTCCATAGCTAGTAGCTAGATGGCTTCTTCTCTCTCTTTGTGCTTCAATACCATGTTATTCATGATCTTCATGGAGATCTATCCGATGTAATACTCTTTTGCGGTGTGTTTGTCGAGATTCGATGAATTGTGGGTTTATGTTCAGATTATCCATGAATATTATTTGAGTCTTTTCTGAATTCTTATATGCATGATTTCATATCTTTGCAAGTCTCTTCGAGTTATTGGTTTGGTTTGGTCAACTAGATTGGTAATTCTTGCAATGGGAGAAGTGCTTAGTTTTGGGTTCAATCTTGCGGTGTCCTCATCCAGTGACATAGTAGGGGTTGCGAGGCACGTATTGTATTGTTGCCATCAAGGATAAAAAGATGGGGTTTTCATCATATTGCTTGTGTTTATCCCTATTCATCATGTCATCTTACCTAATGCGTTACTGTGTTCTTCATGAACTTAATACTCTAGATGCAGGCATGAATCGATCGATGTGTGGAGTAATAGTAGTAGATGCAGAATCGTTTCGGTCTACTTGACACGGACGTGATCCCTGCATGCATAATCATTGCCTTGTATATCTTCATAGTTACTCGCTTTTCTATCAATTGCTTGACAGTAATTTGTTCACCCACCGTATTATTTTCTTTCATGAGAGAAGCCTCTAGTGAAACCTATCGCCCCGGGTCTATTTTCCACATTATATTTTCAGATCTATAAACCAAAAATACCAAAAATACTTTGCTGCAATCTTTTTACTTTTGTTTTACTATTAGCAATCTTCTATATCTATCTCTATCAGATCTCATCCTTGCAAATAACCGTGAAGGGATTGCCAACCCCTTTATAGCATTGGGTGCAAGCGTTTGATTGTTTGTGTAGGTGCATAAATTGGTGACTTGCTTGTTTCTCCTACTGGATTGATACCTTGGTTCTCAACAATTGAGGGGAATACTTATCTACTTTGCTGCATCACCTTTTCCTATTCAAGGGAAAACCATTGCAAGCTCAAGAATCAGCAAGAAGGATTTCTGGCGCCGTTGCCAGGGAGGATACATAGCAAGTCAAGACCAGAACTCTCCCGTTAGCTTGCCAGTTTCTGGCGCCATTGCCGGGGAGATCTACATCAAGCCTACCAAGTACCCATCACAAACTCATCTCTTGCATTTACATTATTTGCCATTTACCTCTCCTTTTCCTCTCCCCCGCTTCTAAAACGATTTTCAAAAAAACCCCAAAATATTTTCCTTTTTATTCACCCTCTTTCTTGTTCGCCTTTTTCTTGTCGGATCTCTTTTTGTTTGCTTGTGTTGCCATGTGCCTTCTATTTTCTTGCATCTTCGCTTGCTAAAAATCTATTGATATGGATCCTCATCCATTTGCTAATGTTTTCAAAAGGCCAAACTATGATGAACCAATTGCTACTGAGTTCAGTGCACTTGATTATCTCTATGAAGTTTTGTTTGAAAACCATGAATCTGAAATTTTTGATGTAGTGTTGAAAGAAGCAAATTATAAGGTGATTCATGATAGATCCTTGATTGAAAATCATGATTGCAATGTTGGTAGTATGAATTCTCTAAATATCCATGATGCTAATGATATGCAAATCCATAAGCTTGGGGATGCTATGTTTCATGAAGATGATATTTTTTGTTCCCCAAGTTTTGATGGGCAAATTCATTATGATGATTGCATGCTTGTGCATCATGAGTAGAATGATTTATGTGATAGTTATATTGTTGAATTCCTTCATGATGCTACTAAAATTTATTATGAGGGAGGAACATATGCTTGTAGGAATTGCAGTAATATCAAGTTTCCTCTCTATGTGTTCAAAGTTTTAAAGTTACGCTTGCTTTGCCTTCCTATGCTAGTCGATTCTTGTTCCCATAAATTGTTTGCTCACAAATTCCCAATGCATAGGAAGTGGGTTAGAATTAAATGTGCTTGTGATGAGATTCATGATGCTTTCTTGCATATTTCAATTACTACTTTTTATGTGAGCATCATTGAAATCATTATGCCTAGCTCGGGGCGTTAAACAATAGCGCTTGTTGGGAGGCAACCCCATTTTATTTTTATGTTTCTGTTTTTACTTATGTTTTTTAGTGTTCTACGCATTATTACCTCTGTAGTAATTGTGTTTTGGTGTTTCAATTGGTGTTTGAGCCAAGTAAGACCTCTGGGATGGTCTATGGTGATTGTTGATTTAATCTTGTTGAAAAACAGAAACTTTTGTGCCCAGTCCAGGAACTTTATAAATTTATCAGAGCGCCGAATGAGTCTAAAGTTTTTACACAGGATGCATATACAAATTTCCCTGATTTTACTATTTTGTAGAATTTTTGGAGTTACATAAGTATTCAAAGTTTACAGATTTGTACAGACTGTTCTATTTTTGACAGATCCTATTTTCTTTGTGTTGTTTGCTTATTTTGATGTATCTATGGGTTGTGTCGGGGGGTATGTACCATGGAGAAGTTAGAATAAAATAGGTATTACAAAAATATATATAAATAATGAGTTCACAACAGTACCTAAAGTGGTGATTTATTTTATTATACTAACGAATCTTACGAGTTTTCTGTTGAGTTTTGTGTTGTGAAGTTTTCAAGTTTTGGGTAAAGATTTGATGGACTATGGAATAAGGAGTGGCAAGAGCCTAAGCTTGGGGATTCCCAAGGCACCCCAAGCCATATTCAAGGATACCAAAGAGACTAAGCTTGGGGATTCCCCGGAAGGCATCCCCTCTTTCGTCTTCAATCCATCGGTAAATTTACTTGAGGCTTTATTTTTATTCACCACATGATATGTGTTTTGCTTGGAGCGTCTTGTATGATATGAGTCTTTGATTTTTAGTTTGACACCATCATCCTTGCTGCCCACATCTTTTGAGAGAGACACATATTAGTCGTCAATTTGTTAGAATACTCTTTGTGCTTCACTTATATCTTTTGAACTAGGCAATGTTACTCTAGTGCTTCACTTATATCTTTTTAGAGAACAATGGTGTTTTATTTTATAGAAATAACTGAACTCTCTTACCTCAGTTATATTATTTTGAGAGTCTTTAAACAACATGGTAATTGGTTTAGGTTATGAATTTAGTCCTAATATAATGGGCATCCAGGATGGTTATAATAAAAACTTTCATATAAAGTGCATTGAATACTATGAGAAGTTCAATTCCTTGCATATAGTTTTGAGATATAAAAATGGTGATACTAGAGTCATGCTAGAGAGTAATTGTGTATTGGTAGAAATACTTGTGCTAACATTTGTGATTCTCGTAGCATGCACGTATGGTGAACCATTATGTAAAGAAGTCGGAGCATGATTTGTTTAATAATTGTCATCCTTTGCGTGAGGGTCGGGAGCGCACGATGGTTAACTCCTACCAACCTCTCCCCTAGGAACATGCGTCTAATACTTTGCTTCGATAACTAATAGACTTTTGCAATAAGTATGTGAGTTCTTTATGACTAATGTTGAGTCCATGGATTATACGCACTCTCACCCTTTCACCTTTGCTAGCCTCTCTAGTACCGCTCAACTTTTGCCGGTGCGATAAACCCACCTTCCTTAAAACAACCACCATATAACCTTCCTCAAAACAACCACCATACCTACCTATTATAGCATTTCCATAGCCATTGCAAGATATATTGCCATGCAACTTCCACCATTCTGTTTTTCATGACACGCACCATCATTTTCATATTGCATTCATATAGAGCCATATTTTGTTCTAGGTATTGAGTTGTAATTTTTTGAGATGTAAGTAAATAAAAGTGTGATGATCATCATTATTAGAGCATTATCCCGTGATAGAAAAGGATGATGGAAGCTATGATTCCCTCACAATTTGGGATGAGTCTCCGGACTTTACAAATAATAAAAGAGTCCAATGAAGCCCAAATAAAAAAAGAGAGGCCGTAGATGCCCACCAAAAAATATATATAAAAAAATGAGAGAAAGAGAGAAGGGACAATACTACTATATTTTTCCACACTTGTGGTTCAAAGTAGCACCATGATCGTTATGATATAGAGTCTCCTATTTTATCACTTTCATATAACTAGTGGAATTTTTCATCATGATTCACGTCCACTTAGTTTGTTTTTGAGCTATCATACACTTATAGCTCTAGTGCATCCGTTGCATGGCAATCCCTACTCACTCACATTGATATCTATCGATGGGCATTTCCATACCCCGTTGATACGCCTAGTTGATGTGAGACTATCTTCTCCTTTTCCTCACAACCTCCACTATATTCTATTCCACCTATAGTGCTATATCCATGGCTCACACTCATGTATTGCGTAAGAGTTGAAAATGTTTGTGAACATAAAAAGTGTCAAACAATTTCTTGAATTGTCATCGGGGTTATGCATGATTTAAATACTTTGTGTGGGGAAGATGGAGCATAGCCAGACCATACGATTTTGTAGGGATTACTTTCTAAGGCCATGTTATTTTGAAAGGACACAATTGCCTTGTTAGTATGCTTGAAGTATTACTGTTTTTATGTCAACATTAAAATTTTGTTTTGAATCTTATAGATCTGAATATTCATGCCACAATAAAGAATATTACATGGATAAATATGTTAGGTAGCATTGCACATCAGAATTCTATTTTTATCATTTACCTACTCGGGGACGAGCAGGATTTAAGCTTGGGGATGTTGATACGTCTCCAACGTATCTATAATTTTTGATTATTCCATGCTATCATATTATCTGTTTTGGTTGTTTTATATGCATTAATATGCCATTTTATATTATTTTTGGGACTAACCTATTAATCTAGAGCCTAGTGCCAGTTTATGTTTTTCCTTGTTTTTGAGTATTGCAGATAAGGAATATTAAACAGAGTCCAAATGGAATAAAACCTTCGCAATGACTTTTGTTGGACCGGAATACATCTACCAGACTTGGAGGGGAAGGGAAGAGACCTGCCAAGAGGTCACAAGCCAGGGGGCACGACCACCACCCCTGTCCGTGCCTGGCAGGCTTGTGGCCCCCGAGCAGGTCTCCTAACCCTATTCTTCGGACCATATATTCCCATATATTTCCCCAATACCAAAGGAAGCCACGAAAATACTTTTCCGCCGCCGAAAGCCTCCGTTCTAGAGATCCAATCTTGGAGCCTTTTTCGTAATCTGCCGGAGGGGGATTCGATCACAGAGGGCATCTACATCAACTCCATTGCCCCTCCGATGATGTGTGAGTAGTTCACCACCGACCTTCGGGTCCATAGCTAGTATCTAGATGGCTTCTTCTCTCTCTTTGTGCTTCAATACCATGTTCTTCATGATCTTCATGGAGATCTATCCGATGTAATACTCTTTTGCGGTGTGTTTGTCGAGATCCAATGAATTGTGGGTTTATGTTAAGATTATCCATGAATATTTTTTGAGTCTTTACTGAATTCTTATATGCATGATTTCATATCTTTGCAAGTCTCTTCGAGTTATTGGTTTGGTTTGGCCAACTAGATTGGCAATTCTTGCAATGGGAGAAGTGCTTAGTTTTGGGTTCAATCTTGCTGTGTCCTCACCAAGTGACATAGTAGGGGTAGTGAGGCACGTATTGTATTGTTGCCATCAAGGATAAAAAGATGGGGTTTTCATCATATTGCCTGAGTTTATCCCTCTACATCATGTCATCTTACCTAATGCCTTACTCTATTCTTCATGAACTTAATACTCTAGATGCAGGTAGGAGTCGGTCGATGTGTGGAGTAATAGTAGTAGATGCAGAATCGTTTCGGTCTACTTGACACGGACGTGATGCCTATATGCATAATCACTGCCTTGGATATCTTCATAATTATTTGCTTTTCTATCAGTTGCTCGATAGTAATTTGTTCACCCATCGTATTATTTTCCTTCATGAGAGAAGCCTCTAGTGAAACCTATGGCCCCCGGGTCTATTTTCCATATTATATTTTCAGATCTATAAACCAAAAATACCAAATTTTTTCTGAAATCTTTTTTACTTTTCTTTTTCTTGTTTTTTAGTAATCTTCTATATCTATCTCTATCAGATCTCATCCTTGCAAATAACCGTGAAGGGATTGACAACCCCTTTAAAGCATTGGGTGCAAGTGTTTGATTGTTTGTGTAGGTGCATCAATTGGTGACTTGCTTGTTCCTCCTACTGGATTGATACCTTGGTTCTCAACAACTAAGGGAAATACTTATCTACTTTGCTGCATCACCCTTTCCTCTTCAAGGGAAAACCAATGCAAGCTCAAGAAGTAGCACCGGGGCATCCACGACTGCGGTGAGATTTGGTACGACCGGTGATGCCAAATTCAAATTCGATCCAATAGAACTTCAATCCTCCTACTCTAACAATATTCCACATCCTACTCATGCCTCGATCTAGCAAAAAATTAACAAATGCAACACATATTTACCTAGATCCTAGATTCAAAAGATAGAAACATAAGAGAGGGAAATGGGGGCAATATCAACATCCATGGCAAGAGGAGAGGGCGGGGATCATCTCCACCGGTTGGAATCGCGGAAGACGGTCCGAAATCGGTGGTCTGGTGACTGTTGCCAGGGGTGAGTTCATCTCCTGGACAAAAAGAGCATGAGGAGAGAGATATGAATGTGTATGGGGGAGATGGAATTCCGCCTGCCTGACTCATAACCCCCGCCCACACCCCTCAGAGCGATAGTACTGCTCGGTTAGCAGTAGTACCGTCTTAGTACTACTGCGCGGCAGGAGGCCGGGTAGTACCGCTCCAGCAGTAGTACCATGGGGCAAGGTGGTACTACCGCTTATAAGCGGTAGTACCACCCCGACACCCAGTGGTATTACCCTCTGGACGAAAAAACTTACCAAGATAAAAAATGATGGTAGATTATGCAATATATGAGAGTTTGTAGATGAGAAAAATCTTGGGATGGATACACAAAGACCAAAAAATGGGAAGGGACACTCCAAGTTCAAAAACACAAATAAAAGGGGAGCAAACTCAGAGTGACTCAAGGTACAAACAAAAACCCAACATGAGCAAATACCTCACTAGGATGGGGCGATGGCAGGAGCCACCTATGTTTGAGTCAATTGGTATGACACTGCAAAGATTTTAACCTTGGGTCCATGACCAAAACTCGTCTTTGAAGCACAAGTACCATCAAAATGGAAAATGTGAAAGACTTGATCAATTTATGAATAATGGGGGGAGGGAAAGTTCATTGAGAGAACAAAACTCCCATTATGTCCATGCCTACATCTACAACAAGATATAATGATGAGTGCGGTGGGATGTGCATTGCCTCAAGCCACATTGCTGGAATCAATGATATTTAGCTCATGCCTTAACTCGCAAAATCTTGCTTCATCCAGTGGCTTTGTGAAAATATCCGCTAGTTGCCCATGATAGTTGATATAGATAAGATAAATTTCTTCATGCTTGATGTGATCCTGAATAAAATGATGATAAATCTCAACATGCTTCGTCTTGCTATGTTGCACCGGGTTGTAGGAGATCTTGATGGCACTTTCATTATCACATAGAAGAGGCACTTTGTCACAAGTGACACCGTAATCCTTTAAAATTTGCCTCATCCATAGCAATTGAGCACAACAACTTGCAGCGGCTAAATACTCGTCTTCGGTGGAGAGAGAGAAACACAATTTTGTTTCTTGGAAGACCAACTTACCAAAGAGCGACCAGTAAATTGGAACCCTCCGGAAGTGGACTTCCTTTCCGCCCGGAATCCCGCTTAATCCAAATCCAAATATCCCATGAGATCAAAACTTGCTCCTTTGGGGTACCATAAGATGAAGTTTGGGGTATGACCAAATATCAAAAGATTTGCTTGACCTCCACAAAGTGATTTTCCTTTGGTGCAGCTTGAAACCATGCACACATACCCGCACTCAACATAATATCTGGTCTAGATGCACAAAGGTAAAGCAAGGATCCAATCATGGAATGATATACTGATACTTGTAAACACTGTTGGGATTTTCCTCGGAGAGGAGGGGATGATGCAACACAATAGAGGTAAGTATTTTACTTAGTGATAACCAAGGTTATCGAACCAATAGGAGAACCATGCAAACTCCCGTCTTCAGCGCCTATACACAAAAGAACAAACACTTGCACCCAACGTGGGAAAGAGGGTTGTCAATCCCCTTGAACTCGTTACTTGCAAGAGATAAGTAGCGATAGATAGATAATTTTATCAATATAAATACAAAATAAAAAGAAAGTAAATAATAGCAACAAGGTATTTAGAGTGTTTGTAATTATATTTGTGAGGAGACCCGGGGGCCATAGTTTTCGCTAGAGGCTTCTCTCTTGTAGAAAGCATATGGTGGGTAAACAAATTACTGTTGGGCAATTGATAGAAAAGCACATAGTTATGAAATATTTATTCACGTCAATGATCATGTATATAGGCATCACGTCCATAAGCAAGTAGAGTGACTCCTTCCTCCATCTAGTACTATTACTCCACCCATCAACCGCTATCCAGCATGCATCTAGAGTATTAAGTAAAAACAGAGTAATGCTTGGAGGACGATGACATGATGTAGACAAAGTAAATCCAATTAAACGAACCCCATTGTTTTACCCTTAGTGGAAGGAATACAACCATGTCATGTTCCTTTCTGTCATCGGGATTGAGCACCGCAAGATTAAACCCACTACAACGCACCACTCCCACTTGAAGATAAATCAATCTAGTTGGCCAAACCAAACCGATAGATCATAGAGCATTACGAAGCTATAACAATCATGCATATAAATAACCAACAATGATTCGATATATATATATATTCATGAATAATCTAAACATAAACCCACAATTCATCAAATCCCAACAAACACACCGCAAATATTGATTACATAAGATAGATCATCATGGGAATCACGATGATCCTGACACGAAGAACATAGAGAGAGAGATAGTCATCTAGGTACTAACTACATACCCGTAGGTCTGTGGTGAACTACTCACACATCACCATGGGGGAAGCAAGGTTGATGTAAAGGCCCTCCGTGTTCGATCCCCCTCCGACAGGGCACCGAAACAGGGCTCCAGATGGGCACACGGAGGAAGAGAGACTTGCGTAGCGGAAAAACTGTTTCAGAAGGCTCTCTAGGGTTTTGGGGATATATGATAATTTATAGCAAAGAGATCCGGGCCACAGGAATTGGGAGATGGCCCCAAGCCATCAGGGCGTGGCCACCCCACCTCACTGCTCCCTATTGGCTTGGGGGCACCTCTTGTGCCCCCGTTCTTCCTCAAAAGCTTCCCGGTCTTATTTTTTGTCCAGGAATGGGCTATTTGGACTTCGTTTGGTACAATATTCCTGAAAAGCTAAAAACATACATAAAACAACAACTGACACTTGGCATTGGGTTAATGGGTTAGTGCTCAAAGATAATATAAAACAACAAGTAAATGCTTAAAAGTATCATAGAATGATAATATAATAGCATGGAACAATAAAACATTATGGATACGTTGGAGACGTATCAGCATCCCCAAGCTTAATTCCCACTCATCCTTGAGCAGGTAAATAATAAACACAAATTTTGGATGTGACATGCTACCCAACATGTAATCTTTTTCAGGTATGATCATTGAGAAACAATGAATTAACAAACATTAACATATTAATATCCATAGACATAAGTAACATAATCATCAACTTTCAAAATATATGATCCTTAAAGAATTATTATCCTCCCATATATTTTATCATATTAGCATGGCATGGCTCCGTCTTCACCACATAAATACAAATGTCAAGCACCACGGTGTTAAACCAACCAATTGGATCGTACTTTTTCACGCGCTTCAACATTTTACACCTCACTCAATACATGAGCATGAACTATGGACATAGGATATGGGTGGAATATAATATGGTGGTAGGTTTCAAAGGGTAAAAAGTGGAGAAGAAAGTCTCGCATCAACTTGGCGGATCAACGGGCTATGGAGATGCCCATCAATCGATATCAATTCGAGGACTAGGGATTGCCATGCAATAGATGCACTAGAGATATAAGTATGTGAAAGCTCAACTGAAGCTAAGTGTCTATGCATCCAACTTTCTTGCTCATGAAGACCTCGGGCATTTGAGTAAGCCCGTCATTGGAATATACAAGCCAAGTTCTATAATGAAGAATTCCCACTAGCATATGAAAATGACAAAGCATGAGACTCTCTATATGAAAATCATAGTGCTTTCTCTAAGCACAAGTGTGGAAAAAGAGGTAGTAGCACTGTTCCTTCTCTCTTTATCTCTCATTTATTCATTTATTTTCTTTTCTTTTCCTTTTCCTTTTCTTATTTTTTCATCTGGTTCCTGACTTGTGGGGGAATCATTTTCTTGATCATCCTTTCCTCACTGGGACAGTGCTCTAATAATGATAATCATCACACATTTATTTACTTACAACTCGATATGAAAAACTACTAAACAATATGACTCCATACGAATGCCTCTGACAATGTACCAGGATGTGCAATGGTCTAGCATAACATGTAAACAATGATGAATGTTGGCTTTGCCACATATACTATGTCTGCTACATGATCATGCAAAGCAATATGACAATGAGTGCACAAGTCATATGATGTAAGGTGGAAGTTGTATGCCAATTTATCTCGAAATGGCCGTGGAAATGCCATAATAGGTAGGTATGGTGGCTGTTTTGAGGAAGATATAAGGAGTCTTATGTGCAAGAGAGTGTATCATGTCACGGGGTTTGGATGCACCGGCAAAAGATGCACCGATCCTCAAGGCAAAAATGGGCAATGTACGGTACCGAAGAGGCTAGCATAATATGAGGAGGTGAGTGTGTGTACATCCACATATTCACATTAGTCATAAAGAACTCACATACTTATTTCAAAGCTTTATTATCTCTCTTGAAGCAAAGTACTACTCGCATTCCCCTAGGGAGGAGGTTGGTAGGAGTTAACCATCGCGCTCCCCTGGCCTAAACAACACTAGGATTTCAATGAGGAATAAGAATTCTCACATCATCACCATGCCATAACCAATATTTGGATGAACAACAAATTAACACGCTTTAACTATTTGAAAGTGCGTTATATCGACTAGAGGGGGGGTGAATAGGCGATTTTTACAAATTCATCACTTGACGAATTTCAACTTTGAGGAATTTGAAATGTGATGAATAACTAGCAGCTGAATAAGTATTCAAGTGCATGAGGAACATAGTAACAACATAGTCTTCATGATGAAATGAAACATGCACAAATAGTAAGTAGCGTGATACAGGATAAGCAGTGATGAACAAGGTAACTTGAAGAATTTGAGGTGAGGAATTTGTGAAAGTCTTTAGTCAAATTCTTCAAACAGTAATAATCAATTTCATCAACAGGTATATGAGGAATAGAGGGGTTGAGGAAATAGAACCAGATAGCTCGATGAAGACAATGGTTTGATGACCCAGTTCCAACTACTGTGACAGTCGTACGTCTGGTTTGGAGCAGCCTGGTATTTAAACTAGAGGACACATAGTCCGAGGACACACGGTCCTTACCATATTCTCCTTGAGCTAAGGTCACACAATCCTCGCCCAACACTCATGGTAAGTCCTCAGGGTAGACTTCCAAAACCCTCACAAACTGGTCACTCGACGATCCACAATTTACTGCTGGATGCTCTAGACCAAGGTCACTTCGTGATCCCCAATTGACTGCAGGAGCACTAGACCATGACACCTAACCTTCTAGAGGATGCACAGTCCTGAAAGGTAACAAGAATCGGATCCACACAGGAATTTCCTCGGTGATGCTCAATCACTATGGGTTTGGTGGTTTGGTTGTGGGTTTTTCCTCACTGATGATTTTCTCTCAAAGTCCTCGGAGGATGGGTTGCTCTCAAATGACAAGTGTCAGTTCTATCTCAGAGCAGCCAACCAACTAGTGGTTGTGGGGGTGGCAATTTATAGCAGGGTGCAACCCGACATGATAAGACATAAATGCCCCCAATAATATGACCGTTATGTGGATAAGAATGATTGGGGACAGCTGGCGCTAAGCACAAGAACGGTCGGAATTTCGAACTATGAAAGTCCTCTGGCTTATCATGTTCCTCACTTGTAGGCAATTCACACTGGCAAAATTCTAACTCCTCAGTCAGATCAATTTCCTCAGAGACCAGAAGAACTTCGTCTCTGTCACTGAAGAACTTGTCTGAACCGTAAGAGATTTCCAAAGGCTTCACTCGAAGGATTGTATAGGTTGAGGATTTTGGAGTTGAGCATCAGTTGGAAATTTTCCTTAGTATTACCTCGGCCCCCTTTAACAGTACGGTGTTCCTATGACTCAAATAAGAAAATGAAACTATGAAAACAAAAGTCTTCATGCTTCATATTGCTCGTTCATATCTTCAAGGTCACACCAACTTCTTCATTTTCAAAGTCTTCACAAAGTCTTCACCAAAGTCTTCACAAAGTCTTTAGCAAAGTCTTCAGTTGAAGAAAAACATTTTTAGGGGTCGATAATCTCCAGATATATCAAACTCCTCATGGACTTATAGAGCATGTTTACACTCACAAACACATTAGTGCCTTAACCTATAAGTCTTCAATACACCAAAATCACTAAGGGGCACTAGATGCACTAACAATCTCCCCCTTTTTGGTGATTGATGACAAATAGGTTAAGTTTTCAATGGGGATAAACATATGAAGTGAAAGTACAGAGTTTGAGGAATTTTATTGCAAGATATAGAAGAACTCCCCCTGAAGATGTGCATATTTGAGGAATTTGCTTTGGACCGCAAATGCACATGACAGATTAAAACATGGAGGACTCCCCCTATATCTTGTAATTCATACACGCATTTGAACATATGACATGAAGAATTTGAAATGCGTGAGGTAAATGGTGTGTGACGAAATTCAGCATGTATGCATTAAGGTACTTGAGAAAATAAACATGCGAGGAAATGGTTCAAAAGTGTCAGACCACCATCGGACTTAAGTTTACAACTCAATCAACAAAAGCTTCAGCAGAGCGAGAGTTGTAACTTAAACAAAAATAGCCCATATATAGAGACCCACTTGAAGACTAACTCAAATTTTCTCCCCCTTTGTCATCGAAGACCAAAAGGGACGAAAAAGTGAGGACTAACGCCCCTTTGAAGAATTTTATCGTGTTGGTGAGGAAGGAGCGCCAGCATTGTCGGGGTCATTTGTCGATGAAGGGCCTGCCATAGTGTCGTCAATGTCTTCATCCTCATCGCGCTCTCGAGATGAATAATATGAACTTGTGACCATCAGAGGAACTTGGACTTTCTTGAATTTCTTCTTTGGTCGACGAGTCCAGTCAGGATGTTCATCAAGATCCAGCTCATTCAGTTCTTCAGAAGACTTGAGGTGAGACAATATGGCCCAAGTGCAGTTGAGGTTTTCATGTGCATAGTAGTGATTCCTCTTCACAATGTTCTGCGTCACAGTCATGTTTTGCACAATGTAACCAAGTTGACGCTTCACCCACTTGTGATTGCGATCCACCTTCTGATGAAGACTTATTAGAAGCTCGCGATCAGTCATCACACGAGGTGTAGACTCTTGAGGTTTGTGAGCTAAGGCCTTTGCTTCGGAGTCATGAGTTGTAGTGTCATCATTGGTGGAGAAGGAAGCAACTTTGCGGAAGTGTCCATCCAATGGATGAGTGCCTTCATCAATGACAACCTTGGCTTTTCCTTCTGCTGAGTCAATTGTGCTCTTGATGACTTCGATTGAAGGCAGGAAGCCAAAGTGGTTCTAGAAATCAGCCTTGAAGGGAACTGAGGACTTTGCCCTGATGAATTTCATGATCCAAGGCGCATAGGACTTCTGTTAAAATGGAGCTAAAGCAGCACTGGCCAATGTCCTCATGAAGAAATCGTGTAAGTCTATGGGAATCCCATGAATGATGTTGAAGAGCATATTCTTCATGACTCCCTCCACTTCTTCTTTTTCTTCTTCAGAATTGTGGCCCTTCCGAGGACATAAAGTATTTGTGAGTATGCGGTAGACCGTCCTGGGCACATATAGCAAATCCTTCACAAGGAAGGTTTTCCATTGGGGCTTTCCAGGAGGCAATGTCTTCATCAGCACTTGCATCAGCTGTTTCGGAAGTGCAGGCTCATCAAATAGTCTGCGAGCTTCATTTGAGGGAATTGGAACTAGTACACACTGAAGCAATTTAGAAGCTTGAGCAGTGAAGTGTGTTGATCCTATCATCCAGTCCAAAACCCAAGAGTTGATGTCTGAAGCATTTCCACTGATATGCAGTGTGGCATAGAACTGAAGGATGATTTCCTCATTCCAGTCGCAGATGTCGATGCAGAAAGGAAGAATGCCTACATCATGAAGAACTTGGAGCACCGGTGTGAACGATGGAAGTGTTTCCATGTCCGCATGAGGAATTTGGTGATGCTCGAAGACTTTCTTCTTCTCAAACAGGACTGATGCATAGTAGTTGAGATGAATTGCCATCCAGAATCTACTACGACCGGCCCTTGCAAAGTCATAAGGATTTGGACCTGTGAAGAACATGCGCTCATTGAAGAAATTGCTCTTGAGGAACTTGGGGCACGCTAAGCCTTTGAATGGCATCCTTGGCTTCAGTTGAAGATTTGGCTTGAAGCGGCCCTTGATCTCCTTTGGCATGGGAGGAACTTGAACAATCTGGAGGGCTGGTTGCTCAGTTATAGGTGGAGGAGTAAAGTCATCAGCTATTGCAGCTGGAATTTCTTCAATGCCTTGGGTGGTCTGATCAGCAGATTCTTCATGTATTTCTTTAATCAGAGCAGGTGATTGAGGAATCTTTGTCAGAGGAGTAGTCATTGGTGAATTTGGGTGTGTTGATTCCCAATATTCATTATTGATGACAGGCGTTGTATTGCCAATGTCTACATCCTCATCAATTTCTTCAACTCCAGCCTCTTCAAAGTGAACTGAGGCTGGGGCGATAATACCTTTGGAGTTGAAGCAATGTCTTCAACTTCAATTTCTTCATCAATCTACTCTGTCGAAGCAGCAGAATGATCTTCATCTTCTTCATCTGGGATGACATAGTTAACCCCAAATGGTACAAGCTCATAAGCAGGTGCAGATGAGAGTGGTGTAGCATCAATGGGTCCAGTTGAAGAACTTGGCATAGTCTTCAACTTCTTCACAGTTGAGGATACTGTATCGGATGCTTTTCTCTTAAGATTCTTCACTTTTGCAGCTTTAGCTTCTTCAAGCAGGACTGATGCAGTCGCTCTGGTGGGTTCAGGTTCTTTAGGTGCAGCAAAAGCTTCAGCTGGCCTTTCAGTTTCTTCAGGCACAATAGTGATGGTTGTCCTGGCATGGTCATCAGTGGTCTGAGTTTCCTCAACAGCACTAGTCGTTGCTTCTGGTGCAGAAGCATTCTCATGAGTAGTCACATCGGGCTGAGCAGTTTCATCAGCAGCCTGAGGACTTTCATCAGACTGAGGATTTTGTGGTTGCGATCGAGCTACAACCCTAGTGTTGTGACCCTTCACAGCAGCTTGAGCAGCTCTGACGAATCTCACATTGGTGCCCTTCCATTCAACATCATACCTTTCTTGATCGTCAGAGAGTGTGCGAATTTCAGACTGAACTGTGACGAGTTGATTTGGGGTCAAGTTCATCACATTGTCTCTCATAAACTTTTCTTTTCGAACCCTGTTCCTCTTAGCTCTCAGAGCTTGTTCTCTCTTCCATTTCTCTTCAAAGATGAAGTGAGTGAGGACATGATCCACACCAAGAGGCAGATTTGTGAAGAAAGTGGAGTGTTTGGATCTTCATGCCATATATCGATGAAGTTGAGGATCATTTTGGGATCCAACATGAGAGGAACAGAGCTGCCCTTAGCTATAGTAGCCTTCTACTGACTTTGCCTGATGATTTCTTCCAATTATTTATCATCAGCTTCATCATCATCATCCTTAGATCCTGAGGGTATGGTTACCACAACCTTGCTTGAGTGAGGACTTGGTCTTTGACCTCGTCCAGTAGTTTTCTTCAACTTCAACACCGTAGGGCTAGTTGAAGACTTTGCTGTGGTAGAGGGGCTTGCCAAGATCTTTGGAACTTTTCTGAATCCCTCAGTCCTCTTACATGATGCCAGATGCACTGGGGTTGAAGACTTTGCAGCTACAGCTGAGGACTGAGCAGCAACAGTACCAGCATCTGAGGCCTTTGTAGGTTGAGGCCTTTGGACTTGAGGAATATGCTGTGATGGTTTTGAGGTTGAAGAACTTGTCTTCACAACAACTTTCTTCATCATTGATTTCTTCAGAGCACTTGCAGAGGCTCCGGCAGAGGCAACATCAATAGAATCTTCATTGAATTTCTTCACCGCCTCTTTGGCTTTCCTCGCTAGCTTGGCTTGCTGCTTCTCCCACATATTAGGAAAGTCCTCACCAGTCTTGAGGCTAGTGGGATCAGCAATTTGATTTTGAGACAGGGGAGGCCTGCTGCAAGGAGGTTTCACAGCGAATTTCATCATGTATTTAGGAGTTTCATAATGATATTCCTTCCATTCCCTTGCCCATCTCCTCTCAATTTTCTGCAGACGAATTTTTCTCTGCTTGGTCGTTTCTTTGCCACAAGTTTCTTCATCGGGTGTGCAGTATTCCTCATACAAATCATCTAGAATCTCAAAAGTAGTGTGCACATCTAGCTTCTTTCCACCTTTCTGAGGTTTCTTTCCGTCAGCCATTTTCTTCACCTGAGGAATTTGAAATCTTAAGGACTCTGAAGAAGTACACAATTTTTCCTCAAGGAACACTGCAAATGAGTTAAGTTGATGAGAACCTAGTGATTCATCAGCGAACATGTTGTACCTATGAACAGAGTATAGGTGCGAGGAATTTGAAGAGGTCATATGCATTCTCAGAAATTTTTAAATAGAAATAGGTGAGGAATTTGACCATGGGTGTCTTGAGGAATTTCACTAAGTGTTCTTTGTCTTAGGTTCCAGAGTTGTGTAAATTTTGAGGATTCACACAGTTGAGGAATCTTGAAGAAAATCATTACTTAGGGAAAATCATCAAGTATATGAAGATGTAAGGTGCTTTAGAATATGATTCATGAAGAATAAAAACCTTTTGAGGAATATGAAGAGCATTTGAAGATCAAACAAGGGCAGTAAAAATAAATTTTATTTACCCTGGTGAAGAACACGACGAACTGAGAGATGAGATTGAGAAGTTCGTTAGTTCAGATCTCCCACGCCCAAGCTTGGCAGAGGGAGACAGCTATAGCACCCGCGGGATGAGGACTTCCGCGACCGATGCGAGTACGGTGATGGTGAGGTCGAGGCAGTGAAGCCCTTCCACACCGACGGCGATGATTTCAGCGGCGGCGCTGGGTTGGAGCTCGGGAGAGAGAGGGTAGAAGTGAATACCAATCCGCCCGAAGATTTTGGACAGGATTGCCCCTGACCCTTTCTCTCCACGTGACAGGTGTCACCCACGTACTGAGAAGTGGCGATAGTGGGGGATCGTGGGTTATCCAATCGCGGGAATCGGAACCGTTTGAGCGGGAACCACTGAAAATTTGATAAAGAAAATTTCAAAGTTTTCGTTCGCAAATTCTTCAGCCATCAAGGACACAGTGAAGACTTTGAACAAGTTTTGAAGTAGAACGCATATGAAGAATTTGTGAACAGACTGGTTTGAGTTTAGCATAGAGGGGAAAGGGTCCGATCACATTCACTTAGATGAAAATCAACTTGAATAATTTAGCAATAAGTGAATGCTGTTGAGGACATTGAAAACTCAAATATATATATATATATATATATATATATATATATATAGTCAATGAAGAACATGAGTTTGAAAGTTTGAAGAATTTGAAAAGCTGAGGAATTTGAAAATTTGAAGAATTTGAAAAAATGACGAAAAACTCAATTTTGAAGAATTTCAACTTTGGTTGGTGGCTGACCCACCGTATAAGAATGATGATTTCAGGCACTGCGTACAATTGTCGTAGGGTTCTAAGAATCAAATTCTTCATTAATTTCTTCACACTTAGAGGGTTATTCTTCATTGATTGAAGAAAAACTTTACTTCGTGTGTTGCACATCTAAGTCATCAATTTTGCATAAGTGTTAGGATGTGTGTCCTTTTTCAGAGAACATTCGAAGATTCTAAGATATTTAGCTCACACCACAACTTGCAAAATCTCTTTTCATCCAAGGGCTTTGTGAAGATATCCGCCAGTTGTTCTTCAGTGGGGATGTGGTCGATGGAGATGTCGCCCTTGAGTACATGATCTCGAAGAAAGTGATGATGAATCTGGATGTGCTTAGTCTTGGAGTGCTGAACTGGGTTGTAAGAAATCTTGATGGCACTCTCGTTGTTGCAGTAGAGAGGCACATTCTTCAACTTGATGCCGTAGTCCTTGAGGGTTTGCTTCATCCATAGTAACTGAGCACAACATGAGCCAGCAGCAATGTACTTAGCTTTAGTAGTAGAGAGTGAGACACAGTTCTGGTTCTTTGAGGACCAACAGACTAAGGATCATCCGAGGAAATGACATGTGCCCGAGGTTGACTTGCGATCCACACGATCTCTAGCATAGTCAGCATCAGAGTATCCGACGAGGTGAAGATTTGAGCCCTTGGGATAACATAATCCAAGTGTTGGTGAGTGAGCTAAGTATCGAAGAATATGTTTCACAGCCTTATGGTGTGATTCATTCGGTGTTGCTTGGAATCGGGCACACATGCAAACACTCAGCATAATATCAGGCCTAGATGCACACATATACAATAATGAACCAATCATGGAGCGGTATACCTTCTGACCGAAATATTTACCATTTTCATCAGAGCAGAGATGACCTTTTGAAGGCATTGGAGTTTTGATGCCTTTGCAATCTTGCATGTCGAATTTCCTCAGAACATCCTTGAGGTACTTCTCTTGGGATATGAAGATGCCATTGTCTTGATGACGAATTTGAAGACCTAAGAAGAATTTCAACTCTCCCATCATAGACATTTGATATTCTTCACTCATCATATAGGCAAATTCATCACTGTAACATTTGTCAATACAACCAAAGATAATATCATCTATGTATATTTGGCATATGAACAGTTCATTGTCATAGGATTTTGTGAAAAGAGTAGGGTCGAGTGAACCGGGTTTGAAGCCTTTCTCCATGAGGAATTCCTTTAGAGTGTCGTACCACGCTCGAGGGGCCTGCTTGAGGCCATAGAGGGCCTTGTTGAGTCTGAAGACTTTGTTAGGATGCTTAGGGTCTTCAAAACCTGGGGGTTTAGCAATATATACTTCTTCCTCAAGCTTACCATTGAGGAATGCACTTTTCACATCCATTTGATATAAGATGATATTAAGGTTAGCATAAGCAAGCAATATGCGAATAGCTTCAAGTCTAGCAACAGGTGCAGATGTTTCATCAAAGTCAATTCCTTCAACCTGTGTGTAGCCTCGAGCTACAAGACGAGCCTTATTCCTCAGCACAAGGACATTTTCATCTTGCTTGTTGTGGTAGATCCACTTGGTACCTATGATGCTATGTTTGCGAGGATCTGGCCGCTTGACAAGTTCCCACACGTTGTTGAGCTTGAACTGATGCAATTCCTCTTGCATAGCTTGAATCCACTCAGGCTCCTTGAATGCTTCATCAACTTTGGTGGTCTCTATGATAGAGACAAAGGCAAAGTTCCGACAAAAGTTAGTTAAATGTGAAGCTTTTGAGCGAGTGAGGGGACCTGGTGCATTGATGTCATTGATGATGTTGTCAATCTGCACTTCATTTGCAACTCTAGGATGAGCAGGTTGACGTGGCTGAGGACTTCCTTCAACACCATTTTCTTTAGGTGTATCAGCATGAAAGTCTTTATTCATTGGAATGACTTCCTCAGTGGGTATGATATCTTCCCTTGCCTTCAGCTTAATGGATTCCTTAGGAGACTGTTCATCTAACACAGAAGGCAGGTGCTCTCTTTGCGAGCCATCAGCTTCATCGAACCGCACATCTACAGTTTCAACAACCTTGTGATGGTAGATGTTGAAGACTCTATACGTGTGCAAGTCCTTTCCATAACCAAGCATAAAACCTTCATGTGCTTTCGGTGCAAATTTAGAACTATGGTGAGGAACTCTGATCCAGCATTTTGCACCGAAGACTTTGAGATAACTTACATTGGGTTTCTTGCCAGTCATAAGTTCATATGAAGTCTTCTTGAAGAATTTGTGAAGATATACCCTGTTGATAATGTGGCATGCAATATCAATTGCCTCGGGCCAGAAGCGACGAGGAGTCTTGTATTCATCAAGCATGGTGCGAGCCATCTCAACTAGAGTCCTATTCTGGCGCTCCACAACGCCATTCTACTGAGGAGTGTAAGGGGCAGATAACTCATGAGTAATACCAATTTCATCAAGGTATTCATCAAGATTAGTGTTCTTGAACTCAGTCCCATTATCACTCCTAATATGCTTGATCTTGACACCGAAGTTGGTGGAGGCCCTTGAAGCAAATCGTCTGAAGACATCCTGCACTTCATTCTTGTACAGAATAATATGCACCCAAGTGTAATGAGAGTAATCATCAACAATGACAAAGCCATACAAACTTGAAGAATTTGTTAGTATGGAGTAATGAGTGGGGCCAAAGAGATCCATGTGAAGCAATTCTAAGGGTCGAGTCGTGGTCATGATTGTCTTCGAGGAATGCTTGGATCTGGTCATCTTTCCATATTCACATGCACCGAAGAGGTGGTCCTTGAGGAATTTGACACCCTCGATGCCAATGACGTGCTTTTTCTTCACGAGCGTGTGCAAGTTCCTCACACCAGCATGTCCAAGTCATCGATGCCACAGCCAGCCTTCTGAAGACTTTGCGAGTAGGCATGTGGCAGGCTGAGGACCTGTAGAGAAATCAACAATATACAAGTCTCCTCTCCTAAAGCCTTCGAAGACTTTGGAGTTGTCAGATTCCATGATGAAAACACCATGATATTTCCCAAATATGACAATCATATCAAGATCACAAAGCATTGAGACAAACATAAGGTTGAACCCAAGGGATTTGACAAGCATCACCTTATCCATGGTTCGGTCCTTTGAGATAGCAACCTTACCAAGTCCCAATACCTTGCTTTTTTCCTTTGTCTATGTAGGTTATATGCTTCAGAGGAGATGGAGCGAGTGACAAATTCATCAGTAGATTCTTGTCACCAGTCATGTGGTTTGTGCATCCACTATCGAGGACCCACTCGGTAGCTTTTGGAGTGTCATCCTGTAGATGAATTAGTACCACTTACGAACTCATATGCTTCAAAGTGAAGAATATGACATCAATTTCATCAAACATAATTTCATCACACAAGATAGTAAGCAAGTAGTGTGAGGACGTGAGAAATGAAGAATTCATTTCCTCATGGTTAGCTTGCGTCCTTTCAAGCATTTTTTTAGGTCTCCAACAAATTCATCAGATGTTCAATTTCATTTGGAGACCTGACCTTGCATAAGAAATTAGTTCGATTTCTTCACCACCCACATCTGGAGGGGTGGCAAAGAGTTCATCATTTTGCGAGCACCATATGAGAAGGGAGGCATTGACGCAAGTGCGCTTCGTTTCACAGGGCAAGGGTTAGAGTACTCAAATGAATAAGCAGAGAAATTCTTTGAGGACTTATGAACATGATGGTTTGAAGAATAATGCACATATTCATAACTCTTAGGTTTTCCCTACGAAACAGAAGCATTAGCGCGAGAATGATATTTTTGACCATTTGAGGAATTTGGTCCAAGTGAGGACTTTGGTCCATATGAGGAATTTGATCTGGGGTCCCTATTCTTCATGAGTGATGTCGTGAGGACATCCACTTGAAGATTTTGTAGGCAGCTCTTGGGAACCCAGATTTTCTTCATAGGAGAACCGTTCCTGCAGTTAGTTCCAACAAATCTAGCAAATACTTCACCTTTCTGATTTTGAAGAATTTGTAGTTGGAGCCAAGTGACTCATCAGAGGAATACTAAGTTTCACAAGTAAAGCTAGATAAAGTGGATGGATCTATAGGAGGTCCTTTTGCAGCAACCCATGAGGTTTTGGGGTACTGCTTAGGTGTCTAGTAGGATCCATCGGCATTGAGTTTCCTCACAAAGGCAATACCCTCTTTCCTAGGGTTCCTGTTCAGAATCTGCTTTTTGAGGACATCACAAAGGGTTTGATGCCCTTTGAGACTTTTGTACATGCCTGTCACATACAATTCCTTCAACCCTGCATTGTCGTTAGTGATACTTGTGGTATCCTCAGATGAAAAATTTGAGACCACTGGAATAGTTTAAGAATTTGCAGCAATATAAGCATTTGAACATTTAGGTGAAGAATTAGCAGTTTCATGTTTGATGCATTTCAAACAAGGTGGAACCAATTCTTCCTGAGCGGTACTGATCTGTTGAGCCAGTAAGGAATCGTTTTCCCTTTGGAGATCCTCATGTGACACCCTCAGTTTCTCAAGATCTTGCTTTCTTTGAAGAAATTCATAAGAAAGCTTCTCATGATCGGCTAAGAGGTCGTTATGATGACTCTGAAGGTTATCATACTTTGTCTGAAGGCTTTTGAGATCGTCAGACAGAGATTGAGTCCGATCCACTTCATAGTTCAATAGATCATCACTTTTGTCTAGCATTTTCTGAAGCTTTTCAAGTGCACTTTGTTGCTTAGTGGCAAGTTTAGCAAGTTTAGCATAGCTAGGTTTCACAAATTCATCAGATTCACCTTCACTTGATTCAGAAGAGGAATGATGTTTGTGTAACTTTGAGCCTTTTGCCATGAAGCAATAGGTGGCAGCATAATTATCATTGCTGACGTCAGAGTCGTTGGAGTAGTCATATTCTTCATTGTTGAGGATGGACTTGCTGATGAAAGCAGTAGCGAGAGCAAGGCTAGCGACACCAGATTTTGATTCCACCTCAGATTCTTCCTCTTCTTCATATTCTTCGGATTCTTCCTCAGAATCCATTTCCTTGCCGATGAATGCTCAAGCCTTTCTGGAGCCATTCTTCTTGTGTTTTGAGGACTTTGAAGATGAGGACTTTGAAGATGAGGACTTTGCAGATGAGGACTTTGAAGATTTCTTCTTTTTCTTTGAGTCATCAAAACTGTCATCCTTGTATTTCTTCTTCTTCTTTGCATCTTTTTCCTAGAGAGGACAGTCAGAGATAAAGTGACCAGGCTTCTTGCAACGATGACAGGTTCTTTTCTTGTAGTCTTCTGAGGAATCTGATTTCCTCAAGCCACTTTTTGATGACTTTCCAAATCCACCTCTCCTTGAGAACTTCTGGAATTTCCTCACGAGCATTGCCAGTTCCTGACTTAGTTCTTCAGGATCACCAAGGCTGCTGTCTGAATCTTGTTCTTCGGATGAGGAAATAGCTTTTGCCTTCAGAGCACGAGATCTTCCATAGCTTGGCCCGTAGAGGTCTCTCTTCTTAGCTTCTTGGAATTCATGAGTATTGAATCTCTCAAGAATATCAGCAGGATCAAGTGAGTTGTAGTCTCCATGTTCTTGAATCATCAAAGCCAGAGTATCGAATGAGGAGTCAAGAGATCTTAGCAGTTTCTTCACCACTTCATGGTCAGTGATATCGGTGGCACCCAGTGCGTGAAGCTCATTGGAGATATCAGTGAGACGATCAAAAGTTTGCTGAACATTTTCATTGTCAAGTCTCTTGAAGCGGTTGAAGAGATTGCGAAGAACATCAACATGAGAGTCACGTTGAGTGGAAACACCTTCGTTGACTTTGGACAGCCTATCCCAGATAAGCTTAGCAGTCTCCAAAGCACTCACTCTGCCATACTGACCTTTGCTCAGATGGCCACAGATGATATTCTTTGCTTGAGAATCAAGTTGCTTGAATATCTTCACATCGGCAACAATAACAGTGGGAGTGACAGAGGGCACACCATTTTCCACAACGTACCAGAGATCGTTGTCAATAACTTCAAGGTGCATACACATCTTGTTCTTCAAGTAGGGGTAGTCCGTCTCATCGAAGGTAGGACATCCCGTGGAAACCTTGATCATACCTACAGTCGACATAACTAGAACTCCAGGTGGTTAAACCAAAATCACACAAAACCAGGGAGGTCCTTGCTCTGATACCAATTGAAAGTGCGTTATATCAGCTAGAGGGGGTGAATAGGCGATTTTTACAAATTCATCACTTGACGAATTTCAACTTGAGGAATTTGAAATGTGATGAATAACTAGAAGCGGATAAGTATTCAAGTGCATGAGGAATATAGTAACAACATAGTCTTCATGATGAAATGAAACATGCATAAATAGTAAGTAGCGTGATACAGGATAAGCAGTGATGAACAAGGTAACTTGAAGAATTTGAGGTGAGGAATTTGTAAAAGTCTTCAATCAAATTCTTCAAACAATAACAATCAATTTCATCAACAGGTATATGAGGAATAGAGGGGTTGAGGAAATAGAACTAGATAGCTCGATGAAGACAATGGTTTGATGACCCAGTTCCAACTGCTGTGACAGTCGTACGTCTGGTTTGGAGCGGCATGGTATTTAAACCAGAGGACACACAGTCCCAGGACACACAGTCCTTACCGTATTCTCCTTGAGCTAAGGTCACATAGTCCTCGCCCAACACTCGTGGTAAGTATTCAGGGTAGACTTCCAAAACCCTCACAAATTGGTCACCCGGTGATCCACAATTTACTGCTGGATGCTCTAGACCAAGGTCACTTCGTGATCCCCAATTGACTGCAGGATCACTAGACCATGACGCCTAACTGTCTGGAGGATGCACAGTACTCAAAGGTAATAAGCGTCGGATCCACATAGGAATTTCCTCAATGATGCTCAATCACTATGGGTTTGGTGGTTTGATTGTGGGTTTTCCTCACTGATGATTTTCTCTCAAAGTCCTGGGAGGATGGGTTGCTCTCAAATGACAAGTGTCAGTTCTCTCTCGGAGCAGCCAACCAACTAGTGGTTGTGGGGGTGGCAATTTATAGCCATGATAAGACATAAATGCTCCCAATAATATGACCGTTATGTTGATAAGAATGATTGGGGACAGCTGGCGCTAAGCACAACAACGGTCAGAATTTCGAACTATGAAAGTACTCAGGCTTATCATATTCCTCACTTGTAGGCAATTCGCACTGGCGAAATCCTAACTCCTCGGTTAGATAAATTTCCTCAAAGACCAGAAGAACTTCGTCTCTGTCATTGAAGAACTTGTCTAAACCGTAAGAGATTTCCAAAGGCTTCACTCGAAGGATTGTATATGTTGAGGATTTTGGAGTTGAGCATCAGTTGGAAATTTTCCTTTGTATTACCTCGGCCCCCTTTAACAGTACAGTGTTTCCTATGACTCAAATAAGAAAATGAAACTACGAAAACAAAAGTCTTCACGCTTCATATTCCTCGTTCATATCTTCAAGGTCATACCAACTTCTTCATTTTCAAAGTCTTCACAAAGTCTTCACAAAGTCTTCACCAAAGTCTTTAGCAAAGTCTTCAGTTGAAGACATACATTTTTAGGGGTAGATAATCTCCGGATATATCAAACTCCTCATTGACTTATAGAGCTTGTGTACACTCACAAACACATTAGTGCCTTAACCTATAAGTCTTCAATACACTAAAATCTCTAAGGGGCACTAGATGCACTAACGCTATCGATATAACTACTAACCAACAATGATGCACTCACGCCCTTTCATATTACCACATAAATATCATTAACCCACAATTTATCTTTTATGTGCTACATGAAGGTTTTGGTTATGCATTCCTTGAATACCTATTAATTTTGGACTAGTCTTATAACCCATGCAAACTAGCATCACTATATATTAGACTCTCAAAAAAAATTAAATGAATAATGAGAGTGCAATTATTTCTATTAAATCTATATGCCACCCTGTTCGATAAGATATAAGTGAAGAACTAGAGAAACTGCTTAACTAAAAAGATATAAGTGAAGCACATACAATATTCTAAAAAATTATGGTGAACATGTGTCTCTATCAAGTAGGTGTGTGTGCAATAAACAATTATTTTGGAAAATAAAACAAAACGAAACTATAACACACGATGCTCCAAGCAAGACACATATCATGTGATAAATAAAAATGTAGCTCTAAGTGACATACTGATGGATTGGGATGAAATAGGGGATGCCTTCACAGGCATCCCCAAGATTAGACGGTTGTGTCTTCCTAGAAATTACCTTGGGGTGCCGTGGAAATCCCCAATCTTAGGCTCTTGCCTCTCCTTCTTCGTTCGTCCATCGTGATCGCACCCAAACTTGAAAACTTCAGCACACAAAACTCGACAGAAAACTCGTGAGATCCGTTAGTATGACATGTATCAAAAAACTTTAGGTACTGTTATAAGTTGATTAATATTTTATTATTGCATAAGGTACTATATTCTAACTTCTCCATGGCTTATACTCCCTGGTACAACCCATAGCATCATCAAAACAAGCAAACTATATAAGCAAAAACAGAATTTGTCTAAAATAGAACAATCTGTAATGATCCACGCAAAAACCATACTTCTATAACTCCAAAAATCATGTTATCACACCAAGACAGAAAGTATTGGGTTGTCTCCCAACAAGCTATTTCTTTATAGCCATTAAGATAGGCTTGGGATATTAATTATGCTCACATAAAACACAAGAATCGAAGCACAAGGAGAGCATCATATAGCAAGTAATGAAAAAATTTAAGTCTAACATACTTCCTATGCATCGGAATTTTATAAGCAAGCAAATTATCAATACAAGAAGTGTCTAGCATATGCAAGTAGTAAGAATAAAGCATTAGCAATTTGAACATCAAGAGAGGTCATTGAGTAACGTGAAATGTTCTATAACCATATTTTCATCTCTCATAATAGTTACATGTAGAATCGTATTCAAATTCAACAATATATCTATCATATAAAATATTCTCTCCATGATCTATATGCACATAAGTTTTGCAATCTTCCAAGATAGTGAGATTAACATTAACTAGTCATTACCTCTCCAACCCCACTTTTATCGTGATAATATTGATAATTCTCCAAACTAGTGGGACCATTATTACCTAAAGTTGATGCTCTTCCAAACCCACTTAGTAGTATTGCAAGTATCATTATCAATAATAGATTCATCGTGAAGCTCAGAATTCTCAAGATCACAGAAAACATCATGATTATCTCCCAAATCATGATAATTAGCACAATTGATATCCATAAAATTTATACTAACAAAATTGCAATCATGCTTTTCATTTAATAAATGTATCCCAATAGCATTTTCATTCATCACTTTGTTATGAGCTATTGGTTTACAATAAGCAGCAGGTTTGAAAAGATTAGCAAGTGGATGAGGATCCATCTATCTTCAATTTTTGCATTTACTTCCTATTTTGGTGTGAAAAATATAAAGATAAAATAATTAGGCACGCAAAAAGTAGAACAAGTGGAATATAATTTATGTGTAGGGACCTGACGAGAATTTGATGATGTTTCCCCGACAACGGAGCCAAAATCCTTCATGATACTCGTCAATTGTGTTGTGATTTTCCCCAAATAGGAGGGGATGATGCAGCAAAGTAGAGGTAAGTATTATACTCATTGATAACCATGGTTATTGAACCAATAGGAGAACCATGCAAACTCCTGTCTTCAGTGCCTACGCACAAAAGAGCAAACACTTGCACCCAACGTGGGTAAGAGGGTTGTCAATCCCCTTAAACTCATTACTTGCAAGCAATAAGTTGTGATGGATAGAAAATTTGATAAATATAAAATAAAAACAAAAACAAAGTAAATAATGACAACAAGGTATTTAGAGTTTTTGTAATTATATCTGTGAGGAGACCGGAGGACCATAGTTTTCGGTAGAGGCTTCTGTCTCGAAGAAAGCATACGATGGGTAAACAAATTACTCTTGGGCAATTGATAGAAAAGCACATAGTTATGAAATATTTCTTCACAATGATGATCATGTATATAGGCATCACATCCGCAAGCAAATAGACCGACTCCTGCCTGCATCTACTACTATTACTGTTGGGTAACGTAGTAGTAAATCAAATTTTTTCCTACGTGTCACCAAGATCAATCTATGAAGAAACCAGAAACGAGCAAAGGGGGAGTGCACCTTCATACCTTTGAACATCACAAAGCGGAAGCGTTACAAGAACACGGTTGGTGGAGTCATACTCGCAGCGATTCTGATCACGATGGATTCCGATCTAAGCGCCGAACAACATCGCCTCCGCGTTCAACACACGTGCAGCCTGATGACGTCTCCTACGCCTTGATCTAGCAAGGAAGAAGGAGAGGTTGAGGGAGAGCTCCAACAACACGACGGCGTGGTGACGGTGGAGCTGCGTGGTACTTTGGCAGGGCTTCGCCAAGCGCTACGGAGGACGAGGAGGAGGAGGGGTAGGGCTGCGCCGAGAGAGAGAGAGAGAGAGATCTGTTGTGTGCACCCCCCAAAACCCCAAATATATATAGGGGAACGAGGAGGAGGGCCGGCCACCCCTAGGGAGACCCTAGGAGGTGCAACGGCCTAGATGGGGAGGAGGGGCGGCGCCCTAGGGTGGCCTTGGCGCACAAGGCATCCCCCACGCCTAGGGTTTGGCTCCCCTCCACACTTGCTACGCCTTGGGCCTTGGTGGGAGGCGCACCAGCCCATTCAGGGGCTGGTCCCTTCCCACTCTCGGCCCATGCAGGCCTCTGGGGCCGCTGGCCCCTACCGATGGACCCCCGGAACCCTTCCGGTGGTCCCGGTACATTACCGGTGATGCCCGAAACACTTGCGGTGACCAAATCCTCACTTCCTATATATATGAGTCTTTACCTACGGACCATTCTGGAACACCTCGTGATGTCCGGGATCTCATCTGGGACTCCGAACAACCTTCGGTAACCACATACACAATTTCCCTATATCCCTAGCGTCATTGAACCTTAAGTGTGTAGACCCTACGGGTTTGGGAGGCATGTAGACATGACCGAGACACCTCTCTGGTCAATAACCAACAGCGGGATCTTGATACCCTTATTGGCTCCCACATGCTCCACGATGATCTCATCGGATGAACCACAATGTCGGGGATTTAATCAATCCCGTATACAATTCCCTTTGTCTATCGGTATGTTACTTGCCCGAGATTCGATTGTTAGTATCCCTATACCTTGTTCAATCTCGTTACCGGCAAGTCTGTTTACTCGTTCCGTAACACATCATCCCGTGGCTAACTTCTTAGTCACACTGAGCTCATTATGATAATGTCTTACCAAGTGGGCCTAGAGATACCTCTCCATCACATGGAGTGACAAATCCCAGTCTCGATTCGTGCCAACCCAACAGATACTTTTGGGGATACCCGTAGTGTAACTTTATAGCCACCCAATTACATTGTGACGTTTGGCACACCCGAAGTATTCCTACAGTATCTGGGAGTTGCACAATCTCATGGTCTAAGGAAATGATACTTGACATTAGAAAAGCTTTAGCAGACGAACTACACGATCTTGTGCTATGCTTAGGATTGGGTCTTGTCCATCACATCATTCTCCTAATGATGTGATCCCGTTATCAACGACATCCAATGTCCATGGTCATGAAACTGTGACCATCTATTGATCAACGAGCTGGCCAACTAGAGGCTCACTAGGGACATGTTGTGGTCTATGTATTCACACATGTATTACGGTTTCCGGTTAATACAATTATAGCATGAACAATAGATAATTATCACGAACAAGGAAATATAGTAATAACCATTTATTATTGCCTCTAGGGCATATTTCCAACAGTCTCCCACTTGCACTAGAGTCAATAATCTAGTTACATTGTGATGTATCGGACACCCATAGAGTTCTGGTGCTGATCATGTTTTGCTCGTGAAAGAGGTTTAGTCAACGGATCTGCGACATTCAGATCCGTATGTACTTTACAAATATCTATATCTCCTTCCTGAATGTAATCACGAATGGAGTTGAAGCGGCGCTTGATGTGTCTTGTCTTCTTGTGAAACCTGGGCTCCTTGGCAAGGGTAATAGCTCCAGTATTGTCACGGAATAGAGTCATCAGGCCCGATGCATTGGGAATCACTCCTAGGTCGGTGATGAACTCCTTCATACAGACTCCTTCCTTTGCTTCTTCCGAAGCAGCTATGTACTCCACTTCACATGTAGATGCCGCCATGACGCTTTGCTTGGTGCTACACCAGCTGACTGCCCCTCCGTTCAAAATATACACGTATCCGGTTTCTGACTTGGAGTCATCCGGATCTGTGTCGAAGCTAGCATTAACGTAACCCTTTACGACGAGCTCTTCGGCACCTGCATATACGAGAAACATGTCCTAGGTCCTTTTCGGTACTTCAGGATATTCTTGACCGTTGTCCAGTGTTTTGCTTCGGGATCACTTTGGTATCTCCATACCAAACTTATGGCAAGGTTCACATCAGGTCTGGTACACAGCATGGCATACATAATAGAGCCTATGGCTGAAGCATAGGGGATGACACTCATCTTTTCTCTATCCTCTGCCGTGGTCGGGCATTGAGTCGTACTCAATCTCACACCCTGTAACACAGGCAAGAACCCTTCTTGGACTGATCCATATTGAACTTCTTCAATATCTTGTCAAGGTATGTGCTTTGTGAAAGACCTATGAGGCGTCTCAATCCATCTCTATAGATCTTGATGCCTAATATGTAAGAAGCTTCTCCAAGGTCCTTCATTGAAAAACACTTATTCAAGTAGGCCTTTATGATTTCCAAGAGTTCCATATCATTTCCCATCAACAATATGTCATCCACATATAATATGAGAAATGCTATAGGGCTCCCACTCACTTTCTTGTAAATACAGGGTTCTCCATAAACCTGTATAAATCCAAACGCTTTAATCACCTCATTAAAGAGAATGTTCCAACTCCGAGATGCTTGCACCAGCCCATAGATGGAGCGCTGAAGCTTGCATACTTTGTTAGCATCTTTAGGATCGACAAACCTTCCAGCTGCATCATATACAGTTCTTCCTTAAGGAAACCATTAAGGAATGCCGTTTTGACGTCCATTTACCAGATCTCATAATCATAAAATGTGGCAATTGCTAACATGATTCGGACGGACTTCAGCATCACTACGGGTGAGAAAGTCTCATCATAGTCAACTCCTTGAACTATCGATAACCCTTAGCGACAAGCCGAGCCTTATAGACAGTCACATTACCATCCGCGTCAGTCTTCTTCTTAAAGATCCATTTATTTTCTATGGCTCGCCGATCATCGGGCAAGTCCACCAAAGTCCATACTTTGTTCTCATACATGGATCCTATCTCGGATTTCATGGCTTCAAGCCATTTGTTGGAATCCGGGCCCGCCATCGCTTCTTCATAGTTAGAAGGTTCACCATTATCCAATAACATGATCTCCAGGACAGGGTTGCCGTACCACTCTGGTGCGGAACGTGTCCTTGTGGACCTTTGAGGTTCAATAGCAACTTGATCTGAAGTTTCTTGATCATCATCATTAACTTCCTCTCCAGCCGGTGCAGGCTCCACAGAAACAACTTCCTATGCTACGCTACTCTCCGGTTCGAGTGGAGGTACAATTACCTCATCAAGTTCTATTTTCCTCCCACTTACTTCTTTCGAGAGAAACTCTTTCTCTAGAAAGGATCCATTGTTGGCAACAAAGACTTTGCCTTCGGATCTGAGGAGAAGGTATACCCAATAGTTTCTTTGGGGTATCCTATGAAGACACACTTTTTCGCTTTGGGTTCGAGCTTCTCAGGTTGAAGTTTCTTCACATAAGCATCGCATCCCCTAACTTTCAGAAAAGAGAGCTTAGGTTTCTTTCCAAACCATAATTCATACGGTGTCGTCTCAACGGATTTAGACAGTGCCCTATTTAAAGTGAATGCGAGAGTCTCTAATGCATATCCCCAAAATGATAGCGGTAAGTCGGTAAGAGACATCATAGATTGCACCATATCTAATAGAGTGCAATTACGATGTTCAGACACACCATTTCGCTAAGGTGTGCCAGGCGGCGTGAGTTGTGAAACAATTCCACATTTCCTTAGGTGCGTGCCAAACTCGTGACTCAAATATTCTCCACCACGATCAGATTGTAGGCACTTTAGTTTCCTGTCACGTTGATTCTCTACCTCACTCTGAGATTCCTTGAATTTTTCAATGGTTTCAGACTCGTGTTTCATTAAGTAGACATACCCATATCTGCTTAAGTCATCAGTGAGGGTGAGAACATAACGTTAGCCACCGCGAGCCTCAACGCTCATTGGACCGCATACATCGGTATGTATTATCTCCAACAAGTCAGTTGGACCGCATGCAGGCCTCCGGGGCCGCTGGCCCCTCCCGGTGGACCCTCGTAACCCTTCCGATGGTCCCGGTACATTACTGGTGATGCCCAAAACACTTGTGGTGACCAAATCCTCACTTCCTATATATGAATCTTTACCTCTGGACCATTCTGGAACTCCTCGTGATGTCTGGGATCTCATTCGGGACTCCGAACAACCTTCGGTAACCACGTACACAATTTCCCTATATCCCTAGCGTCATTGAACCTTAAGTGTGTAGACCCTACGGGTTTGGGAGGCATGTAGACATGACCGAGACACCTCTCCGGTCAATAACCAACAGCGGGATCTGGATACCCTTATTGGCTCCCACATGCTCCACGATGATCTCATCGGATGAACCACGATGTCGGGGATTTAATCAATCCCGTATACAATTCCCTTTGTCTATCGTTATGTTATCGCTATCCCTATACCTTGTTCAATCTCGTTACCGACAAGTCTCTTTACTCGCTCTGTAACAAATCATCCCATGGCTAACTCCTTAGTCACACTGAGCTCATTATGATGATGTCTTACCGAGTGGGCCCAGAGATACCTCTCCGTCACACGGAGTGACAAATCCCAGTCTCGATTCTTGCCAACCCAATAGATACTTTCGGGGATACCCGTAGTGTAACTTTATAGCCACCCAGTTATGTTGTGACGTTTGGCACACCCAAAGTATTCCTACGGTATCCGGGAGTTGCACAATCTCATGGTCTATGGAAATGATACTTGACATTAGAAAAGTTTTAGCAGACGAACTACACGATCTTGTGCTATGCTTAGGATTGGGTCTTGTCCATCGCATCATTCTCCTAATGATGTGATCCCGTTATCAACAACATCCAATGTCCATGGTCATGAAACTATGACCATCTATTGATCAACGAGCTAGCCAACTAGAGGCTCACTAGGGACATGTTGTGGTCTATGTATTCACACATGTATTATGGTTTCTGGTTAATACAATTATAGTATGAACAATAAACAATTATCATGAACGGGAAATATAATAATAACTAGTTTATTATTGCCTCTAGGGCATATTTCCAACAATTACTCCACCCATCGACCACTGTCCATCATGCATCTAGAGTATTAAGTAAAAACATAGTAATGCTTGGAGGATCATTGTAACAGCTCGGGACCGACGCTCCAGAAGATTCCCCTTTTATTATGTTGTCATGGTGTGATTTGTCTCGTTGTCGCATTCATAATTGCATCATTCGCACCATCTGCATAGCATCATCACTCGTTTTCGAAAACTTGCATCCGTTTGTAGCTGTCGGTTCTCTCCGTTTGTGTTGTCGACTTTTTCAGTCCTACCATACATGCACACGCCCGCGGCATCGATGTAATGTTGTTTTTAAAGTGCATATGAAATACTCTTGGAATGATTCGAAACTTGGTGTGCGGTCTTGTTATATTGTAGGTAGGCTGCCTGCCAAAATATCATCGCATTCAGAGTTCGTTTGATTACCTGAATGATTAACTGTATCAGCGCAGTCATCGGATTATATGTCGGACGTTTTCTAGGTTTGAAAACCCCGTGTCACGGGTAGAAACCTTCCCTCTCATCTCAGTCAAACAACCTCTACACAGCCCACCTAGCTCAGTTAGCCCCTTACGCTTCCGAGCCGTCAGATCGAGTTCTGAAGGTTCGAAAACGGAGCAAAACCCCAACCCTAATCCCTTCCTATTTAAGTAGTGCAAATGATCCCAATTTGGGCAAAACCTAGACAATCTCCACTAGTTTTTCTCCTACGCCGCCACCCACCTGCTTATCCTCGAAATCCCCATCCTACCCGACCGGCCTCCTCCTTCCTCAGGATCCCTCCCGATCCATCCTTCTCCTCCTCGATTTTGGCAGCGACGCAACCAACACCTCTAGGAGGTCCTCCATGTGTGCCTCCTCCGGATCCTGAGACTGAACCGTCCCGTTCCTGCACCCTCTCGCGACAAGGCGAGCTCCTCTTCCCGAGCCTGCCTCGACCTCCACCGTTCGAGCTCCTCTCCTCCACGCCGTGGTCTCTGTTCTCTCTCTGCTCCTCTCTCTGCTTCACTTTCTTTCCCCATCTCTATCTCTCCCTCTCAAAGCTCTCCCTCTGTCTCTGTTCTTTTTCGTAGCATTAGGAGACCACCATGGCGCCAAGGTTGGAGCTTTCTCGTTCCCGCCGTGACCTCAATCTCCGGCCCCACCCCGACAAGCCGCCAACCACCCAAGGCCTCCTCCGTGCTGGTCAGCAGCAACAGGTGCTCGCCTATAGCCCCGTGTCCCCGCGCTCCTCTGCTTCCTTCCCTTCTTCTCCCTCTCCCTGAACTTTTGCTCTGCCTTCGCTGACCTACAGGAGCTCCCATGGCTGCCCGTCGCTGTTTGACCCAGCCGGCCACCTTCATCGCGCCGCCAAGTGCCGGATCGGGACGGGGACGAGTCGATCCGCCCGTTCCCGCAACTCTGCAGCATCCCTATCTCGCCTCCAGCTGTCGCAGGCCTCGCCTTCGCCGCCCCAAGGTCCGATTCCCTCGCCCAGTTCCCTGATTCTACGAAGCAAAGCCGAGTTTTTAGCTTAGTTCAAAAGGACGAGCCCTTGCTGTTGTTCAAGCAAACCGTAGTACCCTTTTGTTTTTATTTGATATTTAGCTCGCCGGTTACCCCCCTATTGCATATGCTTAATTACAGCTGAGCTACCTACAATTCATATACTCACGTTCGGTATAGTTGGTCAGCTCGCTAGTTCACATCCAGGAAGTCGTGGGTTTGAGTCCCAGGCTCCCCCAATAATTTTTGTCCTGATTTAATTTTTCGTTTTTGACCCCCCCACACACAACCATTTGGGCCAAATCCTTCTGGGCTGCTGTAGTTTGCTGCAATTCGGCCCGCTGAGTAGTTTTTTTTCTAGCTATTGGATTTTGTCCAATTATGCTTATATTACAGTTTTGCAAACCCTTATGTTCATGCATTTGATAAGTCCACAACCGTGCATTGGATTAAAACAATTTATCTACGAAAAATGTTTAGAATTTTGTGTAGTTTAATAAATTCCAACTTTTACAAATGATAAAAAATGTTTAAACTTGTTGTTTGTTTAATTTGCATAAATTGCCATAATAAAATGGTTTATTTGATAACCAAATAACCGTAGCTCCGATGCAAATGTTCCGCATATGTAACTTGACCAAACAAATGTGTAGAATAAGTTAGTGCATTTTATTTTGCTGTTTAACAACACAAAAATATGTTTAATACAGATCTGGAGCAAATACATATTATGCTTATGAGGAAGTTTCGGAAATGCCATATGTTGGTTTCGGCCTCATTTAAAATGCCTAGATGTTGTAGTTGTGTTTGCTTCACCGTTTGTCAGGTTGACCAACATTTAATATTGTCGTGTACCTAACGAGAGCGAACTAAATAATTCAAATGTGAAGTTCCGTCAATATGAAACCCGTTGCATATTAAGATTCACTTAATGTGTAGAAGTTGATGGTTGTGCTTGCCATGCCTTGCATAATTAAACCGGACATGCATCATATTTGTTTGCTCATCATGTCATGCATATGTTGTGGTGTCTTGTATGTTGATTGTTTGTTCCGGATTGTTTCTTCTCGATAGAGTTCCGAAAGCGTTCGGAGTGTGAGGATTCGCTCGACTACGTTGACTCGTCTTCTTCATGGATTCATTCTTCTTTCAAGCGGATCTCAGGCAAGATGACACATTTCCCTGGATACCACTACTATCATTGCCATGCTAGTTGTCTTGCTTCCATTGTTATGTCTCGCTACCTACCACTTGTTTGTCAAGCCTCCCAACATTGTCATGATAAGCCGCTAACCCCTCCACATCCCAACAAACCATTGTTTGGCTATTCACGGGGTTATTACCCCTGGGTAGGCCAAAGCAACGGGGTTCTCTCCCCCGCTTTAAGAAAAAACACGTGACTGGCTGCTTCCCGACCAGATGGCGTGCGACCGGCAGGCGCGTTGTCGACTGGGTCGGGGATGGCTGTCAAAGGAGCCGGCTCGGTCCCAGCAGGCTGGGCACGGTCGACTGCCTTCGGACCGCCTCCTCAGTTGACCATTGGGGCGGACAAGCCCTCGTCCCATCCCTCCGCATGCGGGTACGGTGACAAGACGGGACCCCCACGATGGGCGCCAATGTAGCCGTAGTGACTGCTGACGCGCGGGTGCGCATGGCTACAGTTTAGTCGGTCGTACCGCTGACCTTGGCCGACCGCGACCGGGCGAGGCAATAGTGTCGGCACACCTTCGCCCACTCGATTACCTGCTCCGGCATGGCTACAGTGCAGCCGGCCGTACCAGAGACTGCGGCCAGCTGGCGCAAAACGATGCCGCTCGGGCAACCCATGCTGTAGCAGGTGGGCGCGGGCCAATCGCGGAGCCGGCTGGTGGGCCCCAACGGGCGATGGGACCGTGCAACCAGTGGACCCTACGAGCGACGAGACGGCTCAAGGGGCGGGACCCCCTGGCCTGTCGGAGAGGCTGCCAGCCGGGTCCCCCCATTATGTACCTTAAGATTATTCTAAGCCGGGGGGTTGGCCTATAAAACCCCCCGAGCCCCCATGCAACGGGGACGACGAATCTCACACATGCACACCCATGGGACACTTCCCACGTATTCATCCTCGTATTAGAGGAAGGCGAGCTGGCTGCTCCCTCTTCCTCCTCTAGACAACATCTCTAGGAGCAACCTTGTAATCATACCCATCCATCAACTAGACCAAGCCGGACAAGAGGTGTTACCTTCCACGGAGGGCCCTGAACCTGGGTACATTATGTGTCTCCACTGCTTGTGCCTAATCCCGCACCCGGAGCCCGTCGGCGTCCTCCGGCCCCAATCACCTTTGATAGGCCTACCTATGGCATCTGTCGTGAGAAAACGTCGACAGTTAGCGCCCACCGTGGGGTTGTACGCGGCGCTGGCCGGATTCATGCTTCGGGTGGGACCCCTCGCCATTCCCCATCGCCGCCGCACGTCCAGGCGAAACCGCAGACTCGTGGGGCTTGCTCCGGCAGGCCCTCCGGGCAGCATCGTCGACCTCACGCTCGACATCGACGCGCTCACCGAGTGCTTCGGCAGGCTAAGCCTTGCCGAAGTGCCAGTCGCCGACGAGTACCCTAGCCAGGTGCTCTACTGTGCCGACCTGGCCACGGATGTGGGCGCACTCGCTGCGATCCAGTCCAGCGGCTCTCACGTTCGCGTGGGAGTGATGGCCATCATCTCCTCAACCTCCTCTGGCCGTGCGCGGGCCGAGGCCGACACCGCCGCGGCCCGCATCGGCACCTCTGACCCGCTCGACGCGGCCCTTCGGGGCCTAAGCACGCCCATCGCCCCAACGGCGAACCCTGACGTCGCCACAGTCAAGATGGAGGTGGCTTGCCGTCTCCTGTTCGAGGATGCGAGCACCCTCGTGTCCACACGACGTCGCATGGAGGCTGCTTAGCAGGAGTATGCCTTCGCCTACGGTCTCACCCCGGCTGACATTGAGCCCAGCGGGCATGGGGCTGTGCACGACCGCGGTGGCGTGGTCGCCGAAATCTTGGGCGGCAACATGCCCGTCTACGACACCCCCGCGGCTAACCTACGGGCCGCTAAGGTAGCCTACGAGGATTTGGCTACCTTGGAGGGCGAGGAACGTGCCGCCCGCGAGCGTCACATCAAAGACCTCATCGACGCCGCCAACGCACAACCCCCCGGCCCGAGCGCGAGGGCATAGGGACCGCTGGCCGTCAGCTGGCTCAGCACTCCTGTTCCGCTCGCGCCTCCGGCCGCCGAGTTGAGGCAAGCAACCCGTAGCACTCTTAGCTGTCGGGGAACGAGAAGCCGACTATGAACAGCCGGTGCACCTGACTCGCAGCGGCCGCCACCACGAGGCACCGGCTGTCGGTAGCCGACGTAGCCACAGGCACACGCCATCCCCGCGACACGAGCCAGAACGGTCGGTCCCGCCTGTTATCTGCCCTAAACTCTCGGCCCGGCTTGGGCCGCGGCCCCCCACAGCGAGAACGGTACTCGCCTCCGCATCGACCGGCTCGCACAATCGGCCCTCCTCGAGGAGGAGGGCTCGATTGGCCCGGCGTGCTTCGCCCCCGGATCCGCAACGAGTCGTTCCCGACCGGCTTCACGCTTCCTCGGGACACCACGAAGTACAGCGGGGCCGCCAAGCCCGAAGACTGGCTGATCGACTACATCACAACAGTCGGCATCGCCAGGGGGAACAAGTGCGTAGCCATCTGCTACGCTCCCCTCATGCTGATCAGCTCGGCCCGCACCTGGCTCAACAGCCTGGCAGCGGACAACATCAATATCTGGACAAACTTCGAGGAAGCCTTTGTCCGTAACTTCACCGACACCTACAAGCGGCCCGGCCGCCGCCGTGAACTAGCCATGTGCGTTCAGGGGCCGGACGAGTCCCTCCACGACCTCACCCGATGGACCGAACTCCGCAACTCCTGTGAGGGGGTGTCGAGGTGCAAGCCATACAATACTTCATCGAAGGCTGTCGCGACGGCGCTCCCTTCAAGCACAAGCTCCTGTGCTTCGAGCCGGCTACGCTAGCCAAGCTCATGACCAAGGCGGACAAGTACGCCACAGTCGACTCCACCATTCAGGTCAAGATGACCCCGCCCGCCAAGGCAATGCCGACGCCGGCGGCGTCCCAACCGGCTGCCGACAACCGACAGCCACAAAACAACAAGCGCAAGAATTATCAGCCCGACTCCCGCTATGGGAGCCGGCAGGTTGCTACCATCGAGGAGCAGGAGCGGGCTGCCCAGTCTTCCAGCCAATGCGAGCGCACTGGCAAGATTGCCTGGCAGCCCAAGCTCATGTTCGAGCAGATGCTCGACCTCCCTACAAGAACCACTTTGGGGCCAAGCCCTCCACACACACGCTCCGGCAGTGCAGTTTCTCACAGCAACTGGCCCGGGGGGACAACCTTCCGTCTCCCCTGGCACCGCCTACCCGCACGCCGGCTCCGGCACCAGCTGCCGCCCCGGCGCCGGCTCTGGCTCTAGCCCAGAACAACAGTCACCTGCATGACCAGTTCCCCAACAGGGACGGTTGCTACGTCGTCTTCATCGGTGAAGAGACGAGCAAACATGCTCAACCCCGGCTCCATCGTGAGGTGAACGCCACCATGCCGGCAACTCCCCAGTTCATGCACTGGTCGAAGAAGCCGGTCACCTGGAGCCAGATAGATCACCCGGCTATGATGCCGAGTCCTAGCAGCTATGCCTTGGTCCTCGACCCCACCATCGGCACCGGGAAATGCACCCGCCGCTTCACACGGGTGCTGATTGATGGTGACAGTTGCATCAACATCCTCTACCTCGACACGATGCGCAAGCTGGGGTGGAAAATAGAAGACCTGCATGCGTTCCGGACGGTTTTCCATGGCATCGTGCCGGGAAAGTCCTGCTCCCCTGTTGGCAAGATCAAGCTTGACGTCCTCTTCGGCGGCCCCGGTCACTTCCGCTATGAGCAAGTGTTGTTCGAGGTAGTGGACCTCGAGAGTCCCTACCACGCGCTGATGGGCCGGCCGGCCCTCGTCAAGTTCATGGCGGTCCCCCACTATGCCTACCTCAAGCTCGAGATGTCGGGCCCCAAGGGAATCATCACCATCACGGGTGACTACAAGATGTCGCTCGAGTGCGCTTGAGATGGCAGCTAGCTGGCCGAGGCCCTGGAGATAGCCGAGGAAAAGCGGCAGCTCGACCGGCTCGTGTCCCTTGCTACCAGCCAGCCGGCCGTGCCGGCTCCTCCTTCGCAGTCGGTCGGCGAAGCCTCCTTCAAGCTGTCAAAGGACACCAAGCCGATCCCGCTCGACCCGACCAACCCCGCGCAGTGCGTCACCATCGGCTCCCGCCTCGATAGCAAATAGGAAGGCCAGCTTGTCGACTTCCTTTGTGAGAATCGAGACATCTTCGCATGGTCCCCCAAGGACATGCCGGGTGTTCCGAGGAAGTTCGCCGAGAACAAACTACACGTCCGACCGGACGCCAAACCAGTCAAGCAACCCCTGCTGTCACATCCCTAGCTAGCTTTCTTAGGACAACATGTGTGTGCATCATGTTTCACTTTTTTCATCAATTTGAAATGGGGATTATCAGAAAACCCCAAACCCTCATTTTAATCAAACCAATTTAAAGATTGTGAAAAACAAACAAATCCAAAATGCCCATAAAAAATGTCCCCTATGTCTGATAAATGTGGACATGAATATATCAGGGGTCATTCTAAATATTTGAATATTTATAGCATTTTCAAAATAAATATTAAAGTTGCTGAAAATGCCAAATAAAGCATTAAAAATATTTCAGTTTCCAAGATATTCTGAAACTTTTTATGGAAGTTTGAAATATTCAAACTAATTTCTATAAAATATTTGGGATATTCTATAACCAACATTTGTGCCTAAAAATAAATAAATAAAATGTCAGAAAAAAAATAAAAGCAGAGAAAAATTAAAAAAAAAAGATATAGGAAATAGGCCCACGGGAGGCTGGCCCCGCAGCCCAGCTAGCCCAGCCAGCCCCATCGTCTTCAACCTCCTGCCAGTAGGCAGGAGGGCATGTGCCCGTGGCGCATTGGCACGCGTGCGGCCACCTCCTCCTTGCCACCGAGGCTGGAGGCCGCTAGGAGCGCCAGTGCAACGCCCCGGACCCCCTCGAGCCGATCTTTTTCCCCTGCCGCTCTCTCTCGCTCTTCCCCCTCTTCTTTGCTTTATCCTTGCCGGACTGAAGCCACCGGCGATTCGTCGTCCTCCGCGCGTCCCCGACCACGCCACGGCGCCAGAAGCCCCTCCGGTGAGGCCCCGGTTCTATTCCCCTAGACACGTCACCGTTCTCCTCTAGCCCCGCCAGGCGGCGGAACAGAGAGGAGCTCGCCGCTGGCCATGGCCACAGCAGCCACAACTCGCGCCTGACCACGAGCTCATTCTCAGAGCGCTCTCAGGAGCTCGTAGCCGCCCCTAGCTCCTCCTCCCGCAGTTTGTAGCATCGTTGCCGCCTTTGCCCGAGCTCCGGCCGCCGCGAGCGAGCTCGCCACCGTCAGCTCCAGCCGCCCCTTGCCTCCCCGCGTGTCCCACGCGATACGGGCGAGCTTAGGCTGCGTCCTAGTGGTCTCAGCACGCCCGGAGACCCCCTACAGCGCGTTTCCGGCAAGCCTCCGCTGTCGGTTTGGTCGCCGCCGGCCAAACTCCGGCGAGGCCGACGTGGCGGCTGTCAGCGTTAACCCCCGTGGTTAATCAGCCCTGCAGAGGCTAACAATGGGCCCCGCAAGCGAGTCAAAACCCAGTCAGCGTGGGATTTGACCCCGCTTACCGGTGGGTCGCTGACCAGTGGGTCCCACTGGTCAGTTTGACCTGGACCGGTCGTTAGACTAGGCTGACATCACAATGGCGTCAGGCTGACGCAATAATGCATTTATGTTTTTATATAAATTCCAGAAAATGTTAAAAACTTAGAAAAATCACAACGGCCAGAGCTCGCGCCTAACGACGAGCTCATGCTCAGAGTGCTCCCAGGAGCCTGTAGCCGCCCCTAGCTCGTCCTCCCACAGTCTATAGCACCGCTGCCGCCTTTGCCCGAGCTTCGACCGCCGCGAGCAAGCTCGCCGCCATCAGCTCCGGCTGCCCCTTGCCTCCCCGCGTGTCCCACACGATGTGGGCGAGCTCAGGCTGCGCCCCAGTGGTCTCAGCACGCCCGGAGACCCCCTGCAGCGCGTTTCCGGCGAGCCTCTGCCGTCGGTTTGGTCATCGCCGGCCAAACTCCGGTGGGGCTGACGTGGCAGCCGTCAACGCTAACCCTCGTGGTTGATCAGCCCCGCAGAGGCTAACAATGGGCCTCGCAAGCGGGTCAAAACCCAGTCTACGTGGGATTTGACCCCGCTTAGCGGTGGGTCGCTGACCAGTGGGTCCCACTGGTCAGTTTGACCTGGACCGGTCGTTTGACCAGGATGACATCACAATGACGTCAGGCTGACGCAATAATGCATTTATGTTTTTATATAAATTCCAGAAAATGTTAAAAACTTAGAAAAATCATATAAATTAATCTGTAAATCAGATGAAAATAATTTATATATGAAAATTTATTAGAAAAATCCAATGAATCCAATGGTGCTGGTATCATGCATGTTAGAGCAACCTAAGTAGATGAACATTGACAATTACTAATAGGTTAACATATGAAATATGAAATGGGGAATGATTTTGAACCTATATTCAAAATCACTTCATTTAACTTGGACAGTAGTTGCATTAGCTCATCCATACATGCTGCCATGTCATGATCATGCATCATATTGTTGCACCTGCCATGTATTGATTGCTTTCTATCTGCATTGCGGTAGGCCCTGCTTCTGAGGATACCTCTGAGTATTCCAACGAAGGAGAAAACCTTTCCGCTACCCAGCAAGGCAAGCAACTCCTTTGATCATTCCGATAACATCCCACTCTCTTGCTCCTGCTCTTGTTTATTGCATTAGAACAAACGTTCACTTGTCTATCATACGCGGTACATGAACCATTCCTTTGCATGACCTGCCATTGCCACAGTAAATAGCTAAACCTTGCAACCTAGCATACCTGGTAGATGCTTGTGCCATGTTGTGCTTTTCTTACCTTGCCTGCTATGCCTGATATGCTTAGACTTGTGTCAGGTATGATTCATCCGGGTGATGAACTGGAGTGAAACAATGTTGTTCTGATGTGATAAGTTATGATGGACCCGATTTGGTAAAGGTAGCGATGAGAGGCTATGTAGGAGTACATAGAGGGTTGTCTCATTGGGGCCGTTCTTAGGAACTGAGTTCCGTGTTTGTGACCCAAGATTAGTTGCTACCACACATTGGGTTCCGGTAACTCGACCCCTCTCGACTTATCAATCGCTTAGTCCTTGGTCCAGGAGTTGCAAGTAGTTTCTGGTGTTTATAGCATGCTGGAGGCCGTGCGTAGCGCTGACCCTAGGGGTGGGTTATGACGCGGTAGGCAGTGGCACGGTGTACCAAGGGTCACCCGAATGGTGGGCTTGGGAACCCTGCGCACATCGTTTGAGACCGTAGCGGAAACTTTGGCCGGACTTCCGTGCGGGTTTAGTCTCAAATAGGCGATAGCCTGGACTAGAGGTCTTGTGTGATTGACGGTCGTGGCTGACTCCCTTGCCGGACTTCCGCTTGAAGGTTGCCGAGGTGCATGGTTTTATGAGCACACAGCGATAAGTGGCGAGAGCGTGTGTGAAGAAGTACACTCCTGCAGGGTATGAAACTATTCGAATAGCCGCGTCCTCGGATATGGACTACTTGAAAAGCTTATGCTATTCATAGATAATTAAATGGATACTCATGAAAATATCAAGACAAGGGTGAGTACCATGGATGGCACTCTCGTGGCAGATGGAAGTGAATCCATGGTGGTGTATTGATGTGGAGTTAGTGGACTCGTGTGCGATATCTAAAATCTAAACAAAGAGTTAAAATTTGTAGTATAGGTTAGCCATGAGTCAAAGCTGGCATTGCTGCATAAACTCCACCACCCCCCTTGTTGATACCTAAGCATGAATAGTCTAGGTCTGTTTGAAAGACTTGCTGAGTACGTTTGTACTCACTTTTGCTTAATATATGTTGCAAATGAGACTCAGGACCGAACAGGTGGGTTGTATGTACATGTCGACGATGCCGAATAGCTGGTGTCCCAGCTACGACCTTATGCCCTGTGGCGGGCTATAGATAGTCAGGCCATGTGTCTTTTTACCCTTTCATCTTTCTGTACTCAGACAGCTCTATCCTTCCGTTTGGTTTGTATGAACTTGCTTGTATGACTTGAGTGTCGGGTCATGTGACCCCTACCTGTAAGAACATATTATGCAAGGCTCTTTTGAGCCTTTTAAATAAAAGTTGTGTTGATGTATGGTTATGTTGTGATGCCATAGTTGTATCTATGCATATCGGGCATGTCGTGCGTACGTGTGACGTGCAACGGTATATATGGGATCCGACACCTAGTCGTGTGCCTTTAGTAGCACTCTTTACGGGAAACTGCCTCTTTGTGCTTCCACCGAGCCTTGGTAGCTTGCTACTGCTCCAGACACATTGATTCACCGACATGTATCCTTCTTTGCTGTCGTTTCTGTCTCTTCGGGGAAATGTCTCGCAGTGTAATGGAGTTCTTATAGCCTGCTACGACTCGTCTACGTGTAGTGATGACATTTATGTCCCACGGCGTAATGGAGTCCTTGTAGCTTTCTATGACTCGTCTACACACACTTGAGGCCGACACCTGCATTACTGGGTTACGTATGCCTGTTTTCGTACGGATGTGCCACTTGGGTTCTATGATTAGTCATGTCGGCCCGGGTTCTCTGTCGTTTGATTGCCAGCGACATGTTCACATACGTCAGCCAAAAGACGCAAACGGTCCCAACTAAGGTAAGGCTGCAGGCATGGAGCTTACCGTGCGTGAGGCCGCAAAGTGATGTGATATGTTATAGTCTGGATTCATATGACTTAGGATTGGGGTCCCGACAGCATTGGTATCAGAGCCTGACTGATTGTAGGACTACCAAGCCAAACCGGTCGAAGTTGAGTCTAGAAACACTACAGGAAAGTAGGGGAATTGATTGTGGAAGGGAACGTAAGGCTATTTTTACTCCTCTTCCCAATTATTCTATTCTGAGTCATTCTCATCTTTTCTACAGGGATAAGAACTAGGCTTCTCCTCTATTGCTTAGGATGACGAGTTACTAACCATGGACTATTAGCTAGCTTGTATGCAAGTGAATGTCGGTATTTGAGTATTGTTGGTGTGACAAACAGATGGAGAAGATTTGAGTCTAGATAGTCGAGTGGTTATGCTTTTCCAATCTTTTGCAGTTGTCTCAAAATCCTTTTTGAGCAATTACAACCGTTATGCTGTCCAATTTCTGCTAGAGTCTCTAATGTCTTTGCATCATTCTCTGTTTCAGATGCCCCCTCGTCCTTCTCGTCAGGTGGTCCGTCTGACCAGGTGCATCGATGTACCGGGTCACACGACCATGTTGGTTAGAGTTATGATGGAGGCTAGTTACCGTTGGTACCCACAGTACACAATGGAGGAACAATATCGAGATTTCAACCCGAGTCAGTATCTGTGTACTGTTAAGATATATCCTTCATATCCTGGAGCTACAAAGCCGCTTCACTGGACTTATGGATTAGGTGTTACCATAGACATGGCAGTTCAGGAGGCCGCCTACACCATGCTGACTATCATGAGGTTTCACCATGGTTTACTTCAGAACACAGAGTTCTGTTATGTTCCTGCTTCTCTCGGAGGAGAGGATAGCTATCTTAGCGCAACCTACTATGATCATTCTCATGAGGACCCTAGGCTGCAGGTGACCGCTCAGATGTTGGAGAACAGGGATCATGATGCACGTGCCCTTTGCATGGAGCTTTATGCTACCCGTGCACGTCTTTGGACAGCCCTGACGCAGTTGGCACCTGTCGTGCAGACAGGCTATGGAGATTTGGAGATGCTGAACCCATCGCGGACTCATCTGCCAGCACACGTAGACTGGTCTGATGTTGGAGGCATCACCCCTCTTTGAGGACCACTGTTGTCGCCAACAAGGGTACCAAGGCCACATCCGTGTCCTTACGGTTTCCAGGGATCACTGGCTAGAGTGTTTCCAGATCCTCAGGTTCAGCTCTCGGGTCACGGGGGTAACCTATATGAGGCATTCTACGGCGATGCTTGAGTACGTGGATGTTAGCACTAGTATGTAGTAGTCGTATCGCCACAATCCTGCGTGTCTTGTGGGATATGATTGAGGTTGAGAGTTGAGTTCTGGAGGTGTAGATAGATAATGTATAGGAAGCTTGTAATGCCTCTGATGAGTTGTGTCATCTCTCTGTAGTTTGTATTTCAGCTTGGGCTTGTACTGAACTATGTCATGGTGTGTATAAATCATAGTGTTCATATGGCAGTTGTTTTACCATGTTTATCGGGTGTTTACCCATGCATGCCATGTTGTCTAGTACATTCCATATCTCATGTCTTAGAGTTGATGTCCTCTATGTCTAAGCTGTGGGTTTGTTTTCCCAGGATGGTGGAAACTAGGAATAACCCCGTGCCTGCCCCCGAGCAGGGCGAGGGAAGTTAGCCAAGGCAAGAGAACCTGCCACACGCGCCCTCTTTGGTAGAAGTGATGCTTGAAGCTGAACGAAACAAAATGGAGACCAACAGGCTATTGGAACGAATTGAGCAGAACACAACACGTGCTCCCCGCAATGATCACAATGATGGCGTGTCTCTCGGTGATTTCGTCAAGCTGTGCCCACCTAAGTATCATCATTTGGTTGACCCGCTCGACGCGGATGACTGGTTGACTAGCATGTCCCGCAAAATCCGGGCTGCCAATGTATCCGAGGACAACAAGGTGACCTTTGCTACTTACTTTCTGGAAGGACCCGCCAATCTATGGTGGGAAAACTATGAAGCCATGCGTCCCGCAGGCCCCGCACTAACTTGGGCGGAATTCAACGCGGCATTCCGTACCCATCACATCCCGGAAGGGCTGATGGATCGCAAGAGAGAGGAGTTCTGTGCTTTCACCCAGGGCAGAATGTCAGTGGATGCCTATAGCCGTGAGTTCAGCAATCTTGCTCGTTATGCTCCGGAGGAAGTTTCAACTGATGCCAAGAAACAGGCTAGGTTCCGTAAGGGACTTACCCCTGAGCTCCGTCGAGACCTGCGACTGCATGAGTGCACTACCTTCCAGGCTCTCGTCAACAAGGCTATCAATCCCGAAACTGGGCAGACTGACTACAAGGCAACCAGGAAGCACAACCGTGACTTCAGCCCTGCATCTGGCTCGGGCTCCAACAAACGCCGGGTGTCGGTGCCCAACGCAGCTTTGCCGCTAAGGTACACCGCAAGGCCATCCTTCCAGGCGCCTCGCCCAGCTCAGCCCAACCCTCTAGCCAGGCCATTTGGAGGACCTCCTACCAATGTTGCTCCCCGTGCCACCGTTGTCTGCTACAAATGTGGGGAACCAGGACACTACTCCCGAGAGTGTCCTCAGAACAATGCTAAGCCGGCTGGACGTGGGAAGCCGGGAAAAGCCTTCTATGTGAAGCCAGCCCCTGCTCGTGGACGAGTGAACTATGTTTCTGCTGAGGAAGCCCTTGAGGATCCAGATGTTATCCTAGGTATGCTTCTTGTCAATAGTCATCCATCATCTATTCTATTTGATACTGGGGCATCTCATTCTTTCATCTCAGAAAGTTATGCACAGTTGCATAACATGTCATTTTGTGATATGCCTACTCCTTTAGTAGTTCAGACTCCTGGTTCAAAATGGCAAACTTCTAGGGTAAGCCTTGACAATGAGGTTCTTGTGGATAGGCTAGTCTTCCTAGCATCCTTGATAGCCCTCAAGTCTTCGGACATCAATATCATCTTAGGCATGGATTGGATGAAAGCCCACTATGCTAAGATTGATACTCATAATAGGAATGTTCAACTTACACATCCCTCGGGTGAGATAGTTAATGTCTCCACTCGAGCAGCCAAGTGCCTACTCTATTCTCTCAATGCTAGCCCTCTTCCAAAATTACAAGATATTCTGGTAGTCCGAGACTTTCCGGATGTCTTTCCAGAAGAACTGCCAGGAATTCCACCTGTCAGACATGTTGAGTTTGTGATAGAGCTCATCCCAGGGACTGTCCCAATAGCCAGAAGACCCTATAAGATGGCACCCTTAGAACTAGCCGAACTTAAGAAACAACTCGATGAGGCTTTGAAGAAAGGTTTCATCCGTCCTAATTCTTCTCCTTGGGCTTGTCCCGTCCTCTTCTTCAAGAAGAAGGATGGATCGGATCGGATGGTTGTGGATTATCGCCAGTGAATCTGGTCACCATAAAGAACAAGTATCCGCTCTCCAGGATCAACGATTTGTATGATCAACTCACTGGATCCTCTGTCTCTCCAAAATGGATTTGAGGTTGGGATACCATCAAATCAGAATTAGAAACGGGGACATTCCAAAAACGGCTTTGTTACTCGTTATAGCCAATACGAGTACACCGTCATGTCCTTCGGTTTAACCAATGCCCCAGCCATTCTTCTCTCCCTTGATGAATTCGATCTTCATGGAGTATCCGGATAAATTTGTCGTGGTTTACCTCGACGATATGCTCATCTACTCGAAGAACGAATAGGAACATGCTGAGCATCTAAGGCCGGTATTGATCACGCCAAATTCTCCAAGTGTGAATTTTGGTTGCCAGAAGTGACCTACCTAGGCCATGTAATCTCTGGTAAAGGTATTGCTGTCAATCCCGAGAGAGTTCAGGCCGTCCTTGATTGGACTCAACCTGAAACGGTTAAGCAAGTTTGGAGTTTCCTTGGCTTAGCGAGCTATTGTCGCCGCTTTGTCGAGAACTTCTCCAAGGTTGCAAAACCTCTGACTGAACTCCTCAAGAAAGATAAAAAGTTCGAGTGGACTCCACAATGCGAGCATAGTTTTCAGGAGTTGAAAAGACGACTGACCTCTGCTCCCATTCTGGTGCCACCAGACTTTTCTAAGAACTTTGTTATCTATTGCAACACCCCGCGACAAGGATTAGGTTGCATTCTCATGCAAGATCGTCATGTGATTGCATACGCTTCTCGACAGTTGCGTCCACATGAGGATAATTATCCAACACATGATCTTGAGCTTGCAGCTGTGGTCCATGCATTGAAAACTTGGCGACATTACCTTCTGGGCAATCGTTGCAAAATTTACACTGATCACCAAAGTCTGAAATATATTTTCACCCAGACGAATTTGAATCTCAGGCAAAGACGGTGGGTTGAGTTGATTACATATTACGACTTAGGGATAACTTACACCCCGGAGAAAGCCAATGTCATGGCTAATGCACTAAGTCGTAAGTCTTATTGTAACAACCTGATGTTACAACAAGGTCAACCACTTCTCTATGAGGAATTTCGGAAGTTAAACCTCCACATTGTTCCTCAAGGATTCCTTTCCAACCTGGTGGCGAAACCTACTCTTATGGATCAAATCATAGAAGGCCAAAAGCATGATGCCGGGATATCTCGGATCAAGAAAAACATTAATAAGGGTAATGTTAGATGCTTGTCGGAAGATGATCTGGGTGTTGTCTTCTTTGAGAACCGCTTGGTGATCCCGAAGAAGCAACATCTACGACAGTTGATCCTTAAGGAGGACCATTATTCTCCTCTCACAATTCATCCGGTTAGTACCAAAATGTATTAGGACCTACGCCAGAGGTTCTGGTGGACTAGGATGAAGAGAGAAATTGCTCAGTTCGTTGCTAACTGCGACGTTTGTCGTCGCGTGAAAGCAGAACATCTCCCAGGCCTGCTGGCACCCTTCAACCTTTAGCTATTCCTGAATGGAAATGGGATAAAGTGGGTATGGATTTCATTACCGGATTTCCCAGGACCAAGAGAGGGAAAAATGCTATCTTTGTGGTCATTGACCGCCTTTCCAAAGTGGCTCATTTTCTTCCTGCTCGGGAGAGTATAACTGCTAGCCAGCTAGTGGAGTTATATGTTTCTCGAATAGTTTCTCTTCATGGTGTTCCATTGGAGATTAACTCAAACCACGGAAGTATCTTTACTTCCCGATTTTGGGAAAGTTTTCAAACCGCTATGGGCACTCATCTATCCTTTAGCACTGCTTTCCTCCCGCAATCAAGTGGTCAAGTCGAGCGACTCAATCAAATCCTCGAACACATGCTACGAGCTTGTGTTATATCCTTTGGTATGAATTGGGAGAAATGTCTTCCATTTGCCGAATTTGCTTATAACAATAGTTATCAATCAAGCTTGGGCAAAGCCCCTTTTGAAGTTCTCTATGGACGAAGGTGTCGAACACCTCTTAACTGGTCAGCAACCGGAGAGCGACAACTCTTTGGCCCAGATATGATCCAGGATGCAGAGGAGCAAGTTCGCATTATTCGTGAAAAGTTGAAAATAGCCCAATCTTGTCAAAAGAGCCAATATGATCGTCATCATATGGATGTTGCCTATGAAGTTGACGAGAATGCTTATCTTCGGGTTACACCTCTGAAGGGTACCCACCGATTCGGTATCAAGGGCAAGTTGGCTCCTCGTTACATTGGACCCTTTCGCATTCTTGCTAAATGATGGGAGGTTGCCTACCAATTGGAACTTCCGCCGCATCTTTCCAAGGTTCATGATGTCTTCCACGTCTCGCAATTCAGGCGTTGCTTCTCGGACCCTGTCCATGAAGTAGACCATGAAGCGCTTGATCTCCAAGATAACCTTACATATCGAGAATACCATGTTCGTATTCTTGCTCAAGCTGAGCGTACCACTCGGCGTCGGAAAATCAAGTTTCTCAAGGTTCAGTGGTCACACCATTCTGAGAAGGAGGCCACATGGGAAAGAGAGGATCGTCTTCGACTAGAGTACCCCGCGCTCTTCCCGATGACTTCCAAATCTCGGGACGAGATTCTTTTGAGTGGGGATGAGTTGTCACATCCCTAGCTAGCTTTCTTAGGACAACATGTGTGTGCATCATGTTTCAGTTTTTGCATCAATTTGAAATGGGGATTATCAGAAAACCCCAAACCCTTATTTTAATCAAACCAATTTAAAGAATTTGAAAAAACAAACAAATCCAAAATGCCCATAAAAAATGTCCCCTATGTCTGATAAATCTGGACATGAATATATCAGGGGTCATTCTAAATATTTGAATATTTATAACACTTCAAAAATAAATATTAAGGCTGCTAAAAATGCCAAATAAAGCATTAAAAATATTTCAGTTTCCAAAATATTCTGAAACTTTTTATGGAAGTTTCAAATATTCAAACTAATTTCTATAAAATATTTGGGATATTCTATAACCAACATTTGAGCCTAAAAATAAATGAAACAAATGTCAGAAAAAAGCAGAGAAAAATTAAAAAAAGATATAGGAAGAGGGCCCACGGGAGGCTGGCCCCGCAACCCAGCTGGCCCAGCCAGCCCCATCGTCTTCAACCTCCTGCCAGTAGGCAGGAGGGCGTGTGCCCGCGGTGCACCGGCACGCTCGCGGCCACCTCTTGCTTGCCGCCGAGGCTAGAGGCCGCTAGGAGAGCCAGCGCGATGCCCCGGACCCCCTCGAGCCGATCTTCTCCCCCTGCAGCTATCTCTCGCTCTTCCCCCTCTTCTTTGCTCTCTCCTTGTCCGACTGAAGCCGCCAGCGATTCGTCATCCTCCGCGCGTCCCTGACCACGCCACGGCGCCAGAAGGCCCTTCGGTGAGGCCCCGGTTCTATTCCCCCTAGCCCCGTCGCCGTTCTCCTCCTCTGGCCCCGCCAGTCACCGAAACAGAGAGGAGCTCGCCACCGGCCATGGCGTAGCCATGGCCACAACGGCCAGAGCTCGCGCCTGACCACGAGCTCATGCTCAGAGTGCTCCCAGGAGCCCGTAGCCGCCCCTAGCTCGTCCTCCCACAGTCTATAGCACCGCTGCCGCCTTTGCCCGAGCTTCGACCGCCGCGAGCAAGCTCGCCGCCATCAGCTCCGGCTGCCCCTTGCCTCCCCGCGTGTCCCACACGATGTGGGCGAGCTCAGGCTGCGCCCCAGTGGTCTCAGCACGCCCGGAGACCCCCTGCAGCGCGTTTCCGGCGAGCCTCCGCCGTCGGTTTGGTCATCGCCGGCCAAACTCCGGTGGGGCTGACGTGGCAGCCGTCAACGCTAACCCTCGTGGTTGATCAGCCCCGCAGAGGCTAACAATGGGCCTCGCAAGCGGGTCAAAACCCAGTCTACGTGGGATTTGACCCCGCTTAGCGGTGGGTCGCTGACCAGTGGGTCCCACTGGTCAGTTTGACCTGGACCGGTCGTTTGACCAGGATGACATCACAATGACGTCAGGCTGACGCAATAATGCATTTATGTTTTTATATAAATTCCAGAAAATGTTAAAAACTTAGAAAAATCATATAAATTAATCTGTAAATCAGATGAAAATAATTTATATATGAAAATTTATTAGAAAAATCCAATGAATCCAATGGTGCTGGTATCATGCATGTTAGAGCAACCTAAGTAGATGAACATTGACAATTACTAATAGGTTAACATATGAAATATGAAATGGGGAATGATTTTGAACCTATATTCAAAATCACTTCATTTAACTTGGACAGTAGTTGCATTAGCTCATCCATACATGCTGCCATGTCATGATCATGCATCATATTGTTGCACCTGCCATGTATTGATTGCTTTCTATCTGCATTGCGGTAGGCCCTGCTTCTGAGGATACCTCTGAGTATTCCAACGAAGGAGAAAACCTTTCCGCTACCCAGCAAGGCAAGCAACTCCTTTGATCATTCCGATAACATCCCACTCTCTTGCTCCTGCTCTTGTTTATTGCATTAGAACAAACGTTCACTTGTCTATCATACGCGGTACATGAACCATTCCTTTGCATGACCTGCCATTGCCACAGTAAATAGCTAAACCTTGCAACCTAGCATACCTGGTAGATGCTTGTGCCATGTTGTGCTTTTCTTACCTTGCCTGCTATGCCTGATATGCTTAGACTTGTGTCAGGTATGATTCATCCGGGTGATGAACTGGAGTGAAACAATGTTGTTCTGATGTGATAAGTTATGATGGACCCGATTTGGTAAAGGTAGCGATGAGAGGCTATGTAGGAGTACATAGAGGGTTGTCTCATTGGGGCCGTTCTTAGGAACTGAGTTCCGTGTTTGTGACCCAAGATTAGTTGCTACCACACATTGGGTTCCGGTAACTCGACCCCTCTCGACTTATCAATCGCTTAGTCCTTGGTCCAGGAGTTGCAAGTAGTTTCTGGTGTTTATAGCATGCTGGAGGCCGTGCGTAGCGCTGACCCTAGGGGTGGGTTATGACGCGGTAGGCAGTGGCACGGTGTACCAAGGGTCACCCGAATGGTGGGCTTGGGAACCCTGCGCACATCGTTTGAGACCGTAGCGGAAACTTTGGCCGGACTTCCGTGCGGGTTTAGTCTCAAATAGGCGATAGCCTGGACTAGAGGTCTTGTGTGATTGACGGTCGTGGCTGACTCCCTTGCCGGACTTCCGCTTGAAGGTTGCCGAGGTGCATGGTTTTATGAGGACACAACGATAAGTGGTGAGAGCGTGTGTGAAGAAGTACACCCCTGCAGGGTATGAAACTATTCGAATAGCCACGTCCTCGGATCTGGACTACTTGGAAAGCTTATGTTGTTCATAGATAATTAAATGGATACTCATGGAAATATCAAGACAAGTGTGAGTACCATGGATGGCACTCTCGTGGCAGACGGAAGTGAATCCATGGTGATGTATTGATGTGGAGTTAGTGGACTCGTGTGCGATATCTAAAATCTAAACAAAGAGTTAAAATTTGTAGTATAGGTTAGCCATGAGTCAAAGCTAGCATTGCTGCATAAACTCCACCACTCCCCTTGTTGATACCTTAGCATGAATAGTCTAGGTCTATTTGAAAGACTTGCTGAGTACGTGTGTACTCACTTTTGCTTAATATATGTTGCAGATGAGACTTAGGACCCATCAGGTGGGTTCTATATAGATGTTGATGATGCCGAATAGCTAGTGTCCTAGCTACGACCTTATGCCCTTTGGCGGGCTGTAGATAGTCAGGCCATGTTCCTTTTTATCCTTTCATCTGTCTGTACTCAGACAACTCTATGCTTCCGTTTGGTTTGTATGAACTTGCTTGTATGACTTGAGTGTCGGGTCATGTGACCCCTACCTGTAAGAACATATTATGCAAGGCTCTTTTGAGCCTTTTAAATAAAAGTTGTGTTGATGTATGGTTATGTTGTGATGCCATAGTTGTATCTATGCATATCGGGCATGTCGTGCATACGTGTGACGTGCAACAGTATGTATGGGATCCGACACCTAGTCGTGTGCCTTTAGTAGCACTCTTTATGGGAAACTGCCTCTTTGTGCTTCCACCGAGCCTTGATAGCTTGCTACTGCTCTGGACACATTGATTGACCGACATGTATCTTTCTTTGCTGCTGTGTCTGTCCCTCTGGGGAAATGTCTCGCAGTGTAATGGAGTCCCTGTAGCCTGCTACGGCTCGTCTACGTTTAGTGATGACATTTATGTCCCACGACGTAATGGAGTCCTTGTAGCTTGCTATGACTCGTCTACACACGCTTGAGGCCGACACCTGCATTGCTGGGTTACGTATGCCTGTTTCCGTACGGATGTGCCACTTGGGTTCTATGACTAGTCATGTCGGCCTGGGTTCTCTGTCGTTTGATTGCCAGCGACATGTTCACATACATGAGCCAAAAGAAGCAAACGGTCCCGGCTAAGGTAAGGCTACAGCTGTGGAGCTTACCGTGCGTGAGGCTGCAAAGTGATGTGATATGTTACAGTCTGGATTCATATGACTTATGATCGGGATCCCGACACCCGTGCCATTTCTCTGAGGAGAAGCGGCGCACTATAGGAGAAGAGATCGCCCGGATGCTCGTAGCCGGCTTCATCATGGAAGTTTTCCATTCGGATTGGCTGGCCAATCCAGTCCTGGTGCTGACGAAGAACAAGACCTGGCGCATGTGCATCGACTACCAGCCTGAACAAGGCATGCCCCAAGGACCCGTTTGCATTGCCGCGCGATCGATCAAGTCATCGACTCCATGGCCGGCTGCGATTTGCTGTCTTTCTTGGACACCTACTCCGGCTACCACCAGATCAAGCTAGACCCGGAGGACCGGCTCAAGACCTCCTTCATCACGCCCTTTGGGGCCTACTGCTACATCACAATATCCTTCGGCCTGAAGAACGCAGGCGCCACCTTCCAGCGGTGCATGCAGAAGTGCCTACTGCCTCAGATAGGCAGGATTGTCCACGTCTACGTCGACGACATTGTCGTCAAGACCAAGAAGCACTTCGACCTCCTCAACGATCTCCGGGAGACCTTCACGAACCTGCGCGAGTACAAGATCAAGCTCAACCCGGAGAAGTGCGTTTTCGGCGTCCCAGCCGGCCAGCTCCTGGGTTTCTTCGTTTCTTCTCGTGACATTGAAGCCAACCCAGAGAAGATCAACATGATCGAGCGCATTCCCAAATCGATCTGGCTCCGTGAGGTCCAGAAGTTCACCGACTTCCTTGCCTCACTTAGTCGGTTCATTAGCCGGCTGGGGGAAAAGGCCCCGCCCCTCTATGGGCTCCTTTGCAAGATGTCTCTGGTCGAGCCGGGCCACATGAAGAGGCCAGGCATGTTCGACTGGCCCGACGAGGCGGACGAGGCCTTCCGTGGCCTCAAGCGGGCCCTCACCTGTGTGCCCATCCTGGTCGCGCCAGTTGAGAAGGATCCCTTGCTCGCCTACATCATGGCGACCACACGCGTCATCAGCATCGTCTTGGTGGTCGAGCGGCCAGAGCAGGGCAACTCCCTGCCGGTCCAGCGCCCCATCTACTACCTCAACGAGGTCCTCTCCGTCTCCAAGCAAAACTACACCCATTACCAGAAGATGTGCTACGACATTTACTTTGCCGCCAAGAAGGTCAAGCAGTACTTCCAGGAGCACACCATCACCATGGTGAGCACGGCCCCACTCGGCGAGATCATGAGCATCCGGGACTCCACCAGCCGGATCGCCAAATGGGTCATCACCCTTGCCGACCACGAGATCCAATATGAGCCACGTACCGCCATCAAGTCGCAGGCGTTGGCTGACTTCCTCGTTGACTGGGCGAAGACCGAGTTTGTGCCACCTCCCCCAGACTCCACGCATTGGTGCATGCATTTCGACGGCTCAAAAATGAGGACCGGCCTGGGTGCTAGCATAGTCCTCTCCTCCCTAAAAGGTGACCAGCTCAGGTACGCCCTCCAGATCTGCTTCGCCGCCTCCAACAACGTGGCCGAATATGAGGCCGTCGTCCACCTCCTCTGGCTCGCCAAGGAGATCAGCATCAGGAGCATCTTATGCTTCGGCGGCTCCGACCTCGTGGTGCAGCAAGTCTCTGGCGAATGGGACGCCAGGGATGCCAACATGGCCAGCTACCGCTTCCTCGTACAACAACTCACCGACTCCTTCGAGGGCTGTGAGTTCCACCACATCCCATGGGCAGACAATGAGGCGGCCGATACGCTGGCGAAGATCGGCTCCACCCGGCAGGCCATCCCAGCTGGCGTTTGCCTTGAGCGGCTGCTCAAGCCATCAATCAAGCCTTCCCTAGATTCAGAGTCCATCTTTGTACCGACTGACGCTGGCGGCCCGTCGGCAGCTCCGACTGCTCCCTCGGCATCTTCGGCATGGGCTCCTTCCACCCCGTCTGCCTTGTTGGCGCCGGCTCCGTCGGTCCAGCCAGCTGCATTCAAGGCAGTCGGCTCCAACGTCACAGCAGTCATGATGGCGGTCAACGCCCCTCCTACCGTCCCCAACTCGGGGGCTGGCAAGCCGGTCCCGAGGACTGATCACCCAGGACTGGGGGTTCCCGAGCCGGCCCCCGTCTCGGCTCCCTCGTGGGCCCAGCCCATCCCGGCATTCCTTCTGCGCGGTGAGCTCCCTCCGGACGAGGCCACAACAAGACAAATCTAGCGTTGGGCCTCGGCCTACAACATCATCAATCGCGAGCTCGTCCACCGCAGCACCACCGGCGTCTTCCAACGGTGTGTCGAGTCGAAGAAGGGCCATGAGATCCTCCTCGACATCCGCCAAGGCGAGTGCGGGCATCACACCGCCTCTAGAACCCTGGTGGCCAAGGCTTTCCGCCATAGTTTCTACTGGCCGACTACCTTGGAGGAGGCCAAGAAGTTGGTCGATGAGTGTGAAGACTGCCAGCGCTTCAGCATGCAAAGCCACCTGCCGGCTACGGCCCTCCAGACCATCCCCCTCTCGTGTCCCTTCTCCGTCTGGGGGCTGGACATGGTGGGACCCTTCAAAACCGCACGAGGAGGCATGACACATCTGCTGGTGGCCGTGACAAATTCACCAAGTGGATCGAGGCCAGGACGATCAAGAAGCCGGGCGGCCCCATGGCCGTCTGGTTCATCGATGACATGACGGTTCACTACGGCGTCCCCCACAACATCATCACCGACAACAACACGAACTTTTCCAAGGGCGTGCTGGCGCGTTTCTACTACAAGCAGGGCATCAGGCTCGACCTGGCGTCCGTTGTTCATCCGTAGTCAAACGGCTAGGTCGAGAGGGCGAACGGCCTAATCCTATCCGCCATCAAGCCCCGGCTCATAATGCCACTGGTAAGGTCAGCCGGCTGCTGGGTTAACGAGCTGCCGGCTGTCCTTTGGAGCTTAAGGACCACTCCCAACCGATCAACCGACTACACACCCTTCTTCCTTGTGTACGGGTCCGAGGCGATCATTCCCACCGACATCAAGTTCGACTCGCCTCGGGTCGCCCTATATACAGAGAAGGATGCAAAGGAGGCGAGAGAAAACGATGTCAACCTACTCGAAGAAGCTCGCGAACTGGCCTTGAGCCGGACGACCATCTATCAGCAAAAGCTCCAGCACTACCACAACAAGCGGATCCGACCACTCTCCTTCTGCGAAGGGGACCTGACGCTCAGGCGGATCCAGCGGACAGCCAGCTAGCCCAAGCTATCCTCCACATGGGAGGGCCTGTTCATCATCAGCAAGGCACTGCACAACAACGTGTACTACCTGATAGACGCCTAGAAGCCGCAGAAGCACAAGAGAGACGCCTCTGGCGAGGAGACGAAGCGCCCGTGGAACTCGGCGCTCCTCCGTCCGTTTTACTGCTGAAAACCCCATTGTATGTATGTATCTTCCCCTCTTCGGAGCTTATGAATGCAATGGGTGCCCCAGGCCGGCTCTTGGGGCATGCCCTTTCCGTCTTCATTCAAGATTTCATCACTCACCGGCTCCCGGACCCGGCTCCCTGGCCCAGGGGCTCTCTGGCTGGTCCTAGGCCGCATCCCCAGAAACTGACCATGTAGTGTGAGCTAAACGAGCCCTCCCACCCCTCCCAGCTACAGACCGGCTCTCGGCTGTCCGGCTAACGGGGCCTCGGGGGGGGGGGACTTAGTGCACGTGAATAATCGATCGCAAGGGGCTTGACGACTAGGTCCAGCCGGACCTCGTCCTCTCCTTTGCCACTCAACTTACCCAAAAGTCCCTCGCAGTTCCCAAGTTCGGAACCGGCTCCCTCGAGGCGGATGCCCCGACCTAGCTATAGACCAGCTCCTGGCTGCCGGGCTGGCGGGGCCGAAACCAAAGGGGAAAAGGGGCCGCGTAGACGGAACCAAGGGTGGCAAAAAAGGGATAAGGATGAGCTGGCATGCACATTAAAACAAGCTCATTGGGCATTCAAAACACAAGTTAAAAATAGTAAAGGCTCATGACTGCACGTTCATTACAATACACCCCCACTGGGTGGACCTGAGTCTAACATGCACAAAAAAATAAAAGACAAGCAAAGACGCCCGTGGGCTCAGGCTATCGGCGCGTCACCAGCCGGCATGCCGCCAGCCTGCTCGTCGTTCGGCCCGGAGGTGGTCGCGGCCCTCGGGTCGGCCTCCGTGGCCTTCAGGGCAGCCTCTGTGGTCCCAGCCGTCTTGCCGCCACTATCAGTGCTGGAGTTGGTGCTCTCATCGACGACCACCTCGTCCTCCAGACCTTGGGGTTGCCGAAGGAGTCCTCGGCTACCGACTCGCCATTCTCGCCAAGGGCTGGCAGGGGCTCGTCCGGGTCAACGTATGCGGCGAGTTCGTTGGCTCGGCGGACGAGGGCGGGTTCGTGTGCTGTCTGCTCCTCGGCCGGCTCGTCCCGCATAGTGGCCAGCCAGTCCAGGTCGACGCCGCGATACCATGACGTGACGAACCGGAGCGCCATCTGTGCGCCGGCTCGAGCCGCTGACGCCTTCCAGACCTCGAGCCGGGCACGTTGTTCTCCAGCCACAAGGCCACACAACTCTCCGGAGCCCCACGTCCTGGCCACAGGGCGGTGATGACCTCCGTGTTGGCCGTCTTTAGCCACTCCACGCTCTGCTCGAGGTGGATCAACCGGTTTTCTATGGCTATCCCAAGCTCCGCCATGTCCCAAGCGGCACCCCCCTCGATGTTGCGCCCGCGGCCCGGAGATATTCCCGATGCTCCTCAATGGCACGCTCAACGCGACGCTGGGTTTCTGGGGATCGTCCTCAAGAAGAAAGGGAAAAATAAGAACAAGGCAACTCAAGGACAAGAAGAAAGCAGCCGGCTGAAAAAGAAAAAATAGTTACGCTCAAAGGAGTCGTCCAGCTCGATGGCAATGTGGAGCGACGAGTCCTGCTTCGACACCAACACCGCATCCGCTTCGGCGAGGGAAAGCCTGCGCTCCTCGAGCGTCCTCTCGAGGCGAGTCACCTTGTTTTGGAGGGCGGCCGTCCATTGGGCAGTGTCAACCGCTTCCTTGACGGCCTTCTCCTTGGCCGCCACCTCCCGCGCCATGTTGGCTCTTAGGCGGTCTTTAGCCGCCTGCCCGTCCACCAGCAGGGCGCCCAGCCGGCCCCTCTCGTGGGTGACCGCTTGGACGCTCTGCGCCAGACGGTCCCGCTTGGAGACCCCCCCGGCCTTCTCCTCCCAGAGGGTGGCCAGCTCCCCGGCGAAGCAAAACCGGCGTCAGCAAGACATTTCAGGCCCGGCCCGGCTGCCGAGAAGCCAGCCCACCTCGTGGGGGCTACGCACCCCCACGAGACCAAACATACCTCACGCCCTCGCAAGCTCCTCCTCCAACCAGTAGAAGCCATGCTTGCTGCGGTTGTGGATGGCGACCGCCTCGTCGAACAGCTCCTGCCGCCGGGCGTTCCCCGCCTGCCACAGGAGGCCAAAGTCAGAATACGCACAAGGAGATCCGGCCCAGCTGCCCCACAGCCGGTCAGCCGGCCCGCATCTCGGGGGCTACACCTAGTGGGTGTGCTCGCGCAGCCCCACTAATTTTTTTAACAAAGACAGGTGAAGCCTACCTCCGCGCGCCGTAGGGTGTTGTTGGCTGCCTCCGCGAATCGGACCAACTCCTAGCGGCATCGCTCCAGGACGCTCCCCAGCTCCCCAAGCGTGGGGAACGGACCGCCTGCCGGGGGAGGCGGGAGGGTAGGGACGTGCGCCAATGCCTCCCAGTCCCGGATCTCGTCCAACATGGACCTTCGGGTCCGGCTATCCTCACCACCCGTCCCAACGTTCGTCACGGTGCCGTCTGCCGGGGTGGGTTGATAACGGCGAGGGCACGGGAATCGGTTCCCAGTTGCCCCTCGCTCGGCGCTGGTGCCGCCCCTTCCTCCGTCCGGCTCGGCGCAACAATCGCGACGGTCGGTGCCTCCGTCTCTATGGCCGCCGCCACCGGCGCCGCCTCCGGATCCACCGGGACCTCCGGCACGTCGACCCGGGCCGGCTCGACCATAGGCAGCGTCACATCCGACACCACTGGCCGGGTCTCCTCGAGGGCCGACTCCGTTGTCTCCGCCCCCGGCCGGGCCGCCTCCTTCGCAGACGGGGGCGTAGCCGGCTCCATGGTTGCCCCTCGTGGCTCGCTCGACGGGGGCCTCGACATGCGAGTCGATTTCGCCACCGAGTCAGACACTCACGCGGGGTCCGTGGACCTCCTCCGCCTCCCGCAGCTCGAGGTCCCGGAGCGTGAGGCCCCGCCTTGGGCTCTGGACTTCGAGGTCCGCAGCTCCGCAAGCCTCCTCTTCTCCTTGCGCTACGTGGTCGCGTTCTTGGGGGCCAGCCGGCTGGCGGCCTCCGTCGGGTCGACCATCGACTCCATGTCATGGAGTTCGATGGGGTCCCTGAAGCACATAGGGGTCAAACACCCGCCAACACACAACTTTTAGAGGTACCCACGCGAGAAGAATGTCACTTACCCGGTGACGACAGGCAGAGCCCGCCTGGTGCGCGCCAGTGGCTTTGGCACGGTCGCCTTCACCCGCTTGCGAGCAGGCGCCGGGGCCGCCGGCTCCTCCCGAGCCGGCCTCTTCCCCCGGCTGGTGGCCCTGACCGTCGGGACACGAGCCGGTCGCTCCTTGCTCCGCTCACGCTGGCCCTGCTTAACTGAGGGGGAGGCGCGTTCAAGATCCGAACATCATCATCATCCGTCATCATCATCATCGGTCCAATTCCTGTTCGTGGGGCCAGGAGGGTACTCACCGGCTGCGCTGGGCCCTCCGGCTGTGCTAGGCTCTTCGGCTGCGTTGGGCCCCCAGCTCCCGTGTTGGCCACCTCCTTGGCCTCCCTTGAGGAATCAACCCCCTCTTCAGGCGGGCCTCCCTGCTTGTAGTCCTCGGAGTCGGAATGGTCGTGCTCCGCCTCGAAGATCTGGGGGTGCAGGCCATCCGGCATGTTCTGTCGCACGAACAACTGCGGTCAGCACAGAAAAGTAAGATCGGGCGCCAGCTGGAGGGGTTGGAACAAGAAGGGCCGCCTCGACAAAACGCACCAGGGGTGCTCGGTCGTGCCGGTCGCACGACTCCTTGCCGAAGGTCCACGTCACCAGCACCATCTTGAAGGTCATGATGGCATTCACCCGCTTCGCCACCTGAGTTGGCATCAGGTCGACGGTCGTTAGCCGGTAGGGGTCCCAGCGGCCGTACATGTCGCAGATCCGGTGCTGCCTCATCTGGAGAGGCAGCATCCGGTGCACGATCCGGTGCGACCAACCCTTCCCCGCTCCTGATCTCCACGAGCCGGCCGAGCTCTTCGAGTGCAGTTTTGCGCGGGGCGGTCCCCGACCAGTTCACCCCGGAAGACGGGGTGTTGACGTACTCCGATAGACGGATGTAATCCCGCTGCGGGTCGGCATTCTTCACATAGAAGAATGTCCGGTGCCAGCCCTTGACGGAGTCGATGAGTCTGAAGTGAGGGAAGCGCGAACCGTGGCAGCACATCACCGCGCCCCGCAGGTGAACGGCTCCTCGGCGCTTTTCAACGCCTTGAGGTAGAACAATGCCTTGAAGAAGTCCACAAAGGGGAGCATCCCCAAGTAACCCTCGCACATCGTCACGAAGCCTGCAATGTAGAGAATTGCATTAGGGCCGAGGTGGTGCAGTTGGAGGTCGAAGGTGTCCATCATGAGACGGAAGAAGTGGCTCACCGGAAGCCCGAAGCCTCGAGAGAAGTGGCAAGAGAAGACGACGAACTCCCCCTCCTGCGGGTCGGGCACCACATCATTGCCCGGTGCGTGAGCAGTCACGCGCTCCATCGACGGCAACATGCGCACGCGGCGGAGCTCCGCGATGGTGGCCTCCGTAACCACGGGCCCGGCCCAACTCCTCGAGCGTCCTTCGGCCATCGTAGTGGTGGGGCTATGCAGGAGGGCGTGCGAGCGAGGTTGCAAGCGAGAGTAATGGCAGCACGCGAGGGAGCGGAGAAGATGAAGGAAAGGAAGACAAGGGGGCAAATGGGGCGCGGGTGCTTCCGCCCTTTGCCCTCCCACCCCTTTTAAATGGGGAGACCACGACCGGGGGACGTGGGGATTAACTGCGCCCACTCCCCCAGAATCTCTGCGCGTGCGTGGGCATCCTGGGCTATAACCGCCGCATCGGGGCGCAGAAGATCTCTGCCTGCGTCCCGAGGCCTACTGGGCTACGCCCGAGGCCTAGCGGGCTAGGCCCAGGGCGACGTCCCGCCTGCCTGCATGCGCGGGGCCCATGACATCATTACTCATCGCGTGGCGCGCTGCGGGCCGACCCGGGTCCCAGGGTGGTGCATCGGAACCCGAGGCGTCGGGTGAGGCCGCCTACCCGGCTGGCTGTTTGGCTTCGTGTCGGAGGATGGTACCATGAGGGGGAAGCCGCCGGCTCCCCTCCGTCTAGCAGACGCGGGCCCCCGCCGACTTTGGGGACTACTGGCGGGGTTATTACCCCTAGGTAGGCCAAAGCAACGGGGTTCTCTCCCCTGCTTCAAGAAAAAACACGTGACCGGCTGCTTCCCAGCCGGCTGGTGCACGACCGGCAAGCGCGTTGCCGGCTGGGCCGGGGATGGCTGTCCAAGGACCCGGCTCGGTGCCGGCCGGCTGGGCGTGGCTGGCTGCCTTCGGACCACCTCCTCAGTTGAACCTTGGGGCGGACAAGCTCCTGTGCCGTCCCTCTACATGCGGGTACAACGACAAGACGGGACCCCCACGACGGGCGCCAATGTAGCCACAGTGACTGCTGATGCGTGGGTACGCATGGCTACAGTTCAATCGGTCGTACCGCTGACCTTGGCCGACCGCGACTGGGCAAGGCAACAGTACTGGCACGCCTCCACCCACTCGATTACCTGCTCCGGCATGGCTACAGTGCAGCCGGCCGTACCGGAGACTTCGGCCGGCTGGCGTAAGACGCCGCCGCCTAGGCAACCCATGACGTAGTAGGTGGGCGCGGGCCAATCGCGGAGCCGGCTGGCGGGCCCGAGCGGGCGACTAGACGGCTCAAGGGGCGGGACCCCCTGGCTAGCCGGAGAGGCTGCCAGTCAGGTCCCCCCATTACTTACCTTAAGAGTATTGTAGGCCGGGGGATTGGCCTATAAAAAACCCCGAGCCCCTCATGCAACAGGGACGACGAATCTGACACACGCAGACCCACGGGACACTTCCCACATATTCACCCCCGTAGCAGAGGAAGGCGAGCCGGCTGCTCCCTCTTCCTCCTCTAGACAACAACTCTAGGAGCAACCTTGTAATCATACCCATCCATCAACTAGACCAAGCAGGACTAGGGGTGTTACCTCCCATGGAGGGCCCTAAACCTGGGTACATCGTGTGTCTCCATCGCTTGTGCCTAATCCTGCACCCGGAGCCCATCGGCATCCTCCGGCCCCAACCACCTTTGATAAGCCTACCCATGGCATCTGTCGTGAGAAAACGATGACACCTATGTTACCGCTTGCTCAGCCCTTCTTATAGCGTTTCTAGCTGCAGGTGCAATTGCTTCCATGTGACAACATGGACATTCTTTTTGTTATATCACAATATTATTGTTATTTAATTTAATGTAATATATACTTGGTAAAGGGTGGAAGGCTTGGCCTTTTGCTTGGTGGTTTGTTCCATCTTTGCCGCCTTAGTTACTTGTGAACCGGTGTTATGTTCCATATTGAGCGCTCCTAACATGCTCGGGGTTGTTATGCGGACCCCCTTGATTTTCATTTTAGGATAAAACTCGTCTGGCAAGGCCCAACTTTGGTACTATTTGCTTAATAACAACTAATAAAATATGCATAGGGCATGATCATCCCATGCATAATTAATCAACAACCCGGGCCAATGCTCCTCATAAGTGTTTGTCCAAAAATGGCAGTAGCTAGGGCCACCAACGGGTGTGCCAGCCGGAAACTTAGCCAATCCGGTCGTGTCCTGAGAACGAGATACGCAACTCTTCTCGGGTTCGTCGACACGTTGGGCGGTCTTGCTGGACTTGTTTTACCTTTCTCGAATGTCTTGCGCAGGTGATTTTGACGACACTTCGGGCTATCTCGAAGTTGAGATTTTCCATCGGGATTCCGCAAATACTACGGGTGATTTCGTGGTTGAGGAATTCCAACTTGGCATGTGGTTAGTTTGTGATGGATGAGTTGGAGCACCCCTGCAGGGTTAAATCTTTCAGAAAGTCGTGCCCGAGGTTATGTGGCAACTTGGAAACTTTGTTTAACACCCGGTCAAAGCAAACTTGAAGAAAACTCTAATAAAATACACCAACTGTGTGCGTAACCATGACTGTGTCTTCTCGTGAGTCCGTATCCGAGAGAGAACATGGTGGGATTATGTTTGACGTAAGTACGTGTTCAAGATCACTTAGTGATCATTATTAGTTCACGTCCGTTATGCATAGACCACCATATTTATTTTCTGTACTCGTAAGTTAGCCACCCAAATGAATGCTTAGTTGCTTGCTGCAACCAGATACGTCTCCAACATATCTATAATTTATGAAGTATTAATGCCATGTTTGCAATAATTCTATATGATTTTGGTATGATTTTATTAGAGCTAACCCAAGCTGATGTTGTTTTTAGCAGAACTACCATGGTGTTGTTTTTGTGCAGGAACAAAAGTTCTCGGAATGAGCTGAGAATTTATGGAGAATATTTTTGGAAAATATAAAAAATACTCGAGCGAAGAGTCATCGGAGAGTAAGGCCGAGGAGGCCACAAGACCCAGGGGCGTGACCACCCCCTGGACGCAGCCACCAGGCTTGTGGGCCCCTCGGGAGTCCACCGACCTCCCTCTCAGCTCTATAAATCCTCAAATATTCCAAAACCCCCTAAGGCATAACCTAGATCGGGAGTTCTGCCGCCGCACACCTCCAGGGCCACGAAAAAAATATTGGCCCTGTTCGGCACCCTGGCGGAGAGGGACACCATCACCAGAGGCCATCTTCATCGTCTCGGAGGGGCCATCAACACCATGGAGGCCAAGGACCAGAGGGAGAACCTCCCCCCATAGAGGGGGGAGGCCATGGAGGAAGAAGCACAAGGGGGAGAACCTCTCCCCCTCTCTCCCGGTGGTGCCAAAGTACCATCAGGGGAACCATCGCCGCGGTGATCGTCTTCATCAACATCAACTTCTTCATCACCGTCCTCATCTCCTTTTAGCGGTCCACTCTCCCGCACCCCGCTATAATCACCTACTTGAACATGGTACTTTGTGCTACGTATTATGATCTAATGATGTGTTGCCATCCTATGATGTTTTGAGTAGATTACTTTTGTCCTTTGGGTTGATTGATGATCATGATTGGTTTGAGTTGCATGTTTTACTATTGCTGTTGTCCTATGGTGCTCTCCGTGTTGCGCAAGCATGAGGGATCCCTGCTGTAGGGTTTGCAATATGTTTATGATTCGCTAATGGTGGGTGGCGCGGTGACACAAGCACAAACCCGAGTAAGTAGGTCTTTTGCGTATGGGAATAAAGAGGACTTGATACATTATAATGCTATGGTTGGGTTTTACCTTAATGATCTTTAGTAGTTGCTGATGCTTGCTAGAGTTCCAATCATAACTGCATATGATCCAAGTAGAGAAAGTATGTTACCTTATACCTCTCCCTCATATAAAATAGCAATGATGACTTCCGATCTTGTTAACAATTGCCTAGGATAATTCCGCACAACGACCCATCATTATTCCAAACTCGCTATTTCTAATATATTGTAATATTTTTATAACAGCACCTATATTATATTTTAGTTCTCCGATATCATGCAAAGCTATCCTCTTCATACCCACAACGTACTTTTATTTCTCGTTTCTAGATGGAAGCAAACGTTCGGTGTACGTAGAGTCATATCGGTGGAAGATAGGACTTGAGAGAATATTGATCTTACCTTTAGCTCCTTGTGGGTTTGACACTCCATACTTATCACTTCCACCTTTGGAAATTTCTATGATGATTACTTGCACTTGGGGATTATCACAGCCTCACCACTTAACCATACCTCACCCAATAAGCTTTAATAGTCTTGATACCCTTGGAAATGAGATTGCTGAGTCCCTATGGCTCACTGATTACTACAACAATAGTTGCAGGTATAGGTAATGTGATGCTTTGACGTGAGAGCGATGCTTTGTTTGATTTGGAGTTCTTCTTCTTCATCATCGATCTAGGATGGGTTCCAGGCGGCGGCCTGGGATAGCAAGGATAGGGGTCATTTTATCGTTTGATTTCGTCCGTAGTCGGACCCTGCTCTTATGTATGATGTTTGAATATATTGTTGTATTGATGTGATCTTGATGTAGCTTGTGGCGAGTGTAAGCCAGTTCCATATACTCATCTCTTCTGTACATGTACTTGTAATGATATCCATTCTTGTGAAACGACAAGATGCACTTCCGTCCCCATTGAGGGCCTCGCGGCAAAATAAGGATAGTATCGCATCTTGAGCGTTACAAGTTGGTACCAGAGCCTGTATCGACCTAGGAGCCCCCTTGATTGATCGAAGTTGGCCGAGTCAGGTCTAGTGAAAAACTATTTTGAGTCTAGTTATATTGGGGAGTAGGATTCTTTTTACTCCTCCTGTATGCTCCGTTGAGGAATTACGACTTAGGAATTTTGATTCTACCCTCTTCTCACTCAAAAAAAAATTAGGATCACGCGGGTATTTTTGGAAACTATATGATGCCGATGTGAAGGAATTCTGTCTTGGTGCCTCCTGTTATCGAGGAGTAGAGCTCCGAGGGATTTTTGGACATCGTTATCATTCAAGTTCCTTAGTATCTTAGGACGAAGGATGTTCGAAATTACTTCAATACTTTTCGTGGCGAGATAAGACTGGAGTCACACAGTATTGAGGAAGCGTTTGGGGTACTACCATGTTTGGTATCGTTATGTTTTCGAGGGTCTGAGATAGATGGAGTTCCGAAGCCTCTGTTTATGTGTTGATGGATGTGTTACATTGGAGCGTAGTATTACTGTTAGGAGTTGAGTGATGGATTTTGCTCCTTGTATCCGTGGACCCGATTGCATAACCGGAAGATTTCAGGAGTTCTTAGGTGGGAATTCAAGTAGTTACCTAGCCTTATCTTCCAACAAATGCATGATGTGAGGTTGGGGTTCGACATCTAGTGGAATTGTTTGTTCACGGTCGTTCTTACAGAGGACAGTCTCGATATATGCCATGAGATATGCTTCGTCAAGCCTTGTAGTTCGCTACGCCTAGGGAACATATTCGTGTGTCATTTCAATATGACAATCCAATGTACGATCGAGCCCGTGCGAACCTTACCACGAAAATATCGAGCAGAATCTCTATCATGAATTTGTTCTGGCTTGTTTCGTAAGCCTCATCCTTTGTTTTGTTTTTGAATATGGTAATTCGCGGTGTTTCGACGTCAACTAGTGATCCCATATCTTTCCGAAGCGGTGTTCTCATATTTCTGTGGGAATGCTAATTCTTTTGCTCAATCAAGTTGTCATATCATTCCTTTTCATGTGGTGTGCTCTCTTCAAGATATTCAATCATCTCCAATATTTGCAAGATCAATCCTCATGTTTCTTTCCGGAGTTGTTTTCGTCCGTCCTAAGTTGTCTTTGCTTTTCCCCACCCTTCCGCCCTTTTTCTTCAATGATTAAATTCTCATCCAAATGCCTTTCTTTTCATCGATTCTTCCGCTATCTTTTCTTCCATATTGTATCTGGTGATTCATTGTGAAGATGTTCAGGTAATAAGTTCATCATTCTTCGTTCTTGTTTTCTTTTACAATGGATTTAATTCAAGCTTTCGATGCTCATCATATCATTTTCAATCTCTAATGATTTCTCGTGTTGGAATTCTTTATCAAGCCTCTCTTGGTTTTCATATCTCCATGTTCTATCCGGAGTGCTGAAGATATCTTAGAAGATTCATGTTCTCATTTAATCCTTCCAAATCCTTCCAAGGTTCTCACCTCATCGAGTTTTCATTTGTACCGACGCAATCTCTCGTTCTAAGCAATCGTTTCAATGGTGTTTCTTTGAGTGGGCCCATAACCCACAGGTTTTCCCAAGATCTTACCTGGCTCTTCTAATCTTTCCGGAGATGTTCTCAAGTTCTTATCAATATGATGTAAGAATGATTTTCATCATTCATATTCCTTCTCAAAGATCGCTTCTAAATTATTTTCGTCATTGGTTCAACCTTTCCTTATTCATTGTTCCGTAGTATCTCAGTAATTCATGGTGTTGTTTCTCGTCATCACTCTCGCCGATGAAGACTGGAAGAGTGCTTCTCTTAAATCTTGGTCAATTTTCTTGAAGATTCGTGGTTTCAGCTTCCTGCTATCCTCTAAAATTGTTTTGATCAGGAGTAATTCCTCCTATATCTAATCGAGCATTTCAGAGTTTTTTTTGTTTCTCGATCCTCCAAAGGCCATCATTTCAGACGATTTCTTCGTTCTCAGATTTCATCTTTCATTCTTAATTCTTCTAAAAATTGCTGTCCCTTCATGCGTCTCAATTATTCTGGTGCCTTATTGAAGTTTTCAGCTAGGCGGATTGTGATCTCTTCGCTCTCATGTATCTCCATGCATTCGTGGTATCCTCATTCATTTGCAATTGTCACCGGTGGTCCGTTCAAGAGTACTTCAAGTTTGTGTTCTATCTCTCTCTTCAATCTTTTCAAGAAGAATAAGTTGTGTGCTAAATCTGTTTCTTGTCATCAATTTTAATTGATGAAGGATAGGCATAACATAATTCTTATTCTTTTCATAAATGTGATTTCAATCCTTCTTCCGGAGTGTTCTTGGCATCAAATTCTTCGTTATAAGTTGTTCATCTTTTCTCTCCGGAGTTCTGAGTTTTTCTCAAGCATCTCTCCGCGAAACTTCATATAAGTCTTTGCAACATCATAATCTATTCTTTTCAACCTCATTCTTTTGATAGTCCTTTCATTTCGGAGTTCTCCCGATGGTTCTTCATGGTGGTTTGTTAAGGATGTTATTCTTCTCGAAGTGTTCTTAAAGATTCTTGTTGGAGGTGCTCAAGTGTTCTTTATCTTGGATTTGTAAGTTCAATTCCTTCTCCATTGTCTTTTGAGATGGTGTTATTAAATTCTTGATTATGAGGAGTCTCGAAGGAAATTTGTCAAGAATAAGATAAGTAAAACCCATCTTGTCTTCTCGGAGTTATCTTGGGTTGGATTTCACCTAAAGCATTTCCTAAGGATTGTTGCTATTATGGTGCTAAATGATTAAAGTGTCTCCTCCACCTCTTGGTGAAATAAGTTTTGCATATCTTGTTGCTCTCAAGAAATCAATTGTTTATGTTGTGGCAGGTTTTCACCTCATAATTTTGAGTAGTTTTCAATAACCCCATAACAAGCTATTCATTTCATTGTTTATTCTCCATCAAATCCGTTCATCATATGCTTCTCAAGTTCAATGGTGGTAGAAGTTGTCATTTTCTTCTCCATTCTCTTCTCTTCAAATATCTAGCTTCTATTCTTTTGTTCCGGAGGCATTGTGGTGTTGCTCCTTTCAACTCACATCTAGTTTGATTAAGATCATGTTCTTTCTTGCTTATTCATTTTACTGGAGTGTTGTGTTCTATGTTCAAGTTCTCCCATCTTATCAAATTTTGCACCTCTATCCTATCGAAGTGCTACCAAAATTTCTTGTGAAGTCTTGCTTGTTTCTCATATCATTCTTCATCTCTTCCAATCCTTCAAGTTCATGTGGGTTGAACCATTTGTCAAAGAAGCAACTAAGTTTTACCTCTTGCTCTTTATCTACCCCTTATCATTCTAGATCTTGGGGCGAGATCCTCTGGTAGTGTGGGAGAGTTCTAACAACCGGGACCGATGCTCCAGAAGATTCCCCTTTTATTATGTTGTCATCGTGTGAATTGTCTGGTTGTCGCATTCATAATTGCATCATTCGCATCATCTACATAGCATCATCACTCGTTTTCAAAAACTTGCATCCGTTCATAGCTGTCGGTTCTCACCGTTTGTGTCGTCAACCGTTTCGAGTCCAAACATACAGGCACACGCCCGCGGCATCGATGTAATGTTGTTTTTAAAGTGTGTATGGAATATTCTTGCAATGAGTCAAAACTTGGAGTGCGGTCTTTTTATATTGTAGGTAGGCCGCCTGCCAAAATTTCATCGCATTCCGAGTTTGTTTGATACCCGAATGATTAACTGTAGCAACACAGTCATCGGATTATATGTCGGACGTTTTCTAGGTTTTAAAACCAAATGTCACGGGCCGCAACCTTCCCTCTCATCTCAGTCAAAGAACCTCTACATAGCCCACCTAGCCGAGCTAGCCCCCCTCTGCTTCTGGACCGCCGGATCGAGATCCGAAGGTCCAAAAATAGAGCAAAACCCCAACCCTAATCCCTTCCTATTTAAGCAGTGCAAATCATCCCAATCTCGACAAACCCTAGACAAACTCCACTAGTTTTTCTCCTGCACCGCCACCCACCTGCTTCTCCTCGAAATCCCCATCCTACCCGATCGGCCTCCTCCTTCCTCGGGATCCCTCCCGATCCATCCTTCTCCTCCTCGATTTTGGCAGCGACCCAACGAGCACCTCCAGGAGCTCCTCCATGTGTGCCTCCTCTGGATCCTGAGACTGAAGTGTCCCGTTCCTGCACCCTCTCGCGAGAAGGCAAGATCCTCTTCCCGAGCCTGCCTCGACCTCCAACGCTCGAGCTCCTCTCCTCCAGGCCATGGTCTTGGTGACCAACAAGGCTAGGCCGCCCCTCTGCTCCTCTCTCTGCTTGTCTTTCTTTACCCATCTCTCTCCCCCTCTCAAAGCTCTCCCTCTGTCTATGTTCTTTTTCTCAGCATTAAGAGACCACCATGGCGCCAAGGCTAGACCTTCCTTGTTCCCGCGGCGACCTCGATCTCCAGCCCCACCTCCGGCAAGCCGTCGGTCATCCAAGGCCTCCTCCGTGCTGGTCAGCAGCAATAAGTGGTCGTCTGTAGCCCCGCGTCCCCGCGCTCCTCTGCTTCCTCCCCTTCTTCTCCCTCTCCCTGACCTTTTGCTCTGCCTTCGCTGACCTACATGAGTTCCCATGGCTGCCCGTCGCTATTTGACCCAGCCGGCCACCTTCAACATGCCACCAAGTGTCGGATCGGGACGAGGACGAGTCGATCCGCCTGTTCCCGCGACCTCCGCTGCAGCCCCAGCTCGCATCCAGCCATCGCAGGCCTCACCTTCGCCGCCCAAGGTCCGATTCCCTCGCCCAGTTCCCTGATTCCACGAAGAAAAGCCGGGTTTTCAACTTAGTTCAAAAGGACGCGCTCGTCACCCTCCGAACAAGCACCAGGAGCTCCTAGGTTTGAATCCCAGGGGATGCACACCCTTCTGTTTTTATTTCATATTTAGCTCTCCGGTTAGCCCCCTGTTGCATAATCTTAATTACAGTTGAGCTGCCTACAATTCACATACTCACGTTCTGTATAGTTGGTCAGCTCGCTAGTTCACATCCAAGAAGTCATGGGTTCGAGTCCCAGGCTCCCCCAATAATTTTTGTCATGCTTTCATTTTTCGTTTTCACCCCCACACACAACAATTTGGGCCAAATCCTCATGGGCTGCTGCAGTTTGCTGCAATTCGGCCCGCTGAGTACTTTTTTCCAGCTATGCGATTTTGTTCAAGCAAACCGCAGTAGATGAGATGGTCATCCTTCCGAACGAGCACCATGAGCTCCTGGGTTCGAATCCCAGGGGCTGCACACCCTTTTGTTTTTATTTGATATTTAGCTCGCCGGTCACCCCCTGTTGCGTATGCTTAATTACAGCTGAGCTGCCTACAATTCATATACTCACATTCTGTATAGTTGGTTAGCTCACTAGTTCACATCCAGGGAGTCATGGGTTCGAGTCCCAGGCTCCCCCAATAATTTTTGTCATGCTTTCATTTTTCTTTTTTCACCCACACACACAACCATTTGGGCCAAATCCTCCTAGGCTGGTGCAGTTTGCTGCAATTCGACCCGCTGAGTACTTTTTTTAGCTATGCGATTTTGTTCAAGCAAACCGCAGTAGCTGAGCTAGTCATCCCTCTGAATGAGCACCATGACCTCCTGGGTTCGAATCCCAGGGGCTGCACACCCTTTTGTTTTTATTTGATATTTAGCTCGCTGGTTACCCCCTATGGCGTATACTTAATTACAGCTGAGCTGCCTACAATTCATATACTCACGATTCTGTATAGTTGGTCAGCTCGCTAGTTCACATCCAGGAAGTCATAGGTTTGACTCCGAGGCTCCCCCAATTTTTTTTGTCATGCTTTCATTTTTCGTTTTTCACCCCCCCACACAACCATTTGGGCCAAATTCTCCTAGGCTGCTGTAGTTTGCTACAATTCGGCCCGCTGAGTACTTTTTTTTCAGCTATGCGATTTTGTCCAATTATGCTTATATTACAGTTTTGCAAACCCTTATGTTCTTGCATTTGATAAGTCCACAACTGTGCATTGAATTAAAACAATTTATATATTGATGAGTTTCGTCAATATGAAACTTGTTGCATATTGAGCTTCACTTTTTTTGCAATTTGGCCCGCCGAGTACTTTTTTCAGCTATGCGATTTTGTCCAATTATGCTTATATTACAGTTTTGCAAACCCTTATGTTCATGCATTTGATAAGTCCACAAATTTGCATTGGATTAAAACAATTTATATATGAAACATGTTTAGAATTTTGTGTAGTTTAATAAATTCCAACTTTTACAAATGATAAAAAAATGTTTAAACTTGTTGTTTGTTTAATTTGCATCAATTTCCATAATAAAACGGTTTATATGATAACTAAATAACCGTAGCTCCGATACAAATGGTCCGCATATGTAACTTGACCAAAAAATGTGTAGAATAATTTCGTGCATTTTATTTTGCTGTTTAACAACACTAAAATATGTTTAATATAGATCTGAACCAAATACATATTATGCTTATGAGGAAGTTTCAGAAATGCCATATGTTGGTTTCGGCCTCATTTAAAATGCTTAGATGTTGTAGTTGTGTTTGCTTCACCGTTTGCCATGTTGACCAACATTTAATATTGTTGTGTACTTAATGAGAGTGAACTAAATAATTTGAATGTGAAGTTTCGTCAACATGAAACTTGTTGCATATTGAGCTTCACTTAATGTGTAGAAGTTGATGGTTGTGCTTGCCATGCCTTGCATAATTAAACCGGACATGCATCATATTTGTTTGCACATCATGTCATGCATATGTTGTGGTGTATTGTATGTTGATTGTTTGTTCCGGATTGCTTCTTCTCGATAGAGTTCCGAAAGCATTCGGAGTGTGAGGATTCGTTCGACTACGTTTGCTCGTCTTCTTCATGGATTTATTCTTGTTCCAAGCGGATCTCAGGCAAGATGACACATTTTCCTGGATACCACTACTATCATTGCCATGCTACTTGTCTCGCTTCCATCATTATGTCTCGGTACGTACCACTTGTTTGTCAAGCCTTCCAACATTGCCATGATAAGCCTCTAACACCTCCACATCCCAGCAAACCATTGTTTGTCTATGTTACCGCTTGCTCAGCCCTTCTTATAGCGTTTCTAGCTGCAGGTGCAATTGCTTCCATGTGACAACATGGACATTTTTTTGTTATATCACAATATTATTGCTATTTAATTTAATGCACATATATACTTGGTAAAGGGTGGAAGGCTTGGCCTTTTTCTTCGTGTTTTGTTCCATCTTTGCCACCTTAGTTACTTGTGAACTGGTGTTATGTTCCATATTGAGCGCTCCTAACATGCTCGGGGTTGTTATGGGGACCCCCTTGATTTTCATTTTAGGATAAAACTCGTCTAGCAAGGCCCAACTTTGGTACTATTTGCTTAATAACAACTAATGAAATATGCATAGGGCATCATCACCCCGTGGATTATTAATCAACAATCTGGGCCAGCGCTCCTCATGAGTGTTAGTCCAAAAATGGCAGTAGCTGGGGCCACCAACGGGTGTGCCAGGCAGAAACTTAGCCAATCCGGTCGTGTCCTGAGAACGAGATACGCGGCTCTTATCGGGTTCGTCGACACGTTGGGCGGTCTTGCTGGACTTGTTTTACCTTTCTCGAACGTCTTGCGTGTGGGATTTTGACGACACTTCGGGGTATCTCGAAGTTGAGATTTTCAAGTGGGATTCCACAAATACTACGAGTGATTCTACGGTTGAGGAATTCCAACGTGGCGTGTGGTTAGTTTGTGATGGATGAGTTGGAGCACCCCTACAGGGTTAAATCTTTTGGAAAGCCGTGCCCGTGGTTATGTGGCAACTTGGAAACTTTGTTTAACACCCGGTCATAGGAAACTTGAAGTAAACTCTAATAAAATACACCAACTATGTGCATAATCGTGACTGTCTCTTCTCGTGAGTCCGTATCCGAGAGAGAACATGATTGGGTTATGTTCGACGTAGGTACGTGTGCAGGATCACTTAGTGATCATTATTAGTTCAGGTCTGTTATGCGTAGACCACCATATTTATTTTCTGTACTCATAAGTTAGCCTCTCAAATAAATGCTTAGTTGCTTGCTGCAGCCTCACCACTTATCCATAGCTCACCAAATAAGCTTTAATAGTCTTGATACCCTTGGAAATGAGATTGCTGAGTCCTTGTGGCTCACAGATTACTACAACAACAGTTGCAGGTACAGGTAATGCGATGCTTTGACATGAGAGCGATGCTTTGTTTGATTTGGAGTTCTTCTTCTTCTTCGTCGTCGATCTAGGATGGGTTACAGGAGGCAGCCTGGGATAGCAAGGATGGGTGTCATTTTATCGTTTGATTTCGTCCATAGTCGAACCCTGCTCTTATGTATGATGTTTGAATATATTGTTGTATTGATATATCTTGATGTAGCTTGTGGCGAGTGTAAGCCAGTTCCATATACTCATCTCTTCTATACATGTACTTGTAACGATATCCATTCTTGTGAAACGACGAGATGCGCTTCTATCCCTGTCGAGGCCCTCGCGCCAAAATAAGGATAGTATCGCATCTTGGGCGTTACAATGATGAAATGATGTCGACAAAGTAAATCCAATTAATAAGAATGAACCGCATCGTTTTACCCTTAGTGGCAGCAATACAAACGTGTCATGTCCCATTCTGTCACTGGGATTGAGCACAACAAGATTAAACCGACTACAATGCACCACTCCCAATTGAAGATAAATCAATCTAGCTAGCTAAACCAAACCTATAGATCGGAGAGCATTACAAAGCTATAAACTTCATGCATATAAATAACCAGCAAGGATTTAGTATATTTTCACGAATAATCTGAACATAAAGCCACAATTTGTTGGATCCCGACAAACATGCCGCAAAGATTGATTACATAAGATAGATCACCGTAGGAATCACGGTAATCTTGGTAATGAAGAACATAGAAAGAGAGAGATAGCCATCTAGGTACCAACTATGGACATGTAGGTCTCTGGTGAAGTACTCACACATCACCATGGGAGCAGCAAGGTTGGTGTAGAGGCCCTCGTGATCGATGCCCCCTCCGACAGGGCACCGAAATAGGGATCCAGATGGGCACATAGTGGAACAGAGACTTGTTTCGGTGAAAAAATTGTTTCAGGAGTCTCTCTAGGGTTTTGGGGATATATGAGAATTTATAGCAAAGATATCCGGGTCAGAGGAGTTGGGAGGTGTTCCCAAGCCATTAGGGCACGGCCATCCTCCTGGGCATGCCCTGTTGGCTTGCGGGCACCTCGTGCGTCCTCTGGTCTTCCTCCGAAGCTTCGAGGTCTTAATTTTGTCCAGAAAAAATATACAAAATGTTTTGGGGTACTTGGACTTCGTTTCGTGCAGTATACTTGAAAAGCCAAAAACATGTAGAAAACAACAACTGACACTTGGCATTGGGTTAAAGGGTTAGTGCTCATCAATAATGTAAAACAATAGGAAAATGCTTCAAAAGTATCCTAGAATGATAATATAATAGCATGGAACAATCAAAAACTATAGAAACGTTGGGGACATGTCATATACCTTTTGATCCACCACTTTACTATTGGGATCGATGTCAAGATAACACTCGGTTTGTGATATGTTTCCAAGGTATCTACTTTTCCAAACACTTTTTCTCTTGTTTTGGACTCTAATTTGCATGATTTGAATGTAACTAACCGGGACTGAAATTGTTTTCAACACAACTACTTTGGTGTTATTTTTGCAGAAATAAAAGTTACTGGAATTGGACGAAACATTTTGTGAATTATTTTTGGAATAAATAATGAATTATGGAGCGAAGATCCACTAGAGGGGGTGCCTATGGGCCACAAGCCAATATGCACACCCATCCCCTAGGCGAGCCCTGATGGCTTGTGGGGCACACGTGGCTCGTCCGACCCTAATTCCACTCCTATAAATTCACATCTTCGGAGAAACAAATGATTTCATCACGTTTTAAGAGATGGAGCTGCCTCCACCTCCTATTCTTCCCCGGGAGGGTTGTTCTGGAGTCCTTCTGGGGCTCTGGAGAGGGGGAATCGTCCCCGTTGTCATCACCAACCCTTCTTCATCATCGATGCCATGATGCTCACCAGTAGGAGTGAGTAATTCATTTGTAGGCTTGTTGGACGGTGGTGGGATTGGATGAGATTGATTATGTAACCGAGTTAAGTTTGATAGGGCTTGATTCCTAGTATCCACTATGTTCTGGGATTGATGTTGCTATGACTTTGCTATGCTTAATGCTTGTCACTAGGGCCCGAGTGCCATGATTTCAGATATGAACCTTTTATTTTTTTCATGAATAGAAGAGTGACTTGGATCCTATCTTGCAAGTTGTATGCACCTATGACGTGTCTTGATCCACATAACCCAAGGTGACAATAATTGGGATTCTTTCCGGTGATTGCCGTAGTTTGAGGAGTTCATGTATTCACCATGTGTTAATGCTTTATTCCGATTATGTATTAAAAGGAGGCCCTAGTATCCCTTTGTTTCCAATAGGACCCCACTACCATGGGATGGTAGGACAAAAGATGTCATACAAGTTCTTATCGCAAGCACGTATGACTATATACGGAATACATGCCTATATTACATTGATGAATTGGAGCTAGTTTTGTGTCGCCCTAGCGTGTAACTGTTACATGATTGATGTATCTAAATGATTATCCATCACCAATCCACGTGCCTACGCTTTACATATATTGAATCTTGCTAAGTTACTTCTGTTGTTGTTACTGTCACACCTGCTACTCAATTGCTATAGTTACTACTATTACCAAAATTGTTGCTATCACTATTATTGCTACTCCTATTATTTTCCGTGCTACTAAAGTTTTGCTACGCAGAGATATCCCATGTGCAGTTGGATTGGCAGCTCAACTGTCAAGGCCAATAAATATTCTTTGGCTCCCCTTGTGTCGAATCAATAAATTAGGGTGAAATATTACCCATGAAGACTGTAGCAATCCCCTATACTTATGGGTTATCAAGACCTTTTTCTAGCACCGTTACCATGGAGCACAGCTTTATTTATTGTGTTAACTTGAGGATATCCAACTGCTACCATGAAGAATCTGAAAGATACTCAAACTGAGATCGTACCCTCTCGCACGATAGGAGCTAAGGAACTGCCATCTAGCTCTGCTTTTGATTCACCTCCTGTTTTGAATCAGGTTATTACACCACCACATGTTGCTCATCCTGATAGGTCACATGATCTTGATGATGCTACTTCTAAAATTAATGATGATACTATTGCTACACACGCTGAAACTAAAATTGTGCCACTGAGTGAATTACTTGATGCTCATATTGCTAAAGCTAGAGAACATGAAAATGTTAAAACTGGTGAAGACTTTGAATCGCCCGCTACACCTTGCTCTCCTAATAAATATGAATTGCCTTATGTAACTGAATGTTATGTTATGGATGGTGAGGTATCCAGGAACTTTTTTGCTTGGGAGAATAGGGATGATTTGAAGAAACTACTATGCAAACTAAAAGAAAAATCTATGATGGAGAAAATGTAACATGATCCTAAATTTGCTACCTCTCCTATATTTGTTACTGATAAGGTCTATGAATTCTCCATAGACCTTGAACTAATTCCTATAGTAGAGTCTGATCCTTTCCATGGTTATGAAAATGAAACTGTTGTCGCACGTCTTACGAAGCTAAATGATATTGTTGCTTTGTTTACCAGTGACGAAAAGATACACTACTATTATATCCTTAAGAGTTTTTCCTTTCTCGCTCAAAGGTGAGACCAAGGAATGATTCCTTTCTCTGGCTCCTGGTTGTATGCATAGTCCCCAGGATATAATTTATTACTTTTCGAAAAAATATTTCCCTGCTTATTGATAATCCCCAAGCGCAAGGATTCATCGTAGCAATTTCCAAAGCTGGAAATGATAAGTGTGGAGTGTCGAACCCACAAGGAGCTAAAGGTAAGATCAATATTCTCTCAAGTCCTATCCGCCACCGATACGACTCTACGTACACCGAACGTTTGGTTCCATCTAGAAACGAGAAATAAAACTACGTTGTGGGTATGAAGAGGATAGCTTTGCATGATAACGGGGAACTAAAATATAAATATAGGTGTTGTTATCATAATATTACAATATATTACAAATAGCGAGTGTGGAATAATGATGGGTCGGTGTGCGGAATTATCCTAGGCAATTGTTAACAAGATCGGAAGTCTTCATTGGAATTTTATATGAGGGAGAGGCATAAGCTAACATACTTTCTCTACTTGGATCATATGCACTTATGATTGGAACTCTAGAAAGCATCCGAAACTACTAAAGATCATTAAGGTAAAACCCAACCATAACATTATAAGGTATCAAGTCCTCTTTATTCCCATACGCAAACAACCTACTTACTTGGGTCTGTGCTTGTGTCCCTCACGCCACCCACCATAAGCGAATCATAAACATATTGCAAACACTACAACGGGGATCCCTCACGCTTGCGTGACACAGAGAGCACCATAGGACAACACCAATAATAAAACATGCAACTCAAACCAATCATGATCATCAATCAACCCAAAGGACAAAAGTAATCTACTCAAACATCATAGGATAGCAACACATCATTGGTTCATAATATGTAGCATAAAGAACCATGTTCAAGTATGTGATTACAGCGGCGTGTGGGAGAGTGGACCGCTAAAAGGAGATGAGGATGGTGCTCAAGAAGGTGATGTTGATGAAGACGATCACCGCGACGATGGTTCCCCTGATGGCACACTGGCACCACCGGGAGAGAGGGGGAGAGGTTCTCTATCAAACCCTGTGTTTGTATCACCTTGTCATGTTTAGATTTATAAAATTTGGAGTCAACTAAAACTTTTTCGAAATGCTTGTGCTTGTTTGCAAAGTTGTTTGCTTGCTTGATCATTGTGGTTGTGGCACTCCTAGATTCTAACCCACTTCATATTTATCTTCATTGACCCAAACCTCTTTCCCAATGATCATGCCATGTGAATAGGGCCCGAAACTATTTTTATCAAATTTTGTCTTACCAAAAGTGATTTATTCAAATTAGGTTTTCAAAACCCCGTGAAATGAGGTTTGCACTGGAACTCCTCAAATTGGGTGGATTCTTTTTCCCCAAAAGATTTACTTCAAACCTACTATGTTTATGAATTTCCAAAACCACCAAATATTAATTTTAAATATTATTCTTATATTTTATTTAAAGGCTTTTTCTTAAGGCCAGAAATGGTTTTTCATAGGGAAAAATTATTTAAAAGCTTTGAAAATATTTGAGAAAATTTAGGGAAACTCAGTGGACATACATTTGCCATATATATGAGTTTCAACTCATGAGCATGAACAATCATGGGCGAAACCCCTCAAAACCCTTTCTGTTCAAATCAAACTTTTGGAATATTTCTATAAGAAAAATTCTCATTAGATTCCAGGAAAATTCCAGCAAGTCAACACTATCATAAGTGATGATCTTGCAAAGTTTCATCTCAATCCAACTTGATTTGATTCATCAAACCATCCCAAACCCCTTCGTGTCCAGATCCGTATTTGAGCAACTTTACATTATGAAGTTTCTCCCCTTGACCCCAAAATTTGTGGGCATGCTCTAATGACAAAATAGTGATGCCACACAAATTGGTGCATCAAGGGTAAAAGCCTAGCATCACTATATCTATAGAAACCTGGTTCTGTTAGTTTTTGTTGGAAATATGCCCTAGAGGCAATAAATAAAGTGTTTATTATTGTATTTCCTTGTTCATGATAATCGTTTATTATCCATGCTATAATTGTATTAATTGGAAACATGGATACATGTGTGGATACATAGACAAACACAATGTCCCTAGTATGCCTCTAGTGAACTAGCTCGTTGATTGAAAGATGGTTAAGGTTTCCTAGACATGGCCATGAGATGTCATTTGATAACGGGATCACATCATTAGGAGAATGATGTGATGGACAAGACCCAAACTACAAATGTAGCTTATGATCGTGTCAGTTTATTGCTACTATTTTCTGCATGTCAAGTATATGTTCCTATGACCATGAGATCATGCAACTCACAGATAAAGGAGGAGTACCTTGTGTGTATCAAACGTCGCAACGTAACTGGGTGACTATAAAGGTGCTCTATAGGTGTCTCCGAGGGTGTCTGTTGAGTTGGCATGGATCAAGACTGGGATTTGTTACTCCGTGTGACGGAGAGGTATCTCAAGGCCCACTAGGTAATACAACATCACAATAAGCCTTGCAAGCAATGTGACTAAGTGTTGGTCACGGGATCTTGTATTACGGAACGAGTAAAGAGACTTGCTAGTAACGAGGTTGAACTAGGTATGGAGATACCGACGATCGAATCTCGGGCAAGTAACACACCGAAGAACAAAGGGAACATCATACGGGATTAATTGAATCCTTGACATAGAGGTTCGACCGATAAAATATCTTCGTAGAATATGTAGGAACCAATGTGGACATCCAGGTCCCGCCATTGGTTATTGACCGTAGAGGTGTCTCGGTCATGTCTAATAGTTCTCGAACCCGCAGGGTCTGCACACTTAAGGTTTGGTGACGTTTCGGTAGTATAGAGTTATGTATGGTGGTGACCGAATTTTGTTCGGAGTCCCGGATGAGATCCTGGACGTCACGAGGAGCTCCGGAATGGTCCGAAGGTAAAGATTCATATATAGGAACTCCTGTTTTGGTCGCCGGAAAAGTTCCGGGCTTATCGGTAGTGTACCGGGAGTACCGGTAGTGTACCGAGAGACCTCCGGGAGGGGTATTTCGACCCAAGAGGCTTCATGGGCTGTGGGAGAGTGAATATCAGCCCTTAGTGGGCTGGTGGAAACTCCCACACAAGGACCATGTGGATGGAGAAGAAAACCCAAAAGGAAAAAGGTGGAAAAAGGCAAAAAGGAAAAAAAAAGGATGAATCCTAATCCTACTAGGAGTGGAGGAGGTGGACTCCTCCTCTCCTAGTTCGGCCGAAGCCTAGGAGGCTTGGAGGCCAAGATGCATCCTCTCCTCCTCTCCTCCTATATATACTGGTGTTATTGAGGTTTTTGCACTAGATTTTCAGCCACGTGCTACCCGTTCCTCTAGTGCATAGTTTCTCCTCTAGATCGGTTTTCTGCAGTGCTTAGGCGAAGCCCTGCCGGAACTGCTCCACCACCATCACCGGAGCGCCATTAGGCTGCCGGAGAACTCTTCTTCCTCTCCACTCCTTCTTGCTGGATCAAGACGGTGGAGATCGTCATCAAGCTGTACGTGTGCTGAACGCGGAGGTGCCGTCCGTTCTGTGCTAGATCGGTAGGATCATGATCAAGTTCGTGAGACGGATCGTGATCAAGTTCGTGGGACGGATCGTGATTGGATCGCGAGACGGATCGTGATTGGATCACGGGATGCACGGTGATTTGGATCGCGAAGACGTTCGACTACACCAACCGCGTTTCTTAACGCTTCCCACTTAGCGATCTACAAGGGTATGTAGATCCACTCTCCCTCTCATAGATGCTCATCACCATGGATAGATCTTCGTGTGCGTAGGAAATTTTTTGTTTCCCATGCAACGTTCCCCAACAGTGGCATCATGAGCTAGGTCTATGTGTAGATGATATCTCGAGTAGAACACAAAAGGTTTGTGGGCATTGATGCTTAGATTGCTTCCTCCCTTGGTCGGATTTTGGTTCAGCGGTATTGTGAGATGAAGCGGCCCAGACCAACATTACTCGTACGCTTACGAGAGACCGGTTCCCTCGACGCAACTTGTTGCCTAGATGGCTTGCGGGTGGCAGTTTCTCTCAAATTAGTTGGATCGGATTCGACAAAGGCGGTCCTTGAGAAGGTTGAAAAGAAAATTATGTATCACCGTTGTGGTTTATGCGTAGGTGAGAATCGTTCTTGCTAGAAACCCGTAGCAGCCATGTAAAACATGCAAAAACAATTAGAGGACGTCTAACTTGTTTTTGCAGGGTATGTTGTGATGTGATATGGCCAATTGCATGATGTGATATATGTGATGTATGAGATGATCATGTGATGTATAGAATTTGACGACTTGCATGTCGATGAGTACGACAACCGGCAGGAGCCATAGGGTTGTCTTTAATTATTGTATGACCTGCGTGTCAATCATTAAGCGCTATGTAATGCTTTACTTTATCGCTAAAAGGTAGCAATAGTAGTAGAAGCATGCAGGGCGTGACAACCTCGATGGCGACACGTTGATGGAAATCAAGATGATGGAGATCATGGTGTCGTGCCGGTGACGATGAAGATCATGCTGGTGCTTTCAAGATGGAGATCTAAAGCACAAGTTCATGACCATATCATGTCACTTATGAATTGAATGTGATGTTAATCCTTTTATGCATCTTGTTATGCTTAGTACGGCGGTAGCATTATAAGGTGATCCCTCACTTAAATTTCAAGATAAAATTGTGTTCTCCCCGAGTGTGCACCGTTGCGAAAGTTCATCGTGTTGAGACACCACGTGATGATCGGGTGTGATAGACTCTACGTTCACATACAACGGGTGCAAGCCAGTGTTGCACGCGCAAAACACTCGGGTTAAACTTGACGAGCCTAGCATGTACAGACATGGCCTCGGAACACAAGAGACCTAAAGTTCGAACATGAGTCATATAGTAGATATGATCAACATAATGATGTTCACCATTGAAGCCACCTCAACTCACGTGATGATCGGACTTGAGTTGGTGGATTTGGATCATGTGACACTCAGATGACCTAAGGGATATCAATTTGAGTGGGAGCTTTAGTAATTTGATTAACTAAACTCATTATCTTGAACAATAGTCTAAATGAACTTTGCATATTTATGTTGTAGATCAATGGCTCGCGCAGTAGCACCCCTGAATTTTAATGCGTTCCTAGAGAAAGCTAAACTGAAAGATGATGAAAGTAGCTTTGTTGACTGGGCCCATAATCTGAGGATTATCCTCACGGCTTCCCAGAAATCATATGTCCTTGATGCACCGCTTGGTGACCAACCAGAAGACATGACCTCCGAAGACGTTAGGAACGCTTGCGAGGCACGTACTGGAGATTACTCAATAGTTCAGTGTGCAATATTGTATGGCTTAGAACCGGGACTTCAAAGACGTTTTGAACGTCATGGAGCATATGAGATGTTCCAGGAGTTGAAGTTTATCTTTCAGAAGAACGCCCGGATCGAGAGGTATGAAACCTCCGATAAGTTCTATGCTTGCAAGATGGAGGAGATCGGGTCTATCAGTGAACATATACTCAGAATGTCTGGGTATTCAACTCGTCTAGCGGAGTTGGGAATTGCCCTTCCGCCAGAGGCAATCACTGACAGAGTTCTTCAATCATTGCCACCTAGTTACAAGAGCTTTGTGATGAACTATAACATGCACGGGATGAACAAGTCAGTCGCTGAGCTGTTTGCGATGCTAAAAGTCGCTGAGTCTGAAATCCAGAAAGAACATCAAGTGTTGATGGTCAATAAAACCACTAGTTTCAAGAAAAATGGCAAAGTCAAGGGCAAGGGCAAGAAGGGTAAAACCAAGAAGGATGGCAAAGCGGTTGCTACTCTTGCAAAGAAGCCCAAGCATGGACCAAGCCAGAAACTGAGTGCTTTCATTGCAAAGGAACTGGTCACTAGAAGCGGAACTGCCCCAAGTACCTGGCTGACAAGAAGGCGGGCAACGACAAACAAGGTATATATGATATACATGTTATTGATGTGTACCTTACTAGTATGCCTAGTATGCCTCTAGTGAACTAGCTCGTTGATTGAAAGATGGTTAAGGTTTCGTAGCCATGGACATGAGATGTCATTTGATAATGGGATCACATCATTAGGAGAATGATGTGATGGACAAGACCCAAACTACAAACATAGCTTATGATCGTATCAGTTTATTGCTATTGTTTTCTGTATGTCAAGTATATGTTCCTATGAGCATGAGATCATGCAACTCACTAACACCGGAGGAGTACCTTGTGTGTATCAAACATCGCAACATAACTGGGTGACTATAAAGGTGCTCTACAGGTATCTCCGAGGGTGTGTGTTGAGTTGTCATGGATCAAGACTGGGATTTGTTACTCCGTGTGACGGAGAGGTATCTCAGGGCCCACTCGGTAATACAACATCACAATAAGCCTTGCAAGCAATGTGACTAAGTGTTGGTCACGGGATCTTGTATTACGGAACAAGTAAAGAGACTTGCCAGTAACAAGGTTGAACTAGGTATGGATATATACTGGTGTTATTGAGGGTTTTTGCACTAGATTTTCAGCCACGTGCTACCCGTTCCTCTAGTGCATAGTTTCTCCTCTAGATCGGTTTTCTGCAATGCTTAGGCGAAGCCCTGCCGGAATTGCTCCACCACCATCACCGGAGCGCCGTCAGGCTACCGGAGAACTCTTCTTCCTCTCCACTCCTTCTTGCTGGATCAAGACGGTGGAGATCGTCATCAAGCTGTACGTGTGCTGAACGCGGAGGTGCCATCCGTTCGGTGTTAGATCGGTAGGATCGTGATCAAGTTCGTGAGATGGATCATGATCAAGTTCGTGGGACGGATCATGATCGAATCGCGGGACGGATCATGATTGGATCACGGGACGGATCGTGATTGGATTGCGGGATGCACGGCGATTTGGATCGCGAAGACGTTCGACTACACCAACCGCGTTTCTTAACGCTTCCCGCTTAGCGATCTACAAGGGTATGTAGATCCACTCTCCCTCTCGTAGATGCTCATCACCATGGATAGATCTTCGTGTGCGTAGGAATTTTTTTGTTTCCCATGCAATGTTCCCCAACAGTTTCTAGGGTTTACCAAGTTTCCATTGTCAACTTATCCCCCTTGGGCTCAAACTTGGTGAATCATCTCATTTTTACCTAACCTTTGACCCCGGTAAATATCTTAGTAAGTAGGTAGATTCTTCTTGCCCAAAACCCTATCAAACACCTTCTGGTAAAACAGTAAAGACACTACTTCCACCCCTTACTCTTTTACCCTTGCCCCCAAATTTTTACCATAGCTTCTTGTGGATACCTCTCACCTCCAGTAAAACCCTAAGGGGCATAGCTCAATGATATGAGGGGTAAAACCTCCGTTTTTATCCCTGGACAGCACCATTTCTCTCCCTCTCACACTTTTCTTCTACCCTAAGGCACCTCCAGAGCCCTCCCCTAGCCTCTCCTAGCCCTTGGGCATCTCCAGTAGCCCTAAGACACAAGAAGACATGGGGTGGACATATTATATGCCAAGGCATGCCATATGGGCACTCTGGAGCGTGCTACAGTGCGCTCCCGCACTGTAGCCGCCCCTACGCGGCACCGCCCGACAGCCTCGGGCCTCCCCTGCATGTCCCCTAGCCCCCTCAACGTCTGCAAGGCGCCAGATGGTCGAACCCCCTCCTCCCTCCTCCTATTTTCCCTCCACCGCGCACACGGCACCGCCCGAGCCGGCCAGTGGCCGCGCTCGCACGCGTGCACCTACGGTCCCCCTCCTGGCTGCCCTTCCCTTCCCCTGGACGCGGACTAAGTCCACAAACCCCCTAGACACAACCTGGAGCCCCCCATGGCCTATGGCGACGGCCACATCCTCGCCGGCGCACCACGCCCACGGTGGACCGAAGCCCGCCTATAAGAAGGCCCCCCGCTCCTCCTGCTCCTCTCTCCTCGCTCCCTCCTTCCCTCAGCTTCCTCCCCATGCTCAAACCGCTCGACCCCGTAGTCGGGAGGCCGCTCCCAGACCAAACCCTCGCCGCCATCGGGCACCTCCCCTTGCCGGCGGTTCCCTTCACCCCGGCGACCCCCTCGACCACCCACGGATGCATGGGAGCCCCCTAGGAGCCCTGGTGCCCTCCGTTCCAACCGCCGCGGCCTGGAACCCCCTCCGGTAAGCCCCGTCCGCTCCTGTCATGAGGAGAGGGATGATAGGTGGGGCCCACCTGTCGTGCCCTCAGTCCCCTCCTCTCTCTCTGCCTAGCAGGGCCCGCCGGCAGGTTTAAAAATAAACCTGTCGCGCGTGGCGCCTCGCCTGGGCCGGCCTTCCCCTGTGGGCCGGTTCGGCTAGGTGTTTCTGGCCCGAGAAGGCACAGTGCCTTGTTTCTTTTTCTTTTTTCTATTTTTCTTCCAAAAATTCCATTGGGCACAAATAAAATCTAATTCCAAATATTTTTCCACCAAAAGTCTTGGAATATTCCCTAGAATTTATTAGTGCCACTTGTAAAAATGTTTGAAAACATTTTTTGTACTGTTTTAATTTAAAACCCCTACTTAGCATTATAAGCTCGTGTTGTAAATAGTTTTAAAAATCTTTTTAAGTTCAAAAACCTAGATAAATATTTTTAGTATGACATTTAGTATTTATTAGAATAGGTTAGTATTTTTAATAGTGGTTTGTGTGCTCTATTTTTGTGTGATGCTTATTTTATTGCTATTTATTCACGACGACAGATTGCGCAGTTGACGAGGAAGTTGGACCCGAAGACTTTGAAGACCCCGGAGACTTTGTTGAGCCAGGCAAGCAGCCCTTTAACCATGTCAAGAAACCATTTTCATTGCATGACATATAACACTTTACTTTTTTCATATTTGATCATGTGGAGTAGTGACCCCTCCGGTGGGTTGCTTCCGAAACTTTTGCCATTGACACTTGCATCGTGCATAACCCTACCACCTTATGAGGGTTGTGCGGGTGGGAGTAGATAGGATGCTAGTAGATGCTATGCAAATGGTTTGGGTTTATGCATAGTGCTGGGAAGGAAGGAATTATTTCTAAGACTTTTCGAAAACCCCGTCGGGAGCCACTGATGCGTGAGGGAGATATTGATGAGATGGGTGACCACTTGAGAGAGAAGTGGTGTACCGGAGCAAGTGAGTATGTGTTTTTGAAAACGGATTAGATTTAAGGTTTGCTGACCGTCCCAACCTTACATGCGCAACCACGATACCCCTTATGGGATGGGGCTTTGTTGATTACCTTGGTGGGTACTAGCAAGGAGCCCGCATTACTAGTTGCGGGAGTGGCGTGGTCACTCTCGACACGATGTCATACCAATATGTATAATCATGCGCTGTCTTCACAGGCACCAGCACACCATTGGTCCCCTCATGGATGGTATGATTAGAGCAAGGCTCGTGTGATGTACATCGTGAGGGCTGGGTACCAATTGAGTGGATTCTTTGTCTAGTATCGCTAGGGGAAAGGCATCGTTCGGGTGCTTACCTCGGGTATGTTATGTACCGCGAGTCCTGGATGACACGGAAGTTCCCCGAGTCTTATGGGTAAAGTGTGCAACCTTTATAGAGTGTGAATAGCCGCGTCCGCGGTCATGGACAGTTGGAGGTCCTTCTTAAACTATGTTTTCATGAAACTTGGTGTGAGTATGGGTGTGATGGTGACAAAGAGGTCACATGAGCTAAGTCCGATGACTTAGCATGGGAATTGAACTAAGTCCGATGACTTAGCATGATAAATGAACATGAGGTGTTCAACCCCCCTACTTATGATGATATTTGTAACTTGTTCATATGGATATTTGCCTATTGTTGATGCATGCTTACTAGTTACTTGATCATGGCATTTCATTTAAAGCTAGCTTTCCGCAAATTACCTACTTAGTGCTATATCATGCATCATTATTGCCTTGTTCCACAACTTGGGTTGCTTGCGAGTACATTCAAAGTACTCATTGGATTGCCACTGGTTATTTATTTTGCCAGGCATGGAAGAACAGGAGTATGTTGAAGAGTTTGTTGGTGACGAACATGCGATCTAGGACGCTTCCTAGTTAGAATGCCTGTAGGTTAAGGCAGATGGCATGGGTTCACGCTTTCGATCAAGATTTCCGTTGTTTGTTCTATTTAAGTGTTTGGCCCTCGTGGCCCTATCTATGTAAGACTTGACCTTCATGGTCTTATTTGTGTAAGATTCTAAATGTGGATGTAAAACTCTTGTTATTCAGCTTCTGTGTGTTTAGTGAGCATTGATCTCTGGGATCATTGTACACGTGCATTCGGTGATCACGACTTATGAGTCGGGGCCCCCATAGAGCTGGTATCAGAGCCATCCTGATTGTAGGAAGCCCTTAGTTAGCATGGACGTTAGTTAGGATAAAACCGCTTTCAGACTACACCTAGCACCTATACTTAGGCAATTCTGCACTACTTACCTCTCCTTTTCTTCACACAACACTCTGCTAACTCTCCTCCTTTCAAACCTTTGTAGATAGCCGTCGTACGCGAAGCCTTCCTGACATCTGGCTTTCCCTTACTCCTTGGGTATAGCCTGGAGAAGTGCCAGTTTCGCCAACCACCCATTTTCCTCTACCACGAGCACTGGGTCGATGCCGTCACGAAGGAGTACCACGTGGATGTGGTCGTAAAGGCAAATGACTCCCCGACTAGTTGGTTCTTTGAAAGGCCACGGATGGATACCACGATACTTGCGGTCAAGACAGCTGCACGCAAGGCAATCCTACACCTTTCAGACATCATTACAAAGGCTGACGAGCCGGCTACTCGCTACCTTCCCTTCAGGAAAGATGATTTTGGCGAAAGTTGGACGCTGATTCCAACCAAGGAGGATGGCACACCACTCATGTTCCAGACCTACTTCAGCCTCTCCACCGATAGTCTGGTCCATAACCTGATGAAGGAGTTTGTGAAGCTCCGCGAGGAACTTAACCACACCCGAGAGCTACTTCAGAAAGACAAGACAAAGCCAGACAAGATCAAGAAGGATGGAGCCCCCGAGGGACGACCAACTGTCACTTATCGAGGAGGAGTGCCCCCAGCTAGTGATGCACCTACCCGTTGTCATCGCATGAGTACGAAGGAGTACCGAGAGCTCTTCACTGACCCGCCTACAAAGCGTCATCGGGATGGACCTCCTTGTTCCCCGACCCCTTTGACCGGGAATGATGCTCATTGGGATGACGAACAGGAGGGAGACCCGGAGGAGCGTGACTACAAGACCGAGCACTCCACCACCTGAGTCTGAGAACCCCTAGGGTAGGATCAGCCATGTATTCCTCATTTGAAGTCGAGACCGTGTAATGGTTCATGTGAAACCATGTGTGCTTGTTGTTTGTTTTGTTGTTTGTGTTCCGATGCAAGTCGCGCTTTTGCCTTAGGCAACCTGTAAGCGACTCCATCGTCTATCTTAATATATGTTGGTCCTTCGACCTTTGTTTTAACACACTTGCACTTGACCAACCCCCTTAGGCACGCTTTTCCGTTATTGCTTATCCTCTCGTCTATCCTAGTTGTTTGACTTGGCTGCTCCAAACAGGATGCTGACTGCTACCCGCAATAGCTCCTTCACCAACCCTCAAGCTAGCAACTCAAGACAGCAATAGGGAGCTGGTGGGGCTGCTCACACTGGAGGACACCAGGCGCAGCCATAAGGCGACATTCCCCCGCCACCACCTCCACCGGAGAACATGACCATAGCTCAGTTTCTCCAAGTTCTCCGGGAGGAGCGCCAAGTCAACAATGCTGCGATCTAGTGGATGGCTCAGGCCCTTGTGAACAACCAGCAGCAAGGCAGGAACATCAATGGCCGCTCCACTCTGTCTGAGTTCATGAGGAATTTGCCCCCAACCTTCACCGAGACTGCTGAACCATTGGATGCTGATGACTGGATCCGCACCATCGAGGACCTCCTTGCATTGGTCAATTGCAATGAGGACCGTGAGAAGGTGTTGTATGATTCTCACTGCCTCGGAGGTACCGCCCGAGCCTAGTGGGATGGATTCAAGGTCATGCAAGGAGAACGTGTGATCACTTGGAATGACTTCAAGGAAGCATTCCGCACTGCCCATATTCCTTCTGGGATCATGGCTATCAAGAAGAGAGAATTCCGAGCGCTGAAGCAAGGAAGTGGCTCTGTCAAGGAGTACCTGCAGAAGTTCAACCTGCTGTCAAGGTATGCACCTCAAGATGTCAACACGGAGGCTGCCAAGAAGGAACGCTTCATGGAAGGACTTCAACAAAGCCTGCAGTATCAGCTCATCGTCTGCGACTGTCGCACCTTCTTCGACCTGGTGAACAAGGCCCTCATGCTGGAGGGCAAGCGTCATGCCATAGACGGCACTCGCAAGTGCAAGATGATCAACAAGGGTAGCTCGAGCAACCAGAAGCCTTGCCCCTGGCAGCCAGCCCCAGCCAAGCCAACCTGTCCACCAGAGCATGCTAGAACTCCTGCGCCTCGTCCGAGCTACCAGCCTCAGAAGTATGCCAATCCCAGGCCAACTTACAATAGCAACCCCAATAACAACAATGGTGGCAGGAACTTCAACAACAACCCTAGACAAGTCTCTTGCTTTGGATGTGGTCAGCCAGGACACATCTCTAGGCTGTGTCCCAACAAGAAGCCAGATGCACCGCACCCCAATGCGCCCAACCAAGGTCAAGGCTGTGGAGCACCCCCAAGAAACCCCGCTCCCCGCAACCAGCCCAACAATGGCAAGGGTCGTGTGAACCACGTCATAGCAGAGGAAGTCTAGGAAGACCCAAATGTCATACTAGGTACGTTCCTCGTCAACTCAGCCCCAGCAACAGTGTTGTTTGATTGTGGAGCATTGCATTCTTTTGTCACCCAAAAGTTTCCATTAGAGAGTGGCATGAAGCCTACACCCTTGGGTACTCGTATGTTGATACAAACCCCGGGATCACTTATGAAGTCTGGGATTGGTTGTAAGGGAGTTGAGATTAACATCAACGGGGTAGACTTCCTAGCAGATCTTATCACCCTGAAGTTAGAAGGCTTGGATGTGATCCTAGGCATGGACTGGTTAACCAAGGACCAACGCTTGTTGACTGTGCCAAGAGGATCGTTACCATGATCAACAGCCAAGGAGTGGAAGTCAAGTATGTCCCCAACCCTGCCTCCACTCAAGCCCCTCAGGCTAACTGTCTGTCGGGAGTTGAGTTGGAGCAAGTGCCAGTGGTATGTGAATACCCGGATGTGTTTCCTGATGAGCTGCCCGGGATGCCTCCTGACCGCGACATTGAGTTCATCACTGAGCTTATGCCCGGATCAAGGCCCATCTATAAGAAGGCCTACAGAATGGGATCCGAAGAGTTGCCTGAGTTGAAGAAGCAACTGACAGAGTAGCTCAGAAAAGGATTTATTCACCCTAGTGCCTCTCCTTGGGGATCGCCTGTTCTATTTGTGTCAAAGAGGGATGGAACTATCAGTCTCTGTGTCGATTACCGCTCTCTCAATGAAGTCATGATAAAGAACAAGTACCCCCTTCCCAAGATTGAAGACCTGTTTGATAAGTTGAACAGAGCCAAGGTGTTCTCCAAGATCGACCTCAGGTCTGGGTACTACCAGTTGAAGATCACACCCCCAAGACATTCCAAAGACGACATTTGTAACCCGGTATGGCCTGTATGAATACACGGTCATGTTATTCGGGTTAACCAATGCCCCTGCCTACTTCATGTACCTCATGAATAAGGTCTTCATGGAGTACTTGGACAAGTTCATTGTCGTCTTCATTGATGACATACTTGTTTTCTCCAAGTCTAAAGAAGAACATGAGGAACACTTGAGATTGGTGCTAGAGAAGCTTCGAGAGCACCAACTTTATGCCAAGTTCAGCAAGTGTGAATTCTGGCTGCATGAAGTTGGATTCTTGGGTCATGTGTTGACTGTAGAAGGATTATTAGTGGATCCTGCCAAGATTGAAGCCGTGACGGAATGGCAAGCCCCAACCACCATGAAGGAAGTCAGGAGCTTCCTCGGACTCGCGGGTTATTACCGCAAGTTCGTGGAAGGATTCTCCAGCATTGCCCAACCCATGACCCAGCTTTCGAAGAAGGACAAGAAGTTCGAATGGACGGCTAAGTGCGAGGAAAGCTTCCAGGAGATCAAGAAGAGATTAACCACAGCCCCAGTTTTGGCCACCCCCGATATTTACAAGGAGTTTGTGATTTATTGTGATGCATCAAGAACCTGGCCTGGAGGTGTTCTGATGCAAGAAGGCAGAGTTGTAGCATATCTATCTAGATAGCTAGGACCTCATGAAGAGAACTACGCAACTCATGATCTTGAGTTGGCAGCCGTGGTTCATGCCTTGAAGACATGGCGACATTACCTTCTGGGGAAGCGATGTGAGATATTCACAGACCACAAGAGTTTGAAGATATCTTCACTCAAAGGGAATTGAACATGAGGCAGTGAAGATGGTTGGAATTGATCAAGGATTACGACCTTAGCGTTCAGTACCACCCCGGAAAGGCCAACATGGTAGCAGACGCCTTAAGCAGAAAGGCTTGTTACTTGAATGCTATGATTACGGAAAGGCTACCCGCCTTGTATGAAGAACTTGAAAGCTTTAGCTTGGAACTGGTTGCACCCGGATTCCTCGCCAACCTCGAAGCAAAGCCTACCTTGATGGATGATATCAAAGAGGCCCAGAAGGGACATGAGAGCATTGAAGGCATCAAGAGGAATATCAAGGCAGGCAAGGCCCCAGGATTCTCGGTGGATGAACAAGGAGTCGTATGGTTCGGGAATCGCATCTGCGTACCCAACAAGGAGGAGCTCAAGAACCTTATCTTGCAAGAAGCTCATGACACTCCTTACTCCATCCATCCCAGAGGAACCAAGATGTACCAAGACCTCAAGGCAAGATTCTGGTGGCATGGCATGAAACGGGAGATAGGCACGTTCGTGGCCAAGTGTGACATATGCCAGAGGGTCAAGGCTGAGCATCAGTGACCCGTTGGACTATTGCAACCTCTCAAAGTGCCTGAATGGAAGTGGGACAAAGTCGGGATGGATTTTATCACCGGTTTACCAAGGTCAAGCAAAGGACGTGATTCCATTTGGGTCATTGCCGACCACCTGACCAAGGTAGCCCATTTCATTCCCGTCAAGACCACCTATGACGGTAACAAGCTAGCCAGTCTCTACATTGAGCGTATCTTGAGCCATCATGGAGTTCCAACAGAGATCGTGTCGGATCGAGGCACCCAGTTCACCTCGAGATTCTAGAAGATGTTTCAAGAAGCTATGGGAACCAAGCTCTCCTTTAGCACTGCTTTTCACCCCCAGACTGGTGGACAGACTGAACGAGTAAATCAGATACTCGAAGATATGCTCCGCGCGTGTGTCTTAGCTTATCGAGCCAAGTGGGAAGACTGCCTGCCATTCGCCGAGTTCTTCTACAACAACAACTACCAGGCGAGTCTTCAGATGGCACCATTTGAGGTGTTGTATGGACGCAACTGTCGTACTCCCCTCAAGTGGTCAGAGACCGGAGAAGGATTGGTCTTCGGACCAGATATCCTTCGCGAGGCAGAAGAGTATGTTTAGATCGTCCGAGAGCGTCTGGAAGCCGCCAAATCAAGACAGAAGGGCTGCGCCGACTCTCACCGCCGAGAAGTGAGCTTCAACAATGGAGATCATGTCTATCTTCGAGTTACACCTCTTAAAGGAACCAAGCACTTCCACGTCAAAGGAAAGCTTGCACCTAGGTACATCGGCCCTTCAAGATCACCGCAAGACGAGGAGAAGTTGCCTATCAGCTAGAGCTACCTTCTGAGCTATCAGATGTGCACAACGTCTTTCATGTGCCAGAACTCCGGAAGTGTCTGCAAGTTCCCTACCGCCCCAACCTCTACAAGGACATCGACTATCAAGACATCGATCTTCAACCAGATCTCACTTATCGTGAGAGGCTGGTTCGAATTTTGGATGAAGCCGAGCACTGCACCCGAAGCCGCACCATCAAGTACTTCAAGGTCTAGTGGAGCAACCACACTGAAGCTGAAGCAACCTGGGAGCGCGAAGACTATCTTAGATCTGAGTTCCTTTATCTTTTTAGCGCGTAGCCTAGGAATCTCGGGGACGAGATTCTTGTAAGAGGGGGGGGGGGTAGGCCTATCACACCCTGTGTTTGTATCACCTTGTCATGTTTGGATTTATAAAATTTGGAGCCAACTAAAACTTTTTTAAAGTGCTTGTGCTTGTTTGCAAAGTTGTTTGCTTGCTTCATAATTGTGGTTGTGGCATTCCTAGATTCTAATCCACTTCATATTTATCTTCCTTGACCCAAACCTCTTGCCCAATGATCATGCCATGTGAATAGTGCCGAAAACTATTTTTGTCAAATTTTGTCCTAACCAAGAATGATTTATTCAAATTAGGTTTTCAAAACCCCCTGAAATGAGGTTTGCACAGCAAGTCCTAAAATTGGGTGGATTCTTCTTCACCAAAAGATTTACTTCAAACCTACTATGTTTATGACTTTCCAAAACCACCAAATATTAATTTTAAGGATTATTATTATATTTTATTTAAAGGCTTTTTCTTAAAGCCAAAAATGGTTTTTCATAGGGAAAAATTATTTAAAAGCTTTGAAAATATTTGAGAAAATTTAGGAAAACTCAGTGGACATATATTTTCCATATATATGAGTTTCAACTCATGAGCATGATAAAATCATGGGCAAAACCCATCAAAATCCTTTCTGTTCAAATCAAACTTTTGGAATATTTCTGTAAGAAATATTCTCATTAAATTCTAGGAAAATTCCAGCAAGTCAACACTATCATAAGTGATGATCTTGAAAAGTTTCATCTCAATCCAAGTTGATTTGATTCATCAAACCATCCCAAAACCCTCCCTATCTAGATCCAAATTTGAGCAACTTTACATTATGAAGTTTCTCCCCTTGATCCCAAATTTTGTGGGCATGCTCTAATGACCAAATAGTGATGCCACAGTAATTGGTGCATCAAGGGTAAAAACCTAGCATCACTAGATCTACAGAAACCTGATTCTGTTAGTTTCTAGGGTTCACCAAGTTTCCATTGTCAACGTATCCCCCTTGGGGTCAAACTTGGTGAATCATCTCATCTTTACCTAACCTTTGACCCTGGTAAATATCTTAGTAAGTTGGTAGATTCTTCTTGCCCAAAACCCTATCAAACACCTTCTGGTAAAATAGTAAAGACACTACTTCCACCCCTTCCTCTTTTACCCTTGCCCCCAAATTTTTACCACATCCTCGTGTGGATACCTCTCACCTCCAGTAAAACCCTCAGGGGCATAGCTCAATGATATGAGGGGTAAAACCTCCATTTTTACCCCTGGACAACACCATTTCTATCCCTCTCACACTTTTCTTCTACCCCAAGGCACCTCCAGAGCCCTCCCCTAGCCTCTCCTAGCCCTTGGGCATCTCCAGTAGCCCCAAGAGATAAGAAGACATGTGGATGGGCATATTATACGCCAGGGCACGCCATATGGGCACTCTGAGTACGCTACAGTGCGCTCCAGCACTGTAGCCGCCCCTGCCCGACGCCGCCTGACTGCCTCGGGCCTCCCCCGCATGTCCCCTGGCTGCCCTCGACGTCTGCAAGGCGCAAGATGGTCGGTCCCCCTCTTCCCTCCTCCTCTGCTGCCCTCTATCATGCGTGCACGACACTACCTGATCCGGCCAGTGGCCGCGCTCGCACGCGCGCACCTTCGGTCCCCCTCATGGCTGCCCTTCCCTTCCCCTGGACATGGACTAAGTCCACGAACCCCCCAGACATAGCCTGGAGCCCCCCATGGCCTGTGGCGATGGCCACGTCCTCGCCGGCGCACCACACCTACGGTGGACCGAAGCCCGCCTATAAGAAGCCCCCCCTCCGCTCCTCCTGCTCCTCTCTCCTCGCTTCCTCCTTCCCTCAGCTTCCTCCCCGTGCTGAAACCGCTCGACCCCATGGTCGGGAGCCCACTTGTGACATCCCAAGTGATGTCCCTTCCTTTTATGGCTTGTAACCAGATGTATGAACCTTATGTCCTGACTTATGAGTGGAGTTGCACCTTGTCATTCTTGTGTTGGTGGCATTTCTGCATCATCATCTTCATCATCATCATCATCATCATTTCATCATGCATCTTCTCTTCTTCTTGTTGTGGTTTCCTTGTGATTGTTGTGGTGTGATGTGGTGAGTGTTTGGTCTTGTGTGTGTGAGTGTGGGGGCAAGGAGGTGGGCTCCTTCTCATCTTCTTCCCCTCTCTTTTCTTCCCCTACAAAACCCCTCTCTTATGCTTTTAAACCCTATGTGTTTTATGACCAGAATTTAGTTGTGTTAAAATTCTTTTAAAAATGTTCATGTGATAGCTAGAGTTATGTCATGCATATTGGGGGTGTAGCTCTTGTGTTTGCACCTGATTTAATTTTGTAAACTAATAAAAACAGGGCTGTTAATCATTTTATAAATAAAATAAGTTGCTCTAAAAACCTTTCAAGTATTTTATTTAATAGGGGCATAATGTCTTCTTCTCAAAATAATTTGGTTAGGTCAAAAACCCTTTTTCTATTTTCCAGAAGATTTTGTTTGTGGCTGTTTTGTTTTTTGTTTTTTAAAAGAAAAGCAGATGCTAGTGATTTATTCCTGTGAACGAGAGAGAGAGTCAGGGAGCCGGCCCACTTGGCCCAAAGCGCCAGTGACGGTCACCTGCCACCCCCTCTCCCTCCGTCAGTGTGTGTGAGAACAGAGTGCAGAGGCCTCGCCGTCGCCGTTCGTCGCCGTCAGCCATGCACGCACGTCGAGGCTATTTAATCCTTGGCGTCCGTGCCCCGCGCTAGGGTTCTTTCCTCCTCCTCCGCCGCCGCCGCTCTCCCTCCCTCTTCTTCCTCCTCCAATTTCCCTTCTCCTTCTCTGTTGGAGAGTTGCAGAGAGATTCAGAGAAAGGGTCGCCGTCGTTCGTCGTCGCCGTCGCGTCTCCGGTGCGTCCCGTCGTCGTCGGAGATGGCGGGAGGTTCCCTGGAGCTGTCTGCGCCCCGTTCCCGGCGCTAGGGCAAGGGAAGAGACCCTACGGTGCCGGAACCTTCCTCGTCTTCCCCGCGTCGCCAGAGCTCTCGTCGTTCTTCTTCCCCTGCTCTGGCCAGCTCCGTTCGCCGTCAACCGATGTGAGCGCTTGCTTTCCCTGCTCCCCCTCTTTCTGCTCCCTCGTCGGTAGCCGTAGCAGTCGGTAGCCTCCGCTCATCGCTGCCGCGCGCTGTCGCCGTCGTGCCACGAGCCGAGCAGAGCTCGGGCTCGAGCGCCCTTGCGCCGTGCCTAGCCCCTGTGTGCGGGAATGGGTCACCCGTAGTTCCCCGCGCCTCTTCCGCCCAATCGCGTCGCCAGAGACCCCTGCGCTTGCCGGAATTTGCCGCCGTCGTAACTCTGTCGGTGCATGCTCTGTTTCAGTTTCGTCAGAGGGTAGTGTGTATGCGTGTGTATAGAAGGGCTATTCCTCCTATAGTAGTACCAACCGGTGTAGTAGTGTAGTGGTAGGAGTGCAGTGTGGACAGGGGAGATCTGGGGTTCGAACCCTCTCTTCCCCCCTTTTTTTCTTTTCCTTTTGTTTCTTTTGTTTTCTTTTCTCTCTTTGTTCCTTTTGCAAAAACAACATTGTAAATAAATACATTTGCTTGTGTGGTGTATATATCTGCCATGTGCATATATATAAATAAGTAGTGTATGTGTGTTCCCTAGTGTATATGTGTGTGTATGCTTACTTACACACATATGGGTGTTTTTGAGTGTTTTGATGTGTGTGTGTTTATACACACAGATGGGTGTGTATGCATGCTTGTTGTGTATGTGGAGGTGTGTGTGTATGTGTGTCTTGCACATACACACATATGTGCATGTGTGTGCCTAGGGAGTGTGGGTGTGGTATGTGGCATGTGAGATCTCTATGTGTAGATGACCTATATGTGCAGGTATGTAGGTTTTGTGGTGTGTGTGAGCCTTGCACATATCCATGTGTAGTGATGTGATGGTGTAAATGTCATGAGCATATACACACATGAGGTGCATATGTACCCATTCTTTGAGTGAATGCATATGAGAGTGTATGCATGTGTTGTATGTGAGTGTTGGAGATGTGTGTATGTTCTACATACACTCATCCATGATCTTGTAGCTCCATGTGTAGTATCACCTAATACCTCATATGAGCATGATTCCAATTCTAGCTAGTTTCATTCTTGCTCTATGTGCTATGCCATATTCTCATGTCCCTACTATCCTAAATAACCCCTTCAAACATGTATCTATGGAGCACTTGTCATTTTAGGGCCTTTTGCATCAAGTTACTTTGTGTCATAAGTCATTCATGGGAGATAGGGTCAAATTTCGACCTAGCTTTCTCCCTCATGTTCCATGCAAGCATATAGATATGAGTAATGTTTTTGGGGTGTTTTCAACCCCTCTATGCACCTGTGAAGTAAGATTTGACTTTGGGGCAAGTTGACAAAAGTGCCTTCTTATGCTGTCATACCCTTTTGTCTTTTTCATATGAATTAATCTATGCATGATTTGGAGTTGTTGTCAACATGAGATTGCTAGTCAAAGTTGTTGTGAACCTCCATGTATTTTTGTTATTTGTTCTAAGTCTCCAGATCAGTGGGAACCATGCGGTTTATCTAGCTACTTTCTGTTACTGTCCAGCTAGTCTGAAAATGGCCAAGTCTGGAGAATCTGCTGTTATTGTTTTTCCTTGAAGATCAGGGTGTAGTTAGTGTTGTGTTGTGTATTCGACCATGCTCAGTGTTAGGTATTTGTAGTAGATATTTTCATCTACCATCATGTTAATTTTCATGCCATTTGGAGCTTCCTAGCATATTTAACCAGTGCTGTGAACTTGCTACTTTATTAACCCAGATTCCAGAGAAACTGGAATTTTCACTAAGTCCCTAAAAACCTGTTTCATCATGTCTACTTGCCAGCTCCATGCATAGTGATGTGTTGCTCTTTTGTTGATTGTATAGTTGGACGAATTGATGTGGGTGTTTAGCAGAACCTGTTAATGTCTTGTTTGTGGCTGTAGGGTTCCTGTAGCAATATTTGTGAGCTTTTCAAATTGCTATGTTGCTGTTTTGTGGCAGATTGAGTGCTATGTTGTTTTGTGTGTTGTGGGAGCTATACTCCATGGAATTGAGTGATTCTTGAGTCTATTGTGATTGGTTTTTCATCACCTTTCCAGTGGCTACCTTGGAATGCCAAGAATTGGCCCAGGTATTTGAGGGTCTTGAGTTTTGTCTTCGTACCTTGTCGTGAGCGTATCTCGAGAACCGTAGCTCCGTTTCTCGCGATCTTTATATGCATTTCCATAGATTTTTCATGATGCATCCATATTTGCCATGTTCATGCATGTATAAATAACTTAACATGAGGTTCTGTCCAGATTCACTAATCTACCACCTTTGCATGTGAAACTTGACTAGAATTGGGTTGCCATGTATCATCTCATTAAAATGATCATGCATCATCTTGGTTGTGCATTGCACCTTGTTTGGTTATTTATTTTCTGTTTCTCTTGGGTAGACGCGAGTGTCGAATCTGAGTTCGAGGAACCTGGAGAGTACCACTACGAGGATCCCGCTACTTGTTCCGCTGAAGAACCAACATGCAAGATGATCGTACCCGGATCCCAATACTATTTTTTCTTGCTAGTTTCTCGTTCTTATCGCTACAATTGCGCTACCTACCACATGATATCAGCCCCCATTTTACCATGACAGCCTCTAACCTCCACCTCCCAGCAAACTGATGATTGGCTAAGTTACCGCTGCTCAGCCCCTCTTATAGTGTTCTTAGTTGCAGGTTGCTCCATGTGATAACATGGATTTGATATCACCATAAATTCTGTTATTTAATTTAATGCAAATATATACCTGATATTGGTGGAAGGCTTGGCCTTTTTCTAAGTGATTTGTTCCACTCGAGCCGCCATTAGTTCCTTGTTACCGGTGTTATGTTTTCCATATTTTGTGCTCCTAACACGCTTGGGGTTGTTATGGGGACCCCCTTGTTTATTCGGTGGAGATTAAAACTTGTCTGGCAAGACCCAACATTGGTTCTACATTTGCTTAAAAACTTAATTAATTGCATAGGGTCTTGCAAACCCGTGGATAATTTAATCAACCCCGGGCCAGTGCTCCTCATGAGTGTTGGTCCAACCTAGAGCACTGTGCGGGGCCAACCCAGGGCAACTTGAGAGATTTCTATCAGGCCTCCGTCACTAGCTTATCCGTCGTGTCCTGAGACTGAGATACGCGGCTCTTATCGGGTTCGTCGACACGTCGGGAGGTCTTGCTGGATTTGTTTTACCTTTATCGAATGTGTTGCGTGTGGACTCTGATTTTCTTCGGGTTTACTCGAGGTGTTGGAAATCCTTTGGAATTGCCGATGAAGATCACGAGATCCGTGGTCAAGGAATTCCCGCGAAGTGTGGTTATTTGTGATGGACTAGTTGGAGCACCCCTGCAGGGTTAAATCTTTCGGAAAGCCGTGCCCGTGGTTATGTGGCAACTTGGATTTTTGTTTAACACCCGGTTCTAGTAAACTTGAAGTGAACTCTAATTAAAATACACCAACTGTGTGAGTAACCGTGATCGTCTCTGCTCGTGAACATGAACCAAGAGAGAACACGGTGGGGTTATGATTGACGTAAGCAAGTGTTCAGGATCTCTTAGAGATCATTCTAGATTCGATCGTCTTCTTAGGCCTCTCATATTTATTTCATGTTGCGTAAGCTAGCCTCCATAAAAAATTGCTTAGTGCCGCTGCAAACTAAACAACACCCCTTCCATCCTAAAGCTTAAATAGTGTTGGCACCCAGGTTACTTGATAGCTGAGTCCTCTGTGGCTCACGGTTTACTACAACAATCCAGGTGCAGGTTCAGATGAGTTCGTGCAGGATGATCTTACTCAGCTCCAGTGGGAGTATGACGAGGAGAGAGGCAGGATGTACGTGACGTATCCGGATGAGTAGAGGACCTGGTCATGATCTTGGGAAGCTTGATAGTATCATTGCATTTGCTTTCATCGTTTGTTTTTGTCCGTAGCCGGACCCTGTGTTCTCCTTGATGTATGAACTGAGTGATATTGTAATTTAGCATGTGGCGAGTGTAAGCCAACTCGTATAGTCTTCCCTTCAGTACATGTATGATGTGATGATGCTTATCTTGCTAACGGCAAGATGCGCTTCTATCCTTTGCGAGGACCTCGTGCCTCAAAACGGATAGGCGCGCATCTTGGGCGTGACACCGCTCCTGGACCAGACCCTCTCCGCCGTCGGGCACCACCCCTCGCTGGCGATTCCCTTCACCCGGCGACCCCGTCGGCAACCCACCGACGTGTGGGAGCCCCCTGGGCGCGCTGGTGCCCTCCGTTTCAACCGCCGCGGCCTGGAACCCCCTCCGGTGAGCCCCCTCCGCTCTTGTCATGAGGAGAGGGATGACAGGTGGGGCCCACTTGTCATCCCCTCAGCCCCCTCCTCTCTCTCTGCCTAGCAAGGCCTGCGGGCAGGTTTAAAAATAAACCTGTCACGCGTGGCGCCTTGCCTAGGTCGGCCTTCCCCTGTGGGCCGGCTCGGCTGGGTGTTTTTGGCCTGAGAGGGCACAGTGCCGTGTTTCTTTTTCTTTTTTCTGTTTTTCTTCCAAAAATTCCACAGGGCACAAATTAAATCTAGTTCCAAATATTTTTCCACCAAAAATCTTGGAATATTCCCTAGAATTTATTAGTACCACTTGTAAAAATGCTTGAAATAATTTTTTTGTACTGTTTTAATTTAAAACACCTACTTGGCATTGTAAGATCCTATTTTAAATAGTTTTAAAAATATTTTTAACTTCAAAAACATAGATAAATATTTTTAGTATGACATTTAGTATTTATCAGAATAGGTCAGCATTTTTAATAGTGGTTTGTGTGCTCTGTTTTTGTGTGATACTTATTTTACCGCTATTTATTCATAACGATAGATGGCGTGGTTGACGAGAAAGTTGGACCCGAAGACTTCGAAGACCCCGGAGACTTTGTTCAGCGAGGCAAGTAGCCCTTTGACCATGTCAAGAAACCATTTTCATTGCATGACATACAACACTTTACTTTTGTCATATTTGATCCTGTGGAGTAGTGACCCCTCCGGTGGGTTGCTTCCGAAACTTTTGCCATTGACACTTGAATCGTGCATGACCCTACCACCTTATGAGGGTTGTGCGGGTGGGAGTAGATAGGATGCTAGTAGATGCTACACAAATGGTTCGGGTTTACGCATAGTGATGGGAAGATAGGAATGATTTCTAAGACTTTTTGAGAACCCCGTCGGGAGCCACTGATGCCCGAGGGAGATATTGATGAGATGGGTGACCACTTGAGAAAGAAATGGTGTATCAGAGCAAGTGAGTATGTGTTTTTGAAAACGGATTAGATTTAAGGTCTGCTGACCGTCCCAACCTTACATGCGCAACCACGATACCCCTTATGGGATGGGGCTTTGTTGAATACCTTGGTGGGTACTGGCAAGGAGCCTACATTACTTGTGGTCGGAGTGGCGTGGTCACTCTCGATATGGGGTCGTACCGGTATGTACGATCATGGGCTGTCTTCACAGGCACCGGGCACACCGTTGGTCCCCTCATGGATGGTACGATTAGAGAGAGGCTCGTGTGATGTACATCGTGAGGGCGAGGTACCAATCGAGTGGATTCTTTGTCTAGTATCGCTAGGGGAAAGGCATCGTTCGGGTGCTTACCTCGGGTATGTTATATACCGCGAGTCGTGGATGACACAGAAGTTCCCCGAGTGTTGTGGGTAAAGTGTGCAACCTCTACAGAGTGTAAAACTATTCGAGTAGCCGCGTCCGCGGTCATGGACAGTTGGAGGTCCTTCTTAAACTATGTCCGGATGTTTTCATGAAACTTGGTGTGAGTATGGGTGTGATGGTGACAAAGAGGTCACATGAGCTAAGTCCGATGACTTAGCATGGGAATTGGACTAAGTCCGATGACTTAGCATGATAAATGAACATGAGGTGTTCAACCCCCCTACTTATGATGATATTTGTAACTTGTTCATATGGATATCTGCCTATTGTTGATGCATGCTTGATCATGTCATTGCATTTAAAACTAGCTTTCCGCAAATTACCTACTTAGTGCTATATCATGCATCATTATTGCCTTGTTCCACAACTTGGGTTTCTTGCGAGTACATTCAAAGTACTCATTGGCTTGCCACTGGTTATTTAATTGGCCAGCCATGGAAGAACAGGAGTATGTTGAAGAGTTTGTTGGTGACGAACATGCGAACTAGGACGCTTCGTGTCAGAATGCCTGTAGGTTAAGGCATATGGCATGGGTTCACGCTTTCGATCAAGATTTCCGCTATTTGTTCTATTTAAGTGTTTGGCCCTCATGGCCCTATCTATCTAAGACTTGACCTTCATGGTCTTATTTGTGTAAGACGCTAAATGTGGATCTAAGACTCTTGTTATTCAACTTCTCTGTGTTCGGTGAGCATTGATCTCTGAGATCACTGTACACATGCATTCGCTGATCACGACTTATGAGTCGGGGCCCCCACATCCTCCCCCTCGTGCTTCCTCCTCCATGGCCTCCCCCCTCTGTGGGGAGAGGTTCTCCCTCTGGTCCTTGGCCTCCATGGTGTTGATGGCCCCTCCGGGCCGATGAAGATGGCCTTCGGTGATGGTGACCCTCTCTGGCAGGTTATCGGAGAGGGCCAAGATTGGTTTTTCGTGGCTCTAGAGGTGTGCGGCTGGGGAACTCCTGATCTAGGTTATGCCTTGGGGGTTTTGGAATATTTGAGGATTTATGGAGCTGAGAGGGAGGTCGGTGGACTCCCGAGGGGACCACAAGCCTAGTGGGCACGCCCAGGTGGGTGGTCGCACCCCTGGGGCTTGTGGCCTCCTCGGCCTTCCTCTTCGATGACTCTTCGCTCGAGTATTTTTTATATTTTCCAAAAATATTCTCCGCAAATTTTCAGATCATTCCGAGAACTTTTATTTCTGGACAAAAACAACACCACGGTAGTTCTGCTGAAAACAACATTTGTCCGGGTTAGTTCTAATAAAATCATATAGAATTACTGCAAACATGGCATGAATACTTCATAAATTATAGATACGTTGGAGAAGTATAAGCATCCCCAAGCTTAATTCCTGCTCGTCCTCGAGTAGGTAAATGATAAAAGAGATAATTTATGAAGTGTGAATGCTAGCAAGTGCACAAGTTTGATCAATGATAATTCCAAACACCTTTTCTAGCGTCATTATATATCATAAATAGTAGCTCATCTCATAAAACTTCTCATGATGAAGTAACAAGCTGTTCACATGTTAAAGTATACACCATAAAGTTTCTTGAAAACTAAGAAATTGTGCTTTCAGTCACCAAACAATTGCAATTCATCTTATTTTCAGGAAGGGTCTATGTAAGAGCTTTTATTTAGCAAATTCCACATACTCAACTATGCTTGAGCCTTGCGAGGGCGGTCAAGGTGTGGTCTTGGGAAGAGCCTCGTTCAGTGAAAGGATGGCTTCCTCCCCCTCCTGCTCCTCCCACCCTCTCCCACCCCACCGCGGCGGCTCCCCATGGCTTCCTCTTCATTGCTAGGATGGACTCCATCATTGGTTGGGATTTCTCTCATGGCCAAAGAGTGGCTGCCCAGGTGCGTCGGCGTTTCAAATCTCCTGTCCATTTTGATGGATCACTCTCTTCCTAGAAGTTCTTTCTGGTTGCAACCTTTCATTCCTCCTCTTTCCATCTGGATGAGGATTCGGTGGCCATGGCCCTTTGTTCATGTCTTGGCAGAAACATTAAGGGATTCAGGATCCTTCTCTTATCTGATCTTCGTTTTCGGTTTTCGGTGGCATCTAATCGTGTTGGAAATTTCATTCATTCGCTCAAGGGTTTTTTGGGACATGCCTTTAACTGCTCCTTTCATCTTTTTCATGGTCTGAGGACTCCTGTCCTTCATGATTCTATTAAGGTGGAGATAGGTTGGAGATCTTCCTCCAAAAGGCATCATTCCATGCAGAAATATTTGCGTGATATTCCACCTAATCTTGGTGGGGATGTCAAACCACGTAAAGCTATGGCAGTGAATTCTCGTTTGGGATTTGGTTCTTCACCAAATGAAATTGCCTGTAATTGGATCTCAGCCTTTAACCCATCAAAGCAACAGCGGTACGTAATATTGATGGTCTGGTTTCTGATGGCTCTTGTGATGTTATATTCTTTTCGTCGGATGAGGCTATTCTAGCTCTCCTTTTTGCTGTTGGAAGTATCTCTTTTTGCCACAGTGCATGGTCCTCTCCTTCATGCCCGCCTCTGTTCAAGCCCAGGAAATTTGGCAACGCAACAAAGATGAAGGATTTTAATTTTCAACTGACTTCTCTATTGATCTTCTTAAGGATTTGTCCCAAGTTGGTTATTCAGATTCTGATATTGTAAGTCCGTTGAGGGTTTTTCGATCTCAGGCTTTCAAGGAGGTTCAGTTTAAAGAGATAAACCCTGCCCCACCTATTTTGCCAGATTTGAGTGCAGACTATTCGCAACAATTTTGTGTTAAATGCCTAGCGGTGGGCCATCGGTTATCGTCTTGTCGCGGGTATTCACGTTGTCAACTTTGCTGGATTTATGGGCACGTGATTGTTGGTTGTAAACGACCAAGATTTTCAGGGTCGTCGGTTTGGATTCCCAAGGTAGCTCCTATTAAACAATCTGTTCCAGCTCCCGTCGATCCCTATTCCTCCTCGTATTCCCTGTCCATTGCGCCGCTCACATTTACCCCAAGACTTGCCTTCTCTACTACGCTTGCCATGGAAAACTTCTCCATCAACCCGTTCGCTTTCCTCCCCCATGGCATGATGGTGGACCATGGTTCGGCTGATCGAAGGGTTCGTGCCGACTTAGGGCTCTTTGAGAAGCCGCCTCTCAACCACGACAGTTTCCTCATTGCAGAAACAAGCCGGGCCATCCCTGTTCATCTACGGGCGGAGGCCAGATCTGATCTTGCTGGTATGCTCAACCACGATAGCTATTTTATTCGTTTTTTCGAAGATTCTCTATTGGGTCTAGGTCTGTTCTGTCTGCGCACTCCTTTGCTCCGTGACGCGGTCCTGGGTAAAACCTATATGTTGTATGAGGAGGTCGAGGCAACCTTTGTTAAGAATGATGAGGCTATCAACATGCGTATGCCGGTGCTCGGGAGGTCCTCATGGGTGCTCTTGCTCGCTTTTCCGCAGGATTACCAGACCCAATTCTGGGTGGACAAAGCGGTCTCCCAGTTCTGTATGTTGCTGTCTTGGCACAGCCCGAGGGAACCTCTGTCCGGAGTCCTTGTGCAGGCTTGGATCATGAGCCCATCCCTCGTGCCGAAAGATTTTGTGATGCGCTAGATGGGGGGGTAGAAGAGATCATCGATGGTCCCAGTAGTGCTCCTTCGGTCAGATGATGCCAACATCTTTATGCAAGATGTGCCTCTGGATGGGGAAGACCCCCTCCCTCCTAAGGGTGATGCACACCCTTTGTTCGGGCCTCACACTATGGCCGAGCAAGCCTTTCAAGTAAGATTGCAAGCATGGCTGGCCCACAACGCTGTGCTACCCCAAGGTATGGGTGCTAATGGAGGTAATCATGCTCAACATCAGATACTTCAAGTTCCCCCTTCGCCGCAGTTCATCCCATCCAATGGTCTGATCAACTTTCAACGTCTGTTGAGGGAATAGGGTGTCAGCTTCTCTAATGGACTTGTTCCAGATGAGAACATTATGGACAGTCCTCTCACTGCTTATCACGATTCAGTCATAGATTCTGCCTCCAACGAGAATTCTCCCATGGAAGACGATTTTGTGGTTCAAGTCAATCGTTGTACTCTCTCAGAAAAGATGTGTGCTTCTACTGCTTCTCTGGATTTGATCCTGTCAGTGTTTAAAGCAGTTTCTAGGCCTGTTATACTCAAGAACCCAATTAGTTTGCAGCTCCCTCCCTTGCCATTTAGTTTCGTCAGGTTTCTGAATGTTCAGACCATGCTTGATCAATGCTCACTCCCTGGGAGCAATGGGAGGAAGGTGGCAAGGAAACTTTGCTTCGAGGATTCCCCAAGGTTTTGCTTCTCTGGATCTGATGCTGTTAATGATGGTTTGGATAACAGTTCTTGGGTTGTTTCTGCTGCACTACATGATCCAAGCAATGTGCCTGATCTCTCAGCTGTTGGTCCTATGTCCACTGCAATTGCCAATGCCTCTAAAAGGAAGCTTAAGAAGGCCTCTACTCCAATTACCACATCTAAGGTTCGCAGAAGTTGTCGATCCAACATGTATCGTGGGTTTAGGGTGCCTCAGCCCACTGATACACGCAAGCGTAAGTCTGTAATTGTCCCGGCCACTGTGATGACTGTTCCGGATCCTGCACCGAGAAACTCTGCTCCTGAACCCCTCTCTGTGGCAAAACTTCAACACATAGGCATGGTGGAGTGTGGTATCCCAGCCTCTAAACTGACGAAAGAGAAGTTGTTGGCTCCTAGGGCCAGCGATCAAGCTCGGGACTGAGGGCCTTTTCCTCATTTGATCTTGCTCCTTCGCTCGCTAGGTTCTTTTGCCTGCTACTTTACGTGAACTTTTATCTGTGATGTTCAGTTTAGTGTTTGTTCAGGTTTTATGCAGCTATATTTCAGGCGTTTTCTTAGTTGGTCCTTGGATTATATATCCCTTGGTAATGAATCAAGTCACTAAACCTTGGAATATTTTATGTTGGAATATTCGTGGTATTGGGGCAGAGAAAAAGCACACGTCGATTCGTTCTCATATTGATAAGTCGGGCTGCGCCATTATTTGTATTCAGGAAAGCAAACGTGATCATTTTGATCATTCATACATATGAAAATTTTGTCATCGGCGCTTCAATCAAATTGCATTTGTCCCCTCGATTGGAAATTCAGGTGGACTAATTGTCGTTCGGAACAGCACGATTTTCATAGGCACAGTGATTCAATCCTTGCAATGGGCCCTAGTTATCTCGCTTAAATCTTCTCATTCTTCGGCTTCTTGGATGCTAGCCAATATCTATGGTCCTTGTGCGGGAGAGGAACGATCCCAATTTGTCTCATGGTTATACGATTTGAATATCGGTTCTAATGATGATTGGGTTCTTCTTGGCGATTTCAATTTCATGACATTTTCTGCGGACAGAAATAAACCAGGAGGAGATGTCTCTGATATGTTGATGTTCAATGATATTATTTGTGCTCTCAACCTCGTGGAAATTCAGCTTCGTGGCGCCTCCTTTACTTGCAGTAATATGCAGAATAACCCAATCCTGGAACAGCTCGATTGGTTCCTAACCTCGAATCATTGGACATCGTCATACCCGAACACAACTGTTAAGGCTTTAGCTAAACCAGTTTCTGATCATGTTCCTTACCTTTTCTCTGTTCAGTCAAATATTGCGTGCGCTAAACCATTCAGATTTGAAAAAAATTGGGTGTCTCACCCAGGTTTCCATGAAGTGGTTTGCCTAACCTGGAGTAATCCAATTAGATCTTCAGATACGGCCAGGAGGCTTAATATCAAACTTAACCAGCTTCATTCCGCCTTAAAACAGTGGAGCAGAAATCTATCCAAATTGTCATTAATGATTTCTAACTCCGAAAATGCGCTGAAGCTTATTGACAGCATTGAGGAACAAAGACAACTGCTTCTTCAGGAATGGAACTTTCGAGTCATTCTAAAGAATCATATTGTTCGTTTATTGGCCTACAAAAACCAATATTGGCGTACTCGATGTACAATTCAGTATATCAAATTTGGTAATGAACCTACCAAATTCTTTCATCGAATGGCTACTCAAAGGCATAGAACCAACTCCATTGCCACACTGACGCTACAGAATGGGACTATTTTAGATGATCATGATAGTAAAGCGGCGGCCATCTTCACTGCTTTCCGTGAAAGGCTTGGTGCATCCATTCCTATTGATATGAAATTCAACTTAGATGCGCTTATTTCTGCTAATCTTGATCTGAATAGTCTCTCTGCCCCTTTCACTCGCAAAGAAATTGATGTAGCGGTGAGCAAAATCCCAAGTGATAAATCGTCGTGTCTGGATGGGTTTAATGGGTGTTTTTTAAAGGCTTGTTGGGATATCATTAAGGAAGATTTTTATTATCTCTGTTTTCAGTTTTGGGAAGGTAATCACACCCTGGATTGTCTTAATGCTTCCCTCATTACATTGATTCCCGAAAAACTAAACCCATCTACGATTAATGATTATCGGCCAATTTCCTTGCTTAATTGTTGCCTCAAGCTGTTAACTAAACTATTGGTTGATCGGCTTCAAAAGGTGATTCTGCAACTTATTCATGACAAGCAATATGGGTTTATCAAAGGCAGATCTATCCAAGATTGTCTGGCCTGGACATTTGAATTCATTCACCAGTGCCAACAGTTAGGAAATGAAATTGTTCTTCTAAAACTGGATTTTGAAAAGGCTTTGATTTGGTGGAGCATGAGATTATCTTAATAATGATGCAGAAGCTGGGTTTTGATGATCGCTGGATTCAATGGATCAGAACTTTGTTGTCCTTTGGTAACTCCTCTGTTTTACTCAACGGTGTCCTAGGACAATCTTTCCATTGTAAGAGAGGAGTGCGTCAAGGTGATCCTGTGTCGCCTCTTGTTTTTGTGCTTGCAGTAGAACTGCTGCAATATGTGATTAATCAAGAGTTTGAGCTTGGTCACTTATCATTACCAATCCCCAGGCAAGGCAAATTTCCTATTATTCAATATGCAGATGACACAATCATTGTCCTTCCTGCCAGTAATGCTCATCTATCTCATTTGAAAACAGTGATTCGGGACTTTGCCCTCTCCTCTGGTCTAAAAATTAATTTTCACAAGTCCATGATGATCCCCATTAATGTTGATGATGCTTCTATGGCTTCCCTAGCTGCCAACTTTGGTTGTGTAGTGGGCAAAATGCCTTTCACTTACTTGGGCTTACCTATGGGCACCACCCAACCTTCAATGACTGTTTTGCTTCCATTGGTGGACCAGATGGAAAGAAAGCTTTCTAGCACATGCTCCTTGCTCTGCCATGCCTCTAGGATTACCTTGGTTAACTCTCTTGCCACATCCATGCTGAGCTATGCTATGTGCACCCTGCAGCTAAACCCCAAGTTCATTAAGTACTTTGATAAAGTCAGACGACGCTTTATTTGGACCAAAAAATTTGAACAAGGTACTTCTTGCAACTCCATGGTTGCTTGGCAGAGGGTTTGCTGCCCAAAATCCTCGGGGGGGGGGGGGGTTAGGAGTGATCAACATTACAGTCTAGAACAAAGCTCTTCTATTGAAGTTTCTTAACAAATTCTACAATACAGCGGATCTCCCTTGGGTCAGGTTTGTTTGGGATACCTACTACTCTAATTCCAACCCCATGCTGCTGCAAGCTGCGGTTCCTTTTGGTGGAAGCAACTTTGCAAGCTCATGCCCATGTTTAGAGGAGTTTCTAAGGCTGTAGTTGGGAATGGACTTGACATTGCTATGTGGCATGATAATTGGAGCACAGATCCCTTGGCTCTTTGCTTCCCCTGCCTTTGCTCATATGTTAAATTGGAAGACTGCTCAGTGGCATCCTTTTTTCCTCTACCAACCTGGCAGATCTTTTCCACTTACCTATGTCTCTGGAAGCATTCGATGAACTCCAATAGGGGCAAGCCCTCAAACATAACACTTTGGATCAGCAGGGGGGCTTTGACACTTGGACTTTTCAATGGGGTAAGGACTATGTTGCAAAGAAGTTCTACATGAACTGTCACAAGGAAATTATTGCTCCTCATCCCATTCTATGGATTTGGAGTTCGGACTTACAAATGAAGCATAGAGTTTTCCTATGGTTTCTCATGGTGAACAGGTTAAACACTAGGAATCTACAAAGGAGAAAGCATTTCCATACAGAGGATGGTTTTAATTGTGTTTTGTGTACTTCAGATCAGGAGGAAATGATTGATCACTTGATCTTCATGTTCCCATTCAGTGCTGCCTGCTGGGAAGCTGTGGGTATGTCTTGGGATTTTTCTCAGTCCCGACTTTAGGCCATCCAAGCTGCCAAGCAGAGTTTCACTGGGAATCTTTTCTTGGAGGTTTTTGGTATTGTTGCTTGGAACATCTGGAAGGAGCATAATAACCGCATCTTCAGAAGCATTCAACCCACTTTGGCAGCTTGGAGGCAGAGGACCAGGGGAGACCTTCTGAATCTAAAGTATAGACTTTCTAAGGAGTATTGGGACTACATTACCTTACTTGCACTCTCCTTGTAAGACTATACTTAGACTTCTAACCCACCGCCCTTTGTATCCTAGTCTTCTGGTACTTTTCTAGTTTGTGCTCATATCCATCCTGAGGGGCTGGCAAGCACCATTATGGGTTGTGTAACACTGTATGTAAACTTCTTTTTTAATACAAAACAGTAGGAGCCTCTCCTATTGATTATACCCTAAAAAACATACTCAACTATCTTATAGTCTTCCATGATTGCTAACTCTCAAAGCATATTTTTAGAGCAAATGGCATCCATCAAACACAAAGAAGATAGGGGCTTAGAGATTCACCTCCCAACTTATTTATCATATAGATAATTGTCAACAATAATAATTCATGATCAAATATATTTGGATGGCCATATATGCTTGGATCTTTCCCCACCACATGAAGCTTGCCAAGAGAAAAAGGCGAAATATAGGAAGCGGTGAAGATCACAATGTAAGTGCATCTAGTGCCCCTTAGTGATTTTGGTGTATTGAAGACTTATAGGTTAAGGAACTAATGTGTTTGTGAGTCTACACATGCTTTATAAGTTGATGAGGAGTTTGATATATTCGGAGATTATCGACCCCTAAAAATGTTTGTCTTCAACTGAAGACTTTGTTGAAGACTTTGTGAAGACTTTGCTAAAGACTTTGGTATTCCCTGAAGACATTGAAAATGAAGAATTTGGTGTGACCTTGAAGATATAAACGAGGACTATGAAGCGTGAAGACTTTTGTTTTCGTAGTTTCATTTCCCTTCTTTAATTCATAGGAAACACCGTACTATTAAAAGGGGTTGAGGTAATACTAAGGAAAATTTCCAACTGATGCTCAACTCCAAAAGCCTCAACCTATCCAATCCTTTCGAGTGAAGCCTTTGGAAATATCTTGCAGTTCAGTCAAGTTCTTTAGTGACAGAGACGAAGTTCTTCTGGTCTCTGATGAAATTGATCTGACTGAGGAGTTATGATTTTACTAGTGCGAATTGCCTACAAGTGAGGAACATGATAAGCCTGAGGACTTTCATAGTTCGAAATTCTGACCGTTGTCGTGCCTAGCGCCAGCTATCCCCAATCATCACATACACATAATGGTCATATCATTGGGGGCATTTATGTTTTATCATGTCAGGTTGCACCCTGGCTATAAATAGCCACCCCCACAACCACTAGTTGGTTGGCTGCTCCGAGAGAGAACTGACACTTGTCATTTGAGAGCAACCCATCCTCTGAGGACTTTGAGAGAAAATCATCAGTGAGGAAAAACCCAAACCACCAAACCCAAAGTGATTGAGCATCACTGAAGAAATTCCTGTGTGGAATTGGCGCTTGTTACCTTTGAGGACTGTGCATTCTCCAGACGGTTAAGCGTCATGGTCTAGTGCATCCTGTAGCCAATTGGGGAGCACAGAGTGACCTTGGTCTAGAGCATCCAACAGTAAATTGTGGATCGCCGGGTGACCAGTTTGTGAGGGTTTTGGAAGTCTACCCTGAAGACTTACCACGAGTGTTGAGCAAGGACTTTCTGACCTTAGCTCAAGGAGAATACGGTAAGGACTGTGTGTCCTCTGGTTTAAGTACCAGGCCGCTCCAAACCAGACGTACGACTGTCACAACAGTTGGAACTGGGTCATCAAACCATTGTCTTCATCGAGCTACCTGGTTCTCTTTCCTCAACCCCTCTATTCCTCGTATACTTGTTGATGAAATTGATCGCCACTGTTTGAAGAATTTGACTGAAGACTTTTCACAATTTCCTCACCTCAAATTCTTCAAGTTACCTTGTTCCTCACCTGCTTATCCTGTATCATGCTACTTGAATCTGTGCATGTTTTATTTCATCATGATGATTATGCTGTCAATGTGTTCTTCATGCACTTGAGTACTTATTCCGCTGCTAGTTATTCATCACATTTCAAATTCCTCAAGTTGAAATTCCTCAAGTGATGAATTTGTAAAAATCGCCTATTCACCCCCCTCTAGCCGATATAACGCACTTTCAATTGGTATCAAAGCAAGGTACTCCCTTGTTCTGTGTGATTTTGGTTTAACCACCTGGAGTTCTAGTTATGTCGACTGTAGGTATGATCAAGGTTTCCGCGAGATGTCCTACCTTCGATGGGACGCACTACCCCTACTGGAAGAACAAGATGCGCATGCCTCTTGAAGCTATTGACAACGATCTCTGGTACGTTGTGGAAAATGGTGTTCCCTCTGTTACTCCCACGGTCAACACTGCCGATGTGAAGAGATTCAAGCAACTCGATTCTCAAGCAAAGAATATCATCTGTGGCCATCTGAGCAAAGGTAACTATGGCAGACTGAGTGCTTTGGAGTCTGCTAAGCTTATTTGTGATAGGTTATCCAAATTCAACAAAGGTGTTTCCACTCAACGTGACTCTCATGGTGATGTTCTTCGCAATCTCTTCAACCGCTTCAAGAGACTTGACAATGAACATGTTCAGCAAACTTTTGATCGTCTCACTGATATCTCCAATGAGCTTCAAGCACTGGGTGCCATCGATATCACTGACCATGAAGTGGTGAAGAAACTTCTAAGATCTCTTGACTCCTCATTCGATACTCTGGCTTTGATGATTCAAGAACGTGGAGACTACAAGTCACTTGATCCTGCTGATATAATTAAGAGACTCAATACTCATGAATTCCAACAAGCTGAGAAGAGAGACCTCTACGGGCCAAGCTATGGAAGATCTCATGCTCTGAAGGCAAAAGCGATTTCCTCATCCGAAGGCAAAGATTCTGATAGTAGCCTTGGTGATCCTGAAGAACTAAGTCAGGAGCTAGCGATGCTCATGAGGAAATTCCAGAAGTTATCAAGGAGAGGTGGATTTGGAAAGTCATCAAAGAGTGGTTTGAGGAAATCAGATTCCTCAGATGACTACCAGAAAATAACCTGTCACCGTTGCAAGAAACCTGGTCACTTCATCTCTGACTGTCCTCTCTGGGAAAAAAGAACCAAAGAAGAAGAAGAAATGCAAGGATGATAGTTCTGATGACTCGAAGAAAAAGGAGAATCTTCAAAGTCCTCATCTGCAAAGTCCTCATCTTCAAAGTCCTCAAAGCACAAGAAGAATGGTTCTAGAAAGGCTCGAGTGTTCATTGACAAGGAAATGGATTCTGAAGAAGAATCTGAAGGATATGATGAAGAGGAAGAATCTGAGGTGGAATCAGAATCAGGTGTTGCAAGCCTTGCTCTTGCTACTGCTTTCGCCAGCAAGTCCATCTTCAACGATGAAGAAAATGACTACTCCAACGACTCTGACGTCAGCAATGATGATTATGCTCCCACCTATTGCTTCATGGCAAAAGGCTCAAAGGTACACAAACATCATTCCTCATCTGAATCAAGTGAAGGTGAATCTGATGAATATGTGAAACCTAGATATGCTAAAGTTGTTAGCATTGCCACTAAGCAACAAAGTGCACTTGAAAAGCTTTAGAAAATGCTAGACAAAAGCGATGATCTATTGAACAATGAAGTGGATCGGACTGAAACTCTGTCTGACGACCTCAAAAGTCTTCAAACAAAGTATGATAACCTTCAGAGTCAACATAATGCTCTTTTATCCGATCATGAGAAGCTTTCTTACGAATTTCTTCAAATAAAGCAAGATCTTGAGAAGCTAAGGGTGTCACATGAGGATCTCCAAAGGGAAAATGATTCCTTACTGGCTCAACAGATGAGTACCGCTTAGGAAGAATTTGTTCCACCTTGTTTGAAATACATCAAACGTGAAACTACTAATTCTTCACCTAAATGTTCAGATGCTTCAATTTCTGCAAATTCTTCAACTATTCCAGTGGTCTCAAATTCCCCATTTGAGGATACCACGAGTATCACTGACGAAAATGTAGGGTCGAAGGAATTGTATGTGACAGGCATGCACAAAAGTATCAAAGGACATCAAACGCTTTGCGATGTCCTCAGAAGCAGATTCTCGACACGAACCCTAGGAAAGAGGGTGTTGCCTTTGTGAGGAAACTCAACGCTGATGGATCCTATTGGACACCTGAGCAGTACCCCAAAACCTCATGGGTTGCTGCAAAAGGACCTCTTGTAGATCCATCAACTTTATCTGGCTTTACTTGTGAAACTTCATATTCCTCTGATGAGTCACTTGACTCCAACTACAAATTCTTCAAAAATTAGAAAGGTGAAGTATTTGCTAGATTTGTTGGAACTAACTGCAGGAACGGTTCTCCTATGAAGAAAATCTGGGTTCCCAAGATCTACCTACAAAATCTTCAAGTGAATGTCCTCACGACACCACTCATGAAGAACAGGAACCCCAGATCAAATTCCTCATATGGACCAAAGTCTTCACTTGGACCAAATTCCTCAAATGGTCAAAAATATCATTCTCGCGCTAATGCATCTGTTTCGTAGGGAAAATCTAAGAGCTATGAATATGTGCATTATTCTTCAAATCATTATGTTCATAAGTCCTCGAAGATTTTCTCTGCTTATTCATATGAGTACTCTAACCCTCGCCCTGTGAAACGAAGCGCAGTTGCTTCAATGCCTCCCTTCTCATATGGTACTCGTAGGATGATGAACTCTTTACCACCCCTCCAGATGTGGGTGGTGAAGAAATTTAACTAATTTCTTATGCAGGGTCAGGTCTCCAGATGAACTTGAACATCTGATGAATTTGCTAGAGACCTGAGGAAATACTTGAAAGGACGCAAGCTAACCATGTAGAAATGAATTCCTCATTTCTCATGTCCTCACACTACTTGCTTACTATCTTGTGATGAAATTGATATCATATTCTTCACTCTGAAGCATATGAGTTCGTAAGTTGTACTAATTCGTCTGTAGGATGAACCTCCAAAAGCTACTGAGTGGGTCCTCAGCAGTGGATGCACAAACCACATGACTGGTGACAAGAGTCTTTTGATGAATTTTCCACTTGCTCTATCTCATCTGAAGCATATCACCTATGTAGACAAAGGAAAAAAAGCAAGGTATTGGGTCTAGGTAAGGTTGCAATCTCAAAGGACCGAACCATGGATAAGGTGATGCTTGTTGAATCCCTTGGGTTCAACCTTATCTCTGTCTCAATGCTTTGTGATCTAGATATGGTTGTCGTATTTGGAAAATATCACTATGGTGATATCATGGAATCTGACAATTCCAAAGTCTTCATAGGCTTTAGGAGAGGAGACTTGTATATTGTTAATTTCTCTACAGGTCCTCAGCCTGCCACATGACTACTTGCAAAGTCCTCAGGAGGCTGGTTGTGGCATCGACAACTTGGACATGCTGGTATGAGGAACTTGCACATGCTCGTGAAGAAAAAGCATATCATTGACATTGAAGGTGTCAAATTCCTCAAGGACCACCTTTGTGGTGCATGTGAGTCTGGGAAGATGACCAGATCCAAGCATCCCTCGAAGACAATCATGATCACGACTCGGCCCTTTGAATTGCTTCACATGGATCTATTTGGCCCCACTCATTACTCCACACTAACAAATTCTTCAACTTTGTATGGCTTTGTCATTGTTGATGATTACTCTCGTTACACTTGGGTGCATATTATTCTGTACAAGTCTGAAGTGCAGGATGTCTTTAGACGATTTGCTTCAAGGGCCTCCACAAACTTTGGCGTCAGATCAAGCATATTAGGAGTGATAATGGGACCGAGTTCAAGAACACAAATCTTGATGAATATCTTGATGAACTTGATATTAATCATGAGTTATCTTCCCCTTATACTCATCAGCAGAATGGCGTCGTAGAGCACAAGAACATGACTCTTGTTGAGATGGCTCGCACCATGCTTGATGAATACAAGACTCCTCGTCGCTTCTGGCCTGAAGCAATTGATAGTGCATGCCACATCATCAATAGGGTATATCTGCACAAATTCTTCAAGAAGACTTCGTATGAACTTATGACTGGCAAGAAACCCAATGTAAGTTATCTCAAAGTCTTTGGTGCAAAATGCTAGATTAGAGATCCTCACCATAGTTCAAAATTTACACCAAAAGAACATGAAGGTTTTATGCTTGGTTACCGAAAGGACTCGCATACCTACAAAGTCTTCAACACCAACCACCACAAGGTGTTGAAACTGTAGTTGTGCGGTTCGATGAAACTAATGGCTCACAAAGAGAGCGCCTACCTTCTGTGTTAGATGAACAGTCTCCTGAGGAATCCATTAAGATGAAGGCTACTGAAGACGTCATACCCACTGAGGAAGTTATTCCAACGAATGAAGACATTCATGCTGATACACCTGAAGATAATGGTGCTGAAGAAAATCCTCAGCCATGTCAACCTGCTCACAAAAGAGTTGTAAATGAAGTGCATATTGACAAAATCATCGATGATATCAATGCACCAAGTCCCCTTAGTCGCTCAAGAGCTTCATATTTGACTAACTTTTGTGGGCACTTTGCCTTTGTCTCTATCATAGAGCCCAACAAAGTTGATGAAGCTTTCAAGGAACCTGAGTGGATTCAAGCTATGCAAGAGGAATTGCATCAATTCAAGCTCAACAACGTGTGGGAACTTGTCAAGTGGCCAGATCGTCGCAAGCATAACATCATAGGTACCAAGTGGATCTACCGCAACAACCAAGATGAAAATGGCCTTGTGGTAAGGAATAAGGCTCGACTTGTAGCTCAAGGCTACACACAGGTTGAGGGAATTGACTTTGATGAAACTTTTGCGCCTGTTGCTAGACTTCAAGCTATTTGAATATTGCTTGCTTATGCTAACCATCATGATATCATCTTATATCAAATGGATGTGAAAAGTGCATTCCTCAATGGTAAGCTTGAGGAAGAAGTATATGTTGCTCAACCCCCTAGGTTTTGAAGACCCTAAGCATCCTAACAAAGTCTTCAGACTCAACAAGGCCCTCTATGGCCTCAAGCAGGCCCCTCGGATGTGGTACGACACTCTGAAGGAGTTCCTCATGAAAAAAGGCTTCAAACCCGGTTCACTCGACCCAACTCTTTTCACAAAATCCTATGACAATGAACTGTTCATATGCCAAATATACGTAGATGATATTATCTTTGGTTGTACTGACAAACGTTATAGTGATGAATTTGCCTATATGATGAGTGAAAAATATCAAATGTCTATGATGGGAGAGCTGAAATTCTTCTTAGGTCTTCAAATTCGTCAGCAAGACAACGCCATCTTCATCTCACAAGAGAAATACCTCAAGGATGTTCTGAGGAAATTCGACATGCAAGATTGCAAAGGCGTCAAAACTCCGATGCCTTCAAAAGGCCACCTCTACACTAACGAAAATGGTAAAGATTTTGATGAGAAGGTATATCGCTCCATGATTGGCTCATTATTGTATCTATGTGCACCTAGGCCTGATCTTATGTGCATCTAGGCCTGATATTATGTTGAGTGTTTGCATGTGTGCTCGATGCCAAGCAACACCGAAGGAATCACACCATAAGACTGTGAAACATATTCTTCGATACTTAGCTCACACACCAACGCTTGGATTATGGTATCCCAAGGGCTCAAATCTTCACCTCGTCGGATACTCTGATGTTGACTAGGCTAGAGATCATGTGGATCGCAAGTCAACCTCGGGTACATGTCATTTCCTCGGACGATCCTTAGTCTGTTGGTCCTCGAAGAAGCAGAACTATGTGTCACTATCTACTACTGAAGCTGAGTACGTTGCTGCTGGTTCATGTTGCGCTCAGCTGTTGTGGATGAAGCAAACCCTCAAGGACTATGGCATCAAGTTGAAGAATGTGCCTCTCTACTGTGACAACGAGAGTGCCATCAAGATTGGTTACAACCCATTTCAGCATTCCAAGAACAAGCACATCCACATTCGTCATCACTTTCTTCGAGATCATGTACTCAAGGGAGACATCTCCATCGACCACATCCCCATTGAAGAACAACTAGCCGATATCTTCACAAAGCCCTTGGATGAGAAGAGATTTTGCAAGTTGCGGTGTGAGCTAAATATCTTAGATTCTTCGAATGTTCTTTGAAAAAGGACACACATCCTAACACTTATGCAAAATTGATGACTTAGATGTGCCCTTTAAGTGTGACGAAATTAATGAAGAATTTGACTCTCAGAACCCTACGACAATTGTATGCAGTGTCTGAAGTCATCATTGTTACACGGTGGGTCACGCCACCAACCAAAGTTAAAATTCTTCAAAGTTGAGTTTTCCGTCATTTTGCAAATTCTTCAAATTTTCAAATTCCTCAAGTTTGCAAATTCCTCAACTTTTCAAATTCTTCAACTTTTCAAATTCTTCAAACTATGAAACTCATGCTCTTCATTGACTATATATATATGAGTTTTCAAGTCCTCAACAGCATTCACTTATTGCTAATTCTTCAAGTTGATTTTCATCTAAGTCAATGTGATCGAACCCTTTTCCCTCTATGCTAAACTCAAACCAGTCCGTTCACAAATTCTTCATATGTGTTCTACTTTGAAACTCGTTCAAAGTCTTCACTGTGTCCTTGACAGCTGAAGAATTTGCAAACGGAAACTTTAAATTTTTACTGTCAAAATTTTTGGCGTTTCCCGCTCAATCTGTTCCGATTTCCACGACTGGATAACCCATGATCCCCCACTATCGCCACTACTCAGAACATGGGTGACACATGTCACGTGAAGAGCAAGGGTCAGGGGCAATCTAGTCCAAAATCTTCGGACGGATTGGTTTTCACCTCCACTATAAATACCCCTCCCCTTTCACTATGCTCGGTTACTCCTCACTCCTACTCTCTCCCGAGCTCCGACCTAGTGCCATCGCTAAAATCATCGCCGCTGGTGTGGAAGAGCTTCACTGCCTCGACCTCGTCGTCGTCGTACTCGCATCGGCCGCGGAAGTCTTCATCCCGTAGCCGCTATAGCTGTCTCCCTCTGCCAAGCTAGGGCATGGGAGATCTGGACTGATGAACTTCCTCAATCTCATCTCACAGTTCGTCGTGTTCTTCACCAGGGTAAATAAAATCCACTTTTACTACCCTTGTTTGATCTTCAAGTTTTCTAAATCTTCACAAAGGTGTTTATTCTTCAAGAATCTCATTCAAAAGCACCTTACATGTTGATACACTTGATGACTTTCCCTAAGTTATGATTTTCTTCAAGATTCCTCAATTGTGTGAATCCTCAAAATTTGCACAACTCTGGAACCTAAGACAAAGAACACTTAGTGAAATTCATCAAGACACCAATGGTCCAATTCCTCACACCTGATTTTATTGAAAAAATTCCCAGAACGCATATGACCTCTTCAAATTCCTCGCACCTATACTCTGTTCACAGGTATAAACATGTCCGCTGATGAATCACTAGGTTCTCATCAACTTAACTCATTTGAAGCGTTTATTGAGGAAAAAATGTGCACTTCTTCAGAATCTTCAAGAGTTTAGCATCCTCAGCCAAAGAAAATGACAGATGGGAAGAACCACAGAAAGGAGGAAAGAAGCCTGATGTGTAGACTGCTTTTGAGATTTCAAAGGACTTGTATGAGGAATATTGCACGCCTGATGAAGAAACTCATGGCAAAGAGACAACTAAGCAGAGAAAGATTCATCTGCAGAAAATTGAGAGAAGATGAGCAAAGGAGTGGAAGGAATATCGTTATGTCACTCCTAAATATATGATGAAATTCGCTGTGAAACCTCGTTGCAGCAGGCCTCCCTTGGCTCAAAATCAAATTGCTGATCCCACTAGTCTAAAGACTGGTAAAGACTTTCCTCATATATGGGAGAAACAACAATCCAAGCTGGCGAGCAAAACAAAAGAGGCCGTGAAGAAATTCAATGAAGACTTTGCTACTGCTGCCACTGCCGGAGCCTCTGCAAGTCCTTCGAAGAAATCGATGATGAAGAAATCTGCTGTGAAGTCAAATTCTTCAACTTCAAAATCATCACAGCAGATTCCTCAAGATCAAAGGCCTCAACCTTCAAAGGCCTTAGCTGCTGGGTCAGTAGCTGCTCAGTCCTCGGCTGCTGCTGCTAAGTCCTCAATGCCTGCGCATCTTACATCATGCCAAAGGACTAAGGGATTCTCAATTGCTTGAGGGGCATCTGCAAGTTCTTCTGCCCAAGCACATTCCTCAAGCGGCCCTTCCCCGAGAAAAGTGAATGAAACTGCTGGACGAGGCATACGACCAAGTCCCCAACCCAAGAAGGTGGCATTCACAATACCTTCAGATTCCTCGGATGAAGTTGATGATGAGGAACTGGAAGAAATCATCAGAAACAAGCAACAAAGAGTGGCTGAAGGAAAGGGCTCTCAAATTACTCTTTTGCTTGATCCAAAAATTGTGCCGAACTTCATTGACATCTGGCACAAGGATCCCAAAACGCCTATTGATGACTTGAAGCTGCCTCCTGGTCCAGATACTGTCCTCGCTGCCTTCATCACTGAAGAGAAATGGAAGTATGAGAAGTCCAGACAAACCAAGAAGGCTTAGTATAAGAAGGAGCATTACTTGAAGAAAAATGTTCTGAATTTGTCTCCTGAGGAACTTGTGAAGGTACAGTCTGAGATCAAAGGCCTCAGTGAGGAATTCAATTCATACTATGTTGATTGGTAAGGCGCCAAGGTTCGCTTCGTCAACATAGCTGATAAAGTCATCACTGATCACAACTCAAGGGTTGCATCTCGCTCCCAACCACAAATTCCTTAGGCTGAGGAAACTGCTCAGCCCACTGAAGAAACTATCAGCGTTGTTGAAGAAAGTCAGACCACTGAAGAACCTGCCAGGGCACCCTCCACTAGTGCGCCTAATGAAACTGGACCCACAAGGACGACTACATCAGTCGTGCCTGAAGAAACTGCTGCCACTTCATCCTCCTCTGAAACCCCAAAATTTTCAAGTATGAAGACGATCAACCTTCCTTATGCATCAGAAGTGAAGAAAACTAAGGCTGCTGAGAAGAAGGCTCTAAAGAGAAAAGCTTCACCTTCAGACTCCTCAGCAATGAAGAAGTTGAAGACTGTGGCAAAATCTTCAACTAAACCATTAGATGCCACTCCAATCTCCTCAGCACTAGCCTATGAGATAATTCCATTTGGCGTTGCTTATGTCATCCCAGATGATGAATATGAAGAAGATCATTCTGCTGCTTCGACAGAGCAGATTGATGAAGACATTGAAGTTGAAGCAAATGCTTCAACTCCACAGGTATCATCGCCCCAGCCTCAGTTTATTGCCGAAGAGGCCGACATTGAAAAAATTGATGAGGATGTAGACATTGGCAATACAACTCCTGTCATCAATGACGAATATTGGGAAACTGCTCACCCAAATTCCCCAATGACTACTCCTCTGTCACAGATTCCTCGGTCCCTAGCCCAGACTAAAGAAATTCATGAAGGATCTGATGACATGACCGCTCTAGCCACTTAAGAAAATCCAGCTGCATCAGTTGATGACTTTGCTACTCCAACTGCTACTAAGGAAAATGCTCCGCAAATTCCTCATTCTGAAGAAATTCCTGCTATGCCTAAAGAGATCAAGGGCCTCTTCAAGCCAAACCTTCAGCCGAAGCCAAGGATGTCATTCAAAGTCTCAAAGCGCCCCCAAATTCCTCAAGTCAAATTTCTTCGATGAGCACATATTCTTCACTGGTCCCAATCCATATGACTCAGCAAGGGCCAGTCGAACCAAATTCTGGACTCCAACTCAGATGAATTACTATGCATCAGTTCTGCTCGACAAGAAGAAAGTCTTCGAGCACCACCAAATTCCTCATGCTGATATGGAAACAATTCCATCCTTCACACCGGTGCTTTCAGTTCTTCATGATGCAGGAATCCTTCCTTTCTGTGTGGATATCTGCGACTGGAATGAAGAGCTAATTCTTCAATTCTATGCCACACTGCACATCACAGGTGATGCATGTGACATCAACTCCTAGGTCTTGGACTGGATGACCGGATCTACTCACCTCATAGCTCCAGCATCTGAATTACTTCGGTCAATCCCTGTCCCAATTCCTTCAGAAGAAGCACGCTGCCTGTTTGATGAACCTGCTCTGCCCCACCAACTGATGCAAGTGCTGATGAAGCCATTGGCTCCTGGAAAACCTCAACGAACAACCTTCCTTGTGAAGGATTTGCTCTATGTTCCCAGGACGGTCTACTCAATTGTCACCAATACTCTATGTCCTCAGAAGGGACACAACTCTGAAGAGGAAGAAGTGGAGGGAGTCATGAAGAATATGCTATTCAACATTATTCATGGGATTCCCATCAAACTTCCATGATTTCTTCATGAGGACATTAGCGAATGCTGCTCTAGCCCCATTTGAACTGAAGCCTTATGCTCCCTGGATCATGAAGTTCATCAGATCAAGGTCTTTAGTTCCCTTCAAGGCGGACTTCCAGAATCACTTCGGTTTCTTGCCCCCAATTGAAGTCCTCAAGAGCACAATTGCCTCAGTGGAAGGAAAAGGCAAGGATGTCATTGATGAAGTCACTCGTCCATTGGATGGTCAGTCTAGCAAAGTTGCATCCTTCTCAACCAATGATGACACTACAACCCAGGATTCTGAAGCAAAGGCCTCAGCACAAAAACCTCAAGAGTCTGCCCCTCGTGTGATGACTGATCATGAGCTACTCATAAATCTTCATCAGAAGGTCGATCGCAATCACAAGTGGGTGAAGCGTTAGTTGGCTTCCATTGTTCAGAACATGACAGTGACGCAGAACTCTGTGAGGAAAAATCACTACTGTGTGCATGAAATCTTCGATCACGCATGGGCCATTCTCGCACACCTCAAGACCCCTGAGGAACTCAAGGACATGGAATTTCAACAAAACTTCGAGTGGTGTCATCCTCCTCAGAAGAAATTCAATAAGGTTCAAGTTCCTCTGATGGTCACAAGTTCATATTCTTCATCGCGTGATACGGATGAAGCTGAGGACATTGAAGACACTTCAGCGGGCCCTGCATCGACAAACGACCTCGACAACACTGGCGCTCCTTCTTCACCAACAAGATGAAATTCTTCAGGGGCGTTAGCCCTCACTTTTTCGTCCCTTTTTTGTCTTTGATGACAAAGGGGGAGAAAATTTGAGTTAGTCTTCAAGCGGGTCTCTATATATGGGCTTATTTTTGTTTAAGTTACAACTCTCGCTCTTCTGAAGCTTTTGATGTTTGAGTTGTGAACTTAAGTCTGATGGTGGTCTGAATCTTTTGAAATGCTTTCCGCATGCTTATTTCCTCAAGTACCTTAATGCATGCATGCTGAATTTCGTCAGACTTCATTTTCATCATGCATTTCAAATTCTTGATATCATATGTTCAAATGCGTGTATGAATTACAAGATATAGGGGGATTTCTCCATGTTTTTAACCTGCCATGTGCATTTGCAGTCCAAAGCAAATTCCTCAAATATGCACATCTTCAGGAGGAGTTCTTCTATATCTTGCAATCAAATTCCTCAAACTTAGTAATTACACTTCATATTATTATCCTCGTTGAAAACTTAACCTATTTGTCATTAATCACCAAAAAGGGGGAGATTGTAAGTGCATCAGTGCCCCTTAGTGATTTTGGTGTATTGAAGACTTATAGGTTAAGGAACGGATGTGTTTGTGATGGTACACATGCTTTATAAGTCAATGAGGAGTTTGATATATTCGGAGATTATCGACCCCTAAAAATGTATATCTTCAACTGAAGACTTTGGTGAAGACTTTGTGAATACTTTGCTGAAGACTTTGTTTTCCCTGAAGACTTTGAAAATGAAGAAGTTGGTGTGACCTTGAAGATATGAATGAGTACTATGAAGCGTGAAGACTTTTGTTTTTGTAGTTTCATTTCCCTTCTTTGAGTCATAGGAAACATCATACTATTAAAAGGGGTCGAGGTAATACTAAGGAAAATTTCCAACTGATGCTCAACTCCAAAAGCCTCAACATATCCAATCCTTAGAGTGAAGCCTTTGGAAATCTCTTGTAGTTCAGTCAAGTTCTTCAGTGATAGAGACGAAGTTCTTCTAGTCTCTGATGAAATTGATCTGACTGAGGAGTTAGGATTTCGGCAGTGCGAATTGCCTACAAGTGAGGAACATGATAAGCCTAAGGACTTTCATAGTTCGAAGTTCCGACCGTTGTTGTGCTTAGCACCAGCTGTCCCCAATCATCACATCGACATAACGGTCATATCACTAGGGGCATTTATGTCTTATCATTTCAGGTTGCACCCTGGTTATAAATAGCCACCCCCATAACCACTAGTTGGTTGGCTTCTCTGAGAGAGAACTCACACTTGCCATTTGAGAGCAACCCATCCTTCGAGGACTTTGAGAGAAAATCATCAGTGAGGAAAAACCCAAACCACCAAACCCAAAGTTATTGAGCATCACTGAAGAAATTCCTGTGTGGAACCGACGCTTGTTACCTTTGAGGACTGTGCATCCTCTAGACGGTTAGGCGTCATGGTCTAGTGCATCCTACAGTCAATTGGGGAGCACAGAGTGACCTTGGTCTAGAGCATCCAACAGTAAATTGTGGATCGTCGGGTGACCAGTTTGTGAGGGTTTTGGAAGTCTACCCTAAAGACTTACCACGAGTGTTGGCGAGGACTTTGTGACCTTAGCTCAAGGAGAATACGGTAAGGACTGTGTGTCCTAGGACTATGTGTCCTCTGGTTTAAATACCATGCCGCTCCAAACCAGACGTATGACTGTCACAACAGTTGGAACTGGGTCATCAAACCATTGTCTTCATCGAGCTACCTGGTTCTCTTTCCTCAACCCCTCTATTCCTCGTATACTTGTTGATGAAATTGATCGCCACTGTTTGAAAATTTTGACTGAAGACTTTCACAATTTCCTCACCTCAAATTCTTCAAGTTACCTTGTTCCTCACCTGCTTATCCTGTATCACGCTACTTGAATATGTGCATGTTTTATTTCATCATGATGATTATGATGTCATTGTGTTCTTCATGCACTTGAGTACTTATTCCGCTGCTAGTTATTCATCACATTTCAAATTCCTCAAGTTGAAATTCCTCAAGTGATGAATTTGTAAAAATCGCCTATTGACCCCCCTCTAGCCGATATAACGCACTTTCACAAAATGACTCTTGTATAAAGGTAAGTACTGGAAAATAAAAGATAGGCCCTTCGCAGAGGGAATCAGAGGTTGTCATGCGCTTTTTGTTTTTAGATGTGCAAACTCTTAATGCAAAGGAACGTCACATTGTATTGCCCTTTGCGATAGCAACCTTTATTATGCAGTCGCTTTTATTTCTTTGTCATCACAAATTCGTACAATGCTTATTTTCCCTTACAATAAAAGATCTTACATATTTAGGAGCAATTTTTATTGCTTTTTGCACCGATGACAACTTACTTGAAGGATCTTATTCAATCCATAGGTAGGTATAGTGGACTCTCATGGTAAAACTGGTTTAAGGGTGTTTGGATGCACAAGTAGTATTTCTACTTGGTGCGGAAGTTTTGGCTAGTATGAGGTGGAAGCAAACACCATATGTTGGAGGATGCAAAACAATATAACTTCTATACAAATATACCCAAGCATAACTCATTACGTTGTCTTCCTTGTCCAACTTCAACTAATTTGCTCAAGTTTGAAAATAATTAATGGGTATTCACAATCATAGAAGATGTCCAAGATAGTATATTTATATGTGAAATCTCTCTTCCTTCAATATTCTTTCATGAATTGTTCAAGTGACCAATGCGGTGTTTGTTAACTTTCAATAAATTTCACCACCTATACTTATTATGTGTGAAGTCATTACTCCCCATGGGATAAGTACATGAAGCATTTTTAATTACAGATTTATGATATTCAATTCATTCAACCATTTACTCATAGGATATAAGTGAAGCACGAGAGTGAATGACAAACTACTCCAAAAAGATATAAGTGAAGACCAATGCGTAGTTAATTGGATAAATAGCCATGTGAGGACTCTCACTTATTCAAAATTTCAGATCCAATGATTTTATTGAAACAACAAACAAAATAAAAATGGCACTCCAAGAATAGCATGCATCATGTGAACGAATAAAAATTTAGGCTCAACATAAGCTAACCGATAATTGTTGATGAAGAGAGGTGGGATGCGTAGCATCCCCAAGCTTAGATAGTTGAGAGTTCTTGAAATATTTTCTTGGGGTGCCTTGGGCATCCCCAAGCTTGAGCTTTTGTATATTTTTCAATCCTCTCATATCCTGGTTTCCCCTATTCTCAAAAACTTCATCCACACAAAACTCAAAAAGAACTCGTGAGATAGGTTAGTACACATAAGAAAAAATCAACTCTTCATGTACTACCAAGACAAGTTTCACAATAATTTTCAAACATTAGGTATTTTATACTATCATTTCCACAATTTATATCTACCAACATAGGCTATGGAAACTATAGGATAAGTAGATAGCAAAACTATGACAACAATCTGTCCAAAAGAACAGTCTGTAGTAATTTATTAAACCAGTGTACCTCTGGAACTCTAAAAAATTATGAAAATTTAGAACATGCTAAGGAATTTATATGAAAATACTGTGTAGAAATTTCAGAAACACAAAAAACACTACAGCAAAATTTTTAGTTTTTTACACAACACACAAAAAACATGCAATGCAAGCATCCTAAGGCAATTCTTGAAACTTTTTATTGAAAAACAAGATTATAAAGAACACCTAACATATAAAAAAATGATGCTCCAAGCAAAACTCATATTATATGACGAATAAAAATATAGCTCCAAGTAAGATATATCGATAGTGTTGAAGACGAAAGAGGGGATGCCTTCCGGGGCATCCCCAAGCTTAGACGCTTCAATGTTCCTTTAATATTACCTTGGGGGTACCTTGGTCATCCCCAATCTTGGGTTATTGTCACTCTTTATTCTCCTCATGTCGGTATCTCACCCAAAACTTGAAAACTTCAATCACACAAAACTTAACGGAACTTCGTGAGAAGGGTTTGTGTAATAAAGATAAATCATTAACTTAGGTATCTTCAAAACAAGATTCATAATTGTTCCCCCATGATACCTAATTTATTATATCATTCCCATAATTTATATTACTCAATATAAGCTATAGGAACACTTGAAACAAGCAAAGTATGCATGCAAAAAAGAATATGTCAAAAACAGAAATGTCTGTAAAGATCTGAATGATCACCATACTTCCCTGACTCTAAAAAATCTGAAAAATTATGGCATATCACAGAATTTGCATAGCAATGTTGTGGAAAAATTTAGGAATTTTTGGACTCTCCAGTAAAATCAGACAATTCAAATCCTAGATACAAAACTTTCTGTTTTTGCACACAATCAAACAAGCAAGTATCCGCACTATCCCTAAGGCTTTACTTGGCAATTTATTGAAATGGAAGGAACCAAACATGATTACTATAGTATCTTAATCATGTTAACACATCAAAACAGAAACTAAAAGTATTGGGTTGTCTCCCAACAAGCGCTTTTATTCCCATACGCAAACAACCTACTTACTCGGTTCTGTACTTCTGTCACTCACGCCATCCACCACAAGAGAATCATAAACATATTGTAAACCCTACAACGGGGGTCCCTCACACTTGCACGACAGAGAGAGCACCATAGAACAACACCAATAATAAAACATGCAACTCAAACCAATCATGATCATCAATCAACCCAAAGGGCAAAAGTAATCTACTCAAAACATCATAGGATAGCAACACATCATTGGATCATAATATGTAGCATAAAGCACCATGTTCAAGTAGGTGATTACAGCGGGGTGTAAGAGAGTGAACCGCTAAAAGGAGATGAGGATGGTGATGAAGAAGGTGATGTTGATGAAGGCGATCACCACGACGATGATTCCCCCGATGGCACTCCGGCACCACCAGGAGAGAGGGGGAGAGGTTCTCCCCCTCGTGCTTCCTCCTCCATGGCCTCTCTCCTCTGTGAGGAGAGGTTCTCTCTCTGGTCCTTGGCCTTCATGGTGTTGATGGCCCCTCCGGGACGATGAAGATGGCCTCCGATGATGGTGACCCTCTCCGGCAGGGTGCCGAAGAGGGCCAAGATTGGTTTTTTTGTGGCTCTGGAGGTGTGCGGCGGCGAAAATCCCGATCTAGGCTATGCCTCAGGGTTATTGAAATATTTGAGGATTTATAGAGCTAAGAGGTAGGTCGGTGGACTCCCAAGGGGCCCACAAGCCTGATGAATGCGCCAGGGGGTGACCGCGCCCCTGGGGCTTGTGGTCTTCTCAGCCTTCCTCTCCGATGACTCTTCGCTCGAGTATTTTTTATATTTTCCAAAAATATTCTCCGTAAGTTTTCAGCTCATTCCGAAAACTTTTATTTCTGCACAAAAACAACACCACGGTAGTTCTGCTAAAAACATCGACAGTCCGGATTAATTCTAATAAAATCATACCAAAATCATATAAAATTATTGCAAACATGGCATGAATACTTCATAAATTATAGATACGTTGAAGACGTATCACTCATGAGAAACAAGCTGCCTTATAGGAAATACTTAACTTTGTGCAAATTGAAGAAGAGAATCTCCCTCAAGCTTAGGGGAGGCTTCTCTAGTTACTTAGAGCTTTAGCTGATTATCCCCTTAAGAAAAATAAAATTCTTGATATCTTTTATAATGAACTAACTGATGCTTCTAAGGACTTCCTAGACAATTGTGCTGGTTTTGTTTACAGGGAAAGAACAGTCGGACAAGTTGAAAAACTATTGAATAACATATTGCAGAATGCTGATGATTGTACACTTATTGAACCGCCGTGGGTACCTATTCAAAAGAAGAGAGGTATTCATTCCTCAGTCCTAAAGATATGCAAGAAGCAAAAAAAATCTATGAAAGAGAAAGGTATTGAAACTGAATATGCCAAGAAATTACCACCTATCGAAGAAATACATGGATTTGACACTCCGACAGATGTAGTAGAGGTAAAGTCTCTCTGTTCCTGTAATGAAAGTGATATACCTTATACTAAGGCTCCTGGTCAATGCATGGATGAATTTGATAATTACATTCCTAAACAAGAGCACTTCAATAACTATGTTAAGGACTAAGTGATAAATCGCTTAAGTGACTTGATGTTTAGAATTGCAAATGATGTGAAAGGTCTAGGTAAACACACTTCTATAGTTCACACCCAACTAGACCAAGTAGCTAAGTCACAAAATTATTTGCTTGCTGAAATAAATAACAATATGAATGATCATGGTGTTAGAGTAATGACTAAAGGAGGTAGAATGACTCAAGGACCATGGATGAATTCGTAATGCCATGATGATAAATCGCTTAAGTGACTTGATGTTTAGAATTGCAAATGATGTGAAAGGTCTAGGTAAACACACTTCTATAGTTCACACCCAACTAGACCAAGTAGCTAAGTCACAAAATTATTTGCTTGCTGAAATAAATAACAATATGAATGATCATGGTGTTAGAGTAATGACTAAAGGAGGTAGAATGACTCAAGGACCTCTTTATCCCGAGGGTCAACCTAAAAGACTTGAAGAAGATTCTCAGAGAATTGATGAAGATGCACCCAGCTCATCTAAGAAGAAAAAGAAAAAGAAAGATGGCAAGACTTTGCATGCTTCTAGTGACATGTGGGGAAACCTGCTGAGAAAGATAACGAAGTTTCTATTTATGATGGTGAGACACAATCTGGTAGTGAACATGCACCAAGTGATAATGAAAATAGTAATGAAAATGATGATGTTCACGTGGATGCCTAACCAGATAATAACAAAGAACATGATAATGATGTGAAAATAGAACCTGTTGAAAATCTTGATAACCCACGTCCCAAAATAAAGGCTATGATAAATGAGACTTTGTTGCTAGAAAACACGGAAGGGAAAGAAAGCCATCGGTTCAAAAACCCATGCCATTCCCTCGTAAGTCCTCTAAAAGTAAGGACGAGGAAGATTTTTAACACTTCACTGAAATGATTAGACCTGTCTTTTTGCGCACTCGCTTGACTGTTATATTAAAAATACCTCCATATGCTAAATATATGAAGGATATTATTACGAACAAAAGAAAAATATCTGAAACTGAAATTGCTACCATGCTTTCTAATTATTCTTTTGATGGTGGAATACCTAAGAAGTTGGGATATCCGAACATACCCACAATACCTTACTCAATTAAAAGGAGTTGTGTTAAAACTGCTTTATGTGATCTATGAGCCGGTGTTAGTAGTATGCCTTTGTCTCTATATAAACTACGCTGCGGGAATTGGTAGCGCTCTCTAGGAAGAGGATAAGCCAGCAAGAAAGAATGTTATTAATTAGATAACCTAGGAAACATGGTGATATAATTGATAATTAGAATTCATGTGCACTATCAGTTCATTTAAAGAAATCCTACATAAGAAGCGACCAAACACATACCAAGATTCTGGTCGATAATTCCGACAGGATAATATGCTCCACCTCAGGAGTGTGAAGAGATACCCTGCCTACTAATAAAAATAATTCCTTTTGTGAAAATTTATAACTAAAAATTTGCTCCCAAAAGCAGTATCATAAAAATTGATAAAAAGTCTATTCCCATCATAAACAGTTATTGGAAGTACCGTAGTTCATTGATCCAGTGATTCCAAATTATGAGTAGGAGCATATACTGGATTGTATTCTAAATCGACATGACTCCTTCTGCATACAAAAATGATAAATACAGAAAATGAGTGCATACAAAAATGATAAATACAAAAAATGACAGGTGCAAGTGACAGAAAATGATGATGCATAAAAAATTAAGCATTTCTGTCTTACAAGGCCTAATGTTATACTCATTTCTATGAGTATATATATGATACATGGTGTTGGGTGCAAGTGAAGTTACAACGGGTCTGAAATCTTCAGATGTATTTCACTATGGATTTGTCATTAATAGCATAAATGCCTAATTTCACCTACTGTATATTCATGGAACATTATAGTTTAAACAGGAAAAGGTTGATCTAAGAAAATGGCAGTTTGTGAACTCTATCAAGAATTCGGTGTGATGTAGATATTCTTACAGTATTTAAGGTTTTCAGGTTGTACTAATCGATAAATGTATTCTTTTTAGTATTCAACCTAACATGCAGGTAGCAAATTTATATGATTCTTGATTCAGAAAAAAACAATGAATGTTTTTTCACCCTAGAGTAAACAACCTCCTATGTGATCAAAACCACCAAAAATTACTCTCTCCTCCATTTTACATGGGTGCATATAACAATTGGGTTGGATCCTTCTAGCATGGTGCATGATAAGTATGAAAGCAGGCTGTTCACAATTGATTTGAACTCAAACATAAGAAAATAAACATGACGTACTTCACCACAATAATCACTGCACAAAACTAAACAACAAATGTTTCTGCCATGTGCATATCAATCGGAACTTAAATATGATATTCTCGTGTAGTATTGCAAAAGAAAGATAACATATCAATATCACGAACCTGAATATAGAATGTGAATAGTTAGCTGGCAAGTAAAAAAAGTATCAATTAGCTAGCATTAAAAACAAAGTGATATAATAGATAGCTGAACTGTGTTCTAAACGTTGATGTGCATTGTAGTTAATCTATAGGAATCCTATGGAAGAAGAGTGCAAAGGCATACCGAGATTCGGGTAGCAGAAGACAAGATTTTTCTTTACAGGCACTCATGGACAGTTCTGACATGATAGTCTCATACGCTCCACCTCAATAGAGTGAAGTAACATATCCGCCAACTAATAAAAAACAATACCCTTCTTGCTGCAGAAATTTGTAACTGGAATTGTTCCCAATGGCATGCATTAACATAAATAATGTTGAAATCAAAACAAAACATAAATAGTTATTTAGAGGCCCGTAGTTTCATTGAGCCAATGGTTCCAAACTCTGGGCAGGAGCACCTGCTGGAGTGACTTCCTCCTGTAGAACAACTAATTCCTAGGGTGAGGATTATATCATAAGAACTTCAACCATAAAGTGTAGACCCAAAAAACGTAACCACATACAGAATACTCCTTTTGCATATAGAAATGATAAATAAATAAAACGAAATTGAACGATGCATGGTGTTGGGTGCAAGTGAACCTATGACCAATATTACCTTTATACAATTAATTAGATGTGTTCCTTCGTAGCCGGTCCTGTTCTAAAATCTTAAGATGTCTTTAACTATTTAACTGCCAGCCAATAGCATCAATGACAAATTTCACCTACAATATATACATGGAACATTAGTTAGAATGAGAAGAGGCTGATCTAAGTACATGCCTGTTTGTGAACGCCATCAAGTATTAGGCGCACTGTAGATGTTCTTGCAGGATTGATGCTTTCAAGGTTGGTATAAATATTGGGGGGAGGTCAGGGAACTATATGTGACGTCAAATACCTTTAATAAGTTTCATTGCATTTTAGTTTTTGTGTTGTTTCAAGGTAATCTCTCTTGCAAAGCTGATTTAGTCCTGCAAATAAATTTGATGAGATGAGTAATTACGGGGCATCATAACAATCTAGAGAAAGAAAGAGAAAGGGAGAGAGATCGGAATCAGATCGGGCAATACTTGTTGATATGGTAGATTAGAATCAGATTGAGAGTCCTCGTCCATCCTCCTTGGAAGATTAGAGCTCCACTGAAGGACCAACTCCAGAGCTGCGCCCCGTGCGACAGCGAGGAGGGCCCCGAGGAAGGTAGAGCCCAGGCTATCTGGTGGCTTGCTCTCGGCGGCAAGGCGGGCCGGCGACGGGTGAAGATGCCGCACATGGGCTGATGGGCGGGGTGGCTTGACTCACTGGTTGTTGCAGCAAGAGAGATGCCGTGGAGGTTGGAGAAGATGCACAAAGCGATGAGAAATCCTATGGGAAAGGAAGCGGTGCCATGGAGGGATCGATCGGGGAAAGAAACTGAAGCGGAGAAGTAATGATCGGGACTGGCATAATGGGCGTTCGGCAGTGCCCAGACCGTTACTGTAGGTACATAATTGGCACAGATTACGTTCAGAAAAGACATAATTGGAACATGACATTATTTTCTAAAGTGAAACCATTGAAAGTTGATTGACATGGCTGAACTGCTAAGGTGGATAGGTTGCATGTTTAGATAAATAGAATAGTGGGGATGAATCTCTTAGGTATATAGGATGACTTGATTTGAATAAGCTCACATGTACTGAGATATCTTTGCAAATGACTGATAAATTCACTGCTTTACCTATCGGAATTTGCGAGGACGTTCCTGTTGTGGTTGCAAATGTTACTATCTTAACAGACTTTGTTATTCTTGATATGCCCAGGACGACAATATGTCGGTCATCCTTGGTAGACATGACAGCGTCCCGAACTAGGGGGTACTTACCATATCATCTACCAACCAGGTGGGTCAGACTGAGGACTCCTATGGCGGTTTACTAATGGGCCAATTCAGGCAGCCCATAATGTATACAAGGAAGATTCCACAAGACTTGTCACACAAGACAAGGACTCTTCTAAACCCTAGGCCTCCGATGCATTATATAAATAAGGTCCATGCTAGTAAATAGACAATCTCATATTAACATAACCATCATCTAGGGTTTAACTCATCTGATATCATGGCAGATCGACTCTGTAATCGTCATACACACATCAATACAATCAAGCAAGATGTAGGGTTTTACCTCTTTGTGGGGCCCGAACCTGGTTAAATACCGTCCATGTGTTCCCTATTACCTATTGATCCAAGAACTATATCTCAGGACCCCCTACCTAAGATCTACCGGTTTTGACACCGATATTGGTGCTTTCATTGAGAGTTCCGCTCTGAGATCAAAAGAAGGATTGATGGCTCATTTCCAGATTGCAGTTTTTTCTGCACAGGAGGATCATGTTCATCGTGCGCCCCTCCTCAAGCATCGCTTTAACAATTACTTCGGTGGAATTGTGGGGAACTGAGTCTGGAATAACCCTATAAAATTTTATCGTGTTTTGAGGAGGAATCACCAGCAAACTCCAATCTATCAGAGCCTTGTCAAATCCGAGCAAGAATCTGGACGAGTTTAGGGCAACGAGTCCTGCAGCCTTCTCGGACATCGCTTGGAAGATTCCATCGTTCATCATCTGTGGAATTCTCATACCGATCACCCCTCAAAATTTCAGCTCGATCCGTCCGTTCATACTCCGAGAAACATTCGATGAGTGCATCAATTTCCAAATCTGTTTTCTACACGAAAACGAATACGATCCGAATTCATCTTTCTTCATGAACGAGGTAGTGTGTTGTTCTCAAACATGTGCCCACAAAGTTTAAAGCCTTTTCTGAGGTAATCTTCACCATTGCGTTGGTGTCAAACCAGCCCGACAACGTTGCTCCACGGCTGCGGACCTGCGCTAAACGGATCCTCGCTTCGTTGAGCCGAGCTCAACCTCATCGGATCATCACCTCTACGAGCCGACCAAAAGTTCGGTATTGCGAGAGACAAATAATCTTCAAGAGAACCTCTTCACCCCACGGGTTGTGCGGGTCGAGCGCGTCGTTGCTTCATCAAGCCAGCATTCACCGCGTCACAAATTCCGACCTGCGTCGACATTGTCGCGTCGTCACTTCTTCCCACCACACCAACCTGCTTCGACACCTCGGCTAGCTTGGGGGATCTAGCGTCACCTTACTGTCCTGCTCCGTCACCTCAGCTAGCCAAGGGGCTTCGCCATCTCTTTCGTCAACCTACTCCTCGGACTTCGGCGTCACCAGTCGACCAGCTTCATCACCTTGGCTGGACCAGGGGCTTCGCCTCACCACATCGGTCGTACTGCGTCGCCACTTCATCTAGCCGAGCTCTTCGCTCGGGATGCTCAGGACCGGCTTGGGGGCTGGGACCTCGACTTGCTGCAAGCTTGGCCCACGTGATCAACAACGAGCACATGAACCAGCTAAGTTGCTTTCATGCTCATTTTTTTTCATTTTTTTATTTATGTACGTTTTAAACCAAGCATTATATTTGTGTGAAACAAAAAAGTTCTTTGTTAAAAACTTGGCTTGTTGAAAGCGTTGTTTGTTAGAAACACTTCCGTTTCCCATGTTAACTAGGGGCTCTTTAATTTATACGAACTGCTTTATAATAAATGTTTTCTTATATGTAGTTGCAAAGTCTTTTTCTATCGCTCCTTTCGTGAATCGAGTGTGTGGTTAATAGCCGGATATCATGTTTTCTTTCTAAGGCCGCTCGAGTTTAGCTTGCTAAACTGGCCTCGGAGAAACACTCTGCCTTCGGGATATGGAGGTTGAAGCCGAAGGCTGATCCGCTTGAAGTCTTGAGATTGGGTGTGTCAGGGTAAAGCACGACGGAAGCACAAACTAATTTTAAGACCAATTTTTGGATTGGCACCAAAAAACTTGAACGTCAGACATAAAATATTTACATAAGTTTTTTGGTTTTCCAAGCTTATGGCACCTTTAACATATTTTATGTTTTCTTTCAGGAGGCAGGACATCCTCTTGTTTGAGGTGTTCTACGTGGTGGTTCTTCTCGAGAAATCTTTTCCAACCCATAGTTCAACCTCTTTTGTGCCAAGCTGCACCTCAGCGTTGTCAAAACACACTCAACAGATGAACTAGTTCCCGAGGAGATACGATCCTAGGGTCGGCCATGTTGCCCAACCCAAGTCTTGGGGGCTACTTATCATATCCATCAATGTTGCACTTCACGTGAATCTCGATTTTTAGGTACACAAAAATCAGCCCACACCCGAGGTGGTGCACCATCTCGGAAGCAGTCCGGCGTAGAGCTCGGATGCAAGTGGTTGCCTCAATAGAGGGCATTGCCAGCATTAAGCTCGGCTGAACTCGTTCAACTTTTTCAGAGACCAGGTAATCTATGACACCTTAGATGCCGACCATCGTTGGAGATCGGCTGTAAAAAGACACCTCGGATGCAGTTCGACATTGGGGCTTGGCTGGAAAAAGACACATTAGATGCCGACCAACGTTGGAGCTCGGCTGTAAAAAGGACACCTCGATGTAGTTCGCCATTGGAGCTCGGACGCAAGAGGACACTACCGCACGAGAAACACTTCAAACCCAAGTTGAGGTGTAAGAAATAACAAGGCATTCATAAAGGGCTCCTCGGATACAAGACATATGAACTCTTCAGATACACCTCGGCGATCCTCAAGATCGGACATGGGAAGACTTATTGAACTAGTTTTCAAGACCGACGACCGAAGATAAAGAACTGTTTGGAAGAACCGAGGAGCATCCTCAACTTGAAGACCGGTTCACGGGGCTACTGACGGTGTCGTGGACTAGGGGGTCCTTACCATATCGTCTCCTGACCAGGTGGGTCGGACGAAGGACCCCCATGGCGGTTTACTAATGGGCCACTTCGGGCAGCCTATAATGCATACAAGGGAGATTCCACAAGACTTGGCGCACAAGACAAGGACTCTTATAAACCCTAGGCCTTCGGTGCATTATATAAACCGAGGCCAGGCTAGTCAATATACAATATCATATTAAAAGAACCATCATCTAGGGTTTAACTCATCTGACCATGGCAGATCAACTCTATAATCGTCATACACACATCAATACAATCAAGCAGAACATAGGGTTTTACCTCTTCGAGAGGGCTCGAACCTGGGTAAATACTCTCAATGTGTTCCTTGTTCCCCATTGATGCAAGATCCATAGACCAGGACTGTCGGGCCCATGAGACTGGGGTACCTAGGCCCTTCTGCGTGCAGCCCAAGGCATGGCACGTGCGGTTGGCCCGGTGAGGCCCCCCGCCGGGCCTCAGGATTTGGACCCTCGCGAGGGCCCCCCTCCTTGCGAGGGGCGAGTCGACAAGCCGCCTCAAGAGGCAGGGGGTGTTCCCTCCCGAGGGCGCCTCATGGGGCCCTGTCATGGCCCCACCCCCTCTTGAGGCCATCCGAAGGGATCAACGAAGGATGTCAAAGACAACACGACAGGGGCCTGCGGCCTCGCCCCTTCACCTGGCTAACACAGAGTGGCCCACAGAGCCGCGCCAGCAGGCGTGGACCGAGAAGCTTTCCTCTTTGGTGATAAGGGAGCGGCGCCAGCTCGGGGGTTCCAAAAGAAAATCCCCAAAGGTTACTCTTCTGGTCCAAGAGGACCAAGACCAAGGGTCCGATAGGACAGAGGTCATCTCCGAGCCCACCAACGTGGCATGGGAAAGAGCTTTAGCAGGCGAAGACCGCCTTTTGTCAGGATAGGTTGCAACCCTGTCCCCCTTCAAACTGGCCATTGTGGAAACCCTTCTCGCCAGATATTTTGGGGGGGAGGGAAGAGGACCAAGGCTAATATAAGGAGGGGGGCAGTCCACCGGAGAGAGGGACAAGTTTTTGGGCAGGGAAGAACACGCCCTGTACTCATCTTCTACGTGAAACAATCCACCAAGTAGGAGTAGGGTTTTACACCGCAAGGTGGCCCGAACCTAGGTAAACCTTGAGTCCTTGTTCGTTTTCCATTAGCGAGAGCCACCAGAGAGTCGCCGTGAAGCTGTGAGGTCGAGTAGGGTGGGTGAGCGAGCACACCTAGTGTTCGAACCTCTCTTGGGTCTGCGGATCCCCAATTTCGACATTTGGCGCACCAAGTAGGGCTGCGCTGCTATTCTCCAGCTCCACTCTGAAACCAGCTTCATCAATCGCATGGCCGACACTCTCCGTGTGCGCACCGAGCGCAGGGTGGCCCGGGTTGTCCAAACCGCGCCAGTGGGCATGGGTAGTTGCCGCCACTCTGTCGGTGCCATGGCTGCCATGACCATCGACCCCGCTGCCCGCGAGTAGCAGGACTCCTCTGCACACACCTCCATGTAGAGGGACGGTCGCACCTCCATGGCTTCCTCTTTGCAAGCCCATCTCGAGCAGGTGAACACAACCGATGCTGTTCATGGCCCGCGATCTTGTGACAGCCCGGGACCGACGTTCCAGAAGATTCCAGAAGATTCCCCTTTTCTTTCCGTTGTCGTCATGTGTTCGTCTGGTTGTTGCATTCATCATCGCATCATTCGCATCATCTGCATAGCATCATCACCCGTTTTCGAAAGCTCGCATCCGTTCGTAGTCGCCGGTTCTCGTCGTTCTTGCCGTTGCCTGTTTCGAGACCAACCACACACGCACGCGCCCGCGACATCTTTTAAATAAAACCGTTTTTAAGCGCGCGCAAGAATATTCTCGGATCGAGTTGAAACTTGTTGTGCAGTCTTGTTATAGCTTAGGTAGACCGCCCGTCGAATTTCGTCGCGATCTGAGTTCGTTAGATACCCCATCGGTCAGTCGTAGTAGTGAGGTTGTCGGTTATCGTCGGACGTTTATCGCTGTTTTAAATCTTCGTGCCACGGATCGCACTTCTCTCTCTCTTCCCCAATTAGTCCCTCTGCACGGCCACAGTAACCCCGAGCCTCCGCTACCGGACGTCGGATCGACACCTGACGGTCCGAAACGGACTGCGACCGCTAACCCTAGCCCCCTTTCCTATTTAAGCCCCCTAGCTCCACCTCGTTCCGCGTGCAAAACCCTAGCCCCCACCTTCTCCCTTCTCCAGCCTCCAGCCCGCCCGAGCCCATCTAGGCCCGTTTGAGGCCATCCAGGCCCGAATCTCGTGTCCCGGAGCTCCTCCCGAGCTCATCCGTGGAGGATCCCCGTGCTCCCCGCAGCTCCCCTGTCCGCAGCCATGGCCAGACCTCGCCGGAGCCACCGCCGGCCGGAGCCGGGTCGTCGGAGCCCCTGGCCGGAGCTGGCCGCGCCCTCCCTCTTCCTCTCCTTCCCCATCTTCTTCCCTGCCCGCAGCTCAACTCCACTTCCTCCATGCAGGTCGCCGCCGAGCCGCCGCCGTAGCCGCACCTCCGGCCAGATCCAAGGAGGAAGCCCCGGATCCGCCGCCCCCGTCTGCCCCGAGGCCTCGCCAACCCTCGCGTGGAAGCGCCGCCCCTCACCGTGTCTGCTCGCGTGCGGGAGCGAGAGGTCAGGGACGACCGGGCGCTCGCCCACTCCCTGTCGCTGCGTGGGCCGAGGCCGGCCCCTCCTTCGGCCCAGATCCAGCCTCCCTCGGCCCAACACCCTCCCCAGCGAACCAGCCGGCCCACGAGCTAGGTGAGCAGCCCCGCTAAGCCCGGGCCAGTGCACTGCTTAGGCATCCTGTGCCCAAATTCGGCCCATGCGATTTTTTTCCTTTAGACGAATTTGCCATTTATCCACAACATAATAAAAATTGCAAAAAAAACTTTTGTTAAAAATGCTCATATTTAATTAACCGAACCCCGTATTAAATGTTTTATATTTGTAATATGCTTAGAAAAGCGTGTAGATTATTATCATGCCATTTGCATCCACGCTAAAATATCTAACATGTCTTTTCCCCGTTATTTGACATAATTGCATTTGTTGCATTATCATCATTATTTAACGTGCATCGGGAATTAATAAATTCCTATATTAAAATGTCCATCTCTTTTGCACCGCATTTTCATGCATGAGATAATTGACGGTTTCATGTTTGCATATTATTTGCATTATCGAATTGCTTTAACGTGATTAGGCCTAATACCCACATATTTAATTGTGATTAATTTTCTACATAAACCTAAGCATATTATATATGTTTTTGGGATAGAAAACTCCATAGTAATTATCTGTGTATTTAGTTTTGCCATTTGAGCACGTTGTGTGCATGTCATTTATGCCGTGATGCCCTTTTGTCATTTTCGTGGGATTTAATCCGTGCATGTTATGAAATTAGTTTCAACATGAGAAATGCCCTTTGATATGTGTCCTAGCCCATGGACATTTTGCTTGTCATAGAAATGCATGTTTAGGTGTTGTTTTGTTGTTTTCAACTTGCTATAAAATTCTGCTGTTTCGAGATGCCAAAATATTTCTAAGTCTGGAATCTGTTATATTTTGTTGCTGTCTTGCCATGTGATTTGCTAGTGATCTAGAACTCTTTTGTGATAGGTGCAATGGAGTTATTTGTTGTTGATATTTCCCTATAGCATGATGTTAAGTTTCATGCCATAATATGCCTTGTAGCATATAGTGTCACCGCGGTCAATATGCCTTTGTGATAAAACTGCTCTGTCAAAAACTGGTATTTTCACTAAGTCTGAAACTGTTATTAAGTAGCCTTCTTGTGAGCTTCCTACCAAGTGATCCATGCATGTTTTGTATATGATTTGTGAAGATGAAATGATGTGTGTGTTATATAATGCTTCCCCATGCTTAGTTTGTGCATTTTAGAATATTGTATCTTTTGTTTTCATATGTTCAAAATGCTATCTTACTGTTTTTGGCAGATTTCATCTAAAACTTGTTTGGTTGATTGTGGTTGAACCGTAGCTCCGTTTTAGACATTCCATATATGAAACTTGCTTAGAATCTCATGTAGTTTTCTAATAACTTGCTGCATTCATGTTTTGAAATGTTTGTGATTGCATTTTCCGTGCATTTGCATACATGACATGTGCATCTTGTGTTGCTCATATCTTTTAGACCGTAGCTCCGTTTGAGATGTTCTTTATATGTAAATCGACTAGAATGACATGTAGAATAACATGGTATGCTTTATTCTACTGTTTAATAAATATAAATATGATTAGTTCAGATCTGGACCAATTTCGAAATTAACATATGAGGTCGTTTCAGAAATGCTATAAGTTGTTTCCGACCTCATTTAAGATGCCTAGATAGATAGTTTACTTATACTTCACCTCTTGCCATGCCTAACAACATTTAATATTGTCGTGTACCTAACGGGAGTGAAGTAAATAATTCGAACGTGGAGTTTCGTCAATATGCAACTCGTTGCATATTGAGCTTCACTTAATGTGTAGTATTTGATTGTTGTGAATTGTCATACATTGCATATTAAACCGGACATGCATCATACTTGTTTGTGCATCGTGTTTTGCATATGTTGTGGTGTATCTTGTGTTGATTGTTTGTTTTGGACTGCTTCTTCTTGATAGAGTTCCGAAAGCGTTCGGAGAGTGAGGATTCGTTCGACTACGTTAGTTCGTCTTCTTCATGGATTCGATCTTCTTCCGAGCGGGTTCTCAGGCAAGATGACAAATTTCCCTGGATACCATTACTATCATTGCCATGCTAGTTGTCTCGCTTGTATCGTTATGTCTCGCTACCTACCACCTGTTAGATAAGCTTCCCAACATTGCCATGATAAGCCTCTAACCCTTCCACATCCTAGCAAACATTGTTTGGCTATGTTACCGCTTGCTCAACCCTTCTTATAGCGTTGCTAGCTACAGGTGCAATTGCTTCCATGTGCCAACATGGACATTCTTTGCTATATCACAATATTGCTGCTATTTAATTTATTGAACATATATAGTTGGTAAAGGTGGAAGGCTTGGCCTTTTGCTCGGTGTTTTGTTCCACTCTTGCCGCCCTAGTTACTTGTGAACCGGTGTTATGTTCCATAATTGAGCGCTCCTAACATGCTCGGGGTTGTTATGGTAACCCCCTTGATTTTCGTTTTGGGATAAAACTTGTCTGGCAAGGCCCAACATTGGTACTACATTTGCCTAATAATTAATGAACTTGCATAGGGGATTTTTCGGACCCCGTGGATAATTTAATCAACCCCTGGGCTAGTGCTCCGCATGAGTGTTGGTCCAAACCAGAGCATCTTATTAACGCGACCCAGGGCAGCTCGGTGTTTGGCGTGGTAACCATTGCCCATCCGGTTGTGCCCTGAGAACGAGATACGCGGCTCCTATCGGGATTGTCGGCACGTCAGGCAGCTTTGATGGATTTGTTTTACCTTTCTCGAACGTCTTGAGTGAGGAACTCTGATTTTCTTCGGGCTATCTCGAGGTGTCGGATTTCCTTTGGAATTGCCTAGGTTGATCACGAGATCCGTGGTTGAGGTTATTCCCACTACGTGTGGTTAATTTATGATGGATGAGTTGGAGCACCCCTGCAGGGTTAAATCTTTTCGAGAAGCCATGCCCGCGGTTATGTGGCAAACTTGGATAAGTTGTTTAACACCCGGTCATAGCAAACTTGAAGTAAACTCTAATAAAATACACCAACTGTGTGCGTAACCGTGACTGTCTCTTCTCGTGAGTCCTTATCCGGAAGAGAACACGATGGGTTTATGATTGACGTAAGTAGGTGGTGAGGACCAATTAGTGATCATTACTAGTTCACGTCCGATATGCGTAGACCACCATACTTTACTTTCTGCACTCGTAAGTTAGCCACTCAAATAAATACTTAGTCGCTTGCTACAGCCTCACCACTTAACCATACCTCACCTATCAAGCTTTAATAGTCTTGATACCCTTGGAAATGAGATTGCTGTGTCCCTGTGTCTCACAGATTACTACAACAAAAGTTGCAGGTACAGGTAATGCGATGATTTGACATGAGCGCGTTGCTTGATTTGATTTGGAGTTCTTCTTCTTCTTCTTCGTCAATCTTGGATGGGCTCCAGGCGGCAGCCTGGGATAGCAAGGGTGGATGTCATTTTATCGTTTGATTTCGTTCGTAGTCGGACCCTGCTCTTATGAATGATGTTTGAGATGTTATTGTATTGATGTGACTCTGATGTAGCTTGTGGCGAGTGTAAGTCAATTTCATATACTCATCTCTTCTGTACATGTACTTGTAATGATATCCATTCTTGCGAACGCATCGAGATGTGCTTCTATCCCTGTCGAGGCCCTCGTGCCCAAATAAGGATAGGACCGCATCTTGGGCGTGACAAGTTGGTATCAGAGCCTGTACCGACCTAGGAGCCCCCTTGATTGATGGAACTTGGCCGAGACGTGTCTAGTGAAAAACTGTTTTGAGTCTAGTTATATCGGAGACTAGGTTTATTTTACTCCTCTTCTATGCTCTGGTGAGGTATTCGACTTAGGAATTTTGATTCTACTCCTCTTCTCGCTCAAATTTTTTTTAGGATCACGCGGGTATTTTGGAAACTATATGATGCCGATGTGACGGAGTCTTGGTGCCTCATGTCTGACTTGATTTCTTCCGGGGAGTCGAGCTCCGAGGGATTCTTGACACATCGTTATCATTCAGTTTTCTCACTTTCTCAGGATGGAGGATGTTCAGAATTGCTTCAATACTTGTCATGGTGAGATAAGGTCGGAGTCACCCAGTACTAGGGAGGCGTCCGGGGTACCACCATGGTTTAGTATCGTTGTGAGTTTGAGGATTCGAGATTAGACGAGTTTGCAAAGTTTCTTGAATTATGGTGTGGAAGGTTGCGCATGCAGTTGCAGCTTATTGCCTAGGGCAGGTTCCTGATTCCGCAACCCGAATCACATAAACAAGAAAGTTTTCGGAAGTTCTTAGGTGGGAATTCAAGTAGTTACCTAGGATTATCTTTTCAACGAGTGCATAGTGGGTATGTATTTGTTCTGGCTTGTTTCGTAAGCCTCATCCTTTGTTTTGTTTTGAATATGGTAATTCGAGTTGCTCCGAGGTCAAGTGGTGATTTCATATCTTGCTAAGTAGTGTTCTCATATTTCTGTGGGAATGCTAATTCTTGTGCTCAATCAAGTTGTCATATCAATTCTTTTTCTACCGGTGTGCTTCTCTTCAAGATATTCTATCCTCTTCTATATCGCAAGATCAATTCTCATTTCGTTCCAGAGTTGTCTCATATGTTCCAAGTTTTCTGTGTTTTTCCCGCCCTCCCGCCCTTTTTCTTCAATGATTAAATTCTCATCCAAGTGTCTTTCTATTCATGTAATGCTTCCACTATCTTTTCTTCTATCTTGTTTCTGGTGATTCTTTGTGAATATTCTCAGGAGTTTCAATTTCAAGATCTATCCTCATATTCCTTGTTCTCATTGTTATTCTTCTCCGGTGATTCTTTATGAAGATGCTCAGTGCTCAAGTTATCATTTAGTAGTATTCATCTTTCTTGTATTTTCCGGTGGATTCAATTCAAGTTCTTGGTGTTCATCATATCATTTCATTCTCTATTTGCTCTCCCATGTTGGAATTCTTATCAAGCCTCTCTTGTTTATTCATCCCTCTCCATTCTATCCGGAGTTCTGAAGATATCTCAGATGACATTCATTTTCATTCGTGTCCTTTAAATTATTTCAAGGGTCTCATATCATCAAGTTCTTAATTCGTACTGGTGCAATCTCTCTTTAATCAATTGTTTCAACGATGATTTCTTTTTAGTGGGCCCATAACCCACAGGTTTTTCCCCAGGATCTTACCTGACTCTTCTATTCTTTCCAGAGATGTCCTCAAGTTCTCTTCAAATATGGTGTAAGAATGATTTTCATTAGTCATATTCCTCTTCCAAGATCGCTTCTAAATCTTTTTCATTGTTGGCTCAACCTTTTCTTTATTCATTCTTCCAGAGTGTCTTAGTAACTCATGGTGTTGTTTCTCGTCATCATTCTTAGCTTGAAGACCGAAGGAGAGTTTCTCTTAAATCGTTGTTCGTTCTTCCAAAGATTCATGGTTTAAGCTTGTTGCTATCATCTCAAATTGTTTCCATCCATGAGTAATTTCTCCCATATCTATCTGGTGAATTCCATATCTGTATTCATTTCTTGATCCCGAACGCCATCGTTCAGAAGATTTCTTCGTTCTCAGCTTTTAGCTTTCGTTATCAAATTCTTCTCAATTGTTGTTCCTTCGTTCGCATCTCAATTATTTCGGTGCCTTTTTCAGTTTCTATTAGGCAGATCTTGATCCCTTCATTCTCCTGTGTCCTCTTTAGTCTCTAATTCTTTCCGGTGCCTTATTGTAGTTTCTATTAGGTGGATCATGCTCTCTCCGTTCTCATGTTATTTCATCCATTTGCATTATTCTCTTTTGTTTCGAATTCTTCCGGTGTTCTCGTTCAAGACTTCTTCAAGATTGTGCTCTATCTCTCTCTTCATTCTTTTTCAAGAAGAATAAGTGATGTGTGAAATCCGTTGCTTGTCATCAATTTAACTTGATGAAGGATAGTCATATCATAATTCTTATTCTTGTTTCATCGAAGCGTTTTCAATCTTTCTTCCGGTGTTGTTCATGATATCAAATTCCTTATCCCAAGTGGTCATCTTTCTTTTCGGAGTTCCTAGTCTTTTCTCAACTATCCTGTCCCAAAGCTTCATCTAGTTCATAGCAAGGCCTCAATCTTTTCTTTTGCATCCTTCAATTCTTTCTATCATCCTTTCGTTTAGAGTTCTTCCCGAGGTTCTTCATGGTGGTTTGTCAAGGAGTTAATTCTTTCTCTAAGTGTTCATCCAGATTTCTTCTTTTCAAGTGTTCTTCAAGATTCTCGTTGGAGGTGCTCAAGTGTTCTTATCTTGGGTTTCTAAGTTCAATTCCTTCTCCATTTTCTTTTAAGATGGTGTTATTAAATTGTTGATTATAAGGAGTCTCGAAGGAAAAGTCGTCAAGAATAAGATAAGTAAACCCACCATTCCTTTCTTGGAGTTATCTTGGGTTGGATTTCACCATGATAGCAACAATCCTTTTCATGGTGTCATAAATGATTCAAGTTTTCTCCTCCTCTTCTTGGTGAAAGAAGTCTTTATTATCTTGTTGCTCTCAAGCAATTAATTGTTTCTGTTGTGGCAGGTTCTCACCTCATAATTTTGGGATGTTTTCCATAAGCCCATAACAAGCTATTCTTTTCATTGTTGTTTCTCCATCAACTCCGTTCATCTATGCTTTCAGTCCATTTGTGCGGGAAGTTGTCATTTCCTTCTCACTTCTCTTCTTCCCAAGGATCTAGCTTCTAGTCTTTTGTCCCGGAGGCATTGTGCTATTGCATTTTTCTTCTCGAATTTAGTTTGATCTAGATCATGTTCTTTCTTGCTTATTCATTTAATTGGAGTGCTGTGAAATCTTTTCATCTTCCTTCCATCTTATGAAGTTTTGATGTTATTCCAACCGAAGTTTGGGGCCTCTCTTTCAATTTGTTTCCATCATATCAATTTTTCCTCTCTTTCCTACCGAAGTGCTGCCAAAATTTTCCGTGAATTCTTGCTTGTTCCTCATTCTTCATCTCTTTGCATCCTTCAAGATTCATTGGTTTCATTCGTTTGACAAGAAGCAACTAAGTTTTACCTTTTGCTCTTTCTCTTCTCCTTTTTCATTCTAGATCTCGGGATGAGATCCTCGTGTAGTGGAGGAGAGTTGTGATAGCCCGGGCCCGACGTTCCAGAAGATTCCAGAAGATTCCCCTCTTCTTTCCGTTGTCGTCATGTGTTCGTCTGGTTGTTGCATTCATCATCGCATCATTCGCATCATCTACATAGCATCATCACCCGTTTTCGAAAGCTCACATCCGTTCGTAGTCGCCGGTTCTCGTCGTTCTTGCCGTTGCCCGTTTCGAGACCAACCACACACGCACGCGCCCGCGGCATCTTTTAAATAAAACCGTTTTTAAGCGCGCGCAAAAATATTCTCGGATCGTGTTGAAACTTGTTGTGCAGTCTTGTTATAGCTTAGGTAGACCGCCCATCAAATTTCGTCGCGATCCGAGTTCTTTAGATACCCCGTCGGTCAGTCGTAGCAGTGAGGTTGTCGGCTATAGTCGGACGTTTATCGCTGTTTTAAATCTTCGTGCCACGGGTCGCACTTCTCTCTCTTCCCCACTTAGTCCCTCTACACGGCCACCGTAACCCTGAGCCTCCGCTTCCGCACATCGGATCGACACCCGACGGTCCAAAATGGACTGCGACCGCTAACCCTAGCCCCCTTTCCTATTTAAGCCCCCCTAGCTCCACCTCGTTCCGCGTGCAAAACCCTAGCCCTCACCTTCTCCCTCCTCCAGCCTCCAACCCGCCCGAGCCCATCTAGGCCCGTTCGAGCCCATCCAGTCCCGGATCTCGCGTCCCGGAGCTCCTCCTGAGCTCATCCGTGGAGGATCCTCGTGCTCCCCACAGCTCCCCTGTCCGCAGCCATGGCCGGACCTCGCCGGAGCAGCCGCCGGCCGGAGCCGGGTCGCCGGAGCCCCTGGCCGGAGCTGGCCGCGCCCCCCCTCTTCCTCTCCTTCCCCATCTTCTTCCCTGCCCGCAGCTCACCTCCACTTCCTCCATGCAGGTTGCCGCCGCCATGGCCGCTGAGCCGCCGCCGTAGCCGCACCTCCGGCCAGATCCAAGGAGGAAGCCCCGGATCCGCCGCCCCCGCCTGCCCGAGGCCTCGCCGGCCCTCGCGTGGCAGCACCGCCTCTCGCTGTGTCTGCTCGCGTGCGGGAGCGAGAGGTCGGGGACGACCGGGTGCTCGCACGCTCCCTGCCGCTGCGTGGGCCGAGGCTGGCTCCCCCTTCGGCCTAGATCCAGCCTCCCTCGGCCCAACACCCTCCCCAGCGAACTAGCTGGCCCACGAGCTAGGTGAGCAGCCCCGCTAAGCCCCGCCCAGTGCACTGCTTAGGCATCCTGTGCCCAAATTCGGCCCGTGCGATTTTTTTCCTTTAGACGAATTTGCCATTTATCCACAGCATAATAAAAATTGCAAAAAAAAACCCTTTTGTTAAAAATGCTCATATTTAATTAACCGAACCCCATATTAAATGTTTTATATTTGTAATATGCTTAGAAAAGCGTGTAGATTATTATCATGCCATTTGCATCCACGCTAAAATATCTAACATGTCTTTTCCCCGTTATTTGACATAATTGCATTTGTTGCATTATCATCATTATTTAACGTGCATCGGGAATTAATAAATTCCTATATTAAAATGTCCATCTCTTTTGCACCGCATTTTCATGCATGAGATAATTGACGGTTTCATGTTTGCATATTATTTGCATTATCGAATTGCTTTAACGTGATTAGGCCTAATACCCACATATTTAATTGTGATTAATTTTCTACATAAACCTAAGCATATTATATATGTTTTCGGGATAGAAAAATCCATAGTAATTATCTGTGTATTTAGTTTTTCCATTTGAGCACGTTGTGTGCATGTCATTTATGCCGTGATGCCCTTTTGTCATTTTCGTGGGATTTAATCCGTGCATGTTATGAAATTAGTTTCAACATGAGAAATGCCCTTTGATATGTGTCCTAGCCCATGGACATTTTGCTTGTCATAGAAATGCATGTTTAGGTGTTGTTTTGTTGTTTTCAACTTGCTATAAAATTCTGCTGTTTTGAGATGCCAAAATATTTCTAAGTCTGGAATCTGTTATATTTTGTTGCTGTTTTGCCATGTGATTTGCTAGTGATCTAGAACTCTTTTGTGGTAGGTGCAATGGAGTTATTTGTTGTTGATATTTCCCTATAGCATGCTGTTAAGTTTCATGCCATAATATGCCTTGTAGCATATAGTGTCACCGCGGTCAATATGCCTTTGTGATAAAACTGCTCTGTCAAAAACTGGTATTTTCACTAAGTCTGAAACTGTTATTAAGTAGCCTTCTTGTGAGCTTCCTACCAAGTGATCCGTGCATGTTTTGTATATGATTTGTGAAGATGAAATGATGTGTGTGTTATATAATGCTTCCCCATGCTTAGTTTGTGCATTTTAGAATATTGTATCTTTTGTTTTCATATGTTCAAAATGCTATCTTACTGTTTTTGGCAGATTTCATCTAAAACTTGTTTGGTTGATTGTGGTTGAACCGTAGCTCCGTTTTAGACATTCCATATATGAAACTTGCTTAGAATCTCATGTAGTTTTCTAATAACTTGCTGCATTCATGTTTTGAAATGTTTGTGATTGCATTTTCCGTGCATTTGCATACATGACATGTGCATCTTGTGTTGTTCATATCTTTTAGACCGTAGCTCCGTTTGAGATGTTCTTTATATGTAAATCGACTAGCATGACGTGTAGAATAACACGGTATGCTTTATTCTGCTGTTTAATAAATATAAATATGATTAGTTCAGATCTGGACCAATTTCGAAATTAACATATGAGGTCGTTTCAGAAATGCTATAAGTTGTTTCCGACCTCATTTAAGATGCCTAGATAGATAGTTTACTTATACTTCACCTCTTGCCATGCCTAACAACATTTAATATTGTCGTGTACCTAACGGGAGTGAAGTAAATAATTCGAACGTGGAGTTTCGTCAATATGCAACTCGTTGCATATTGAGCTTCACTTAATGTGTAGTATTTGATTGTTGTGAATTGTCATGCATTGCATATTAAACCGGACATGCATCATATTTGTTTGTGCATCGTGTTTTGCATATGTTGTGGTGTATCTTGTGTTGATTGTTTGTTTCGGACTGCTTCTTCTCGATAGAGTTCCGAAAGCGTTCGGAGAGTGAGGATTCGTTCGACTACGTTAGTTCGTCTTCTTCATGGATTCGATCTTCTTCCGAGCGGGTTCTCGGGCAAGACGACACATTTCCCTGGATACCATTACTATCATTGTCATGCTAGTTGTCTCGCTTGTATTGTTATGTCTCGCTACCTACCACTTGTTAGATAAGCTTCCCAACATTGCCATGATAAGCCTCTAACCCTTCCACATCCCAGCAAACATTCTTTGGCTGTGTTACACCTTGCTCAACCCTTCTTATAGCGTTGCTAGCTGCAGGTGCAATTGCTTCCATGTGCCAACATGGACATTCTTTGCTATATCACAATATTGCTGCTATTTAATTTATTGCACATATATAGTTGGTAAAGGTGGAAGGCTTGGCCTTTTGGTCGGTGTTTTGTTCCACTCTTGCCGCCCTAGTTACTTGTGAACCGGTGTTATGTTCCATAATTGAGCGCTCCTAACATGCTCGGGGTTGTTATGGTAACCCCCTTGATTTTCGTTTTGGGATAAAACTTGTCTGGCAAGGTCCAACATTGGTACTACATTTGCCTAATAATTAATGAAATTGCATAGGGGATTTTCCGGACCTCGTGGATAATTTAATCAACCCCTAGGCCAGTGCTCCGCATGAGTGTTGGTCCAAACCAGAGCAGCTTATTAACGCGACCCGGGGCAACTCGGTGTTTGGCGTGGTAACCATTGCCCATCCGGTTGTGCCCTGAGAACGAGATACGCGGCTCCTATCGGGATTGTCGGCACGTCGGGCAGCTTTGCTGGATTTGTTTTACCTTTCTCGAACGTCTTGAGTGAGGATCTCTGATTTTCTTCGGGCTATCTTGAGGTGTCGGTTTTCCTTTGGAATTTCCTAGAATGATCACGAGATCCGTGGTTGAGGTTATTCCCACTACGTGTGGTTAATTTATGATGGATGAGTTGGAGCACCCTTGCAGGGTTAAATCCTTTCGAGAAGCCATGCCCGCGGTTATGTGGCAAACTTGGATAAGTTGTTTAACACCCGGTCATAGCAAACTTGCAGTAAACTCTAATAAAATACACCAACTGTGTGCGTAACCATGACTGTCTCTTCTCGTGAGTCCTTATCCGGAAGAGAACACGGTGGGGTTATGATTGACGTAAGTAGGTGGTGAGGACCAATTAGTGATCATTACTAGTTCACGTCTGTTATGCGTAGACCACCATACTTTACTTTCTGCACTCGTAAGTTAGCCACTCAAATAAATGCTTAGTCGCTTGCTACAGCCTCACCACTTAACCATACCTCACCTATCAAGCTTTAATAGTCTTGATACCCTTGGAAATGAGATTGCTGAGTCCCTATGTCTCACAGATTACTACAACAACAGTTGCAGGTACAGGTAATGCGATGATTTGACGTGAGCGCGTTGCTTGATTTGATTTGGAGTTCTTCTTCTTCTTCGTCAATCTTGGATGGGCTCCAGGCGGCAGCCTGGGATAGCAAGGGTGGATGTCATTTTATCGTTTGATTTCGTTCGTAGTCGGACCCTGCTCTTTCCGTCCTCCGTCGCCCCTACGCCTTCATGCTCGTTCCGCCCTCCGCCGCCCCGAGCGGGAGACGTGGCTCACGGGGCACCTCCGCCTCCTTTCCTGCACGACGACCTGGACAATCACCGGTGCAACGTGCCCCCACATGACCAGCCTCATGAAGTGACCCCGCTGGCCAAGGATGAGGTCAGTTGCCAAATAATCCGCCACACGCCACCCAATGCGCGTAGAGCACTCAAGGACTAGCGCCAACGTGAGGATCACGTCATCCAGGACGTGGTTGTGGCAGGACGCCAGAACCAGGCCGTTTCGGTGCGCATTGGCCCTATGGGCTCTGTGGGTTGCCGGGCCTTCACACGGGAGCTGCGTAGGGTGGTTTGGCCTGCCAAATTCAGGCCCGAGCTGCCACAGTGGTACGACGGATCCCTCGACCCCATTGAGTTCCTCTAGATTTAAGCACCGAGTGTCGAGGCGGTGGGCGGTGACGAAAAGGCCATGGCAAACTAGTTCCCGATGACCCTCAAGGATGGCGCGCGGTCTTCGCTCCTAAACCTGCCCGAGAACTCGGTCTCCTCATGGGGCGACCTCTGTGAGCTTTTCGTTGCCAACTTCAAGGGTATGCATGACCACCCCCTCACCATCGTTGACCTGTGGCGTGTAAAGTAGCATACTGGGGAGACCTTGCGCAAGTACATCCAGCGATTCAACCAGGTACGCAAGAAGAACCCACATGCTACAGATGAAGCCATCATCACGGAGTTCTCGAGCGGCGTCAAGGATCTCAGGATGTGTGAAAAGCTCACCATCAAGGACAATCCGAGGACTGCCATGGAGCTATTCAGCATCACCGACAAGTGTGCCAAGGCCGAGGAGGGCCGCATGCTCATCCATGACGACCCCAACACTATGCGGGATGATGGCAACGCCAAGGACATGGAGGTCAAGCGCAAGGGCCCCATCATTCCCGCGGTGGAGCCTGTGTAGAAGTGCGGCTATGACCATGGTATGCCTGAGAAGGACAACTTTCGGTGTCAAAACCGGCGGATCTCGTGTAGGGGGTCACGAGCTGTGAGACTAGAAGAGATGGTAACAAGAGACAAAGGGGACAAAGTTTTACTTACGTTCGGGCCCTCCTATGGAGGTAATACCCTACATCATGCTTGATTGTATTGATGCTATGGGGGTTACAGAGTTGATCTACCTCGAGATCGAATAGCTAACCCTAGATGAGTTGTCCTATCTCTACAATGTAAAACCCTCCGGTTTATATAGACACCGACCGGGGGTATCTAGGGTTTACACATGGTCATTTACATGCCGAAGAGATAAACACGCCTGTCTACAACTGACAATCTTGGAAAACACGCCTTGGCTCCTCGAAGCCTCCACCCTGGCAACGAGGCCCTTGATCACCCAGTGGTCACTCTATGGACCATACAGTCCGGTCCGTGGGAAATAGGTCGGCTGCCCGAGGACCCCTAAATCTAGGAGTCCCTCAGTAGCCCCCGGATTGGTCTTCGACGCTGATGTATATCGGGATGGTCTTCATAATCTTCGGCTTGCAAGGAGAGTCCCGTACTCCTTTTTATTTGGTAACCGACCAGTTATCGATGAAATCCCAAGCATGACGGGCTCTCCAGGTCCATTATAATAACCGCCAGTGTTCCTCAATTCTCGCGTATCATGGGGAGGCGAGCGGTCTAGCAATTTTTTATGGTGTCGCCCTTCCGTAATGCAGGATACATCCATTTAAGTAAATAGGATCGCGGTTTAGACCACATCCTCCTCCTTCTCCCCTACATAAAAACTCCTAGCGGAAGATCCACGGAAAACATGGCAAGCGTCCCCAGCTCTTCCGCGCACCCCTACGGCTCACGTCCCGGGGACTGGACCAGCTGCTCCGTATCGCTCCTGTGGTTGTGCAATCTGGAGACTAATACGCCTCCAACGTATCTATAATTTATGAAGAATTCATGATATGTTTACAATAATTCTATATGATTTTGGTATGAATTTATTAGAACTAACCCAGACTGATGTTGTTTTCAACAGAACTACCATGGTGTCGTTTTTTGTGCAGAAATAAAAGTTCTCGGAATGGGCTGAAAATTTAGTATGACTTTTTTGTAGACCAAAAGAGACCCCCAAAGCATTGGAGCTGGGCCAGAAGAGCCACGAGGAGGCGGCAAGCCTGCCAGGCCCGACCACCCCCTGGTCGCGCCTAGCAGGCTTGCCACTGCCTCGTGGCACCCCTTGATGTGAGATCGATGCCAAAAATTCCTATAAATGTAGAAACCTTCGAAAAGAAACCTAGATCGAGAGTTCCGCCGCCTCAAGCCTCGAGAGCCACGAACAACCAATCGGGAGTCCGTTCCGGCACCTTGCCATAGGGGTAAACCATCACCGGAGGCCATCTTCATCATCCGAGCGGTCTCCATCATGAGGAGGGAGTAGTTCACCCTCGGGGCTGAGGGTATGTACCAGTAGCTATGTGTTTGATCTCTCTCTCTCTCGTGTTATTGAGATGGCACGATCTTGATGTACCACGAGCTTTATTTATATAGATGGAATCATATGGAGTTTTCCCTTCTCTATCTTGTTGTGATGAATTGAGTTTTCCCTTTGAAGTTTTCTTATTGGATTGAGTCTTTAAGGATTTGAGAACACTTGATGTATGTCCTGTGATGGGATATCCGTGGTGACAATGGGATGTTCTATTGATCCACTTCATGTATGTTTTGGTGATCAACTTGCGCGTTCCATAACCTTGGGAATCTATGCATAGGGGTTGACACATGTTTTCATCTTGAATCTCCGGTAGAAACTTTGGGGCACTCTTTGAAGTTCTTTGTGTTGGATTGAATATGATGAATCTAAAATTGTGTGATGCATATCGTGTAATCCAGCCCATGGGTACATGTGGTGACATTGGAGTATCTAGGTGACATTAGGGTTTTGGTTGATGTGTATCTTAAGGTGTTATTTTAGTATGAACTCTAGGGATGTCCGTGACCCTTATAGGGATATCTCATATGATTGATCGGAGAGGATAACTTTGAGGTGGTTTCGTACCCTACAATAATTTCTTCGTTAGTTCCTGCTATTTTTGACTTTGGAGTGAACTCTTTGTCGCACGATAGGTATTTACATATGATTCAACTATGTCAATAATGTTGAGAGAAATTGCACTAGCGAAAGTATGGACCCTAGGCCTTGTTTCCAAGCATTTATACAATGTTTTGCTCGTTCTTTACTATTTGTTACCTTGCTGTTTTTATATTTTCAGATTACAAAAACCCATCTCTACCATCCATACTAAACTTGTATCACCATCTCTTTGCCGAACTAGTGCACCTATACAATCTGCCATTCTATTGGATGTGTTGGGGACATAAGAGATTTCTTGTATTTGATTGCAGGGTTGTTTGCGAGAGACCATCTTCATCCTACACCTCCCACGGATTGATAAACCTTAGTTCATCCACTTGAGGGAAAATTTCCACTGTCCAACAAAACTCTACACTTGGAGGCCCAACATGAGTCTACAAGAAGAAGGTTGTGTACTAGACATCAAGCACTTTTCTGGCGTCGTTGCCGGGGAGGTGAGTACTTGAAGGTATATCTTTAGAGCTTGCCATCAAATCTTTTAGTTTCTTGTTTTTCACTAGTTTGGTTTTATAAAAGAAAACTACAAAAAATGGAATTGAGGTTTCCTCATATGCTTCATCTTTTTAATGTCTTTCGTGAAAATGATGGAAAGGAAAATTGTGCTGAAGTGTTAGAAGAATAAGTTATTAAAATATTATGCACTAAATCTTTGAGTGATCAGCATGATTGAAATGTTGTTAGTATGTATTATTTGAATATCCATAATACTAATGATGATTGCACTAGTCATGATAAAAAGATTTCTTATAAGCACGTCAAATTTTTTGGAGTGCATAGAGTTTGTCAATACTTGCCTAAAAGGGAAGATAGATTTTGTAAGAGGCACAAGTATTTAGAAAGTAAATGGTTGCAAGAGAGGCTATATGTTTGTGCTGAAAGACTTAATATTTCTCGCCGTTCTTGTGAACTTTGCAATGAAAGTGGTCATTTTAATTTCCAATGTGAATTATTTCGTGATCGAATTGTGTCCAAAAACTATGATAACCTCATTACCCTTGAGCGTCGTAATGAACTTAGTCTATTTTTTGGGTATGAAGAAATGAAACATAAAACTAAGGATGTTCCATCTTGGGTTCTCATGAAATTGATTGATTTTGATATAAATGAAATCTATATGTACTGCGTGGTAAATTGCATTGAGAATCCTTATATTGTCAATTACTTAAACACAAGAAAACAAATAGAAGATGAATATAATACTAATTAAGGGGAAGAGGTTTCCCAATATCCTCCTATTTTTTCTTATTATGGATCAGGTAACGAGGAGGTGCTTTTTATTCAACCAACCTCTTAAAAAAGAAGCTTGGAGGAATTAAGTAAACCCACACATAATGTGGTGAAGAAGAAGAAATGAAGGAAAAGTAAAGGCAAAGAGGTATCTCTCCCAAATAATGTTGCTCCCATTATTGATAGGTTTGTGAGAATGAATCAAAAAGAGTTGTGGAAGATGATGCATTTGAGGATGATTTTGCTATGCCTATTGCTTCTTGTGGTAATTATGATTGGGAAGATAATGATACTTCTTATAATATTGAAAGAATTTATGGCACCAACTTGGAGGATGATGATAATAATTGCTATACTATTGGTGCTATTCATACTATTAATTATGAGAGTGATTATGTATGATATACAAAGCCATAAGCTTGGGGATGCTACGTTTGATGAAAATGACATGTTTGAGAATTTATTTGCTGCAATTAATGTTTGTCCCAAGCTTGGGGATGCTATGCTTAATGAAGATGATCTTTTTATTCTCCCTACTTTGAATGATCAAATTTGTTATAATGACTACATGCCTACTACTTATGATGATTATTGTGATGACACTTATGCGATGAAAAAGAGTGATGATTACTATTATGATACTTGTGAAATTATGAATATCCTTTTACTGAATATTACTCTTTTAGTGTGGAACCAATTTGTAGTATTCAAATCTTTTATGATACTCCCACTATTAGTCATGAGAAGAAATTTTCTTGTGTGGAGAGTAGTAAAATTTCTATGCTTGCAGATCACGAAAAGAATGCTTTACGTGATGGTTATATTGTGGAATTACTGTGACAGCCCGGGACCGAGATTCCAGAAGATTCTAGAAGATTCCCCTTTTATTTCCGTTCTCCTCATGTGTTTGTCAGGTTGTCGCATTCATCATCGCATCATATGCATTGCATCATCACTCATTTTCAAAAAACTTGCATCCGTTCTTAGTTGCCGGTTCTCTCCGTTCTTGCCGTTGCCCGTTTTGAGACCAACCACACACGCCCGCGCCCGCGACACCATTTAAATAATACCCTTTTGAAGTGCGCGCAAAATATTCTTGGATTGAGTTGGACCTTGGTGTGCGGTCTTGTTATGTCGTAGGTAGACCGCCTGTCGATTTCTGTCATGAGCCAAGTTCGTTTGATATCCCGTTGGTTAGTCATAGCAGTGAGGTTATCGGTTTTTCGTCGGACGTTGTCGGTGTTTTTAAACCTCTATGCCATGGGTCACCATTCTCTATCTCTGCCCCACCTAGACCATCTGCACAGCCACCGTAGCCCCTCTCCGCTTCCGGTCCGTCGAGTCGACACCCGACGATCCGAAAACGAACAACGTAAGCTAACCCTAGCCCCTAAACCTATATATAGGACCCCTAACCCTAGCTCCACCTCGTTCCGCGTGTCAAACAGCAGCCCCTTCTCCCTCCTCCAGCCGTCAGCCCGCCCGCGCTCATCTGGGCCCGTTCGAGCCCATTCGGGCCCGGATCCCGCTGTTCCCGAGCTCCTCTCGAGCGCTCCCATGGCTACCCCGAGCTTCCCTGCCCGCAGCTTCACCGGCCTCGCCGGAGCCGCCGGTCGCCGGATCTGCCATCCCCGCTGCCATCTCCCTTTCCTCCTTCTCCCTCTCCTCCTCTAACCCCCATGGCTCTCCCTATCCCGTAGCTCCCTTCGCAATGGTCTCCCGTCGCCGCCGCCTTGAGCCGCCGCAGGCCACCCCGCCGCTGGGAACGGGCAGCCGCCGGCCGGATCTGGCCACCCTCACCTCCGCCGGTCTCCTCCTTGCGCCACTGGTGCCGCCCCTCGCCGTGGTTCGCAGCCGCCGCCGCTGCCTGCTCATGCGGGAGGAGCACGAGCGCTGCGCTCGCCCGCATTGACCAGCGCTCGCCTGGGCGTGGGCCTTCGCCTCTCCTCCGGCCCGATCCAGCCCAGCTGCCCCTGCCTTCCCTCCACCGAATGGGCCAGGCCCAGGGTGAGCATCCCCCCGCCATTTTTTAGTTAATTCGGTGTAGGTCCTTTGCATTTTATTTAAAACGTTATAAATTAACCGTGATCATAATAAAATAATTTATACATGTAAAATGGGTAGAAAAATATGTAGATTAATAATATGTCATTGCCATCCATGCTTGAACTATCTAACATGCCATTTTGTGATTTTTGCATATTCGCCATATATTGCATTATCATCATTATTTAACCGTGCTTCGAAATTAATAAAATCACATATTAAAAATGTTCATCTCATCGACATCGCATTTTCATGCATGATAAAATTGTTGGCATCATGTTTTCATTTATTTTGCATCTATGAATTGCTATAAAGGTGATTAGGCCTAATACTCGCATATTTAATTGTGATTAATTTGAGCATTTTTATGTGCATGCCATTATGCCGTGATGCCCTTTTGTCATTTTCGTGGGATTTAATCCATGCATGTTTTGAATTAAGTTTCAACATGAGAAATGCCCTTTGATATGTGTCCTATCCCCTGGACATTTTGCTTGTGATAGAAATGCATGTTTAGGTGATATTTCGTTGTTGTCAACTTGCTATAAAAATCTGCTATTTTGAGGGTCCAAAATATTTCTAAGTCTGGAATCTGTTATATTTTGTTGCTGTCTTGCCATGCGATTTGCTAGTGATCTAGAACTCTTTTGTGGTAGGTGTAATGGAGTTATTTGTAGTTTATATTGTCCTTTAGTATGCTGTTAAGTTTCATGCCATAATATGACATTTAGCATATAGTTTCACTGATATTAATGTGCCTTCGTGATAAAAACTGCACTGTCAAAAACTGCTATTTTCACCAAGTCTGAAACTGTTTTCAAGTACCCTACTTGTGAGCTTCCTACCATGTGATCCATGCATGTTTTGAATATAATTTGTGAAGACACAATGAAGTGGATGTTGCATACTATTGCTCCATGCTTAGTTTGTGCATTTTAGATTATTGTAACTTGTTGTTTTCATATGTTCAAAATGCTATCTTGTGGTTTTTGGCAGATTTCAACTAAAACTTGTTTCGTTGATTGTGGTTGAACCGTAGCTCCGTTTTGGACATGTTGCATCTGAAACTTGCTTAGAATCTCATGTAGTATCATAATAACTTTCTGCATTCATGAATTGAATTGTTTGTGACGGTATTTTCCATGCATTTGCATTCATGACATGTGCATCTTGTGTTGCTCATATCTTTTTGACCGTAGCTCCGTTTGAGGTGTTCTATATATGTAAATCAACTAGAATGACGTGTAGAATTGCATGCTATGCTTTATTCAGATGTCTAACAAATATAAAAGATGATTAGTTCAGATCTGGACCAATTTCGAAATTAACATATGACGTCATTTCGGAAGTACTATAAGTTGTTTCCGACCTCATTTAAGATGCCTAAATAGATAGTTTACTTATGCTCCACCTCTTGCCATGTTTAACAACATTTAATATTGTCATGTACCTAACGGGAGTGAACTAAATAATTCGAATGTGGAGTTTCGTCAATATGCAACTCGTTGCATATCGAGCTTCACTTAATGTGTAGTATTTGATTGTTGTGAATTGTCATGCATTGCATATTAAACCGGACATGCATCATATTTGTTTGTGCATCATGTTTTGCATATGTTGTGGTGTATCTTGTGTTGATTGTTGTTTTTGGATTGTTCCTTCTCGATAGAGTTCCGAAAGCGTTCGGAGTGTGAGGATTCGTTTGACTTCGTTGGTTCGTCTTCTTCATGGACTCGATCTTCTTCCAAACAGGATCTCAGGCAAGATGACTCATTTCCTTGGATACCATTACTATCATTGCCATGCTAGATGTCTCATTTTCTATCGCTATGCCACGCTACCTACCACTATTTGATAAGCCTCAACATTGCCATGAAAAGCCTCTAACCCCTCCACATCCCAGCAAACCTTTGTTTGGCTATGTTACCGCTTGCTCAGCCCTTCTTATAGCGTTTCTAGATGCAGGTGCAATTGCTTCATGTGTCAACATGGACATTCTTTTCTTAGATCACAATATTTCTGCTATTTAATTTAATGCACATATATACTTGGTAAAGGTGGAAGGCTTGGCCTTTTGCTCGGTTTTTTGTTCCACTCTTGCCGCTCCTAGTTACTTTTGAACCGGTGTTATGTTCCATAAATGAGCACTCCTAACATGCTCGGGGTTGTTATGGGGACCCCCTTTATTTTTGGGTTAGAATAAAACTTGTCTGGCAAGGCCCAACATTGTAACTATATTTGCCTAATAATTAATGAACTTGCATAGGAGATTTTCCGGACCCCGTGGATAATTAATCAACAACCCGGGCTAGTGCTCCTCATGGGTGTTGGTCCAAACTAGAGCACCGTGCGGGCTACCTGGGGCAACTCGGGACGCCAGTTACCGTACGTTTCGCTTATCTGGTCGTGTCCTGAGAACGAGCTACACGGCTCCTATCGGGTTCGTCGACACGCCGGGCGGCCTTGCTGGATTTGTTTTACCTTTCTTGAACGTCTTGAGTGAGGAATTCCGATTATTGTTCGGGCTATCTCGAGGCGTTGGATTTCCTTTGGAATTGCCTAGGATGATCACGAGATCCGTGGTTGAGGTTATTCCCGTTGCGTGTGGTTAATTTATGATACATGAGTTGGAGCACCCCTGCAGGGTTAAATCTTTTTGAGAAGCCGTTCCCGCGGTTATGTGGCAAACCTGGATACTTTGTTTAACACCCGGTCATAGAAAACTTGAAGTAAACTCTAATAAAATACACCAACTGCGTGCGTAACCGTGATTGTCTCTTCTCGTGAGTTCTTATCCGAAAGAGAACACGGTGGGGTTATGTTTGATGTAAGTAGGTGTTCAGGATTAGTTAGTGATCATTTCTAGTTCACGTCCGTTATGCGTAGACCACCATACTTTACTTTCTGTACTCGTAAGTTAGCCACTCAAATAAATGCTTAGTCGCTTGCTGCAGCCTCACCACTTAACCATGCCTTACCTATTAAGCTTTAATAGTCTTGATACCCTTGGAAATGAGATTGTTGAGTCCCTGTGGCTCACAGATTACTACAACAACAGTTGCAGGTACAGGTAATGCGATGATTTGACGTGAGCGCGTTGCTTGATTTGATTTGGAGTTCTTCGTCTTCTTCTTCATCAATCTTGGATGGTTTCCAGGCGGCAGCCTGGGATAGCAAGGGTGGATGTCATTTTATCGTTTGATTTCGTCTGTAGTCGGACCCTGCTCTTCTATATGATGATTGAGTATGTTTTTGTATTGATGTGACTCTGATGTAGCTTGTGGAGAGTGTAAGCCAATTCCATATACTCATCTCTTCTGTACATGTACTTGTAATGATATCCATTCTTGCGAACGCATCGAGATGCGCTTCTATCCCTGTCGAGGCCCTCGTGCCAAAATAAGGATAGGACCGCATCTTGGGCGTGACAATTACTTCATGATTCTACTGAAAATTATTATGAGGGAGGAACACATGCTTGTAGGAATTGCAATAATATGAAGTTTCCTCTCTATGTGTTCAAGGTTTTGAAGTTATGCTTCTTCTGCCTTCCTATGCAAGTTGATTATTATTCCCATGAATTGTTTGCTCACAAAAACCCTATGCATAGGAAGTGTGTTAGACATAAATGTGCTTGTTATGTGATTCATGATGCTGTTTTGCATGTCTCAAATATTACTCCTATGTGAGGATCATTGAAATCATCATGACTAGCTAAAAGGCATTAAATAAAAGCGCTTGTTGGGAGACAACCCAACACTTTTACCTTATATTATTATGTGTTCACATGATTAAGCTACTTTAGTAATTATGTTTTGTGTCTTTTATTTCAGTAAAGTGCCAAGAAAATCCTTTGGGTTAGTGTGGATACTTGCTTGTTTGATTATGTGCAAAAACAGAAAGTTTTGCGTCCAGCATAAGGATTATCTGATTTTACTGGAGCGTCAACAGTTCTAAATTTTTTACAAAACATTTATATGGAAATTTCTGGAGTTTTACTAATGTTTCGGAATTTTTGGAGTTAGGTAAGTATAGTGATCATTCAGATCTTTACAAACTGTTCTGTTTTTGACAGATTCTGTTTTCCATGCATAATTTGCTTGTTTCAAGTGTTCGTATAGGTTATATTGAGTAATATAAATTGTGGAAATGATTTAATATAGTATGTATCATCTGGTAATAATTATGAATCTTTTCTTGACAGTACCTAAGTGAATGATCTATCTTTATTACACTAACCCTTCTCACAAAGTTCCGTTAAGTTTTGTGTGATTGAAGTTTTCAAATTTTGGGTGAGACACCGATATGAGGAGAATAAGGAGTGATAAGAACCTAAGCTTGGGGATGCCCAAGGCACCCCCAAGGTAATATTCAAGTAAGACTCAAGTGTCTAAGCTTGAGGATGCCCCAGAAGGCATCCCCTCTTTTTCGTCTTCAACACTATCGGTATATCTTACTTGGAGCTATATTTTTATTCATCACATAATATGAGTTTTGCTTGGAGTGTCATATTATTTGGTTTGTCTATGTTAGGTGTTATTTATAATATTGTTTTTCACTAAAAAGTTTCAAGAATTGCCTTTAGGATGCTTGAATTGCATGTTTAATGCGTGTTGTGTAAAAACAGAAACTTCTACTGTAGTGTTTGAATTTTCATATTTTACTGGAAGGTGGAAAGTTTCTGGATTTTTTACACAGTGTTTTCATATAAATTAGTTATCATGTACTAAATGTTCATAATTTTTTGAGTTATAGAGGTACACTGTTATAATACATTGCTACAGACTGTTCTGTTTGTACAGATTGTTGTCATAGTTTTGTTATCTACTTATTCTGTAGTTTCCATAGCCTATATTGGTAGATGTAAATTGTGGAAATAGTAGTATACAATACCTAATTTTTTAAAATTAGTGCTCAACTTGTCTTGGCAGTACATGAAGTGTTGATTTGTTCTTATGTGTACTAACCTATCTCACGAGTTCTTTTCGAGTTTTGTGTGGATGAAGTTTCTGAGAATAGGTGAAAACATGATATGAGAGGAATAAACGAGACACAAAAGCTCAAGCTTGGGTATGCCCAAGGAACCCCAAGTAAATATTTCAAGAAGTCTCAAGCATCTAAGCTTGGGGATGCTACGCATCCCACCTCTCTTCGTCAACTATCGGTTAGCCTATGTTGAGCCTAAATTTTTATTCGTTCACATGATGTGTGCTATTCTTGGAGTGCTATTTTTGTTTTGCTTGCTGTTTAAATAAAATACTCAGATCTGAAAATATTTATTAAGAGAGAGAGAGAGAGAAAGTCCTCACATTGCTACTTAATTGTTTGACTGCTCATTGTTCTTCACTTATATGTTTTGGAGTAGTTTTGTCATTTACTCTCGTGCTTCACTTATATCCTATGAGTAAATGGTTGAATGAATTGAATATCATAAATCTGAAATTATATATGTTTTATATTCTTATACCATGGGGACTAATGACTTCACATATAAAAAGTATAGGTGGTAAAATTTATTGAAAGTTAGCAAACACCGCATTGGTCAATTGAACCATTCATGAAAGAATATTGAAGGAAGAGAGATTTCACATATAAATGTACTATCTTGGACATCTTCTATGATTGTGAACACCCATTAATTATTTTCAAATTTGAGCAAATTAGTTGAAGTTGGACAAGGAAGACAACGTAATGAGTTATGGTTGTGTATATTTCCATAGAAGTTATATTGTTATGGATCCTCCAACATGTGGTGCTTGCTTCCACCTCATACTAGCCAAAAGTTTCGCACCAAGTAGAAATACTACTTGTGCATCCAAACACCCTTAAATCCAAAGTTGTTCCATATGATTCCACCATACCTACCTATATGCGGTATTTACCTGCCGTTCCAAGTAAATTTGCATGTGCCAAACTCTAAACCTTCAAATAATATTCTGTTTTGTATGCCCAAATCGCTCATATAGTAACTAGGGGCTGTCAGTATCTTCCATGCTAGGTGGGTTATTCTCACGATATGTGTTGATTCATTATCATTCACGAGAATGTGGCTGGTAATAGGGATTCCCAGTCTCGAAAATAAAGAAAAAAAATGCAAATAATTAAACAAAACTCCCCAGGAATGTTGATGGTATGGACGGTACCCGTGGATTCGGCTCGCCGTGGAGTGTGATTGATTGGTGGAGGGGGAGTAAAAAAAACTTTACTATTCTATTTAGGAACCGCCTATAATATATCTAGCATGGAAGATACCGAGATCTCTCGGTTGTTATGGTGAGAATGAAAGCATACCGCTCAAAATTTTTATTCATCTCTGTTTTAAAAGCTCGAGCTCGAGCACCTCTGCAAATCAATGCTTCCCTCTACGAAGGGCCTATCTTTTACTTTCTAGTACTTACCTTTATGCAAGAGTCATGGTGATCTTCACCACTTCCTATATTTTGCCTTTTTCTCTTGGCAAGCTTCATGTGGTGGGAAAGATCCATGTATATATGGCCATTCGAATATATTTGATCATGAATTATTATTGTTGACAATTATCTATGTGATAAATAAGTTGGGAGGCGAAACTTTAAGACCCTATCTTTCTTTGTGTTGGACGGATGCCATTTGCTCTAAAAATATGCTTTGAGTGTTAGCAATCATGGACAACTATATGATAGTTGAGTATGTGGAATTTGCTAAATCAAAGCTCTTACATAGACCCTTCTTCAAAATAAGATGAATTGCAATTGTTTGGTGACTGAAAGCATAGTTTGTTAGTCTATATTTAACATGTGGATAGCTTGTTACTTTATCATGAGAAGTTTTATGAGATGAGATAATGTTTATGATATATAATGATGCTAGAAAAAGTGATTGGAATTATCATTGATCAAACTTGTGCACTTGCTAGCATTCACACTTCATAAATTATTTCTTTTATCATTTACCTACTCGAGGACGAGCATGAATTAAGCTTGGGGATGCTGATACGTCTCCAACGTATCTATAATTTATGAAGTATTCATGACATGTTTACAATAATTCTATATGATTTTGGTATGATTTTATTAGAACTAACCCGGACCGACGTTGTTTTCAACAAAACTACCATGGTGTCATTTTTTGTGGAGAAATAAAAGTTCTCCGAATGGGCTGTAAATTTAGTATGATTTTTTGTGGACCAAAAGAGACCCCTAAAGCATTGGAGCTGGGCCAGAAGAGCCACGAGGAGGCGGAAATCATGCCAGGCGTGTCCACCCCCCTAGTCGCGCCTAGCAAGCTTGCCATCGCCTCGTGGCACCCCTTGACGTGAGATTGACGCCAAAAATTCCTATAAATATAGAAAACTTCGAAAAGAAACCTAGATCGGGAGTTCTGCCGCTAGAAGCCTCTAGAGCCACGAAAAACCAATCGGGAGCCCGTTTCGACACCCTGCCGGAGGGGGAAACCATCATCGGGGGCCATCTTCATCATCCCGGTGGTCTCCATGATGAGGAGGGAGTAGTTCACTGTAACAGCCCGGGACCGACGCTCCAGAAGATTCCAGAAGATTCCCCTTTTATTTCCATTCTTGTCTGTGATTCGTCTGGTTGTCGCATTCATCTTCGCATCATTTGCATCATCTGCATTGCATCGTCACCCGTTTTCATAAACTTGCATTCATTCGTAGTTGCCGGTTCTCTTCGTTCTTGCCGTTGCGTTCAAGACCAACCACACACACACGCGCCCGCGATATCGTTAAATAAAACCGTTTTTAATGCGCGCTAAAAATATTCTTGGATTGGGTTGAAACATGGCGTGCGGTCTTGTTATATTGTAGGTAGACCGCCCGTCGAATTTCGTCGCGATCCGAGTTCGTTAGATACCCCGTCGGTCCTCCGTAGCAGTGCGGTCATCGGTTATCGTTGGACGTTCTCGTTGTTTTAAAATTCTTGCCATGGGTCACCATTCTCTCTCTCTTCCCCACTTAGCCTCTCTGCACAGCCACCATAGCCTCTCTCCGCTTCCGATCCGTCGAGTCGACACCCGACAGTCCGAAAATGGACAACGACTGTAAACCTAGCCTGAAACCTATATATAGCCCCTAGTCCCCTCGTTCCCCGTGCAAACCCTTGCCTCCCCCTCCTCCAGCTGCCATCCCGCCTGAGCCCAGATCTGAGCCCGGGAAGCCCATCTGGGCCCGTTCTCGAGCTCCTCCCGTGCCTCCCATGGCTGCCCGAGCTCCCGAGCTCCTCCCGCAGCCTCCCCGTCGCTGGTCGCCACCGCCCTCGCCGGAGGAGCCCCACGCCGCCGGAGCTGCCTCGCTGGACCTCCTCCTCCTTCTCCTCTCCTCCCTTTCCTTCTCCTTCTCCTCTCCCTAACCGGCCTCTCTCTCTTCCCCTTCTGTGCGCAGGTCCCAGCCCGCCTTGGTCGCCGCCGTTCAAGCTCGCCGCCGGCCTCCATCCGCTGTGCCGCCGCCCAAATCTGGCCGGGGTTCGCCGGATCCGGCCGCCCCCGGTCCGTTTCCGGCCAGTCCCGCGACCTCAGCTCGCCAGAGCTCCGGCCCCGTCGACCGCTGCCGCCCTGCCTCCGCTCAGGAGGAGCAGGACGACGACGCACGCAGCGCTCGTTGACCGAGCGGCCAGCGCCCCGTGGTGGGCCGCGTCCTCGGCCTCCCAGGCCTAGCCGGCACCCCTACCGACCGGACCATGGGCCAGGGTGAGCACAGCCAACCCCTGTGTTGTTGTTTTTTTATTTTGTCAGGCATTGCATATTCAATTGCTATTATAAAATAAACTGCACGTCGAAATAAAATATTTTATATAGGTAAAATGTGTAGAAAAATATGTAGATTATTAATATGCCATTTGCATCTATGCTAAAAATACTTAACATGTCATTTCATGCCATTTTGCATATATGTCATAATTGCATTTTTGCGTAATTATTTAACCGTGCATCGGGAATCAATAAAATCACATATTAAAAATGTTCATCTCATTGACATCGCATTTTCATGCATGATAAAATTGTTGGCATGATGTTTGCATATTATTTGCATTAAAGAATTTCTATAAGGTGATTAGGCCTAATACTTGCATACTTAATTGTGATTAATTTTCTACATGAACCTATGCATATTATATATGTTTTTGGGGTAGAAAAAACTATAGAAATTATCTATGCATTTAGTTTTGCAATTTGAGCATTTTTGTGTGCATGTCATTTATGCCGTGATGCCCTTTTGTCATTTTCGTGGGATTTAATCCATGCATGATTTGTAATAAGTTTCAACATGAGAAATGCCCTTTGATATGTGTCCTAGCCCTTGGACATTTTTCTTGTCATAGAAATGCATGTTTAGGTGTTGTTTTCTTGATGTCAACTTGCTATTAAATTCTGCTATTTTGAGGGTCCAAAATATTTCCAAGTCTGGAATCTGTTATATTTTGTTGCTGTCTTGCCATGTGATTTGCTAGTGATCTAGAACTCTTTTGTGGTAGGTGTAATGGAGTTATTTGTTGTTGATATTGTCCTTTAGTATGCTGTTAAGTTTCATGCCATCATATGACTTGTAGAATATAGTTTCAATGCTGTCAATATGCCTTCGTGATAAAAACTGCACTGTCTAAAACTGCTATTTTCACCAAGTCTGAAACTGTTTTCAAGTAGCCATCTTGTGAGCTTCCTACCATGTGATACATGCATGTTTTGAATATGATATGTGAAGATGAAATGAAGTGTGTGTTATATGCTACTGCACCATGCTTAGTTTGTGTATTTTAGAATCTTGTAGCTTGTTGTTTTCATATGTGCAAAATGCCATGTTGCTGTTTTTGGCAGATTTCAACTAAAACTTGTTTTGTTGATTGTGGTTGAACCGTAGCTCCGTTGTGGGCATGTTGCATACGAAACTTGCTTAGAATCTCATGTAGTTTCATAATAACTTGCTGAATTCATGATTTGAGATGTTTATGATTGCATTTTCCATGCATTTGCATTCATGACATGTGCATCTTGTGTTGCTCGTATCTTTTAGAACATAGCTCCGTTTGAGATGTTCCATATATGTAAATCAACTAGAACAACATGTAGAATACCATGGTATGCTTTATTCTGTTGTTTAACCAATATAAAATATTATTAGTTCAAATCTGGACCAATGTCAAAATTAACATATGAGGTAATTTCGGAAATGCTATAAGTTGTTTCCAGCCTCATTTAAGATGCCTAGATAGATAGTTACTTATGATTCACCTCTTGCCATGCCAAAGAACATTTAATATTGTCGTGTACCTAACGGGAGTGAACTAAATAATTCGAACGTGGAGTTTCGTCAATATGCAACTCATTGCATATTGAGCTTCACTTAATTTGTAGTATTTGATTGTTGTGAATTGTCATGCATTGCATATTAAACCGGACATGCATCATATTTGTTTGTGCATCATGTTTTGCATATGTTGTGGTGTATCTTGTGTTGATTGTTGTTTTTGGATTGTTCCTTCTCGATAGAGTTCCGAAAGCGTTCGGAGTGTGAGGATTCGTTCGACTTCGTTGGTTCGTCTTCTTCATGGACTCGATCTTCTTCCAAACGGGATCTCAGGCAAGATGACTCATTTCCTTGGATACCATTACTATCATTGCCATGCTAAATGTCTCATTTTCTATCGCTATGCCACGCTACCTACCACTATTTGATAAGCCTCAACATTGCCATGAAAAGCCTCTAACCCCTCCACATCCCAGCAAACCTTCGTTTGGCTATGTTACCGCTTGCTCAACCCTTCTTATAGCGTTTCTAGCTGCAGGTGCAATTGCTTCCATGTGTCAACATGGACATTCTTTTGTTATATCACAATATTGCTGCTATTTAATTTAATGCACATATATACTTGGTAAAGGTGGAAGGCTTGGCCTTTTGCTTGGTCTTTTGTTCCACTCTTGCCGCCCCTAGTTACTTGTGAACCGGTGTTATGTTCCATAAATGAGCGCTTCTAACATGCTTGGGGTTGTTATGGGGACCCCTTTATTTTCGGGTGAGAATAAAACTTGTCTGGCAAGGCCCAACATTGGTACTACATTTGCCTAATAATTAATGAACTTGCATAGGGGATTTTCCAGACCCCGTGGATATTTAATCAACAACCCGGGCCAGTGCTCCTCATGAGTGTTGGTCCAACTAGAGCATTGTGCGGTCTACCTGGGGCAACTCAGGACGTCAGTTATCGTACGCTTCGCTTATCTAGTCGTGTCCTGCGAACGAGATACGCGGCTCCTATCGGGTTCGTCGACACGCCGGGCGGCCTTGTTGGATTTGTTTTACCTTTCTCGAAGGTCTTGAGTGAGGAATTCCGATTATTCTTCGGGCTATCTCGAGGTGTTGGATTTCCTTTGGAATTGCCTAGGATGATCACGAGATCCGTGGTTGAGGTTATTTCCGTTGTGTGTGGTTAATTTATGATGGATGAGTTGGAGCACCCCTGTAGGGTTAAATCTTTTCGAGTAGCCGTGCCCACGGTTATGTGGCAAACTTGGATACTTTGTTTTACACCCGGTCATAGAAAACTTGAAGTAAGCTCTAATAAAATACACCAACTGTGTGCGTAACCATGACTGTCTCTTCTCGTGAGTCCTTATCCGGAAGAGAACATGGTGGGGTTATGTTTGACGTAAGTAGGTGTTCAGGATCAATTAGTGATCATTACTAGTTCACGTCCGATATGCGTAGACCACCATACTTTACTTTCTGTACTCGTAAGTTAGCCACTCAAATAAATGCTTAGTTGCTTGCTGCAGCCTCACCACTTAACCATGACTCACCTATTAAGCTTTAATAGTCTTGATACCCTTGGAAATGAGAATGTTGAGTCCCTGTGGCTCACAGATTACTACAACAACAGTTGCAGGTACAGGTAATGCGATGATTTGATGTGAGCAGGTTGCTTGATTTGATTTGGAGTTCTTCTTCTTCTTCTTCGTCTTCGTCAATCTTGGATGGGTTCCAGTCGGCAGCCTGGGATAGCAAGGATGGATGCCATTTTATCGTTTGATTTCGTCCGTAGTCGGACCCTGCTCTTCTATATGATGTTTGAGTGTGTTGTTGTATTGATGTGACTCTGATGTAGCTTGTGGCAAGTGTAAGCCAATTCCATATACTCATCTCTTTTGTACATGTACTTGTAATGATATCCATTCTTGCGAATGCATCGAGATGTGCTTCTATCCCTGTAGAGGTCCTCGTGCCAAAATAAGGATAGGACCGTATCTTGGGCGTGACATTCACCCTCGGGGATGAGGGTATGTACTAGTAGCTTTGTGTTTGATCTCTCTCTCTCTCGTGTTCTTGAGATGGCACGATGTTGATGTACCGCGAGCTTTATTGATGTAGATTGAACCATATGGAATTTTCCCTTCTCTATCTTGTTGTGATGAATTGAGTTTTCCCTTTGAAGTTTTCTTGTTGGATTGAATATTTAAGGATTGGAAAACACCTGATGTATGTGTTGCGATGGGATATTCGTGGTGACAATGGGATGTTCTATTGATCCACTTGATGTATGTTTTGGTGATCAACTTGCGGGTTCCGTGACCTTGGGAATCTATGCATAGGGGTTGGCACATGTTTTTGTCTTGGATCTCCAGTAGAAACTTTGGGGCACTCTTTGAAGTTCTTTGTGTTGGATTGAATATGATGAATCTGAAATTATGTGATGCATATCGTATAATCAAGCCCATGGGTACTTGTGGTGACATTGGAGTGTCTAGGTGACATTAGGGTTTTGGTTGATGTGTATCTTAAGGTGTTATGTTAGTACGAACTCTAGGGCTGTTCGTGACACTTATAGGTATAGCTCATAAGATTGATTGGAAATGATAACTTTGAGGTGGTTTTGTACCCTACAATAATTTCTTCGTTAGTTCTCCGCTATTTGTGACTTTGGAGTGAACTCTTTGTCGCACGAGAAGTATTTACATATGATTCAACTATGTCAATAATGTTGAAAGAAATTGCACTAGTAAAAGTATGGACCCTAGGCCTTGTTTCCAAGCATTTATACAATGTTTTGCTCGCTGTTTACTATTTGTTACCTTGCCGTGTTTATATTTTCATATTACAAAAACCTATATCTACCACCCATACTGCACTTGTATCACCATCTCTTTGCCGAACTAGTGCACCTATGCAATTTTCCATTGTATTGGGTGTGTTGGGGCACAAGAGATTTCTTGTATTTGATTGCAGGGTTGTTTGAGAGAGACCATATTAATCCTACACGTCCCACGGATTGATAAACCTTAGCTTATCCACTTGAGGGAAAATTTCCATTGTCCTACAAAACTCTATGCTTGGAGGCCCAACACGAGTCTACAAGAAGAAAGTTGTGTGGTAGACATCAGAGGCCCAGGGGTATCTTCCTTCTTCGGATCTGGCGGTGACCCACCCAGGTTTAACTTCCTACAACAACGAGGTTTTCACGGAGCGTTTCCCTAATCCTCAAAGGGGGTAACGTGTATGCTTCATGCCCTCCCTCCTGTGGGGCCTTGGGTTTCCCATCCAACCGTTCCTGAGGGCATTGTTGGAATTTTATGGGATCCAACTCCACCACCTCACCCCGGGGTCAATCTTGCACATCTCGGGCTTTGTAGCCCTCTACGAGATGTTCCTGGGCTGTGAGGTGCATTTCGAGCTATGGAGGAAGTACTTCTATGTTTTCCCTCGAACTCGAGACAAGGCAATCTTGGAGGTCGGCAGAGCCGAAGTATGTCGTATAGAGGGAATGGGGTATCCGATGGGTACGCCGGAGGAATCCAAAGAGTGTACTTCGGAGTAGTTTTACATTGATGACGTCCCCCTGTTTGAGCCATCTCGAAGAGGTCTACCCGAATACTCTGACGCCCATTTGAAGAAAAGGTATAATTGGCGGCCAAAGAGTTCGTCCCAAGAGGACAACATTGAAGTACAATGTTTGGAGGCCCAGGTGTGGATGATTTCCCACCACAACCTGACAATGCCTGATGTCATGGCCGCCACCATCACCCGGTGTGTGCAGCCTCTCCAACAGAGGATACATCCCCTGTGGCGCTACAACGGTACAAGCGACACCACTCACTCCCGGGGATTGGGACCCGCCAATCAGACGGTGCTGGCTGCTGCCCTTGCCGATCTATATAAAGGATAGCAAGAAGATTTTATTCATCGGACAACCAAGGAAGGGTATTCAAGCCATAAACCCATCGAATGGGTAAGCCTTTCTCCTTTGCAAACATATTTCGGGGTTTCCATTCCGTTATTTATTTGACTGAAGCCTTTTAATCTTAGGTGAATAGGAATAGAGGAGCTTCATCGAGACAGTTAACTCTCCGGCTCCCCAGCCCGAAGACTATTCGCATGATGATGATCCAGGTTTTCATGAAGACCCGGATCTTATAATTGAATTTGAAGACGGAGTCTTCTATCAAGAGAGCCTCGACCGATCTCAGGTGGCTATCTTAGCCGATTACCCTGGATCATTCTCTGTTCCTGCCACAAACAGGAATAAGAAGAGCTCATCCCGCAAGAGGCAAGCATCCAACTATGCCCCGAACGTGCCAACTCCTACTCCCAAGCATCGTCGATCCGCATGCCATACGCTGATGACCGAAACAACACCCGGATCGGAAGCCAACAGGGGCCCAACCAATAAGCCGGTCGCGAGGATGAATTCGCCTGCTCACTCAACCCAAAGGTATATTGTTCGGCTGTCTGCTTACATACACAATTAATATAATCTTATGGAAGTTTACATCAAAGCACTTAGCCGAAAAGCCCAGGCTTCCCTTGGGGAAGAGGTCGCCAAGGTGTCCAACAATGCTCAAAATTCCGAAGCTACGGCTCATGTCGACCCTGCTGTCGAGGCCCCTATGGACAATCCGGCTCCCGTTGAAAGCACAATGTGTTCCCTTGGTGGTTTTGATAATTCATGACAACATACATTATCTCTTGGACAAATACTTTCATCTAGTGTATTTCAAATAAAGTCCATAGAGATATATGGGTTGGAAAAAAGGAGTGTGGAGAGTATCCCCATGAAGAAGAAGGAGAAGGAATAGCATTGGCCAAGCTTCAAGCAAGAGGACTCTTCATTTTACTTTGTGAGAAATCAGTTTGAGTCCATATGAAAGCCAATACTATTAAAAGGGGGTAAGGTATTGATTGGTGAACAAAATGCTCATACGTGCACAAGTGATAGTCACCACAAACACCCACAAGCTCTCCTACAAAAGTCTGTCAAAACCAAATACTCAAAATCGGTGCAACCAACACATTCCACTCGGTGCCACTGATTCCAAACCCTAGAGAGACTCGGCCAAACCCTAGCTTTTTGGTGCAACCGATTCTGCATTTTGTGCCACCGAGTTAGGCTGCCAACTTTCCGTTATGCAAGTTCACAATTTCGGTCCCTTCGAGATTGTTGGATCGACGTCACCAAGATTGGACATTCTGACCGTTGGTCACCTTATCGATGCAACCGAGATTCAAAAGTTTCCACCTTTTGGTCACTTCGGTACCACCGACATTAACACATCAGTGTCACCGAGTTGGTCATTTTGTGTGTAACGGTTGGATTTTTGGAGATGCCTATATATACCCCTTCACCACTAGCTACTCGAAAGAGAAGCACTCAGAACTATTCCATACTTGCCCCATCCAGTTTTCTGAGAGAACCACCTACCCTTGTGTTGAGGTCAAGATCTTCCACTCCAACCTTATGGATCTTGATTTCTAGCCTCCCCAAGTTGCTTTCCACCAATCCCATTTCTTCCACCAAGCTAAATCTTTTAGAGAGTGGTTGTATGTTGATGAGTCTATCATCATGAAGCACAAGAGCAAGGAGTTCATCGTCCTACCGAGATTATTACCTTTTGGAGGGTGGTGCCTCCTAGATTGGTTAGGTGTCCCTTGGGAGCCTCCTACTTTGTGTTGTGGAGTTGAACCAAGAAGTTTGTAAGGGCAAGAAGATCGCGTACTTCGTGAAGATCTACCCATAATGAGGCTAGTCCTTCGTGAACGGAAGCCGTTATGGAATAGTCAAGGTTGCTACTTTGTGGACCCTTATGGGTGGACCCTCTGTGGACTCTCGCGACTGTTACCCTCCGTGGGTTGAAGACTCCATAAACATGGATGTACGATAGCGCTACCTATCGGAACCACGGGAAAAATCTTGTGTCCTTCATGCGTTTGATCTCTCTATCTCTACTCCTAACTTCCATGTGCAATGTCTTTACTTTCCGCTGTTATACTTGATGACTTGCATGTGTTGGGTGTCATAGAATAATTATGTATGCTAAAACTGCCAACATCTTGTCTTATGCTTGAGGTAGTTTTAATTTTGGCTTGTAGTCTATTCACCCCCCTCTAGACATACACTTCTAGTGATCGTACAAGTGGTATCAGAGCTTTGGCTCCATTGCTTCGGTTTCAACACCGTGGAGGAAGATGGATGTGTCTAGCATGGAGAGTTTGTATTGTAGAGTGCCCATTCTTGATGGAGAGTACTATAGTCAATGGAAGAATGCCATGATTGATCTATTTGATAAATTCCATTTGAGTAAACATATTGAAGATCCCTATGTGCTCCCCATTGATGAATTGCGTCCCACACACGAAGAGGAAATTAACATGCTTGGTAACCTTAGGACTGTCAATCTTATTGTTAGAGGCTTACCAAGATTCGTGCTTTCTCAGTTGAAGAACTGTGACAACCCAAGTGCTGTCCCTACCTTATTTGGCATGTAACCCATTGTATGAACCTTGTGTCATGATATCTATGTATGAGTTTCACCTTGTATCATTGTGTTGAATTGCATTCATGCACCATGGCATCCATCATTTCATCATCATGCCATTCCTCATGCATTGCTTGCCTTCATGTGTCCTGTCTTGTTGTGATGGTATGTGAGTGTGACTTGTGTGGTGTTGATGTTTGAGAGTGGGGTGCAACATGTGTGCACCTCTTTCTTACTCCTCTCTTCTTTCTTTAAACACCACCCCATCTTCCCCTCTCTTCTTAAAAAAAATGTCCAGATTTAAGTTGTTTTAAAAATCTTTTAAAAATGTTCAAGAGGTGGCCGTAAGATGATTAATAATTTAGGGAGTGATGTTTTCATGTTTGGGGATTGGTTGTACTTGCAATTAATTACAAAAACAGCAGCCCTTTTGTCAATTAAAGTTTGTTTTTCATTTGGGATAAAAATCTCCTTTGTATTTTTAATAAATGGAGGATATTCTCCTCATTCTAAAAGTATTTTTTATTTTTGCATAAAACCTTTTCTGCTTTTCGGGGAAGTTACTATGTGGTTGTTTTATTTTATATTGGAACCTTCTGTTTTTTTTGTGTTGTGAGTAGTGAGATGGCGAGTGGGCCTCTCCTCCTCCCGCGCGGCCCAGCCAGCTCACGAGCGGCCTTAGCCCGCCTGGTGGACAGCTACCTACTCCTCCATTTCTCCTCCGTCAGACTCAAGGAGCAAGCACCAGAGAGAGATCGACGCCGACGCCGTGAGTGGCTCACGGACGTCGAGGCCGCCCCTTTAAAAGGGCGCGGATCCCTAGGGTTCCCCCTTTCCCTCCTCGCTGTTGCCGCTTCTTCCTCCTCCTCCTTCTCCTCCCCCTTCTCCTTCCTTCCTTTGTCAGGTAAGTCACTTCAGAGGTTCAGAGAAGCTCCGTCGGTCTTCCTCGTCGTCGCATCTCGTCTCCGTTGTTCCCCCTTTGCACCAAGGATGTCGTGGTGGTCGAGGAACGTTCCCGCAGCTGGTTCCCGTCGCTAGGGAGGGTCGAGCGTCCCCTTGTCGACGACCAGGTCCTCGTCGACGCGTCCGGCGAGGCGTTCCCGAGCCTCTTCTTCCTCTGCTTTGGCTTCGTGTCGCCATCGCCTTCCTCCTCGCCTCCGCGGGGCGATCCGTCGTCTTCCCCCCTAAGTGAGCTTCCTGTCGTCCCCGCCGTGTCTCTCCCTCGCGTGAGAGCCGTCGTCTGTCGTCGTAGCGCCATCGCCATGGGTCCACAGAGAGCTCTGCTCGAGCTCGAGGAGCTCTCCTGCCGGAGTATCCTTTGTGCTTAGGTGCGGGAATGGGTTCCCCTGGGTCCCCGTTTCCCCCTGCTGTGGAGTGAACGCTAGCAATGCCGGAGAGCCGTGGGTCGTCGGATTCTTGCCGCCATCGTGCAGTCGCTATAGGGGTCCGTCAGTTTCGTCAGTTATCAGCAATAGGTAGTGCAAAAGGAGTCGACCCCCTCCTTTGTTAAGGGTTGTGCCTGCATCAGAGTGGCATCCGGCTCGATAGAAGACCGCAGGGTCAAGGGTTCGACCCCCGAACCCTTCTTTTTTTGTTATTGTGTTATTTATTTTGGTCTTTTCCTCCTTGCTATATGCGCATGTATGTATGTGTGGGACCTGGAATCCCTTATTATTTCTGTTAGATGTGTAGTGTCTTGTGCGTGTACACATGTGGATGGGTTTATGGATGTATGTGTGGTAGAGTTAGGTGTTGGTGGTGTGTGTGTGTGCTTTTGCACATACACTTGACCAAGTGCATGTGTATGTATGTTTGTGTATGCTAGAGTGTGTGTGTAGGTGTGTGTAGGTGTGTGGTGCACCATGTATGAGGGTGTATGTGTGTGCTTGTGCATGTGTAATTGAACATGTATGAGCTTAAGTGTGTAGATGCCTAAGTGCATATATGCATGAGCATGGTTTGCATATGAGTGTGTAGTTGGTTGGTATATATATGCAAGTGTGGATGTAAGTGCATGCTTAGCTCCATGTGTAGGTTCTCTCTTATGAGCATTTTAGCATATCTCCTCTTCTAGATAGTTTCATCCTTGCTAGTGATGCTATGCCATGTTAACATGTCCCTAGGGTGATATTTATTCATTTCCAACTTGTAAGCATAGAGCCCATGTCATTTTTGTGCATTTTCGTCATGTCACTTAAGTGCCATAAGTCATCCATGGGAGATATGGTCAAATTTCGACCTAGCTTTCCTTCCCCTTGCTCCACACAAGTATAGGGGTATGAGTAATGCTTTTGGGGTAGTATCAACCCATGTATGCACCTGTGAAGTCAGATTTGACTTTGGGGCAACTTATCAAAACTGCATTTTATGCTGTGATGCCCTTTTGTCTTTTTATTATGAATTAATCTATGCATGCTTTCAAGATCTTGCCAACATGAATTTGTTAGTCAAAGTTGTTGGGAATGCCCCAGTATTTTTTTATTCATGTTAAGTTACTAGATAAGTGAGAACCATGCTGTTTAGTTGGCTACTTTCTGTTTCTGTTCATCCTACTTAGAAATGGCTAAGTCTGGAGACCCTGCTGTTATTGTTTTGCCATGTGGAGTAGGGTGTAGCTAGTGCTGTGGTTGTTATTTGATCATGCTCAGTGTTAGATAATTGTAGTGTATGTTGCTATATACCATCCTGTTAATTTTCATGCCATTTGGAGCTCTCTATCATATTTAACCATTGTTGTCAACTTGCTACTTTGTTAACCCAGATTCCAGAAAACTGGAATTTTCACTGTCCCTAAAAACCTGATTTATCCTGCCTACTTGATTGCTCCATGCATATTGATGTGTGCCCCTTTTGCTGATTGCATAGTTTAATGAAATGATTTGGGTGTTAAGTAGATTCTGTCCACATCTTGTTTGTGGTTGTAGGATTCATGTAGCTCTAGTTGTGAGCTTTTCAAATTGCTATGTTGCTGTTTTGTGGTAGATTGGGTGCTATCTTGTTTTGTGAGTTGTGGGAGCTATACTCCATGGAATTGATTGATTCTTGAGCCTATTGTGATTTATTTTTCATCACCTATCCAGTGGCTACCTTGGAATACTAAGAATTAGCTCAGGTATTAGGTAATCTTGTGTTTTGCCTACGTACCTTGTCGTGAGCGTATCTCGAGAACCGTAGCTCCGTTTCTTGTGATCTTTATATGCATTTCCATCGATTTTGCATGATGCATCCATATTTGCCAGGTTCATGCATGTATAAATAACTTGACATGAGGTTTTGTCCAGGTTCACTAATATACAAACTTTGCATGCGAAACTTGACTAGAATTGGATTGCCATGTTAAAAACCTTCATTTAATGGATCATGCATCATCTTGCTTGTGCATTGCACCTTGGTTGGTTATTTATTTGCTGTTTCTCTTGGGTAGACTCGAGTGTCGATACCGAGATCGAGGACCCTAGAGAGTACCACTACGAGGATCCCGCTACTTGTTCCGCTGAAGAACCAACAGGCAAGATGATCGTATCCGGATCCCAATACTATCTTTGCTTGCTAGTTTCTCGTTCTTATCATTACAATTGCGCTACCTACCACATGATATCAGCCCCCATGTTGCCATGACAGCCTCTAACCTCCACATCCCAGCAAACCATTGATTGGCTAAGTTACCGCTGCTCAGCCCCTCTTATAGCGTTCTTAGCTGCAGGTGCAGGTCGTTCCATGTGATAACATGGTTTGGATAACACAAATAAATTCTGTTATTTAATTTAATGCACATATATATCTGGTATTGGTGGAAGGCTTGGCCTTTTGCTAAGTGATTTGTTCCGCTCATACCGCCATTAGTTCCTTATTACCGGATTTATATTTTCCATATTTTGCGCTCCTAACACGCTTGGGGTTGTTATGGGGACCCCTTGGTTATTCGGTTGAGATTAAAATTTGTCTGGCAAGACCCAACATTGGTACTACATTTGCTTAACAACTTAATAAAAATTGCATAGGGTCTTGCAAACCCGTGGATAATTAATCAACCCCCGGGCCAGTGCTGCTCATGAGTGTTGGTCCAAACTAGAGCCGTGTGCGGGTCCAACCCGGGGCAACTCGGGAGATTTCTATCAGGCCACCGTACGCTGTGCTTATCCGTCATGTCCTGAGAACGAGATACGTGGCTCTTATCAGGTTCGTCGACACGTCGGGTGGTCTTGCTGGATTTGTTTTACCTTTATCGAATGTCTTGCGTGTGGAGTCTGACTTTCTTCGGGTTTACTCGAGGTGTTGGTCTCCTTTGGAATTGTCTATGATGGTCGCGAGAACCGCGTTCGAGGCTATTCCCATGGAGTGTGGTTATTTGTAATGGACTAGTTGGAGCACCCCTGTAGGGTTAAATCTTTTGGAAAGCCGTGCCCGCGGTTTTGTGGCAACTTGGATATTTGTTTAACACCCGGTTATAGCAAACTTGAAGTAAACACTATTTAAAATATACCAACTGGGTGAGTAACCGTGATCGTCTCGGCTCGTGAACATGAACCGAGAGAGAGCACGGTGGGGTTATGATTGACGTAAGTAAGTTTTCAGGATCTCTTAGAGATCATACTAGATTCGATCATTCTTCGTAGGCCACTCATATTTATTTCATGTTGCGTAAGCTAGACACCATATAATGCTTAGTGTTGCTGCAAACTAAACATCACCCTTCCTTCCTAAAGCTTAAATAGTCTTGGTACCCGGGCACATGATAGCTGAGTCCTCGGTGGCTCACAGTTTATTACCATAATCCAGGTGCAGGTTCAGATGAGTTCGTGCAGGATGATCTTACTCAGCTCCAGTGGGAGTATGATGAGGAGAGAGCCAGGATGTATGTGACATATCCGGATGAGTAGAGGACCTGGTCGTGATCCTTGGGATAGCTTGATAGTATCATTTGCAACTTCTTTTATCGTTTGATTTCGTCCGTAATTGGGCCCTGTGTTCATCTTGATGTTATGATTTGAGTGACATTGTAAGTTAGCATGTGGCGAGTGTAAGCCAACTTGTATACTCTTCTCATTCAGTATTGTATGTTGTGATGATACTATTCTTGCTAACAGCAAGATGTGCCTCTATCCCTTGTGAGGCCCTCGTGCCTTAAACGGATAGGCGCGCATCTTGGGCGTGACAAGAACTTTGCATGTGCTTATACTTTGTGGACTAATTTGGAGAAAGATATCCAAATCTTTCATTAGGAAATCTTGATGAAATTCTTCATAAAACCATTGCTTTTCACAAAATGAAGCCTAGTGATCCAAACTTTGATAAATGCCTATTGGAGATTCGTGATCTCATGCATGCTAAAGGAGATGTCACAACTATAAAAAATATCATTATAGAAGCACTTCGCATTCATAGACTTGATCACTGTCCTGATCACAATTCTAATGAATCTTTTGTTCTTTATGACAAGGATTTCCCACTTGATGATGATAATGTGGAACATGGCTACTATGATGAAGATGAGTTGTTCGACATCGAGCATGAAAAGATCACGAGGAATCTAAGTCTAATGGCGAACTTCAAGGGCTACATGTTCGGTGGAAAAGAGTGGATTCTCGACAGTGGATGCACGGATCACATGACCGGTGATAAAGACATGTTCCAAGAGATCATGCCTAATCAAGGCCCTCGGAGGTACGTGACCTTTGGAGACAATTCTAAGGGTAAGGTACTTGGCCTTGCTAAGGTGGCCATATCTGATGATAGCTCAATTCAAAATGTGATGCTTGTTGAATCCCTTGGCTACAATCTTCTTTCCGTATCTACACTAGCAGACTTTGGTTTTAGTGTGCTATTTACTAAAGGAGATTGCCAAGTGTTTCGATTTGATAATCATAAAATTGTCTTTACCGATATTCGTAGAGGTGATCTATACATTGTTGATTTCACTAAAAAGGCCCAACCTCGTACTTGTCTCATTGCAAAATCATCTAAAGGCTGGTTATTGCATAGAAGGCTTGGACATGTAGGCATGCACAATCTAGATAAGCTTATCAAGGGCGATCACATTCTTGGTGTTAAAGATGTTACCTTTGACAAAGATAGACTTTGTAGTGCTTGTCAAGGGGAAATCAAGTAGGTGGAAGTCATCCCATTAAGACTATCATGACTACTAGGAGACCACTCGAGTTACTTCACATGGATCTTTTTGGTCCCAATGATTACAAGTGTCTATGTGGAAATTCCTATGGTCTAGTTATAGTTGATGATTTTTCCAGATTTACATGGGTATTCTTTCTTGATGATAAGTCACAGGTACAAAAGATCTTCAAGAACTTTGCATGCAAAGAGCAAAATTAGTTTGAAGTGAAGATCAAGAAGGTTCGAAGCGATAACGGATCGGAGTTCAAGAACACCCATGTGGATACCTTCCTTGACGAAGAGGGTATTTCACATGAGTTCTCGACTACGTACACGCCTCAACAAAATGGAGTTGTTAAGAGAAAGAACCGAACCCTCATTGAGATGGCAAGAACGATGCTTGATGAATACAAGACGCCAAGACACTTTTGGGCAGAAGCCGTGGAAAGAGCATGTCATGCCACAAACCGACTCTACTTGCACAAGCTTCTCGGTAAAACGGCATACGAGCTTCTCATCGATAACAAACCCCATGTTGGATACTTTCGAGTATTCGGCTCCAAGTGTTACATTCTCGATAAGCATCGCCATGCTAAATTTGCTCCCAAATCTCATGAAGGTTTCTTACTTGGTTATGGATCGAGCTCTCACACTTACCATGTCTACAACAACTTCACTCAAAAAGTTGAAGAGACGGTAGATGTGGAGTTTGATGAGTCTAATGGTTCGCAAGTCGAAGAATTGCCAAATGATGTAGGTGATAAAGATCCTTCGGAATCTATCCAGGACTTGCCCATCGACAATTTTCACCCCACAGAGGTGTTGGAAAGTACTTCATCAACCCAAGTGGAAGCTCCTAGTTCAGACCAAGGCTACCGACAACATGACATGGAAGCATCCAAAAGTGGTACACAATGAGATGAAGAGGAGGAGGAAGTACATCCTGAAGATCCACCACAACCTCCTTGACCACCACCTCAAGGGAACGACACCTTCAACAACAATGAAGACGAAGGAGATGATGAAGAAGAAGATCCACCATCCAACAATCGGAAGTTGACCTGAGTTCGAGCATAGTGACCAAGAACCATCCCCTAAACCAAATCTTTGGTGATATACAAACCGTGAGGATCACTCGCTCTAAAACTCGCTTGGCTAACTTTTGTGAGCATTATTATTTCATCTCTAGCATCGAACCTTTGAAGGTAGAACAAGCTTTTGAAGACGTGGATTGGGTGAACGCTATGCATGAAGAGCTTCACAACTTCGAAAGGAACGACGTGTGGACACTCGTGGAGAAACCCAAGGACGAGCAAAACATCATCGGTACGAAATGCATTTTTCGCAAAAAGAAAGATGAAGACGGTCAAGTCGTACACAACAAGGCTCGCATCATAGCTCTAGGATATACGCAAGTCGAAGGTATGTACTACGGTGAGACCTACGCCCCTGTTGCTATACTAGAAGCCATTCGAATTCTTCTTGCTTATGCCAATCACCATGATATCACTGTCACGCCCAAGATGCGATCCTATCCTCATTTTGGCACGAGGGCCTCGACAAGGATAGAAGCACATCTCATCGTTTCGCAAGAATGGATATCATTACAAGTACATGCACAGAAGAGATGAGTATAAGGAATTGGTTTACACTCACGACAAGCTACATCAAGATCACATCCATACAACACCATATTCAAACATCATACAAAAGAGCTGGGTCAGACTACGGACGAAATCAAATGACAAAATGACATCCATCCTTGCTATCCAAGGCTGCCGCCCGGAACCCATCCTAGATTGATGAAGAAGAACTCCAAATCAAACAAGGATCGCTCTCCCATCAAATCATCGCATTACTTGTACGTGCAACTGTTGTTGTAGTAATCTGTGAGCCACGGGGACTCAACGATCTCATTTCCAAGGGTATCAAGACTAGAAAAGCTTAATGGTTGAGGTATGGTTAAGCGGTGAGCTGCAACAAGCGACTAAGCATTTATTTGAGTGGCTCACTTACGAATACAGAAAGTAAAGTATGGTGGTCTACGCATAACGGACGTGAACTAGTAATAATCACTAACTGGTCCTGAACACCTACTTACGTCAAACATAACCCCACCGTGTTCTCTCTCAGATAAGGACTCACAAGAATAGATAGTCATGGTTACGCACACGGTTGGTGTATTTTATTTGAGTTTACTTCAAGTTTACTATGACCGGGTGTTAAACAAAGTTTCCAAGTTGCCACATAACCGTGAGCATGGCTTTCCGAAAGATTTAACCCTGCAGGGGTGTTCCAACTCATCCATCACAAATTAACCACACGCCGCATTGGGATTCCTCAACCGCGGAATCACCCGTAGTATTTGCGAAATCCCAATGGAAAATATCAACTTCGAGATATCCCAAAGTGTCATCAAAATTCCACGCGCAAGACGTTCGAGAAAGGGAAAACAAGTCCAGCAAGGCCTCCCAATGTGTCAACGATCCCGATAGGAGTTGCGTATATCATTCTCAGGACACGGTAGATAACTGACTCGTACAGTGGCCTGATAGAAATCCCCCGAGTTGCCCCGGGGTGTCCCCTCACAATGCTCTAGTTTGGACCAACACCAGCAGCATTGACCCCCTTGTATTATGTTGAATAAGGAACCTCGGGTAGCGCTAACTCCCTATGAGTCAAATTAATAATTAGTATTATTATGTTGGGCAAATGTAGTACCAATATTGGGCCTTGCCAGATAAGGTTTATCCTAAAACAAAAGAGGGTCCCCATAACAACCCTGAGCATGTTAGGAGCGCTCAATTATGGAACATAACACCGGTACACAAGTAACTATGGCGGCAAAGGTGGAATAAAACACCGAGCAAAAGGCCAAGCCTTCCACCCTTTACCAAGTATATGTGTGCATTAAATTAAATAGCAATAATATTGCCATAACAAAAGAATGTCCATGTTGACACATGGAAGCAATTGCACCCGTAACTATAAACGCTATAAGAAGGGCTGAGCAAGCGGTACATAGCCAAACAAAGGTTTGCTGGGATGTGGAGGGGTTATAGGCTTATCATGAAATATTTGGGAGGCTTGTCAAACAAGTGGTAGGTACCGTGACATAGCGATAGAAGACAAGACAACTAGCATAGCAATGATAGTAGTGGTATCCAAGAAAATGTGTCATCTTGCCTGAGATCCCACTTGGAAGATGAATGATCCATGAAGAAGACAAGCCAATGTAGTGAAACGAATCCTCACACTCCGAACACTTTCGGAACTCTATCGAGAACGAACAATGTGAATTTGCGTAACAGGAAGTTGGCAACCTAAACTCGGTGGCACCGGTATGGAATCGGTTGCACCAAAGTGGCTAGGGTTTGGCAGAGTCTGTCTAGGTACTGGAATCGGTGGCACCGAAGTGGGATAGTTGGTTGCATCGATTTTGAGTGCTGGGTATAGAACAGACTTTGGTGGGAGAGTCTTGTGGATGTTTTTGGCAACTATCACTTGTGCACATTTGAGCATATTGTTAACCAACAAAACCTTACCCCCTTTTAATAGTATTGGCTTTCCTATGGACTCAAAGTGATTTCTCACAAATATAAAATGTAGAGTCCTCTTGCTTGAAGCTTGGCCAACCTATTTCCTTGCATCTTGGGGTTTCCCCACAATCTCCTTTTTGCCAATCCTCTCATTGAACATTTTCTGAAATATACTTAGTGGAAACATTAGTTAAATGACTTATATGTTGTTATTAATTACCAAAACCACCAAGGCAGCAAATGTTCTTTCAATCTCCCCCTTTTTGGTAATTGATGATAACATATAGATCAAAGCTTCGACATATGATAAAATCAATGAGGTAAATCGTCGCTTTGAGAGGTAGTTGATAAGCAAGAGCTCCCCCTAAATTTGTGCATTATTTTGAACTTGTGTTTGAATGTAAATGCACAATTGATTAGGTATATGGGGTACTTCTTCCATGTCACATACAACTTAGTGGTGTGCGAGAATAATTAGAGTGAAGAACATGGCACAACACACCTAAGTAAGGGTGAATGATCATCTCATGAGCATTAAGATGATGGAAATAGTAGCATCACCCATAACATAGTAGCATAACACAAAAGAAAAAATATCTCACATCAAATCAAAAGAACCAAATGTTTTTGAAAAGCAAGTAAAAAAAATAAATCTCTCTCTCGCTCGAAGCCTATAGATCTATATACACTTCTCCCACTTTGGCAACAAGTTACCAAAAAGTTCAAAGGCATACATGTAAGCGTTCTTGGGCGCATCTCCTCTGACTGTTGATGAAGGAGTCGAGATGATGACATTGGCAAAGATCTCTACAGATGTTGTAGATGGAGTTGGAGTGGTCACTGATGGAGCTGATGGAGCTATTGGAGCTGGCACTGTGGTTGATCTGGCCTGAGTAGTGAACCGAGTGCCTGGTCCTAGAGGTGAATCATCCTCCTCATCATCATCCTCATCTGAAGTAGAAGAGACCTGTGGGATCTGCACGGAGTCAACTTCATGTTGAAGTTCTGTGACTATCTTTGTCAGCCCGTCCACTTTATGAGTAAGTATCTTGATTCTGGTCTCAAAGATCCTGACAAGACTGTTTTGGTTATCCAGAATCCCCTTAATGTATTTTTGCATGCTCTGAACAGATGATATCAGGAAATCCATTTGCTTGCTCCTGGATCGAGGGGCTTGAGCACTAGTGGCTCTCACTGTCTCTGTTGCTTCCTGAGCTGCAGCAGAAGTGGGATGATCAGCTTCCATCACCATGATGTTGTCCTTTAGATCTGGCTGAGGGGCAAATGTGGGTGATCCAGGGCAAAGATGTGCTTCTCCCGTCTTGAGTTTATCAGCATCTGGATGTAGGGTGCATATTAGCATGAGCGCTTCTGATCTGGAGCAACCCTCTTGATTGTCTCTACAATCAAGTCCATGACTCTGATCCTGGTGTGAGTGTCAAGATGGATCAACAGGTTGATGGAGTGGCCTCGGATTATCTTGTCATCTCTGGACTTGGGCATCGGGGTATGCCTTAGAATGGTGTTGATAGTGCGTAGGCCAGCCTAGAGAAAGTAAATGGACCCTAGCTGGTGAGATTTCACTTTGTCGGCAGGGATCTCCTTATACATGTTGGCCATAGCATTGTGACTAGCCTTGGATTCTGAGTAGACATCTAGGTCACCATCCTGTGCTCCAGGAACTCCTAAGATCTCTGCCCATTCTTCAATAGTTGATTCATATCGGGCACCTTCAGTCATCCACATAATTCTACCATCTCTGTAGCAATGTGCAGTGGAGTAGAACTGCATGATCATCTCGTCATTCCATGCTGTGAATTCTCTGCCTATGAATTCATCAAGACCAATGCAATGGAAGTTGTCCTGGACACTTGGAAAGTAGTCCTCATTCCAATCAACGTATCACATATTGCTGATAGCTAGACTCTTGTCAAAGAGCACAGTCTCATAGAAGTCCTGCGGCTCCTTGGTATAGAACATGTAGTCCACAACTATTTTCTTTCTTTGGGCATAAGGATCAATAGCTCTCCATGCCCTCAGTCCTGAGTCCTTCCTCTTCTTCATGTCCTCAGCTACTAGATAGCTGGCATTATGAACAGGGAGGTGTGGTCTAAGCTTCATTAACGTTGTCAGATCATCATCAACTTCAGCTCTGGAGGCATTCCCTTTGTTCTTCTCAAAGGCTGGAATCTACCTAGTGGTCCTCTTGGGCTTCTCAGCAGCCTTCTTGGATGTGCTGGTTTTGGGCATAGCATCAAGCATCAACTTCTTTGCCTTCTTATTGGGAGGAGCCTTTGCTGGCTCAACCTCCTCTTCCTTAGCATCAGTAGCTTCTGGATCCTCAAACATGGAGGTAGGCCTGCCAATCACATGAATGATCCTCTTCCTAGCCTTTTTCTCTCTTGCCTTCTTAGGCATAGCTTTCTTGGGGATCTCAACAGAAACAGTTTCTCTGGCAGTCTCATAAGCCTTGAAGGTTGAAGCTGGTGCATATATTTTGCTGACAACCCTTCTAGAGGAAGTAGCTTCAGTTGCAGCTTTCTTGGCAGCCTTCTCTTGCTTCTTAGCAAGAACTTCCTCAGGGACAAAGTCTGAATCTTCTTCTTATGAGTTCAACCTCTTTCTGGTTCTGGTGGCATCCTTGGGCAACCCATGTGAGCTGGGGGTGCTTGGATGTGAGAATGAACTGGGCTCTAGGCTTGTGCCTGAACTCATGTCTGCTCTCTGCTCTGACCTGTTCTGACTGTCTTCTAAACCTAACATGTTGACCCTGTGAATAGAGTGTAGATGAGAAGAAGTAGATGAGTCATCACAAAATGAGGCTATTTTTGAAATTTGAGCAATGAGTTTTTCAAAAGTTTTGCAATCTGTCACATACATATCGGTACAGCCGAAATGAAATTTTCAGTGGGGCCGAGACAGACCAACTCCTTAATAGGAACTTGGTAGCCTTTTCGGTAGGACCGAAAAGAGCCACTCGGTTCCACCGAGTCAGTTCTTAGCAACACAGAAAAGTATATCGGTAAGACCGATATTTTCGTTTCGGTTCCACCGAGATGTATCGGGCGGACAGCAAAACCCTAGAAAATCCATCTAACTCGAGATTTTGCAATTTCTATTGGATAGATGAATGAGCAGTAGGTGGCTTATAGAGAAAACAAGGTCCAATGCGCAAGAATCAGAATGGGAGCGCACTAGAGATCGAATCCATACCCTAGCTTGTCATGGATCCTCTACGGCGGCGACGTTTGTGAAGATTATGTGGACGACAGCGATTCCTAGCGGCGAAGGAGCTCGGGAAGTCAAGGGCGATGACCAGGGTTCTTTGGAACGGCAACTTAGGGTTTTGGAACACGACATATGAAGATGAAATTTCAAAACGTCGGGGTCCAGAGTTATATACCCACCAATATCGGTGACACCGATTCTATGTTTTCGGTGTCACCGAGTGCCTCAACTGTTAGCTGACCGGGACACTAGGTGTAACTGAGAAAACAGAATCGGTGATACCGAGATTGAAAACTAGATAAACCCTAGACAATCGGTGAGACCGAGAATTTTGTGTCGGTTCCACCGAGTTGCACCTGGGAGGTTTTAATGGTCAGTCCTTGTTGATACGGAACTCCGAGTGCTCCACACACAGAGGGATCGAAAAGCACTTGTTAAAATTTTGTGATGCAACATGAATGGAATATGAGATGAGAAAGCATGGATAGATAAAGAGTGGTCCTAGGCATTCTTCTCCATCCAATTGGCAAAAGAGAAATCAAAAGCCAAATAGCAACAATTGGATATCCTCGAATGATAAAATAAATACAGACCAACATGCTCACACAATAAGATGTCAAAAGAAATCATGAAGAACATGCACAAACACACTAGCATCTAACAAGCACTTGGGCGATGACAAAGTCATCTATATATGAGTATTCGGCTTAGGAGCCAAGTAAGAGTACTTGATCATAGGTCATACTCATCGTTTATGCACAAATGGGGTTACCACTTTTTCATAAAGCATTTAATGTTGTCACATGTTAAGAGATGCTTCGACTCAAGAATTAGAGTAGAGCTCCCCCTTAATGTAACATCCCCCCATAACAGGGATAAACTAACCTTGGGATTTGTCGATGAAGACTTCATGTTAATGAGGTAGTTGTGAATGCTCAGTGTTGATGAAGATCACCAAGAGTTGGGAGCATCCTTGTTGTTTCCTTACTCCTCTCACCTACATGGGTTAGTCCCAACATACAGGAGACAAATACAAGGATATCTATGGATATGGAGTGCAAAGCATGTGTTATGATGTCCATTGATTTGTTGATTACCTTGTCCCTTGCTTACCTTTGAGGGAATGTGTGACTCCTTGAACTATTGCATTGAGTTGATGTTGAGTGCAAAAAGTTCTTGCCAATAATGAATGTGAGTGAATTTCATTGGCGGAGTCACCCCTCAAGAACTTACTAGTTCTTATTTTTGGGAACCCACATCAAGTTGATGGGGATCCTTGGTGTTGAAGTGGCCTTTGTAGTAGTTGAGCTTCAGGTAGCCTTGGGAACACACTCCACCAAAGCTAGGGGTTTATCTTCATATGAGTCAATGTCATCTTGAAGCTTGTTCTTGCCCTTGAGCTTGTGGTCTTGTGGTGGAAGGTCATCTTGAGTGTTTTCCCCCTTGGGAAGAGTATTTTCATACTTCTCCTTTTGAGGAACAAACTTGGACTTGGGATATTGACATTCTTCCCACACAACTCCATTAGCGTTGAAGTAGCCAACACCACGATTCTTCCAGTATCCTCCGTGCTTGCGTACAATTTCCTCAAATTGCTTACATCCGACACGACTCTTGTAGATACCTTTTTGTATAATTCCTTTCAATAAAGCATTTTCTTGCTCAAGTGTAACTTGGCTAAGAGAAACATCATTAGTGGAATCAATAGAACTACTAGAGGCAACATCATTGGATTTATAACTTTTATTGTTGCTACTGTATGAAGAATCTTACTTGCCTTTGTTACTAGATTGCTTAGTTTTAACTTGAGGCATGAAAGTAGACAAGATTAGTCGTTTGGCTAGATAAGATGAGGTCTTCTTCTGAAGATCGTCATTGATAGCTTTGAGAAACTCATGCTCTTGCTCCAAGTTGAGCTTCTCGAAGTGTAGCTTCTCATGAGTTCTCACAAGTTCTCTATGATCTTCGAGAGAAGATTCATGAGATAACTTAAGAGTGTTTAGTTCTTTAGTTAGTTGTTCTATTTCCATCTTATCATCATCAATTGACTTATCTTGACTAGCATGAGAATTATCAAGTTCATTTTGATCAATATCACTAGTTTTATCACAAAGCAAGTCATCATCACAAAGTAAATCATCTTTATCATTATCAAAATCAAGATATTCGGGGTGTGATACCTTGGGGCCTTTAGACATGAAGCAACTTCCACTCCCTTCATTTGGTGAATCAAATAGATCGTAGGAGTTGGTAGTCACTAGAGCAATTCCGGCAACACCATCATCTTGACTATAGTCGGAGTCGGAGTGATAGCTTCTCTCAGAGTTGTTGTCGGACTCAGAGCCGGAAACCCATTCACCAACATGGTATTGATGTTTTCTTCTTGTGTAGCTCTTGGTGTACTTGTCCTTCTTCTCTGAATCTCTACTTGTCCTTGAGTGTCTTTGTTCATAACAATCATCTCTACTCCTTCTCTCTCTTTGTGGTGATTCATTCCTTAAGCTTCGTCTTCGAGGTGACTCTTCTCTTCTTTTTTAAGGAGTCGTGCACTAATTTGAGTAGTGTTCGGTCTTCCCACAATTGTAGCAATTGCGGTCACGACTTGACGAACGCTTCTCTTCATATCTTGAGTTGGAATTTCTTTCTTTGCTTCTATTCTTGTAGAACTTGTTGAATTTCTTGACCATGAGGCTTATTTCTTGATTGGTAACAAGGTTGTTGCTTGAAGTTGTGGGAGCATCACTTGTGGCTTTGTAAGCACTGCTAGACTTGTGATGAAGCTCTACTTTATCTTTGAGTGTCATCTCATGCGCAACAATCCTTCCAATGACTTCTGTAGGCTTGAGATCTTTGTAGTTTGGCATCATTTGGATTAATGTGCACACGGTGTCGCATTTCTCATCCAAGGCTCTAAGTATCTTCTTGATGATGAATTTGTCGGTCATTTCTTCGCTTCCTAAGCTGGCAATCTCATTAGTGATGAGAGCTAGCCTAGAGTACATCTCTGCGACTCCTTCACCATCCTTCATCTTGAACTTGTCAAGTTGACCTTGAAGAACATCTAAGTTGGATTCCCTCACAGACTCGGTTCCTTCGTGCATATCAACCAAAGTATCCCAAATCTCCTTTGCATTCTCTAGACGGCTGATTTTGTTGAATTCTTCAGGGCATAAGGAGTTGAAGAGAATGTCACATGCTTGAGCATTGTATTGCAACATCTTCAATTCATCCGCGGTCGCTTTACGATCCGGTTCCCGCCCATCCGCAAAGAACTCGCCTGGCAAGCCAACACGAACAACAGCCCAAACGGCGGGGTTATGACCAAGAATATGCATTTTCATTTTATGCTTCCAACTAGCAAAATTAGTGCCATCAAAGTACAGACTTCTATGGTGATAACTTCCCTCACTAGACGCCATACTTCTCCTAGGTTGTGAGACCTAAGCAATGGAGACCAATGCTCTGATACCACTTGTAGGATCGAAAGTAGGTCTATAGGGGGGTGATTAGACTATTTGACCAATTTAAGGTTTTGCCTATACCAAATTTTATGGTTGACAGTTTTAAACATTTCATGGCAAGTCAAGTACACCCTACACATGCAAGTCTAAGAGTATATAGCAGCGGAAAGTAACAACAAGCATGTATAGAAGGGATAAGGTAGGAAGATCAAAGCCAATTGTGGACACGATGATTTTTCCCGTGGTTCCGATAGGTGGCACTATCATACATCCACGTTTATGGAGTCTTCAACCCATGGAGGGTAACGGTCACGAGAGTCCACGGAGGGCTCCACCCAAAAGGGTCCACGAAGTAGCAACCTTGACTATTCCATACGATTTCCGTCCACGAAGGACTAGCCTCACTATGGGGTAGATGTTCACGAAGTAGGTGATCTCCTTGCCCTTACAAACTTCTAGGTTCACTCCACAACACGAAGTAGGAGGCTCCCAAGCGACACCTAACCAATCTAGGAGGCACCACCCTCCAAAAGGTAATAGGCTTGGTAATGATGATGAACTCCTTGTTCTTGACTCCTCAACACACAATCTCTCTATCACGGTTTTGGCTTGGTAGAAGAGATAGGATTGGTGGAAAGCAACTTGGGGAGGCTAGAAATCAATATCCATATGATTGGAGTGGAAGACCTTGACCTCAACACAAGGGGATGTGGTTCTCTCTCAAAAAATCTGATATGATAGGTATGGAATAGTTCTGAGTGCTTCTCTTTCAAGTGAGTGGTGGTGAAGGGGTATATATAGGCATCCCCAAAAATCCAACCGTTACACACAAAATGACCAACTCGGTGACACCGATGTGTTAATCTTGGTGGTACCGAAGTGACCAAAATGTGGCAGCTTTTGAATCTCAAAGGGACCGATATACAATTCTCGGTTGCACCGATAAGGTGACCAACGGTCAGATTTCTAATCTCGGTGACGCCGATACAACATTCTCGGTGGAACCGAAAATGTGAATTTTCCTAACAGAAAGTTGGCAACCTAAACTCGGTGGCACCGGTATGGAATCGGTTGCACCGAAGTGGCTAGGGTTTGGCAGAGTCTGTCTAGGTACTGGAATCGGTGGCACCGAAGTGGGATGGTTGGTTGCACCGATTTTGAGTGTTGGGTATAGAACATACTTTGGTGGGAGAGTTCTGTGGATGTTTTTGGCAACTATCACTTGTGCATGTTTGAGCATATTGTTCACCAACAAAACCTTACCGCCTTTTAATAGTATTGGCTTTCCTATGGACTCAATGTGATTTCTCACAAATATAAAATGTAGAGTCCTCTTGCTTGAAGCTTGGCCAACCTATTTCCTTGCATCTTGGGGTTTCTCCACAATCTCCTTTTTGCCAATCCTCTCATTGAACATTTTCTGAAATATACTTAGTGGAAACATTAGTTCAATGACTTATATGTTGTTATTAATTACCAAAACCACCGAGGGAGCAAATGTGCCTTCAGGGTGTTAGTGTTCTGTGGGCGGATTTTTCCAACAAAATCTTGAGAGGCCATCGAAATGTAGATGAGCTTTACGCTGTTGGCGGGCTCTTTTAGGAGCGCCTGCATCTTGTCCGAAGACTTGTTGATGGTAGAAGTTCGGGCCAGGCGAAAATCCATCTTTATTTCCCCACCGCTAGCCATGTAATCTAAAGTGCGAAGTTGTGCCTATTCAGCGCATACTTTGCGGGTCTTGGGGTTGTTCGGTGGGGGCGAGTCCCCCTAGAGCAGGGGGGATCTGAGTTTTCGGTCTGAAGCCAAACTCGCTTCCCAGTCTTGTGTTCCTTTATGTCGGGTGTCGCAACTTGCCAATCTTCTTTGTAGCTAAATTCGGCCACTAGGGCCAATGCATGTTCCTCACTTGTAAGGGCGCGCTCTGTATTAGTGTTGATAGTAATGACCCCCTTGGGACCTGACATCTTGAGCTTGAGGTATGCGTAGTGTGGGTCCGCGTTGAAATGAGCGAACAATATTCGACCAAGCAGCGCGTGATTGCCGCTGCAGAAGGGCACTATGTCGAAGATCAAGTCTTCGCTGCAAAAGTTATCAGGCGAGCCGAACACAACTTCCAGAGTAATGAAAGCCGTGCATCGGGCCTCAACGCCTGGGATAACTCCTTTGAAGGTAGTGCTGCTGGGTTTGATCCTATGCCCATCTTTTTCACCATATTTGCATAAATCAGGTTGAGGCTACTTCCTCCGTCCATTAGGACTTTTGTGAGGTGATACCCATCTATGATGGGGTCTAGGACGAGGGTCGCTGAACCCCCATGGCGCATACTGGTCGGATGATCACACCGATCAAAGGTGATCGTGTATGCCGACCATGGGTTGTACTTCGGGGCTACGGGTTCCATAGCGTAGACCTCCCGAAGGGCACTCTTCCTCTCCTTCTTGGGTATATGGCTGGCGTATATCATGTCCACCATTTTAACTTCGGTAGGGAATTTCTTCTGTCCGCCACCAATTGGACCCCAAGGCTCATCCTCGTCCTCGCTGCGAGAGCTTTTCCTTGGTCCTCGGTTGGTATCTTACCAACCTGTTTAAACACCCAGCAGTTGCGGTGTGTGTGGTTGGTAGGCTTTTTCGAAGTCCCATTGACTTGCAAGGCCTTTCCATGATCTTCTCCAACTGAGTGGGTCCATCATGATTGCCGTTAGGAGGCTTCTTCCGCTGCCCAGGTCGGGAATTGCGGAATCTGGTGTTTACAGCCGTATCATCGGCATCACTATTATTTGGTCGGCTCTTATTCTTATAGCGCTTTAGTTTTGAGTTGCCATCCCAGGCTTCAGGTGCTATGGGATCTTCGGAATTGTGGCTGCATCTTGCCAGCCAATTGTCTTCGCCGTGAAAAAGTGGGTCATGAGGGAGGTGTAACGCCCAAGATGCGCGCCTATCCTTATTTCGACACGGGGGCCACGATAGGGACAGAGGCGCATCTAGTCATTTCACAAGTGCAGTAACATCGCATACATGTATGAAGATATAAGTATATGAGTTGGCTTACACTTGCCACAAGCTAAATGACAAGATCACACAATTAATCGAACATCATACAGAAGACAGGGTCTGTCTACGGGCGAAATCAAACGAAGAAAAGAAGCAATGAAACTATCTTGCTGGCCCAAAGATCAGGACTAAGGCCTCTCTACTCATCGGGATACGTGACATACATTCTGCTATGTTCTTTATCATACTCCCACTGGAGCTGGGACACATCATCTGGCACGGACCCATCAGCACCAACACCTATATTGTTGTAATCTGTGAGCCACAAGGACTCAACAATCTTGTAACCCGGGTACTGAAGCTATGCAAGCTTATGGATTGGATGGGGTAAGTGTTGACTTTGCAACAAGCACTAAGCATGTTTGGTGGCCATCTTACGAGAACATGAATGCAAATATGGTGTCCTACGAAAGACTTCCGAGAACTACCATGATCACTAAGTGATCCTGAACACCTACTTACGTCAAACATAACCCCACCATGTTCTCTCTCGGTTCATGTTCACGAGCAGAGACGATCACGGTTATGCACACAGTTGGTCTATTTTATTGCAGTTTACTTCAAGTTAACTATAAGCAGGTGTTAAACAAAATATCCAAGTTGCCACATAACCGCGGGCATGGCTTTCCGAAAGATTTAACCCTGCAGGGGTACTCCAACTAATCCATCACACTTTCTTTTGCGGGAATATCCTCGACCATCACAAATTTATCCATCACAAATTTAATCCATCACAAATTAACCACACTCCACGGGAATATCCTTGACCACAGATCTCGTGATCATCCTAGCCAATTCCAAAGGAAAACCGACACCTCGAGATAGCCCGAAGAAGATCTGAGTTCCTCGCGCAAGCCATCCGAGAAAGGTAAAACAAGTCCGGCAAGACAGCCTGGCAGGCCAGATCCCAATAGGAGCCGCGTGTATGTTTGTCTCAGGGCACTACCAGATGAGCTAGATGTCGGGTTGGCTGAAATCCCGGGTGACCAGGGGGCGCCAGACATCGCTCGGTTTGGACCAACACTCATCAGGAGCACTGTCCCGGGTTGTTGATTAATTATCCACGGGGTTGCAAAGCCCTCTGCATTTTTATTAAGTTGTTAGGCAAATAGTACAAATGTTGGGTCCTGCCAGACAAGTTTTAATCTCACGAATAATCAAGGGGGTCCCCATAACAACCTCGAGCATGTTAGGAGCGCAAAATATGGAAACATAACACCTGTAACAAGTAACTATGGCGGTAAAAGTGGAACAAAACACCAAGCAAAAGGACAAGCCTTCCACCATACCAAGATATGTATGTGCATTAAATTATATAGCAGAAAAATATTGTGATATCTCTAGATATCCATGTTATCACATGGAAACAACCTGCACCTGCATCTAAGAATGCTATTAGAGGGGCTGAGCAGCGGTAACTTAGCCAAACAAGGTTTGCTTGGTAGTGGAGGGGTTAGAGGCTATCATGGAAATGTAGGAGGCTTGCCATTCAAGTGGTAGGTAATGCAAATGTAACGATAAGAGAGAGACATTTGGCAAAGCAAAAATACTGTCGGGATCCGGGTACGATCATCTTGCCTGTTGGTTCTTCAGAGGGACAAAGAGCTGGGTCCTCGTGGTGGTACTCTCCTGGATCCTCGTACTCAGGGTCAACACTCGTGTCTGCACAAAGAGAAATAGAAACAATAAACAAACAACCAAGGTGCAATGCACAAACAAGATGATGCATGATTCATGTGAAGTATTTAACATGGCATTCCTAAGCTAGTCATGTTTCTCGTGCAATAGTTAAGTTATTTAGAATTATGGACAGAACCTCATGTTACGTTGTTTGAACATGCATGATCATGGAAAATATGGATGCTTCATGCAAAATCGATGCAAATGCATATGTAGAACATAGGAAACGGAGTAACGGTTCTCACGCTATGCTCTCGACAAAGTACATAGACAAAATACACGACAAGGAAGGCTATGGGCTTCTCCTTGGTACTCCAAGGTAGCCATTGTTTAGGAAATAAAAATCCAATCACAATAGAGCCAAAGATCAAGCAAAACCATGGAGCATAGCTCCCACAAGTCACAAAACACTACCACACACAATCTGCCCAAAACAGCAACATAGCAACTTCCACAACAATTATCTAGAGCTACAGGATGTTTCCAACCTCAAATAAAGGAAGTACAAAAAACTACATAACATTCTTATCAAATCATCAAACTACACAAACTTTAAAGGAAGCACATATCACTAAATATGAAGCCCGCAAGATGGCATGATGAAACAGATTTTAGGGACTTAGTGAAAATCACAGTTTTTTGGAATCTGAGTTAAGCTGGTAGCAAATTGACAACAGAAAATAATGATGCTCGGGACCACCTCATGGCAAGAAAATTAATAGGATGGTAGAGGACAATATCTACTGCAAAACACTAGCACCGAGCTTGAGCTAAAACACCACAGAACACTTGGTAGCATCCACTCAACATGGCATAAAAATAATAACAGATTCTTAGACTCAGAAATATTTAGCAAGGGCAAAACTGGACACATTAACAGAATGGCAACTTGAGAGCAGGTTTAAGCTATGATGTAAAGGCTGAATTCCCAAGTTCTTAGCACAAATTAGAACAATATGATAAGCATAATATAACGTGTTAAGGCCCCAAACTCAAAGGAACACCATATCTATGGGAACCATGATCTAAGCATTGCAATAAAATAATAGTATTCAAGACATGTAGGCAAACAAGAAACCAGTGTTATTATCTTAGCTTGTTAACATGAAGAAACCCACTTATCCACAAGGTTATCAGCCAAACAAAAATATCAGGGCCTAATGCCCACAAAACACTAGCATATTCATGTTGACAAGTTTCACATATGTTGCATTGATTAAAACATATGAAAAAGACAAAATGGCATGTTGGGACAAAAATGGCATTTTGCAAACTTGCTCAAATGACAAAACAAATTGCACCACTAGATTCCTTGGGAAATTCTACCCAAAAATCATATATCATACTCACATCTTCATTTCAATAAAATGATCAAAATCTAATTCAAAATTACATACATGCACTTATAAGTCACTTATTACCCTATTTGAACATATGCACAAATGGCAGTGTCCTGATATGGACTATTACCAGAATAGGAAAAAAACGAATAGAGAAGAAGAAAGTGAAAACAACAAATAAATGAATACTAAAACAAGGGGGTCCCACTGGCATAGATACCAGACCCCTCCTGAGAAGGACAAGTGGGCCAGGGGCCCACTGTCATACACACACACATCACACATGTAGGCACACACACGCATACGCAGGCACACCTGGCCACATGGGATCTACCCCCCCACACACACACGTGGGCATACACCGCACCAGCACGCAACGACATGGGATAAGGCCGTGGCCACACTAGATCCCGCGGTCACAACACACACACAAACGAAAAAGAAAGGGACAGGGGCGAATCAAATCTGCGACCTGCCGGTGGGTCAGCGAGCGTGTTGCCATTGCGCTACCTATGCGGGACTCGACAGAAGGGGGTTTCTACCTAGCTTATATAGAGAAGCGTGGGCTGCCACTTACACGGACACAGGGATGAAACAGTGGCTACGGCGGCCATTACCGGCGGTCTCTGGTGAGGGAGAACCCCGGCGGGGGATGCGGGATACCCAGGGGGACTCGCGGAGGATGCACGCGGAGATACTACAGGGCGCACGCTCGGGGATGCTCGAGCACGAGCTGAGATTGTCTCGGGCATGGCGAGACAAAGCTGACAGCGGGACGTGCATGCGAGCTGAGGGGATGCGAGAGGTTGGCTGGATGCTGCAAGGTGGGGCATGGCAAGTGCATGGCTACAGGTCAACAGAACATCACACACATCCACAACATACAAAAGAAAACTTGCACCTTGACCAGAGCATCTGGAGTGTGAACTTGGCACAAGCAGATCTACGCGCACACAAGACTAATGACAAGCCGGCGAGGGGGAATGGAAGGAGGGGTGGTACCTCCTTACCTAGGGCATGGAGAGGAGGTAGGAGGGGCGATGGAGGTGACGCAACAAGACGATGAACGCGACGACATTCCTGAATCTGAAACAAATAGGAAGAAAGTCTCGGGCATGGCGGAGAACCGGGCCTTGGCACTGCTGCGCCGTCAGGAGGCAGAGAGTGGTCCGTGTCGTCGATTCCAGGTGCCAGGAAGGACGGGGACGCATGTGGATGGTTAGCCCGAGCTCGACCTTGAGCTCGGCCAAAGAATCGGGTTGATGGAGACGGCAAGGGCTTGGCTACCTTACCTTGCGGCGGAATGGAGAGAGGGGAAACCCTAGGGCACGGGGGACACGCTTAATAGGCGGCTAGGGGTGCCATCGGCTATCAAATCAACAAGCACGTCAACGTGGCTCCTGTGGATGGTTGTCGTACAGGTTGGGGACGAACGCATGCATGCTGGTGGGTTGCGGGCTGCGGCTTCTGCTGCTACTGGGCCACTGCGGGGGCAAGGAGGCCCAGGGGGCTGACCTACTCTCCCATTCAAACAATTTTTTTAAATAAAACCACAGTTGTAAATAAAACCCAGAGAAAAGAGGATGGTTTTTGAGAAGAAGAAAAATATATGTTTGAACTCACATAATTGTACATTGTTTTATAAAAATGGCTTGGGAATGTTTAGAGCAAACAAATTAATTCACATAAAACCCAATTGGGCTCTCTTTTGCAAATAACCAAAAGGCAAACCCCTCAAACATTGACCAGATGCTACTCAACAATTCATGACAGAATATTTGGAAGAAGCCCAACATTTTGAATATAGGAAAACAACAAGAAAATATTTAACATGTTGCATTATTTGAATAAGTGAGAAATGGGGATAGTTGGCTTATGGAAAAGAGGAGAGTACAAGCCAAAGCATCACATACATCCACTTCACAACACAACACTCACATCAACAACACCACTCCACAAGTTGGCCACACAAAACAAATGATGATGAATGATTATGATGCCATGATGCAAGCATGACATGAAGCAGAATTATAATAAGCACAACACATGGTGGCAAACATGGAAGGTCCACATCAGATACATGACCAAAATGGCAAGGGGGCACTTGGGCTATTACAACTCTCCCACACTACAAGAGGATCTCGACTCGAGATCTAAGAATGAAAGAACTCTGGAAATTCGGAACGGAGAAGATCCTCATGTTCCCAAGTAGCTTCTTTGTTAGAATGATGAGAACACTTCACCTTGAGAAGGTTTATTGACTTGTTGCGAGTCTTACGCTGAGTTTCTTCGAGAATAGCAACTGGATGCTCATGATAAGATAGGTCTTCTTGGAGATCAATGTCTTGGAGGTCAATGGTATGCTCGGGGGTCTTGAAGCACCTCCGGAGCTGAGAGACATGGAAAACATCATGCACATTTGCGAAATTTGGAGGAAGTTCGAGTTGATAGGCAAGGTCACCTCTCTTGCCCACAACTCTAAAAGGACCCACAAAGCGAGGAGCGATTCCAAACCGCTGAGTGCCCTTCATGGGAGAAACTTTGAGATAGACAAAGTCATCAATTTGAAAGGAGACATCCCGATGTTTGTTATCATAATAACTCTTGTGTCGGGATGTTTGTTATCATAATACATCTCTTCTGCTTCGGTGATCATGTCATTGCCTAGAATTTGATGATCACCGGTTCAGACTAATTGAGGAGGGTACGACACTTCCTGCCATAGAGAATCTCTAAAGGGGCCTTGCCTATGCTATCCTGAAAGCTGTTGTTGTATGAAAATTCAGCCTATGGAAGGCAGTCTTACCATTTCATTCTGGAAGAGATCACATAGGCTCTGAGCATGTCTTTAAGGATTTGATTGACTCTCTCAACTTGACCAGTAGTCTGCGGGTGAAATGTCGTACTGAAACGGATCTTGGTACCCATAGCAGTCTGGAAGGACTCCCGAAACTTGGAAGTGAAGAGGCTTCCACGGCCTAAGGAAATGAGTTGAGGAATACCATGCAAAGAAACTATCCTTGACGTATACAGCTCTGCCAACTAAGCTGCCGAGATAGACTCTTTGACCGGAAGGAAATGGGCAACTTTGGTCAGCTTGTCGATAACCACAAATATAACATCGTTGCCCCTATTGGACTTAGGAAAACCAGTGACGAAATCCATCTCCGCATGATTGAATTTCCACTCTAGAATAAGCAAAGGGTGAAGGTGGTTTGCTGGACATTGATGTTCTGCCTTCACTGTGCGACAAAACATCACACTCACTCACGAACAGAGCAATTCACGTTACATGCGAGTCCACAAGAAGGTTTGCTTGAGGTCCTGATACATCTTGGAACCTCCTGGATGAACGGATAGGACAGAATTGTGTGCTTCGTCCATGGTAACCTTCCTGAGATCACCTTTTGGAGCCACCAGACGATCCTCAAAGAACAAGGTATCTTTTTCATCAATGCAAAAGCACTTATACTTCGGGATGCCCTTGGCCACACCTTTCTTCACTTTCTTCACCATCGCATCAAGAAGTTGAGCTTGGTGAACCTGATCTTCCAGAATCACGGAGACTTGAAGATTTGCAATGAATCCCTACGGAATCATTTGGAGATTGAGCTTGCGGAAGGCTTCACAAAGCTCGGGTTGAAGAGGCTTCAGGATAAGACTATTGCAGTACGCCTTTCGGCTGAGTGCATCTGCAATGACATTTGCTTTCCCAGGTGTATAGTCAATTCTTAGGTTGAAGTCTTCAATCATTTCCACCCAACGAGACTGCCGAAGATTGAGATTGGGTTGAGGGAAAATGTACTTCAAGCTCTTGTGATCGGTGTACACGTCAACTGTTCTACCCAACAACAAATGTCTCCAAGTCCTCAGAGCATGCACAACTACCGCCAACTCAAGATCATGAGTGGGGTAGTTCCTCTCAGCAGGCTTCAACTAATGGGAGATATAAGCAACGATCTTCTTATCTTGCATGAGAACACCACCAAGAACTTGGAGGGAAGCATCACAGAACAATTGGAAAGGCTTTGATTGCTCGGGAGGAACAAGCACTGGAGCTGAAGTCAGTTTCTCCTTGAACGTATTGAACACCACATCACACTCAAGAGACCAAAGATACTTGACATTCTTCTGGAGGAGGTTAGACAGAGGCTTAGCAATTTTAGAGAAGTTCTCCACGAATCTTCTACAGTAGCTTGCCAGCTCGAGGAAGCTACAAAGCTGCTTGACATTCTGAGGAGGCTCCCACTTCAAGATTGGCTCAACTTTCTCAGGGTGCACTTTAATTCCCTCGGTAGAGATCACATGCCCAAGGTACACCACTTCATTGAGCCAAACTCACACTTGGAAAACTTTGCATCGAATCGATGCTCTCTTAGCTTGTCAAGCACAAGCTGGAGATGCTCTGCATGTTCTTCTTCAGTCTCCAAGAACACGAGGATATCATCCAAATACACCAAGACGAACTCATTCTTGAAAGGAGAGAATATGAAGTTCATCATTCTTGAACAGGTTGGAGGAGCATTGGCGAGACCAAAAGACACGACGGTGTACTCATAAGAGCCAAAACTTGTCCTGAAAGCGGTCTTTGGAATATCTTCTTCACGAATGCGAATCTGATGATAGCCCATGCAAATATCAAGCTTATAGAAAACCTTGGCACCTTTCAGTTGTCCAAAGAACTCAATGATTTTGGGAAGTGGGTACCCTTTCCTGATTGTCTTTTTATTCAATGGATGGTAATCGACACAAAGTCGGTCCATGCCATCCTTCTTCTTGCAAACAAAACACCACAACCCCATGGAGAAGAACTTGGTCTGATCAGACCCAGACATTCCTGTTCATTAGCTGCTTCTTCAACTCTTTGCTCTTTTGGGCCAAGCTTATAAGGACGCTGCAAACCGGTTCGGTTCCGGGCTCGAGGTTAATCACAAACTCCATTGGCTGGTGTGGAGGCATTCCTTGCAATTCTTTGGGAAAAACATCTTCATACTCACAAACCACCGGAATTTGAGAAATAGCTGAGATTTCACCCTTCACATTAAGATCAAAGAGACGGATCGTGTCATTGCGAGCTGCAAAAATAATCATGTCTTCTAAAGGATGAGTCAATTTGACTTCTTTGCCTTGAAAATCAACGTACACCTTCTTCATAGATAGAAAGTCCATGCCAAGAATGAGATCAATATCGGAATTACCGAGAACAATTGGAGAGGCCAGAAAAGAATAATTGCCCATCTTGATAAAGACATCTGGGGCTTTCGTGCTTGCATGCATGAATTTTCCCGGATAGACAACTGACAAAGGCCTAGTGTAACATCCCAAAATTCCATTTTGGAATGTTATGAAATATAGCTATGCATCTATCATCATCATTGCTTGCATGTATGTATTAGTTGAAATGCCTTCTCTGAGTTTCTGAAACCCCTTTCTATTTTCAATGTGTTGCTTTCATCTATTTGAAAATCTTGGTAAAATGTTCAAATATGAGGGGAGGAACATGACACTCCACACTAGGGACTATTTGGTGATTAATTTTAACAAAAATGACTAGGAGTTGTTTTGAAAATATTTGCAAAAAGGATTTAAAAACAATTAGGCAATTTTGAAAATAATATTTTCCCCAAATTCTTCAAATGACAGAATAAAAATGTTCAATAAATGACATTTATTATTTTGTTAATTTTGATATATAATACTCCTATATTTAGAAGTGTATTGAATGCTTTTAAAGACGTTTTACTGCTCTGGTTATTAAAAACAGTAACGGTTTTGTAATTAAACGGGCCGGCCCACGGGCAGTTATTCGCGAATTTATTACCGACCGGTCGACCTACGTGCAACGGACGCTCCTCCCTCACTGACACTGGGCCCCACCTGTCCGCCGCGGATCCCGCAACGGTCACCCCCAACCTTTGCGCGCGCCGCCGCCGCCGCGATCCCCTCTCGCCGGATCCGCATTTCCCTTCCTTCCCGAGCCCCCTCTCCGGCCTATAAATAGAGCCCCAACTCCCCGCCTCCATTCCCCCCCCCGAGCCCCCTCTCCCGTCGCCAGAACGCCACCATTTTCCTCGCCGGAGTTGCCACCACCACCGGACCTCCCCATCGCCGTGCCGGTCGACTCCGACCTCCCCTCGCCTCCCCGACGCCTCCGTTCGATGCCGGAGGACCGCCGCTGTCGCCCGAGCCCCTTCGCTGCCTCCCTCGACCACCGGATACCCCTCCGGCGACGTCCTCGACCACCGGCCGCCGCCACCATCGCCGAAGTTCCTCCTCCCCCTCCGGTAAAGTCTTCGAGCTCACCCCATCCGTCGGATTCCCCCTCAACGACCCAGATTAGAAGCCATTTTTTCCCGAACTGTTTTCCATTAGAGCTCAGTCGCCTGCTCGAAACCACCCAACGCACGCGCTAGCCAGCCAATAGGATCGTGCCACGTCACCCCCTGGCCGTCCGGTAGATTTTTTTCTTTTCTGTTTTGTTTTAGTTAACAGAAACTATTCTGAAATTGTTTTAGCTATAACTTTTAATCTATTTAATGTTTTGTGTTGATTCTTTTTGAAATAGCTCACATTTTTCATGTAGTTTCACCCTGTACTTTTAAATTTCAAATTTGACCTATAAAATTTGAATTGAATCAAATTTGCTCAAAACATTCAAATCTGAATAACTAGAGTTTGAAAATAGATTTTGACATGAATCTTTTTGCTACTGTGTGGTCTTAGTTAGGACTACCTTCATGTTTAGTTTGAGAATTTTTAGGATGATTTTTCTTAGTGTTTTATCTATAAACAGATTCAGCCTATTAGTTAGTATAGTTTTATTTACTTAGTTTTAGTTAGTTTAAATTAGATTTAGTTTTAATTTGTTTAGTAGGTTCTATTGATTTAACTTTAGGTGTTCTACTTAATGTTAATAAAAATATAAAATTGTTTAGTTTATTTCTCTGTTAATATAGGAATCACAAGTTCTTTACAAATAGGTTTAATTTGATTAAAACAACTAGTTAGTAATAGTTTTTCTTTTAACAAAGTTTTATATAATTTAATTCTGTTTTCTAAGACAAGTTTATTTGTACATTCTTTCCTGTTAAGAACATGTTTTGTTAATAAATAATAAGTTTTGTTTTGGTCTTTTGTTAGTAAAATTGTAGTTGTTTCATATAGTGTTTATCAAAACTTTTAAAAACTTTACTAAAGTTTTTCCCAACAAACTTTGATGAATTCAATTCTGTTTATTAATAAAATATTTTATTGTTTTCTTGCTGTCAACTATTGTTTTGGTTAATACCAATAGTTTCATTATGTTAGTAGTGTTTTATCAATCATCTTCTAGAAAACAAAACTTTGTGCGTTTTCTTGCTTGTGATTTGTGCATTGTTTTGTCTTGATTGGTTACTAGTTCATGGTTGATGGTTGTGAGTTACATTATTTTTGTTGTATGCTTATTGAGTGCTCTTGTTTGCTTCGTTAGATTATCTGGAGTGCGAAGCTTGTTACTTAGAGTCACTCACGTACGAAGATCATTAATCAGGCAAGTCACTTTGATCATGTTTACCCATGTTTTATATGCATTAGTTTTACCATCTTCCCCAATTGCATGCAAGATAGGTTAGTTGGAAACTTGGTTACATTGTAGTAGTATCATGTGGTAGGAACCCCCTCTCAACCCTTGACACATTGGCCCCGGGAAACGTTGTTTTACTTTTTGCTATGCTATTAGTAGACGGGGTTGGTTGTGTGATTCATGATAGTTGAGAGAGTTAATAATATCAAGACCTACATAATGATCAAGATTTCAAGACTCCGAGTTTTCAACATACCTCTGGGTGGATGATGGTTGAACGGCACCCTGGAGAAACCAGTGGATTTGCCTAGGTGTTGCTGGAGATGGCCAGTATTCACGCGGAAAGATCCACCCAGGCACAAAGAGATGGATGGGTGCTTTAAGACCCAAGGCTTACCTGCACAGCCACAAGTCATTATGGGCTCTGGCTTGGTTGGATATCGTGGTGACCCTGGACAGGCGGTGCTACGAGATGTAGAAGAACGGTAGGAAAGGATGGGCACCGACAGAGTCACAGGGAAACCCTTTGGAAGACTATGTTTTGGTCATCCATTTCTCAAACACCCTGAAGTGCGAGAAATCAAACGGAGGCGACCAAATCTTGTGGGGAACGTGTGCAAAGCTCTACAGAGTACTCAAACCTAATCGATTAGCCATGTCCACGGTCATGGACGACTTGAGCCAAAGGAACTGAAACATTCGGAATTCTCAACACAAGTAATATGATGATGTGGGTATTAACAATTTGGGTATGAGAATTGGTTGGTGGAACCATCTCATTAATCAACCAACTTAGTAATATTTTTGCTTAGCCCTCTCTTGATGTAGAAAAAATTGGCTTTACGCAAAAACTTACCACCCCACCTGCCATATAAGCATGTAGACTAGATGATTATCTTTTCACCCCTCTTTTGTGACTTTGCTGGCATATTCCATATGCTGACCTACACGGCTGCAACGTATCATGTTGCAGAGTACTTTTTCGACCAGGAGTGAGGATACGCTCTACGCTCGGTGAGATGCCCTTGGAGTCAGATGGACTCATCTACCTTCTACGCTTCCGCAAGACTTAGTTATTCTCATGAGTTGGCCTTCGGCCACTTTATTGTAATGGTTATTGTAATAAAGGACTCGATATGAGATTTTGATTAATATAATGCTGTGTGATTTCCCTTTGATATATACATTGATGTACCGTGTGTGTACCAGCATCTTGGGATGGTACGGAAACACCGGAGATTCGACCTTACAGGTCGGGTCGCTTCATCTAGGTAACTCTACCACATGAAAATTATGCTTTGATGTGAATGGTCTTGACAAGAATGAATGAGATGCACCAGTGTCAAACAAAACTTTTGTAGGAATAGAATTGACTGAGAGATTACTCATAATCACTTCATGTGACCCCTTTGCTTCAGCTGCATTCACCATGTTCACTCTTCCTGACTTGGGATTATGCCCTGCCATCGCATCGCCTGGTGGTCTGACTAGAGGAGGAGGCGGAAGACGCTGCTGGTTGTTGCACTTGTTTGAGTAGTGACCCTTCTAACCACACTTGTGACAAGTAACCTCTGAGAGCGGACGGAAGTTGCCTGGAGGAGGAACATTAGCTGACTTTGGTGCCTCGGGCGTTTGCCGATATCCTAGGTTGGGTGGGTGGAAAGAACCATTGTAACAGCCCGGAACCGACGCTCCAGAAGATTCCAGAAGATTCCCCTTTTATTTTCGTTCTCATCTGTGATTCCTCTGGCTGTTGCATTCATCATCGCATCATTTGCATCATCTGCATAGCATTATCTCATGTTTTGCAAACTTGCACCAGTTCGTAGTTGTCGGTTCTCTCCGTTCTTGTCGTTGCCGTTTCGAGACCTACCACACATGCACGCGCCCGCGGCATCATTAAATAAAACTGTTTTTAAAAGGCGTGCTAAAAATATTCTTGGATTGGGTCAAAACTTGGCATGCGGTCTTGTTATGTTGTAGGTAGACCGCCCGTCGAATTTCGTCGCGTTCCGAGTTCGTTTGATACCCCGGCGGTCAACCGTAGCAGTGTCGTCATCGGTATTTCGTTGGTCGTTGTCGGTGGTTTAAAACCTTCGTCTCAGGGCCACACTTCCCTCTCTTCCCCGCCTAGCCCATCTACACAGCCATTGTAGCCCCTCCACTTCCGGTCCGTCCGATCGAGATCGAACGGTCCGAAAACCGACAGAGACCGTCTACTCTAGCCCCTAAAGCTATAAATAGTCCCTCCCCTTCCTAATTGGGCAGCAAACCCTAATCCTCCTCGTTCCCCATGCCAAACCAGCTCCTCTCCTCTGTCCAGCCGCCAGGCCCGCCTAGGCCCAGATCTGAGCCCGGGAAAGCCCATATGGGCCCGTCCCCGAGCTTCTCGCATAGCTCGCATGGCTGCCCGGAGCTCCCCTAGCCACATCTGCTTCCCGTGGGTGCCGCGCCGCCCTGCCGGACCCCGCGCCGCCGCCGGGTCACCGGATCCTCGCCGGATCCCCTCTCCCCCTTTCCTTTCCTCCTTCTTCCTCCTCTCATCTCCTCGTCTCACTCTCCCTACAGGAACCGGCGCCATGGACCCAGCCGCCGCGCCCCGCCGGAAATGGGTCCGGCCTCGCCCTGCTCGTGTTCCCTCCGGCCGCCGGAGCCCTGCCTACAGCCAACCGCCGCTGTTGCCTGCTAGCGCCGCTGGAGCCGCCCTGCCTCACTTCCTCCACTTGGGAGAACAAGGGCGAGCGCTCCCAGCCGATCGCGTTGAGCGGGCGAGCAAGCGCCCCGCATGGGCCAGCGCCAGCCGGCCCAACAGCCTCCCCTTTGGCCCAGTCCCTGTCCGGCCCATGTTGGCCATGGGTGAGCAGCCAGCCCCCCCGTGCGTTTTATTACTTTAATGTGTGTAGGCCTTTTGCAGATTTAAAACGTCTCTATATCATTAACCGTGCATCGTAACAAAATATTTGATATATGAAAAATGCTCAGAATAATGTGTAGATTAACAATATGCCATTTTCATCCATGATAAAGATGCCTAAGGTCGATGTTTGCATCATTTTGCATAATTGACATATAGTGCATTGTCATAATTATTTAACCGTGCATCGGAATTAAGGAAAAACCATATATTAAAAATGTTCATATCGTCGGCATCGCATTTTCAGGCATGATAAAAATGTTGGCATGATGTTGCATTTTGTTTTGCAAAAATAACCTTGTTAATAAATTAATCTACAAACTTGCATAATTAATTGTGATTATTTTTCCACTTGAACCTATGCATATTATATATGTTTTCGGGGTAGAAAATTCCATAGTATTTATCTATGCATTTAGTTTTGTCATTTGAGCATTTTGTGTGCATGTCATATTGCTATGATGCCCTTTTTTCTTTTGTGTGTGATTTAATCCATGCATGATTTGAAATAAGTTTCAACATGAGATACGTCCTTTGATATGTGTCCTAGCCCCTGGACATTTTGCTTGTCAGAGAAATGCATGTTTAGGTGTTGTTTTCTTGTTGACAACTTGCTATAAAAATACGCTGTTTTGAGATGCTAAAATATTTCTGAGTCTGGAATCTATAATATTTTGTTGTTGTCTTGCCATGTGTTTTGCTAGTGATGTAGAACCCTTTTGTGGTTGGTGTAATGGAGCTATTTGTAGTTGATAATGTCCTTTAGTATGCTATTAAGCTTCATGCCATAATATGCCCTGTAGCATGTAGTTTTACTGTTGTCAATATGCCCTCGTGATAAAAACTGCACTGTGAAAAACTGCTATTTTCACGAAGTCTGAAACTGTTTTCAAGTTGCCACCTTGTGAGCTTCCTACCATGTGATCCATGCATGTTTTGATTATGATATGTGAAGATGAAATAAAGTGTGTGTCATATGCTACTGCTCCATGCTTAGTTTGTGCATATTAGAATCTTCTAGCTTGTTGTTTTCATGCGTACAAAATGCTATGTTGCTATTTTGGGCAGATTTAGTATAAAAGTTGTTTTGGTGTTTGTGGTTGAACAGTAGCTCCATTTTGGACATGCCATATATGAAACTTGCTTACAATCTCATGTAGTTTCATAATAACTTTCTGCATTCATGATTTGAAAGGTTTGTGATTGTATTTTCCATGCATTTGCATTCATGACATAGGCATCTTGTGTTGCTCATATCTTTTAGACCGTAGCTCCATTTGAGATGTTCCATATATGTTAATCAACTAGAATGACATGGTATGCTTTATTCTGTTGTTTAAAAATATAAAATATGATTAGTCCAGATCTGGACCAATTTCAAAATTAACATATGTGGTCGTTTCGGAAATACTATAAGTTGTTTCCGGCCTCATTTAAGATGCCTAGATAGTGTAGTTTACTTATACGTCACCTCTTGCCATACCTAATAACATTTAACATTGATGTGTACCTAAACAGGAATGAACTAAATAATTCGAATGTGAAGTTTCCTCAATATGCAACTCGTTGCATATTGAGCTTCACTTTAATGTGTAGAAGTTGTTTGATGTGAACTGTCATGCCTTGCATATTAAACCGGACATGCATCATATTTGTTTGCACATCGTGTCATGCATATGTTGTGGTGTATCTTGTGTTGATTATTTGTTTTGGATTGCTTCTTCTCGATAGAGTTCCGAAAGCGTTCGGAGTGTGAGGATTTGTTCGACTTCGTTGGCTCGTCTTCTTCATCGACTCGGTCTTCTTCTGAGTGGGATCTCAGGCAAGATGACTCATTTCCTTGGATACCATTACTATCATTGCCATGCTAGTTGTCTCGTCTTTATATCACTATGTCGCGCTACCTACCACTTGTTTGATAAGCCTCCCAACATTGCCATGAAAAGCCTCTAACCCCTCCACATCCTAGCAAACCTTTGTTTGGCTATGTTACCGCTTGCTCATCCCTTCTTATAGCATTTCTACCTGCAGGTGCTATTGCTTCCATGTGTCAACATGGACATTCTTTTGTTATATCACAATATTGCTGCTATTTAATTTAATGTACATATATACTTGGTAAAGGGTGGAAGGCTTGGCCTTTTGCTCGGTGTTTTGTTCCGCCCTTGCCGCCCTAGTTACTTGTGAACCGGTGTTATGTTCCATAATTGAGCACTCCTAACATGCTCGGGGTTGTTATGGGGACCCCCGTGATTCTCGGGTTAGAATAAAGCTTGTTTGGCAAGGCCCAACATTGGTACTACATTTGCCTAATAACTAATGAACTTGCATAGGGGCTTTCCGGACCCCGTGGATAATTAATCCACAACCCGGGCCAGTGCTCCTCATGAGTGTTGGTCCAAACTAGAGCACCGTGCGGGGCCAACCCGGGGCAACTCGGGAGATGTCTATCAGGCCAACGTATGCTTCGCTTATCTGTCGTGTCCTGAGAACGAGATATGCGGCTCCTATCGGGTTCGTCGACACGTCGGGCGGCCTTGCTGGATTTGTTTTACCTTTCTCGAACGTCTTGAGTGAGGAACTCTGATCTTCTTCGGGCTATCTCCAGGTGTTGGATTTCCTTTGGAATTGCCTAGGATGATCATGAGATCCGTGGTTGAGGTTATTCCCACTGCGTGTGGTTAAATTGTGATGGATGAGTTGGAGCACCCCTGCAGGGTTAAATCTTTTCGAGAAGCCATGTCCGCGGTTATGCGGCAAACTTGGATACTTTGTTTAACACCTGGTCATAGCAAACTTGAAGTAAACTCTAATAAAATACACCAACTGTGTGCGTAACCATGACTATCTCTTCTCGTGAGTCCTTATCCGAAAGAGAACACGGTGGGGTTATGATTGACGTAAGTAGGTGTTCAGGACCAGTTAGTGATCATTACTAGATCACGTCCGTTATGCGTAGACCACCATACATTACTTTCTGTACTCGTAAGTTAGCCACTCCAATATATGCTTAGTCGCTTGCTGCAGCCTCACCACTTAACCATACCTCACCTATTAAGCTTTAATAGTCCTCATACCCTTGGAAATGAGATTGATGAGTCCCTGTGGCTCACAGATTACTACAACAACAGTTGCCGGTACAGGTAATGCGATGATTTGATGTGAGCCCGTTGCTTGTTTGATTTGGAGTTATTCTTCTTCTTCTTCATCAATCTTGGGTGGGTTCCAGGCGGCAGCCTCGGATAGCAAGGGTGGATTACATTTAATCCGTAGTCGGACCCTGCTCTTCTATATGATGTTTGACTATGTTGTTGTATTGATGTGACTCTAATGTAGCTTGTGGCGAGTGTAAGCCAATTCCATATACTCATCTCTTCTGTACATGTACTTGTAATGATATCCATTCTTGCAATACGAGGAGATGAGCTTCTATCCCCGTCGAGGCCCTCGTGCCGAAATAAGGATAGGACCGCATCTTGGGAGTGAGAAGTTGGTATCAGAGCATGTACCGACCTACGAGCCCCCTTGATTTATCGAACTTGGCCGAGTTGAGTCTAGTGAAAAATTGTTTTGAGTCTAGTTATATCGGAGAGTAGGATTATTTTTACTCCTCTTCTATGCTCTGGTGAGGTATTCGACTTAGGAAATTTGTTTCTACTACCCTTCTCGCTCATAATTTTTTTAGGATCACGCGGGTATTTTGGAAACTATATAATGCTGATGTGACAGGGTTCTGTCTTGGTGCCTCCTGTCTGACTTGATTTTTCCGAGGAGTCGAGCTCTAGGGAATGTTGGCACATCGTTATCATTCAGCTTCCTTAGTATCTCAGGACAGAGGGTGTTCAGAATTGCTTCAATACTTGTCGTGGTGAGATAAGATCGAAGTCACCCAGTACTCGGGAGGCATCCGGGGTACCACCATGGTTTAGTATCGTTGTGAGTTCGAGGAGCCGAGTTAGATGGATTTGCGGAAGCCTCTGGTTATGTGTTGAAGGATGGATACAGTTGGGGCATAGGATTGTTAGTTGTGTGAGATATTTCCTCCTTGTATCCCCCACAATGGATTGCATAACCAGAAAGTTTTCGGAAGTTCTTAGGTGGGAATTCAAGTAGGTACCTAGGATTATCTTTATAGCAAGTGCATAGTGGGTATGTATTTGTTCTAGCTTGTTTCGTAAGCCTCATCCTTTGTTTTGTAATTCGAGTTGCTTCGATGTCAAGTGGTGATTTCATATCTTGCTAAGTAGTGTTTCGTATTTCTGTGGGAATGCTAATTCTTTTGCCCAATCTAGTTATCATATCAATTCTTTTCAACTGTTGTGCTTCTCTTCAAGATAATTCAATCATCTCCAATATTTTCAAGATCAACCCTTGTTTCTTTCCGGAGTTCATTTCATCTGTCCCAAGTTGTCTCTGTTTTTCCCACCCTCACGCCCTTTTCCTTCAATGATTAAATTCTCATCCAAGTGTCTTTTCTATTCATGTTATGCTTTCGCTATCTTTTCTTCTATCTTGTTTCTGGTGATTCTTTGTGAATATTCTCAAGAGTTTGAATGTCAAGATCTATCCTCATATTCCTTGTTCTCGTTGTTATTCTTCTCCGGTAATTATTTATGAAGGTGCTCAATGCTGAAGTTATCATTTATTAGTATTCATCTTTGTTTTCTTTTTTCTGGTGGATTCAATTCAAGTTCTTGGTGTTCATCATATCATTTTCATTCTCTATTGCTCTCCCATGTTGGAATTCTTATCAAGCCTCTCTTGTTTATTCATCCCTCTCTTTTCTATCTGGAGTGTTGAAGATATCTCAAAAGACATTCATTTTCATTCTTGTCCTCTTAAATTATTTCAAGGGTCTCATATCATCAAGTTCTTAATTTGTACCGGTTCAATCTCTCTTTTAATCAATTGTCTCAACGGTGGTTTCTTTGGAGTGGGCCCATAACCCATAGGTTTTTCCCCAGGATCCTTCCTGACTCTTCTAATCTTTCCGGAGATGTCTTCAAGTTCTTTTCAATATGATGTAAGAATGATTTTCATCATTCATATTCCTCTTCAATGATCGCTCCTAAATCATTTTCATTGTTGGCTCAACCTTTTCTCTATTCATTTTTCCGGAGTGTCTCAGTAATTCGTGTTGTTGTTCTCGTCTTCATTCTCATCATTGAAGACCGAAGGAGAGTTTCTCTTAAATCATTGTTCGCTCTTCCAAAGATTCATGGTTTTAGGTTGTTGCTATCATCTCAAATTGTTTTGATCATGAGTAGTTCCTCCCATATCTATCCGATGCGTTTCAAAATTGTTTCATTTCTCGATCCTCCCGAAGGCCATCATTTCAAATGATTTCTTCGTTCTCAACTTTCAGCTTTCGTTCTAAAATTCTTCTTAATCGTTGTCCCTTCGTTCGTATCTCAATTATTCCGATGCCTTTTTCAGTTTCTATTAGGCAAATCTTGATCTCTACATTCTCATGTGTCCTCTTTAGTTTCTAATTCTTTCCGGTGCTTCGTTCAAGTTTTTGATTAGGTCGATCATGCTCTCTTCATTCTCATGTTATTTCATTCATTTGCATTATCCTCTTTCATTTTGAATTCTAACCGGTGTTCTCGTCCAAGACTTATCCAAGTTTGTGATCTATCCTCTCTCTCTTCAATTCTTTTCAATAAGAATAAGTGGTGTGTGAAATCCGTTGTTTCTCATAAATTTAACTTGATGAAGGATAGTTATATCATAATTCTTATTCTTGTTCATTCAAGAGATCTCAGTCATTCTTCCGGAGTTGTTCATGATATCAAATTCCTTATCCCAATTGGATATCTTTCTTTTCTGGAGTTCTAGTTTTCTCAAGTGTCTCTTCGTGAAGCTTGTTCTAAATCATTAGAAGGCCTCAATCTTGTTCTTTTGCATCTCTCAATTCTTTCTATCATCCTCTCATTTCAGAGTTTTTCCGGAGGTTCTTCGTGGTGGTTCATCAAGTGTCCTTCAAGATTCTTGTTGGAGGTGCTCAAGTGTTCTTTCTCTTGGATTTTTAAGTTCAATTCCATCTCCATTGTCTTTTGGGGTGGTGTTATTAAATTCTTGATTATGTGGAGTCTCGAGGAAATTGTCAAGAATAGATAAGTAAACCCATCTTGTCTTCTTAGAGTTATCATGGGTTGGATTTCACCTAAAGTGTTTCCTAAGGATTGTTGCTATCATGGTGTTATAAATGATTCAAGTTTTCTCCTCCTCCTCTTGGTGAAAGAAGTGTTGCATATCTGGTTGCTCTCAATCAACCAAGTGTTTCTGTTGTGGCAGGTTATCACCTCATTATTTTGAGATGTTTTCCATAAGCCCATAACAAGCTATTCTTTCCATTGTTGATTCTCCATCAACTCCGTTCATCCATGCTTTTCAAATTCATTTGTGCTGGAAGTTGTCATGTTCTTATCTGTTCTTTTCCTTCCGTCTATCTAGTTTCTATTCTTTTCTTCCAAAGGACTTGTGATGTTGCTATCTTCAATCCATCATCTTGTTTATCAAGATCATGTTCTTTCTTTCTTATTCATTTAACCGGAGTGCTGTGAAATCTTTTCATGATCCTTCCATCTTATGAAAGTCTGATTCTATTCCAACCAAAGTTTGGTGCCTTCCTTTAAATTTGTCCCATCGTATCAAATTTTGCCTCTCTTTCCTACTGAAGTGCTACTGAAATTTCTTGTGAATTCTTGCTTGTTCTTCATTCTTCATCTCTTTGCTTCCTTCAAGATTCATTGGTTTCGCTTGTTTGTCAAAGAAGCAACTAAGTTTTACCTTTTGCTCTTTCTCTTCCTCTTTTCATTCTAGATCTTGGGACGAGATCCTCGTGTAGTGGAGGAGAGTTGTAACAGCCCGGGACCGACGCTCCAGAAGATTCCAGAAGATTCCCCTTTTATTTCTGTTCTCGTTTGTGATTCGTTTGGCTGTTGCATTCATCATCGCATCATTCGCAACATCTGCATAGCATTATCTCATGTTTTGAAAACTTGCACCCGTAGACCACAATACTTTACTTTATGTACTAGTAAATTAGCCACTCCAATATATGCTTAGTCGCTTGCTGCAGCCTCACCACTTAACCATACCTCACCTATTAAGCTTTAATAGTCTTGATACCCTTGGAAATGAGATTGCTGAGTCCCTGTGGCTCACAGATTACTACAACAACAGTTGCAGGTATAGGTAATGCAATGATTTGACGTGAGCGCGTTGCTTGTTTGATTTGGAGTTATTCTTCTTCTTCTTCATCAATCTTGGATGGGTTCATGTAACATGACGAGATGCCCTTCTATCCCTGTCGAGGCCCTCATGCCGAAATAAGGATAGGACCGCATCTTGGGCGTGACAACCATGACCATCGAGCTACTTCTGCTGCTGAGGGGGACGAAACAGAGGAGGAGGAGGAACCCAATACTTCTGCTACTTAGAGACCATCTGTGAGCTGGAAGAAGAAGAGTAGGATTCCCTGGAACACTTCCTTGAGTTCTCCAACTTGAGATGAGTTGCCTCGACCTTCAAAGCCATGTTGTAGAACTTATCAAACTCACGAGACTCTTGAAGTACCAGACCCGGCAGAAGCTCATCGTTGAGACCACCTCTGAACTGATAAATCATGAACTTGTCGTCAGGAACATCTTGTTTAGCATAGCGGGCCAGATTCTGGAACTTGACGTTGTATTGATAGATAGTTTTGCTTCCCTTCTTTAGGTTCCTTAACTTCTCACGCACCTCCTCGACAAATCTCGTCGGAATGTAATGGGCCCTGAAGTCACGACATAAATCATCCCAGCTGACAACACGATCGCCCCTCGAGTCCTTGTATTGCTGCCACCAATCTGCTGCATGACCCTTGGGCTGAAACGACGCAAACCTGACATAGTCCTCTAGTCTAACATTGCTGCACTCAAAGTGCTTACTCATGTCGTGGAGCCAATCATCTGCATCAAAAGTCTGCTCACAATAGGTGAAAGACTTTGGCTGGTTGGCAAGGAACTGGATGAGAGTCGCGAACTGAGGCTGATTCTAAAAATTCCCTTGATAACCTTGCTGACCCTGATCTATCAAGGGGTGGTGGAGGATCAGATTGCTCCTCACCCAACACGCATTCCCGTAAGTTGGTGGAGCCATCCTACAGATGTATAGGAACATCAACACATCATTGAAAAAGATGATTGCAATAAGCTGAACCAAAATACTTGAAAGAAATTGAACGAAATAACATAATAGCCTTCCTACTGAAAAATTAGTAAGAACGCCTTCTTCGGGTTTGTGATAACATCATCAAATATTAGAAGCCACTTGCAATAACACAAAAGTATTGATCTAATGTTGCTCGGAACAAATGTATATGCCCTCATACATCTGAATAAGATGATCCTAGGTAGCTACTTGAATTCCCACCTAAGAACTTCCGAATTCTTTGGTTATGCAATTGGGTGTTGGGGATACAGGGAGGCAAAATATCTCACACAACTAGCAAGCTCTACACTCCACTATATCCATCCTTCTGTTGGAAATATGCCCTAGAGGCAATAAATAAAGTGTTTATTATTATATTTCCTTGTTCATGATAACCGTTTATTATCCATGCTATAATTGTATTGATTGGAAACACATTACATGTGTGGGTACATAGACAACACTTTGTCCCTAGTATCCCTCTAGTGAACTAGCTCGTTGGTCAAAGATGGTCAAGGTTTCCTATCCATTGACATGTGAATTCATTTGATAACGAGATCATATCATTAGGAGAATGATGTGATGGACAAGACCCAAACTACAAACGTAGCATATGATCGTGTCAGTTTATTGCTACTATTTTCTGCATGGCAAGTATATGTTTCTATGACCATGAGATCATGCAACTCACAGACACCGGAAGAGTGCCTTGTGTGTATCAAACGTCGCAATGTAACTGGGTGACTATAAAGGTGCTCTACAGGTATCTCCGAGGGTGTCTATTAGGTTGGCATGGATCAAGACTGGGATTTGTTACTCCATGTGACGGAGAGGTATCTCAAGGCCCACTCGGTAATACAACATCACAATAAGCCTTGCAAGCAATGTGACTAAGTGTTAGTCACAGGATCTTGTATTACAGAACAAGTAAAGAGACTTGCCGGTAACGAGGTTGAACTAGATATGGAGATACCGACGATCGAATCTCAGGCAAGTAACATACCGAAGAACAAAGAGAACATCATACGGGATTAATTGAATCCTTGACATAGAGGTTCGACCGATAAAGATCTTCATAGAATATGTAGGAACCAATATGGACATCCTGGTCCTGCTATTGGTTATTGACTGTAGAGGTGTCTCGGTCATGTCTACATAGTTCTCGAACCCGCAGGGTCTGCACACTTAAGGTTTGGTGACGTTTCGGTAGTATAGAGTTATGTATGGTGGTGACTGAAGGTTGTTCGGAGTCCCGGAAGACATCCCGGACGTCATGAGGAGGGATCTCTATAATGGTTCAGAGGTAAAGATTGATATATAGGAAGTCCTATTTTGGTCGCCGGAAAAGTTTCGGGCTCATAGGTAGTGTACCGGGAGTGCCGGTAGTGTACCGGGAGACCATCGGGAGGGGTATTTCGACCCAAGAGGCTACATGGGCTGTGGGAGAGTGAATACCAGCCCTTAGTGGGCTGGTGGAAGTCCCACACAAGGCCGATGCGTCTGGGAGAGAAAACCCAAGGATATAAGGTGGAAAAAAGGCAAAATAGGGAGGAATCCTAGTCCTACTAGGATTGGAGGAGGAGTCCTCTCCTCCTTGTTTCGGCCGAACCAAGGGCTGGTCCCTTGAGGGACAAGCCTCCTCCTATCTCCCTCCTATATATACTGGAGGATTTAGGGTTTTTGCACTTGATTTTCAGCCACGTGCTACACGTTCTGTCAGTGCATAGTTTCTCCTCTAGATCGGATTTCTATAGTGCTTAGGCGAAGCCCTGCCGGAATAGCTCCACCACCATCGCCGGAGCGCCGTCATGCTGCCGGAGAAATCTTCTACCTCTCTTGCTAGATCAAGAAGGCACAGATCTTCATCAAGCTGTACGTATGCTGAATGCGGAGGTGCCGTCCGTTCGGTGCTTGATCGGGACGGATCATGATTGGATCGCGGGACGCTCGGCGATTTGGATCGCGAAGACGTTCGACTACACCAACTGTGTTTCTTAACGCTTCCTGCTTAGCAATCTACAAGGGTATATAGATCCGTTCTCCCTCTCGTAGATGCTCATCACCATGGATAGGTGTTGCGTGAACATAGGAAATTTTTTGTTTCCCATGTGACGTTCCCCAATAGTCGCATCATAAGCTAGGTCTATGTGTAGATGAGATCTTAAGTAGAACACAAAGAGTTTGTGGGCGTTGATGCTTAGATTTCTTCCTCCCTTGGTCGTGTTTTGGTTCAGCGGTATTGTGGGATGAAGCGTCCCGGACCAACCTTACTCGTACGCTTACGAGAGACCGGTTCCATGGACTGACGTGCAACTTCGTTGCACAAAGATGGCTGGCGGTGTCTGTTTCTCCTACTTTAGTTGGATCAGATCCGACTAAGGCAGTCCTTGAGAAGGTTTAAAAGCAACTTATGTATCACCATTGTGGTTTATGCGTAGGTGAGAATTGTTCTTGCTAGATACCCGTAGCAGCCACGTAAAACATGCAACAACAATTAGAGGACATCTAACTTGTTTTTGCAGGGTATGTTGTGATGTGATATGGCCAATTACATGATGTGATATATGTGATGTATGAGATGATCATGTGTTGTATAGAATATCACGACTTGCATGTCGATGAGTACAGCAACCGGCAGGAGCCATAGGGTTGTCTTTAATTATTGTATGACCTGTGTGTCAATCATTAATGCTATGTAATGCTTTACTTTATCGCTAAATGGTAGCAATAGTAGTACAAGAATGATGGGCGCGACAACCCTGATGGCGACACGTTGATGGAGATCTAGATGATGGAGATCATGGTGCCATGCCGGTGACGATGGAGATCATGCCGACGCTTTCAAGATGGAGATCAAAAGCACAAGTTCATGGCCATATCATGTCACTTATGATTTGCATGTGATGTTAATCCTTTTATGCACCTTGTTTTTCTTAGGACAACGGTAGCATTATAAGGTGATCCCTCACTTAAATTTCAAGATGAATAGTGTTCTCCCCGAGTCTGCACCGTTGCGAAAGTTCGTCGTGTCGAGACACCACATGATGATCGGGTGTGATAGACTCTACGTTCACATACAACGGGTGCGAGCTAGTGTTGCAAATGCAGAACACTCGAGTTAAACTTGACGAGCCTAGCATGTACAGACATGGCCTCAGAACACAAGAGACCGAAAGGTCGAACATGAGTCATATAGTAGATATGATCAACATGATGATGTTCACCATTGAAACCACCTCAACTCACGTGATGATCGGACTTGAGTTGGTGAATTTGGATCATGTGACACTCAGATGACCTGAGGGATGTCAATTTGAGTGGGAGCTTTAGTAATTTGATTAACTAAACTTATTATCTTAAACAATAGTCTAAGTAACCTTTGCATATTTATGTTGTAGACAAATGGCTCGCGCAGGAGCACCCCTGAATTTTAATGCGTTCTTAGAGAAAGCTAAGTTGAAAGATGATGGAAGTAACTTTGTTGACTGGGCCCGTAATTGGAGGATTATTTTCACGGCTTCCCATAAGTCATATTTCCTTGATGCACCACTTGGTGACCAACCAGAAGACATGTCTTCCGAAGTCGTTAAGAACACTTGGGAGGCATGTTATGGAGATTACTCAATAGTTCAATGTGCAATATTGTATGGCTTAGAACCAGGACTTCAAAGACGTCTTGAACTTCATGGAGCATATGAGATGTTCCAGGAGTTGAAGTTTATCTTTTAGACGAATGCCCGGATCAAGAGGTATGAGACCTCCGATAAGTTCTATGCTTGCAATATGGAGGAGAACGGGTTTATCAGTGAACATATACTCAGAATGTCTGGGTATTCAACTCGTCTAGCGGAGTTGGGAATTGCCCTTCCACCAGAGGCGATGACTGTCAGAGTTCTTCAATCACTGCCACCTAGTTACAAGAGCTTTGTGATGAACTATAACATGCACGGCATGAACAAGTCAGTCGCCGAGCTGTTTGCGATGCTAAAAGTCGCTGAGTCTGAAATCCAAAATGAACATCAAGTGTTGATGGTCCATAAAACCACTAGTTTCAAGAAGAATGGCAAGGGTAAGGGCAAGAAGGGTAAAACCAAGAAGGATGGCAAAGCAGTTGCTACTTCTGTAAAGAAGCCCAAGCATGGACCCAAGCCAGAAACTGAGTGCTTTCATTGCAAGGGAACTGGTCACTGGAAGCGTAACTGCCCCAAGTACCTGGCTGACAAGAAGGCGGCCAACGACAAACAAGGTATATATGATATACATGTTATTGATGTGTATCTTACTAGCTCTCGTTGTAGTGCCTGGGTATTTGATACCCGTTCGGTTGCTCACATTTGCAACTCAAAACAGGAACTACGGAATAGACGAAGGCTAGAAAAGGATGAAGTGACGATATGCGTGGGAAATGGTTCCAAGGTTGATGTGATCGCCATCGGCACGCTCTCTCTTTGATTACCATCGAGATTAGTGATGAACCTGAATAATTGTTATTTAGTGCCTACGTTAAGCATGAACATTATATCTGGATCTTGTTTATTGTGACACGGATACTCATTTAAATCAGAGAATAAAGGTTGTTCTATTTATATGAGTAATATCTTTTATGGTCATGCACACAATGTGAAGGGTTTATTCATATTGAATCTTGATAGTTATGATACACATGTTCATAACATTGATGCCAAAAGATGTACAGTTGATAATGATAGTACCACTTTCTTGTCGCACTACCATTTAGGTCATATTGGTGTAAAATGCATGAGGAAGCTCCATGCTGATGGACTTTTGGAGTCACTTGATTTTGAATCACTTGACACATGGGAACCATGCCTCATGGGCAAGATGACTAAACCGCCGTTCTCCGAGACAATGGAACGGGCAAGTGACTTATTGGAAATCATACATACTGATGTGTGCGGTCCAATGAATGTTACAACGCGTGGTGGATATCGTTATTTTCTCACCTTCACAGATGACTTAAGTAGGTATGGGTATATTTACTTAATGAAACACAAGTCTGAAACATTTGAAAAGTTCAAGCAATTTCAGAGTGAAGTTGAGAATCATCATGACAAGAAGATAAAATTCATGCGATCTGATCGAGGAGGTGAATATCTGAGTTATGAGTTTGGTAGTCACTTAAGACAATGTGGAATTGTTTCACAGTTGACACCGCTTGGAACACCACAAGATAATGGTGTGTCCGAACGTCGTAATCGAACCTTATTATGTATGGTGCGTTCTATGATGTCTCTTGCTGATTTGCCACTATCGTTTTGGGGTTATGCATTAGAGACAGCTGTATTCACTTTAAATAGGGCACCATCGAAATCCGATGAGATGATGCCATATGAACTAAGGTTTGGCAAGAGGCCAAAGTTGTCGTTTCTTAAAGTTTGGGGATGTGATGCTTATGTCAAAAAGCTTCAGCCTGAAAAGCTGGAACCCAAAGCGGAGAAATGCGTCTTCGTAGGATACCCGAAAGAGACAGTCGGGTATACCTTCTATCTCAGATCCGAAGGCAAAGTGTTTGTCGCTAAGAACGGAACATTTCTTGAGAAAGAGTTTCTCTCGAAAGAATTGAGTGGGAGGAAAATAGAGCTTGATGAGGTTACTGAACCTTTACTTCAACCAGAAAGTAGCGCAGTGTAGAAAGATGTTTCTGTGGAACCTACGACGGTTGAAGAGGAAGTTTATGATGATCATGAAGCTTCGGACCAAGCTGCTACTAAACCTCGTAGGTCGACAAGGGTGCGTACTACTCCTAAGTGGTATGGCAACCCTATCTTGGAGGTCATGTTGTTCGACAACAATGAACCTACGAGCTATGGAGGAGTGGTGATGGGCCTGGATTCCGAGAAATGGTTAGAGGCCATGAAATCCAAGATGGGATCCATGTATGAAAACAAAGTATGGACTTTGGAAGTATTACCTGATGCGCGAATGGCCATTCAGAACAAATGGATCTTTAAGAAGAAAACAGACGCTGACGGCAATGTCGCCATCTATAAAGCTCGACTTGTGGCAAAGGGTTTTTCACAAGTTCAAGGAGTTGACTACGATGAGACCTTCTCACCCGTAGCGATGCTTAAGTCTGTCAGAATCATGTTGGAAATAGCTACTTATTTTGACTATGAAATTAGGCAGATGGATGCGTTCCTCAACGGTTTCCTTGAAGAAGAGTTGTATATGATGCAAACAGAAGGTTTTGTCGATCCAGAGAATGCTGACAAAGTTCACAAACTCTAGCGATCCATTTATGGGCTGGTGCAAGCATCTCGGAGTTGGAATAAGCGCTTTGATGAGGTGATCAAAGCGTTTGAGTTTATACAAGTTTATGGAGAAGCTTGTATTTACAAGAAAGTCAGTGGGAGCTCTATAGCATTTCCAATATTATATGTGGATAACATATTGTTGATTGGAAACAATATAGAAATGCTGGAAAGCGTGAAGGAATATTTAAACAAGAGTTTTTCAATGAAGGACTTAGGGGAAGCTGCTTTCGTATTAGGCATTAAGATCTATAGAGATAGATTGAGGTGCTTAATAGCACTTTCATAGAGCACATACCTTGATAAAGTTTTGAAGAAGTTTAAAATGGATCAGTCCACAAAGGGGTTCTACCTGTGTTACCAGGTGTGAAGTTGAGTAAGACTCAACGCCCAGTGACTGCAGAAGATAGAGAAAAGATGAGTGTCATGTCCTATGCTTCAGCAATAGGCTCTATCATGTATGCAATGATGTGCACAAGACCGGATGTCAGCCTTGCCATAAGTTTGGCAAGAAGGTTTCAAAGTGATCCTAGAATGGAACATTGGGTAGCAGTCAATAATATCCTTAAGTACCTGAAAAGGACTAAGGAAATGTTTCTTGTTTATGGAGGTGATGAAGAGCTTGTCATAAAGGGTTACGTTGATGCAAGCTTTGACACTGATCCGGATGACTCTAAGTCACAAACCGGATACTTATTTATTCCCAACGGGGGAGCGGTAAGCTGGTGCAGTTCCAAGCAAAGCGTGGTAGCCGATTCTATGTGCAAATAGGAGTACATCGCAGCCTCGGAGGCAGCGAAGGAAGGGATCTCGATGAAGCAGTTCATGACAGATCTTGGAGTAGTGCCGAGTGCACTGAATCCAACGAACCTGTTCTGTGACAACACTGGTGCCATTGCTCTGGCCAAGGAACCAAGGTTTCATAAGAGGACCAAACACATAAAGCAACGCTCCAACTCCATCCGCGATTACATCGAGGAAAAGGACATAAATATTTGCAAAGTGCACACAAAACTGAATGTTGTAGACCCGTTGACTAAACCTCTTCCAAGGGCTAAACATAATCAACACCAGAACTGCATGGGTGTTCGATTCATCACAATGTAAATCACTTAATGATGTGAGCTAGATTATTGACTCTAGTGCAAGTGGGAGACTATTGGAAATATGCCCTAGAGGAAATAAATAAAGTGTTTATTATTATATTTCCTTGTTCATGATAATCGTTTATTATCCATGTTATAATTGTAGTGATTGGAAACACATTACATGTGTGGGTAAATAGACAACACTTTGTCCCTAGTATGCCTCTAGTGAACTAGCTCATTGGTCAAAGATGGTCAAGGTTTCCTAGCCATTGACATGTGATGTCATTTGATAACGGGATCACATCATTAGGAGAATGATGTGATGGACAAGACCCAAACTACAAACGTAGCATATGATCATGTCAGTTTATTGCTACTATTTTCTGCGTGTCAAGTATATGTTTCTATGACCATGAGATCATGCAACTCATGGACACTGAAAGAGTGCCTTGTGTGTATCAAACGTCGCAACATAATTGGGTGACTATAAAGGTTCTCTACAGGTATCTCCGAGGGTGTCTGTTGGGTTGGCATGGATCAAGACTGGGATTTGTTACTCTGTGTGACGGAGAGGTATCTCAGGGCCCACTCGGTAATACAACATCACAATAAGCCTTGCAAGCAATGTGACTAAGTGTTAGGCATGGGATCTTGTATTACGGAATGAGTAAAGAGACTTGCCGGTAAGAAGGTTGAACTAGGTATGGAGATACCGACGATCATATCTCGGGCAAGTAACATACTGAAGAAGAAAGGGAACATCATACGGGATTAATTGAATCCTTGACATAGAGGTTCGACCGATAAAGATCTTCGTAGAATATGTAGGAAACAATATGGACATCTAGGTCCCACTATTGGTTATTGACCGTAGAGGTGTCTCGGTCATGTCTACATAGTTCTCGAACCCGCAGGGTCTGCACACTTAAGGTTTGGTGATGTTTCGGTAGTATAGAGTTATGTATGGTGGTGACCGAAGGTTGTTTGGAGTCTCGGATGACATCCCGGACGTCACGAGGAGCTCCGGAATGGTCCGGAGGTAAAGATTGATATATAGGAAGTCCTATTTTAGTCGCCGGAAAAGTTTTGGGCTTATCGGTAGTGTACCGGGAGACCATCGGGAGGGGTATTTCGACCCAAGAGGCTACATGGGCTGTGGGAGAGTGAATACCAACCCTTAGTCGGCTGGTGGAAGTCCCACACAAGGCCCATGCGGATGGGAGAGAAAACGCAAAGAGATAAGGTGGAAAAAGGCAAAATAGGGAGGAATCCTAGTCCTACTAGGATTGGAGGAGGAGTCCTCCTCTCGTCCTTGATTTGGACGAACCAAGGGATGGTCCCTTGAGGGACAAGCCTCCTCCTCTCTCCCTCCTATATATACTAGATGGTTTAGGGTTTTTGCACTTGATTTTCAGCCACGTGCTATCTGTTCCTCAGTGCATAGTTTCTCCTCTAGATCGGATTTCTGCAGTGCTCAGGCGAAGCCCTGCCATAATAGCTCCACCACCATCGCCGAAGCGCCGTCACGCTGACAGAGAACTCTTCTACCTCTCCGCTCCCTCTTGTTGGATCAAGAAGGCGGAGATCGTCATCAAGCTGTACGTGTGCTGAACACGGAGGTGCCGTCCGTTCGGTGCTTGATTGGTATTGCTCGTGATTGGATCGTGGGACGCTCGGCGATTTGGATCGCGAAGACGTTTGACTACACCAACTGGATTTCTTAACGCTTTCCTCTTAGCGATCTACAAGGGTATTTAGATCCACTCTCCCTCTCGTAGATGCTCATCACCATGGATAGTTCTTGCATGAACATAGGAAATTTTTTGTGTCCCATGCGATGTTCCCCAACACCTTCAACACATAAACAGAGTCTTCAGAACTCCATCAATCTCGTATCCTTGAAGGCGCAATGATACCAAACATGGCGGTACCCCGGACGCCTCCCAAGTACTGGGTGACTCCGACCTTATCTCACCACGATAAGTATTGAAGCAATTTCGAACATCCTCCGTCCCGAGATACTAAGAAAACTGAATGATAACGATGTGCCAAGAATCCCCTGGAGCTGAACCCCTCGGAAGAAATCAAGTCAGATAGGAGGCACCAAGACAGAACTCCATCACATCGGCATCATATTGTTTCCAAAATACCCAAGTGATCCTAAACATTTTTGAGCGAGAAGAGGAGTAAAATCAAAATTCGTAAGTCGAATACCTCACCAGAGTATAGACGAGGAGTAAAAGAAACCTACTCTCCGATATAACTAGACTCAAAATAGTTTTACTAGACTCGACTCAGCCAAGTTCGATCAAGCAAATGGCTCCTATGGTCGTATGGCTCTGAATACCAACTTTAACGCCTAAGATGCATGCCTATCCTTATTTCGGCATGGGGGCCGCGACAGGGTTAGAGGCGCATCTAGTCATTTCGCAAGTATAGTAACATTGCATACATGTATGAAGAGATGAGTATATGAGTTGGCTTACACTCGCCACAAGCTAAATTACAAGATCACACAATTATTCAAATATCATATAGAAGACAGGGTCCATCTACGGACGAAATCAAATGAAGAAAATAAGCAATGAAACTGTGTTGCTAGCCCATAGATCACGACCAAGGCCTCTCTACTCATCAGGATACGTGACATGCATGCTGCCACATTCTTCATCATGCCTCATTCTTCATCATACTCCCACTGGAGCTGGGACACATCATCTGGCACGGACTCATCAACACCTGCACCTGTATTGTTGTAATCTATGAGCCAAAGGGACTCAGCAATCTTGTAATCCAGGTACCAAAACTATGCAAGCTTATGGATTGGATGGGGTAAGTGTTGAGTTTGCAGCAAGCACTAAGCATATTTGGTGGCTATGTTATAAGAACATGAATGTAAATATGGTGGCCTACGAAAGACGTTTGAGAACTACCATGATCACTAAGTGATCCTGAACACCTACTTACGTCAAACATAACCCCATTGTGTTCTCTCTCGGTTCATGTTCACGAGGAGAGACGATCACGGTTATGCACACAGTTGGTGTATTTTATTAGAGTTCACTTCAAGTTAACTATAACCGGCTATTAAATAAAATATCTAATTTTCCACATAACCGCGGGCACGTCTTTCCGAAAGATTTAACCATGCAGGGTGCTCCAACTAATCCATCAAAAATTAACCACACTCTGTGGGAATATCCTCGACCACGGATCTTGTGATCATCCTAGGCAATTCCAAAGGAAAACCAACACCTCGTGATTGCCCAAAGAAGATCAGAGTTCCTAAAGCAAGCCATTCGAGAAAGGTAAAACAAGTCCAGCAAGACCGGTCGACAGGCCAGATCCCAATAGGAGACGCACATATCTCTGTCTTAGGGCACTACCAGATGAGCTAGACGTCGGGTTGGCTGAAACCCCAAGTGACCAGGGGGAGCCGGACATCGCTCGGTTTTGACCAACACTCATGAGGAGCACTAGCCCAGGTTGTTGATTAATTATCGACGGGGATGCAAATCCCTATGCATTTTTATTAAGTTGTTAAGCCAATAGTACCAATGTTGGGTCCTGCTAGACAAGTTTTAATCTCAAACTAATAATCAAGGGGGTCCCCATAACATCCCCGAGCATGTTAGGAGCGCAAAATACGGAAACATAACACCGGTAACAAGTAACTATTGCGGTGAAAGTGGAACAAAACACCGAGCAAAAGGCCAAGCCTTCCACTATTCCAAGATATATATGTGCATTAAGTTAGATAGAAGAAAAATATTGTGATATCTTCAGATATCCGTGTTATCACATGGAAACAACCTGCACCTACATCTAAGAACGCTATAAGAGGGGCTGAGCAGCTGTAACTTAGCCAAACAAGGTTTGCTAGGTAGTGGAGGGGTTATAGGCTATCATGGCATTGTAGGAGGCTTGACATTCAAGTGGTAGGTAATATAAATGTAACGATAAGAGAAAGACATCTAGCAAAGCAAAAATAGTGTCGGGATCCGGGTACGATCATCTTGCCTATTGGTTCTTCAGAGGGACAAAGAGCTGGGTCCTTGTAGTGGTACTCTCCTGGATCCTCGTACTCAGGTTCAACACTTGCATCTACCCAAAGTGAAAACAACAACAATAAAAAAACAACCAAGGTGTAATGCACAAACAAGATGATGCATGATTCATGTGAAGTATTTAACAAGGCATTCCTAAGCTAGTCATGTTTCTCGTGCTATAGTTAACTTATTTAGAAGTCTGGACATAAACTCATCTTAAGTTGTTTGAACATGCATGATCATGGCAAATATGGATGCTTCATGCAAAATCGATGCAAATGCATATGTAGAACATAGGAAACGGAGTAACGGTTCTCACGCTACGCTCTCGACAAGGTACGAAGACAAAATACACGACAAGGAAGGCTATGGGCTTCTCCTTGGTACTCCAAGGTAGCCAAAGTTTATTAAATGAAAAAATCACAATAGAGCCAAAGACCAAGCAAAACAACGGAGCATAGCTCCCACAAATCACAAAACACTACCACACACAATCTGCCCAAAACAGCAACATAGCAACTTCCACAGCAATTATCTAGAGCTACAAGATGTTTCCAACCTCAAATAAAGCATGTACAGAAACTACATTACATGCTTATCGAATCATCCAACTACACAAACTTTAAAGGAACCACATATCACTAAGTATGAAGCTCACAATGTGGCACGATGAAACATATTTTAGGTACTTAGTGAAAATCATAGTTTTCTGGAATCTGAGTTAAGCTGGTGACAAATTGATAGCAGAAACTGATGATGCTAGAGACCACCTCATGGCATGAAAATTAACATGATTTTAGAGGACAATATCTACTACAAAACACTAGCACTGAGCTTGAGGTAAAACACCACAGAACACTTGGTAGCATCCGCTCAACATGTTATAAAAATAATAACAGATTCTCAGACATAGAAATATTTAGCAAGGGCAAAACTGGACACATGTTAATAGAATAGCAACTTGATACCAGGTTTAAGCTATGATGCAAAAGTTTAATTCCCAAGTTCTTAGCACATATTAGAAGAGTATGATGAGCACAATAAAACATGTTAAGTCCCCAAACTCAAAGGAACAACATATCTATGGGAACCAGCATCTAAGCATAGCAAGAAAATAATAGCATTCAACACTTAGCTAAATTTGAGACAAGAAACCAGTGTTATTATCTTAGCATGTTAACAGCAAGAAACCCACTTATCCACAAGGTTATCATGCCAAACAAAAACACCAGGGCCTAGTGCCCACAAAACACTAGCATATTCATGTTGACAAGTTTAACATATGTTGCATAGATTAAAACCAATGAAAATGACAATGACATATTGGGACAAAAATGACATTTTGCAAACTTGCTCAAATGACAAACCAAATTGCACCACTGGATTCCTTGGGAAATTCTACCCCAAAATCATATATCATACTCATATCTTCATGTCAATAAAATGATCAAAACCTAATTCAAAATTACATACATGCACTTATAAGTCACTTATTACCCTATTTGAACGTATGCACAAATGGCAGTGTCCTGATATGGACTATTACCAGAATTAGAAAAAAATACAGAATATGAAAATAAAAACAACAAATAGATGAATACTAAAAGGAGGGGGTCCCACTGGCATAGATACCAGGCCCCTCCTGAGGATGACATGTGGGCCAGGGGCCCACAGTCATACATACACACAGCACATATATAGGCACATGCACGCACACATAGGCACACTTGGCCACACGGGATCTACACACACACACACACACGACCATACACCGCACCAGCATGCACGCACACAGGTTCTGTCCATGGCCACACCAGATCTCGCTGTCACAACACACACACGCGCACAAACGAAAAATAAAGGCCGGAGGGGGTATCGAACCCACGACCTCCCGGTGGGTCAGCGGGCGTGCTGCCACTATGCTACCTATGTGGGACTCAACAGAAGGGGGTTTCTACCTAGCTTATATAGAGAAGCGCGGGCTGCCACTTACACGGACACAGGGAAGAAACAGTGGCTACGGCGGCCATCACCGGTGGTCTCCGGCGAGGGAGAACCCCAGCGGGGGATGCGGTATACCCAGGGGGACTCGTTTAGCATGCACGCGGAGATACTACAGGGCACACACGCCTATGCTCGAGCACGAGCTGAGCTCATCTCGGACATGGCGAGACAAAGCTCATAGTGGGGTGTGCATGCGAGCAGAGGGCATGCGAGAGGTTGGCTGCATGCTGCAAAGTGGGGCACGGAAAGGGCATGGCTACAGGTAAACAGAACATCACACACATCCGCAACATACGAAAGAAAACCTGCACCTTGACCAGAGCATCTGGAGCGCGAACTTGGCATGAACAGATCTACGCGCACACAAGGCTAACAATGAGCGGGCGAGGGGGGATAGAAGGAGGGGTCGTACCTCCTTATCTAGAGCATGGAGAGGAGGTAGGAGGGGCAATGGAGGTGACACAGCGAGACAATGAACGCAACGACGTTCCTAAATTCGAAATGAAAAGGAACAAGGTCTCGGGCACGACATAGAACCGGGCCTTAGCACTGGTGCGATGATGCAAGAGGTGGAGAGAGGTCGGGTCGTCGATCCCACGCGCTAGGGAGGACGGGGACGCACACGGACGGCTAGCTTGAGCTCGACCTTGAGCTCAGCCAGAGAATCAGGTTCATGGCAACGGCAAGGTCTTGGCTACCTTACCTGGCGGCGGCACAGCAAGCAGAGGGGAGGAATGGAGAGAGGGGAAACCCTAGGGCATGGGGGATGCGCTTAATAGGCGGCTAGGGGCGCCATCGGCCATCAAATCGACGAGTACGTCAACATAGCTCCTATGGATGGTTGATGTATAGGTTGGGGACGAACGCGTGCATGCTGGTGGGTTGCGGGCTATGGCTTCTGCTGCTACTGGGCCACTGCGGGGGCAAGGAGGCCCAGGGGCTGACCTACTCTCCCACTCAAACAAAAGATTTTTTTAATAAAACCACGGCTATAAATAAAACCCAGAGAAAAGAGGACATTTTTTGAGAAGAAAAAAATATATGTTTGAACTCACATAATTGTACACTATTTTATAAAAATGGCCTAGGAATTTTTAGAGCAAACAAATTAATTCACATAAAAACCAATTGGGCTCTCTTTTGCAAATAACCAAAAGGCAAACCCCTCAAACATTGACCAGATGCTACTCAACAATTCGTGAAAGAATATTTGGAAGAAGCCAAACATTTTTAATATATGAAAACAACAAGAAAATATTTAACATGTTGCATTATTTGAATAAGGGAGAAATGGGGATAGCTGGCTTATGGAAAAGAGGAGATTACAAGCCAAAGCATCACATGCATCCACTTCACAACACACCACTCACATCGACAACACCACTCCACAACTTGGGCACACAAAACAAACGATTATGAATGCTTATGATTCCATGATGCAAGAATGACATGAAGCAAAATTATAATAAGCACAACACATGGTGGCAAACATGGATGGTCCACATGAGATACATGACCAAAATGGCAAGGGGGCACTTGGGCTGTTACAGGAGGTACAGGCGGATATGGTCCGATGCTTGTCCTGGCCTAGCTGGCGGGCTAGTCATTCGTCCCGAATATTGTGCCGGAAGAAGGCTATGGCCTCAGCATCCAGACAATCAACGATTTGGTTCTTCTTAGTCAAGAACCGATTCAGAATTTCCGAGCAGACTCGTCGGGCTTCTAGACGACGTTAATGAGATCGGAAGAGTCCGGCGAGCGGATATAGGTTCCCTGGAAGTTAGAGGGGGACGCATCTTCTAGGTCTTCCCAACATCCAATGGAGTTTTCGAGGAGACTGTTTAACCAGTGTCGAGATGTCCCCTTAAGCTTAAGAGCGAGGTATTTGATAGCATGGAGATGGTCTCCTCGTGCCATTTGGATATGGAGGAGGAAGTCCTTGAGCCATACGGTTGGGTCAGTGGTCCCATCATACTGTTCTATATTCACGGGTTTCAACCCTTCGGGGAACTGATGCCGCATTACCTCATCTGTGAAGCATAGTTGGTGAGCGGCGGCTGTGACCCGTGCTATGTCGTGCCTGTATTCGACATCTTTATGGGGCCGGTTGCATTCCCGGACTCTGTTGTTTTGGTTGAACCAAGGTCTATATCCGCCCCGTCTATTGAATTGCGGCATTAGGCTCCTCCAAGGGTAGCTCTTGGGCTGGTTTCACAGAACGATGTTGTATACTTCCTCGGCTGAGAGGACTTTCGTCCGTCGATCATTGAGGTCGTCCTGTTCGGCTTTGAGTTGCCTTTCCTTGGTCTTTAGGCTGCGAGCCGTTTCTATGAGGCGTTGCCTGATTTCTTCCTAATCTTTGAGATTATCAGGGATGTACAAGTCATCGGATTCCGGTATATCTTCCTCCTCGACGGGGGAAGGTAATCATCTCCTTTTGAGTTGTTGACGTTATCGGGGTTGTTTTAGTCCTCAGGCCCTTCCGGACCCTCTAACGGGTGCTTGGGGATATCGGGATTGCCATTATCACCAGGGGTATTACCGTCCCCGTTGCTGATAATAGCTTTTCTTCCCTTTTTGCTTTTAGACCGCTTATGCGATTTCCGGCGCCTTGATGGCGCATTGCCCGATTTGTCGCTATTGTTGTGGGGCGTGTTGTCGCCATTAGTGGCATGAGTATCTACCATTTAGAAGTCGTATGTGGAAGTGGCGTCCCAACTCTCGGTGTTAACGGGGGTGGGAGGAGGGTCCTCTTCGTGCATGTATTCGGCCTCCTCGGAGGCATAGTCCAACATGTCGGTTAAATCCTTGACAGTGGTTATCAAGTGGGTGGTGGGTGGGTCAAAAAATTTGTCCTCACCCGCACCGTAACCGAACCGAACATAGATCGGGGCTGGATCGTCGGTGATCTTCATCGGCAAGAATTGATCCACGGCCTCGTCGACCATTGAGGGCCCGATCGAATCCAGCTGTTCGGAACGCGTGGCGTTAACCTTCAAGACATCCAAACATGGGAAGTGTTCGGCAAGAACACGTGTCCGGTCATCTGGCTTAATGGACGGACCGGGATAAGAGATCGGCTAATTGCCATGGGTGACTCCATCGGCATGTCCGAAGAAGGGGCTCGAGGTTAAAGCCTCAGAGTCCTCGAGGGCTGAAGACGAAGCTGCGAGCCCAATTAATGACAAGTCACCCCAAGAGTCGACGGAGAACTCTAAGTTTCCAAATTTGACCTCTCGATCAGAGGGGAAGTTCTCAACGCGGACTAGATGGCCAGCGGAATCAGCATGCAGCACAACACTGCCGAAGCCGGAGATCTATTCGGGGATGAAAGCGTCCATATTGCAGACCTCTTTGTTGATGACAAGGCGAGGTGTCTATTCAAACTTGCTCATAGAGGAACTCTCAATGAAAGCACCAATGTAGGTGTCAAAACCGGCGAATCTCGGGTAGGGGGTCCCAAACTATGAGAATAGAATCGACAATAACAAGAAACGAAGGGGACATGGATTTACCCAGGTTCAGGCCCTCCTATGGAGGTAATACCCTACGTCCTTCTTGGTTGTATTGATGATGGGGGGTTAAATAGTTTATCTACCTCGAGATCAAATAGCTAACCCTAGATGAGTTGTCCTCGTCCCTATACCCTCAAACCCTCTGACTTATATAGGTGCCAAGGATGCCTAGGGTTTACACATGGTCAGTTACATGCCGAAGAGATAAATATGCCTATTTACTACATCAAACATGGAGCGCAAGCCGTGCTTCCCGAAGCTTCCATCCTGGAGACTGGGCCTTCAAATTTTCCAGTGTTCAGTAAGTAGCCCAGACAGTCTGGCCCACAAATAATAGGTTGGCTATCCGAGGACCCCCTAATCTAGGACTCCCTCAGGGAGAACCCAGCCCAGCCTGCCTGCGGCCCAGGGCATGGCCCACTTCGTCAATCAGGCATTGCCTGGCATGGCATCTCTCAAGACAAGGCCCTCGTGAGGACCCTGGGCTCGTTAGAAGAAGCAGCATCAAGACCCTCGGGGAGGAACCTCCTCAGCCCCCCCTCCTGAGGGCGGAGATCTTTATGCAAGGCCCGGCCTCAGGAGTCAAGGATGACGTAGGGAAGGACAGGAAAGCGCCAGCGCACCAGGCGGCATAGTTTCCTCTTTGGCGCAAAGGGAGCAAAGACGTATGCGGGTTCCCAAAGTACCGCCCAAAGGTTTCCATTCTGTTACAACAAGACCACGACCGCCAGCCCCGTAGGGCGGATGTCATCACCAAGCCAACCACTTCATCACCATCAGCTACTTTGCAAGTGAAGACCACCTTTGGATAGGGCGCTGTTGTACTCATGTCCCCCTTCAAAATTGGCCGATGTGGGCTTCCTTCCCGCCATTGAGATAAGGGAAGAGGACCCGGGTCGCCGCTATAGATAGGATCTAGGTCACACCATAGTGAGGAGATCCAATCAAGCACTTAGCCACCCGACTCTCCATCATCAAATAGAGAGATAAGAAAACACCTTGAGCCTCGCGAGGCTGAAGCCCACTGTACCAGTTCATGACCAAAACTTCCACAAGAGGCAATCCATCAATGCAGGAGTAGGGTATTTTTCTTCACAGTGGCTCGAACCTGGGTAAACTCCTGTGTTCATCTTTTTCCTCGTCATCGAACGAGTCCGCCATTGTGTCCATCGAGTAGCGAGCTAGGTTGAGCGTCACCGCGGGGAGCCTTCGCACACGCTCCTGCGTTCGAACCTTGAGGGTTTAGCGGAGCCCGAAATCTGATAGGGGGTTGATATATTATCCACGGGTAGCTAAGACCTGTGCATTTTTATTAAGTTGTTAGGAAAATGGAGTACCAATCTTGAGTCTTGCCAGACATGTTTTATTCCAAAACGAATAGTCAAGGGTGTCCCCATAACAACATCGAGCATGTTAGGAGCGCTCGATATGGAACATAACACCGGTAACCAATTAACTAGGGCAACGAAAGTGGAACAAAACACCGGACAAAAGGCCAAACATTCTAGATTTAACTAGTATATAGGTGCATTAAATTAAATAGCTAAAAATATTGTGATATCTCTAGATATCCATGTTTTCACATGGAAACAACCTGCACGTGCAACTAAGAACGCAATAAGAGGGGCTGACCAGCGGTAACTTAGACAAACAATGGTTAGCTTGGTAGTGGAGGGATTAGAGGCTTTCATGGAAATTTAGGAGGCTTGACATTTAAGTGGTAGGCAACAAAACATAATGTTATAAGAGAGACATCTAGTATAGAAAAAATAGTATCGGATTCGGGGTAACGATGATCTTGCATATAGGGTGTTCAGGGGGATAAAGATTTGGGTCCTTGTAGGTATTCTCTCCAGGATCCTCATACTCGGGCTCGACACTCGGCTCTACCCATATAGAAAACAACACAAAATAAACATACAATCAATGTGCAATGCGCAACCAAGGATGATGCATGACAAATTAGATGCATTTAACATGGCAATCCTAAGCTAGTCATATTTCTCATGCAATTATTAAGTTCTTTAATATTCTGGACAGAACCTCAAGATTAGTTATTTATACATGCATGAAAATGGCAAAAATTAATTCTCCTCGTAAAAATGATGCAACTGCATATGGAGAACATTGCAAATGGAGTAACGGAACTCTTAGAACTCTCACGACAAGGTTCTAGCGGTAACAGAGACAAAACAAAGATGACGAAGGCCATGGACAATTCCTTGGTATTCCAAGAGTGCCACTGGATTGGAAATGAGATTCTAGTAGGAATAGAACTAAAGATCATGCAAAATAACTGGGTATAACTCCCACAGAGCACAAAACAAGAACAAAAGCAATATGTCCACAAACAGCAACATGACATGTTGAACCCCACACATCAACAAGCTAAAACACACAAAAATGCATAACAAGGGAATGGACATTAGGTCTACAAGATGCTTAACAATTCATCTAACTGCAAGAACATGAATGGAAGCATGGATCAATAGCAAATGAACTCACAAGATGGCATGTTGAAACAACATTTTAGGGAATTAGAGAAAATACCAGTTTTCACAATCTGAGTTAACAGGACGGATTTTTTACAGCAATAAGTCTACATGCTAGAGGGACTTTCATTGAATGAAATTTCATACGGTTATAGAGGACAACATGCACTGCAATTTACTCCATTACATCAACATCAAAATTTGAACAGATCAATGGCCATCATCCTCCCAACATGGCATATTGAAATAATGTCACACCCTGTGTTTTGCCTCTCATGGCTAAGTTAACATGACTCAAAAAATTAGGGCCAATTAAAACTTTTTGAGTACACTTGAATGTTTGAATCGTGTGATATTTTCTTGCTTGTTTGATTACTTGCTAGTGATCTATAATTCTTAAAACTCTCTCCTACTCTCAAAACTCTTTTCCTTGACCTAGAACTCTTGTCCAATGATCATGCCATGTGTATAGTACATAAAAGTATTTTTATCCAATATTATTTTGGCCGAAAAGCATTTATTTAAATCAGGTGTTCAAAAAACATTGATTTGAGATTTGCACTACAAGTCCCCAAATTGGGTGGACCTCTCTTTCTCAAATGATTTATTTGGAACCTACTATATATATAACTTCCCAAAAACACAAAATATTATTTTACTGTTTTATTTAAAGGCTTTTTCTTAAGGCCAGAAATGGTCTTTTATAGGGAAAACTTATTTAAATGATTAAAAATTATTTAACAAATTTTAGGGAAACTCACTGGACATATACTATCCATATATGAGAGTTTCAACACATGGTCATGTTCAATATACTCGACAAAACCCTTCAAAACCATTTTTGCCTACTTCAAGGATTTGAAATATTTCTATAAGAAATATTTTCAAATAAATCCAGGAAAATTCTAGCATGTCACATATGATATGTGTGATCATCTTGCTAAGTTTCAGCTTAATACCAATTGTTTTTATTCACAAGAATATCCCAAAAGCCTCTCTGTCCAGGTTCAAATTTGAGCAACTCTACATTGCCAACTTCCTCCTATTGAGCTCAAACTTTGTGGACATGATATAATCCTCCAATAATGCATCCGCACCAAGTGGTGCATCAAGGAGAAGAGATTAACTTGTCCAAATCCCCTCAAAACCATTTCTATTGATTTCAAGAATTTGGTAGTATTACATTGCCAAGTTTCCCCATTGGGCCCCAAACTTTTGTGCATGTTATAGTCCCTAAAATATGTCACCACATCAAGTGGTGCATCAAGGGGAATGGATTTGCATAGCTAGATATGAGCAAATGCATTTCTGCCCATTTCTAGGGTTTACCAAGTCTCCATTGTCAACTTTTCTCAAATGGGATCAAATCTTGTGACCGATCTCAATTTTACCTCCCATCTCCTGGTAAGTATCATGGCAAGTAAACACCATTTGCTTTCCCAAACATCCATCAAACGACTTTTGCACCAATTTTGTGATCAAAAATTGGGGGGCCATAAGAGTTTTCCTTGGGCCTAAATATTTACCACAACTCTCTCATGATGTCTTTTACCTCCAGTAAACTTGGCATGGCCAAAGCTCAAGGTTGATGAGGTAAAACCCCATTTTCACCTCTGGACAGCCCCTACATTGCCGTTCCCCACCTATAATTTTTCTCTCCCCTCCTCTCTCCTAGCTTCCTTGCACCCCCAGGGCATCTCTAGAAAACCCCCGCAGCTAGTAGATAAGGTGGGCATGCCAAAGGCATATTGGAGTGCGCCATGCCAGCCATTTGCGTGCTCTAGAGTGTGCTACAGTGCACCCCGGCACTGTAGCCTCCCCCAACCCACGACCCGATAGCCTTTGGCCTTGCGGTTGTGTCTCCTGAGGTCTCCTCGGCGTCCTCAACATGCTATGCGGTCGTGCCCAGCCTTCCTTGCCCTCCTCTAGCCCCGACAGAGTTTGCCCGAGCCCCGTCCGAGAGCTTGGTCCACGGTGGACCTTGGCTCGTCCATATAGGGCCTCCCCCATGTCCCTCTCGAGCTCTCTCGCCCAGCCTCTCTCACGTAGGCCGCCCTGCTCCCGCCATTCCCCCTCCCACGGCCTTCTCCTCCTACGGCCGGCGATGCCACCTCGGCCTCGCTCTAGTCCGAGCACCCCCGAGCGCCTCCTCGCCTTCGAACATCGCTAGAGCCCCGAAATCTCCAAAAGGGTCTCTCCCCGCTCTCCTCCCCTCTTTCGGTGGTCGGAGCGCAGCTTTCCACGACCATTGTAGTCGGGCTCCGCCGCGGACGAGACCCCACTCGCCCCGGTGTTCCCCGGAGAAAATGGGACCCCCAGCCGGGTGCGGGGCTCACTCCCGAGCACTCCGGTAGTAGGGGCCCCGCCGGAGGCACCTTGAGCCGTTGGGATGGCACCGACACCGCTCAGTTCTGCCCCCCCTCTGTCTCTCCCACTTGGGCGGGAGGTGGGGGATGAACCTGACGAGCAGGGGCCCCCTGTAAGTGACCAGAGGGTCGGGCCCAGCCATTAAGTGGAGGCGCCCCCTCCATTTTCAGCATCCATGCCGCGGGAGGCGCGCTCCTCAAGTGTGCCTTCGATGTGGCTTCTTCCCCCGCCAGGTCGAGCCACCGTGCCGGCCCAGAAGCTATCTTGCGCCTAAGTGCGCGTTTTAGCCCAATCTTTTTTGGTAAATCCTTTAGCCTTTTCTCTTTTCCAGAAGTTGTAAAATCCATAATAAATTCATTTTAGCTCCAAACTTGATGATTCAAATTTCTGGATCTTTCTAAACATGCCACCTATTTACTGTTGCCACTTCCATATTTTTTCTACCACAAGATTTTGTGCTATTCAAATTTGAACTACTAGAGGCCACTTTGCAAATTCATAGAGAATCCAAATCGACTCCAAATGGAGTGATTCAAAATACCAGATGTCCTAAATATCATTCCCTATTTATCTAGGCATGGTTAACATTTTTCCCATACTTCTATTATGCTTGAACTAATAAATGCTCCATTTTCCCCATTTATTTCCTCTTAGGAAATTCATAAGAAAATCATACCAACTCCAAATCCAGTGAAACCACTTTCCACATGTTTCTATAATCAGGGCCTATTTGTTGGGTCCATCCACTCCTTTTTGCAAAAAACAATTCTGTGGACTTCTTGTAGGATCATCATTTCCTTAATTTCCACCAATTCAGGACTCCCCCCTTGACCCACATACTATGAAACCTCCTTGGTTATTTTTCTCATGACCAGAGGTGTCCAAGAAAAATAAAGATCCTATTTATAGATCACTTTTATTTTCTGCTTGTTGTGTTGCTTATTGCGGTTGTTTCCGGCGATAGTTGACGAAGTAGATAAAGCTCACGGAGTGGACGACAAGCATGTGAAGACCTAGAAGACTTGGATAAGCCAGGCAAGTAGCCCTTTGACCATTACTATGCCTCCGATACTTTCTTGTTGATACTTGCATCATGCATGACCCTACCATTCGTATGAGGGTTGTGCGGGTGGGAGTAGTTACGCAAGTGGGATGGGAATATGCATGGTGATGGAAACAAAATGGTTTCAAAGACTTTTCGAAAACCCCGTCGGGTGCCACTAAGGCCCGAGGGAGATGATGTTGAGTTGGGTTGCCACTTGATAAAGAAGTGGTGCACCGGAGCAAGTGAGTGTGTGTGGTTTTCGAAAGACGGATTGGTGTAAGGTGCGACAGTTATTCCAACCTTACATGTACAACCACTCTACCCATATATGCGAAGGGGCTTTGTTGATTACCTTGGTGGGTACTAGCATAGATCCCGCATTACTAGTGGCGGGAGTGGCATGGTCACTCTCGATACGAGGTCATACCGGAATGGACGATCATGCGATGTCTTTAAAGGCACTGGGCAGACCGTTGGTCCCCTCATGGATGGTACGATTTGGAGCGAGGCTCGTGTGATGTACATCGTGAGGGATGGGTACCATTCGAGTCTCCTCTTTGTTTAGTATTGCTAGGGGAAAGGCATTGTTCGGGTGCTTAACTCGGGTATCTGAAGTACCGCAAGTCATGGATGACACGGAAGTTCCCTGAGTCTTGTGGGTAAAGTGTGCAACCTCTGCAGAGTGTAAAACTATTCGAATAGCCGTGTCCACGATCAAGGACAGTTGGATGACCGCTCTTGTGCTACGTCCAGATGTTTCCTCAAAACATGGTGTGTGTGTGGTGACAAAGATGATACTTGAGTCAAGTCGAATGACTTGGCATGATGATTGAACATGAGATGTTCAGACGGTACATGAGACAAGTCTGGGGAATTGGTGTGATGGTTGAACGTGAGTTGTCCACCCCCCTACTTATGATGATGACTATGGTGTGTTCTTATGAACACCTGTCTATGGGTGATGCATGCTCACTTAAGTTACTTGATCATGTCATTGCACTCAAAACTAGCTTTCTGCAAATCTCACCCATTATTTCTATTTCATGCATTGTTATTGCCTTGTTCCAAACATGGGTTGCTTGCGAGTACAGTCAAAGTACTCATTGGCTTGTCACTGGTTTTTTATTTGCCAGGCATGAAAGATCAGATTATGATGAAGATTACCTTGGTGACAAACGTGCGAGCTAGGACGCTTCCTAGTCAGAATGCCTATAGCGCTAAGGCAGATGGCATGGGTTCACGCTATCGTTGAAGATTCCCGCTGCAATTCATAGGAAGACTTGGCCATGAAGGCTACATTTGAGTAAACCGGTATGTAATGGATGTAAGACTCTTGTTATTCAGTTTCTGTGTGTTCAGTGAGCATTGATCTCTGGGATCACTGTGCACGTACATTCGGTGATCACGACTTATGAGCCGGGGTCCCCACAGAGCTGGTATCAGAGCCATCCTGACTGTAGGAAGCCCTTAGTTAGCATGGACATTAGTTAGAACAAAAAGTCTGTTTTCTAGACTCTTTAAAACCACTTACAAAGCCTCTACATTTCTCGCCTTATCACTTCCACCATTTTTCTATTAGCTCTCCTCGCCTGCTTTTCAAAAACTTTGCAAATGGTCGCTACTACCCTTGTGCCCCTGACCACGGGATTCCTTGAAATCCTCGTGGGTAACCTGGAAGGAAGCCACCTTGCCAGACGATTGCCGACATATCTTGGAGCCAAGTTGGTGACACTAGACGAGGAGCTACCGACAGAAGACACCTTCTCGAAGGATGAGGATTTCAAGGCTTAGCTGATAGTGACACCCTCGACATAGCCCTAGGATGATGCCACCCTAGCCTTCGATGACCAGGGCACAAGACATGCAATGTCATGATAATACATCGCTAATAGAGCAACCCTGTCCCTTTCCTTGTTATATCGGAACCACCGATGAATGAGAACCTCGCCATTTGGTCCACCTCACTATAGTGAGCAGGAAAATGGTTCTCATAATTCCCCTCTCTTGGTGCTGATGATGTCGTCAACATGACGAGCAGGATACAACTCTACCATGCCTTGTTAATGTCATTGCATAAGAGATTGCCTACCTGGAACCCTCGACGTCTCAGAAGACAAGGAGGCATTGCCACGATTACGAAGACACCAAAAGACCCTGTCAACAACAACCGTGAAAAACCACCTTCGTCGTCAACTCAACAGACCGAAGTCGTCAAGGACTCTTCAGGCACAACTAGGATCGTTTTGATAAACAACAACCAAAGACATAGCGACACCTGCAAGAAGACCTAGAAGGCTAAGCGGACACCTCTCCAAGACAAGAAGTAGGCACGACTAATGAATCCGAGAACCCCTAGGGTAGGATAGGTCGTGTGTCCCCCATGAGAAGTCGAGTATGTATGATGGTTCGAATGGAACCATGATGTGTGTTTCTTGTTATTCCTGTTTGTGCTTTGGTGTAAGTCACACTCTTGCCCTAGGCAACAAGTGCGCGACTATATCACCTACCTTACCTTGATGCTTGTGTTCGGCCTTTTCGGCACTTGCTTGATTGCACTTGCACTATACCACCCCCTTAGGCACTCCTCTCTATGCTGCTTTCTCTCCCCCATCTCGTCAAGTGAAGACCAGCAAGACAAGATGGACCAAGGATCCACCTCGACGGACAGCTAGCGTCGAAGACTTCGACTATAACGGACTCAACAAGACACAACCCCGTAGAGTTATGCTTTTCCCTCAAGATTGGAAACCTCTCCCTTGCCCAACCTAGACCTCACAAGCTCCCCAGCACGAGTCATGAATCACATGTTTAAAATACGGATTTGCGAGAGCACTTATTGAGCTTCAATAATCCCTGTTTTGCACTGGGTTCATTATGGAGCTAGTGATCATAGTGAACAAACATTCTTCTTTCTTACTATAGCACAAGAACCTTTATGCCATAGGAAGGATCATTCTAAGCGTATACAATTTGTGGACAATGAATTGATTTAGGCATAATAGATGTCTTGAGCGAGCAGTTCAGACCCTTTGGTGGATTACGAGGCTTAATGTTGGGGGACGAACTTGGTGGATCAAGATTGATAGAGTAACATAACTTACTTGTACCTTGAGAAAATTGGATTAGTAGGACAAATATGATCACATGCTGAAATTCTTGTTGGATACATGACTTGACATTGGCGAGCAATGATTGATATTAGATTGCTGGTGATATGATGGTGACTGGAGTAACTAGTAGGAAGTCCTTACTAGATGTAAAACTTGGACTTAAATAGGTGATCCTACTAGGTGCTCGAGATCAATTAAACCACATGGTTCAAAGTAATTTGGATTTAGTCCAATGATCTTGATCATGGTACCATGTGTCTTGGTGAATGATAGTAGAAGGAATCGGATGATGTCACGGATAATTTAGGGATCTATATAAGCTCGACCTTGGAGTGTAGTTGGCCATGAGATGGAAGTTCATGACAATAGTCCTTGAAATGATATGTGCTTTATATGAACTCGAGGAGATTATGTTGGACACCATCGATGCTGGATTTATAGCAGTAATGGATCATGTAATAGTCGGTGATATTCGTAGGACATTTAACTGGATTCATAGCAAGGAAACGGTATATCGGATTGGTATACTACATGTTTCCTTAGCATAGAAATGCAACCTCTCAGACCTTAGATATATTAGCTGAACACTTGAATTTGTCGTATCATGCTCAAGCTCAGCGACTTGTAAATTTATCCCGAGGATTTTTATATAGGGATATATGTGAGTTAGCTATAGTATACATATGAGGTTGTCAGCATAGTCTTTCTCTCAAAACTTTGGAATTCAATAGCATGAGTGATGTTGGAGTTGACTTATATGAGATGATACCTTCGATGATATAGGGTGATTTTCGTTTGGAGTAATAGGCAGTACTATTGGCATCTAATAGTTGTGCTCGTGATAGGATGTTAGACGTTCACTCGCATCCTAAGATCCTTGAAACCTCTAAGCCTTACCGAGCCACAATGTGGTCAGGTTATGACCATAGGTATTGGCTCTACGTCATTTGAATATGGCCAATACTCCACCATGACCTCCACAAGACATGTTCATATGGAAGGTGGCCATAAGGAGTTGTATTAGGTTGGACCACAAACCCATGGACAAGTGACCACCCAGAGCAAACGACCGCCTCTCTCACACATCCCATGAGCAATGTGATTATGTGTTATTGGAGGAATATGATGTTATCCTCACGGATGACGTACTTATTACCCAATGAGAGGAAGGAACACCTTAGTCCTGTTTGGACCAGCCCCACGAACATTAACTACCATGCCTCTCAAGTATAAGGTCTCACCTTGAAGGAGTTGGACTCCATGAAGCACCCTCCCTACAGAAGAACACTTTCTTGCCCAAGCAAGGTGAAGATCCACTACGATTGTGGAGCCGCGACAATGACGAATAAGAAGTCAACCACCACTCCTCCGTCGGCTACATCAGCTAGACTATATCCAGAAGCCCCGACGATCAAGCCCGGTGAAGCCCTTGGACATCAAGGGGATTAAGGAGCCCCTTGCTTTAAGTAGTCACCTATCAGTTCCTGACTAGGGTGGAACTAAGAAGTTGATGGCACCCCTTAATCCACCACCTTGATGGTGTACGTTGAGCATGACGCCCCTGCTCCCTTCAGGTGCCTAGAACGGAGTCGAGCAACTGTCATGACCTCATTGCTAGCCCCTCATCGGTCCAATCTAGGGTGTAAACCCTGACTCAATCATGGTAAGCCACCTATCGAAGGTAGTTCACCCCGCTTGGCAAGACTTAGACTTTGGGGATTAGATGGCTGATCTATACTCTAAACAGTTAGCTTATCTAGAACCCCACTGAAAACTTCCCATATAATAGAACCCGTTTTTGACACCAAGTCTCCAAGCTCAGTCTTAGGGACGAGGCTCAGCGCAGACCTTGCCACAGAGAGACGGGTAGACCAAACACTCAAAGCCCATCTAGAAAGGTGCGTCCATGACAATGTAGATAAACGACCAAAGAAGAATGAAGAATCTACCTGCTAAGCTTACTCAAGCAGAAGATCTCGACGAGAAGCCCACGACGACACACCTCAGCAATCTCAAGGATGGAGACCACCTACGGATGAAGACCCCTGCTTTAAGGAAGATAAGGACATCCTCGTCAACGGGAAGCTACACCAAGACTCAACCCTTCTATTCTAACGTGAGACATCTATATGTCACTAACCAACGTGAGTAGTCCTACGACCAGCACACAGACACACCTCTTGGCCACATATTCCGACCTTGGAATACACACGCTAGCCAGTCCCTTGCCAAAACCCTATTCACCCTTAGACGGAGTCAAGAATGCACTCGAAGGCATATCTTCAGGCACTTCAAGATCCAGTAGTACAACCATGCTGGAGCAAAAGCCACATGGGAAAGTGGACACTACCTCACATCTGTATTTCTGCACCTGTTCTACGCCTAGCCTAGGAATATCAGGGATGAAATTCTTGTAAGGGGGTAGGTCTGTCACACCCTGTGTTTTGCCTCTAATGACTAAGTTAACATGACTCAAAAATTAGGGTCAGTTAAAACTTTTTCAGTACACTTGAATGTTTGAATTGTGTGCTATTTGCTTGCTTGTTTGATTGCTTGCTACTGCTCTATAATTCTTAAAACTCTCTCCTACTCTCAAAACTCTTTTCATTGACCTAGAACTCTTGTCCAATGATCATGCCATGTGTATAGGACTTAAAACTATTTTTATCCAATATTATTTTGGCCAAAAAGCATTTATTTAAATCATATTTTCAAAACCCCTTGATTTGAGATTTGCACTTCAAGTCCCCAAATTGGGTTGATATCTCTTTCCCAAATGATTTATTTGGAACCTACTACATATATAACTTCCCCAAAACACCAAATATTATTTTTTAAAGATTATTTTACTATTTTATTTAAAGGCTTTTTCTTAAGGCCAGAAACGGTCTTTTATAGGGAAAAATTATTTAAATGATTTAAAAATATTTGAGAAAATTTAGGGAAAGTCAGTGGACATATATTATCCATATATGAGAGTTTCAACACATGGTCATGTTCAATATACTCGACAAAACCCTTCAAAACCATTTCTGCCTATTTCAAGGATTTGAAATATTTCTACAAGAAATATTCTACAATAAATCCAGGAAAATTCTAGCATGTAACATATGATATGTGTGATCATCTTGCCAAGTTTCAGATCAATACCAATTGTTTTTATTCACAAAAATATCCCAAAAGCGTCTCTGTCCAGGTTCAAATTTGAGCAACTCTACATTGCCAACGTCCTCCTATTGAGATCAAACTTTGTAGACATGATATAATCCTCCAATAATCCATCCACACCAAGTGGTGCATCAAGGAGAACAGATTAACTTGTCCAAATCCCCTCAAAACAATTTCTATTGATTTCAAGAATTTGGTAATATTACATTGCCAAGTTTCCCCAATTGGACCCAAACTTTTTGTACATGTTATAGTCCCTAAAATATGTCACCACATCAAGTGGTGCATCAAGGGGAATGGATTTGCATAGCTAGATCTAAGCAAATGCATTTCTGCCCATTTCTAGGGTTTACCAAGTCTACACTGTCAACTTTCCTCAAATGGGATCAAATCTTGTGACCCATCTCAATTTTACCTCCCATATAATCCTGGTAAGTATCATGGAAAGTAAACACCATTTGCTTTCCCAAACATCCATCAAACACCTTAGGTACCAATTTTGTGATCAAAAATTGGGGGGCCATAAGAGATCTCCCTGGGCCTAAATTTTTACCACAACTATGATGTCTTTTACCTCCAATAAACCTGGCATGGCCAAAGCTCAAGGGTTGATGAGGTAAAACCCCATTTTTATCTCTGGCCAGCCCCTGCATTTCCCTTCCCCACCTCTATTTTTCTCTCCCATCCTTTGTCCTAGCTTCCTTGCACCCCAGGGCATCTCTAGAAAAACCCCGTAGCTAGTAGACAAGGTGGGCGCGCCAAAGGCATCTTGGAGCGCGCCATGCCAGCCATTTGCGTGCTCTGGAGCGTTCTACAGTGCGCTCTGGCACTGTAGTCGCCCCAACCCGAGACCTCGACACCCTTGGGCCTCGCGGTTGTGTCTCCCGAGGTCTCCTTGGTGTCCTCAACATGCTACGCGGTCATGCCCATCCTCCCTTGCCCTCCTATGACCCCGACAGAGCTCGCCCGAGCCCCGTCTAACAGCTTAATCCTCGGTGGACCTCGGCTTGTCCACATAGGGTCTCCCCCTTGTCCCTCTCGATCTCTCTTTCCCAACATCTCTCCCGTAGGCCGCCCTGGTCCCGCCATTAATCCTGTCGCGGCCTTCTCCTCCTGCGACTGGCGATGCCGCCTCGGCCTTGCTCCAGTCTGAGCACCCCCGAGAGCCTCCTCGCCTTCGAACATCGCTAGAGCCCTGCAATCTCCAAAAGGGTCTCTCCCACTCTCCTCCCCTCTATCGATGGCTAGAGCATAGCTTCCCGCGACTGTCGTAGTCGGGCTCTGCCACAAACGAGACCCCACGCACCCCGGGGTTCCCCGGAGAAAATGGGACCCCTAGCCGGGTGCGGGGCTCACTCCCGAGCACTCTGGTGGCAGGGGCCCCACCGAAGGCAGCCTGAGCCGCCGAGATGGCGTCGGCACCGCTCAGTTCTGCCCCCCCTCTATATCTCCCACTCGGGCGGGAGGTGGGGGATGAACCTAACGAGCGGGCCCCCCTGTAAGTGACCAGAGGGCCGGTCCCAGCCGTTAAGCGGAGGCGCCCCATCCGTTTTCCGCCTCCATGCCGCGGAAGGCGCACTCCTCAAGTGTGCCTTCGACGTGGCCTCTTCCCCTGCAGGTCGAGCCATCGGGCCAGCCCAGAAGCTGTCTTGCGCCCAAGTGCGCGTTTTAGCCCATTCTTTTTTTGGTAAATCCTTTAGCCTTTTCTCTTTTCTAGAAGTTGTAAAATCCATAATAAATTCATTTTAGCTCCAAATTTGATGATTCCAATTTCTGCATGTTTCTAAAAATGCCACCTATTTACCGGTGCCACTTCCATATTTTTTATACCACGAGATTTTGTGCTATTCATAGAGAATCCAAATTTGAACTACTAGAGGCCACTTTGCAAATTCATAGAGAATTCAAATCAACTCCAAATGGAGTGATTCAAAATCTCAGATGTCATTAATATCATTCCCTATTTATCTAGGCATGGTTAACATTTTTCCCATACACCTATTCTGCTAGAATAATAAATGCTCCATTTTCCCATTTATTTTCTCTTCGGAAATTCATAAGAAAATCATCCCAACTCCAAATCCAATGAAACCACTTTCCACATGTTTCTAAAATCAGGGCCTATCTGTTGGGTCCATCCACTCCTTTTTGCAAATATATTTTTTGTGGACTTCTTGTAGGATCATCATTTCCTTTATTTCCCCCAATTCAAGACTCCCCCCTTGACCCACATCCTATGAAATCTCCTTGGTCATTTTTGCTCATGAACAGAGGTGTCCAAGAAAAATAGAACTCCTATTTATAGAGCACTTTTATTTTCTTCTTGCTGTGTTGCTTATTGCGGTTGTTTACGGCGATAGTTGATGAAGTAGACAAAGCGCACGGAGTGGACGACAAGCGTGTGAAGACCTCGAAGACTTGGATAAGCCAGGCAAGCAGCCCTTTGACCATTACTATGAACCTTATTTATTGCATGTCATATAGCACTGGTTGTTTCGATGAATTGATATTGTTGATAAGGTACCCCTCCTTCGGTGGGATGCCTCCAATACTTTCTTGTTGATACTTGCATCATGCATGACCCTACCATTCTTATGAGTGGTGTGCGGGTGGGAGTAGTTAGGTTTCTAGTAGTGCTACACAAGTGGGATGGGAATATGCATGGGGACGAAAACAAAATGGTTTCAAAGACTTTTCGAAAAACCCATCGGCTGCCACTAATGCCCGAGGGAGATGATGTTGAGTTGGGTTGCCACTTGATAAAGAAGTGGTGCACCGGAGCAAGTGAGTGTGTGTGGTTTTCGAAAGATGGATTGGTGTAAGCTGCGAGCATTATTCGAACCTTACTTGTACAACCACTCTACCCCTATATGGGAAGGGCTTTGTTGATTACCTTGGTGGGTACTAGCTTACAGCCCGCATTACTAGTGGCAGGAGTGGCATGGTCACTCTCGATACGGGTTCGTACTGGAATGGACGATCGTGCGCTGTCTTTACAGGCACCGGGCACACTGTTGGTCCCCTCATGGATGGTACGATTTGGAGAGAGGCTCGTGTGATGTACATCGTGAGGGCTGGGTACCAATCGAGTGGACTCTTTATTTAGTATCGCTAGGGGAAAGGCATTGTTCGGGTGCTTACCTGGGGTATGTGAAGTACCGCGAGTCGTGGATGACACGGAAGTTCCCCGAGTCTTGTGCGTAAAGTGTGCAACCTCTACAGAGTGTAAAACTATTTGAATAGCCGTGTCCACGATCAAGGACAGTTGGATGACCGCTCTTGTGCTACGTCTAGATGTTTCCTCAAAACTTGGTGTGTGTGTGTGTGTGGTGACAAAGATGATACTTGAGTCGAGTCGGATGACTTGGCATGATGATTGAACATGAGATGTTCAGACGGTACATGAGACAAGTCTGAGGACTTGGTGTGATGGTTGAACATGAGTTGTCCAACCCCCTATTTATGATGATGACTATGGTGTGTTCTTATGAACACCTGTCTATGGTTGATGCATGCTCACTTAAGTTACTTGATCATGTCATTGCACACAAAAACTAGCTTTCTACAAAACTTACCCATTAGTGCTATTTCATGCATTGTTATTGCCTTGTTCCAAACATGAGTTGCTTGCGAGTACATTCAAAGTACTCATTGACTTGACATTAGTTATTTTATTGGCCAGGCATGAAAGGTCAGGTTATGATGAAGATTACCTTGGTGACGAACATGCGAGCTAGAACGCTTCCCAATCAGAATGCCTGTAGGGTTAAGGCAGGTGGCATGGGTTCACGCTATCGTTGAAGATTCCTGCTACAATTCATAGGAAGGCTTGGCCATGAAGGCCATATTTGAGTAAACTTGTATGTAATGGATGTAAGACTCTTGTTATTCAGTTTCTGTGTGTTCAGTGAGAATTGATCTTTGGGATAACTGTGCACGTACATTCGGTGATCACGACTTATGAGTCAGGGTCCCCACAAATAAACAATACCCCAGACATATAAAAATTATCGAGTGTCAAGCATGGCATTTTTATTAGGATGACATGTTTGTTAGCAAAATTTAACCAAGATGCAATGCCTCTATTTGCAAACAATTGGTACAGGATAACAGAAGATGACATGGGCTAAAATTGACTCCATTGGGCCAATCTCAAAGGACCTACAGATTCATGGCAATCATCATGACAACATAGCAAGAAAATAACCAGATTCTATACTTAGAAATACTTGAGCTCATGAAATCAGCTATATTTTCTTATCATATTGACAGTAAGAATTACACACATAAACACGCTTTATCATGGCATGCAAAAATACCAGGGGCTAGTACACATCTCAAAGGGCAATATTGACGTAGACAAGTTTAGAATATAGTGCAAGAATTAAACCGTGCAAAAATAACAAAATGACATATTATCACAAAAAACCATTTACGCAAACTTGCTCAAATGTCCAAACTAACACCACAGATGGATTCATTGGATTTTTATACCCCCAAAATCAATCACATGCCTATATTACCGTAGGGAAAACATGCCACAAGGACAAGCTAAATTTGTCTAGCTAGTTAAAACCTAGTATATGCCAAATCTGCCATATTCCAGATTTGGAAACAGACTGAAATATCACTACCAGATATGTACACTTTCCTTAAAAGGAAATATGCAACCAAACAGATGAATACAATGAAATAACAAAATAAAAAAAGGGGGGCCCACTAGCAGTGGCTCTAAGCCCATGTGTGGGTGACATGTAGGTCCATGGGCCCACTGCCAGCGAAGGGGAAAAGCAAATAAAAGGGGCGCCGCGGGGGTTCAAACTCGGGTCTCCCCGGATGGAGAGAGGGGGCACTACCACTTGACTAGGTGGGATCTTCGATAGAGAAGGGGGCTCATGCCCTTTTGAATAGGCCAAGGCGCAACCTTCTCCTCTTCCTCACCAAGGCGAACGACGGCGTCGCCTACGAGCACTCTGGCTACTGCCGGAGCTGGCGACTGTTGTCAGGGGTGTGGAGTCCAACGGTGGTTCCATCCCCGAGGAAGGTGAGGTCTGCAATGCATGGTAGCGAGTAGCTCGAGCTCGAGCTTAACTCGGGCAATGCAACACGGCGAGGCGAGGGACGTCGTGGAGCTACGGGCGAGCGCTGCGGGGGCAAGGCGGCTATGCGAGTTGGCTACACATGCAACCAATGTGACCTAACGAGACAACCAACACAAAAGTAAAAAAGATGGCTGTTGCTGGATGTACGGGGGCGTGACACCAACATGAGCACGACACGACCTACAGGACACATACGATGGTTAGAAAAGGTTGGAGCGGTTCGCCAGCTCACCTAGTGTCCAGAGGACAAGCCTAAGGAGCTGGAGACGTGTCAAAGACGAGGCGATGGATGACAGAGCATGGCGATGGACTTTGGTCCGAGAATATGAAGAAGATAGGGTCGAGGACGGTGAAGATTTCATCCTTGGCACACTCCTGGACGTCGAGGAATAAGAGGTGCAACTGGGACTCCCTTCCAGTGGCACTAGAGCTACGTACACGTAAAGGAGAGGTCACCCCAAGCTTGAGCCTGCCCTCGTTCGGGGCATCGTGGGTAGGGAGACGATGACGGATTGGAGGGGACTGACTAACGGCAGTAGGGCAAGGTCAGGGTAGGAATGGAACGAGGGAGTACACTAGGGTACCGAGGACATCATTTATAGGAATGTAGGGTGTCAGACGTCCATCAAATCAACCAAAGTGCCGACTTGGATCTCCTTGATGTGCTGCCGTATAGGAGTTCGACGAAACACACGGGGGCAGGGGGGTCTACGGTGCTGGGCTGCTGCTATGCTAGTTGGGCCTGCAGAGAGGCAAAGGCTCAAGTGGTCGTGGACACACTCTCTCTCTCTCTGAAAAAATGTTTTTTTCTTTTGAATAAAGCCAGAGATGCAAAACCAACTCAGAGAAGGAGAGGGAGGTTTAGGAAGGAGACAAAAATATATTTGAGCTCACAGAATTATGCACTAATTAACAAAATTGGTTTGGGATATTTTAGAGATATAAAAACATACCAAGTTTGAATTAAGTTCAAACTTGAGGCATTTTTGAATCCAACCCAAACAACTTGAAAATGGCTGAAACTTGGAGGAGGTTTCTAAGGCAATATCTAGAAGAGGTTGAGAAAAGTTGAACATGAAAAGAAGGCAAGGAAGAATTTGTGGTAAAAATAAAGAGAGGAAAATAAAGGAGGGGAGGGATTTTTTTTATGAAACTAACTTGGGTTTCAACATGGCCAAGCCATCAAGTGGTATCACTCATCCCATCAAGCACACATATACACACTCACTCACATACCCACTCCACACAAAACATGATGCAAACTATGAAATGATGATATGATGCCATGATGCAAAAAATGACATGAAGCAATATTATTAATTCAAACCACATGATGGCACACATGGAAGGTTTCCTCATGGAGTATATTACAAAGATGGAAGGATTGCAATTGGGCTGTTACAACTCTCCCCCACTACAAGAGGATCTCATTCCGAGATCTAGGAGCAGAAGATTTCGGGATATTCGGGACAGAAAAGGTCCTCGCGTTCCCAAGTGGATTTTTGGTCGGAGTGATGTGACCACTTCACCTTTATAAACTTGATTGACTTGTTACACGTCTTACTCAATCTCTTATAGGATAGCAACTGGATTCTCATGATAAGATAGTTCTTCTTGGAGATCAATTTCTTGGAAATCAATGGTGTGCTCAGGAGTCTTGAAACACTTCAGGAGCTAAGAGACGTGAAACACATCATGCACATTTGAGAAATTGGAAGGAAGCTCGAGTTGGGAGGCAAGGTCTTCCCTCTTGCCCACAATCTTGAAATGACCCACAAAGCATGGACCAAGCTTTGCTTTGATGTCAAAGTGCTAAGTGCCCTACATGGGAGACACTCAGAGATAGACAAAGTCATCGATCTGAAAGGTCATGTCCCGATGCTTCTGTAACACCCAAGATGCGATCATATCCTTATTTTGGCTTGATAGCCTTGAAAGGGATAGAAGCGCATCTTGACATTTCGCAAGAATGGATATCAGTACAAGTACATGTACAGAAGAGATGAGTATATGTAATTGGCTTACACTCGCCACAAGCTTCATCGAGATCACATCAATACAACAACATATTCAAACATCATACAGAAGAGTAGGGTCTGACTACGACCGGAAACAAACGATAAAATAGAATCCATCCTTGCTATCCCAGGCTACCGCCGGGAAACCATCCTAGTTCAATGAATAAGAAGAAGAAGTCCAATTCAAACAACCATCATGCTCACGTCAAAGCATCGCATTACCCGTACATGCAACTGTTTTTGTAGTAATCTGTGAGCCATAGGGACTCAGCAATCTCATTTCCAAGGGTATCAAGACTAGCAAATCTTAATGGGTGAGGTTTGGTTAAGTGGTGAGGATGCAGCAAGCACTAAGCATTTATTTGAGGGGCTAACCTAAGAATACAAAAAGTAAGGCGGGTGGTGTACGAATAACGGATGGGAACTAGTATTGATCAGTAAGTGATCCTAAACACCTACTTACGTCAAACATAACCCGACTGTGTTCTCTCTCGGATAAGGACTCATGACAAGAGACAATCACGCTTACGCACATAGTTTGTTTATTTTATTTGAGTTTACATCAAGTTTGCTATGACCGGGTGTTAAACAAAGTTTCCAAGTTGCCAAGTAACTACGGACACGGCTTTCCGAAAAATTTAACGCTGCAGGGGTGCTCCAACTCATTCATCACGAACTAACCACATGACGCGCTGGAATAACCTTGACCACGGATAACCCGTGATCTCCTCAGAGATTATATTGGAGCACCTCAACCTAGGAATAGCCCAAAGTATCCTCCAAATCCCACGCACAAGACATTCTAGGAAGGTAAAAGAAGTCCAACAAGACCGCCTAACGTGTCGACGAACCTGATAGGAGCCGCATATCTTGTTCTCAGGACACGACCGGATGAACGCTATGTACGGCTGCCTGATAGAAATCCCTCGAGTTGCCCTCAGGTGGCCTTGCAAGTGGCTGTGGATTGGACCAACACTCATGAGGAGCACTGGCCCGGGTTGTTGATTAATTATCTAGAGGGTAGTTGTTGTAGTTCTGGGACTGGGGGTACCCAGACCTGCCTGCATGTGTCCTAGGGTGTGGCCCACTTTGATGGCCCGGTATGGCCCAACATAGGACCACTCAAGATAAGGCCCTCGCGAGAGTCCCACCCTCCATAGGAAGGATGACACCAAGACCCTCGGAGCAGGGAGGCCTCCCTAGGTTCCCTCCCAAGGTGGACGGAGATTTCTGTGGAGCGCTCTGCCTCCTGAGGCTGAAGGTGACGTAGGCCGGGCCAGGCGGGCACAAGCGTACGCAGAGGAGGCAGTTGCCTCTTTGGTGGCAAGGAGGCAAGGACGTATGCAAGTTACCAAAGCATCCTCCCAAAGGTTTCCGTTCCAGTGTAACGAGACCAAGACCATAGTCCCCGCAGGACGGACGTCATCGCTGAGCCCACCACCGCGTCACCCATGAAGCTTTGCATGTGAAGATCACCTTTATTCAAGATAATATGTACGTCCTATCCCCTTTCAAATTTGGCCCTTGTGCTATCCCTTCCCGCCAGCGATAAGGGAAGAGGACCCGGGCCACCATAAATAGAGGCGAGGATATGTCGTACAGGGGGATCCGAAGCCCCTCGAGCACCCACGCGAGGTTACTCACCGCTATACCAGTTCATCCTCGAGAGCAATCCACCAAAATCAGGATTAGGGTTTTACGCTTCATAGCGGTGCGAACCTAGGTAAATCCATGTGTTAGTCTTCCTCGCCACGATCGAGCGAGTCCCCTACGATGAAGCTGAGAAGCCGAGAGCTCGAAGCCGAAGCTGGAGAGGATCTTCACACACGCCCCTGAGTTCGAACCTCTTTGGGTTTTGCGAAGCCCAAAATCCGACATTTGGCGCACCAGGTAGGGGTCGTATCGAAGCTTCTCCATCTGTGGCTACAATTTGGCCCCAATCTGTTAGCTCCATGGCCGCCGTCTCCCCCGAGGCCAGCCAGGCCATGACACACAGAGATGTCACGGCCCGCCTGGGTTATCCGGTGGCCGCGTGCATCGTCGGTGGATCGCAGGCACCTGCATCCGGCCGCCATGTGAAGCAATTCCTCCACCGGGAGAGTGCGGTCCAGCCTCGGTCCGAGCCTCTGTAGCCTCGGGTGTGGCCCGAGGACGAGATCACCTTCGGCACTAACGACCATCCCAGGATGACGCTTGCCGCCGGCGCGCTCCCCATGCTGCACACCAACCATAAGTAATGTGGCCGTCACAAAGACCCTCATCAACGGTGTCACCCGCCTCAACGTCCTCTTCGTGGAAACTTTCAACATGCTCCAGGTGCCCTACGACCAGCTTGCATCTTCGAGGCCCTTATTTGGGGTGGCCGGGGGCTCCGTCGCCTCGCTGGGGTGGGTGCGCCTCCTCGTCACCTTTGACACCCGCTACAACTACCGCACTGAGCATATCGACTTTGACATCACCCACCTCCACCTCCCTTACAATGCGATCCATGGCTACCCCACCCTCGCCAAGTTCATGGAGGCAACTCACCCAGGCTACAAACGTTATCAAGATGCCTGGGAGCAACGACGTCCTCTTCTTCACCGGGGATGTCAAGGACACGGTCCAAGCACTCAAGCTCACCTACAAGGCCACGGCCGCTGTGAGCCCCGACCCAGGAGCTGCCACACGGGCCTTGGAGGATGCCGGGGATGTCGCGCCAGTGAAGAAGAAGCAGTTGGTCTCTCAGGACCGGGCTAAGACGAAGAAGGTACCCATAGACAACGGGAACCCTGGTCCCACCTTCACCATCGGTGCCGGCCTCCCTCCGGAGCAAGAGGAGGCGTTGGTGGCCTTCCTCCACGCGAAAAAGGATGCGTTTGCATGGAAGGCATCCGACCTGGTGGGGGTCTCTAAAGATGTGATTGAGCACCACCTAATGCTGTGCCCCAATACCAGTCGTGTGAAGCAAAAGGCGAGGAGACAGGCCCAGGATAAGAAAGCATTCATTGCTCAAGAAGTCCGCAAGCTAAAGGAAGCTGGGGTCATCTGGCAGGTGCGATACCCAGAATGGCTGGACAACCCAGTGGTCGTCCCGAAGAAGTGTAGGAAGGAACCCATGTGCGTTGACTTCACCAACCTCAACAAGGCTTGCCCCCAAAACCCGTTCCTCCTATCATGCATCGACCACCTCATGGACTTCACCACCAAGTGCGATCTCCTGTGCTTCCTTGACGCCTTCTCGGGTTACCACCAGATCAACATGGCGGTGGAGGACATCGAGAAGACGACTTTCCTCACCTCGTGTGGTGTGTCCTGGTGTCGCACCGCGGGATTGAGGCAAATCCGGAGAAGGTCAAAGCCATAAGCAAGATGAGCCCACCCCATACCCTCAAGGAAATGCAAAAGCTGGCAGGCTACGTGACTTCCTTTGGGCGCTTTATCTCCAAGCTTGGCAAGGGTGCCCTCCCATTCTTTAAGCTCGTGAAGAAGAAGGGCCCATTCGAGTGGACTCTGGAGGCTGACGCGGTGTTCAAAGACCTTAAGTGGTACTTTACAAGCCCACCAGTGATAGTTGTGCCCGGCCTTTTTGAGCCCTTGGTGCTATACCTAGCTGACACCATGCACTCCACCAGCGATGTGCTCGTGGCAGTCAAGGAGGAGCATGCTGGCACACGCGCAACACTCTCAGGTGCCAACGGGTCCCCGAGCATGGAGCAAGGGGACTCGTGGGATATCCCGAAGTCCTCACCTCCTCACGATGGCGTTCCAGAAGCCTCGGCCGCCCCAATAACCCCTGAAACACAAGGACCTCACGCGCCCGCTACAGGGCAGTGCAACATGGATGGCATGTCCCTCGTCGAGCACCCGGTGTATTACGTCAGCATAGTCATGCAGGAGGCACGCTCGTGTTACCCCATGCAGCAGAAGCTCCTAGTCATGCTCCTCGTCGCCTCAAGGAAGTTGCGCCACTACTTCCAGTGCCACCCCACAAAGTCTGTCTCTGCATATCCCCTAGAGAAGGAGCTGCACAACCCCAATGCCACTAAGAGAGTTGTAGAACGGAACATCGAGCTGCAGGATTTCGAGTTGGAGTTCAGCACAACCAGGGTCATCAAGGGTGTAGCCCTGGCCGACTTCGTGGACGAGTGGACAGACGCTCCCGACCGAGGTCTTGACGGGGGGCCAATCCCTCACCCCTGGTGATGAGGCGCCCGATGGCTAGGTCATGTACTTCGACGGGCCCTTCGCACATCGGGGAGTGGGGGCTTCAGTTGTGCTCATCTCCCCAATAGGGGACAACCTCTACTATGCCATACAACTTTGCTTTCAACATGGTGAGAAGGTCTCCAACAACACTCCGGAGTACAAGGGCTTGACCACTGGCCTCAAGGCCACGGCGACACTAGGTGTTAAATGACTCACCTTCAAGGGCGACTCCCAACTCCTCATAAACTTCTCCAACAAGGATTACACGCCGAAGGACAAGCACATGAAGGCATACTTGGAAGACGTACGTAAGATTGAGAAGCGTTTTCAGGGCATGGAATTGCATCACATCCCACACAGCAGGAACGAGGAGGCAAACGACATCTCCAAGAGGGCATCGCGTCGCGAGCCCCAGGAGCTAGGCGTTTTCGAGGAAAGGCTCTTCAAGCCGTCCGCGGCACCCCTAGTCGTGGATCAGGCACCGCCGCGAGAAGACCTGCCACCAGCACTAACCTCGAGAGCCCCAGCTTGTGGCCCGAATACTCCTGGCACTGGAGCCTCAGGCCGAAGACTAGACGCAGGAGCTCAAGACGTACCTGCTCCACAACACCCTACAAGAAAATGAGGAAGACGTAGAGCGTTTGGCTCGACAGGCCACAACATATTGTATGCATGATGACGAGCTATATCAGAGGCATCCAAACGACGTCATGATATGGTCCGTGCTTGAAGAACAAGAGCGTGAGTTGTTGGTCGACATCCACGGAGGAGACTGCGGACATCACTCTTCATCCCGCACCCTTGTAGGCAAGGTGTTCCGAAGTGGCTTCTACTGGCCCACAGCGCTGAACGACGCTGTCAAATTTCGGGCTCTGCAAAACCACAAGAAGTTCAAACACAGGGGCGTGTGCGAAGATCCCCTGCAGCCTCGCAGTATCTAGCTCACTAAACGATGATCTCTATAATGAACTCGCTCAATAACGAGGTACCAGATGCACACGATGATTTACCCAGGTTCGGGCCGCTCTCTATGGTGCAGCCTATCCTCTATTTATAGTGCCATGGGTCCTCTTTCCTTCTCACTTTGGCAGGAAGAGATCCCATAGCGGTCAAATTCGAAGGGCGACAAGAGTACATATTTATGGTTACAAGGTGGTCTTCGCTTGCAAAGTGGCTGTCGATGATGCAGAGGTGGGATTGGCGATGACATCCTTCCTCCTGGCCTCGTGGTCATGGTCTGATTGGAACGGAATGGAAACCTTTGGGGGACGCTTTGGGAACCCGCATCTGTCCTCGCCCCCTTTTGCACCAAAGGGGAAACTGTCCGCCTAGCACACTGGTGCCCGCCTGTCCTGCCTTGCGTCATCCCTAGACTCCCGAGGGCGGGTGCTACATAGAGATCTCCGCCGCTCCGGAGGGGGCCTAAGGAGGCCTTTCCTTGCTGGTATCGATTGTCCTACTGTTGCAAGTTCAGGTCCTCTCGAGTGCCTTATCTTCAGTGCGGTCCCGTCAGGCCGTGCTTGGCTGACAAGGTGGGCCATGCCCTGGGCCGAAGGCAGGCAGGTTTGGGTACCCCCATTCCCAGAACGCCGACAGTAGCCCCCGAGCCCAAGGCATGCACGATCTGACTTCCGAGTGAAGCCATCGAGAACGGTGATGGAGTCCTAGTTTAAGGCGTCCTCGGGTGGCCGACCTGTTTCTCATGGGTCGGACTATATGGGCCATTTACCGAGCATTGGATTGATCGACGGACCTATCTCTAGGAAGGAAGCTTCGGGAATCGTGGTGTGTCCTCCAAGATTGGAATAGTGGATAGGCATGTTTTTCTCTTTAATGTGTAACTGACCATGTGTAAACCATAGGTACCCTCGACGTCTATATAAGCCGGAGGGTTTTAGGTTGTAGAGAGGGGACAAATCATCTAGGGTTTAGATATTCAATCTAGAGGTAGATCAACTCTGTAACGTACATATCATCAATATAATCAAGCAGGACGTAGGGTTTTAACTCCATAGGAGGGCCCGAACCTGGGTAAACATCGTCTCCTTTGGCCCTTGTTACCAACAATCCTTGTCTCATAGCTCGGGACCCCCTAACCGAGATCCCCTGGTTTTGAAACCGACTTTGGTGCTTTCATTGAGAGTGCCGCTGGGATCGCCAAAGTAATCGATGTCTCACGTTGTCATCAATGAAGAAGTCCGCAACATCGACACTTTTGTCCCCGGACAGATCTTCGCTTTCGGCAGCATTGTGCTGCATGCTGACCCGACCAGCCAGTTAGGCCGGGTCAGAAGTTTCGCCCCTAATCAAGAGGTTAGATTCGGGAACCAAGAGTTCTCCATAGACTCTCAGGGTGATCTTTTGCTAATCGGGCTCACAATCTTGTCTGCCACGCCTGAAGACTCCGAGGCTTTAACCTTAGATCCCTCTTTCGGTCCCGCCTGCGGGGTATACCCCGGCGATGACCTAACTTTTAGTCCATAGTGCCAAATTCCTGGGTACCTGTTCTTACCGAACACACTCCTCATGTGGACGCACTGGATCTTAAGTCCGAATGCTCCGAGTAGATCGACCCGATCGAGCTCTCGACGCTTAATGAGGCCTTAGATCGGATCTCGTCAATGAAAATTACCGACGACCCAACCCCGATCTATGCTGAGATCGGTCTCAAGGCGGGCCAGGACGAATTTTTCATCCCACCCACTATCCACTTGATAGCCACTGTCGAGGATGTAACCGACATGTTGGACTATGCCTCCGAGGAGGTAGAATACATGGATGAGTAAGATTGCACCCCACCCCCATTAACACAAGGCGATGGGCTGTCACCTCCATGTACGTTGTCTAAATAGTGGACATTCCAGTCACTAATGGTGAGCATGCACCTAAAAACAATGGTGAGAAAATCTGGTGAAGCATCGTCAAGGCGCAGGAAGCCGCATAAACGATAAAAGCAAAACAGGGAAGAAAAGTTGTCGTCGGCACTGGGGACGGAGATGCCCCCGAAGACCTCGGCGATCATGATATCCCCGAACACCCGCTAGGGGGTCAGGATAGACCAGAAGATCAGCTCAACCCCGACGACCTAAACTATTCCGATGACGACAATTACCTCCCCCCTGTCAAGGAGGAGGACATCCCGAAATCCGATGATTTCGCCATCCCCAATAACATCAAAGACCAGGAACTTTTCAAGCAACCACTTATAGCCACGACCCGCAGCATGAAGGCAAAAGAACGACAGCTTAATGTTGAATAGGACAACCTCAACGATCAATGTACGAGGGTCCTATCAACTGAGGAAGGATACGTTACCGATCCATTAGACCAACCCAAAAGCTATCCATGACAAAGACTTCTGCCACAATTCAATGACAAGCTTATTGATACACCGTCTCCTAAACATACCCTATACGACAAGCCCGACTGCTCTCCTTGGGGATGAGACAAGACTGCGTACGGCACCGGTTATAGGCCGATGATACCCCGAAGATGGGGTAAAGATCCAATAGAGCTCGATTACAGGTTCGACCTGCGACACGACCTGAACTATAGGGCAGGTCGTACAAGATCTATCTACGGATCCAGATGGTACTCACCCGATAGACGGAAAGGGTGGCGGCCTTAGTTCGACCGCAAAAATAGATGCCGGGAACGAAACCGGTCAAGAACAGATGCCGATTACTGGTGCGACAAAGCTCTGGTTAGAAGCGCTACCCATCCACTGTGTTTTACGGACGAAGTGATGCAGCATCAGTTCCCAGAGGGGTTTAAACCCGTGAACATAGAGCAATATGATGGGACAAGTGATCCCACCGTATGAAGCAAGGATTTTCTCCTCCACATCCACATGGCATGAGGAGATGACCTTCACGCCATCAAGTATCTACCCCTAAACCTTAAGGGGCCAGCTCGGCACTGGTTAAACAGCCTCCTCGAAAACTCCATCGGGTGTTGGGAGGACCTAGAGGATGCATTCCGATCTAACTTCCAGGGCACCTATATTCGGCCACCGGACTCCTCCGACCTGAGCAACATCGTCCGGAAGCTAGGGGAGTTCACTTGCCAATTCTAGAATCGCTTCTTGACCAAGAAAAACCAGATCATCGACTGCCTGGACGCCGAGGCAATAGCCTCCTTCAGGCACAATATTCGGGATGAGTGGCTGGCTCGCTAGCTTGGCTAGGATAAACCTCGGACAATGTCCACCCTTACATCACTGATGACTCGCTTTTGCGCAGGCGAGGATTACTGGCTAGCAAGATGGAGCCACAACCCTGAAGACCATGGAACCTCTGAAGTTCAGGACGGAAACGGGAACCAATACAAAATAAGAATAAGCACCAGCACAACAACATCAATGCTAGTGACATGATCGTTAACGCCAGCTTCTGCAATTCCCGACCCGGGCAGCGGAAGAAGCCTCCTAAAGGCAATCGTGACGGACCCACCCCACTAGACAAAATCATGGAGAGGCCTTGCCAGATCCATGTCACTAAAGAGAAGCCCGCCAACCACACCAACCGTAAACATTGGGTATTCAAACAGGCCGGCAAATTCGTAGCCTAGGATCAAGGCAAGGGCCTACGTAGCAAGGATCCGGATGAACCCCGCGACCCGATCGTGGGCGAACAGAAGCAGTTCCCTCTAGAGGTAAAAACCGTTAATATGATATACCCAAAAAGGAGAGGTGGTGCGCCCTTCGAGTGGTCTACGCCGTAGAGCTAGTAGCCCCAAAGTATAACCCATGGTTGGTGTATCCGATCACCTTCGAGGGGTTCGGCCGCCCTCGTCCTAGACCCCAGCATAGATGAGTAACACCTCATTAAAGTCCTAATGGATGGACGAAGTAGCCTCAATTTGATTTACTCAAACACAGTGAAAAAGATGGGTATACATTCGTCAAGGATCGAACCTAGAAACACTACCTTTAAAGGAGTTATCCCAGGCATCCAAGCCCGGTGCACGGGCTCTATAAGCCTGGAAGTACTGTTCGGATCGCCTGATAACTTCCGAAGCGAAGACTTGATATTCAACATTGTACCTTTCCGCAGCAGCTATCACGCCCTACTAGGTCGTACAACGTTCGCTCGCTTTAACGCCATCCCACACTATGCATACCTCAAGCTCAATATGCCCGGCCCCAAGGCGGTCATTACTGTCAACGGCAATATCGAGCGCTCCCTCTGAACTGGGGAAGATGTGTTGACCCTGGTTGCCGAATTTCATTAAAATGATGATCGGCAAATGTCTGCATTTGCCGTAAAGGCATGTAAGGTTGGTAAGTGAGATCGGTTTTAGCCCGAACTCACAGAACCTTCCTCTCCCCATAAATAGGGACTCACACCCCATTGCGCAGCCCTAGGCTAGCAAATCACGTGCCGAGGAGGCAGAACTTTGCACTCAAGATTCCTTTGGCGGCGGTGGGGAAAACTATCAAAGGGTAAGTGTTCGGCTGGACCGAACTACTACCATTAAATGTCTTCGGACATACTAAACATACCATCAAGGACCTACTAAAGCGTAAAGCTCATCCATAGTTCGGCAACTTCTCAAGATCTTCTTTCCAATGCCCGCTTGCCGAACAACACCACCCATAGAGGTATACAACTCCCTAGGAGGCACAGGATCAGATAGATGACAGGGCACATTGAGGACCTGGTACAACCCCTCCTATAAATTTATATTTCATTTTCAAATACCTCTAAACAATTGCTTTGGCAATCTGGATAATAAAGAGTTGTTGAGCAAAATATAAAACCATTAGACATGGTCGCTTCACTGTCTTTTTTGGCACATACTCTATTTTCTCCCTCTTCTTGCGAAACTGATTGGTATACATTACGATGCAACCGGTTAATAGATCGGGGGTTTGAATTCAAAAAAATTGCCCTAAGCACAATTGATTATGCGTTTCGAGTCTTGGAATTTGCTTTATATGCATTAGTTCCGAACTATGTCTTGGGTCAATAATTGGGTTGTCGGGCTCCTATCCTTGCCCCTTTACATTCTGCTCGTTCAGCTAAAAGGGCAAAGGGAGAACCACTACGATTGTGTTTCCAGCTAGCCTGCTCAAGTACCTCAAGGGAGAAAGCCGAAAACTGACAGTCATAGTATGCAAGAACCGGTCTGCGAATCCGAGCTTAAGTGATATACAAAAAACAACATTAAATGTTATTCCTTGTCATATGTTGGGTTTGGTATACGTACAAACCATGTGATATCGGCTTTAGCCACGGTTCATGCGAACATCACAAATCACTGGGGGCTAGTCATCAATCCCCGCGTTCGTTTTTCGCGCTCCTATGGCTAAGCGAAAGCAATAAAGCATTATGGTCTGATTGCCTTGTCCACCTCACACTACCACCTTCGGGTACCGATAGCTCGGCTAAGGGTCAGAGCGCATAGATAGAGACACCTCGCGTAGTATCTACACGGGCCTGAAGCCGACGAGTCGCAACTTTCAGATTCAACGGCCACACAGGAGTTACAACAATTGCAAAACATGACAGACATGATAAACCATGCATCATAAACATATAAGCGTTAAAAGGTCTTCATACATATTACAACGCATCTACTCACAAATGTTTTATTTTGAACACCGAGCCTCTATTGCCCGGGCACCCTCCATCACTACAGAGAGTATTGCTCAGGGCACCTACGCTCCTTTCCAGGGGGGCGGAGGAGCGGAGGCTATCTTCATCGGATCAAGCCCCGACAAGTGCACCTTGGACCTTTCAGAGGCCATCCGAGCTCCCTTGATATAGGAGGAACGCCCTAGTGCGTCGATCTGAGGCGAGGCGTCGCTCAGCTTCCGCACCAGGTCGACGTAGCTGCTCGGCAATGGCTCGTCGGCCATAGCCAGATACAAAGATCCTTCATGGCTGGCTCGTCGTCCGGTGTAGCTCCATCAGCTACTTCAGCTGCTCCATGAGGAGAGGAGAGTTCTCGTAGGTTTCGAATTGCGCACAAAATAGCCGAGGATCATCTCCTTCTCCCCGCGAAGCATAGAACAGGTTCGTGTCTGCTATGCTCTTCTTGAGGTCCGAGTAGGCACCTGAGAAATGCCAGACTTGGGTGAGCAATACAAACCTCCTATCACCGAAGACCCACTGCAGTAAATATGGCTTACCATCTGTGATAGCCTTAACTTGGCAGACTCGCTCTTGAAAAAATTGCCTATCCACCCGCTCCTTTTGGAGATCGGATTATAAAGTGGATAGTTTGGTGGCCTGTACCTCACCTTTTTGCTGAAGGTCCTCGCACTTCTGGCCGGCGTCCTTGAGCTCCTGCTAGATTTCCTCCACTCGAGCCTCATGCTTGGCAATCGTGGATTTTACAGCGGAAAGCGTGGCAGCCGCTTGTTCGGCTGATGCCTTCTTGTCCACGGCCTCTTATTTCGCCTTCTGCAGCTCGGCCTTAAGCTTCTCAATTCCCTTTACTAAGGCTGTGTAAGCATCCAACATATAACCATACTACATTGACGGTATGAATCACTAGTGATGAAAAATTTGGATATTGCAATCTGGCTTATCTTGCACCTCGCCGAATCTCTTGTGTAGAGCTTCAAGCTCATTTGTGGAGCTCTTGAGTTTCCGGTTTAGTTTGTCTAGCTCGATGCAGTTACCAGTCACTACCGACGATGAAGCCTACAAATAACGAACACTTATCAGTTTACATGGGTTCAAAACCTCCAAACTGTCATAAACATGACCCTACATTCCGTCCTCTTAAGGGCTCTTAGAACATCCCCAACAAATATTGTCTTGTACATTGTCCGGGCACTAATTTATGACTGACCCCCAGGTGAGTTTTTCTAAACTCACCTAGGGCTCGGGGGGTTGCTATATATATAACGATAGTACAAATGCAGTAAATTAATATTCTAGAAATAGAACATTATGTGGCTCAGCTGGAAGCTTGTTGGGAGACCGTTGAAGGCCTCCTTCGGTGCGCTATCAATAGACCGAATGCTTTGCAAAACCGCACCCATAAGGGTCCGGTGATCCTCGGAGATTGAGGCGCTTGATAGAGCTTCCTCCATGACAGGCCACATAGTGGTGAGTGGCGCCGGTGATGATCGGTTAGACCGAAATCCAACCGGGGATTGAGCCGATGGCTCTGGAGTCGTGGTGCACTCCAGAGATGACCTTGGAGGAGACTTGACATCCCTTCGTCTGGTCTCCTTAGTGCCCGGGAGGGGCTCCTCCACCCGGTCTTCAGCGGCCGAGGCGTTAACCTCGGCCATAACGTCGTCACCCCCACCGCTGGTGTATGGATCCAAAGTAGCCTGGTGGGATGACACCTCCGCGGCATCCTTTGTGGCACCCGGGGGTGTGGGATGCGACATGGTCCCACTCTCTGCTAGCTCGGCGGGTGGGGTCTCCCCATCCAAGACTTGGTCGATGGGGAGAACGCGCAGTGGGCTGTAGATCAAAAGGCACTCACATATTATTAACATTTAAAACTTGTAATAAATGGCTCTCGGAGTCTTCGAATTCTTACCTTCGAGATGGGGGCTTGACCCTTAGTTTCCTATGGAGAACTCTGGGGACCCCGACTCATAACTCGTGATCACCGAATGCACGTGTATAGTTATCCCAGAGATCAATGCTCATTGAACACACAGAAGCTGAATAACAAGAGTCTTACATCCACATTTAGCGTTTTACACAAATAAAGACCATGAAGGTCTAGTCTTACATAGATACGGCCACCAGGGCCAAACACTTAAATAGAACAAGCAACAGAATTCTTGATCGAAAGCGTGAACCCATGCCATCTACTTTAAACCTAAAGGCATTCTGACTGGGAAGCGTCCTAGTTCGCATGTTCGTCACCAACGAACTCTTCAACATACTCATGTTGTTCCATGCCTGGCCAATTAAATAACCATTGGCAAGACAATTACTACTTTGAATGTACTCGCAAGCAACCCAAGTTGTGGAACAAGATAATAGTGATGCATGATATAGCACTAAGTAGGTAATTTGTGGAAAGCCAATTTTGAATGCAATAACATGATCAAGTAACTAGGCAAGCATGCATCATCAGTTGACATTTGTCCATATGAACAAGTTACAGATATCATCATAAGCAGAGGTTGAACATCTCATGTTCATTCATTATGCTAAGTCATCAGACTTAGTCAATCGTCAAGCTAAGTCATCGGACTTAGCTCTAGTAACCTCTTTGTCACCAGCAAACACACACACACTCACACCGAGTTTGCGAAAACATCCAGACATAGTTTAAGAAGGACCTCCAACTGTCCATGACCGCGTACACGGCAATTCGAATAGTTTTACATTCTGCAGAGGTTGAACACTTTACCTACAAGACTCGGGGAACTTCCGTGTCATCCATGACTCGTGGTATATAACATACCCGAGGTAAGCACCCGAACAATGCCCTTCCCATGGTGATACTAAACAAGGAGTCCACTCGTTGGTGACATCCCTCATGAAGTACATCACACGAAACATCCATGAGGGCTCGCAATGGTGTGCTCGGTGCTTGTAAAGAAAGCGCATGGCCTTCCACTTTCGGCACGACCCCGTCTCAAGAGTGACCACTTCACTCTTGCCACTAGTAATGCGAGCTCCTTGCTAGCACCAACCATAGTAATCAATAAGGCCACGTCTCATAAGGGGTATCGTGGTTGCGCATGTAAGGTTGGGATGGTCAGCAGACCTTAAAACTCTCCGTTTTCGAAAACACACCCTCAACTTGTTTTGAGACACCAATTCTTTCTCAAGTGATCACCCATCTCATCATTATCTCCCTCGGGCATTAGTGGCACCCGACGGGGTTTTCGAAAAGTCTTTGAAATCAATCTTCCTTTCCATCACTATGCATAAACCCGAACCCACTTGCATATCATCTACTAGCATCCTATCTACAACCACCCACATAACCCTCATAAGGTGGTAGGGTCATGCACGATGCAAGTGTCAATGGTAAAAGTGTCAGAAGCAACCCACCGAAGTGGTCACTTCCACATGATCAAATATAACAGAAGTAAAGTACTATATGATATGCAATGAAAATGTTTTCTTAACATGGTCAAAGGGCTGCTTGCCTGGCTCAACGAAGTCTTTGGGGTCTTCAAAGTCTTCGGGTCCAACTCCCTCGTCAATAGTGCAATCTTCCATCGCGATAAATAACGGTAAAAATAAGCACCACACAAAAGCAAAGCACACAAGCTACTATTAAAAATGCTACCCTACTATGATAAATACTAAAAGCTATACTAAAAATATTTGTCTAGGGTTTTGAAGTTAAAAAGGTTTTCAAAAATATTTAAAACAGGGGCTGATAATGCCAAATAGGGGTTTTAAACTGATATAGTACAAAAAGATTTTCAAATATTTTTACCAGTGGCACTAATAAATTTAATAGAATATTTCAAGATTATAGGTGAAAGAATATTGGGCATTGGATTTATTTTCTGCCCAGTTGAATGTTTGGAAGGAAGAGGAAAAAGAAAAGGAGAAAAATGCATTGTGCCTCTGAGGCCAAAAGCACCCAGCAGACCGGCCCAAAAGGGGAACCGGTCCAAGGCGAGACGCTGCATGTGGAAGGTTTAATTTTAAACCTGCCTGCGGGACCATCTTGGCAGCGAGAGAGGAGGGGTGAGGGGATGACAGGTGGGCCCCACCTGTCATACCTCTCCTCGCGACTAGGAGCAGGGGAGGCTCACCGAAGGGGTTACAGTCGATGGCTAGGCCTGCCAAGGGCATGGGCATGCTCAGGGGAACGTCCACTATCCCATGGGACTTGAGGGGGTCGTCGGGGCTGAGGGAACAACCGACAGGGAGAGAACTCGCACGGCAGTGAGGGTTTTCTTCGGGCTCGAGCTCCTAAGCACGGGGACGAGGGGGTTGGGCACTAGGGAGCGGCTGAGGGGATGAGAGAGCGAGGGGAGAGTAGCGGGAGCTTGGGGACGGATTTATATAGGCGGGCATCGGTGCACCATGAGCGCGGTGCGCCGGTGAGGACGGGGGCGTCGCCACGGGTCACGGGGGTGCCCTGGGCTATGTCTGTGGTGGTCGTGGACGCGGTCCGCGTCCGCAGGCAGGAGAAGGGTGGCTAGGGGGGTCCAGCGGCGCGACCATGCGAGCTCGACCATTGGAGCTCCTGACCAGTGCCGTGCGCAGGCTGAGGGGGGCAGGAGAGGAGGAGGGAGGAGGGTCCCGACCACATAGCATCTTGCGGACATCGAGGGGCGGCCGGGGACATGCTCCCGCATCCCCAGGCGGTTGGGGGGCTCGGGATGCCTCTCCTACAGTGCGGTGGCACACTATAGCGCGCTTGAGAGTGCCCAAATGGCCAGCATAGCCGTTGCCCGCACGCTCTGGGGTGTCCCCGCTTGTCTAGTAGCTCCTGGTGGTTCGTGGGATGCTCTAGGAGATAGGGGAAGCTAGGTAGAAAATAAATGGGGTAGGGGAGAGGTAGAAGAGATGCTGCCAGGGTGAAACTAAGGTGTAATTGGAGGTTTTACCCCACCCACTCTTGAGCTGAGGCCACATAAGATTTACAGGGGGTAGCTGGTAACCCTAAGATGCTGTGGTAAAAATTTTATGGCAAGGGGAATAGTGAGAGGGGTGAAAATAGTGACTTTACTATTTCACCAGAAGGTGTTTGATGGGTGTTTGGGCTAGAAAAATTTACCCACTTACTAAGGTATTCAACAGGGTCAAATGTTAGGTGAAAATAGGCCTGATCACCAAGTTTGAGCTCAGGTGGGCAAAGTTGACAATGGAAACCTTGTGAACCCAAAAAACTAACAGAATTAGGTTTCTATAGATATAGTTATGCTAAGCTTTTACCCTTGATTCACCACTTAGTGTAGCATCATTATTTGGTGATTAGAGCATGTCGACAAAGTTCTGGGTCAAGGGGAGAAACATCACAATGTAAAGTTGTTCAAATTTGAATCTGGACAAGGAGGGTTTTGGGATGGTTTGATGAATCAAATCAACTTGGATTGATCTTAAACTTTGCACGATCATCACCTATGGTAGTGTGGACATGCTAGAATTTTCTTGGAATTTATTGAGAATATTTCTTATAGAAATATTTCAAAAGCTTGATTTGGACAGAAAAGGTTTTGAGGGGTTGTGCCCATGATTTGTACATGCCCATGTGTTGAAACTCATATATATGGAAAATATATGACCATTGAGTTTGCCTAAAGTTTCTCAAATATTTTGAAAGCATTTAAATAATTTTACCTATGAAAAACCATTTCTGGTCTTAAGAAAAAGTCTTTAAATAAATTACATGAATAATCTTAAAAATTAATATTTGGTGGTTTTGGAAAGTATTATATGTAGTGGGTTTGAAGTGAAGCCTTTGGGGAAAAAGATTCCACCCAATTTGAGGACTTGCAGTGCAATCCTCAATTCAGGGGGTTTTGAAAACCTAATTTTGACAAATCCTTTTTGGTCAAAATAAAATTTGGTAAAAATAGTTTTGGGCACTATTCACATGGCATGATCATTGGGCAAGAGGTTTGGGTCAAGGAAGATGAATATGAAGAGGGATAGAATCTAAGAGTGCCATACACAACAATTCAACAACCAAGCATGCAACAAATCAACCAAGCACAAACAATGAATTTTTTAATTGGCTCCAAATTTTATAAATCCAAACATAGCAAGGTGACGCAAACACAGGGTGTGACAGACCTACCCCCCTTACAAGAATGTCGTGCCCGAGATTCCTAGGCTAAGCGCTAAAAAGATAAGGGAACTCCGATCTAACATAGTTTTCACGCTCCCAGGTTGCTTCAGCTTTAGTGTGGATGCTCCATTGGACCTTGAAGTACTTGATGGTGCGGCTTCGGGTGCAACGCTCTGCCTCATCCAGTATTTGAACTGGCCTCTGACGATAGGTGAGGTCTGGCTAAAGATCGATGGCGTGATGGTCGATGTCCTTGTAGAGGTCGGGGTGGTTGGGGACATGCAGACACCTCCGGAGTTGTGACACATGAAAGACGTTGTGCACATCCGATAGCTCGGGAGGTAGCTCTAGCTGATAGGCAACTTCTCCGCGCGTCGCGATGATCTTGAAGGGGCCGATGTACATTGGTGCAAGCTTCCCTTTGACATGGAAATGCTTGGTTCCCTTAAGAGACGTGACTCGGAGGTAGACATGGTCACCTACACAGAAGCTCACTTCTCGGTGGTGGGAGTCGGCGTAGCTCTTTTGTCTTGATTTGGCAGTCTCTAGACGTTCTCGGACGAGTTGTACTTGCTCTTCTGCCTTGCGAAGGATATATGGTCTAAAACTAATCCTTCTCCGGTCTGTGACCAGTTGAGGGGAGTACGACACCTGCGTCCATACAACACCTCAAATGGTGCCATCCCAAGACTCGACTGATAATGGTAAGCAATCTTCCCACATGGCTCCATACGCCAAAACGCAAGCACAAAGCATGTATTCGAGTATCTGATTTACTCGTTCTTTTTGCCCACCAGTCTGGGGGTGAAAAGTAGTGCTGAAGGAGAGCTTGGTGCCCATGGCTCCTTGAAACATCTTCGAGAACCTCGAGGTGAATTGGGTTCCTCGATCTGACACTATCTCCTTAAGGACTCCATGAAGGCTCACGATACGCTCCATGTAGAGGCTGGCTAGCTTGTTGCCGTCATAGGTAGTCTTGACGGGAATGAAATGGGCTACTTTGGTCAGGTGGTCATCAATGGCCCAAATAGAGTCATGTCCCTTGCTTGACCTTGGTAAACCGGTGATGAAATCCATCCTGACTTTTTCCCACTTGCATTCAGGTACTTTGAGAGGTTCCAATAGTCCAGTGGGTCGCTGGTGCTCAGCCTTGACTCTCTGGCATATGTCGCACTTGGCGACACAGGTGCCTATCTCCCGTTTCATGCCATGCCACCAGAATCTTGCCTTGAGGTCTTGGTACATATTAGATCCTCCGGGATAGATGGCGTATGGAGTGTCATGAGCTTCTTGCAAGATCAAGTTCTTGAGCTCCTCTTTGTTGGGTACGCAGATGCGATTCCCGAACTATACACCTCCTTGTTCATCCACTGAGAATTCTGGGGCCTTGCCTGCCTTGATCTTCCTCTTGATGCCTTCAATGCTCTCGTGTCCCTTCTGATCTTCTTTGATATCATCCATCAAGGTAGGCTTTGCTTCAAGGCTGGCAAGGAATCCTGGTGCAACCAGTTCCAAGCCGAAGCTTTCAAGCACTTCATACAGGGCGGTAGCCTTTCCTTAATCATGGCATTCAAGGAACAAGCCTTTCTGCTTAAGGCGTCTGCTACCATGTTAGCCTTTCCGGGGTGGTATTCAACACTGAGGTCATAATCCTTGATCAACTCTAACCATCTTCGCTGCCTCATGTTTAATTCCTTCTGCGTGAAAATATACTTCAAACTCTTGTGGTCTGTGTATATCTCACATCGCTTCCCCAGCACGTAGTGTTGCCATCTCTTCAGGGCGTGAACCGCAACTACCAACTCGAGATCATGAGTTGCGTAGTTCTCTTCATGAGGGTGTAACTATCTGGATAGATATGCTACGACTCTGCCTTCTTGCATCAGAACACCTCCAAGCTCGGTCCTTGATGCATGACAATATATCACAAACTCCTTGTGAATATCGGGGGTGGCCAAAATGGGGGTTGTGGTCAATCTCCTCTTGAGCTCCTGGAAGCTTTCCTCGCACTTAGCTGTCCATTCGAATTTCTTGTCCTTCAAAAGGTGGGTCATGGGTCAGGCAATGCTTGAGAACCCTTCAACGAACTTGCGGTAATATCCCGTGAGTCCGAGGAAGCTTCTGACTTCCTTCACAGTGGTAGGGGTTTGCCACTCAGTCACGGCTTCAATCTTGGCAGGATCCACAGATAATCCTTCTGGATTCAACACATGACCCAAGAACCCAACTTCATGCACCAGAATTCACACTTTTTGAACTTGGCATACAACTGGTGCTCTCGAAGCTTCTCTAGGACCAATCTCAAGTGCTCCTCATGTTCTTCTTCAAACATGGAGAAGACGAGTATGTCATCAATGAAGACGACAACGAACTTGTTCAAGTACTCCATGAAGACTTTATTCATGAGATACATGAAGTAGGCAGGGGCATTGGTTAACCCAAATGACATGACCGTGTATTCATACAGGTCATACCGGGTTATAAATGCAGTCTTTAGAATGTCTTGGGGTCTGATCTTCATCTGATAGTACCCAGACCTGAGGTCAATCTTGGAAAACACCTTGGCTCCATTCAACTGATCAAACAGGTCTTCAATCTTGGGGAGTGGGTACTTGTTCCTTATTGTGACTTCATTGAGAGAACGGTAATCGACATAGAGTCTGATAGTTCCGTCCCTCTTTGACACAAATAGAATAGGTGATCCCCAAGGAGAGGCACTTGGGCGAATGAATCCTTTTCTTAGATGGTCTGCCAGTTGCTTCTTCAATTCAGCCAAATCTTCGGATCCCATCCTGTAGGCCTTCTTATAGATGGGCCTTGATCCGGGTGTAACCTCAATGATGAACTCAATGTCGTGGTCAAGAGGCATTTCGGGCAGCTCATCTTGAAACACATCGGGTATTCACATACCACTGGCACTTGATCTATCTCAACTTCCGATAGACAGTTAGCCTGAGGGGCTTGAGTGGAGGCAGGGTTGGGGACATACTTGACTTCCACTCCTTGGCTACTGGTCATGGTAATGATCCTCTTGGCACAGTCTAACATGCCTTGGTGCTTGGTCAACCAATTCATGCCAAGGATGACGTCCAAGCCAGGTGAATCCAGAACTATAAGGTCTGCTAGGAACTCTACCCTGTTGATGTCAATCTTCACTCCCTTACACCCTACCTAGACTTCATAACTAAACCCGGTGTTTGTATCAACATACGACTACCCAGGGGTGTAGGCTTCATGCTACTCTCTAATTCAAAATTTTGGGTGACAAAAGAATGCGAAGCTCCACAATCAAATAGTAGTGTTGCTGGGATTAACTTGACGAGGAACGTACCCAGTATGACGTCTGGGTCTTCCTGGGCTTCCTCTGCGGTGATGTGATTCACACGACCCTTGCCACTGTTGGGCTGGTTGCGGGGAGCTGGGTTCCTTGGTGGTGCTCCACGGCCTTGACCTTGAGTTGGTGCATTGGGGCGCGGTGCATCGGGCTTCTTGTTGGGGCAGAGCTTAGAGATGTGTCCAGACTGACCACATCCAAAGCAAGTGACTTGCCCAGGGTTGTTGTTGTAATTCCTGCCGCCATTGTTGTTATTGGGGTTCTTGTTGTAAGCAGGTCTGGGATTGGCATACTGCTGAGGTTGGTAGCTCGGACGAGGCGTGGGAGGTCTAGCCTGCTGTGGCTGATAGGTCACCTTGGCTGGGGCTGGCTGCTAGGGGTGAGGCTTCTGGTTGTTGGGGCTACCCTTGCTGATCATCTTGTGCTTGTGAGTGTCGTCAATCGCACGATGCTTGTCTTCTAGCATTAGGGCCTTGTTCACCAGGTCAAAGAAGGTACGACAGTCGCAGATGATGAGCTTATACTCCACGGTATGTTGAAGTCCTTCCATGAAGCGTTCCTTCTTGGAAGCCTCCATGTTGATGTCTTCAGGTGCATACTTGACAACAGGTTGATCTTCTGCAGGTACTCCTTGACAGAGCCACTTCCTTGCTTCAGTGCTTGGAATTCTCTCTTCTTGATAGCCATGATCCCAGAAGGAATGTGGGTTGTGCAGAATCCTTCATTGAAGTCATTCCAAGTGATCACACGCTCACCTTGCATGACCTTGAATCTGTCCCACCAAGCTCGGGCGGTTCCTTCGAGGCAGTGAGAGGCATAAAGCACCTTCTCACGGTCCTCATTGCAATTGACCGGTGCAAGGAGGTCCCCGATGGTGCGGATCCAATCATCAGCATCCAATGGTTCAGCAGTCTCGGTGAAGGTTGGGGGCAAATTCCTCAGGAACTCAGACGGAGTGGAGCAGCCTTGCTGCTGGTTGTTCACAAGGGTCTGAACCATCTGCTGGATAGCAGCCTTGTTGGCTTGGCATTCCTGTAGGAGAACATGGAGAAACTGAGCTATGGTCATGTTCTCCGGTGGAGGTGGTGGAGGGGGAATGTTACCTTGTGGCTGCTCCTGGTGTCCTCCAGCGTGAGCAGCCCCACCAGCTCCGTGTTGCTGGCTTGAGTTGCCGGTTTCAGGGTTGGTAAAGGAGCTATTGCGGGTAGCAGTCACCATCCTGTTTGGAGCAGCCAAGTCAAACAACTAGGATAGACGATAGGAAAAGCAACAATGGAAGAGCGCGCCTAAGGTGGTTGGTCGAGTGCAAGTGTAGTAAAACAAAGGTCGAAAGACCATCATATATTAAGATAGACGATGGAGTCGCTTGCATGTTTACTAAGGAAAAAGTGCGACTTGCATCAGAACACAAACAACAAAACAAACAACAAGCACACGTGGTTTCATATGAACCATTACATGGACTCGACTTCGCATGAGGGATACATGAATGATCCTACCCTAGGGGTTCTCGGACTCATGTGGTGGAGTGCTCGGTCTCGTAGTCACGCTCCTATGGGTCTTCCTCCTGTTCATTATCTGAACGGGCATCATTCCCGGTCGAACGGGTTAGGGAACGAGGAGGTCCATCCCGACGACGCTTTGGTGGCGGGTCGGTGAAGAGCTCACGGTACTCCTTCACATTCATTTGATGACGACGTCTGGGTGCATCACTAGATGAGAGTACTCCTCCTCTATAAGCGATAGTTGGTCATCCCTCGGGGGCTCCATCCTTCTTGATCTCGTCTGGCTTTGTCTTGGCTTGCCAAAGTAGCTCTCGGGTGTGGTGAAGTTCCTCGTGGAGCTTCACAGACACCTTAATCAGGTTGTGAACTAGACTATCGGCGGAGAGGCTGAAGTAGGTCTGGAACCTGAGTGGTGTGCCATCCTCCTTGGATGGAATCAATGCCCAACTCTCGCCAAGATCATCCTTCCTGAAAGGAAGATAGCGAGTATCCGGCTCGTCAACCATCTCTGTAATGATGTCTCGCAGGTGTAGGAGTGCCTTGCATGTAGCTGACTCGACTGCGAGTATCATGGTCTCCATTCGCGGTCCTTCAAAGAACCAACTGGTCAGAGAGTCATTTTCCTTCACGACCACATCCACGTGGTACTCCTTCATGAAGGCATCGACCCAGTGCTCGTGGTAGAGGGAAATGGGTGGTTGGCGAAATTGGCACTTCTCCAGGCTATCCCCAAAGAGTAAGGGAAAGCCGGATGTCAGGAAGGCTTTCGGTACGACGTCCATCTACAAAGGTTTCAAGGGAGGAAAGTCAGCAAAGTGTTGTGTGAAGAATGGAAGAGGTAAATAGTACAGAACTCCTAAGTATAGGTGCTAGGTGTAGTTTTCAAAATGGTTTTATCCTAGCTAACGTCCATGCTAACTAAGGGTTTCCTATAGTCAAGATGGCTCTGATGCCAGCTCTGTAGGGACCCCAACACATAAGTCGTGATCACCGAATGCACGTGTACAGTGATCCTAGATATCAATGCTCACTGAACACATAGAAGCTGAATAACAAGAGTCCTACATCCACATTTAGCGTTTTACACAAATAAAGACAATGAAGGTCTAGTCTTACATAGATAGGGCCACCAGGGCCAAAAACTTGATCGAAAGCGTGAACCCATGCCATCTGCCTTAAACCTACATGCATTCTGACTGGGAAGCATCCTAGTTCGCATGTTCTTCACCAACGAACTCTTCAACATACTCGTGTTCTTCCATGGCTAGCCAATTAAATAACCAGTGGCAAGCCAATGAGTACTTTGAATGTACTCGCAAGCAACCCAAGTTGTGGAACAAGATAATAGTGATGCATGGTATAGCACTAAGTAGGTACTTCGCGGAAAGCCAATTTTGAATGCAATAACATAATCAAGTAACTAGGCAAGAATGCATCATTAGTTGATAGTTATCCATATGAATAAGTTACGGATATCATCATAAGCAGGGGTTGAACATCTCATGTTCATTCATTAATCTAAGTCATCAGACTTAGTCAATCGTCAAGCTAAGTCATCGAAGTTAGCTCTAGTAACCTCTTTGTGACAAACACACACACACTCACACTGAGTTTGTGAAAACATCCGGACATAGTTAGAAGGACCTCCAACTGTCCATGACCGCGGACACAGTTATTCGAATAGTTTTACACTCTGTAGAGGTTGAAAACTTTACCCACAAGACTCAGGGAACTTCCATGTCATCCACGAGTCGCGGTATATAACATACCCGAGGTAAGCACCCGAACAATGCCTTTCCCATGGTGATACTAAACAAGGAGTCCACTCGTTGGTGCCATCCCTCATGATGTACATCATAGGTAACATCCATTAGGGCACGCAACGGTGTGCCCGGTGCCTGTAAAGACAACGCATGGCCTTCCACTTCCGGGATGACCCCATCTCAAGAGTGACCACTTCACTCTTGCCACTTGTAATGCGAGTTCCCTGAAAGAACCAACCATAGTAATCAACAAGGCCCCATCCCATAAGGGGTATCGTGCTTGCGCATGTAAGGTTGGGACGGTCAGCAGGCCTTAAAACTCTCCGTTTTTGAAAACACACCTTCAACTTGTTCCGGTACATCACTTCTTTCTCAAGTGGTCACCCATCTCATCATTATCTTGCTCGGGCATTAGTGGCACCCGACGGGTTTTTTGAAAAGTCTTTGAAATCAATCTTACTTTCCATCACTATGCATAAACCCAAACCCACTTGCATAGCATCTACTAGCATCCTATCTACACCCACCCGCATAACCCTCATAAGGTGGTAGGGTCATGCACGATGCAAGTCTCAATGCTAAAAGTGTCGGAAGCAACCCACCCAAGTGGTCACTTCCACATGACCAAATATAACGGAAGTAAAGTGCTATATGATATGCAATGAAAATGGTTTCTTAACATGGTCAAAGGGATGCTTGCGTGGCTCAACAAAGTCTTCGGGATCTTCAAAGTCTTCGGGTCCAACTCCCTCGCCAATAGCGCAATTTATCGTCGCGATAAATAACGGTAAAAATAAGCATTACACAAAAACAGAGCAACCAAGCTACTTTTAAAAATGCTACCCTACTTTGATAAATACTAAAAGCTATACTAAAAATATTTTTCTAGGGTTTTCAGGTTAACAAGGTTTTCAAAACATTTAAAACAGGGGCTGATAATGCCAAATAGGTGTTTTAAATTGATATAGTACAAAAAGACTTTCAATTTTTTTTACAAGTGACACTAATAAATTCTATGGAATATTTCAAGATTTTAGCTGAAAGAATATTGGGCATTGGATTTATTTTCTGCCCTATGAAAGAATATTGCGCAGAGGAAAAAGAAAAGGAGAAAATTCACTGTACCTCTCAAGGCAAAAGCACCCAGCCGAGTCGGCCCAAAAGGGGAACCGGCCTAGGGCGAGACGCTGTGCGCAGTAGATTTAATTTTAAACCTGCCTGCGGGCCCATCTTGGCAGCGAGAGAGGAGGGGGTGAGGTGATGACAAGTGGGACCCACCTGTCATGCCTCTCCTCACGGCAGGGAGCAGGGGATGCTCACTGGAGGGGTTGCGGTCGACGGCGAGGCCTGCCAAGGGCATGCGTGTGGTCAAGGGAGCGCTGCCTATGGCATGGGACTGGAGGGGGGATTAGGGGGCTAAAGGAATCGCCGGCGGGGAGAGAACCCGCACGGCGGCGAGGGTTTGCTTCGGGCTCGAGCTCCCGAGCATGGGGGCGTGGGGGCTGGGCACTAGGGAGCGGCTGAGGGGAGGAGAGAGCGAGGGGAGAGCAGCGAGAGCTCGGGGAGGGCTTTATATAGGCGGGTGCCGGTGCACCGTGAGCGCGGTGCGCCAGTGAGGGCGGGGGCGTCGCCACGGGTCACGGGGGCGTCCTGGGCTGTATCTATGGTGGTCGTGGATGTGGCCCGCATCCGCGGGTAGGAGAAGGGTGGCTAGGGGGGTCCAGGGGCGTGCGCGTGCGAGCTCGGCCATTGAAGCTCCTGAGCGGTGCCGTGCGCGGGCTGAGGGGGGCAGCAGAGGAGGGAGGAGGGTCCCGACCACCTAGCGTCTTGCGAATGTCGAGGGGCGGCCGGGGACATGCTCCCACATCCCCAGGCGGTCGGGGGGCTTTGGATGCCCCTGCTATAGTGTGGTGGCACACTATAGCGTGCTCCAAAGCACCCAAATCGCCGACATAGCCGTTGCCCGCACGCTCTGGGGTGTCCCCGCTTGTCTAGTAGCTCCTTGGGGTTCCTAGGATGCTCTAGGAGCTAGGGGAAGCTAGGTAAAAAAAGAAATGGGGTAGGGGAGAGGTAGAAGAGATGCTGCCAGAGTGAAACTAAGGTGTAATTGGAGGTTTTACCCCACCCACTCTTGAGTTGAGGCCACAGAAGATTTACTGGGGATAGTTGGTAACCCTGAGATATTGTGGTAAAAGTTTTATGTCAAGGGGAGTAGTGAAAGGGGTGAAAATAGTGACTTGACTATTTCACCAGAAGGTGTTTGATGGTGTTTGGGCAAGAAAAATTGACCCACTTACTGAGATATTCAACAGGGCCAAATGTTAGGTGAAAATAGGCCTGATCACCAAGTTTGAGCTCAAGTGGACAAAGTTGACAATGGAAACCTTGTGAACCCTAGAAGCTAACAGAATCAGGTTTGTGTAGATTTAGTCATGCTAAGATTTTACCCTTGATGCACCGCTTAGTGTAGCATCATTATTTTGTTATTAGAGCATGTCCACAAAGTTTGGGGTCAAGGGAAGAAACTTCACACTGTAAAGTTGTTCAAATTTGAATCTTGATAGGTGGGGTTTTTGGATGGTTTAATGAACCAAATCATCACCTATGGTAGTGTTGACTTGCTAGAATTTTCTTGGAATTTATTGAGAATATTTCTTATTGAAATATTTCAAAAGCTTGATTTGGACACAAAGGGTTTTGAGGGGCTTTGCCATGATTTTTACATGCCCATGTGTTGAAACTCATATATATGGAAAATATATGTCCACTGAGTTTCCCTATGAAAAATAATTTTTGGTCTTAAGAAAAAGCTTTTAAATAAATTATATGAATAATCTTAAAAATTAATATTTGGTGGTTTTGGAATGTATTATATGTAGTGGGTTTGAAGTGAAGCCTTTGGGGAAAAAGATTCCACCCAATTTGAGGACTTGCATTGCAATCCTCAATTCAGGGGGTTTTGAAAACCTAATTTGGACAAATCCTTTTTGGTCAAAATAAAATTTGATAAAAATAGTTTTGGGCACTATTCACATGGCATGATCATTGGGCAATAGGTTTGGGTCAAGGAAGATGAATATGAAGCGGGATAGAATCTAAGAGTGCCATACACAAGAATTCAACAAGCAAGCATGCAACAAATCAACCAAGCACAAACATTGAAAAAGTATTAATTGGTTCCAAATTTTATAAATCCAAACATAGCAAGGTGATACAAACACAGGATGTGACAGGAACCTTCTCTAAGTCTTCGGACTCGGAATCGACAGAATCAACTACGCCCGACGCGCCTTCTTTTGGGCAGGAGCAGCTACGTCCTGTGTGGCGTCCGACGACGCCACCCTTTTTCTTGCTAGGGGGAATCACCTTCCCCCTCATCCTCATGCCCTTCATCCTTATTAGAGGAGGCATGTGTTTCCTCGGACAAGTGTCTGGCTGGTGCTTGATGCAGAGGCCTCCTCGGCTTTTCTTCTCCTTCTTCTCTTTCTTTTCTGGCGCCTTGTAAGGTGCCATGACGAGCATCTCCGATAATAGCTCGGATCTGGGGTCTTCGGATTATGGTGCCGGGCAGTTGATGCCCGTGGCCCTGCTCAACAAATTCTGCAAAGATGATCGGAAAGAGGTTTAGATTTTCTTTCGGAAGGCAGAGCCGATCAACTGAAACTATGTTATACCTAGGAAGGAGGGTTATCGCCATGTAGGCCCCTGTCCTCCTCCTTGGCTGGCCAACTCTCTTGAGATTTGACCAGTGCCTTCAACAACTTCTTCGGAGTGGTGTGGAAGAGCTGGCAAATGGTAGGCTCATCGTCAAGTTGATAAGCCCACATGGGAGAGTCCCGACGCTGACAGGGGAGGATGCTCCGTCGAAGCATGATCTGGACCACGTTGGCCAGCTAGGTCTTGCCTTTAATCCTTGAGGTGATGCGCTTCTGCAGGTTGTCAACCTCCGTATCCGACCCCCAGTCGAGGCCCTTCGGAGCCATGAAGTCAATCTTGTGGGGGGTGGATCTGAACTCGTCCGGAGCATCCTGGCCTTCTTCCCTTGGCTCAGTGATATGAAATCACTCTTCTTGCCAAGTCTTGATGGTGTCGATCAAGGTGCCGGACGGCCATCCAACGCGGGGGAGTTTGCTGATGACCGCCCCTCCACAATCTGCGTGTTCACCCGCGACACATTTCGGCGCGATGTTGCACACCTTTAGCCATAGCCCGAAGTGCGGTTCAACCCGCAAGAAGGCCTCACAGATGATGATGAAGGCCGATATGTGCATTAAAGAATTTGGCGGGAGGTCATGGAAGTCGAGCCCGTAGAGGAACATGAGCCACCTGATGAAGGGGTGGATCGAGAAGCTCGGTCCTCGGATGAAGTGGGGGACGAACACCACCCTCTTGCCAGGCTTGGGAGTGCGAACCAGCTGACTGGGCTCGACGGCGTGGTGGTAGATATTGGCGGGAAGTTATCCGGCCTATTTCAGGTCCCGAATATCCTTGTCGGTTACCATGGAAGCCTCCCACTTTCCACTGGAACTAGAACCAGCCTTGGCCAAGCTGGGAGAAGGAGTTGCAGAAGAACTAGATCTGGGCTCTAGGAGCTTAGGAGATTGGGGGATCAGAGGATGTATATGGTAAGCATGGCTAGGCCTTGGAGCTTACCCCCCCTTTTATGGGGCTGGTTGCCGGTTAACCTCCCTTTACTACGCCACGGATTCCTGGGCTTCTTGATACGTCTCCATCGTATCCACTTTTCCAAACTCTTTTGCCCTTGTTTTGGACTCTAATTTGCATGATTTGAATGGGACTAACCCGGCTGATGTTGTTTTCAGCAGAATTGCCTTGGTGTTATTTTTGTGCAGAAATAGAAGTTCTCGGATCGTCCTAAAAATTTATGAAGAATATTTTTGGATTTAATAAAAATACTAGCGCAAGAATTAACAAGAGGGGGGCCACCTGCAGGCCACAAGCCTGCTAGGCGCGGGGCACCCCCCTGGTCGCGCATAGCAGGCTTGTGGGGCCCTCATGGCTCCTCCGACGTCCTATTCGCGCAGAAAAAAAATCAGAGAGTAGAGTTCATCGCATTTCACGATACGGAGCCTCCGCCACCTCCTGTTCTTCCTCGTGAGACCAGATCTGGAGTTCGTTTTGGGCTCCAGAGAGGGGAATCGACACCATCGTCATCACCAACCATCCTTCATCACCAATTCCATGATGCGCTCCGCTATTCGTGAGTAATCCCATCATAGGCTTGCTGGATGATGATGGGTTGGATGAGATTTATCATGTAATCGAGTTAGTTTAGTTAGGGTTTGATCCCTAGTATCCACTATGTTCTGAGATTGATGTTGCTATGACTTTTCTATGCTTAATGCTTGTCACTAGCGACCAAGTACCATGATTTCAAATCTGAACCTATTATGCTTTCATGAATATATATGTGTTCTTGATCCTATCTTGCAAGTTTTATACACCTATTACTAGTTATGATCCGCATCCCCCATGGTGAAAATAACTGCGATTCTTTCCAGTGATTACCGTAGTTTGAGGAGTTCATGTATTAACTAAGTGCTAATGCTTTGGTACGGTTCTCTATTAAAAGGAGGCCTTAATATACCTTAGTTTCCATTAGGACCCCACACCCATGGGAGGGTAGGACAAAATATGTCATTCAAGTTCTTTTCCATAAGCATGTATGACTATATATGGAATACATGCCTACATTACATTGATGAATTGGAGCTAGTTCTGTGTCACCCTATGTTATAATTGTTGCATGATGAATGCTATCTACCATAATTATCCATCACCGATCCATTGCCTAAGAGCTTTACACATATCAATATTTTCTAAGTTACTTCTCCGTTGCTACTGTTACAATCGCTACAAAACTGCTACTGTTACTTTTGCTACCATTGCCGTTACTTTCATACTACTTTGCTACTGAATACTTTGCTATAGATATTAAGTGTTTCAAGTGTGGTGGAATTGAAAACTAAGCTGCGAATACTCGAGAATATTCTTTGGATCCCCTTATGTCGAATCAATAAATTTGGGTTGAATACTCTACCCTCGAAAACTATTGCGATCCCCTATACTCGTGGGTTATCAAGACCTTTTTCTGGCGCGTTGCCGGGGAGCATAGCTCTATTCTCTGAGTCTCTTGGGATTTATATTTTTTGATCACTATGAAGAATCTGAAAGACCCAAAAACCAAGATATATCCCTCTACTACGAGGGGAGGTAAGGAACTGCCATCTAGCTCTGCACTTGATTCACCTTATGTTATGAGTAAATTTGCGACACCACCACCTGCTAGTAATTCTGATATGTCGCAAGTAATTGATGATGCCACTTCTGCTATGCATGATGCTTGTGATGATACTTTGCTTGATAATACTATGCCACTGTGTTGGGATATTACCCCGCGATATAACTAGGCCTGGAGAGTTAATTGCAGGGCACTACCACACTTCAGCACGTCGTAACGAATAGGTACAACTAGTTATATTTTTTGCAAGTCAGTACCAACTTTAAGCCTAATTGTTGCGAAATGGACAGACAGACATATAAACAGTTATTGACACTATATCTGAGCGTTGGGCCTGGGTGTCAGGGCTAGGGGCTGATGTGGCACGCTATTTTGCAAAATAGACCCTTACTTTTTATTTAATCCCACATGTATCCTTTTCTGTTCAAAAGGGGTCAGGCGAAAGAATAACGCGTGCACGACCGACAGGATTCAAACCTGTGACCACACGTACAATTGCAACGGCGTTACTATTGCGCTACAAGAAACTCTGCGTCCACAAACACACGTAAATTTTATTGTACTTCTGTCGCTCGGTATTTTACAAAACAAAAAAAAATTCTGAAAACAAAAGACGCGAGCACGGCCGATGAGATTCGAACCCGCGGTGATGCGTTCGACTCGTATGGAGATACCGCTATGCTACTAGATACTCCACGGCAGATAGCACGTATCAACCTTTAAATATCATCGGTCGCTCCGATTTTTTACAAAATAAGAGAAAACAAATCGTAAAGTAAATCGAAAGCGCCCTAGCTGGAAATCAGTAACCACTGCACCATAACATCCTTTGGATCAAATAGCATATTAAATGTTATACGATATTAAAAAACTCTGCATCATATCATATAAATTATTTTTTGGAACACATCACATAATATAATTAAAAAGATGTCCATTGCATCATATATTAAAAAGTTCAACGCGATGTAAAACACCGCAGATCACTTGGTAGCATCCCCTAAACATGGCATTAAAACAACTACAGATTCTCAGACTTAGGCAAATTTGTCAAGGGGCAAACATGGCACTTGTTAACAGAATAACATTTTGACACCAGTTTTTATATAACATGCAATGGTCCAATTAACAAGAACTTGGCACACATCTACAGAGGAAGACAAGAACAACAATTCATGGCATTAGACCAACTCCAAAGGAACACTATATCCATGTGAATCATCGACACAACATGGGAAGAAAAATTACAGATTCTCAACATATACAAGCTTATCATGGCAAAGGAAAATACCAGGGCCTAGTGCTCACAAAAAAAGTAACACTTACATGTTGACAAATCTACCATAGAATGCATGGATTAAATACTACAAAAATCACAAAAAGCCACATCACCACAAAATAGGCCATTTGCAAACTTTCTCAAAAGTGAAAATAACACCACCATTGGATTTCTTGGGAAATTCTTCCCCAAAACCATATATCACACTCATATGTTTATATAGGAAAAACACACGCAACCCTAGAACGAAAAATGCACCATAATCACAAATGACTTATAAGTCAAAAGTTACCCTATTTGGCTACTGCCAAATATGGCCATGTCTAGAAATGGACTATTTCCTAAAATAGAAAAAAAACACAAACAACGAATAAAACAGAATAAATAATAATAAAGGGGAGGGTCTCACTAGCATAGACACTGGGCCCCCCTAGCAGCTCACAGGTGGGACTAGGTCCACAGATCAGCTCGAAACAATTAGGAGTAAAAAGGGCTCCGACGGGGTTCGAACCCAAGACCTCCCGCATGGGAGCGAGCGCGTTGATAAGGCAGGCTAGGAGGGGGCATCTGTTCTAAAAGGGAAATAACAGCTTATGAGTAGGCCGGGGCACGGGTCTTCTTCCACGTCCACGTGGGGAGAAGGTCTCGTCACTGACGAGCGGGACAGCGAAGGCGTCGCCCTAAGGTTGCCTGCAAGGGTTGCGGGATCCATAGGGGTCCCGTTCCTGGCGTTAGCGCGGCGATGCGAGCTCGACAAGTCTGGGCGTGGGGTTGCACGATCTCTGGACAGCGAAGACGACAGCAGCAGTAGGCAAGGCGAGGCGAAACAAAGGCACGTGTGTGAGCGTTGCAGGTTGCAGGGTGACTACGCTACACATATTGGAGCGTTAGCGAGCATTAGGAAGGGTCACTATGGCGAGGCAGCAAGAAAGCCCGTGGCTTTCCTTCTCTAAAGAATGCCTTTAGAGGCTCATCGGAGCGCGGCAAGCGGAACAATGGCAGGAGCTCGACGAGCATTACGGGCGTCTAATGGAACGGGAAAGGCATAGATTAGGATCTGCGAGTACCTCCCTACCCTACAGAGAGACGATGTCGAAGCGGTGGCTCCGAGGTGACGATGACGAGGGGAAGAATCCTAGCAATGATCATGTCCAAGAATAAGAGGAAGAAGCGGCTCGGGACGATGAAGATCCGGGCCTTGGCATCTCCCTGGTCATCGAGGAAGAAGAGGGCGTGATGAAGGAACCTTCTCATGACACCACGGGACCGGAGGCGCAACAAGGAGTCTACCCCAAGCTTGAGCGCAAGCTCGCTCGGGTCATGGTGGACAGGCGATGGCTATGGCAAGGGCAGCTTACCTAAGTAGCGGTGAGGAGAGATGGATGGAGGAATGGAGCGAGGGAACTTCGGTCTAGGTTAAGGACAATTATATAGGTAGCTAGGGCTCCCGTCGGCCGTCAAATCAAACCGGAGGTCGACGTGGCTGCTGCCGATGTTCTACCGTATAGAGAATAGGGACGACCGCGCTAGGGGGCCATGACTGGGCTGTGCTACTCGCTGCTATTGGTCCAGCGGGGTAGGAGTAGGTCCAAGTGGGCTGGATGCTTCTCTCTCTCTCTCTATGGGAAAACTCTAAACGTTTTTTATTTAACAAACAAACAAAAGAATTAAAGATCCACAAAGAAGGAAAATAATTTTAGGAAAACAAAAATATACCTGCACCCACAAAAATGAGTCCTATTTAATAAAAATGGTGTTGGCATTTTTAGCGCAATTAAGTAATTCACTCATAAATATAATTGAAAATTGTTTTTGCAAGACCTAGAAGAAACATATGCAAAACATGGTTGAGAGCTACTGAATAATTCTAATCAGAATATTTCAGTTAAGTGCAACATTTGTATAGGAATTAAGAAATAAGTTGAAATCACATGTTGCAAATATATGAAAATAGAGAGTTGAGCATAGTTTTTTATAGAAAGTTGATGAGAGGTTTTCACACCAAACAATACATGACTCCTACACTCCAACACAACAAACACACACTCAAACACAACATCACACAATAAGTACTTGATGAAAAAATGACATGATGATGGATGATATGATTCCATGATGAATGATGAAAGTCATGAAGCACAAGTTATTTCTATTCAACCACATGAGGGCAAACTTGGAAGGTTCAAACATGGGAATTTTACAAATAAGGCATGGGGTCGACTTGGGCTGTTACAGGCACGAGAGGTGACGACGGTGGAGACGACGCTAACGGCTCGGTACTGACTGCCCAGCACCACGCCATTGGGGCATGGGTCTCTAGCGGCAGCGGTGAGCTCGGTAGATGCGGATCCGTCGCGGTCGGAGGAAGCCTGTCGTGCGCCGGCCATCAGAGTGGTGAGGCGGGTGATACGTCTCCATTGTATCCACTTTTACAAACCCTTTTGCCCTTGTTTTGGACTCTAATTTGCATGAGTTGAATGGAACTAACTCGGACTGACGCTGTTTTCAGTAGAATTGCCTTGCTATTATTTTTGTGCAGAAATAAAAGTTCTCGGATTGACCTGAAAAATTATGGACATTATTTTTCAAAAATACTGGTGAAAGAATCAACCATAGGGGGTCCACCCACATGTGACAAGCCCACCAGGTGTGGCCACCCGCCCTGGCCTTGCTTGGCAGGCTTGTGGGCCCCCTATGGCTCCACCGAACTCAAGTCCACTCCTATATATTCATATCCGTAGAGGAAAAAATCAAGGAGAAGATTTCATTGCGTTTCACGATACGAAGCCGCCGCCACCTCCTGTTCTTCCTCGGGAGGCCACATCTAGAGTCCGTTTTGGGCTCCGGAGAGGGGAAATCGACGCCATCATCATCACCAACCATCCTTCATCACAAATTCCATGATGCTTTCCACTGTTCATGACTAATCCCATCGTAGGCTTGCTGGACGGTGATGGGTTGGATGAGATTTATCATATAATGGAGTTAGTTTTGTTAGGGTTTGATCTCTAGTATCCACTATGTTCTGAGATTGATGTTGCTATGACTTTGCTCTGCTTAATGCTTGTCACTAGGGACTGAGTGCCATGATTTCCGATCTGAACCTATTGTGTTTTCATGAATGTATATGTTTTCTTGATCCTATCTTGCAAGTTGTACACACCTATTACGAGTTTTGATCCGTATCCCCCAGGGTGACAATAACTGGGACTCTTTCCAGTGATTACCGTAGTTTGAGGAGTTCATGTATTCACTAAGTGCTAATGATTTGGTCCAGTTCTCTATTAAAAGGTGGCCTTAATACCCTTTAGTTTCCATTAGGAGCCCGCTGCCACGGGGGGGTAGGACAAAAGATGTCATGCAGATCTACATACCCTTGTAGATCGCTAAGCGGGAAGTGTTAGGAAACGCGGTTGATGTAGTGGAACATCTTCACGATCCAAATTGCTGAGCATCCCACCATCCCATAATGATCCATATCGCGATCCAATCATGATCAGTCCTGTGATCCCATCACGATCCATCCCGTGATCAAATCATGAATCGTCTCGCGGTCCTGATCACGGTCCTTCCGATCTAGCGCCGAACGGACGGCACCTCCGCGTTCAGCACACGTATAGCTCGATGACGATCTCTGCCTTCTTGATCTAGCAAGAGGGGAGGATAGGTAGATGAGTTATCCGGCAACACGATGACGCGGCAGTGGTGGTGGAACTATTCCAGTAGGGCTTCGCCTAAGCACCGCCGAAACTAGACTACGGGAGAAAACGATCTAGAGGAAGTAGAGGGAGCACATGGCCATTAGAGTTAGCTCTCCCCTATAAATCCTCTATTATATATAGGAGGGAGGGAGGGAAGGAGGCATCCTCAAACCCTCTATGGTTGGGCTAAATTGGAGGTGGAGGAGTCCTACTCCAATCCTAGTAGGAGTAGGATTCCTCCTCTTCACTTGGAAACCCCTTCCACCTTTCCACCTTTGGGTTTTTCCCAACCCTAGCCACATGCGCCTTAGTGGGGGATTCGGCCAGCCACTAGGTGCTTGTTTGACTCCTCCCATAGACCATGAGGTCCTTTGGGTCGAGACACCCCTCCCGATGGCCCTCGGTACCCTCGCGGCACTCCCGGTACACTACCAAAGTACCCAAAACTTTTCCGGTGACCAAAACAGGACTTTCTATATATCAATATTTACCTCCGGACCATTCCGGAGCTCCTAGTAATGTCCAAGATCTCATCTGGGACTCTGAACAACCTTCAGTCACCACCATATATAACTCAACTATACTGAAACGTCACCGAACCTTAAGTGTGCAGACCCTGCGGGTTCAAGAACTATGTAGACATGATCGAGACACCTCCACGGTCAATAAACAATAGCAGGACCTGGATGTACATATTGGTTCCTAGATATTCTAAGAAGATCTTTACCATTTGAACCTCTATGTCAAGGATTCAGTTAATCCCATACGATGTTCCCTTTGTTCTTCGGTATGTTACTTGCCAGAGATTCGAACGTCGGTATCTCTATACCTAGTTCAATCTCGTTACAGGAAAGTCTCTTTACTCGTTCCGTAATACAAGATCCCGTGGCTAACACGTAGTCACATTGCTTGCAAGGCCTATTGTGATGTTCTGTTACCGAGTGGGCCCTCGGATACCTCTCTGTCACACAGAGTAACAAATCCCAGTCTTAATCTATGCCCACTCAACAAACACCCGCGTAGGTACCTATAGAGCATCTTTATAGTCACCCAGTTACGTTGTTACGTTTGATACACACAAGGTATTCCTCCGGTGTCAGTGAGTTGCATGATCTCATTGTCATAGGAACAAATACTTGACATGCAGAAAACTATAGCAATAAACTGACACGATCATACGCCATGTTTATAGTTTGGGTCTTGTCCATCACATCATTCTCCTAATGTTGTGATCCCGTTATCAAATGACATCTGATGTCAATGGCCAGGAAACCTTGACGATCTTTGATCAACAAACTAGTTAACTAGAGGCATACTAGGGACACAGTGTTGTCATTGTACCCACACATGTATTTTAGTTTCCAATTAATACAATTATAGCATGGATAATAAACGATTATCACGAACAAGGAAATATAATATTAACCAATTTATTTTTGCCTCTAGGGCATCTTTCCAACATCGAGGACGTCGGGTCACCCATTGAAGACCCTTGGTACAATCACTCCTGTAAAATTTCTATTTCATTTTCAAGTACCTATAAATAGTTACCTCGGCAATTTGAACAATGAGAGTTGTTCAGAAAAATATAAAACCATTATACATGGTCGCTTCACTGTCCTTTTTGGCAGATACTCTATTTTCTCCCTCTTTTTGCAAACCTGTTTGGTACACATGACGACACAACCGACTAATAGACCGAGGGCTCGAGTTTAAAAAACCACCCTAAGTACAATTGATTATGCGTTTGACATCTTGGAATTCTCTTTATATGCATTGGTTCCGAACTATGTCTTGGGTCAATAGCTGGGTTTCTCGGCTCCTATGCTTGCCCCTTTATGTTCCGCTCATTCGGCTAAAAAGGCAAAGGGAGAACCGGTCTGCGTATCTGAGCTTAGGTGTTATACTAAAAACCTCGTTAGAGGTTATTCCGTTTCATAAATTGGGTTTGGTATTCGTCCAAATCATGTTTTATCGGCTTTAGCCGTGGTTTATCCGAACATGACAAACCACTGGGGGCTAGTCATTAGCCCCCCACATTCCTTTTTCATGCTCCTATGGCTAGTGAAAGAAATAAAGCACTATGGTCTGATTGCCTTGTCCACCTCACACTACTACCTTCGGGTACAGATAGCTCGGCTAAGGGTCAAAGTGTGTAGGAAGAGACACCTCGTGTAGTATCTACATGGGGGCTAAAGCCGATGACTCGCAACTTTCAGTTTCAATGACCACACAGGAGTTATAAATGAATGCAAAACATAAAAGACATGATAAACCATGTTTTATATCAATAATAGCATTAAAAAGTCTTCGGACATATTACAACGCATCTATTCATAGATGTTTTGGTTCGAACATTGAGCTTCTATTGCCCGAGAACCCTTCAGCACCACGGAGAAGAATCGCTCAGGGCACCTATACTCCTTTCCAGGAGGTGGAGGAGCGGTGGCTATCTTCATTTGATCAAGCCCCGGCCAGTGCACCTTGGCCTTCGCAAAGGCCATCTGGGATCCCTCTATACAGGAGGAACGCCTTAGCGCGTCGATCCAAGGTGAGGCGTCGCTCAGCTGCTACACTAGGCCGAAGTAACTGCTTGGCAATGGCTCGTTGGGCCATAGCCGGATACATAAATCCTTCATGGACGGTTCCGCAATCCCGTGTAGCTCCATTAGCTGCTTCAGCTGCTCGATAAGGAGAGGAGAGCGCTCGGAGGCTTCAAATTGCACCCAGAATAGCCGAGCTTCATCTCCTTCTCCCCGCGAAGCATAAAACTGGTTCGCGTACGCTATGCTCTTCTAGAGGTCCGAGCAGGCGCCTGCGGAACACCACACTTGGGTGAGCAATGTGAACCTGCTATCACCGAAGACGAGCTACAATACATACGGCTTATCATCCGTGATATCCTTAACTTGGCAGACTTGCTCTTCAAGGAACCGCATATCCACCCACTCCTTTTGGAGATCGGATTTCAGGGTGGATAGTTTAGTGGCATGTTCCTTGCGTTTCTGCTCAAGGTCCTATCACTTCTGGCTGGCATCCTTGAGATCCTATTGGATTTCCTCCACTCGAGCCTCATGCCTGGTGCTCGAGGCTTTTAGAGCAGAAAGCGTTGCAGCCGCTTGTTCGGCCACCGCCTTCTCATATGCGGCCTCTTGCTTAGCCTTCTGCATCTCGGCCTTGAGATTCTCAATTTCCTTCGCCGAGGATGTGTAAGAATCAAACATATAACCATACTGCATCGACAATACGAATCACTAGTGATGAAAAATTTGGATTTGACAATCTGGCTTATGTTGCGCCTTGTCGAATCTCTTGTTTAGAGCGCCAAGCTCATCCTCAGAGATCTTGAGCTTCCGATTTAGCTTGTCTAGCTCGGCGGCATTAGCTACCGCCGCCGATGATGAAGCTTACAAATAATAAATCCCTATCAGACTACATGGGTTCAAACCTCTGAACTGTCATAAACATGACCATGTGTTCGGTCTTCTAAAGGGCTGTTAGAACATCCGGACACTATTTGTGACTGACCCCCAGGGCTCAGGGCTGTTGTATATATAACGATAGCACAAATGTAACAAATTAACATTCTAGAAATGAAATATTATGCTGCTCACCTGGAAGCCCGTCAGGAGACCGTTGAAGGCCTCCTTCAATCCGCTATCAACGGTCTGAATGCTCTGCAAAACTGCACCGATAAGGGTGTGGTGATCCTCGGAGATGGAGGTGCTTGATAGAGCCTCTCCCATGACAGGCCACCCATTGGTCGATTGCGTCGGTGGTGATTGGTTAGCCTGATCTCCAACCAGGGACTGAATCGGTGGCTCCGGAGGCATGGCGCACTCCAGAGATGACCTTGGAGGGGACTGAACATCCCTCCATCCAGCCTCCTTTGTATCCGGGAGGGAATCCTCCCCCAGGTCTTTGGTGGCTAAGGCATTAACCTCGACCATGACATCGTCACCCCCGTTGCTAGTGCTCGGCTCCATAGGAGCCTGGTGGGATGAAACCTCCACAGCATCCTTCGCGACGCCCAGAGGGGTGGGATGTGACGCGGTCCTGCTCTCCGCTAGCTCGGCGGGCGGGGTCTCCCCATTCGAAACTTGGTCGGTGGGGAGAACGCGTGGTGGGATGCAGATCAATAGGCGCTCACGTGTTAATAACATATAAAACTCCACATAAATAGCTCGAGAGTCTTCGGATTCTTACCTTCGAGCTGGGGTCTTGACCCTTAGGTTCCTTTGAGGAACCTTCTCCAAGTCTTCAGACCCGATATCCGAGTTTGAGCTGTCATCGGGCATAATCAACCACCGTCGACACGCCTTCTTCGGGGTAGGAGGAGGTACTTCCTCTACATCGTCTGGTGAGGCTGCGCTCTATCTCGGGAGGGGGGAATCACCTTCCCTCTCGTCCTCATGCTCCTCCTCCTGGCTAGAGGAGGCATGGGTTTCCTCGGACACAATGTCCGGTTGGTCCTTGATGCGGAGGCCACCTTGGCTTCTCTTCTTCTTCTTCTCTTTCTTTTGTGATGCCTTGTAAGGTGCCACGACGAGCATATCCGACAACAGCACGGACCTAGGGTCTTCGGGGTGTGTTGTCGAGAAGTTGATGCTCTTAGCATTGCTCAACCATTTTTCAAAGAAGATCAGAAATGTGTATAGAGTTTTCTTTCAGAATACGGAACCGATCAATTGAAACTATGTTCTACCTAGGAAGAAGGGTTATCGGCATGTAGGCCCCTATCCTCCTCCTTGGCTAGCCAGCTCTCCCGAGATTTGAGCACCGCCTTCTGCAACTTCTCTGAAGTGGTGCGGTAAAGCTGGCGAACAGTAGGCTCATCGTCGAGACGATAAGCTGACATGGGGGAGTCCCAGCGCTGGCAGGGGAGAATGCGCCGCCAAAGCATAATTTGGACTACGTTGGCTAGCTTGATCTCACATTTGATCATTGGGGCGATGCGCCACTGTATGTTGTCCACCTCTACATCCGACCACCAGTCGAGGCCCTCTCGGAGCCATGAGTTCAATCTTGTGGGGGTGGATCTAAACTAGGTCGGAGCAGCCGGACCTTCTTCCCTTGGCTCGGTCATATAAAGCCACTCCTTTTGCCAGGTCTTGATGGTGTCGATGAAGTTACCAGACAGCCATCCGACACGTGGGAGCTTGCTGATGATCGCCCCGCCGTAGTCTGCGTGTTCGCCGGCAATACACTTCGGCTTGATGTTGAATACCGTGAGCCATAGCCCGAAGTGCGGTTTGACCCGCAAGAAGGCCTCGCAGACGATGATGAAGGCCGATATGTGCATGAAGGAGTTCAGCGGGAGGTCGTGGAAGTCGATCCCGTGGAAGAACATAAGCCCCCTGACGAAGGGGTGGAGCGGAAAGCTCAGTCCCCGGATGAAGTGAGGAACAAACACCACCCTCTCGCTGGGCTTGGGTGTAGGAACCACCTTATTGGGCTAGGCGACATGGTGGTAGACATTGGCAGGGAGGTATCCGGCCTATTTCAGGTCCCGCATGTCCTTGTCGATGACCGTGGAAGCTTCCCACTTGCCATTGGAACCAGAGCCAGCCATGGCCGAGCTTGGAAAAGGAGTTGTGGAAGAACTGGATCTAGGCTCTGGGAGCTTAGGATATTGGGGAAGTAGAGGATGCGAATGGAAAGCGTGGTTGTTCCCTGGGATTTTTTCCTTCTTATGGGGCTGGTCGCTGGTTAACCTCCCTTTACTACACCTTGTATCCCTTCGCTTCCCAAGACATGCGTGCTGTTATACGCACATGATTAAACATATCCCGTGTGAAATGGAGTACGATCTGTGCATTGATGGATCGTGCTGATGAAAACGGTCTCGAACCGTGGATCGAGTTTTCACAACTGGTCCAATGGTCGTGGTGGTCCGCGACCTTTTGTCAGAAAGATTGTCAGGGAACTCTCTTTGCTCCTTGACGCTTGGCCTTCGAGGCTAAGCTATTCATGGTGTTCGGACGATCCACAGATCGGGAAAACTACATGTCATCGGAGACCAAACTAAACTTGGCTGATCACTCATTGAGGAGAAGAACTTGCCTCGCAAGCCGAAGACTCTGATCAAGCGAAGGTGGAGCTAAGACCCTTGGCATTGGAGACTAGTTCGGGGCCTACTCATGGATTCTTGGTTCAAGGGCTCCTTGGGTGGCTGACTTGTTTCTCATGGGCTAGACTATACGGGTCATTTACCGAGCATTGGATTGATTGAATGTCCTATCTCCAGAAAGGAAGCTTCAAAATCATGGGGTGTCCTCCAAGATTGGAATAGTGTATAGGCATGTTTCTCCTTCTATGTGTAACCGACCATGTGTAAACCCTAGGTACCCTCAGCGTTTATATAAGCCGAAGGGTTTTAGGTTGTAGGGAAGATAACAACCCATCTAGGGTTTAGCTACTCATTCTCGAGGTAGATAAACTCTGTAAACTACATCTCATTAATATAATCAAGCGGGATGTAGGGTTTTACCTCCATAGGAGGGCCCGAACCTGGTTAAACAACATCTCATTCGTCCCCTGTTACCATCGATCCTAGTCTCACAGCTCGGGACCCCCTACCCGAGATCTGCCGGTTTTGACATCGACATGCGCCGCCTCCCACATCTATCCCTCTAGCATCCGACCGCCGTGGACACGCCATTGTCTCCTCGAGTGACCCCTCACGCGGTATCTCTAATGACGGCAAATTTCTCACCAACCAGGTATTTGTCTCTCATCCCTCTAGCTCAACTAGGCTTAGGGTTTTGTTTTGGAATTGGGGATTCTAAAGCGGCAAGTCCATTTGTGCCATTTCTTTCTCTTGTAGCTCCCTAGGACAATCACTTCCAAGGAATGAAGAGGGGTAGCTGAAGACCTGCATGTTCAAGGTCAACATTAATTTCAATTCGTGAAGTTACGAGCTTTTGAATCTAGGTACAGTGGCAGAAGTTTCTACGATGTGCAAAGAAGGTAAGCCTAACTCTCGTTGTTAGAAATCATTTGTTATATTATGAGTGATTCAGACTTCCCATGTGCTATTTGATTCTGGATGTGATTAAGACACTATCATAGTTTTAACCTGAAGGCATATTGACAGCAAGAAAACTATATGTGACATGAGTTAGCATTGCATGAAAAGTTACTGTAAGGTAGTACACATGAAGCACTTCATTTCATTCAGCATGAGCAAGGTCTAATTATGCACAGAAACATGGCTAGACACAACATGGCAATCTGAAATAAACAGATTCTCAGACTTACTAGAAAAAAACATGGTGCAAGATGGTAGTTTTTAACACATTGGAATGTTTGAAAGCAGAATATACATAGTTCTCTCTATTAATTTGTTTTCATTCAAACACTGCTGATGTGCGTCCTGTACTACAAAGACTGTTGCATTTATGTTTAGCTTCCTGGTAAAATTGACAATTTGTTATTACACATGACAAAAACAGAGGAGGGACAAGTACCAGAGCATCCTACTACGATTAATCTTTGATCAAAACCATGGCATGGTCGATGAAGTCCCATGTAATCCCAGTTCTGGTGAAATGTGTGAAGCAGAATTCGAAAAGCTACTTTCTAGTCAGAAAGTAGACCCACTTGAAGCACGCAAGTACAAGCATGGCCAACCATTTCTTGTTGGCGAACACTTTGCTGAGTGTAGTTTTAGTTGTCGCAAGTTACATAAATATTGCATGGACATAATGTCAAAAGGATAAGATCATAACATTGTGGAATTGCAATACGAATGTCATCATTTCTCTCACGGTGCAGGTACCATCAGTGTGGAATTCAAGGAGTTTCACCTCTTCTTCAACTTCGATGACCTTGCTGTCACTCTTGTCAAATGCTTGATGTTGTAAGTACTTCACAAACTCTGATAAACTTCTCCACACAAGGATATAAATGACATTAAAGCAAACTGTATTACATTCCTCTTAGGGGATTGACGATGCATGGACCATCAAGGTTGCATGCGTATTTCATAGATCATGATTTAGCAAACGACCTTTTGTTAAGAGACAATGCCTCATGCAAGGCTTCCATTGATTATGTCGCTAAGAACTTGTCCGACTTTCAGATAGGAGAATTCTTCATGTGGCCATACCATGAACAGTAAGCTAAATACACAACCACGCATACATTGATCATCTTTCGGTTTTAACAATAGTTCCTATGTTCATCATTTTCTTAAACTGGAGAGGTCACTAGATCTTGGTGGTCATTGTTCCAAAACGCAACACAGTTTACTACATGGATTCTTTAGAGAGTCAAATGTGCCTAAGGATCTAAGTCGTCTTCAGGATTTCATGGATAGGTATTGAATTCTTCGATGTTAGTATCTTGTGTTCATATTTGGTTCCAGAATTGGGTGTGTGAAAATTCATCTTCATTTGTAGTGTATTGTCAAAGAACATAACTTTAGGAGGGTTACGGTTCAACCGCCAACTACCTCTACAACACGTGATCGTTTCTCCAGTTAGACAACGAAATCCGGTACTTTTCAGAAAATGCTAGTCAGATGTTCAAGTTTCTAAGTAAACATCTTTCTATTTCTCTCAATAGAAAAAATAAGAAACAACTTACACCGATTAGGTTGTTCCTAACAGGGCAAATACATGGCTAATAATGTACAAAAACATTCAGTGTCCTCAACAACAAAAAGGTACTAGCCTATGTGGATACTACGTTTGTGCACACATGATGAACCTATGTAGACATTTTGAATGTGGTGTCGATGCTGACCGGACAAAACCAGCAAGTCTGCTTCTTAATGACTATCTTCTACTCCACACGTATGTCACATTCTGAGCTAACAGTCCTGCAGTTTATCTTCGGACTGATGCCCTCTTCACCACTCGCCGTAGATTAATTTCTATCTGTTAGGAAATTTATCAGCACCTTCTTTGTGAAACACTATATCAAGCCCAATGATGGCATCGAAGCTTTCCGGATTCATATCCCCTAATAATAAGTACGAATTCATATAGTGTTATCAGCTAAACATATACACATGGATGCATTATTTTCTATGTGATCATGTCTTCATATTTCGTACACTGTTATTATGTACTACATATGGCGGTTTAACAACTGTGGAATTTAGCTAGCATTTGCTCAATTTCATATTGTCGTGTATTGTGATGAATCCTCAACTTGTGGACACTTCGTTCAATTGCATATTGTGGCGAATTATGATGAATGTTATTCATGTGGACACTATTTGTCGATTGTATATTGTGGCAAATTTGCTATTTGCAAGGTGAATTAAATATGATATTTTACAATAACCTGGCAATTTCAGCAAACACGGTTCAAGCAACTAAGCATGAGCGGTCCGAAATGGAAAGCACATGCAACTCATATCATAAGCACCTGTAATCCACAGGAATAGCACACGAGATATAATCTAAAACATTGGTGATACATAAGAAATTGCAAACGGTTTGCAGCACTTGTACGTGTGCGTAGGAGGTACTCAATCGTTTGCGATAGCACCATATCTCACACGTGAACCAACAGGAAACCGTGCTCGTTGCAAAGATGATCGCACGCGTACGTTTTTCTGGAAACATGTCTGATGATGTTTTGCATGGCCCGTGTGCGATTATCAACATATCACGCACAGTTTCTACAATGGCCCGTGTGGATTAGGTGACGTTTTGCAAACGGTCAAAGGTCAAACTCCGTTTGTTTTCTGTGAGCAATTAGACGCGTTTGACTCGTCCTGGACATGTATGATTGATCCCAAATCCCACATGTATGCCCAAAAGAATATGTGTGCGATATGTTCCTACACTGCACACGATTATATTTGCAGACCGTTTGCATTCGTTGGTCAACATCGCCCATGGGTTTCCCGTGTCGTGTGGGATACACCCCCTATCGCCCACACATGCAAGGTGACGGTTTAGAACTACGTCACGGAAAGGGGTTAAAAACCGTTTGTATAGCACGTCGCTACACTAGTGGTCCTTCAACTAATTGGTGTAGTTGCACATTAAGTAACCTCTTATGCTGATAGGTTGAATCTGCCAAATTATCCAACATCAGATCAGATCAATCCCAGTGAGGCCATTGGCAATGATGGCTCTTAGCTTCAATAGTACAGGGGGTAGCAATTTCCTTTCCACTTTGGTTTCCCAACCCGAAAAATCGGCGTTGGTGCCAAGCCAGTCCAATCTATAACCTAACAGTGGGTTCTAACTCATGGGAGCGGTGCTCTTATAGTAAAACACACTCTTGTGCCATCCTTTTGGATGACTGACTAGCCAGCTTGGTTTCAGGGAAATGACTATTCTTCCTCTTTTGCACAGAGACGCCACCAAGTTCCACACTGGCGCCATCCTTCGTTTCAATTTGACGATTAAGATAGAAGAACTCTCTAAAGAGTGTCACGGATGACTCAATCCGAAAGTACACCTCGTAGAGGACTTGAAACTAGCAAATATTGGTCATCGAATTGGGAACAATATCTTGCAAAGTGGAAGAGATCCATGAAGAATTTTGAGTCAGGTGACCGGAATCCTCTTTTCACCTGATCAGTGAAACAAACTACCTCCCCATGGTCGGGTTGCGGGGAGGATTCCTCGTCAGGAGCCAGTCATCTGATTACGTTTTGAGTTGGTAAAAGACCTAGGGTGACAAGATTCTCCAAGCTAAGGACAGACTCCTAGGATCTTACCCAACCACAAATTTTTCTGGTATTAGGAGGCATGGTAATCTTCGCAAGAGCAGACTACAGTATATAAAGGGAAAGAGTGTGATGAGTTGGACTTTGAGACGGCCTTTAAAGCAATGGAAGTGACCTAGGAAGAGCCAACCATGTCAAGCTGGCATTTGATGTAAGCATTTGGTGCCTCACGTGAGTTTAGAAGTCATGTAGCCAAAATATGGTCTAACTTTGGGTAAGTCAGCTAATGGAAAAAAATAAGCAATTCAATCATTTAAACTGGCTCAAGGGAAGTTCAAAGAGCCTATCAGGACTTAGCAAATAAAATTTCCTACAAATGAGTTTCTACCAAAGCAACAGTATGGATGGATCTAATATATGCGGAGGAAATGAAAATAAATGCCCAAGAAAACAGCAGAGGAACCTAAACAAAAGTACTCATGAGATCTCACTGCGAACTATTTCGGATCTTTTTGAAAAAACGCGGCGAAGATCTAGACAAACCTATACTTGCTAAAAGATCACGGAGCCTACGGATCTACAATAACCATTTTGATAAAAAAGATGAACGACTATGAACTACGAAGAAGTAGACGAACCCTAATGGGGAGAGGAGGCTTGCCAGATCCCGATGGAGGAAAGGTGAAGATGATTGCGTCTTCTCAGTCGACCGCAGACAAACTGCGATGATGAAGGCGACAAAGCTCTATAGATCGGCGCAAGCTTTAGCACTGACGAGTTCGGAGGCGTGAGGAGGAAGGAGTAAAAGGTGAAAAGGGGGGCCCATGGTCTATTTGTAAGTAGATGCAAACCGAAACGACGCCATAAAAATAGAATGGTCACGGAAAATTTATGGCTGAAACTACGTCTGGACTTTTGCGCTAGACCAGATTTGGCGCTTGTTTCGAAAAGAATCGGTATGATGGCTTCGGACGACAATGGTGAACAGAATGACATCATGAAAGATATTGGCTGAAAAATGCTAAGTCCCGAAGTGAGGGAAGGTAACTCGGCAGAAAAGTTAACCCAGACAAAGATGGGCCTGGTTAGTCATTCAGATTGAAGTGTTTTACGGAGTTTAACATGGATAAATCTGAATTAAACTAGGGGATAATGTTGGGATATACCCCACGGGTATGACCTGCGCAATATGTAACCCGGAAATGTTAGGTGGCCCATTAGAGAGATTTCCATCAGAATCTCAAAGCCTAGAGGGCGGCTTATTCTAAAGGCCAGCTCATGGAACTTTACATGGCAGGACGGCTCGCGGGAGATGGCAAGAGTATTCCTTGGCTTGGAAGGCAAGACAAGGGGATAGAATTAGAATAGGACACATGTTGTACTTTGACTCGGACTCCATTGAACCCTCGGGGCCTCAACCTATATATAAAGGAAATCCCACGAGGTAGAAAGATCAAGTAAGAAGAAACCCTTGAGAGCTAGGTTGGCGATTCCGCACCCTTGTAATCGAGATCATCATCAATACACACAAAGCAGGACGTAGGCTTTTACCTCCATCAGACGAGCCTAAGGTGGGTAAACTTGTCTCTCGTTCCCAATCAACCCCTTCGAGTCAACACCTAGTAGCGATAGCATCACCCTTAAGTTCTCGCATGAGGACATCTGCCATCAAAAAAACACGACAGCCACCAACCACATTATGGAAGACAAGTTACATGCCAAACAGTGGAACTGGTCTCTTGTGCGAGGACAGGTAAGGTTGGTCCGAGAGGCTTCATCCCACAATATTTCCAAATCAACATAAGACTAAGGAGGTAAGCAATCTGAACATCAATGCCCACAAACACTTTATGTTCTACTCATGCAAATCATCTACGCATAGACCTAGCTCATGATGCCACTGTTGGGGAATGTTGCATGGGAAACAAAAAAATTGTACGCACATGCAAGATCTATCCATGGAGATGCATAGCTCCAAGAGGGAGATTGTGTCTACATACCCTTGTAGACCATTAAGCGGAAGCGTTAAAAACACAGTTGATGTACTCGTATGTCTTCACGATCCAATCGTGATCCGTCCTGGTCAAGCACCAAACGGACGACACCTCTGCATTCTGCACATGTTCAACTTGATGACGTCTCTGCCTCCTCGATCCAGTGAGAAAGGGAAGAGTAGTAGATGAGTTCCCTAGAAGTACAACAACATTGTGGTGGTGGTGGTGGATCAATCTCAGCAGGGCTTCACCAAGAACTACCGTAGATGCAATTAGAGGAGAAAACGGGGTAGGAAGAGAGGGAGGGCATCAGCAAGGACTTGAGTGTGTCTTCCCTCCCTCTCCCCACACATATATAGGGGCAAGCAGAGGTGCCCGGCCACCCTAGGGTTCCCCGAAGGGGTGGGGCCACTGCCCCGAGGGTCTGCCTTGGCCACCAAGGTAAAGGGTGGCGTCCACCCGTAGGGTTCCCCAAACCCTAGATGCATGGTCCTTGGGAAGGGATGGTGCCCATCCCGTCAGGGGTTAGCGTGCCCCGTCTCTCAGCCCATGTGGCCCTCCAGGGTAGGTGGACCTCCCCGGTGGACCTCTGGAACCCTTCCAACATTCCCAATGAAAACCAAGTAAGTCTCAAAACTTTTCCGAAAGCCGAATACTAACTTTACATATATGAATTTTTACCTCTAGACCATTCTGGAGTTCCTCGTCGTGTTCGAGATCTCATGTTGTACTCTGAGTTGATTCAATCACCAACATACATAACCCAATAATATAATATCGCCATCAAATGTTAAGCTGGCAGACCCGACGGGTTTGAGAATCATGTAGACATGACCGAGAAACCTCTCTAGTCAATAACCAATAGCTGGATGCCCATATTGGTTCCTATACATTATACGAAGATCATATCGATCGAACCCACGATGTCAAGGATTCTGTCAATCCCGTATACAGCTCCCGTTGTTTGTCGGTATGTTACTTGCCTGAGATTCGATCATCGGTATCTCATGCCTAGTACAATTTTGTTACTGGCAATCCTCTTTACTCGTTATGTAATACAAGATCCCATGGCTAATTACTTAGTCACATTGATTGCAAGATTCTTGTGATATTGTACTACCGAGAGGTCCTAGAGATATCTCTTAGTCAAGCGAAGTGACAAATCCCAGTATCAATCAATACCAACCCAACAGACACCCTCGGAGATACCTGTAGAGCACCTTTATGATCACCTAGTTATGAAGTGATGTTTGATACATACAAGGTATTCCTCTGGTGTCAGGGATTTGCACGATCTCATGGTCTTAGGAATAGATACTTGACAAGAAGAAAGCAGTAGCAACAAACTAAGTGATCCGATCAAATGTTATGCTTACAGTTAGGTCTTGTCCATCACATCATTCTCCTAATGATGTGATCCTGTTATGAAATGACAACTCACGCCTATGTTTAGGAAACCTTAACCATCTTTGATCAAAGAGCTAGTCTAGTAGAGGCTCACTAGGATCATGGTGATTTTTATATAACCACACATGTATTTAAGTTTTCGGTCAATACAATTATAGTATGGATAATAAACGATTATCATGCACAAGGAAATATGATAACAACCACTTTATTATTGCCTCTAGGGAATATTTCCAACATTTTTTTATTTTCATGCTATGTTCCCAACATATCCATGATCAGATGACCAAAAGGCCCAACAAAGGTGAATTGGTGAGCAAGGACCAAAGTGTGGAGGTGAGGGGGAGCCAGATGAACCGGGCCTGCTCATGTGCTCCTCCTAGAAGGCTCCCCAAGAATCCCTCCTCGAAACCTCACACATAAAGTGAGTAAGGTGTTAGTCCGGAGCATAAAAGAAGGACATGTACGCAAACGAAGCATGGAGAAAAGTGATAAGGTTTGACTTCTGTCGACCCTATGACGATGCTTTGTCCCCCCGACGGCCATCTACAATGCCACGGGATAGACCAGTTGAGTATGACATAGGGCTACTTCGTAGCATGATTGGAGCGACAGTGAGTACCATCAGTGGATGGAGATGGAGGAACAGATTTCCACTCCATCGCCTTCCTTGTTCGCTTACATGTGTATAAATAGAGGAGGATCGGCACCGCCCTAGGGGTCGATCTTTTCACCATTGTAACACAAATATTGTAGATCTCCAACAAAGTAGGAGTACGGTATTACACCAAGAAGGTGGGCCGAACCTGGGTAGTTCTTTGCATTCATCCACTACATTTCATCCATGACTTAGGATAGTTGGACGTGTTCAGTCCCTGGCCAAACTCTCAAAGAGTTGTTGCTCACAACTCATATGGGTCGAGCTCCTCAGGGCCAAGTTGGAACTTGAGGACAAGCTTGGGAAAACCAGGGCTAATAAGGTATACCTTCAAAGGAACCTACTTCTAGAGCTAGACGAGGAGGTCAAGGACAACATGCTATCTAAGCATGAAGTGGGCTGAGAAGCGCGACCGCCCTCCTCGGGGATGAGATAGGCAAGCAGGTGGGTACAAAAATCTTCCCGAGGCCGCCTAACACCAAGGCAGATTAGATCCACCTTGGCCCGTCAAGAAATATGATATTTAGGAGAAAATACCATTAAGTCCAGAAGCTCCATAATGATCGATATATAAATCTAGGTAGTTCCCAGTTGCTGGACAGGCAGTATACGTAGCTTGGTTTGCCAAGAACAGTGATTTGCATGATTATACGCGTGAAAAACATGACCATGTTTGATATTCGTCATGCTAACGCCAGGATCCGAGGAGCTGCTCACCTCATGTGCTTCATAGACAAAGTCATGCCGCATAAGTTCTTGGAGGGGTTTAAACCATGAATATAGAGAAATACAATGGTACAACAACCCCGACCGTATGGATCGAGGACTAACTCATGCACGTACATATAGCCGGTGGTGATGATCTACATGCCATCAAATATCTGCCCTTGAATCTCAAAGGATCAACCCATCACTGGCTTAGCAGTCTCCCCGAAGACTCAATTGGACTATAGGCTGGCCTCCAGGATGCGTTCCGAGAAAACTTCTAATGCATTTCATTCAAACCCTAGATGGCAATGACCTTGATCATGTCGTGCAAAAGTCGGGGGAGTCGCCCCAGAAATTCTGGAATCAGTTTGTGACCAACAAACACCAGATAGTGGATTGCACGGACCTGAGGTAATAGCCTCATTCAAAAATAATGTTAGTGATGAATGCCTCCCCAGAGATCTTAGACAAGACAAACCATGGACAATGGCATCCCTAACACAACTCATGACGCGATTTTGTGTGGGCGAGACCAACTGGTTGGCTCAGAAGATCGGGTGCAATAGCAACCCCGACACCTCCGAAGTACGCGATGGGAACTAGAACCTTGGTGTAACTGGAATAACAAGCGTCGCATCGGAGGAAGCAGCAACGACGAGGAGACCGCGACTAACGCAATAGAACCTTGGTGTAACAAGAATTAGGCAATGACGACCCAACACGGTTGGACAAATCTTGGACAAACTATGTGGCATCCACGACACCCCTCACAAGCTAGCAAGACACACCAACCGAAATGGTTGCCTGTCAAGCAAGCCGGAGAGATTGCGTCTAATAACCATGGTAAGGGTCATCCTTGCACTAAAGATAGAGACCAGCCAGGGCTGAGAAATGCAGGCCAGAAGTAGTTCCCTCCCAAGGCCAAGGACGCAATTATGATATATATCACACACGTCACAAAAAGGATAGGAAGTGCATGGGCTGCGAGGTCTACGCCATGGAGCCTGCTGTGACGAAGTGTAATGCATGGTCATAAATCTTGATCATATTTGAACCACGAGACCACACGATCAACATCCTACTGGACCATATACTTGATGGCTTCCATCTGACCCAAGTACTCATGATGGTTGCAGGAGTCCCAACTTGATATATTTAGATACAGTCAGGAATATGCATATAGACTCTGTAAGGATCAAGCCCAATAATACCACCTTGAAGGGTAACATCCCGGGAATTTAAGCACAATGTTTAGGAAGGGTAACCCTGGACGTAGTCTTCGTCACACCCAAATTTTCGAACCGAGGAGTCAACCTTCAATGTAGTTCCTTCCAGGAGTGGCTATGATGCACTCCTCTTGTAACAACCAAGATGCGATACTATCCCAAATAAGGCACGGGGTCCTCGATGGGTATAGAAGCGTATAGGATCATTGCATGCATTTATTGAGAAGAAGAGTATAAGAGTTGGCTTACACTCGCCACATGCTAAATTCCAATGTCACATAAACATTCATACATTCATCCATAAGGAAGGGTTCGTCTACACACGAAAACAAATGATAAAAGACGAAGTGAGGCTGCCTTGCTATCCCAGGAACATGACCATATTGCCTCTCTAATCATCTGGATATGGAACATACATCCATCCACGTTCTTCATCAAACTCCCACTAGAACTGGGATGCCTCAACAGGATAGACATCATCGGAACATGTACCTATAGTGTTGTAATCTATGAGCCATAGGGACTCAGTAATCTTGTAATCCGGTTACGGAAACTATGTAAGCCATTTGGGTGAGGAGGGTTAAGTGGTGAGGTTGGAGCAAGCATCTAAGCATATGTTTGAGTGGCTAACTTACGAGAACAAGATGTAAATATGGTGGCCTACGCATAATGGACGTGAACTAGTATGATCACTAAGTGATCCTGAACACCTACATACGCCAATCATTACCCCACTGTGTTCTCTCTTGGTTCATGTTCACGAGCAGAGACAATCACGGTTACGCACACAGTTGGTGTATTTTATTTTAGTTTACTTCTAGTTTGTTCTAACTGGGTGTTAAACAAATTTCCAAGTTTCCACGTAACCATGGGAACGGCTTCCCAAAAACATTTAACCCGGTAGAGGTGCTCCAACTCATCCATCAGAAACTAACCACACACCACACTGGAATAACCTCGACCGTGGAAAACCTGTGATCTACTTGGACATTTCTTGGAACACCTCAACCTTGGGATAGCCCAAAGTATCCTCGGAATCCCATGCACAAGACTTTCGAGAGAGGTAAAACAAGTTCAACAAGATCGTCGGGCATGCCAGATCCAAATAGGAGCCGAGGCGTATCGATTTCTCAGGGCACTACCAGATGGGAAAGACATCATGTTGGTTGAAACCCCGAGTGACTAGGGGGCATCGGACATCACCCAGTTTGGACCAACACCCATGAGGAGCACTGGCCCGGGTAGTTGATTAATTATCCACGGGGTACCTAAGCCCTATGCATTTTTAATTAGATTTTTAAGAAAATAGTTCCAATGTTGGGTCTTGACATACAAGCTTTAATCTAAAAGAAAGAGTCAAGGGGGTCCCCATAACAACCACGAGCATGTTTCGAGCGCAAAATTTGGAACATAACACCAGTAACAAGTAACTATGGGGGCAAAAGTGAAACAAAACACCGGGCAAAAGTCCAAGCCTTCAACCTTTACAAAGATATATAGGTGCATTAAATTAAATAGAAGTAATATTGTGATGTCTCTAGATATCCATGTTATCACATGGAAACAACCTGCACCTGCATCTAAGAACACTATAAGCGGGCCTTAGCAGCGGTAACTTAGTCAAACAAGGTTTGCTGGGGTAGTGGAGGGGTTAGAGGCTTTCATGGCAATTAAGGAGGCTTGACATGTAAGTGGTAGGTAAACAAAACATAACGATAAGAGCGACACATATATCAAAGAAAAAACAGTGTCGGGATGCGGGTATAGTCATCTTGCATGTTGGGTCTTTAGGGGGATACAAAGTTGGGTCCTCATAGACGTTCTCTCTGAGATCCTCGTACTCAGGCTCGTCACTCGGTTCTACCCAAATAGAAACCGCACCAATAAACATACAACCAAAGTGCAATGCGCAACCAAGATGATGCATGATCATATTGATGCAAATAACATGGCAACCCTATGCTAGTCATGTTTCACATGCAAATATTGAGTTCTTTAGTATTATGGAAAAAATCTCATGTTTAGTTGTTTGAACATACATGACATGGAAAATATAGATGCATCATGTAAAATCGATGAAATGCATATGCAGAACATTGCAAACGGAGTAACGAAGCTCACGGTACACTCACGGCAAGTTACGAACATCAATGGAGAGAAATGCAAAGACGAAGTTGGCCATGGGCTATTCCTTGGTGTTTCAAGGATGCCACTGGACAGGAAATGAGAATCTATCAAGAATAGACCCAAAAATCATGCAAAACAATGGAGTATAGCTCCCACAAGTCACAAAACACTCAAACACACAATATGTTCACAAACAGCAAGATGTCATCTGGTAATACATATAACCATAGCTACATCAAGTTTCAAATCAGAACCAAGGCATGTAGAGGAAGTATACAGCATGCTCAAAAATTCATCCATCTACATAAAGAGGAAAGGAAGCATGGATCACTGGCAATGGATCTCACAAGATGGCATGTTGAAACAGTTTTTAGGGACTTCGTGAAAATTCCAGTTTTATAGATTATGAGTTAACATGATAGCATCTTGACATCAACAATTATATATGCTAGAGGGCATCTCATGGCATGAAATTAACAGGGTGATAGAGGGCAACATGTACTACAACTAATTACATTATGGCAACATCGGAATATGCATATATCAATGGCTTGCATCCTCCCAACATGGCATGATGAAACAACCAAACTTCCAGACTTAGAGAATATCAAGTGGGTGCAACAATGCAGTTTTTAGCAGAATCACATATTGGGCAACAAAACTAACTATGATGCATAGCTCTGGCTTGCAAAACAAATGCACAAGGTGATAGAGGGTAACATGCTCTACAAATCATAACATTGTGCCACCCTCAAAGGAGCAATGGATTCATCGGAAGCATCATGATAACATGGCAAGAAAATAACAGATTCTAACACTTGGAGAATTTTGAGCACTTGGAAGCAACAGTTTTGGTGGCATCTTGACAACAAGAATACCACCCATATAATGATCTATCATCGCATGCAAAAATACTAGGAGCTAGCACATACACAAGTGAACATCTTTAATACTGACAAGTTCATCATACAATGCAAGAATTAATTCATGTGAAAAGACAAAATGACATATTAATACAAAGAAATATTTTCACAAACTTTTCCAAATGATGAAACCAACACCACCGTTGGATTCACTGAATTTTTCTACGCCAAAATCACCTATCACATGCCCATATTGTTGTCAATAAATCCCACACAATTGCAATCACAAAATCACATATTCACTTATAGCCACTTATATGCCAAATTTGGCATGTCCTAGGAATTAGACAAATGATGAAAAAGCCAAAACTAGAATATTTCCTTAAAAGTAAATATTCACAGAAAATCACACGAACAATAAAAACAAAAATGTAAAGAAGGGGCCACCTGGTAGTGACACCAGGGGCCCTATGGGGGTATGACATGTGGGCCCTCAGGCCACTGTCATGGCTGGCTAATAAAATGGAAAAGGGGAGCTGGCCGAAATCGAACCGGGTCTCTTGGTTTGGGGCGCAGCGCGACGACCACAGGGCTAGCCATGGTGATATTGACTGAAGGGGCCTTGACTCTCTTTTGAACCACGTACAGCGCTGGTTCTTCTTCTTCCCTGAGATAGGAAGAAACGGCAACGACGTTGCGGCCGACGGAGGCGACCACCGGATCAACAGAGATACAATGGGGCCGCATAATCTACTTGGGGATCCAGTCACATGCTTCCTTTCTGCGGTGGCGAGGCAAACAAGGCGGCACTCGAGCTCGAGCAGAAGCTCGGCTCGAGGCCATGGCGCGCCGAGGCCGAGGTAATGCAGGCAGCATCAGCGATTGCGAAGCGCAGTAGGCGGAGCGCAGCACTACCACGCGAGCTCTAGGGATGAGGGAACCCACGACTACTCACGCAACCACACGATACGCAATGAAAAAAACGCCTTGCCGGAGCTCTCGGAGCGCATGACTAACATGAACATGAAAACGCCTATGGGCAGCTACCAACGCCAAGAGGGCACGGATCGGGAGCGAGGCTCACCTAGGGCTCGACGATCAAGAAGAAGCTGTCGGAGAGGAGTCAGGGACGACGCAAGGAAGCACCAAAGTCCCGCTCGCCTTGGATCCAGGACGCAGGGAAGAAGATGGGTCGGGGAGGCGACGTCCCCGTGGCTTGGAGAAGCTTGCGACGATGCAGGGGCTGTGGGGACTCCAGTTCATCGACTCACGGCGACAAGGCGTCGGGGATGGACGCGGGCGGCTATCCCGAGTATGAGCTCAAGCTCGGACGGAGAACTAGGTTCATGGTGACGACGAGGAGCGTGGAGGAGCTTACTAGCGATGGCGAGGCGAGGGAGAGGAGGGAATGGGGCGAGGGATGCTAGGTATATATCGAGGACATGCTAAATAGGAGACTAGGGAAGTCTTCGACCGTTAAATCGACTGGAGCATCGACGTGGCTTCCTAGATTCGCTGCCATACAAGAGGTGGAAGAAGCGAACACGTTGGAGGGCTTGCTGGGCTCGCTGACTAGCTGGGCTGGATTCAGGGAGGAACAGTAGCCCAGGTGGGCTGAGAGCTCTCTCTCTCTCCCTGGGAAAGGGTTTCTATTATATAAAGGCCAAAAGAAGAAAAAGGAGCCATAGAGAATGGAAAATGTTTTTAGGAAAATAAAAATATATTTGCACTCACAAAAATGAGTCTTATTAAATAAAAATGGTCTTGGCATTTTTAGAGCAAACAAAATAAGAACATATTATTAGCATATGAATCTATTTTTGCAAAGTTACAAAAGGCAATTCATTCAACCATGATTTAGAGCTATCTTAGAATGCATAGCAGAATATTAGAAGAAGAGTAGCTTTTTTATTGAGAAGAAAAGTATAGTGCATCACAACATATATAGCATTGCTAAATAAAAGGTTTTGGCAAGGTTTTGGAAAGGAACTTAGGGAGGTTTTTCACGCTACCAAAACCCCAATTGCAAGCACACCTCCCACACATACACTCACACAACATTACCACATAAAAACAGCATGAGGCAAAACATGACTCATGATATGATGATTATGATGCCATGATGCAAAAATGTCATGAGGCAAAATGATTATAACTCAAACCACATAACGGCAATAAGAAGGTTCACACATGAGCCATTACAAATATGGAAAGGGGATGCACTTGGGCTGTTACAACGCTCCTGCACTACACGAGGATCTCGTCCTGAGATCTAAGAATGGAAGAATTTGGGAAATTTAGAACGTAGAAGATCCTCACGTTCCCATGGGGCTTCTTTTCTAGAGTGATGTGACCACTTCACCTTGAGAAAATTGATTGATTTGTGGCGAGTCTTACGCATAGTTTCTTCAAGAATAGAAACTATATGCTCATGATATGATAGGTCTTCTTGGAGATCAATGTCTTGGAGGTCAACGGTACGCTCAGGAGTCTTTAAGCACTTCCGAAGCTGAGAGACGTGAAACACATCATGCAAATTTGAGAAATTGGGAGGAAGATTGATTTGGTAGGCAAGGTCTCCCCTCTTGCCCACAATCTTGAAAGGACCCACAAAGCAAGGAGCAAGCTTTCCTTTGATGCCAAAGCGTTGGGTGCCCTTCATGGGAGACACTCTGAGATAGACAAAATCATCGATTTGAAAGGAGACATCATGATGCTTGTTATCATAATAGCTCTTCTGACGGGATTGAGCTGCTTTGAGATTTTCAAGAATGACACGGCATATCTATTCTGCTTGAGTGATTATGTCATTCCCAAGGATTTGATGCTCACCGGTTTTAGACCAATTGAGCGGGGTGCGACATTTCCTAACGTAGAGAAACTCGAATGGGGCCTTACCCGAACTTGCTTGAAAACTGTTGTTTTGTGAAAACTCGGCAAACGGGAGGCAGTCTTCCCACTTCATGCCAAAACAAATCACACAAGCTCTAAGCATATCTTCAAGGATTTGATTGACTCTCTCAACTTGACCACTAGTTTGAGGATGGAAAGTTGTACTGAAACAGATCTTGGTACCTATCACAGTCTGGAAGGAATCCCAGAACTTGGAAGTGAAGAGGCTTCCATGATCTAAGGATATGAGCTAAAGAATATTGTGCAAAGAAACTATCCTTGAAGTGTACAGCTGTGCCAGCTGAGCTGTCAAGATAGATTCGTTGACCGGAAGGAAATGGGCAACTTTGGTGAGCTTGTCGATAACCATAAATATGGCATCGTTACCTCTCTTGGACATAGGAAACCCAGTGACGAAATACATCTGTCCACTCTGGAATAGCCAAAGGCTGAAGGGGACTTGTTGGACGTTGATGTTCCGCCTTCACTTGGCAACAAACATCACACTCGTTCACGAACTTAGCAATCTCGTGTTTCATACAAGTCCACCAAAAAGTTTCCTTGGGGTCCTGATACATTTTGGAACTGCCTAGATGAATGGAGAGGAAAGAATTACGCGCTTCATCCATGATGACTTTCCTGAGTTCTCCCTTGGGAACCACTAGGCGATCCTCGAAAAACAAGGTGTCCTTGTCATCAACACGGAAGCACTTATACTTTGCAATGCTCTTGGTCACACATTCTTCACTTTCTTCACCATAGCATCCAGAAGCCGAGCTTGATGAATCTGGTCTTCCAAAGTCGGAGAGACTTGAAGATTGGCAAGAAACCGTAGAGGAGAAATTTGAAGATTGAGCTTGCGGAAACCTTCATAAAGCTCGGGTTAAAGAGGCTTGAGGATAAGACTGTTGTAGTATGCCTTTTGGATGAGCGCGTCTGCAATGACATTTGCTTTTCCAGGAGTATATTCAATGCTCAAATTGTACTCCTTGATCATTTCCACACAACGCGTTTGCCGAAGATTGAGATTCGTTTGAGTGAAAATGTACTTCAAGCTCTTGTGGTCGGTGAACACCTCAATTTGTCTTCCAAACAATAGATGTCTCCAAGTCATCAGAGTATGAACAACTGCTGCCAACTCAAGGTCGTGAGTGGGGTAGTTCCTCTCGCTAGGCTTCAGCTGATGCGAGCTATCGGCAACAACCTTCTTATCTTGCTTGAGAACACCACCAAGACCTTGGAGGGAAGCATCAAAGAACATTTGGAAAGTCTTGGATTACTCGGGAGGAACAGGAACTCGCGCTGAAGTCAGCTTCTCTTTGAGTATATTGAACGCCACCTCACACTCAGGAGACCACACATACTTGACATTCTTCTGAAGGAGGTTGGACAAAGGCTTAGCAATTTGAGAGAAGTTCTCCATGAATCTTCTATAGTAACTTGCAAGCCCAAGGAAGAAGCCAAGCTGCTTGACATTCTAAGGAGGCTCCCACTTCAAGATGGCCTCAACTTTCTCAGGGTGCACCTTGATGCCCTCGGCAGAGATGATGTGCTCAAGGTAAACCACTTCATTGAGCCAAAACTCACACTTTGAGAACTTAGTATAGAGTTGATGCTCTCTTAACTTGCCAAGCACAAGTTGGAGATGATCTGCATGCTCTTCTTCTGTCTCCGAGAATACATGAATGTCATCCAAATACACCAAGACAAACTCATTTCTATAGGCAGACAAGACAAAGTTCATCAATCCGGAGAAGGTCAGAGGTGCATTTGCAAGACCAAAGGACATGACGGTGTACTCATAAGATACAAAACTCATCTTGAAAGCAAACTTTGGAATATCTTCTTCACGAATGCAGATCTGATGATAGCCCATGCAAAGATCTAGCTTTGAGAAAACCTTGGCCCCTTTCAGTTGCTCAAACAACTCATTGATGGTGGGAGGTGGGTACTTGTACCTGATTGTCTTCTTATGCAATGGATGGTAATCAACATAATGTCGGTCTGTGCCATCCTTCTTCTTGACAAACAAAAGACCACAACCCCATGGTGAAGAACTTAATCTTATAAGACCCAAATTTTCTTGTTCATCTAGCTGCTTCTTCAATTCCTTCAGCTCTTCGTGGCCAAGCTTATAAGGACACTTGCACACCCTTTCAGTGCAGGCTCGATTTCAATCACAAACTCTACTGGCCGATGAGGAGGCAATCCTGGCAATTCTTCCGGTAACACATCTTCAAACTCACAAACAACCAGAATCTGAGAAATGGCTGAGATTTCACCCTACTCACTAAGAGAAAATGGGTGAATCATGTCATCATGAGCAGCAAAAATGATCACGTCTTTAGAAGGATGAGTCAATTTGACTTCTTTGGCTTCACAATCAACAAAAGCCTTGATCATTGCAAGAAAATACATGCCAAAAATGAGATCAATATCTGAGTTTTCAAGAAAAATTGGAGAGGTGAGAAAACAAAAGCTGCCCATTTTGATAGAGACATCTAGAACCACCATCCTCGCGTGCATGAAAGCACCCCGGGAAATGACTGACAAGGGTTTGATAACTGCTCATGATGCAAATTATGCTTGGTTGCAAAACGTTTTGGAATGAATGAATGTGATGCACCAGTATCAAACAAAATTTTTGCAGGGATAGAATTAAGTAAGAGGTTACCCAATATCACTTGAGAAGAATCCTCTGCTTTAGCTGCATTGACCATGTTCACTCTTGCTGACTTGGGGTGGTGCCTCACTATAGCATTGCCTGGAGGTCTGACTTTAGGAGGAGGCGGAAGGCGCCATTGGTTGGTGATCTTGTTTGAGTAGTGGACCTTCTTACCACACTTGTGACAAGTAACCTCTGAGAGCAGACGGAAGTTGCCTAGAGGAGGAACATTTGCTGACTTGGGTGCCTGGGGCCTCTGCTGAAATCCTGGGTTGGGTGGGTGGGATGGGCCACGACCACCATCCTGCTTTTGCTGCTGAGGAGGATGAAACAGAGGTGGAGGAGGAACTCAATACTTCTACTGCTTAGGAACAATCTGGGAGCTAGAGGAAGAAGAATTGGAGTCCCTGAATTGCTTCCTTGAGTTCTCCAACCTCAGTTGAGCTACCTAGAACTTTAGAGCCATGTTGTAGAACTGATCAAAATCATGAGGCTCGTGCAGGACTAGACCCGACTGAAGTTCATCCTTGAGACCACCTCTAAACTGAGAAATCTTGCACTTTTCATCAGGAACATCTTGCTTAGCATAGCGGGCCAAATTCTGGAAATTGATGTTATATTGATAGACAGACTTTCTTCCTTGCTTCAAATTCCTGAACTTATCACGCATCTCATCAAAAAAGCTCGTCAGGATATGATGAGCTCTGAAGTCATGGCTGAAATCATCCCAGCCGATTGCACAATCACCCCTGGCAACCTTGTAATGCTGCCACCAATCTGCTACTTGACCCTTGAGCTGGAAGGTCACGAACCTGACATAGTCCACAGGCCTGACATTGCTGCACTCAAAATTCTTGTTCATGCCGCGGAGCCAATCATCCTCATCAAGAGGCTGCTCACAACAAGTGAAGGAGTTGGGCTGGTTGGCCAGGAACTAGTTGAGAGTCATGAACTGAGGCTGATTCTAGAAATTCCCTTGATAACCTTTCTATCCCTGATCCCTCTCTTGCAACAACCTGAGCAACATCTAAGTATTCTCATTGGTTTCAGCCATCACAGCTTGCCAAGCTTATGGAGGAGGAGGTGGGGTGGTGGAGGGTTAGACTGATCCCCATCATCACGTCTCGGGTGTCCACGAGTTGATGGAGCTATCCTGAAAATGGACAAGAACATTAGCACACCATTGAAAATTATGATTGAAATAAGTTGAATCAATTGGCTTGAAAGAAATTTGCAACAAAATATTATCAGTTGCATTCACACTAAAAATTGGTAAGAACGCCTCTTCGTGTTCGTGATAACATCATAAGATCTGAAGCCACTTGAATAAGCACAACTAGGTATTGAGGTAATATGTGCTCGGAACAAATGTATAAACCCTCATACATCTGACAAAAGATGATCCTAGGTAACTACTAGAATTCCCACCTAGGAACTTTCAAAATACTTTCTTGGTTATGTAATCAGGTTGCGGGTCCAGGAACATACTCAATGTAATCAGCTGCATGACCGCACCCGCAACCATCAACACATATCCAAGAAGTTATGCAAGTTTGTCTACCTTAGACCCTCGTAATGCAGCGATACCAAGAATGGCAGTACATCTGGACGTTCTCCCCAGTAATGTAATGCCAAACTCCTCTCGCCGCAAATAGTATTAAAGAAATTTCGAACACCCTCCGTCCTGAGATACTAAGGAAACTGAATGATAATTATGTGGCTAGAATTCTCTCGAGCTCTACTCCCTGATAACAGGAGGCACCAAGACAAAACTCCGTCACATCGCCATCATATAGTTTCCAAAATACCCATGTGATCCTAAAAATATTTTAAGCGAGAAGAGGAGTAGAATTAAAATTCCTAAGTCGAAATATCTCACCGGAGTACATAGGAGGAGTAAAAGAAACATAATCTCTGATATAACTAGACTCAAAATATTTTTCACTAGTCTCGACTCGGACAAGTTTGATCAAGCAAGGGGCTCCTATGGTCGTATGGCTCTGATACCAACTTGTAACGACCAAGATGCGGTACTATCCCAATTAAGGCACGAGGGCCTCGATGAGGATAGAAGCGCATCTAGGCATTTCGCAAGTACAGAATCATTGCACACATTTATTGAGAATAAGAGTATAAGAGTTGGCTTACACTCGCCACATGCTAAATTACAATGTCACATAAACATTCATACATTCATCCATAAAGTAGGGTCTAGCTAGGGACGAAAATAAACAATAAAAGAGGCAATGAGACTGCCTTGCTAACCCAGGAACACGACCATGTTCCCGATCTACTCATATGGATACGTAACATACATCCAGCCACGTTCTTCATCAAACTACCACTGGATCTGGGACGCCTCAAAAGGATAGATATCATCGGAAAATGTACCTATAGTGTTGGAATATGTAAGCCACTAGGACATAGCAATCTTATTACCCGGGTGCCGAAACTATGTAAGGCACTTGGGTGAGGAGGGTTAAGTGGTGAGGTTGAAGCAAGAATGTAAGCATATGTTTGAGTGGCTAACTTATGAGAACAAGAAGTAAATATGGTGGCCTAGGCATAACGGACGTGAACTAGTATGATCACTAAGTGATCCTGAAAACCTACTTACGCCAATCTTAACCCCACCGTTTTCTCTCTCGGTTCATGATCACGAGCAAAGACAATCACGGTTACGCACACAGTTGGTGTATTTTATTTTAGTTTACTTCGAGTTTGCTATAACCGGGTGTTAAACAAATTTCCAAGTTGCCATGTAACCGCGGACATGGCTTCCCAAAAAGATTTAACCCTACAGGGGTGCTCCAACTCATCCATCACAAACTAACCACATGCCGTGCTGGAATAATCTCGACCGCAGAAAACCTGTGATCTCCTTGGAAATTCCGTTGGATCACCCCAACCTCGGGATAGCCCAAAGTATCCTCGGAATCCCATGCACAAGACATTCAAGAAAGGTAAAATGAGTCCAACAAGACCGCCCGACAGGCCAGATCCCAATAGGAACCACGTGTATCTCTTTCTTAGGGCACCACCAGATGGGCAAGACGTCGGGTTGGCTAAAACCCCTGGTGACCAGGGGGTGCCGGACATCGCCCGGTTTGAACCAACACTCATGAGGAGCACTGACATGGGTTGTTGATTAATTATCCACGGGGTAGCTAAGCCCTATACATTTTTAATTAGATTATTAAGCAAATAGTACCAATGTTGCGTCTTTCCAAACAAGCTTTAATATAAAACAAATAGTCAAGGGGGTCCCCATAACAACCCCGAGCATGTTAGGAGCGCAAAATATGGAAAAATAACACCGGTAACAAGTAACTATGGTGACGAAAGTGGAACAACAAACAAGGAAAAAGGCCAAGCCATCCACCTTTACCAAGATATATAGGTGCATTAAATTAAATAGAAGTAATATTTTGATATCTTCGGATATCCATGTTATCACATGGAAACAACCTGCACCTACATCTAAGAATGCTATAAGTGGGGCCGAGCAGCGGTAACTTAGACAAACAAGGTTTGCTGAGTAGTGGAGGGGTTAGAGGCTTTCATGGAAATTTAGGAGATTTCACATGTAAGTGGTAGGTAACGAAACATAACGATAAGAGCGAGGCATCTAGCAGAGCAAAAATAGTGTCGAGATCCAGGTACGGTCATCTTGCATGTTGGGTCTTCAAGGGGATACAGAGTTGGGTCCTCGCAGACGTTCTCCCCGGGATCCTCGTACTCAGGCTCGTCACTCGGGTCTACCCAAATATAAACAACACCAATAAATATACAACCAAAGTGCAATGCACAACCAAGATGATGCATGATCATATTGATGCAAATAACATGGCAACCCTATGCTAGTCATGTTTCACATGTAAATATTAAGTTGTTTATTATTCTGGATAGAACCTCATCTTTAGTTGTTTGAACATGCATGGACATGGAAAATATGTATGCTCCATGTAAAATCAATGCAAATGCATATGTAGAACGTTGCAAACGGAGTAACGAAGCTCACGGTACGTCACGGCAAGGTACGAACGTCAATGGAGACAAATGCAAAGATGAAGGAGGCCATGGGCTCTTCCTTGTTGTTCCAAGGATGCCATTGGATAGGAAATGTGAATCTATCAAGAATAGACCCAAAGATCATGCAAAAACTGGAGTATAGCTCCCACATGTCATAAAACACGCAAACACAGAATTTGTCCATAAAAATCAACATGTCATCTTGTAACACATATAACCATAGCTACAGCAAGTTTCAAATCACAACCAAGGCATGTAGAGGAAGTATACAGCATGCTCAACAATTCATCCATATATAGAAACATGAAAGGAAGCATTTTTTAGGGACTTAGTGAAAATTCAAGTTTTATAGATTCCGAGTTAACAAGATAGCATATTAACAGTAACAATTATATATGCTAGAGGGCATCTCATAGCATGAAATTAACAGGGTGACACAGGACAACATGTACTACAACTAATTACATAATGGCAACATCAGAATATGCATATGTCAATGACTTGCATCCTCTCAACATGGCATGATGAAACAACCAAACTTTCAGACTTAGAGAAAACCAAGGGGATGCAACAATGCAGTTTTTAATAGATTGACATATTGGGCAACAAAACTAACTATGATGCATAGCTCTAGCTTGCAAAACAAATGCACAAGGTGACAAAGGGTAACATGCTCTACAAATCATAACATTGTGCCAACCTCAAAGGAGCAATGGATTCATGGGAATCATCATGAGAACATGACAAAAAAATAACAAATTCTAACGCTTAGAGAATATTGAGCATTTGGAAGCAACATTTCTGGTGGCATCTTGACAGTAAGAATACCACCCATATAATAATCTATCATGGCATGCAAAAATACCAGGAACTAGCACATACAAAAATGAACACCTTTCATGTTGACAAGTTCATTATACAATGCAAGAATTAATTCAGGTGGAAAAGACAAACTGACATATTAACACAAAACAACATTTTCACAAACTTGTCCAAATGATGAAACCAACACCACCATTGGATTCACTGAATGTTTCTACCCCAAAATCACCTATCACATGCCTATATTGCTGTGGATAAATCCGACACAATTGCAATCACAAAATCACATATTCACTTATAGCCACTTATATGCCAAATTTGGCATGTCCTAGGAATTAGACACATGAGGCAAAAGCCAAAACTGGAATATTTCCTTAAAAGGAAATATTCACAGAAAATCACACAAACAATTAAAACAATAATGTAAAAAAGGCCACCCGGCAGTGACACCAGGGGCCCTGTGGGGGTATGACATGTCGGCCCTCGGGCCCACTGTCAGGGCTGGCTAATAAAATTGAAAAAGGGGAGTCGACCGGATTCAAAGCCGGGTCTCATGGGTGGCAGCGTAGCGTGACAACCACTAGGGACTTGAATCTCTTTTGAACCTCCTGTGGCGCTGGTGCTTTTTCTTCCTTGAGATAGGGAGAAATAGTGACAACGATGCGGCCCCCGGAGGCAACCAATGGATTGACAGAGGAATGGCGGGGCTATTGAACCTGTTTGGGGATCCATTCCCATGCTTCTTTTCAACGGCAGTGAGGCGAACAATGCGGCACCCGAGCCCGATCAGAAGCATGGCTCTGGTCCATGGCACGGCGAGGCCGAGGCAATGCAGGCGACATGGGCGATTGCGGGGCATAGCGGGCGTAGCACAGCACTACCAAGCGAGCACTAGGGACGAGGGAACCGGCGACTACTCGTGCAACCATACAATATGCAACGAAAAAACACGCCTTGCCAGAGCTATGGGAGCGCGGGACTAGCACGAACATGGCAATGCCAGGAGGGCATGGATCGGGAGCGGGGCTCACCTAGGGCTCGACAAACAAGAAGAAGTTGTCGAAGAGGGGTCGGGGACGATGCAGGGAAGCACCGAAGTCCCGCTCGCCTAGGATCCGAGACGTAGGGAAGAAGATGGGTTGGGGAGACGACGTCCCCGCGGTTGGAGAAGCTCGCGACGACGCAGGGGCTATGGGGACTCCAGGTCGTCGACTCGCGGCATACGGGAGGTCGGGGTTGGACGCGGCCGACTATTCTGAGCACGAGCTCAAGCTCGGTCGGTGCACTGGATTCATGGCAACGCGAGGAGCATGGAGGAGCTTACCGATGAAGGTGAGGCGAGGGGTGTCGTGGGAACAAGTCTGACAGTAGAAGATAGGGGTATGAAAGGAGAGGGCAGAGTCCTACCTACGATGAGGGTGTACACATGTATGTATGAGTTCAGGCCCCTCTCGTGGAGGTAACAACCCTACGTCTCAGTTCTCGGGAGTGCAATACCCAAGATGCGATCCTATCCTTATTTTGGCACGAGGGCCTCGACAAGGATAGAAGCGCATCTTGTTGTTTCCCAAGAATGGATATCATTACAAGTACATGTACATAAGAGATGAGTATATGGAATTGGCTTACACTCGCCACAAGCTACATCAAGATCACATCAATACAACACCATATTCAAACATCATACGGAAGAGCAGGGTCCGACTATGAACAAAATCAAATGACAAAAAGACATCCATCCTTGCTATCCCAAGCTGCTGCCTAGAGCCCATCCTAGATCGATGAAGAAGAAGAAGAAGAACTCCAAATCAAACAAGCATCACGCTCATGTCAAATCATCACATTACATGTACTTGCAACTGTTGTTGTAGTAATATGTGAGCCATAGGGACTCAGCAATCTCATTTCCAAGGGTATCAAGACTAGTACAGCTTAATGGGTGAGGTATGGTTAAGTGGTGAGGCTGCAGCAAGCAACTAAGCATTTTTTGAGTGGCTAACTTACGAATACATAAAGTAAAGTATGGTGGTCTACGCATAACGGACGTGAACTAATAATGATCACTACGTGATCCTGAACACCTACTTACGTCAAACATAACCCCATCGTGTTCTCTCTCGGATAAGAACTCACAAGAAGAGACAATGACAGTTATGCACATAGTTGGTGTATTTTATTTGAGTTTACTTCAAGTTTACTATGACCGGGTGTTAAACAAAGTTCCCAAGTTGCCACATAACCACGGGCATGGCTTTCCGAAAGATTTAACCCTGTGGGGGTGCTACAACTAGTCCATCACAAATTAACCACACGCCGTGTTGAAATTCCTCAATCGTGAAATCACTCGTAGTATTTGCGAAAACCCGACGGAAAATCTCAACTTCTAGATAGCCCAAAGTGTCATCAAAATCCCACGCGCGAGACATTCTAGAAAGGTAAAAAAAGGTCCAGCAAGGCAGCCCGACATGCCGACAATCCCGATAGGAGCCTGATATCTTGTTCTCGGGGGCACAACTAGATGAGCAGTACGTACGGTGGCCGGATAGTAATCCCCAGAGTTGCCCCAGGTGGCCCCGCAAGTGGCTCTGTTTGGACCAGCCCCAGCAGCACTGGCCCCCTGTATTATGTTGAATTACTCCTCAGTTTCATGATGCCCTATGCTTTAGAACGGTGTTCAATATTATTATGTTGGGCAAATATAGTACCAATGTTGGGCCCTGTCAAACAACTTTTATCATAAAACAAAAAATCAAGGGGTCCCCATATCAACCCCAAGCATGTTAGGAGCACTTAATTATGGAACATAACATCGGTTCACAAGTAACTAGGGCGACAAGAGTGGAAACAACACCGAGCAAAAGGCCAAGCCTTCCAACCTTTACCAAGTATATATGTACATTAAATTAAATAGCAATAATATTGCGATAACAAAAGAATGTTCATGTTGACACATGGAAGCAATTGCACCTGCAGCTAGAAACGCTATAAGAAGGGTTGAGCAAGCGGTAACATTGCCAAACAAAGATTTGCTCGGAAGTGAAGGGGTTAGAGGCTTATCATGGCAATATTGGAAGGCATGACAAACAAGTGGTAGGTAGTGAGACTTAACGATAAAAGCGAGACAACTAGCATAGCAATAATAGTAGTGGTATCCAGGGAAATGTGTCATCTTGCCTGATATCCCTCTTGGAAGAAGAACGATCCATGAAGAAGACAAGCCAACGTATTCGAACGAATCCTCACACTCCGAACGCTTTCGGAACTCTATCGAGAAGGAACAATCCGAAAACAACAATCAACACACGGTACACCACAACATGTGCATGACATGATGCACAAACAAATATGATGCATGTCCGGTTTAAATATGCAAGGCATGGCAAGTCACACCAAACAACTACTACACATTAAAGTGAAGCTCAATATGCAACGAGTTGTATATTTATGAAACACCACGATCGATTATTTAGTTCACTCTCATTTAGGTACACGACAATATTAAATGTTGTTAAACATGGCAAGAGGTGAAGCATAAGTAAACTACATCACCTAGTGTCATGGGAATGAGTCTGATAGTAGAAGATCGGGGGACGAAAGGAGAGGGAAGAGTCCTAGCTACGACGAGGGTGTACACACGAATGTATGAGTCCAGGCCCCTCTCATGGAGGTAACAATTATGCGTCTCAGTGCAAAGGAGCTCTTGTCGTGTGGAAAGTATGATTTACAGAGGTTAGGAACCCTCGTGCCAAAGGGGAGGGGCGACTTATATAGAGTACGCTGCCCCTCGTCAGGCATCCAAGGGTCCGATCATGGGTATAAAGACGAGCGTTACTGGTAACGTACATCATAATTGCTACTAATGATGACTAGCCTAACGCCTGCCTGTTGGCCTCCCTAGGGTGGCTTCTGGTCTTCTGGCGTCGAGTGGAGGGAGAAGATGATTGTCGAGTGGTGTCGAGTGGAGGTCTTTTGAGTGATAGGTGATTGTCGAGTGGAGGGAAAAGATGGCGAGTGGATTAGATGTTGAGTGACTTGAGCATCATGGAGAATCCAGTCGGGACTTCCTTGTAATCTTTAAGTCCTCCAATAAAGTGTACTTAGGTAGGGTATGTAGGTCAGGCCTAGGACCCTACCCTAGGTACATATACTCATCATTAGCACCCGAATGGATCGGGGTTCGAGTCAAAAAGGGAGATTGATGCCAGCTTTGACAAGGCATCAAACTTCCAAATGATCTTCGGGGTTTCAATGACATTTGCCTCGATTGAAATCTTTGTCATTCGCCCGGATCGATTCTGCCTTGAAAATGACGGAATGAATTCTAAGTATCAATTATGTTCCGAGTGACTGGAAGGGATCTTCAGACGTGAAGAGTCGCTCTATCAGACCCGGATTCCACGGGAGTCGAAAATTTGGGAAGTGCACGCGTCCATGATGATGATGCCATGACTGGGCAAGTGGGAGCACGGCGCCTCAATTCACACGCTGCCTATTTTTTCACGTACCGCGTGACGTCTTGAGAGGTCACCAGAAGTGTGTCTAGAGGGGGGTGAATAGACTACTAGCAGAAAATTAAAACCTAACATTTTCACATGGGTGTTCTTGAACTCCGATCCAATTATCGCTTCGAACTTTCTTGATCTTCACTTCATACTGATTTTGCACTTTCCGAATGAAGTTATTGAAGCTCTTCTGAACCTGCAACTTATCATCAAGGAAAAATACCCATGTAAATCTACAAAAATCATAAACTATAACTAGACCATAGGAATTTCCACTGAGACTCTTGTAAGCATTGGGATCGAAAAGATCCATGTGAAGTAACTCGAGTGGTCTCCTAGTAGGCATGGTATTCTTAATAGGATGACTTCCACCTACTTGCTTTCCGGCTTGACAAGCACTACAAATTCTATCTTTATCAAAGATAACATCTTTAACACCAAGTATATGATCACCTTTGATAAGTTTGTCTAAATTACGCATGCCAACATGTCCTAATCTTCTATGCCAAAGCCAACCTTTGGAAGATTTAGCCATTAAACAAGTACGAGGTTTGGATCTGTTAGTGAAATCAACAATGTATAGATCACCTCTATGAAAACCAGTAAAGACCCTTTTATGATTAACTTGACGAAACACTTGGCAACCTACTTTCGTGAATAACACATTGAAACCGAAGTCGGCAAGTCTAGATACAGAAAGAAGATTGTAGCCAAGAGATTCAACAAGCATAACATTCTGAATAATGCTATCAAGGGAAATGTCCACCTTACCAAGACAAAGTACCTTACCCTTGGAGTTGTCTCCAAACATTATGTACCTTCACAGTCCATGGTTTGGTGTGATCTCTTCAAACATTTCTCTATCTCTGATCCGGACATGTAATCCTTGAAGTTTTCCATGACACTTAGATTCTTCATGATCTTCTCATACTTGGTGTCGAACAGCTCATCTTCATCACAGTGGCCATGTTCCACATTGTCAATATCAAGTGGGAAATCCATGTCATAAAGAACAAGAGATTTGTTAGAATGGTGATCATGACAATGTTCAAGTTTATGAATGCGAAGGGCCTCTATAATGATATTGTTTATAGTTGTGACATCTCCTTTAGCACGCATGAGGTCTCTAAGCTCAATTAGACAATCGTCAAATTTAGGATCACTAGGTGTCATAGTGTGAAAAGCATTTTATGAAGAATTTCATCAACATTACTTAATGAAAGATTTGGATATCGTTTCTCCAAATCAGTCCACAAAGTATAAGTACATGCAAAGTTCTTGAATTGAGAAAGCACGAATCTTGGTAAGCCTCTAACAATAAGACTGATAGTTCTAAGATTGCATAGCATATCAATTTCCTCTTTGTGTGTGGGATGCAAGGGATATGTAGGAGACTCATAGGGGTGCATAACATATTTGCTCAATTGAAATTCATTAAATAGCTCAAGCATCAAAGTTTTCAATTGACCATAATACTCTCCATCAAGAATAGGCACTCTACAACTGAAACTCCCTATACTAGACACATCCATCTTCCTCCTCGGTGATTAAACCAAAGAAATGGAGACCAAAGCTCTGATACCAATTGAGGGATCACTAGAAGAGTGTCTAGAGGGGGGAGTGAATAGACTACTAGAAGAAAATTAAAACCTAACCTTTCCCCAAGTTAATTGGTTGGCAGATTTTAACAGTTTTAAGTTGAGATATGGAGATCAAACGCAATTGGAGACGCATAGATTTTTCCCGTGGTTTTGATAGGTGGTGCTATCGTATGTCCATGTTTATGGAGTCTTTAACCCACAGAGGGTAAAGGTCATGAGAGTCCATGGAGGGCTCCACCCATAAGGGTCCACGAAGTAGCAACCTTGACTACTCCATAATAGCTTCCATCCATGAAGGACTAGCCTCACTTTGGGTACATCTTCACGAAGTAGTCGATCTCCTTGCCCATACAAACTTCTTGGCTCACTCCATGACACAAAGTAGGAGGCTCCCAAGCGACACCTAACCAATCTTGGAGGCACCACCCTCCAAAAGGTAATAGGCTCGGTAGTGCGATGAACTCCTTCCTCTTGTGCTTCAATATGATAGACTACTCAACACACAATCACTCTCTCATAGATATGGCTTGGTAGAAGAGATTGATTGGGTGGAAAGCAAGTTGGGGAGGCTAGAAATCAACACCATATGGTTGGAGTGGAAGATCTTGACCTCAACACAAGGATAGGTGGTTCTCTCTCAAAAAACTAATAGGATAGGTATGGAATAGTTCTCAGTGCTTCTCTCTCGAGTAGCTGGTGGTGGAGGGGTATATATAGGCATCTGCAAAAATCCAACTGTGACACACAATAAGTCAGACTCGGTGGAACCGATGTGTGAATCTCGGTTGTACCGAAGTGACTTAAAGTTAGCAACTTTTGAATCTCGGTGAGACCGATATAGGAATCTCGGTTGCACCGATAAAGTGACAAATGGTCAGAATGTCCAATCTTGGTGAAGCCGATCCAACAACTCGGAGGGACCGAAACTGTGAACTTGTGTAACAGAAAGTTGGCAGCCCAACTCGATGGCACCGAATGCAGTATCGGTCGTACCAAAAGATCTAGGGTTTGGCTGAGTCTGTCTAGGGTTTGGAATCGGTGGCACCGGGTGTAGAATGTTGGTTGCATCGATTTTGAGTATTTGTCTTTGGACAGACTTTGGTGGGAGAGTTTATGGATGTACTTGGTGACTATCACTTGTGCACGTATGAGCATTTTGTTCACCAAATGAACCTTACCCCCTTTTAATAGTATTGGCTTTCCTATGGACGCAAAATGATTTCTCACAAATATAAAATGTAGAGTCCTCTTGCTTGAAGCTTGGCCAAACTATTTCTTCTCCTTCTTCATGGGGATACTCTCCACACTCCTTTTGCCAACCCAACTCACCATGGACTATGATCTGAAATACACTAGGTAAAAGTATTAGTCCAAGAGACAATGTATGTTGTCATGAATTATCAAAACCACCAAGGGAGCATGTTGTGCTTTCACGTCTGCAGTCGAGATACACAGGGATTTAGCGGGCCCACCAATCAGTGAGACACTCGGCAGAGTATAAAATCCCACCGCACCGTAGTCCGCACAGTCTTCTTCCCCCAAATCTCCTCTCTTCCTCCGCCTCCCCTGCTCTCAATGCACTGCTGTGCTCCGCCCCGACGACCGCCACCGCCGTGTTGACAAAGGGAAAGACTGAGAAGCTGGAGCACGCCAAGAAGGGGGCCACGAAGGGCAAAGCGAAGAAGCCGTCAACCGTGTGGTTCGCCACGCCGCCGGGGTGGATCTAGGGGGATTTTCTCCCGTCGACGGTCACCACCGTAGACGTCGAGAACCTCATCGTCGACGGGCTCGTGGCGGAAGGTTCGTGGAGGCTTTCGAAGGGAGAATTTGAGCCACAGCCACGCGAGAGGGGGCGAGTGCACCTCCTCACCCACATCGAGAGAGGTTTCTCCATGCCCCCATCCTTTCTTTCGAGGGTTTCTGAATTTCTTCGGAGCCTAGATGCATCATTTTCCTTTGAATGTCGTCTCTTATATTTCTGCCTTCATAACCATGTGTGAGTGTTTCTTGGATTGTCCTCCCCATTGGGGTCTGTTCAAACACATCTTCACCATCAGATCTCAGTCGGTCAAGAAGGACAACCCTGGGGATGATAAAACCCATGTCATCCAATTATGCGGTGGCTTGGGGTTCCAAAGAGATCTAGGAGTTCCTTTGCTTCCATGACCTTCCCAGAATCTGTTAGGGGTTGGCAGTTGATTTGGTTCTACTGCAAAGATGTGGCATCTCCCAACATGTTGACTGGTCTCTCCCCTTTTACGTTAGATCGACCCGCCGTTCCCAAATATTTGACAGTGCTAGAGGGGGCCAAGTGGGGATCTTAGTGGATGTCGTAGTAGCCATTGTCCATGGCGGAGTGACTGGCATGGACATTCTAGAGACATTTCTCAGTCGACGGATCCAGCACCTCCAGGGAAGGGACCATGCAATGTGGCATTACTCTGGCCTGAAAGACATGACTCACATGCACCCAGAGGAAGTCCCATAGAAAATTGTCGAGCAATGGCTTCGGAGCATCACTAGAGCCTGCAACAATCCCCTGGGACCCAAGAGCATCATTCTAGAGACTATTCTGTCAAGTGGATGAATTGTTGATCGACTAACTTTGATGTTTGAATCTTGTAGGAATGGACGAACATGTACTCGCCCATGCCAAACGAGAATTAGACCGAAGATGGAGGGGAGAACGAGGGCAGCAGCATGGATGTCGATTACGCTAATGACGGTGAGGATGATTATGAGTGCTCAGGCAAGGAAGAAGAAGAAGTCGAGTCTCCTTCGTGCACTGAGCATTGCTCCAAGCTACGTCAGGACCTCGCAACTGCTCCAAGCAACGCCCTGGCGTCGAGTGAGAGAAGCCTGAAGCAGGACTGAACCTCGACACTCGAGTTGAGTGAAAGAGCCGCAAAGCAATGCAAACCCGACGCGCCGAAGCCTCGGAAGGCTTTGCCCCGTATGAAAATTGGTGTGCCCATTGTCTCAACGTAAGTGTTCAATTTCTTTTTTCACTGTTGTGTTGGACTTCAAATTCTTGCTGACCGAGTGGAATTGGTCTACCAGAGTTGCTACCTCAGTGACGTCGCCTCCATGGGACGAAGAGGAGCAAATGGATGTGGACATTGCTGACACAACCACTTTTCAACAAGGTAAAACAAATCTTCACTCACTCCGTTTCTTGAAAATGATTTGTCGACTGAATAATCTAATGTTGTCGATTGATGCTTGCAGAGATCATTCGACCGGAGGACGATGAAGAACCACCTCGGGGTACGGGGGGTGGAGGTGTAACCTCAAGCACTTCGCGCGTACGCGCCCAAAGAACACCATCATCACAAACACCTCAGAAGTCGACTGTAGTGTCATCCCATGGTGTAGGCGACTCGTCCCGATCCCAAACTGAGCTCGTGGCTCCATTGTCGAGTGCTCCACCAGCTGTTTCGACCATTGTGGCCTCGACACCAATCGGACAACTCCAGACCACCTCAGCTACTCCAGCCGCAGCAACGATTCAGCCGGTGACTACCTTTCCGCTGCCTCACATCCTGGAAGACCAAACCGGAGCTGTTAAGGAAGCCATGATCTAGGAGGAGCAAATAATGTTGCACACGAAGGAGGCGTATGAGGCCAGCAAGCTGGCATATAATGCCAGCACGGCGCTTCACATGAACGTTCGAGTAAGTGCGATTGTAAGTACATTTCTAATTGAATGCTTATCTTTCTTGATTGTACACCCACTGAGTGTTTTCCTTTTACAGAATATTTGTACGTTCTCCACTCGAATCGAGTAGATTTTGCTCCAGTGGGGGCACGCTGAGTGCACCCACTGGGTGTAGTCCCCGAGACCGTTGTCGAATGGTGATGACATCGGCAGGGGTCTTAGATTTGTTTTGGACACCACTCGACAGATCAAGTGATAAAAGGTCCTGCACCCATCGGGTGTAGTCCCCTAGACCACCGTCGAGTGCTTGCACTAGCAGTGCTCTTAATAGAGACGATATTCACATGCTTGCGCAGAATTTTCTTTATTTTCCTGCCACTCGACATATCGAGTGTTAGCAGATCTAGTGGGGGCATGCTGAGTGCACCCACTAGGTGTAGTCCCTGAGACCGCCGTCGAGTGCTTGCATCGGTGGGGGTATGATAGAGGCCATCGCATGCTCAAACAGGGCAGACCTTGTCGAATGATTTAAGAACCAGTGAGGGCACGCTGAGTGCACCCACTGGGTGTAGTCCCCGAGACTACTGTTGATCGTTGACGATGAGCAGTAGTCTTAAGAACTTGAACTTAGGATTCTTTGTCATACGGGGAGTACGCTTGCCACTCGACTCATCAATTGAACTCTTTGCTTTAGCAGCACCACTCCAAAGCAACCTTGTAGGTTTCATGGATATCATTGCCATCAACCATGATATGACGCAGGTTTCATGGACATCATTTAATCAACCATGATATCACGCTATTTCAGGAGTATGGGGTGGGGCGGGGCACCGTCATCCGGTCGACTGTTCTTGACCCTTTCCACTCGGGAGTGGAGGAATTTCCATGTCGATTGAATTGGTCTTTTGTTTATTTCAGAGAGATTGTGAACTTGGCACCCAGTACAAGGACTTGGAGGAGGAAAGGAACCATCTGCAATTGGATCTGGAGGTCTCCAATAATAGCGTGGAACGTGCACGGACTGAGTTAAGGACTCTAGGAGGTAATCTTTGTCGACCCAATGCATTCTTACTCTCACTTTCCATCCTTTGAACCAAGTGCTCTCACTCGAATAGACGTGCGTGATGAAAATCGTCGAATTCAAGCACGACTCAAAAATGCTATTTCTTTAGATACCATGAAGAAAGCGCTGGAGGACAAGGACAAGGCGCTTGCTGATGCTCAAAAGGTGGTGAAGGAGAAAGCTGAAGCTGCCGAGAAGAAACTTGCTGTCGCCAAGAAGATAGATGAAGAAAACTCCAAGCTAAAACTCAAACGGAGTGAGATGATCAAGAAGACTGAACAACTGACCAGGAGGAGCCACAGATTAGAGAAGCACTTGGGAGAATTCGCGAAGAAGATGTTCATCATGCTCAACGGTAACTTCCCTTGTCGAGTGAATTTCCTCAATTCCCATAGGCTAGTAATGTAACCATCTTTCCATTCCTCTTTCCATATAGAATTCTGTCAGGAATTTGAAAAAGAAACTGAAGAGACCGAGCGCAATCTAGATCCCCATAAGTCACCTATTGGAGATGCTATGGCCATGAACATGTTCCGCCTCAACGTATGTCTTCAATGTGTTCAAGCATACATCATTCGACTGAAGGCTGCGCTGGAGAAGATTGACAAGGAACTATCACCTGAAGACACTCTCCAAACTGATCTTGCATCCATGATGACTCGTCTCAATGAGATCCCCAGTCTAGTGCAAGCTTGGAAGAAGTCAGATACCCGCTGCGGAGCCAATGTGGCGCTTTCACTTGTCAGAGTCCATTGCAAGGAAGCAAGAGAGGACAAGTTGAAGGACCTCCAAGTGATGAACACGAAGAAACTTCAGTTCGAGGACTTCATGGATACCTTCATCGAAGCAGCCACTCAGATCGCACATGGGGTCGACTTGGACACCTTCGTCGAGCCAGCAAGTCCATCTAGTGCTTAAAGAATTTTATTCGCAGTAAAAATCTTTATTTGCCTCGGAATGACGAGTGGAAATGTATTGGTCGTGAAACTTCATACAGGCCTTAAGCCTGAGTACCTTTGCTTGCGAGAGAAACTTTTATTCGTGTTAAAACCTTTGAATTTATCCGCATTTCGATTTCAATCATTTGCTCGACTGAATCTATTTTAAACTTAGGCGAAAGCTGGTTCGCAGCTAAGCCCCCGAGTGTGAGGATCGCTCGACACTTGAAGTGATTTAGAACTTAGACGAAGACTGGTTCCTGGCTAAGTTTCCGAGTGAATGGACTATTATCCACTCGGAAAAGTTTTTAACTTAGGCGAAAGCATGTTCGCAGCTAAGCCCCCGAGTGTGAGGATTGCTTGACACTCGGAGTGATTTTAAACTTAGACGAAGACTGGTTCGTAGCTAAGTTACCGAGCGAATGGACTGCTATCCACTCGGTAAAGTTTTTATCTTAGGCGAAAGCATGTTCATAGCTTAGCCCCCGAGTGTGAGGATTTCTCGACACTCGGAGTGATTTTAAACTTAGACAAAGACTGGTTCGTAGCTAAGTTACCGAGCAAATGGACTGCTATCCACTCGGCAAGGATTTTAACCTAGGCGAAAGCATGTTCACAGATAAGCCCTGAGTGTGTGGATCACTCGACACTCGGGGTGATTTTGAACTTAGACAAAGACTGGTTCATAGCTAAGCTACTGAGTGAATGGACTGCTATCCACTCGGCAAGGATTTTAACTTAGGCGAAAGCATGTTCACAGCTAAGCCCCCGAGTGTGAGAATCGCTCGACACTCAGAGTGATTTTATACATAGACAAAGACTCGTTCCTATCTAAGTTACCGAGTGAATGTAATTCTGTCCAGTCGGCAAGGATTTTAAATTAGGCGAAAGCATGTTCACAGCTAAGCCCCCGAGTGTGAGGATCGCTCGACACTCGGAGTGTTCCCAAAGGTGAAATTGTATGATCGGAATCGCCGAAAGACTGCGGAAGTCATACTTGCATAAACAGCATTGTCTAAAATACTTTTATTGCATCAACACAACTCTGTTTTCACGTATAAAAACGACAGAGCAAATCTGCATTCCAGGCTCACGGCTCATCAATCTTCTTCTTGAGGTTGTAGAGATGATAAGCTCCGTTGTTCAACACCTTAGTGATGATGAAGGGTCCTTCCCACGCCGGGGTGAGCTTGTGAGGACGTTGTTGATCCACTCGGAGCAACAATCACCTTCATGAAATGACTGACTATTAACGTGCTTCATGTGGAAACGTCGCAAATCTTGCTTGTATGTAGTCGTCCGAATCAGAGCCATCTCTTGCTCCTCTTCTAGGAGATCCATGTCGTCCTGTCTCGCTTGCTCAGATTCAGCTTTGGAATACAGATCTAGTCGAGGGGAGTTATGAAACAAGTCACTCGGCAAGATAGCTTCGGCTCCATAGACCAAGAAAAATTGAGTTCTTCTAGTCGAACGATTAGGAGTTGTTCTTAAGCCCCATAAAACAGAAAGCAACTCAGACACCAGGTTTCGGCTGCATGTTCTAAATCTCGCATGAGATGAAGCTTCAGACCTTGCAGGATGAGGCCATTGGTTCGCTCAGCTTGGCCATTAGTTTGGGGGTGTGCAACTGATGCATAATCCACCCGAGTGCCTTGGGAGAAGCAGAAGTGTCTGAACTCTTCTTTGTCGAAGTTTGATCCGTTATCTGTGATAATGTTGTGGGGAACTCCATAACGGTAGATTATCTCTCTCATGAATTTGATCGTAGTGCGACAGTTCAATTTCTTTATAGGCTTGGCCTCAATCTACGTTGTAAACTTGTTGATTGCAACAATAAAAATAGTAAATCCACTCTGTCCAGTCCGAAAGGGACAAACCATATCCAAACCCTAGACAGTGAACGTCCAAGCAAGGGGATTGGCCTTCAGAGCAGATGCAGGTTTGTGAGACAAGTTTGCATAGATCTAGCACCCTTCACAGTGATCAAAAATGTCCTTGGTCATCTCATTGGCACGCGGCCAGAAGAAACCAGCTCGATACGCCTTAGCGACAATTGTCCGAGAAGACGCGTGATGGCCGCAAGTTCCCGAATGGATTTCTTCCAGGATCATTCGACCTTCCTCCGGGGAAATGCATCGCTACGTCACACTAGTTACACTTTCTCTATAAAGTTGATCATCCATCACAATGAAAGAATTGGATTTGTGCAAAATATGACGGGCTTCAGTCTCATCTTCAGGGAGTTCTTGCCTCAAAATATATGCAATACAGGGCACTGTCCAGTCGGGAATGATGACCAAAACCTTTATGACCAGATCAATAATTGTAGGAACATCAACTTCAGTCGGATCAGAGGCGCTCATAGCTTGCGGGGGCTCTTCGGTGAAAGGATCTTCCTGCATCGAAGGAGTATGAAGATGCTCTAAGAATACATTGCTGGGGACAGGTCTCCGAGTGGATCTGATCTTTGCCAACTCATCGGCTGCTTGATTCATCACTCGGGGAACATGATGAAGTTCCAAACCTTCAAATCTCTTTTCAAGTTTTCTAACAGCATTACAGTATACAGTCATAGCGGGGTTATGAACATCCCACTCTTTCATCACTTGATTGACCACCAAATCCGAGTCGCCATAAACCATAAGGCGCTTGAACCCAAGTGAGATAGCCATGCGCAACCCATACAAGAGTCCTTCGTATTCTGCTTCACTGTTGGAGGAATCAAAGTGAATCTGTAGGACATAACAGACTTTGTCTCCTTCGGAGATACTAAAACCATGCCAGCACCAGACCCATTCAGCATTTTCGACCCATCAAAGAACATGGTCTAGTGTGTCGAGTGAATTTGGATTGGTTGCTGTTGTTCAACCCACTCAGCCTAGAAATCTGCCAGTGCTTGAGACTTGATCGTTTTCTTGGCTTCGACTTGCTGTCAAATTATAGGAGTTCAATCGCCCGTTTAGCCACTCAACCAGTCGCATCTTGATTGTTGAGGATCTCAGATAATGGAGCATCACTGACGACTGAAATTGAGTTGTCCTAAAAGTAGTGTGCCACCTTCTTCGCTGACAGATAGATACCATAAACGAGCTTCTGGTAATGCGGATACCTTTGCTTCTGAGGAGTGAACACTTCAGAAATGTAGTAGACTGGGCACTGGACCTTGTAAACCTTGCCTTCCTCTTCCCGCTCGACAGTCAGAACCGTGCTCATGACCTGATTAGTGGCCGCGTTGTACAGGAGCAAAGGATCTTTGCTGTGTGCAGCAGCAAGCACCGCCTTGCTGGAAAGCAGGGCTCTAACCTCGACAAACGTTGCTTCAACTTCTAGAGTCCACTCGAACGTGTCAGAATTCTTCATCAGTCGGCACAAAGGCAATGCCTTCTCACCGAGACGAGAAATGAATCGACTCAATCCTGCCAAGAAACCTGTGAGCTTCTGAACATCGTGCACAAGCACGGGACTTTTCATTCGAATAATGGCGCTGATTTTCTTAGGGTTGCCATCGATTCCTCATTCGGAAACGAGAAAACCGAGTAACTTGCCGCCAGGAACGCCAAAAGTACAATTAGCTAGATATAGTTTGATATCATATCTCCTCAAATTAGCGAATGTCTTGGCCAAGTCAGCCAGCAGGTCAGAACCTTTGTGGGACTTGACGACAATATCGTCCATGTAAGCTTCGACATTCCAAGGGATCTGGTCGAGTAAACACTTCTGAGTCATGCGCATGAAAGTAGCGTCGGCATACTTCAAACCAAAAGGCATGGTGATATAGCAGAAAGACCCGAATCGGGTGATGAAGGCAGTTTTTATTTCATCCAGGTCAAACAGACGGATCTGATTGTAACTGGAGTATGCATCTAGAAATGATAAACGCTCACACCTCGTAGTCGAGTCGACTATCTAATCGATGAGAGGGAGCGGGAAATCATCTTTCGGGCAGACCCGATTGATATGCTTGAAGTCAATACACATGCAGAGAGACTTGTCCTTCTTGGGGACCATGACGACATTCGAGAGCCACTTGGAGTGGTAAATCTCTCGAATGAACTTAGCTGTCAAGAGACGAGCCACTGATTCGCCGATTGCTTTACGCTTCTCCGCTGCCGATCGACGCAAATGTTCTTTCACCAGCTTGGCCTTCAGATCAACTCTTAGTTGGTGCTCAGCGAGTTCCCTAAGAACCCCCAGCATGTCAGCAGGCTTCCATGCGAAGATGTCCCAGTTCTCACGGAGGAACTGGATGAGCTCGGCTTCCTATTTGCTGTGGAGTGTTGTTGATATGTTGGTCGGGGCAGTAGTTGAATCTGTAGGGTGAATGTGCACCTTTTTCACTTCCCCTGTCGAATAGAAAGTTGACTCTGAAGCAGGCTTCTTAGCATGCAGCAAATTAGCAGGGTCACCACTCTTCTTATACTCTTCCAGCTTGACCATAGCCATCTGGTGATAGGTAATTTTAGAGCCCTGCTGGAGGCACTCCTCAGCCCTCTATCGATTGCCAATGACCGTGATCACACCCTTGGGCCCAAGCATCTTCAGTTTGAGATACAAGTAACATGGACGGGCCATGAAACGAGCATAAGCAGGTCGACCAAGGATATCATGGTACGTGCTTTGGAAGTCCACGACTTCAAACGTCAATTTCTCTTTACAAAATTTTTATCCATCCCGAACACCACATCCTATGCAATTTGGCCGAGTGACATGGATTTCTTCCCTGGGATGACTCCATGGAACTGCATGTTTCTCTCACTGAGTGAGGACATCGGAATGCCCATTCCCTTAAGGGTATCTGCATACAGGATGTTCAGTCTGTCTCCTCCATCCATGCTGACCTTGCGGAGTCGAGTGCCTCCTACAACAGGATCAACCACCAAAGCCTATTGACTGGGGGTGGCAATGTGAGTAGGATTGTCTGACTAATTAAACGTGTTTGCAGACTGAGACCACCTGAGGTATGTGGGGCTGTAGGCACGGCCATGTCGACTTCTTTGTTTATAACCTTCAATCCACTCTTGCTTTCAACATCAGCAAAAATCATCAGTGTGACGTTGACATCGGGAAAAGTTTCTTTCTCATCATCATCATCCTTTTCAGGGGTTTCTCACTCGACAGGCCTTCCTTGAACTGTTGGATCAATAGACGGCACTGTCAAGTGTTATGCTTGGGCATTATCAGATTGCCTTCTTCATCTTTCCTCGTGTGGATCACACATGGTAAATCCATCACATCAGTTCCTGACTTATTTTTTCCTTTCTTGGGGTTGAACTGTCCCTTGGGATTCCCCTTATTCTTCCCGAGCGGTTGCCTCTGCCTGAACAGGACCATCAGCCTTCCGCTTTTGTTTCCGACTGGAATTGTCGCCGGAATCATTGTCGATTGCTTTTCCTTTGCCGCTGTGGAGGCGGTATTCTTCTTCGCCATTGGCGTACCGAGTGGAGATATCCATCATCTTACTTAGTGAAATATTACTTGTTTGCCCAAACTTCAGGTAAAGCTCTCTTTACTTCACTCCTGCCTTGAAAGCACAAACAGCCTGATGCTCGGAAACATTCTCCACTGTATGATGCAAAGCGGACAAGCGCTGAATGTAATCTCTCAATGACTTGTTCTGAACACAATGTTGCAAATCAATCAAATTGGCAGGACGCTTGCAAGTGCCCTCGAACATTCTGATGAACACTCAGGCCAGATCTTCCCAGCAATGGATGCTAGAAGGATCCAAACAATTCAGCCATGCTCGGGCCGAACCATCCAACATCAAAGACAGATGATTCATTGCAATGTTGTCATTACGACCACCAATCTGAACAGCCACTCGATAATCGTCCAGCCATGTCTTTGGCTTTGACTCGTCAGAAAACTTGCCTATCCCAGTCGCCAACCTAAAGTTGGGGGGAATCTCTGCAGAACGAATGGCCCTGCTGAGGCACTCGGTACTAGAAATAATAGCATTGCTGCCACTTGGGTAATCCTTATCGAAACCATCCCTATGGGTTCTGCCTCTATTGATTCGCCTCTGAGTGAGGACGTCTCTTGCATCAAACCCTGGATTCCGCTCCTCACCGAACAGGCGCCTATCATCCTGGTGCCGGGGCACGTACGGACCACTCTGCGGAGGTGTGAGCACTCGATGGTGGTCATCACTGAGAAACTGATCTCGTCACTGATCCCTGAACTGATCCTCACTGAAACCTCCACCCCTGCGATCCAGAGGCAAACCAGGACTATGTGTCGACTGAATAGTCTCTGCACTTGGTGAATTACTATGTAGTCTATTGTGCGACTGTGAAACAACTGAATTTTGGCACTACGCTGCATCAAGCAGCGCTGCGCTGCATCAAGCAACACTCTGATCTGCAGCAACCCCCTGCCAGCCTCTAAACGTGACGGCTAAATGGAATCTGCTATCCTAGCTACTGCTGCAACATTTAAAACCGGAGTACGGTATACCTCAATGTTGTTTTGTGAACCGCTCGGGAACAGCTGTCACTAACGTCGACTGGGAACTAGTGGACGCTAGCGAGCGCGCTCGTCGAGTTTCCTCTAGATCTCTTCGAGCCGAATGCGTGTGGCCTCCAAGTCCTGAGCCTCAGCAGTCGCACCGATGATGGTCATATGGAGGACCTCTTCATCTCGGCGCGGCTATTCATTCAATGCCCCACCAGTCTCTTGCCTGCCGTGGTCGAAGCCCGGCGGCAGGCTCTGATGAGAACCAGCCATAAGAACCTCCGCTCCAGGATCGCAACTCCCGCACTCGGAGGGAATGCCAGCCTGATCAGAGGCCAATTCAAACACGCCGTGAAGTGACTCGGCAGGCTCGATCGCCGCAATCTGTGGAGATGAAACTTGATGGGCCGCCGCATGTCTCACCCAGTGCTGGTGCCGTGAGCGACCAGATCGCTTGCGACGGCGAATAGCGGGGAGAGCAGAAGAGTACAAAGTCGATGGCTTTCGTAGAAGTACACCACAAGAGCTCGCACGGAAGTGCGCAGCCCCGAGGATCAGGAGTGCCTCGATGTCGAGGGGCGCTTCCTGGAGCCATGCCGAATTGTCGGTGGTGAATGTGAGCGCACCGAAACGGATCTTGTGGCCCAAGGAAAAAACACCGCCAGAAGACATGACGGAGGGGGGGGGGAATGCAAACTCGCCGGAAGTCGCTTAGACGCCTGCCCCATGGTGGGCGCCAATTGTCGTGGGAACGAGTCTGACAGTAGAAGCTAGGGGTCTGAAAGGAGAGGGCAGAGTCCTAGCTACGGCGAGGGTGTAGACACGAATGTATGAGTTCAGGCCCCTCTCTTGGAGGTAACAACTCTATGTCTCAGTGCTCAAGAGCTCTTGTTGTGTGAAAAGTATGAGTTACGGAGGTTGCGAACCCTTGTGCCAGATGGGAGGGGAGGCTTATATAGAGTACGCTGCCCCTCACTGGGGTGTTCACCATGGGCCCTTGGCCCGGTCGCTGCATAGAGGCGGAGCGGGCCGGCTCCGTTGGGCCTGGCGCATCTCAAAGGAGGACGGTTGAATGGTGTGGCCTAGGCAAGCGGGTCAACGGGGCAGGGTACTCGCTGTGGGTGTCGTCCCTTCGTACCTGCCACACCCTATGTTTGTAGCACACTGATATGTTTGGGTTTATAAAATTTTGAGCCAACTAAAACTTATCAAGGTGCTTGTTTTGCTATGTTGTTCGCTTGCTTGTTGATTGTATTATTTGGCACTACTAGATTGTATTCCACTTCATAACTCATCTTTCTTGTTCCAAACCTCTTGCCTAATGATCATGCCATATGAATTGTGCCCAAAACTATTTTTATAAATTATGTTTTTACTAAAAGTGATTTATTCAAATTAGGTTTACAAAACCCCCTGAATTGAGATTTGCACTGCAAGTCCTCAAATTGGGTGGATTCATATTTCCCAAAGGCTTTATTTCAAACCCACTATATATAAGACTTCCCAAAACCACAAAATATTATTTTTAAAGATTATTTTCACATTTTAATTAAAGGCTTTTTCTTAAGGTTAGAAATGGTTTTTCTTAGGGAAAAATTATTTAAATGCTTTGAAAATATTTGAGAAAATTTAGAGAAACTCACTAGACATATATTTTCCATATATGTGAGTTTCAACACGAGGGCATGATCATATCATAGGCAAAACCCCTCAAAACCCTTTCTGTTCAGATCAAACTTTTCGAATATTTCTATAAGAAATATTCATAATAAATTCCAGGAAAATTCCAGCAAGTCAACACTATCATAGGTGATGATCTTGCAAAGTCTCATCTCAATCCAAGTTGGTTTGGTTCTTCAAACCATCCAAAAACCATTCCTGCCCAGAATCAAATTTGAGCAACTTTACATTGTGAAGTGTCTCCCCTTGGACACAAACTTTGTGGGCATGCTCTAATGGCCAAATAGTGATGATACACTAAGTGGTGCATCAAGGGTAAAAGCCTAGCATCAATGGATCTACAGAAATCTGATTCTGCTAATTTCTAGGGTTCATAAAATCTCCATTGTCAACTTCTTCCTCTCAAGCTCAAACTTGGTGAATCCCCTCATTTCTACCTAGCCTTTGACCATAGTAAATATCTCAGTAAGGTGGAAATATGTTCTTGCCCAAAACACCATCAAACACCTTCTAGTGAAATGGTAAAACCAGCATTTCCACCTCTTTCCATTTTACCCTTGTCCCCAACTTTTTACCTTAGTCTCTAGTAGTTACATTTTTCCTCCAGTAAAAGTCCCAAGCCGTCAGGCCACTGTGAGGTAGGGTAAAACCCCTATTTTCTCCCTGGAGAACATCTTTTTCTATCTTTCCCTTTCCCTTTCTTTTCTCCTTAGCCCTACTTGGCCTCTAAGGCATCCAAAGAGCATCTCCAGGCCCTCCAGGTGCTAGTGGACAAGGTGGGGCACCCCAGAGTGCACAAGCAACGGAAATGCCGGCCATACACATCCTTTGAAGCGTGCTACGGTGCGCTCTCGCACTATAGCCGCCACCCAATGGCCAGCCCCGACAGCCTTGGGCCTCCCCTGCGTGTTCCCCGAGATGCCCTCGGCGTCCGTGACACGCAACTCTGTTGGGCCCCTCCTCTCTCCTCCTCCTCTGGCCTCCTCTCGCACGCACGCCCTCCTCTCTCTCTCCCTTGCCCCCGCTCATCATGGACCACCCCCAGGTGCGCCCAAGACTCACCCCCGTCTCCCCCCGTGTCCTTTGGCCTCGGCCACGAGCTCGCCGGCGCACCAGCGTTCGGTGGACTCGTCCCCATCTATAAAAGGCCCCCCGGACCCATCTCTACCCTCTGGCCTCTCTCTCCTCTCCCAAATAGCCCCCTGCACGCTCCAAAGACCGCCCGAGGGCCCTGTGCTCGGGATCGACCCGAGGATCGCCGCGGCCATCTCCCCGTCGATCCCCGGGTACGGAGCCTCTCCGACCCTCATTTCTCTCCCGTTGGTCCTCCCTTGCCACTCTGATGCGATCCCCCTCCTTCTGCAGTGTGAATCAGCCCCAGCGACCACCTCCCGAACCACCTCCGCCGTGGGTGCTCGCCGGCGGCGACTTCGGCCACCTCTGGCCTCCATTCCACCTCTAGGTGACCGGTGACTCTTCCCTGATCCCATTCCCACCATCGCCCGTCGTTGTCGTGCCCCGTGCCGCCACTAGTGAGCAGCTCCCCTCCCTGTCTTGAGGTGGGAGAAGGACCCGACAGGTGGGGCCCACCTGTTGGCCTCTCTTTCCCTATCACGCGCCCTCTCTCTCCCCCACGGTCGCTGATGGCCGGGCCCCGCGCGTCAGGTTTAAACCTAGCTGCGCGCGAGGCCGGCTGGCTGGTCAGCTAGGCTGGCCCAGCCTCTGGCCCAGGTCCTAGTGGCTTTTCCCTTTTCTTTTTCTTTTTCTTTTCTGTGGAATTTTGCAAAAATCCCACAAAGCCCAAATAAAATCCTATGAAAAAACTTTTTGCACCTAAATTCTTAGAATATTCCATAGAATATATTAGTGCCATTTGTAAAAATATTTGAAAACTTTTTACTACTATTTTTAATTAAAAAATCCTATATATTTGGCATTTCTTGCCTCTGTTTAATAGTTTAAAAAAAAATCTTAGTAAAATATTAAACAAACATTTTTAATATAGTCCTTAGTATTTATCAGAATAGATTAGCATTTTTATTATTAGCTTGAGTGCTATGTTTTTGTGTGTTGTTTATTTCTATCGTTATTTTATCGTGATGATAGATTGCGCTATTGACGAAGAAGTTGGACCCGAAGACTTCGAAGACCCCGGAGATTTTGTTGAGCTAGGCAAGCAGCCCTTTGACCATGATGAGAAACCATTTTTATTGCATGTCATATAGCACTTTACTTTCATCATAATTGATAATGTGATGTGATGTTCCCCTTTCGATGGGATGCCTCCGATACTTTTCCATTGACACTTGCATCGTGCATGACCCTACCACCTTATGAGGGTTATGTAGGTGGGTGTAGTTAGACTGCATATAGATCCTACGCAAGTGGGATGGGATTTATGCATAAAGATGAAAAGGAGAGAAATGATTTCAAACACTCTTTCGAAAACCCTATCAAGTGCCACTAATGCCCGAGGGAGATGATGATGAGAAGGTTGACCACTTCAGAAAGAAGTGTTGTACCAGAACAAGTTGAGGGTCTGTTTTCGAAAACAAATTAGATTTAAGATTTGTCGATCGTCCCAACCTTACATGTGCAACAATGATACCCCTTATGCTATGGGGCTTTGTTGATTACCTTGGTGGGTACTAGAAAGGCGCCCACATTACTAGTGGCGGGAGTGGCGTGGTCACTCTCGATATGGGGTCGTACCGGTATGTACGATCATGCGCTATCTTCATAGGCACTAGGCACACCGTTGGTCCCCTCCTGGATGGTACGATTAGAGCGAGGCTCGTGAGATGTACATCATGAGGGCTGGGTACCAATCAAGTGGACTCTTTGTTTAGTATCACCGGGGGAAAGGCATTGTTCGGGTGCTTACCTCAGGTATGTTACATACCGCGAGTCGTGGATGACACGGAAGTTCCCCGAGTCTTGTGGGTAAAGTGTGCAACCTCTGTAGAGTGTAAAACTATTCGAATAGCCGTGTCCACAGTCAAGGACAGTTGGGTGGTGCTGCTTAGACTATGTCCAAATGTTTTCGTGAAACTTGGTGTGAGTATGGATGTGATGGTGACAAGAGGTCACATGAGCTGAGTCCGATGACTTAGCAAGGGAATTAAAGTAAGTCTTATGGCTTAGCATGATGAATGAACATGAGATGTTCTACCCCTACTTATGATGATATTGGTAATTTGATCACGTGGATACCTGCTAGTTGTTAATGCATGCTCACTAGTTACTTGATCATGTCATTGCATACAAAATTAGCTTTCCGCAAATTTACCTACTTAGTGCTATATCATGCATCATTGCTACCTTGTTCCACAACTTGGGTTGCTTGCGAGTACATTCAAAGTACTCATTGGCTTGCCACTGGTTATTTAATTGGCCAGGCATGGAAGAACAGGAGTATGTTGAAGAGTTCGTTGGAGACGAACATGCGAACTAGGACGCTTCCCAGTCAGAATGCCTGTAGGTTAAGGCAGATGGCATGGGTTCTCGCTATCGACCAGGATTTCTGCTGCTTGTTCTAATTTAAGTGTTTGGCCCGTGTGGCCCTATCTATGTAAGACTTGACCATCATGGTCTTTATTTGTGTAAGACGCTAAATGTGGATGTAAGACTCTTGTTATTCAGCTTTTGTGTGTTCAGTGAGCATTGATCTCTGGGATCATTGTACACATTCATTCGGTGATCACGACTTATGAGTCGGGGTCCCCACAGAGATGGTAGAAAAGCCATCCTGACTATAGGAAGCCCTTAGTTAGCATGGACGTTAGTCAGGATAAAACCATTTTCAAAACCCACACCTAGCATTTGAAGTTAGGAATTTTGCACTATTGACCTCTTCTATTCTTCACACAACACTCTGCTGACTCTCCTCCTTTCAACCCTTTGTAGATGGCCATCGTACCCGGAGCCTTCCTGACATCCGGCTTTCCCTTACTTGTTGGGGATAGCCTGGAGAAGTGCCAGTTTCGCCAACCACCCATTTTCCTCTACCACGAGCACTGGGTCGATGCCGTCACGAAGGGGTACCACGTGGATGTGATCATGAAGGCAAATGACTCCCCAACTAGTTGGTTCTTTGAAGGACCTCGGATACAAACCATGGTGCTTGCAGTCGAGGTAGCTACATGCAAGGCACTCCTGCACCTTCGAGACATCATTCCAGAGATGGCTGACGAGCTGGCTACTAGCTACCTCCCTTTTAGGAAGGATGATCATGGAGAGAGTTTGACACTAGTTCCGACCCAGGAGGATGGTATACCACTCAGGTTCCAGACCTACTTCATCCTCTCTGCCAATAGTCTGGTTCACCACTTGGTTAAGGAGTCCGTGAAGCTCCGTGAGGAACTTCACCACACCCAAGAGCTACTTCGACAAGCCAAGACGAAGCTAGACAAAATCAAGAAGGATGGAGCCCCCGAGGGATGACCAGCTATCGCCTATCGAGGAGGAGTACCCCCAGCTAGTGATACACCCACACGTCGTTGTTGCATGAGTGCGAAGGAGTACCGTGAACTCTTCGCCGACATGCCAGTAAAGCATCGTCGGGATGGACCTCCTCGTTCCCCTACCCCTTCGACTGGGAACGATGTCTATTCAGATGATGAACAGGAGGAAGACCCAAAGGAGCGTGACTACGAGACCGAGCACTCCACCACCTGAGTACGAGAACCCCTAGGGTAGGATCAGTCATGTATCCCTCATGCGAAGTCGAGTTCGTGTAATGGTTCATATGAAACCATGTTTGTTTGTTGTTTGTTTTGTTGTTTGTGTTCCGATGCAAGTCGCACTTTTGCCTTAAGTAACATGTAAGCGACTCCATCGTCTATCTTAATATATGTTGGTCTTTCGACCTTTATTTAACACACTTGCACTTGACCGACCCCCTTAGGCACGCTTTTCCGTTATTGCTTATCCTCTTGTCAATCCTAGTTGTTTGACTTGGCTGCTCCAAACAGGATGGTGACTGCTACCCGCAATAGCTCCTTCACCAACCCTGAAGCCGACAACTCAAGCCAGCAACAGGGAGCTGGTGGGGCTGCTCACACTAGAGGACACCAGGAGCAACCACAAGGCGACATTCCTCCGCCACCATCTCCACCGGAGAACATAACTAGATCTTAGTTTCTCCAAGTTCTCCGGGAGGAACGCCAAGCCAACAATGCTACTATCCAGCAGACATCTCAGGCCAGCGTGAACAACCAGCAGCAAGGCAGGAACGGCAAAGGCCGCTCCATGCTGTCTGGGTTCATGAGGAACTCGCCCCCAACCTTTAGTGAGACTGCTGAACCGTTGGATGTTGATGACTGGATCCGCACCATCGAGGACCTCCTTGCACTGGTCAATTGCAATGAGGATCGTGAGAAGGTGCTTTATGCCTCTCACTGCCTCGGAGGTACCGCACGAGCTTGGTCGGATGGATTCAAGGTCATGCAAGGAGAACGTGTGATCACGTGGAACGACTTCAAGGAAGGATTCCGCACTGCCCATATTCCTTTTGGGATCATGGCTATCAAGAAGAGATAATTCCAAGCACTAACGCAAGGAAGTGGCTCTGTCAAGGAGTACCTACAGAAGTTCAACCTGCTATCAAGGTATGCACCTGAAGACGTCAGCACCGAGGCTTCCAAGAAGGAACACTTCATGGAAGGACTTCAAAAGGTCCTACAGTACTAGCTCATCATCTACGACTGTCGTACTTTCTTCGACTTGGTCAACAAGGCCCTCATGCTGGAAGACAAGAGTCATGCCATCAACGACGCTCGCAAGCGCAAGATGATCAGCAAGGGCAGCCCCAACAACCAGAAGCCTCGCCCTTGGAAGCCAGCCCCAGCCAAGCCAACCTATCATCCGCAGTAGGCTAGACCTCCTACCCCTTGTCCGAGCTACCAGCCTCAGCAGTATGCCAATCCTAGGCTAGCTTACAACAACAACCGCAATAACAACTTCGGTGGCAGAAAACTTCAACAACAACCCTGGACAAGTCGCTTGCTTTGGATGTGGTCAGTCAGGACACATCTCTAGGCTGTGTCCCAACAAGAAGCTAGATGCACCACGCCCCAATGCGCCAGCTCAAGGTCAAGCCCGTGGATCACCACCAAGGAACCCCGCTCCCCGCAACCAGTCCAACAATGGCAAGGGTCATGTGAATCACGTCACCGCAGAGGAAGCCTAGGAAGACCTGGATGTCATCCTGGGTATGTTCCTCGTCAACTCAACCCCAGCAACAGTATTGTTTGATTGTGGAGCTTCGCATTCCTTTGTCACCCAAAAGTTTGCACTAGAGAGTGGCATGAAGCCTACACCCCTAAGTAGCCGTATGTTGATACAAACCCCGGGATCAGTTATGAAGTCTGGGATAGGTTGTAAGGGAGTTGAGATTAACATCAACGGGGTAGACTTCCTAGCCGACCTTATCATCCTGAAGTCAGGCTTGGATGTGATCCCAGGCATGGACTGGTTAACCAAGCAACAAGGCTTGTTAGACTGTGGCAAGAGGATTGTCACCATGACCAATAGCTAGGGAGTGGAAGTCAAGTATGTACCCAACCCTGCCTCCACTCAAGCCCCTCAGGCTAACTACCTATCGGGAGTTGAGTTGGATCAAGTGCCAGTGGTATGTGAGTACCCGGACGTGATTCCTGATGAGCTACCCGGAATGCCTCCTGACCGCGACATTGAGTTAATCATTGAGCTTATGCCCGGATCAAGACCCATCTATAAGAAGGTCTATAGGATGGGATCTGAAGAGTTGGCCAAGTTGAAGAAGCAACTAGTAGAGCAGCTAAGAAAAGGATTTATTCGCCCTAGTGCCTCTCCTTGGGGATAGCCTGTTCTGTTTGTGTCAAAGAGGGACGGGACTATCAGACTTTGTGTCGATTACCGTTCTCTCAATGAAGTCACAATAAAGAACAAGTACCCACTCCCCAAGATTGAAGACCTGTTTGATCAGTTGAATGGATCCAAGGTGTTCTCCAAGATTGACCTTAGGTCTGGGTACTATCAGTTGAAGATCAGACCCCAAGATATCCCGAAGACGACATTCGTAACCCGGTATGGCCTGTATGAATACACGGTCATGTCATTCGGGGTAACTAATGCCCCTGCCTACTATATGTACCTCATGAATAAGATCTTCATGGAGTACTTGGACAAGTTCGTTGTTGTCTTCATTGATGACATACTTGTCTTCTCCAAGTCTAAAGAAGAACATGAGGAACACTTGACATTGGTCCTAGAGAAGCTTCGAGAGCACGAGCTTTATGCCAAGTTCAGCAAGTGTGAATTCAGGCTGGATGAAGTTGGATTCTTGGGTCATGTGTTGACTGCAGAAGGATTATCAGTGGATGTAATGCCCCGGACACACCCGTCGGTAGTCGTTACACCTGGCGGCATCTAGACTGGCCTCACAGATCAATACTAGTCTTTTCTGCGCACTTTGTCCTCACTCATGCGCACTCGGGACCAACTTCCCGATTGGTCACCCATCCTAGAACTAATCCAAGCCGATTGGTCACCCATCCTAGAACTAATCCAAGCCAAGCACGCTTAACCTGGGAGTTCTGTTCGAATGGGCTCCCGGAAAAGAAGGAATTCCTTATCGGTATGAGTAGTCTGTCATCCCTAATATGCCAGGCTATTACATACACCACCACTCAGAGGAACCAACGTCCTTGTCGGGTCACATGAACGTTCCCTCTTGGCACAAACGTTTGTGCTTCCAGTCTGATACATGTGTCATTCCGTGTGCCACGACGGGTAACCAACTTCGTGAACAACAGGACCGCGCACCTATCGGCAAACATCCATGTGTTACTCCTGGCAGGATCTAGACTGGCCTCACCGATCAATAGTAGTCTTTTCTTCGCACTTTGTCCTCACTCATGCGCACCCAGACCAACTTCCCGGTCGGTCACCCATCCTCGAACTACTCCAAGCCAAGTACGCTTAACCTGGGAGTTCTGTTCGAATGGGCTCCCAGAAAAGAAGGAATTCCTTATCGATATGAGTTGTCTATCATCCCTAATATGCCAGGCTATTACAGTGGATCCTGCCAAGATTGAAGCCGCGACTGAGTGGCAAACCCCAACCATAGTAAAGGAAGTTAGGAGCTTCCTCGGACTCTCGGGTTATTACCGCAAGTTCATGGAAGGGTACTCGAGCATTGCCCGACCCATGACCCAGCTTTTGAGGAAGGACAAGAAGTTTGAATGGATAGCTAAGTGCGAACAAAGCTTCCAGGAGCTCAAGAAGAGATTGACCACCGCCCCTGTTTTGGCCACCCCCGATATTCACAAGGAGTTTGTGATTTATTGTGATGCATCAAGAACCGGGCTTGGAGGTGTTCTGATGCAAGAAGGCAGAGTCGTAGCCTATCTATCCAGATAGCTACGTCCTCATGAAGAGAACTATGCAACTCATGATCTCGGGTTGGCAGTCGTGGTTCAGGCCTTGAAGACATGGCGACATTACCTTCTGGGGAAGCGACGTGAGATATTCATAGACCACAAGAGTTTGAAGTATATCTTCACCCAAAGGGAATTGAACATGAGGCAGCAAAGATGGTTGGAATTGATCAAGGATTACGACCTCAGTGTTCAGTACCACCCTGGAAAGGCCAATGTGGTAGTAGACGCCTTAAGCAGAAAGGCTTGTTCCTTGAATGATATGATTAAGGAAAGGTTGCCTGCCTTGTATGAAGAACTTGAAAGCTTCGGCCTGGAACTGGTTGCACCCGGATTCCTCACCAACCTCGAAGCAAAGCCTACCTTGATGGATGGTATCAAGGTATCCCGGAAGGGGCATGAGAGCATTGAAGGCATCAAGGGGAAGATCAAGGCAGGCAAGGCCCCAGGATTCTCAGTGGATGAACAAGGAGTTGTATGGTTCGGGAATCGCATGCGTACCCAACAAGGAAAATCTCAAGAACCTGATCTTGCAAGAAGCTCATAACACTCCATACTCCATCCATCCTAGAGGAACCAAGATGTATCAAAACCTCAAGGCAAGATTCGGGTGGCATGGCATGAAGCGGGAGATAGGCACGTTTGCTGCTAAGTGTGACACATGCCAGAGAGTTAAAGCTGAGGATCAGTGACCCACTGGACTATTGCAACCTCTCAAAGTGCCTGAATGGAAGTGGGATAAAATCAGTATGGATTTCATCACCGGTTTACCAAGGTCAAACAAAGGACATGACTCCATTTGGGTCATTATTGATCACCTGACCAAGGTAGCCCACTTCATCCCCGTCAGAACCACCTATGATGGAAGCCAGCTCACGAACCTCTACATCAACCGCATCGTGAGTCTTCACGGAGTTACAAGGGAGATTGTGTCTGATCGAGGAACGCAGTTCACCTCATGATTCTGGAAGAAGTTTCAAGAAGCTATGGGAACCAAGCTCTCCCTCAGCACTGCTTTTCATCAACAGACTGGTGGACAAACGGAACGAGTAAATCAGATACTCAAAGATATGCTCCGCGCTTGTTTTTTGGCATATGGAGCCAAGTGGGAAGGTTTCCCACCATTCGCCGAGTTCTCCTAAAATAACAGCTATCAGTCGAGCCTTCAGATGGCACCATTTGAGGTATTGTATGGAAGCAAGTGTCGTACCCCCCTCAACTGGTCGGAGACCGGAGAAGGATTAACTTTTGGACCGGACATCCTCCGCGAAGCCGAAGAGAAAGTTCAACTTGTCCGAGAGCGCCTTGAGACCGCCAAGTCAAGACAGAAGAGCCACGCCAACTCTAACCGCCGAGAAATGTACCTCAACGTCGGAGATTATGTCTACCTCCGAGTCACGCCTCTCAAAGGAACCAAGCGTTTCCACGTCAAAGGAAAGCTCACACCCAGATACATCGGCCCCTTCAAGATCACCGCAAGACGAGGAGAAGTTGCCTATCAACTGGAGTTACCTCCCGAACTGTCGGATGTGCACAACATCTTCCATGTGTCACAACTCCGGAACTGTCTGCAAGTTCCCAACTGGCCCGACCTCTTCAAGGACATCGACCATCAAGCCATCGATCTTCAGCCAGACCTCACCTATCGTGAGAGGCCATTTCGCATTTTGGATGAAGCCGAGCGCTGCACCCGAAGCCGCACCATCAAGTACTTCAAGGTGCAGTGGAGCAGCCACACTGAAGCTGAAGCAACCTAGGAGCATGAAGATTATCTTAGATTGGAGTTCTCGTATCATTTTAGCGCTTAGCCTAGGAATCTCGGGGACGAGATTCTTGTAAGGGGGGAAGGTCTGTCACACCCTGTGTTTGTAGCATATTGATATGTTTGGGTTTATAAAATTTGGAGCCAACTAAAACTTATCAAGGTGCTTGTTTTGCTATGTTGTTTGCTTGCTTGTTGATTGCATTATGTGGCACTACTAGGTTCTATTCCACTTCATAACTCATCTTACTTGTTCCAAACCTCTTGCCTAATGATCATGCCATGTGAATAGTGCCCAAAAATATTTTTATCAAATTCTGTTTTTACTCTAATGGACAAATAGTGATGATACACTAAGTGGACTTTGTGGGCATGCTCTAATGGACAAATAGTGATGATACACTAAGTGGTGCATCAAGGGTAAAAGCCTAGCATCAATGGATCTACAAAACACTGATTCTGAAATTTCTAGGATTCATCAAATCTCCATTGTCAACTCCTTCCTCTTAAGCTCAAACTTGGTCAATCCCATCATTTCTACCTAGCCTTTCACCCTAGTAAATATCTCAGTAAGGTGGAAATATCTTCTTGCCCAAAACACCATCAAACACCTTCTGGTGAAATGGTAAAACCAACATCTCCACCTCTTTCCTTTTACCCTTGTCCCCAACTTTTTACCTCGGTCTCTAGTAGTTACATTTCACCTCCAGTAAAAGTCCCAAGCCATCAGGCCATTGTGAGGAAGGATAAAACCCCTATTTTCACCCCAGGACAACATCTTTTTCTATCTTTCCCTTTCCCTTTCTTTTCTCCTTAGCCCTACTTAGCCTCTAAGGCATACAAAGAGCATCTCTAGGCCCTCCAAGTGCTAGTGGACAAGGTGGGGCACCCAGAGCGCACAGGCAACGGCAATGTTGGCCATATGCACGCTCTGGAGTGCGCTACAGTGCGCTCCCGCACTATAGCCGCCAACCAATGGCCGGCCCTGGCAGCCTTGGGCCTCCCCCGAGTGTCCCCCAAGATGCCTTCGACGTCCGTGACATGCCACTCTGTCGGCTCCCTCGTCTCTCCTCCTCCTCCGGCCTCCTCTCGCGCGTGCCCGACGCCGCCCGAGCCGGCCAATGCGCGATCTCGCACGCGTGCCCTCCCCTCTCTCTCCCTTGCTCCCGCTCGTCATGGACCACCCCCAGGAGCGCCCTAGACTCACCCCCATCTCCCCTCGTGCACTCTGGCCTTGGCCACGAGCTCGCCAGGGCACCAGTATTCGGTGGACACGTCCTCGTCTATAAAAGGCCCCCCGGACCCCTCTCTACCCTCTGGCCTCTCTCTCCTCTCCCCAATAGCCACCCTACGTGCTCCGAAGACCTCCCGAGGGCCCTGTGCTCGGGATCGACCCGAGCATCGCCGCGGCCATCTCCCCGTCGATCTCCGGGTACGAAGCCTCTCCGGCCCTCATTTCTCTCCTGTTGGTCCCCCCTTGCCCCTCTGATGCGATTCCCCCTCCTTCTCGTCCCCTTTGCAGTCTGAATCTGCCCCGGCGACCACCTCCTGAAACCACCTCCGTCGTGGGTGCTCGCCGTCGGTGACTTCGGCCACCTCCGGCCTCCATTCCACCTCCAGGAGACCAGCGACTCTTCCCCAAGCCCGTTCACACCATCACGCGTCGTTGTCATGCCCCGTGCTGCCGCCGGTGAGCAGCTCCCCTCCCTGTCCCGAGGTGGGAGAAGGACCCGACAGGTGGGGCCCACCTATCGGCCTCTCTTTCCCTCTCTCGTGCCCTCTCTCTGCCCTGCGGTCGCTGACGGCCAAGCCCAGCGCGTCAGGTTTAAACCTGGCCGCACATGAGGCCGGCTGGCTGGCCAGCTGGGCCGGCCTAGCCTCTGGCCTAGGTCCGAGTGGCTATTCCCTTTTCTTTTTCTTTTTCTTTTCTGTCGGATTTTGCAAAAATCCCATAGAGCCCAAATAAAATCCTATGACAAAACTTTTTGCACGTAAATTCTTAGAATATTCCATAGAATATATTAGTGCCATATGTAAAAATATTTGAAAACTTTTTAGTACTGTTTTTAATTAAAAAACCCTATTTGGCATTTCCTCCCTCTGTTTAATAGTTTTTAAAAATAAGTTTCATAGTAAAATATTAAACAAACATTTTTAATATAGTCCTTAGTATTTATGAGAATAGATTAGCATTTTGTTAGTAGCTTGAGTGCTCTGTTTTTGTGTGTTGTTTATTTCTATCGTTATTTTATCACGAAGATAGATTGCACTAGTGACGAAGAAGTTGGACCCAAAGACTTCGAAGACCCCAGAGACTTTCTTGAGCCAGGCAAGCAGCCCTTTGACCATGATGAGAAGCCATTTTTATTGCATGTCATATAGCACTTTGCTTTCATCATAATTGATCATGTGATGTGGTGTTCCCCTTTCGGTGGTATGCCTCTAATACTTTTCCATTGACACTTGCATCGTGCATGACCCTACCACCTTATGAGGGTTATGCGGGTGGGTGTAGTTAGAATGCATATAGATGCTAAGCAAGTGCGATGGGATTTATGCATAAAGATGGAAAGGAGAGAAATGATTTCACAGACTCTTTCGAAAACCCCGTCGGGTGCCACTAATGCCCGAGGGAGATGATGATGAGAAGGGTGACCACTTTAGAAAGAAGTGGTGTACCAGAACAAGCTGAGGGTGTGTTTTCGAAAACAGATTAGATTTAAGATTTGTTGACCTTCCCAACCTTACATGTGCAACAACGATACCCCTTATGGTACGGGGCTTTGTTGATTACCTTCGTGGGTACTAGAAAGGCGCCCACATTACTAGTGGCGGGAGTGGCGTGGTCACTCTCGATATGGGGTTGTACCGGTATGTATGATCATGTGATGTCTTCACAGGCACCGGGCACACCGTTGGTCCCCTCATGGATGGTACGATTAGAGCGAGGCTCATGTGATGTACATCATGAGGGATGGGTACCAATCAAGTGGACTCTTTGTTTAGTATCACCGGGGGAAAGGCATTGTTCGGGTGCTTACCTCAGGTATGTTACATACCGCGAGTCGTGGATGACACGGAAGTTCCCCAAGTCTTGTGGGTAAAGTGTGCAACCTCTGTAGAGTGTAAAACTATTCGAATAGCCGTGTCCACGGTCAAGGACAGTTGGGTGGTGCTGCTTAGACTATGTCCAAATGTTTTCGTGAAACTTGGTGTGAGTATGGATGTGATGGTGACAAGAGGTCACATGAGCTGAGTCCGATGACTTAGCAAGGGAATTAAAGTAAGTCTTATGGCTTAGCATGATGAATGAACATGAGATGTTCTACCCCTACTTATGATGATATTGGTAATTTGATCACGTGGATACCTGCTAGTTGTTAATGCATGCTCACTAGTTACTTGATCATGTCATTGCATACAAAATTAGCTTTCCGCAAATTTACCTACTTAGTGCTATATCATGCATCATTGCTACCTTGTTCCACAACTTGGGTTGCTTGCGAGTACATTCAAAGTACTCATTGGCTTGCCACTGGTTATTTAATTGGCCAGGCATGGAAGAACAGGAGTATGTTGAAGAGTTCGTTGGAGACGAACATGCGAACTAGGACGCTTCCCAGTCAGAATGCCTGTAGGTTAAGGCAGATGGCATGGGTTCTCGCTATCGACCAGGATTTCTGCTGCTTGTTCTAATTTAAGTGTTTGGCCCGTGTGGCCCTATCTATGTAAGACTTGACCATCATGGTATGTAAGATGCTAAATGTGGATGTAAGACTCTTGTTATTCAGCTTCTGTGTATTTAGTGAGCATTGATCTCTGGGATCACTGTACACGTTCATTCGGTGATCACAACTTATGAGTCGGGGTCCCCACAGTCCCGATCAAGCCATGACGATGGGCAAGGCCATGGAGGCGGCGGTTCGGCGGCTTTAGGGTGGGGGACGACCTCCGGCAACACGGATCCGATCGGGAACGAGCGGATCTAGACTGGGGTTGCCGTCTGCGAGCTTCATAGGGTGGCCATGGCGCCTGGGCAATATATCAGAGCGAGGGGTGTTAGAGAGAGAGGATGAGGTAGAACAGAGAGAGATGGGGAGTGGGCATCGAGAGGAGGAGATAGGGGTGAGGTCCGGCTTTGACGCTGCTGGTAGTCGCCCAGACGCTGGAGCTCTAGCCAGCGAGCTGGAGGCGTGGTGGATCGGGAGGGTTCGCTCGTGACCATGCATCGAGGAGGCTGGCTGAGGGGGGATCGGTGTAGGATCAAAAGTAGGTCTAGAGGGGGGGTGATTAGACTACTTGACTAAATAAAAGTTTTGCCTATACCAAATTTTATGGTTAACAGTTTTTAGCATTTCATGGCAAGTCAAGTACACCCTACACATGCTCTAAGAGTATATAGCAGCGGAAAGTAACAACAAGCATGTATAGAAGGGATAGGGTAGGAAGATCAAACGCAATTGTAGACACGATGATTTTTCCCGTGGTTCCGATGGGTGGCGCTATCGTACATCCACATTTATGGAGTCTTCAACCCACGGAGGGTAACAGTCGCGAGAGTCCATAGAGGGCTCCACCCAAAAGGGTCCACGAAGTGGCAACCTTGACTATTCCATACGGATTCCATCCACGAAGGAGTAGCCTCACTATGGGTAGATCTTAACGAAGTAGGCAATCTCCTTGCCCTTATAAACTTCTTGGTTCACTCCACAACACAAAGTAGGAGGCTCCCAAGCAACACCTAACCAATCTAGGAGGCACCACCCTCCAAAAGGTAATAGGCTTGGTAATGATGATGAACTCCTTGCTCTTGTGCTTCAAGATGATAGACTCCTCAGCACACAATCTCTCTCACACAGGTTTGGCTTGGTAGAAGAGATGGGATTAGTGGAAAGCAACTTGGGGAGGCTAGAAATCAAGATCCATATGATTGGAGTGGAAGATCTTGACCTCAACACAAGGGTAGGTGGTTCTCTCTTAGAAAATTTGATACGATAGGTATGGAATAGTTCTGAGTGCTTCTCTTTCGAGTAAGTGGTGGTGAATGGGTATATATAGGCATCCCCAAAAATCCAACCGCTACACACAAAATGACCAACTCGTTGACACCGATGTGTTAATCTCGGTGGTACCGAAGTGACCAAAAGGTGGCAACTTTTGAATCTCGGTGAGACCAATATAGGAAACTCGGTTGCACCGATAAGGTGACCAACGGTCAGATTTCCAATATCGGTGATGCCGATCCAACATTCTTGGTGGGACCGAAAATGTGAATTTGCGTAACAGAAAGTTGGCAACCTAAACTCGGTTGCACCGGTATGGAATCGGTTGCACCTAAATGGCTAGGGTTTGGCTTGAGCCTATCTAGGTTTTGGAATCGGTGGCATTGAAGTGGGAAAGTTGGTTGCACGGATTTTGAGTGTTAGGTATAGAACAGACTTTGGTGCGAGAGTTTTCTGGATGTTTTTGGCGACTATCACTTGTGCACGTTTGAGCATATTGTTCACCATCAAAACCTTACCCCCTTTTAATAGTATTGTCTTTCCTATGACTCAAAGTGATTTCTCACAAATATAAAATGTAGAGTTCTCTTGCTTGAAGCTTGGCCAACCTATTTCCTTGAATCTTGGGTTTTCTCCACAATCTCCTTTTGCCAATCCTCTCATTGAACATTTCCTGAAATATACTTGGTGGAAACATTAGTTCAATGACTTATATGTTGTTATTAATTACCAAAACCACCAAGGGAGCAAATGTGCTTTCAATCTGCCCCTTTTTGGTAGTTGATGACAACATATAGATCAAAGCTTCGACTTATGATAAACTCAATGAATACTATCGTCGCTTTGAGAGGTATGTGATAAGCAAGAGCTCCCCCTAAATTTTCGCATTATTTTGAATTTGCGTTTGAATGCAAATGTACAATCGATTAGGCATATGGGGCACTTCGTCCATGTCACATACAACTTGGTGGTGTGCGAGAATAATTAGAATGAATAACAATGCACAACACAATCAAACAAAGGTGAATGATCATCTCCTGAGCATTAAGATGATAGGAAATAGTAGCATAACCCATAACATAGTAGCATAACACACATGTATCTCACATCAAACCAAAAGAACCAAATGTTTTGAAAAGCAAATAAAAAAACAAATTGCTCTCTCGCTCGAAGCCTAAAGATCAATATACACTTCTCCCCATTTAGCAACAAGTTACCAAAAAGTTCAAAGGCATATATCTAAGCATTCTTCGGCATATCTCCTCTGGTTGTTGATGAAGGAGTCAAGATGACAGCGTCGGCGAAGATCTCTGTAGACGTCGTGGATGGAGCTGGAGTGGTCACTGATGGAGCTGAAGTTGATGGAGCTGATGGAGCTGTTGGAGCTGGCACTGTGGCTGATCCGGCCTGAGTAGTGAACTGATTGTCTGGCCCTAGAGGTGATTCTTCCTCCTCCTCATCATCATCTGAAGTAGAAGAGACCCGAGGGATGTTCACGGAGTCAACTTCATGCTGAAGTTCTATGACTATCTTCATCAGCCCCGTCCACCTTATCAGTAAGGGTCTTGATTCTGGTCTCAAAGATTCTAACAAGACTATTCTGGTTGTCCAGAATCCCCTTAATGTCCTTTCGCATGCCCTGGATTGATGCAATCAATAGATCCATTTTCTCGTTCCTGGATCGTGGGACTTGAGCACTGCCTCTGCTTCCTCCTGAGCTGCAGGAGAAGTGGGATGATTAGCATCCATCACCACAACGTTGTCCTCGAGATCTGGCTGTAGGGGCAAATGTGGGTGATCTAGGGAAAATATGTGCTTCTCCAGTTTTGAGTTTATGAGCATCTGGATGTAGGGTGCAGAACAGCATGAGCGCTTCTGGTCAGTAGCAACACTCTTGATTGTCTCTACAATCAAGTCCATGACTCTGATCCTGGTGTGAGTGTCAAGGTCGATCAACATATTGATGGAGTGGCCTAGGATCATCTTGTCATCTCCGGACTTGGGCATCAAGGTATGCCTTAGTATGGTATTCATCGTACGGAGGCCGGCCTGGAGGAAATAGATGGATCCTAGCCTGTGAGACTTCACATTTGCAGCAGGGATCTCTTTATACATCTTAGCCATAGCATTGTGACTAGCCTTGGATTCTGAGTAGACATCCAGGTCACCATCCTGTGCTTCAGAAACTCCTAAGATACCTTCAGTCATCCACACAATTCTACCATCTCCGTATAAGTGTGTAGTGGAGGAGAATTGCATGATCATTTTGTCATTCCACGATGTGAATTCTCTGCCAACGAACTCATCCAGACCTATGCAGTAGCAATATTCCTAGACACTTGGAAAGTAGTCCTCATTTTTTTTATGAACTTCCAATCAACATACCGCATATCACTAACAGCTGGACTCTTGTCAAAGAGCACAGTCTCATAGAAGTCATGATGCTCCTTGGTATAGAACCTGTAGTCCACAACTATTTTCTTTCTCTGGGCATAAGGATCTATTGCTCTCCATGCCCTCAATCCAGAATCATTCCTCTTCTTCATGTCCTCAGCTAGTGGGTAGTTCGCATTATGAACTGGGAGGTGTGGTCTAAGCTTCATGAGTGTTGTCAAGTCATCCACATCATCAACTCTCGAAGTAGTTCCTTTGTTCTTTTCAGAAGCTGGAATCTGCCTAGTTGTCCTCTTAGGCTTCTCAACAGCCTTCTTGGATGTGCTGGTCTTAGGCATAGCATCAGACATTAACTTCTTTGCCTTCTTCTTGGGAGGAGCCTTTGTAGCTAGCTCAACCTCCTCTTCCTCTGCAGCAGCAGCTTCTTCTGGATCCTCAAACATGGAGGTAGGCCTGCTAGTCACATGGATGATCCTCTTCCTGGCCATTTTCTCACCTGCCTTCTTAGGCATAGCTCTCTTGGGGATCTCAATAGACATGGTTGCTCTGGCAGTCTCATGAGCCTTGAAGGTAGAAGCTGGTGCATATACTTTGCTGATAACTCTTCTCGACGAAGTAGCTTCAGTTGTAGCCTTCTTGGCAGCCTTCTCTTGCTTCTTAGCAAGAATCTCCTCAGGCACAAAGTCTAAATCCTCTTCATATGAGTTCAACCTCTTCCTGGTTCTGGTGGCAGCCTTGGGCAACCCATGAGAGCTGGGGGTGCTTGGATCTGAGAATGAACTGGGCTCTGGGCTTGTTCCTGAACTCATGTCTGCTCTCAGTTCTGACCTGTTCTGACTATCTTCTGAACCTGACATGCTGACCCTATGAATAGAGTGTAGATGAGCAGAAGGAGATGAGTCATCACAAAATGAGGCTGTTTTTGAAATTTGAGTAGTGAGTTTTTCAAAAGTTTTGCAATCTGTCACATACATATCGGTACAGCCGAAATGAATTTTTCGATGGGGCCAAGACAGACCAACTCCTTAACAGGAACTTGGCAGCCTTTTTGGTAGGACCGAAAAGAGCCACTTGGTTCCACCGAGTCAGTTCTCAGCAACACAGAAAAGTATATCGGTGAGACCGATATTTCTGTTTTGGTTCCACCGAGATGTATCGGGTGGACAGCAAAACCCTAGAAAAATTCATCTAACTCAAGATTTTGCAGATTTTATTGGATGAATATATGAGCAAGGGGTGGCTTATAGAGAAAACTAGGTCCAATGCGAAAGAATCGGAATGGGAGCGCACTAGAGATCGAATCCGTACCCTAGCTTGGCGCGGATCCTCTATGGCAGTGATGTTGGTGTAGATTATGTCGACGGCGGCGATTCCCAACGGTGGAGGAGCTCGGGAAGTCAAGGGCGATGACCAGGGGTCTTGGGGCGGCAGCTTAGAGTTCTGAGGCGCGACGTTGAAGATAGAAATTTCAAATCATCGGGGTCCACAACATATATACCCTTTACTGTCGGTGATACCTATTTTATATTTTCGGTGTCACCGAGTTTCACAACTGTCAGCTGACAGGGAAACTCGGTGTAACCGAGAATATGAAATTGGTGTTACCAAGATTAAAAAACCAGATCAATCCTAGGCATTCGGTGTGACTGAGTTTTTGGAATTGGTTCCACCGAGTTTCACCTCGGAGGTTTTAATGGTTAGTCCTTGTCGATACGAAACTCCGACTACTCCACACACAGAGGGGTCGAAAAGCACTTGTTTAAATTTTGTGATGCAGCATGAATGGAATATGAGGTCAGAAAGCATAGATAGCTAAAGAGTGGTCCTAGGCATTCTTGTCCATCCAATTGGCAAAAGATAAATCAAAAGCCAAATAGCAACAGTTGGATGTCCTCGAATGAGAAAATAAATGAAGACCAACATGCTCACATATTAAGATGTCAAAGGAAATCATGACGAACATGCACAAACACACTAGCATCTAACAAGCACTTGGGCGATGACAAAGTCATCTATATATGAGTATTTGACTTAGGAGCGGAGTAAGAGTACTTGATCATAGGTCATACTCATCGTTTAAGCACAAGTGGGGTTACCACTTTTTCATAAAGCATTTAATGTTGTCACATACTAAGAGATACTTTTACTCAAGTCTTAGAGTAAAGCTCCCCCTTAATGTGACATCCCCCCATAAGAGGGATAAACTAACCTTTGGTTTTGTCGATGAAGACTTCATGTTGGTGAGGTAGTTGTGGATGCACAATGTTGATGAATATCACAAAGAGTTGGGAACATCCTTGTTGTTTCCTTACTCCTCTCACCTTCATGAGTTAGTCCCAACATACAAGAGACAAATACAAGGATATCTATGGACTTGGAGTGCAAAGCATGTGTTATGATGTCCATTGGTTTGTTGATTACCTTGTCCCTTGCTTACCTTTGAGGGAATATGTGACTCCTTGAACTATTGGATTGAGTTGATGTTGAGTGCAAAAAGTTCTTGCCAATAATAAATGTGAGTGAATTTCATTGGCGGAAACACCCCTCAAGAACTTACTAGTTCTTGTTCTTGGGAACCCACATCAAGTTGATGGGGATCCTTGGTGAAGTGTCCTTTGTAGTAGTTGAGCTTGAAGTAGCCTTGGGAACCCACTCCACCAAAGCTAGGGGTTCATCTTCATATGAGTCAATGTCCTCTTGAAGCTTGTTCTTGCCCTTCAGCTTGTGGTCCTGTGGTGGAAGGTCATCTTGAGTGTTTGTCCCTTGTGAAGAGTATTTTCATACTTATCCTTTTGAGGAACAAACTTGGGTTTGGGATATTAACCTTCTTCCCATTTGACTCCATTAGCGTTGAAGTACCCAACACCAGGATTCTTCCGGTATCCTCCGTGCTTGCGTATAATTTCCTCAAATTGCATACATCCGGAAAGTCTCTTGTAGATACCCTTTTTTATAATTCCTTTCAATAAATAATTTTCTTGCTCAGTGTAACTTGGCTAAGAGAATCATCATTAGTGGAATCAATAGAACTACTAGAAGCAACATCATTGTGTTTAGCATTTTTATTGTTGCTACTAGATGAAGAACCTTTCTTGCCTTTGTTACTAGATTGCTTAGTTTTAACTTGAGGCATGAAAGTAGACAAGAGTAGTTGTTTGGCTAGATAATATGAAGTCCTCTTTCAGAGATCGTCATTGATAGCCTTGAGAAACTCATGCTCTTGCTCCAAGTTGATCTTCTCAAAGCATAGCTTCTCATTAGTTCTCACAAGCTCTCTATGATCTTCGAGAGTAGATTCATGAGCTAACTTAAGAGTGTTTAGTTCTTTAGTTAGTTGTTCTATTTTCATCTTATCATCATCAAATGACTTATCTTGACTAGCATGAGAATTATCAAGTTCATTCTGATCAATATCACTAGTTTTATCACAAAGCAAGTCATCATCACAAAGTAAATCATCTTCATCACTATCAAAATCAAGATATTCGGGGTGTGATACCTTGGGGCCTTTAGCCATGAAGCAACTTCCACTCCCTTCGTTTGGTGAATCAAATAGATCCTAGGAGTTGGTAGTCACTAGAGAAATTCTGGCAACACCTTCATCGTGACTATAGTCGGAGTCGGGGTGATAGCCTCTCTCAGAGTGGTTGTCGGAGTCGGAGCCGGAAACCCATTCACCAACATGAGTTTGATGTTTCCTTCTTTTGTATCTCTTGGTGTGCTTGTCCTTCTTCTCCGAATCTCTACTTCTCCTTGAGTGTCTTTGTTCATAACGATCATCTCTACTCCTTCTCTCTCTTTGTGGTGATTCATTCCTTGAGCTTCGTCTTTGACGTGACTCTTCTCTTATTTTCTAGGGAGCCGTGCACTCATTTGAGTAGTGTCCGGGCTTCCCACAATTGTAGCAATTTCGGTCACGACTTGACGAACGCTTCTCTTCATATCTTGAGTTGGAGTTTCTTTCTTTGCTTCTATTCTTGTAGAACTTGTTGAATTTCTTGACCATGAGGCTTATCTCTTCATTGGTGACAAGGTTGTTGCTTGAAGTTGTGGGAGCATCACTTGTGGCTTTGTAAGCACCACTAGACTTCTGATGAAGCTCTTCTTTATCTCTGAGTTTCATCTCATAAGCAACAATCCTTCCAATGACTTCCGTAGGCTTGAGATCTTTGTAGTTTGGCATCATTTGGATTAATGTGCACACGGCGTTGTATCTCTCATCCAAAGCTCTAAGTATCTTCTTGATGATGAATTTGTCGGTCATTTCTTCGCTTCCTAAGCCGGGAATCTCATTGGTCATGATAACTAGCCTATAGTACATCTCTATGACTCCTTCGCCATCCTTCATCATGAACTTGTCAAGCTGACCATGAAGAACATCTAACTTGGATTCTCTCACGGACTCAGTTCCTTCGTGCATATTGTCGGGACCCCGATCCTAAGTCATATGAATCTAGACTGTAACATATCACATCACTTTGCGGCCTCACGCATGGTAACCTCCACGGCTGCAACCTTACCTTGCCGGGACCGTTTGCGTCTTTTAGCTCACGTATGTGAATATGTCGCTGGCAATCAAACGACAGAGAACCCGGGCCAACATGACTAGTCATAGAACCCAAGTGGCACATCCGTACGGAAACATGCATACGTAACCCAACAATGCAAGTGTCGACCTCAAGCGTGTGTAGACAAGTCATAGCAAGCTACAAGGACTCCATTACGTCGTGAGACATAAATGCCATCACCGCACGTAGATGAGTCGTAGCAGGCTACAGGGACTCCATTACACTGTGAGACATTTCCCCAAAGGGACAGACACAGCAGCACAGAAGAATACATGTCAGTCAATCAATGTGTCCGGAGCAGTAGCAAGCAACCATGGCTCGTTGGAAGCACAAAGAGGCAGTTTCCCGGAAAGAGTACTACCAAGGGCACGCGACTAGGTGTCGAATCCCATACATACCGTTGCACGTCACACGTACGCACGACATGCCCGATATGCATAGATACAACCATGGCATCACAACATAACCATACAACAACTTTTATTTAAGGGGATCACACGAGCCTCGCATATTATGTTCTTACAGATAGGGGTCACATGACCCGACACTCAAGTCATACAAACCAAGAGGAAGCATAAGATGTCTGAGTACAGATAGATGAAAGGGTAAAAAGGCACATGGCCTGACTATCTACAGCCGCCACAGGGCATAAGGTCGTAGCTAGGACACCATCTATTCGTCATCGTCGACATCTAGAAAGAACCCACCTGATGGGTCCTGGGTCTCATCTGCAAAATTTATTAAGCAAACGTGAGTACAAACATACTCAACAAGTCTTTAAAACAGGCCTAGTCTATTCATGCTCATGTATCAACAAGGGGAGTGGTGGAGTTTATGCAGCAATGCCAGCTTTGTCTCATGGCTAACCAACACTACACAATTTTAACTCTTTGTTTAAATTTTAGATATCGCACACGAGTCCACTAACTCCATGACAGTACACCACCATGGATTCACTTCCCTCTCTCGGGAGAGTGCCATCCACGGTACTCACACTTGTCTTTATATTTTTATGAGTATCCATTTGATTATCTATGAACAGCATAAGCTTTCCAACTAGTCCATATCTGAGGACGTGGCTATTCGAATAGTTTCATACCCTGCTGGGGTGTACTTCTTCACACACGCTCTCGCCACTTATCACCGTGTGCTCTTAAAACCATGCACCTCGGCAACCTTCAAGCGGAAGCCCAGCGAGGGAGTCGGCCACGACCGTCAATCGCATAAGACCTCTAGTCCAGGCTATCGCCTATTTGAGACTGAACCCGCACGGAAGTCTGGCCGAAGTTTATGCTACGTCCCAAACGATGTGCACAGAGTTCCCAAGCCCACCATTCGGGTGACCCTTGGTACATCGTGCCACTGCCTACCGCATCGTAACCCACCCCTAGGGTCAGTGCTATGCACGGCCTCCAGCATGCTATAAACACCAGAAACTACTTGCAACTCCTGGACTAAGGACTAAGCGATTGATAAGTCGAGAGGGGTCGAGTTTACGGAACCCAATGTGTGGTAGTAACTAGTCTTGGATCACAAACACGGAACTCAGTTCCTAAGATGGTCCCAATGAGACAACTCGCTATGTACTCCTACATAGCCTCTCATCGCTACCTTTACCAAATCGGGTTCATCATAAGCTTATCACATCAGACATCATGGTTTCACCCCAGTTCATCACCCAGATGTACCAGACCTGACACAGCTCTAAGCATAGCAAGTATAGCAGGCAGGTAAGCTAAGCACTACATGGCACAAGCATCTACCAGGTATTCTAGGTTGCAAGGTTAAGCTATTTACTGTGACAATGATAGGTCATGCAAAAGAATAGGTTCATCTACCGTGTATGACAGACAAGTGAACGTTTGTCCTAATGCAATAAACAAGAGCATGAGCGAGAGAGTGGGATGTTATCCGAATGATCAAAGGGGATTGATTGCCTTGCTGGCTAGCGGGAAGGTTCTCTCCTTCGTTGGAATACTCAGGGGTATCCTCAGAAGCAGGGCCTACCACAATGTAGATAAATAACAATCAATACACGCAAGTGCAACAATATGATGCATGATCATGACATGGTAGCATCTAAGGATGGGCTAATGCAACTATTGTCCAAGTTAATTTGAAATGAGTTTGAATATAGGTTCAAAATCAATCTCCATTTTATATTCCATATATTAACCTATTAGTAAATGTCAATGTTCATCTACTTTTGTTGCTCCAACATGCATGATGATAGCACCATTGGATTCATTGGATTTTTCTGATAAATTTTCATATATAAATTATTTTCATCTGAATTACAGATTAATTTATATGAATTTTTAATTTTTAAACATTTCTTGGAATTATTTAAATTCAGAAAAAGCATTACTGCATCAGCATGACATCACTACGACGTCAGCAGGTCAGCTGACCGGTCCAGGTCAAACCTGAAGTACGGGGCCCGCACGTCAGCGACACAGGACTAATCCTCGCACTGACCAGGGTTTGACCCGCATCTAGGGCCCGCTGGTCAGTGGCTGGGGGCTAATTAACAGGGGGATCAGCCCCTGATGGCCTTTCCATGTCAGCACGCAGCCCCTGAGGCCAGCCGGCAGCAACAAAAAACACGGCGGTGACTCGCCGGACTTGCGCATCCGGTGGCCATTTGGCACGCGGAGTGCACCAGGAGGTAGCCCGCGCACGCGCGCATCCAACGGACGAACGGAGGGGGCTCGGGGTCGCTAGAGACGACGGGCACGACGAGCTTGGCGGCGGCGGTGGCTCGGGCAGGAAGGGCGTGACAGCTACGGGGCACAGGAGAGAAAGGGGAGAAGGGGAGGAGCACCAACGGTTCACCGCGGTTCCAACAGAGGCGATGGCAAGGTCGAGTGAGGTCCGGACGGGGCAAATCGTCGGGGCGGGGCTCCAGTGGCCGGCGGGGAAGAAATGTCGATGGCACGGCGCAAAGGCTCCCGACGTCTTTTGAATCCTCAGGGAGGATGAGGGGGTCACGGCTTTGGGGCGTGGCAGAGGGGCTCTAGATAGGCGGGCAGCGACGGCGACCTCGAGCGGAGCTCGGCCATGGCGAGAGGAAGGAGAGGGAGGAGCGCGGGGAAAAGGGAGAGAGCGAGGCCGGCTCGATCCGGATGCCTCTCGTGAGGTCATCCGCGGCGTCGCGCTGGCCGGGGACGGCCAGGCAGGCAGGTGGCATGGCGGTACGCGCCCGCACGCGCACCGGCCACACGCCATGTCCACTGGCACCAGGAGGAAGAAGACCCTCCAGCCCTAGTGGGCTGGGCCGCAGATGGGCTGCCAGGGAGGTTTGCATCCCTCTTTTTTTAAAATTTTCTACCTCCTGTTTTATAAATCTGACGTTTGTTTTCTTTCTTTTTCAGATACAAATGCTATTATAAAATATCCCAATTATTTTATATAATTAAGTTTGAATATTTCAAACTGCTATGAAAAGTTTCAGGATATTTTAAAATCTAAAATAATGATAATGCTTTATTTGACCATTTCAGCAGCTTTGTTATTTATTTTTAAATTGTTGTAATGGTTCAAATATTTAAAATGGCCCCTGATATTTACATGTCCATAATTATCAAACATAGGGAACATTTTGTATGGGCATTTTGAATTTGTTGAGTTTTCACAAACTTTGAATTAATTTGATTCCAATGTGAGCTTGGGGTTACTTTTAATCCCCATTTCATGTTGATGCAAAATTGAAACATGATGCACACACATGTTGCCCTATGACATCTAGCTAGGGATGTGACAACTCGCCCCCACTCAAAAGAATCTTGTCCCGAGATTTTTAAGTCATCGGGAAGAGCGCGGGGTACTCTAGTCGAAGACGATCTTCTCTTTCACATGTGGCCTCCTTTTCGGAATGGTGTGACCACTAAACCTTGAGAAACTTGATGTTCCAACACCGAGTGCTATATTCAGCTTGATCAAGAATATGAACAGGGTATTCTCGATATGTAAGGTTATCTTGGAGATCAAGCGCTTCATGGTCTACTTCACGGACAGGGTCCGAGAAGCAACGCCTGAGTTGCAGACGTGGAAGACATCATGAACTTTGGAAAGATGCGACGGAAGTTCCAATTGGTAGGCAACCTCTCCTTGTTTAGCAAGATTGTGAAAATGTCCAATGTAACGAGGGACCAACTTGCCCTTGATACCGAATCAATGGGTACCCTTCAGAGGTGTAACCCGAAGGTAAGCCTTCTCGTCAACTTCATAGATCACAGCATTATGATGGCGATCATATTGGCTCTTTTGACGAGATTGGGCTGTTTTCAACTTTTCACGAATAATGCGAACTTGCTCCTCTGCATCCTGGATCATATACGGGCCAAAGAGTTGCCTCTCTCCGGTTTCTGACCAGTTAAGAGGTGTTCGACACCTTCGTCCATAGAGAACTTCAAAAGGGGCTTTGCCCAAGCTTGATTGATAACTGTTGTTATAAGCAAATTCGGCAAATGGAAGACATTTCTCCCAATTCATACCAAAGGATATAACTCAAGCTCGGAGTATGTCTTCGAGGATTTGATTGACTCGCTCAACTTGACCACTTGATTGTGGGTGGAAAGGAGTGCTAAAGGATAGATGAGTCCCCATAGCGGTTTGAAAACTTTCCCAAAATCGGGAAGTAAAGATACTTCCACGGTCTGAGTTAATCTCCAAAGGAACACCATGAAGAGAAACTATACGGGAAACATATAACTCCGCTAGCTGACTAGCGGTTATACTCTCCCGAACAGGAAGAAAATGAGCCACTTTGGAAAAGTGGTCAATGACCACAAAGATAGGATTATTCCCTCTCTTGGTCATGGGAAATCCGGTAATGAAATCCATACCGACCTTATCCCATTTCCATCCAGGAATAGCTAAAGGTTGAAGGGTGCCAGCAGGCCTTTGATGTCCTTCTTTCACGCGGCGACAATTGTTGCAATTAGCAATGAACTAGGCAATTTCTCTCTTCATCCTAGTCCACCAGAACCTCTGGTGTAGGTCTTGATACATCTTGGTACTACCCGGATGAATTGTAAGAGGAGAATCATGAGCCTCCTGAAGGATCAACTGTCATAGATGTTGCTTCTTCGGGATCACCAAGCGGTTCTCAAAGAAGACAACACCTAGATCATCTTCCGAGAAGCACCTAACATTACCCTTCTTAATGTTTTTCTTGATCCAAGATTTCCCGGCATCATGCTTCTGGGCTTCTATAATTTGATCCGTAAGAGTAGGTTTTGCCACCAGGTTGGAAAGGAATCCTTGAGAAACAATGTGAAGGTTTAACTTCCGAAATTCCTCATGGAGAAGTGGTTGACCTTGTTGTAACATCAGGTTGTTACAATAAGACTTACGACTACTGCATCAACCATAACATTGGCTTTCCCCGGGGTGTAAGTTATCCCTAAGTCATAATCTGTAATCAACTCAACGCACCGTCTTTGCCTGAGATTCAAATCTAGCTGGGTGAAAATATATTTCAGACTTTGGTGATCAGTGTAAATTTCGCAACGATTACCCAGAAGATAATGTCGCCAGATTTTCAGTGCATGGACCACAGTTGCAAGCTCAAGATCATGTGTTGGATAATTATCCTCATGTGGACACAACTATCGAGATGCATATGCAATCACACGTTGATCTTTCATATGCATCAAAATATATATGAATGAGATGTGTCCTTGTTCAAGACTTCACTCTTGCAAACAATATGTGTAAGAAGCAAGAGATCATCTTTATCAAAGATGTGATGAATATACTTACCTTGAGTTCTTGATCATTCTAGTAGTAGAAACACACTTGAGAAAACAATTTTAGAAAATACAAGAGAATTATACTAATATAAAGACAATAGAACTTAGAGGTAAACACTATAGCTTGTACTTTTAGATATGGAGAACATATAGAAAATAGTAATCCTTAAGATTAATATGTCTCCCCATTTGGCAATAATCCTTTAGAGCTTTCTCCCCTTAGATATGAAAGTAGTAGCTCATCCTCTCCCCCTGAATCTCAGCATGTAGATATTAGGATTGGATAGGGTGAGAAAACTATTCACGAATGTTAGACTTTTCTCCCCCTACTTTGGTATTCTCCCTCTGTCTATATAAGTATGAACTTTTGATATTGTCCTATCCCCCTAAATCATATCTCCCCCTTTGCATAGGCATGTATCTCTCCCTTTAGCATGAAGCTTCAGTATTCTCCCCCCTTTGGCATTAATTTCCAAAAAGGTAAAATTTAGGAGTAGGTACATGGATCATTGACAAGGAAGGGATCCTCAAGAACAAGGGTCATTGAGAGTAGGGTTCATAGAAATGAACTGAGGGAATCAGTGAATGTGGCTTCTCTCCCTGGTAAGTCTTGGTATTCTCCCCCTTTTTTAAGGGATCATCGAAGTAACAGATGAAGGATAGATAAGATAAGAAAAACAAATCTGTGACTCTGAGACAGATAGATCAGTGGTACCAAGATTTTGTAGTGTAGCTTGTCTGCAATTTCGGTAGAATTAAGATATATGAGTCGGTGGCTTCGAGGCTAAAACATCAATAAAAGAATAAGAGACTAAGGATCTGTTTTCAATGAGTCAAAAGAAAGTATTTCCAAAAGAAAAGTGAAGGGCGGTGACTAGGTCACCTATATTAGAGTATATTGACTTAGGAGCCAAATAAGAATACTTGATCATAGGTCATACTCTACGTTAAGCTCAAAATGGGGTTACCATTTTTCTATTAAGCATTTTAATGTCTTCATATCACTTGAGTTGCTTTAGCTCATGACTTGGAGTAAATCCTTTTCAAGGATATGAGAGCATACCTTTGAGTAACATTGATGACGTCGCTCGTAGGTGAACTTGTTGAGGATGCTCGAGGTTGATTAAGAAGATCTTGCGTTGGGAGCAATCCTTCTTGTTCTGGTACACTTGTTACCTACAAGGGTTAGTCATGCAAGGAAGAACAATAGGTATATCCATTTGACATGATACCAACTGATATTTTGCAATAATGATCAAGTATATGTCAAGGATATGTTTTTGTTGACTTCCTCCTTGCATCAACAAGAGGGGTTGTGGATACTTCATCAAGACAAGATTTCTTATAATTGGAGTTGGTTGCAATATCGTGGAACGAAGTTCTTCCAAGTACCTACAAACAGTTAGATGCAATACAAGGGAGCACACAATTCCATGGCATAAGATAACACGTTAGCAATATCATGGAAGTATCAAGAAAGCTCATGTCCTTGCACGTATGTGAGTGAGTCTAGATCAAGTTTGAAGCATCAATGATGTTCAACTCACTCCTCAAGTGAAAAAAAGTTTTCTCATCAAGTGGCTTAGTAAAGATATCGTCCAATTGCTTGTTAGTGCGAACATTCTTAAGATTAATATCTCCTTTGGCAACATAATTGTGAATGAAGTGATGTCGAACTTGAATATGCTTAGTTAGAGATTGTCATAAAGCAATGGAACATTTTTAACATGGATTCCATAATCCTTAAGAGTTTGTGTCATCCATAGTAACTATGCCCAACAAGATCCAGCAGCAATATACTAAGCTTTGGCAGTAGATAGAGGTACCGAGTTTTGTTTCTTGGAGGACCAAGACACAAGAGATCTACCTAAAAATTGACAAGTACCCAAGGTCGATTTTCTATCAACCTTGTCACTCGCATAGTCTGAATCAGAATAGACAAAAAGGTTAAAAGAAGAGCCCTTGGGATACCAAATGCCAAAGTTTGGTGTTTGTATCAAGTATCTCACAATACGTTTCACGGACAAAAGATGACACTCCTTAGGTGCGGCTTGATATCTAGCACACATGCAAACACTAAGCATAATATTGAGACGAGATGCACATAGATATAGCATTGAACTGATCATAGATTGATAAACTTTTTGATCAACCGGTTCATCTTCCTTGGTAAGATCAACATGTCCACTAGTTGGCATGGGAGTTTTCATACCTTTGCACTCCTGCATGTTGAACTTCTTGATCAAGTCCTTGGTATAATTAGTTTGAGAGATGAAAGTTTCTTCTCTTGATTGCTTGATTTGTAATCCAAGAAAGAATTTCATCTCACACATCATGGACATCTCATACTTCTCGAATATCAACCTTCCAAATATTTCACTAAATTGAGGGTTAGTGGAACCAAAGATAATATCATCCACATATATTTGGCAAACAAATATTTCTTCATTAACTCTCTTAGTGAACTAGGTTGCATCAATTTTACCAATTTCAAAACCTTTTTCAATGAGAAACTTCGTTAAACATTTGTACCAAGCACGAGGAGCTTGCTTAAGACCATAAAGGGCTTTATGAAGCTTGCAAACATGATTAGGTTTCTTAGGATTCACAAAATCAGGTGGTTTCTTAACATAAACCTCTTCTTCAATTTCACCACTTAAAAAGGCACTTTTATATCCATTTGATAAAGTCTGATATCATGGTTATTTGCATAGGCAAGAAGAATTCGAATAGCTTCTAGTCTAGCAACGGGGGCATAAGTCTCACCGTAGTCCATACCTTCGACTTGAGTATATCCTTGGGCCACGAGACGTGCCTTGTTGCATGTGACTTTACCGTCTTCGTATTGCTTGTTCCGAAACCCCCATTTGGTTTCGATGATGTTGTGCTCATCCTCGGGCTTCTCCACGAGTGTCCACACTTCGTTCCTTTCGAATTTGTGAAGCTCTTCATGCATAGAGTTCACCCAATACGCATCTTCAAGAGCTTGTTATACCTTCAAAGGCTCAATGCTAGTTATGAAAGAATAATGCTCACAAAAATTAGCTAGATGAGTTTTAGAGCTGGTGATTGTCCCAGTTTGGATGTCTCCAAAGATTTGGTTTAGGGGATGGTTCTTGGTCACTAGTGCTCAAACTTGGGTCAGCTTACGATTGTTGGATGGTGGAGCTTCTTCTTCATCATCATCTCCTTCATATTCGTTGTTGTCAACGTGATCATCTCCTTGAGGTGGTGGTGAAGGAGGTTGTGGTGAATCTTCATGATGTACTTCCTCCTCCTCTTCATCTTGTCGTGTACCACTTGTGGATGCTTCTAGGTTGTATTGTCGGTAGCGTTGATTCGAAGTAGGAGCTTCCACTTGTGTCCTGTATTTGTCACGACAGATGTTCAGGTGAGCGGACTTAGGTTCGAGGCAATCGCAATTGTGTGGCGGCTTGAGAGGGGTTAGTCGGAATCGAGATACGAGGAGTTTTTACCCAGGTTCGGCCCGTCCTATGGAGGTAAAAGCCTACGTCCTGCTTGTCTGGTATTGATGATGAAGGAGACCTCTTGGTTACAAGGGTGTTGTTTTCCTACCTCTCATCATGAGAGTCTCTAATATCTTGTCTATCTAAGACCTGTCTATTGAGACGTCTAAAAACTTTATCCTCTCGTGGTGACCTGCCCCTCCTTATATAAGCTGAAGGGGCGGCTTACATGTAGAGTCTAAGTCGGATTGAGACAACTTATTATGACTTGCCATCGTGGGGTTCTCTTCATGGGCTTCTGAGTCACCGGGCGGCTTACACAGGGCGGCTTACACCGGAGACTCATCTTCAGGGACTCATCTTCAGGGGCTTACAACCGGAGAGTCATCTTCAGGGACTTCGAACCGAAGAGTCATCTAGGGACTCTCAACCGGAGAGTCATCCGGGGACTCACAACCGGAGAGTCATCCAGAGACTTACAACCGGAGAGTCATCCGGGGACTCACAACCGGAGAGTCATCCAGGGACTTACAACCGGAGAGTCATCCGGGGACTCACAACTGGGAGTCATCCAGGGACTTACAACCGGAGAGTCATCCGAGGACTCACAACCGGAGAGTCATCCAGGGACTTACAACCGGAGAGTCATCCGGGGACTTACAACTGGAGAATCATCCAGGGACTCACAACCGGAGATTAATCCAGGGACTTTCAACCGGCCGGGTCATAACTGTCTCCCGGGTCATACCGTGGGGTATATCCCCGACAGTAACCCCCGGGTTAGCTTGAATTTACTCATGGTAACCTCCTTAAATGAGAATAGTAAATATGTTAAGTGGTTGGCTTGCTACTTTGGCCGGCTTATGAAGTGGCTCCTTCGGGTGACTGGATTTTTTCTTGGCTTAATGAAAATCTTGAAAATAAGAAATCCTTATGACGTAGATCCGGACTTCCATTGTTGTAAAGCAGGGCGACTTATACAAACTCCGGCGGGTTATGATCTTTTGATAGTGCCAGGTCATGAATGTTGGTGATGTCGGGTCTAACGACTGAACTCGATAATTAACATCTTGAAAATTCTCCTCAAAGTTTTTGATATGTCCATATTACCTGTAGCCCCCAAGCTCCGAGATTATCCATGATAACTTGGTGCTTTGTAATAATATGTTTGAATGTGTAGCCCCCAAGTGTCGGGTTGTCCTACCTGCAGCAACCTGGGACTTATAACTGTATTATACCTTATAAAGCTTCAGCTGGTGTAGCCCCCAAGGGTCGCCTCATCACCATGTGATGGGCCGGGTCTTCAATCGGAATCTTATAATCTATTTGAACAACTCAATACTATAGCCCCCAAGTGTCGGGTCAGTAAGAATTACTGGGTTGGGACTTAGAAAATATAGAAAAGCTGGCTCATCTCCTTGACATAATAGGGTCTTGTTCACAATGTAATGATTTGAAAACCGGCTTGCATTAGCCCCAAAGTGCCATGGTGCATGCTTCCAGTGACATGGGACTTGCATACTTGATGTAAACTCGACTTGAATAGTGTAGCCCCCAAGTGCCGGGTCGTCTGCCTGCGGCAACTCGGGACTGTGTGAGAGTAATATGAATCATCATAATGCACTTCCAAAGTTCTCTTGGAACTGATATTGATCTGATTTGAATGAATCCTTGACCTTGGTTGTAATATAACCCGAAATGATTATCCTAGAATAATTCCTTTGTCTTTGACATGACATCCCTGCTCGTGGTTGTGGTGCAACCCGGCGAAAATATTTGCTAAATCCCCGAGTGTTGTAGATTACTACAGAGCACAGTTGAAGAAATCTGAGAACCGGTCAATTAGATGACACGGCATTATATCTGATACGGCAGCTCTTGAAAAATAATGAATTCTCCGAGCTGGCTTGAAAACCCCAATCATTTAGTACTGGTTATGATAAACCATGAAGATCCAGCCAAGTTGGCTATTAAAGATCCATTTGCTCTTTGCCGAAGTTTTTCATCATACTTAATGGCGGCTCATCTTAAGAGATAAGACCTACAAAAACAAACAAGACAGAATATGTTCTGCAGTGTTGTAAGGGCGGCTTAAAAAGCACAACCTAGAGATGTTATATCTTTCCTGATTTGTTTTTTGAAATGTTTGGAACAACTCCTGTACCGGTTCTACTGGGCTGACTTGCCACTTAAAACTCCTTAGCAGTATAGGGTCTCTCTTGAGATTGGCCATCAATTTCTTTGAGCCGGCTCAGGGTCTCTAGGCAAGATTAACTGGTAAGAGTTCGGCACGTCACCTAGCAGAGCAGCGTCAGCTTACAGGCAGGTTTAACCCTGTTTGGCTTAAGAGCCGATCAAGCGGTGTATAAGCTAAACCCAGTGGGTTGGAAGCCCCCAAGTGACCTTTGTTGACGGAGTCAACTGTTTGGTTTAAGAGCCAACCGATAGGGTGTGATAAGCTACACCCGGTGGGTGGGAAGCCCCCTGGACGATCATGTTGATGGAGTCAACCTTTTGGCTTGAGAGCCGACCGATAGGGTCTGATAAGCTACACCGGGAGGGTGGGAAGCCCCCTGGACTATCATGTTGATAGAGTCAACGTTTTGGCTTGAAAGCCGACCGATAGGGTCTGATAAGATACACCTAGAGGGTGGGAAGCCCCCTAGACGATCATGTTGATGGAGTCACCTTTTTGGCTTGAAAGCCGACCGATAGGGTCTGATAAGCTACACCCGGAGGGTGGGAAGCCCCCTGGACAATCATGTTGATGGATTCAACTTTTTTGGCTTGAGAGCCGACCGATAGGGTCTGATAAGCTACACCCAGAGGGTGGGAAGCCTCTTGGACGATCATGTTGACGGAGTCAACTTTTTGGCTTGAAAGCCGACCAATAGGGTCTGATAAGCTACACCCGGAGGGTGGGAAGCTCCCTGGACTATCATGTTGATGGAGTCAACTTTTTGGCTTGAGAGCCGACCGATAGGGTCTGATAAGTTACACCCGGAGGGTGGGAAGACCCCTGGACGAGCATGTTGGATCTTTCTTGCATAGATGAAGATATGCGAAATGGCAGAGGCCTACAAGTGACTTTATGATGATCCAATGAATCTGGGCACCCGTGTTTGAACGGTATATCTCGGCGGTTCGTCCTCTTGGGCAACTTTTAATCTTCTGCCAAAAATGTAGTAGCCCCCAGGATCGGGTTAACTTTGCCATGACCCGGGGTTCTCGTTGAAAACGACCAAATGTGTCTCGCCATGTCTGTAGCCCTCAAGTCTTAAGTTGACTCGAAGAGGCGGCTTGAGAATCTCCACTGAAGGTTGAGGTTGACTGGGGCGGGCTATAAATGATCCCATACGATTTGTTTCAATAATCCGGTCGATGGTTCGTCCGAGCTGGTTGTTTGAAGTGAACCAAACTGTAATGATGGCGACTTGTGTATCTGTTTGTTGGGCGGCTCGTACAGGCGAGCACCGCACCGATATGTCGAGTTAGACTGGACAGCAGGGGCAGCAACTTGAACATGTCCATTGGGCGGCTCTTCCAACTGTATGTGGCCCGGGCGTGTTGATATAGACGTAGAAGTCAATCGCGGCGTTGTAAGCCGGTGAGGTTGCGAGAGTCGGCCGCGGCACTATAAGCCGGCATGAACGGCGAGTCGCCATAGCGTTGTTAAACCAGTGCATTTGGTGAGTCGCTCGTAGTATTTATAAACCAGCATGGGCGGTGCGCCGCTCGTGGCGTTGTTAAGCCAGTGCAGACGCTTGAGACGGCTGCAACATGGTCTATGTAGACCCGACCGTGGGGATGGCGGCTTGCGGACGGTACCTGCGTGTTGTTGTGGACCGGACCGTAGGAGCAGCGGCCTACGCGCGTCCGTTAATCAAGTGCAGACGCTGGTGCATCATGATGCTGACACAAGCTTCGTATCTGTGGCATGGCACAGCGTTTATAATGAATAATTGTCCTGCACAAAGACATCACAGACGAGAGTAATTTTTCTCAAATGAAAAAATGTTCCAATAAGAATTGACCTGATGGATTTCACCTGATTTTTCCCGACGACTAGCTGAGTCATATATAAGGTCCATGGATCACCTCCCGTGATTTCAACAGCGATTGAGACACTCCCTCGAGGCTGTAGCGGAGGTAGCGACTCAGCCACGGCGGCTCGGAGACGTCGCTAGACCGGGGCGTCTCGACGGTGACGGCGTTGTGTCAAAAAAAGTCCAACAGGGCGGCTTGAGGCGGTGAAGGACCATGGCGTGTTGACAAGGCGGGTCACCCTCCTTTTTTAATCTCTTTTCTTCCCAACCGGCTCCCCACGTCCTTATCCACCACCTCCCACTTCTCCTTACCCTGTGATGGCTGCAAGCAAGCTGGGCGCATGAAAAACGGTGAACCGGCAGGCACGAGAAGCAGGCCAGGGCGACCGGTTGCTAGGTCAAAAGGTACGTGGTGGGAGTAGAGGCCGTGGCGTCGGGGTGGACCCAGCCCAGGGTTCTAGCCGGTGAGGCGATGGCGGCTGGTCAGCGTGGCAGCTCAACGCGGGCGACGCACAGGTGCAGCGGCCCAGCATGAGGAAACAGACGCGCGTGCGCATGGGCAAGGCAGGCAGCCGGAGGCGCGGAGGTGGGCTGGCTGGCGGTGCGAGTGCCGCGGGTGAGCCGGTGGTGTGCCGGCTCATGGTACGGCGTGTCAAAGCGGAGGACGCAGGAGCGGCTCGGCTGGTCGAGGTGACGGTGGCTGCGGCGGCTCCAACGCAGCGAGGCGAGGGAGCGGGGCGGCTGCTGGACCGCGGCATGGTGAACCGCCGGAGCATGGCAGAGCAGACATGGAGGCAGAGCCATGGGCCAGAATGGCGAAGACGTGCGTGCGGGGAAGGATAGCCGGCAACGAGTCAGAAAAAGAGACCCGGCTCGGAGAGGGGTCAACGGAGGCGAATCGGGGCGACTCCATAGTGACGGAGGAGAGCAATGATGCAGCGGATGCGTCGGTGCAGTAGCTTGGGCGATGCCAACGGTCGGGGGCACGGCGAGCGGTTGGATCAAAGGCGGATAGCAGTGGCGGCTCATCCAAAGCATGCACGGGGGCGGCTCACGACGAGGAGAGGCGGGCTGGCGACTGAACCTGCCGGTGTGTAGGGCGGCAAACGCGGCAGTAAGCCGGCGTGTGGCAGCCGCGGACACAGTAGCAGAGGCGCCGACGTGCAGCGGCAGCACTCACGGATGGTTGTGGTGAAAAAGAGTCGGGGAGGCTCGTGGCTGCAGCGGCTGGAGGAGGCCGGGCCGAATGGGGAGTGGAGCATGGCGGCTCTTCAGAGCAGCGGAAGCATGAGTCGCAACAGCAGCGAGGCGGCTCACTGTGTGGCGATGCTGATGCGGCGGCTCGGGCAAGGTTGACCCGCAGCAGATCGAGGCAGTGGAGGCGACTTGACCGCAGCGGAGGCACGTGGAGGTGGGCGAGGCGAGAGATGGGGCGGCTCATGCAGAGGCGACGTCTTGGTGGCGGCATGAATTGCCGGCTCGCGTAGAGGCTGAAGGAGCAAGGCAAACCAGCCTCACTACAGTAGCAGACAGTGGAGGCTGAATCCAAGCCAGCCAGGCGCAGCAATGGCTGACAGCGGTGGCTGAGTCCGAGCCGGTCAGGCAAAGCGGCGGCTGAAGTCGAGTCAGAGGCGACTCATCTCTTTTTTTAATGTGTAAGGCCATGCAATACCGCAGCTAGCTAGTAATTAGCTTTTGGTCTTTTTCCCTTGCCCTTGTTTCCATGATCATTGTACTCCATATTGCTCGAGGATGGAAGACGCATAGTAACATTCGGACATGGACATCTCATGGAAAAATTGAGTGGTCTTGGTTTTGGTGAGTTGCACCGTACCGCAGACGTGAAATCCTAAGTCATCTCATCTGATGCAGTTTTGACTGCTCGTCGACCATAAAGATCCTTCTAAGTCGGATGCTCTTCATCCAAACAACCGTGACCTTCTCGATCCATGGAAGAGATCCCTCCAAGAACACAACACCGCCGTGCATAGGCCCCATGGTGGGCGCTAACTGTCGTGGATTTGTCACGACAGATGTCCAGGTGAGCGGACATAGGTTCGGGGCGATCGCAACTATGTGGTGTCTTGAGAGGGGTTAGTCGGAATCGAGAGACGCGGAGTTTTTACCCAGGTTCGGCCCCTCCGATGGAGGTAAAAGCCTACGCCCTACTTGTCTGGTATTGATGATGAAGGAGACCTCTCGGTTACAAGGGTGTTGTTTTGCTACCTCTCATCATGAGAGTCTCTAATCTCTTGTCTATCTAAGACCTGTCTATTGAGACGTCTAAAAACTTGACCTTCTGGGGGTGACCCGCCCCTCCTTATATAAGCTGAAGGGGCGGCTTACATGTAGAGTCTAAGTCGGATTGAGACAACTTATTATGACTTCCCATCGTGGGCTTCTCTTCATGGGCTTCTGAGTCACCGGGCGGCTTACACAGGGCGGCTTACACCGGAGACTCATCTTCAAGGACTCATCTTCAGGGGCTTACAACCGGAGAGTCATCTTCAGGGACTTACAACCGTAGAGTTGTTCGAGGACTCACAACCGGAGAGTCATCCCAAGACTCACAACTAGAGAGTCATCCAGAGACTTACAACCAGAGAGTCATCCGGGGACTCACAACCGGAGAGTCATCCGGGACTCACAACCGGAGAGTCATCCGGGGACTCACAACCGGAGAGTCATCCAAGTACTTACAACCGGAGAGTCATCTGGGGACTCATAACCGGAGAGTCGTCCATGGACTTACAACCGGATAGTCATTCGGGGACTCACAACCGGAGAGTCATCTAGGAACATACAACCGGAGAGTCATCCGGGGATTTACAACCGGAGAGTCATCGAGGGACTCACAACCAGAGAGTCATCCAGGGACTTTCAACCGCCCGGGTCATAACTGTCTCCTGGCTCATACCATGGGGTATATCCCCGACAACTTGGGTTGATGAAGTGCTTTCCCTCATCTCCATCGGACGAATTTTGCCAATAGACAAGTCATGGATAGCTTCCGAGGGTTCCTTATCACCTACATCATTTGGCAATTGTTCAACTTGTGAACCATTAGATTCATCAAACTTCACATCTACCGACTCTTCAACTTTTCGAGTGAAGTTGTTGTAGACACGGTAAGTGTGAGAGTTCGATCCATAACCAAGTAGGAATCCTTCATGCTATTTAGGAGCAAATTTAGTACGATGAGGCTTGTCAAGAATGTAGCACTTGGAGCCGAATACCCTAAAGTATCCAACTTGGGGTTTGTTATCCGTGACTAGCTCGTATGTCATTTTACTGAGAAGCTTGTGCAAGTAAAGTCGGTTTGTGGCATGACATGATGTTTCCATGGCTTCTGCCCACAAGTGTATTGGCGTCTTGTATTCATCAAGCATCATTCTAGCCATCTCAATAAGCGTCCGGTTCTTCCTCTCAACAACTCCATTTTGTTGAGGGGTGTACATAGCCGAGAACTCATGTGAGACACCTTCTTCGTCAAGAAAGGTATCCACGTGGGTGTTCTTGAACTCTAATCCGTTATTGCTCCGAACTTTCTTGATCTTCACTTCAAACTAATTTTGTGCTTTGCGAATGAAGTTCTTGAAGATCTTTTGAACCTGCGACTTATCATCAAGGAAAAATACCCACGTAAATCTGGAAAAATCATCAACTATAACTATACCATAGGAATTTCCACCGAGACTCTTGTAAGCATTGGGACCGAAAAGATCCATGTGAAGTAACTCGAGTGGTCTCCTAGTAGTCATGATATTCTTAACTGGATGACTTCGGCCTACTTGCTTTCTAGCTTGACAAGCACTAAAAAGTCTATCTTTGTCAAATATAACATCTTTAACACCAAGAATGTGACTGCCCTTGATTAGCTTATCTAGATTGTGCATGCCTACATGTCCAAGCCTTCTATGCCATAGCCAACCTTTAGAAGATTTTGCAATTAAAGAAGTACGAGGTTGGGCCTTTTTAGTGATCAACAATGTATAGATCACCTCTATGAATACCGGTGAAGACAATTTTATGATTATCAAATCGAAACACTTGGCAATCTACTTTAGTAAATAGCACATTGAAACCGAAGTCTGCTAGTCTAGATACAGAAAGGAGATTGTAGACAAGGGAATCAACCAGCATCACATTTTGAATTGAGCTATCATGAGATATGGACACCTTACCAAGGCCAAGTACCTTACCCTTAGAGTTGTCTCCAAAGGTCATGTACCTTCGAGGACTTGATTAGGCATGATCTCTTGGAATATGTCTTTATCACCAGTCATGTGATCCGTACATCCACTATCGAGAATCCACTCTTTTCCTCCGGACATATAATTCTTGAAGTTTGCCATTAGACTTAGATTCTTCAAGATCTTTTTATGCTCGATGTCGACCAACTCATCTTCTCCAAGGTAGTAATGTTCCACATTGTCATCATCAAGTGGGAAATCCTCGTCATAAAGAACAAGAGATTCTATAGAATTGTGATCATTACAATGTTCAAGTTTATGAATGTGAATGGCTTCAAAGATAATGTTGTTGATAGAGGTGACATCTCCTTTAGCACACATAAGATCATGAAGCTCAAATAGGCATTTATCAAAGTTTGGATCACTAGGCTTCATTTTGTGAAAAGCAACAGTTTTATGAAGAATTTCATCAAGATTTCCTACTGAAAGATTTGGATATTGTTTCTCCAAATCAGTCCACACGGTATAGGCACATGCAAAGTTATTCAATTGAGAAAGCACAAATCTTGGTAAACTTCTAACAATAAGATTGACATTCCTTAGGTTACCAAGCATGTTAATTTCCTATTCGTGTGTGGGATGCAATTCATCAATAGGGAGCACATAGGGGTTTTCAATATATTTTCTCAAATGAAATTTATCAAATAGATCAATCATGGCATTCTTCCATTGACTATAGTACTCTCCATAAAGAGTGGGCACTCTACAATACAAACTCTCTATACTATACACATCCATCTTCCTCCTCGGTGATTAAATTGAAGCAATGGAGACCAATGCTATGATACCAATAGAGGGATCACTAGAAGAGTGTCTAGAGGGGGGTGAATAGACTACTAGCAGAAAATTGAAACCTAACCTTTTCCCAAGTTAATTGGTTGGTAGCTTTTAACACTTTTACCAAGACTAGCAAGTCTATATACCCTACACATGCATGTCAACAAATATAGCAGCAGAAAGTAAAGACATTGAACATGAAGTAAAGAGTTGAGATATGGAGATCAAACGCAATTGGAGACGCAAGGATTTTTCCCGTGGTTCCGATAGGTGGTGCTATTGTACGTCCACGTTTATGGAGTCTTCAACCCTCGGAGGGTAACAGTCGCGAGAGTCCACGGAGGGCTCCACCCATAAGGGTCCACAAAGTAGCAACCTTCATTATTCCATAATGGCTTCCGTCCATGAAGGACTAGCCTCATTATGGGTAGATCTTCACAAAGTAGGCGATCTCCTTGCCCATACAAACTTCTTGGTTCACTATACAACACGAAGTAGGAGGCTCCCAAGCAACACCTAACCAAGCTCGGTAATGTCGATGAGCTCCTTGATCTTGTGCTTCAAGATGATAGACTCCTCAATACACAATCATTTCTCATAGATATGGCTTGGTAGAAGAGATGGGATTGGTGGAAAGCAACTTGGGGAGGCTAGAAATCAAGATCCATATGATTGGAGTGGAAGATCTTGACATCAACACAAGGGTAGGTGGTTCTCTCTTAGAAAATCTGATAGGATAGGTATGTAATAGTTCCGAGTGCTTCTCTTTCGAGTAGGTGGTGGTGAAGGGGTATATATAGGCATCCCCAAAAATCCAACCGTTACACACAATAAGTCAGACTCGGTGACACCGATGTGTTAATCTCGGTGGTACCGAAGTGACCAAAAGGTGGCAACTTTTGAATATCGGTGAGACCGATATAGGAATCTAAGTTGCACCTATCAGGTGACCAACGGTCAGAATGCTCAATCTTGGTGATGCTGATTCGACAATCTCGAAGCGACCGAAACTGTGAACTTGTGTAACAGAAAGTTGGCAACCCAACTCGGTGGTACCGAATGCAGTATCGGTTGCACCGAAAAGCTAGGGTTTGGCTGAGTCTATCTAGGGTTTGGAATCGGTGGCACCAAATGTAGAATGTTGGTTGCGCCGATTTTGAGTATTTGTCTATGGACAGACTTTGGTGGGAGATTTTGTGCATGTATTTGGTGACTATCACTTGTGCACGTATGAGCATTTTGTTCATCAACAAAACCTTGCCCCCTTTTAGTAGTATTGGCTTTCCTATGGACTCAAAGTGTTTTTTCACAAATATAAAATGTAGAGTCCTCTTGCTTGAAGCTTCACCAATCCATTTCCTTGCATCTTGGGGTATCTCCACAATCCTTTTGCCAACCCAACTCTCTATGGACTGTTATCTGAAACATATTAGATAAAAGTATTAGTCCAAGAGACAATATATGTTGTCATGAATTATCAAAACCACCAAGGGAGCCTGTTGTGCTTTCAACTATGGACGAAATCAAATGACAAAAAGACATCCATCCTTGTTATCCCAAGCTGCCGCCTGGAACCCATCCTAGATCGATGATGACAAAGAAGAACTCCAAATCAAACAAGCATCTTGCTCACATCAAATCATCGCATTACATGTACCTGAAATTGTTGTTGTAGTAATCTCTAAGCCACAGGGACTCAGTAATCTTATTTCCAAGGGTATCAAGACTAGCAAAGCTTAATGGATGAGGTATCGTTAAGTGGTGAGGCTGCAGCAAGCAAGTAAGCATTTATTTGAGTGGCTAACTTACAAATACATAAAGAAAAGTATGGTGGTCTATGCATAACGGACGTGAACTAGTAATGATCACTAAGTGATCCTGAACACCTACTTGCGTCAAACATAACCCCACCATGTTCTCTCTCGGATAAGAACTCATGAGAAGAGTCAGTCACGGCGGTGTATTTTATTTGAGTTTACTTCAAGTTTACTATGACCCGGTGTTAAACAAAGTTTCCAAGTTGCCACATAACCTCGGGCATGACTTTCCGAAAGATTTAACTCTGCACGGGTGCTCCAACTACTCCATCACAAATTAACCACACACCACATTGGAATTCCTCAACCGCAGAATCACCCGTAGTATTTGCGAAATCCATACGGAAAATCTCAACTTCGAGATAGCCCGAAGTGTCGTCAAAATCCCACGCACATGACGTTCGAGAAAGGTAAAACAAGTCCAGCAAGGCCGCCCGACGTGACGACGATCCCGATAGGAGCCACGTATCTCATTCTCAAGGCACAATCGGATGAGCAATACGTACGATGGCCAGATAGAAGTCCCCCGAGTTACCCTGGGTGGCCCCGCAAGTGGCTCTGTTTTGGACCAGCACTAGTAGCACTGGCCCCCCTGTATTATGTTGAACTACTCATCGGGTTCATGACGCCCTATGCTTTAGAATTGTGTTCAATATTATTATGTTGGGAAAATATAGTACCAATGTTGGGCCTTGCCACACAAGTTTTATCTTAAAACGAAAAATCAACGGGGTCCCCATAACAACCCCGAGCATGTTAGGAGCGCTCAATTATGGGACATAACACCGATTCACAAGTAACTAGGGAGGCAAGAGTGGAATAAAACACCAAGCAAAAGGCCAAGCCTTCCACCCTTTACCAAGTATATATGTGCACTAAATTAAATAGTAATAATATTGCGATAACAAAAGAATGTCCATGTTGACACGTGGAAGCAATTGCACCTGCACCTAGAAACGCTATAAGAAGGGATGAGCAAGCGGTAACATAGCCAAACAAAGGTTTTCTAGGAAGTGAAGGGGTTAGAGGCTTATCGTGGCAATGTTGGGAGGCTTCACAAATAAGTGGTAGGTAGTGGTACATAACGATAAAGGCGAGACAACTAGCATAGCAATGATAGTAGTGGTATCCAGGGAAATGTGTCATCTTGCCTGAGATCCCGCTTGGAAGAAGAACGATCCATGAAGAAGACGAGCCAACATAGTCGAATGAATCCTCGCACTCTGAACGCTTTTGGAACTCTATCGAAAAGGAACAATCTGAAAACAAAAATCAACACATGGTAGACAACAACATATGCATGACATGATGCGCAAACAAATATGATGCATGTTCGGTTTAAATATGCAAGGCATGGCAAGTCACATCGAACAACTACTAGACATTAAAGTGAAGCTCAATATGCAAAGAGTTGTATATTGATGAAACTCCATGATCGATTATTTATTTCACTCTTGTTTAGGTACACGACCATATTAAATGTTTTAAACATGGCAAGAGGTGAAGCATAAGTAAACTACATCACCTAGGCACTTTAAATGAGGCTGAAAGCAACATACAACACTTTCGAAATGACCTCATATGCAATTTTAGAAGTTGTACCAGATATGTTATAAACATATTTTAGAGTTGATAAAAATCAATATAAAGTGTTCCATGAGATCCTACACGATTTTCTAGTCATGTTACATATGTAAAACATTTGCATCGGAATTACAGTTTTGTAGTTATGAAATAAAACATTTTAGCATGGAATTTACGAAAATTAGACTAACAGTAAGTTTAAACATTTTTATCACATGTGAGAGCTATAAATTGTGAATCTACACGAAATTCTAGTCGTTTGACATATATAGACCATTTTAATCCGATGAACGGTTTGTGAGTTATTATATGCATGTTGTTTAGGGGGTATTCTGTAAATCTGTTATTTGGTGGATAAATTGATAAATTCGCTAAATGAAAAAAAACATGATGGGCCACATCTGCTAACAGGATGGAACCAGACAGTGGGCGCAGGTTAGTAAAATCGTGCACGGGGCGGAGCATAGAGCAACAGGAGCGGGGCTGGGCTGTATGGGGTGCTCACCATGGGCCCTTGGCCCGGTTGCTGGACAGAGGCGGAGTGGGCCGACTCCATTGGGCCTGACGTAGCTCGGAGGAGGCCAGTTGAAGTGGCATGGCCCAGGCAAGCGGGTCAACAGGGTAGGGCTCTAATTGTGGGTGTCATCCCTTCGTCCCGATCAAGCCACGACGACAAGCAAGGGCATGGAGGCGGCGGTTGTAGGATCGAAAGTAGGTCTAGAGGAGGGTGATTAGACTACTTGACCAAGTAAAAGTTTTGCCCTTTTCCCAATTTTAATTCTTGGCAAGTTTTTGCATTCATAGCATATCAAGTAACATCCTACACATGCATGTCTAAGACTATAGCAGCGGAAAGTAAAGACATAGCACATGTAAGTAAATAGAGGGTTGAGAATGCAAACACAAGTGATGACACTATGATTTTTCCCTTGGTTCGGATAGGTGGTGCTATCGTACATCCACGTTCATGGAGTCTTCAACCCCTGGAGGGTAACGGTCATGAGAGTCCACGGAGGGCTCTACCCATGAAGAGTTCCACGAAGAAGCAACCTTGACTATTCCATGCGGCTTCCGTCCACGAAGGACTAGCCTCACTATGGGTAGATCTTCACGAAGTAGCCGATCTCCTTGCCCTTACAAACTTCTTGGTTCACTCCACAACACGAAGTAGGAGGCTCCCAAGCGACACCTAACCAATCTAGGAGGCACCACCCTCCAAAAGGTAATAGGCTCGGTAATGAGGATGAACTCCTTGCTCTTGTGCTTCAAGATGATAGACTCATCAACACACAATCTCTCTCTCATAGATTTGGCTTGGTAGAAGAGATGGGATTGGTGGAAAGCAACTTGGGGAGGCTAGAATCAAGATACATATGGTTGGAGTGGAAGATCTTGACCTCAACACAAGGGTAGGTGGTTCTCTCTCAGAAAACTGAGTAGGATAGGTATGGAATAGTTTTGAATGCTTCTCTTTCGAGTGGGTGGTGGTGAAGGGGTATATAGGCATCTCCAAAAATCCAACCGTTATACACAATAAGTCAGACTCGGTGAGACCGATGTGTAAATCTTGGTGGTACCGAAGTGACTAAAAGTGGCAACTTTTGAATCTCGGATGGATCGATATACAACTCTCAGTTGCATCGACAAGTTGACGCCGATTCACCATTCTCGGTCAGACCTAAAATGAGAACTTGCATAACAAGAAGTTGGCAACCCAACTCGGTGGCACCGAGTGTAGTGTCGGCTGCACAAAAGTGTTAGGGTTTGGCTGAGTCTGTCTAGGGTTTGGAACTCTATGGCACCGGGATAGGAATATTGGTTGCACCGATTTGGCATGTTTGGCTTAGGACAGACTTTGGTGGGAGAGTTTGTGGATCTTTTGGTGACTGTCACTTGTGCACGTTTGAGCATATTGTTCACCATCAAAACTTTACCCCCTTTTAATAGTATTGGCTTTCCTATAGACTCAACGTGATTTCTCACAAATGTAAAATGTAGAGTACTTTGCTTGAATCTTGGCCAACCTATTTCCTTGAATCTTGGGGTAATTCCACAATCCTTTTGCCGTTCCCATCAATGAACTTTTCCTAAAATATATTTGGTGAAGATATTAGTTCAATGACTTATATGTTGTTATTAATTACAAAAACCACCAAGGGAGCAAATGTGCTTTCAGCGGTTCGGCCGGCTTCAGGGCAAGGGAGGACCTTCGGCAATGCGGAGCTGGCCGGGAACGGGCGGATCTGGACGGGGGGCGCCGTCTGCGAGCTTCATGGGGTGGCCATGGCGCCTGGGCAATAGATCAGAGAGAGGGGCTTAGAGAGAGGATGATGGAGAATAGAGAGAGATAGGGAGAGGGCATCGAGAGGAGGAGGTCGGGGCGAGGTCCGGCCTTGACGCTGTTGGTGGTCACATAGATGTCGGAGCTCCGGCTAGCGAGCTGGAGGCATGGTGCATCGGGAGGTCCGCTCGTGACCAAGCGTCAAGGAGGTTGGCTGAGGGGGGATTGGGAGCAGGCAACGAGGCGCATGGGTGGCTCTCGCTCGTTGGATCCTTCATCCAATGGCCCGGAGAAAGGGATGGGGTGGTTGTGGATGGATTGGATCAGTGGTTGCTGGATCTAAGATGCCAAGTAGTGGCTGGGTGTGTGGGTGGCGCGGAAACGGAGGGGGTGGCGGCGCTAGAGATAGGTGGAGGCTTTAGGGGCTGGGGTTAGCTGCCCAAATAGGAAGGGGTGCTTAAATAGGAAAGGGGCTAGGATCGGGCTAGGTGGATTGGACAAGTGGGCTGTGGAGAGGGGTCGTATGCTGAGATGAGAGGGAGATGTGAGCCTATGACATGAGCTTAAAACACAGAAACGTCCAATAAATAAAACCGATGACGGTGCCGCTACGGTTGACCGTCCGGGTATCAAACGGACTCTAATTGTGTCGAAATTTGGTAGACGGTCTACCTACAATATAACAAGACTGCATGCCAACTTTCGACTCAATCCCAAAATATTTTATACGCACTTTTAAAAATGATATTTTATCGATGTTGTGGGTGCATGCATGTGTGGTTGGTCTTGAAATGGTCAGCGATGAAAACAGAGAGAACCGGCACTACGAAGGGATGCAAGTTTGAAAATGAGTGACGATTCCATGCAGATGATGCGAATGATGCGCTAATGAATGCAACAACCGAATGAATCACACGATGACAACACAATAAAAGGGGAATCTTCTGGAGTGTCAGTCTCGGGCTGTTACGGGGAGCTCTTGTCGTGTGGATAGTATGAGTTCCAGGAGGTGCGAACCCTTGTGCCAAAGGGGAGGGGGGCTTATATAGAGTACGCTGCCCCTCATAAGTGTGAGGCATCCAAGGGTTTGATCATGGGAATAAAGACTTGTGTTACTAGTAACGTACACCATAATTGCTACTAATGACAACTGGCCTAACGCCTATCTGTTGGCCTCCCTAGGGTGGCTTTTGGTCTTCTGATGTCGACTGGTAGCGAGGTCTTTCGAGTAACCGGTGACTGTTGAGTGGAGGGAGAAGCCTCTGAGTGGATTAACTGTCGAGTTACTTGAGTGCCATGGTGAATCCAATCGGAATATCTCTTGTAATCTTCAAGTCCTCCAATATAGTGTCCTTAGGTAGGGTACATATCCTAGGTCAGGCCTAGGACCCTACCCTGGTACATATCCTCGTCATTAGCCCTCGAATGGATCGGGGTTCGAGTGAGAAAGGGAATCGATGTCATCTCTGTAAAGGCACCACAAATTCCGAATGTACTTCCAGGCTTCAAGGAAATCTTTGTCGATCGATATCTTTGTCACTCGGCCTGGTCGATTCTACCTTGATAAGTGTCTAAATGTTTTTAAGTTTCAAATTCGTTCCGAGTGAACCAATAGGATCTTCTGATGCGGCGAGTCGCTCTGGTCGATTCTTTTGTTGGGGAACTTCGCATGGGAAACAAAAAATTTCCTACGCACACACAAACCTATCCATGGTGATGAGCATCTACGAGAGGGAGAGTGGATCTACGTACCCTTGTAGATCGCTAAGCGGGAAGCGTTAAGAAACGCGGTTGGTGTAGTCGAACTTCTTCGCGATCCAAATCGCCGAGCGTCCCGCGATCCAATCACGAACCATCCCGCGAACACATCATGATCCATCCCGTGAACTCATCACGATCCGTCTCACGATCTTGATCACGACCTGTCCCGTGAACTCATCACGATCCGTTCCGTGATCACATCACGAACCGTCTCGCGATCTCGATCACGGTCCTTCCGATCTAGCGCCGAACGGACGGCACCTCCGCATTCAGCACACGTGCAGCTTGATGACGATCTCCACCGTCTCGATCCAGCGAGTGGAGGTGGAGAGGAGAGAGAGTTCACCGGCAGCATGACGGCGCTCTGGTGATGGTGGTGGAGCAATTCCGGCAGGGCTGCGCCTAAGCGCTGCAGAAAACCGATCTAGAGGAGAAACTATGCACCGGTGGAACGGGTAGCACGTGGCCGGAAATTCTGTCCAAAAACCACCCAATCCACTAGTATATATAGGAGGAGAGGAGAGGAGAGGCAGCCAAGGCCTTTGGGTCGGCCGAAATAGGAGGTGGGAAGCAATCCTACTTCACCTCCAATCCTAGTTGGAGTAGGATTGCCTCCTATTGGCTGATTTTCCACTTTTTGCTTTAGGACTTTCTCTCCTGCGCCATGGGCCTTTGTGGCTGTTTTCCCAGCCCACAAAGGGCTGGTTATTATTCTTCCACAGCCCATGGACCTCTTGGGGTCGAAATACCCCTCTCGGAGGCCTCCCGGTACACTACCGGCACTCCCGGTACACTACCGATGAGCCCGAAACTTTTCCGGATACCGAACTAGGAGTTCCTATATATGAATCTTTACCTCCGGACCATTCCGGAGCTCCTCGTGACGTCCGGGATCTCATCCGGGACTCCGAACAAACTTCGGTCACCACCATACATAACTCTACACTATCGGAACGTCACCGAACCTTAAGTGTGCAGACCCTGCGGGTTCGAGAACTATGTAGACATGACCGAGACACCTCTATGGTCAATAACCAATGGCGGGACCTGGACGTCCACATTAGTTCCTACATATTCTACGAAGATCTTTATCGGTCGAACCTCTATGTCAAGGATTCAGCTAATCCCGTATAACGTTCCCTTTGTTCTTCGGTATGTTACTTGCCCGAGATTCGATCGTCGGTATGTTACTTGCTTCAGTCCATGGAAGGATCACCGAAGCTTGCACACCTTTTAGCATCCTTAGGCCTAACAAAACCTTCTGGTTGTATCACATACAACCTTTCCTCAAGTAAACCGTTAAGGAAACGATGTTTTGACATCCATCTGCCAGATTTCATAATTGAAAACACAGCAACTGCTAACATAATTCCAACAGACTTTAGCACCACTACGAGTGAGAAAGTCTCATCGTAGTCAAGTCCTTGAACTTGTCACAAACATCTTTGCAACAAGTCGAGCTTTACAAATAGTGACATTCACCATCAGTGTCTGTCTTCATTTTAAAGATCCATTTGTACTCAGCGACCTGCCGTCCAACGAGCAAGTCTACCAAAGTCTACACTTGGTTTTCATACATGGATCCTATCTCGGATTTCATGGCCTCCAACCATTTTTCGGAATCCGGGCCCATCATCGCTTCTCCATAGCTCGTAGGTTCATCGTTGTCCAACAACATGACCTCCAAGACAGGGTTGTCATACCGCTTAGGAGCAGTACACATCCTTGTCGACCTACGAAGTTCGATAGTAACTTGATCCTAAAGCTTCATGATCATCATCATTTACTTCCTCTTCAACTAACGTAGGCTTCACACAAACAACATCCTGTGCTGCGCTACTCTTTGGTTGAAAAAAGGTTTAACAACCTCATCAAGTTCTATCTTCCCCCCACTCAATTCTTTCGAGAGAAACTTTTCCTCGAGAAAGGATCTGTTTTAGTAACAAACACTTTGCACTTGGATCTGAGATAGAAGGTTCACCCAACTGATCTTAGGTTATTCTATGAAGATGCATTTGTCCGCCTTGGGTTCGACCTCATTATGTGAAAACATTTTCCACACAAGTGTTGCAGCCCCAAGTATTAAGAAATGATAGCTTAGGTTTCTATAAAACCATAATTCACATGGTGTCATCTCAACGGATTTAGATGGTGCCCTATTTAAAGTGAATGTAGTTGTCTCTAATGCATAACCCCAAAATTATAGTAGTAAAACGATAAGAGACATCATAGCACGCACCATGTCCAATAGAGCATAACTATGATGTTTGGACACACCATCACACTATGGTGTTCCAGGTGGCATTTAGTTGTGAAACAACTTTCACATTGTCTTAAGTTGTATGCCAAACTCGTGACTCAGATATTCACCTCCACGATCATATCGCAGTCATTTTTATCTTCTTGTCACGATGATCTTTAAACTTCACTCTGAATTTGCTTGAACCTTTCAAACGATTCAGACTTGTGTTTCATTAAGTAAATATACACTATATCTAGTCAAATCATCAGTGAAGGTAAGAAAATAACGATATCCACTGCACGCTACAAGACTCACTAGATTGCATACATCAACATGTATCATTTCCAATGAATCACTTGCCCGCTCCATCCAACGGGGTCCTTTAGTCATCTTGCCCAAGAGGCATGGTTCGCATGTCTCAACCGATTCGAAATCGAATGAGTCCAAATATCCATCACCATGGAGTTTCTTCATGCGCTTTATACCAAAATGACATTTTGCGGCAGTGCCACAAGTATGTGGTACTATCATTATTTAACTTTATATCTTTTGACATCAATGTTATGAACATGTGTATTACTACGATCAAGATTTCAACAAACCATTCTCACTGGGTGCATGACCATTGAAGGTATTATTCATGTAAACAGAATAACCATTATTCTCTGACTTAAATGAATAATCGTATTGCAACAAACATGATCTAATCATGTTCATGCTCAACGCAAAACACCAAATAACATTTATTTAGGTTCGTCACTAATCCTAAAGGTAGAGAGAGCGTGTGATGTTGATCACATCAACCTTGGAAACATTTCCAACACACATCGTCACCTCACCCTTAGCTAGTTCTCTATTTATTCTGTGGCTTTTATTTCGAGTTACTAACATTTAGCAACCTAATCGGTATCCAATAGCCAGGTGCTACTAGGAGTACTAGCAAGGTACACATCAATAACTCGTATATCAAATATACTTCTGTCGATGTTGCCAGCCTTCTTATCTACCAAGTATCTAGGGTTGTTCCGCTTCAGCGACCTCTCACTTCATAATAGAAGCACTTAGTCTCGGGTTTGAGTTCAACTTTGGGTTGTTTCACTGGAGCAGCAACTGACTTGCTATCCATGAAGTTTCCCTCCTTGCTCTTGCCCTTTTCGAAACTAGTGGTTTGATTAACCATCAACACTTGACGCTCCTTCTTGATTTCTACCTTCACGGTGTCAAACATCGTGAACAGCTCAGGGATCAATACTTCTATCCCTGGTGTATTATAGTTCATCACTAAGTTCTAGTAGCTTTAGTGAAGTGACTTGGAGAACTATATCAATCACTATCTTATCTGGAAGATCAACCCCCACTTGATTCAAGCGATTGTAGTACCCAGACAATCTGAGTACATGCTCAATGATTGAGCTATTCTCCTTCATCTTACAGGCAAAGAATCTTGTTGGAGATCTCATATCTCGCAACACAGGCACGAGCCTGAGATCACAATCTCAGCTCCTAGAACATCTCATATGTTCCGTGACGTTCAAAACGTTTCAGAGCCTCAATTCTAAGTTGTAATGCATGACGCACTAAACTATCAAGTAGTCATCGAAACATGCCTGTCAGATGTTCACGACATCTATAGACGACGCTAGAGGGGGTGGCGCACCGAGCGGTGCATTAAGGACATAAGCCTTCTGTGCAGCAATGAGGACAATCCTCAGATCACGGACCCAGTCCGCAATATTGCTACCAACATCTTTCAACTCTATTTCTCTAGGAACTTATAAAAATTTAAGGGAGCTACAGCGCGAGCTAGTAATCTACAACATAATTTGCAAAGACACTATTGACTATGTTCATGATAATGAGTTCAATTAATCATATTACTTTAGAACTCCCACTCAAATTGACATCCCTCAGGTCATTCGAGTGATACATGATCCAAATTCACCAACTCAAGTCCGATCATCACGTGAGTTAAGGTGGCTTCAATGGTGAAGATCATTATGTTGATCATATCCACTATATGACTCATGCTCGACCTTTCGGTCTCTTGTGTTCCGAGGCCATGTCTGTACATGCTAGGCTCGTCAAGTTTAACCCGAGTGTTCTGCGTGTGCAAATCTGGCTTGCACCCGTTGTATGTGAACGTAGAGTCTATCACACCCGATCATCACGTGGTGTCTCAACACGACGAACTTTCGCAACGGTGCACACTCGGGGAGAACACAGTTCATCTTGAAATTCAAGTGAGGGATCACCTTATAATGCTACCGCCGTACTAAGCAAAACAAGGTGCATAAAAGGATTAACATCTCATGCAATTCATAAGTGACATGATATGGCCATGAACTTGTGTTTAAGATCTCCATCTTCGAAACACCGGCATGATCTCCATCGTCACCGGCACAACACCATGATCTCCATCATCTTGATCTCCATCAATGTGTTGCCATTGGGGTTGTGGCGCCAGCCCTGCTTCTACTTCTATTGCTACCACTTAGCGATAAAGTAAAGCATTACATAGCGCTTAATGATTGACACGCAGGTCATACAATAATTAAAGACAACCCTATGGCTCCTGCCGGTTGCCGTACTCAACGACATGCAAGTCGTGAAATTCTATACATCACATGATCATCTCATACATCACATATATCTCATCATGTAATTGGCCATATCACATCACAATATACCCTGCAAAAACAAGTTAGACGTCCTCTAATTGTTGTTGCATGTTTTACGTGGCTGCTACGGGTATCTAGCAAGAACGATTCTCACCTACGCATAAACCACAACGGTGATACATAGATTTCTTTTCAACCTTCTCAAGGACCGCCTTTGTCGGATCCGATCCAACTAAAGTGAGAGAAACTGTCACCCGCAATCCATCTAAGCAACAAGTTGCGTCGAGGGAACAGGTCTCTCGTAAGCGTATGAGTAATGTTGGTCCGGGCCGCTTCATCTCACAATCCCACTGAACCAAAATCCGACCAAGGGAGGAAGCAATCTAAGCATCAACGCCCACAAACATTTTGTGTTCTACTCGAGATCTCATCGAACCATCAACCTAGCTCATGATGCCACTGTTGGGGAACTTCGCATGGGAAACAAAAAATTTCCTACGCACACGCAAACCTATCCATGGTGATGAGCATCTACGAGAGGGAGAGTGGATCTACATACCCTTGTAGATTGCTAAGTAGGAAGCGTTAAGAAACGCGGTTGGTGTAGTCGAACTTCTTCGCGATCCAAATCACCGAGCATCCCGCGATCCAATCACGAACCGTCCCACGAACGAATCATGATCCGTCCTGTGAACTCATCACGATACGTCTCACGATCTGTCCCACGAACTCATCACGATCCGTTCCGTGATCACATCACGAGCCGTCTCGCAATCTCGATCACGGTCATTCCGATCTAGCGCCGAACGGACGGCACCTCCGCGTTCAGCACACGTGCAGCTTTATGACGACCTCCACTGTCTCGATCCAGCGAGAGGAGGTGGAGAGGAGAGAGAGTTCACCGGCAGCGTGATGGCGCTCCGGTGATGGTGGTGGAGCAATTCCGGCAGGGCTTCACCTAAGCGCTGCAGAAAACCGATCTAGAGGAGAAACTATGCACCGGTGGAAAGGGTAGCACGTGGCCGGAAATTCTGTCCAAAAACCACCCAATCCACTAGTATATATAGGAGGAGACGAGAGGAGAGGCAGCCAAGGCCTTTGGGTCGGCCGAAATAGGAGGTGGGAAGCAATCCTACTTCACCTCCAATCCTAGTTGGAGTAGGATTGCCTCCTATTGGCTGATTTTCCACTTTTTGCTTTAGGACTTTCTCTCCTATGCCATGGGCCTTTGTGGCTGTTTTCCAAGCCCACAAAGGGCTGGTTATTATTCTCCCACAGCCCATGGACCTCTTGGCGTCGAAATACCCCTCCCGAAGGCCTCCCGGTACACTACCGGCACTCCCGGTACACTACCGATGAGCCCGAAACTTTTCCGGAAACCGAACTAGGACTTCCTATATATGAATCTTTACCTCCGGACCACTCCGGAGCTCCTCGTGACGTCCGGGATCTCATCCGGGACTCTGAACAAACTTCGGTCACCACCATACATAACTCTACACTACCGAAACGTCACCGAACCTTAAGTGTGCAGACCCTGCGGGTTCGAGAACTATGTAGACATGACCGAGACACCTCTACGGTCAATAACCAATGGCGGGACCTAGGCGTCCACATTGGTTCCTAAATATTCTATGAAGATCTTTATCGGTCGAACCTCTATGTCAAGGATTCAGTTAATCCCGTATAACGTTCCCTTTGTTCTTCGGTATGTTACTTGCCCGAGATTCGATCGTCGGTATCTCCATACCTAGTTCAACCTTGTTACCGGCAAGTCTCTTTACTCGTTCCGTAATACAAGATCCCGCAACTAACAATTAGTCACATTGCTTGCAAGGCTTATTGTGATGTTGCATTACCGAGTGGGCCCCGAGATACCTCTCCGTCACACGGAGTAACAAATCCCAGTCTCGATCCATGCCAACTCAACAGACACCATCGGAGATACCTGTAGAGCACCTTTATAGTCACCCAGTTATGTTGCGACGTTTGATACACACAAGGCACTCCTCCGATATCTATGAGTTGCATGATCTCATGGTCATAGGAACACATACTTGACATGCGGAAAACAGTAGCAATAAACTGACACGATCATATGCTACGTTTGCAGTTTGGGCCTTGTCCATCACATCATTCTCCTAATGATGTGACCCCGTTATCAAATGACATCTCATGTCCATGGCTAGCAAACCTTAACCATCTTTTGATCAACGAGCTAGTCTATTAGAGGCATACTAGGGACATGGTTTTGTCTATGTATCCACACATGCATCTAAGTCTCCGATCAATACAATTATAGCATGGATAATAAACGATTAATATGAACAAGGAAATATGATAATAACTAACTTATTATTGCCTCTAGGGCATATTTCCAACATCTTTTCCAATATTTTTTATTAATTCCAAAAATATTCTCCGTAAATTTTCAGGTCAATCTGAGAACTTTTATTTCTGCACAAAAATAACACCAAGGCAATTCTGCTGAAAACAACGTCAGTCCGGGTTAGTTCCATTCAAATCATGCAAACTAGAGTCCAAAACAAGGGCCAAAGAGTTTGGAAAAGTAGATACGTTCGAGATGTATCAACTCCCCCAAGCTTAAACCTTTGCTTGTCCTCAAGCAATTCAGTTGATAAACTGAAAGTGATAAAGAAAAACTTCTACAAACTCTGTTTGATCTTGCCGTTATAAATATGTCTATCTTATGTTCATATTTTCAGCAAAGATTATAGACTAACCACATTCACAATAACATTTAGGTCTAACATTTACTCATATCAATGGCATAATCGACTAGCGAGCAATAATAATAAGTCTCAGATGACAAAAAATTTATCATAACAATCATGATACAATATGACATAATGGTATCTTGCTAGCCCTCCCTAAGACCGCAAAACATAAATGCATGGCACCTCTGAAGAATGAGGGCTGGCTGGACATTGTAATTCATGGTAAAAGAGATCCAATCATACTCAGACTCAATATCAATTAATAGCAAAGCATACAAATGACGGTGATGCTCTCTAAATGGTGCCTTTTATTAGAAGATGATGACTCAACAATAAAGTAAATGGAAAGGCCCTTCGCAGAGGGAAGCATTGATTTGCAGAGGTGCCAGAGCTCGAGCTTTTGAAACACAGATAGGTAATGATTTTTGAGCGGTATGCTTTCATTGCTCATGTAATGACCAAGAGGTTTTCAATATCTTCCATGCTAGATACATTATAGGCGGTTCCCAAACAGAATAGTAAAGTTTTTACTCCCCCTCCACCAATCAGTCACACTCCATGGCGAGCTGAATCCACGGGACCGTCCATACAAACACAGTCTTGGGGGAGTTTTGTTTGATTATAATTTGCTTTTTATTTCTAGCATGGAATTGGACATCCCGATTACCAGCCACTTTCTCGTGAATGATAGTGAATCAACACATATCATGACAATAACCCACCTAGCATGGAAGATACTAACAGCCCCCAGTCGCCACACGTGCGATTTGGGCATATAAAACAGAAAAGTTTATTTGAAGGTTTAATGTTTAGCACATGCAAATTTACTTGGAATGGCAGGTAAATACCGCAAATAGGTAGATATGGTGGAATCATATGGAACAACTTTGGGTTTATGGAGATGGATGCACTAGCAGTATTCTCGCTTAGTACAAGTGAAGGCTAGCAAAAGACTAGGGAATGACCAACTAGAGACCAACACGGTCATCAACATGCTTTGAGATTAACCAACATTGAATGCAAGCATGAGTAGGATATTCACTATGTACATGAACATCGTGAAGGCTATGTTGGTTTGTTTCAACTACATGCGTGAGCATGTGCCAAGTCAAGCCACTCGAATCATTCAGAGGAGGATACCATTCTATCATACTACATCACAACCATTTTAGTGCGCATGTTGGCACTCAAGACAAACCATTATCCACTTTTAGCCAATTAAGCATGGTATGAGCAACTATAATCTCTAATTGTCATTGCAAACATGTTTCATCTATAATGGGCTGAATTAAGAACGATGAGCTAATCATATTTACAAAAGTAAGATAGGTCGAGTTCATACCAGCTTTTCTCCATCTCGGTTAGTTCATCATATATCATTATTATTGCCTTTCACTTGCACGACCGAACGATCTGAATAATAATAAGAGTGCACGTGCATTGGACTAAGCTGGAATCAGTAAATAATAACTCAAAAGGGAAGGCAAAGAAATATGGGCCATATATAAGATAAACAATAATGCATATGAGAGCCACTCAACATGTCATCGTGGTCTTCGCCTTATGACCCAAAGAGAACAAAGGAAAATTATTTACACGGGAAAGATCCCAACAAGCAAAAGAAGAACAAGAAATCTTTTTGGGTTTTCTTTTAATGCTACAACTAAAACAAACTAGAAGGTAAAGCTGGAACTAAATTTTTTTGGATTTTCTTAAAGATTAATCAAACACACAAGAAGAAAGCATAAAGAAGAAAATAAACTACCATGGATAGTACAACGAAAAATTATGAACACCGACAACTGAAATGGGTGTGTGAACATGAACGTAATGTCGGTGAGAAATGCGTACTCCCCCAAGCGTAGGCTTTTGGCCTAAGTTGGTCTAGGGCCATGGCTGGAAATAACCTTCTCCGGGATACTTAGGAGGACACTTAGGGTTCCACTGATTAGCGACCTCTTGTGGCTCCCACTGAAAAACTGGGGACTGATATGGATCAAGGGCCGGTGCCGGCTCACGTGTTGGGAGTTGCGACAAACCCCAATATCGGTTGATGTCATCGGGCATAACAGTGTACTTGCCTGAATGAATATCGAACAGAGAAGAAGCAGGTAGAGTAATAATCTCACAAGTACCCTAACTAAATACTAAATTGTAAAGTAGCCTCCTATCATCATTCTTCTTAATAACATCATGGGCTACCATACAGTCATAATTTAAAAACTTCGCGGATAGAAGCCTCTCACCTTTCTCGTGAAGCCTAATGGGTATCTCAAAATGTTTAGCTAAACGGGATGCATGGATACCTCCGAATATGGTCCCCTTCGAATGGTTGGTGTTCAACCGTTGGGCCACCATAGAGCCCAGACTAAAGGTTCTATCAGCAAATAGAGCATGGCAGAAAATAACAAGGTCAGGGGCACAAAGGCTTCCACTCTCCCAACGACCAACTAAACATCTTCCTGCAAATAATGAATAATAGCATAGCACAGGAAAATGTAAACTAGCTGCTCTTGCCTTTGACACGCCTCTCTCTTCCCCTACTGTAACTGCGGCAATAAAATCTTCCATGTCTTGAGGACGTGATTCCCTGATGCTGCCCTCATAGGGTAACTTGCAAACTTTGCAAAAATCATAAAGGTTCATTTTCTTAGGCACATCATATAAGTGAAATTCGACTTTAGGAGGGTCTTCCCTAGGATGAAAGTGAAAATTTTGCACAAAGGTATTCGTGAGCAAGAGGTACTGGTCACACTTATCATTGAGGAAGTCGGTGATGCCTGCATTCTCAGCCAAATAATAGAAATCTTCATAAATTCCGGCCGCCCTCTAGAATGTGTCACATGGCCATTCACATGGTCGAACTTCTGCAATGCAAGGAAGATTATATTTGGGTTTCTCCTTCATTTCATTTTCATCTTCCTTAGAACCACGGCTTGAAGAACCTCTTAATAATCTTCTCAACATTTCAGAAAATATTCTGAAATTTTAGTGATCTAAAATAAAGGTGAACAAAACTCATAGCAACTACTCCCTCAAGTGCATAGAGACTATATCATGCATCAAAACTACTTGGGACCATACAAATTTGACATGCAAGCTCAGAAACAAGGTCACCACAACAACAAAAAATTGCAATATATAAGGCACTAGAACAAAAACTAATTGGACCATTGGAGGAGTTACATACCGAAGAGTAATCCCCTAAAACAGTTTTGCAAATGGAGCGTTGAGCAAGGAGATCGAAAATGGCAGCAAGATGAGCTAGAACACGAGTTTGAGCAATGGTGGGATTTTTTCTGGAGGAAGATGAAGTGAATGGATGCTAGAATAAGTGGAGGAGGGCCACATGGGACCCACAAGCCACCAGGGCGCGCCCAAGGGGGGGTCGCGCCCTGTAGGCTTGTGGCCCACTGGTGCAGCCCCCTGATGCATACTCAGTGCCAAAAATTCTTAAATATTCTAGAAAAAATCATACTCCATTTTCAGGACATTTGAAGAACTTATATTTTCAGGTCACTTTTATTGCGCGGGAAGAGCATCTGCAACATAAGACGTTGCAGCCGTGTAGGTCAGTACATGGAATGTACTGGCAATATCACCATAGAACAGAAGAATAAAGGCTCTTCTATATGCAAAGGCTTTGTGGCTCTATGTCTGAGTTTTTGCGTAAAAGCTGATTTTATTTTCCTACAACAAAGGAATATCAGGAATTTCACTATGGAGTTACCTATCATGACATGGTTCCACCAACCAATGTCTCAATGCCCATAAGTATCATAAGTTTCCCACAATTAGTTATCAGTCCAGTGCTGAGAGTTCAGAGATAGATCCAAGTCCAGAGGCTCAAATTGTCCGTAACCAGGGACACGGCTAATCAATTAGGTTTTAACTCTACAGAGTGTTGTGTACTTTACCCACAAGATTCGTTCCCTCCTGGTAAGTCCTCGCACTGCATGGTGTTTGAGAACAAGATGAATGAAACATGGTCTTTCAGAGTGCTTCCCTGACTATCTGATAGTGCCCATCCAATCCTAACGTCGACTACATCTCGTAGCATTGCCTAGACAGAGTCACAACAAAGATCAACCAAGCCAGAGCCCATAATGACTTGTGGAAACACAGGTAAGCTTCCGGGCATGAAGTATTCATCCTTCCCTTTGAGTCTGGGTGAGGTTTTCCGCGTGAATACTGGCACATCTCCAGCAACACCTAGGCAAATCCATTGGCTTCTCCAGGGTGTCGTTCCAACCATCCCTCACCCAGTAGTGTGTATTGAAAAAACTTGTTTCTCGAGTCTCGAAGTCTTGAGGTCTTGAATGTGCAAGTCTTGAAGAAGCCTTCATGAAGTCATCGTTTTGACGTGGGGTCCTCCTTCTCACACCACTCACGAACACTCATACCAGACCCCGTATACTTTAGCATAGCATTGCACTAACTAGCGTTCCTAGGGCTTTAGTAACAAGTGGTGGGTTCCTACCTCATGCATTCTACTCAACTACAAGAATTTCAATAACACTACGGGAGGGATTTGTTGAATGATGTCACTACATGTAATAAAACATAGGTATGAACAAAATGGTCAAAGTGAACTTGCCTGTACTGTTGATGAAGATAAGTATCGCTCTCTGAAAATACTTGATAGAACTATACGTCACTCTCTGATGAAATCTATAATATCAAACATTGCATTCATAAGCAAACACTTCTAGCAATCAATACTAACAATCACAAGGTAACACAAGAACCAAAAGTAATAAGGTTGATGAAGGAAATACTTAAGACAAATCTCAAAAATCAACAAAGTTTTCATGCACACAACTAAGGTAGTTCTCCTCTACAACAACTATTTTCAAATAGTAACAAAATAAAAACAAAGTAAAATATAACAAAAATATTTTAGTACATATTTTACTAGCAAAAAGAATTACTTTTGAAGAACAAGTAAAACTATGAAAACAACATCCTAAACAACATAAGTGCTTGCCCACTAAGCTTAACAACAAGTAAAACAATGCAATATTAAAATAAGGGAAAAACAAAGTACAAAACAATTAAGTTAACAGAAAATAAAACTTATAAAACAAGTTATGAAAATATTTTCAAATAAGAGTTCCAACTAGCAATGAAATCAATTTGCAAGTTATTATGAAACTAGAATTGATTTCATGCTATCAAAATAATAACATAAAATAAGTTTAGTTGAAGTACTACTGATAACTAACAGAAACAAAATATATATTAACTAAGTTAACAGAAAGTATATTTTATAAAACAAAATTTTATTAAAAGTATTTTCAAGTAGCAAATCAAACTAGCAATGGAAATTCAATTGCAAGTTATAATTGAACTAGAATTGATTCCATGCAATCAACTAATAAAATAATATTTGTTTTGAAGGACTACTATCTTCTAACAGAAAACTTTATTAGAAAATTCAACTAATATAAAAGAAAATAATTTTAACAAAAGAAAGATAAATAATCCTAACAAGAACTAAACAGAATCTGTTTTGGTTGAAAATACTATTTTAAAATATTCTAAAAATTCCCAAACTCTACCTAATGATAATTAAACTCACTAGTGACCAGTAGCAAAAATAATCAACTCAAAATACATTTTTGAACTCAAGATATTCAGAAAATAAAATTTAAATAAAATCTGTTTAAATTCAAATTAAAATATTCAAAAATATCCAAACTTGGCATCTACAGAAACTAGATGAAAATTGTGACACAATGCAAAAAGAATCAATTAAAAACAACTAAAACCATAAAAGATATAACAAAAACAAAATCAGAACTATTCCGTTTTTAAAAACAGAAAACAGAAAAATATAAATCCTAACTGACGGACAGGGGGGGTGACGTGGCTGTTTCTTATTGGCTAGGGGCGTGCGCGTGAGTGTTAAACGAGCGGATGGCCGATATGTAAACAAAATGATTCGGTCAATTTATTCAAAAAGAAAAACCGGACGGTTCTTTTTAAAAGAACCGAAGGGGTAAGCTCCTTCTAATCTTGACCGTTCAATGAAGATCGACGGATGGGGAGAAGGGGGCTCACCAGGGAAGAGGTTGTCTCCGGCAAGGACGGCGATGTCCGACGGCGGCAAGGTCGATGGAGGCGTCACTCCGGTGGTCCTCCGGCATCGGGGTTGGCTCCGTTCGACGCAGGTGAGGACGGCGAGGACGATGGTGGCGTCCGAGGGGCTCGGGGACGAAGGTGTCGTCGACGGCGAGCTCGGAGGCGGAGGAGGCCTTCGGGTGTCGATAGGGAGAGCGCTCCCATGGGTGTGGAGCTTGCGCGAGTGGGCTGGGAGGTGCACACGGGCGAGCGAAGGTGAATGGTGGGCTCGGTGGTGGTTGGGGAGGTCGGAGACGAGTGGTGGCGTGGCAATGGCGTGGCGGCGTTCGAGGTTTCCGGCGAGCGATTCCGGCGACGAGAGGCGTCGGGAGTTGGGGCAAAGAGGGGGAATGGGTCGAGGGGAGGGCTCGGGTACTTATAGGGACCTCGGGGTCGACAGGGAAGGAAAGGAGAGGAAGGCCCGGTGATGGCTCCGGCGATGGTGCTCGGGAGGGGACAGAGGGAGCGAGAGGAAGGAGATGAGCACTGGGTTTGCGCTGTCGGACGGTGCGGTCCACCGGTCAGCGAGGGTGGCGAGCTGTTAGCGCGTCGGTTGACCGTGAAGAAGGGAGGTCGGGAGGGAGTTAAGAGCGGGTTGGGCCGACCGGCCTTTAAAGGCTTTAAAACTTTCCAAAATTTCAAAATCCAGCGCAGTAAAACCTTCTTAATGCAATAAATTAAATTCCAAAAATAGGAATATTATATATCAAAATTAACAGGAAAATTAATGCCATTTATTGGACATTTTTCTTCTGTCATTTGAATATTTGAAAAATAATTATTTTCAGAAATTGCCTATTTGGTTTTAAGACCTTTTTGCAAATATTTTTCAAATAACCCCTTGGGTTTTATGATTCAAAAAAAACTTCACAAAATACCCCTGGTTTGGAGTGTCACATTACTCCTCTCAAAAATTTGTCTAGGGTTTTGAATTCTTTGAAAATTTGAATAGGAACCAAATATGACATGGATTCCAAAAGAATAATTCAGAGGTTTTCAAAAGCACTTTCAAATCCTTCCTTTAAACTTCCAACTCATATTTCATATAATTTGAAGAAGTCCTTTTATCCTCTCTCATAAAAATCATTGAGTTGCATAAAGTTTCTGAATTTGAAATATTTTCAAAGATGGAATTCAATTCACATGGGAAAGTCATTTTATTCCCTCTCATTCAAAAGTTTTCAAAAGTTTCAAATTTTTCACTCAATTACACTCATTCAAGCAAACAAACAAACATCCATATAATTATTATAACATTCCAAAATTTGGGATGTTACATCATACTATGTACTGTATGCTCATTACCATTAATATGAAAAGTGGCATTGCCCTTGTTGCAATCAATAACATTCCCTGAAGTATTCAAAAAGGGTCTACCAAAGATGATCAACATACTATCGTCCTCGGGAATATCAAGAATAACAAAGTCCGTCAATATAGTAGCATTTGCAACTATGACAGGTACATCCTCATGAATACCGATAGGCAGAGCAGTTGATTTATCAGTCATTTGCAAAGAGATTTCAGTAGGTGTCAACTTATTCAAATCAAGTCTACTGTATAAAGAGAAAGGCATAACACTAAAACTAGCTCTAGGATCACATAAAGTAGTTTTAACATAATTTCCTGTAATAGAGCATGGTATAGTAGGTACTCCGGGATCTCCTAGTTTCTTAGGTATTCCACCTTTAAAAGTATAATTAGCAAGCATCGTGGAAATCTCAGCTTCCAGTATCTTTCTTTTATTTGTCACAATATCTTTCATATACTTAGCATAAGGGGACATTTTCAAAATATCAGTGAAGCGCATACGTAAAAACATAGGTCTAAGCATTTCAGCAAAGCGCTCAAAATCCACATCATCCTTTTTCTTGGATGGTTAGGAGGAAAGGGCATGGGTTTCTGAACCCATGGTTCTCTTTCTCTAGCATGTTTCCTAGCAATGAAGTCTCTTTCATCGTATCTTTTATTCTTAGGTTGTAGGTTATCAAGATCATCAGCAGGTTCAATCTCCACATCATTATCATTACTAGGTTGAGCATCAACATGAACATCATTATTAATGTTATCACTAGGCTCATGTTCATCACCAGATTGTGTCTCAGCATCAGAAATAGAAATATCATTTGGATTCTCAGATGTATCTATAACAGGTTCACTAGCAGCATGCAAAGTACTATCATCATTATTTTTCCTACTCTTATTGGAACGAATAGGTGCATTATTTTTCCTACTCTTATTGGAACGAATAGGTGCATTAGTATTAACTCTCTGAGAAATCATCAAAGTACTATCAGCATGCAAAGGTTCCTGAGTCATTCTACCTCCTCTAGTCACAACTTTAACAGAATGATCATTGTCTTTACTATTAATCTCATTAAGCAAATCATTTTGAGCCTTAAGTACTTATTCTACTTGAGTGATTGCCATGGGAGCATGTTTACTAATAAGCTTAAGCTCATTGACAGTTCTACTCAAGTAATCACCCAAGCGATCAAGCATATAAGCATTATGTTTCAATTGTCTACTAACATAAGCATTGATATTTTCTTGCTTCACAATAAAATTATCAAATTCATCCAAGCATTGGCTAGAAGACTTATTATAAGGAATATCTCTTTCATCAAATCTACGGACAGAATTTACCTCTACTGCCTGTGTAGGGTTATCAAGACCATGTATTTCTTCAATAGGTGGTAGATTCTTAACATCTTTAGCTTTAATACCCTTTTCATTCATAGATTTCTTTGCCTCTTGTATATCTTCAGGACTGAGGAATAGAATAACTCTTTTCTTTAGAGTTGGATTTGAAGGTGGTTCGGGAATAGTCCAATCATTATCATTACTCAATATATTATTCAATAGTAATTCAACTTGTTCAATAGTTCGTTCCCTGAAAAAATAACCAGCATAACTATCTAGGTGGTCCCTAGAAGCATCGGTTAGTCCATTATAAAAGATATCAAGTATTTCATTTTTCTTGAGAGGATGATCAGGCAAAGCATCAAGTAATTGGAGAAGCCTCCCCCAAGCTTGTGGGAGACTCTCTTCTTCAATTTGCACAAAGTTAAATATTTCCTGCAAGGCAGCTTGTTTCTTATGGGCAGGGAAATATTTTTCAGAGAAGTAATAAATCATGTCCTAGAACTACGCACACAACCAGGAGCAAGAGAATTAAACCATATCTTAGAATCTCCCTTTAATGAGAAAGGAAACAACTTAAGCATATAGTAATAGAGATTTTTTCCTCATGAGTAAATAGGGTGGCTATATCATTCAATTTAGTAAGATGTGCCACAACAGTTTCAGATTCATAACCACGGAAAGGATCAGATTCAACCAAGTAATTAACTCGGGTTGACACAGAATTCATAATCCTTATCAGTAACAAAGATAGCTTAAGTAACAAACTTAGGATCATATTGCATTCTAGCATTCAAAGATTTTTCCTTCCACTTGAGAAGCAGTTTCTTAAGATCACCTCTATCCTTAAAAGCAAGAAAGTCCCTGGCTACCTCTCCTTCCATAACATAACCTCAGGTATATCAGGCAATTCATATCTAGGAGACCTAGGTCTAGCAGGTGTATCGTAGTGTTCAGTTTCAATAATTTCATTAGATTCAGAAATATTATCAGTTTCAACAATGGCTCTAGCAATTTGTTCATCAAGAAATTCACCCAGTGGCACAATATCATCATAAGCATCATGCATAGCAGAAGTAGAATCATCAAGTACTTGCGACATATCAGAATTACTAGCAGGTGGTGGTGTCGCAAATTTACTCATAACTGAAGGTGCAAAAAGTGCAGAGCTAGATGGCGGTTCCTTACCTCTCCTCGTAGTTGAGGGGTAGATCTTGGTTTTTGGATCTTTAAGATTCCTCAAAGTGATCAACAGATATTTATATCCCAAGTGACTCAGAGAATAGAGCTATGCTCCCTGGCAACGGCGCCAGAAAAAGGTCTTGACAACCCACAAGTAGAGGGGATCGCAATAGTTTTCGAGGGTCGAGTATTCAACCCAAATTTATTGATTCGACACAAGGGGAGCCAAAGAATATTCTTGAGTATTAGCAGCTGAGTTGTCAATTCAACCACACCTGAAAGACTTAATATCTGCAGTAGAGTATTCAGTAGCAAAGTAGTATGGAAATAACGGTGGCAAAAGTGATAGTAGCAGTTTTGTAGTGTTTGTAACAATAGCAACGGAAAAGTAACTTAGCAAAGATCAATATATGGAAAGCTCGTAGGCAATGGATCAGTGATGGATAATTATGTCGGATGGCATTCATCATGCAATAGTTATAACCTAGGGTGACATAGAACTAGATCCAATTCATCAATGTAATGTAGGGATGTATTCCATATATAGTCATACATGCTTGTGGAAAAGAACTTGCATGACATCTTTTGTCCTACCCTCCCATGTCAGTGGGGTCCTATTGGAAACTAAGGGACATTAAGGCCTCCTTTTAATAGAGAGTTGGACCAAAGCATTAGCACTTAGGGAATACATGAACTCCTCAAACTATGGTAATCATCGGAAAGAATCCCAGTTATTGTCACCCTGGGGGTGCGGATCATAACTCGTAATGGGTGTCTACAACTTGCAAGATAGGATCAAGAACACACATATATTCATGAAAACATAATAGGTTCAGATCTGAAATCATGGCACTCGGGCCCTAGTGACGCATTAAGCATACCAAAGTCATAGCAACATCAATCTCAGAACATAGTGGATACTAGGGATCAAACCCTAACAAACTAACTCGATTACATGATAAATCTCATCCAACCCATCACCGGGTAGCAAGCCTACGATGATATTACTCATGAACGGTGGAGAGCATCATGGAATTGGTGATGAAGGATGGTTGGTGATGACGAAGGTGTCGATTTCCCCTCTTAGTAGGCCAAAACGGACTCTAGATCTGGTCTCCCGAGGAAGAACGGGAGAAGGCGGCGGCTCCGTATTGGGAAACACGATGAACTCTCCTCCTCTATTCTTTTTCTCCCTGAATAGGAATATATAGAAGTGGAAACAAGGTCGGAGGAGTGTTAGGGGGCCCACAAGCCACATGGCGCGCCCTAGGGGGTGGGTGCGCCCAGCAGGCTTGTGGCCAGGTGGTGGGCCCCGTGGGGAGAATGAGAGAAGATGAAATTAATCATTCTTGAGAAGGTTGGAGGAGCATTAGCAACACCAAACAACATGACAGTGTACTCATACGAGCCAAAACTCGTCCTGAAAGCGGTCTTGGGAATGTCTTCTTCGCGAATGCGAATCTGATGATAACCCATGCGAAGATCAAGCTTCGAGAAAACCTTGGCTCCTTTCAGTTGTTCAAACAACTCATTGATGTTGGGAAGTGGGTACTTGTTTCTGATTGTCTTCTTGTTCAATGGACGGTAGTCGACACAAAGACGATTCGTGCCATCTTTCTTCTTGACAAACAAAACACCACAACCCCATAGAGAAGAACTTGGTCTGATCAGACCCAGACGTTCTTGCTCGTCTATCTGCTTCTTCAACTCTTTCAACTCTTCGGGGCCAAGTTTATATGGGCGCTTGCAGACCGGTTCAGTTCCGGGATCGAGATCAATCACGAACTCAACTGGCCGGTGAGGAGGCATTCCTGGCAATTCTTCTGGAAAGACATCTTCATACTCACAAACCACCAGAATTTGAGAAATCACCGAGATTTCACCCTTCTTATTAAGAGCAAAGAGACGGATTGTGTCATCGCGAGCCACGAAAATAATCACGTCTTCTGAAGGATGACTCAGCTTGACTTCTTTTGCTTTGCAATCAATATGAGCCTTATTCATAGACAGGAAGTCCATGCCCAAAATGAGATCAATGTTGGAATTATTGAGAACAATTGGAGAAGCCAGAAAAGAATAATTGCCCATCTTGATAGAAACATCTGGAACAATGCGATTGGAATTCAACATCTTACCGGGCGACACCACAGACAAGGACTTAGGGAAATCTTGATAATCAAACTCATTCTTGACAAAGAAAGGGCGAGAGATGAAACAATGCGATGCACCAAAAACAAATAACACTTTTGCAGGAATAGAAATCACTTAGAGATTACCCATAATCACATCATTGGACAACTCTGCTTCAGCTGCATTCACCATATTCACTCTTGCGGTCTTGGGATTATGCTTCACCATAGCATTGTCTGGAGGCTTGACAGGAGGAGGAGGCGGAAGACACCGCTGGTTGCACTTGTTTGCATAGTGACCCTTCTAGCCACACTTGTGACAAGTCACCTCAGAAAGCGGACGAACATTGCCTGGAGGAGGAACAGGAACTCCCTTGGACGCCTGGGGTCTCTGCTGGAATCCTGGGTTGGGTGGGTGGGAAGAACAACGACCACCGAACTGCTTCTGCTGCTGAGGAGGGCGAAACGGAAGAGGATTTGGCGCCCAATACTTCTGCTGCTTGGAAACCATCTGAGAGCCAGAAGAAGAAGAATATGAATCCCCTGAACGCTTCTTGGAGTTCTCCAACTTGAGCTAAGCTGCTTCAACCTTCAAAGCCATGTTGTAGAACTGATCAAACTCCCGAGATTCTTGAAGAACTAGGCCTGGCAGAAGCTCATCTTTGAGAACACCTCTGAATTGATAGATCATAGCCTTATCATCTGGAACATCTTGCTTGGCATAACGGGCTAGATTCTGGAACTCGACGTTGTACTGGTAGACAGACTTGGTTCCCTGCTTTAGGTGCCTGAACTTCTCACGCATCTCCTCGACAAAGCTTGTCGGAATGTAATGAGCCCTAAAGTCACGACGGAAATCGTCCCAAGTAACAACACGATCGCCCCTGGAATCCTTGTACTACTGCCACAATCAGCTGCTTGACCCTTGAGCTGGAACGATGAAAACCTGACAAAGTCCTCTGGCCTGACATTGCTGCACTCAAAATGCTTACTCATATCACGAAGCCAATCATCAGCATCAAGAGGCTGCTCACAACAGGTGAAAGACTTGGGCTGGTTGGCAAGGAACTGATTGAGTGTCGCAAATTGAAGTTGATTCTGAAAATTCCCTTGAAAACCTTGCTGACCCTGCTCCCTTTCTTGCAACAACCTAAGAAACATCTGAGTGTTCGCATTGGTTGCGGCCATCACAGCTTGCCAAGCTTCTAGAGGAGGAGGTGGAGGTGGCGGCGGCGGGGGTGGTGGTGGAACATCAGTTTGCTCGTCACCACGACCCGGATTGTTGCGAGTTGGTGGAGCAATCCTGAAGATGGACAAAATGCATCAGCACCTCATTGAAAAGATGAATCAAAGCTAAATCAAAAGCTTGAAAGAAATTGAACAAATAACAACACAGCCTTCCTACTGAAAAATTAGTAAGAATGCTTCTTCGGTTTATGATAACATCATCAGATATAATAAGCCACTTGCAATAACACAAAAGTATTGAGCTAAGCGCTCGGAACAAATGTACATGCCCATGTACATCTAAAGAAGATGATCCTAGATGACTACAAGATTTCCCACCTATGAACTTCCGAAAACTTTCTGGTTATGTAATACGGTGTGGGGGATACAAGGAGGAAATATCTCACACAACTAGCAATCCTACACCCCAACTATATCCATCCTTCAACACATAACCAAAGGCTTTCGCAAACTCATCTAATCTCGAATCCTCGAACTCACAATGATACTAAACCATGGTGGTACCCTGGACGCCTCCCCAGTATCGGGTGACTCCGACCTTATCTCACCACAATAAGTATTGAAGTAATTTAGAACACTCTCCGTCCTGAGATATCAAGGAAGTTGAATGATAATGATGTGCCAACATTCCCAGGAGCTCGACTCCCCAGAAGAAATCAAGTCAGACAGGAGGCACCAAGACAGAACCCTGTCACATCGGCATCACATAGACTCCAAAATACCTGCGTGATCCTCAAAAAATTTTGAGCGAGAAGAGGAGTAGAATCAAAATTCCTAAGTCGAATACCTCACCAAAGCTTAGGAGAGGAGTAAAAAGAATCCTACTCTCCGATATAACTAGACTCAAAATAGTTTTACTAGACTCGACTCGGCCAAGTTCGATCAAGCAAAGGCTCCTATGGTCGTATGGCTTTGAATACCAACTTGTCACGCCCAAGATGTGCGCCTATCCATTTTAAGACACGAGGGCCTCACAGGGGATAGAGGTGCATCTTGCCATTAGCAAGTGTAGTATCATCACATCATACAATACGGAAAAGACGAGTATACAAGATTGGCTTACACTCGCCACATGCTAAATTACAATCCACTCAGAGTTCAAATCATCAAGATGAAGATAGGGTCCGACTACGGACGTAATCAAACGATAAAAAGACAGATGCAAATGATACTATCTCGCTATCCCCAAAGATCACGTAATCAAACGATAAAAAGACAGATGCAAATGATACTATCTCGCTATCCCCAAAGATCACGACCATGGTCCTCTACACATCCGGATAAGTCACGTACATCCTGCCTCTTTCCTCATCATATTCCCACTAGAGCTGGGTAAGGTCATCCTGCACGAACTCATTTGACCCTGTACCTGGAGTATTGTAGTAAACTGTGAGCCACAGGGACTCAGGAATCATGTGCCCAGGTACCAAGACTATTCAAGCTTAAGGTTGGGATGAGGTAAGTGTTTTAGTTTGCAGCAACACTAGGCATTTATGGTGGCTAACTTACGTAACATGAAAATAAATATGAGTGGCCTACGATGATGATCGAATCTAGTATGATCTCTATGAGATCCTGAACACTTACTTACGTCAATCATAATCCCACCATCTTCTCTCTCAGATCATGTTCATGAGCAGAGACGATCACGGTTACTCACACAGTTGGTGTATTTTAATTAGAGTTTACTTCAAGTTAACTATAACCGCGTGTTAAACAAATATCCAAGTTGCCACATACCCGCGAGCACGGCTTTCCGAAAGATTTAACCCTGCAGGGGTGCTCCAACTAGTCCATCACAAATAACCACACTCCGCGGGAATAGCCTCGACCACGGATCTCACGATCGTCATAGGTAATTCCAAAGGAACTCCAACACCTCGAGAAAACCCGAAGAAAGTCAGACTCCACACGCAAGACACTCGATAAAGGTAAAACAAATCTAGCAAGACCTCCCGACGTGTCGACGAACCCGATAAGAGCTGTGTATCTTGTTCTCGGGACACGACCGGATGAGCATAGCGTACAGTGGCCTGATAGAAATCTCCCGAGTTGCCCCGGGTTGGCCCCGCACATGACTCTAGTTTGGACCAACACTCATGAGGAGCACTGGCCCGGGGGTTGATTAAATTATCTACGGGTTTGCAAGGCCCTATGCAATTTTATTAGTTGTTAAGAAAATGTAGTACCAATGTTGGGTCTTGCCAGACAAGTTTTAATCTCAACCGAATAAACAAGGGGGTCCCCATAACAACCCTTAGCGTGTTAGGAGCGCAAAATATGGAAACCATAACACCGGTAACAAGAAACTATGGCGGTAACAGCGGAACAAATCACCTAGCAAAAGGCCAAGCCTTCCACCAATACCAAGATATATATGTGCATTAAAATTACTTAACAGGTAATATTGTGATATCCAATCCATTTTATCACATGGAACAACCTGCACCTTCAACTAAAATGCTATAAGAGGGGCTGAGCAGCGGTAACTTAGCCAATTAAAGGTTTGCTAGGATGTGGAGGTTAGAGGCTGTCATGGCAAATAGGAGGCTGATATCAAGTGGTAGGTAGCGCAATTGTAACGATAAGAGTGAGGTACTAGCAAGCAAAAATAGTATCGGGATCCGGGTACGATCATATTGCATGTTGGTTCTTCTGCGGAACAAGTAGCGGGATCCTCGTAGTGGTACTCTCCTGGGTCCTCGTACACAGTATCGACACACGCGTCTACCCAAGAGAAACAGAAAATAAATATCCAACCACGGTTCTATGCACAACCAAGATGATGCATGATTCATTTATGAAGAATTAACAAGGTAATCCAAAACCAGTCAAGTTTCTCATGCAAAGTTTGTTTATTAATGAATCTGGAAAGAACCTCATGTTAAGTTCTCACGATACGCTCACGGCAAGGTACGAAGGCAAAACACAAGATAACCAATGCCATGGGCTAATTCTTGGCATTCCAAGGTAGCCACTGGTTAGGACACAAAAAACCAACCACAATAGACTCAAAAATCAATCAATTCCATGGAGTATAGCTCCCACAAGTCACAAAGCAATAAAACTCACAATCTGCCACAAAACAGCAACATAGCAACTTACTCGGCTCACAACTTGAGCTACAGGAATCCTACAGCCCCAAACAAGATATTGAAAGAATACACAACACACACTTCAACTTATCCAACTACAAAATCAGCAAAGGAGACACACACATCAATAAGCATGAAGCAATCAAGTTGACATGATGGAACAGTTTTCTGGGACTTAGTGAAATTTCCAGTTTTTCTGGAATCTGAGATTATAAAGTAGCAAGTTGACAGCAGTAGTTAAATATGCTAGAGATCTCCTATTGGCATGAAATTTAACAGGATGGTAGAATACAATACCTACTACAAATAACTAACAGTGAGCATCAGCAAATTCACAACATGTAGCTAGATGTCACCCACTCTTCATGGCATAAAATAACACCAGATTCTCAGACAGTAGTTTTTAGGATGCTGAAACAAAAACATTAAGTTGGTCACTTTGGAGCATGTTTCCTACTTATACGGGTGATCTCATACTAAACCAAAATACCGTGGCATACTAGATACAAAATACTAGCACTTCGTAGTTGGCACATATCCCAAAGCAAGCATGGATTAAATCATGCAAAAATGACAAAATGGCATCTCAGGTGAAATGACAGATTTATGAATTTTCTCAGAATTGAAATCTGAGATCTCCAATGGATTCATTGGCTCTTTCTACCCCAAAACCATGGGTCATACTCATATGCTCATGTGAAACAACAAGGCACAAACAAATAGCTAAACTACCTACTACTATTCATGCCATAACTTACACTAAATAGGAAATGCACATAATGGACATAAACATATTGGCAATTAGCTAAGAATGGAAAGGATCTAGCAATTCCTACACAACAAGCATAATCATCAAAGGGGCATGACAAGTGGGAAAACCCACTAGTCCCCACACACACCCTCTCATACACACACTACCACTAATGCACCACCACACATATGACACATGCATATAGCAAACCACATACACACACTACTAAATATGGCTTGGCCACACATATCCTCACACATGTGTATATACACTTATCTATATACATCTACACACTCTAGCACACACACATACACATAACAACCACACACACACACATGTGCATGCACCAACACACACCACAACACACACACACACAAGTTCAGGCACCTGAAGCAGGGAACCAAGTCCGTCTAGCAGGGCTACTAGCGGCGGGGATCGAACGCGGGGATCACCCCCGCGCTCCTGGGGGCCATTAACGAAGTCGGGCTCGACGAAGACGACGAGCTGGTCGACGGCGAACTATTTGAACCTCACTGTGCGCTCTGAACCTTACCTGGCAGGTGGAAAGAAGAGAGGAGGGAGAGATATGGAGGGGAGGATAGGAGTTGCAGTGGCGGCTCGGAGAAGCGGAACCCTAGGCGAGGAGGGGGCACGCACGCGGAGGAGCTTTATACCCTCAGGCTAACGGCGACGGCGATGGAAAAGGACGGCGGACGCGGCCTCTCTCTGACTGAACCTGACGGCGAAGGGGACGGGGGCAGGTGGCCGACTATTCACTGCGGGCTGGGCCACAGGAGAGACAAGGCCCGCCTACCTCTCTCTCTCTCTCTGAAATAAAACAGGGAGGTTTTGTAATTTTAAAACTCAGCCACACTAAAATAAATCCCTAGAGCATGTTAAAAGGTTTTAGAGAAAAACAAAAATACTTTTGTGGAGGAGATAATATGCACTATTTAATAAAAATACCAAGTTGATTTATTGAACAAGTAGTTTTAATACTTTAATAAATAACAGCCCCTGTTTTGTTTAAACACCAAATCATACAAGCCCCTAACACCAAAAGAACCATACTGAAAATTAATAACATGCATAGGGCTAGCTCTTTAACTTTTTTAAACAATTTAATTTGCAAGTTAATTCTGCTATGAAAATAACATGGGAATAAAAGGCATTATGGTGGGGTTTTAGTAGAAAGATAAGAGAGGGGAAGAGAAGGGGTTTTCCTCACTTGCACCAACCACAAACAAACCACTTCACACTCAAACACATCACAACACAAGTCACAACACAAGTCACAACACATTATTTCAAGAACACATGAACACCCAACATGGCAAGATAAATGAAATGATGCATGATGAAATGATGCATGAATGCAAACCACACATGGATGACAAGTGCAATTCATACATTAAGCTCATGACACAAGGTTCATACAAAGGGGTACATGCCAAATAAGGTAGGGACAGCACTTGGGCTGTCACGGTTTGATTCTTTCGCCAATATTTTTTATTAATTCCAAAAATATTCTCCGTACATTTTCAGGTCAATCCAAGAACTTTTATTTCTACACAAAAATAACACCAAGGCAATTCTGCTGAAAACAGCATCAGTCCGGGTTAGTTCCATTCAAATCATGCAAATTAGAGTCCAAAACAAGGGCAAAAGAGTTTGTAAAAGTAGTTACGTTGGATACGTATAAAACACCTTTATTACCGTGCCACCCATTACGCCACGTACAATGCGAGTCCAGTGGCGGAGATACCCGGAGATTTAACGGGGCCGCAGGTCAGTGACTCACTTGGCTGATATAAAATCTCTCAGCATTGCGGACAGCACAGTATTCTCCCCCCAAATCCACTCTTTTCCTCCGCCACCTTTGATCCAAGCGTGCCGCTCGTCTCTTCCCCGACGACCGGTGCCACCACGACGACGAATGGTAAGACCTAAAAGCTCGAGTGCACCAAGAAGGGAATCGCCAAGGGCAAGGCCAAGAAGCCATCAAGCGCGTGGTTCACCGTGCCGGTGAGGTGGATCCAGGGGGATTTACTCCCGTCAACAGTCACGGCGGCGAACGTCGAGAACCTCGTCGTTGACGAGCTCATGGCTGAAGGCTCGTGGAGGCTGTCGGAAGGAGAGATCGAGCCGGAGCCGCGTGAGGGGGAGCGGGTCCTTCTCCTCACCCACGTCGAGAGAGGTTTCTCCATGCACCCCATCCTTTCTTCCGAGGGTTTCTGAATTTCTTCAAAGCTCAACTCCATCATTTTCCTCCGAATGCCATTTCTTACCTCGCTGCTTTCATCATTACCTGTGAATGTTTATTGGGTTGTCCTCCCAATTGGGGCTTGTTTAAGCATATCTTCACCATTAGATCCTAGTCGGTCAAGAAGGCCAACCCCGAGGATGATAAGACCCGTGTCATCCAGTTATGTGGTGGCTTGGGGATCCAAAAGAGGGCTAGGAGCGCCATTCCATCTATGACCTTTCTAGAATCTGTTAGGGGTTGGCAGTCGACTTGGTTCTACTTCAAAGATGTAGTATCTCCCAACACGTCGACTGGTCTTTCTCTTTTCACGCTAGATCGACCCACCACTCCCAAATATTTATCGGTGTTAGAAGGGGAAAAAGTCCAAGTGGGGATCTTAGTGGATGTCGTAGTGGGTCTTGTTCGTGGCGGAGTGACTGGCATGGATCTACTTGAGACATTCCTCAGTCGACGGATCCAGCCCCTGCAAGCAAGGGACCATGCCATGTGGCACTACTCAGGCCTAGAGGACATGACTCGGACGCACCCAAAGGAAGTCCCAGAGAAAATTGTCGAGCAGTGGCTTTGGAGCATCACTGGAGCCTGCGACAATTCTTTGGGAGCCAAGCGGATGAAGCCCTTCTTTGCTGAGAATCCACCAACGAATTTGGTAAATTATATGTTTGTCGACTGTTGTACTGATCCGTCGAGTGACTGAGTATTTGGTCGACTGACTTTATTGTTTGAATTTTGCAGGAGTGGACGAACATGTATTTGCCTGTGCCGTATGGAAATTAGCTCGAAGACGAAGGGGAAAGCGGGGGCGGAAGCATGGATTTTAATTATGCCGACGACAGGGAGGATGAATACGAGGGATTAGTTGAGGACGAAGAAGAAGTTGAGTCTCCTCCATGCACCGAGCACCACTCCAAGCAACGTCAAGACCCCGCGACAGCCCCAAGCAGGACCTTGGCGTCGAGTGGCAGTAACCCTAAGTGGGACCGGACCTCGACGATTGAGTCGAGTGAACGGGCCGCAAAGCAACCCAGGCCGGACGTGTCGAAACCTCGGAAGGCTTTGCCCCGAATGAAGATCGCTATACCCGTTGTCTCAACATAAGTGTTTGTTTTCTTCTTTTGTTGTTGTATAGGACTTCAAATTCTTGCTGACCAAGTGGAATTTGGTCTACCAGAGCCACTACCTCAGTAACGTCGCCTCCACAGGACGGAGAGGAACAATTGGATGTGGATACTGCTGACGCGGCCACTTCCCAACGAGGTATAACAAATCTTCACTCGGCTCTATTTCTTGAAAATGATTTACCGATTGAATAAGCTAATGTTGTTGTTTGGTGTATGCAGAGATCATTCAATTGGAGTACGATGAAGAGCCACCTCGGGGTACGGGGGGTGAAGGTGTGACCTTAGGCACCCCGCGCATACGCGCCCGAAGAACGTCATCAACACAAACGCCCCAAAGGGCGACTGTTGCATCGTCCCAAGGGATAGGCGACTCGTCCCGAGCCAGAACCAAGCTTGCGGCTCCATTGTCGAGTGTCCCATCAGCTGCTTCAACCATTGTGGCCTCGACACCAATCGGACAACTCCAGGCCACCTCAGCTACTCCAGCCGTAGAATCAATTCAGCCAGCAGTTGTCTTTCCTCTGCACCACATCCCGGAAGACCAAACTGGAGCTACCAAGGAGGCCATGATCCAAGCGGAGCAGATGATGCTGCGCACAAAGGAGGCGTATGAAGCCAGCAAGCTGGCTTATGATGCCAGCACGGCGCTTCACACCAACGTCCGAGTAAGTGCGATTGTAAGTGCATTTCCAATTGAATTGTTGTCTTTCTTGATTGTACACCCAGTGGGTGTTTCCTTTTGTAGAATACTTGTATGTTCTCCTCTCAAATAGACCAGGTCTTAGTCAAGTGGGTTTCGGTCTAGTGGGGGCACGCTAAGTGCACCCACTGGGTGTAGTCCCCAAGACCGCTATCGAATGGTGATGACATCGGCAGGGGTCTTAGAATTGTTTTGGTAACCTCTCAACAGATCAAGTGATAGAAGGTCCAGTGGGGGCACTCTGAGTGCACCAACTGGGTGTAGACCCCGAGACCATCGTCGAGTGCTTGCACTAGTGGGGGTCTTAATAAAGACGATATTTTCTTGCCACTCAACAGATCGGGTGTTAGCAGATCCAGTGGGGGCACGCTGAGTGCACCCATTGAGTGTAGTCCTCGAGACCGTCTTCAAGTGCTTGCATCGGTGGGGTTCTTATAGATACCATTTTCTGCTCGAACAGGACGGACCTGGTCGAGTGATTTCAAAAGCAGTGGGGGCACGCTGAGTGCACCCAATGGGTGTAGTCCCCGAGACTACTGTTGATCGTTGATGATGGGTGTGGTCCCCGAGACTACTGTCTTAAGAACCTGGACATAGGGTCCTTTGCTGTACGTGGAGTACTCTTGCCACTCAATGTGTCGAGTGAACTCTTTGCCTTAGTGTTTCCACTCTTGAATGTTAGCCTTAGGAACGGAAAGGTCCGAAGCTAATTTGTAGGTTCAATGGTATCATTTCCATCAACCATGATATGACGCAGGTTTCATGGACATCATTTCCATCAACCATGATATGACACTATTTCAGGGGTGTGGGGTGGGGCGGAGGGCCGCCATCCAGACGACTGTTCTTGACCCTTTCCACTCAGGAGTGGAGAAATTTTCATGTCGACTGAACTTTTTTTTGTTGATTTCAGAGAGCTTGTGAACTTGGCACCCAATACAAAGACATGGAGAAGGAGAAGAACCAGCTGCAATTGGATCTGGAAGTCTCTAAGAACAACCTAGAACGTGCACAGACTGAGTTGAAGACCATGAGAGGTAATTCTTGTCGACCCAATGCACTCTTACTTTCACCTTCCATCCTTTGAACCGAGTGCTCTCACTCAAACAGACATGCGTGATGAAAATCTTGGACTCCAAGCGCCACTCAACAATGCTATTTCTTTAGATACCATGAAGAAAGCGCTGGAGGACAAGGACAAGGCGCTCGCTGATGCTCAAAAAGTGGTGAGGGACAAGACTGGTGTCATCGGGAAGAAGCTTGTCGCAGTCAAGAAGATAGAGGATGAAAACTCCAAGATGAAACTGGAACGGACTGAATTATCAAGAAGGCCGAACAGCTGACCAGGAGGAGCAATGGCCTGGAGAAGCATTTGGGAGATTTTGCAAAGAAGATGTTCATCATGCTTGACGGTAACTTGCATTGTCGAGTGAACTTCCTTAATTCCCATAGGCTAGTAACGTAACCATCTTTCCATTCCTTCCTCCATATAGAATTCTGCCAAGACTTCAAGAAAGAGACCGAAGAGATAGAGCCCAATCTGGATCCCACTAAGTCGCCCGTTGGAGATGTTGTGGACATGAACATGTTCCGCCTCAACGTCCATCTCCAGGGTGTTCAAGCATACATCATTCGACTGAAGGCCTCACTAGAGAAGACTGACAAGGAACTGTGGCCTGAAGACACCCTCCAGAATGACCTTGCATCCATGATGACTCGCCTCAATGATATCCCAGTCGAGTGCAAGCTTGGAAGAAATCAGCTGCTCGCTGCGAAGCCGGCATGGCGCTCTCACTCGTCAGAGTCCATTGCAAGGAGGCAAGAGAGGACAAGTTGAAGGACCTCCGGGTGATTAACATGAAGAAACTTCAGTTCGAAGACTTCATGGAGACCTTCATCAACGCAGCCACTCGGATCGCAGATGGGATCGATATGGACACCTTAATCGAGCTAGCAAGTCCGTCGGGTGCTTGAAAAACTTTATTTGCAGTGAAAACTTTATTCACCTCGGAATGCCGAGTGGGGATGTAATGGCCGTAAAAGTTCATTCAGGCCTTAAGCCTGAGTACCTTCGCTTGCGCGCATAAGTTTTAGTCGCGCTGGAACCTTTGGATTTATCTGCATTTCGCTTTCAGTCATTTGTTTGACTGAATTTGTTTTGATGAGTCCTCGAGTGAGAAGTATATTCATCACTTGGGTAGAGTCTTTAACTTAGCGAAAGCTAGTTCGTAGCTAAGTCCCCAAGTGATGAGAGTACTCATCGCTCAGAGAAGTTTTTGAACTTAGATGAAGACTGATTCGTGGCTAAGTTTCCAAGTGAATATGATGTTATACACTCAGAAGGATTTTATTTACTTAGGAGAAAGCTGGTTCGCAGCTAAGCCCCTGAGTGTATGGATCACTTGACACTCAAAGGAGTTTTGAACTTAGACGAATATTGGTCCCTAGCTAAGTTTCCGAATGAATGGAATGCTAACCACTTGGAAAGACTATTTAACTTAGGCGATAGCTGGTTCGCAGCTAAGACCCCGAGTGAGAGGGTTGCTCGTCACTCAGAGAAGTTTTGAACTTAGACGAAGACTGGTTCGTATCTAAGTTTTCGAGTGAATGGAATGCTATCCACTCGGAAAAGGTTATTTAACTTAGGCGAAAGCTGGTTCGTAGCTAAGCCCCCGAGTGAGAGGGTTGCTCGTCACTCGGAGAAGTTTTGAACTTAGACGAAGACTGGTTCGTAACTAAGTTTTCGAGTGAATGGAATGATATCCACAAGGAAAGGTTATTTAACTTAGGTGAAAGCTGGTTCATAGTTAAACCCCCGGGTGAGAGGATTTCTCGTCACTTGGACAAGTTTTGAACTTAGACGAACACTGGTTCGTAGCTAAGTTACCGAGTGAATGGACTGCTATCCACTCGGAAAGGTTTTAACTTAGGCGAAAACTGGTTCGCAGCTAAGCCGTCGGGTGAGAGGGTTGCTCGTCACTCGGAGTATAACCAAACATAGGATTGTGCGATCGGAATTGACAAAGACTGCAGAAGTCAAAACTTGCATAAATGATATTGTCTGGAATACTTTTATTACATCAAAACAGCTCAGCCTTCAGGTATAGAAGCGTCAAAGTAGATCTGCGTTCCAGGCCCGAGGCTCGTTGATTTTCTTCTTGAGGTTGTAAAGGTGGTAGGCTTCGTTCTTCGGTACTTTGGTGATGATGAAGGGATCTTCCCATGTAGGTGCAAGCTTGTCACGCCGCTGTTTATCCACTCGGAGCACCAAATCTCCTTCATGGAATGATCGACTCTTGACATGTTTTGCATGAAAGCGACGCAGATCTTGCTGATATACGGTCGACCGAATTAGAGCCATCTCGTGCTCCTCTTCCAAGAGATCCACACCATCCTGACGTGCTTGTTCCGCTTCAGCCTCGGAGTAAAGATCTACACGAGGGGAATTGTGAAGTAGATCACTCGGCAAAAGGGCTTCCGCTCCATACACCAATAAGGGATTGAGTCCATTTGACCGATTAGGAGTTGTTCTCAGGCCCTACAGAATAGATGGCAACTCAGACACCCACGCTCCGGCTGCATGTTCCAAATGACGCATGAGTCGAGGCTTCAGACCCTGAAGTATGAGGCCGTTGGCTCGCTCAGCTTGGCCATTAGTTTGAGGGTGTGCAACAGATGCATAATTCACCCGAGTGCCTTGGGAGAAGCAGAAGTGTCTGAATTCTTCCGAGTCAAAGTTTGAGCCATTGTCTGTGATAATACTGTGGGGAACTCCATACCGGTAGATTCTCTCTCTCATCAATTTGATCGCAGTGTGAGAGTTTAGTTTCTTTATAGTCTTGGCCTCAATCCACTTTGTAACCTTGTCGACTGCAACAAGCAAATTAGTAAATCCACTGTGTCTTGTCCGAAAGGGGCCAACCATATCCAAACCCCAGACAGCAAATGGCCAGACGAGTGGAATAGTCTTCAAGGCAGAAGGAGGCTCGTGAGACAAGTTTGCATAGAACAGGCACCATTCACAGTGATCAACAATGTCCTTGGCCATCTCATTGGCACGCGGCTAGAAGAAACCAGCTCGGTATGCTTTAGCGACAATTGTCCGAGAGGACGCATGATGGCAACAAGTCCTCGAGTGGATCTCTTTCAGGATCATTCGACCTTCTTAAGGGGATATGCACCGCTGTGTCACACCAGTTACACTTTCTCTATAGAGTTGATTGTCTATCACAGTGAAAGCCTTGGATCTGCGAACAATCCGCCGAGCTTTAGCTTTGTCCTCTGGAAGTTCTTGACTAAGGATATATGCAATATAAGGCACAGTCTAGTCAGGAGTGATGACCAGAATCTCCATCACAAGATCTATGACCGCCGGGACATCAACTTCGGTCGGATTAGTTGCGCTTATAGCTTGCGGGGGCTCTTCAGTGAAGGGATCCTCCTGCACTTAAGGGGCGCGTAGGTGTTCAAGAAACACATTGCTGGGGTCAGGCCTCCGAGTGTATCCAATCTTTGCTATCACATCAGCTGCCTGATTCTTCACTCGGGGAACATGATGGAGTTCCAAGCCTTCAAACTTCTTCTTGAGCTTCCTCACACCATTGCAGTATCTGGTCATAGCGGGGTTCCTGACATCCCATTCCTTCATCACTTGATTGACCACTAAATCAGAGTCGCCATAAACCATCAAGCGCTTGACGCCGAGTGAGATGGCCATACGCAACCCATACAGGAGTGCTTCACACTCTGCTTCGTTCTTGGAGGAATAAAATGAATCTGCAGGACATAACTATGTTGTCGCCTTTTGGGGATAGCAGAACTATGCCAGCACCAGACCCATTTAGCATTTTCGAGCCATCGAAGAACATGGTCCAATGCGCCGAGTGGATTTGGATTGGCTGTTGCTGTTCAACACACTCGTCCAACAAATCAGCAAGTGCCTGAGACTTCATCACCTTTTTAGCTTCAAACTTGATGTCAAAATGGAGGAGCTCAATCGCCCATTTGGCCACTTGACCAATCGCATCTCGATTGTTGAGGATCTCAGATAATGGCGTATCGCTGATGACTGAAATCGAGTGATCTTGAAAATAGTGTGCCACCTTCTTTGCTGACAGATAGATTCCATAGACGAGTTTCTAGTAATGAGGATATCTTTGCTTCGAAGGGGTCAATACTTCAGAAATGTAGTAGACTGGGTGTTGGACCTTGTAAGACTTGCCTTCTTCTTCCCTCTCTATAGTGAGAACTGTACTGACGACCTGATTACTGACCGCAATGTACAGGAGCAAGGGCTCTTTGCTGTGCGGAGTAGCAAGCACTGGTTGGGTGGAAAGCGGGGCTTTGAGCTAGACAAATGCTGCTTCGGCTTCTAGAGTCCACTCGAATGTATCGGACTTCTTCATGATTCAGTACATAGGCAATGCCTTCTCCTCGAGACGAGAAATGAATCGACTCAATGCTGCCAGGCAACCTGTAAGCTTCTAAACATCGTGCACTCGCACAGGGCTTTTCATTCGGGTAATGGCACTGATCTTCTCAAGATTGACGTTGATTCCTCGTTCGGAAACGAGAAAACTGAGTAACTTGCCACCCGGAACACCGAAAGTGCAGTTAGGCGGATTCAACTTGATATCATACTTCCTCAAATTTGCGATTATCTCAGTCAAGTCAGCTAGCAGGTCGGAACCTTTGTGGGACATGATGACAATATCATCCATGTAAGCCTTGACATTCTGAGGGATCTGTTTGAGTAAACACTTCTGAATCATGCGCATGAAAGTAGCGCCAGCATTCTTCAAACCAAAAGGCATGGTGATATAGCACAAACACCCGAATGGGGTGATGAAGGCTGTTTTCATTTCATTTGGACCAAACAGACGGATCTGATGGTAACCGGAGTATGCATCTAGAAATGATAAACGCTCACACCTCGCAGTCGAGTCAACAATCTGATCAATGCAAGGGAGCAGGAAATGATCTTTCAGGCAGACCCGATTGATATGCTTGAAGTCAATACACATGCGGAGTGACTTGTCCTTCTTGGAGACCATGACGACATTCGAGAGCCACTCGGAGTGGTAAATCTCTCAAATGAACTTAGCCGCCAAAAGACGAGCCACCTCTTCCCCGATTGCTTTCCAGTTTATGCTACCGACCAACGCAAGTGCTCTTTGACAAGCTTGGCCTTCGGATCGACTCTCAATCGGTGCTCAGCTAGTTCCCTGGGAACCCCCGGGATGTCAGCTGGCTTCCATGCGAAGATGTCCAGATCTCACGGAGGAACTGGATGAGCTCGGCACCTACTTGTTGTCGAGTGTCGTCGAGATGTTTGTCGGGGCAGCATTGGGTTCTATCGGGTGAATGTGTACTTCCTTCACTTCTCTTGCCAACTGGAAAGCTGATTCTGAAGTAGGCTTCTTAGCACGCAGCAACTCAGCAAGATCAGCACTCTTCTTGTACTCTTCCAACTCCACCATAGCCATGCGACGATCGGCAATTTTGGATCCCTGCTGGAGGCACTCCTCACCCCTCTGTCGATTGCCAATGACTGTGATCACACCCCTAGGGCCAGGCATCTCCAACTTGAGATACACGTAACATGGACGAGCCATGAAACTGGCATAAGCTGGCCGACTAAGGATGGCATGGTACGCACACTGGAAGTCCACGACTTCAAACGTCAATTTCTCTTTACGAACATTCTTGTCGGTGTCAATCACCACCTCCAATGCAATCTAGCCAAGTGATTTAGCCTTCTTCCCTGGGATGACTCCATGGAACTGCATATTTCTCTCACTGAGCCGGGACATCGGGATGTTCATTCCCTTGAGGGTATCAGCATACAGAATGTTCAATCCACTCCCTCCATCCATGAGGACCTTGCGGAGTCGAGTGCCCCCCACAATAGGATCCACAAGAAAAGCCTGCCGACCGAGGGTAGCAACATGAGCAGGGTGATTTGACTGATCAAGCGTGATAGTAGACTGAGATGACTTGAGGTATGTGGGAGTTGTAGGAACATCCATGTTGACTTCTCTATTGATAACTTTCAATCGACTCTTGCTTTCAACGTTAGTAAAAATCATCAGAGTGGCATTGACATCGAGAAAAGTTTATTTGTCTTCATCATCCTCTTTCTCAGGAGTTTTCTCACTCGGCTGACCTTCCTTGAACTGCTAGATTAGTAGACGGCACTGTCGAGTGGTATGTTTGGATAATGTCAAACTACCATCTTCGTCTTTCCTTGTGTGGATTGCACACGGCAAATCTAGAACATCAGTTCCTGATTGATTCTTTCCTTTCTTGGGGTTGAACTGTCCCTTGGACTTCCCCTTATTTTTTCCTTGCGCTGCCAGATTGGCTGCCTTTGCCTAAACAGGGCCATCAGCCTTCCGCTTCACCTTCTGACTGGAATTTCCACCGGCATCGTTATCGACTCCTTTTCCTTTGCTGCTGCAGAGGCGGTCTTCTTCTTTGCCATTTGCGTACCGAGTGGCGATTTCCATCATCTTACTCAGTGAAATATCACTTGTTCGCCCAAACTTCAGGTAAAGCTCTTTGTACTTCACTCCAGCCTTGAAAGCACAAACACCCTGATGCTCGGAAACATTCTCCACTATATGATGCAAAGTGGACCAGCATTGAATGTAATCTCTCAATGAATCATTGGGCTTCTGAACACAATGTTGCAACTCAATTAGACCAGCAGGATGCTTGTAGGTGCCCTCGAAAGTTCTTATGAACACTCGGGCAAGATCCTCCCAGCAGTGGATGCTAGAAGGAGCCAAACGATTCAGCCACGCTTGGGTCGAACCATCCAACATCAAGGACAAATGCTTCATTGCTATGTTGTCATTGCCACCAGCAATATGAATTGCCACTCGGTAATCATCCAACCACATTTTAGCCTTTAATTCACCAGAAACTTGCCTATCTCGGTCGCCAACCTGAAATTAGGGGGAATCTCTACAGAACGAATGGCTCTGCTAAAGCACTCGGGACCAGAAATAACAGCACTGCTGCCACTCGGGTAATCTCTATCGAAATCATCTCTATGGTCTCTGACTTTGTCGATTCGCCTATGAGTGAGGACGTCTCTTGCATCAAACTCTGGATTCCGCTCCTCACCGAACGGGCGCCTATCATCCTAGTGTCGGGGCACATACGGACCACTCCACGGAGGAGTGGGCACTCGACGGTGGTCATCACAGTGAAACTGATCTCATCCATGATCTCGGTATTGATCCTCACGAAAACCTCTGCCCTTGCGATGCAGAGGCGAACCTGGACTGTGTGCCAACTGAATAGTCTTTGCTCTTGGCGAATTACTATGTATTGTGTTGCGCGACTACGAAACAACTGAGTTTTGGCGCTACGCTGCATCAAGCAGCGCTCTGGTCTGCAACAAACCTTCGCCAGCCTTTGAACATGACGGTTGAATGGAATCTGCTATCCTAGCTGCTGCTATAACATTTAAAACTGGAGTGCGGTATACCTCAAAGTCGTTCTGAGAACCACTCGAAAATAGTTGTCACTAACGTCGACTGGGAAGTGGTGGACGTTGGCGAGTGCGCTCGTTGAGTACCTTCTGAAGCTCTTCGAGCCGAATGCGTGTGGCCTCCAAGGCCTAGTCCTCAGCAGTCGCACTGACGATGGGCGTATGGAGGACCTCCTCATCCCAGTGCGGCTGCTCATTCGATGCCCCACCAGCCTCTCGCCTATCGCGGCCGAAACCAGGCGGTGGGCTCTGATGTGAACCAGCCATAAGAACCTCCGCTGCAGGATCGCAGCTCTCACACTCGGAAGGAACGTCAGACTGATCTAACTCTGAGTCGAACACGCCGTGAAGTGACTCGGCGGGCTTGATTTCTGCAATCTGCGGAGACGAAACTTGGCGAACCACCGCATGTATCACCCAGCACTAGAGCCGTGAGCGACCGGATCGCTTGCGGCAGCGAACAGCGGGGAGGGTCGTAGACTATGGAGTCGACGGCTGCCACAGAAGAACGCCGCAGGAGCTTGCACAGAAGTGCGCCTCCCCGCGGATCAGGAGCACCTCAACATCTGGAGGCACCTCCAGAAGCCATGCTGAATCGTCGGTGATGAAGGTGAGCGCTCTGAGACGGTGGCTTCTTGGATTCATTACCGTATAGGAGGTGGTAGAAGCGAACGCTCTAGAGGGCTTGGTGGGCTCACTGGCTAGCTGGGCTGGCTTCGGGGAGGAACAACGACCTAGGTGGGATGAGAACTCTCTCTCCCTGGGAAAGAGTTTTCTATTATATAAAAGCCAAAAGAACAAAAAGGAGCCAGAGAGAATGGAAAAGGTTTTTAGGAAAACAAAAATATATTTGCACTCAAAAAAATGATTCTTATTTGATAAAAATGGTCTTGGCATTTTTAGGGAAAACAAAATAAAAACATATTATTAGCATACGAATCTGTTTTTCCGAAGTTACAAAAGGCAATTCACTTAACCATGACTTAGAGCTATCTTAGAATGCATAGCAGAATATTTAGAAAAAGAGTAGCTTTTTTATTCAGAAGAAAAGGATAGTGCATCACAACATATATAGCATTGCTAAATAAAAGGGTTAGGCAAGGTTTTGGAATGGAACTTAGGGAGGTTTTTCACACTACCAAAACCTCACTTGCAAGCACACCTCCCACACATACACTCACACAACATCGCCACACAAAAACAGCATGAGACAAAATATGAATGATGATATGATGATTATGATGCCATGATGCAAAAATGTCATGAGGCAAAATGATTATAACTCAAACCACATAATGGCAATAAGAAGGTTCACACATGACCTACAAATATGGCAAGGGGATGCACTTGGGTTGTTACACCTTGGGAGAACGACTTTCACTCATTTTCATTCCATCTCACACTACACTCATCTGAAGCTAAAAATGTCAGGGCCTCACGACCTCATGACAGTAAATGGCAACATGGAATGCTCCCCCCGAACAGAAGAGCAAACTATGGCCTTTGTGGCCGAGGTTCAGGCTGCTGAGGAAGCATCTAAGGCCCGAGCTGGATCAAGCAGTTGAGACCCTACAAAGCGTCCAAAGCTAGATCATGGTGTATTCAACGACGACTCTAGCATACGTCGGACACACCACGAGCAAGATATGCACACTACCCCCATGGCAGCAAATGGCGACCCTAAATAGGTATGCGCGCTCCACCTTCCTGTAGGATCGAAAGTAAGTCTAGAGGGGGGTGATAACCCACAAGTATAGGGGATCGCAATAGTTTTCGAGGGTAGAGTATTCAACCCAAATTTATAGATTCGGCACATCGGGAGCCAAAGAATATTTGATCGTATTAGTAGTTGAGTTGACTATTCAACCACGCCTGGAGATAAATATCTGTAGCAAAGTGATCAGTAGCATAGTAATATGATAGTTTGATAGTAGCGGTAATAGTTGCAGTAGTGATTTTGTAGCAAGTGTACGAATAGCAGCAACAGTAGTAACTTAGCAAGAATAATATGTGAAAAGATCGTACGCACTGGATCAGAGTATTTGTTGGATGATATTCATCATATAACAGTCATAACCTAGGATGACACAGAACTAGCTCCGGTTCATCAATGTAATGTAGGCATGTATTCCATATATAGTCATACGTGCTTATGGAAAAGAACTTGCATGACATCTTTTGTCCTACCATCCCGTGGAAGCGAGGTCCATAAGGAAACTAAGGGATATTAAGGCCACGTTTCAATAGAGAACCGGAACAAAGCATTAGCACTTAGTGAATACATGAACTCCTCAAACTACGATCGGCACCATGAACTATCCCAAATATTGTCACTATGGGGTTGACAGGTCATAACACGTAATAGGTGCATATGACTAGGCAAGATCGGATCAAGTGCATAGATATAATGATGATAGCAGAAACGGTTCAGATCTAAAATCATGGCACCCGGGCCCTAGTGACAAGCATTAATCATGGCAAAGTCATAGCAACATCAATCTTAAAACATAGTGGATACTAGTGGTCAAGCCCTATCAAAATTAACTCGATTGCATGATGAATCTCATCCAACTCATCACCGACCAGCAAGCCTACGAAGGAATTACTCACTCCCAGTGGAGAGCATCATGGAATTGGTGATGGAGAAGGGTTGATGATGACGAAGACCGAATATTCCCCTCGTCGGAGCCCCAAACGGACTCCAGATTTGGCCTCCCGATGAAGAACATGAGGTGGTGGCAGCTTTGTATCGTGAAACGAGGTAAAACCTTCTATTTGATTTTTTCCAGAGAATTGTGAATTTATAGCGCTGGAATTAGGGTCGGGGACCCACGAGGTGTCCACCCTCCACCAGGTCGTGCCAGGGGGGCTGGCGCGCCCTGGTGGGGGTGGGCACCCTCTCAAGTAGCTTCTGGATCCATAATTCCTTAAATATTCCAAAATAAATCTCCAAAAAAATTCGTTCCATTCAGAGAACTTTTATTTCTGCACAAAAACAACACCATGGTAGTTCTGCTGAAAACAGCATCCGTCCAGGTTAGTTTCATTCAAATCATGCAAATTAGAGTCCAAAACAAGAGCAAAAGTGTTAGCAAAAGTAGATATGTTGGAGACGTATTAACTCCCCCAAGATTATACCCTTGCTTGTCCTCAAGCAATTAAGTTGACAAACTCAAAGTGAGAAAGAAAAACTTTTATGAACTCTTTTATGCTTAAGTAGAACCCAGGTTTTCAGCAAAGATCATGACTAACCATGTCAACAATAACTCTTAAAAACTATATTAACTCATACAATGACGCAAACAACTAGCGAGCAATACTAAGATATCTCAATTGCATACAATTTGTGAAAACAATCATGATATAATATGACAATAGTGGTATCTTGCTAGCCCTTTCTAAGACCGCAAAACATAAATGCAGAGAACCTCTAAACTTCAAGCAATGACTAAACTTTGTAATTCATGGTAGAAAAGATCCAGTCATGATGCATCCAACATTCACTATACACAATGCATGAGGATGACAGTTGTGCTCTTAGATCTAGCGCTTATGTTAGAAGATGATAACTCAACATTAAAGTAACCAGATTGTCCCTTTGTGGAGGGAAGCGGGGATTTGCAGAGGTGCCAAAGCTAAAGGACTAAATAAGACATAAGTATAATTTTGAGAGGTACACCCTTCCTATCAATGTTACGAGCAAGACCTATCAATATCTTCCATGTTAAACAAATTAGTGGCGGTTCCCAAGCGATAAAACCAAATGTTTACTGCCCCTCCACCAACAAACACATTCCACGACGAGCCGAATCCACGGGTACCGTCCAGACCAACAACATTCCTGGGGGAGTTTTGTTTAATTATTTGCATTTTATTTGATTTCGGGACTGGGAATCCCTATTACCGCCCTTCTCATGCAAGGACGATTGAATAAACACTCATCATAAGAGTAACTCGCTTAACATGGAAGATACTGACCACCCCTTGTCGCTCCATCAGCAGACCAGGCACACAAAATAGATGTTCATTTGAAATTTTAGAGGTAGCACATGCAAATTTACTTGGAACAGAAGGGTAATACCGCATATAGGTAGATATGGTGGACTCATCTGGAATAACTTTGGTTTAAGGATTTTGATGCACAAGCAGAATTCCCACTTAGTATAGGTGAAGGCTAGCAAATAGATTGAGAAGCGGTCAGCTAGAGAGCAAATACGGTCAGAAACATGCATTATGAATAATAAACATTGAATGCTATCATGGGTAGGATATGGATAGCATGAACATAAATATCATGAAGGCTATGTTGGTTTTTATTCAACTACATGTGTGAACATGTACCAAGTCAAGCTGCTTGAAACATTCAGAGGAGGATACCATATCATCATACTACATCACAACCATTTTTAATGCATGTTGACATCCAAGATAAATCATTATCCACTCCTTGCTACTTGAGCATGGCATGAATCACTATAATCTATAATTGTCATTGCAAACATATTCAATCATAATGTGCTGAATCATGGATACCAGGTTAAACATATTTACAAAAGCAAGAACAAGTTGAGTTCATACCCGCTTTCCTCTGCCGCAGTCAATTCGCCCAATATTATCATTATTGCCTTTCACTTGCACAATCAAATGATATGAAAATGATAATAGTGCAAGAGTATCGTGGACTAAGCTGGAATTTGCAAACATTCTGTTCAAGAGGAGAAGACAAAATAATATGGGCTCTGTTTTAGATCAAAAATAATGCATATGAGAGCCACTCAGTATTTTCATTGTGGTCTTCTCCTTGGTATGACTTGATCAAAGAAAAAGAATTTCAGAGAAACACACTGAAATGTTTTTGGAGTTTTAAGTTTTGTAAGAAGAAAGCAAATAAAAGGAGGGAAACAAAAAACGAGAAAAACTATTTACATGGGAGAACTCCCAGCAAGCAAAGGAAGAAATGAGAAATCTTTTGGGGTTTTATTTTGATACTACAACTAACTAAACTAAAAAGGAAAACTGAAAAGAAACAAGAAGTATTTTTGGATTTTCTCAAAGTTTTTCAAACACACACGAAGAAAACAAGAAAAAAAATATCGCATGGATAATACAATGAAAGAGTGTGGACACCGACAAATGAAATGAAATGTGTGAGCATGAATGTAATGTCGGTGGGAATACTTACTCCTGCAAGCTTAGGCTTTTGGCCTAGCTTGGTAATCACCAACCGTAGCATGGATAATGGCATGACTGATAGCCTACCGAGGCTCTCGGTGCAACCACCTCAGCCCTCCTGGTTGCTTCAACCTCTGCATTTTACGCACGGGCCTCGCTCTCATAGATGAAGTATCCTCCCTTAATATTAAAATCAATAGAGCAGGAGCAGGCAATAAAATGGGCACAAGGGGACCGTTATAAAATCTCAAGTTGTAGGTATAGTTATTAATTGTGCCAGTAAGAAATTTATGGCATTTCATGGCATCAAAGTCTAAGTACTGGTTAGGTAAGATAGGATCATTAGGCCAAGGGGACACTCCCAACCTCGTAGTGAGGCGAGAAGCATAAATCCCTCCATAGAAATTACCATTGGAAGCATTGAGAGTCAATCTTCGTGCGATAATTGATCCTAAGTTGTAGTCTTTAGTTCCGGTTAAAGCACTGTAAATAAGACTAAACTCGTGAGCACAAAGCATGCTACAATCCTGCTTGCCTACAATGCATTTACCATTAAAGAGTGCAAGGTATTGAGTTGATGGAAAATGGATGCTTTTTATCCTACCTTGTGTCACTCCTCTAATTTCTCCACAACAAAGGGTTCTCAAAAATGATTCAAACTCAGGTTTAGTTGGTTCGTCTAGCAAATGCCAATATGGAATTTTACACGCGTCAGAAAATACGTCTAAAGGTATGGTGAAAGCATTATCATACAAACTAAATGAAACTCTTGACTCACGAGGAAAATATTTGAATTTCTTAGTAAATGTCTCCGTGAGAGTGAGGTGTTGGGTGCACATATCTTCGATGAAGGGAACCTCATCGGCATTGCGGGCATATTGATCAAATTCTTCCTTAATACCTGCACTTTCCATGAAAGTGTTACACGGTCAAAGGCATGATTTAGTTTGAGCATCCCGTATCGAACTTGCACTTGGCTCAACATAAGATTTTCGTATAGAACTTTCACTTGATGATGCCCCCGAGGATCTCCTCCTCGAAGAACTCCTGAAGAATTTCATCTTATTTGCGAACAATTTCTGGAAAAAATTGTGACACTAAAATTTGTTAACAAAACGAAATAAGATTGATAGAAACTACTCCTAGGGATGCATAGAGGTCATATCAAGCATTCAAACTACTTAGAACTCTAAGAATTCAACATGCAAGCTCATCTACAGTAGCACCAAGAGTAGCTAATTATTCTGAAAATAAACCACTAAATCAAAAACTAATTGTATCAATGGGGGAGTAACATACCGAGAAGCAATCCCCTAAAATAGTTTTGGAAATAGGGCTTTGAGCAAAGAGGTCGAAATCTACGGGTTCTTGAGAAAGACCACGAGGGAGAGAGCAATGGTGATTTTTTTCAGGAGGTAGGAGATGGCATGGGCTAAAGAGATAAGTGGGGGACCCACCAGGGGCCCACCCTCTACCAGGCCTCGCCAGGGGGGTCTAGCGCGCCCTGGTGGAGTGTGGCTACCTGGTGCACCCGCTCGGGTGTTCTTTGTCCTAGAAATTCATAAATAATTAGAAAAAAATCATGTCAAATTTTCAGGGCATTCTAAGAACTTTTATTTTTGGGTCATTTTTTATTGCACGGGAAAAACAGAAAACTTGAAAAGCATGGCATTTTATTTTACTAACTAAGGAAAACATAAAACAAAAAGTGGATACAAAGGGTTGTGTCTACTAAATTCATCAACTTCATACCTCTCGAAAATGATTCATTAATAAGGTTGATCAAGTCTTATTAACAACCACTTTAAATTAACATGAAACCGAAGAACTTTCATAAAATTCTAGGTTACCTCAACAGGGATAGGCATATCCCCAACCATAATGATATCATATTTCTTTTTGACAGTAGGTAGAGGTAGTTGAAAGCTTCCAATAATGAGTGTCAAAGAATTTTTAATAACATTCACACCACGTACATGGAATTGTTTCTTCAGAAAGTGTACCATATGCTCATTACCATTGATATGAAAAGTGACCTTTCCTTTATTGCAATCAATAACAGCCCATATAATATTCAAAAAGGTTCTAGCAAGGATAATCGACATCTTGTCATCCTAGGGCATCTCAAGAATAACAAAGTCCATTAAGATAGTAACATTGGCAACAACAGAGGGCACATCCTCACAAATACCGATAGGTATGGCAGTTGATCTGTTCGCCATTTGCAATGATATTTCAGTAGGTGCAAGTTTATTCAAATTAAGTCTTTTATATAAGGACAAAGGCATAACACTAACACCAGCTCCTAGATCACACAAAGCAGTTTTGACATAATTTCTTTTAATGGAGCAAGGTATAGTTGGTATTCTATGATCTCCAAGTGTTTTAGGTACTCCATCCTTAAAAGAATAATTAGCAAGCATGGTGGAGATTTCAACTTCAGGTGCCTTTCATTTATTAGTGATGATGTCTTTCATGTACTTAGCATAAGGAGGCATCTTTAAAATATCCATTAAACGGGTACGCAAAAAGACTGGCCTAATCATTTTAGCAAAGCATTCAAATTCCTCATCGTCCTTTTTCTTAGATGGTTTAGATGGGAAAGGCATGGGTTTATGAACCCATGGTTCTCTTTCTTTACAATGTTTTCTAGCCACAAAGTATTTTTTATCATATCGTTTATTTTTAGGTCGTGGTTATCAAGATCAATAGCAGGTTCTATTTCTACATCATTATATGGTTCTTTATCATTACTAGGTTGAGTATCCTCATGAACATCACTTCATTATCGATATCACTAGGTGGCTGTTCATTACCAGATTGAGTTTCAACATCAGAAATAGAAACATCATTAGTATCATCAGGAGGTTTTTCTATCTCAGGTTCACTAGAAGCATGCAAAGTCCTATCATTTTTCTTTTTCTTTTTCTTCTTATAAGGACTAGGTGTATCAGCATTAATTCCTTGAGATTCTGTTCAATTCTTTTGGGATGACCCTCGAGATAAATAGGTTCTTGGGCCATTCTACTTCCTCTAGTTACTACTCCAATAGCATGATCATTCATATTATTATTCAATTCATCAAGCAATTCTCTTTGAGATTTAGCAACTTGTTATAATTGAGTTTGAACCATAGAGGCATGTTTTCCTACTCCTCTAACATCATTACTGATTCTAAATAGCAAGTCACTCAAGCAGGCAATCATATCGGAATTATATTCCAAGTATTTCAGAACATTCGCATTCAAGTGCTCTTGCTTCATAATGCAGTTATCAAACTCATATAGGCATTGACTAGGATGTTTATTGTAGGGTATATCACCTTCATCAAACTTTAAAAAAGAATTTACCTCTACCACCTGTGGAGGTGGTGTTGTGTTGAGCCCATGTATTTCTTCAATAGGTGGTATATTCTTAACATCCTCAGCCTTAATACCTTTGTCATTCATACATTTCTTTGCCTCTTGCATATCTTCAGGACTGAGAAATAAGATACCGCTCTTCTTCAGAGTTCAATCGGTGGTTTAGGGAGAATCCAATCATCATAGTTCTTCAATATATTATTAATAGTTCCTTAGCTTGTTCAATAGTTTGTTCCATGAAAACACAACCAGCACAACTATCTAGGAAGTCCCTAGAAACATCAGTTAGTCCATTATAGAAGATAACAAGTATTTCTCATAAGACGATGACCAGGCAAAGCATTAAGAAATTGGAGAAGCCTCCCCCAAGCTTGTGGGAGACTCTCTTCTTCAATTTGCACAAAGTTAAATATTTCATGTAAGGCAGCTTGTTTCTTATGAGCGGGGAAATATTTTTCAAAGAAGTAGTAAATCATATCCTGGGGACTACGCACACAACCAGGAGTATGTGTATTGTAGCATATCTTTGCATCGCCCTTTAATGTGAACGGAAATAACTTGAGAATATAATAGTACCGAATCTTCTCATCATGAGCAAATCAAGAGGCTATATCATTCGGCTTAGTAAGGTGTGCTACGATAGTTTTAGTTTTATAGCCATGAAAAGGATCAGATTCAACCAAAGTAATTAACTTTGGGTGGACAGAGAATTCTAATCCTTATCGGTAACAAAGATAGGTGAAGTAGCAAACTTAGTATCACATTTCATCTTAGCATTCAGGGTATTTTCCTTATACTTGCATAGTATGTAACAGCCCGGGACCGACGCTCCAGAAGATTCCCCTTTCTTTCCATTCTCGTCTATGTTTTGTTTGGTTGTTGCATTCATCATCGCATCATCTGCATAGCATCGTCACTCGTTTTCAAAACTTGCGTCCGTTCGTAGTTGCCGGTTCTCTTCGTTCGTGCCGTCGACCGTTTCGAGTCCAACCACACATGCACGCGCCTGCGGCATCATTTTAGAAATGTTTTAAAAGGCGCGCTAAAAATATTCTTGGATTGGGTCGAAACTTGGCGTGCGGTCTTGTTATAGTGTAGGTAGACCGCCTGTCGAATTTCATCGCATTCCGAGTTCGTTTGATACCCCGTCGACCAACCGTAGCAGTGTAGTCATCGGTTATTCGTCGGACATTTTCTCTGTGTTTTAAAATTCATGTCACGGGCCGCAAACCTCCCTCTCATCTCCACCTAGCCCATCTGCACAGCCACCATAGCCCCCCCTTCGCTTCTGGGCCATCCGATCGAGATCGAACGGTCCAAAAACGGACAGAAACCGTCAACCCAAGCCCCCTAATCTATAAATAGACCCCGCACCTGCCTAATTTAGACCCTAAACCCTAATTCCCCTCGATTCCCATGCAACCTCCCTCAGCCGCCACCAGCCTCCTCCCTCCAGCCACCAGGCCTGACAGGAGCCCGGTCGGGCCCGCCCGAGCCCATCTAGGCCCGAGGTGCCGCCGCCTCCCAGCGATGGAGCGGGAGCTCCCATGGCCGCAGCTCCTCCCGAGCGCTCCCGTAGCCCCCCATGGCCCGCACCGCCCTGCCGGACCCCGCGCCATCGACGACCGCCGGACTGCTGCCTCGCCACCCCTCTCCTCCTTTCCTTCTCCTTCCCCCGGCCTCACCTCGCCTCTCTTCTACAGGGACCCGAGCGCCGCCGGTCGCCTTGGTCTCGCCGCCGCCCGGAGCTGCCGCCAGCCAGATCCGCAACCCCCTCGCCGGATCCGCCTCCCTGCGGTCCGTTCCCACCGCCACCTTGTGTTCCCGCCTCCTTATGGCACCTCCCAAGCCGGCAGCCGCTGCCGCCATGGCCCCTGCTCCTGGAGAGCACGGGAGGACGATGTCGCTCGCTGTCGCTCGCGTTGACCCGTGGGTGGGCCAAGGCCCAGCTCGCCCTAGCCGGCCCACTCCCTGCCAGCTACTCCACAGAATGGGCTTGGCCCATGGTGAGCCAGCCCCCCCCCCCCACGCATTTTATTATTTTATTCGTGTGTAGGCCCAATTGCATATTTTAAAATGTTTATAATTAATCAACCGTACGTCAGAATAAAATGTTTTATATATGTAAATGCTTAGAAAAAATGTGTAGATTAATTATATGCCAATTTCATCCATGCTTAAATATTTAACATACATTTTCTATTATTTTGCATAATTGCCATATTTCGCATTTGCACATATATGTTTAATCTTGCATCGGAATTAAGAAAAACCCTTCATTAAAATGTTCATGTTATCGGCTTTGCATTTTCATGCATGACAAACCTGTTCATTGTATTAATTGCATTTAACTTACATTTATAATTGCTAACGGAGTTATTCCATTAACTCGCATAATTAAATATGACATATTTTCCTACTTGAACCTATACATATTATATATGATTTTGGGGTAGAAAATCCATAGAATTTATCTATGCATTTAGTTTTGCCAAGGATGAGGACGAGGATGAGCCTCGGGGTCCAATTGGTGGCGGACAGAAGAAATTCCCTCCCGAAGTCAAAATGGTGAACATGATATACGCCACCTATATACCCAAGAAGGAGAGGAAGCGCGCCCTTCGGGAGGTCTACGCTGTGGAACCCATAGCCCCAAAGTACAACCCACGGTCGGCATACCCGATCACCTTTGATCGGCATGATCATCCGACCAGTATCTGCCATGGGTTTCGGCGTCCCTCTTCCTAGACCCCATTATAGATGGGTATCACCTCACAAAAGTCCTAATGGACGGAGGAAGTAGACTCAGCCTGATTTACTCAGATACGGTGAAAAAGATGGGCATAGATCCGTCAAGGATCAAACCCAGCAGCACTACCTTCAAAGGAGTGATCCTAGGTGTTGAGGCCTGATGTACGGGTTTCGTAACTCTGGAAGTTGTGTTCGGCTCACCCTATAACTTTCACAGCGAAGACCTGATCTTCGACATTGTGCCCTTCGACAGTGGCTATCACGCGCTGCTTGGTCGAACAGTGTCCGCTCGTTTCAATGCGGTCCCACACTACGCATACCTCAAGCTCAAGATGTTGGGCCCCAAGGGGGTCATTACTGTCAACGGCAATACAGAGCGCTCCCTTGGAACCGAGGAACATGCACTGGCCCTAGCAGCCGCATTCAGCTACAAAGAAGATCGGCAAGTTCCGACATCCGCCATAAAGGCACACAAGGCTGGGAAGCAAGTTCGGCTTCAGACCGAAAATGCAAACCCTTCCTCCTCCCCTCTATAGGGACTCGCCGCCCACCGCACAACCTCAAGACTAGCAAAATATGTGCCGAGGAGGCACAACTTTGCACTTAAGATTCCATGGGTAGCGGTGGAGAAATAAAGATGGGTTTTCGGCTAGCCCGAGCTTCTACCATCAACACGTCTTCGGACAAAATGCAGGCGCTCCTAAAAGTGCCTGCCTATGGCGTAAAGCTCACCTACAATTCGGCGGCCTCTCAAGACTTTGTTTGCAAAATCCGTACGCCGAACACTAACACCCATCAAGGTGCATCTAAGAGCATAAGTCAACTAGCAACGGGGCATATCGAGGACGTCAGCTTACCAATCAAAGACCCCTAGTACAACAACTCATGTATATTTTTATTTCTTTCACATACCTATAAACAGTTGCTTCAGCAATCCGAGCTATAAGAGTTGTTGAGAAAATGCAAAATTGTGTGGTGCAAGTTCGCCTCATCTGTCCTTTTTCGACATATATTTTTTCTCCTCTCTCCCTCTCCTCGTGAACCTGTTCGGTATGATGCGAGGTAACCAGCTAATACACTGGGGGCTCGAGCTCAAACACAAATCGCCTTATCTATCATGTGTTCGGCGTCTTGGCGTTCGCTTTATATGCATCGGTTCCGAACTATGTCTTTGGTCAATAAGTTGGATTGTTTGATTCCTATGTTTACCCCTTTATGTTCCGCTCGTTCGGCTAAAAGGGCAAAGGGAGCACCCCTGTGATTGTGCTTCCAGATAGTCTGGTCAAGCACCTCAGGGGAGAAAGGTGAAAAGGGACTGTCATAGTATGTGCGATCCGGTCTGTGAACCCCGAGCTAGAAGTGTTATACTTCAAATCCTCGTAAGCGGTTATTCAGTGTTATACGAAGAACTTGCCCTTTGTGCAGACATTGTTATACCGGCTTCAGCTATGGTTCGTCCGAACATCACAACACTTTGGTGGCTAATCGTACACTTCCTGTAGCCCTTTTCGCGCCCCTACGGCTAAGTGAAAGAAATAAAGCACTATAGTGTGATTGCCTAGTCTTCCACACTACACCACCTTCGGGTTCCAATAATTCGGCTAAGGGACATAGTGCATTGGCATAGACACCCCATGTAGTATCTACATGGGGGGTGAAGCCGACGACTCGCATCTTTCTGTATTAAACAGCCACATAGGAGTTATAAAGGAAAGCAAAACCATATAAGAACAAATACTAATATCATTAAAAGTTTCGGCAAGTCCTGGGATGCGTTACAGCTCATTCAAACATTTTATCTCCCGAACATTGTGACGCTATCGCTCAAGCACTCTCCATCACTCCATCAAAGTATATCTCGGGGTGTTGATGCTCCTTCCCGGGTGGCGGCAGGTCGGTGGCTACCTTCATCAGATTTAGCCCCGTCCAGTGCACTTTGGCCTTGGCAAGGGCCATCCGGACTCCTTCGATGTAGGAGGAGCGCTTGACGGTGTCGAGGCGGGACGAAGCAGCAATCAACCTATGCACCAGGCCATACTTAAATACTTCTATGAAAACTATGCTTCTAATGCTTATGTGAATGAGCTTATTGAAAGAATGGTCATTGCCTTGGAAGAGACTAATATTTTGCAGGAATCTATGGAAGAGAAAGTTGCTGAAATTGTAAAATCATTAGATGAAAATGATGAGGAGGAGAACGAAGAACAAAAGGACGAAGAGCGGATTAGCTACCCGTGCCCACCTTATAACGAGAGTAAGTCTTCAACTCATACATTGTTTAATTTCCCTTCGTTCTTTCCGAAGGATGAATGCTATGTTGATTGCTATGATCCCTTAGATTCTTTTGAAATATCCCTTTTTGATGAACTTGATGATTGTTGTTCTTGTGGCCATGATGCCAATATGAATTATGCTTATGAAGATGAACTTGCTATATGTTGGTGCACGACACCTATGGGACCGCAAGGATCCGTTCGTGGTTTGGTGGAGAGAGGGTATGCACAAAGAGCATATCAAACGAACGGAACGAGGCGAAGTTTTTACCCAGATTCGGGCCGCTAAGGAGCGTAAATCCCTACTCCTGCTTCGATGTATTATCGGTGTTTTTAGGGTTCCAGCTATAGGAGCGGTATCGATAGCTGCTACGCGCATGAGCCAGAAGGTGGGAAGAAAAAGTTCCTCTCTCGTAATGCCTTGGCCCTCCTTTTATACGACTAAGGGGATCCAAACAGTGGCGTACGGTGTGTGCATGGGGTGCACAGTGCTATAGTGTTATCATACCTAACACTAATGGAGTGGGACAAATGCAACAAATGCTCCGTCAGGCATCCCTGACCTTCTACGGGGCGGGACAGGAGCCCGTCCCATCTACACCGCTTAGCCCCTCCATCGCCAGCGCCTCGACACGTACCCTAGGGGTCAACACCTAGCCTCCACGCTAGCAAGATGGCGAGGCCTTGCCAAGTGCCCTCCTTGTCGGGGCTCCGCAGGCCACCCCCAGCAAGATCTTGCCGGGGTTCCAGCCCTTGGCCTTCGGTCTTGTGCTTGTTGACTTGAATGTTCCTTTGACGTCTTCATGCTTGCTTCCTGTAGTCCTCCGACGGGCCTTGCTGCGGGTCTGGATACAATTGCACATGCACAAGTAAGGGGTACTAATAGACCCGAACCTTAGTACACCGATAGGAGCCCTTGGGCCTAGACCACACACGGTGCGAGGCGTTGTTGGGCTAGGCCCAAACAGTGCATGGGCACGCGTGGCAGGGGTCTGCAGTTGCAATCATTCCGCTTACTATGCCTCTCGACGATGCGCGTTAAGTGCGCGACTTGGGAGGCGTGCACGAAGCGTTCGTAGTTATTCCAATTACTGCATCAGGCCGTTTCCACCACGTGCGCCGCATGCATAGCAGGGAATCAGCAACGGGTGCCCATGACTTAAAGTCCCGGTCATGGCAGAAACCGTAGCGCCATGGATTGGGGAAACGGGGTGGTTGCATGTTTGCCTCGTGATCGCGGGTGGCGCTATTGGTGGAGATGGGTGGAGACTCTTGGAGCGAGGGAGAGCCAGCCCCCGCGCTTCTCCCTATAAATTGGGGGGAGCAAAGGCGAGTCTCACCCATCCTTCTTCCTCATTGAGTGAAGACCTCCAAAGCCTTCCCTTCTACACCTTCCAAATCTTGAGTTGTACCCACCCTTGGCCATGGCTGGGTGCCGAGGGCGACCTCCGTCTTCCTCCCTTTCAGCGAGGAGTTCCTGTCAGGATCATGCCACCGCTTCATCCACGGAGGCGGAGGTTGGTTCGGGTGTGCATGGCAGAAGGGGTGCGAGGGGTCATGGTCGGCATGGAGGCCGAGGCCGGGGGAGGTGGAGCACCGTACCACATCTTCCTCTGAAGCCAGACCCCTCCTTGAAGACACCCACATTGAGGGGACGGCGCTAGAGTTCGTCCACGAACTGTGTAGTCCCCTTCGAAGCCATTTGTGCCTCCCTCACCCTTTCGCCAGGGTGATGAAGGTTGACAAGCCACCTGTCCTATGGTTGCGGGCACATGGTTGTTGTAACGGTGCCACGGGGTAGATGTTGAGTACCCGGAGCATCGCGTCATGTTCCTCAGGCACGGTTGGAAAACCTTCGCCCGCACCCATAGCCTCCAGGTGGGCACGTCCTCCGCTTCAAGATGACGGAGGCCAATCTGCTCTCCATCAAGATTGATGGGCACTCGGGCATCCATCTCAGCTGCTGTGAAGAGAGCTCGAGCGGTGCTGGAAGTTCCTCCTCGGGCGACAATGACGAGGAGGATAGTGGTGAAGACGACGACGACAAGTCCGAGCTTCAGGCCATCAAGTCGGAATACGACGACCTGAGCTCCGACTAGTCGTCAACCGCACCATCATCGCCAGCTCACACCTCTCTCCCTCCTGGTGGGGCGACCTTGCCAGGGGTCCTTGTCCTGGGCACTGCCTCATCTTCCAGCTGGATCCCTTGGCAGCCCCGTGGACTTCGGCTTTGTCCTCCCTTTTGGATTCCCTGCCCTCCGCGCAGTGCTGGTCCAGAAGGGGTCAGGCTGGGCTTATGCCGGGGGGCTCTCCCTATCTTTTTCTTCTTGTAATCTGCCCCTAGGGGAGAAACTCAAATAAAGATGTACTTAGGAAAAGGCATTATCCCGTGTAAATTGTATTCCCTTTAAATGAATGCATGTTATTCCTCTTGTTTGATTTTCCTCTGTATGGTGTACTCCCTACGCTTTATCGGAAGCTTGCCGGCGTACGCAACACCGCCATGAGCGCTTTGAGGAGTGGGTTCTTAGTAGCCTGTTGGCGATGCCGCTGCCGGCAAGATATCTTGACATTTTCAGTGCAGCCTCCTAAACTGTTGAGCAGACTCGAAAGAGAGCAAGGGCACGACCAATCATGACAAGTTACCTTGATGTTTTCAGTGCAGCCCCTCAAACTGTTGAGCGGACTCGAAACAGAACGAGGGTGCAACCGATGACGGCAAGGTTCCCTCGCGTGCAGGTTTTCCATACAAAAGTTAAAATCGTCCAAGGACAAAAATGACCTCATAGTAAAAATTTGCTTAGAGTTTTGCAACTTATCTTTTCGTTGTCGTACTCCTTCCCCAAGGTGCCAACTTCGAACGTCGCCCGTAGGTGTCCACACCACCTCATCCCCCCCGACAAACTTGCACGCGAGGGAACCTTCTATCCCTTTAAGAAAAAGAAAGAAGAGAAAATAGAGGTATGGAACCTTGGTGGTTCATTAGCACTTGCGGGGAATAAGCGTAATGCAACATCTTAGATAAACATGCATGTAAAGGAACATGGGAATCGACAAGAGTTGCAAGACACCCGATCTTATTCAACTATGCACAGGGTTTGCGTCTGGCTTTGTACAAAGGATGACATGCCCTGCAGGTAAGACTTGTACAGAAGGTAGTTGTCGGGAGGCTTGGCAACCGCGCCTTATGGATAGAACTTACGAAGATGTTCGATGTTCCAGGAGTTGCTCACCGGGACGCCATCTTCCGTCTCCAAGCGGACTGCACCACGCATGGTGACTCGTGCTACCCGATAAGAGCCTTCCCACTTTGGCGTCAACTTGTTTGAATTCTTGGCCGATTCAACGCGTCGAAGAACAAGGTCGCCTTCCTCAAGACTCCGGGCATGAACCTTACGGCTATGGTAGCGGCGCAAAGCTTGCTGGTAGCGTGCAGCTCGCACAGCAGCCCGCAGATGATCTTCCTCAAGGAGCGTTATGTCGTCTTGGCGCAATTGCTCTTGCTCAAGCTCATCATAAGAGAGCACTCAAGGTGACCCGTATATGAGTTCTGTGGGGAGAACTTCCTTCACCCCATACACCAGGGAGAAGGGTGTCTGGCCGATAGCTCGATTTGGCGTCGTTCTGATTGACCAAAGAACCGTCGGTAGCTCATCAATCCAGCGTCTTCTGCACTTGCACAACCTGTCGAAAGTTCTCGTCTTAAGCCCTCGTAGCACTTCAGCATTTGCCCTTTCCTCTTGGTCATTGCTCCTTGTATGAGCAACAGAAGCAAAGCAGATCTTACCACCAAGGTCTTGGACATACTACATGAAGGCGCGGCTTGTGAACTGTGTGCCGTTATCGGTGATGACCCTGCTTGGTACACCAAAACGACAAACTAGTCCTCTAAAGAACTTGATGGCTGATTGTGTTTTCACCTTCCTCACTACTTCCACTTCCGTCCACTTTGTGAATGTGTCGATCACGACGTACAATTACTCAAAGCCCCAAGCAGCACGGGGAAAGGGGCACAAGATGTCGAACCCCCAGACCGAAAATGGCGAGGAAAGAGGGATTGTCTGAAGAGCTTGAGCTGGTTGATGTAGCTTCTTAAAATGGAATTGGCACGCTTCACACTTGGTTACTAGTGCAGTTGCATCCTGGAGAGCAGTGGGCCAAAAGAAACCTTGCTGGAAAGCCTTCCCGGCAAGAGCTCTTGATCCTATGTGGGAACCACATATGCCTCCATGTATCTCTGCCAACAGCTCCAGTCCATCCTCCCGAGAAACGCACTTCAATTTCACACCATTCGCTCTCTTTCTATATAGGACGTCGTCCACAAACTGGTACATACTGGACTGACGAGCTACTTTCTCCACTTCTTCCTGTTCCTCCGGGAGTTCTCCTGTTTGAAGGGACTGAACTATGTGTTGTGCCCATGCTGGAGCCTCGGGCTCGATGGAAAGGACTAAAGGCATGTCTTTTGCCGCGGGAGCACTCGTCTCTACGGCAAGGGCTTGAGGCCCTGCCGGAGCCTGTTGCCCCCTCGGCAAGATTGGCGTCGATCCCAGCAACTTCCTCGCCGGCAGCTTCCGTGAGCTCTGCCGGGAAGTATTGGCCAAAATTTAACTTCCTCCTGTTGTTCTACTTTGCCGGCGGCAATATAGATGGATGATTCAGTTGGAGTACAAAAGTCCCTAGTTCCATAGGTAATTTGAGGGCGGCGCGCTTCGACGGCTTGTCAGCAACACTATTTTCTGCACGAGGAACGTGCTCTATTTGCAGATCGTCAAAGCGCTCCTCCAACTTCCTCACTTCATCTATGTAAGCTTCCATAAACGGGCTCTGATAATCCTAGTTAACTTGCTTGATGTCAAGCTGCGAATCTCCTCTGACAATGAGCTTCTTGATACCAAGGTCTGTCGCGATCTTGAAGCCGGCAAGCAGCCCCTCATATTCAGCAGTGTTGTTTGTCGACTTCTCCCGAGGAAAGTGCATCTGAATTACGTACTTGAGGTGCTCTCCGATAGGTGCGACAAGAGCACGCCAGCGCCAGCTCCCTGTAGGGAGAAAGCCATGTCAAAATACATAACCCATTCTTGGCTTATTTCCTTGCTGGGGATGGTCGTTTCTTGGATATCTTCGTCTGGCATTGCAGTCCATTCTGCAATGAATTCTGCCAAAGCACTGCTCTGGATGGTTGAAGTGCTTTCGAACTTGGGGCCAAAGCTTGACAACTCCAAAGCCCACTCCACAGTTCGTCCGGTCACGTTTGGGTTTCACAAAATCCGTTGTAGCGGAAAGCAAGTGCCGACGGTAATTTCATGTGCTTGGAAATAATGGCGCAGTTTTCTTGAGGCCACGAGGAGGCCAAAAATTAACTTTTGCACACCAGAGTACCTTGACATGGCCCCATGCAAAAGGGAGCTGACTAAGTACACTGGGCATTGCACCATCTTCTTCTTTTGTGTAGCTTCATTTATCTGCGTAGGTCCTAAATTGTCGGCACCAGACCTTGCCGGGGGAGATCCTGGTTCGTTGCTTGGTGGCACTGCCTCTGTAGCTGCTTCTTCGTCGGCTTCTCTCTACGCCACCAACGCAGCACTAGCTACTTGATTCGTTGCCGCCAAGTATAGCAGCAACGGCTCTTGTGGTCTAGGCGCGACTAATATTGGCGGAGAGGAGAGGTACTTCTTCAAATCTTGCAGCGTTGCCTCCGCTTTCGAAGTCCACTTGATTGGACCTACCTTATTCAAGATTTTGAAAAAGGGCAGGGCGTGCTCAGCAGATTTCGAAATGAACCTACTCAGAGCGGCCATGCAGCCGGCAAGACAGCACACATCCTTAACGCGTTTTGGTGCTTCAATCTGCTCAATTGTTTTGATCTTGTCGGGGTTCGCCTCGATCCCGCGCTGAGACACAAAGACCCGAGAAGCTTACCGGACGGCACCGAACACACATTTCTCAGGATTGAGCTTCAAGTTGATCTTGCGCAGATTTGTAAACGTCTCTTCCAGATCTTGTATGAGCGTTGCTTTGTCCTTGGTTTTAACCACTATGTCATCCATATAGGCTTCCATATTTCAATGTAGTTGGGGCTCCAAACCAATCAGGATGCTCTTGCAAATGTCAAACCAGCACTTTTCAACTCGAAAGGCATACGCACAAAGCAATACGTACCACATGGGGTGATAAATGCGGTCTTCTCTTCGTCTTCCATGGACATGAAGATCTGGTGGTATCCTGAATAAGCATCGAGGAATGACAGCAAATCACAGCCTGCAGTATAGTCCACAATCTGGTCGATGCGCAGCAGGGGAAAGGATATTTTGGACAGACTTTGTTAAGATCTGTATTGTTGCTCTCTATTCTTTTCATTCAATGGTGGTAGAATTTGTCATTTTCTTCTCCATTCTTTTCATTCAAATGATCTAGCTTCTATTCTTTTGTTCCGGAGGCATTGTATTGTTGCTCTCTTCGACTCATCATCTCATTGTCAAGATCTTGCTCTTTCTTGCTTATCCATTTGACCAGAGTGTTGTGTTATCTTTTCAAGTTCTCCCATCTTATCAAATTTTGCCCCTCTATCCTACCGAAGTGCTGCCGAAATTTCTTTTGAAGTCTTGCTTGTTTCTCATATCATTCTTCATCTCTTCCAATTATTCAAGTTCATGTGGGTTTACCCGTTTGTCGAAGAAGCAACTAAGTTTTTTCTCTTCCCCTTCTCATTCTAGATCTCGGGACGAGATCCTCTTGTAGCGTGGGAGAGTCGTAACAGCCCAAAACCGACGCTCCAGAAGATTCCCCTTTTATTCAGTTGTCATCGTGTGATTTAATTGCTTGTTGCATTCATCATCGCATCATCTCGATATTTTGTTGTGCTTGCTTTTTTATTTGTTCATGACCACTACAACTTCTTCGTCTATTTCTTCTTCTCCTCCCTTGATTGTTTCTTTTTTCCCTTTTGCTCAACTTCCACCAAACTTCCATTTATCCCCTACACCAACTTCAACTCGTTCTTTGGTCCATTTTGTTCTTTTAGTGGCATATTGCAACTTCTTCGAACCTTGCCGAAACCTTTCCCATGTTTTGAAACTTGGTGCGGACCGAAACCCTACCAAAACAACCATCCATTTTGGAATCCATTTGTTTGTGTTTGAATTCCGACATAATGCAATTTGGCATTATGCTCCAATTCTACTTCTTCTGATGATTCCCACAAAAGTGTTCACATCGCACAATGCGTGTGTGGAACCCTCTCCTGAAAATACTAACCCACTTGGGTTTGGTTTGGTTAGGTTTTAAGTTCAAGCAAATTTGAAATAAATTCAAATGTGTTTAAATTTATAGCCTCTAAAAATCCCCAAACCACTTCTAAAAATTCATTCGTATTTCCAGGTTTTTCCCTCCTTAATTCTATTCCTAACCCTCTGTGAATTTCTTTTAGCTTCTGGTTAGTTTATTTTAAATCGAGCAGAGAAACCAGAGGGGAGAGGTAACCCAACCGGCCGACCAAAATCACTTACCTATTGGGATAACCCCAAGAACGATCGAACCCCCGCTGTTCTTCTTCCTCCCCTGTACGGCGTCCATCCAGCAGCTCCACGTCGACGTCCGCGTTGATTTGACGGCCGGAAGTCGCCCTGGCCTCTATATAAGTATGCCCCGGTGCCCTAGGCCTCCTCCTCTCTCCATTTTTTCCTCCTCTTCCTCTTGTCGCCGCCAGGGTAAGTCCACCCACACCCTGCCGACGCCATGGCCGAGAGCAGCCCGAGCTCTTCTCCGTCGTGATCCAGCCCACAGACAATGTGTTCTTCCTTGGGAGCGTTGAGATCATCTCCGTCGTCTTCCACACCCTCGCCTGCGACCTCAAGTACCGCGGGAAGCTTCCTTGTTGTCGTCGTCGTCTTCCTCTGCTTCGTCTTCTTCACGGAACCGAGAGCGCCACCATGATCAGCGCCTCTCCTCGCCTCTTCGTCGCCTCCCCGGCCTTCTCTTCGTTCCTATCGAGCCCCTGGTGAGCTCCCCTTCCCCCCAGCTCTCTCCCTCCTTTGAATTCGTCCGTGGTAGTGCCCTTCCCTTCATGTCCCAGACATGGCCGTCGTGTTTCGGACACCCTGCCCAAGCGCAAGATCGCGCCTCACACCACTTCACCTACGCATGCTCCTGCACACTCCCGCACGCGATCGACCCTCTCCGTTCGCGTGCGCCCACCCTCGGCCTTCGTCGCACAAAGCTGCAGCCGCCGTCTCGCCGCAGCCGAGGCGAGCTTCTGCTATGGGCTCATGCTCCGACCTCCTCCTGCAGCTCTCCGCACGCACACACAGCCACACACCGCATCGCGAGCAGCACTCGCTGTCCTGCTTCCCCCTGCCACCCCATGGCCGAGACAAGCTCCTGCGGGCTTCACGCACACCCTCTGCACACGCATGCCTGTGCCTGCTGCACCCCGAAACCCATGCACACCTTCTCGGTTCGTTGTTTCTCCCTTGCGCCTCCTGGTCGCACGCCCAACCGCTCCGGCGAGCTCGCGTCCGCGTGCTACAGCCAAAGCCGGCCCTTTCTGTTCCGTGTTTGTTTGGTCCCAGACCCGTCGAGCATCAATTTGTCTAGGTTAGCTTGTCCTTGCTCATACGCAGAGATAGCTCAGCTGGTCCTCTCGTCGTGGCAAGAGCAAGTGGTATTCCTAGCCGGCCCATTTGTTTTGCTGCCTCTCTGCTCTTTAGACAAGTCTTTGTACTCTGTTTTTCTGTTTCGTTTAGGGTCAGTTCCATTCGAGCATGTGTTCATCTAGAGCATAGTCAATTTGTATCACGAGCACATCACAGCCGAGCTGGTTAGCCCCCTGCTTCTCTAGCCGGTTGGTTCAGGGTTCAAGTCCCAGGCTACACGCTTTTTGCTTTTGCCTTTTCATTTCTCTGTTTCACTGACATCTGGGTCCCAGCGCACCATGTTGACCGGCCACTGTTGACCCGCTGACCCCTTCTGGCCCCACTGTCATAGGCACTTGGCTAGACCAGCCTGTGTCTATCTGTGGGCTGTTATTCTTTTGTCAAATAAAATTGCATGATATTAAATGCCATCATTTCCAATTGCTCATATATATAAATAATCGTGCATCGGATTGAATCCTCGCATATATGAAAAATGCTTAGATTTTCATGTAGTTTCACAATATTCAACTTTCACACATGTTAAAAATAATTATAAATGTTGTTTGCATTAATTTGCATAATGACATATTGAAATGATTCATTTCATAACTAATTAACCGTAACTCTGATGTAAATGTTTTATATATGTATATTGACTAGAAAAACGCCTAGAATATCATGGCACACTTTATTTTCATGTTCAACAAATATAAAATATGTTTAATACAGATCTGGGCCAAATTCATATTAGGCTTATGGGACATTTTAGAAGTGCTATATGTTGCTTTCGTCCTCATTTAAAATGCCTAGGTGTTGTAGTTGTTCATGCGTTACCCCTTGCCATGGTTAACAACATTTAATATTGTCTTTTACCTAAACGGGAGTGAACTAAATAAATTAACCGTGGAGTTTCGTCAATATGCAACTCATTGCATATTGAGCTTCACTTAATGTGTAGTATTTGTTTGATGTGACTTGCCATGCCTTACATATTTAAACCGGACATGCATCATATTTAATTGCGCATCATGTCATGCATATGTTGTGGTGTTTCTCGTGTGTTGATTGTTTGTTTCCTGATTGCTTTTTCTCGATAGAGTTTTGAAAGCGTTCGGTGTGTGAGGATTTGTTCGACTACGTTGGATCGTCTTCTTCATGGATTCGTTCTTTCTCCAAGCAGGATCTCAGGCAAGATGACACATTTCCTTGAATAGCACTACTATCATTGCCATGCTAGTTGTCTTGTTTTCTATCGCTATGTCACGTTACCTACCACTTGTATGTCAAGCCTCTTAATGCCATGATAAGCCTCTAACCCCTTCACATCCCAGCAAACCTTTGTTTGGCTATGTTACCGCTTGCCCAGCCCTTCTTATAGCGTTTCTGGCTGTAGGTGCAATTGCTTCCATGTGTCAACATGGACATTCTTTTGTTATCACAATACTTTTGCTATTTAATTTAATGCACATGTGTATATACTTGGTAAAGGGTGGAAGGCTTGGCCTTTTGCTCGGTGTTTTGTTCCACTCTTGTCGCCCTAGTTACTTGTGAACCGGTGTTATGTTCCATAATTGAGCGCTCCTAACATGCTCGGGGTTGTTATGGGGACCCTCTTGATTTTCGTTTTAGCATAGAACTTGTCTGGCAAGGCCTACCATTGGTACTACATTTGCCCAACATAATCACACTAATTATTAATTTGGCGCATAGGGAGTTGGCGCTACCCGAGGTTCGTTATTCAACATAATACAGGGGGCAGTGATGTTAGTGCTGGTCCAAACTAGAGATCTGTGCGGGGCCATCTTGGGGCAACTCGGGAGATTTCTATCAGGCCACTGTATGCGTCGCTTATCCGTCGTGTCATGAGAACGAGATACGCGGCTCCTATCGGGATCGTCGACACGTCGGGAGGCCTTGCTAGACTTATTTTCCCTTTCTCAAATGTCTTGCGCGGGGGATTTCGATGACACTCCGGGCTATCTCGAAGTTGAGACTTTCCATCGGGATTCCGCAAATACTTCGGGTGATTCCGCGGTTGAGGAATTCCAATGCGGCGTGTGGTTAATTTGTGATGGATGAGTTGGAGCACCCCTGGAGGGTAAAATCTTTCGGAAAGCCGTGCGCACGGTTATGTGGCAACTTGGAAACTTTGTTTAGCACCCGGTCATAGCATACTTGAAGTAAACTCAAATAAAATACACCAACCGTATGCGTAACCGTGACTTTCTCTTCTCATGAGTCCTTATTCAAGAGAGACCACGGTGGGGTTATGTTTAACGTAAGTAGGTGTTCAGGATCACTTAGTGATCATTGCTAGTTCACGTCCGTTATGCGTAGACCACCATAATTTTTTTTGTAACGTAAGTTAGCCACTCAAATAAATGATTAGTTGCTTGATGCAGCCTCACCACTTATCCATACCTCATCATTAAGCTTTAATAGTCTTGATATCCTTGGAAATGAGATTGTTGAGTCCCCATGGCTCATAGATTACTACAACAACAGTTGCAGGTACAGACAATGCGATGCTTTGACATGAGAGCGATGCTTGTTTGATTTGAAGTTCTTCTTCTTCATCATCATCAATGTAGGATGGGTTCCAGGTAGCAGCCTGGGATAGCAAGGATAGATGTCATTTTATCGTTTGTTTTCGTCCGTAGTCGGACCCTGCTCTTCTGTATGATGTTTGAATATGTTGGTGTATTGATGTGATCTTGATGTAGCTTGTGGCAAGTGTAAGCCAATTCCATATACTCATCTCTTATGTACATGTACTTGTAATGATATCCATTCTTGTAAAAGGACGAGATGCGCTTCTATCCCTATCGAGGCCCTCGTGCCAAAATAAGGATAGGATCGCATCTTGGGCGTTACAGTCTTCGTTCATAACGGTCATCTCTTCTCCTTCTCTCTCTTTGAGGTAACTCATCTCTTGAGATCTTTCTTCTAGGTGACTCTTCCCTTCGTTTGTGGGGGGGCGTGCACTCATTGGAGTAGTGTCCGGGCCTTCCACAGTTGTAACAATATCACGGCTAGATGAACGATTTTCTTTATATCATGAGTTGGAGTTCCTCTCTTTGCCTCTACTCTTGTAGAACTTGTTGAATTTATTGACCATGAGGCTTATCTCTTCATTGGTAACAAGGTTGTCGCTTGAAGTAGCGGGATCATCACTTGTGGCTTTGTAAGCACCGCTAGACTTGTTGTGAAGTTCTTCCTTGTCTTTTAGTGACATCTCATGAGCAACAATCCTTCCAATCACTTCCGTAGACTTGAGATCTTTGTAGTTTGGAATCATTTCGATTAAGGTGCATACGGTGTCATACTTTCCATCCAAAGCTCTAAGTATCTTCTTGATAATGAATTTGTCGGTCATTTCTTCTCTTCCTAAGTCGGTAATCTCATTGATAATGAGAGCTAGCCTAGAGTACATCTCTGCGACTCCTTCACCATCCTTCATCTTGAACTTGTCAAACTGACTTTGAAGCACATCTAACTTAGATTCTCTGACGGAAACGGTACCTTCATGCATATCAACCAAAGTATCCCAAATTTCTTTGCATTCTCAAGACGGCTGATTTTGTTGAATTCTTCGGGGCAAAAGCAATTGAAAAGAATGTCACATGCTTGAGCGTTGTATTGCAACATCTTCAATTCTTCCGTGGTCGCTTCACGATCCGGTTCCTTTCCATCACCAAAGAATTCACCTTGCAAGCCAACACGAACAAGAACCCAAACAGTAGGTTTATGACCAAGAATATGCATTTTCATCTTATGCTTCCAACTAGCAAAATTTGTATCATAAAAGTAAGGACCTCTACGGTGATAATTTCCCTCACTAGACGCCATACTCTCCTAGGTTGTGAAACCAATGCAATGGAGACCAAAGCTCTGATACCATTTGTAGGATCGAAAGTAAGTCTAGAGGGGGGTGATTAGACTACTTGACCAAATAAAAATTCTACCTTTTCCCAATTTTAGTTGTGGGCAAATTTTAGCAATGATAGCAAGTCAAGCACACCCTACACATGCAAGTCTAAGAGTATTGCAATAGAAAGTAAAGACAAGCACATGTAAAAAAGGTTAGGGTAAGAAGATCAAACACAATTATAGACACGAAGATTTTTCCCGTGGTTCCGATAGGTGGCACTATCGTACATCCACGTTTATGGAGTCTTCAACCCACGGAGGGTAACACCATAACAGTCATGAGAGTCCATGGAGGGTCCACCCATAAGGGTCCACGAAGTAGCAACCTTGACTATTCCATAACGGCTTCCGTCCACGAAGGACTAGCCTCACTATGGGTAGATCTTCACGAAGTAGGCGATCTCCTTGCCCGTACAAACTTCTTGGTTCAACTCCACAACACGAAGTAGGAGGCTCCCAAGCAACACCTAACCAATATAGGAGGCACCACCCTCCAAAAGGTAATAGGTGATACGTCCATTTTGCATCATTCTTTTATATTGATATTTATTGCATTATGGGCTGTTATTACACGTTATGGTACAATACTTATGTCTTTTCTTTCCTCTTTTACAAGGTTTACAAGAAGAGGGAAAATGCCGACAACTGGAATTCTGGACTAGCAAAGGAGCGAATATGAGAGACCTATTCTACACAACTCCAAAAGTCCTGAAAAGTTACGGAGAAATATTTTGGAATATATAAAAAATATTGGGCGACACAAATACCAGAGGGGACCCACCAGGAGGTCACAAGACTGCCAGCCGCGACCTACCCCCCTGGACGCGCCTTGGTGGCTTGTGGGCCCCCTGGCAGGCCTCCGGTGCCCATCTTCTGTTATATGAAGGGTTTTGACTTGGAAAAAAAATCAAGGGAGATCTTTCAGGACGAAGCGTTGCTGTCTTGAGGCGGAACTTGGGCAGAACCAATCTAGGGCTTCGGCGGAGCTGATCTGCCAGGGAAACTTCCCTCCCGGAGGGGGAAATCAAAGTCGTCATCATCACCAACGATCCTCTCATCGAGAGGGGGTCAATCTCCATCAACATCTTCACCAGCACCATCTCCCCTCCAAACCCTAGTTCATCTCTTATATCCGATCATTGTCTCAAAACCTCAGATTGGCACATGTGGGTTGCTAGTACTGTTGATTACTCCTTATAGTTGATGCTAGTTGGTTTACTTGGTGGAAGATCATATGTTCAGATCCTTCATGATAATTAATACTCCTATGATTATGAACATGAACATGTTTTGTGAGTAGTTACGTTTGTTCTTGAGGACATGGGATAAGTCTTGTTATAAGTAATCATGTGAATTTGGTATTCGTTCGATATTTTGATGAGATGTATGTTGTCTATCCTATAGTGGTGTCATGTGAATGTCGAGTATATGACACTTCACCATTATTTGGGCCTAGGGGAAGGCATTGGGAAGTAATAAGTAGATGATGGGTTGCTAGAGTGACAGAATCTTAAACCCTAGTTTATGCGTTGCTTCGTAAGGGGCTGATTTGGATCTATATGTTTCGTGCTATGGTTAGGTTTATCATAATTCTTCTTTCGTAGTTGCGGATGCTTGCGAGAGAGGTTAATCATAAGTGGGAGTTTTGTCCAATTAAGGGCAGCACCCAAGCACCGGTCCACCCACATATCAAATTATCAAAGTAACGAACGTGAATCAAATGAGCATGATGAAAACTAGCTTGACAGAAATTCTCATGTGTCCTTGGGAGCGCTTCACTTTATATAGGAGTTTGTCTAGGCATGTCCTTTGCTACAAAAAGGATTGGGATACCTTGCTACACCTTTGCTACACTTGTTACTTGTTACCTGTTACAAATTACCTTATCACAAAACTATCTATTACCAATAATTGCAGTGCTTGCATAGAATACCTTACTGAAAACCGCTTGTCATTTCCTTCTGCTGCTCGTTGGGTTCAACACTCTTACTTATCGAAAGGACTACGATAGATCCCCTATACTTGTGGTTCATCAAGACTCTTTTCTGGTGCCGTTGCCGGGGAGTGAAGGCCTTTGGTGAGTGGAATTTGGTAAGGAAAAATTTATATAGTGTGTTGAAATTTAGTGTCACTTGTTATTATGGAAAATAATCCTTTGAGGGGATTGTTCGGGGTATCTTCACCTCGAATGAAAGCACAAAGAGTTGATCCTCAACATAATGAACCTATTGAAAATATTTATTATGAAATTCCTTCGGGTATGATAGAGAAACTGCTGGCTAATCCTTATGCACGAGATGGAGCACTACATCCTGATTTGCATCTAATCTGTGTGGATGAAGTTTGTGGATTATTTAAGCTTGCAGGTCTGCCCGAGGATCACATCAAGAAGAAATTCTTTCCTTTATCTTTGAAGGAGAAGGCATTGACATGGTATAGGCTATGTGATGATATTGGATCATGGATCTACAACGGATTGAAAATGGGATTTCATCAAAAGTTTTACCCTATGCATCTAGTTCATCATGATCGGAATTATATTTATAATTTTTGGCCTCATGAAGTAGAAAGTATCGCTCAAACGTAGGGGAGGCTTAATTTAGTGTTATATTCATGCCCCAATCGTGAGCTCTCAAGAGAAATTATTATTCAGAATTTTTATGCTCGGCTTTCTCGTAATGATCAATCCATGCTCGATACTTCTTGTATTGGTTCCTTTATGAAGAAGGATATTGAATTCAAATGGGAATTATTAGAAAGAATTAAATGCAACTCTGAAGAATGGGAATCGACGAAGGTAAGAAGTCAGGTATAAACCTTAAGTTTGATTGTGTTAAATCCTTTATAAACACCGATGCTTTTCATGAATTTAGCACTAAATATGGACTTGACTCTGAGATAGTAGCTTCTTTCTGTGAATCTTTTGCTGCTCATGTTGATCTCCCTAAGGAGAAGTGGTTTAAATATCATCCTCCCATTGAAGTGAAAGTAGTAGAACCTATTAAAGTTGAAGAAGAAACTATTATTTATAATGTTGATCCTATTATTCCTACTGCTTATATTAAGAAACGACCTTTCCCTGTTAGAATAAAGGAACATGCTAAAGCTTCAACTGTGGTTCATAAGAGTTATACTATAACACCTACACCCCCTAAACAAATCAAAGTTGAACCTAGTGTTGCTATGGTTAAAGATCTTTTGGTTGATAACATTGATGTGCATGTTATTCATTTCTGTGATGAAGCTGCTAGAATTACTAGACTTGATCCTAAAGATAAACATAGACCTGTTGTTCACATGCCTATTGTTTCTGTTAAAATAGGAGATCATTGTTATCATGGCTTATTTGATGTGGGTGCTAGTGTGAGTGCAATTCCCTTTACCTTATATAAAGAAATTATGAATGATATTGCACCAGCTGAGTTAGAGGAAATTGATGTTACCATTAAGCTTGCTAATAGAGATACCATAGCACCAGTTGGGATTGTTAAAGATGTTGAAGTCTTGTGTGGGAAAATATAATATCCTACTAATTTTCTTGTTCTTGGTTCCCCACAAGATGATTTTTGTCCCATTATATTTGGTAGGCCTTTCTTGAATACTGTTAATGCCAAGATAGATTGTGAGAAAGAAACTGTTACCGTGAGTTTTGGGGATGAGTCTCCTAAGTTTAATTTCTCTAAATTTCGTAGACAACCCCATGCTAAAGAATTTCCTAGTAAGAATGAAATTATTGGTCTTGCTTCTATTGTTGTGACTCCTACTGATCCCTTAGAACAATATTTGCTAGACCGTGAAAACGATATGCATATGAATGAAAGGAATGAAATAGATAAGATTTTCTCTGATCAACATCCTATTTTGAAATACAAATTGCCTGTTGAAATACTTGGGGATCCTCCTCCACCCAAGGGTGATCCCATGTTTGAGCTTAAAAAATTAGCGAATACTCTGAAATATGTTTATCTTGATGAAAAGAAGATATATCCTGTTATTATTAGTGCTAACCTTTCAGAGCATGAAGAAAAGAGATTATTGAAAACTCTGTGGAAGCATTGTGCTGCTATTGGATATACTCTTGATGATCTTAAGGGCATTAGCCTCACTCTATGTCAGCATAAAATTAATATGGAGCCTGATGCTAAACTAGTTGTTGATCACCAACGATGATTAAATCCTAAAATGAAAGAAGTGGTAAGAAATGAAATATTAAAGCTTCTGGAGGCAGGTATAATTTATCCTATTGCTGATAGTAGTTGGGTTAGTCTCGTTCATTGTGTCCCTAAGAAAGGAGGTATTACCGTAGTTCCTAATGATAAAAATGAATTGATCCAAGAAATAATTATTACAGGATATAGAATGTTAATTGATTTTAGGAAATTAAATAAAGCTACTAGGAAAGATCATTATGCTCTACCTTTTATTGATCAAATGCTAGAAAGACTATCCAAACACACACACTTTTGCTTTCTAGATGGTTATTCTGGCTTCTCTCAAATACCTGTGTCAAAAGAGGACCAAGAGAAGACCACTTTTACTTGTCCTTTCGGTACCTTTGGTTATAGACGTATGACTTTTGGTTTATGTAATGCACCTTCTACCTTTCAAAGATGTATGATTGTTATATTCTCTGATTTTTGTGAAAAGATTGCTGAAGTTTTCATGGATGATTATTCCGTTTACGGAGTTTATTTTGATGATTGCTTGAGCAACCTTGATCGAATTTTGTAGAGATGCGAAGAAACTAATCTTGTCTTGAATTGGGAGAAGTGTCACTTTATGGTTAATGAAGGTATTGTCTTGGGACACAAAATCTTCGAAAGAGGTATTGAAGTCGATAAAGCTAAAGTTGATGCTATTGAAAAAATGTCGTGTCCTACGGATATCAGAGGTATAAGAAGTTTCCTTGGTCATGCTGGTTTCTATAGGAAGTTTATTAAAGACTTCTCTAAGATTTCTAGTCCCCTCACTAATCTTTTGCAAAAGGATGTTCCATTCGTTTTTGATGATGATTGTGTAGAAGCATTTGAAATTCTTAAGAAAGCCTTGATAACTGCAGCTGTTGTTCAACCACCTGACTGGAACCTACCCTTTGAGATTATGTGTGATGCTAGTGATTATGCCATTGGTGCTGTTATGGGACAAAGAGTTGATAAGAAATTAAATGTTATCCATTATGCTAGTAAAAATCTAGACAACGCTCAAAGAAACTATGCTACCACTGAAAATAAATTTTTAGCAATTGTGTTTGCTTGTGATAAGTTCAGACCTTATATTGTTGATTCCCAAGTAACTATTCACACTGATCATGCTACTATTAAATATCTTATGGAAAAGAAATATGCTAAACCTAGACTTATTAGATGGGTTCTTCTGGTACAAGAATTTGATTTGCATATTATTGATAGAAAGGGTGTTGAGAACCCCGTAGTAGACAACTTGTCTAGGTTAGAAAATGTTCTTGATGACCCACTACCTATTGATGATAGCTTTCGTGAAGAACAATTAGCTGTCATAAATGCTTTGCGTAATGCTCCATGGTATGTTGATTATGCTAATTACACTGTTGCTAAATTTATACCGCCTAGTTTCACATACCAACAAAAGAAAAGGTTCTTCTATGATTTAAGACATTACTTTTGGGATGATCCACACCTTTATAAAGGAGCATATGGTGTTATTAGACGTTGTGTACCTGAGCATGAACATGAACAGATCCTACACAAGTGTCGTTCCGAGGCCTATGGAGGACACCACGCTGAAGATAGAACTGCACATAAGGTATTACAATATGGTTTTTATTGTCCTACTCTCTTCAAGGATGCTCATAAGTTTGTCTTGTCTTGTGGTGAATGTCAAAGAATTGGTAATATTAGTAGACGTCAGGAAATGCCTATGAATTACTCTCTTGTTATTGAACCATTTGATGTTTGGGTTTTTTGATTATATGGGACTTTTTCCAAAGTCCAACGGGTATACTCATATTCTAGTTGTTGTTGATTATGTTACTAAGTGGGTAGAAGCTATTCCAACTAGTAGTGTTGATCATAACACTTCTATTAAAATGCTAAAAGAAGTTATTTTCCCTAGATTTGGAGTCCCTAGATATTTAATGACTGATGGTGGTTCACACTTTATTCATGGTGCTTTCCGTAAATTGCTTGCTAAGTATGATGTTAATCATAGAATTGCATCTCCTTATCATCCTCAGTCTAGTGGTTAAGTAGAATTAAGCAATAGAGAAATTAAATTGATCTTGCAAAAGACTGTTAATAGATGTAGAAAGAATTGGTCTAAGAAACTTGATGATGCATTATGGGCTTATAGAACTGCTTACAAAAACCCTATGGGTATGTCTTCGTATAAAATGGTTTATGGTAAAGCATGTCACTTACCTCTAGAACTAGACCATAAAGCTTATTGGGCAATAGCTCAACTATGATTTCAAACTTGCTGGTGAGAAGAGGTTATTTGACATTAGCTCACTTGATGAATGGAGAACCCGGGCCTATGAGAATGCCAAATTGTTTAAAAAAGTTAAGAGATGGCATGATAAAAGGATACAAAAGTGTGAATTCAATGTAGGTGACCATGTCTTGCTATACAATTCCCGTTTAAGATTTTTTGTAGGAAAACTTCTCTCTAAATGGGAAGGGCCTTACATTGTCGAGGAAGTATATCGTTCTGGTGCCATCAAGATCAACAACGCCGAAGACACAAATCCGAAGGTGGGAAACGGGCAAAGAATCAAACATTATATCTCAGGTACTCCCATTAATGTTGAAACCAATATTATCAATACCATAACTTCGAAGGAATACATTAGGGAGACCTACCAGAACGTTTCAGACTCCGAAAAGGAATAGGTATGTGGTACGGTAAGAAAACCGACTCCAAAACTTTCCCAATAGCAATTTTTCTAAGTTTTGGAATTTTTAATAAATTAGGGAAATTTAAAGTAGTCTGAAAGGTGCACGAGGAGGAAATAAGCCTGCAGGGCGTGGCCGACCCCCTGGTCGCGCCCCTGTGGCTTGTGGCCACCTTGTGCACCCTCTGGACTCTGTTTTCTTGTAGGACGCTCCTGTTGGTCGGTAAAAATTCATTATTTAATCTCTCAAGTTTTGGAATTTCATATCACGACAATACCTCATGTTTTTGTTTTGAGTTGTTTCTACAGCAGATTTAGATCGCCATGACATCCCCAAGTGCTTCGAAGGACAAGTTCTTCGAGAAGGTCATCAATCCCTACCTTGCGGAGGTGCTGCGACACCCCCAAACCATTGAGATGCATGAGGGTGTGCTGCACATTTGTGATCTTAAGGGGCCAAAGAAGACCGGAAGCGTGGAGACAAGGCTCGAAGCAATAGAGCAGCAAGTCTTCAAGTGCCAAGGGATGATGGAATGTGGACTCAACGACAATCACATGATGATCACAGAGTTTACCATAAACACAAGCTGGATGCCAAGGACATCAAGGAGCACATCTTCAAGCTTTACGAGAAAATCGAGCTTCTCCAAGCCCAGATCTATGACCTGCAAAACCAAAACTATGAGTATGAATACAGATTTAAGAGAATGAGTTTGGCTGTAGATTTGAGGACTCCGGAGACTCGTTCATCTTTTTACGATAGTGAGCCTATGCCTTGGAAGATGGAGGACAAGCTTCCAACCTCATCAACAACTCCAATAACACCACCTCCGAAGAAGGACAACTAAACACATGGGTATGGGCACTCCCCTTGGCTTGTGCCAAGCTTGGGGGAGGTGCCCCGGTATCGTATCACCATCACATCTTTTACTTTTCTCGTTTTTCTTAGTTCGATCCTTTTGGTTATATCTTGATCCAGTAGAATAAAGTTTTTAGTGTGGTCTAGCTTTGAGTTTTGCTTTATGTTCCCCTTATGTAAGCGAGTCTGAGAGTTATATAATAAAAAGTAGTTGATGTGAGGGATTTGCTTGTTGCTATGACCTGAGAAAAATAAAAAAGGTAATAAAAGGAGAATAGAATAAAAGCAAAGAGTATATATGATGATCTTATAGGGAGTGATGACTTCACATATAAGAGGTATGTCGATTGAAATTTGTTGGGAGTTGACAAACATAGCGATTGGTCATTGGTGCAATTAAAAGGAAGTAATAAAGAAAGAGAGGTTCACATATAAATATCTTATCTTGGACATCTTTTATGCTTGTGAGCACTCATTAAAATATTATATGCTAAGAAGTTGATGTTGGACAAGGAAGACAACATAATGGGTTATGTTTGCTTATTTCTGAATAGAAGTTGTATGGTTATAGATCCTCCAACATGTAGTGCTTGCTTCCACCTCATACTAGCCAAAACTTCCGCACCAAGTAGAGATACTACGTGTGCATCCAAACACCCTCAACCTAGTTTTTCCATGAGTCCGCCATACCAACCTATGGATTGAGTAAGATCCTTCAAGTAAGTTGTCATTGGTGCAAAAAGCAATAAGAATTGCTCCTCAATATGTATGACCTTTTATTGTAAGGGAAAAGAAGCGTTGTACAAACTTGTGATTGTAAAGAAAAAAAGCGACAGACTACATAATAAAGGTTGCTATCACAAAGGGCAATAAAACGCAGAATTCCTTTGCATTAAGGGTTTGCACATCCAAAAACAAAAAGCGCATCACAACCTCTACTTCCCTCTACGAAGGGCCTATATGTTACTTTTACTTTATAAGTACTGACCCTTATGCAAGAGTCATGGTGATCTTAACCACCTCCTATATTTCGCCTTTCTCTCTTGGCAAGCATTATGTCTTGGGGAATGATCTAGACACATATATCCACTCGGATGTGGGTCATCATGAGTTATTTCTGTTGACATTACCCTGGAGGTAAATAGTTGGGAGGCAAAACTATAAGCCCCTATCTTTCTTTGTGTCCGATAGAAGCTTTAACCTCATAGGTACCATGTGAGTGTTAGCAATTATAAAAGACTAAAAGATGATTGAGTATGTGGATTTGCTTTACAAGCTCTTATATTGACTCTTTTCGATGTTGTGATAAATTGAATTGCTTCGGTGACTGAGAGCCTAGTTTGTTGGTTCTCAATAGAGTTCTTGGTTCATACTTTATCTTGTGAATGAATTGTTACTCTAGTATAAGAAATTATATATCAATAATATTGTTGTTCTAAAGATGATCATGATGCCCTCGTGTCCGTATATCGCTTTATTGACACCTCTATCTCTAAACTTGTGGACATATTTATCGATCTCAGCTTTCGGTTGAGGACAAGCGAGGTCTAAGCTTGGGGAGTTGATACGACCATTTTGCATCATGCTTTTATATTGATTTTTATTGCATTATGGGTTGTTATTACATGTTATGGTACAATACTTATGCTTTTTCTCTCCTATTTTACAAGGTTTACATGAAGAGGGAGAATGCCGGCATTTGGAATTCTGGACTGGAAAAGGAGCAAATATGAGAGACCTATTCTACACAACTCCAGAAGTCCTGAAAAGTTACGGAGAATTATTTTGGAATATATAAAAAATATTGGGCGAAACAAATACCAGAGGGGACCCACCAGGAGGTCACAAGCCTGTTAGGCGTGGCCTACCCCCCTAGCTGCTCCTTGGTGGCTTGTGGGCCCCCTGACAGGCCTCCGGTGCCCATTTTTTGTGTATGAAGGGTTTTGACCTGGAAAAAAATCGAGGGATTGCTTTCGGGACGAAGCGCCACCGTCTCGGGGCGGAACTTGGGCAGAACCAATCTAGGGCTCCGGCGGAGCTGTTCTGCCAAGGAAACTTCTCTCCTGGAGGGGGAAATCGAAGTCGTCATCATCACCAACGATCCTCTCATCGAGAGGGGGTCAATCTCCATCAACATCTTCACTAGAACCATCTCCTCTCCAAACCCTAGTTCATCTCTTGTATCTGATCTTTGTCTCAAAACCTCATATTGGTACCTGTGGGTTGCTAGTAGTGTTGATTACTCCTTGTAGTTGATGCTAGTTGGTTTACTTGGTGGAAGATCATATGTTCAGATCCTTCATGATAATTAATACTCCTATGATTATGAACATGAACATGTTTTGTGAGTAGTTACGTTTGTTCCTGAGGACATGTGATAAGTCTTGTTATAAGTAATCATGTGAATTTGGTATTCGTTCGATATTTTGATGAGATGTATGTTGTCTATCCTCTAGTGGTGCCATGTGAACATCGACTACATGACACTTCACCATTATTTGGGCCTAGGGGAAGGCATTGGGAAGTAATAAGTATATGATGGGTTGCTAGAGTGACAGAAGCTTAAACCCTAGTTTATGCGTTGCTTCGTAAGGAGCTGATTTGGATCCATATGTTGCATGCTATGGTTAGATTTATCTTAATTCTTATTTCATAGTTGTTGATGCTTGCGACAGAGGTTAATCAGAAGTGGGAGGTTTGTCCAAGTAAGGGCAGCACCCAAGCACTGGTCCACCCACATATCAAATTATCAAAGTAACGAACGTGAATCAAATGAGCATGATGAAAACTAGCTTGACAAAAATTCCCACGTGTCCTCGGGAGAGCTTCATTTTATATAAGAGTTTGTCTAGGCCTCTCCTTTGCTAAAAAAGGATTGGGCTGCCTTGCTGAACCTTTGCTACACTTGTTACTTGTTACCCGTTACAAATTACCTTATCACAAAACTATCTATTATCGATAATTTCAGTGCTTGTAGAGAATACCTTACTGAAAACTGCTTGTCATTTCCTTCTGCTCCTTGTTGGGTTCGTCACTCTTACTTATAGAAAGGACTTCAATATATCCCCTATACTTGTGGGTCATCAATAGGCTTGATAGTGATGATGAACACCTTGCTCTTGTGCTTCAAGATGATAGACTCCTCAACACTCAATCACTCTCTCATAGATTTGGCTTGGTAGAAAAGATTGATTGGGTGGAAAGCAACTTGAGGAGGCTATAAATCAAGATCCATATAGTTGGAGTAGATGATCTTGATCTCAACACAAGGGTAGGTGGTTCTCTCTCAGAAATTTGGATATGGGAAGTGGGGAAGTTTCTGAGTGCTTCTCTTGCGAATGGGATGTGGTGGAGGGGTATATTGTTGGAAATATACCCTAGAGGTAATAATAAAATGGTTATTATTATATTTCCTTGTTCATGATAATTTTTTATTATCCATGCTAAAATTGTATTAATTGGAAACACATTGCATGTGTGGATATATAGACAACACTTTGTCCCTAGTGTGCCTCTAGTAGACTAACTCGTTGATCAAAGATGGTCAAGTTTTCCTAGCCATTGACATGAGATGTCATTTGATAATGGGATCACATCATTAGGAGAATGATGTGATGGACAAGACCCAAACTATAAATGTAGCATTTGATCGTGTTAGTTCATTACTACAGTTTTCTTCATGTCAAGTATCTGTTCCTATGACCATGAGATCATGCAACTCACTGACAGCAGAGGAGTACTTTGTGTATATCAAATGTCGCAACGTAACTAGGTGACAATAAAGGTTCTCTACAGGTATCTCCGAGGTTGTCTGTTTAGCTGGCATGGATCAATACTGGGATTTGTTACTCCGTGTGACGGAGAGGTATCTCGGGGCCCACTCGGTAATACAACATCACAACAAGCCTTGCAAGAAATATGACTAAAGTGTTATTTATGGGATCTTGTATTACGGAATGATTAAAGTGACTTTCTGGTAACAAGATTGAACTAGGTATACAGATACCGACGCTCTAATCTCGGGCAAGTAACATACCGAAGAACAAAGGGAACAACATACTGGATTAACTGAATCCTTTACATAGAGGTTCGACCGATAAAGATCTTCGTAGAATATGTATGAATCAATATGGGCATCGGTGTCTGGGTCATGTCTACATAGTTCTCGAACCCGTAGGGTTTGCACACTTAAGGTTCGGTGACGTTTCGGTAGTATAGATTTATGTATGGTGGTGACCGAAGGTTGTTCGGAGTCCCGGATGCGATCCCGGGCGTCACGAGGAGCTCCGAATGGTCCGGAGCTAAACATTGATATATAAGAAGTCCTGTTTTGGTCACCGGAAAAGTTTCGGGCTCATCGTTAGTGTATCGGGAGTGCCGGGAGGGTACCGGGGGACCATCGGGAGGGGGTTTTCGACCCAAGAGGCTACATGGGCTATGGGAGGAGGTTTACCAGCCCTTAGTGAGCTGGACAAAGCCCCACAGGAAGCCCATGCGGCTGGGATGGAAAATCGCAAGGGTAGAAGGAAGGCAAAGTGGGAGAGAAGGGGTCCTAGGATTGGAGGAGGGCTCCTCCTCCACACCTTCGGCCGATGCAAAGGGCTTCATGATGTAAATGGTGCTGGGACCCACTAGTCCCACATATGCCATCCACCAAAAAATGTTAAATGGCATTCGTGGACACCCACGAAAATTAATTGGCGTAAATGGGTAGCCCACGAAAGCCCATCGAGCCAGCGACAGTCTCCACAAATCTCCATCGCGTCGTTCCCCAGCGGCAGGCTAGGGCGCCGCCGCCGCCATCTCCACCGCACCACCTCCCGCTTCCGATGGCGTCGTCGTTGCCTCCTTCCAATGGACCTGAAGAGGACATCAACGGCGACCGAGCCAAGCCTTGCGGGGATGCCTTCTCTGCTCTCTCGGGGATGCCTCCTCCACTGTCAAGGGGGATAGCCGGGGACAAAGCCAAGCCGTGCGTGGCTGCTCCCTTCCCAATCCCGGCGATGGCTTCTTCGGCCCCTGCTCCCCCACCTCCTCCTCTTCTCCCTCCAGGTATGCAAAATCCTCTCCTCCTCCAGATCCCCATTCTTCTCCCTCCCATCAATGGCGTCGATGTCCTGCTGGATGTACCATTCGGTCGTATCACCCTTCAGCTCGCCGGCACGAATCGCTGCCAGGGCCTGGACGTTCCTGATGGGAAGCGTCGCTCCCAGCTTCGACCACCTGCTATCGCAGTCGGTGCCATCCAATGCCTCCACCTCCATTCAGCTAGTTAGCTCTCGTCTCTCCACAATGTGATCTAGTTCTGCTTGCTTAGTTGTTCAGGGATTTAGCAATTCATTAGGGTAGCTACTATATAGGTGGTCAAGGCTAAACGCAGAGTGAACAAACAGTCAGAACAGATTCATAGGCTGATAAGTACCACTAGAAGTTTGTAGACGATTGATTCCACACCTTCTCCTGAGTACCCAGCCTGAAAGAGCAGTCTATTGTAGCATCAGAAAGAAGAAAGAAGCATTAAAATCAGCTTCCTGATTTTCTGCTAGGATATGTGTGAATGACCAGTGCGTCAAAGAGAGCTTTCTAGTGGCATGTGATACAATGCATGATTACCTACGTAATTGTTGTTGCATCAGCAATCACAAATTCAGTCACCGGGTGGGAAGAACCTAACCTCTTGTTGGAGGGCTTGCTGTATATCCTCTTGTAGTGGTTGTGCATGGCAATGCAGAGCACCTGCACAATCAACCAACTCCCCCGCTGAAGCTGAATCCATCCATGGCTTGCACCACTAGACTAGAATTCTGCTCTGTTTTAGCAGAAAACTGTACAAGAAACTAGCGCAATCCTTGCTAATTTTGCAGTAAATGGGACAAAATTATTCTCTATTTTATCCTAGCTTATCATGTACTCCCTACGCCCCAAAATAAGTGTCTCAACTTTAGTACAACTTTGTAACAAAGTTGAGACACTTCGGACGCGTTTGGAAGACTTCAATGCAGATTTTCTGGTATTATATTCACATAAGTGATATTTCAATGTAGATTTCATAGAAGTGATCATGGGTGACGTCGACGACCAAGTGGCTATGATGATCGACAAGCAAACTGAAAAGTGGGAAGCCATGGACCAGGAACAACATGTGGAATGCTACTGAAGAGCAACAGAAGTAAGTCCCTCGCCCGCATGTGTTTCCCTATGGCATTAATTATATTTTTTGATATATTTTTTTGGCCCCCAGCGTTTGCATTACAGATTAGAGAGGCAGAAGAAAAAACAAAGGTAGAACGCGAAAAAGAGAAGTCTGGAAGGGAATAGGGAACAAAAGAGGAAGAAGAAAGAGAAGAAGAGGAAAAACCAGGAGGAGGAGGAGTTGTAGGGGAAGAGGAAACATGCACATTCTGAATTTGTTCAAGGAGCTACAAGAGAGGAGCTACAAGTATGTTTCTATGTTAAACCTCGCTTAATAACACAAACCTCTACAAGTTCATAGCATGTTCTAATTTTTCTTTGTTTTGTTATCTAATATCTAGAGTCGAGATTCTGCATCTAGGACACATGGCCGAAGAGTGACCAGATCCCCAGTGGTAGGATCACCGGTGGCAAACACATGGAGGTCTTCCCTTGGGCTTCTAGCAAGAGTTGCAGCCTCAAAAAAGTCATCCGCAATGTCACCGTCTATATTAGGATCCCCATGTCCGACAACTACTTCATTTGTACCATGTAGTGAGTTGGCCTCGTTTTTCTCTTCCAAAATTACTCTTGTATATTTTTACAACTTTAAAAATGTTCTTGTGAGTTGAATTTATTTTTATGCTTGCCAATTAACAGCCCGCAAGACACGAAGATTAACTTCTGCTGTTTGGAGGGATGCCAAATCTATTTATCATCATAACATACTTGTCAAAGCTCAGTGCAATCACTGTCATGAAGTGTTTCCAGCTGGATGAGGCGTGGGTACTAATGGTGTACAAATACACTTAGCTACGTGCGAAAAAAGGTTAGATTTGTCCCTCGTTGTTGAGAAGTTGAAGTCCTCGGTTTCATCTCCTCATGGGTCTATGCTTCAGCAATGGAGTTTTGATCAGATTGCATCTAGAAAGTTGCTGGCTAGAATGATAGTAATGGATGAGTTGCCTTTCTCATTTGTTGAGTATAGTGGCTTTCAAGACTTTGTGAAAAGCTTGAATCCCATATTCAACATGGTTTCTAGAGGTACTATTAAAGAGGATTGCATGGAACAATTTAATGAACACAGCTTAAACTTCCGTGAAGGTTTCAAGAAATATAGAGGCAGAGTCTCTTTAACAGCTGATATGTGGACGTCTAAGCAAACTATGTCATATCTATGCATAACTTGCCATTTTGTCACAAAGTGTGCTTTGAGAAAATAGATCATAAGGTTTTTCATGGTAGAGACTCCACATAATGGAATATCAATGTTTAATGTTTTATTAAAGATCTTGCAAGATTGGAATATTGAGGACAAACTCTTTAGTATAACATTAGATAATGCAGCTGTTAATGGCACAATGGTTGATTATCTAAGAAAAAATCAGAAGAGGAAGCATATGTTGCCTATTAAAGGCCAATCACTTCACATTCGTTGTGCATGCCATGTGCTAAATTTGATTGTCCAAGATGGGTTAACAGTGATGAAAGGTGTAATAGATAATATAAGAGAGAGTGCAAAGTACGTTAAGAGTTCCCCCTCTCGGTTGGAAAAGTTTAAACAAGTAATTGCAGAAGTCAGTATTTGTTGCAAACTCCCCTCAGTCGATGTGCCAACATGTTGGAATTCCACCTTCCTCATGTTAGAGTCATCTCTCCCATTTCGAAGAGCATTTCGTACTTTGGTGATCCGGGATAAGGATTACAAGTTCTATCCATCCTTGGAAGAGTGGAAAAGATATCAAACTGTTTGTGCTATGTTACGAATATTTCACGCAGCCACAGAAGTAGTTTCTGGTTCAAGTTATCCTACCTCAAATATATACTTCCATCAAATATGGAATGTGAGAGTGTTGCTGGAGAAGGAAGCATCGGCAGAGGAGGATGTTATTCGAGCAATGGTTGTTGTGATGCAAGCAAAGTTTGACAAATACTGGATTGAGTCATATTTTCCCAATTGTATAGCTGTGATTTTTGATCCTCGATTCAAACTAAGCTTCATTGAATTTTGGTTAAAACAAGCCTTTGGTTCAGATATAGAGAAACACTTAGATGCAGTGAAAAATGCTCTTAACAATTTGTTTGAAGAATATTCTTCACAAATGGCAGATGCACTGGGTGAGTCAACTCAAGGACAAAAAAATCTTGAGGTTGTGATTGATGAGAATTATCCTTTGGCGGATTGGGATCAACACTTGTACAAGAAGCAACGCCAATCTGCTAATGGGCTTGTTAGATACCTAGAGGAAGAGACATTCGATCGCAAAGCGGATTTCAACATTCTTCAATGGTGGCATATCCACTCTTCGAAGTATCCTATCCTTTCTTGTATAGCTCGTGATGTCCTTGTTGTACCAGCTTCCGTGGTACCGTCCGAAGCAGCTTTCAGTACCGGTCATCGTGTGGTAAGCGACTATAGAAGTAGATTGAGCAACAAGACGGTTGAAGCCTTGATCTACCTCCAAGATCTGTATAGATCTGATGTTCAATGTGACATTGTTGAGGAAGAGCACTACTATTAACCGAGGTATGTGTGCACTACAAATTTACATTTTAAGTTTCTGTAGTTTAAATTTACTTTTCGTAGAGTGCCTATTTGCTGTGATTGGCTGCACAGTTTGAGTCTCAAAGTTTGAGAGCAGTTAATTTAGTTTCACTGTCCAGCAGATTTTATTTGGTATATTAATTCTTATGAATTTTAGTTTAAATGTGTGAACGCTGCCAACTTTTGTAGATGCGAACTCAAATTGAATATGTGCATGCTAAGATGTTTAGCTTTCTTAAGAGATCTTGTCATTTTGTTTTCCTTTTGTATATTTATCTTCTTATGCATGCACATTTAACTGGTTTATGTCTTCTCACTGAATTAGCACACCATCGCTAGAACTTTGTGCCTTTCCTAGTTTCCTTGTTAATTCCTCCCATCCACATTCTTTGTTCGCAGAAACAACATGAGGGGGTCAATGAAGGATTCTCCAAGCAATCAAGAACCTGCTGCAAAAGTTCAGTTGATGTTTCATAGAGAAGCCCAGCCCTCTTGACCAACGATGTACTTGTTGTTTTATCAAGTATTTCTGAGTTCCATTATTTGGATGTGGGACTCAATTAATTATGCTTGAGCATACACTACTGATGATCTCCATTTTATCCAAATATGTACTATGAAAGTATGAATGCTACTCACAATTTTAATTATTATCTAAGACAGTCTAAGTTGTAGATAAATGTTGAATCTGGAGAGATTCGGAGTATTCTTATACAATCTATTTTGTGAATTGCAAAGTAAGAATGATACTCTGTACATAGCTGATTTTGAGACTAGCTTCATAAAAGTATGTGGGCGGTATATGGACGCAACATGTCCCACATAAAAATTATTGGGCAACCACGTAATCCCACATAAAAACTAGTGGCCAATGCAGGCAAGTCCCATAACGTCAAGGGAGCTGGCCAGTTACATCCTATAAAGGGCTGGCCCCTTGGGGGCCAAGCCTCCTCCTCCCCTCCTCCTATATATACTAGAGGTTTGAGGGGGTTTTGACACAGAAAAACAACCACATGCTACCTCTCCTCTAGATCATTTTTCCTCTAGATCGGTTTCAGCAATGCTTAGGCGAAGCCCTGCTAGAATAGCTTCACCACCATCGCCGCAACGCCGTCGCGCTGCCGGAGAACTCTTCTACCTCTCCGCTCCCTGTTGCTGGATCAAGAAGGCGGAGATCGTCATCGAGCCGTACGTGTGCTGAACGCAAAGGTGTCGTCCCTCCGATGCTAGATCGAGACGGATCGTGATTGGATCGGGGGCGGCAATTTGGATCACGAAGACGTTCGACTACATCAACTACGTTCTTAATGCTTCTTGCTTAGTGATCTACAAGGGTATGTAGATCCACTCTCCCTCTCGTAGATGCTCATGACCATGGATAGATCTTGTGTGTATGTAGGAAAATTTTTGTTTCCCATGCAACTTTCCCCAATAGTGGCATCATGAGCTAGGTCTATGTGTGGATGAGATCTTGAGTAGAACACAAAGGAGTTTGTGGGTGTTGATGCTTAGATTTCTTCCTCCCTTGGTCGTGTTTTGTTTCAGCGGTATTTTGGGATGAAGCGCCCCGGACCAACCTTACTCGTACGCTTACGAGAGACCGGTTCCATCGACTGACGTGTAACTTCGTTGCACAAAGATGGTTGGTGGGTGTCTGTTTCTCCTACTTTAGTTGGATTGGATTTGACAAAGGAGGTCCTTAAGAAGGTTGAAAAGCAACTTATGTATCACCGTTGTGTTTTTTGCGTAGGTGAGAATTGTTCTTGCTAGATACCCGTAGCAGCCACGTAAAACTTGCAACAACAATTAGAGGACGTCTAACTTGTTTTTGCAGGGTATGTTGTGATGTGATATAGCCAATTACATGATGAGATATATGTGATGTATGATATGATCATGCGTTGTATAGAATATCATAACTTGCATGTCGATGAGTACGGCAACTGACAGGAGCCATAGGGTTGTCTTTAATTATTTTTGCCATTTTTGCTTTACTTTATTGCTATGAGTTAGCAATAGTCGTGGAAGCAACAGTCGGCGCGACAACCCCGATGGCGACACGTTGATGAAGATCAAGATGATTGAGATCATGGTGTCATGCCGATGACGATGGAGACCATGCTGGTGCTTTCAAGATGGAGATCAAAAGCACAAGTTCATGGCCATATCATGTCACTTATGATTTGCATGTGATGTTAATCCTTTTATGCACCTTGTTTTGCTTGGGGCGACTGTAGAATTATAAGTTGATCCCTCACTTAAATTTCAAGGTGAATTGTGTTCTCCCCGAGTGTGCACCATTCGAAAGTTCGTCGTGTCGAGACACGACGTGATGATTGGGTGTGACAGACTCTACACTCACATACAACGGGTGCAAGCCAGTGTTGCACATGCAAAACACTCGGGTTAAACTTGACGAGCCTAGCATGTACAGACATGGCCTCAGAACACAAGATACCGAAAGGTCGAACATGTCTTATATAGTAGATATGATCAACATGATGATGTTCACCATTGAAACCACCTCAACTCACGTGATGATCGGACTTGAGTTGGTGAATTTGGATCATGTATCACTCAGATGACCTGAGGGATATCAATCTGAGTGGGAGCTTTAGTAATTTGATTAACTAAACTCATTATCTTGAACAATAGTCTTAGTAACATTTGCTTATTTATGTTGTAGATCAATGGCTCGCGCAGTAGCACCCCTGAATTTTAATGCGTTCATAGAGAAAGCTAAGTTGAAAGATGATGGAAGTAACTTTGTGGACTGGGCACGTAATCTGAGGATTATCCTCACGGCTTCCTAGAAGGCATATGTTCTTGATGCACCGCTTGGTAACCAACCCGTAGACATGTCATCCGAAGACGTTAAGAACACTTGGGAGGCATGTTCTAGAGATTACTCAATAGTTTAGTGTGCAATATTGTATGGCTTAGAACCAGGACTTCAAAGACATTTTAAATGTCATGGATCATATGAGATGTTCCAGGAGTTGGAGTTTATCTTTAAGAAGAATGCCTGGATCGAGAGGTATGAGACCTTTGATAAGTTCTATGCTTGCAAAATGGAGGAGAACGGGTCTATCAGTGAACATATACTCAGAATGTCTGGGTATTCGACCCGTTCGACAGAGTTAGGGATGCCCCTTCCGCCAGAGGCGATCACTGATAGAGTTCTTCAATCATTACCACCAAGATACAAGAGCTTCGTGCTGAACTATAACATGCATGGGATGAACAAGTTAGTCGGCTAGCTATTTGCAATGCTGAAAGTCGCTGAGTCTGAAATCTAGAAAGAACAACAAGTGTCGATGGTCAATAACACCACTAGTTTCAAGAAGAATGGCAAGGGCAAGAAGGGTAACTCCAAGAAGGGTTGCAAAGCAGTTGCTCCTCCCATGAAGAAACCCAAGGCTAGACCCAAGCCAGAAACTGAGTGCTTTCATTGCAAGGGAACTGGTCACTAGAAGCGAAACTGCCCCAAGTATCTGGCTGGCAAGAAGGAGGCCACCAACAAACAAGGTATATATGATATACATGTTATTGATGTGTACCTTACTAGCTCTCGTTGTAGTGCCTGGGTATTTGATACCGGTTCAGTTGCTCACATTTGCAACTCAAAGCAGGACCTACGGAATAGATGGAGGCTGGCTAAGGACGAAGTGCCAATGCACGTGGGAAATGGTTCCAAGGTTGATGTGATCGTCATCGGCATGCTCGCTCTTCGACTACCATCGAGATTAGTGTTGAACCTGAATAATGGTTATTTAGTGCATGCGTTAAGCATGAACATCATATCTAGATCTTGTTTATTGCGAGACGGTTACTCATTTAAATCTGAGAATAATGGTTGTTCTATTTATATGAGTAATATCTTTTATGGTCATGCACCCAATTTGAGGGGTTTATTCATATTGAATCTTGATAGTGATCATACACATGTTCATAACATTGATGCCAAAAGATTTAGAGTTGATAATGATAGTACCACTTTCTTGTGGCGCTGTTGTTTGGGTCATATTGGTGTAAAACGCCTGAAGAAGCTCCATGTTGATGGACTTTCGGAGTCACTTGATTTTGAATCACTTGACACATGTGAACCATGCCTCATGGGCAAGATGAATAAAACGCCATTCTCTGGAACAGTGGAACGGGCGAGTGACTTGTTGGAAATCATACATACTGATGTGTGCGGTCCAATGAATGTTGAGGCTCGCGGTGGATATCATTATTTTCTCACCTTCACTGATGACTTGCGTAGATATGGATATATTTACTTAATGAAACACATGTCTGAAATGTTTGAAAAGTTCAAACAATTTTAGAGTGAAGTTGAGAATCATCGTAACAAGAAGATTAAATTCCTTCGATCTGATCGAGGAGGTGAATATCCGAGTTATGAGTTTGGCAGTCACTTAAGACAGTGTGGAATTATCTCACAATTGACACCGCCTAGAACACCACAGCGTAATGGTGTGTCTGAACGTTGTAATCAAACCTTATTAGATATGGTGCGTTCTATGATGTCTCTGGCCGATTTGCCACTATCGTTTTGGGGTTATGTGTTAGAGACAACTGCATTCACTTTAAATAGGGCACCATCGAAATCCGTTGAGACGACGCCATATGAACTGTGTTTTGGCAAGAAGCCAAAGTTGTCGTTTCTTAAAGTTTGGGGATGTGATGCTTATGTCAAAAAGCTTCAGCCTGAAAAGCTAGAACCCAAAGCGGAGAAATGCGTCTTCATAGGATACCCAAAAGACACAGTTGCGTATACCTTCTATCTCAGATCTGAAGGCAAAGTGTTTTTCGCTAAGAACGGAACGTTTCTTGAGAAAGAGTTTCTCTCGAAAGAATCGAGTGGGAGGAAAATAGAACATGATGAGGTTACTGAACCTTTACTTCAACCAGAGAGTAGCGCGGCGCAGAAAGATGTTTCTGTAGAGCCAATGACGGTTCAAGAGGAAGTTAATGATGATGATCATGAAACTTCGAATCAAGTTCCTATTGAACCTCGTAGGTCGACAAGGGCGTGTACTGCTCCTGAGTTGTACGACAACCCTGTCTTGGAGGTCATGTTGTTAGATATGAGCTATGGAGAAGCGACGACGGGCCCGGATTCCGAGAAATGGTTAAAGGCCATGAAATCTGAGATGGGATCCACGTATGAAAACAAAGTATGGACTTTGGAAGTATTACCTGAAGGGCGAAAGGCCATTCGGAACAAATGGATCTTTAAGAAGAAGACAGGCACGGATGGTAATGTCACCGTCTATAAAGCTCAACTTGTGGCAAAGGGTTTTTCACAAGTTCAAGGAGTTGAATACGATGAGACCTTCTCACCCGTAGCGATGCTTAAGTCCGTCGGAATCATGTTAGTAATAGATGCATATTTCGACTATGAAATTTGGCAGATGGATGTCAAAACAGCGTTCCTTAATGGTTTCCTTAAGGAAGAGTTGTATATGATACAACTGGAAGGTTTTGTCGATCCAGAGAATGTTGACAAAGTTTGCAAACTCCAGCGATCCATTTATGGACTGGTGCAAGCATCTCGGAGTTGGAATCTGTGCTTTGATGAGGTGATCAAAGCATTCGGGTTTATACAAGTTTATTGAGAAGCTTGTATTTATAAGAAAGTGAGTGGGAGCTCTATAGTATTTCTAATATTATATGTGGATGACATATTGCTGATTGGAAACAATATAGAAATGCTGGAAAGTGTGAAGGAATATTTGAACAAGAGTTTTTCAATGAAGGACCTGGGAGAAGCTGCTTTCATATTAGGCATTAAGATCTATAGAGATAGATCGAGACGCTTAATATGACTTTCACAAAGCACGTACCTTGATAAAGTCTTGAAGAAGTTCAAAATGGATCAGTCCAAGAAGGGGTTCTTGCCTGTGTTACAGGGTGTGAAGTTGAGTAAGACTCAATGCCCAGTGACTGTAGAAGATAGAGAGAAGATGTGTGTCATCCCCTATGCTTCAGCCATAGGCTCTATCATGTATGCAATGTTGTGCACAAGACCAGATGTCAGCCTTGCCATAAGTATAGCCAGAAGGTTTCAAAGTGATCCTGGAATGGAGCACTAGACGGCGGTCAAGAATATCCTTAAGTACCTGAAAAGGACTAAGGAAATGTTTCTCGTTTATGGAGGTGATCAAGAGCTCGTCGTAAAGGGTTACATCAATGTAAGCTTTGACACTGTTCCGGATGACTCTAAGTCGCAAACCGGATACGTATTTATTCTCAATGGGGGAGCGGTAAGCTGGTGTAGTTCCAAGCAGAGCATGGTAGCCGATTCTACATGCGAAGCGAAGTACATCGCAGCCTCGGAGGCAGTGAAGGAAGGTGTCTGGATGAAGGAGTTCATGACAGATCTAGGAGTAGTGCCTAGTGCACTGAATCCAGTGGATCTGTTCTGTGATAACACCGGTGCCATAGCCCTGGCCAAGGAACCAAGGTTTCACAAGAGGACCAGACACATAAAGCGACGCTTCAATTCCATTCGCGGGTACATCAAGGAGGAGGACATAAATATTTGCAAAGTGCACACAGATCTGAATGTTGCAGCCCCGTTGACTAAACCTCTTCCAAAGGCTAAACATGATCAACACCAGAACTGTACGGGTGTTCGATTCATTACAATGTAAATCACATAGTGATGTGAGCTAGATTATTAACTCTAGTGCAAGTGGGAGATTGTTGGAAATATGCCATAGAGGCAATAATAAAATGGTTCTTATTATATTTCCTAGTTCAAGATAATTGTTTATTATCCATGCTATAATTGTATTGATTGGAAACACATTGCATGTGTGGATATATAGACAACACTTTGTCCCTAGTGTGCCTCTAGTAGACTAACTCGTTGATCAAAGATGGTCAAGGTTTCCTAGCCATTGATATGAGATGTCATTTGATAACGGGATCACATCATTAGGAGAATGATGTGATGGACAAGACCCAAACTATAAACGTAGCATTTGATCATGTCAGTTTATTACTACAGTTTTCTACATGTCAAGTATCTGTTCCTATGACCATGAGATCATGCAACTCACTGACATCGGAGGAGTACTTTGTGTGTATCAAACGTCGCAACGTAAATGGGTGACTATAAAGGTGCTCTACAGGTATCTCTGAGGGTGTCTGTTGAGTTGGCATGGATCAATACTGGGATTTGTTACTCCGTGTAACGGAGAGGTATCTTAGGGCCCACTCGGTAATACAACATCACAACAAGCCTTGCAAGAAATGTGACTAAAGTGTTAGTTACGAGATCTTGTATTACGTAATGAGTAAAGAGACTTGCCGGTAATGATATTCAACTAGGTATACAGATACCGACGATTGAATCTCGGGCAAGTAACATACCGAAGAACAAAGGGAACAACATACGGGATTAACTGAATCCTTGACATAGAGGTTCGACCGATAAAGATCTTCATAGAATATATAGGAATCAATATGGGAATCCAGGTCGCGCTATTGGTTATTGACCATAGAGGTGTATGGGTCATGTCTACATAGTTCTCGAACCCGTGGGGTCTGCACACTTAAGGTTCGGTGACGTTTCGGTAGTACAGAGTTATGTATGGTGGTGACCGAAGGTTTTTCGGATTCCTGGATGAGATCCCGGACGTCACGAGGAGCTACGGAATGGTCCAGAGGTAAAGATTGATATATAGGAAGTCCTGTTTTGGTCACCGGAAACGTTTCGGGCTCATCGGTAGTGTACCGGGAGTGTAGGGAGGGTACCGGGGGACCATCGGGAGGGGTATTTCGACCCAAGAGGCTACATGGGCTGTGGGAGGAGGTTTTGCCAGCCCTTAGTGGGCTGTCCAAATCCCCATAGGAAGCCCATGCGGCTGGGGTGGAAAATCCCAAGGGTGTAAGGAAGGTAAAGTGGGAGAGAAGGAGTCCTAGTCCTAATAGGATTGGAGGAGGGCTCCTCCTCCCCACCTTCGGCCAAAGAAAAGGGATGGCCCCTTGGGGCAAAACTATCCTCCTCCCCTCCTCCTATATATACTAGAGGTTTGAGGGTTTTTTGACACAGAAAACAGCCACGTGCTACCTCTCCTCTAGATCGTAGTTTTTCCTCTAGATCGGTTTCAGCGGTGCTTAGGCAAAGCCCTGCTGGAATAGCTTCACCACCATTGTCGCAATGCCGTCGTGCTGCCAGAGAACTCTTCTACCTCTTTGCTCCCTCTTGCTGTATCAAGAAGGCGAAGATCGTCATCGAGCCGTACATGTGCTGAACGCGGAGGTGTCGTCCGTTTGACGCTAGATCGGGATGGATCGTGATTGGATCCTGGGATGCTCGGTGATTTGGATCGCGAAGACGTTCGACTACATCAACCGCGTTTCTTAACGCTTCCTGCTTAGCGATCTACAAGGGTATGTAGATCCACTCTCCCTCTCATAGATGCTCATCACCAAGGATAGATCTTGTGTGTACGTAGGAAAATTTTTGTTTCCCATGCAACATTCCCCAACATATATATAGGCATCTCCAAAAATCCAACCATTACAACATTATTGACCATCTTGGTGAAACCGAAGCAAAACTCCGTTGTACCGATTTGTTCAAAATGTGACAACTTTTGGAATTTCGGTGAGACCGATATGGCAAACTCGATGGTACCGAAACGAGTGGCCAAGGGAAGTTTCCAAAACTCGGTGACACCGAACCATAAACTCGGAATTTTCGATTCCATGAAATCAGTCACCCAAACCATGGTCACCAAAACTTGGTTGCACCGATGCGGAACTCGGTTGTACCGAGATGCTAGGGTTTGTCTACGGTTCTGCCTTGGGTAGAAAATCGGTAGAGCCGGATGGGAAACTTGGTGGCACCGATTTTGTGAATTAGGGTTTGGACAGAGTATTTTGTGGGAGAGCTTTTGCGTGTTTTTGGTAGCTAGCACTTGTGCACGTGGAGCAATTTTTTCACCAACATTACCTCACCCCTTTTAATAGTATTGGCTTTCCTATGGACTCAAAGTGATTTCTCACAAAGTAAAAAAGAGAGTCTTATAGCTTGCACTACAAGAAATATGTCAACTTGTGACCTTCTGGCAGTGACCCTGGAAGAAATGGTCGTAAAACTATGACCATTTGAGACCAATTGGTCGTAAGCTGTTCGGGGGGCTCCAAACGCTAAACCATATTGACCATTTTGGTGAGAAAGGTCGTAATTTGCTTACATGAAATGGTCATAAAGCAGACAGCAATGGTATGTTGCCTTATTTCTAGCTAATCATGACCAATATAGATGGTCATAGCCTTGTAAATTATGGTGCATTGCTATGACTAGGCGCCACCTCATCAGTTTTTGCCTATGTGTCATGTCCATGTGTCAATTGTTGCCCTAGGTTGTGAAGGAGCCTACATTTTCGTCATTCCAAAAATTCCCAAAAAGTTCTCATAAATTCTTTGGATCATATCTTCCTCAAATATGTCAAAACTCTTCCTTGCCTAGTTCAAAAATAATTTAGGAATATTCATTTTCCTATTATGTTTAGAACAGCACTGTGTGAAGGAAGTGATATTTTTATTTGTTGGATTGCACTCAAAATTTTAGGGCACTCTTGTATATCCAAATAATTGCCACGTGAAAAAATTCAGCTCCATTTGCCTATTAAATCTTCCTCAACAAATTTCAAAAGTTTCTGTCCAGCTAGAAGCTTTCTGAAGTAAGTACTAGCTAGGCATCTCCTAATAAGCTAGTTTTTTTCCACATATTCTATATTCCCATATAATATATCTCCACAAAATTTGATATCCATCTATTAATCCATGTGACCTCACCATCCAATCTTTGTCTCTGGTAATATTTTCAATTTGTGAAGCAACTATATTTTATATTGCTTTATAATTGCTGAAAATTTACCATGACATGACCCTGCCCATAGAAGCTCCCTACACCAATTTTTATCTGATTTTAATGTAGCCAATTTTCCTCAATATTTTTCCTTATTTTCTGTTAAATGGAGAACATTGTGGTGGAAGTACCATTTGTATTTATCCAAATGGTATGAAATTCGTATAGTTACTTCATATGCCTAGATTACCGTCCTCCTCCAAATTGCAGCTCAATCCAATCATCTATGTGGGCCCAACATCAATTTCTAGTTTCTGTTCAGAGAAGAGCATTGTGAAGGAAGTACCACTTTGGCATGTACACATGGTATAAAAAATTTACAGTGCCTTTCTATGCCCAAATTACCATCCTCCACCAAATTGTAGCTCAATCCATTTATTCATTTGAGCCCGCCTTTAACATTCATATTTTTCTCCAGTGTGCTACTTTGTAAAGCAAGTGACACTTAGGCTCCTCCATTTGAGCTGAAAATTTGCAAAGACTATCTCCTTAGTAGATGATCATCCTCAGCCAAAACCCATGACCATTGTCCATGTTCATTTCCCCCACTGCTAATCAAACACTTGACTGCTAATTCATGTTTGAGCTTAGTTTAGTCTCCTCCTGAGATTCTTCTATTGTATTCTTCTTCCTAGCACCTAACAGGGGAGTGCGCAACCCATCAGACATGCTTAGGCCACCCAGAACGCGTGGCAATGCTAAGGTCATGTGATGACCACGCGTCTAGCATGCCAGTTTGTGCGCTCTGGAGTTGGGGCCATTATCCACCGTCCAAACCTCGATGTTTCGCCACCAGACCATGTATCTATGATTAAATAGATACTTATGTACCTAGAATTTTTTTTCGAAAAAATCACGAGCAAACTATAAGCCAACCGCAGTTCAAATTTGACCCACTTCCTACTAAATCGGGGGAAAATTGTCTTTTTCACGAGAGGGGGCTCAAAAGCTTTTGACACCCAACCATTTAGTTAATTTTATATTAAATATGACCTAATATTTTATAAAAATGATTCGGTCCAATTTTGCAACAAATATATGGTAGGTCCTTCACAAAAAACTCAATTTGGGCACTCGAAAAATGGAAAATGAACTTCCCGTCCAAAGAAAATGAAAACTTCCTTAGGCAACATTGTTTTTCATTCCAATATGCACCCTTGTGCATAATATTATATCATTTGAACAAATTGTGGCATGAATGTGGCCATAAGATTGATCATTTGGCTTGAAAGCCGTGAATCTTCACACATGATAGCTCATTTTTTGAGAACACTTTTTTTTAAATAATTGTCGTATTAAAGGTTTAATTTTTTCTGTTAACTTGGTCACATATAATGACACAATGCGAAGGTTTTTCAAATTTTTGATTTTTTTGAATTGTTCATGCCCATTTCAAAATGTGGTCAAAAGGGGCGACAAGCCCGTTCCTAGCTAGTGGTTGAATATTGGAAAAACAATTGGTGTCTATATGATTAAATAGATACTTGTGTACCTATAAATGATTTTTTCAAAAATAAAAAGCAATCTATGAGACAACTACTGTTCAAATTTGACTCATTCCGACTAAACCGGGGGAAATTTGTCTTTTTCATGAGAGGTGGCTCAAAGCTTTTGACACCCAACCATTTAGACAATTGTACATTAAATATGTCCTAATAATTTATAAAAATGATTCGGTACAATTTTGCAACAAATATATGGTAGGTCCTTCACAAAAAAAACTCATTTTGCGTCCTCGATAAACGGAAAATGATTTTTCCGTCCAAAGAAAATGAAAACTTCCTTAGGAAAGATTGTTTGTCATTCCAATATGCACCCTTGTGCACAATATGATACCATTTGAGCAAACTATGCCATGAATGTGGCCATAAGATTGATCATTTGGCTTGAAAGCCATGAATCTTCACACTTGATAGCTCATTTTTAAAACACTTTTTTTTAAATAATTGTCGTATTACAATTTTATTATTTTTCCTGCTAACTTGGTCACATATACTGAAACAATGTGAAGGTTTTTCAATTTTTTCACTTTTTTAATTTTGCATGCCCATTTCAAAATGCGATCAAAACGACTCACATGGCCGTTCCTAGCTAGTGGTTGAATCTTGGAAAACTTTTGGTGTTTCTATGATTAAATAGATACTTATGTACCTAGAAATGATTTTTTCAAACAATAAAGAGCAAATAATGAGGTAGTTGCTTGTTCAAATTTGACCCGGTTCCTTTTAAATCGGAGGAAATTTGTCTTTTTCACAAGAGGTGGCTCAAAGCTTTTGAAACCCAACCATTTGCTAAAATGTACATTAAATATGGTCTAATATTTTATAAAATCGATGTGGTACAATTTTGCAATAAATATATGGTAGGTCCTTGATACGTCTCCATCGTATCTATAATTTTTGATTGTTTCATGCCAATATTCTACAACTTTCATATACTTTTGGCAACTTTTTATACTATTTTTGGGACTAACATATTGATCCAATGCCCAGTGTCAGTTCTTGTTTGTTGCATGTTTTTTGTTTCGCACAAAATCCATATCAAACAAAGTCCAAATGCGATAAATACTTACAGAGATTTTTTTTGGAATATATGTAATTTTTGGGAAAAAGAATCAATGCGAGACGATGCCCGAGGAGGTCACAAGCCTTCCAGGCACAGCCTACCACCCTGGCCGCGCCCTAGGCCCTTGTGACCAACCCTTAGGTCGGTTGGATCTATCCTTTCGTGGCAAGAAAGCTAATTGTTGGATAAAGATTCCCTCAAATTTCAGCCCAATCAGAGTTACGGATCTCCGGATATTTAAGAAATGGTGAAAGGCCAGAATGTGGGAACGCGGAAACAGAAGGAAACAGAGAGAGATCCAATCTCGGAGGGGCTCCCACCCCTCCACCGCCATGGAGACTAAGGACCAGAGGGGAAACCCTCCTCCAATCTAGGGGGAGGTCAAGGAAGAAGAAGAAGGAGGAGGAGGGGGGCTCTCTCCCCCTCTCTCCCTGTGGCACCGGAACGACACCAGGGCCATCATCGTGACGACGTTCTACTCCAACAACTTTGTCACCTTCACCAACATGTACATCACCTTCCCGCATCTATCTACAGCGGTCCACTCTCACGCAACCCTTTTTCTGTTTCTAACGTGGGATTGTCTGTGTTGGCAGGCCATGGGCTAGCATGAACACACTTTGGGCCGAATGTGCCTGAGAGAGGTCGCTATCTAGTCTAGCCTGTTGTTCGTACCTTTTTATTCAAAAAAATATTCTGGTTCATACGCTCTACTCGAATCAGACGCGGATGGAAAAAATAGCCAACATATAAAAGGACCCGATGACAAAAAATGGAGAAAAATAGCCAATATATATATATATAGATTAAGGTACTAGTCTAATGGATGTTGCTTGTTGTTCTTTAAATGCTTGCGTTGTTGCTTCATACTGTGCTTCTCTAGTTGTTTGAATGCTTTTGCTGCTAGCCTACTACTACTTGCTTGAATAGGTGTGCACTTGTGCTGGTTTTGGTGATGCTTGTGCATCTGCTGTTGATTCAATACTTATGCTCACAATGTTGTTGATTAAATCCTAATGTTGTTGCTGCATGCCTATGCTACTAATTCAATGCTTAGGTAGAAGTAACCAAAACACACTTTCTTATTGTTTCATGTTTTTTTATTATGCCAATTATGCCTCGTCTTCTAATCTTTTACTATTCTTGTTTGATGTGTTTTGCAAGATGGATGCAGCTTGCAATGAAATGAAATTATGTAAGACGACGATCAGAAGTTGGAAGAGGAAGATGAAGAAGCCTGGTGGTTATCTATCAATCTGCCTCATGTTCTAATGATACTCCATAGCTAGTTACACTTGTTGTATGGACACTATGTAAAGACTGTAATAGGCTAATTTTAGCTATCACTTGAAGAATTCTCATGGTTTCATTTGAAATATTTGTCATTTGTGTACTGTGGATACGTGAGAAATAGAAAGCTGATGAGCTGGACCAACAATTCCAAGGCCCAAAAAGTAATGGAGTGTGAAAAGGTTGAGGCCCTAAATAATGGATTGTAAAAAGGCTTAGGCCCCAAAAGGAAATGGACTGTAAAAGGTTCGAGGCCCAATACAGAAATACCATGTCCTAGAAAATAAAGGGCCAAATTGTTGGGCTAGGCCCATGTAGGGCTCGGCCCATATGTATGGGCTCGACCCATACATATGGTTGAAATGGACCGGGCTAATTTTGGTCTATGACCTATTCATTTGGTCGCAATTTTGTCACGTCAGCTGGTCACGTTGGATCTGACGTGATGCGGGTAGATTGCTAGTGACCAAAACAATTGGTCGTAGAACCTATGACCTTTTATTTTGGTCATGACCGTTTATGACCATATCAGAAGAAAGGTTGTTAAGTTTCATTAAAGACGGTCAGCTTTTAACCAACTGTTTTTAGTCATAGAAAGGTCACAAATGAAAAACAACGACCTTTTAGTGATCAATATTGATGGTCGCAAATTAACATATTTCTTGTAATCTTGAAGCTTTGCCAATCCATTCCTTGCATCTTGAGGTATCTCCTCACAATCTATAGCCATCCCAGCACTAGAATTTTCCTAAATATGCTTAGTGAAAACATGAGTCCAATGATATATATATATATGTTGTTATTAATTACTAAAACCACGAAGGGGGCAAATGTGCTTTCACTTCCCCACTATACGACCGAGGATTATGTTTCTAGATTTACAACTTCGTGCTAAAAATTCCAGGGGGGCAGTGGAGCAAAAACCCATAATTAGAGATACCTCAGATAAACCAAAACATGTCGCAAGTTCCTTGAAATACGAACATCTAGCTCGAAATTTACAACCCAAAAGGATATTAAATATCTTCCTCAAAGTTGGTTTGCATCGTAATGGCAGAAGCGTTCGTGCAACCAAAGATTGTTGGAAGCTTCACGAACTATAAAAAATTAATGTAATCGGTTGTGTGTTTATTGGGATATGATGAATTGTCACTTTATGATGACATTCTTCATTGAAAAAAAAAGAATCTTTTGAGGTTTTCTTGATGTATAATTAAATTTCTTTGCATGCTCTCTGATGTATCTATCTTCTTTGGCCAAGTTAACCCCGTGACAATAAGGGCTAATCACGTATTCTATTGTTGCCAATAAGGGTAAAATGACGGGTGTTTATCATATTGATTGACATAATCATGTCTACATTATGTCCTCTTTGCTTATTGCGACAATCAATTTCTTGCAAATTTAATGCCTTGAGATGCATGCTCGAGAGCGGTTTTCGGCTAGAGTATTATTAGTAAATGCAATTAGGTTAACGGTCTATTTATCACGTATGTGATACTTATATGAGATTATACCATGAAGAGGAAATTGCTCAAAACCACCACATTTGTGGCTAGGGTACTCCAAAACTACCACTCTTGTTGAAAATCACAAATAACCACCACTTCTATGGCAAGTGAGTAACAAAAAACACTAAACCAGCTTCGAGTCACGTCTAACACGAAAACTGACAATGTTGGCCCACCCGTCGGAGCCACGTGGGCTCGGACAGACGACCATGCCTAGACGGCTGTTACCGCCGGACTGTTTAGGTTGTCGGCCCTCCCCAAGAGCCAGCCACTCTCTCTTTTTCCTCTGCTCTTTCCTCTCTCGCACCGCAGCTGCCGCCACCTTCGCTGTTGCTGCCACCCGCCGTCGGGAGGGACATGGTATCTTGGGATGACCTACCAACCTTGTCTGACGGTGATTCTATGACAAGCCAGGTTAGCGTATGCTCCCTTCTCACACATCTAGAGTTAGGGTTCGAGGGAGAAAGCGGAATTTATTTCCCCGATCAAAATTGAATCCATTTTCCCTTTGTTTAGCCACATGCTACCATGGAGTACACGGAATGGAGCGGCCTAGCTTTGAATCATTCTACCATGTGCGAGCATCGATCCCCCTATGAAAAGTTTTTGAATTGTATATCTTTGTTGTTTGGGTGATTTTGTGAAATTTGATAATTGTTTAATTCTTAGTTGACTCATAAAATTCTTCTTCTCAAGTATAATGCTTTGGCTTAACCATAAGTCTTGATATTATAGTAGTGGTCACTGTATAATATGTCCAAACACTATTATTTAGTCTTGATATTGCTCTGTATTTTTATGGGTGTAATATTGCAGTAGTAGTAGCTAAAGCAGTATTGTTGCTATGTTCTGATTATTTACAACTATTCAGTTAAGTGGTTATGGATTAATTGGTTTAGTGGTTTGAGTATTGATCTAAGATACAACATCTATTTCAGTATTGATCTAAGATACAACATCTATTTCAGTATTGATCTAAGATACAACATCTATTTCAGTATTGATCTAAAAACAATAGCTTTATTAAATTGGTTTAGTGGTTTTGTATCTGTTTTAGTTAAGTGGTTATGGATTGGTTTGAATGAAATTTGTTCAAGTTTAATGGTTATTCATTGGTTTGAATGTAATTTGGTTACTTTATCTATATTCATAGGATGGACCCAAGTGTAACTATGTCGAGTAGGTTGATCCTGAGTGGCCAATCCCATCGAAGCAATGCCTAAATATGATTTGGACCATGTATGATGATGAGGTCACCCTGAGGTTGAGACAGAATGTAGTAAATGCTGAAGAAAACTTCAAGGTCCTACAAGATGAGAGGAAGATTGAAAATGACCTGAGATTTTTTAAAGTTGACATTGCTAAAATGGTGGCTGACAAGGATAATGCACTTGCCCAGTTAGGCAATACATGGATAACTCTTAGTGACCTGAAGGCGGAGTTTGAGAAAAAGAACTTGGCTAACAAAGCAGACACTAACATCCATCAGGTGTTAAGGGCAAAAGCGGAGAAAGAAAGAGACCAAATGAAGTAAGAGAAGGTGGAGTTGGAGGAGATGGACTAGATCAAGCAGGAGAGGGACAGGTTGATGGAGGAGAGGGACATGTTGGTGGAGGACAGGGAGAAGTTCAATCAAGAAAAAAGGAACCTGGAGTGCACCATAGGTGATCTATTCAAAGAGAAGGAGGCCACCATGTTGGAAATATGCCTAGAGGCAATAATAAATTAGTTATTATCATATTTCCTTGTTCATGATAATCGTTTATTATCCATACTATAATTGTATTGATCGGAGACTTAGATGCATGTGTGGATACATAGACAAAACCATGTCCCTAATATGCCTCTAATAGACTAGCTCGTTGAGCAAAGATGGTTAAGGTTTCCTAGCCATTGACATGAGATGTCATTTGATAACGGGATCATGTCATTAGGAGAATGATGGGATGGACAAGACCCAAACTAAAAACGTAGCATATGATCCTGTCAGTTTAATGCTATTGTTTTCTGCATGTCAAGTATCTGTTCCTATGACCATGAGATCATGCAACTCACTGACACCGGAGGAGTGCCTTGTGTGTATCAAACGTCGCAACGTAACTGGGTGACTATAAAGGTACTCTACAGGTATCTCCGAGGGTGTCTGTTGGGTTGGCATGGATCAAGACTGGGATTTGTTACTCCGTGTGACGGAGAGGTATCTCAGGGCCCACTCGGTAATACAACATCACAATAAGCCTTGCAAGCAATGTGACTAAGTGTTAGTCACGAGATCTTGTATTACGGAACGAGTAAAGAGATTTTCCGGTAATGAGGTTGAACTAGGTATGGAGATACCGACGATCGAATCTTGGGCAAGTAAACATACCGAAGAACAAAGGGAACATCATACGGGATTAACTGAATCCTTGACATAGAGGTTCGACTGATAAAGATCTTCGTAGAATATGTAGGAACCAATATGGGCATCCAGGTCCCGCTATTGGTTATTGATTGTAGAGGTGTCTCGGTCATGTCTACATAGTTCTCGAACCCGCAGGGTCTACACACTTAAGGTTTGGTGACGTTTCGATAGTATAAAGTTATGTATGATGGTGACCGAAGGTTGTTCAGAGTCCCGGATGAGATCCAGGACGTCACGAGGAGCTCCGGAATGGTCCGGAGGTAAAGATTGATATATAGGAAGTCCCATTTTGGTCGTCGGAAAAGTTTCGGGCTAATCGGTAATGTACCGGGAGTGTCGGTAGTGTACCGGGAGACCACTGGGAGGGGTATTTCGACCCAAGAGGCTTCATGGGCTGTGGGAGAGTAAATACCAGCCTTTTTTGGGCTGGTGGAAGTCCCACACAAGGCCCATGCGGCTGGGAGAAAAAGCCCAAAGGGAAAAAGGTGGGAAAAGGCGAAAAAAAGGAGGAATCCTAGTCCTACTAGGATTGGAGGAGGAGTCCTCCTCTCCTCCCCACTTTGGTCGACCCAAGGGCTGGCTTTTTGGAATCCAAGACTCCTCCTCCTCTCCTCCTATATATACTAGAGGATTTTAGGGTTTTGGCACAGAATTTTCAGCCACGTGCTACCCGTTCCTCTAGTGCATAGTTTCTCCTCTAGATCGGTTTTCTGTAGTGCTTAGGCGAAGCCCTGCCGGAATAGCTCCACCACCATTGCCGCAGCGCCATCACGCTGCCGGAGAACTCTTCTACCTCTCCGCTCCCTCTTGCTGGATCTAGAAGGCGGAGATCTTCTTCAAGCTGTGCGTGTGCTGAACGCGGAGGTGTCGTCCATTCGGCGCTAGATCGGAAGGACCGTGACGAGATCGCGGGACGGATCGTGATGAGATCGCGGGACGGATCGTGATGAGTTCGCGGGACGGATCGTGATGAGATCGCGGGACGGATCGTGATGAGTTCGTGGGACGGATCGTGATTGGATCGCGGGACGGATCGTGATGAGATCGCGGGACGCTCGGCGATTTGGATCACGAAGACGTTCGACTACACCAACCGCGTTTCTTAACGCTTCCCGCTTAGCGATCTACAAGGATATGTAGATCCACTCTCCCTCTCATAGATGCTCATCACCATGGATAGATCTTGCGTGTGTGTAGGAAAATTTTTGTTTCCCATGCAACGTTCCCCAATAGGGGCATCATGAGCTAGGTCTATGTGTAGATGAGATCTCGAGTAGAACACAAAAGGTTTGTGGGCGTTGATGCTTAGATTGCTTCCTCCCTTGGTCGGATTTTGGTTAAGCGGTATTGTGAGATGAAGTAGCCCGGACCAACATTACTCGTAAGCTTACGAGAGACCGGTTCCCTCGACCGCAACTTGTTGCATAGATGGCTTGCGGGTGCCAGTTTCTCTCACTTTAGTTGGATCGGATTCAACAAAGGCGGTCCTTGAGAAGGTTCAAAAGCAACTAGTGTATCACCGTTGTGGTTTTTGCGTAGGTGAGAATTGTTCTTGCTAGATACCCGTAGCAGCCACGTAAAACATGCAACAACAATTAGAGGACGCCTAACTTGTTTTTGCAGGGTATGTTGTGATGTGATATGGCCAATTACATGATGTGATATATGTGATGTATGAGATGATCATGTGATGTATAGATTATCACGACTTGCATGTCGATGAGTAAGGCAACCGGCAGGAGCCATAGGGTTGTCTTTAATTATTGTATGACATGCGTGTCAATCATTAAGCGCTATGTAATGCTTTACTTTATCGCTAAACGGTAGCAATAGTAGTAGAAGCATGGTGGGCGCGACAACCCCGATGGCGACACGTTGATGGAGATCAAGATGATGGAGATCATGGTGTCATGCCGGTGACGATGGAGATCATGCCGGTGCTTTCATGATGGAGATCAAAAGAACAAGTTCATGGCCATATCATGTCACTTATGATTTGCATGTGATGTTAATCCTTTTATGCACCTTGTTTTGCTTAGGACGACGGTAGCATTATAAGGTGATCCTTCACTTAATTTCAAGATAAATTGTGTTCTCCCCGAGTGTGCACCGTTGCGAAAGTTCTTCGTGTTGAGACACCACGTGATGATCGGGTGTGATAGACTCTACGTTCACATACAACGGGTGCAAGCCAGTGTTGCACATGCAGAACACTCGGGTTAAACTTGACGAGCCTAGCATGTACAGACATGGCCTCGGAACACTAGAGACCGAAAGGTCAAACATGATTCATATAGTAGATATGATCAACATGATGATGTTCACCATTGTAACCACCTCAACTCACGTGATGATCGGACTTGAGTTGGTGAATTTGGATCATGTATCACTCGAATGACCGGAGGGATGTCAATTTGAGTGGGTGTTCTTAAGTAATATGATTAATTGAACTCATAACATGAACATAGTCAGTAGTGTCTTTGCAAATTATGTTGTAGATCACTTGCTCGCGATGTAGCTCCCTTGAATTTTTATATGTTCCTAGAGAAATAGAGTTGAAAGATGTTGGTAGAAATATTGCAAACTAGGTCTGTGATCTGAGGATTGTCCTCATTGCTGCATAGAAGGCTTATGTCCTTAATGCACTGCTCGGTGCGCCAACCCCTCTAGTGTGGTTTGTAGATGTTGTGAACATCTGACAAGCACGTTCTGATGACTACTTGATAGATTAGTGCGTCATGCATTACGGCTTAGAATTGAGGCTCCGAAACATTTTGAACGTCACAGAACATATGAGATGTTCTAAGAGCTGAAATTAGGATCTCAGGCTCGTGCCCATGTTGCGAGATATGAGATCTCCAACAAGATTCTTTGCCTGCAAGATGAAGGAGAATAGCTTAATCGTTGAGCATGTGCTCAAATTTTCTGTGTGCTACAATTGCTTAAATCGATTGGGAGGTTATCTTCCAGATAAGATAGTGATTGATATAGTTCTCCAAGTCACTGCCACTAAGCTACTAGAACTTGGTGATGAACTATAAAATGCCAGGGATAGAAATAATGATCCCTGAGCTGTTCGCGATGTTTGACACCGCGAAGGTAGAAATCAAGAAGGAGCGTCAAGTGTTGATGGTTAGTCAAACCACTAGTTTCGAGAAGGGCAAGAGCAAGGAGGGAAACTTCATGGATAGCAAGTCAGTTGCTACTCTAGTGAAGCAACCCAAAGTTGAACTCAAACCCGAGACTAAGTTCTTCGATTATGAGAAGAGCGGTCGCTAAAGCGGAACAACCCTAGATACTTGGTAGATAAGAAGGCTGGCAACGTCAATAGAAGTATATTTGATATACGTGTTATTGATGTGTACCTTGCTAGTACTCCTAGTAGCAGCTGGGTATTGGATACCGGTTCAGTTGCTAAATGTTAGTAACTCGAAATAAAAGCTACGAAATAAACGGAGAACTAGCTAAGGGTGAGGTGACGATGTGTGTTGGAAGTGTTTCCAAGGTTGATGTGATCGACATCGCACGCTCTCTCTACCTTCGGGATTAGTAACAAACCTAAATAAGTGTTATTTGGTGTTCTGCGTTGAGCATGAACATGATTAGATCATGTTTATTGCAATACGGTTATTCATTTAAGTTAGAGAATAATGGTTATTCTATTTACCTGAATAATACCTTCACTGGTCATGCACCCAGTGAGAATGGTTTGTTGAAATCTTGATCGTAGTAATACACATGTTCATAACATTAATGTCAAAAGATACAAAGTTAATAATGATAGTACCACGTACTTCTGGCACTGTCGCTAAATGTCATATTGGAATAAAGCGCATGAAGAAACTCCATGTTGATGGATCTTTGGACTCATTCTATTTCGAATCGGTTGAGACATGCGAACCATGCCTCTTGGGCAAGATGACTAAAAAAACCGTTGGATGGAGCGGGCAAGTGATTCATTGGAAATGATACATGTTGATGTATGCAATCTAGTGAGTCTTGTAGCATGAAGTGGATATCCTTATTTTCGTACCTTCACTAATGATTTAAGTAGGTATAGTGTATATTTAATTAATGAAACACAAGTCTGAATCGTTTGAAAAGTTCAAGCAAATTCAGAGTGAAGTTTAAGATCATCGTGACAAGAAGATAAAAGTATCTGCGATATGATCGTGGAGGTGAATATCTGAGTTACGAGTTTGGCATACAACTTTAGACAATGTGAAAGTTGTTTCACAACACACGCCACCTGGAACACCATAGTGTGATGGTATGTCCGAACGTCATAGTCATGCTCTATTGGATATGGTGCATGTTATGATGTCTCTTATCATTTTTCTACTATAATTTTGGGGTTGTGCATTAGAGACAACTACATTCACTTTAAATAGGGCACCATCTAAAGCCGTTGAGATGACACCGTGTGAACTATGGTTTGATAGAAACCTAAGCTATCATTTCTTAATGTTTGGGGCTGTGACGCTTGTGTGGAAAAAGTTTTCACCTAATGAGCTCGAACCCAAAGCGGACAAATGCATCTTCATAGAATACCCTAAGAACAGTTGGGTGAACCTTCTATCTCAGATCCAAGCATAAAATGTTTGTTGCTAAAACTGGGTCCTTTCTCGAGAAAGGGTTTCTCTTGAAAGAGTTGAGTGGGAGGAGGATAGAAGTTGATGAGGTTGTTGAAACCTCTACTTCAACCAGAAAGTAGCGCATCACAGAAAGATGTTTCTGTGAAGCCTACGTCAGTTGAAGAGGAAGTTAATGATGATGATCATGAAAGCTTCGGATCAAGTTACTATCGACCTACGAGGAAATTAGAGCTTGATGAGGTTATTGAACCTTTACTTCAACGAGAGAGTAGCGTAGCGTAGGAAGTTGTTTCTGTGAAGCCTACGTTAGTTGAAGAGGAAGTTAATGATGATGATCATGAAGCTTCGGATCGAGTTACTATCAAACCTCATAGGGCGACAAGGATGTATACTGCTACTAAGCGATACGACAACCCTGTCTTGGAGGTCATGTTGTTGGACAACGATGAGCCTGCAAACTATGGAGAAGCGATGATGGGCCCGGAAACCAACAAATGGTTAGAGGCCATGAAATCCGAGAAAGGATCCATGTACGAAAACCAAGTATAGACTTTGGTGGACTTGCTCGTTGGACGGCAGGTCGTTAATTACAAATGGATCTTTAAAATGAAGACAGACGCTGATGGTAAATGTTACCATTCGTAAAGCTCGACTTGTTGCAAAGTAGTTTTCGACAAGTTCAAGGAGTTGACTGCGATGAGACTTTCTCACTCGTAGCGATGCTAAAGTCTGTTGGTATTATGTTAGCAGTTGCTGCATTTTTCAATTATGAAATCTGGCAGATGGATGCCAAAACATCGTTTCCTTTCTTGAGGAAAGGTTGTATGTGATACAACCAGAAGGTTTTGTCAGTCCTAAGGATGCTAAAAGGTGTGCAAGCTTCAGTGATCCTTCTATGAACTGAAGCAAGCATCTCGGAGTTGGAATATACACTTTGATGAGGTGATTAAAGTTTTTGAGTCTATACAAAGTTTACGAGAAACTTGTATTTACAATAAAGTGAGTGGGAGCACTATAGAGTTTCTCATAAGCATATGTGGTTACATATTGTTGATCGGAAATGATATAGAATTTCTGGAAAGCATAAAGGGTTGTTTGAAAAGAGTTTTTCAAAGGAAGACCTGGATAAAGCTACCTAATTGTTGAGCATCAAGATCTATATAGATAGATCAAGATACTTGATGAGACTTTCAATGAGTACATACCTTGACAAGATTTTGAAAGAGTTCAAAATGGATTAGTCAGAGGAAGAGTTTTCGCCTGATTTGTAAGGTATAAAGTTGAGTAAAACTCAATGCCCAGTGACTACAGAAGATAGAGAAAAGATGAGTGTCATCACCTATGCTTCAGCCATAGGCTCTATCATGTATGCAATGCTGTGCACGAGACCCGATGTCAGCCTTGCCATAAGTATGGCAGTAGGTTTCAAAGTGATCCTAGAATGGAGCACTGGAGGCGGTCAAGATTGTCCTTAGTAACTAAAAGACTAAGGAGATGTTTCTCGATTATGGAGGTGATAAAGAGTTTGTCGTAAAGAGTTACGTCGATGCAAGCTTTAAACACCAATCCGGATGACTCGTAGTAGCAATCTGGATACGTATAGCGGATCAGCCATTTGGAATAGTACCAAGTGGAGTGTGGTAGCAGTGTTTACGGTTTGACATAGAAATTTGCAAAGTATACATGGATCTGAATGTCGCAGACCCGTTGACTATAAGACCTCTCTCACATGCAAAGCATGATCGAGCCCAGAACTTATTGGGTGTTAGATTCATAACAATGCGAATCACATGGTGATGTGAACTAGATTATTGACTCTAGTGCAAGTGGGAGACTGTTGGAAATATGCCCAAGAGGCAATAATAAATTAGTTATTATCATATTTCCTTGTTCATGATAATCATTTATTATCCATGCTATAATTGTATTGATCGGAGACTTAGATGCATGTGTGGATACATAGACAAAACCGTGTCCCTAGTATGCCTCTAATAGACTAGCTCGTTGAGCAAAGATGGTTAAGGTTTCCTAGCCATTGACATGAGATGTCATTTGATAACAGGATCACATCATTAGGAGAATGATGGGATGGACAAGACCCAAACTACAAACGTAGCATATGATCGTGTCAGTTTAATGCTATTGTTTTCTGCATGTCAAGTATCTCTTCCTATGACCATGAGATCATGCAGCTCACTGACACCGGAGGAGTGCCTTGTGTGTATCAAATGTCGCAACGTAACTGAGTGACTATAAAGGTACTCTACAGGTATCTCCGAGGGTGTCTGTTAGGTTGGCATGGATCAAGACTGGGATTTGTTACTCCGTGTGACGGAGAGGTATCTTAGGGCCCACTCGGTAATACAACATCACAACAAGCCTTGCAAGCAATGTGACTAAGTGTTAGTCATGGGATCTTGTATTACGGAACGAGTAAAGAGACTTGCCGGTAACGAGGTTGAACTAGGTATGGAGATACCGACGATCGAATCTCGGGCAAGTAAACATACCGAAGAACAAAGGGAACATCATACGGGATTAATTGAATCCTTGACATAGAGGTTCGACCGATAAAGATCTTCGTAGAATATGTAGGAACCAATATGGGCATCCAGGTCCCGCTATTGGTTATTGATTGTAGAGGTGTCTCGGTCATGTCTACATAGTTCTCGAACCCGCAGGGTCTACACACTTAAGGTTTGGTGATGTTTCGGTAGTATAGAGTTATGTATGGTGGTGACCGAAGGTTGTTCGGAGTCCCAGATGAGATCCAGGACATCACGAGGAGCTCCGGAATGGTCCGGAGGTAAAGATTAATATATAGGAAGTCCCATTTTGGTCGCCGAAAAAGTTTCGGGCTAATTGGTAATGTACCGGGAGTGCTGGTAGTGTACCGGGAGACCACCGGGAGGGGTATTTCGACCCAAGAGGCTTCATGGGCTGTGGGAGAGTAAATATCAGCCTTTTGTGGGCTGGTGGAAGTCCCACACAAGGCTCATGTGGCTAGGAGAAAAAGCCCAAAGGGAAAAAGGTGAAAAAGGGCCAAAAAAGAGGAATCCTAGTCCTACTAGGATTGGAGGAGGAGTCCTCCTCTCCTCCCCACTTTGGTCGACCCAAGGGCTGGCTTTTTGGCAGCCAAGACTCCTCCTCCTATCCTCCTATATATACTAGAGGATTTTAGGGTTTTGGCACAGAATTTTCAGCCACGTGCTACCCGTTCCTCTAGTCCATAGTTTCTCCTCTAGATCGGTTTTCTGCAGTGCTTAGGCGAAGCCCTGCCGGAATAGCTCCACCACCATTGCCGCAGCGCCGTCGCGCTGCCGGAGAACTCTTCTACCTCTCCGTTCCCTCTTGCTGGATCTAGAAGGCGGAGATCGTCATCAAGCTGTACGTGTGCTGAACGCGGAGGTGCCGTCCGTTCGGCGCTAGATCGGAAGGACCGTGACGAGATCGCGGGACGGATCGTGATGAGATCGCAGGACGGATCGTGATGAGTTCGCGGGACGGATCATGATGAGATCGCGGGACGGATCGTGATGAGTTCGTGGGACGGATCATGATTGGATCGCCGGACGGATCGTGATGAGATCGCGGGACGCTCGGTGATTTGGATCGCGAAGACGTTCGACTACACCAACCGCGTTTCTTAACGCTTCCCGCTTAGCAATCTACAAGGGTATGTAGATCCACTCTCACTCTCGTAGATGCTCATCACCATGGATAGATCTTTCGTGTGCGTAGGAAATTTTTTGTCTCCCATGCAACGTTCCCCAACACACCAAGGGGAAGATCGGGAAGATCAAGGAGATAGTTGATGAATGATTTATTGTTGTTTTAATGTTGTATTCTATTTGTATTACTAAAATTGCAAGACATTTGTACTAATATTGTGCTTGTGCTGAATTTGTTTGTGTTACTAAATTGGGAGAGATAATAACCATTTATGTTATTAATGCCTTATTTGTATTTGATGTATTTGTGTTTCATGAAAGTCCCATATTATGCCACATGTTGAATTATGTTAAATGCCATTAGTAGTTAAATTATGTTGTCCAAAATGAGTTTTTATAACCCCTATTGTAGGCTAGGGTTGATAGGGTTGTTGTCAAGTGGTCAACGACCCCTAATGTAGGCTAGGGTTGATAGGGTTGTTTTCGAGTGATCATTGACCCCTATTGGAGGCTAGGGTTGATAGGGTTGTTTTCGAGTGGTCATTGACCCCTATTGTAGGCTAGGGTTGATAGGGTTGTTGTCGAGTGGTTGATGACCCCTATTACAGGCTAGGGTTGATAGGGTTGTTGTCGAGTGGTCGATGACCCCTATTGTAGGCTAAGGTTGATAGGGTTGTTATCGAATGGTCGGTGACCCCTATTGTAGGCTAGGGTTTATAGGGTTGTTGTCGAGTGGTTGACGACCCCTAATATAGGCTAGGGTTGATAAGGTTGTTGTCGAGTGGTCGACGACCCCTAATGTAGGCTAGGGTTGATAGGGTTGTTGTCGAGTGGTCGACGACCCCTAACGTAGGATAGGCTTGATATGGTTGTTTTCATATATAAAAACATTGGCCAGATTCGCCAGCATTTAAGCATGATCACAAATGACAACAATGAGGCAGGAATAGGTTGTAACAGCCCGGGACCAACGCTCCAGAAGATTCCCCTTTTTTTCCATTCTCGTCATGTGGTTCGTCTGGTTGTCGCATTCATCATTGCATCATTCGCATCATATGCATAACATCGTCGCCCGTTTTTGAAAACTTGCATCCGTTCGTAGTCGCCGGTTCTCTCCGTTCTTGTCGTTGCCCGTTTCGAGACTAACCACACATGCTCGCGTCCATGGATCGATAAAAAATGTTTTAAAACTACGCAAAAAATATTCTCAGATTGGGTTGAAAGTTGGCGTGCGATCTTGTTTTATTGTAGGTAGACCGCCTGCCAAGTTCCGTCGTAGTCAGTCCATTTGATACGTGAGCGGTCAACCGTAACGGTGCGGTCATCGGTTTATTGTCGCACGTTTTTCGGTGTTTGAAACCATTGTCACGGACCACCATCTCCCTCTCTCCTCAACCCACACACCCCCTCTAACACAACCCACCATCCCACCTAAGCCAACCCTAACCTCCCCCACGACCGGAGCCGTCCGATCGTGATCGGAGGGCTCGAAATGGTCTCAAATCCCCTCCTATTAGGTACCTAATATTTATAGCAGATGAACCCTAGATAAATCAGTGCAAACCCTAGACCCTAGCCTACCCTAATCCCCAGTTGCCACCGCGCCTCTCTTTCTGTGCGCAGCCAACCAACGCAGCCACCTTCCTCCATCCAAGCCGTCAGATCTCGACCGGACGGAAATGAGAGCCTCCCAGTCCCATGCTGATGAGGACATCCCCACTAATGTTACACCCACAACCCCGACTGCTATACATATAGGACCAATTAATAGAGCTCGCGCACGTCAATTGAATTACCAGGTACTTTCGTTTCTTGGAAATCATTCTAATGTTCATGAACATATGATGTTGCCTAAGTTAGATACTTTTGTTTTACTTATGAATGAAGGACCTAACATGGACAATAAGGGTGACCATTGGAGCGGGATCAAGCATGGAGAAGAAGGTGCGTACACGGGAAAGAACAATGGAGTTTCCAGTGATGATTTTCGCACTTTGAAGCCACCATAATGGGAGCGAGAAGCCTTGGACGAAATATGCATGATGCCACTTTATAAATTTCGTCCATATGCTAATATAGGTGTTGCGCCACCTTATTTTTGGGTCAGGCCCATGTAATTTCGAAATACCATATTATAGGTTGCTTTTAGAGTCCGTATGTATGGGGAAACTGAGTTAGGGTCGGTTTCAGACCCCTCCTCCAAGGGGCCACAAAATTCCCCTCTATTCCCCCATATATACATCCCTTAGGGCGTCGTTTTAGGTTTGGGTTTTGTTTAGATTACAAGTTCAGCATAGCTGCAACTTTGCGTTCTTCGTTTGTGTTTCCACGACCATACAAAGGCGTCACAGAACCCCACTTCCATCAATAAAGCTTTCCTCTTATATTCGCAATATCCAGATTGCAATCTTAGTTCCTTGCTTGTTCTTCGTTTGTGTGTAGGAAATAGACTATCGTGGTCAGGTTGATCATGCTCAGGCGTGGTCAATAACCTCTCGGAGTTGGTTTAGCGATTGCTAAGGTGCGACATCATCACACGTTCGTAGTCGGATCGTCAAGTCTACTCCACCAAAAATGATAGCCACCATCTCATCGGAAGACAGGGACAACTTCGCCTCTATCAAGTGGTATCATATTTCCAGGTTGCTCGGTGAGATTTTACCAGTTTTTCGTAGTTTAGATCGCATCTGTTCTTCATACCTATAGTCCACGAAAAAGCCACAAAAAATAGGGTTAGATCATCATATCCGAACTAATCTGAGCCTTTGCATAGTCTTTTCAGTATTTTGCTTTGTTGAATTTGCAGTTACATTGTCGTGTCGAGTTGCTGGTCTTAGTGTCCAGTCCTTTAGAGTTTCGAGTTCTGTTCATAGGTTGTCACGCCGCCATCGCATCGTCTTCATAGTTGCCATATACCACCACCATCAGCACCGCTGGCATATATCACCACCCACCATTACTATCCATTGGTGTCCATATATACCACCACCAATCGCCATCAATCCGAGTCCATCTCATTTTAGGTTTAATTTCGAGATCCTTTTGATTTCAGATTCGTGTTTTCCTACATGAGTAGGTTTCGGAAAAAAGAGAGTCCGACACGCTTTTCAGAGCACGTTTTGGCCCAAAATTTTCGGGGGTGAAAATATTTTTCCCTATCTTGATTTTAGGTTCTCCGGAGTGTTTTGAGACACTTACATCATAGTGATTTTTGTCGAAATTTTTGGTTGCCGTAGCCCCCGAATCGTTCCAGAAACAAAAAATCGTCAAAAAAATTCGTGCCTATCCTGCTTATACGAATTGGGAAGAGTTTTGAGACACTCGCCATTATAGTGATTTTTTGAGCAAAAAAAAGAGGCGGCAAGAAAACACAAAAAAATCAGAGTGTGCTTTTCCCTTGTTTACGTGTAGCTTCATGACTTTGTTGGTATTTTAGGCTCGCGTCTCTAGCACGGTCTAACCTAGGACCAGCACAGTACCGTCGTTGAGCGTTTCTTCAACTTTGCATCTCTGAATTGGTTATTGCTGACCCTTTTTGCTACCATATTATAACCCATCCCAGCTCCATATACATCTATGTCGTGTGTTTTGACACCACCTGGCAATCGCTCTATCCAAGCTTTGAGAGTTTTGACTACAATGATTGCTGATCACCGCCTGCTGCTGGGTAAGAATTGGTAAGAATTTGAGAGTCGCTTGAAGGATTTGTGACACACCACCACCACCACCACTTTCCAGCAGTCTATAGTTTTCATATTCCTGTGTGTTTCCTCTTGCTGATAACCATGCCAGGATCACAAGACGACGAGATCGACTGGGAAAGCATGACAAACAAAGCGCTCCATGATAAATTTCAGCAAATGATGGTTGACCAGGTACAAGACTTCGTGAACAACCTTGGAGAGGCTATGGAGAAGCTAGATGGTTTGGAGAAGACATTCGACACCAAGATGGATGCCAAGTTCAATGAGGTGATTGCCCGTCTACCACCACCACCTTCAGCTCGTATCCCTCTCGAACAACGAGCACAGAGTCCAGGTCGTCCATATGGCTACAACTGTAATGGTAGGGTTGCGCCACCCCCTAAGTACGGGATCATGACCATCTCCCTAAACTTAAATTGAATATTCCGACGTTTGAGGGTAGATATGTTCCTGATATATATCTTACATGGGAGTTAGAAAAAGAACAACATTTTACATGCCTACAATTTCCTGAGGATAGACGTGTTGTTGCTGCTGTTTGTTCATTCACTACTTTTGCTTGTGTTTGGTGGTCAAAACATTGTAGAATACATCATGCTAATATTCCAACTACTTGGGCTACTTTGAAAACTGCTATGCGTAATCGTTGGGTGCCACCATATTATCAACATGAATTGCTTCAAAATTTGCAGCGTTTAAGAGAAGGAAAAAAATTCTGTAGAGGAATATTATCAGGAATTACAAACTGGAATGATTAGATGTGGTATTTTTGAGGAGAATGAAGCTATAGTTGCACGTTTTATGGGTGGATTAAATAGAGAGATTCAGACTATTCTAGAGTATAAGGAGTATAACACTATCACTCGTTTATTCCATCTTGCTTGCAAAGCTGAACGTGAGGTGCAGGATCGACAGTCAATGGCATGAACTACTTTTTTCTGTAGGTCACACTTCATCATGGATGCCACGTACCTCCTCTACTTCTGCACGTCCTGCTACAACACCACCTACTTCAACATCCACCTCCAACCAAGATATCGGGAAACAGGCCCCTGCCCCAACCTCCGTGAAGAGCACACCTTCTAGGCCTGCACAGAGCTCTTCTTCATCCATTGCATCCACAGGGCAAACACATGAGGTTATATGTTGTCGTTGCAAGGGGGGAGTGTTGGAAATATGCCCTAGAGGCAATAATAAATTAGTTATTATCATATTTCCTTGTTCACGGTAATCGTTTATTATCCATGCTATAATTGTATTGATCGGAGACTTAGATGCATGTGTGGATACATAGACAAAACCATGTCCCTAGTATGCCTCTAATAGACTAGCTCGTTGATCAAAAGATGGTTAAGGTTTCCTAGCCATGGACATGATATGTCATTTGATAACGGGATCACATCATTAGGAGAATGATGTGATGGACAAGACCCAACCTAAAAACATAGCATATGATCGTGTCAATTTATTGCTACTGTTTTCTGCATGTCAATTATGTGTTCCTATGACCATGAGATCATGCAACTCACGGACATCGGAGGAGTGCCTTGTGTGTATCAAACGTCGCAACGTAATTGGGTGACTATAAAGGTGCTCTACAGGTATGTTCGAGGGTGTCTGTTGAGTTGGCATGGATCAAGACTGGGATTTGTTACTCCGTGTGACGGAGAGGTATCTCAGGGCCCACTCGGTAATACAACATCACAACAAGCCTTGCAAGCAATGTGACTAAGCGTTAGTTACGGGATCTTGTATTACGGAACGAGTAAAGAGACTTGCCGGTAACGAGATTGAACTAGGTATGGAGATACCGACGATCGAATCTCGAGCAAGTAACATACCGAAGAACAAAGGGAACGTTATACGGGATTAACTGAATCCTTGACATAGAGGTTCGACCGATAAAGATCTTCGAAGAATATGTAGGAACCAATGTGGACGTCCAGGTCCCGCCATTGGTTATTGAGCGTAGAGGTGTCTCGGTCATGTCTACATAGTTCTCGAACCCGCAGGGTCTGCACACTTAAGGTTCGGTGACGTTTCGGTAGTGTAGAGTTATGTATGGTGGTGACCGAAGGTTGTTCAGAGTCCCGAATGAGATCCCGGACATCACGAGGAGCTCCGGAATGGTCCGGAGGTAAAGATTCATATATAGGAAGTCCCAGTTTGGTCGCCGGAAAAGTTTTGGGCTCATCGGTAGGGTACCGAGAGTGCAGGTAGTGTACCGGGGGACCTCCGGGAGGGGTATTTCGACCCCAAGAGGTCCATGGGCTGTGGGAGAATAATAACCAGCCCTTAGTGGGCTGGGAAAACAGACACAAAGGCCCGTGGCACAGGAGAGAAAGTCCTAAAGCAAAAAGTGGAAAATCAGCTAATAGGAGGCAATCCTACTCCAACTAGGATTGGAGGTGAAGTAGGATTGCTTCCCACCTCCTATTTCGGCCGACCCAAAGGCCTTGGATGCCTCTCCTCTCCTCTCCTCCTATATATACTAGTGGATTGGGTGGTTTTTGGACAGATTTTCCGGCCACGTGCTACCCGTTCCACCGGTGCATAGTTTCTCCTCTAGATCGGTTTTCTGCAGCGCTTAGGCGAAGCCCTGCCGGAATTGCTCCACCACCATCACCGGAGCGCCGTCATGCTGCCGGTGAACACTCTCTCTCTCCGATCCACCTCCTCTCGCTGGATCGAGACGGTGGAGATCGTCATCAAGCTGCACGTGTGCTGAACGCGGAGGTGCCGTCCGTTCGGCGCTAGATCGGAAGGACCGCGATCGAGATCGCTAGACGATTCGTGATGTGATCACGGAACGGATCGTGATGAGTTTGCGGGACAGATCGTGATCAAGATCGTGAGACGGATCGTGATGAGTTCGCGGGACGGATCATGATGTGTTCGCGGGACGGTTCGTGATTGGATCGTGGGACGCTCGGCGATTTGGATCGCGAAGAAGTTCGACTACACCAACCGCGTTTCTTAACGCTTCCCGCTTAGCGATCTACAAGGGTACGTAGATCCACTCTCCCTCTCGTAGATGCTCATCACCATGGATAGGTTTGTGTGTGCGTAGGAAATTTTTTGTTTCCCATGCGACGTTCCCCAACAGTGGTATCAGAGCTAGGTTGATGGTTCGATGAGATCTCGAGTAGAACACAAAAGGTTTGTGGGCGTTGATGCTTAGATTGCTTCCTCCCTTGGTCGTGTTTTGGTTCAGCAGTATTGTGGGATGAAGCGGCCGGGACCAACCTTACTCGTACGCTTACGAGAGACCGGTTCCCTCAACTACACTTGTTGCAAAAGATGGCTAGCGGGTGTCAGTTTCTCCTACTTTAGTTGGATCGGATTCGACAAAGGCGGTCCTTGAGAAGGTTGAAAAGCAACTAGTGTATCACCGTTGTGGTTTTTGCGTAGGTGAGAATTGTTCTTGCTAGATACCCGTAGCAGCCACGTAAAACATGCAACAACAATTAGAGGACGTCTAACTTGTTTTTGCAGGGTATGTTGTGATATGATATGGCCAATTACATGATGTGATATATGTGATGTATGAGATGATCATGTGATGTATAGATTATCACGACTTGCATGTCGATGAGTACGGCAACCGGCAGGAGCCATAGGGTTGTCTTTAATTATTGTATGACCTGCGTGTCAATCATTAAGCGCTATGTAATGCTTTACTTTATCGCTACGGTAGCAATAGTAGTAGAAGCATGCAGGGCGTGACAACCCCGATGGCGACACGTTGATGGAGATCAAGATGATGGAGATCATGGTGTCATGCCGGTGATGATGGATATCATGCCGGTGCTTTCATGATGGAGATCAAAAGCACAAGATCATGGCCATATCATGTCACTTATGATTTGCATGTGATGTTAATCCTTTTATGCACCTTGTTTTGCTTAGGACGACGGTAGCATTATAAGGTGATCCCTCACTTAATTTCAAGATAAATTGTGTTCTCCCCGAGTGTGCATCATTGCGAAAGTTTGTCGTGTTGAGACACCACGTGATGATCGGGTGTGATAGACTCTACGTTCACATACAACGGGTGCAAGCCAGATTTGCACGTGCAGAACACTCGGGTTAAACTTGACGAGCCTAGCATGTACAGACATGGCCTCGGAACACAAGAGACCGAAAGGTCGAACATGAGTCATATAGTAGATATGATCAACATGATGATGTTCACCATTGCAGCCACCTCAACTCACGTGATGATCGAACTTGACTTGGTGAATTTGGATCATGTATCACTCGAATGATCTGAGGGATGTCAATTTGAGTGGGAGTTCTTAAGTAATATGATTAATTGAACTCATTATCGTGAACATAGTCAAAGTGTCTTTGCAAATTATGTTGTAGATTACGAGCTCACGCTGTAGCTCCCTTGTATTTTTATATGTTCCTAGAGAAATAGAATTGAAAGATGATGGTAGTAATATTGCGGACTGGGTCCGTGATCTGAGGATTGTCCTCATTGCTGCACAGAAGGCATATGTCTTTAATGCACCGCTCGGTGCGCCATCCCCTCTAGCATCATCTGTGGATGTTGTGAACATCTGACAGGCACGTTCTGATGACTACTTGATAGTTTAGTGCGTCATGCGTTACGGCTTAGAATTGAGGCTCCAAACCGTTTTGAACGTCACGGAACATATGAGATGTTCTAAGAGCTGAGATTGTGATCTCAGGCTCGTGCCCGTGTTGCGAGATATGAGATCTCCAACAAGATTATTTGCCTGTAAGATGAAGGAGAATAGCTCAATCGTTGAGCATGTACTCAAATTGTCTGGGTACTACAATCGCTTAAATCAAGTGGGAGTTGATCTTCCAGATAAGATAGTGATTGATATAGTTCTCCAAGTCACTGCCACTAAGCTACTAGAACTTGGTGATGAACTATAAATTGCCAGGGATAGAAATAATGATTCCTGAGCTGTTCGCGATGTTTTGACACTGCGAAGGTAGAAATCAAGAAGGAGCATCAAGTGTTGATGGTTAATCAAACCACTAGTTTCGAGAAGGGCAAGATCAAGGAGGGAAACTTCATGGATAGCAAGTCAGTTGCTGCTCCAGTGAAGCAACCCAAAGTTGAACTCAAACCCGAGACTAAGTGCTTCTGTTATGAGGTGAGCGGTCGCTGAAGCGGAACAACCCTAGATACTTGGTAGATAAGAAGGCTGGCAACATTGATAGAAGTATATTTGATATACGAGTTATTAATGTGTACCTTGCTAGTACTCTTAGTAGCACCTGGGTATTGGATACCGGTTTGGTTGCTAAATGTTAGTAACTCGAAATAAAAGCTACGTAACAAACGGAGAACTAGCTAAGGGTGAGGTGACGATATGTGTTGGAAGTGTTTCCAAGGTTGATGTGATCAACATCGCACGCTCTCTCTACCTTCAGGATTAGTGACGAACCTAAATAAATGTTATTTGGTGTTTTGCGTTGAGAATGAACATGATTAGATCATGTTTATTGCAATACGGTTATTCATTTAAGTTAGAGAATAATGGTTATTCTGTTTACATGAATAATACCTTCAATGGTCATGCACCCAATGAGATTGGTTTGTTGAAATCTTGATCGTAGTAATACACATGTTCATAACATTGATGTCAAAAGATACAAAGTTAATAAAGATAGTACCACATACTTGTGGCACTGCCACTGAATGTCATATTGGTATAAAGCGCATGAAGAAACTCCATGCTGATGGATCTTTGGACTCATTCGATTTCGAATCGGTTGAGACATGCGAACCTTGCCTCTTGGGCAAGATGACTAAAAACCTCGTTGGATGGAGCGGGCAAGTGATTCATTGGAAATGATACATGTTGATGTATGCAATCCAGTGAGTCTTGTAGCATGCAGTGGATATCGTTATTTTCTTACCTTCACTCATGATTTGAGTAGATATAGTGTATATTTACTTAATGAAACACAAGTCTGAATCGTTTGAAAGGTTCAAGCAAATTCAGAGTGAAGTTTAAGATCATCGTGACAAGAAGATAAAAATGACTGTGATTTGATCGTGGAGGTAAATATCTGAGTTACGAGTTTGGCATACAACTTAAGACAATGTGAAATTTTTTCCACAACTAAAACGCCACCTGGAACACCATAGTGTGATGGTGTCCGAACATCATGGTCATGCTCTGTTGGACATGGTGCGTGCTATGATGTCTCTTATCGTTTTACTACTATAATTTTGGGGTTATGCATTAGAGACAACTACATTCACTTTAAATAGGGCACCATCTAAATCTGTTGAGATGACACCGTGTGAATTATGGTTTGATAGAAACCTAAGCTGTCATTTCTTAATATTTGGGGCTGCGACACTTGTGTGGAAAATGTTTTCACCTAATGAGGTCGAACCCAAGGCGGACAAATGCATCTTCATAGAATACCCTAAGATCAGTTGGGTGAACCTTCTATCTCAGATCCAAGTACAAAGTGTTTGTTGCTTAAAACGGATCCTTTCTCGAGGAAATGTTTCTCTCGAAAGAATCGAGTGGGAGGAAGATAGAACTTGATGAGGTTGTTAAACCTTTGTTTGACTAGGGAGTAGCGCAGCGCAGAAAGATGATTCTGTGAAGCCTACGTTAGTTGAAAGGGAAGTTAATGATGATGATCATGAAGCTTCAGGATCAAGTGACTATCGAACATCGTAGGTCGACAAGGATGTGTACTGCTCCTAAGTGGTACGACAACCCTGTCTTGGAGGTCATGTTATTGGACAACGATGAACCTACGAGCTATGGAGAAGCGATGATGGGCCCGGATTCCGACAAATGGTTAGAGGCCATGAAATCCGAGATATGATCCATGTATGAAAACCAAGTATAGACTTTGGTAGACTTGCTCGTTGGACGACAGGTCGTTGAGTACAAATGGATCTTTAAAATGAAGACAGACACTGATGGTAAATGTCACCATTTCTAAAGCTTGACTTGTTGCAAAGATGTTTGTGACAAGTTCAAGGAGTTGACTGCGATGAGACTTTCTCACTCGTAGCGATGCTAAAGTCTGTTGGAATTATGTTAGCAGTTGCTGCATTTTCAATTATGAAATCTGGCAGATGGATGTCAAAACATCGTTTCCTTAAACGGTTTACTTGAGGGAAGGTTGTATGTGATACAACAAGAAGGTTTTGTCGGTCCTAAGGATGCTAAAAGGTGTGCAAGCTTCAGTGATCCTTCTATGAACTGAAGCAAGCATCTCGGAGTCGGAATATACGCTTTGATGAGGTGATCAAAGTTTTGAGGTTTATACAAAGTTTATGAGAAACTTGTATTTACAATAAAGTGAGTGGGAGCACTATAGAATTTCTGATAAGTATATGTGGATGACATATTGTTGATCAGAAATAATGTAGAATTTCTGGAAAGCATAAATGGTTGTTTGAAAAGTGTTTTTCAAAGGAAGACCTGGATAAAACTACCTAATTGTTGAGCATCAAGATCTATAGAGATAGATCAAGATGCTTGATGAGACTTTCAATAAGTACACACCTTGACAAGATTTTGAAGGAGTTCAGAATGGATCAGTCAGAGAAAGAGTTCTCGTCTGATTTGTAAGGTGTGAAGTTGAGTGAGACTCAAAGGTCGACAACGGCAGAAGAAAGAGAAAGGACGAACGTCGTCCCCTATGCCTTAGCCATAGGCTCTGTACAGTATGCCATGCTGTGTACCGCACATGTGTGTGCCTTGGCATGAGTTCGTCAGGGGGTACAAGAGTGAACCAGGAGTGGATCACTGGACAGCGGTCAAGATTATCCTTAGTAACTGAAAGACTCAGGAGATGTTTCTCGATTATGGAGGTGATAAAGAGTTCGTCGTAAAGAGTTACGTCGATGCAGGCTTTAGCACCAATCCGGATGACTAGTAGTAGCAATCTGGATACATATAGCGGAGCAGCCATTTGGAAGTAGTACCAAGTGGAGTGTGGTAGCAGTGTTTACGGTTTGACATAGAGATTTGCAAAGTACACACGGATCTGAATGTTACAGACCCATTGACTATAAGACTTCTCTCACATGCAAACATTATCGAGCCCCAGAACTCATTGGGTGTTGGATTCATAACAATGCGAATCACATGGCGATGTGACCTAGATTATTGACTCTAGTGCAAGTGGGAGACTGTTGGAAATATGCCCTAGGGGCAATAATAAATTAGTTATTATAATATTTCCTTGTTCATGGTAATCGTTTATTATCCATGCTATAATTGTAGTGATCGGAGACTTAGATGCATGTGTGGATACATAGACAAAACCATGTCCCTAGTATGCCTCTAATAGACTTAGATGCATGTAGCGTTGTCTCGGTCATGTCTACATAGTTCTCGAACCCGCAGGGTCTGCACACTTAAGGTTCGGTGACGTTTCGGTAGTGTAGAGTTATGTATGGTGGTGACCGAAGGTTGTTCGGAGTCCCGGATGAGATCCCGGACGTCACGAGGAGCTACGGAATGGTCCGGAGGTAAAGATTCATATATAGGAAGTCCCAGTTTGGTCGCCGGAAAAGTTTCGGGCTCATCGGTAGTGTACCGGGAGTGCCGGTAGTGTACCGGGGGACCTCCGGGAGGGGTATTTCGATCCCAAGAGGTCCATGGGCTGTGGGAGAATAATAACCAGCCCTTAGTGGGCTGGGAAAACAGCCACAAAGGCCCATGGCGCAGGAGAGAAAGTCCTAAAGCAAAAAGTGGAAAATCAGCCAATAGGAGGCAATCCTACTCCAACTAGGATTGGGGGTGAAGTAGGATTGCTTCCCACCTCCTATTTTGGCCGACCCAAAGGCCTTGGATGCCTCTCCTCTCCTCTCCTCCTATATATACTAGTGGATTGGGTGGTTTTTGGACAGATTTTCCGGCCACGTGCTACCCGTTCCACCGGTGCATAGTTTCTCCTCTAGATCGGTTTTCTGCAGCGCTTAGGCGAAGCCCTGCCGGAATTGCTCCACCACCATCACCGGAGCGCCGTCATGCTGCCGGTGAACTCTCTCTCCTCTCCACCTCCTCTCGCTGGATCGAGACGGTGGAGATCGTCATCAAGCTGCACGTGTGCTGAACGCGGAGGTGCCGTCCGTTCGACGCTAGATCGGAAGGACCGCGATCGAGATCGCGAGACGATTCGTGATGTGATCACGGAACGGATCGTGATGAGTTCGCGGGACAGATCGTGATCAAGATCATGAGACGGATCGTGATGAGTTCGCGGGACGGATCATGATGTGTTCGCGGGACGGTTCGTGATTGGATCGCGGGACGCTCGGCGATTTGGATCGCGAAGAAGTTCGACTACACCAACCGCGTTTCTTAACGCTTCCCGCTTAGCGATCTACAAGGGTACGTAGATCCACTCTCCCTCTCGTAGATGCTCATCACCATGGATAGGTTTGTATGTGCATAGGAAATTTTTTGTTTCCCATGCGACGTTCCCCAACAGGGAGGTCACTATGCGAGGGAATGCCCATCTAAGCGTGTGATGATTGTGACAGAGGATGGTGGATACGACTCCGCTATCGATTATGATGAGGAGACTTCGGCTCTAATCGCAAGTAAAGAACAGGGTGCCGAGGATACTAGACAAGAGACGCATTACATGGCTGCTGACTACACGGACAAGTATGAAAGTTTAGTTGCTCAACGTTTTCTAAGTGTGCAGGTTACACAGGCTAAGCAGAATCAGAGGCACAACTTGTTCCATACAAAGGGAGTTGTGAAGGAGCGTTCAGTTCGCGTCATCATCGATGGAGGGAGTTGCAACAACTTGGCTAGCATGGAGATGGTGGAGAAGTTGTCTCTAACCACTAGACCACATCCTCATCCTTATTACATCCAATGGTTCAACAATAGTGGCAAGGTTAAGGTAACACGTACTATTCGTGTGCATTTTAGCATTGCTACATATTCTAATTATGTTGATTGTGATGTGGTACCCACGCAAGCATGTTCTGTTTTACTTGGTAGAGCATGGAAATTTGATAAAAAATCCGTACACCATGGTAGGACATATCAATATACTCTTGTTCATAAGGATCAATATATCACTTTGCTTCCTATGTCTCCTGAACATATTATGAAAGATGACATTGCTAGAGCTAGTAAAGCAAAACAGGAGCTAAATAAGAGTGAAAATCAGATTGTAGCAAAGGAATTTGAGCAACACCATAAGCCTAATAAACCGTCATCTAATGTTGCATCTAAAATAAAATTGAAGAGTGGATGTTTACTTGCTACTAAATCTGATATTACTGATTTGGATGTTACTAAATCTATTTGGTATGCTTTTGTATGCCAAGAGGTATTATTTTCATTCGAGGACATGCCTCCCTCTTTTCCTCCTGCTGTCATTAACATCTTGCAGAAGTTTGCTGACGTCCTTCCACAAGACGTGCCACCGGGATTGCCACCTATTCGAGGGATTGAGCATCAGATTGACTTAATTCCTGGTGCATCGCTACCCAACCATGCGCCATACCGTACTAATCTAGAGGAGACGAAGGAGATTATTCGTCAAGTACATGAGCTGCTCGACAAAGGTTATATACGTGAATCCCTTAGTCCTTGTGTTGTTCCTATTATTTTAGGGCCGAAAAAGGATGGTACATCGCGTATGTGTGTGGATTGTAGACACATTAATAATATTACTATTCATTGTCGTCATCCTATTCCTAGGCTAGATGATATGCTTGATGAATTAAGTGGCTCTACAATTTTCTCCAAAGTTGATTTGTGTAGTGGATACCATCAAATTCGTATGAAATTGAGAGATGAATGGAAAACAACATTTAAAACTAAAGTTTGGATTATATGAGTGGTTAGTCATGCCTTTTGGGTTAAGTAATGCACCTAGCACTTTCATGAGATTAATGAACGAGGTTTTACGTGCTTTCATTGCACGATTTGTGGTAGTCCATTTTGATGATATACTGATTTATAGTAGATCTTTGGAGGAACATTTGGAACATTTACGTGATGTTTTTATTGCTCTACATGATGCACATTTGTTTGGTAACCTTGGGAAGTGCACCTTTTGCACCGACCGAGTGCCTTTTCTTGGCTATGTTGTTACTCCACAGGGAATTGAAGTTGATAAAGCTAAGATTGAAGCTATTGAGAGTTGAACGCAACCCAAAACGGTCACACAAGTGAGGAGTTTTCTTGGCCTTGTTGGTTTCTATAGGCGTTTTGTGAGAGATTTCAGCACCATTGTTGCGCCTCTCAATGAGCTTACAAAGAAGGATGTGTCTTTTGCTTGGGGTATCGCACAGGAAGAAGCCTTCACGGTCTTGAAAGATAAGTTAACACATGCTCCTTTACTCCAACTTCTTGATTTTAATAAGACTTTCGAGCTTGAATGTGATGCTAGTGGAATTGGATTAGGAGGTGTGTTGTTACAAGATGGTAAACCTGTTGCGTACTTTTTTGAAAAATTGAGTGGGCCTAGTCTAAATTATTCTACTTATAATAAGGAATTATATGCTCTTGTTCGGACTTTGGAAACATGGCAACATTATTTATGGCCCAAAGAATTTGTTATACATTCTGATCATGAATCTTTGAAACATATTAAAAGTTAAGAAAAACTGAACCGTAGACATGCTAAATGGGTTGAATTCATTGAGACTTTTCCTTATGTCATTAAACACAAGAAGGGTAAAGAAAGTGTTATTACTGATGCATTGTCTCGTCGTTATATTATGCTTTCACAACTTGACTTTAAAATATTTGGTTTGGAGACCATCAAAGATCAATATATGCATGATGCTGAATTTAGAGATGTGTTGCAGAATTGTAAAGAAGGGAGAACATGGAACACGTTTGTCATTAATGATGTATTTGTGTTTCGTGCTCACAAGCTATGCATTCCAGCTAGCTCCGTTCGTCTTTTGTTGTTACAGGAGGAGCATGGAGGAGTATTAATGGGACACTTTGGCGTGAAGAAGATGGAGGGCGTACTTGCTACACATTTCTTCTGGCCAAAGATGAGACGGGATGTTGAGCGTTATGTTGGTCGCTGCACTACATGTCAAAAAGCTAAGTCACGACTCAATCCTCATGGTTTATATATGCCTTTGCATGTACCTAGTGTTCCTTGGGAGGATATATCAATGGACTTTGTTTTAGGTTTACCTCGAACAAACAAGGGGAGGGATAGCATATTTGTTATCGTGGATAGATTTCCAAAATGGCACACTTTATACTATGTCATAAAGTGATGATGATGCTAATGTTGCCGATTTGTTCTTTCGTGAAATTATTCGGTTGCATGGTGTGCCAAGTACAATTGTTTCAGATTGTGTTGCTAAATTTCTTAGCCACTTTTGGAGATGTTTATGGGCTAAGTTGGGGACTAAACTGCTTTTTAGTACTACATGTCATCCCCAAACTGATGGACAAACTGAAGTAGTCAATAGATCATTGTCTACTATGCTTAGGGTTGTCTTGAAGAATAACTTGAAAATGTGGGAAGAATGTTTGCCTCATATTGAATTTGCTTATAACCGTTCTCTGCATTCTACTACTAAGATGTGCCCTTTTGAAGTTATGCATGGTTTCTTACCTCATGCACCTATTGATTTGTTGCCTCTTCCTTCTTCGGAGAAGGTTAATTTTGATGCTAAAGAATGTGCTGAATTGATATTAAAGATGCATGAGTTAACCAAGGAAAACGTTGAGCGTATGAATGCTAAATACAAACTTGCTAGAGATAAGGGTAGAAAACATGTTGTCTTTGCACCTGGAGATCTTGTAAGGTTACATTTGCGTAAGAATAGATTTCCTGATTTGCACAAGTCAAAGCTAATGCCACGTGTTTATGGTCCTTTTAAGGTGTTAGCGAAAATAAATGATAATGCATATAACCTTGAGCTGTCTGTAGAGTTTGGGGTTAGCCCCACTTTTAACATTGCAGATTTAAAGCCTTATTTGGGTGAGGAAGATGAGCTTCCGTCGAGGATGACTTCAGTTCAAGAAGGGGAGGAGGATGAGGACATCCCTACTAATGTTACACCCACAACCCCGACTGCTATACATACAGGACCAATTACTAGAGCTCGCGCACATTAGCTGAATTACCAGGTACTTTCGTTTCTTGGAAATCCTTCTAATGTTCATGAACATATGTTGCTGCCTAAGTTGGATACTTTTGTTTTACTTATGAATGAAGGACCTAGCATGGACAAGAAGGATGACCATTGGAGCGGGATCAAGCATGAAGAAGAAGGTGCGCGTGCGGGAAAGAACAATGGAGTTTCCAGTGATGATTTTTGCACTTTGAAGCCACCATAATGGGAGCGAGAAGCCTTGGACAAAATATGCATGATGCCACTTTATAAAATTTGTCCATAGGCTAGTATAGGTGTTGCACCACCTTATTTTTGGGCCAGGCCCATGTAATTTGGAAATATCATATTATAGACTGTTTTTAGAGTCCGTATGTATAGGAAAACTGAGTTAGGGTCGATTTCGGACCACTCCTCCAAGGGGCCACGAAATTCCCCTCTATTCCTCCATATATTCAGCCCTTAGGGCGTTGTTTTAGGTTTGGCTTTTGTTTAGATTACAAGTTCACCACATCTAGAACTTTGCATTCTTTGTTTGTGTTTCCACGACCACACAAAGTCGTCATAGAACCGCTTCCATCAATAAAGCTTTCCTCTTATATTCGCAATATCCAGATTGCAATCTTAGTTTCATACTTGTTTTTCGTTTGCATGCAGGAAACAGACCATCGTGGTCAGGTTGATCATGCTCTGGCGTGGTCAATAACCTCTTGGAGTTGGTTTAGCGATTGCTAAGGCACGACGTCATCACATGTTCATGGATCGTCAAAGTCTACTCCACAAAACATGATAGACACCATCTTATCGAAAGACAGGAACAACTTCGCCTCTGTCACACGCTCGCACCTGCATCCGCTCACCGTGATCCCGATTGGGATCGGTAGATCGAGCCCGCGCCTCCGTGCCCAACCTCCATGCCGTTGTGCTAGCCAGGTCGCCGGAGTGCCACCGCTGATGAATGCCTCCCCCAGGGCAGCACCGTCGTGACCCCTCTCCCTTCCTCCTCCTGCAATTCTCTCCCTCTCACCCCGCACTTCTCTCTCTCCCACGGGAAGCCATGGACAGCCCCGCCCCAAGACCAAGGCCACTCGATCTGCTCCGGCCTCACTCGGATCCGTCGACCGCCATCGGGAATGGACTCGCCGTAGCCACATCCCCGTGACCAGTTCCTCGCCGTGCTGCACCCTTTGGCAAACCTCGCCGGCGTCATCCCGTTGAGAGCTGGGATGAACAGCAGAAGCTCCCCCCGGCCAGCCTCTGCCCCGCTTCCCCGGCCAGATCAGGCGCCTCTTCCCCAAGTCCCATCGTGCTCATCATGTTCGTGGCCTTCCGCGCCTGCGCACCGCCCCTGACCGGCCTCCTCGTCACCAGCTCGATCCGGCCTCGTCCTCAGCCAGCGACAGGACGTGGGCGAATTGCCCACGTTGACCAAGAGCGCCTCCTTCCCTCCGCCGTGTGGGACAGCCCTTCTCTAGGGCCCAGCCGCAGCCAACGCCAAGGCCCAACCGGCGCGCCTCCTCCAGCCCAACGCATTGGATCTGCTGGCCCACGAGGCCGAGCACGAGGTGAGCACCTAGCCGTACAACTCTCGCCCATGAGCGATGTATAGTTTGTGTCACCCTATGTTAATATGTTGTGCTAGCCAGATTCGGCCCATGACCTGTTTTTTCCCCAGCTCTACGATTTTTTCAATTAACCTGTGAATTACCTATTTACATAAAAAACGAACTTCATGCATATAATAACTCACGGACCGTGTATCGGGTCGAAATACTTTATATATGAAAAATGCTTAGAATTTCATGTAGATTCACAATATCCACCTCTCACATGTGTTTAAAATGTTTAAGTTGTTGTTCTCATTTATTTTGTGTAAATGCGATGCTAAAATGATTTATTACATAACAAATTAACCGTATCTCTGATTTTAATTTTCACATATGTAACTTGACTAGAAAAATGTGTAGAATAATGTGGTGCATTTTATTTTGCTGTTTAACAACTCTAAAATATGTTTCATTCAGATCTGAACCAAATTCATATTATGCTTATGGGGACGTTTCAAAAATGATATGTGTTGCTTCCGGCCTCATTCAAAATGCATAGATGATGTAGTTGTGTATGTGTCATCATTTGTCATGTTAAGAAACATTTAATATTGATGAGTACCTAAACGAGAGTGAACTAAATAATTCAAATGTGGAGTTTCGTCAATATGCAACTCGTTGCATATTGACCTTCACTTAACATGTAGCAGTTGTTTGTTGTTCTTGCCATGCCATGCCTTGCATATTAAACCGAACATGCATCATAGTTGTTTGTGCATCATTTCGTGCATATGTTGTGGTGTACCGTGTGTTGATTATTGTTTTCGGATTGTTCCTTCTCTATAGAGTTCCGAAAGCATTCAGAGTGTGAGGATTCGTTCGACTATGTTGGATCGTCTTCTTCATGGATTCGTTCTTCTTCCAAGCAGGATCTCAGGCAAGATGACACATTTCCCTGGATACCACTACTACCATTGCCATGCTAGTTGTCCCTCTTTTAACATTACGTCTCGCTACCTATCACTTGTTTGTCAAGCCTCCCAACATTGCCATGATAAGCCTCTATCCCTTCACATCCCAGCAAACCTTTGTTTGGCTATGTCACCGCTTGCTCAACCCTTCTTATAGCGTTTCTAGCTGCAGGTGCAATTGCTTCCATGTGTCAACATGGATTTTCTTTTATTATCGCAATATTATTGCTATTTAATTTAATGCACATATATACTTGGTAAAGGGTGGAAGGCTTGGCCTTTTGCTCGGTGTTTTGTTCCACTCTTGCCGCCCTAGTTACTTGTGGACCGGTGTTATGTTCCATAATTGAGCGCTCCTAACATGCTCGGGGTTGTTATGGGGACCCCCTTGATTTTCGTTTTAGGATGAAAAAAATTTGGCAAGGCCCAACATTGGTACTATATTTGCCCAACATAATAATATTTAACATCGTTTCTAAAGCATAGGGCATCATGAACCCGAGGAGTAATTCACCATAATACAGGGGGGCCAGTGCTACTGGTGCTGGTCCAAAATAGAGCCACTTGCGGGGCCACCCAGGGCAACTTGGGGCATTTCTATCCAGCCACCGTACGTACTGCTCATCCGGTTGTGCCCTGAGAACGAGGTATGCGGCTCCTATCGGGATTGTCGGCACGTCGGATGACCTTGCTGGACCTGTTTTACCTTTCTTGAATGTCTTGCGCGTGGGATTTTGACGACACTTCGGGCTATCTCGAAGTTGAGATTTTCCATCGGGATTTCGCAAATACTACGAGTGATTCCGTGGTTGAGGAATTCCAACCGGCGTGTGGTTAATTTGTGATGGATGAGTTGGAGCACCCCAGCAGGGTTAAATCCGTCGGAAAGCCATGCCCGCGGTTATGCGGCAACTTGGAAAGTTTGTTTAATACTTGGTCATAGTAAACTTGAAGTAAACTCCAATAAAATACACCAAATGTGTGCGTAACCGTGACTCTCTCTTCTCGCGAGTTCTTCTCCGAGAGAGAACATGGTGGGGTTATGTTTGACGTTAGTAGGTGTTCAAGATCACTTAGTGATCATTACTAGTTCACGTCCGTTATGCATAGACCACCATACTTTACTTTCTGTATTCGTAAGTTAGCTACTCAAATAAATGCTTAGTTGCTTGCTGCGGCCTCACCACTTAACCATACCTCACCCATTAAGCTTTGATAGTCTTGATACCCTTGGAAATGAGATTGTTGAGTCCCTATGGCTCACAGATTACTACAACAACAGTTGCAGGTACAGGTAATGCGATGCTTTGAATTTGATGATGAGATGGCAACAACGCAAGATTGGCTTTGGATGTTGAAGACAGATTTTCAAGTCCTGAAATTTAGAGTTAAAGAGGTCGACTCCGCCTTCCTGGATAATCTTATACAAACCATCTAATTGTAAAATTAATAGTCTGTAACTACTCGTAGCCTAGCCTAGATCAGCTTAGACACTCTACCCAGATTCTGCCACAAGGATATGTAAAAACCACTTGTACTGATTCTACTCTAATATAACAACAGTAGGAGCTTCTCCTGTTGTTTTCACTGGTCAAAAAAAAGAGTGATGTTTGTTTGTTTGGAGTTCTTCTTCTTCTTGATTGATCTAGGATGGGTTCCAGGCGGCAGCCTGGGATAGCAAGGATGGATGTCATTCTATCATTTGATTTTGTCTGTAGTCGGACCCTGCTCTTCTGTATGATGTTTGAATATGTTGTTGTATTGATGTGATCTTGATGTAGCTTGTGGCGAGTGTAAGCCAATTCCATATACTCATCTCTTCTGTAAATGTACTTGTAATGATATCCATTCTTGCAACACGACGAGATGCGCTTCTATCCCTATCGAGGCCCTCGTGCCAAAATAAGGATAGGATTGCATCTTGGGTGTGACATAGTTCCCATAAGTTCAACTTGAATAAAATCAAACTTAGGTTCACGGTGCTGAAAGAAACATTGGTTCCCAGGACAGATACATGAGTCGCTACAAATTCCATGAGTTCAACTTGAATAAAACCAAACATAGGTTCACAGCGATGAAAGAAACATTGGTTCCCAGGACAGATACATGAGTTGCTACAAATTCCATAAGTTCAACTTGAATAAAACCAAACATAGGTTCACAATAGTGAAAGAAACATTAGTTCCCAAGACAGATACATGAGTTGCTACAAATCCCAAAAGTTTCAAGCTTTAACAAAGTTCAGTTTTCACACATTTCCACTGCTGTGAAATAACTCTTTAGTCTTGCATATCTCTGAGCTTTCTTACTTGTACTAGTTCCAAGAGTAGCTCCTCCACTAACTCTTCCACCTCTCACTAATCTCATTTCTGTAGGAACAACATAAGTAGGTGCAGGAGTAGAAGAACTGCCTAATCCATATGCTGGCCTTGGTGCTGAGAATGCAGCCCTAGCTGACCTAGTACTTGGATCTGACCTAGTACTTGGAGCAGCATCTGGTTCAGTAGTAGCTGGTGGAATGTAGGCTTCTGCCTTTTGCCTTCTCTTTTCCCACAGTTTAGGAAATAATGACACATTACAACCTACCAACAAAAATTTAGATGAAAGAATTACAAAGTTGAATATGTTACCATGTTTCTATTCTTCCTGAGCTGAAGATCGGGCCTCAAAGGTTGTCCACAGTTTGTAAACCTATGACCCATTAACTTACAGCTGCCACATCTGATTGTAGCCATCCTAGAAGAATCTTTAGGTTTAGGTACTTCAAACCTACCCTTCTTCCTTTTTTCTTGTTTTCTTACACTCTGGTCCTCTTTGTGGAAAATTGAGGGATCAATATCAGGTGTTCCTGTTCTCACCCAAGTATCTTATCCAGGAACTGGATACACTATTGTCTTGTATGTCTCCAAGTACAGTGATTTCTTGAAGAAGGGGCTTACAAAATCCTCTAGTTGTAGCTTGGATTTGTAAATTGCACTACAAGCATGGTTACCTGTGTTTTGCCTCATTACTAAGTTAACACGACTAAAAAATTAGGGCCAATTAAAACTTTTTGAGTGCATTTGAATGCTCGACTTGTATGTTATTTGCTTGCTTGTCTGATTGCGTGCCAGTTCTCTATAATTCATAAAACATCCTCCTATCCTCAAGAACTCTTTTCCTTGATCCCAACTCTTGTCCAATGATCATGCCATGTGAATAGGACTTAAAAATATTTTTACAAAATATTATTTTGGCCAAAAAGCATTTATTTAAATTAGGTTTTCAAAAAACCCTGATTTGAGATTTGCACTACAAGTCCCCAAGTTGGGTGGATAAATTTTACCCGAATACTTTATTTGAAGCCCATTATATATAAGACTTGTAAAAACCACCAGATATTATTTTTGAAGATTATTTTACTATTTTATTTAAAGGATTTTTCTTAAGGCCAGAAATGGTCTTTTATAGGGAAAAATTATTTAAATGCTCCTGCAGGCTCTCAGCTCGGGGATGAATACGGCGCGGCTTCCTGAGTCCGCCGGTGTGCACGGCATTGCTGGAAGTGGCCGGTGCCGCTAGGGATAGCACCGGCCGCGTCAGGTTTTGCCTTCCCTACCTCTCCCCGGATTGGGCGGGAGGTGGGGAACGATCCTGACCAGCGGGTCCCCCCTGTCAGCGGCCCAACGGTCGGGCCCAGCTCCTTAAGTGGAGACGGGTTGCCGGAGCCGCCTCCCCGCACCGAATACGTATTAGGCAGAGTACGCCTCTGGCGTGGCCCCTGCGCTCGCGTGGCCGAGCAGTTGGGCCGGCCCAGTTCGGTTGTCGCTATACTGCGCCCAGTAGCGCAATTTAACCTTTGGTAATTTCTTCCTTGTTTTCTATTTTCCAGGGAGACAAAAATAATCCCACAAAATTCATTTTTGCTCCGAATTTGATGATTAATGTTTCTACTGACTCCTAAATTCATGTTCTATCCCAAAATGTGATCTACTCATTTTTTGTGCAAAAGTTTCTATAGAGTTCAAATTCAAATCTAAATTTGAACTATTATATGCCCCCCTTGTAAAATCCATAATGGATTCAAATCAACTCAAATCAACTCAAATCAACTCCAAATGTAAAATCCATAAATGTCATGCCCTAATTGTCTAGCCATGGTGAACATTTTTACCATGCACCTATTCTGTTGGATCTAATAAATGGACCTTTCTCCATTTATTCCATCTTAAGGAAGTCATAGGAAATTCATCCCAACTCCAAATTCAGTGAAACCACTTCCCAAATGTTCCTAAAATCATGCCCTATTTGGTGAGTGCCTCCACTCATTTTTATAAAAATGTTTTCTATGGACATCTTATAGGATCATCATTCTCTTCATTTCCACCATTCAAAACTCCCCCTTGACCCACCTCCACCAAAACCTCCTTGGTTATTTTTCTCATGACCAGAGGTGTCCTAGAAAATAAAACTCCTATTTATAGAGCACTTTATTTCTTTGCTTGTTGTGTTGCTTATTGCGGTTGTTTCCGACGATAGTTGACGAAGTAGACAAAATGCTCGGATGGACGAGAAGCATGCGAAGACCTCGAAGACTTTGCGCAGCCAGGCAAGCAGCCCTTTGACCATGTTAAGAAACCATTTTTATTTGCATGACATATATCACTTTAGTTTTGCTATATTTGATCATGTGGAGTAGTGACCACTTCGGTGGGTTGCTTCCAATACTTTTGCCGTTGACACTTGCAGCGTGCATGACCCTACCACCTTATGAGGGTTATGCGGGTGGGTGTAGATAGGATCCTAGTAGATGCTACGCAAGTGGGATCGGGATTATGCATGGTGATGGAAATAAGGCAATGATTTCAAAGACTTTTCCAAAAACCCGTCGGGTGCCACTAATGCCCGAGGGCGATGATGTTGAGTTGGGTGACCGCTTGAGAAAGAAGTGGTGTACCGGAGGAAGTGAATGTGTGTGTTTTTGAAAACGGAGGGTTTAAGATTTGTCGACCGTCCCAACCATTCCATGCTATCGTTGAAGATTTGCGCTGCAATCATATGAAGACTTGGCCATGAAGGCCATATTTGAGTAAACCGGTATGTAATGGATGTAAGACTCTTGTTATTCAGTTTCTGTGTGTTCGGTGAGCATTGATCTCTGGGATCACTGTGCACGTACATTCGGTGATCACGACTTATGAGTCAGGGTCCCCACAAAGATGCTATGAGAGCCATCCTGACTGTAGGAATCCCTTAGTTAGCATGGACATTAGTTAGGACAAAACTATTTTCCAGACCCTTCAAAATCACTTACAAAACCTCTATATTTCTCACCTCTCCAAAAAAAATTAAAGGAAGCAAAGGTTTTTGCCTTAGCATTTCCACCATCTTTCTCATAACCCTCCTCATCTACTTTTTCAAAACTTTGCAAATGGTTGCTACTACCCTTGTGCCCCTGACCACTGGATTCCTTGTAATCCTCATGGGTAACCCGAAAAGAAGCCGCCTTGCCAGACATTTGCCCACATACCTTGGACACAAGTTGGCGACGCTAGACAAGGATCTGCCAACAGAAGATACCTTCTCGAAGGATGAGAATATGAAGACTTAGGAGATGGTGACACCCTCGACACTGCCCCAGGATGATGCCACCTTAGCCTTCGATAACTAGGGCACAAGACATGCAATGTCATGATATGCATCACAAATAGAGAAACCTTGTCCTTTTCATTGTTGTGTCCGCAACCACCGGTGGATGAGAACCTTGCCATTTGGTCTGCCTCACCATAGTGAGCAGGAAAATGGTTCTCTTCATCCCCCGCTCTCGGTGTCGATATTATCAACTTGACCGACAAGTTGGAACTCTATCATGCCTTGTGGATGTCATTGCATAAAGGACTGCCCACTTGGAACTCTCAACGCATTATAGGACAAGAAGGCATTGTCACGATTACGAAGACACCAGAAGACCCTGTCAACAACAGCCGTGAAGAGTCACCTTCAACAAGACCTGAAGTCGTCAAGGACTCTTCAGGCGCAACCATGATCGTTTTGATGAACAACAACAAGAGACATAGCGACACGTGAAGAAGACCCAGAAGACTAAGGGGACTCCTCTCCAAGACGCGAAGCAAGCACGACTACTGAGTCCGAGAACCCCTAGGGTAGGATGGGTCAAGTATCCCCCATGCGAAGTCGAGTTGTATGATGGTTCTCATAGAACCATGATTGTGTGTTGCTTGTTTTTGCCTGTTTATGTTTTGGTGTAAGTCGCACTTTTGCCCCAAGCAACAAGTACGCGACTAAGCACCCACCTTATCTTAATAAGTGTGTTTGACCTTTTCGGCACTTGTTTGACTGCACTTGCACTATACCACCCCCTTAGGCACGCTCCTCTATGCTACTTTCCCTCTTTCCCCTCTCGTCAACTGAAGACTGGCAAGACAAGATGCACCAAGGACCCACCTTGACAAACAAGTGATACCGAAGACTTCGACTACAACGTACTCAAACAGACGCAACCCCGTAGAGTTATGCTTTTCCCTCTACATTGGAAAACCCCTTTGTTGGGGATATAACCCCACGGTGAGACCCGCCCTAAGGGTTCCGGGTCATACCTGGCGGCTCGTACACCAGCCCAACAGTGAGCCATGGGGACTTAAGGGCCCAAGAAGCTTAGCGGCTTGACAGGATGGGCTGGTAGGTGGCCCGGATGAAGAAGACCCGGGCGTGTAAGCCGCCCGGGTACAACTTGGTCAGGAAAGGCAAGAGAAGATAGAGGTAGACTCAGACATGTAATGAGAGTCGGTTACAACTTGTATGAGCCATGGTCTTGACCTCCTATATAAAGGCAAGACCTGGGGCGACATAGAGATGAGGTGATTGTGACAGCCCAAGTGCTGTCCCTACCTTATTTGGCATGTAATCCATATGTATGAACCTTGTGTCATGAGCTATGAGATGTTTTGCTCCTTGTCCCATGTGATTGAATTGCATTCATGCATCATGGAATCCATCATTTCATCATCATGCCTTCATTCATATTTGCCATGTTGGGTTTCATGTGTCCTTGTGTGTCTTGGTTTGGGAACATGTGTTGTGATGTGCTTGGTGTTGAGGTAGTTTATGTGTGGTTGGGGTCATGTGTGCTTTCCTCTTCCCCTCTCTTCCTACATCAACTTCACCTCCCATCTTCCCCTCTCTTCTTTAAAAAAAATATGTCCAGATTTAAGTTGTTTTAAAAACCGTTTAGAAATGTTCATGTGTTAGCCCAATATGTCCTATGAATATTGGGAGTGTAGCTTTTCATATTTGAATAGGTTTGGTTTCTGAAAACTATTTAAGCAAGGACTGTTTTATTATTATATTAATAAAATAACTTGTCCTAAAAATCTTTTCTATCTTTTATTAAACTAGAGCATATTATTTCCTCTACAAAACTATTTTTGTTTTACTCTAAAAACCTTTTATATGCTCTGGGATTATTTTTAGTGTGGCTGTTTTTTTAATTAATAGGAAAACCCCTTCGGTTTTAACATGAGTGAGTGTGAGTGTGGTGGGCTTCCTTCTTCCACGTGGGCCATCAGTGCACTAGCAGCCCAGCCGGTCTCCTTCGCGTTCGTTCCCTCCTCCTCCGTCAGTACGGCGTCCATCCGCCCTGTCCACGTCAAAAGCAAGCTCGATTTGACGGCCTCCAGCGCGTCCCCATGGCCATAAGTAGTGCCTAGCCCTAGCCCCAGCATCCCTCTTCCCGTTCCCCCTCCTTCCTTCCTCGTGCCGCCGTTCCTCCCCCATCTTCTACCTCCTCCTTATTCCCTGCAGAGGAGGGGTTCAGGTAAGGTGCAGCAGTCGCTGGGTGTGAGCAGGAGAGAGGAGCTCGTCGCCGGCGCCTCCTCGTCGTTGCCGGGGCCCGTCGTCATGTCCAAGGCCAAGCTAGGTGTGCCCGCATCCCGTTCCCGGCACTAGGGATGCGGAAGGCCCTCTGCATTGACGCCAACTTCGTCTTCTTCCTCCAGGGCGGAAGCTTCGTCCCCGAGCTCGTCTTCTTCCTCGTCGCGGCGTCTTCTTCCTCCCCTTCGGCTCCGACTCCTTCCTCCTCGCCTCGTGTGTCGAGCCTTCGTCGTTTCCCCTAGGTGAGCTCTGTCACCGCCCCCCTGTGCTCGCTGGCCGCTGCCGTCGTTTCTCTGTCGCCGTAGCTGATGCCTCGCTGTTGCTGTCGCCGCCGGTCCAAAGGCTCGAGCATGGACTCACCTCCGGTCCCCCTCTTCACAAGATGAGGCGAGGGACGAGTTCCCCGTAGGTCCCTCGTTCGGTTCCGCCCGTCCGCGTTGCTGTAGGAGCCCTGTCACGGTCGGAATCGCCGCCACGTTTCCCTGTCGCCGGAGTCGCTGCGTGTCAGTTTCGTCAGGCATAGTGGTAGTGCGTGTGTATTACTTCGGACTGCCCCCTCCTCTGGTAGCAGTCGAGCCCGTAGCCCAGTGGTGTGGTGTGTTGTGTGTGTGTCCGCAAGGTCTGGGGTTCGAATCCCCCTTCTCCCCCCTTTTTTGTGTGTTCTTTTATTTTTGCTTTCTTTTCTTTTCTTTTATTGGATGTGTATGTATGTATGCGTAGGACCAGGTTCATTTTATTTTCTGTCATATGTGCTCTAGTGTGTGTGTGTGTGTGTATGTTGGCATACACACATGCACATCTTGGTGTGTATACTTGTGTATGTGAGTTACATACATACATCCCCTTGTGTTTTGCACATGTGGATGTGAAGTGGAGTAGAGTGTAGGTTGTAGTGTGTGTGTGTGTTATGTGTATGTGTATGCATACACTTATGTGTATGTGCACTCATGTGCATGTGTATGTGGTGTGGGTGTTTGTTGTAGGTGGAGTGAAGAGCTCCACATGGTGTGGTGCCATGTATGTTTGTGTGTGTGTGTTTCACACACACATACATGTGTAGGTGCGCTAGAGTGTGTGTGTGTGTTGGGTGTGTGGTGCACCTTGTTTGTGAGAGTTGTGCATGTGTGTAGGTACATGTGCTTGTACCTACATGTGCATGTGCACATGTGGATTGTTGTTTGGTGTGGTGTGGTAGGTTTACACATGTTTGTGGATGTGTGTGAGCTTAAGAGCATAGTTCCATGTGTAGTTTTCCCTCTTATGTGCATATGAGCATGAATCCTTCTCTAGCTAGTTTCTTCTTAGTATTTGAGATATGCCATGTTAACATGTTACCAAGATGCTAATTAACCACTTCCAACATGTACCAATAGCCTACAAGTCATTTTGGGTCCATTTTCTTGCACATGCACAAGTGACATAAGTCACCCATATCTTATAGGTCAAATTTTGACCTAGGTTTACTCCTACTTGCTCCAAACAAGTATAGGGGTATGAGTAATGCATTTGGGGTAGTTCCAACCCAGGAATTCACCTGTGAAGTCAGATTTGACTTTGGGGCAACTTGACAAAACTGCATTTTTATGCTTGTGACCCTTTTGTCTTTTTCATATGAAATAATCTATGCATCCTTTCAAGTTCTTGCCAACATGCATTTGTTAGTCAAAGTTGTTGGGAATCCCCCAGTATTTTTATTAATCATGTTAAGTCCCTAGATAAGTGGGAACCATGCTGTTTATCAAGCTACTTTCTGTTTCTGCCAACCTGCTCTAAATGGCTAAGTCTGGAGAATCTGTTGTTATTGTTTTGCCATGAAGAGTGGATTGTATCAAGTGCTGTGGTGGGATTTTGATCATGCTCAGTGTTAGTTAATTATAGTGTATGTTGCCATCTACCATCCTGTTAATTTTCATGACATTTGGAGCTTTTTAGAATATTTAACCAGTGCTGTCAACTTGCTACTTTGTTAACCCAGATTCCAGAAAACTGGAATTTTCACTAAGTCGCTAAAAACCTGTTTCATCATGCCGACTTGACAGCTCCATGCATAGTGATGTGTAGCTCTTTTGCTGATTGCATAGTTGGATTAATTGGTGTGTGTGTGGTGTAGTTTATGTTCATGTCTTGTTTGTGCCTGTAGGGAGCCTGTAGCTCTAGTTGTGAGCTTTTCAAATTGCTATTTTGTTGTTTGTGACAGATTTGGTGTTATTTTGTTTTGTGAGTTGTGGGAGCTATACTCCATGGAATTGAGTGATTCTTGAGTCTATTGTGATTGGTTTTTCATCACCTATCCAGTGGTTACCTTGGGATGCCAAGAATTAGCCCAGGTATTTGGTGGTCTTGTGTTTTGCCTTCGTGCCTTGTCATGAGCGTATCTCGAGAACCGTAGCTCCGTTTCTTGCGATCCTTATATGCATTTTCATCGATTGTGCATGCTGGATCCATATTTGCCGTGTTCATGCATATCTAAATAACTTAACATGAGGTTATGTCCAGATCCATTAATTAACAACTTTGCATGTGAGACATGACTAGTTTAGGATTGCCATGTCATAAAACTTCATTAAATGGATCATGCATCATCTTGGTTGTGCATTGCACCTTGGTTGGTTATTTATTTGCTGTTTCTCTTGGGTAGATGCGAGTGTCGAAACTGAGTTCGAGGACCCTGGAGAGTACCACTACGAGGATCCCGCTACTTGTTCAGCTGAAGAACCAACAGGCAAGATGATCGTACCCGGATCCCAATACTATCTTTGCTTGCTAGTTTCTCGTTCTTATCATTACAATTCCGCTACCTACCACATGATATCAGCCCCCATGTTGCCATGGCAGCCTCTAACCTCCACATCCCAGCAAACCGTTGATTGGCTAAGTTACCGCTGCTCAACCCTTTTATAGCGTTTTTTGTTGCAGGTGCAGGTTGTTCCATGTGTTAACGTGGATTGGATATCACAATAAATTTTGTTATTCAATTTAATGCACATATAAATCTGTTATTGATGGAAGGCTTGGCCTTTTGCTAAGTGATTTGTTCCACTCGTGCCGTCATTAGTTCCTTGTTACCGATGTTATGTTTTTCCATATTTTGCGCTCCTAACACGCTTGGGGTTGTTATGGGGACCCCCTTGATTATTCGGTTGAGATTAAAAGTTGTCTTGCAAGACCCAACTTTGGTACTACATTTGCTAATAACTAATGAACTTGCATAGGGCTTTGCAACCCCGTGGATAATTTAATCAACCCCCGGGCCAGTGCTCCTCATGAGTGTTGGTCCAAACTAGAGCACTGTGCGGGGCCAACCCAGGGCAACTTGGGAGATTTCTATCAGGGCTCCGTACGCGTAGATTATTCGTCGTGTCCTGAGACTGAGATACGCGGCTCTTATCGGGTTCGTCGACACGTCGGGAGGTCTTGCTGGATTTGTTTTACCTTTATCGAATGTCTTGAGTAAGGAGTCTAACTGTCTTCGGGTTTACTCGAGGTGTTGGCCTCCTTTGGAATTGTCTATGATGATCGCGAGAACCGCGTTCGAGAATATTCCCACGGAGTGTGGTTATTTGTGATGGACTAGTTGGAGCACCCCTGCAGGGTTAAATCTTTCGGAAAGCCATGCCCGCGGTTATGTGGCAACTTGGATATTTGTTTAACACCCGGTTATAGAAAACTTGAAGTAAAATCTAATGAAAATACACCAACTGTGTGAGTAGCCGTGATCGTCTCTGCTCGTGAACATGAACCGAGAGAGAACATGGTGGGGTTATGATTGACGTAAGTAAGTGTTCAGGATCTCTTAGAGATCATTCTAGATTCGATCGTCTTCGTAGGCCACTCATATTTATTTCATGTTGCGTAAGCTGGCCACCATAAAATGCTTAGTGCTGCTGCAAACTAAACATCACCCTTCCTTCCTAAAGCTTAAATAGTCTTGGTACCCGGGCACTTGATAGCTGAGTCCTTTGTGGCTCATAGTTTACTACAATAATCCAGGTGCAGGTTCAGATGAGTTCGTGCAGGATGATCTTACTCAGCTCCAGTGGGAGTATGATGAGGAGAGCGGCAGGATGTACGTGACGTATCCGGATGAGTAGAGGACCTGGTCGTGATATTTGGGATAGCTTGATAGTATCATTTGCAACTTCTTTTATCGTTTGATTTCGTCCGTAGTCGGACCCTGTGTTCAACTTGATGCTATGATTTGAGTGACATTGTAAGTTAGCATGTGGCGAGTGTAAGCCAACTTGTATACTCTTCTCATTCAGTATTGTATGTTGTGATGATACTATTCTTGCTAATGGCAAGATGCGCCTCTATCCTTTGCGAGGCCCTCGTGCCTTAAACGGATAGGCGCGCATCTTGGGCGTGACAAGTTGGTATCAGAGCCATACGACCATAGGAGCCTTTGCTTGTTCGAACTTGGCCGAGTTGTGTCTAGTAAAATTATTTTGAGTCTAGTTATATCGGAGAGTAGGATTCTTTTTACTCCTCTTCTATGCTCTGGTGAGGTTTCCGACTTAGTAATTTTAATTCTACTCCTCTCCTCGCTCAAAAAAAAATTTAGGATCACACGGGTATTTTGGAATCTATATGATGGCGATGTGACAGGGTTCTGTCTTGGTGCCTCCTGTCTGACTTGATTTCTTCCGGGGAGTTGAGCTCTGAGGAATGTTGGCACATTGTTATCATTCAGCTTCCTTGATATCTTAGGACAGAGAATGTTCAAAATTGCTTCAATACTTATCGTGGTGAGATAAGGTCGGAGTCACCCAGTACTGGGGAGGCGTTCGGGGTACCACCATGGTTTAGTATCGTTGTGAGTTCGAGGATTCGAGATTAGACGAGTTTGCAAAATGTCTTGAATTATGGTGTGGAAGGTTGCGGATGCAGTCGTAGCTGATTCCCTAGGGCAGGTTCCTGATTCCGCAACCCGAATCGCATAAACAAGAAAGTTTTTGGAAGTTCATAGGTGGGAAATCTTGTAGTCATCTAGGATCATCTTCTCCCGATGTATTGGGCATGTACATTTGTTCCGAGCGCTTAGCTCAATACTTGTTGTGTTATTGCAAGTAGCTTATTATGTCTAATGATGTTATCATGATCCGAAGAAGCATTCTTACTAATTTTTCAGTAGGAAGGCTATGTTGTTTTTGGTTCAATTCTTTCAAGCATTTGATTAAGCTTATGTTTCACCTTATCAATGAGGTGTTGATGCGTTTTGTCCATCTTCAGGATGGCTCCACCAACTCGCAGCAATCTGGGTCGTGGTGAGGAGCAGACTGATGTTCCACCACCACCCCCGCCACCGCCTCCTCCGCCTCCTCCCCCAGAAGCTTGGCAAGCTATGATGGCCGCGACCAATGAAAACACCCAGATGTTGCTCAGACTGTTGCAAGAAAGGGAGCAGGGTCAGCAAGGTTTTCAAGGCAATTTTTAGAATCAGCTTCAGTTTGCGACACTCAATCAGTTCCTTGCCAACCAGCCCAAGACTTTCACCTGTTGTGAGCAGCCTCTAGATGCTGATGATTGGCTTCGTGATATGAGCAAGCATTTTGAGTGCAACAATGTCAGGCAAGAGGACTTTGTCAGATTTCCTTCGTTCCAGCTAAAGGGTCAAGCAGCTGACTGGTGGCAACAGTACAAGGATTCCAAGGGCGATCGTGTTGTTACTTGGGATGATTTCCTTCGTGACCTCAGGGCTCATTACATTGCGACAAGCTTTGTCGAGGAGATGCGTGAGAAGTTCAGGCACCTGAAGCAGGGAACCAAGTCAGTCTACCAGTACAACATCGAGTTCCAGAATCTAGCTCGTTATGCCAAGCAAGATGTTCCAGATGATAAGGCTATGATCTATCAGTTCAAAGGTGGTCTCAAGGATGAGCTTCTGCCAGGCCTTGTTCTTCAAGAGCCTCGTGAGTTTGATCAGTTCTACACATGGCTTTGAAGATTGAAGCAGCTCAGCTCAAGTTGGAGAACTCAAAGAAGCGTTCCAGGGATTCATATTCTTCTTCTTCCGGCTCTCAGAGTGTTCCTAAGCAGCAGAAGTATTGGGCGCCAAATCCTCTTCCATTTCGTCCTCCTCAGCAGCAGAAGCAGTTTGGTGGTCGTGGTTCTTCCCACCCACCCAACCCAGGTTTCCAGCAGAAGAATCAGGCGTCCAAGGCTGTTCTTGTTCCTCCTCCAGGCAATGTTCGTCCGCTTTCTGAGGTGACTTGTCACAAGTGTGGTCAGAAGGGCCACTATGCAAACAAGTGCAACCAGCGGCGTCTTCCGCCTCCTCCTCTTGTCAAGCCTCCAGGCAATGCTATGGTGAAGCATAATCCCAAGTCAGTCAGAGTGAATATGGTGAATGCAGCTGAAGCAGAGCAGGCCAATGATGTGATTATGGGTAATCTCTCAGTTAATGATTTTCCTGCTGAAGTATTGTTTGATTCTGGTGCATCGCATTCATTCATTTCTAAACCATTTGCTTGGAAGCATGATTTCAATTCAGTAGTTCTGCCTAGTCCTTTTCGGGTTGTGTCCCCAGGCCAATTGATGAGTTCCAATGTAGTGGTTCCAGATGTTTCTATCAAGATGGGCAATTATTCTTTTCTGGCTTCTCCAATTGTTCTTGGGAATTCTTATATTGATCTCATTCTGGGCATGGACTTCCTGGCTATGAATAAGGCTCATATTGGTTGCAAAGCAAAAGAAGTCAAGCTGACTCATCCTTCAGAAGACGTGATTATTTTTGCAGCTCGCGATGACACAATTCGTCTCTTTGCTCTTAATGAGAAGGGTGAAATCTCGGCGATTTCTCAAATTCCGGTGGTTTGTGAGTATGAAGATGTCTTTCCAGAAGAATTCCCAGGAATGCCTCCGCAGCGGCCAGTTGAGTTCGTGATTGATCTCAAGCCTAGAACTGAACCGGTCTACAAGCGCCCATATAAACTTGGCCCCGAAGAGCTGAAAGAGTTGAAGAAGCAGCTAGATGAGCAAGAACGTATGGGTCTGATCAGACCAAGTTCTTCTCCGTGGGGTTGTGGTGTTTTGTCTGTCAAGAAGAAAGATGGCACGGATCGTCTTTGTGTTGATTACCGGCCATTGAACAAGAAGACAATCAGAAACAAGTACCCACTTCCCAACATCAATGATTTGTTTGAGCAACTGAAGGGTGCCAAAGTTTTCTCCAAGTTGGATCTTCGAATGGGTTATCATCAAATCCACATTCGGGAAGAAGACATTCCCAAGACCACGTTCAGGACGAGTTTTGGCTCATATGAGTACACCGTTATGTCGTTTGGTCTTGCGAATGCTCCTCCAACCTTCTCAAGGATGATGAATTTCATCTTCTCTCCTTTCAAGAATGAGTTTGTCTTGGTTTATCTTGATGATATTCTGGTGTTCTCGGAGACGGAAGAAGATCATGGAGAGCATCTTCGCCTTGTGCTTGACAAGTTAAGGGAACATCGGTTCTATGCCAAGTTTTCCAAGTGTGAGTTCTGGCTCAATGAAGTGGTGTACCTCGGGCATGTCATCTCTGCCGAAGGAATTAAAGTGCACCCTGAGAAAGTTGAAGCTATACTGAAGTGGGAACCTCCTCAGAATGTGAAGCAGCTTCGGAGTTTCCTCGGGCTTGCTAGTTATTGCAGAAGATTCGTGGAGAACTTCTCTCAAATTGCTAAGCCTCTGTCCAATCTCCTTCAGAAGAGTGTCAAGTATGTTTGGTCTCCCGAGTGTGATGCAGCTTTCAATACGCTCAAGCAGAGACTGACTTCAGCTCCAGTTCTTGTTCCTTCGGAGCAGTCCAAGCCTTTCCAAGTTTTCTGTGATGCTTCTCTCCAAGGCCTTGGTGGTGTTCTTATGCAAGACAAGAAGATTGTGGCCTATACCTCGCGTCAGTTGAAGCCTGCCGAGAAGAACTACCCCACTCATGATCTTGAGTTGGCAGCAGTTGTGCATGCTCTTATGACTTGGAGGCATTTGTTGTTGGGTAGACCAGTTGAGGTGTACACCGATCACAAGAGCTTGAAGTACATTTTCACTCAACCCAATCTCAATCTTTAGCAATCTCGTTGGGTGGAAATGCTTGAAGACTTCAATCCAAGCATTGAGTATACTCCTGGGAAAGCAAATGTCATTGCAGACGCGCTTAGCCGTAAGGCATACTGCAATAGTCTGATCTTGAAGCCCTTTCAACCCGAGCTTTGTGAAGCCTTCTGCAAGCTCAACCTTCAAATGATTCTTCAAGGGTTTCTTGCCAATCTTCAAGTCTCTCCGACTCTGGAAGATCAGGTTTGCCAAGCGCAGCTGCTAGACGCTATGGTGAAGAAAGGTGTGGCAAAGAGCATTCCGAAGTATAAGTGCTTTCGTGTCGATGACAAAGATACCTTGTTCTTTGAGGACTGTCTTGTGGTTCCAAAAGGTGATCTCAGAAAGGTTATCATGGACGAAGCACACAATTCTCTTCTTTCCATTCATCCAGGCAGTTCCAAGATGTATCAAGACCTCAAGCAGACCTTCTCGTGGACTCGTATGAAACGGGAAATCGCTCAGTTTGTCAACGAGTGCGATGTTTGCCGCAGAGTGAAGGCGGAGCATCAACGTCCAGTAGGTCTTCTTCAGCCTTTGCCTATCCCAGAGTGGAAATTTGATCATGTGGAGATGGATTTCGTAACTGGGTTCCCCAAGTCCAAGAGAGGCAACGATGCCATCTTTGTGGTTATCGACAAGCTGCCAAAGTTGCTCATTTCCTGCCAGTCAAAGAATCTATCTCGGCAGCTCAGCTTGCAGAGTTGTATACGTCAAGGATAGTCTCTTTGCATGGTATTCCTCAGCTCATCTCTTCTGACCATGGAAGTCTCTTCTCTTCCAAGTTTTGGGAATCCTTCCAGACGGCTATGGGTACGAAGATCCGTTTCAGCACGGCGTTCCATGTGTAGACAAGTGGTCAAGTTGAGAGGGTCAATCAGATTCTTGAAGATATGCTCAGAGCCTGTGTGATATCGTTCGGCATGAAGTGGGAAGACTGCCTTCCATATGCTAAATTCTCATACAACAATAGCTTCCAAGCTAGTTCAGGCAAGGCCCCGTTCGAGATTCTCTATGGCAGAAAGTGTCGTACCCCGCTTAACTGGTCTGAAACCGGTGAGCATCAAATATTGGGCAATGACATGATCACTGAAGCAGAAGAAATGTGCCATGTCATTCGTGAGAACCTCAAAGCAGCTCAGTCCCGTCAGAAGAGCTATTATGATAGAAAACATCGGGATGTTTCCTTCCAAGTGGATGATCTTGTCTATCTCAAAGTTTCTCCCATGAGACGCACTCAGCGGTTTGGAATAAAAGGGAAGATAGCTCCTCGTTTCATTGGTCCTTTCAAAGTTGTTGGCAAGAGAGGTGGTCTTGCATATCAACTAGAGCTTCCTCCAAATTTCACGAACGTGCACGATGTCTTCCATGTTTCTCAACTTCGGAGATGCTTCAACACTCCAGAGCGAACCATTGACCTCCAAGACATCGATCTCCAAGCTGATATTTCTTATCGTGAGCATCCAGTTGCAATTCTTGAAGAAACTGAGCGTAAGACTCGCAACAAGTCTATCAAGTTCCTCAAGGTGAAGTGGTCTCATCATTCCGATAAAGAACTACTAGGGAACGTGAGGACCTGCTCCGTTCTGAATTTCCAGACTTCTTCCGTTCCTAGATCTCGGGTTGAGATCCTCATGTAGTGTGGGAGAGTTGTGACAGCCCAAGTGTTGTCCCTACCTTATTTGGCATGTAATCCATATGTATGAACCTTGTGTCATGAGCTATGAGATGTTTTGCTCCTTGTCCCATGTGATTGAATTGCATTCATGCATCATGGCATCCATCATTTCATCATCATGCCTTCATTCATATTTGCCATGTTGGGTTTCATGTGTCCTTGTGTGTCTTGGTTTGGGAACATGTGTTGTGATGTGCTTGGTGTTGAGGTGGTTTATGTGTGGTTGGGGTCATGTGTGCTTTCCTCTTCCCCTCTCTTCCTACATCAACTTCACCTCCCATCTTCCCCTCTCTTCTTTTAAAAAATATATGTCCAGATTTAAGTTGTTTTAAAAACCTTTTAGAAATGTTCATGTGTTAGCCCAATATGTCCTATGAATATTGGGAGTGTAGCTTTTCATATTTGAATAGGTTTGGTTTCTGAAAACTATTTAAGCAGGGGCTGTTTTATTATTATATTACTAAAATAACTTGTCCTAAAAATCTTTTCTATCTTTTATTAAACTAGAGCATATTATTTCCTCTACAAAACTATTTTTGTTTTACTCTAAAAACCTTTTATATGCTCTGGGATTATTTTTAGTGTGGCTGTTTTTTTTAATTAATAGGAAAACCCCTTCGGTTTTAACATGAGTGAGTGTGAGTGTGGTGGGCTACCTTCTTCCACGCGGGCCATCAGTGCGCTAGCAGCCCAGCCGGTCTCCTTCGCGTTTGTTCCCTCCTCCTCCATCAGTACGGCGTCCATCCACCCTGTCCACGTCAAAAGCAAGCTCGATTTGACGGCCTCCAGCGTGTCCCCATGGCCATAAGTAGCGCCTAGTCCTAGCCCCAGCATCCCTCTTCCCGTTCCCCCTCCTTCCTTCCTCGTGCTGCCGCTCCTCCCCCATCTTCTTCCTCCTCATTCCCTACAGAGGAGGGGTTCAGGTAAGGTGTAGCAGTCGCTGGGTGTGAGCAGGAGAGAGGAGCTCGTCGTCGGCGCCTCCTTGTCGGCGCCAGGGCCCCGTCGTCATGTCCAAGGCCAAGCTGGGTGTGCCCGCATCCTGTTCCCGGCGCTAGGGATGCGGAAGGCCCTCTGCATTGACACCAACTTCGTCTTCTTCCTCCGGGGCGGAAGCTTTGGCCCCGAGCTTGTCTTCTTCCTCGTCGCGGCGTCTTCTTCCTCCCCTTCGGCTCCGATTCCTTCCTCCTTGCCTCGTGTGTCGAGCCTTCGTCGTTTCCCCTAGGTGAGCTCTGTCGCCGCCCCCCCCCCCCCGCGCTCGCTGGCCGCTGCCATCGTTTCTCTGTCGCCGTAGCTGACGCCTCGCTGTTGCTGTCGCCGCCGGTCCAAAGGCTCGAGTGTGGACTCACCTCCGGTCCCCCTCTTCGCAAGATGAGGCGAGGGACGAGTTCCCCGTAGGTCCCTCATTCGGTTCTGCCCGTCCGCGTCGCCGTAGGAGCCCTGTCACGGTTGGAATTGCCGCCGCGTTTCCCTGTCACCAGAGTCGCTGCGTGTCAGTTTCGTCAGGCATAGTGGTAGTGCGTGTGTATTAGTTCGGACTGCCCCCTCCTCTGGTAGCAGTCGAGCCCGTAGCCCAGTGGTGTGGTGTGTTGTGTGTGTCCGCAAGGTCTAGGGTTCGAATCCCCCTTCTCCCCCCTTTTTTTGTGTGTTCTTTTATTTTTGCTTTCTTTTCTTTTCTTTCATTGGATGTGTATGTATGTATGTATGTGTAGGACCGGGTTCATTTTATTTTCTGTCATATGTGCTCTAGTGTGTGTGTGTATGTATGTTGGCATACACACATGCACATCTTGGTGTGTATACTTGTGTATGTGAGTTACATACATACATCCCCTTGTGTTTTGCACATGTGGATGTGAAGTGGAGTAGAGTGTAGGTTGTAGTGTGTGTGTGTGTGTTATGTGTATGTGTATGCATACACTTATGTGTATGTGCACTCATGTGCATGTGTGTGTGGTGTGGGTGTTTGTTGTAGGTGGAGTGAAGAGCTCCACATGGTGTGGTGCCATGTATGTTTATGTGTGTGTGTTTCACACACACATACATGTGTAGGTGCGCTAGAGAGAGTGTGTGTGTGTTGGGTGTGTGGTGCACCTTGTTTGTGAGAGCTTGTGCATGTGTGTACGTACATGTGTTTGTACCTACATGTGCATGTGCACATGTGGATTGTTGTTTGGTGGGGTGTGGTAGGTTTACACATGTTTGTGGATGTGTGTGAGCTTAAGAGCATAGTTCCATGTGTAGTTTTCCCTCTTATGTGCATATGAGCATGAATCCTTCTCTAGCTAGTTTCTTCTTAGTATTTGAGATATGCCATGTTAACATGTTACTAGGATGCTAATTAACCACTTCCAACACGTACCAATAGCCTACAAGTCATTTTGGGTCCATTTTCTTGCACATGCATAAGTGACATAATTCACCCATATCTTATAGGTCAAATTTCGACCTAGGTTTACTCCTACTTGCTCCAAACAAGTATAGGGGTATGAGTAATGCATTTGGGGTAGTTTCAACCCAGGAATTCACCTGTGAAGTCAGATTTGACTTTGGGGCAACTTGACAAAACTGCATTTTTATGCCTGTGATGTCCTTTTGTCTTTTTCATATGAATTAATCTATGCATGCTTTCAAGTTCTTGCCAACATGAAGTTGTTAGTAAAAGTTGTTGGGAATCCCCCAGTATTTTTATTAATCATGTTAAGTCCCTAGATAAGTGGGAACCATGCTGTTTATCAAGCTACTTTCTGTTTCTGCCAACCTGCTCTAAATGGCTAAGTCTGGAGAATCTGTTGTTATTGTTTTGCCATGAAGAGTGGATTGTAGCAAGTGCTGTGGTGGGATTTTGATCATGCTCAGTGTTAGTTAATTATAGTGTATGTTGCCATATACCATCCTGTTAATTTTCATGACATTTGGAGCTTTTTAGAATATTTAACCAGTGCTGTCAACTTGCTGCTTTGTTAACCCAGATTCCAGAAAACTGGAATTTTCACTAAGTCGCTAAAAACCTGTTTCATCATGCCGACTTGACAGCTCCATGCATAGTGATGTGTAGCTCTTTTGCTGATTGCATAGTTGGATGAATTGGTGTGTGTGTGGTCTAGTTTATGTTCATGTCTTGTTTGTGGCTGTAGGGAGCCTGTAGCTCTAGTTGTGAGCTTTTCAAATTGCTATTTTGCTGTTTGTGACAGATTTGGTGTTATTTTGTTTTGTGAGTTGTGGGAGCTATACTCCATGGAATTGAGTGATTATTGAGTCTATTGTGATTGGTTTTTCATCACCTATCCAGTGGTTACCTTGGGATGCCAAGAATTAGCCCAGGTATTTGGTGGTCTTTTGTTTTGCCTTCGTGCCTTGTCGTGAGCGTATCTCGAGAACCGTAGCTCCGTTTCTTGCGATCCTTATATGCATTTTCATCGATTGTGCATGTTGCATCCATATTTGCCATGTTCATGCATGTCTAAATAACTTAACATGAGGTTCTGTCCAGATCCATTAATTAACAACTTTGCATGTGAGACATGACTAGTTTAGGATTGCCATGTCATAAAACTTCATTAAATGGATCATGCATCATCTTGGTTGTGCATTGCACCTTGGTTGGTTATTTATTTGATGTTTATCTTGGGTAGACGCGAGTGTCGAAACTGAGTTCGAGGACCCTGGAGAGTACCACTACGAGGATCCCGCTACTTGTTCAGCTGAAGAACCAACAGGCAAGATGATCGTACCCGGATCCCAATACTATATTTGCTTGCTAGTTTCTCGTTCTTATCGTTACAATTGCGCTACCTACCACATGATATCAGACCCCATGTTGCCATGATAGCCTCTAACCTCCACATCCCAGCAAACCGTTGATTGGCTAAGTTACCGCTGCTCAACCCTTTTATAGCATTTTTAGTTGCAGGTGCAGGTTGTTCCATGTGTTAACATGGATTGGATATCACAATAAATTCTGTTATTCAACTTAATGCACATATAAATCTGGTATTGGTGGATGGCTTGGCCTTTTGCTAAGTGATTTATTCCACTCGTGCCGTCATTAGTTCCTTGTTACCGGTGTTATGTTTTTCCATATTTTGCGCTCCTAACACGCTTGGGGTTGTTATGGGGACCCCCTTGATTATTCGGTTGAGATTAAAACTTGTCTGGCAAGACCCAACTTTGGTACTACATTTGCTAATAACTAATGAACTTGCATAGGGCTTTGCAACCCCATGGATAATTTAATCAACCCCCGGGCCAGTGCTCCTCATGAGTGTTGGTCCAAACTAGAGCACTGTGCGGGGCCAACCCAGGGCAACTTGGGAGATTTCTATCAGGCCTCTGTACGCGTAGCTTATCCGCCGTGTCCTGAGACTGAGATACGCGACTCTTATCGGGTTCGTCGACACGTCGGGAGGTCTTGCTGGATTTGTTTTACCTTTATCGAATGTCTTGAGTGAGGAGTCTGACTGTCTTCAGGTTTACTCGAGGTGTTGGCCTCCTTTGGAATTGTCTATGATGATCGCGAGAACCGCGTTCGAGGCTATTCCCACGGAGTGTGGTTATTTGTGATGGACTAGTTGGAGCACCCCTGCAGGGTTAAATCTTTCGGAAAGCCGTGCCCGCGGTTATGTGGCAACTTGGATATTTGTTTAACACCCGGTTATAGAAAACTTGAAGTAAACTCTAACTAAAATACACCAACTGTGTGGGTAGCCGTGATCGTCTCTGCTCGTGCACATGAACCGATAGAGAACAGGGTGGGGTTATGATTGACGTAAGTAAGTGTTCAGGATCTCTTAGTGATCATTCTAGATTTGATCGTCTTCGTAGGCCACTCATATTATTTCATGTTGCATAAGCTGGCCACCATAAAATGCTTAGTGCTGCTGCAAACTAAACATCACCCTTCCTTCCTAAAGCTTAAATAGTCTTGGTACCCGGGCACTTGATAGCTCAGTCCTGTGTGGCTCACAGTTTACTACGATAATCCAGGTGCAGGTTCAGATGAGTTCGTGCAGGATGATCTTACTCAGCTCTAGTGGGAGTATGATGAGGAGAGAGGCAGGGTGTACGTGACGTATCCGGATGAGTAGAGGACCTGGTCGTGGTCTTTGGGATAGCTTGATAGTATCATTTGCAACTTCTTTTATCGTTTGATTTCGTCCGAAGTCGGACCCTGTGTTCAACTTGATGCTATGATTTGAGTGACATTGTAAGTTAGCATGTGGCGAGTGTAAGCCAACTTGTATACTCTTCTCATTCAGTATTGTATGTTGTGATGATACTATTCTTGCTAACGGCAAGATGCGCCTCTATCCTTTGCGAGGCCCTCGTGCCTTAAACGGATAGGCGCGCATCTTGGGCGTGATAGTGATCGAGAACTAGGTCAAGCAATAGCTCCCTTGTAATCAATACATCAAGCAATACCAGAACAAGCAGGACATAGGCTATTACCTCGACTTGAGGGGCCGAACCTGGGTAAACTCGTGTCCTTCGTCCCAACCAACCCTTTTGAGTCCATCACGTTAGCAATGGCCCCGAACCCAAGTCCGTTCACCCGAACATCTGCCATGATAAAACCATGACAGTTGGCACCCATCATGGGGGCTTCTCACCAACGGGTGCTGCTTATCTCACCCTAACAGCTGGCTTTATGCCATTTCCAGTTAACATGTTAACCGCGGTTGTCGAAGGGGGCTTCTTACCTTCGGGTATCGCTTATCTCACCCTAACAGCCGGCTTTATGCCATTTCCGGTTAACATGTTAACCGCGGTTGTCGAAGGGGGCTTCTTACCTTTGGGTATTACTTATCTCACCCTAACAACCAGCTTTATGCCATTTCCGGTTAACATGTTAACCGCGGTTGTCGAAGGGGATTCTTACATTCGGGTATCGCTTATCTCACCCTAACAACAGGCTTTATGCCATTTCCGGTTAACATGTTAACCGCGGTTGTCGAAGGGGGCTTCTTACCTTCGGGTATCGCTTATCTCACCCTAACAGCCGGCTTTATGCCATTTCCGGTTAACATGTTAACCACGGTTGTCGAAGGGGGCTTCTTACCTTCGGGTATCGCTTATCTCACCCTAACAGCCGGCTTTATGCCATTTCCGGTTAACATGTTAACCGCGGTTGTCAAAGGGGGCTTCTTACCTTCGGGTATCGCTTAATTATCTCACCCTAACAACCGGCTTTATGCCATTTCTGGCTAACATGTTAACCGCGGTTGTCGAAGGGGGCTTCTTACCTTCAGGTATCGCTTATCTCACCCTAACAACCGGCTTTATGCCATTGCAGTTAACATGTCAGTTGCGGCTGTCGAAGGGGGCTTCTCACCGACGGGTGTCGCTTATCTCACCCTAATAGCCGGCTTTATGCCATTTCTGGTTAACATGTTAACCGCGGTTGTCGAAGGGGGCTTCTTACCGGTGGGTTCGCTTATCTCACCCTAACAACCGTCTTTATGCCATTCTAGTTGACATATCAGTTGCGTCTGTCGAAGGGGGCTTCTCACCCTCGGGTATCGCTTATCTCACCCTAACAGCCAGCTTTACACCATTTCTGGTTAACATGTTATCCACGGTTGTCGAAGGGGGCTTCTTACCTTCGGGTATCGCTTATCTTACCCTAACAACCGGCGTTCGCGCCAAAAATGTTGACAAGTCAACATTGGCTGTCGAAGGGGGCTTCTTACCTTCGGGTATCGCTTATCTCACCCTAACAGCCGGCTTTATGCCCTTCCGGTTAACATGTTAGCCGCGGTTGTCAAAGGGGGCTTCCCACCTCCGAGTGTAGCTTATCTATCCCTAACAACCGGCGTTCGCGCCAGAAATGTTGACAAGTCAACATAACCATACATGGGGCTTCCTGCCCTACGGGTGAAGCTTATCAAACCTTCTCGGTCGGCTCTGAAGCCAAGCGAAGAATTCTGTCAAACACGTCGGGACGATGCAACATCTTCGGGTTACGCTTTTAAGCCGCCCTCCTAATGGTGGAAAGGTACATTTATACATGCAGGAAACTAAGCTACGAAGAACCGACAATGCATATAATGAGAGGGACAAGGAAGATGGCACATGTCTATTTTAAAGCCGGACTTTCATACGTGCGCGATAGCACAAGTTCAACAAAGGCAAACGTTGCCTAATGGTGGAAAGGTACATTTATACATGCAGGAAACTAAGCTACGAAGAACCGGCAATGCATATAATGAGAGGGACAAGGAAGATGGCACATGTCTATTTTAAAGCCGGACTTTCATACGTGCGCGATAGCACAAGTTCAACAAAGGCAAACGTTGTTGCTATCCTATTACAGACGCTCTCTGTGGAGCTCAAAATATCATCAAGTTTTTTACATCGCCCATGGCGGGTCATGGAGAGCCGGCTATTACAAGTTTTCTAACAAAGCAATCAGTCGGCTGGCGGGTCATCCTGCTCTGGCTCTTTGGCTGCCTTGATCTGGGGATTATCCAAGTCCCAATTGCAGTCGGTTAAAGCCGCAAAAGTTCCTTCTTCAAAGAAGGGGGACGGGTCAGGATCAGAAGCGAAGAGAGTCTTACTGGGAGCGGGTGTCAGATCCTGGCACTCAAAGAGCGAACCACGGATCCTCTTTTGATCAGCACTGTAAGCCGCCTGGTAAGTCGCCAAGTTGACCTCTTATGCTAAGACGAAGGATAGGACTTTGGAATCTTGTATGCACCGAGCATAGTCAGCATCAGTAAACTCAGAGCCATCGTCCTTCTTGGAGGGAAACCCATCCATCATCTCAGCCGGAGTAAGCTCTGGAGCGAAAGCCAATGCCCGGCTTATGGCCACAATCGCCCCCTGGCAGGCGGCTGATTTCTTCAGCTCCACAATCTGTTTGGGCATCGTTGACAGGAGCTCCAAGACACTTTTGAGAGTCGAAGGAATGTCCTCTTTATACTGCACAACCTTGATTGTGCATACCGCCGTGCAGTATAGTTGTTCTGTCAATGTGTATATAGCCTTCAAAGGCAGCAGACTATCGGAGACAAGTTGGCGGCTCCTAGGACCTGCATGAGATGGAGGCCTCGTTATGAGTCGCCAGCACAAGTCCAAAAATCCGGATCGAGCCAAGCTATTAAAAACTTACCAAAAAGGGCAGCTACCATCTTCGTGATGTGACGCTTCAAAGACTGCAGCTCGTCAGATACGATCATGAGTCGCTGATCGGCATCATCCGCCCGTTTAGTCAATGTAGCTTTTTCAGCCTCGGTAGATTCCTTGAAGGCGGTGAAGTCAGCTTTGATCTTAGCTAGCTCTTCGACAAGGAGCCAGCATGTCTTGTCAGCTTCTCTCCGGGCGGCTTGCTGAGTAGCTAAGTTTGTTTTTAAGCCGGCCAATTCTGACCCGGCTTCGGTTAAAGCTTCTTGCGACGTATCAAATTATGGAATACATAAGCAAGTCTCAAACAGATTGCAAGCAATATGCATGACACTTGGGGGCTAATGTCTATTTTCAATACAGTTCTGACTCAACTTTGACAAGTTTTGACCCGGAACTTGGGGGCTACATATTGGTTTTCTAAAGAGGTTCAACATGTAAGTCCCGGCTCAAGTTTAGAAAAGATTAAGCCGACCCTTGGGGGATACAGTTGGCTCTTGTAACTATCTTCTAGGAAGTACCGGTTCAAAATTATCAATTATTGAGCCGGCCCTTGGGGGCTAACAACAATGATTTCAGATCACGGCTAAATAAATTAAAGCCTGCACATTACATATGTCTACTTCTGCTAAAGATGGAAGAGCCGGATTATTATCAGTCAATATTAACCCGGCTCTTGGGGGCTACGTAAGGGTATAAGGAGGAAAAAGGAATACCTCATATCGTCTCTTCATTAAGTTAACTAGTTTGAGCTCCAAATCCTGGCTTGTAGACAACCGGTTCATATGGCCAGCATGAAGTTCATCGGTTGTCATTTTCTCTAAGGAAGGGAGCTCAAATTCCAGCTTCCTCGAAGCTTCAGTTGTTTCACTATGCTTGGTTAGCACGTGAGGTGAAGGGGAGTGCAAGCCAGCGCCAATAATCACGATGTCCAGGGCAGCGGCGTCATCAGCAGCCTTGGCAGGGCTCGGCGGCTTGGGAAGGTCCCTTTGCGGGCTCTCAAGAATAATGTCATCAGCTGCCGGCTCTGCAGAAGTCGCTGGGGGGTCTGACTTGGCAAGCTCCGGTTCTTGAGCAGCAGGGCCAGGGGAGGACCTGTTGGTTTTCCTCCGCTTAGCTTGAGCCCTAGAAAAGACATGAAGGCCAGAATTCAAGGGTTACAACCGCCGAAGAGCCGGATGTAAAGGTTACAAAATGCTTACAGCGGATTAATCTTCGGAGGTGGAAGAGCGGTGGCCGTAGAGTCGCCGGATGAAGGTGATCCCTGAGAGATAGTTCAGATCATATAAGGCAGTGTTGAGAGTACAAAGGAAAATCTAATAAAATCGAACAGAGATACATACCTCTACGGGGCGCTTTTGTGGAGCCGGGGAGTTAGGCAACCCGGACATGAGATCAGTAGAGCCGGCGCTCCGGGTCTGACGGCGGTCGACTTGCTATTGCTTTTTCAAAAGAAATTAGGGATCCAAATGAGCAAGAGGATGAGAAAGGGGAACTTTTCGAACAACCCGCCGTATCTTTCGGGGTACAAAACATTCTGAGTCGGATGAAATATAAGTTACCTCAGGAACGTTGGCGCGGCTCGTCTCTACCTCGTCCTACGAATAAGTTGTTATTAGTAAGTTGAATAATGAGGTTACAGAAAATAGTCAAACTATACCTCTGAGCCGGATGATTCTGGCGGTTCAAACCATTCTTCTTGAGGGGTGGTCTTCTTAGTCGTCTTCTTGGATGGGGCCTTCTTCTTGCTCTTCTTCATAGGAGGAATATACTTCTTCTTCCAGAAGTCGGAGTCAGCCTAGAAAGGTAAGCCGGTTAATGGTGATGAACTGACAAAGTCCTAAGTAAACAGAGAAAAGAGACAATGAAGAGTCGTCTTACGTCTGGAGCCGGGTTAACGACACTAAAAGGCGCCAGCCCAATAGCACTGCAAGCTCCTGACGTCTCATGAACAAGACTCCAGATGACAGTGGTAATATCGTCTTCGGTTAAAGTTGTCCGGCTGAAGCATAGGGAACCATCGTACTTGCCCGGATACTCGCACATGAGGCGGCTTCTCAAGCTCAAAGGCATAACTCTCCAGGAGATCCAGCAGCAGATCAAGTCCAGACCCATCAATCCATTGGCCATGAGGGCTTTAATCTTGGCATGAGCCGGCTCGTGCCTTGCACGTTTAGAAGTTGATAGCCGGCTGGGAAGCGCTGAAGTTGTCTTAAGCCGGGAAGGGCGATAACCCGGCAGCGGATGCTCACCCTTCGGGGAGGTATCCTTGCAGTAGAACCAAGTTTTATTCCAATCCTTTGGATGATTCGGCATCAGTACAGCTGGGAAGGTAATATCTCGGTGCCACTGAATAGAAATTCCACCAAGTTCTAAACTCGGGCCGGCCTTTACTTCAGTTTAACGGTTCGCGTAAAAGAATTCTCGGAAGAGACCTATAGATGGCTGAGTTTGCAGATAGACCTCACTGAGTACTTGGAAGGTGCAGATATTTGAGACAGAGTTGGGGGCAAGATCTTGAGGATGCAGCTTATAGAAATGAAGGATGTCCTCGAAGAATTTTGAGCCGGGAGGTACGAATCCACGTTCAATATGATCTGAAAAAACAACTACCTCGCCCTCCTGAGGGATGGACCTCAGTTCATTACCCGGAACCCGCCAATGGATGACCTCTTTGGCAGGAAGGGTGCCCACAAGCACAAAGTCCATCAGAAACTCTTCGGTAATGCATGAACCGACCCAGTTGCAGGAGTTAGATGCGCGAGACATGGCGGCATTTTTTAACTGTACAAAGTAACCATATACGGTGAGTCAAGAAAAGGCGAATAAATGTGGGCGGCTTAAAAGCTTAAGACCTTAAGGATGAGATGCCAAGATCCGGCTGATAAGAGCCAGAACAGCATGGCGGATCAACATTACGAAAGGACGGAGTGAAATTTGGCTAAGTTCTGAAAACAGGTTTCGCAAAGTAGTGCTACAGCTGCGGATCTATAAAACAAAAGAAATGTCTTTATTTCTAGACCTAGTGATGGACTAGTGAAAACAGAGAAAGTCTGAAAATGACGGACGGAGCCGTGGTGAATCTAAACAACATTAGTGTCGGTCTTCTACCTAGTGGCACCGTAGGGACAGGTTACGGTTGAGGACTAATGGACTGACCATGGCTGGCATTGATGGAACCCTGAGTTCTAAGAACAGCGACGGCGGAGCTCCATGGAAACCCTACCGGGACAAGTTGCGGATCTAAGGGGAGAAAGACTCACCAACGACGGCGCCATGAAGGCGGAAGATACTTTGGATCGCGTCAGATTGATGCAGCGGCCCTGTCGATGGCGAGGAGAAGACGACGTCGGAGCAGGAGGCGCTGGAAATGGAAGCGTCTGAAGGAAGGAGATGACAGAACAAGCAGGAGAAGGCAAATGTCGCCCCGGGTGGTCCTATTTAATAGGGAAAAGGCAGAACAGGCGCGAAAATCCGGGCATCGGATATAATTTGACCGAGGCAGACGCCTCAATCTTCGGGCTATTCATTTAATAAGAAGATTTGTTGCGTGCATCAGAGGATCTTTTTTGCAGATTTGACATGACGTCATGGCGAGTCATTTCCGGGCGACTCGCCGAGGAGTAAGAAGAAAGGCTGAAGTGAGCAAGCTCAAATCAACCTGGGGCCTAATGTTGGGGATATAACCCCACGGTGAGACCCGCCCTGAGGGTTCCGGGTCATACCTGACGGCTCGTACACCAGCCCAAGAGTGAGTCGTGGGGACTTAAGGGCCCAAGAAGCTTAGCGGCTTGACAGGATGGGCCGGCAGGTGGCCCGGATGAAGATGACCCGGGCGTGTAAGCCGCGCGGGTACAACTTGGTCAGGAAAGGCAAGAGAAGATAGAGGTAGACTCGGACATGTAATGAGATCCGGTTAACACTTGTATGAGCCGTGGTCTTGACCTCCTATATAAAGGCAAGACCCGGGGCGACTTAGATATGAGGTGATCGAGAACTAGGTCAAGCAATAGCTCCCTTGTAATCGATACATCAAGCAATACAAGCACAAGCAGGACATAGGCTATTACCTCGACTTGAGGGGCCGAACCTAGGTAAACTCGTGTCCTTCGTCCCAACCAACCCCTTTGAGTCCATCACGTTAGCAATGGCCCCGAACCCAAGTCCGTTCACCCGGACATCTGTCGTGATAAAACCACGACACCCTCCCTTGCCCAACCTAGACCTCACAAGCTCCCCCAGCACAAGCCTCTGATCACGTGTTTAATACATGGATTTGCTAGAGCACTTATTGAGCTTCAATAACCCCCTGTTTAGCACTGGGATCATTATGGAGCTAGTGATCATAGTGAACACACATCCTTCATTCTTGCTAGCACTGCAACCTTGATGCCATAGGAAGGATCATTCTAAGGGTATACGAATTATGGACAATGATTTGATTTAGCCATAATAAATGTCTTGAGGAAGTAGTCTAGACCCCTTTGGTGGATTATGAGGTTTTATGTTGGTGAGTGGACTTGGTGGATCAAGTTGATAGAGTAGCATAACTTACTTCCCCCTTGAGTCAATTTGGATTTAGTAGGGCGATTGTAACCACAAGCCCAAATTCTTGGTGGATTAATGACTTGACTTTGGCAAGTAATGTTGACAGTGGGTTGATGGTGACATGTTAGTGACTGGATTAACTAGTAGGGAATTCTTACTAGATGTAAACCTTGGATTTAAATAGGTGATTCTAATAGGTACTCAAGATCAATCCAACCACATGGTTCAGAGTATTTTCGATTTAGTACAATGATCTTGATCATGATACCATGCTTCTCGGTGGACGATAAGTAGAAATAATCGAATGATGTTAGGGATAATTTAGGGATCTATATAAACTCGACCTTGGAGTTTAGTTGGTCATGAGATTGGAAGTTCGTGGATATACTGTAATAATAGTCCTTGCAAAGATATGTGGATTATGTGAACTCGAGGAGATTATGTTGGACACCATCAATGCTGGATTTGTAGCAGTAATGGATCATGTAATAGCGGATGATATTCGTGGATTGATTAAGTTGGATTCGTAGGAAGGAAACAAGATCTTGGAGTGGTTTATTACGTGTTTCCTTAGCATAGTAATGCAATACCTTAGACCTTGGATAGGTCAGTAGGACACTTGGATTGATAGTGGCATGATCAAGCTTAGCGGCTTGTATGGTTCCCGAGGATTTTTATATAGGGATATATGTGAGTTAGCTATAGTTTACATATGAGATTTTCGGTATAGTCCTTCTCTCAAAGCCTTGGAGTTATGAGTAGCACGTGTAATGTTGGAGTTGACTTATATGAGATGATACCTTCAATGATATAGGGCAATTTTGTTTGGAGCAGTAGGTAGTACTATTGGCATCTAAGAACTGTGCTCAAGGATAAGATGATAGTCACTCACATCCTGAGCTCCTTGAAACCCCCTAAGCTTCACTGGGCCATAACACGGTCAGATTATGATCATAAGCCTTGGACTATAAGTCCTTAGACCATGGTCGATACTTGTGATAGCCTCGCATATTAGGGATGATAGACTACTCATATCAAGAAGGAATTCCTTCTTTTCTGGCAGCCCATTCAAACAGAACTCCCAAGTTAAGCGTGCTTGGCTTGGAGTAGTTCTAGGATGGGTGACCGATCGGGAAGTTGGTCCCGGGTGCGCATGAGTGAGGACAAAGTGCGCAGAAAAGACTAGTATTGATCTGTGAGGCCAGCCTAGATCCCGCCAGGAGTAACGACCACCGGCGGGTGTATCCGGAGCGTTACAATTTGGTATCAGAGCCGACCCTCGCGGTTACACGGATATTTGCCGACAGGTGCACGGTCATGTTGTTCACGAAGTTGGTGACCCGTCGCGACACACGGAATGACACATGTATCGGACTGGAAGCACACACGTTTGTGCCAAGAGGGAACATTCCTATGACCCGACGAGGACGTCGGTTCCTCTGAGTGGTGGTGTATGTGATAGCCTTCTTTTCCGGGAGCCCATTCAAACAGAACTCTCGGGTTAAGCGTGCTTGGCTTGGAGTAGTTCTAGGATGGGTGACCGACCGGGAAGTTGGTCCCGGGTGCGCATGAGTGAGGACAAAGTGCGCAGAAAATACTAGTATTGATCTGTGAGGCCAGCCTAGATCCTGCCAGGAGTAACGACCACCGGCGGGTGTGTCCGAGGCGTTATGTTTCTCCTTCGGTCTTCAATACTGAGAAAAATGACGAGAAGCAACACCATGAATTATTGAGACACTTCGGAATAATGAATAAGAAGGTTGAGCCAACACTGAAAATAATTTAGAAGCGATCTTCAATAAGGAATATTAGAAGAGGACTTGAGGACATCTCCAGAAAGATTAGAGTGCGCAGAAAATACTAGTATTGATCTGTGAGACCAGCCTAGATCCCGCCAGGAGTAACGACCACCGGCGGGTGTGTCTGAAGCGTTACGTTTCTCCTTCGGTCTTCAATACTGAGAAAAATGACGATAAGCAACACCATGAATTATTGAGACACTTCGGAATAATGAATAAGAAGGTTGAGCCAACACTGAAAATAATTTAGAAGCGATCTTCGAGAAGGAATATTAGAAGAGGACTTGAGGACGTCTCTGGAAAGATTAGAAGAGCCAGGTAAGATCCTGGGGAAAAACCTGTGGGTCATGGGCCCACTCAAAAGAAACCACCGTTGAAAGATTGCTTAGAAAGAGAGATTGCACCAGTACAATTGAAAACTTGATGAGGTGAGAACCTTGAAATAATTTGGAAGGATTGAAAGAAAACACAAATCTTTTGAGATATCTTCAGCCTGCGGATAGAACAAGAGAGAGACGAATAAACAAGAGAGGCTTGGAAAAGAAATTCCAACATGGAAACCACTGAATGAATGAGAGAGGATAAGATGAGCACCGAAGCTTGAATTGAATCCACCGGAGATGAATAACAACAAGAACAAAGAATATGAGGATAGACCTTGAAATTGAAACTCTTGAAAATCTCCACAAGAAATCACCGGATACAATATTAAGAAATGATAGAGGAAGCATTGATGAAGAGAAAGGCACTTGGAAGAGAATTTAATCATTGAATAAAAAGGACGAGAGGGTGGGAAAAACAAAGACAACTTGGGACGGGTGAAATGAACTCTGAAAAGAATAAGAGGATTGATCTTGCAATATTGAAGAGGATAGAATTCACTTGAAGAGAGCACACCAGATGAAAAGAATTTCATGACAACTCGAGTTGAACAAAGGATTAACATTCTCGTAAAAATATGAGAACACTACTTAGAAAAGATATGAAATCACCACTTGACATCGAAGCAACAAGAATTACCATATTCCAATAAAACAAAGGATGAGGCTTATAAAACAAGCCAGAAACAAATGCAAAACAGAGATTTCGCTCGATATTTTCGTGGTAAGGTTCGCACGGGCTTGATCGTACATTGGATTGTCATATTGAAATGACGCTCGAATATGCTCCCTAGGCGTAGCAAACTACAAGGCTTGACAAAGCATAAATCGAGACTGTCCTCTGTAAGAATGACCGTGAATAAACGAATCCACTAGATGTCGAACCCCAACCTCACATCATGATCTGTTGGAAGATAGCCTAGGTAACTACTTGAATTCCCACCTAAGAACTTCCGAAAACTTTTTGGTTATGCAATCCGGTGTTGGGGATACATGGAGAAAATATCTCACACAACTAACAAACCTACACCCCAACTTTATCCATCCTTCAACACATAAACAGAGGCTTTCGCAAGTCCATCTAACTTAGATCCTCTAAAGCACAATGATACTAACCATGGTGGTACCCCGGACGCCTCCCCAGTACTGGGTGACTCCGACCTTATCTCACCATGACAAGTATTGAAGCAATTCCGAACACCCTCCGTCCCGAGATACTAAGGAAGCTGAATGATAACGATGTGCCAAGAATTCCCTGGATCTCAACTCCCCGGAAGAAATCAAGTCAGATAGGAGGCACCAAGACAGAACTCCGTCACATCGGCATCATATAGTTTCCAAAATACCCGCGTGATCCTAATTTTTTTTGAGCGGGAAGAGGAGTAGAACCAAAATTCCTAAGTCGAATACCTCACCAAGTATAGAAAAGGAGTAAAAAGAAACCTACTCTCCGATATAACTAGACTCAAAATAGTTTTACTAGACTCGACTCGGCCAAGTTCGATCAATCAAAGGGGCTCCTAGGTCGGTACAGGCTCTGATACCAACTTGTCATGCCCAAGATGTGATCCTATCCTTATTTTGGCATGAGGGCCTCGACAGGGATAGAAGCGCATCTCATCGTTTTGCAAGAATGGATATCATTACGAGTACATTTACAGAAGAGATGAGTATATGGAATTGGCTTACACTCGCCACAAGCTACATCAATATCACATCAATACAACAACATATTCAAACATTATACAGAAGAGTAGGAGCCGACTACAGACGAAAACAAACGACAAAATGACATCCATCCTTGCTATCCAAGGCTGCCGCCTGGAACCCATCCTAGATCGAAGCAGAAGAAGAATAACTCCAAATCAAACAAGCATCGCTCTCACGTCAAAGCATCGCATGACCTGTACCTGCAACTGTTGTTGTAGTAATCTGTGAGCCACGGGGACTAAGCATTTATTTGAGTGGCTAACTTACGAATACAGAAAGTAAAGTATGGTGATCTATGCATAACAGACGTGAACTAGTAATGATCACTAACTGATCCTGAACACCTACTTACGTCAAACATAACCCCACCGTGTTCTCTCTCGGATAAGGACTCACGAGAAGAGACAGTCATGGTTATGCACACAGTTGGTGTATTTTATTAGAGTTTACTTCAAGTTTGCTATGACCGGGTGTTAAACAAAATATCCAAGTTTGCCACATAACCGCGGGCATGGCTTTCCGAATGATTTAACCTTGCAGGGGTGCTCCAACTCATCCATCACAAATTAACCATACGCCGCGGGAATAACCTTCACCATGGATCTCGTGATCATCCTAGGCAATTCCAAAGGAAATCCGACACCTCGAGATAGCCCGAAGAAGATCAGAGTTCCTCACGCAAGACATTCGAGAAAGGTAAAACAAGTTCAGCAAGGCCTTCCAACATGTCGACAATCCCGATAGGAGACGCGTATCTCGTTCTCAGGACACGGCGGATAAGCGACGCGTACAGTGGTCTAATAGAATCACCCAAGTTGCCCTGGGGTGGCCCCGCACAGTGCTCTAGTTTGGACCAACACTCATGAGGAGCATTGGCCCGGGGGGTTGATTAATTATCCGCGGGTGCCGGCGGGTCCCTATGCAATTTATTAGTTATTAGGCAAATGTAATACCAATGTTGGGCCTTGCCAGACAAGCTTTATCCTAAATCGAAAATCAAGGGGGTCCCCATAACAACCCCGAGCATGTTAGGAGCGCTCAATTATGGAACATAACATCGGTTCACAAGTAACTAGGGCGGCAAGAGTGGAACAAAACACCGAGCAAAAGGCCAAGCCTTCCACCCTTTACCAAGTATATAAGTGCATTAAATTAAATAGCAATAATATTGTGATAACAAAAGAATGTCCATGTTGACACATGGAAGCAATAGTACCTGCATCTAGAAACGCTAAAAGAAGGGCTGAGCAAGCGGTAACATAACCAAACAAAGGTTTTGCTGGGATGTGGAGGGGTTAGAGGCTTTCATGGCAATGTTGGGAGGCTTTACAAACAAGTGGTAGGTAGCAAGACATAACGATAAAAGCAGGACAACTAGCATGACAATGATAGTAGTGGTATCCAGTGAAATGTGTCATCTTGACTGAGATCCCGCTCGGAAGAAGAACGAGTCCATGAAGAAGATGAATCGACATAGTCGAACGAATCCTCACACTTCGAATGCTTTAGGAACTCTATCGAGAAGGAACAAACCAAAAAAAAACAATCAACACTCGGTACACCACAACATATGCATGACATGCTGCACAAACAAATATGATGCATGTCCGTTTTAAATATGCAAGGCATGGCGAATCACATCAAACAACTACTACACATTAAAGTGAAGCTCAATATGCAGCGAGTTGCATATTGACGAAACTCCACGATTGATTATTTAGTTCACTCTCGTTTAGGTACACGACAATATTAAATGTTGTTAAACATGGCAAGAGGTGAAGCATGAACATCTATATCATCTAGGCATTTTAAATGGGACCGGAAGCAACATATAGCATTTCCGGAACATCCCCAAAAGCATAATATGAATTTGGTACAGATCTGTAATAATCATATTTTAGAGTTGTTAAACAGAAAAATAAATTTCACCATGAGATTCTACACATTTTTCTAGCCAAGTTACATGTGTGGAATTTTTTTATCGGAGCTACGGTTTTGGAGTTATGAAATAAATCATTTTCACATGGAAATTACGCAAATCAATGCAAACAGCAAGGTTAAACATTTTTATCACATGTGAAAGTTGGATATTGTGAATCTACACAAAATTCTAAGCACTTTTGATGTATAAAGTTTTTTAAACTGATGCACGGTTAAAAAGTTATTAACAATTTAAAAAAGGGGTCTAATCTGCAAAACTGCAATCTCTGGAAATTAGACAAATTCGCATTAGGGAAAAAAACTACGCGGGCCGAATCTCAGCAGAGGCCCAACAGAACAGGGGCACCTAATATCTAAAAGGTGCTCAGGGCGGGGATAGGCGGCTAGGGGCTCACCTAGTGAGCCTTGGCCCGGCTCGGTGAGGAGGCTAGAGCTGGGCCGACGGAGGCGGCTGGGCTACGGGCTTGGCCCATGCGGGCGACACGCAATGGGCGCTTGTCCTCCTCCTCGCTCCCACGGTTGAGCAGGACATAGGGGCGAGGCCATGGCAAGGGGCGACGGCGGCGGACTTCGGCGGGTCAGCAGGACGGGGCTAGACGGATCCGGCCGAGATCCGCGGGATCCACCGGCGGCTGTCGAATCTAGGTGGCGGTGCCGCCTTAGGCCGGCGCGGAGGCCATGGGAGCGGCATGAGGCTGCTCTGGCGAGGCAGAGGCCGACGGGGCTGGTCTGGTGAGGGGCGGCGGCGAGGTCCCACCAGCGACTGCGGCGCTCGACTAGGGCGGAGGTCGGCCGACGACTCGGACACCTGCGGTCGTCGGCGGCGGCGGGCTGCGAGAGGAAGCACCGAAGGGATCTTGGGCTCCCGTGGTCACCGGACATGTCCGGGTTGGCCGCGGACATTGTCCGGTAGGTGGCGTTTTTGGGCGAATCTGAGCCCCAGATTTCAGATCTGAGGGCCAGATTTGGCTGGGGAGGTGGGATTTCGGGATCTGGAGGGTTTGGGCTAGCAGGTGGAGTTTTCCTAGGGGGTGGCTGCAATTTTTACATCGGGGGAAACCCTAGAGAGTGAGGGGCTCTCTCTCCATGGGGGTTTAAATATGGAATGGCACTAGGGGCTGGTTGAGTCTCGTCCGTTCGATCGCGATCCGATGACCACGAACGGAGAGAGGGGCTAGTTGGGCTAGTGGCCGTGTTGTTGGGCTAGGAGGGGAAGAGAGAAAGAATAGTGGCCCGGCAACGGAGTTTTGCAAAACCGAAAACGTCCGATGAATAACCGATGACCGCACTGCTACGGTTGACCGATGGGGTATCAAACGAACTCGGAATGCGACGAAATTTGGCAGGCGGTCTACCTACACTATAATAAGACCGAACGCCAGGTTTCGACCCAATCCGAGAATATTTTTCGCGCGCTTTAAAAACAGTTTTTTAAACGATGTCGCGGGCACGTGCGTGTGTGGTTGGTCTCGAAAGGTTGATGGCACGAACGGAGAGAACCGATAGCTACTCACGGATGCAAGTTTTCGAAAACAAGCGATGATGACATGCAGATAATGCAAATGATGCGATGATGAATGCAACAACCAAACGAAACACAAGACGACAATGGAATAAAAGAGGAATCTTCTGGAGCATCGGTCCCGGGCTGTTACAATACTCCACCTCAACCACCACCAAACCTGTTCATAGGAAAGGTGGACACGAAGTCCTGTATTAGGTTGGACCACAAACCCTTGATACTAGTGACCACCCGGAACAAACGACTGCCTCTCTCACACATCCCATCAGCAATATGTTTATGTGGTATTGGAGGAATATGATGTTATCCTCACAGATGACATACTTATTTACCCAATGAGAGGAAGGAACACCTTAGTCCTGTTTGGACCAGCCCTAGGAACACTAACTACCATGCCTCTCAAGTATAAGGTCTCACCTTGAAGGAGTTGGACTCCGCAAAGCATGCTCCCTACAGAAGAAGACTTTCTTGCCCATGCAAGATGAAGGACCACTACGATTGCGAAGCCACGACAATGACGAAGAAGAAGCAAAAGAAGTCAACCTCCACTCCTCTACCGGCTACATCAACTAGACTATATCAAGAAGCACCGACGTCCAAGCATGATGAAGCCCTTGCATAGCAAGAGGGTTGAAGAACCCCTTGTTATGACTGGTCATCCATCAGTTCCTGACTAAGAAGGAACCGAGGAGCTGATAACACCCCTTACTCCACCACCTTGATGGTGTACGTTGAGCATGACGTCCATGCTCCCTTCAGATGCCTAGAACGGAGTAGAACGACTGTCGTGACCTCATTGCTAGCCCCTTTTTGGTTCAATCAGGGACATGAACCTGACTCGATCATGGTAAACCCCCTGTCAAAGGTAGTTCACCCCTCTTGCCAAGCGTCGGACCTTGGGGATTAGATGGCTGATCTATACTCTGAATAGTCAAGCTTGTCTAGAACCCCACTAAAACCTTCGCAGATGGTAGAACCCGTTTTGACACCAAGTCTCTAGTCTCAGTCTTAGGGACGAGACTCAGTGCATACCTTGCTACAGAGAGACGAGTAGACCAAACACTCAAATACCCTCTAGAAACGTGTGTCCATGACGATGAAGACAAACTACCAAAGAAGAACAAAGAATCTACTTGGGAAACTTACTCAAGCAGAAGATCTCAACGAGAATCCCACGATGACGCACCTCAGCACTCTCAAGGATGGAGACCACCTACGACTGAATACCCCCTGCTTTAAGGAAGATAAGGACTTCCCCGTCAATGAAAAGCTACACCGAGACTTGACCCTTCTATTCTAATGCGAGACATCTAGATGTCACTAACCAACGTGAGCAGTCCCAGGACCAGCACACAGACACACTACTTGGCCACGTATTCCGACCTTGGAATACACACGCAAGCCAGGCCCTTGCCAAAACCCCGTTCACCCTTAGACAAAGTCAATGATGCAGTCAAAGGAATATCTTCAGGCACTTCAAGATCCAGAAGGACAACCACGCCGGAGCGGAAACAACATGGAACGTGAAGACTACCTCGCCGAACATCCGCATCAGCACCCTAGCCTAGGAATCTCGGGGACGAGATTCTTGTAAGGGGGTAGGTCTGTCACACCCTGTGTTTTACCTCATTACTAAGTTAACATGACTCCAAAATTAGGGCCAATTAAAACTTTTTGAGTGCATTTGAATGCTTGACTTGTGTGTTATTTGCTTACTTGTCTGATTGCTTGCCAGTGCTCTATAATTCATAATACATCCTCCTACCCTCAAGAACTCTTTTCCTTGATCCCAAATCTTGTCCAATGATCATGCCATGTGAATAGGACTTAAAAATATTTTTACAAAATATTATTTTGGCCAAAAAGCATTTATTTAAATTAGGTTTTCAAAACCCCCTGATTTGAGATTTGCACTACAAGTCCCCAAGTTGGGTGGATAAATTTTACCCAAATACTTTATTTGAAGCCCATTATATATAAGACTTGTAAAAACCACCAAATATTATTTTTAAAGATTATTTTACTATTTTATTTAAAGGATTTTTCTTAAGTCCAGAAATGGTCTTTTATAGGGAAAAATTATTTACATGCTTTAAAAATATTTGAGAAAATTTAGGAAAACTCAGTGGGCATATATTATCCATATATAAGAGTTTCAACACATGGTCATGTTCAAAATATTGGAAAAAAACCTTCACAACCATTTCTACCTATTTTCAGCATTTGAAATAGTTCTATAAGGAATATTCTCAATTAAATCCTAGGAAATTCCAGCAGGTCACATATGTCATGTGCGATGATGTAGCCAAGTTTCATATCAATCCCAATAGTTTTGCTTCACAAAAGTATTCAGAAAACCCTTCTGTCCAGGAACAAATTTGAGCAACTTTACATTGTGAAGTTTCTCCTTTTGATATCAAAACTTGTGGGCATGTTCTAATCCCCAAATAATGATGTTATACCATGTGGTGCATCAAGGGAAGCAGATAAACTTGTCCAAATACCCTCAGAACCATTTCTGTTGATTCCAAGAATTTGGTAATATTACATTACTAAGTTTCCCCATTGGTCCCCAAACTTTTTGTGCATGTTATAATCCCTACAATATGACACCACATCCATTGGTGCATCAGGGAGGATAGTTTTTCTTAGCTAGATCTAAGCAACTCCATTTCTGCCCATTTCTAGGGTTTGAAACTTTTACATTGGCCACTTTCTCTAAATGTGGTCAAAACTTGTGATCAAGCTCATTTATACCTATTTCTCAATCCTGTTAACTCTCATTTCAATTACAGCAAGTTAGCTGGCCCAAAACTGCATCAAACACCTTCTGGTAGAAAACCAAAGCTGATGTTTTCACCCCTTCCCTTGCCCTCCTTGGGCCTAAAATTTTCCCACAGCTCCCAGGTGATGTAGTTTACCTCCAGTAAAAAAAACAAGTCCATAAGCCACTGTTTGGTAGGGTAAAACCCCAAGATTCCCTCCTGGACAGCTAGTTTCTCCCTCTCTCTCCACTTGCCCTCTCACCTAAGGCATATCCAGATCATCCCATGCTCCCTCCCCCCTTGTTCTACCTCTCCCTGGCTGCTGGACATGCATGGCCGCGCCCAAGTGGCCAATGGCATGCCATGGCATGCCATATGGGCGCTCTGGAGCGTGCTACAGTGCCCCGCCGCACTATAGCTGTCGCCCAGTGCATGTCCCCGACCACCTCGAGCTCCTCCCTCTCGCCAGCCGGTTAGCCTCGACATCCGGGACACGCTACCATCTTGTCTCCCTCATCTCTCTCCCTCTCATTGCCTCTCCTTGTGCACGCACGGCGCTGCCCGAGCGCACTAGTGAGCAAGCTCACACGCGCGATGACCTGGTCCTCCCTAGCCCCTTCTATTTCCTTCCCTAGTCCGGGACCAAGTCCACGAAGATCATGGACACGCCCAAGCCTGCCCTCATGAGCTCTAGCGCCAGCCCCGACCTTGCCGAACCTCCTGTCCATGGTGCGCCAGCACCCGAGCTATAAGAGCCACCCCCTCGACCCCCTCTCGGCTCCCTTCGCCCCTCCTCACTCTTGCGAACCCCCAGGACCTGCACCATTGCTCTCCCGTGCCCTCCATTGTCTCCCACGACCGAAGCTTCCCCGCTGACTCTTTCTCAAATTCGACCACCCTGAGCTTCCCCCTCGTCCCTAGCCACTCTGGTGCCCCCTCCTAGTCGCCGCAAAGCCCTCCCAGTGCCTCCGTTCCTTCCTGGGGCATCGTTTGGTCGGAGCCAGTGATGGCCGACGACCTCTTAGTGTCCATCCACGCCAGCACCGGTCCGGCCCTCCCCTGCAGGCTCTTAGCTCGGGGATGAATGCGGTGCGGCTCCCCGAGTCCACCTGTGTGCTGGGCATCGGCGGAAGTGGCCGGTGCCGCTAGGGATAGCGCCAGTCGCGTCGGGTTTTGCCTTCCCTGCCTCTCCCCGGATCGGGTGGGAGGTGGGGGACGATCCTGACCGGCGGGTCCCCCCTGTCAGCGGCCCAACGGTCGGGCCCAACTCCTTAAGTGGAGGCGGGTTGCCGGAGCCGCCTCCCCGCACTGAATACGTATTAGGCAGAGTACGCCTCTGGTGTGACCCCTGCGCTCGTGCGCCCGAGTAGTTGGGACGGCCCAGTTCGGTTGCTGCTATACTGCGCCCAGTAGCGCATTTTAGCCTTTGGTAATTTCTTCCCCTTTTTCTATTTTCCAAGGAGACAAAAATAATCCCAAAAAATTCATTTTTGCTCCAAATTTGATGATTCATGTTTCTACAAACTCCTAAAATCATGTTTTATCCCAAAATGTGATCTACACATTTTTCCTGCAAAAGTTTCAGTAGAGTTCAAATTCAAATCTGAATTTGAACTATGATATGCCCCCTTGTAAATTCCATAATGGATTCAAATCAACTCCAAATGGAGATATTCAAATTTCTAGAAACTCCAAATGTCATGCCCTAATTGTCTAGCCATGGCGAACATTTTTACCATGCACCTATTCTGTTGGATCTAATAAATGGACCTTTCTCCATTTATTCCATCTTAAGAAAATCATAGGAAAATCATCCCAACTCCAAATTCAGTGAAACCACTTCCCAAATGTTCCTAAAATCATGCCTTATTTGGTGAGTGACTCCACTCATTTTTATAAAAATGTTTTCTGTGGACATCTTATAGGATTATCATTCCCTTCATTTCCATCATTCGAAACTCCCCCTTGACCCACCTCCACCCAAACCTCCTTGGTTATTTTTCTCATGACCAGAGGTGTCCTAGAAAATAAAACTCCTATTTATAGGGCACTTTATTTCTCTACTTGTTGTGTTGCTTATTGCGGTTGTTTCCGGTGATAGTTGACGAAGTGGACGAAGTGCTCGGATGGACGAGAAGCGTGCGAAGACCTCGAAGACTTTGCGAAGCCGGACAAACAGCCCTTTGACTATGTTAAGAAACCATTTTTATTTGCATGACATATAGCACTTTACTTTCGTTATATTTGATCATGTGGAGTAGTGACCACTTCGGTGGGTTGCTTCCAATACTTTTGCGGTTGACACTTGCATCGTGCATGACCCTACCACCTTATGAGGTTTATGCGGGTGGGTGTAGATAGGATGCTAGTAGATGCTATGCAAGTGGGACCAGGATTATGCATGGTGATGGAAATAAGGCAATGATTTCAATGATTTCAAAGATTTGTCAACCGTCCCAACCTTACATGTGCGACCACGATACCCCTTATGGGACGGGGCTTTTTTGATTACTATGGTTGGTGCTAGCAGGGAGCCCACATTACCAGTGGCGAGGGTGAAGTGGTCACTCTCGAGACGGGATCGTCTCGGAAGTGGAAGGCCATGCGCTGTCTTTACAGGCACCGGGCACACCGTTGCGTGCCCTCATGGATGATACACGAGATGTATATCATGAGGGATGGCACCAACGAGTGGACTTTTTGTTTAGTATCACCATGGGAAAGGCATTGTTTGGGTGCTTACCTCGGGTATGTAATATACCGCGAGTCGTGCATGACACGGAAGTTCCCCGAGTCTTGTGGGTAAAGCGCGCAACCTCTGAAGAGTGTAAAACTATTCGAATAGCCGTGTCCACGGTCAAGGACAGTTGGGTGGTGCTGCTTAAGCCACATCCAGATGTTTTCACAAACTTGGTGTGTCTGTGTGTGCGGATGACAAAAGGATGATACTTGAGACAAGTCTGAAGACTTGATGTGATGAATGAACATGAGATGTTCAACCCTTGCTTATGATGATATGTGTAACTTGTTCATATGGATATATGCTTACTGTTGATGCATGCTTACACATAGTTGCTTGATCATGACATTGCATTCGAAATTGGCTTTCCACAAAATACCTTCTTAGTGCTAGTTCATGCATTGTTATTGCCTTGTTCCAAACATGGGTTGCTTGCGAGTACATTCAAAGTACTCATTGGCTTGCCACTGGTTATTTTATTGGCCAGGCATGAAAGATCAGGTTATGGGTTCACGCTATCGTTGAAGATTTCCGCTGCAATCATATGAAGACTTCTCCATGAAGGCCATATTTGAGTAAACTGGTATGTAATGGATGTAAGACTCTTGTTATTTAGTTTTTGTGTGTTTAGTGAGCATTGATCTCTGGGATCACTATGCACGTACATTCGGTGATCACGACTTATGAGTCGGGGTCCTCCCAAACCTTGTCATGTCCCACTTCTTGCATCCATAAGTTTCCTCCACAAGGTTGACAACATAGGTCTTAGGGCCACTACTTACTTGCCACAAATTTGGTCCTTCCCTAATTGCTTTGCAATCTCTAGTAAATTTCTTGCTCATCTCCAACTTCTCTGCATAAGTGGGAGCTATATCCCATTTGGAAGTTTCTCCACCTTCTCCCTTTCCATCAAAATCGACTAGCAACTTGTCTTTTATTCCATTTATCATTGTCACAATTGGTTTGTTTCTAACATCCATGATATATTTATTGAAGACCTCACTTATGTTGTTAACCACTAGGTATGTTTTGCAATTTTTCTCCATTTCATGCCTAGCCCATGTGTGTACTAGAATACCAAATAACCATCTCTAGCCATCCTCACACTCACTCTTCAAATTGGCCATGGCAACATCAAAACCATGTTTTGTGTAGGAGTAACTAGCACTGTCCATGCATTTTTTCAGATCCTCACCTCTATAACCAACTCTTTGGAAATTGGCATAAATGTGCCTTAAGCAAAATCTTTGTGGGCAATTTGGAAATACTGCATTGATAGCATTAAGTAGGCTGTGCTTACACAATAAACTAAAATGTTCTACAACACATAGGTTTCTAGCATAACAAAGCAAAGCAAGACATAGCAAATTAAACCACACCACATAAAAAAATAAACTACAACACATAGAAAATTAAAGTACAACACACATCAAATTAAACTACAACACATAACAAAGAGAATATATATCACTGACCTTCTGCCTATTTGACATGATGGTGTATTTGCCAAATTTGCCCTCTTCTATACCTCCTAGAGCATACTTCAATTTTGTGAGAAACCAGCTCCAATTTGATGTGTCCTCGACTCCAACTATTCCAAATGCTATTGGATACATGTTGTTATTGGCATCCCTACCAGTTGCTGCTAGAAGTTGTGCACGAGTTGTCAGCTTAATGAAGCAACCATCCAAACCAATGAAAGGCCTACATCCATTTAGAAAGCCCTCCCTAGTTGCATTGAGACAAAAGGAAAGGCCATGGAATCTTGGACCTGGATGTGGGTTTTCACTTGTGCTTTTTGGAGTGACAGCTGTCATAATGCATCTAGAGCCCGGATTGCATAATTTAACAGTTTCAAGGTAATCTGACAACCTACGATACTACTTCGTATGATCTCTTAGCAAAACATCCTTTGCTGCTTTCTTAGCCCTCCATGCCATCATCTTGGGAACTTCAATTCCAATTCTTCTCTTTGTCTTGTCTACCAATGCTAGAACAGTAGTGTTTGGGTCAGATCTAGTTGTCTCTAGGAAGTTCTGTCCTAGCCACTTTGAGCTAACTTTACTATGCTTGTCACTGGTTGAATAATAATGCTCTCATCTAAACTTTTAATACATAAAGTCTTCTCATGCTTGATCTGAGAAGCCACAACGTAAAAAGGACATCCATTGTCCTTGTGGTCACACCAGGCAATAACCCTATCTTTGTAGTTCCTGTGATATCTGAAAGACCTCAACTGCTTGATATGATAGTTAACAAGAGCACTCCTAAAGTGGTACACATCTTTGAAACAGAGCTTTCAACAAAATTGCTGCTCTGGATTGAGTCTGGATTCATTATACAATTTCTTTCCTTTTTCTTATCCGCTTTAGTATTCATTCCCGAGGGAATAATGAAAGACATAGGATCATTGCCATCATCATCCCCTGAATCTTAAAATCCAAGATTTACATCTTCATCATCTGAAGGGAACCAGTCAGGCTCAGCAGGATCATTTGCTGATGAGTGTGATCTTGTTGTTGGCCTTACTTTCTTTGCAGTCTTGAACACATGTTGTAATTTTTCCTCTCCCTCTTCACTGTCATGTAGATGTTCCTCCTCATTTCCAGCTTGTTCAATGTGGTCTTCCTCTTCCTAATCCACAGGAACATCATAAATGTCCTCCGGTTTAGTGTCACCCTCACATCACATTGCTGCCTCCCTCTTCATATCTGTTATAGTTAACTGCGGATCAACATTCTCTTCACAAGATCTATCATATGTACTTTCTACAACATGTACATACTCTTCAACATCTGCATCCAATTCCATGTCTGAATAACTGACACTGTCATTTGTCTGATAGTATTGGTAGTCAACATAAGCTTCTGGCTAGGGAGGTGCCATTGTTTGGATGGGCTCACAGTTCACACTCCGCTAGCATGAGTAAGCAATCTCCTGTGCCTGACAAACAAGAGCCAACACACTCTTCATATGTCTTATGGGCCAGACCATCATTGACTGCAAAGACCAAAGGGGGATCAATTGTGTTTTCTTCATTACATATGTCAATCATTGCTGCCCTCCTCTTGCCCTTGTTTGCTGGAGAGACAACTATTGCTTGCTCCCTCTTGCCCTTAGTAACTAACAATCTTATCCCTCGGTTGTCCTCATATTGACTCATCATTTTATCCACCTTAATCTGATTGTCCAGAAGCTTAAAACCATCCAGTCCTATCCCTTCACTTTTCATATAATACATGCAGTCTGAAAAACTACAACCATTTTCAAGCAGTAGTGACATAAGATAGAAATATCTTATGTCCGTCCTAAACAACTTGGTTTTGATTAATTTGATCCCTTCAAAATCAATGTGAATATCACACTGCTCATACTTCAACCTACAGTACAAATTAAATGTACATGTAAATACAGAGAAGAACACAACCTAATTTACTTGTAAAGCTAAAATTGATAAAACTTGTACATGTAAAATTACACAAAGGGGACCAGAATAACTACATTTACATGCTAAATCCATACACTAAATCACAACTGCCCTATCCTATGATAAATCACACAGAGATGACAAGAAGGATGTCGTACACATGAGGGTTGTCGACGGTGGCAGTAGGAAGGACTCTAGCGGACCGTGCCACCACCTCTCCAGACGGCTTCTCCACGCGAGAGGGAATTGTGGCTCACCATCATCGGATCTGGATCCGCCCGTACCATCGGCCGTCATCGTCGCCGCCTTCACATCATCCCTCTGCACGTGGCACGATGAGAGGGGGGGGGGGGCGTCCTCCTCCTCTGACGACGACCCGTACTCGAGGCCAAAAAGGTTTAGCCCACGACTACGGCCGGATCTGGAACCACCGTCGCCATCGCCACCAGCCGCCATTCGCGCGGCGAACAGGAAGGGGGATGCGGGAGGGTGAACTGCAAATCAGGGGGAGAAGACGGACGGTAACGACCGCGTTACCGTTTGGGTTCAGCCGTTTGTCCGAGCCCACGTGGCTCCGATGGGTGGGCCAGCATTGTCAGTTTTCGTGTTAGACATGCCTCAAACCTGGTTTAGTGTTTTTTGTTATTCACTTGCAATAAAAGTGATGGTTATTTATGATTTTGGATGGTAGTGTTGAAATACTCTAACCACAAATGTAATGGTTGTGAGCAATTTACTCTACCATGATCATACCAGGTTGGAGTTGGCCTAAACCGTGATGTTTGATGCACAAAGTTGGATCGGAGTGTGCGGGCCGCGCCATGTGTACGAGTGTATTGATGCACTGGCCACTTGCAAGGCACCGCTATCTTATCTCAGATCCGGGTCTTCAGGCTATTCGGCAGTTCTCCGTTAATCGATGCTACGCATCAATAACGCGGCAGAAGAAAGATCCAGCAGAAGGCAAAGACTGAAGGAGAGGGGATCCGGCTTCCGGCGAAATGGCTGCGCCGCCGCCACCTCCGACGTCGCTGGAGCCGGAGATCGGCCCCGACGGCCTCGCCCGAGACTCCCCCTTTCTGGCCTACACCGAGAAGGTCCGCGGCTGTAAACTCTTCCTTCTCTTCCCAAACACATTCCTGTTTTGTTAGTACTACAACGTCCCGTTTCCGCCTGGTTTCGTGACTTCGGGTTGTGCGTTTGAACTTAAAGGTCATTGCGGAGGAGCAGCTGCAACTGAAGAAGTGAGCCATCCCCCTCTTCACCTCTTGTAATATCTTGTCTTTTCTGTATTATTCTTTGGTCTGCATTCGTTTTTTATGTGAATCTACAAATTTTCCACTATGAAATTTTCTAACAGAGGTAGGATTTCATATATGTATCGTATGTGTGAGCATGCGGCTGTAGGAACAGAATTGGATTTCACAAGACTATTATACACCTTCGTCAATCATGTTGCCCATGTGTGATGTGTCATGCTAGTGAGAGACAGACCGATTTAAATCAAACATAACGAACTGCAGGAACGTGATACTGGATTGTCCGGGTGTTCATGTTTATGAACAACACTTGACTGTCCGCTGAAGCATGCCAAATAAATTAAGGACCTGTTCGTATTCACTTCACTCCGGCAAATCCTTAGCTCCATTCCCAGCTCCTAGGTTGCTGGCTCCCCACGGCAAATCAGGAGCAGAAAACCTGTTCGGCGACTAACTCCCAGCTCCTAGGTTACTGGCTCCCCACACACATCGATCTTGTTTTGACACTGGTCAATACGCGGCTGTTTTCACTTGTTCTGACAAGGACTCAACATAGTTCGCAAAATTGCACAAATATGCTGAGTTTATTGAAAATAATGCCGGCATTTTGCAAATTTGACAGATAATTTCTTTGTGCAAAATTTCACACATAATGAAATTTATCGCACAAGAACACTTCAGCATGAGTTTGCTGAAATTACAGGATTTTAGCAACATAAACAAATAGGATTTTTCAGATGACAAACACGAACAAAAGCCGCATCAACACATATGTATTTTGTAGACATCAATCTAGTTCTATTGAAGCTCCTGCAGAAACATGTTTCAACGCATGAAAATCTTTGTGCACGGCTCGTGATAGCTTGAATAGAACCAAAAAGATATATACTCTGCTTCGGATGATTTCACCTACAAAAAATTACAGAATTTGTTAATAGGTACAAATACACATCAATTGTGAAAGAAGCAGAATCATGTAGTCACTGAACTAGCTAACAACATCTTCAGGATTCTAGACTGATGCATCTTGCCACAAGGAAATAAATGACAAGTAATATTATGGCTAATATTTCAGCGAATAACAAAGACAATAAACACTTTCGACTTGTTTGGAGACGGTATTCACATGTCTGGAGACAACATTCACATGTTTAACTTTACGCATAGTTATCTATGAGAAAACATGGATTTAACAAGCAAGGTAAAAACTATAGGACTGGAACAAATATAAACAAATACATGGGGTAGAAACTTGGGATGGTCTTCGTTCATATCAATCTTCTCTACTCCTCTCTCTTTGAGGTAACTCATCTTTTGAACTTCTTCTTGGTGACTCATCTCTCGAGCTTCTTCTCCTTGGTGACTCATCTCTTCTTTTGGAAGGAGCCGTGCACTCATTTGAGGAGTGTCTGGGTCTTCCACAATTGTAGCAATTTCGGTCACGACTAGAAGAACGCTTATCTTCGTACCTTTAGTTGGAGCTTCTTTCCTTGCCTCTATTTTTGTAGAACTTGTTGAATTTCTTGATCATGAGGCTTATCTTTTCATTGGTAACAAGGTTGTCACTTGAAGTTGCGGCAGTGTCACTTGTGGCTTTGTATGCACCACTTGACTTATTGTTCAGGTCTTCTTTGTCCTTGAGTGATATTTCATGAGCAACAATTTTTCCGATAACTTCCGTGGGCTTGAGATCTTTGTAGTTTGGCATCATTTGGATCAATATGCACACGGTGTCGTACTTTCCATCCAAGGCTCTAAGTATCTTCTTGATGATGAATTTATCGGTCATCCCTTCACTTCCTAAGCCGACAATCTCATTTATGATGAGAGCAAGCCTATAGTACATTTTCACGACTCCTTCACCATCCTTCATCTTGAACTTGTCTAGTTGACTCTGAAGCACATCCAACTTAGATTCCCTGGCGGATTCGGTTCCTTCATGCATATCAACCAAAGTATCCCAAATGTCATTCGCATTCTCAAGACGACATATCTTGTTGAATTCTTTGGGGCACGTGCAGTTGAATACAATGTCGCATGCTTGAGCATTTTATTGCAACATCTTCAATTCTTTTGCGGTCGCTTCACGATCCGGTTCCTTTCCATCACCAAAGAATTCACCTTGCAATCCAACACGAACAACAGCCCAAACGACGGGGTTATGACCAGGAAGCCAGTCTGGCATGACAATTTCCGTAACAAGAAATTGGAGGATTTGTATGGGTTCATCCTGGCATTCGTCTATACTCCGATGGATGTAAAGCGTCCTTTTCTCCCGTTTAGAGATAATGAAGGGAAGGTTCTGAAATTCGGTGTTGGCTACACGTTCGGGTGAATATGCATTTTTATTTTATGTTTTCAACTAGTAAAGTTTGTATCATCAAAATATGGACCTCTACGATGGTAATTTCACTCACTAGACGGCATACTCTCCTAGGTTGTGAAACCAATGCAATGGAGAACAAAGCTTTGATACCATTTGTAGGATCCAAAGTATGTCTAGAGGGGGGGGGGTGATTAGACTACTTGACCAAATTTAAAACTAATGTTTTTCCAATTTTATAGGTTGGCAAGTTTTAGCAATTCTAGCACGTCTAATAGACCCCACACATGCAAATCTACGAGTATAGCAGCGGAAAGTAAAGACATGCAATTGTAAGTAAAGGTAGGGATAGGAAGATCAAACGTAATGGGCACACGAAGTTTTTTCCCGTGGTTCCGATAGGTGGTGCTATCGTACATCCATGTCGATGGAGGGTTCAACCCACGGAGGGTAACGGTTGCGCGAGTTCACGAAGGGTAACAGTTGCGCGAGTCCACGAAGGGCTCCACCCACGAAGGGTCCAGGAAAAACAAACCTTGTCTATTCCACCATGACTTACGTCCACAAAGGACTAGCCTCAGTCGGGGTAGATCGTCATGAAGTAGGCGATCTCCTTGCCCTTACAAACTTCTTTGTTCAACTCCACACGATCTAGAGGCTCCCAAGCGACACCTAACCAATCTAGGAAACAACACTCTCCAAAAGGTAATAGATGGTGTATGAATGACGAATTCCCTGCTATTGTGCTTCAAAAGATAGTCTCCTCAACACTCAATCACTCTCTCACAGGATTTGGCTTGATGGAAGAAGATGATTGGATGGAAAGCAACTTCGGGAGGCTAGAAATCAAGATTCATATGGTGGGAGTGGAATATCTTTATCTCAACACATAAGTAGGTGGTTCTCTCGTAGACAATGAATGGTGGAAGTGTTGGCTTGTTTTGAGTGCTCTCACTACGAATGAGAGGGGTTGGAGAGGTATAAATAGCCATCTCAAAAAATTCAACCGTTACAACATTATTGCCCAACTCGGTGGAACCGAAATAAAAACTCGGTTACACCGACTAGTGCAAAAGGTTGCAGCTTTCGGCTTTTCGGTGAGACCGATTCAGTTGACCTAGGGCAGATCCAAATCTCGGTGGCATCAAAATGAAAAACTCGGGAATTTTGAAGTTAAGCATTTCGATCACAGAGTGGCGGCAACCACTTTTCGGCTGTACCGAACCAAATCTTGGTGGTACGAAGGTGCTAGTGTTTTGGCTCTGGATTCTGTCTTGACAAACTTGGTGAGGCTGATATGGTAAAGTTGGTGGCACCGATTTTGGCAAATAGGGTTTTGGACAGAATATTTTGTGAGAGTTTGGTTGAGGCTTTTGGTGGCAAATCTCTAAGCACTTGAGCAACCAGATCATTATCAATACCTCATTCCCTTTTAATAGTATTGGCTTTTTCTATGGACTCAATTGTGATTTCTAAGATAAAAAAATGTAGAGTCTTGAACATCTTGTCAACTTGTGTTCATTGCATCTAAGGGATCCATCTCACAATCTTAGCCAAACCATTCATTGAACTTTCTTGAAATAAACTTGATAGGCTCTTTAGTTCAATGAACTATATGTTGTTGTGAATTAACAAAACCACCTACGGAGAAGTTGTGCTTTCACCCCCCTTCCCCGCGCACTTTCATCTAAAAAGACAAGGACTCCGAACGCTTCCAACAGTTGTTATGCGGGCCCAAGTTAGGTGGACACATTGAGTACAACTGTGTGCGGTAGTTGCGTGGCCGACACGGGGGCCCGAGGCGGACATCGAGCGGACATGTGGCGCGTCCTTCTCGTGTCCGTATGGACGCAAATTTGGGGCGGAAATGCGTCCAGACGGACAGTTAGCGAGCAAATATGGGTTTGCGTCAACGCGTTGGGCTGACGTTTTTGTCTGTTTTCATTCGAACGGACACACATGGACATAATCTGTCGGCGTGTTGAGTTGCCCTAAGTAGGCAATTATCAAGCCTTGTGCTGCCCTATTAGATTTCTGGCACTGTTCAAAATTTTATTGGCGTCACCTAGTAATCTGCTCATAGCACGAAAGACCTGTAGTACAGTAGCTGGTTTTTGTAGCACTTCTACCACTTTTCTTGTAGTGCCCCAAGCAGAAAAAGGCTAGCACACCCGACTCCTGCCTTGAAATAGCGTTTTCCCCGTTATATTAATATAGCAAGCACCCGATACAACTGTGAGACCATTGCCGGGGCAAACATCACAATCCAGCCCTCCGGAGAACAATGACGATTTCCTGCAATCGTTGCGCCCTTCGGAGAATTCCCACCACGCTCCTATGCCTTCGAGTTGCTACGTACCAATCAACACCTTCAATAAAGACTGCAACAACGCTGAGTCTGTTGTCTGGACGGATCCAAGGATTTCCCTCGATACATGGAGGGGAGTGGGGAAGGGGTACACCCGACGCCCTTGCAGAAGGTTGGCGGTGCCCACGGGCGTCACTGCATCGGTGTCGGCAAGAACCGACAGAGATTTCTCCCGCCCCCCCCACAACCATAACCTAGGGTTAACCGTCGGCTCCACTACGCTTGTCGCCCACCAACATGCGCCAACACAGTCTTGAGGTCACCATTGACATCTCACCATGACAAACGCCGTGAGGCTGTCTGGACCACGACACAACTATCGTAGGCAGAGGCCGGCAGTACTGCAGCCACTTGGGAGGAACAACCTCCACCGGCTTAAGTAGTAACAGGCTGGACGCAGCAGCAGGAGCATACCAGGCCAATCGCCTAGTCTGGCCCAGATTAGGCCCGTGAAGCTCCTGTTGCTGCGCCGTATCCGCCGCCCCCCATCGCGAGTTGCTCGCCAGCCTAGCCGGAGGCGACCTGTCGAAGCCTTCACCAGCCCGCCTTGACCCAGATCGGGCTCAAAGGGGCTAGATCTGGGCCTGCGGGCGTCGCCGGCCATTGCCCGCTCCAAACCGCCAATGCTGCCAAGGAGCCGCACCATCACCTCGCCGCCACCCTGGCCCGCACCGGGGTGTTTGCCTGCCGAGCCGCACTGCTGCCAGGACCTGCCCACCCGAGCCCGACGCCCACTAAATTTTCGATCTATATAACTATATTTAGCTATCTATTATAGATCACACCGATTTGTGCATATCAACAATTTTCCTTTCTTAGCCAGTTGTGGTGGTGTCTCTGTGATCTTACCTCTTTCCTCTTCCTTTTTAATATAGAAATATTTGAATAATTATACCTTTTTTGTAGATATATTCAGGAAAATTATTCCAAAATTCGGGATGTTGAGAAGGAGCTAGAGAATCTAACTCTAGAAGTTAAACTAACAGCTGGACCAAAGAAAGCAGGTAAACTAATACTCCCTTTGTTCCATAATATAGTGTGTATAGATTTTTTAAAGTAAAATCTCATATACCTTTACCAGGATAGAGAAAAATATCGAGATATACAACCAAATACATATCATTATATTCATCATAAGGCTGACAAGGCATAGTTTGTTATTGTATTTATGTGGTGTTATAGATATCGATAAATTTCTCTATATACTTGGTCAAACTTTACTAAGCTTGATTTTTGAAAAAAAATCTGTATGCACTACATTGTAGATTGTCGTCAGTAGTTTTTGTTATGATGCAACTTATCTCTATTACATAGCCCATGGTACACATATATTACACTCGACTTGAGGTACAAGAAAAGGAAACATAGCCTAATAGGACTCCTAGACCAATACTAATACTTCCTAATAACCCCCTCAAATGCAAAGCGTATGCAATATCATTGCATTTGAAGTGTAATAACACAATAACAACAAAGCCTTTAGTCCCAAACAAATTAGGGTAGGCTAGAGGTGAAACCCAAAAGATCTCACGAGCAACTCATGGTTCTGGCATATGGATAGCAAGCTTCGATGCACCCCTGGCCATGGCTAGCTCTTTGGTGATACTCCAGTCCTTCATATCTCACTTTACAGACTCCTCCCATGTCAAGTTCGGTCTACCTGGACCTCTTTTGACATTATCAGAACGCTTTAGCCGTCCGCTATGCACTGGAGATTCTGGAGGCCTGCGCTGAATATGCCCAAACCATCTCAGACGATGTTGGACAAGCTTCTCTTCAATCGGTGCTACCCCAACTCTATCACGTATATCATCATTCCGAACTCGGTCCTTCCTTGTTTAGCCACACAACCATCTCAATATGCGCATCTCAGTCACACCTAACTGTTGCACATGTCGTCTTTTAGTCGGTCAAAACCCAGCGCCATACAACATTGTGGGTTGAACTGCCGTCCTATAGAACTTGCCTTTTAGCTTTTGTGGCACTCTTGTCACAGAGAATGTTTCATTCATCTAGCTTTTATTCGATGGTTCATATCTTCATTGATATCCCCATCCTTCTGCAGCATTGACCCCAAATATCGAAAGGTGTCCTTCTGAGGCACCACCTGCTCATCAAGGCTAACCTCCTCGTGCCCAGTAGTACTAAAATCGCACCTTATGTACTCGGTTTTAGTTCTATTAAGTCTAAAACCTTTCGATTCCAAGGTTCGTCTCCATATCTCTAGCTTCCTATTTACCCCGGTCCGACTATCATTGACTAGCACCACATCATCCGCAAAGAGCACACACCATGGGATATCTCCTTGTATATCCCTTGTGGCCTCATCCATCACCAAGGCAAAAAGATAAGAGCTCAAAACTGGCCCTTGGTGCAGTCCTATTTTAATCGGGAACTCATCAGTGTCGCCATCACTTGGTCGGATACTTGTCACAACATGGTCGTACATGTCCTTGATGAGGGTAATGTACATTGTTGGGACTTTGTGTTTCTCCAAGGCCCACCACATGACATTCCCCGGCATCTTATCATGGGCCTTCTCCAAGTCAATGAACACCATATGCAGGTCTTTTTGCTCCATGTATCTCTCCATAAGTTGTTGTACCAAGAAAATGGCTTCCATGGTCGACCTCCCAGGCATGAAACCAAACTAATTTTTGGTCATGCTTGTCATTCTTCTTAAGCGGTGCTCAATGACTCTCTCCCATAGCTTCATTATATGGCTCATTAGTTTAATTCAACGGTAATTAATACAACTTTGAACATCCCCCTTGTTCTGCCCGAAAAATGAGGTTGAAAAGATTGGTTAGCCAGACTATTGCTGTGTCCCCGAGGCCTCTCAACACCTCAATGGGGATACAATTAGGGCCCATCGCCTTGCTTCCTTTCATCCCCTTTTAAGCCTCCTTGACCTCAGACTCTTGGATTTGCCGCACAAAACTCCTGCTAGTATCATCAAAGGAGTCGTTCAATTCAACGGTAGAGCTTTCATTCTCCCCATTGAACACTTTGTCGAAGTACTCCCGCCATCTATGCTTAACCTCCTCGTCCTTCACTAGGAGCTGGTCTGCTCCGTCCTTGATGCATCTGACTTGGTCAACATCCCTCGTCTTTCTCTCTTGGAACTTGGCCACCTTATAGATGTTCCTTTCGCCTTCCTTCGTGTCTAACCGCTAATAGAGGTCCTCATACGCCCGACCCCTTGCTTCACTCACAACTCGCTTTGCGGCCTTCTTCGCCACCTTGTACTTCTCTATATTCTCCGCACTCCTATCTAGGTATAGGCGTCTGAAATGTTAGGAAATATGCAACTTGTATTTCCACGAGGCCATAGGCTAGTATATATACATGTACATGTGTGGAATATATGCAAGAAACCCCTTATACAATGGGGTAAATACGAAAAGGTTACATGGCTATATATGTAATACCGTAACATCCCCCCTCAAACTCATGGTGGATTAACAACACTAAGTTTGGAGAGATAGAAGCCATGCTGCGCTCTAGTCTGGGCCTTCATAAAAAACCCGCCAACTGTAACTCGGAAGGCACGCACTGAAGAGCAATAACCTGATCTTGCACACCAGCGCGCACATAGAAAGCATCAACACCAATATGCTTGGTGAGCTCATGCTTCACAGGATCGCGCGCAATGCTAATAGCACCTGTACTGTCAGATAACAACAGAGTAGGTGTAGTGACAGAAACACCAAAATCCTGAAGTAACCACCATAACCAAGTCACCTCTGTCGTCAGAGCCATAGCTCGTAACTCAGCCTCTGCACTCGAATGGGAAACTGCAGTCTGTTTCTTTGTCTTCCAGGCAATGAGAGAACCACCAAGAAAAACACGGTAAGCAGAAAGTGAACGGCGATCGGAGGGATCACTAGCCCACGTAGCATCCGAATAGGCCTGAAGCTGTAAAGAACTGGAACGAGGAAAGAATAGACGGTGAGAGATCGTGCCCCGACGATATCGGAAAACACGAAGGAGGTGACTATAGTGAACTGAAGTAGGAGCAGAGACAAACTGACTCCGAATATGAACCGGATAAGAGATATTCGGATGAGTGACAGCTAGATAGACAAGACTCCCAACACGATAACGCGTCGGATCAGGCAAGGGGTCACCATCAGTATCACGGAGGTGAACATTGAGCTCCATGGGAGTCTCAACAGTGCACTCATCAGTAAGAGCAACACGAGCAAGAAGATCCTGTATATACTTTTCTTGGGATATAAAAAATCCATCAGAGGTAGAAGAGACTTCAATCCCAAGAAAGTAGCGAAGAGGTCCAAGATCAGACATAAGAAACTGCTCACTAAGACAGGCCTTTATAAAAGCAATATACTTGGGGTTGTCGCTAGTGATCACCATGTCATCGACATAGAGAAGAAGAGTCCGTCCACGAGGTGAAAGGTGGACAAACAACGCTGGATCATGAGCACTCGCTGAAAAACGAGTGGCAGTCATCACAGAGGCAAAACGCTCAAACCAGGCGCGGGGGGCTTGCTTAAGACCATAGAGAGAGTGATGAAGACGACATACCATGCCATCAGGAACATAATACCCAGGTGGTGGTTGCATGTAGACCTCCTCACGCAGCTCACCATTAAGAAAGGCATTCTTAACATCAAGCTGAGATACAGACCAATGGCGTGCAGAGGCCACTGCAAGAAGTGTACGAATAGTGGTCATATGGGCCACAGGAGCAAAAGTCTCGTCGTAATCACGACCATGCTCCTGCTGAAAGCCACGAGCCACAAGACGAGCTTTGTAACGCTCAAGAGAACCATCAGAGCGAGTAACCTTGTAGACCCACTTACAAGTGATGGGACGAACACCTGGAGGAAGAGAAACAAGTTCCCATGTACCGGTGCGTTCAAGAGCAGCAATCTCCTCTGCCATCGCAAACTACCATTCAGGATCAACAACAGCCTGGCGATAAGTAGTCGGCTCAAGAATAGCAGCACCAGCGGTTGAAAAACCATAGCGATCAACAGGCGGAAGCGGATGAGAACGCAAGCCATAGGTAGGTTGAGACAAGGAGGAGGGCACATCAGTAGATGCATCCATATGATGTGATCGACGAGTATAATACTGAGGAAAAGATGGAAGAATACGAGGAGGAATCGTCGAGGTAGAATCAGGGGGTGGAGACGAAGAAGGCACCGGGGATGAAGGTGCAGAATCTGGTGACATGCGAGATGAGGAAACCGTGGGGGACGGTGGCGGCAAATCATCGGCAATAGGTGGGGAAGCAGAGTTAGCAGGACAAATAGACAAAGGCTCGGTGTGGGTGATAGGTGTGTTAGGAAAAATGAGGAAAGAGATATCCTCCACTGAAAAAGTCGAGGAAGATGGACGCGGGTAGAAGGGACGAGACTCATCGAAAGTCACATCCCGAGAAATGCGCATCCGACGACCAATAGGATCCCAACAACGATAGCCCTTATGCTCATCGCTATAACCTAAAAAGACACTCAACTGACTGAGCAGATAGTTTGGTGCGTTCACGAGGGGCAAGAAGAACATAGCAAACACAACCAAACAAACGAAGCGCCGAGTAATCGGGAGAATGATCAAAGAGACGCTCGAAAGGAACGCCACCCTGCAAAGCAGTGGACGGTTGAAGGTTGATGAGATAGATGGAAGTGGAGACAGCCTCAACCCAAAAGTGATGCGGAAGAGAGGCGGCGATCATCATCGCACGAGCCGTCTCAAGAAGGTGACGATGCTTGCGCTCAGCCACGCCATTTTGAGCATGAGCACCAGGACAAGAGAACTGAGCAAGAGTACCCTGCTCAGCAAGAAATCCACGCAACATCTTGGAGATAGACTCTCCAGCAGAGTCAACACGGAACACACGAATAGGCGTAGAGAACTGAGTGTGAACCATGGCAGCAAAACGCTTATAAATAGATAAGACCTCACTACGAGAAGACATGAAATTTATCCACGTGTGTCGAGAGAAATCATCTATAAAGATAATATAGTAACGATGGCCTCCCTTCGAGGCAAAGGGAGCTGGACCCCATACATCAGAGTGAACAAGGTCAAAAGGACGCTGAGACATAGTCTCGCTATGAGGATAAGGTAACTGAACCTGTTTATCGAGCCTGCAACCCTGACAATCTAAAGACACACCGCCGAAGACGGATCCAAGAAGACCATGTTGAACTAAGGATGAGAGACGAGAGCCACATAGGTGGCCTAGGCGATGATGCCACTGCTGAAAAGAGCTGGTAGACAAGGCAACAGAAGTGGAGAGACTGGCGGCGGTGGCAACGGATGGAAGATGAAGCCAGTCAAGTTCCCAGAGACCTTGAGAGTCACGGTGTCGAGGGTTAGCACCAAGAAGAGCACCAGTGTGACGGTCCAGAATGGAACATGAGTCAAAGTCCAGAATGACCCTACAACCAGAGTCAACAATCTGACCACCAGAAATGAGCTGCATGGTAAGCCGGGGAACATGAGCAACATCTGGAACATGAAAAGATGAAGTGCTAAGAGTGCCTTGGCCAGTAACCGGGAGAGAGGTACCATCAGCAATAAGAACATGAACAGGAGGATCGAGAGGTCGAGTAGATGACAGAGTGGAAGAGTCATGAGTCATATGAAAAGATGCTCCAGTATCAAGAATCCAGGGAGATGTACCTGCTTGTGTAGAAGGTGGTCTCACAATGCCAGAAGAGTCCGTAGCAGAACCACCATAACCTGTCGATGGAGTACCAGAAGATGGAGGTAGCAGGCGTCGCAAGCGCACAATCTCCTGCTCGGTTAGGGGCGCAACTTAAGATGTCGATGTAGATGCACCCGACAGCAGGGCATGAAGTCGCGCAATCTCATCCTCCGTAAAGGACACACCTGAAGTAGGCGTCACAGTGGCACTAGGAGAGAAGCAGCCACCACCACCTGTGGAAGCTGCTAAAAGTGGCGGTGTAGCATGACCAGTATCGTCCGCAAAGGCCGGTGAAGACGATGAGACCGTATGAAGACAGGCACCAAGTGTCGAGGGAAGACGCCTGTGCAAAGCGCAGTCGATGGAGTCATATGCACCAGTACAACCGGTGAAAGTCGTGAGAGGTGTCGGGGAAGAATGACATTCACCGGTGAAAGTCGCGAGAGGAGTCGGTGTAGAGTGACAATCATCATATGGGGAGCTCACGGGAGGAGTAGCAGAAGAGCTACCAGTAAAAGTCGCGGGAGGAGCTGATGTAGAGCGACAATCACCATCTATGGAAGTCGCCGCACGGGACGATAAAATAGACGGACGAGCACCAAGTACCGAGGAAAGGCACATGTGCGAGACGGGATCAGTGTAAGGAACACCGAAAACACCATCAGAAATCACCTCAGAGCGGACGGAAGACACCATTTTCTTTCTTCTTTTTTTACAGAGCAACAGGCAGCAGTCACCAAAGGGTCTCGATGGAGGCCAGGAATCAAATCAGCCGGCCGATGGTAGGAATTCGGCAGCTGACGGAAGTGCTCAAGACTGGAACGAGCTAGCAACGCATGACGGCCGACGGCTGGATCCAACACGGGCAGAAGCTTGTGGCTGGATGCAAAGCGTGCTGGAGTCGACGCCGCTTCAGGAGTAGCACGACTCGGGCGGGCGGCGAGGCAACGGGACGGCGGCTGACGGAGACCGGTGGGATGGCGGCTGGCGGATACCGGCGGTCGGCGAGGGAACGGAGACCGGCGGTTGGCGGCGGGAGCAGAATCCGGCGGCGAAGACAACAGGGACGACGTCGATCCAGAAACAGGCAGGACTCGAGCCACGCACGGGTAGGAGAGGAGAGACCCTGAGTTGACCGGCAACGGAGAGGAGCGGAACGTGGAGACCGGTAGCTACGATGGAGAGAAAAGTAGCGGCGGCGGCGGATCAATAGCACGAGTTGCAACCAAAAGTCCGAACTGATGGAAAGGGCTAGTGCAATCCACATATACTAACACCCCCTCTCACGTGTGATGGGAAAGACTAGTCAACATGTGCAACCGGAAGAGAGCGACGGCGCGCGAAACTCACGCATGACTCAAGAGGTCTCTATGTGGACACAAAGGGGGCTACCAGCAATTTTTTAATAAATTGCGAAAGCTAGGACTTGAACTCAAGACCTTAGCTGTGATACCATGTTAGGAAATATGCAACTTGTATTTCTAGGAGGCCATAGGCTAGTATATATACATGTACAGGTGTGGAATATATGCAGAAAACCCCTTATACAATGGGGTAAATACGAAAAGGTTACATGGCTATATATGTAGTACTCTAACATGAAACACTTTCTTCTCCTTAATAGCCTTCTGGACATCATCGTTCCATCACCAGGTATCTTTCGCTTCGCTTCTACTTCCCTTAGAAACTCCTAACTCCTCTGAAGCCACCTTACGCATGCAAGTCATCATCTTCATCCACATATTGTCTGCATCACCTCCTTCCTCCCAAGGGCCCTCCTTAATGACCCTCTCCTTTACGCGTGAGCTACCTCCCTTTGAACTTCCACCACTTCGTTCTAGTGACTTTGGCACGCTTGTCCCGTTGGACAAAAATCCAAAAGCGAAAGTCAACATCCACAAGGTTATGCTGAGGGACAACACTTTCTCTAGGTATCACCTTACAATCCAGGCACGCATGCCTGTCTTCTCTTCTCGAGAGGATGGAATCAATATGGCTAGAGTGCCGACCACTACTAAAAGTCACTAGATGTGATTCTCTCTTCTTAAAGGTGTTATCTTTTAAGCTTCATGCACTAGCCAACGCAACCAAAAGTACGAACTGATGGAAAGGGCTAGGCAATCCACATATACACTTCAACACCCCCTCTCATGTGTGACGCGGAAATCAACACGTGGACAAACTCAGAGGTATGGCTCAAGAGGCCTATACATGGACACAAAGGGGGGAACAACAATTTTTAGATAAATTGCGAAAGCCAGGACTTGAACTCAAGACCTTAGCTCTGATACCATGTTAAGCTTCATGCACTAGCGAACGCAACCAAAAGTCCGAACTGATGGAAAGGGCTAGGCAATCCACATATACACTTTAACATTATTTACGATCATGTCGTAGGCTAGAGCAAAGCTAAAGGCATCTTCTTCTTGACTCCTGATGCCATAGCCAAAGCCCCATGCACTCCTTCAAAATCTGTGTTGGATGTGCCCACATGGCCATTGAGGTCTCCTATGAAGAGACTCTCATCACTTGGTACATTCCTAACCATGTTCTCTATGCCTTCCCAGAACTCCCTCTTGGTGTTTTCATGGTGGCTTACTTGCAGGACAGACACGCTGATAGCGTTGAGAAGTAAGTCCCCAACTACCAGCTTGACCAGGATAATCCCGTCCCCACGTCTTGACATCTACCACCCCATCCTTGAGGCTCTTGTTAATCAAGATGCCTACTCCATTTCTGTTTGCAGCAGTCCCCATGTACCACAACTTGAAGCCGGTACCCTCCACCTCCTTCACCTTCTATCCCCTTCATTTGGTTTCTTGGACACAAAGGATATCAACACCTCTCCTCACCAATGTATCAACTAGCTCCCGAAACTTACCTGTCAGGGACCCTACGTTCCAGCTACCTAAGTGGATCCTCCTAGGCTTGGCTAGCGTCTTTACCCTTCACACTCGTCGAGTCAAATGCGAAGATCCTTACTCATTTTCCATCATGGTTTTTAAGGCGTCGTTATCTCGTCGCTATAGTGACGATATAAAGGTATGGCGCGGTCCCAGCCTGAAGCATCCAGGCTCGCAATACTTTTGGCCTGTGGCGTCCGCCATACACGTGTGGCGTCCCCGTACCGTCTATATGATGCACGTTTTGTCGCCATGCCCGAAACTGGACGCCATAGGCTAGGAGAGTTGGCGCGCGCGGGGACTAGCAGATAGAGGAAGGGAAAAGGGATGGGGAGGAAAAAGGGTGGGGGGATTGGCGCGCGAGGGAAGTCAGTGGCGGGAAGGAAAAGGGGATTGAGAGGGAGAGAGAGAGAGGGAGAGAGGGAGGGATGGAGAGAGAGAGGCCATGTCAGGGTGAAACTTTTGTGTACGTTGACCCTGTCCTCTCTGGTGACCAGCCAAAAGCAGCAAGCTCCAGCTCAGCACTACCTCTCCTCCACCCCTGCCATGACCCCCTCCTCTTGTGATCCCTTTCCCCTCCTCACGTCACCCCTCTTTCCCCTCCAGATCTGCCAGAGAGTTAGATTATGTCTATGAAGTTATGATTTAATTTGCTATCATACAATATTAGGTTGTGTCTATGATGTCGCCACGCCATACGCCATAAGCGTTATAATGTTATGAAGGGGGTCGGTCGCCATGAAACGCGTTACGCCATTAAAACATTGTTTTCCACTACACTCGGGCGTCGGTGTAGCGTGCCACTAAGGATGTGACAACCCAATCTTCATTCACTTGCCACTGTATCCAGATCAAGATACGGCGCGCCACTAGGGGGTGACAGCCCAGCCCTTGCCCATTTGACACCACACTTGAGTTCCGATGTGGCGTGTCGCTGAGAGGGTTACGCCCCAATGAAAATCTTTTGGGTTTCATCTTCATAAGAGTGGTTGAGTTTTGATGTTTCTCGCCAAGCCTATCACAACCCTCCTCCTTTACGCTTGGGACCGACCAACATAGGCACTAGAAAAAAAATGATAATCCAAATCCGCATGTTGAGAGTGTCGTTGTACATGAAGAGTCTTCAAACCCTGTCGAGTCAAGTCAAATGGGATAACAAAGAGATGACACATCAAAGGAAGACACCGCATCACTTGAAGATACAAAAGAAGTATCAAGAGAAGATGGGTTGTCAAAGGAAGATGGCACATCAAGAGAATAAAGCATTGCACAGAAAATCATAGCCCACGACAACCCGACAACCGATGGCAAAAGAAGCTCGGCGGCTAAGGCACAATGGGTGTAGATCGACAATGCAAAAGAGTCTAGAAAATCCTATAGAAAACAACAAGGGCAAGTAGGCCACGAAAGTTGTATAGAAAGGATCAGAACTAGAAAAAAAAGGCTGGCGGACAAAGGTATAGTGGACTCGCATGAGATGAGAAACACAAAATATAAACGGATTTGGTGACGCAACGGATATTATAAAAAACTAGAAGGTACATGATAGACTAGATGCAATGACTAATGTTAAGCTTCATGCACTAGCAAATGCAACCAAATGTCTGAACTGATGGAAAGGGCTAGGCAATCCACATATACACTTCAACACCCCCTCTCACGTGTGACGCAGAAAGTCAACACGTGGACAAACTCAGAGGTATGGCTCAAGAGGCCTATACGTGAACAAAGGGGGGGGGGGGAGCGACAGCCATTTTTTAGATAAACTGTGAAAGCCAGGTTTGAACCCAAGACCTTAGCTCTGATACTATGTTAAGCTTCATGCACTAGCCAACGCAACCAAAAGTCCGAACTGATGGAAAGGGCTAGGTAATCCACGTATAGACGGCGGTGAAAGCGGAAGAAACATGAAGCTTTTTCTTTTTCTTTTACTCAACACAAGCGCAGCAAGTAGCAAGTAGGCTAGCAGGAACCCAGCATAGCAACAAAGGGCACCGGGAACAGCAGCAACACGCAAATGGACATGCAGGAGCAGAGCAGCACACGCCGTGAACAAGAGAGCAAGCGGCACGTACGGAACAGAGGCAACAGCTGCCAAGAGGATCACCATGTAGCAGCAGGAAGCAGCACCACGTAGCAGCAGGAACAGCTGGGTGGGCACATACAGGCGACACGGTCATAACGGCCACACTTTACGGGCGTCAGCAGCTGCACAAACAGAGCAGCTGGGCGAGCACTCGATGCGCCCACGCGGCTGTCACACGTTTGGTTGGATTACGGGGGTAGTGGAGCAGCAAGGACGAGATTGACCCGGAGAAGAACAGATTGATTGAGAAAAAAAATCTAGTGGATAGTAAGGACGAGTTGCGGCGTCCGGAGACCTAAACATACCATGTTATGATGCAACTTATCTCTATTATATAGCCCATGGGGCAACTTACAAGGAAAGGAAACATAGCCTAATAGGTCTCCCTAGACCAGTACTAATACTTTCTAACTCGTTTGTGGCATACACATGGTTTAGCTTTTGTACATACACTACTTCCACTCGGCTAAACTGATTATACTTGTATTTTTCCTGGTTCCAGCACTCGAGCATTTGAGGAAAAAGATTGAGATGTCAACTGAGAGAGTACGTTTGGCTAAGGTGAAAGAGGAAGAGGCAAAAAAGGTTAGACTTCTTCACTCCTGATTATAATACAATGACTTGTCATTATCTTATACAATTGCTGTTCTCCCTTCCAAAATATTTCCATCTGTTCGATTTTCAGTTACTAGCTACCTGTGTTGTGGATGAAATGGAAGGTGCAACTTGTTTTGAAAGAAAACATATTACCTCCGTTACATCCGTATCTAGACAAAACAAAGACAAGAATTTTGGAACGGAGGGAGTATTACTGTTAAGAGTATCACTATCACCTGTAGGACAAACCCTAATACTGTTGGTTGCATCTTTCAGCAAATGACACATGCGAAAATTGACTTCATGAGAGACAATATATACTACCTCCGTTCCTATATGTGTCTTTTTAGAGATTTCAATATGGACTACATACGGAGTACAAAGAGTGAATCTACACTCTAAAATACGTCTATATACATCCGTATGTAATCCTGATTGAAATCTCTAAAAAGACTTATATTTAGGAACGGAGGGAGTAGGATGGATGGAGAATAAATTGCTATCGTAAATAAACTAAATGCGTCGAATTCATGTTTTCCTCTGAAACTACAACCATTATGTGTCTATTAGGATTATAACTTCAATTATAATGCTATTAAATAAACGTAATATTAGAGATCAAGTGCATTCTTGCACATCGAGTTTTAATATATGAGAAGTTAGAAAGAAGTTAAACTTGTTCGATATTGTGTAAGATAGGGTTGGATTCAGTATTCTGGGGAAGGAGAAGTGGAGGGTTACATGGGCCTGGGCCCTTACCTGACTCTGGACTATAGCCTATACAGGAGTGTACACACTCTTAACACCCCCCCTCAAACTCGGGGTGTATCAGTAGCATCTGATACACTGAGTTTGAAAATGTGACACCTATGCTGATCTCTAGTTTGAGCCTTTGTGAAGAATTTGGCAACTTGAAGCTCTGATGGGATGTACTGGAGGTTAATAGTTGATTGCTGGCAATGAAACTGAGTGAAGGAGGCATCCACACCAATGTGTTTGGTCAGCTCATGCCTCACTGGATCATTAGCAATCTGAATGGCAGCAGTACTGTCACAAAGAAGAGTTGTGGGTGTATGGCATGGAACACCAAGATCAGCCAATAACCAACGAAGCCACACAATCTCAGATGTTGTAGTAGAAAGTGCCCGAAGCTCTGCCTCAACACTAGAGCGTGGCACTGCAGTTTGCTTCTTGGACTTCCATGCAATGAGAGACGTGCCAAGAAATATGTAGTAGCCAGTGAAAGAGAGACGATCGACCGGGTCACTTGCCCAAGTGGAGTCAGAATAAGCATGATCATAGAACAAGCGGCGGGATGCAGTCCCCCTTAAATATCGAAGCACTCAAAGCAGATGGCCATGATGAACTAAGGTAGGAGCACTGACAAATTTACTGAGAATATGGACTGCATGTGCAATATCAGGCCTTGTCACTGTAAGATACACTAGACTTCCTACAATGTGATGATACCGAGAGGGATCCTTAAGAGGAATGCCATCAGTAGGACGCAATTGCAGATGAAGCTCCATGGGTGTCGCAGCAACGCGCGAGTCGGAAAGACCCGAGCAAGAAATCAAATCTTGAGTGTACCTTTGTTGGGAGATATAGTAACAATCATCAGTGTGCTTGACCTCAATTCCTAGAAAATAACTGAGAGACCCTGAATCAGACATCTTGAATTGCTCACTCAACTTCTTTTTAACAAAAGCAATGTACCCAACATCATCTACAGTAATCAACATGTCATCTACATATAGCAGAAGTAATGTATGACCATGCTCAGATGTATGAATGAAGAGTGCAGGGTCATGCTAACTAGGAGAAAAACCAGCGGCTTGAACCACAGAACTGAAGCGCTCAAACCAGGCATGAGGGGCTTGCTTGAGCCCGTAAAGAGCCTTTCGAAGGCGACAAACATGACCTGGCGGAACCTTAATACCCGGAGGTGGCTACATATAAACTTCCTCATGTAGATCACCATGAAGGAAGGCATTCTTCACATCCATTTGAGAAATCTTCCATGACCGATTTGCGGCAACAGCAATCAAAGTGCGAACTGAAGTCATGTGAGCTACTGGAGCAAAAGTCTCATCATAATCTCTCCCATGGCTTTGCTGAAAACCTCTTGCAACAAGTCGAGCCTTATAGCGTTCCACAGAACCATCTGACTTGGTTTTCACCTTGTACACCCATTTGCATGTGATAGGGACCGGCCGAGGAGGTAATGTTACCAGATCCCATGTACCAGTACACTCAAGGGCTGCAAGCTCATCAGGCATTGCCACTTGCCACTCAGGTGATACAGCTGCCTCCTAATAAGTGCTAGGCTCATAAACTGCACCTACATAGAATAGAAGTCTTTTTTGTATTTGTCAGGAATCTCAACAGAGGAGAGATCACAAAGAGCATACCTCGTTGTCTGGGAGGAATCGTCAGTGCAAGGATCAATTGTACTGGCCGGAGGGGAAGAAGACAAGGGAATAGATGACTGTGTAGCGGGTAGAACTCTAGGATGGCGACTGTAATGAAAAGGAAGGCTGTCTAGAGGTGGGGCTAATGGAAGAAATGGTGGAGCTGAAGCTGGTGAGGGGGGAGATAACACATGTGACGAGGGTGGATCTGATGTCAAGACGGATGATGGCTGGCCAGAGAAAATTTGATCTGAAAAGATTGGTGGAAGAGAAAGAAAGGAGGTAGACTCTAAAGTGGTTGAGGATGCTGGTTGAGTTGAATCAGAATAGAAGAAGGGTTGATCCTCAACAAAAGTGACATCACGAGAAAAGCGTATGCGGCGAGCAGAAGCATCATAACAATGGTAACCCTTATGCTCAAGAAAATGTTGAGAGTCAACCTTAGTCTTCTTCGGTGCATGCATGCAACACCAGCTGCAGCATTTCTTAGCTACGAAGTGAAGGTAGTAAGAGGTCGGCAAGGCCATTTTCCCTTTTTACAGTAGATAGCTCAGCAGTGACGTTATTTTGAGAATGGCGCAAGTGCTTAGCTCATTACTAGAAAAATATCTAGCTCTAAGGCGGTTCATAGTGCTATAAAAGGAGCACTACACCTCCCGTGTAAGGCATTCCACTCGAATCAATTTGAGTACAAGGCATAAGCAAGTGAGCTTCACTATTGCTAGTACGTGTGTGTGCAGCTTCAGTGAGTGTGCTTTGCTAGTGTGCTAGTATAGTTTTGAGACTGAGAATACTAGCTAGCCAAGAGAGTTTACGGGCTAACAATTGGCATCAGAGCCACAGGTTATTCCGAAACATATGGCCAAGAACGGCGGTGCCGGCGACCCCTCCCGGACCGCTGAGCAGATTGTGGCGCAGTCTGGCAAGACACAAGCTGAGAGCGATCAGAGGTCACGTGAAAAGATGCTCCAGAGTCTAAAACCCAAGGATGCGCTGAAGTAGACGCGGACTGAGTGAGAGCAGACACAGAAGTACTCATCACAGGCGGCTCAGTGACAGTTGCTGTAGAAGGCCTCAAAGACTGAGACTGGGATCTGGTGGCTGCACGACGCTGCAGGTCTCTTCTAGCACGAAACTCAGCTAACAGCTCTGGGTGAAGCTGGAAGCAATTATCAGGGCGGTGTCCTGTCTTCTTGCAGTGTGAACAGAAAGCACCTGAAGGTGCAGCCCTAGAAGCACTTGGCCGCTGAGGAAAAGCCAGAACACTGGTATGTAGAGAAGGTGCTGAAGTGGTAGCAAGGGAATGAAGACGAGTCTCCTCAACAATCAAGCTAGCAAGTGCCTCTGTCAAGGTCTCGTTGGGGCTGGTGTGCTCTTGGTGACGCCCCTGGCGGCGCTCTCTCCCAACCTCGCGGCTGCATCTTGAGGCAGTGATGCGCGCACCACGTTCGAAGCTTCCGCCGCCATGCTTGCTCTCTGCAGGTCTGACCCGTCTGTGGGTGGTCGATGGTCCCCTCGCCTCGCTGAGCCCGCCACAGTGCCATCTTCGACCGTGCCACCCTCCGCTCCTCTGGCCGACGACGACGCCTACACTGTCTGCCTGCCGCCGCGTCCGCCCCTGCCAGGTCCTGATATGGCGGCCAAGCCTGCCACAGGAGCGATGCATGTGGCGGCGATCACTCCGACCCGTTGCTTGCCACCTCGGGCACCACCAACGGCCAGCTGCTTCACCTCCCTGTGTTGAACCACGCAGGTCCCCTGCATCTGGTCCAACGGGAGCTGGATCTTGCTGCCACGGCTCCGGCGACCTCTGCTCCCAGCAAGCTGTTGGCCTCTCTGGCGCCGGCCATTGCTACTCGGATGTCACCGCCGCTGCCACGTGACTTCGTCCAAGGGGACGGCGTGCCGCCCGCACGTCCAGGGTGGGGTGATTGGCATGGCTGCTTTGTTCGGGATGCAACGCATGATGTTCCCGTCTGTGGCGTGCCCGCGCCTCCTAGGGATCTTCAGGATGGCTGGCACCTTGTATCGGGGCGCCACTCGTCTCCTCCCGTGCCCTTCCGTCGCCCTGTGTCCATCGCTCGTCCAGCTCCCCCGGCGTGGCTAAGAGACCGTTGCTTCCGATGTCTCTCCAAGGGTCATCGTGCTCGTGAGTGCAGGGACCCATTCCGGTGCATGGGATGCCTCCAATTCGGTCACAAAGCGCGTTTTTGTCGTGCACAACATTGCACCGACCGGACTACGGCACCATGACTTGCTGCTCCACCATCTGTCCCGGCGCCTGCATTAGATGTCGATGCAACACCGGTTGATGTGGTATTGCAGCCCGTCCTCGTGGACCAGACTGAGCTACTTCGAGCTGAGCTTCGCGACTGCATTGCACGAGTTGGGAGTGTTTTGGCAAGTGCAGAGGCTGCTCTTGCCAAGCTCGAGGTTGTGCCCGTTGTGTCCCTGTCTGAGATCCAAGTTGGTTTTGTTGATGAGGAAGCAGGCATGTATGGAGATCTCTCCCCTCGTGCTACATCCTCCCCGTCGTCGCTGCCTGTCATGCCGATTGCTTCTGAGAGTGAAACTGTTGTTGAGGTCGTGACTCCGGTGCTGCAGATTATGCCTGAGTTGCAGAAGCTTTGTGGGGAGCCCGCTTTGCCTATTTTGATGGGGCTTACTGAGGAGATGGCATCACTTGGAGGGGCCTTGGTGATGCCGATTGCGACCTTATTGTCGCCGTTGGAGCCCAGTCAGCCGATCACCTTTGTGGACTGTGGGTGTTTGGATGCTGCTATGGTTGTTCCACCTATGGTTGTTCCACACGTGGCTGTTGGCCAGATGGCATCCGTGGGTGCTGAGGTTGATGAGGTAGGTGCTTTGGCACCTAATTCTCATGCATTGAAGACCATCTGACTTCGCCCATCTTTGACCGTGAAAGTATGATGGCACGTATTGACGAGGTGGTCTTCACGAAAAACTTTGCCGCTTGCTCATTGGTTTGGAGGCCGCTAGCCCTGGGTCTGGCAAGGCAATTGCTTGCCTCCTAACAGAGGAGGCTTCTACGGGCAAAATCAAGAAGGTGAAGAAGGCTCTCCGGAACATAGGCAAGAAGAGTGGCGCCATTGGTAAGGCGTCCGCGGCTGCTTAATGGATGATACTCAGTCTCTTCTACCCATCTTCGATTGGCTCGTCTTCATGGATTTGGTGGTGCCCGTTGTATTCAAGCTTGGTTTCGTTGGGAGTTTCATTACGACGTAGAAGTGTGAGGGATCATGGTGCTTGGGCGTTATGTTTGTTTGTCGTGTTGATCGTGGGAGCATGGAGTTTCATTATTAGCGAGTAGTCCGCATGTGGTCTATATGTATCGGTTTTCGCCCGGTTTTCCATTAATTAACCTGGCAATTCTCTTAATTAATCGATGAGGCAAATCTTTTGCCTCCGTTTCGAAAACAAACTGAAAGACAAGAGTCCGATGCTCATACTCTTCCTTGGCCACACAAGACTTGCACCCAGCACTACTCTTTGGAACCATGGAACATAGCTGACCAGTAATGCGAGTGAAAACCCCGTAATATTCTTCTGGGGAAGGAGAAGTAGAGGGTTACATGGGCCTAGGCGGCGGCGAACGGAAGCTAGGGTTCGCTGGGTCTGATTCAATGTTCGATATTGTGTAAGATAGGGTTGAATTCAGTATTCTGGGAAGGAGAAGTAGAGGGTTACATGGGCCTGGGCCTTTACATGACTCTGGACTATAGCCTATACAGGAGTGTACACACTCTTAACAAAACTTGTGGTTGTTGAAGTAATGTGACGGAGGGGAATCTCTTCTGGTCCGGTGTCTCAGTGCCAAAGGGCAAAGAGAGTGAAACAGAGAGGAGTCAGGAAGCGGTTGTTTAGTGAACTCCTATAATGATTTTTTTTCTTCTGTTATAGTCTGAAACAAGTGTTTATTTTCTCTACGGAAATGCTTATAATTAATCATTTTTTGTCCAGTTACCTAATATTTAGCTGTTTGCTTTATATTGTTGATCTGTTAAGTAACTTCTGCTAGTTTAGGCCTGGGAAGCTGCCGTGCAAGTTGTTAAAGAGGAAGAGGAAGCTAAGAAGAGGCTATGTGATGATCTGAACCGGTTGGTATGTGTTTCCTTTTTTCTTGTCCTTATTCGTACACCTAATGATTTTTTTCCTATTACATCATCAGTTCAGTTGAGAATATCTTGTTTATTTGTTTTAATTAGGTTCAAGAGAGTGCGGCTTCACAATATTCAAGGTTAGAAGAGTTAAAGAAGCGTTTAGAATGTCTAAATCCCATCAGGACTTCTGTTGATGTTGCTGTAAGTCGAGACATGTTTCTTTCCTAATAGCTACTAGTTAATTCTTTCTTACTGATGTTTACATGCACATTGTGTTTTTTCGTCTCAGTCAAGTTATACATTCTCGTGCACATAATTATCAGGGTATCAGCACTGTACATCAGGCTACCACAAATTCCGTACCTCAGCAACCCACCTCACAAAATCTAGCGAATGCAATCACCCCTGCAAGCAATATCCATGAGCCCGCTACCAGCGGACCACGGCAACAACCTGCTAAGGCGGAAAGGAAGCAGAGATCATCGAACTCAGGAGGAAGAGGGAGAGGTGGTATGATGGTCCTCCCCAAGGGAAGGGGAAGCTCTGGATCAGGATGGACAGGTGCTGGGTTTGAGACATGATGCTGGGATCCGTAGTTATATACTAGAAAGAATTGATATGGTTGTCTTCTTGTTATAAACGATTGCTTGGTTGAAAGTCGAAGGTTGAAAGTGTAATGGACTGTCGATCCTTTTTGGATGTATATGTTGTGCAACAATATAACATGTTATTCTTGAGAGCTGTAAGTTGTAACACCTATAGTGTAACTGCCAATGCAGTGATTTCACTATTAGTAATGGAGTAGATATGCTATCAATACAGTCATCTTATTATCATTAACTAGATCATCAAAGTAACGCGTTGCGGTGCCTGTCTAGTTTTCTTTTGACACGCCGCGCGTCTATTTTGACAATAGGTTAATTGGAATTTTCATACATACAATGTGACAAAAGGTAAACATAAACTATTGAAAATGATAGAATAGTCTGAAAAGAGTTTTGTTTTGAAACGGGCAGTAGTAAATATAACCAAAAACAGGAAAACACTAAGCTAGACATGCTATTCACACTTTAGTTTCATGTATACAATGTACATGTAAATTTGGATCTTATGGCTACTTTCAAATGAAAATGTAGCATGTTGCTTTAACTTATACTTCCTTCGTTCTTAAGTATAAGACATTTTTAAAGATTCCATTACGAACTACATACGGAGTGTATATAGACATATTTTATAGTATAGATTCATTCATTTTGCTCTGTATGTAGTCCGTAGTGAAATCTTTAAAAAGATTTATATTTAGAAACAGAGGGAGTACTTGTCACTGGAATACTATAAATGTAGTTGCAAACACATCTAAATACTAATAGCCTTGATTACGTAGCAACAACTAAGCTTCACTTAATGGAGTAATGACATTAACTTGAAAGAAACCATAAGAGTTATACAACTTCAGGAATTGGCGAAATATCAACAAATGGATTAACTCAGCCAAAGACGGTGGATGGAAGCTATGCTTTTTGTGAGAGGCGTAGTACACACTTCATGTCGAATAATTGTTGAATCTAAGTTTCAAACTTGAATTTCTTTATAAGTATAGAAAATAATGCATGTATGCATCTCTGATGAATGAACACATTATAATTTCCACATCAAAAGTAAACCACACGTTATTATATAAAAAAACCATTGCTATAGACAACTTGTCATCATGCTTACATATGCTACAGTTAACTAAAGATATAATGATCTCACATTAATTGACACGTGGCTATGACCGTTGCTTTTCTGATTTCTATGGGGCTTCCTTGTACATCCTCACAGACGTTAGGTCACATCAGCATGGCCTCACGACCTTCTTGTTCAGATCAAAGAGCTATTCGTCCACCAAATTCCTGAGGGCTTGACTTTAGGTCCCGCGCTAGAGCTACATGGTATTTTCAAATTTCTGCTTTATGGCTCAGTTATAGAAAAACCATAGTACAGATAGAAGTGGGTTTCCAGAACATTGATGTGATATTTTAAGTGCATAAGCAGCACCGTAGAATATATATTACGTTGGATCAACAATAGTAATGTTGCCTAAGAAAAATCTAAACTCCATAAAAGAGCAACATAAAAAGAAGTTGCTGATGTATTTCTTGAGTGGCAAACTACAGTGACATGTCACATCACATACAAATTACAAGATGTGCAACATATCTCATCTAGGAGATTTAGGATCCCGATGTATGCATTTTTCTAATAAATGCAAATAGAATGGTTGATTGAGCGGATGTGTTACATACAACAATTTGCAACATTCATGTGCATTTGACCATTTATATGGATCTGCAATACTGATGATTTGGGGCAAATATAAAACAACTGCAAATATTTTCATGCTCTCTCATGACTATATCTATGATGTTACGACATGTTGTAGAGGTGAAAAAGCTTTAGAAAATACTCCAGTGTTCTGCAATATTATGATGCTAGGCAAATATAAAACATTTTGCGAGTATTTTCATGCTTTGGCAGCTGTATGGTGTCGAAACATGTTGGAGAGGTGCAAAAGCATCAGAAAATACATTTAGTGTTCCTTGAAATTTACCAATAAAATTTTGCAAAAGAAAATCAGTACAAATATTAAATAGATACACACATCAATTCAAAGCAAGATTACGTAGGAAATATATACCTCGGTCATCGCAATTATCTCTGCCTCCATAAAGTTCCTTGTATCTCTGTACATGTAGAAACATAGTGCTTGACAAATGGTCATAAATTGAAACTGTCCCAAGGTTGGAATGGAGTTTTAGAATCCAGATTACAAATATGTGCTAGTAACGGTTTGATAAGGAACACTGTTAGTTTGTGAAACAAATTAGATGACATGGCAAGTATAACTATGATATCATTATAAACTTCGTTAAACATGATTCTAAAACCAGGTCAACATTTTGCAAAACAATACCGAAATATGAAACTCAAACCACGGTTAATTATTTCAGCATGAAGCAAAATTAACCAATCGGGATATAATAAATATAATCATCATATATGTAGGGACAAACGTAACTAACCTTTTGGAAAAGAATTAAGAGATCTGCAACCGTTCGAGTCCCAAATCTTGCATCATATAACACTTCAAACTAAACAAATGAAGTCAATTAGTCATCTTGATCAGATAAAAGCAAAAATTTAAAGAAGCAACCTTATCGTTACCATGTACATAAGCTTCAGTTAATGTTCATCAATGGACTTTAAAGTGCATAGTAAGATCACAACATTGCTTGATTCTTCTATGACATGTCACTGACAAAAATGGACTATGGCAACTAACAATGGTGACAAAATTGGCAATTTAAATAGGAAACTTTACAAATTGGAGGAAGACAAAATATACATAACATTCAGCATAGTAATCCACACCGGCATACCTTGCAATAAAGTATATGAACCAACTTGAATATATGTTTTTTGACATTAGATTTGTCACTAAAACAAAAGAACAGACTGAGTGTTCATATGAAACTTGCGTTGAGACCCTAGAAATTGGCTTAACACACCAGCTCCTGAAAAATCAGAGATAATGCATATATGAGATCAACTGGCAAGAAGTGATGGGGAACGTTGCATGGGAAACAAAAATTTTCCTACGCACACGCAAGATCTATCCATGGTGATGAGAATCTACGAGAGGGAGAGTGGATCTACATACCCTTGTAGATCGCTAAGCGGGAAGTGTTAAGAAATGCAGTTGATGTAGTCGAATGTCTTCGCAATCCAAATCACTAGTCGTCCCATGATCTAATCACGATCCGTCCCGCGATCCAGTCGTGGTCCTTTCGATCTAGCACCGAACGGATGACACCTCCGCGTTTAGCACACATATAGCTCGATAACGATCTCCGCCTTCTTGATCGAGCAAGAGGGAGTGGAGAGGTAGATGAGTTCTCCGGCAGCGTGACAGCGCGAGGGCGATGGTGGTTGAACTATTTCAGCAGGGCTTTGCCTAAGCACCGTCAGAAACTATTTGGTGGAGGAACTAGGGAATAGAGAACTAGCACATGGACTTGTGTGTTTTGGGTCTCTATTCCTCTAGTATATATAGGAGGGAGGGGGGAGGAGGCAGCCCTAGGGTTTCCCCTAGGGGGCTTTGGCCGAATGGGAGGAGCTGGAGGAGTCCACCTCCAATCCTACTCCAAGTAGGATTCCAATCCTACTTGGAAACCCTTCCCTCTCTTTGGGTTTTTTTGCTTTCCCACCTTCCTAGACGCATGTGCCTTGTGGGGCTGGCTTTCCCAGCCCAATATGGGCTGGTGCACCACCCCTCAGGCCCATGTGGCCTCCCGGCATGGGTGGCCCCTCCCGATGGCCTCCCGGCACCCCCGGTACACTATCGGAAATACCCGAAACTTTTCAGGTGACCAAAACGGGACTTCCTATATATCATCTTTACCTCTGGAAAATTCCGGAGCTCCTTGTGACGTCTGGAATCTCATCCAAGACTCCGAACAACCTTCGGTCACCACCATGCATAACTCAATACTACCAAAACGTCACCGAACATTAAGTGTACAGACCCTGTGGGTTCGAGAACTATGTAGACTTGACCGAGACACCTCTACGGTCAATAACCAATAGCGGGACCTGGATGCCCATATTGGTTCATACACATTCTACTAAGATCTTTATCACTTGAACCTCTATGTCAAGGATTCAGTTAATCCCGTATGTTGTTCCCTTTGTTCTTCGGTATGTTACTTGCCCGAGATTCAGTCGTCGATATCTCCATACCTAGTTCGATCATGTTTTGCATGTGAAAGAGGATTTAGTCAACGGGTCTGCGACATTCATATCCATGTGTACTTTGCAAATCTCTATGTCATACTATAGACACTATTACCATGCTCCACTTGGAGATATTCCAAATGGCTGCTCCACTATATCCGGATTGCTACTAAGAGTCATACAAATTGGTGTTAAAGCTTGCATCGACGTAACCCTTTACGACGAACTCTTTATCACCTCCATATTCGAGAAATATTTTCTTAGTCCTCTAGTTACTAAGGATAATCTTGACAGTTGTCCAGTGGTCCACTCTTGGATCTCTCTTGTACCCCTTGACAGACTCATGGCAAGGCACACACATGTGAGGTACACAGCATGGCATACTATATAGAGCCTATGGCTAAGGCATAGGGGACGACCTTCGTCCTTTCTCTTTCTTCTGCCGTCTTCAAGCTTTGAGTCTTACTCAACTTCACACCTTACAAATCAGGAAAGAACTCCTTCTTTGACTGATCCATTTTGAACTCTTTCCAAATCTTGTCAAGGTATGTACTCATTGAAAGTATCATCACGCATCTTGATCTATCTCTATAGATCTTGATGCCCAACATTTAAGTAGCTTTATCCAGGTCTTCCTTTGAAAAACTCTTTTCAAACAACCGTTTATGCTTTCCACAAATTCTACATCATTTCCGATCAACAATATGTCAACCACATATACTTATCAGAAATTCTATAGTGCTCCCAGTCACTTTCTTGTAAATAAAAGTTTCTCATAAACTTTGTATAAACCCCAAAACTTTGATCACCTCATCAAAGCTTATATTCCAACTTTGACATCCTTGCTCCAACCCATAGAAGGATTGCTGGAGCTTGCACACCTTTTAGCATCCTTAGGACTGACAAAATCTTCTGGTTGTATCTGTAGGATCAAGAGAGGCGTGCCTAGAGGGGGTGAATAGACTACTAGCAGTAATTTAAAACCTAACCTTTTCCCAAGTTATTTGGTTGGGAGATTTTAATAGTTTTAACAAGTCTAGCAAGTCTAACAGCCCTACACATGCATGTCTACAAATATGGCAGCGGAAAGTAAAGACATTGCACATGTAAGTAAAGAGATGGGATAGGAAGATCAAACGCAATAGGAGACGCAAAGATTTTTTCCCTGGTTCCGATAGGTGGTGCTATCGTACGTCCATGTTTATGGAGTCCTCAACCCACGGAGGGTAACGGTCGCGAGAGTCCACGGAGGGCTCCACCCATAAGGTTCCACGAAGTAGCAACCTTGAATATTCTATACGGCTTCCGTCCACGAAGGACTAGCCTCACTAAGGGTAGATCTTCATGAAGTAGGCGATCTCCTTGCCCTTAGAAACTTCTTGGTTCACTCCACAACACGAAGTAGGAGGCTCCCAAGTGACACCTAACCAATGTAGGAGGCACCACCCTCCAAAAGGTAATAGGCTCGATAATGATGATGAACTCCTTGCTCTTGTGCTTCAAGATGATAGACTCCTCAACACACAATCTCTCTCTCATGGATTTGGCTTGGTAGAAGAGATGGGATTGGTGGAAAGCAACTTGGGGAGGCTAGAAATCAAGATCCATATGGTTGGAGTGGAAGATCTTGACCTCAACACAAGGGTAGGTGGTTCTCTCTCAGAAAACTGAGTAGGATAGGTATGGAATAGTTTTGAGTGCTTCTCTTTCGAGTGGGTGGTGGTGAAGGGGTATATATAGGCATCCCCAAAAATCCAACAGTTACACACAATAAGTCAGACTCAGTGACACCGATGTGTAAATCTCGGTGGTACCGAAGTGGCTAAAAGTGGCAAGTTTTGAATCTCGGAGGGACCGATATACAATTCTCGGTTGCATCGACAAGGTGACCAACGGTCAAATTTACCAAACTCGGTGACGCCGATTCACTTTTAGGTCGGACCGAAAATGAGAACTTGCGCAACAAAAAGTTGGCAACCCAACTCGGTGGCACCGAGTGCAGTGTCGGCTGCACCGAAGTGTTAGGGTTTGGCTGAGTCTGTCTAGGGTTTGGAACTCGGTGGCACCGGGATAGGAATGTTGGTTGCACCGATTTGCATGTTTGGCTTAGGACAGACTTTGGTGGGAGATTATGTGGATGTTTTGGTGACTATCACTTGTGCACGTTTAAGCATATTGTTCACCATCAAAACTTTACCTCCTTTTAATAGTATTGGCTTTCCTATAGACTCAAAGTGATTTCTCACAAATGTAAAATGTAGAGTCCTCTTGCTTGAAGCTTGGCCAACCTATTTCCTTGAATCTTGGGGTAATTCCACAATCTCCACAATTCTTTTGCCAACTCAACCCTCCATGGACTATTATCTGAAATACACTAGATAGAGGTGTTAGTCCAAGAGACAATGTATGTTGTCATGAATTATCAAAACCACCAAGGGAGCATGTTGTGCTTTCAATCTCCCCCTTTTTGGTAATTGATGACAACATACAATCAAAGCTTCAATTAAAGATATGCATAAATGCAATGAAGACTTTGAGAAACACATGACTTAGATTTCCTCCCCCTAAATATGTGCAGTCCTTTAAAGGATAGTTGCTCTGGAGTGCATGGACACACATATGAATGAAAGGGATATAAGATTCATGTGTATCTTGGCTATATGCATCAATATATGCGAATGAAATGTATATCCTTGATCAAGAATTCACTCTTGCAAACAATATGTGCAAGAAGCAAGAGATCATGTTGATCAAAGATATGATGCATATACTTACCTTGAGTTCTTGAGCATTCTAGTAGTAGAGACACACTTGAGAAAAGAATGTTAGGAAACACAAGATTATTCTACTAAACAAAAGCAATAGAACTCAACAAGTACCAAGATGTAGATAACATATAAAATATGATAATAATTAAGATTGACATGTCTCCACCTTTAGCATTAATCTATTACATCTTTTCTCCCCTTTAATATAAATATGGTAGTACATCCTCTCCCCCTAAATCTCAGCATGTAGATATTGGGATTGGATAGGAGGGGAAAAGCAATACTTTGTTCACTTGAGACTTTTCTCCAAAAGTAGTTATCTTCCCCTACATTGTTGTTTCTCGCCTTGATTATATAAGTGTGAACTTTTGATATTTTCCTCTCCCCCTAAATCATATCTCCCCCTTTGCATAAGCATGTAACTCTCCCTTTAGCATGAAGCTTTGATATTCTCCCCCTTTGGCATAAAGTACCAAAAAGGGTAAACTTGGGAGTAGTGACAGGGATCATTGATAAGGAAGGAATCCTGGAGATCAAGGGTCATTGAATGTAGGGTCCATTAAAAGACTAAGGGAATCATTGGATGTAACTTATATATATATATATATATTGAAGAAGGGGTCATCGAAGTAACAAGAATATCTCAAGAATAGAAGCAAATAAGCAATATCAAAGAGACTCAGATTAAAAAAAGAAAATCGATGACACCGGGATAAATAATTTGATAGTACTGAGATTGTGTAGTGCAACTCATCTGCAGGTTTGGTAGGACCGAGTTATCTATATCGGTGTCTCCAGAAGATAAACCAAGATTCTATTTTTCAGAGAGACAAACGAAATTGTTTCAAAAATAAAAACAAACGAAATATTTACAAAGGACATCAAATAGATAAGATTTGAGTGGTTACGAGAAATCATACACATAGAGAGCAAACCATGCAAGATTCTTAACTAAATGATGGGCGGTGACTAGGTCACCTATATTAGAGTATATTGACTTAGGAGCCAAGCAAGAATGCTTGATCATAGGTCATACTCATCGTTTAAGCTCGAAATGGGGTTACCATTTCTCGATTAAGCATTTTGATGTCTTCATATCACTTGAGTTTCTTTAGCCCATGTCTTGGAGTAAAGCCTTTTCAAGGATATGAGTACATACCTTGAATGATGTTGCTGACGTTGCTCGTAGGTGAACTTGTTGAGGACCTCGAGATTGATGAAGATCATTTTGAATTTGAAGCAATCCTTCTCGTTCTAGTACACTCATCACCTACAAAGGTTAGTCATGCAAGGAAGAACAATGGATATATAGTATTGACATGATACCACTTATAGATTTTGCAACTAAGATCAAGTATATGTCAAGGATATGCTTTTGTTGTCTTCTTCCTGAAAGCACATTTGCTCCCTTGGTGGTTTTGGTAATTAATAACAACATATAAGTCATTAAACTAATGTTTCCACCAAGTATATTTCAGGAAATGCTCAATGTTGGGATTGGCAAAAGGAGATTGTGGAGAAACCCCAAGATGCAAGGAAATAAGTTGGCCAAGCTTCAAGCAAGAGGACTCTACATTTTATATTTGTGAGAAATCACTTTGAGTCCATAGGAAAGCCAATACTATTAAAAGGGGGTAAGGTTTTGTTGGTGAACAATATGCTCAAATGTGCACAAGTGATAGTCGCCAAAAACATCCACAAACTCTCCCACCAAAGTCTGTTCTATACCTAACACTCAAAATCGGTACAACCAACTTTCCCATACCGGTGCCACTGATTCCAGAACCTAGACAGACTCAAGCCAAACCCTAGACACTTCGGTGCAACCAATTCCATACCGGTGCCACCGAGTTTAGGTTGCCAACTTTCTGTTACACAAATTCACATTTTCGGTCCCACCGAGAATGTTGGATCGGCGTCACCGAGATTGGAAATCTGACCGTTGGTCACCTTATCGGTGCAACCGAGTTTCCTATATCGGTCTCACCGAGACTCGAAAGTTGTCACCTTTTGGTCACTTCGGTACCACCGAGTTTAACACATCGGTGTCACCGAGTTGGTCATTTTGTGTGTAACGGTTGGATTTTTGGGGATGCCTATATATACCCCTTCACCACCACCTACTCAAGAGAGTAGCACTCAGAACTATTCCATACCTATCCTATCAGATTTTCTGAGAGAGAACCACCTACCCTTGTGTTGAGGTCAAGATATTCCACTCCAATCATATGGATCTTGATCTCTAGCCTCCCCAAGTAGCTTTCCACAAATCCCATCTCTTCCACCATACCAAATCTGTGAGAGAGTGATTGGGTGCTGAGGAGTCTATCATCTTGAAGCACAAGAGCAAGGAGTTCATCGTCATTACCGAGCCTATTACCTTTTGGAGGGTAGTGCCTCCTAGATTGGTTAGGTGTCGCTTGGGAGCCTTCTACTTCGTGTTGTGGAGTGAACCAAGAAGTTTGTAAGGGCAAGGAGATCGCCTACTTCGTGAAGATCTACCCATAGTGAGGCTAGTCCTTCGTGGACAGAAGCCGTTATGGAATAGTCAAGGTTGCTACTTCGTGGACCCTTTTGGGTGGAGCCCTCCGTGGACTCTCGCGACCATTACCTGTGATAGCCTGGCTTATTAGGGATGATAGACTACTCATATCAATAAGGAATTCCTTCTTTTTCGGGAGCCCATTCAAATAGAACTCCTAGGTTAAGCGTGCTTGGCTTGGAGTAGTTCTAGGATGGGTGACCGATCGGGAAGTTGGTCTCGGGTGTATGAGTGAGGACAAAGTAAGCACAGACGTTTGTGCCAAGAGGGAACGTTCCTGTGACCCGACGAGGACGTCGGTTCCTCTGAGTGGTGGTGTATGTTTCGGGAGCCCATTCAACCAGAACTCCCAGGTTAAGAGTGCTTGGCTTGGAGTAGTTCTAGGATGGGTGACCGACCGGGAAGTTGGTCTCGGGTGCGCATGAGTGAGGACAAAGTGCGTAGAAAAGACTAGTATTGATCTGTGAGGCCAGTCTAGATCCCACCAGGAGTAACGACTATCGGCGGGTGTGTTCGGGGCGTTATATTACCCTCCGTGGGTTGAAGACTCCATAAACGTAGATGTACGATAGCGCCACCTATCGGAACCACGGGAAAATCATCGTGTCTACAATTGCGTTTGATCTTCCTACCCTATCCCTTCTATACATGCTTGTTGTTACTTTCTGCTCCTATATACTCTTAGAATTGCATGTGTAGGGTGTACTTGACTTGCCATGAAATGTTAAAACTGCCAACCCTAAACTTGGTATAGGCAAAACTTTTATTTGGTAAAGTAGTCTAATCACCCCCCTCTAGACATACTTTCGGTCCTACAAGTGGTATCATAGCTTTGGTCTCCATTCTTAGGTCTCACAACCTAGGAGAGTATGGCGTCTAGTGAGGGAAGTTATCACCATAGAGGTCCGTACTTTGATGGCACTAATTTTGCTAGTTGGAAGCACAAAATTAAAATGCATATTCTTGGTCATAACCCCGCCGTTTGGGCTGTTGTTTGTGTTGTCTTGCAAGGTGAATTCTTTGCGGATGGACGGGAACCGGACCGTGAAGCGACCGCGGATGAGTTGAAGATGTTGCAACTCAATGCTCAAGCATGCGACATTCTCTTCAACTGCTTATGCCCCGAAGAATTCAACAAAATCAGCCGTATTGAGAATGCAAAAGGGATTTGGGATACTTTGGTTGATATGCACGAAGGAACCGAGTCCGTGAGAGAATCCAAGTTAGATGTTCTTCAAGGTCAGCTTGACAAGTTCAAGATGAAGGATGGTGTAGGAGTCGTAGAGATGTACTCCAGGCTAGCTCTCATCACAAATGAGATTGCCGGCTTAGGAAGCGAACAAATGACCGACAAATTCATCATCAAGAAGATATTTAGATCTTTGGATGAGAGATACAACATTGTGTGCAAATTGATCCAAATGGCCAAGGGGGTACCCCGCGCCCGGCAGGCTTGTGGGCCCCTAGCAACTCCCCTAACCCTAATATTCGGCCTATAAATACCCAAATATTCCATCATTATCAGAACGAGCCACAAAACACCGCCGCCAGAAGCCTCCATTCCCGAGAGATCCAATCTTGGAGCCTTTTCCGGTAATCTGCCGGAGGGGGATTCGATCGCGAAGGGCATCTACATCAACTTCATTGCCCCTCCGATAGCTAGTAGTTCACCTCAGACCTACGGGTCCATAGCTAGTATCTAGATGGATTCTTCTCTCTCTATGCTTCTCAATACCATGTTCTTCATGATCTTCATGGAGATCTATTCGATGTAATACTTTTTTGGGGTGTGTTTGTCGAGATCCGATGAATTGTGGGTTTATGCTCGGATTATCCATGAATATTATTTTAGTCCTTGTTGAATTATTATATGCATGATTTCATATATTTGCAATTCTGTTCGAGTTATTGGTTTGGTTTGGCCAACTAGATTGGTAATTCTTCCAATAGGAGAAGTGCTTAGTTTTGGGTTCAATCTTGCGGTGTCCTCACCCAGTGACATAGTAGGGGTAGCGAGGCACGTATTGTATTGTTGCCATCATGGGTAAAAATATGGGGCTTTAATCATATTGCTTGAGTTTATCCCTCTACGTCATGTCATCTTTCTTAATGTGTTACTCTGTTCTGCACGAACTTAATACTCTAGATGCAGGCAGGAGTCGGTCGATGTGTGGAGTAATAGTAGTAGATGCAGAATCGTTTCGGTCTACTTGTCACGGTTGTGATGCCGATATGCATAATCATTGCCTTGGATATCTTCATAATTATTCGCTTTTCTATCAATTGCTTGACAGTAATTTGTCCACCCACCGTAATACTTGCCATCATGAGAGAAGCCATCTAGTGAAACCTATGGCCCCCGGGTCTATTTTCCATATTATATTTTTGGATCTAAAACCAAAAACACCAAAAATACTTGCTGCATTGTTTTTTTACTTTTAGTTTTACTTTCCGTTCAAGCATCTTATTATATCTATCTCTACTAGATCTCATCCTTGCAAATAACCGTGAAGGGATTGACAACCCCTTTATAGGGTTGGGTGCAAGAGTTTGATTCCTTGTGAAGGTATATCTATTGGTGGCTCACTTGTATATCCTACTAGATTGATACCTTGGTTCTAAAAAACGGAGGGAAATACTTATCTACTTTGCTGCATCAAACCATTCCTCTTCACGGGAAACCAACGCATGCTCGAGAAGTAGCAAGAAGGATTTCTGGCGCCATTGCAGGGGAGATACATAGCAATTCAAGAATACCAAGTACCCATCACAAACTCATCTCTTGCATTTACTTTATTTCCCATTTGCCTCTCGTTTTCCTCTCCCTAACTTCTAAAACGATTTTCAAAAAGATTTGCCTTTGGACCTTTTTCGTTCGTCTTTTTGTTTGCCTTTTGTGTGGTAGATCGCTCAAACTCATGGCTATGCTTGCTACTATCGCTTCCGAGTATAAAGTTCTTAACTTTAAGCAAAGGGAGGGAGAAAACTTAAAATATGCTTGGTATAGAATTTGGAGTGCTCAAAATAGATCTATTTGTAAGTAATCTACTACCGTTCTCCTTCGCAATTTTTACATGGGAATCACTCCTTGGAATAGATATGTCCTAGATACCATCATGGGAGGGAATTTCTTGGGAAGTCATACCTTTGACTCCTATAGTGCTATGATTAATTTGTTTGGATCACTCCCAATCATGGTTAATGGGACGATTTTAACTTTGGAACATGTTATGCAAAGGTTAGATATAATTGAAAATAAAGTTGCTACTATAGATATCATTGAAAAGTTGGATAAAAATATTCATAATCATATCACTCAATATGGATCTAAGGTAGGAGTTACTCTAAAATACCTAAGGGAAAAAGAACCCATAGTTAATGAAAAATTGGACCGAGATTCCTTAAGAATAGGAAAGCTAGAGGACATTATTACCAACTTGGGTTCCGTTTGCCACTGTTCAAACCACTCCTAAATTGGCTCTTTATAAGGCTTCCAAGTTTGTTTACGTTCCCAAGAATAAGGGTGAATCCTTTAGTAAAGGGGACGAAGATCTTAAGATGATAAGTGTTCACCGTAATTTTTTGAACATTGTTCAGGAACCGATTGCTACAAGAGAATTTCTTGAATTTTTGCCTAGGAGTATGATCATTGATAAAACTAAAGAACCTCCTGGATTTGAGAAAGTACTCACAAAATTTGCTAATACCAAAGATGACAATACCTAGACCTATTGCATTTTGCCTAGCTAGGGGCGTTAAACAATAACGCTTGTTGGGAGGCAACCCAATTTTATTTTGCTTTCAGTTTTTTGCTTATGTTTTGGTGTGTTTGGCACATTATTAATTCTGTAATAATTATGTTTTTGTGTTTAAATTAGTGCTTGAGCCAAGTAAAACCTTTGGGGTGATCTATGGTAGTTGTTGATTTGATCTTGCTGGAAAACATAAACTTTTACGCTCAGTCCAGGATGTTTCTGAATTTTTCAGAGCGCCAAATTGATCTGAAATTTTTACAAAGGATTTATATACAAATTTCCCTGGTTGTACTAATTTTCCAGAATTTTTACAGTTCTAGAAGTATTCGAAGTTTACAGATTGCTACAGACTATTCTGTTTTTGACAGATTCTGTTTTCTTTGTGTTGTTTGCTTATTTTGATGTATCTATGGGTCGTATCGGGATGGGGGGTATGTGTCATGGAGAAGTTAGAATAAAGTAGGTTTTACACAAATATAAATAAAGAATGAGTTCACAGCAGTATCTAAAGTGATGATTTATTTTTCTTATACTAACGGATCTCATGAGTTTTCTGTCGAGTCTTGTGTTGTGAAGTTCGCAAGTTTTGGGTGAAGATTTGATGGACTATGGAATAAAGAGTGCCAAGATCCTAATATTTGTGATGTCCATGGCACCCCAAGTCATATTAAATGATACCAAAGATCCTAAGCTTGGGGATGCCCCGGAAGGCATCCCCTCTTTCGTCTTCAATCCATCGGTAAATTTACTTGAGGCTATATTTTTATTCACCACATGATATGTGTTTTGCTTGGAGCATCTTGTAAGATGTGAGTCTTTGCTTGTTAGTTTTCCACAATCATAATTGCTGCACACATCTTTATAGAGAGACATGATGAATCGTGAATTTTTTAGAATAGTCTATATGCTTCACTTATACCATTTGAGCTAGGCAATGTTGCTCTAGTACTTCACTTATATCTTTTTAGAGCATGGTGGTGTTATATTTTATAGAAATTATTGAACTCTCGTTCCTCACTTATATTATTTTGAGAGTTTATTAAAATAGCATGGTAATTTTTTTAGGTTATGAATTTAGTCCAAATATAATGGCATCCAAGAGGGATATAATAAAAACTTTCATATTAAGTTCATTAACAACTATGAGAAGTTGGATTCCTTGCATATAGTTTTGAGATAATAGGGATGGTAATATGAGAGTCATGTTAGTGAGTAGTTGTGAAATGAAGAGATAAGCATGTTAAAGCTTGTGATTCCCGTAGCATGCATGTATGGTGAACCGCTATGTAACAAAGTCGGAGCATGACTTGTCTAATGATTGTCGACCTTTGTGTGAGGGTCGGGAGCACGCAATGGTTAACTCCTACCAACCTCTCCCCTAGGAGCATGCGTCTAATGCTTTGTTTGATGACTAATAGACTTTTGCAATAAGTATGTGAGTTATTTATGACTAATGTGAGTCCATGGATTATACGCACTCTCACCCTTCCATCTTTGCTAGCCTCTCTAGTATCGCGCAACTTTTGCCGGTACATCAAACCCTCCTTCCTCAAAACAGCCACCATATATTCCTCAAAACAGCCACCATACCTACCTATTATGGCATTCCATAGCCATTCCGAGATATATTGCCATGCAACTTCCACCATGTAGTTTTTCTATGACTTGCATCATCACTTCATATTGCATATAGAGTTTTATCTTGTCATAGGAATCGAGTTGTAATTTCTTTTTCTATGAGTTATAAGTAAATAAAAGTGTGATGATTTTTCATTAATTGAGCATTGTACCATGAGAGAAAAGGATTATGGAGGCTATGACTCCCTCATAAGTTGGGATAAGTATCCAGACTTTACAAAAAATAAAAGAGGCCAGCGAAGTCCAAACAAAAAAAAGAGGCCAAAGAAGCCCATCAAAAAAAATACGAGATAAAGAGAGAGGGGACAATTGCTACTATCTTTTCCACACTTGTGCTTCAAAGTAGCACCATGACCTTCATGATAGAGAGTCTCCTATTTTGTCACTTTCATATAACTAGTGGATATTCATTTTGCACGACCACTTAGTTTTCTTTTTGAGCTTTCATACACTTATAGCTCTAAGTGCATTTGTTGCATGGCAATCCCTACTCACTCACATTGATATCTATTGATGGACATCTCCATAGCCCGTTGATACGCCTAGTTGATGTGATACTATCTTCTCCTTTTCCCCTGCACCCCCACCATATTCTATTCCACCTATAATGCTATATCAATAGCTCACGCTCATGTATTGCGTGAGAGTTCAAAAGGTTTGAGAACACCAAAAGTGTGAAGCAATTGCTTGACTTGTTCATCGGGGTTGTGCATGATTTAGATACTTTGTGTGGGGAAGATGGAGCATAGCCAGACCATATGATTTTGTAGGGATAGCTTTCTAAGGCCATGTTATTTCGAAAGGACACGACTACCTTGTTGGTGTGCTCGAAGTATTACTGTTTTTTATGTCAATATTAGACTATTTTTTTTGAATCTAACGGATCTGAATATTCATGCCACAATAAAGAATATTACATGGATAAATATGTTGGGTAGCATTCCACATCAAAAATTCTATTTTTATCATTTACCTACTCGAGGACGAGCAGGAATTAAGCTTGGGGATGCTGATACGTCTCCAACGTATCTATGAATTTTGATTGTTCCATGCTATAATATTATCTGTTTTGGATGTTTTATATGCATTAATATGCTATTTTATATTATTTTTGGGACTAACCTATTAATCTAGAGCCGAGTGCCAGTTTCTATTTTTCCTTGTTTTTGAGTTTCGCAGATAAAGAATATTAAACGGAGTCCAAACGGAATAAAACCTCTGGAATGATTTTTTCTAGAAAATATGGAAGCCACGAGACTTGAGAACCAAGGCAGAGGAGCTGCCACGAGGCCATAAGCCCACTTGCCGCGGCCAGGGGGTACCCCGTGCCCGGCAGGCTTGTGGGCCCCTGGCAACTCCCCTAACCCTAATCTTCGACCTATAAATACCCAAATATTCCATCATTATCAGAACGAGCAACGAAAACACTTGTCCACCGCCAGAAGCCTCCATTCCCGAGAGATCCAATCTTGGAGCCTTTTCCAGTAATCTGCCGGAGGGGGATTCGATCACGAAGGGCATCTACATCAACTCCATTGCCCCTCCGATGATGCGTGAGTACGTAGTTCACCTCAGACCTATGGGTCCATAGCTAGTAGCTAGATGTCTTCTTCTCTCTCTTTGCTTCTCAATACCATGTTCTTCATGATCTTCATGGAGATCTATCCGATGTAATACTCTTTTGCGGTGTGTTTGTCGAGATCCGATGAATTGTGGGTTTATGTTTAGATTATCCATGAATATTATTTGAGTCTTTCCTGAATTCTTATATGCATGATTTCATATCTTTGCAAGTCTCTTCGAGTTATTGGTTTGGTTTGGCCAACTAGATTGGTACTTCTTGCAACATGAGAAGTGCTTAGTTTTGGGTTCAATCTTGCGGTGTCCTCACCCAGTGACATAGTAGGGGTAGCGAGGCACGTATTGTATTGTTGCCATCAAGGGTAAAAAGATGGGGTTTTCATCATATTGCTTGAGTTTATCCCTCTACATAATGTCATCTTGCTTAATGCGTTACTCTGTTCTTCATGAACTTAATACTCTAGATGTAGGTTGGAATCGGTTGATGTGTGGAGTAATAGTAGTAGATGCAGAATCGTTTCGGTCTACTTGTCACGAACGCAATGCCTATATGCATAATCATTGCCTTGGATATCTTCATAATTATTCACTTTTCTATCAATTGCTCAACAGTAATTTGTTCACCCACCGTAATACTTGCCATCATGAGAGAAGCCATCTAGTGAAACCTATGGCCCCCAGGTCTATTTTCCATATTGTATTTTTAGATCTAAAACCAAAAACACCAAAAATACTTGGTGCATTATTTTTTACTTTTAGTTTTACTTTTCGTTCAAGCATCCTATTATATCTATCTCTACTAGATCTCATCCCTACAAATAACCATGAAGGGATTGACAACCCCTTTATAGCGTCGGGTGCAAGAGTTTGATTCCTTGTGCAGGTATATCTATTGGTGGCTCGCTTGTATCTCCTACTGGATTGATACCTTGGTTCTCAAAACCTAAGGGAAATACTTATCTACTTTGCTGCATCAAATCGTTCCTCTTCTCCGGAAACCAACGCATGCTCGAGAAGTAGTAGTTTCTTCTTTGGAGGGGCAACTGGCTTGCCGTTCTTGAAGTTTTCCCTTCTTACCCTTGCCCTTCTTGAAACTAGGGGTTTTACTAACCATCAACACTTGATGCTCCTTCTTTAGTTCTACCTTCATGGTGGCAAACATCACGAATGGCTCAGGGATCACCTACTCCATACTTGACATGTTATAGTTCATCACGAAGCTCTAGTGGCTTGGTGGTAGTGACTTGGAGAACTATATCAATCACTATCTTATCTGGAAGATCAACACCCACTCGATTCAAGCGATTGTAGCACCCAGAAAATCTGATTACATGCTCACTGATTGAGCTATTCTCCTTCATCTTGCAGGCAAAGAATCTTGTTGGAGGTCTCATACCTCTCAACATGGCACAAGCCTGAAATCTCAATTCCATCTCTCGGAACATCTCATATGCTCCTTGACGTTCAAAACGTCTTTGGAGCCTAAATTCCAAGCCATAATGCATGAAGCACTAAACTATCAAGTAGTCATCACAACGTGCTTGTTAGATGTTCACAACATCCACAGACAGCGCTAGAGGGGGTGGCTCACCGAGCGGTGCATCAAGGACATAAGCCTTCTGTGCAGCAACTGAGGACAATCCTCTGATCACGGACCTAGTCTGCACAATTGCTACCATCATCTTTCAACTCTATTTTCTCTAGGAACGTATCAAAAACACATGGGAGCTACAACGCGAGCTAGTGATCGACAACATAATTTTGCAAACACAACTTTAGACTATGTTCATGATAAGGAGTTTAGTTAATCATATTACTTAAAAACTCCTACTCAAATTGACACCCCTATGGTCATCCAAGTGATACATGATCCAAATTCACCAACCCAAGTCCGATCATCACGTGAGATGAGGTGGTTTCAATGGTGAACATATCCATGTTGATCATATCTACTATATGACTCATGTTTGAACTTTCGGTCTCTTGTGTTCCGAGGCCATGTCTGTACATGCTAGGCTCGTCAAGTTTAACCCGAGTGTTCCGCATGTGCAACAATTGCTTGCACCCGTTGTATGCAAACATAGATTCTATCACACCGATCATCACGTGGTGTCTCGAAATGATGAACTTTCGCAATGGTGCACACTCAGGGAGAATACAAATTTATCTTGAAATTTTAGTGAGGGATCACCTTATAATGCTACCGTCGTCCTAAGCAATATAAGATACATAAAATGATTAACATCACATGCAAGTATGTCACACCCTGTGTTTGTATCACCTTGACATGTTTGGGTTTAGAAAAATTTGGATCCAACTAAAACTTTTTCAAAGTGTTTGTGCTTGTTTGCTATAATGTTGCTTGATTGATGATTGTGTTATATGGCACTCCTAGATTCTATTCCACTTCATATTCATCTTCCTTGACCCCAAAACTCTTGCCCAATGATCATGCCATGTGAATAGTGCCCAAATCTATTTTTATCAAATTTTGTTTTAACCAAAAATGATTTATTCAGATTAGGTTTTCAAACCCCCCTGAAATGAGGTTTGCACTGCAAGCCCTCAAATTGGGTGGATTCTTCTTTCCCAAAGACTTTATTTCAAACCCACTATATATAGGACTTGATAAAACCACAAAACATTATTTTTAAAGATTATTATTATATTTTATTTAAAGGCTTTTTCTTAAGGCCGAAATGGTTTTTTCATAGGGAAAAATATATTTAAATGCTTTGAAATTTTTTGAGAAAATTTAGAGAAACTCATTGGACATATATTTTATACATATATGAGTTTCAACACAAGGGCATGATCAAATCATGGGCAAAACGCCTCAAAACCCTTTCTATTCAAATCAAACTTTTGGAATATTACTATAAGAAATATTCTCAATAAATTCCAGGAAAATTCCAGCAAGTCAACACCATCATAAGTGATGATCTTGCAAAGTTTCATCTCTATCCAAGTTGTTTTGCTTCATCAAACCATCCCAAAACCCACTCTGTCCAGATTCAAATTTAAACAACTTTACATAGTGAAGTGTCTCCCCTTGGCCTCAAAGTTTGTGGGCATGCTCTAACGACCAAATAGTGATGATACACTAAGTGGTGCATCAAGAGTAAAAGCCTAGCATCAATAGATCTACATAAACCTGATTCTGTAAATTTGTAGGGTTTAACAAATCTTCATTGTCAACTTTTTCCCCTTGAGCTCAAATTTCGTGAAACCTCTCATCTTTACCTAGCCTTTGACCCTGGTAAGTATCTCAGTAAGGTGGTAACTTCTCTTGCCCAAAACCATACTAAACACCTTCTGGTGAATGGGTAAAACCTCTATTTCCACCCTTTTTTCTTTTACCCTTGACCCCAGCTTTTTACCACACCTCCTGGCAATGCCCAAGCACAATTAGTAAAAACCCCAAGTCCTCAGGTCACTGGTTGGTGGGGTAAAACCCCCCATTTACCCCCTAGACAGCTCCATTTCTACCCCTCTAACCCTTTCCTTCCACCCTAAGGTATCACCAGAGCATCCAATGCCCTATTCCCCATTGTTAAACCCCCCTAGATCCTCAGGACACAAGTGGATGCGTCCATTGTGCCAAGGAGATGCCCTGGCATGCAGAGTTCGCGCTCTGGAGCGCGCTACAGTGCGCACCCGCACTATAGCCGCTCGCCAACGGGCATCGCCGACAGCCTCGGGCCACCCACATTGTCCCCCTGTCCCCCTTGGCATCCGCAACATGCGCGTGGTCGGCCCCCTCCTCCCTCTCTCTCCGGCGACCCCCGCGCGCGTGCCCGGTGCCGCCCGGCTTGGCCAACCAGCAGGCTCGCACGCGTGCATGCCCCCGCCTCTCTCCTGTCCCCATGGCCTAGACCACCCACACGAACGCCCTGGACACGTTCGTTTCTTTCCCCGCGGCCTATGGCGAGCACCTGGTCCTCATGGGCGTTCCCCGATCCCGGTGGATCGGCGGCCCCCTATATATAGCGCCTCCATGAGCCCCTACCCCTCTCTCCTCACTCCCTCCTCACCTCCGCTTCTCTCCCGTGCCCACCATGCTCTCCCTCGTGGTCGGGAGTCCTCTCCTGCACCAAACCCTTGCCGCCGTCGATCTACCCTCCCCTTGCCGACGTTCCGCTCTGCCCCGATGCTCCCCTCGACCTCCCCCCGATGCGTGGGAGCCCCGCAAGCATGCCGGTGCCCTCTGTTCCGTTTATCACGGCCTGGAGCCCCTCCGATGAGCTCTCCCCCGCTCCTGTCGCGAGGAGAGGGATGACAGGTGGGTACAACCTGTCATCCCCTCGCCCCCTCCTCTCTCGCTGGCAGGCCGGGCCCGCGGGCAGGTTTAAAATCAAACCTGCCGCGCGCGGCGCCTTGCATGGGCCGACTTCCTCCCGTGGGTAGGCTGGGTGGTTCTAGCCCGTGAGGGCACAAGACCCTTTTCCCTTTCTATTTTCTTCCACAACTTCCAAAAATTCCACAGATTTGAATATTTATCCAATGCCCATAATTCTTCCACCTAAATTCTTAGAATAATCCATAGAATTTATTAGTGCTATTTGTAAAAATCTTTGAAAATATTTTTAATACTAATTTATTTTAAAACCTATATTTAGGCACATTTTTGCCTCTGTTATTTAGTTTCCAAAATATTTTTGACAACAAAACCCTAGGGGAATATTTTTAGTATGACATCTGGTATTTATCAGAGTAGGTTAGCATTTTTGATAGTAGTTTGTGTGCTCTGTTTTTGTGTGTTGCTTATTTTTATCGCTTTATTTCGCGACGATAGATTGTGCGGTTGACGAACAAGTTGGACCCGAGGGCTTCGAAGACCCCGAAGACTTTGTTGAGCCAGGCAAGCAGCCCTTTGACCATGTTAAGAAACTTTTTCATACATGTCATATAGCACTTGTTGATTCGATGAAATGATCATGATGAGGTGTTTCCCCTTTGGTGGGATGTCTCCATTACTTTTCCATTGACACTTGCATCGTGCATGACCCTACCACCTTATGAGGGTTATGTGGGTGGGAGTAGTTAGGATGCTAATAGATGCTACACAAGTGGGTTGGGATTTTATGCATGGTGATGGGAAGGAAAACAATGATTTCAAAGACTTTTCGAAAACCCTGTCGGGTGCCACCAATGCCCGAGGGAGATGATGAGAAGATGGTGACCACTTGAGAAAGAAGTGGGGACTAGAGCAAGTTGAGAATGTGTTTTCGAAAATGGATTAGATTTATGATTTGTCGACCGTCCCAACCTTACATGCGCAACCACGATACCCCTTATGGGATGGGGCTTTGTTGATTACCTTGGTGGGTACTGGCAAGGAGCCTGCATTACTAGTGGCGGGAGTGGCATGGTCACTCTCGATACGGGGTCATACCCGTATGTACGATTATGCGCTATCTTCACAGGCACCGGGCACACCGTTGGCCCCCTCATGAATGGTACGGTTAGAGCGAGGCTCGTGTGATGTACATCATGAGGGATGGGTACCAATCGAGTGGACTCTTTGTCTAGTATCGCTAGGGGAAAGGCATTGTTCGGGTTCTTACCTCGGGTATGTTATATACCACGAGTCGTGGATGACATGGAAGTTCCCCGAGTCTTGTGGGTAAAGTGTGCAACCTCTGTAGAGTGTAAAACTATTCGAATAGCCATGTCCACGGTCATGGACAGTTGGGTGGTGCTGCTTGGACTATGTTCGGATGTTTTCGTAAAACTTGGTGTGAGTTGGATATGATGGGGACAAAGAAGTCACATGAGCTAAGTCTGAGGACTTAGCATGGGAATTGAACTAAGTTCGACGACTTAGCATGATGACTGAACATGAGGTGTTCAACCCCTGCTTATGATGACAATTGTATCTTGTTCATATGGATACCTGCCTAGAGTTGATGCATGCTTACTTGTTACTTGATCATATCATCGCATTTAAAACTATCTTTCCACAAAATTACCTACTTAGTGCTATATCATGCATCATTATTACCTTGTTCCACAAATTGGGTTGCTTGCGAGTACATTCAAAGTACTCATTGGCTTGCCACTGGTTATTTAATTGGCCAGGCATGGAAGAACAGGAGTATGTTGAAGAGTTCGTTGGAGACGAACATGTGAACTAGGACGCTTCCCAGTCAGAATGCTTGTAGGTTAAGGCAGATGGCATGGGTTCACACTTTCGACCAAGATTTTTGCTGCTTGTTCTATTTAAGTGTTTGGCCCTCGTGGCCCTAGCTATGTAAGACATGACCTTCATGGTCGTTATTTGTGTAAGACGCTAAATGTGGATGTAAGACTCTTGTTATTCAGCTTCTGTGTGTTCAGTGAGCATTGATCTCTAGGATCACTATACACGTGCATTCGGTGATCACGACTTATTAGTCGGGGTCCCCACAAAATCATAAGTGACATGATATGGCCATGAACTTTTGCTTTTGATCTCCATAAGCATCGACATGATCTCCATTGTCACTGACATAACACCATGATCTCCATCATTGTGTCACCATTGGGGTTGTCGCGCCCACCATGCTTCTACTACTATTGCTACTCCTTAGTGATAAAGTAAAGCATTATATAGCGCTTAATGATTGACACACAGGTCATACAATAATTAAAGACAACCCTATGGCTCCTGCCGGTTGCCGTACTCATCGATATGCAAGTCGTGATATTCTATACGAAACATGATCATCTCATACATCACATATATCTCATCATGTAATTGGCCATATCATATCACAACATACCTTGCAAAAACAAGTTAGACGTCCTCTAATTGTTGTTGCATGTTTTACGTGGCTGCTACGGGTATATAGCAAGAACAATTCTTACCTACGCGAAAACCACAACAATGATACACAAATTTCTATTCAACCTCCTCAAGGACCGCCTTTGCGAATCCTATCCAACTAGAGTAGGATAGACAGACATCCGCGAGCATCCTTTATGCAACAAAGTCACATGTCAGTCGATGGAACCGGTCTCTAGTAAGCATACGAGTAGGGTTAGTCTGGGCCGCTGCATCCCACAATACTGTCGAATCAAGAAAAGACCAAGGGAGGAAGCAGTCTAAGCATCAACGCCCACAAGCTCCTTTGTGTTCTACTCGTGATCTCATCTACGCATAAACCTAGCTCATGATACCACTCATGGGGAATGTTGCATGGGAAACAAAAAATTTCCTAAGCACATGCAAGATCTATCCATCCTGATGAGCATCTACGAGAGGGAGAGTGGATCTACATACCCTTGTAGATTGCTAAGCGGGAAGCGTTAAGAAATGCGGTTTCTATAGTCAATCATCTTCACGATCCAAATCACTACCGTCCCGTGACCTAATCTAGATCCGTCCCGCGAATCAATCATGATCCATCTCGTGATCCAGTCACGGTCCTTCCGATCTAGAGCCGAACGGATGGCACCTCCGCATTCAACACACGTATAGCTCGATGACGGTCTCCGCCTTCTTAATCGATCAAGAGGGAGCAGAGAGGTAGATGAGTTCTCCGGCAGCGCGACAACGCGGCAGAGGTGGTGGTGGAACTATTCCGGCAGGGCTTCGCCTAAGCACCGTCAGAATCTATTTGGTGGAGGAACTAGGGAATATAAAACTAGCATGTGGACTTGTGTGTTTTGGGGCTCTATTCCTCTAGTATATATAGGAGGGAGGGGTAAGGTGGCAGCCCTAGGGTTTCCCCTAGGGGGCTTCGGCCGAAGTGGGAGGAGGTGGAGGAGTCGAACTCCAATCCTACTCCAAGTAGGATTCCAATCCTACTTGGAAACTCTTCCCTCTGGGATTTTTTCCTTTCCCACCTTCCTAGATGCATCGGCCTTGTGGGTCTGGCTTCCCCACCACACTAAGGGCTGGGGCACCACCCCTCAGGCCCACGTGGCCTCCCGGCATGGGTGGCCCCTCCCGATGGCCTCCCGGTACCCCCGGTACACTACTAGAAATACCCGAAACTTTTTCGGTGACCAAAATGGGACTTCCTATATATACATATATATATATATACACACACACATATATATATATACACACACACACATATATATATATAAGCATATATATATATATATATACATACATACATATATATACATACATATACATATATATGTATATATATACATACATATACATATATACATATATATCTATCTATATATATATATGCATATACCTCCGGACCATTCCAGAGCTCCTCGTGACGTACGGGATCTAATCCGGGACTCCGAACAACCTTCGTTCACCACCGTGCATAACTCAATACTACCGAAACATCACCGAACGTTAAGTGTGCAGACCCTGCGGGTTCGAGAACTATGTAGACATGACCTAGACACCTCTAGCGGGACCTAGATTCCCATATTGGTTCCTACATATTCTACGAACATCTTCATCGGTTGAACCTCTATCTCAAGGATTCAGTTAATCCCGTATGCTGTTCCCTTTGTTTTTCGGTATGTTACTTGCCCGAGATTCGATCGTCGGTATCTCCATACCTAGTTCAATCCCGTTACCGACAAGTCTCTTTACTCATTCCATAATACAAGACCCCGTGGCTAAATCTTTAGTCAATTTGCTTGCAAGGCCCATTATGATGTTGTATTATTGATTGGGCCCTGAGATACCTCTCCATCACACGGAGTAACAAATCCTAGTCTTGATCCATGCCAACCCAAAAGACACCCACAGAGATACCTATAGAGCTTCTTTATAGTCACCTAGTTACATTACGACGTTTGATACACACAAGTTACTCCTCTGGTGTCAGTGAGTTGCATGATCTCATGGTCATAGGAACAAATACTTGACATGCAGAAAACTATAGCAATAAACAGACATGATCATATGCTATGTTTATAGTTTGGGTCTTGACCATCACATCATTCTGCTAATGATGTGATCCCGTTATCAAATGACACCTCATGTCCATGGCTAGGAAACCTTGACCATCTTTGATCAACGAGCTAGTCTATTACAGGCATACCAGGGACATGGTGTTGTCTATGTATACACACATGTATCTGAGTTTCCGATCAATACAATTCTATCATGGATAATAAAAGATTATCATGAACAAGGAAATATGACAATATCTAATCTATTATTGCCTTTAGGGCATATTTCGAACAAGAAGGAGTAGAACGGAGCAAGGCGAAGCAATGAAATCACCATGGATGTATGCCTCCTACACCTCATCCCGCTGGTGCCCGTGGACTGCTTTTTGTAATGTGGCTCCTTGGTAGACGCACAATCCCTCCTTCGATGCCTCCTCATGCGTCACAACTGATGTCTACTACGCAACCTTCTTCTTGTAGACTTGTGTTGGGCCTCCAAGCATAGATTTTTGTAGGAAAGTGGCAATTTTCCCTCAAGTGGATCACCTATGGTTTAGCAATCTGTGGGAGGTGTAGGATGAAGATGGTCTCTCTCAAACAACCCTGCCCTCAAATACAAGAAATCTCTTTGTCCCCAACACACCAAATACAATGACAAATTGTATATGTGCACTAGTTCGGCGAAGAGATGGTGATACAAGTGCGATATGGATTGTAGATATAAGTTTTTGTAATCTGAAAATATAAAAACAGCAAGGTAGCAAGTAACAAAAGTGAGCACAAATGGTATTGCAATGCTTGAAAACAAAGCCTAGGGTTCATACTTTCACTAGTGCAATCTCTCAACAATACTAACATAGTTGAATCATATGTAATACCTCTCATGTGACAAAGAGTTCACTCCAAAGTCACCAATAGATGATAACTAACGAAGAAACTATTGTAGGGTATGAAACCACCTCAAAGTTATCTTTTCCAATCAATCTTACGAGCTATCCCTATAAGTGTCACGAAAAGCCCTAAAGTTCGTATTAAAATAACACCTTAAGACACACATCAACCAAAACCCTAATGTCACCTAGATACTCCAATGTCACCACAAGTACCCATGGGCTTGATTATACAATATGCATCACACAATTTCAGATTCATCATGTGCAATCCGACACAAAGAACTTCAAAGAGTGCCCCAAAGTTTCTATCGGAAAGTCAAGACAAAAACGTGTGCCAACCCCTATGCATAGATTCCCAAGGTGACGGAACCTGCATGTTGATCACCAAAACATACATCAAGTGGATCAATAGAACATCCCATTGTCACGATGGATATCCCATCGCAAGACATACATCAAGTGTTCTCAAATCCTTAAAGACTCAATCCGATAAGAAAACTTCAAAGGGAAAACTCAATTCATCACAAGAAGACAGAGAGGGGAAAACTCCATATGATTCAATATATATCAATAAAGCTCGCGGTACATCAAGATCGTGCCATCTCACCAACACGAGAGAGAGAGAGAGATCAAACACATGGCTACTAGTACATACCCTTAGCCCCGAGGGTGAACTACTCCCTCCTCGTCATGGAGACCGCCGAGATGATGAAGATGGCCTCCGGGGATGGTTTCCCCCTCTGGCAGGGTGCCAAAACAGGCTCCCAATTGGTTTTTCGTGGCTCTAGAGGCTTGCGGCAACGGAACTCCTGATCTAGGTTTCTTTTCGGAGGTTTCTATATTTATAGGAATTTTTGGCATCGATCTCACGTCAAGGGGGGCCACGGAGAAGTCACAAGCCTGCCGGGCACGGCAACCCCCTTGTCCGCGCCTAGGTGGCTTGTCACCTCCTCATGGCAATCCTGGCCCGGCTCCAATGCTACGGGGGTCTCTTTTGGTCCATAAAAAATGATACTAAATTTTTAGCCCATTCCGAGAACTTCTATTTCTGCACAAAAAACGACACAATGGTAGTTCTGTTGAAAATAGTGTCAGTCCGGGTTAGTTCTAATAAAATCATACCAAAATCATATATAATTATTGTAAACATGGCATGAATACTTCATAAATTGTAGATACGTTGGAGACGTATCAGCATCCCAAGCTTAATTCCTGCTCGTCCTCGAGTAGGTAAATGATAAAAGAAATAATTTATGAAGTGTGAATGCTAGTAAGTGCACAAGTTTGATCAATGATAATTCCAATCACCTTTTCTAGCATCATTATGTATCTTAAAAAGTAGCTCATCTCATAAAGCTTCTCATGATGAAGTAACAAGCTATTCACATGTTAAAATATAGACCATAAAGTTTCTTGAAAACTAACAAACTATGCTTTTAGTCACCAAACAATTGCAATTCATCTTATTTTCAGGAAGGGTCTATGTAAGAGCTTTGATTTAGCAAATTCCACATACTCAACTATCATATAGTATTCCATGATTGCTAACACTCAAAGCATATTTTTAGAGAAAACGACATCCGTCGAACACAGAGAAAGATAGGAGCTTAAAGTTTTGCCTCCCAACTTATTTATCATATATATAATTGTCAACAATAATAATTCATGATCAAATATATTTGAATGGCCATATATGCCTAGATCATTCCACCACATGATGCTTGCCAAGAGAAAAAGACGAAATATAGGAAGTGGTGAAGATCACCATGACTCTTGTATAAAGCTAAGTACTAGAAAGTTAAAGATAGGCCCTTCGTAGTGGGAAGCAGAGGTTGTCATGCGATTTTTGTTTTTGGATGTGCAAACTCTTAATGCAAAGGAACTTCATGTTGTATTGCGCTTTGTGATATCAACCTTTATTATGCAGTCCGTCGCTTTTATTTCTTTACCGTCACATGTCCGTACAACGCTTATTTTCCCTTACAATAAAAGATCTTACATATTTAGGAGCAATTTTTATTGCTTTTTTGCACCGATGACAACTTACTTGAAGGATCTTATTCAATCCATAGGTAGGTATAGTGGACTCTCATGGCAAAGCTGATTTTAGGGTGTTTGGATGCACAAGTAGTATTTCTACTTGGTGCGGAAGTTTTGGCTAGTATGAGGTGGAAGCAAGCACCACATGTTGGAGGATCCATAACAATATAACTTCTATACAAATATACCCAAGCATAACTCATTACATTGTCTTTCTTGTACAACTTCAAATAATTTGATCAAGTTTGAAAATAATTAATGGGGCTCAGAATCACAGAAGATGTCCAAGATAGTATATTTATATGTGAACTCTCTCTTCCTTCAATATTCTTTTATGAATTGTTCAAGTGACCAATTTGGTGTTTGCTAACTTTCAATAAATTTTACCACCTATACTTCTTATATGTGAAGTCATTACTCCCCATGGTATAAGCATATAAAACATATATAATTTCAGATATATGATATTCAATTCATTCAACCATTTACTCATAGGATATAAGTGAAGCACGAGAGTGAATGACAAAACTACTCCAAAACATATAAGTGAAGATCAATGAGTAGTCAAACAATTAAGTAGCTATGTGAGGACTTTCTCTCACTCTCTCTCAATAAAGATTTTCAGATCTTATAATTTTATTTAAACAACAAGCAAAACAAAAATATCACTCCAAGAATAGCATGCATCATGTGAACGAATTAAAATTTAGACTCAACATAGGCTAACCGATAATTGTTGATGAAGAGAGATGGGATGCGTAGCATCCCCAAGCTTAGATGATTGATAATTATTGAAATATTTACTTGGGATGCCTTGGTAATCCCCAAGATTGATCTTTTGTATCTCGTTCAATCCTCTCATATCATGGTTTCACCTATTCTCAAAAAGTTCATCCACACATAACTCGAAAAGAACACGTGAGATAGGTTAGTATAGATAAGAACAAATCAACACTTCATGTACTTCCAAGACAAGTTGCATAATAATTTTCAAGCATTAGTTACTGTATACTATCATTTCCACAATTTATATTTACCAATATAGGCTATGGAAACAATAGGATAAGTAGATAACAAAACTATGATAGCAATCTGTCCAAACAGAATAGTTTGTAGAAATTTATGAAAACAGTGTACTTATGTAACTCAAAAAATTATGAAAATTTAGGAAATTCTGAAACAATCATATGAAAATACTTTGTAAAAATTTCAGAAACGTTCCATGTTCCAGTAAAATATAAAAATTTAAACGCTACAGCAGAAGTTTCTGTTTTTACCCAGCACATATCAAAACATGCAATGCGAGCATCCTAAGGCAGTTCTTGGAACTTTTTATTGAAAAACAAGAATATAAATAACACCTAAAAGATAACAACAAAACAAAATGATGCTCCAAGAAAAACTCATATTATGTGATGAATAAAAATATAGCTCCAAGTAAAATATACCGATAGTGTTGAAGACGAAAGAGGGGATGCCTTCCGGGGCATCCCCAAGCTTAGACGCTTGAGTATTCCTTGAATATTACCTTGGGGTGACTTGGGCATCCCCAAGCATAGGTTCTTGTCACTCCTTATTTTCCTCATATTGGTGTCTCACCCAAAACTTGAAAACTTCAATCACACAAAACTTAACGGAACTTCATGAGATGCATTAGTGTAGTAAATATAGATCATTCACTTAGGTACTATCAAGACAAGATTCATAATTGTTCTCACATGATACCTACTATATTACATCATTCCCACAATTTATATTACTCAATATAAGCTATAGGACCTGTGGGGACTCCGACTCATAAGTTGTGATCACCGAATGCACGTGTACAATGATCCTAGAGATCAATGCTCACTGAACACACAGAAGCTGAATAACAAGAGTCTTACATCCTTACATACAGTCTTACACAAATAAATACCATGAAGTTCAAGTCTTACATAGATAGGGCAACAAGGACCAAACACTTAAACATGACAAATAGCAGAAATCTTGGTCGAAAGCGTGAACCCATGCCATCTGCCTTAAACCTATAGGCATTCTGACAAGGAAGTGTCCTAGTTCGCATTTTTGTCACCAATAAACTCTTTACCGTACTCCCGTTCTTCTTTGCCTAGCCAATTAAATAACAAGTGGCAAGCCAATGAGTACTTTGAATGTACTCGCAAGCAACCCATGTTTGGAACAAGGCAATAACAATGCATGATATAGAACTAATAGGTAATTTTGCATAAAGCTATTTTTTAATGCAGTGACATTACGAAACAACTTGTGTGAGCATGCATCAACTCTTAGCAGGTACAGATGTGAATGAGTCCCATCAATCATCATAAAAGGGGGGGGGGTTGAACATCCCATGTTCACCACCATGCCAAGTCATTGGACTTAGCTCAAGTGTCACCTTTGTCACCATCACCCACACACACAGACACACAAAGTTTAGAAACCATGGACGTAGCACAAGAGCGGTCATCCAACTGTTCTTGACCATGGACACGACTAGTCGGATAATTTTACACTCTATAGAGGTTGCACACTTTACCCACAAGACTCGGGGAGCTTTCGTGTCATCCATGACTCGTGGTATGTTACATACCCGAGGTAAGCACCCAAACAATGCCTTTCCCATGGTGATACTAAACAAAGAGTCCACTCGTTGGTGCAATCCCTCATGATATACATCACACGTACCATCCATGAAGGCACGAAACAGTGTGCCCGGTGCCTGTAAAAACAATGCATGGCCTTCCACTTCCGGGACGACCCCATCTTGAGAGTGACCACTTGACTCTCGCCACTCATAATGTGGGCTCCCTGCTAGTCCCAACCATAGTAATCAACAAGCTCTGTCCCATAAGGGGTATTGTGGTCGTACATGTAAGGTTGGAATAACGGTCGCAACTTAGACCATTCCGTTTTTGAAAAACTGCACACACTCACTGGCTCCGGTACACCACTTCTTTATCAAGTGGCTACCTAGCTCATCAACATCTCCCTGGGGCATTAGTGGAACCCGACGGGGTTTTCGAAAAGTCTTTGAAATCATAACATTTCCATCACCATGCATAATCCCATCCCACTTGCATAGCAACGAGAGGCAACCTAACTACTCCCACCTGCACAACCCTCATAAGGAGGTAGGGTCATGCACGATGCAAGTATCAACAAGAAGTTTCGGGGGCACCCCACCAAATTGGACACCACATCATCATGATCAATACAATGAAATAAAGTGCTATATGCCATGCAATAAAAAGGGTTCGTAGTCATTGTCAAAGGGCTGCTTCCCTGGCTCAACAAAGTCTTCGGGGTCTTCAAAGTCTTCGGGTCGAACTCCCTCGTCAACAACGCAATCTATCGTCACGATAAATAATGATAATAATAAGCATCACACGAAAGCAAAGCACACAATTCTACTACTAAAATGCTACCCTACTTTGATAAATACTAAAAACTATACTAAGAATATTCGTTTATGGTTTTGGGGAGAAAAAGTTTTTTAAAATTAATTATAACACAGGCTAAAAATGCCTAAAATAGGTTTTAAAATAAAATAGTGCATAAAAAGTTTTCAAAATATTTCACAAATGGCACTATTAAATTCTACATATTATTCTACGATTTTAGGTGGAAAAATATTTGCATAGGATTTATTTTTTAACCCTGTGGGATTTTTGGAAAACAGACAGAAAAAGAAAAAGAAAAGTGCTCTGTGCCCTGGGCGAGAGCCAGCCAGTTGTTGGGCCGTCCCAGTGGCCAGCCAGGCTGGGCGTGCTGGTGCCCCCATGCACGTCAGGTTTCAAACTTGACGGGCGGGCCTAATGGCCAAAGAGAGAGAGCCACATGAGGGAGAGGTGAGAGGTTGACAGGTGGGGCCCACCAGTTAGGTCCGTCTTCTACCTCAGGACCGAGGGTGGAGGAACTCACCGGCGGCGAAGCACGACACGATGAGGGGATCTGAGGGCGGGGATGGATTCAGGAAGCTGCTGCCATTCGGGAGGAGGTGGAGGGGAAGCCGGAGGGGCACTGTCTCGCCGATGATGAATCAACCGCGGTGAAGGAGCTTCAGGAGGAGGTCGCCGGAGCCGTCCCGTACTACAAATGGATGGGGACGAGGGGGAAACACGTTAGTGAGGTGAGGGAGGAGCTTTGTACCGGGAGATCGACCGCGGCGATGCCGCAGAGAGGTTTGGCTTGATCCCGAGCGCTCGAGCATGGGGATGCCGAGCTGGGCTCCCAGAGGGCTAGTGGAAGGGAGATGAGGGATCTAGAGGGGAGAACGGGACGCGGGGAGGCCCTTTTATAGGCGCCCGGTGGTCATTTGAGCTCGGGTGCGCTGGCGAGGTCGGGGCCGAGGCCAGGGTTGGGTAGAGAGGACGAGGGCGTGTTTTTGGTGTTGATGGGGCACGCCTACGACTAAGGGAGAGGAGAGAGAGGTTGGGGAGAGCGCGCATGTGAGCGCCATGGTTGGCCGAGCTGGGCAGCGCCGGGCACGCGTGCGGGAGGTCACCAGAGAGAGAAAGAGGATGAGGCCGACTGCTTGGAGGGACGCGAACATTGTCGGGAATCCATGGGACAAGCCCCCGCATCCCAAGGTGGTTGGGAAGCTCGGGATGGGTGTTGCTATAGTGCGGGAGCGCACTATAGCACACTCTAGAGCGTGCAAATGACAGGCATGGCCATTGGCCCCGTGCTCTGGGGTGTCCCACTTTGTCCAGTAGCTCCTGGGGGTTCCTGGGATGCTCCTTCGATGCTCTGAGAGGGGAGGAGAGGGGTTGAAGTGAAAGGAGTGCGTTAAAAATGGTGTTGCCATCATTGTCTAGGGGTGAAAAAGGAGGTTTTCACCCCTCAATCTTGGAGCTATGGCCAAGCAAGGTTTACTGGAGGTGAAATATCATTGCAAGATGGTTTGGTAAAATTTTAGGCTCAAGGGAAATAGAGGAAGGGGCTCAAATAGGGTTTTAACCATTTTGGCAGAAGGTGTTTGATGGAGATTAGGGTAAGCAAATGGGCTTTGCTTGCCATAAGGTTTGACAAGATCAAATGGTGATTTGATTTAGGCCCGGTCACCAAGTTTGAGCTTGATTGAAGAAAATTTACAATGTAACTTCGTGAAACCCTAGAAATTAATAGAATCTGGTTTCTGTAGATCTAGTCATGCTAAGATAATACCCTTGATGCACCACTTAGTGTAGCACCATAATTTGGTGATTAGAATGTGTCCACAAAGTTTGGTGTGAAGGGAAGAAACTTCACAATGTAAAGTTGTTCAAATTTGAATCTGTCCAGGGAGGGTTTTGGAATGGTTTGATGGAACAAATCCACTTGGATTAAGATGAAACTTTGCAAGATGATCACCTATGACAATGTTGACTTGATGGAATTTTCTTGAAATTTATTGAGAAAAGAAATATTTCAAAAGCTTGATTTGGACAGAAAGGGTTTTGAGGGGTTTTGCCCATGATTTTGAACATGACCATGTGTTGAAACTCATATATATGGAAAATATATGTCCACTGAGTTTCCCTAATTTTTCTCAAATATTTTTAAAGCATTTAAATAATTTATCCCTATGAAAAACCATTTCTGGTCTTAAGAAAAAGCCTTTAAATAAAATATTAAAATAATCTTAAAAATTAATATTTGGTGTTTTGCGGAGGTCATAAATATAGTAGGTTTCAAATAAAGCCTTTGGGGAAAAAGGATCCACCCAACTTGAGGACTTGCAGTGAAAATCTCAACTCAAGGATTTTTGAAAACCTAATTTGAATAAATCCTTTTGGTCAAAATAATATCTGGTAAAAATAGTTTTGGGCACTATACTCATGGCATGATCATTGGGCAAAAAGTTTGGTTCAAGGAAGGTGAATATGGAGAGGTGTAGGCCAGACAAATTCAACAAAAAAAATCAAACAAGCAATAATTCAAACAAGCATGCACTCAAAAAGTTTTAATTGGTTCAAAAATTTATAAATCCAAGCATAACAAAGTGATACAAACACAGGGTGTGACAGACCTACCCCCCTTACAAGAATCTCGTCCTCGAGATTCCTAGGCTAAGCGCTAAAAAGATAAAGGAACTCGGATCTAAGATAGTCTTCACGCTCCCAGGTTGCTTCAGCTTCAGTGTGGTTGCTCCATTGGATCTTGAAGTACTTGATGGTGCGGCTTCGGGTGCAACACTCTGCTTCATCCAAAATTCGAACTGGCCTCTCATGATAAGTGAGGTCTGGCTGAAGATCGATGGCTTGATGGTCGATATCCTTGTAGAGGTCGGGGCGGTTGGGAACTTGAAGACACTTCCGAAGCTGTGACACATGAAAGACGTTGTGCACATCTGATAGCTCAGAAGGTAGCTCTAGTTGATAGGCACTTCTCCTTGCCTGTCGGTGATCTCGAAGGGGCTGATAAACCTTGGTGCAAGTTTTCCCTTGACGTGGAAATGCTTGGTTCCTTTGAGAGGTGTGACACGGAGGTAAACATGGTCTCCAACACGGAAACTCATGTCCCAATGGTGAGAGTCGGCGTAGCTCTTCTGCCTAGTCTTGGCGCTCTCGAGACGCTCTCGGATGAGTTGAACTTGCTCTTCTGCTTTGCGGAGGATGTCTGGGACAAAGACTAGCCCTTCTCCGATTTCCGACCAGTTGAGGGGAGTATGACACTTGCGTTCATACAACACCTCAAAGGGTGCCATCTGAAGGCTCAACTGATAGCTGTTGTTGTAGGAGATCTTAGCAAACAGTAGCTAGTCTTCCCACTTGGATCCATACGCCAAAACACAGGCGCGAAGCATATCTTCGAGTATCTGATTTACTCGTTCCGTCTGTCCACCGGTCTGGGGGTGAAAAGCAGTGCTGAAGGAGAGCTTGGTTCCCAAGGCTTCTTGGAACCTATTCTAGAACCTTGAGGTGAACTGGGTGCCTTGCTCTGATACAATCTCCTTAGGAACTCTATGGAAGCTTACAATCCGGTTGATGTAGAGGTTGGCCAATTGGTTCCCATTGTAGGTCGTCTTGACGGGAATCAAGTGGGCTACCTTGGTGAGATGGTCGACAATGACCCCAATAGAATCATGTCCTTTGCTTGACCTTGGTAATTCGGTGATGAAATCCATCCCGACTTTGTGCCACTTACATTCCAGCACTTTGAGGGGTTACAGTAGTCTAGCGGGTCGCTGATGCTTAACTTTGACTCTTTGTCATATGTCACACTTAGCAACAAAGGTGCCTATCTCCCGTTTCATGCCATGCCACCATAATCTTGCCTTGAGGTCTTGATACATGTTGGTTCCTCCTGGATGGATGGATTATGGAGTGTCATGAGCTTTTTGCAAGATCAAGTTCTTGATCTCCTCTTTGTTGGGTACGCAGATGCGATTCCCAAACCATACAACTCCTTGTTCATCCACTGAGAATCCTGAGGCCTTACCTGCCTTGATCTTCCTCTTGATGCCTTCAATGCTCTTGTGTCCCTTCTGAGATTCTCTGATATCATCCATCAAGGTAGGCTTCGCTTCGAGGTTGGCGAGGAATCGAGGTGCAACTAGTTTCAAGCTGAAGCTTTCAAGATTTTCATATAGGGCGGGTAGCCTTTCCTTAATCATAGCATTCAAGGAATAAGTCTTTCTGCTTAAGGCGTCTACTACCACGTTAGCCTTTCTGGGGTGGTATTGAACACTAAGGTCATAATCCTTGATCAACTCCAACCATCTTTGCTGCCTCATGTTCAAGTCCCTTTGGGTGAAAATATATTTCAAACTCTTGTGATCTATATATATCTCACATCGCTTCCCTAGAAGGTAATGTCGCCATGTCTTCAAGGCATGAACTACGACTACCAAGTCAAGATCATGAGTAGCATAGTTCTCTTCATGAGGACGTAGCTATCTGGATAGATATGCTAAAACTATGCCTTCTTGCATCAGGACACCTCCAAGACTGGTTCTCGATTATATCACAAACTCCTTGTGAATATTGGGGGTGGCTAAAACTAGGGTTGTGGTCAATCTCTTCTTGAGCTCCCGGAAGCTTTCCTTGCACTTAGCTATCCATTCAAACTTCTTGTCCTTCTTCAAAAGTTGGGTCATGGGTCGGGCAATGCTCGTGAACACTTCCACGAACTTGCGGTAATATCCCACGAGTCCGAGGAAGCTCCTGACATCCTTCATGATGGTTGGGGATTATCATTCAGTCACGGCTTCAATCTTGGCAGGATCCACTGACAATCTTTCTGCAGTCAACACATGACCCAAGAATCCAACACGGTTTGAATCAACATACGACTACCCAGGGGTGTAGGCTTCATGCCACTCTCTAGTGAAAATTTTGGGTGACAAAAGAAGGCAAAGCTCCACAATCAAACAATACTATTGCTGGGGTTGAGTTGACGAGGAACATACCGAGTATAACATCAGGGTCTTCCTAGGCTTGCTCAGCGGTGACGTGATTCACACGACCCTTGCCATTGTTGGGCTGGTTGCAGGGAGCTGGGTTCCTTGGTGGCACTCCACGACCTTGACATTGGTTTGGCGCATTGGGGCGTGGTGCATCTGGCTTCTTGTTGGGGCACAGTTTGGAGATGTGTCCAGGCTGACCACATCCAAAACAAGTGACTTGCCCAGGGTTGTTGTTGTAGTTCCTGCCGCCGTTGTTGTTATTGGAATTTTTGTAAGCTGGCCTGGGATTGGCATACTGCTGAGGCTGGTAGCTCGGGCGAGGTGCAGGAGGTCTAGCTTGCCGTGGCTGATAGGTCGGCTTGGCTGGGGCTGGCTGCCAGGGGCGAGGCTTCTGTTTGCTGGAATTACCCTTGATGATCATCTTGCGCTTGCAAGTGTTGTCTATGGCATGATGATTGTCTTCCAGCATGAGGGCCTTGTTCACTAGGCCGAGGAAGGTACGACAATCGCAGACGATGAGCTGATAATGCAGGGTCTGTTGAAGTCCTTCCATGAAGCGTTCCTTCTTGGCAGCCTCCGTGTTGACATCTTCAGGTACTCCTTCGCAGAGCCACTTCCTTGCTTCAGCACTTGGAATTGTCTCTTCTTGATAGCCATGATCCCAAAAGGAATGTGGGCGGTGCGGAATCCTTCCTTGAAGTCATCCCAACTGATCACATGATTGCCTTGCATGACCTTGAATCCATCCCACCAAGCTCGGGTGGTACCTCCGAGGCAGTGAGAGGCATAAAGCACCTACTCACGATCCTCATTACAATTAACCAGTGCAAGGAGGTCCTCGATGGTGTGGATCTAGTCATCAGCATCCAAGGGTTTGGCAATCTCGGTGAAGGTTGGGGGCGAAATCCTCATGAACTCACACAGAGTGATGTGGCCATTGCCGTTCCTGCCTTGCTGCTGGTTGTTCACAAGGACCTGAGCCATCTGTTGAATAGCAGCATTGTTGGCTTGGCGTTCCTCCCAGAGAACTTGGAGAAATTGAGCTATGGTCAAGTTCTTCGGTGGAGGTGGTAGCGGGGGAATGTCGCCTGTTGCTGCTCCTAGTGTCCTCCAGCATGAGCAGTCCCACCAGCTCCCTATTGCTGGCTCGAGTTGCCGGCTTCAGGGCTGGCGAAGGAGCGGTTGCGGGTAGCAGTCACCATCTTGTTTGTAGAAGCCAAGTCAAATAACTAGGATAGACGAGAGGAAAACCAACAATGGAAAAGCATGCCTAAGGGGGTTGGTCGGGTGCAAGTGTGGTAAAACAAAGGTCAAAGGACCAACACATATATTGAGGTAAGATAGACGATGGAGTCGCTTACATGTTGCCCAAGGCAAAAGCACGACTTGCATCGGAACACAAACAACAAAACAATCAACAAGCACACATGGTTTCATATGAACCATTACACGGACTCGACTTCGCATGAGGGTACATGACTGATCCTACCCTAGGGGTTCTTGGACTTAGGTGGTGGACTGCTCGGTCTTGTAGTCACGCTCCTCTAGGTCTTCCTCCTGTTCATCATCTGAACGGGCAACATTTCCGGTCGAAGGGGTCGGAGAACGAGGAGGTCCATCCCGATGACGCTTCGTTGGCGGGTCTGTGAAGAGCTCACGGTACTCCTTCGCACTCATGCGATGACGGCGTGTGGGTGCATGTCTAGCTGGGGGTACTCCTCGATAAGCGATAGCTGGCCGTCCTTTGGGGGATCCATCCTTCTTGATCCTGTCTGGCTTCATCTTAGCTTGTCGAAGTAGCTCCCGGGTGCGGTGAAGTTCCTCGCGGAGCTTCATGGACTCCTTAATTAAGTGGTGAGCCAGACTATTGGCAGAGAGGCCGAAGTAGGTCTGGAATCTGAGTGGTGTCCCATCCTCCTTAGATGGAACCAACGTCCAACTCTCACCGACATCATCCCTCCTGAAGGGTGGATAGCGAGTAGCTGGTTCGTCAGCCATCTCTAGGATGATCCCTCGAAGGTGGATGAGTGCCTTCCATGCAGCTACGTCGACTGCCAGTGCTGGGGTCTCCATCTGTGGTCCTTCAAAGAACCAATTGGTCGGGGACTCGTTTGCCTTCACGACCACATCAACGTGGTACTCCTCCGTGATAGCATCGACCCAGTGCTCGCGGTAGAGGAAAACGGGTGGTCGGTGAAATTGGCACTTCTCCAGGCTATCCCCAAGGAGTAAGCGAAAGCCGGATGCTAGGAGGGCTTCGGGTATGATGGCCATCTACAAAGATTTGAAGGGAGGAGAGTCAACAGAGTGTTGTGTGAAGAATAGAAGAGGTAAATAGTGCAGAACTCCTAAGTATAGGTGCTAGGTGTAGTTTTCAAAGCGGTTTATCCTAACTAACATCGATGCTAACTAAGGGCTTCCTACAGTCAGGATGGCTCTAATACTAGCTCCGTGGGGACCCTGACTCATAAGTCGTGATCACCGAATGCACGTGTACAATGATCCTAGAGATCAATGCTCACTGAACACATAGAAGCAGAATAACAAGAGTCTTACATCCTTACATATTGTCTTACACAAATAAAGACCACGGAGGTCAAGTCTTACATAGATAGGGACACAAGGGCCAAATACTTAAACATGACAAACAGTGGAAATCTTGATCGAAAGCGTGAACCCATGCCATCTGCCTTAAACCTATAGGCATTCTAACTGGGAAGCGTCCTAGTTTGCATGTTCAGCACCAATGAACTCTTCACCATACTCCTGTTCTTCTATGCCTGACCAATTAAATAACCAGTGGCAAGCCAATGAGTACTTTGAATTTACTCACAAGCAACCCATGTTTGGAACAAGGCAATAACAATGCATGATATAGCACTAATAGGTAATTTTGCATGAAGCTAGTTTTTTTAATGCAGTGACATGATCAAATAACTTGTGTGAGCATGCATGAACTGTTAGCAGGTACTCATGTGAACAAGTCCCAGCAATCATCATATAAGGGGGGGGGGTTGAACATCCCATGTTCACCACCATGCCAACTCATTGGACTTAGCTCAAGTACCACCTTTGTCACCATCACCCCCCCACACACCAAGTTTAGAAACCATGGATGTAGCACAAGAGCGGTCATCCAACTATTCTTGACCGTGGACACTGCTATTCGAATAGTTTTACACTCTGTAGAGGTTGCACACTTTACCCACAAGACTTGGGGAGCTTTTGTGTCATCCACGACTCGCGGTATGTTACATACCCGAGGTAAGCACCTTGACGAGGATATGCTCCTAGGGTAGGGTCCTAGGCCTGACCTATATACCCTACCTAAGGACACTGCATTGGAAGGCTTAAGGACCACAAGAAAGATTCTGACTGGATTCACCATGGCGCTCAAGTCACTCGACAATCAATTTGGTGGCTCCTTCCTCCACTCGACAGTCGCCTGTCACTCGGAAGACCTCGTTTCCAGTTGACGCCAGAAGACCAGAAGCCGCCCCTAAGAGGCCAAAGGGCATGCGTTAGGCTAGTCGTCATTAATAGCAATTATGTTGTACGTTACCAGTAACGCTAGTCTTTATACCCACGATCAGACCCTTGGATGCCTCGCAATTATGAGGGGCAGCAAACTCTATATAAGCCTCCCCTCCCCTATGGCACAAGGGTGTGCAACCTTTGTAATACCCATTCTCCACACGACAAAGCTCCAGAGCACTGAGACTTAGGGCTGTTACCTCCACGAGAGGGGCCTGAATTCATACTTACGTGTGTACATCCTCGCCATAGCTAGGACTCTGCCCTCTCCTTTCGTATCCATACCTTCTACTGTCAGGCTCGTTCCCACAACAATTGGCGCCCACCATGGGGCAAGCGTCTAAGCGACTTCCGACGAGGTTGCATTTTTCTCCTTTCGTCATGTCTTCCGGCGGTGTTTTCACTCTGGGCCACGAGATCCGTTTCGGTGCGCTCACTTTCATCACCGATGATTCGGCATGGCTCCAAGAAGCGCCTCTCGACGTTGAGGCACTCCCGGTTCGCGGGGCTGCGCCCTTTCGCGCGAGTTCCTGCAGCGTGCTTCTGTGACAGCCATCGACTCCATACTCATCGGCTTTCCCCGCTGTTCATCATCGCAAGCGATCCGGTCGCTCACAACTCCAGCGTTGGGTCAGGCATGTAGCAGCCCACCAAATTTCATCTCCGCAGATTGCGGCGATCGAGCCTACTGAGTCTCTTGACGGTGTGTTTGAGTCGGACTCTGATCAGTCTGACGTTCCTTCCGAGTGCGAGAGCTGCAATCCTATAGCGGAGGTCCTTATGGCTGCTTCCCATCAAAGCCCGCAGCCGGGCTTCGGCCGTGACAAGCGGGAAACTAGCGGACCGTCGAGTCAACAACCACGCCGCGATGAGGAGGTCCTTCATACTCCCATCGTTGGTGCGATTGCTGAGGCCCAGGCCTTGGAGGCCACACACATTCGGCTTGAAGAGTTCAGAGAGAACTCGACGAGCGCGCTCGCCAGCGCCCACCAGTTTTCAGTCGACGTCAGCGGCAGCTGTTTCCGACTGGATTGCATAACAATGTTGAGGTATACCGTACTCCTATGTTAAACGTTGCTGCTGCAGCTAGGATAGCAGATTCCATTCAGCCGTCGCGGTAAGAGGCTGGTAGATGGTTGATGCAGATTAAAGCATTGCTGGATGCAGCACAACGTCAAAATTCTATTGTCTCACAGTCGCGCAATTGGATTCACAGTAACTCTCCAAGAGCAGAGACTGTTTCAGTCGACACATAGTCCTGTATCGCCCTTGCGCCGAAGAGGCGGGGGTTTCGCGAAGATCAGCACAGAGATCAGTTTTGCTGTGATGACCACCATCGAGTGCCCACTCCTCCGCAGGGTGGTGCTTTCGTGCCCCGGCACCAGGACGAAAGGCGCTCGTTCGGTGATGAGCGGAATGTAGGGTTTCATGATCGAGACCTCCTCACTCAGAGGCGGGTCAACAGAAGTAGGGCCCATAGGGATGGGCATGACAGAGATATTCCGAGTGGAAGCACTGCTGTTATTTCAGGTCCAGAGTGCTTTAGCAGGGCTATTCGCTCCGCAGAAATGCCCCCCAACTTCGGGTTGGCGTCCGGGATCGGCAAGTTTTCTGGCGAGTCGAAGCCAGAGACATCGTTAGATGATTACCGAGTGGTAGTTCAAATCGGTGGTGGTAACGATAACATGACAATGAAGCATCTGTCTTTGATGTTGGATGGCTCGGCTCGTGCATGGCTGAATCGTTTAGCCCCTTCTAGCATTCACTGCTAGGAGGATCTCGCCCGAGTGTTCATGAGAATGTTTGAAGGCACTTGCAAGCATCCCACCAGGATGATTGATTTACAACATTGTGTTTAGAAGCCTAACAAAACTTTGAGAGATTACATTCAACGCTGGTCCACTCTGCATCATACTATGGAAAATGTTTCCGAGCATCAGGCTGTTTGTGCTTTCAAGGCTGGAGTGAAATACTGAGAGCTCTATCTGAAGTTTGGGCGTACGGGTGACATCCCATTGAGCAAAATGATGGAATCGCCACTCGATACGCCAATGGCGAAGAGGAAGACCGCCTGCACAGCGGCAAAGGAAAAGCAGTCGACAACGATGTCGGCAGCCATTCTAGTCGGAAGTAGAAGCGGAAGGCTGATGGCCCTGTCCAGGCAGAGGCAGCCGCTCTGGCAGCCCAATGAAAGAACAAGGGGAAGTCCAAGGGGCAGTTTAACCCCAAGAAAGGAAAGAATCAGTCAGGGACTGATGTGATGGATCTACCATGTGCAATCCACATGGGGAAAGACGAAGAAGGCAACTTGATATTGCCCAAGCATACCACTCGACAGTGTCGACTGCTCATTCAGCAGTTCAAAGAGACTCCATCGAGTGAGAAAACTCTCGAGAAGGATGATGAAGACAAATAAACGTTCCCTGATGTTACCGCCACACTGATGATTTTTGGTGATGTTGAAAGCAAGAGTCGATTGAAGGTCCTCAATAGGGAGGTCAACATGGCCGTACCTACAACCCCCACCTACCTCAGGTGGTCTCAGACTGCCATCACATTTGATCAGTCGGATCATCGTGCTCATGTGGCGACTCCCGGTCGATAGGCTTTGGTAGTTGATCTGGTTGTGGGGGGCACTCGACTACGCAAGGTCCTAATGGGCGGTGGCAGCGGTCTAAACATCCTTTACGCAGATACCCTTAAAGGGATGGTCATTCCGATGTCCCGAATCAGTGAGAGCAACATGCAATTCCACGAAGTCATCCCAGGGAAGAAGGCCAAGTCACACGGCCAGATTGCATTGGATGTGACATTTGGAATAGATAGAAATTTTTGAAACTTATCATGCCATTCTGGGTCGGCCCGCGTATGCTTGTTTCATGGCCCGTCCATGTTACGTGTATCTCAAGTTGAAGATGCCAGGGCCCAAAGGTGTGATCATGGTCACCGGCAATCGACAGCGGGCTAAGGAGTGCCTCCAGCAAGGCTCCAAAATCGTCAATCACCAGATGGCTATGGTTGAGTTAGAAGAATACAAGAAGAGTGCTGACCCTACTGATTTGCTGCGTGCTAAGAAGCCTGCTTCCGAGTCAGCATTCCAGTCGGCAGGGGAAGCAAAGAATGTACACATCCACCCGACAGATTTAACTGCAGCGCTGACCAATATGTCGTCAACACTCGATAGCAAATAGGAAGCCGAGCTCATCCAGTTCCTCCGTGAGAACTGGGATATCTTCGCATGGAAGCCTACTGACATGCTGGGGGTTCCCAAGGAGCTGGCTGAGCACCGACTGAGAGTTGACCCGAAGGCCAAGCCCGTAAAGGAACATTTGCGTCAATCGGGCAGAGAAGCGTAAAGCAATCGATGAAGAGGCTTGCAAGCCAAGTTCATTCGGGAGATTTACCACTCCGAGTGGCTCTCGAATGTTGACATGGTTCCCAAGAAGGACAAGTCACTATGCATGTGTATTGGCTTCAAGCATATCAATCGGGCCTACCTGGAAGATCATTTTCCGCTCCCCTGCATAGATCAGATTGTTGACTTAACTGCGGGATGTGAGCGTTTATCGTTTCTATATGCTTACTCCGGGTACCATCAGTTCCGTGTGTTTGGACCGGATGAAATAAAAACGGCCTTCATAACCTCATTCGGGTGTTTTTGCTACATCCCCATGCCATTCGGTTTGAAAAATGCTGGCGCTACTTTCATGCGCATGATTCAAAAGTGTTTACTCGACGAGATCCCTCGGAATGTCGAAGCGTACGTGGACGATATAGTTGTCAAGTCCCGCAAAGGTTCTGACCTGCTAGCTGACTTGGCCAAAACTTTCTCCAATCTGAGGAGATATGATATAAAGCTGAATTCGGCTAAGTGTACTTTCGGCGTCCCTGGTGGCAAGTTACTCGGCCTTCTCGTTTCCAAACGAGGGATCAACATCAACCCTGAGAAAATCAGCGCCATTACCCGAATGAAGACTCCCATGCGAGTGCACGATGTTCAGAAGCTCACTGGTTGCTTGGTAACATTGAGTCGATTTTTTCTCGCCTCGGTGAGAAGGCATTGCCTTTGTACCGATGATGAAGAAGTCGGACACATTGGAGTGGACTCCAGAGGCCAAAGTAGCGTTTGTCGAGCTCAAAGCCCTGCTATCCACCCAGCCAGTGCTTGCTACTCCTCGCAGCAAAGAGCCCTTGCTCCTGTACATCACGGCCACTAATCAGGTCGTCAGTACAGTGCTAACTGTCGAGCGGGAAGAGGAGGGCAAGGCTTACAAAGTCCAACATCTAGTATATTATATTGCTGAAGTATTGACTCCTTCAAAGCAAAGATATCCTCACTACCAGAAGTTAGTTTAATGTATTTATCTGTCAGCAAAGAAGGTGGCACACTATTTTTAGGACCACTCGATTTCAGTCGTCAATGATGCTCCGTTATCAGAGATTCTCAACAATCGGGACGCAACTGGTCGAGTGGCTAAGTGGTCAATCGAGCTCCTATACTTTGACATCAAGTTTGAAGCCAAGAACGCGATCAAGTCTCGTCTCAAGCACTTGCAGAATTTATGGCCGAGTGGATTGAACAGCAACAACCAATCTAGGTTCACTCGACACATTGGACCATGTTCTTTGGTGGCTCTAAAATGTCGAATTGGTCCGGTGCTGGAGTTGTCTTAGTATCTCCGAAAGGCGACAAACTCAGTTATGTCTTGCAAATCCACTTTGACTCCTCCAACAATGAAGCAGAATATGAAGCACTTTTATATGGGTTGTGCATGGCGATCTCACTCGGCGTCAAGCGCCTGCTGGTTTATGGCGACTCAGATTTGGTGCTCAATCAAGTGATGAAAGAGTGGGACGTTCGAAACCCTGCTATGACTGGATACTGCAGTGCTGTTAGAAAGCTTGAGAAGAAATTTGAAGGTCTGGAACTTCATCATGTTCCCCAAGTGAAAAATCAAGCGACTGATGAGCTGGCAAAGATTGGATCCACTCGACGACCTGTCCCCAACAATATGTTTTTAGAACAACTCCACATTCCTTCGGTACAGGAAGATCCTTTCACCGAAGAGCCCCCACAAGCTATGAGTTCCACCAATCCGACTAAAGTCGATGTCCCTGCAGTTATTGATTTAGTCATGGAGGTTCTAGTCATCATCCCCGATTGGACAGTGCCCTATATTGCATATATCCTGAGACAGGAACTCCCTGAAGATGAGACAGAAGCACGACACATCGTGCGCAGGTCGAACGCTTTTACTGTGATCGGGGATCAGCTATTCAAAGAAAGCATGACCGACGTGACGCAGCGATGCATTTCCCCTGAAGAAGGTCGAGTGATCCTGGATGAAATCAACTCGGGAACTTGCGGCCATCATGCATCCTCACGGACAATCGTCGCTAAAGCATACTGAGCTGGTTTCTTCTGGCGACGGGCCAATGTGATCGCCAAAGACATTGTTGACCGTTGTGAAGGGTACCAGTTCTATGGAAACTTATCTCACAAGCCGGCATCTGCTCTGAAGACAACCCCCCTTGCCTGGCCGTTTGCTATCTACGGTCTAGACATGGTTGGTCCCTTTCGGACTAGAAAAGGCGGATTCACTCATTTGCTCGTTGCGCTCGACAAATTTACAAAGTGGATTGAGGCCAAGCCGATAAAGAAATTGAACTCTCTACGGCGGTCACATTCTTGAGGGAAATAATTTTCCGATACGGTGTTCCCCACAACATCATCACGGATAATGGCACCAACTTCGACTCGGAAGAATTCAGACACTTCTGCACCTCCGAAGGCACTCGGGTGGATTATACTTCCGTTGCATAGCCCCAAACCAATGGTCAAGTTGAGTGAGCCAATGGCCTCATCCTACAAGGTCTGAAGCCTCAACTCATGCGTGACCTGGATCGTGCTACCGGAGCCTGGGTGTCGGAATTGCCATCTGTTTTATGGGGCCTGAGAACAACGCCTAATCGGTCGACTGGACAAACTCCTTTTTTCCTGGTCTATGGATCCGAAGCTGTCCTGCCGAGTGATTTGTTTCACAACTCTCCCCGAGTGGAACTTTACTCTAAAGCTGAAGCTGAACAAGCAAGACAGGATGGCGTAGACCTCCTGGAGGAAGAGCGAGAGATGGCTCTAATCCGGACCACAACTTATCAGTAAGATCTGCGACGCTTCCATGCGAAAAATGTTAAGAGTCGGTCGTTTCATGAGGGAGATTTGGTGCTCCGAGTGGATCAACAGCGACCCCACAAGCTCACTCCTACGTGGGAGGGTCCCTTTATCGTCACCAAGGTGTTGAACAATGGAGCTTATCACCTATACAACCTCAATAAGTAGATTGACGAGCCGCGAGCCTAGAACGCAGACTTGCTCTGGCGTTTGTATACTTAGGAACAAAGTGGTTTTGATGTAATAAAATATTTCAGATCATGTCATATATGCAAGTTTGACTTCCGCGGTCTTTTCGTCGATTCCAACAAGTAATTTCTCGCTTAGGACCACTCCGAGTGTTAAGCAATCCTCACACTCGGGGGCTTATCTACCAACATGCCTTTGCCTAAGTCAAAAACCTTGCCGGGTGGATAGCAGTCCATTCACTCGATGACTTAGCTGCAAATCAGTCTTCGCCTAAGTTCAAAACTACTCCGAGTGTTGAGCAATCCTCACACTCGGGGGCTTAGCTACAAACATACCTTCGCCTAAGTTAAAAACCTTGCCAAGTGGATAGCAGTCCATTCACTCGACGGCTTAGCTGCGAACCAGTCTTCGCCTAAGTTCAAAACTTCTCCAAGTGTTGAGCAATCCTCAGGCTCGGGGGACTTAGCTGCAAACCGGCTTTCGTCTAATGACAAAAATAAACTCCGAGTGGTTTACTATATACTCACTCGGAAACTTAGATGCGAACCAGTTTTTCGCTCAAGATCAAAACTTTTCCGAATGTTGAGCAATCCTCACACTCGGGGGCTTAGCTGCAAACCAGCTTTCGCCTACGCAAGAAATAAATTCAGTTGAACAAACGATTGAAAGTCAAATGCGGATAAATTCAAAGGGTTTATCGCGGATAAATGTTTCGTGCACAAGCAAACGTGGTCAGGCTTAAGGCCTGAATGGAGTTTTTAGGTCGATACATTTCCACTCGGCATACCGAGGCAAGTAAAGTTTTCCCATAAATCAAGTTTTTCAAATACCCGACGAGCTTGCTAGCTCGACAAATGTGTCCAAGTCGATCCCATCTACGATCCTCATGGCTGGGTCAATGAAGGGCTCCATGAAATCTTCAAACTGAAGCTTATTTGTATTCATTACTCGGAGCTCCTTAAACTTGTCCTCCCTTGCCTCCTTGCAATGTACTCTTACGAGGGAGAAGGCCATGTCAGCTCCGTAGCGGGCGGCTGACTTCTTCCAAGCCTGCACTCGACTGGGAAGATCATTAAGGCGTGCCATCATGGATGTAAGGTCAAGATGAAGGGTGTCTTCAGGCCACAATTCTTTGTCGATCTTCTCCATCACAACTTTCAGTCGGAGGATATATGTTTGAACACCCTGGAGTTTGACGTTGAGTCGGAACATGTTCATGGCCACTCCATCACCAACAGGTGACTTGGTGGGATCCAAATTGGGCTCGATTTCTTTGGTTTCCTTTTCAATGTCTTGGCAGAATTCTATTGGGAAGAAGGAATGGGAGGAGGTTTAATGAAATACAATCTTCAAGAATTTGATGAAGTTCAGTTGATAATGATTGTTACCGTCGAGCATGATGTACATCTTTCTCGCGAACTCCCCCAAGTGCTTCTCCAAGCCATTGCTCCTCTTGGTCAGCTGCTCGGTCTTCTTGATGAGTTCCACCCGTTCCAGCTTCAGCTTGGAGTTTTCCACATCCATCTTCTTGGCGGCAGCCAGTTTCTGCTCAACAACTTTAGTCTTCTCCCTCGCCACCCATTGGGCATCAACAATCACCTTGTCTTTGTCCTCCAGCGCTTTCTTCATGGTATCTGAAGAAATAGCATTGTTGAGTCACGCTTGGAGTTGACGATTTTCATCGCGTATGTCTGTTCGAGCGAAAGCACTCAGTTGAAAGCATGGAAAGTGAGGATAAGAATGTATTGGGTCGACAGAAGTTACCTCCCAGAGTTTCCAGTTAGGTCTGCACTCTCTCCAAACTGCTGTTGGAGACCTCCAAGTCCACTCATAGCTGGTTCCTTTCCTCCTCGAGGTCCTTGTATTGCGCGCCAAGTTTGCAAGCTCTCTGAAATCAACAACGAAAAAATTCAGTCAACAGGAAACACCTCCACTCCCGAGTGCAGAAGGTAAAAAACAGTTGACTGGATGGCGGACCCCGCCCCACCCCACTACCCTGAAGTAGCATCATATCATGGTTGATGAAAATAATATCCATGAAACCTGCGTTCAGGAGAGGAAGAATTCAAGCAAAAAGTCCACCCGACATGTCGAGTGGCATGTGTACTCTGCGTACCGTAAACAACCCTATGTTCAGGATGGTCTCTATCAGACCCCCGCCTGTGCAAGCACTCGATGGTGGTCTCGGGGACTACACCCAGTGGGTGCACTCAGAGTGCCCCCACTAGAACTGTTAACACTCGATCTATCGAGTGACCCACCACCCCACTCCGCACCTTTGAAGTAGCGCCATATCATGGTTGATGAAATGATGTCCATGAAACCTACAAGGTAGCTTCGGTGTGGGACGACTAAGAGGAAAAGAAGTCCACTCGGAATGTCGAGTGGTAAGCGTACTCCGCATACGACAAAAGTCCCAAGTTCAAGTTTTTAATACTAGTGCTCATTGTCTATGATCAACAGTAGCCTCGGGGACTACACCCAGTGGGTGCACTCAGAGTGCCCCCACTGGACCTATTAACACTCGATCTGTCGAGTGACCCACCACCCCACTCCGCACCTTTGAAGTAGTGTCATATCATGGTTGATGAAATTGTATCCATGAAACCTACAAGAAAGCTTCGGAGTGGTGCGGCCAGGACAAGAACTCCACTCGACATGTCGAGTGGCAAACTTATTCCGCAGATGACGAACTCTAAAACCCCTGCCAGTGCAAGCACTCGATAGTGGCCTCGAGGACTACACCCAGTGGGTGCACTCGGCGTGCCCCCACTAGACCGAAATTTACTCGATTAAGACCTGATCTATTCGAGTGGAGAACTTACAAATATCATACAAGTGGAAAACACCCAGTGGGTGTACAATCAAAGAAGACAGGAATTCAATCGGAAATCAAAGAAGACCGTAATTCAATCGGAAATACACTTAAGATCGAACTTACACGTACATTGCTGCGAAGCGCTGTGCTGGCATCATAAGCCAACTTGCTGGCCTCGTACGACTCCTTTGTGCAGAACATCATCTCTTCCACCTGGATCATGGCCTCCTTTGCGGCTCCAGTCTGATCTTCCGGAATGTGGTGCAGAGGAAAGGCAGTTACCAGCAGGATCGACGTTGCGGTTGGGACAGTCGAGGTAGTTTGAGGTGGTCCGGTTGGAGTTGACGCCAGGATGGTTGAAACAGCTGGTGGAGCACTTGACAGCGGTACCGCGGGATCGGTTCTGATCCGTGTCGAGTCGCTTATCCCCTGGGAAGATCCAGTAGTCGACCGCTGAAGTGTCTGTGCCGACAGTGTTCTTCGGGCGTGTACGCGCGGGGCGCCTAAGGTCTCACTTTCACCCCCTATACCCCGTGGTTGTTCTTCATCATCCTCCAGTTGTCGGCAATATTGACTCTTGCAATCGACGAATTTCATTCGAGAAACAGAGCTGAGTAAGGATTTGTTTACCTCTCTAGGAAGTGGCCGCATCAGCAGTATCCACATCCATTTGCTCCTCTCCGTCCCGTGGAGGCGATGTCATTGAGGTAGCGGCACTTGTAAATCAAATTCCACTCGGTCGACATGAATTAGAAGTTACAATCAACAACAAAAGATGAAAGCAAACACTTACGTTGAGACTACAGGCACAACCATGTTTATGCGGGGCAGAGCTTTGCGAGGTTTTCCTGTGTTGGGCTTGGGCTGCTTCGCTAATCGTTCACTCGACTCGACGGTCGAGGGCTGGTACCGCTTCGGGTTCCTTTCACTCGGAACCGAGACCTTGTCGGCGACAGTGGCAAGGTCCTGGCGTGACTTGGATCGACGTTTGGCGCGTGGTGGAGACTCGACTTCTTCCTCATTCTCGCCCAAGTCCTCATATTCATCTTCACTGTCATAAACACAATCGACGTCCATGCTGCCACCCTCTCTTTCCCCACCGTCTTCAGGCTCGCTCCCATTGGGTACAAGCGAGTGCATGTGCGTCCACTTCTGCATGATTCAAACAGTGAAGTCAGTCAACAAATCAATCAATCACTCCACATAATAGAATGACAGTCGACAAGACAAAATTTACCAGATTCTTTGGCCGATTCGCAGCAGATTAGGGTTGGATCCTCTTGGCACCCAGGGGGCTGTCACAAGCTCCGGTGATACTGCGAAGCCACTGCTCGACAGTTTTTTGTGAAACCTACTTCGGGTGTGTCCTGGTCGAGTCCTCAGGACTGGCGTAATGCCAAATATTATGATCCCTTGCTTGGAGAGGCTGGATCCGTCGACTAAGGAATGTCTCCAAGAGGTCCATACCAGTGACTCCACCATGGATAAGGGCCCCTACAGCATCCACAAGGATCCCAACCTAGACTTTTTCCCCTCCAACACCGTCAAAGATTTGGGAACGGCTGCACGATCTAATGTGAAGGGATAAAGTCCAATCGACATATTGGGAGAAGCTATGTCCTTGCAATAAAACCAGGTTGACTACCAACCTCTAACCGATTCGGGAAAGTCCTAGAAGTAAAAGAACTATGATCTCTCTCTTGGATTCCTAATACCCCACATAGATGGACTACATGAGTCTTTCCATCCTCAAGGTGGGCCTTTTTTACCGTCTAAGATCTGATGGTGAAAATGTGCTTGAATAGTCCCTAGTCGGGAGAGCAGCCCAAGAAACACTCACACAGAGTGATGAAGACAGACAAGTAGGAAATTGCATTTAGAGGAAAGTGATGGAGCTGAGCTCCAAAGAAGTTCAAAAACCCTCTAAAGAACAGATGGGGAGGCATGGAGAAACCTATTTCGACGTGGGAGAGGATAAGAACCCGCTCCCCCTCGCGCGGCTCCGGCTCGCGCTCCCCCTCTGACAGCCTCCAAGGACCGTCCGCCACGAGCCCGTCGATGACAAGGTTCTCGATGTCCGTGGTGGTGACTGTCGATGGTAGAAAGTCCCCCTGGATCCACCCCGCCAGCATGGTGAACCGGGCGGTCGAGGGCTTCTTGGCCTTGCCCTTCGCGGCTCCCTTCTTGGCGTGATCCAGCTTCTCCATTGCTCCCTTCGTCATCGCGGCGGCGGAGCTTGTCGTAGAAAAGCAGAGTGGGGCGCTAGAGACAAGAGAGGCGGAGGAAGAGAGGAGATTTGGGGGAAAAGCATTGTGTGAACTGCGGCGCTTCGAGATTTATACCCCGCCGAGTGCCTCATTGACATGTGGGCCTTCGAGATCCCCCATATCCCAACCGCAGACGGTGCCCTGTACATGACGAAATGAGTGGTGCACAAATCAAGGCGTCGTGCTCCCACTTGCCCCGATCGTGGCGTCATCATCGCAGACGCGCACGCTTCCCAAATTTTCGTATCCCGCAAGATATGGGCCTGAAAAAGCAACCCGTCACATCCAAAGATCCCTTCAGGTCACTCGGAATTAAACTGGCATTGAAAATTCACTCGGACACTTTCAATACAGAATCGATCCAGGCGAATAACGAAGAATTCAGTCGACGCAAGTTTCGTTGAAGCCCCGGAAATCATTCGGAAGATTTGGTGCCCTGTTTTGAACTAGCATCGATACCCCCCTTCACCACTCGAACCCTGATCCATTTAGGGGATAATAACGAGGATATGCTCCTAGGGTAGGGTCCTAGGCCCTGACCTATATACCCTACCTAAGGACACTGCATTGGAAGGCTTAAGGACCACAAGAAAGATTCCAACAGGATTCACCATGGCGCTCAAGTCACTCGACAGTCAATCCATTCGGTGGCTCCTTCCTCCACTCGACAGTCACCTGTCACTCGGAAGACCTCATTTCTAGTCGACACCAGAAGACCAGAAGCCGCCCCTAAGAGGCCAATGGGAAGGCGTTAGGATAGTCGTCATTAATAGCAATTATATTGTACGTTACCAGTAATGCTAGTCTTTATACCCACGATCGGACCCTTGGATGCGTCGCAATTATGAGGGGCAGGGAACTCTATAGAAGCCGCCCCTCCCCTTTGGCACAAGGGTTCGCAACCTTTGTAATATCGATTCTCCACACGACAAAGCTCCGGAGCACTGAGACGTAGAGCTATTACCTCCATGAGAGGGGCCTAAACTCATACATCAGTGTGTACATCCTTGCCGTAGGTAGGACTCTGCCCTCTCCTTTCGTACCCTACCTTCTACAGTCAGGCTCGTTCCCATGACATACCCGAACAATGACTTTCCCATGGTGATACTAAACAAAGAGTCGAGTCGTTGGTGCCATCCCTCATGATATACATCACATGTACCATCCATGAGGGCACGCAACAGTGTGCCCGGTGCATATAAAGACAACGCATGGCCTTCCACCTTCGGGACGACCCCGTCTTGAGAGTGACCACTTCACTCTCGCCACCTATAATGAAGGCTCCCCGCTAGTACCAACCATAGTAATCAAAAAAGCCCCATCCCATAAGGGGTATCGTGGTCGTACATGTAAGGTTGGAATAACGGTCGCAACTTACACCAATCCGTTTTCGAAAAATCGCACACACTCACTGGCTCCGGTACACGACTTCTTTATCAAGTGGCTACCTTGCTCATCAACATCTCCCTTGGGCATTAGTGGCACCCGACGGGTTTTTTGAAAACTCTTTGAAATCATAACGTTTCCATCACCACGCATAATCCGATCCCACTTGCGTAGCAATTAGAGGCAACCTAACTACTCCCACCCACACAACACGCATAAGGAGGTAGGGTCATGCACGATGCAAGTATCAACAAGAAGTATCGGGGGGATCCCACCAAAGTAGATACCACATCATCATGATCAATACAACGAACTAAAGTGTTATATGCCATGCTATAAAAACGGTTCATAGTCATGGTCAAAGGGCTGCTTGCCTGGCTCAACAAAGTCTTCGGGTCCAAATCCCTCGTCAACAACGCAACCTATCGTTGTGATATATAACGATAATAATAAGCATCACACAAAAGCAGAGCACACAAATCTACTACTAAAATGCTACCCTACTCTGATATATACTAAAAACTATACTAAGAATATTTGTTTAAGGTTTTGGGGAGAAAAAGGTTTTTAAAACTAATTATAACAGAGGCTAAAAATGCGTAAAATAGGTTAAAAAAATAGTGCATAAAAGGTTTTCAAAATATTTCACAAATGTCACTATTAAATCCTACATATTATTCTACGATTTTAGGTGAAAAAAATATTTGGCATAGGATTTATTTTGAACCCCGTGGGATTTTTGGAAAACAAATAGAAAAAGAAAAAGAAAAGGGCTCTGTGCCCTGGGCCAGAGCCAGCCAGTTGTTGGGTCTGCCCAGTGGCCAGCCGGTCGGGCGCGCGTCAGGTTTCAAACCTGACGGGCAGGGCCTAGTGGCCAGAGAGAGAGAGCCGCGGGAGGGAGAGGTGAGAGGCCGAAAGGTGGGGCCCACCTATCGGGTCCATCTCCTACCTCAGGACCGAGGGTGGAGGAACTCATCGGCAGCAAAGCACGGCACGGCAAGGGGAGCTGAGGGCAGGGATGGATTCAGGAAGATGCCTCCATTCGGGAGGAGGTGGAGGGGGAAGCCGGAGGGGCACTGTCTAGTCGGCGACGAAGGAACCGCGACGGATGAGCTTCAGGAGGAGGTCGTCGGAGCTGCCCCGTGCTACAAAATGGATGGGGACGAGGGAGAAACATGTCCGTAAGGTGAGGAAGGAGAAGCTAAAGAAGAAGGAGTGCCGGAGGGGCTCAGTACCTGGAGATCGATGGCGGCGATGCCATAGAGAGGTTTTGCTCGATCCCAAGCGCTCGAGCACGGGGAGGTTGAGCTGGGCTCCCGTAGGGCGAGTGGAAGGGAGAGGAGGGATCCGGAGGGGAGAACGGGACACGGGGAGGCCCTTTTATAGGCGCCCGGTGGTCTACCGAGGTCGGGTGCGCCGGTGAGCTCGGGGCCGAGGCCAGGGTCGGGTAGAGGGGGCGAGGGCGTGTCTTGAGTGTTTCTGGGGCATGCCTATGGCTAGGGGGAGAGGAGAGAGAGGCGTGGGAGCATGCGCTTGCGAGTGCTGTGGTTGGCCGAGCTGGGCGGCATCAGGCACGCGTGCGGGAGGTCGCTAGAGAGAGAAAAAGGATGGGGCTGACTGCTTGGAGGGACGCGGACGTCGAGGGGAATCCAAGGGACAAGGCCCCCGCATTCCCAGGTGGTCGGGAAGCTCGGGATGGGTGCAGCTACAGTGCGGGAGAGCACTATAGCACACTCCAAAACATGCAAATGGCAGGCATGGCCATTGCCCGCGTGCTCTGGGTTGTCCCACTTTGTCTAGTAGCTCTTGGGGATTCCTGCGATGCTCCTTGGATGCTTTGAGAGGGGTTGAAGTAAAAGGAGGGGGTAAAAATGGTGCTGCAATCATTGTCCAGGGGTGAAAAAGGAGGATTTCACCCCTCAATCATGGAGCTATGGCCACGCATGGTTTACTAGAGGTGAAATATCATTGTAAGATGGTGTGGTAAAATTTAAGGCTCAAGGGAAATAGAGGAAGGGGGTCAAACAGGTTTTCTACCATTCTGGAAGATGGTGTTTGATGGAGATTAGGGAAAGCAAATGAGCTTTGCTTGCCATAACGTTTTAAAGGATCAAATGGTGATTAGAATTAGGCCTGGTCACCAAGTTTGAGCTTGATTGAAGAAAGTTTACAATGTAATTTTGCGAAACCCTAGAAATCAATAGAATCTGGTTTCTGTAGATCTAGTCATGCTAAGCTAATCCCCTTGATGAACCACTTAGTGTAGCACCATAATTTGGTGATTAGAACGTGTCCACAAAGTTTGGGGTCATGGGAAGAAACTTCACAATGTAAAGTTGTTCAAATTTGAATCTGGTCAGGAAGGGTTTTGGAATGGTTTGAATTATCAAATCAACTTGGATTGAGATGAAACTTAGCAAGATCATCACCTGTAACAATGTTGACTTACTGGAATTTTCTTGGAATTTATTGAGAATATTTCTTATAGAAATATTTCAAAAGCTTGATCTAGACAGAAAGGGTTTTTCCCATGATTTTGAATAGGGCCAGGTGTTCAAATTCTTATATATGGAAAATATATGTCCACTGAGTTTCCCTAATTTTGTGAAATATTTTGAAAGCATTTAAATAATTTTTCCCTATGAAAAACCATTTCAGGTGTTAAGAAAAAGCCTTTAAATAAAAGGTTAATATAATCTTAAAATTTAATATTTGGTGGTTTTGGGAGGTCATAAATATAGTAGGTTTCAAATAAAGCGTTTGGGGAAAAAGGATCCACCCAATTTGAGGACTTGAAGTGCAAACCTCAACTAAGGGTTTTTTGAAAACCTAATTTGAATAAATCCTTTTGGTCAAAATAATATTTGGTAAAAATGGATTTGGGCACTATTCTCATGGCATGTTCATTGGGCAAGATGTTTGGTGTAAGGAAGGTGAATATGGAGAGGTGTAGAACCTAAGAGTGCCAGACAAACTCAACAAAAAAAATCAAACAAGCAATAATTCAAACAAGCATGCACTCAAAAAGTTTTAATTGGTTCCAAAATTTATAAATCCAAGCATAACAAAGTAATACGAACATAGGGTGTGACAGACCTACCCCCCTTACAAGAATCTCCTCCCGAGATTCCTAGGCTAAGTGCTAAAAAGATAAGGGAAATCGGATCTAAGATAGTCTTCACGCTCCCAGGTTGCTTCAACTTAAGTGTCGTTGCTCCATTGGACCTTGAAGTACTTGATGGTGCGGCTTCAGGTGCAACGCTCTGCTTCATCCAAATTGCGAATTGGTCTCTCATGATAAGTGAGGTATGGCTGAAGATCGATGGCTTGATGGTCGATGTCCTTGTAGATGTCGGGCGGTTGGGAACTTGAAGACACTTCCTAAGCTGTGACACGTGAAAGACGTTGTGCACATTTGATAGCTCGGAAGGTAGCTCTAGTTGATAGGCAACTTCTCCTTGCCTGTCGGTGATGTTGAAGGGGCCGATAAATCTTGGTGCAAGTTTTCCCTTCATATGCAAACACTTGGTTCCTTTGAGAGGTGTGACACAGAGATAACCAAGGTCTCCAACATGGAAACTCATGTCCCAACGGTGAGAGTCGGCGTAGCTCTTATGCCTAGTCTTGGCAGTCTCGAGACGCTCTCGGACGAGTTGAACTTGCTCTTCTGCTTCGCGGAGGATGTCTGGGCCAAAGACTAGCCCTTCTCCGGTTTCCGACCAGTTGAGGGGAGTACGACACTTGCGTCCATACAACACTTCAAAGTGTGCCATCTGAAGGCTCGACTGATAGCTGTTGTTGTAGGAGATCTCTGTGAACGGTAGGAAATCTTCCCACTTGGCTCCATATGCCAAAACACAGGCACGGAGCATATCTTTGAGTATCTGATTTACTCGTTCCGTCTGTCCATCGGTCTGGGAGTGAAAAGCAGTGCTGAAGGAGAGCTTGATTTCCAAGGCTTCTTGGAACCTATTCCAGAACCTTGAGGTGAACTGGGTGCCTCAGTCCAATACAATCTCCTTAGGAACTCCGGGTAGCTCATAAGGAAATACATCCGGGTATTCACACACCACTGGCACCTGATCCAAGTCAATTCCCGATAGATAGTTAGCCTGAGGGGCTTGAGTGGAGGCAGGGTTAGGAAAATGCTTGACTTCCACTCCTTGGCTATTGGTCATGGTAACAATCCTCTTGGCACAATCTAAGAAGCCTTGGTTCTTGGTAAACCAATTCATGCCAAGGATGACGCCCAAGCCTGGTGAATCCAGAACTATAAGGTCTGCTTGGAAGTCTACCCCGTTGATGTTAATATCCACTCGTTTACAACCTATCCCAGACTTCATAACTGATCCCGAGGTTTGAATCAACATACGACTACCCAGGGGTGTAGGCTTCATGCCACTCTCTAGTGCAAACTTTTGGGTGAGAAAAGAATGCGGAGCTTCAGAATCAAACAATACTGTTGCTGGGGTTGAGTTGACGAGGAACGTACCCAGTATCATGTTAGGGTCTTCCTGGGCTTGCTCAGCAGTGACGTGATTCACACAACACTTGTCATTGTTGGGCTGGTTGCGGGGACCTAGGTTCTTTGGTGGCACTCCACGGCCTTGACCTTGGTTTGGCGCATTGGGGCGCGGTGCATTTCGCTTCCTGTTGGGGCATAGTTTGGAGATGTGTCCAGGCTCACCACATCCAAAACAAGTGACTTGCCCAGGGTTGTTGTTGTAGTTCCTGCTGCCGTTGTTGTTATTGGGGTTGTTGTACACTGGCCTGGGATTGGCATACTACTGAGGCTGGTAGGTCGGATGAGGTGCAGGAGGTCTAGCCTCCTACGGCTGATAGGTCGGCTTGGCTGGGGCTAGCTTCCAGGGGTGAGGCTTCTGGTTGCTAGAACTACCCTTGCTGATCATCTTGCGCTTGCTAGTGTCGTCTATGGCACGACACTTGTCTTCCAGCATGAGGGTCTTGTTCACTAGGTCGAAGAAGGTACGACAGTCTCAGACGATGAGCTGATACTTCAGGGTGTGTTGAAGTCCTTCCATGAAGCGTTCCTTCTTGGAAGCCTCCGTGTTGACATCTTTAGGTGCATACCTTGACAACAGGTTGAACTTGTGCACGTACTCCTTGACAGAGCCACTTCCTTGCTTCAACGCTCGGAATTCTCTCTTCTTGATAGCCCTGATCCCAAAATAAATGTGGGCGGTACAGAATCCTTCCTTAAAGTCATCCCACGTGATCACACAATCGCCTTGCATGACCTTGAACCCATCCGACCAAGCTCGGGCGGTATCTCAGAGGCAGTGAGAGGCATAAAGCACCTTCTCACGATCCTCATTGTAATTGACCAGTGTAAGGAGGTCCTCGTTGGTGCGGATCTAGTCATCAGCATACAAGGGTTCGACAGTCTCGGTGAAGGTTGGGGGTGAATTCCTCATGAACTTAGACAGCGTGATGTGGCCATTGCCGTTCCTTCCTTGTTGTTGGTTGTTCACAAGGACCTGAGCCATCTGTTGAATAGCAGCATTGTTGGCTTGGCGCTCCTCCTGGAGAACTTGGAGAAATTGAGCTATGGTCATGTTCTCCGGAGGAGATGGTAGCGGGGGAATGTCGCCTTGTGGCTGCTCCTAGTGTCCTCCAGCCTGAGCAGTCCCACCAGCTCCCTGTTGCTGGCTTGAGTTGCCGGCTTCAGGGCTGGTGAAGGAGATGTTGCGGGTAGTAGTCACCATCCTATTTGGAGCAGCCAAGTCAAATAACTGGGATAGAGCAGAGGAAAAGCAACAATGGAAAAGTGCACCTAAGGGGGTTGGTCGGGTGCAAGTGTGGTAAAACAAAGGTTGAAGGACGAACACATATATTAAGGTAAGATAGACGATGGAATCGCTTACATGTTGCTTAAGGCAAAAGCGCGACTTGCATCAGAACACAAACAACAAAACAACCAACAAGCACACATGGTTTCATATGAACCATTACACGGACTCCACTTCACATGAGGGTACATGACTGATCCTACCCTAGGGGTTCTCGGACTCAGGTGGTGGAGTGCTCGGTCTTGTAGTCACGCTCCTCTGGGTCTTCCTCCTGTTCATCATCTGAACAGGCATCATTTCCGGTCGAAGGGGTCGGAGAATGAGGAGGTCCATCCCGACGACGCTTTGTCGGCGGGTCTGTGAAGAGCTCACGGTACTCCTTCGCACTCATGCGATGACGGCGTGGGGGTGCATCTCTAGCTGGTGGTACTCCTCGATAAGCGATAGCTGGTCATCCTTCAGGGGCTCCATCCTTCTTGATCCTATCTGGCTTCATCTTTGCTTGTCGAAGTATCTCCCGGGTGCGGTGAAGTTCCTCGCGGAGCTTCACGGACTCCTTAATCAAATGGTGAGCCAGACTGTTGGCGGAGAGGCTGAAGTACGTCTGGAATCTGAGTGGTGTCCCATCCTCCTTAGAGGGAACCAACGTCCAACTCTCACCGATATCATCCCTCCTGAAGGGTAGATAGCAAGTAGCTAGTTCGTCAGCCATCTCTGGGATGATCCCTCAAAGGTGGATGAGTGCCTTCCGTGTAGCTATCTCGACTGCGAGTGCCAGGGTCTCCATCTATGGTCCTTCAAAGAACCAACTAGTCGGGGAGTCATTTACCTTCATGACCACATCAACGTGGTAATCCTCCGTGACAGTATCGAACCAGTGCTCGTGGTAGAGGAAAATGGGTGGTCGGTGAAACTAGCACTTTTCCAGGCTATCCCCAAGGACTAAGGGAAAGCCGGATGCTAGGTGGGCTTCGGGTATGAAGGCTATCTACAAAGGTTTTAAGGGAGGAGAGTCAACAGAGTGTTGTGTGAAGCATAGAAGAGGTAAATAGTGCAGAACTCCTAAGTATAGGTGCTAGGTGTAGTTTTGAAAGCGGTTTATCGTAACTAACATCCATGCTAACTAAGGGCTTCCTACAGTTAGGATGGCTCCGATACCAGCTTTGTGGGGACCCTGACTCATAAGTCGTGATCAACCGATGCACGTGTACAGTGATCCTAGAGATCAATGCTCATTGAACACACAAAAGCTAAATAACAAGAGTCTTACATCCTTACATACCGTCTTACACAAATAAAGACCATGGAGGTCAAGTCTTACATAGATAGGGCCACATCGGCCAAACACTTAAACATGACAAACAACGGAAATCTTGGTCGAAAGTGTGAACCCATGCCATCTGCTTTAAACCTACATGCATTCTGACTGGGAAGCGTCCTAGTTCGCATGTTTGTCACCAATGAACTCTTCACCGTGCTCCTGTTCTTCTATGCCTGACCAATTAAATAACCACTAGCAAGCCAATGAGTACTTTGAATGTACTGGCAAGCAACCCATGTTGGGAACAACGCAATAACAATGCATGATATAGCACTAATAGGTAATTTTGCATGAAGCTAGTTTTTTTAATGCAGTGACATGATCAAATAACTTGTGTGAGCATGCATCAATTGTTAGCAGGTACTCATGTGAACAAGTCCCAGCAATCAACATATAAGGGGGGGGGGGGGTTGAACATTCCATGTTCACCATCATGCCAAGTCATTGGAATTAGCTCAAGTATCACCTTTGTCACCATCTCCCACACACACACCAAATTTAGAAACCATGGACGTACCACAAGGGCGGCCATCCAACTTTCCTTGACCGTGGACATGGCTATTCTAATAGTTTTACACTTTGCAGAGGTTGCAAACTTTACCCACAAGACTCAGGGAGCTTCCGTGTCATCCATGAGTCGCGGTATGTTACATACCCGAGGTAAGGACTCGAACAATGCCTTTCCCACGGTGATTCTAAACAAAGAGTCCACTCATTGGTGCCATCCCTCATGATATACATCATATGTACCATCCATGAGGGCATGCAATGGTGTGCCCGGTGCCTGTAAAGACAGTGCATGGCCTTCCACTTCTGGGACGGCCCCATCTCGAGAGTGACCACTTCACTCTCGCCACTGGTAATGCGGGCTCCCTTCTAGTACCAACCATAGTAATGAACAAAGCCCCGTCCCATAAGGGGTATCATGGTCATACATGTAAGGTTGGAATAACAGTTGCAACTTACACCTATCCGATTTCGAAAAACCGCACACACTCACTGGCTCCGGTACACCACATCTTTATCAAGTCGCTACCTCGCTCATCAACATCTGCCTTGGGCATTAGTGGCACCCGATGAGGTTTTCGAAAATTCTTTGAAATCACCATGCAAAATTCCATCCCATTTGCATAGCAACTAGAGGCAACCTAACTACTCCCACCCGCAGAACCATCATAAGGAGGTAGGGTCATGCACGATGCAAGTATCAACAAGAAGTATTGGGGGCATCCCACCAAAGTGGACACCACATCATCATGATCAATACAAAGAAATAAAGTGCTATATGTCATGCAATAAAAAGGGTTCATAGTCATGGTCAAAGGGCTGCTTGTCTGGATCAACAAAGTCTTCAGGGTCTTCAAAGTCTTCGGGTCCACCTCCCTCGTCAACAACGCAATCTATCGGCGCGATAAATAACGATAATAATAAGCATCACACAAAAGCAGAGCACACAAATCTACTACTAAAATGCTACCCTACTCTAATAAATACTAAAAACTATACTAAGAATATTTGTTTCAGGTTTTGGGGGAGAAAAAGGTTTTTAAAACTAATTATAACAAAGGCTAAAAATGGCTAAAATAGGTTTTAAAGTAAAATAGTGCATAAAAAGTTTTCAAAATATTTCACAAATGGCACTATTAAATTCTACATATTATTCTACGATTTTAGGTGGAAAAATATTTGGCATAGGATTTATTTTTAACCCTGTGGGATTTTTGGAAAACAGACAGAAAAAGAAAAAGAAAACGGCTCACTGCCCTGGGCCAGAGCTAGCCAGTTGTCGGGTCGGCCTAGTGGCCAGCCAGGCCGGGCGCGCTGGTGCCCCCACGTGCACTAGGTTGCAAACCTAACAGGCAGGGCCTAGTGTCCAGAGAGAGAGAGAGAGAGAGCCGTGGGAGGGAGAGGTGAGAGGCCGACAGGTGGGGCCCACCTACCGGGTCTGTCTCCTACCTCAGGACCGAGGGTGGAGGAACTCACTAGCGGCGAAGCACGACATGACGAGGGGAGTTGAGGGCGGGGATGAATTTAGGAAGCTGCCGCTGTTCGGGAGGAGGTGGAGGGGAAGCCGGAGGGGCACTGTCTCGTCGGCAATGAAGGAACCGCGGCGGAGGAGCTTCGGGAGGAGGTCACCAGAGCTGTCTTGTCTTGCAAAATGGACGGGGACGAGGGGGAAACGCGTGAGTGAGGTGAGGGAGGAGCAGTTGAAGAAGGAGGGCCGGAGGGGCTCTCGACCTAGAGATCAACGGCGGCGATGCCGCAGAGAGGTTTGGTTCGATTCCGAGAGCTCGATCATGGGGAGGTCGAGCTGGGCTCCCGGAGGGCGAGTGGAAGGGAGATGAGGGATCCGGAGGGGAGAACGGGACGTGGGGAGGCCCTTTTATAGGCGCCGGGTGGTCCTCCGAGGTCAGGTGTGCCGGCAGGCTCGGGGCCGAGGCCAGGGTCGGGTAGAGGGGGCAAGGGCATGTGTGCGGTGTTGCTAGGGCATGCCTACGGCTAGGGGGAGAGGGGAGAGAGGCGGGGTAGCGTGCGCGTGTGAGCACTGTGGTTGGCCGAGCTGGGCGGCGTCAGGCACGTGTGCGGGAGGTCGTCGAAGAGAGAAAGAGGATGGAGCCGACTGCTTGGAGGGACGCAGACGTCGAGGGGAATCCAGGGGACAAGCCCCCGCATCCCCAGGTGGTCAGGAAGCTCAGGATGGGTGCAGCTACACTGCGGGAGCGCACTATAGCGAGCTCTAGAGCGTGCAAATGGCCGCCATGGCCATTGCCCGCGCGCTTTGGGGTGTCCCACTTTGTCTAGTAGCTCTTGGGGGTTCCTGGGATGCTCCTTGGATGCTATGAGAGGGGAGGAGAGGGGTTGAAGTGAAAGGAGGGGTAAAAATGGTGCCGCCATCATTGTCCAGGGGTGAAAAAGGAGGTTTTCACCCCTCAATCATGGAGCTGTGTCCAATCAAGGTTTAATGGAGGTGAAATATCATTGCAAGATGGTGTGGTAAAATTTCAGGCTCAAGGGAAATAGAGGAAGGGGTCAAATTGGGTTCTTACCAATAGGGCGGAAGGTGTTTGATGGAGATTAGGGCAATCAAATGGGTTTTGCTTGCCATAATGTTTGATAGGATCAAATGGTGATTAGAATTAGGCCTAGTCACCAAGTTTGAGCTTGATTGAAGAAATTTTACAATGTAACTTTGTGAAACCCTAGAAATCAACAGAACCTGGTTTGTGTAGATCTAGTCATGCTATGCTAATCCCCTTGATGCACCACTTAGTGTAGCACCATAAATTGGTGATTAGAACATGTCCACAAAGTTTGGGGGTCAAGGGAAGAGACTTCACAATGTAAACTTGTTCAAATTTGAATTTGGTCAGGGAGGGTTTTGGAATGGTTTGATGAATCAAATCAACTTGGATTGAGATGAAACTTTGCAAGATCATCACCTATAACAATGTTGACTTACCGAAATTTTCTTGGAATTTTTTGAGAATATTTCTTATAGAAATATTTCAAAATCTTGATTTGGACAGAAAGGTTTTGAGGGGATTTGCCCATGATTTTGAACATGGCCATGTGTTGAAACTCATATATATGGAAAATATATGTCCATTGAGTTTCCCTAAATTTTCTGAAATATTTTGAAAGCATTTAAATAATTTTCCCAATGAAAAACCATTTCTGGTGTTAAGAAAAAGCCTTTAAATAAAATATTAATATAATCTTAAAAATTAATATTTGGTGGTTTTGGGAGGTCATAAATATAGTAGGTTTCAAATAAAGCGTTTGGGGAAAAAGGATCCACCCAATTTGAGGTCTTGCAGTGCAAACCTCAACTCGGGTTTTTTTGAAAACCTAATTTGAATAAATCCTTTTGGTCAAAATAATATCTGGTAAAAATAGTTTTGGGCACTATTCTCATGGCATGATCATTGGGAAAGAAGTTTGGTTTAAGGAAGGTGAATATGGAGAGGTGTAGAACCTAAGAGTGCCACACAAACTCAACAAAACAATCAAACAAGCAATAATTCAAACAAGCATGCACTCAAAAAGTTTTAATTGGTTCCAAATTTTACAAATCCAAGCGTAAAAAAGTGATACAAAGATAGAGTGTGGCAGTTCTACCCCCTTACAAGAATCTCGTCCCCGAGATTCCTAGTCTAAGCGCTAAAAAGAAAAGGGAACTCGGATCTAAGATAGTCTTCACGCTCCGAGGTTGCTTCAGCTTCAGTGTTGTTGCTCCATTGGACCTTGAAGTACTTGATGGTGCGGCTTTAGGTGCAATGCTCTTCTTCATCCAAAATGCGAACATGCCTCTCTCGATAAGTGAGGTCTGGCTGAAGAACGATGGCTTGATGGTCAATGTCATTGTAGAGGTCGGGGCGGTTGGGAAGTTGAAGACACTTCCGAAGCTGTGACACGTGAAAGATGTTGTGCACATCTGACAACTCGGAAGGTATCTCTAGTTGATAGGCAACTTCTCCTCGCCTGTTGATGATCTTGAAGGGGCCGATAAATCTTGGTGCAAGTTTTCCCTTGACGTGAAACAATTGGTTCCTTTGAGAGGCGTGACACGGAGGTAAACATGGTCTCCAACACGAAAACTCATGTCCGGACGGTGAGAGTCGGTGTAGCTTTCCTGACTCTATTATTTTTTTAAAATTAGGAAAACTCAAGTCATTTGTATATAAATGTTGTGTAAAAATTTCAGAATTATTTGATACTCGAGTAAAATCAGATAATTCATATACTGGACGCAAAACTTTTTGTTGTTGCATAGAATCAAACAAGCAAGTATCCACACTATCCCAAAGGCTTTACTTGGTACTTTATTGAAATAAAAGACACAAAAAATTATTACTACAGTATCTTAATCATGTGAACACATAAAAACAGAAGGTAAAAGTGTTGGGTTGTCTTCCAACAAGCGCTTTTCTTTAATGCCTTTTAGCTAGGCATGATGATTTCAATGATGCTCGTATAGGAATAATAATTGAAACCTACAAAAGAGCATCATGAATCTCATGACAAGCATATTTAACTCTAACCCACTTCCTATGAATAGGGATTTTGTGAGCAAACAATTTATGGAACAAGAATCATCTAGCATAGGAAGGGAAAACAAGCATACCTTCAAGAATTTGAACACATAGAGAGGAAACTTTATATTATTGCAATTCCTACAAGCATAAGTTCCTCCCACATAATAATTTTCAGTAGCATCATGAAGGAATTCTGCACTATAACCAGCACACAAAGCATTCTTTTCATGATCGACAAGCATAGAAATTTTACTACTCTCCAAACGAGAAAATTTCTTCTCATGACTAACAGTGGGAGTACCATAAAAGAGTTGAATACTACAAATTGGTTCCACACTAAAAGAGTAACTCAGTAAAATGATATTCATAATTATGACAAGTATCATAATAGTAATCATCACTCTTTTGCATCGCATAAGTATCATCACAATAATCATCATAAGTAGGAGGCATGCAGTCATTATAACAAATTTGATCGTTCAAAGTAGGGGAATAAAAAGAATATCTTCATTAAGCATAGCATCCCCAAGCTTGGGATAAACATTAATTGCAGCAAATAAATTCTCAAACATGTCATTTTCATCAAACATAGCATCCCCACGCTTGTGGCTTTGTATATCATAAACATAATCACTCTCATTATTAATGGTATGAATAGCACCAATAGTATAGCAATTATTATCATCATCCTCCAAGTTGGTGCCATAAATATTTTCAAGATTATAAGAAGTATCATTATCTTGCCGATAATAATTGTCACAACAAGCAATAGGCATAACAAAATCATCCTCAAGTGTATCATCTTCCACAACTATTTTTGATACATTCTCATGAGGCCTATCAATAATGGGAGCAAGATTATTTGGGAGAGATACCTCTTTACCTTTACTTTTCCTTCTTTTCTTCTTCTTCACCACATTATGTGTGGGTTTATTTAATTCCTCCAAGCTTCCTTTTTAAGAGGTTGGTTGAATAAAAAGTTCCTCCTCGTTACCTGATTCATCATAAGAAAAAACAGGAGGATATTAGGAAACCTCTTCCCCTTCATTAGTATTATCTTCATCTTCTATTTGTTTTCTTGGCTTTAAGTCATTGGCAATATAAGTATTATCAATGCAATTTACCACGCAATACATATACATTTCATTTAGATCAAAATCAATCATTTTGATGAGAACCCAAGCTGGAACATCCTTAGTTTTATGTCTCATTTCTTCATACCCCAAAAATAGACTAAGTTCATTATGATGCTCAAAGGTAATGAGGTTATCACAATTTTTGGACACAATTCGATCATGAAATAATTCACATTGGAAATTGAAATGAACACTTTCATTGCAAAGTTCACAAGGATGGCGAGAAATATTAATCCTTTAAGCACAAACATATAACCTCTCTTGCAACTATTTAGTTTGTAAATACTTAGGCCTCTTACAAAATCTATCTTCCCTTTTAGGCATGTCTTCGCAAACTCTATGCACTCCACAAAAATTGACATGCTTATAAGAAATATTTTTATCATGACTAGTGCAATCATCATTAGTACTATGGATATTCAAATATTTCATACTAACAACATTGCAATCATGATCATCACTAAAATATTTAGTGCCAAACATTTTAATAACTTCTTCTTCTAACACTTGAGCACAATTTTCCTTTCCATCATTTTCACAAAAGACATTAAAAAGATGAAGCATATGAGGCAACCTCAATTTCATTTTTTTGTACTTTTCTTTTATAAAACTAAACTAGTGAAAAACAAGAAGTAAAAGATTTGATTGCAAGATCTAAAGATATACCTTCAAGCACTCACCTCCCCCGCAACGGCGCCAAAAAAGAGCTTGATGTCTACTATGCAACCTTCTTCTTGTAGACTTGTCGTTGTGACTTACTGTATCCACTTCGAAGGTCTCATCCAACATGATGCTGAATCACCTACCATATTCTAGGTGAGGCATGTCGCACAGATGACGCTCGTCTTCGCAGTATTCGCACATACCGAATTCCCTTTCCCTATCGTCGCCAGACATTTCCTATTGTCGTAGTTGAAACAAACATGCATTTAATAAGCAAAACTAAATCATAAAACAAATTAGTATTCAAATTAGCATGCATTCAATAAGCAAAACTAAATCATCTCTTGCGTCCGTACACCGTTGAATATTATCACTAATACATCTCGAATAATATGATACATATGACATCACTAATACAGTTAGAACCGTAGCGAACGACGGGTATCGGCACGGGCGATGGACACCCAAAGAGAAGGAACCATCATAGGATCATATCTTGGGTGAGGTCCCTGAAGAACCTGCCATGTATTGGAGAACCTAGCGTCCAACATAGCCATATAGCGTCAGACGTGCTCGTCCTCCTCCCTAACACGGCGACGTATCACCTCCGCGAGGGGCAGCTCCCTCTGCACTGACGGTGGCCCATGCGACCGCCACCAAAGAAGGTCCGGGTCGACGATGGGCTGCCTCCTCACCAAGCTGCATGCCTCAGAAGGTAGCACCTCCCAGTACCAGCCTGACGGAGCCTAGTCCCGGACATGGCCCCTATAATCAAGCATGCGTCCTCCACCGAGTCGACGACGAGGATGCGGGCCAGGCATCATCGACATCAAGAACAAATGCTTAATTATGAAAACAAAACTAATAAACACTTAGCAGACCTAAAGTCAACCCATTCCATATATCGAGCAATGACATAGAAAAAATGACCTATGTTTTGCCAGAATATCATTGAATTCCCATTGTGGCAAATCACAAGCACTCGATATGCCCTACATTGTAGCACAAGTCATTCTAAAATTCATGAAAAAAATTCAGCATGACCTTTGCTTAAAACAGGACATATCGAGCGTCGGAAATTTGCAGAAACGGAAAGGAATCAACAATCCGGCCAAACATAGGCCACTCGGAGGTACATTGGAAATAGGAACACCAAGACATCCTCTATATTCAGAATGCATCATCATCGACATCAATGACATCAACAAGACACCAAGTTTACTTACTAAATAATCTAAATAAACTAGTTCTGTTAAGTACTTACTAAATATAAAAAACTAGTTCTCTTAACTACTTACTAAGTAAACTAGTTCTATTAAGCACTTACTATAAATAAACTAGTTCTATTAACCACTTACTAAATAAACTATTTCTATTAACCACTTACTAAATAAACTATTTCTATTAAGCACTTGCTAAACTCTTATCTAACATATATGGTGGACACTCCCTCACCGATTTTTCGACCGTCGATGATGGTCGCTACTTCTCCTTCCCCTAGTGCATAACAAATATCTAGCACAACGAGAAGAAGGACAAGCGACACCCATGACAACAATCATCATTCTTCTTCCCTCATATATGGTGGACACTCACTCACCGATTTTTCGACAGTCGATGATGGTTGCTACTCCTTTTATTAAACACTTACTAAAAACAGTAAAAAAACTACATTATACAAGAATAGTAAAAAACAGTTTAGGGTTTAGGAGAGATGTGGGGAGGAGGGAGGAGGGAGGAGGGAGGAGGGGCGGCCGGAGGAGGAGGAGGGAGGGGCATAGTAGGGAGGAGGGATGCGGAGGAGGGAGGTGAGAGGAGGAGGGGGAGGAGGGCGGTGGGAGGCGGGCTGCCGGCGGATGGCTTGGCCAGAGGAGAGTGGAGGAGGGAGGAGGGGGCGACCAGAGCAGGAGGAGGGGCACGGTAGGGAGGAGGGAGGAGGATGAGAGAGGAGGAGGAGGGATGGAGGGACTAACTCAGTGGAGGAGGAGAAGGAGCATCGAGGGCGGCATGCGACGACGGTGTCGGGCAACGGTGGCGACGACGGATGACGTACGAGGCGTGCGGGGGAGAGTGAGAGTGGAGTGGAGAGGGGAGAGTGAGGGGCGGCCGGTTGGAGAAGATAGGCTTTAGCAGTAGCATGGTTTGGAATAAACGCCACTGCTAAATGACATAGCAGCAACGCGTTTAGGAAACAGGCGCTACTGCTATACCTAGTTTGGTGGCAAGGTCATGGCAATTGTATTAGTAGCACTGTTTCCTCCTAACGCGCTACTACTATGTGGATAGCAGTAGTGCGGTCTGTTGTAGAGCGCTACTGCTAAGTAGCAGTAGCACCTTGTCTTAAACCGCGCTACTGGTAAGATTCTGTCTATAAGGTTTTCCCTAGTAGTGCTTAGGCAGGGTGCCGGAACAGGCTCCCGATTGGTTTTTCGTGGCTCTAGAGACTTGCGGCGTCGGAACTCCTGATCTAGGTTTCTCTGTGGAGGTTTCTATATTTATAGGAATTTTTAGCGTCGATCTCACGTCAAGGGGGCCACGGGGAAGTCACAAGCCTGCCACGCGCGACCCCCTAGCCTTGCCTAGGTGGCTTGTCACCTCCTCATGGTTCTTCTGGCCTAGCTCCAATGCTTCGGGGGTCTCTTTTGGTCCATAAAAAACCATACTAAATTTTCAGCTCATTCCAAGAACTTTTATTTCTGCATAAAAACGACAGCATGGTAGTTCTGCTGAAAACAACGTCAGTCTGGGTTAGTTCTAATAAAATCATACCAAAATCATATAGAATTTTTGTAAACATATCATGAATACTTCATAAATTATAGATATGTTGGAGAAGTATCAACAACCATGTTGTATTGCTGTGATTGGCCACCAGCCTCTCGCCTCAACCTTGTTGTTCCATAGACATTACACTACGCATCCACCTCTTTGTGTCGATGCGCGCCGAGTCCTTCATATAATTTTAGACAAGCAAGCAGCAGCAGCAGGCTCCAGCCCCGAGAATGAGACAAAATCTTAACTACACATGATAGAAGCAAAAATTGAAAGAACTCCCAGACAATACTATCACCTAAATATAGGGATTATACCGCTTAACACTAACTAATGATTTTGCATCCCTATAATATGAGTCCTCGAGCAACTTTATACCTAGCTGTAAACCGACCTAACCTGCATAGAAACAAAAAAAATAGTGGAAGATTGATGGGGATTGAGATGGAGTTGAGAAAGGAAAAGACACGCCTAGAATAACGTCAGTTTCAGACCCTGATTTCCCCCGCCCCCTTGTAGTTGCTCTCCTCTCTACCATCAGCAGCAACACCGCCGCATATCCCCTTCTAATGCTTAGAAGTGGACCCTCTCATTTTCCTTCATCGTTCCCTCATTGTTGCATATTTTCAATTCCTTCATCTCTCCCATTGCTAGAACCAAACCATTCCGTACTGAATCATTGACGTGAGCATCAAAGACCTGAAGCACAGGAAGATAAAGAGCAAACCTAAAGGAATAACAGGATCGCCATGGGTCCACCACAAGGGGAGCAACACCGGATCACGCAATTGAGTATGCGGGAAGATTAGATCGAATTCAAGATCTCATTCAAGCTATAGAAATGAAAGTCGAGCGGTGAGGTGAGGCAGGCCACCAAGAAGGAGGGGGATCGACCGACCCAATTCACACGCATCTTGGACCTCTACGGAATCCCCTCCCGCACGTAGCATCGGCTGAGTCCCCATTGCACACCTCATGTTGCCTTCGTCCTCTTGGGCTCATCGATTGTACCCAAATCCCGTGCCTGCGGGTGATCTGTTTGCGCACCTAGCTGTAGAGGAATATGATGCAACTCTCGATGTATTGATCGGGTGGAAGCGCACGTGGAGGGAAAACCGTCAGTGACGGAGAGCTTTGCCTTCGTATCGACCAGTGTAGATGTAGGTTTGCAATTAAGCATCTAGCGCGGTCGAGGAGCTCATGAGCATACTTCCGCTGATGTAGAAAGAAGCCATCGCTGCGGCGCACCACCTCAACACCGAGGAAGTAGTGTAAAGGACCAAGATCCTTGATAGCGAACTCAACGCGAAGATGATTAGTGAGCCGGCAGAGGAGGCCGGGCGTGCAGGCTGTCAGGATGATGTCGTCGACATAGAGAAGCAGATATGCCGTGTCAGTGACCTGGTGATAGACAAACAACGAAGCATCAGAGCATGTGGAGCGGAAGCCAGGTCGGTGAAGAAATGCCACGGTGCGCTGGTACTAGGCACGGGGAGCCTTCTTGAGCCCATATAATGAGAGCGAAAGCAGACACACATGATCCAGGAAGTTCAGATCAGAGAACCCTGTGGGATGCTGGTAGAAGACCTGCTCATGGAGATGTCCATGAACAAAGGCGTTGGAGACATCCATCTGATGTACTGGCCAGGCACGAGAGACTACAAGCTGGGGCATAGTCCGGATCGTCCCTGGTTTGACAACCGGGGTTAAAGTGTTGGTGAACTTGATGCTGACACGGTGTCCAGAACAGACGACCCAACACGCCTTGTAGGGATCCAAAGAACCATCCGAGCGAAGCTTGTGCTTAAATACCCACTTCCCGGTGATCACGTTGGCATGCCGAGGACATGGGTCATGCTGCCAGGTCTGGTTCCGCTGCAAGGCATCAAACTCTTCCTGCATGGCAGTGAACCAAAGAGAATCATGGAGCACCGCACGGGTAGACGTCGGCAAGGGTGACAGTGCCGAAGTAGAAGCCATGCAAGCATCCTTGTACGAGGCATAACGAGTGCTTGGACGGAAGACCCCCACATGAGCACGGGTAAGGGGTCCAGTAGTAGTCGACGCGAGTGGTGGTGCCGGAGCTGCTGCAGGTGACGGTGCCAGAGCCGCTACGGGTGGCGGCACACCCCGTAGCCGGCTCGACGGCCACCGTCGAGTGAGTCAATGACGAAGCGACCGACCTGTCAGCGGTCGGCGAAGAGCACTGAGAGCCGGTAGACACATCGGAGGACGCGATGGCGAGCAAAGGGGCGGCACCCCGGCGAGGGTGGGCCAGCCAGCGATGGCGTCTCAGCTGACGACATGATAGCCGAGGACGCTAGGACGACCCCTTGGTTGAGGACTCCACCTGTGTCTATGCAAACGGAAAACAATGCTCATTAAAGTACATGTGCCGAGAGGTGATGACGCGATGAGACACCGGGTCATAGGAGCGGTATACTTTGGTGTTAGCCGGGTAACCGAGGAAGACACAAGGGATGGAGCGAGGACAGAGTTTGTGAGGAGTTGTAGATGTGATGCTAGGATAGAAATGACAACCGAAGATATGGAGGCCGTCGTAGGAGGGCGGAGTATCATTAAGAAGATGGTGTCTGGAGTAATGCCAGCACGAGCAACATGTGCGAAGGTTAACTAGGAGGGTAGTGGTGGCGAGAGCATCATGCCGGAATTAGGAATGTATGTAGTCATGGAAGAGGAGAGTACGAACATACTCGTTAAGGGTGGAAAGGATGCGTTCTGCGTGGCCGTTTTGCTAAGATGTGTAAGGACAAGTGAGAAACATGGTGCTGTGTCTGAAGAGAAGGGTGCGTATGGTGAGATTGTCGAATTCTTTACCATTGTCGGTTTGAAGAGAGAGTATGTAGAGACCAAATTGTGTGGAGACATAAGAGTAGAAGGCAAGGAGCATGGCTGGAACGTCGATTTCCTACAAAGAGGAAATGTCCACACAAAGTGAGAGTAATCTTCTAGAATAACGAGATAGTAAAGAAAACCAGAATTACTCGAAACAGGGGATGTCCATCCATCGCAATGTAGTAGTTCAAACAGAAAAGACGCAACTGTGGAGGAGGAACTAAAAGGGAGGCAAACATGTTTGCCGACACGACAATGCTTCACAGGAGTGAGAATCCATTTTTTTACATGTAAAAGAAAAACTCATTATTTGATGAAGCGAAGCAGAGCTGGGGTGTACAAGACACGCGCGCGAGAGATCAACGCCGCCAGAAAGAGCTCGAGGGTGGTCGATGTGGAAGATGACGCATGAACTAGATAGAGGTCATCGGGACTATCACATCGATTTAGAACCATCAAGGCGCGGGCGTCCTTAACAAAAAACCAACTTCCTCAAATTCCACAATTACAAAATTATCATGGGAAAGTTTATGAACACAAACTAGGTTGTGAATAAGCTTTGGAGAGATAATGACATCATGAAGAAAGCGGCCTAGAAGATGAAGGAAAGCTAGTGGAACCAATATGAGAGATAGGAAGGCCAACACCATTACCAACGATGATGCGGGTCGAAGTATACGTGGGAAAGGCAATGGAAAGGTTCCCCGGGTGTGCTGCCATATGTGCGGATGCTCCAGTGTCCATGAACCAGTCACCCCCGCTGGTGTAGGGCGCGACAGGCGGCTTCTGAAGAGCAGCGAGGAGTGACGGGTCCAATGAGGGATACCAGTGAGGGGACGCCGACTCATAAGTCATGATCACTGAATGCATGTGCACAGTGATCGCAGAGATCAATGCTCACTGAACACACCAGAAGCTGAATAACAAGAGTCTTACATTCACACATACTGTCTTACACAAATAAATTCTAAGGTAAAGTCTTACACAGATAGGGTTGTGAAGGCCAAACACCAAACATAACAAGCGGCGCAAACTTGAACGGAAGTATGAACCCATGCCATATGCCATAACCCTACATGTGTTCTCACTGGGAAGCGTCCTAGTTTGCATGTTCGTCGCCAATGACATCTTCACCATATTCCTGCTCTTCCATGCCTGGCCGATTAAATAACTAGTGGCAATCCAATGAGTACTTTGAATGTACTCGCATGCAACCCATGTATTGGAAAAAGGTATGCCAATGCATGATATAGCACTAGGTGGGTAAGTTTGTAGAAAGCTAATTTTGAGTGCAATGAATTGATCAATTAACTTGTAAAAGAATGCATAATGAGGTTGCAGCTATCCATGTGAACAAGTTACATATATCATTATAAACGGGGGGTCGAACATCTGATGTTCAATCATCATGCCAAGCCATCTGACTTAGCTCAAACACCATCTCTCTCTCTCTCTCTCTCACACACACACATACCCACACACAGTTTTGTGAAAACATCGCACGTAGTTTAAGCAGGACCACCAACTGTCCATGACCATGGACACAACTATTCAAATAGTTTTTCATTATGAAGAGTTTGCATGCTTTGCGCATGATAATCACGAAACTTTCGTGTCATATCACAACTCGCGGTATTGTTCGTACCCAGGGTAAGTACCCAAACAATGCCTTTCCCCCGACGACAATAAACAAAGATTCCACTTGTTGGTCCACGTCTTCATGATGTACATCACATGAGACTCGCTCAATCATAGTACCATCCATGAAGGGACACAATGGTGTGCCCGGTGTCTGTAAAAACAGTACATGGTCACCCTACCTGGCACGACCCCTTATCAAGAGAGTAACTCATACTCTCCCGCCACTAGTAATGCAGGCCCTCTACTAGCATCGACCAAAGTAATCAACAAAGCCCCGTCCCATGAGAGGTATCATGGTTGTACATGTAAGGTTGAGACGGTCAGCAGATCTTCAATCTCTTCATTTGCAAAAACACACACACAACTTGCCTCAATACACTACTTCTTTATCAAGTGGTTACCTAGCTCATCTCCCTCGGGCATTAGTGGCACCCAACAGGGTTTCGAAAAGTCTTTGAAAACACTTTGTTTCCATCACCATGCATATTCCCATCCAACTTTGCATAGAAACTACATAGAAACCTATCTACTTCCCACCTAGATAACTCTAAGCAGAAGCTAGAGTCATGTCATGCAAGTATCAACGAGGAAGTAACGGAGGAAACCCATAAAGGTTGTCATCGTCTTCATCATGATTCGGTGCAACATAGTAAGTGTTATATGCCATGCAAAAAGGGGTTTCATAGTCATGGTCATAGGGCTGCTTGCCTGGCTCAACAAAGTCCTCGGGGTCTTCAAAGTCTTCTGGTCCAACTCCCTCGTCAAGAACGTGATCTATCGTCGCAAAGTAACGGGGTATAATAAGGCAATAACACAAAACAGGGAAATTAAATCACTCAGAAAAATGTCAAACCACTTTTGTAAAATACTAGATTTAAAACTAAAAGTAAGAAAATTACCATTTTATGGTTTTGAAGTTTAAAAAGTGGTGGAAGAAATTTTAAAAGTAGTATTAAATAACCAAAACAAGGTTTTAAATCAAAACTAATACATAAAATGTTTTCAAAAATTGGGACGAGCGGCATCATTAAATATGTAGTATTTTAGCAAGAGTTTAGGTTGTGGAATATTTGGATTTGGAGAAATATTTAATTGTGTGAAATTTTGGCAATCTGCCAGAAAAATAAAAATAAAAAGGCTACTGTGCCTTTTGGGCCAAAGGGCCAGCCGAGCCAGCCCAGCCAACGGGGCGGCCCAAGTGGCTCGATGCCCCCGCGCACGTCGGGTTTTAAACTTTACGGTGGGGCAAGTAGGCTAGAGAGAGGTGGCACGATAGGCTGATGTCCGGTTTCCCCAGGGGGTCGACGTCAACCTCCCGCCCGGGAGGTGGCGGCGCTCACCAATGATGATCCCGGCCATGGCGAGGGCAACTGAGGTTGGCGATGGAACCGGGGCGGAGCAATGCTTCAGGGGGATGTGGAGCTGGACAGAGAGGAGCAGCTGGTCACCGACGACCAGGTCCCATGGCGGAGGGGCCTTGGGTGATGGTCACGAGGGCTGATTCCTACTGTAATAAGAGCGGGCGAGAGGGGGAAAAGGATCGGGAGGGAGCGGCGGTTCAAGATCGGAAGTAAAGGGGGCGAAGGACCTCCCTACCACGTGAGCTCCGGTGGCCCGATGCGGCAGACACAGAGGTTGATCTCGAGTTCGGAGGCTTCTAGATAGGAAGGGGTCGAGCAATGGGTTTGTTGGGGGCACAAGAGGGGGGCAGAGGGGAGAGACGATTTGGGGAGGCCTTATATAGACCGTCCCCATGGTCCACTGAATGCTAGTGCACCAGCGAGGTCCTAGCCATTGCTGGAGCGCACGGGGGCTCATGGGGGTGTGTCCGGAGTGTTCCTGGAGTGGGTCTACCACCAGAGGAGAGAAGAGAGAGAGGGCAGGGAGCGTGCACGTCCGAGGCCGGGGGTTGGCCGACCCGGCGACGCTCAGTACGTGTGGGGGAGGCCACAGGGAGGAGGAGAGAGGAGGGGGACGACAACATGCTGTGTCCCGGACGCCAAGGCAGCCTCGGGGGACATGATGGGGTGGCCCGATGTGGTCGAGGGAGGTGATTGGGGGGTGCGTATAGTGCGGCTGGGCACGGCAGCACACTCCAAAGCACCCGTTTGGCATGCCACGACATACCACTGGTGCTTTGTGCGCGACCACTAGTTTCTAGGGGGTCTAGGAGGGAGTAAACTATGTAGGGAAGGCTTTGGATGCTCTAGGGGGGATCCTTAGGAGAGAAGCAAACTTGAGGGAGAGGAAAAAACTTACTGTCCAGGAGGGGTAATTGGGTTTTTACCCCACTCAATCATTGAGCCGCGTCATGAAATTCTTACTGGATGTAGAAGGTAACTATGGGTAACTGTGGTAGAAAGATGGGGTGAAGGAGAGTAGTAAAAGTGGTTTAAACAAGGGTTTCACCAATCTGCCAGAAAGTATTTGATGCTGGTTTGGGAAAGTAAAAAGGCTCTACTTTCCTTGAGATTTACCAGAATCAAAGAGAAGGTACAAATAATGTTGATCGCAAAGTTTGCTCTTATTTGAGGAAAGTTGATAGTGCAAACTTTATAAACCCTAGAAATTAACAAAATCAGGTTTCTATAGATTTAGGCATGCAAATCTATTCTCCTTGATGCACCACTTGGTGTAGTAGCATTACTTGGGGATTGGAACATGTCCACAGAAGTTAGAGGTCAACTGGGAAACTTGACAATGTAAAGTTGTTCAAGTTTGGTTCTAGACAACGAGGGTTTTGGGATATTTTGGTGAACTAGTATAATTGGGATTGAGAAGAAACTCTTCAAGATCATCACATATAGCATGTGCGACTTGTTAGAATTTTCCTCTATTTATTTGATAATATTCCTTATAGAAATATTTCAAATGCTTGTTTTAAGCATAACTGGTTTTAGAGGGTTTGCCCAATATTTTGAACATGACCAAGAGTTGAAACTCATATATATGGAAAACATATGTCCAGTGAGTTTCCCTAAATTTTCTCCAATATTTTGAAATCACAAAAATTATTTTTCCCTATAAAAGACCATTTTTGTCCATAATAAAAAGTCTTTAAATAAATTAGGAAAATAATATTTAAAATTAATATTTGGTGGTCTTGGGAAGGCCTATATATAGTATGTTCCAAATAAAGTCTTTGGGGAAAAATATTTTCCCTAATTTGAGGACTTGTAGGACAACCCTTAATTCATGGGGTTTTGAAAACCTAATTTGAATAAATCCTTTTTGGCCAAAATAATATTTGATAAAAATAGTTTTAGGTGCTATACACATGGCATGATCATTTGATGGGAAATTTGGATCAAGGAAGTGAGTTTTAGAGGGAAGAAGATATTTGAGTGCCAAAACACAATCAACCAATCAAGCAAACATCAAACAACTCAAACATGTACTAGCACTCAAAAGTTTTAAATGGGTCTGAAATTTATAAAACCATAGAATAGCAAAGTGGTACAACACAGGGTGTGACAGACCTACCCCGCTTACAAGAATCTCATCCCCAAGATTCCTAGGTTAAGCACTAAAAAGATAAGGGAACTCGGATCTAAGGTGGTCTTCACGCTCCCAGGTTGCTTTTGCTTCAGGGTGGTTGCTCCATTGGACCTTGAAGTACTTGATGCTGCGGCTTCGGTTGCAACATCCAGCTTCATGCAAAATGTGAACTAGCCTCTCACGATAAGTGAGGTCGGTCTAAAAATCGATGGTTTGATGATCGATGTCCTTAGTCGAGGCGGTTGGGAACTTGGAGACACTTTTGGAGTTGTGACACGTGAAAAACATTGTGCACATCGGACAACTTGGCAGGTAGCTCTAGCTAGTAGGCAACTTCTCCTCACTTTGTGATGATCTTGAAGGGGCCGATGTATCTTGGTGCAAGCTTTCCCTTGATGTGGAAAGTCTTGTTTCCTTAGAGGCGTGACTCGGAGATATACATGGCCACCAACACAGAAGTTCACTTCTCGGAGGTGAGAGTCCGCACAACTCTTCTGTCTTGACTTGGTGGTCTCCAGACGCTCTCTAACTAGTTGAACTTGCTCCTCTGCTTCACGAAGGATTTCTGGTCCAAAGACTATTCTTTCTCCGATCACTGATCAATCGAGGGGAGTGCGACAATTGCGTCCGTACAACATGTCAAATGGTGCCATCTCCAGACTGGACTGATAGTTGTTGTTGTAGAAGATCTTGGCTCTATATGGTAAAACGCAAGTAGGAACATGTCTTGGAGTATCTGATTTACTCGTTCTATTTGTCCGCCTGTATGGGGGTGAAAAGCAGTGTTGAAGAAGAGCTTGGTTCCCATCGCTTGTTGAAACTTCTTCCAGAACCTCGAGGTAAAGTAGGTACCTAGGTCTAACACAGTATCCTTTGGAACTCCGTGTTGACTCACAATGCACTCAATATAAAGGTTGGCTAGCTTGTTTCCATCATAGGTGGTCTTGATGAGAATGAAATGGGCTACTCACATGATCGATAATGACCCAAATGGAGTCATGCCCCTTTCTTGACCTGGGAAATCCGATGACGAAGTCTATCCCGACTTTGTCCCACTTCCATTCAGGCACTTTGAGAGGTTGTAACAGCCTAGTGGGTCGCTGATGCTCTGCTTTGACTCTCTGGCATATGTCACACTTAGCAACAAAAGTGCCTATCTCTCCCTTCATGCCATGCCACCAGAATCTTGCTTTGAGGTCTTGGTACATCTTGGTTCCTTCAGGGTGGATGGAATACAGAGTGTCATGGGCTTCTTGCAAGATCAGGTTATTGTGCTCAACCTTGTTGGGTACGCAGATGCGATTCCCAAACCAAACGACTCCTTTCTCATCCACTGAGAATCATGGGGCCTTGCTTGCCTTGATATTTATCTTGATGCCCTCAATACTATCATGTCCCTTTTGAGCTTCCTTAATATCATACATCAAGGTAGGCTCTGCTTCGAGGTTGTCTAGGAACCCAGGTGCAACTAGTTCCAAGCCAAAGCTTTCAAGCTCTTCATACAGGGCGGGTAGCCGAACAAGCCTTTGTGCCCAGGGCGTATGCTACCATGTTAGACTTTTTGCGGTGGTATTGAAGACTAAGGTCATAATCCTTGATAAAGTCCAAACATTTTCAATGCCTCATATTCAATTCCCTTTGAGTTAAAATATACTTAAAACTCTTGTGGTCTATGTATATCTCACATCGCTTCCCTAGAAGGTAATGTCGCCATGTCTTGAAGGCATGAACTACATCTGCCAACTCGAGATCATGAGTGGCGTAGTTCTTTTCATGAGGTCATAGCTATCTACATTGATATGCTACGACCCTGCCTTCTGGCATTAGAACACCACCAAGCCCTGTTCTTGATGCATCACAATATATCATAAACTCCCTGTGAATATCGAGGGTGGCCAAAACTGGGGCAGTAGTCAATCTCTTCTTGAGCTCTTGAAAGCTTTCTTCTCACTTCGGCGTCCATTCAAACTTCTTGTCCTTCTTCAAAAGTTGATTCATGGACCGGGAAATTCTTGAGAATCCTTCGACGAACTTGCGGTAATATCCCGCGAGTCCAAGGAAGCTCCTAAGTTCCTTCACATTGCTTGGGGATTTCCAATCAGTCACGGCCTCAATCTTGGTAGGATCCGGTGACAATCCTTCTTCCATCAACACATGACCCAAGAATCCAACTTCATGCACCCAGAATTCACACTCGCTGAACTTAGCATAATGGTGGTGCTCTCGAAGCTTGTCTAGTACTAATCTCAAGTGTTGCTCATGCTCTTCCCTGGACTTGGAAAAGACGAGTATGCCATCAATGAATACGACAACAAACTTGTCCAAGTACTCCATGAAGGCTTGGTTCATGAGGTACATGAAGTAGGCAGGGGCATTGGTCAACCCAAATGACATGAGTGTGTACTCGTACATGCCATACCGGGTTACAAATGTTGTCTTCGAGATGTCTTGGGGTCTGATCTTCAACTGATAGTGCCCAGACCCGAGGTAAATCTTGGAAAACACCTTGGGTCCATTCAGCTGATCGAACAAGTCTTCGTTCTTGGCAAGTGGGTACTTGTTCTTTATTGTGACCTTAATGAGAGAATGGTAATTGACATAGAGTCTGATAGTTCCATCCCACTTCAACACAAATAGAATAGGTGATCCCCAAGGAGAGGCACTAGGGCAAATACATCCTTTTCTTAGATGCTCTGCCAGTTGTTTCTTCAACTCAGCTAACTCGACGATCCCATTCTACATGGCTTATTATAGATGGGTCCTTCTCCAGGAATTAGCTCAATGATGAAATCAATGTCTTGGTCAGGAGGAATTCCTGGCAGCTCATTAGGAAATACATCTAGGTATTCACATACCACTCACACTTGGTCCAACTCAATTCCTGACAAATAGTTGATCTGAGGGGCTTGAGCGGAGGCGGGGTTGGGGACATACTTTACTTCAACTCCTTGGCTATTGGTCATGGTAATAGTCTTCTTGGCACCGTCCAACAATATTTGGTGCTTGGTCAACCATGTCATGCCAAGGATTACGTCCAAGCTTGGCGAATCCAAAACTATGAGGTCTGCTAGGAAGTCTACCCCGTTAATGCTGATCCTGACTCCTTTACATCCTGTCTTGGATCTCATAATTGAACTCGGGGTTTCTATCAACATATGACTACCCAGGGGTGCAAGCTTCATACCACTCTCTACTACAAACTTTTGGCAACAAAAGAATATGAACCTCCACAATCAAATGAATGGTTGCTAGGGTTGTGTTGACGAGGAACGTACCCAGTATGACATCTCCGTCTTCCTGGGCTTCCTCAGAGGTGACGTGACTCACACGACCCTTGCCATTGTTGGGATGGTTACATGGAGCTGGATTCCTTGGTGGCGCTCCACAACCTTGACCTTGGTTTGGCGCATTGGGGTGCAACACATCTGGCTTCTTATTGGGGCACTACTTAGAGATGTGTCTAGGCTGACCACATCCAAAGCACGTGATCTGACCAAAGTTGTTTTTGTTGTAATTGCCACCATTGTTGTTGTTGGGGTTGTTGTAAGCTGGCCTGGAATTGGCATACTACTGAGGCAGGTAGCTCGGATAAGGAGCAGGAGGCCTAGCCTTCTGAGGCTCATAGGTTGGCTTGGCTATGGTTGGCTGCCAGGGGCGAGGCTTTTGGTTGCTGGAACAACCCTTGTTGATCATCTTGCACTTGCGAGTGTCATCCATGGCATGATGCTTGTCTTTGAGCATGAGAGACTTGTTCACCAAGTCGAAGAAGGTTCGACAGTCGCAGACAAAAAGCTAATACTATAGGGCTTGATGGCGTCCTTCGATGAAGCGTTCAATTTTAGCAGCCTCAGTGTGGACATCTTCAGGGGAATACCTTGACAGTAGGTTGAACTTGTGCATGTGCTCCTTGATGAAGGCACATCCTTGTTTCAGCGCTCGAAATTCTCTCTTCTTGGTAGCGATGATCCCATAATGAATATGGACAGTGCGGGATCCTTCCTTGAAGATTTAGCCCAGGTGATCATACGATCGCCTTGCATCACCTTGAATCCATCCCAACAAGCTCTGGCATTACCTCTGAGGCAATGAGAGGCATAAATCACCTTCTCACGATCCTTATTGCAATTGAATAGTGCAAGGAGGTCCTCGATGGTGTAGATCCAGTCATCGGCATCAAGGGGTTCAGTAGTCTCGATGAAGGTTGGGGGCGAATTCCTCATGAACTCAGACAGAGTGGAGCGGCCATTGCCATTCCTCCCTTCGTGCTAGTTATTCACAAGGACTTTAGCCATCTGCTGGATAGCAGCATTGTAACATCCCAAGTGCCACCCTTGCCATTTTGGTCATGTATCTCTTGTGAACATCCATGGTTTCCATGTGTTTTGAATGATTACTACTTGCTTCATGTCATTCATGCATCATGCATCATGATCATCATATTGCATAATATTTATTTGCCTTGTTTGCATTGTGGATGTGACATTGAGGTGAGGTTTGTATGTGGAGGAATGCATGTGTGCTTGGTGTGTTGCCCACCTCCCATTTCTTGTCCATAAACCCCCTCTTTCATTTCAACTCAAAAACTCCCTTATGCTCCTATTTATTTTGTGTCACAAATCAACTTGTCCGTTAGATTTTTGTAAAATGTTCTGGTGCTTTAGTTAATTGGTTAGAGTGGAGTAGATGAGCTCTCCATGTGTTGCTGTTTTATGTCATTAATATCTCTAATAAACAGGATGTTTTATTAATACAAGTAATTAATTTAGTTTGGCAAAAAATGGCTAGTTCATTTTTATTAAATAGGTTGCATTATTTAGTGCCTAGGCATTTTGGTTTTTCTTCCAGTAATCCTTTTCTTCTCTGTGGGGTTTGTGTTTGGTTTGATTTGTTTCAAAAACAGAAAAAAACCCAGCCTATATTGTTTTTGAGAGAGAGAGAGCGAGAGCTTGCCTCCTGGGCCTATGTGCTCCCCCTCACGGCCCATCTCCCTCAACCGCAGCCTAGCAGCCCTGTGCAAACGGACACCTGCCCCATCGTCGACCTCCGTCAGTCAGTGAGAGAGGCGCGAGCTCCCGATTCCATGAAGTCCTTCATGGACGCTGAGGCCGGTGCCGTTTATCCTCTCCTATAAAGCGAGCCGCTAGCTCCGCCTAGGGTTCCACACCTTCCCCTCCGCTACCGCCATATCCCTCTATCCCTCCTTCTCCTTCCTTCTTCTCCCCTTGAGTGAGTTCAGAGAGCTCTGTAGGTAAGGTTCGGAGAGGGCTGGCCATCTCCATCATCGCCTCCCCCATTGGTGCCCTCCCTCCCTCTGACTGTGGTGCGCAGGGCATCTCCACTGTCGTCCTCGTCCCGTTCCCGCCGCTAGGAGGTGGAGAGAGCCTCCACGCCGTCAATATCGTTGACATATTTGTCGTGCTCCGGGAGCCCCTTTTGTGGTGCTTCTTCCTCTGCTCTGACCCCCTCTACACGTCCCCGACTCCTTCTTCGTCCTTCCTCGACTTCCCCCACATGCCCTAGGTGAGCACCGCATCACCGCAGCCCTCTCCGGATCATCACCGTGGCCTAGCTCGCCGTCGCCATAGTACCTCACCCTTGCGCTGTGCAGATCAAGATGTGGCCTTGAGGGCCTTGCCTCTGTCCCCCTCATCGCAAGATGAGCAGAGGAATGGGTTCCCCTAGGTCTCCACATCCCCCACAGGAGGTCCGCCACGCTGGAGAGCTCCTGCGTCGCCGGAATCACCGTCGCCGTCCCTCTGTTGTGTGCATGTGTGTTGGTTTCAGTTTCGTTAGTTAACCTCGGTCAGGTTAGAATTAGAAGCGTAGAACCCCCTCTAGGATCAATAGCCGCGCAGTAGCACAGTGGTAGCATTCTAGGAGAAGCAGTGGGAGGTCCTAGGTTTGATTCCCCCCGCGCCTTTGTCTTTTCTTTTTCTCCTGTGCTAGTGTGTGTGTGTGGCGATCCACAGGATCCGGTGTGGCCACGTGGGATGTCGTGTGCATGTGTCTGTGTGTGCCAGTGTGTGTGCTGGTGTGGCAGGATCTACTATGGCAGATGGATCCAGTGTGTGTGTGTGTGTCTGCTTGCGTGTGTGTGTATGACAGTGGGCCCATGGCCCACTTGTCATCTACATAGAGGGGCCCTGGTGTCTATGCTAGGTAGTGCCCCCCTTTTCTTTTCTTTTTCTGTTAGTTTTTCTATTTAATTGATTATTTCCATTTATAGTATATTTCATTTCTGTTCTTAGGCATTTTTGGCATGTGCATTTATAGCAACTTTTGACTTATAAGTAGAGGATGATTTTGAAGTAGTTTGTAATTTTGAATTATGGGCATTTTATCTACAGCAACCTATGAGTACGATATATGAAATTGTAGTAGAATTGCAATTTGTTTTGTCATTTGAGCAAGTCTTACAGAATGTCATTTTGTCCCAATATGCCATTTTGTCATTTTTGTTAGAATTAATCCATGCATGCTATGATAATGGTGTCAACATTGAAGTGGTAATGTTTTGTGAGTATTATGCCATGGTATTTTCTTTTGACATGATATGCTTGTATATGAGTAGGATTCTTGATCCAAAGTAGCTAACAAAATACTGCAGGTTTCAACATGCTAAATATTTCTAAGTCTAAGAATCTGATAATGTTTTTATGCCATGTTGAGTGGATGCTATCAAGTGTTCTGTTGAGTGTTAGCTCAAGCTCAGTGCTAGAGTTTTGTAGTAGACGTTGTCCTCTACCATCCTGTTAATTTTCATGCCATGAGGAGGTCTCTAGCATCATTAATTTCTGCTGTCAATTTGCTATCAGCTTATCTCATATTCTAGAAAACTGTGTTTTTCACCAAGTCCCTAGAATGTGTTTCATCATGCTAGCTTGTGAGCTTCGTGCTTAGTGATCCATGCTTCCTTTCCATTTTGTGTAGTTGGATGATTTGATAAGCATGTTATATAGTTTCTGTACATGCTTTGTTTGAGGTTGCAAACATCTTGTTGCTCTAGATAATTGATGTGGAATTTGCTCTGTTCTTATTTTGGGCAGATTGTGTGTGGTAGTGTTTTGTGACTTGTGGGAGCTATGCTCCATGGTTTTGCTTGATCGTTGGCTCTATTGTGATTGGGTTTTCATTTCCTAACCAGTGGCTACCTTGGAATACCAAGGAATAGCCCATGGCCTTCCTTGTCTCGTATTTTGCCTTCGTACCTTGCCGTGAGTGTGACGTGAGATCCGTTACTCTGTTTCCTAAGTTTTACATATGCATTTGCATCGATTTTGCATGAAGCATCCATATTTTCCATGATCATGGATGTTCAAACAACTTAACATGAAGTTCTGTCCAGAATTGTAAATAACTTAACTATTGCATGAGAAACATGACTAGCTTAGGATTTCCATGTTAAATACTTCAAATGAATCATGCATCATATTGTTTGTGCATTGAACCATGATTGTTTGTTTATAATTGCTGTTTATTTTGGGTAGACGTGAGTGTTGAACCTGATTATGAGGATCCAGGAGAGTACCAATACGAGGACCCAACTCTTTGTCCCTCCGAAGAACCAACAGGCAAGATGATCGTACCCGGATCTCGACACTATTTTTTCTTTGCTAGATGTCTCGCTCTTATTGTTACATTTGCATTACCTACCACTTGAATGTCAAGCCTCCTACATTGCCATGATAGCCTCTAATCCCTCCACTTCCTAGCAAACCTTGTTATGCTAAGTTACCGCTGCTCAGTCCCTCTTATAGTGTTCTTAGTTGTAGGTGTAGGTTGTTTCCATGTGATAACTTGGATATCTGGAGATATTACAATATTTACTGCTATTAAATTTAATGCACATATATATCTTGGTATGGTGGAAGGCTTGGCCTTTTTCTTGGTGTTTTGTTCCACTTTTACCGCCATAGTTACTTGTTACCGGTGTTATGTTTCCATATTTTGCGCTCCTAACATGCTCGGGTTTGTTATGGGGACCCCTTGTTTATTCGTTTTAGATTAAAACTTGTCTGGAAGGGCCCAACATTGGTACTATTTGCTTAAACAACTTAAAATAATTGCATGGGGCTTTGCAATCCCATGGATAATTAATCAACAACCCGGGCCAGTGCTCCTCGTGAGTGTTGGTCCAAACTAGAGCACCATGCGGGGCCAACCCGGGGCAACCCGGGAGATTTCTATTAGGTCACCATACGCTTCGCTTATCTATTGTGTCCTAAGAACGAGATACGCACCTCTTATCCGGTTCGTCGACACATCGGGCGGTCTTGCTGGACTTGTTTTACCTTTGTTGAATGTCTTGCGTGAGGAACTCTGGTCTTCTTCGAGCTATCTCGAGGTGTCATTTTTCCTTTCGAATTGCCTAGCATGATCATGATATCCGTGGTCGAGGTTATTCCCGTAGAGTGTGGTTAATTTGCGATGGATTAGTTGGAGCACCCCTGTAGGGTTAAATCTTTCAGAAAGCCGTGCTCGCGGTTATGTGGCAACTTGGATATTTTGTTTAACACCTGGTTATAGTTAACTTGAAGTAAACTCCAATAAAATACACCAACTGTGTTCGTAACCGTGATCGTCTCTGCTCATGAAAAATGAACCGAGAGAGAACACGGTGGGGTTATATTTGACGTACGTAGGTGTTCAGGATCACTTAGTGATCATGGTAGAACTCGATCGTCTTACGTAGTCCACCATATTTACATTCATGTTCTCGTAAGTTAGCCACCAAATAATGCTTAGTGCTGCTACAAACTCAACACCTAACCCATCCAACCCAATAAGCTTACATAGTTTTGGTACCCAGGTTATAAGATTGCTGAGTCCCTATGGCTCACAGATTACTACAACAAATACAGGTGCGGGTGGAGATGAGACCGTGCCAGATGATGTGACCCGGCTCCAATGGGAGTATGATGAAGAACATGGCAGAATGTATGTCACATATACAGACGAGTAGAGAGGCCTTGGTCGTGATCTTCTGGGCTAGCAAGGAAGTTTCATTGCTTCTTTTCTTCGTTTGTTTTCGTCCATAGAGGGACCTTGTCTTCTGTATGATGCTTGAATAAATTGTGTGGACTTGTAATTTAGCTTGTGGCGAGTGTAAGCCAACTCATATACTCATATCTTCATACATGTATGCGATATTACAGTACTTGCGAAACGACTAGATGCACCTCTATCCCTGTCGCGGCCCCCATGCCTAAATAAGGATAGGAGCGCATCTTGGGCGTTACAAGTTGGTATTCAGAGCGATACGACCATAGGAGCCGTTTTCTTGATCGAACATGTCCAAGTCGAGTCTAGTAAAATCTATTTTGAGTCTAGTTATATCGGAGAGTAGGTTTCTTTTACTCTTCTTCTATACTATGGTGAGGTATTCGACTTAGGAATTTTTGATTCTACTCCTCTTCTTGCTCAATTTTTTTAGGATTGCGCGGGTATTTTGGAAACTATATGATGCCGATGTGACAAAGTTCTATCTTGGTGCCTCCTGTCTGACTTGATTTATTCCGAGGAGTTGAGCTCTAGGGGATTCTTGGCACATCGTTATCTTTTAGTTTTCTTAGTATCTCAGGACGGAGGGTGTTCGGAATTGCTTCAATACTTGTCGTGGTGAGATAAGGTCGGAGTCACCCAGTACTAGGGAGGCATCTGGGGTACCGCCATGTTTGGTATCGTTGTGCTTTGTAGGATCCGAGATAGCAAGTTGTGATGGCTGTTGCAAGAAAGAGACCAGGGGCAACATGGTTTTCAAGGGAATTTTCAGAATCAGCCTCAGTTCACGACGCTCAACCAGCTCCTGCCAACCAGTCCAAGTCTTTCACCTGTTGTGAGCAGCCTTTTGATGCAGATGATTGGCTCCATGATATGAGTAAGCATTTTGAGTGCAGCAATGTCAGACCAGTGGACTATGTCAGGTTCACGTCGTTTCAGCTCAAGGGTCAGGCAACAGATTCGTGGTAGCAATACAAGGACTCTAGAGGCGGTCGTGTTGTCACCTGGGATGATTTCTGTCATGACTTCAGGGCCCATTACATTCCGACGAGCTTTGTCGAGGAGATAAGTGAGAAGTTCAGGCACCTGAAGCAGGGAAGCAAGTGTGTCTATCAGTACAACATCAAGTTCCAGAATCTCGCCTGCTATGCTAAACAAGATGTTCCTGATGACAAGTCCATGATTTATTAGTTCAGAGGTGGTCTCAAGGATGAGCTTCTGCCGGGTTTGGTCCTTCAAGAGCCTCGTGAGTTTGATCAGTTCTTCAACATGGCTTTGAAGGTCGAGGCAACTCATCTCAAGATAGAGAATTCAAGGAAGCGTTCTAGGGATTCCTATTCTTCTTCTTCCAGCTCTCAGATGGTCCCTAAGCAGCAAAAATATTGGGTTCCTCCTCCTCCTCCGTTTCGTTCTCCTCAGCAACAGAAGCAGTTCGGTGGTCCTGGTTCTTCCCACCCACCAAACCCAGGTTATCAACAGAGGCCCTAGGCACCCTAGTTAGCTAATGTTCCTCCTCCAGGCAACTTCCGTCTGCTCTCAGATGTTACTTGTCACAAGTGTGGTCAGAAGGGTCAATACTCAAACAAGTGCAACCAGTGGTGTCTTCTGCCTCTCTCCAGTCAGAACTCCATGCAATGCTATGGTGAAGCATCATCCCAAGTCAGCAAGGGTGAACATGGTGAACGCAGCCGAGGTAGAGGATTCTTCTCAAGTGATCATGGGTAATCTCTTGGTTAATTCTTTTCCTGCAGAAGTGTTGTTTCATACTGGTGCATCGCATTGTTTCATGTCAAAGCCATTTTTCATAAAGCATGATTTCCCTTCGGCATCATTGGATAGACCATTGGGTATTGTTTCTCCGTGTTCTTTGATGCGAACCAATTCAGTGGTTCCGGATGTTTCTATCAAGATGGGCACTATTCCTTCTTGGCTTCTCCTTATCTTCTCGGTAATTCTGATATTGATCTCATTCTTGGCATGGACTTTCTGGCTATGAACAAGGCGCATGTTGATTGTCAAGCCAAAGAAGTCAAATTGACTTATCCTTCAGAAGATGTGATCATTTTCGCAGCTCGCGATGACACGATCCATCTCTTTGCTCTTAATGAGAAGGGTGAAATCTCGGCTATTTCTCAAATTCTGGTGGTTTGTGAGTATAAAGATGTCTTTCCCAAAGAATTGCAAGGAGTGCCTCCTCACCAGACAGTTGAGTTTGTGATTGACCTCGAGCCCGGAACTAAATCGGTTTGCAAGTGTCCTTATAAACTTGGCCCCGAAGAGCTGAAAGAGTTGAAGAAGTAGCTAGATGAACAAGAACGTCTGGGTTTGATCATACCAAGTTCTTCTCCATGCGGTTGTGGTGTTTTGTTTGTCAAGAAGAAGGTTGGCACGGACCGACTTTGTGTCGATTACCATCCATTGAATAAAACGACAATCAGAAACAAGTACCCACTTCACAACATCAATGAGTTGTTTGAACAACTAAAAGGTGTCAAGGTTTTCTCGAAGCTAGATCTTCGCATGGGCTATCATCAGATTCACATTTGTGAAGAAGATATTCCAAAGACTGCTTTCAGGACGAGTTTTGGCTCTTATGAGTACACTGTCATGTCGTTTGGTCTCAACAATGCTCCTCCAACCTTCTCCAGAATGATGAACTTCATATTTTGTCCTTTCAAGAATCAGTTCGTCTTGGTGTATCTGGATGATATCCTCGTGTTCTCGGAGACTAAAGAAGAACAAGCAGAGTATCTCTGGCCTGTGCTTGACAAGCTAAGAGAGCATCGATTCTATGCTAAGTTTTCCAAGTGTGAGTTTTGGCTCAATGAAGTGGTGTACCTTGGGCATGTGATCTCTGCCGAGGCATTAAAGTGCACCCTAAGAAAGTTGAGGCAATCTTGAAGTGGGAGCCTCCTCAGAATGTCAAGCAGCTTCGTAGCTTCCTCGGGCTTGCAAGTTATTGCAGAAGAATCGTGGAGAACTTCTCTCAAATTGCTAAGCCTCTGTCCAACCTCCTCCAGAAGAATGTCAAGTATGCTTGGTATCCTGAGTGTGACGTCGCGTTCAATACGCTCACGCAGAAACTGACTTCATCTCCAGTTCTTGTTCCTCTAGAGCAATCAAAGCCTTTCCAGGTTTTCTGTGATGCTTCTCTCCAAGGCCTTGGTGGTATTCTCATGCAAGATAAGAAGATTGTTGCTTATAACTCGCGTCAGTTGAAGCCTGCTGAGAAGAACTACCCCACTCAAGATCTTGAGTTGGCGGCAGTTGTGCATGCTCTGATGACTTGGAGGCATTCGTTGTTGGGTAGACCAGTTGAGGTGTACACCAATCACAAGAGCTTGAAGTACATTTTCACTCAACCAAATCTCAATCTTCAGCAGTCTCGTTGGGTGGAAAAGCTTGAGGACTTCAATCTGAGCATTGAGTACACTCCTAGAAAAGAAAATGTCATTGCAGACGCGGTCAGCCAAAAGGCGTACTGCAACAGTCTTATCCTGAAGCCTCTTCAACCCGAGCTTTGTGAAGCCTTCCGCAAGATCAATCTTCAAATGATTCCACAAGGATTTCTTGCCAATCTTCAAGTCTCTCCGACTCTGGAAGATCAGGTTCACCAAGCTGAACTTTTGGATGCGAAGGTGAAGAAGGTGAAGAAAGGTGTGGCCAAGGGCATTCCAAAGTATAAGTGCTTTCACGTTGATGAAAAAGATACCTTGTTATTTGAGGACCGTCTGGTGGTTCCAAAAGCTGATCTCAGGAAGGTTATCATGGACGGAGCACACAATTCTCTCCTATCCATTCATCCAGGCAGTTCCAAGATGTATCAGGACCTCAAGCAAATCTTCTGGTGGACTCGCATGAAACGTGAAATTGCTCAGTTCATGAATGAGTGTGATGTTTGTCGTAGAGTGAAGGCGGAACATCAATGTCCAGCAGGTCTCCTTCAACCTTTGCCTATCCCAGAGTGGAAATTTGATCATGTGGAGATGGATTTCGTCACTGGTTTTCCTATTTCCAGGTGGGGCAACGATGCCATGTTCGTGGTTATCGACAAGCTGACCAAAGTTGCCCATTTCCTTCCGGTGAAAGAATCTATCTCGGCAGCTCAGTTGGTAGAGCTGTATACGTCAAGGATAGTTGCTTTGCACGGTATTCCTAAGATCATATCGACATACCATGGAAGCCTCTTCACTTCCAAGTTTTGGGAGTCCTTCCAGACGGCTATGGGTACCAAGATCCGTTTCAGCACGTCATTTCACCCGCAGACAAGTGGTCAAGTTTAGAGAGTTCATCAAATCCTTGAAGACATGCTCAGAGCCTGTGTGATTTTCTTCGGCATGAAATGGGAACACTGCCTTCCATACGCTGAATTTTCATACAACAACAGCTTTCAGGCTAGTTCAGGCAAGGCCCCTTTCGAGATTCTCTACGACGGGAAGTGTCATACCCCGCTCAATTGGTCTGAAACCGGTGAGCATCAAATTTTGGGCAATGACATGATCACTGAAGCAAAAGAAATGTGCCGTGTCATTCGCGAGAACCTCAAAGCACCTCAATCCCGACAAAAGAGTTGTTATGATAACAAACATTGGGATGTCTCCTTTAAAATTGATGATTTGGTCTATCTCAGAGTTTCTCCTATGAAGGCCACTCAGCGTTTTGGAATCAAAGGGAAGCTAGCTCCTTGCTTTGTGGGCCCATTCAGAGTTGTTGGCAAGAGAGGCGATCTTGCCTATCCACTACAGCTTCCTCCGAATTTCACAAATGTGCATGATGTTTTCCATGTCTCTCAGCTCCGGAGGTGCTTCAAGACTCCCGAGCGTACCATTGACCTCGAAGACATTGATCTCCAAGAAGACATATCTTATTGTGAGCATCCAATTGCTATTCTCAAAGAAACTGAGCGTAAGACTCGCAACAAGTCAATCAAGTTTCTCAAGGTGAAGTGGTCTCATCATTCCGACAAAGAAACTACTTGGGAACGTGAGGATCTTCTCCGTTCCAAATTTCCAGAGTTCTTTCATTCTTAGATCTATGGTCGAGATCCTCTTGTATTGTGGGAGAGTTGTAACAGCCCAAGTGCTACCCTTGCCATTTTGGTCATGTATCTCTTGTGAACCTCCATGGTTGCCATGTGGTTTGAATGATTACTACTTGCTTCATGTCATTCATGCATCATGATCATCATACTACATAATATTTATTTGACTTGTTTGCATTGTGGTTGTGAAATTGAGGTGAGGTTTGTATGTAGTGGAATGCATGTGTGCTTGGTGTGTTTCCCTCCTCCCATTTCTTGTGCATAAACCCCCTCTTTCATTTCAACTCAAAAACTCCCTTATGCTCCTATTTATTTTGTGTCACAAATCAACTTGTCCTTTAGATCTTTATAAAATGTTATGGTGCTTTAGTTAATTGATTAGAGTGGAGTAGATGAGCTCCCCATGTGTTGCTGTTTTATGTCATTAATATCTCTAATAAACATCAAATTTTATTAATATAGGTAATTAATTTACTTTGGAAAAAATGGGTACTTCATTTTTATTAAATAGGTTGCATTATTTAGTGCCTAGGCATTTTGTTTTTCTTCCAGTAATCCTTTTCTTCTCTATAGGGTTTGTGTTTGGTTTGATTTGTATTAAAACAGAAAAAACCCAGCCTATATTGATTTTGAGAGAGAGAGAGCGCTTGCCTCCCGGGCCTTTGTGCTCCCCCTCACGACCCATGTCCCTCAGCCGCAGCCCAGCAGCCCGGTGCAGACGGACACCTGCCTTGTCGTCGACCTCCATCAGTCAGTGAGAGAGGCGTGAGCTCCCGACCCCGTGAAGTCCTTCACGGACGCCGAGGCCGGAGCCGTTTCTCCCCTCCTATAAAGCGAGCCGCTGGCCCTACCTAGGGTTCCGTGCTTTCCCCTCCACCGCCGCCATCTCCCTCTCTTGCTCCTTCTCCTTCCTTCTTCTCCCCTTTAGTGAGTTCAGAGAGCTCTGTAGGTAAGGTTCAGAGAGGGCCGGCCATCTCCGTCGTCGCCCCCCCCGATGGTGGCCTCCCTTCCTCCGGTCGTGGTGTCCAGGGCATCTCAGTCACCATCCTCGTCCCGTTGCCGCCGGTAGGAGGTGAAGAGAGCCTCTACACTGTCGACATCGTCAACGTCTTCATCACGCTCCGGGATCCCCTTCTACAGCACTTCTTCCTCTGCTTCGACCCCCTTCGTGCGTCCCCGACTCCTTCTTCGTCCTTCCTTGACTTCCCTCGCAGGACCTAGGTGAGCACCGCGTCCCCGAAGCCCTCTTCGGATCATCACTGTAGCGTAGCTCGCCGTTGCCGTAGTACCTCACCCTCGCGTCGTGCAGATCAAGGCATGGCCTTGAGGGCCTCGCCTCCGTCCCCCTCGTTGCAAGATGACCAGAGGAATGGGTTCCCCTAGGTCCCCGCATCCCCCGCAGGAGGTCCGCCACACCGGAGACCTCCTCTGTCGCCAGAATCGCTGCCGCCGTCCTTCTGTTGTGTGTGTGTGTGTTGGTTTTAGTTTCGTTAGTTAACCTCAATCAGGTTAGAATTAGAAGCATAGAACCCCCTCTAGGATCAGTAGCCGCGCAGTAGCGTAGTGGTAGCGCGCTAGGAGAAGCAGTGGGAGGTCGCAGGTTCGGTCCCCCCCCCACATCTTTTTTCCCCTCCTGTGCTAGTGTGTGTGTGCGTGGTGATCCACAGGATCCGGTGTGGCCACGTGGGATCTCGTGTGCATGTGTTCTAGTGTTTGTGTATGCTAGTGTGTGTGCTAGTGTGGCAGGATCTGCTGTGGTAGATGGATCCAGTGTGTGTCTCTCTCTGTGTGTGTGTGTGTGTGTGTGCTTGTGTGTGTGTATGACAGTGGGCCCATGGCCCACTTGTCATCCATATAGAGGGGCCCTGGTGTCTATGCCTGGTGGTCCACTCTCTCTCTTTTTTGTTTTCTTTTTCTGTTAGTTTTTCTATTTAGTTGATTTTTTCCATTTCTAGTATATTTCCATTTCTGTTCTTAGGCATTTTTGGCATGTGTATTTATAGCAAGTTTTGACTTATAAGTAGAGGTTGATTTTGAAGTAATTTGTAACTTTGAATTGTGGGCATTTTATCTACAACAACATATGAGTATGACATATGAAATTTGGATAGAATTTCCCAAGGAATTCATTGGTTAAATTTGTTTTGTCATTTGAGCAAGTCTTACAAAATTTCATTTTGTCCCAATATGCCATTTTGTCATTTTTGTTAGAATTAATCCATGAATGCTATGATAATGGTGTCAACATTGAAGTGGTAATGTTTTTATGAGTATTATGCCATGGTATGTTCTTTTGACATGTTATGCTTGTATATGAGTAGGATTCTTGCTCCAAAGTAGCTAACAAAATACTGCTGGTTTCAACATGCTAAATATTTCCAAGTCTGAGAAATTGATAATGTTTTTATGCCATGTTGAGTGGATGCTATCAAGTGTTCTGTTGAGTTTTTGATCAAGCTCAGTGCTAGAGTTTTGTAGTAGACGTTGTCCTCTACCATCCTGTTAATTTTCATGCCATGACGAGGTTTCTAGCATCATTAATTTCTGCTGTCAATTTGCTATCAGCTTAACTCAGATTCTAGAAAATTGTGATTTGCACTAAGTCCCTAGAATCTGTTTCATCATGCCATCTTGTGAGTTTCATGCTTAGTGATTCATGCTTCCTTTCCAGTTTGTGTAGTTGGATGCTTTGATAAGCATGTTATGTAGTTTCTGTACATGCTTTGTTTGAGGTTGGAAACATCCTGTAGCTCTAGATAATTACTGTGGAAGTTGCTATGTTCCTGTTTTGGGCACATTGTGTGTGGTAGTGTTTTGTGACTTGTGGGAGCTATGCTCCATGGTTTTGCTTGATCTTTGGCTCTATTGTGATTGGGTTTTCTTTTCCTAACCAGTGGCTACCTTGGAATACTAAGGAATAGCCCATGGCCTTCCTTGTCTCATATTTTGCCTTCATACCTTGCCGTGAGCATAGCGTAAGATCCATTACTCCGTTTCCTACGTTTTACATATGCATTTGCATCGATTTTGCATGAAGCATCCATATTTGCCATGATCATGCATGTTAAAACAACTTAACATGAGGTTCTGTCCAGAATTGTAAATAACTTAACTATTGCATGAACAAGATGACTAGCTTAGGATTGGCATGTTAAATACTTCAAATGAATCATGCATCATCTTGTTTGTGCATTGCATCGTGGTTGTTTGTTTATAGTTGTTGTTTCTTTTGGGTAGACGCGAGTGTTAAACCTGAGTACGAGGATCCAGGAGAGTACCACTACGAGGACCCAACTCTTTGTCCCTCTGAAGAACCAACAACCAAGATGATCGTACCCGGATCCCGACACTATTTTTGCTTTGCTAGAGGTCTCGATCTTATCGTTACATTTGCATTACCTACCACTTGAATGTCAAGCCTCCTACATTGCCGATAGCCTCTAACCCCTCCACTTCGTAGCAAACCTTGTTTGGCTAAGTTACCACTTCTCAGCTCCTCTTATAGCGTTCTTAGTTGAAGGTGTAGTATGTTTCCATGTGATAAAATGGATATCTGGAGATATTAAAATATTTATGGCTATTTAATTTAATGCACATATATATCTTGGTATGGTGGAAGGCTTGGCCTTTTCCTCGGTGTTTTGTTCTACTTTTATTGCCATAGTTACTTTTTACCGATGTTATGTTTCTATATTTTGTGCTCCTAGCATACTCGGGGTTGTTATGGGGACCCCCTAGATTACTCGTTTGAGATTAAAACTTGTCTGGCAAGGCACAACATTGGTAATATTTGCTTAAAAAACTTAATAAAATTGCATCAGGCTTTGCAACCCCGTGGATAATTCATGAACAACCCAGGCCAGTGCTCCTCATGAGTCTTGGTCCAAACTAGAGCACCGTCCAGGGCCAACCTGGGGCAACTCAGGAGATTTCTATCAGGACACCGTACGCTTCGCTTATCTATCGTGTCTTGAGAACGAGATACGCGCCTCTTATCGAGTTCATCGACACGTCGGGCGGTCTTGCTGGAATTGTTTTACCTTTCATGAATGTCTTGCCTGAGGAACTCCGGTCTTCTTCGGGCTATCTCGAGGTGTCGGTTTTCCTTTGGAATTGCCTAGGATGATCATGAGATCCATGGTCGAGGTTATTCCCGCAGAGTGTGGTTAATTTTTGATGGATTAGTTGGAGCACCCCTGCAGGGTTAAATCTTTCGGAAAGCCGTGCCTATGGTTATGCGGCAACTTGGATATTTTTTTAACACCCGGTTATAGTTAACTTGAAGTAAACTAGAATAAAATACACCAACTATGCGCGTAACCGTGATTGTTTCTGCTCGTGAACATGAATCGAGAGAGAACATGGTGGGGTGATGTTTGACGTAAGTAGGTGTTCAGGATCACTTAGTGATCATGGTAGAACTCGATCGTCTTACGTAGTCCACCATATTTACATTCATGTTTTCGTAAGTTAGCCACCAAATAATGCTTAGTGCTGCTGAAAACTCATCACCTACCCCATCCAACCCAATAAGCTTACATAGTTTAGGTACCCGGGTTACAAGATTGTTGAGTCCCTATGGCTCACAGATTACTACAACAAATACAGGTGCAGATGCAGATGAGACCGTGCCAGATGATGTGACCCAGCTCCAGTGGGTGTATGATGAAGAATGTGGCAGGTTGTACGTCACATATCCAGACAAGTAGAGTGACCTTGGTCGTGATCTTTGGGGCTAGCAAGAAAGTTTCAATGCTTCTTTTCTTCGTTTGTTTTCGTCCGTAGCTGGACCCTGTCTTCTGTATGATGCTTGAATAAATTGAGTGGACTTGTAATTTAGCTTGTGGTGAGTGTAAGCCAACTCATATACTCATCTCTTCATACATGTATGCTATGTTACTGTACTTGCGAAATGACTAGATGTGCCTCTATCCCTGTCGCGACCCCCATGCCTAAATAAGGATAGGCGCAAATCTTGGGCGTTACAAGGAGAGTTGGCCTGGAATTCCTCTTGGAGAACTTGGAGAAACTAAGCTATGGTCATGTTCTCTAGTGGAGGTGGTGGAGGTGGAATGTCGCCATGTGGCTGCTCCAGGCACTCTCCAGCCTGAGCGGCCCCACTAGCTCCCTGTTGCTGGCTAGAGTCGCCGGCTTCAGGGTTGGTGAATGACCTGTTGCGGGTTGCAGTTACCAGCCTTTTTGGAGTAGCCAAGTCAAACAACTTGGACAAAAGGGAGGGAAAAGCAGTAATAGAGAAAGCATGCCTAAGGGGGTTGGTATAGTGCAAGTGTGATCAAACAGTGGTTGAAAGACCAAGCACATATATGAAGATAAGATAGACAATGGAGTGACTTACATGTTCCCTAAGGCAAAAGCGCAACTTGCATCGGGACACAAACAACAACAAAAAAACAACAAGACCACATGGTTTCATATGAACCATTACAAGGACTCGACTTCACATGAGGGGTACATGACTTGTCCTACCCTAGGGGTTCTAGGACTTAGGTGGTGGAGTGCTCTATCTTCTGTCCAGGAGGAAAGAAGACTTGGTTTCTTGTTGGGGCTACTTATGGCATGATTCCCATATTTTCCACACCTGAAGCATGTGACGAGAATCCATAGGTTGCTACTCGGCCTTGGATTAAGATGTTAGTGGTTTGGCGAAGTAGCTCTTGGGTGTGGTGAAGTTACTGGCAAAGCTTCATAGACTCCTTAATTAGGTTGTGAGACAGACTATCAGTGGAGAGGCTGAAGTAGGTCTGGATCCTGAGCGAGGTGCCATCCTCCTTGGATGGAACCAACATCTAACTTTTGCCCATGTCATCCTTTTTGAAAGGTAGGTAGCAAGTAGTTGTCTTGTTGGCCATCTCTGGGATGATGTCTCAAAGGTGGGTAAGTGCCTTTTGTTCTCCCGTCTCTACTACAATTTCAAGTGTCTCCATCTGGGATCCTTCAAAGAACCAACTCGTCAGGGAGTCATTTTCCTTCACGAAAACTTCAACGTGGTACTCCTTCATGACGGCATTAACCCAGTGCTCGTGGTAGAGGAAAAGGGGAGGTCGACGAAATTGGCACTTCTCTAGGCTATCCTCAAGGAGTAGGGGAAAGCCCGATGCTAGGAGATTCTCAGGTACAAAGGCCATCTACAGAGGATTCAAGGCAGGAGAGTCTATATAGGTTTTAAAGAGATTAGAAGAGAAGAGAAGTATAGAAAATCCTAAGTATAGGTTCTAGGTATGGTTTTGAAAATGGTTTTATCCTAACTAACGTCCATGCAAACTAAGGCTTCGTACAATAAGGATGTCTCTAATACCAGCTCTGTGGGGACCCTGACTCATAAGTCGTGATCACCGAATGCATGTGCACGGTGATCCTAGAGATCAATGCTCACTGAACACATAGAAGTTGAATAACAAGAGTCTTACATCCATACATACCGCCTTACACAAATAAAGACCATTAAGGTCAAGTCTTACACAGATAGGGCCGCAAAGGACAAACACCAAACATAACTAGCAGCCGAAATCTCGAACCAAAGCGTGAACCCATGCCATCTGCCTTAACCTTATGGAATTATGACTGGGAAGCGTCCTAGTTCGCATGTTCGTCGCCAATGAAATCTTCACCATATTCCTGCTCTTCCATGGCTGCCAATTAAATAACCAGTGGCGAGCCAATGAGTACTTTGAATGTACTCGCAAGCAACCCATGTATTAGAACAAGGTATGACAATGCATGATATAGCACTAAGTGGATAAGTTTGCAAAAAGCTATTTTTTAGTGCAATGAGATGATAAATCAACTTGTAAAAGCATGCATCCATGTGAACAAGTTACATATATAGTAATAAACTGGGGGGGGGGGGTCGAACATCTCATGTTAAATCATCATGCCAAGCCATCTGATTTAGCTCAAGCACCATCTCTCTCTCTCTCTCTCTTTCTCACACACACACACAATTTTGTGAAAACATCGCATGTAGTTTAAGCAGGAGCACCAACTGTCTATGACCATGGACACGGCTATTCGAATAGTTTTCACTATGCGGAGGTTGCACGCTTTACCCACGAGACTCGGGAAACTTCCGTGTCATATGATGACTCGCGGTATTGTACATACCCGAGGTAAGTACCCGAACAATGCCTTTCCCCCCACGACACTAACAAATAGTCCACTCGTTGGTCCACGTCTTCATGATGTACATCACACGAGACTCGCTCAATCGTAGTACCATCCATGAAGGGACACAACGGTGTGCCCGATGTCTCTAAAAACAATACATGGTCTCCCTACCTACAATGACCCCATATCAAGAGAGTAACTCATACTCTCCCGCCACCAGTAATGTAGGCCCTCTGCTAGCATCGACCAATGTAATCAACAAAGCCCTGCCCTATAAGGGGTATCGTGGTAGTACATGTAAGCTTGGGACGGTCAGCAGATCTAAAAGCTCTTGATTTTTGAAAACACACACACAACTTGCCTCGGTACACTACTTCTTTAACAAGTGGTTACCTAACTCTCATCTCCCTTGGGCATTAGTGGCACCCAACGGTGTAGCGACCCGACCTGAAAGGTCGAACCTCTGGTGTTTCTATACCATCCCAAGATCATGCTGGTACACACATGGTACATCAATGTATATATCAAAGGGAAATCACACAACATAAATTAATTGAAATCTCATATCGAGTCCTTTATTACAATAATGATTACAATAAAGTGGCTGAAGGCCAACTCATGAGATAAACTCAACCATAAACTTGCGGAAGCTCCAAAGGTAGATGAGTCCATCTGACTCCAAGGGCATCTTGCCGAGCGTAGAGCGTATCCTCACTCCTGGTCAGAAAAGTACTCTGCAACATGATACTTTGCAGCCGTATAGGTCAGCATATTGAATATGCCGGCAATGTCACAAGAGAGGGGGTAAAGTAATCATCTAGTCTATATGCAATATGGCAGGTGGGGTAGTAAGTTTGCATAAAGCCAAATTTTTTCCTACAACAAGAGAGGGCAAGGGCATAATTACTACAATGTTGGTTGATTAATGAGCTGGTTCCACCAACCAATTCTCATACCCAAGTTGACATTAATAACCCACATCAATATGATTAATTGTGTTGAGAGTTCCAGATAGTTTCAGTTCCTTTGGCTCAAACTGTCCATGACCGTGGACACGGCTAATCGATTAGGTTTGCGTACTCTGCAGAGTTTTGCACACGTTCCCCAAAAGATTTGCTCGCCTCCATTGGATTTCTCGCACTTCATGGTGTTTGAGAAACGGATGACCAAAATATGGTCTTCTAAAGGGTTTCCTGGAGACTCTGTCGGTGCCCATCCTTTCCTACCGTTCTTCTACATCTCGTAGCACCGCCTGTCTAGGGTCACCATGATATCCAACCAATCCAGAGCCCATAATGACTTGTGGCTGTGCAGGTAAGCCTTGGGTCTTGAAGCATCCATCCATCTCTTTGTGCCTGGGTGGACCTTTCCGCATGAATACTGGCACATCTCCAGCATCATCTAGGCTAACCACTGGTTTCTCCAAGGCGCCGTTCAACCATCATCCACCCAGAGGTAAGTTGAAAACTTGGAGTCTTGAAGACTTGATCATCATGTAGGTCTTGAAATTATTAACTCACAACTCTCATGAATCACACAACCAACCCCGTCTACTAATAGCGTAGCAAAATGTAAAACAATGTTTCCCGGGGCCAATGTGTCAAGGGTTGAGGGGTACCTACCACATGATACTACAACAAGTAACCAAGTTTCCAATTTACCTACTTTGCATGCAATTGGGGTGATGGAAGAACTAATGCAATAAAACATAGGTATACATGATCAAAGTGACTTGCCTTGTTGACGATCCTCGTAATCAAGTGACTCTAGATAACTAGCTTTGCACTCCGGATGATCTAATGAATCAAACAAGAGCACACCATAAGCATAAATACAAAACAGTTCACACAACTCAGCAAGGTTAAACAAACGATACTAAAACCATTCAATAGTATCAATCAAGAGAAAGAAAATCAAAATAAATTACTACTACTACTTTAAGACAAACAACCAAGCAATAGCTAGTAGGAAAGAACTAGTAAAGAAAATCAATTTTAATAAACAGAATTAAATTCACTAAAACTTTTGTGTAAAGAAACACTACTAAAATGAAAATAACTAGAGTGTTCCTATAACTTTGGAATAGGAAACCAGAAGAATAATATTATTAACACTAATATTATTATCATCATATTACTTAACAAAATAGAATTACTAAAATTATTTAGTAGAAATCTAACTTAGTCATCTAACTAGTTTGTGAAAGTAAAACTAAATTGTTTTATAAAATTATACCTAATGAAAAAAATATAAAGATTCCTATAACAACATGGTATAAAACTAAACAATCATATTAGCAAGTAATGTTACCTAATATTTGAAACAACAGAAACTCATGAAAACTATAAACAAAAGTTAAACTAATTCAGGTTCAAATTAAATTAAAATTAGGTAATCTAAACTACATTAAGAACTAAACAGATTTTGTTTTTGTTAAAAACATTAACATAATTTATTCAAAAAATACTCAAATCATGTAGAATGACAGGTTTAACTAATACCAAACAGTGGCAAAAAGATTCACTCAAAAATATATTTTTAAACTATAGTTATGCAGATTTTAGTAATTTAAACAAATTTGATTAGATTAAAAATTTACAGCTTAAATTTGAAATCTAATCATACACACATAAACTACATCAAATATGTGAACTAATGCAAAAAGAATCAACTAAAAACACTTAATAGTTTAAAAGATATAACAAAAACAAAAACAGAAAACATTCTGTTTTCTAAAACAGAATCAGAAAAAAGGAAAATAAAACTCATCGGACAGGGGCTACGTGGCGGGTCGTGGTTGGCCGAGAGGGTGTGCGTGCGGGCGTTTGTGGGCGGGCGACCTAAGCTTAGCGCGTACCGGTTCGGTTTTAAAAATGATCTAATCTAACGCGTTGATCTACGATCGAACGGACAAGGAGGGTTTCAGTGGGTTACAGTGAGAGGGGTCGCCGGCGAGGGGGTTCTCCGGCAAGACCGAGGCGACGAGGTCGCCAGGGGCGATGCTCTGGTGGTTGGGGACAGCGTCCGAGGGCTTCAAATGACGGCGGCGGGGCTCTGGCGCACTTTGGTGGTTTCGGAGAGGTGTGGGGACGACAGAGGCGACGGGCATGAGCTCCGGGAGGTTCGGTGGGGATCCGAACTCCGGCGAGGGTGTGGTGCAGCGCTCGGGCGAGGTAGAGTGGGGGATCGGGGGTGGAATGAGGAGCGGAGGGTCGGGGCTACTTATAGGGCCGGAGTGGTGGTAGGGGAAGGAAAGAGGAGGGAGATCCGGAGAGGAGGAATCGCCGACGAGGTTCTGTCGACGCGAGAAGGAAGGCGACCGCGGCGTCTTCGGGATTGGAAGGTGGCGCCGGGGCGTCAGAGAGAGAAAGGGCGGCATCAACGCGTCGGTCGGTCGGCTCGGAGCGGTTTCGGGAATTAACTGCTGTGGGCCGGCCCGTTTCAAATTAAAATGTTTCCTTATTAATATCCAGAGCAGTAAAAGTCCTTTAAAAGCATTCAAAACATTTCCAAATATAGGAAATACATATATCAAAATGATCAGGAGAATTAATGCTATTCAATGAACATTTTTCCTCTGTCATATTGTATACTTTTAAAAAATTATTTTTCAGAAAATGCTTATTTGGTTTTAAATCCTTTTGCAATAATTTTTCAAATAGCCCCCTGGTTTTATTGTTCAAATATTTCACCAAGATGCCCCTGGTGTGGAGTGTCATGTTACTCCCCTCTTTTCTTTGAACTTTTCCAGAGGTTTTCAAATAAGTGAAACAAGAAAAGGGAAAAAATGAAAGTGACATTTCAGAAATTCAAAAGAAGCACTTCAACCATTCTATTCATTCAAACAATATGATGATGATGCATAGCTATATATCATAACATTCCAAAATGAAATTTTGGGATGTTACAAACGGGGTTTTCGAAAAATCTTTGAAAACACTTTGTTTCCAACACCATGCATATTCCCGTCCCACTTTGCGTAGCAACTACTTAGAACCTATCTACTTCCCACCCACACAACTCTAAGCAGAAGGTAGAGTCATGTCATGCGAGTATCAACGAGGAAAGTAATGGAGGCAATCCAAAAAGGTGGTTACCATTTTCATCATGATTCGGTGCAAAACTATAAGTGCTATATGCCATGCAAAAAGGGGTTCTATAGTCATGGTCAAAGGGCTGCTTGCCTAGATCAACAAAGTCCTCGGGGTCTTCAAAGTCTTCGGGTCCAACTCCCCTGTCAAGAACATGATCTATCGTCGCAAAGTAATGGGGTATAATAAGGCAATAGCACAAAACAAGAAAATAAATCACTCAGAAAAATGTAAAATACTAGATTTAAAACTAGAAATTACTAGTTTCTTTTTTTGAAGTGTAAAAAGGGGTGAAAGAAATTTTAAAAGTAGTTTTAAATGACGAAAACAAGGTTTTAAGTAAAAACAAGTACCTAAAATGTGTTCAAAAATTTGCACAAGTGTCATCATTAAATAGGTGGTATTTTACCAAGAATTTAGGGGTGGAACATTTGGATTTGGATAAATATTTAATTGTGTGGAATTTTTGGGTATCTAACAGAAAAAAAGAAAAAGGCTACTATGGCTTTTGGGCCAAACATCCAGCCGAGCTGGCCCATCCAGTAGGGTGGCCCAAGCGGCTCGGTGCCCCTGTGCGCGTCAGGTTTTAAACCTGACGGGCGGGGCCAATAGGCCAGACAGAGAGAGGCGGCATGAGAGGCTGGCATGCGGGTCCCTCACGGGGTTGTCATCAACCTCCTGCCAAAGAGGTGGTAGCACTCACCCGCAATGATCCCGACCATGATGAGTGCAACTAAGGTCGGGGATGGAACCGGTGTGGAGTCGTGCTTCAGGGGTAGGTGGAGCTTGACAGAGAGGAGCAACTGGTCGCCAGTGACGAGGTCCCACGGCGGAGGGGCCTTTGGTGATGGTTGTCGGGGCCGGTTCCTACTGCAATAAGAGCGGCAGAGAGGGGGAAAGGATTAGGAGGGAGCAGTGGTTCTAGATCGGAAGTGAACGGGGGCGAAGGAGCTCCCTACTGTGTGAGCTCTGATGGCCAAACATGGCGGAGCCCGAGCTCGATCTTGAGCTTGGGGGCTTCTAGAGAGGAAGGGGTGGAATAGGGGGTCTATTGGGTCTACAAGAGGGGGACTAGAGGGGAGAGACGGCTCGGGGAGGCCTTATATAGGCTGGTCCGTGGTCCACCAAATGCTGGTGTGCCGACGAAGTCCTAGCAGTTGCTCGAGGGCACTGGGGGATCATGGGAGTGTGTCTGGGGTGTTCTTGGAGTTGGTCTACGATTAGGGAAGAGAAGAGGTATGGAAGGAAGCTCGGCCGGGGGTTGGCTAACCCTGTGGCATTCGGTATGTGTGGGCTAGGCATCAGGGAGGAGAAGAGATGAGGGGTCCGAGAGCGTGTCATGTCCCGAACGCCGAGGCAGCCTGAGGGGACACAATGGGAAGGCTCGGGGTGGTCGGGGATGTGATTGGGGGCGGTTACAATGCAGCTAGGCACTGTAGCGTGCTCCAGAGTGCCCCTTTGGCATGCCATGACATGCCACTGGCGTTTTGGGCAGGGCCACTAGTGTCTAGGGGTCTAGGAGGGAGTAAACTATGTAGGGAAGGCTTTGGATGCTCTACGGGGTCCTTAGGAGAGAAGGAAACTTGAGGGAGAGGGAAAAACTTGCTTTCTAGGAGGGGTAATTGGGTTTTTACCCCACTCAATCATTGAGCCAAGTCATGAAATTCTTACTAGAGTTAGAAGGTAACTAGGGGGAACTATGGTAGAAAGATGAGGTGAAGGAGAGCAATAAAAGTGGTGAAAATAAGGTTTTTACCAATCTTCCAGAAAGTGTTTGATGCTGGTTTGGGCAAGTAAGAAGGCTCCACTTGCCATGTGATTTACCAGTATCAAAGAGAACGTAGAAATATGGTTTATCACCAAGTTTGAGCTTATTTGGGGAAAGTTGATAGTGCAAACTTTGTAAACATTAGAAATTAACAGAATCAAGTTTCTGTAGAACTAGTAATGCAAATATATTCTCCTTGATGCACCACTTGGTGTAGTAGCATTATTTGGGGATTGGAACAAGTCCAGAAAGTTTGAGGTCAATTGGAGAAACTTGACAATGTAAAGTTGTTCAAATTTGGTTTTGGACAAAGAGGGTTTTGGGATATTTTGGTGAACCAAAATAATTGGGATAGCTATGAAATTCTGTAAGATCATCACATCTAGCATGTGTGACTTGTTAGGATTTTCCTGAATTTATTTGAGAATATTCCTTATAGATATATTTCAAATGCTTGATTTAAGAAGAATTGGTTTTAGAGGGTTTTTCCCAATATTTTGAACATGACCATGAGTTGAAACTCGTATATATGGAAAATATATGTCCATAGAGTTTCCCTAAATTTTCTCAAATACTTTGAAAGCACAAAAATAATTTTCCCCTAGAAAAGACCATTTCTAGCCTTAAGAAAAAGCCTTTAAATAAAATAGGAAAATAATCTTTAAAAATAATATTTGGTGGTTTTTAGAAGTCCTATATATAGTAGGTTCCAAATAAAGTCTAATTTGAGGACTTGTAGTACAACCCCCAATCCAGTGGGTTTTGAAAACCTAATTTGAATAAATCCTTTTTGGCCAAAATAATATTTGATAAAAATAGTTTTATGTGCTATACACATGGCATGATCATTGGGCAGGGAATTTGGATCAAGTAAATGAGTTCTAGAGGGAAGAAGATCTTTGAGTGCCAAAACACAACCAACAAATCAAGCAAACATCAATTAACTCAAACATGCACTGGCACTCAAAAGTTTTAAATGGGTCTAAAATTTATAAAACCATAGCATAGAAAAGTGGTACAACATAGGGTGTGACAACCCGCGAGAGCCACCGTATGCACCATAGGGAGAGGCGGGTGGCGTACCCAAGATGTCGGCATGGCCGGGTGGGACAGGAGCGCCATAGCCCGACTGCAGCATGGTCAACATGGCATGATGTGCCGGCGGAGATGGGCCAAGGAGGCCTGGGGCTGGGGGCCACGCCACCTGCATGCTGTAGGCGTGCACGACCCCAGTCTAGGGATTATAGCCACCACCGCAAGGTGATGGAGCTTGGTTGGTGGAGAAGCGCGACTGGCCACCGCTGACACCGTTGCTGGAATCGCCTCCGTTGCGGTTGCCACCAGGGCCACGACGGCGGTTGCCATTTCCACCGTTGTCACCGTTGTGCAGCTGTTGTTGCTGATGCGGCTGTTGTGGGAAGGGCGGGAACAACGCCAAGAGGCCGGCTGCGGAGCCTGTTATGTTCTGCTCCAAATTCTAATATAAGAGGAAGGCCAACTTCTAACGAGTGAATGGAGTGAGGCCCATTGCCGATAGGCTTGGGCCTTATTTGCTGAAAAATAAATATGATGTGTTTGATGCCTTTAAGGATTGGAAAGTTATGGTAGAAAGTCAAACTGAGAGGAAGGTAAAAATACTTCGTACTGACAATGGTATGGAATTCTGTTCAAAAGCTTTTAACAGGTACTGAAGAAACTTGGGCATCGTCAGGCACCACACCGTCCCATACACTCCTCAACAGAATGGTGTGGTTGAGCGTATGAACAGAACCATCATCTCCAAGGCTCGCTGCATGTTGTCCAATGCTCGCGTGCGCAAGCGTTTTGGGGCTGAAGCAGCTTCCACCGCCTGCTACCTCATCAATAGGTCTCCGTCCATTCCACTAAATAAGAAAACTCCCGTTGAGGTATGGTCCGGTACACCGGCTGATTATTCATAGTTGAGATTTTTTGGTTGCAATGCATATGCACATGTTGATAACGGAAAACTTGAGACTAGAGCTATTAAGTGTGTGAACATTGGATATGGTTCAGGAGTCAAAGGATATCTCTTATGGAATCCTGAGACTAATAAGGTTTTTGTGAGCAGAAGTGTTGTTTTCAATGAATCTATTATATATCATGATGATCTGTCCAATGATAGTTTAGATGTGGAGCCACAACGAGTTACTGTGTAGGTGGAGCATTTTGATGATGAGGAACACGAAATTGTTGATAATAATGTTACTGCTCCAGATGCACAGGTTCATGATAATGTTGATGGTGCTCCAGATAGAGAGATTCATGATGATATTGTGCAATGCTCACCCCCTATTTTGCAGCAAAAAATTCAGTCTCTTGTAGATGGCAGGACAAAGAGATTCATTAACAAACCTAAACGCCTAATTTAAGAGTGTTATGTAACATCCCAAAATTCTAAATTTTGGAATGTTATATTAAATAAATAAGTAGGATTGTTTGCTTGAATGTTGTGTGATTGATTGTGTGAAATTGAGTGGAATTTTGAAACTTTTGAAATTTTAATGAGAGGGAATAAATTGACTTCCCCAAAATTTTCTATTTCGAATCCCTATTCAATTTTGAGTTCAAATATTTTCAAAACCCTCTTATAAAATCAAATAAGAGGTGGTAAATGACACTCAAAAATCAGATACAATGTTTTGACTCAAATTTTAAAATAAAAACTATTTGCCATTTATTTGAAATTCTAGTTTCTTTTCATTTTGGAGTTATTGCAAAAAAAAATACTATTTTTAAAATTATTTTATTCGGCCATAAACAAATGTTCATGTTTTAGCAAATATTTTACTGAAAATTTTGATATATAATATGCCTATATAAAATGTTTGTCGATTTTTGTTTATTTGCTTTTCTTTGTTATTTAAAAAAAAACAGGAAACACTGTTCATGCCGGAACACTGTTCCTTCGAGAAATAAAAAAAACAAAAACTGGGCTGCGCCCATGTGCAGGCCGGCTGAATCAGCCCATCGGGTGGCCCTCTCCTTCCTTTTAATTTTCATCTACTTCTAATCTATTTGTTTAGTCCCACATTGCCTAGCCTTTGACTTCTAAACCTCCCTTCCACCTATAAATATAGACCCATAGGTGAACCCAAAAGTCATGCACTTCGGGTTGAATCGAATCATTTCGGTTTGACTAGCTTTATAAAATAAAATATTTTCTTCTCTCCGGCGGGATTTCTGGAAGTCGTCTCCTCTTTGGATTTATATCTTCTCTGCATTCTAAAGGTATTCTCTTCGTATTTTCTTTTATACTCCTGTAGTTTAATATCCCTAGATTAGTATTTCTATAGTAGTATACGATAGAGTAATTAGATTATTAATTAGTCTCCGTATTTACTCATTAGTCCTAGAATTCTTTTAGACATAGCATTTTTCCTCCGTAAAACAGCTTGGCCCAAAATTTTCAAATAGCCATAACTTTTTACTCGTTTATCAGAATTAGATGAAACCAACGCCTAGAGTTTCGTCTTGACCTCACCTATCCAATCAACCTATCACGTCAACTTTTTTTCAAATTTTCAAATTTCGAAATTTATTCAGATTTATATTCAAACTTCTTTTAATCATATCTTTTTATCCGTAGCTCCGTTTCCGATGAATCCAATTGCGTCAGATCCATATCAAAGTAATCTTTCCGTTCACATCATTAGTGTTATCATATCAACATATAATTTTGATCTTGCTCATACTTCTCTATTAGTCCCCAAAATGTGTTCACACACTGTACTAAGCTAATTCAATGCCATATTGAATTGCTTATAACTTTAGATCCGTCATTTTGAACCTAGTAATTCTTTTTTCTACATGTTCATCTTGACTTACCATATATAGTAACATCATTAGTTTTAATCTTTGAACCTTTCAAATTGGAGCGATTCAATTTGAATCCGAACCTTCATTTGTTCATATCTTGCAAACTCTAACATATTTTCGATTGATTCCTTTTGCCCCTAAATACTCATGTCATATATTTCTATTCATAACCATCGTACGTCGGTTCAACTTCTTTTGACCTTTGCGAATTCAGATTCAATTCATACTTGAATTTACAGTTCAACTTCTTTTGACCTTTTCAAATAAATTCTTTCTACAAATAAATTCTTATGCCTTATACTATTTGTCAAACAACGTTCATGTTGTTCTCCCATACTTTGGATCGTCTTTCGTAGTCTCTCCAACCTAAGCTTATATAGCAATAGTTCATCATCCATTAACTCTTGTGAGTTGATTCCTCCACTTTCACTTTACAACACAACTAGAACCTATCTTTTCTTATTTAACCTTAGTATGTTGTTATTTTCGCACCAAGACATGTTTTGTTCTTGCGTTTTTTCAGTTCTTTGTTTTGGCATGAATGTTTATTGAATGTTATTTGCTTACGATAGATTTTCATCGGAGAGTGACGAATAGTCTATCAGTTACTTCTGAGAGCGATATTATTCTTCATCAACAGTATAGGCAAGTTCACTTTGACCATCTTTTCATACCTATATTTTATTGCATGTAGTGACATCATTCAACAAATCCCTCCCGTAGTGTTATTGAAATTCTTGTAGTTGAGTAGAATGCATGAGGTAGGAACCCACCACTTGTTACTAAAGCCCCGGGAACGCTAGTTAGTGCAATGCTATGCTAAAGTAGACGTGGTCTGGTATGAGTGTTCGTGAGTGGTGTGAGAAGGAGGACTCCACGTCAAAACGACGACTTCATGAAGGCTTCTTCAAGAACTGCATATTCAAGACCTCAAGACTTCGAGACTCGAGAAACAAGTTTTTCAATACACACTACTGGGTGAGGGATGGTTGAAACGGTATCCTGGAGAAACCAGTGGATTTGCCTAGGTGTTGTTGGAGATGGCCAGTATTCACGCGGAAAGCCTCAACCAGACTCAAAGGGAAGGATGAATACTTCATGCCCGGAAGCTTACCTGTGTAGCCACAAGTCATTACGGGCTCTGGCTTGGTTGATCTTTGTTGTGACTCTGCTGGGCAGTGCTACAAGATGTAGTCGACGTTAGGATTGGATGGGCACTGTCGGACAGTCAGGGAAACACTTTGAAAGACCATGTTTCGTTCATCCTGTTCTCAAACACCAGGCAATGCGAGGACTTACCAGGAGGGAACGAATCTTGTGGGTAAAGTACACAACACTCTGCAGAGTTAACCCTAATCGATTAGCCGTGTCCCCGATTACGGACAAATTGAGCCTCTAGACTTGGATCTATCTCTGAACTCCCAACACTGGACTGATAACTAATTGTGGGCAACTTATGATACTTATGGGCATTGAGACACTGGTTGGCGGAACCATGTCATGATAGGTAACTCCATAGTGAAATTCCTGATATTCCTTTGTTGTAGGAAAATAAAATCAGCTTTTACGCAAAAACTCAGACACAGAGCCACAAAGCCTTTGCATATAGAATAGTCTTTATTCTTCTGTTCTACTATGGTGATCTTGCCAGTACATTCCAGGTACTGACCTACACGGCTGCAACGTCTTATGTTGCAGATACTCTTCTACGACGGGTAAGAGTACGATTCAGGGTTACGGTCCGCACTCAACCTGCCGTTGATGTTATTGGGACTCCACTCCCGTTGACTATATCCGCTGCTATTTTAAGGTATATATCAGTTTTACGTTAATTACATGTGATTGCACTTTGATATAGACATTGATGTACTGTGTGTGCCAGCATACTGATCCAGGGATGGCACAGAAAACACAGAGGCTTGACTCGTTTTGAGTCAGGTCGCTACATGTTACATTGTTCATTATGCTTTTAATTGTGCAGAACAGGTTGAGAACATCCATGAGCCATCCACATATACTGAAGCGTTGTTTTCAGTGACCGCGAGATGTGGATTGCTTCTACGCAGGAGGTGATGCAATCACTTTAGAAAAATGGCACATGGGATGTTGTGCTCTTGCCTAAACAAAAGAAGACCGTTCGTTGCAAATGGATCTTCAAAGAAAGGAAGGTTTGTCTCCTAGTGAGTCTGCAAGGTTTAAGGCAAGGTTAGTGGCTAAGGGCTTTAGTCAGATACCAGGTAGTGATTATAATGATGTGTTCTCTCCAGTTGTCAAGCATAGTTCCATTCGTGCATGTTTTGGTATTGTTGCTATGAATGATCTTGAGCTTGAGCAGTTAGATGTCAAGACTGCTTTTCTACATGGAGAACTAGAGGAGGAAACTCATATGGACCAACAAGAAGGTTTCATAGTGCCTGCTAAGGAGAAATTTGTTTACAAGTTAAAGATGTCCCTATATGGTTTGAAACAGTCTCCAAGACAGTGGTATAAATGGTTTGATTCATTCATGATTGCACATGGTTTTAAGAGGTCAGCATATGATAGTTATGTTTACATTAAATTTGTTGATGGATCACCTATATACTTGCTGTTATATGTTGATGACATGTTGATTGCTGCCAAGGGCAAGAGAGAGATCACTGCTTTAAAGGCACAGTTAAGTAGTGAGTTTGACATGAAGGATCTTGGTGCTGCTAAGAAAATTCTAGGTATGGAGATTACTATGGACAGAAATTCTGGTTTGTTATTTCTTAGTCAACAAAGTTACATTCAGAAAGTTCTTCATCATTTTAACATGCATGATGCCAATTCAGTAAGCATTCCTATTGCTCCTCATTTCAAATTGTCATCCTCTTAATGTCCTAGTATGGATGAAGAGCTTGAGTATATGGAAAGAGTTCCATATTCTAGTGCTGTCGGTTCTTTAATGTATTCCATGGTGTGTTCTAGGCCTGATTTGTCATTTCCAATGAGTTTGGTCTGTAGATATATGGCTAACCCTGGTAAAGAACATTCGAAGGTTGTTTAGTAGATTTTTAGGTACCTTCGTGGCACTTCCAATGCTTGTTTGAAATTCGGCAGGACTGGTGAGGGACTAGGTGGCTATGTGGATTCAGATTTTGCTTCCAGCGATTTGGACATGAGGGGGTCCCTTACAGGTTATATGTTCACAATTGGTGGTTGTGCCATGAGTTGGAGGGCGACACTGCAGGCAGTAGTTGCTCAATCCACCACTGAAGCAGGATACATGGCTATTGCAGAAGCATGTAAAGAATCAGTTTGGTTGAAAGGTTTGTATGCTAAGCTTTGTGGAGATAATTCCTGTATTAATCTGTTTTGTGACAGTGAGAATGCCATATACCTTACTAAGGATCAAATGTTTCATGGGAGAACAAAGCACATTGACATCAAATCACTTTGTTCGAGACATTGTTGAGCAAGGTAAACTAAAGGCATGCAAGATTAGTACTCATGATAATCCTGCTAATATGTTCACAAAGCCAGTTCCTGTTGCTAAGTTTGAGCTTTGCTCAGACTTAGTTGGTATAACTCATTAGCCCTAGTGGCTGTTTGGCGTTGAAAGTGTTTTCTTTGTTGTTCAGGGAGAAGGTTCTCATTCATGCTACAAGATGGATTTTGTCTCAAGGTGGAGTTTGTTATGTTATGCTCCAAATTCTAATATAGAGAGGAAGGCCAACTTTTGACGAGCGAGCGGAGAGAGGCCCATGTGGGCCACCCCCGTCAGGGACGCCTAGGGGGTGCAGGGGGCAAAGCTGTGACAGCCCAAGTGCCGCCCCTACCTTTTAGGGCATGTAACATATGTGAACCTTGTCATGTGATGAATTTAATTGAGTTTCTCCTTGCCATGTCATTGTCTCATGCATTCATGGATCATGCATCATGGTCACCATCTAATGCGTTCTCTGGTTGCCTTGCTTTGGTTGTGTTTGGTGTGAAGTGTTTGCTTATGTTGTGAGATAAGGTGTGTATGTGTTCAAGTCATGTGTGCTAGTGGGGTGTTGTTTTTTCTTCCATTCAAACTATCCCCTTATCTCTCTCTTTATTCAAATTTGCAGCTTGTTGAATTTTGCTTGTTGTTTTCCCTCTTTTAAAATGTTGGTCATCTCCTAAATATTCTACTAAGATTTCTAGAGTAGTCCTATGCCATGGTTGAGGTTTTCTTCCTTTAAAATAATTTTGAAACCATGTCTAGGTAAATACTAGGTACAATATTTGCTTCATCTAAAAATGCCCACCATTTTTATTGAATGGCTTGCATTTTAGTGAGATCCAAAGTATGTTCTTTGTTTTCCGAAACATTTCTCTTTGTCCTGTGGGAATTATTTTGTTCCTAGCTTTAAACAAAAGAAAAACCTATTCGTTTTGTGTGAGCAGAGTCCACCTGGGCCTCCTTGCCCCTACCGTGGCCCAGCAGCAGCAGTAGTGCAGCCCAGCCGGCCTCCGAGCATCACACGTTCGTTCTCCTCTGTACGACAGCACATCCATAGTAGCCACTTCACCAAGTCCAGTGATTTGACGACCGAACATCATCCCTAGCCCCTATATAAGGTGTCCCCGACCTAGCCCTAGCATACATAGCCCCATTCAGTCCATCTCCCACCTCGCACCGCCGCTCAGGTAAGAGCCCACACCATAGCCGTCGCCTGTCTGCCATGCTCCGGCCGAGCTTGAGCATGTGCTCGGGGTAGCCCCTCTACATCGTCCTCTTCCTCCCTGATGGCATGGATCGACGCCCCGGAGTCCTTGAAGTCTGCTACATCTACGCATGTGACGCCATCAACCCTGGAGCCTCCTCACCGTCGACGTCTCCTTCCTCTACGTCTCGAACAGGAGCTTGTCAGAGTTCATTGACTCGCAGCCATCGCACCATCGTGCCCCGTGCCACTTCTCCATGTCCTATGTAGTGGAGGTATACTCCTCCTTCTATTCCCCTCGCCCGCTTCATTGTTAGCCTCATGCGCGCATAGTTTCGTCCGTGTCAACTTCGCGCTCTCGGTGCTCTCTTTCATACATGCAGTACGCATACTATTTTTTTGCCCGTCCATTCTTGCTCCCCACGCGTCGGGTCTTTGTCCCTCGCACTCCTAGGAAAATCCCGCATCCACGCCTTGGTTTCGTTGCCCTGGTGGTCGCTGGCAGGCTCGCCGGTGTCGCTCCTAGTCTCTAGCCCGCGCTAGGTAGAGCAGCCAGCCTCCACTGGAGAGTTACCTTAAAAGGGGCCGCACCCCTACTAAAACGTCAACTCCTCACTCCTAGCCCAGTGGTTGAGCCCACGAGTCTCCACCCGAGAGATCCTAGGTTCGATCCCAGCTTCTTCGTCTGCCATGTTCTCTGAATTTTTATTCAGTTTCGTCAGAGTTTAGACCCAGCTTTGTGTTTTGTTCAATAGGTGAAGGGCCCCTCCTTGAGCACTATCCATGCCCTAGTCCAGTTGGTCTGGTCGAGCCTAGTTAATCAACAGGTTGTCGGTTCGAATCCCCCCTTAGTCCCTTTTATTTCTCTCTGTTTTCTTAGTGGTGTGTATGCCAGTGGGGCCAGGGCCCCTGGCTCTCTACCAGGTGGACCCTCCTTTTTTTAATTTTGTTTTAATGAGTTTCTCTGAGTTATTGGGTTATTTCCATTTTTAGAAAATAATCCAAATCAGGACATGGCCAAATCTGTCAACTGTCTTTTTGAGTAAGTTTTGACTTATAAGAGGATAGGTGCATTTTCGAATTGAGTTTTGGGCAACTTGTTAACATGAACATAGGGTGTGATATATGAAATTGGGGTAGAAAAGTCCTAGGAATCCAGTGGTGCCATTAATTTTTCCATTGGAGCAACTTGGTGAAAATTTTATTTTGTATTGGGGTGGCCTTTCGTGATTTTTGTAGGATTTATTCCATGCATGCGATGATAATTGTGTCAACATGGAAGTGGCAGTTTTTCATGAGTAGAATGACATGGTATTTTATTTTGACATTATAAACTTGCTTATAAGTGGGAACCATGATCCAAAGTGGCTATTAAAATGTTGCTATTTTCAACATGCTAAATATTTCGAAGTCTGAGAATCTGTTAATATTTTTATGCCATGATGAGTCGATGCTACCTAGTGATATGTTAAGAATTAGCTCCAGCTCAGTGCTAGTGTTTTGAAGTAGATGTTGTCCTCTACCATCCTGTTAATTTTCATGCCATGAGGTGATATCTAGCATCATTAGTTTTCTGCTGTCAACATGCTATCAACTTAACTCAGATTCCAGAAAACAGTTATTTCCACAAAGTCACTAAAATCTGTTTCATCATGCCGACTTGTAAGCTTCATGCTTATTGATATGTGCTTCCTTTCCAGTTTTTGTAGTTGGATGATTGAATAAGCATGCTATGTAGCTTCTATAAATGCCTTGTTTGTGGTTGGAGACTTCCTGTAGCTCTAGATATTTGCTGCGAAAGTTGCCATGTTGCTGTTTTGAGGCAGATTGTTTGTTTTAGTGTTTTGTGGCTTGTGAGAGCTATGCTCCATCAAATTGCTTGATCTTTGACTATATTGTGGTTGGTTTTTCATTGCCTAACTAGTGGATGCCTTAGAATACCAAGGAATAGCCCATGACCTTCATTGTCTTGTATTTTGTCTTTGTAACTTGCCGTGAGTGTAGCATGAGATCCGTTACTCTGTTTCCTGCGTTCTACAAATGCATTTGTATCGTTTTTGCATGATGCATCCATATTTTCCATGATCATGCATGTTAAAATAACTTAACATAAGGTTATGTCCAGATTCATAAATAACTAATCTATTGCATGTGAAACATGACTAGTTAGGATTGCCATGCTAAATTCTTCACGTAAACCATGCATCATCCTTGATTGTGCATTGCACCTTGGTTGCTTGTTTATTCTTGCTGTTTCTTTTGGGTAGACGTGAACGTTGAACCTGAGTACGAAGATCCAGGAGAGTACCACTACGAGGATCCCGCTACTTGTCCCTCTAAAGAACCAACATGCAAGATGATCGTACCCGAATCCCGATACTATTTTCGCTTGCTAGTTGTCTCGCTTTTATTGTTACTTTTGTGCTTCCTACCACTTGAATGTCAAGCCTCCTACATTTCCATGATAGCCTCTATCCCCTCGACATCCTAGCAACCATTGTTTGGCTAAGTTACTGCTGCTCAGCCCCTCTTATAGCGTTCTAGTTGCAGGTGCAGGTTGTTTCCATGTGATGGCATGGATGGCTGGTGACGTGGATATGTACCTAGGGTAGGGTCCGAGGCAAGGCCTACATACCCTACCTAAGGACACTACATTGGAGGACTTCAAGATCAAGCATAAACTTCCGAGTGGATTCCAGGAGACGTTCAAAGTCACTCGACAGGCTATCCACTTGGAGACTCCTTCCTTCACTCGGCAGTCGCGTGTCACTCGGAGGACCTCGTTCTCACTTGACGCTAGAAGACCAGGAGACATCCTCAAGAGCCCAATGGGCAGACGTTGGTTCAATCGTCATTAATACCTTTTATTACATACGTTACCAGTAATGGCAGACTTTAACCCCACGATCAGACCCTTAGATGCTGGATAATTATGAGGGGCAGCGAGCTCTATATAAGTCGCTCCTCCCCACCTGCACAAGGTTTCGGAACCATTGTAATCTCTTTATTCCACATGACATAAGCTCCTAAGCATTGAGACGTAGGGGTGTTACCTCCACGAGAGGGGCCTGAACTCATACATTTGTGTGTACAACCTCGTTGTAGCTAGGACTCTGCCCTCTCCTTACGTACCCCTATCATCTACTGCCAAGCTCGTTCCCACGAAAGTTGGCACCCACCATGCGGCAGGCATCTAAGCAACTTCCGGTGAGGTTGCATTTTCCATTCTTCGAAATGTCTTCTGGCTGTGTTTTTGCTCTAGGCAACGAGATCCATTTTGGAGTGCTCACCTTCATCGTCGACGATTCGACATGGCTCCAAGAAGCGCCTCTCGATGTCGAGGCGCTCCCGGTCCGTGGGGACGCGCACTTCCGCGCGAGTTCTTGCGAGGTGTTGTTGCGTCAGCCTTTGACTACTTACACATTGGCTTCCCTCGCTATTCGCGGTTGCAAGCGGTCTGACCGCTCATGACTTCAGCGCTAGGTCAAACACGCAGTGGCGTGTCAAACTTCTCCACAGATTGCAGCACTCGAGCCCGCCGAGTCCCTTCACGGCTTGTTCGAGTCGGATTCCGATCCGTCCGACGTGCCTTCCGAGTGCAAAAGCTGTGATCCCGTAGCGGAGGTCTTGATGGCAGGCTCTCATCAGAGATCACTGCCTGGCTTTGGCCATGGTAGGCACGAGGCTGGCGGTCCGTCGAATGAGCAACCGTGCCATGAGGAGGAGGTTCTTCATACTCTCATCATTGGCGTGACTGCCGAGGCTCAAGCTTTGGAGGCTGCACGCATTCGTCTGGAAGAACTCCAGGCAGAACTTGATGAGCGCGCTCGCCAGCACCTGCCATGCGCCAGTCGACGTCAGCGACAGCTGTTTCCGACTGGATCTCACGACGATGTTAAGGTATATTGAACTCCTGTGTTAAATGTTGTTGTTGCTACTAGGATAGCAGATTCCATTCAGCCGTCCCGATCAGAAGCTGGAAGAGGGATGATGCAGATCAGAGCACTATTAGATGCAGTGCAGCATCAGAATTCAGTAGTTTCTCAGTCCCGCAACAGAATACATAGCAATTCACCCAAGGCAGAGACAGTTCAGTCGGCACACACACCTGGATCGCCCTTCACCGTCGGGGCAGAGGTTTCCGTGAAGAGCAGGTCGGAGATCAGTTTCACCACGAAGACCACCGTCGAGTGCCCAATCCTCCGTAGAGTGGTCCATACGCGCCCTAGCGCCAGTACGATAGGCGCTCCTACGGTGATGAGCGGAATGCGAGCTTTGATGCCCGCGACCTCCTTGTTCAGAAGAAGATTGACAAGGGCAAAGCCCACAGGGAAGGACACGCAGAGATTTTCCGAGTGGTAGCTCAGTTGTGGTTTCTGGTCCTGAGTGTTTCAGCAAAGCCATATGTTCTGCAGAGATTCTCCCCAACTTCAGGTTGGCAGCGGGGATCGGAAAGTTTACTGGCAAAACAAAGCCAAAGACTTGGTTAGATGATTAACGAATGGCTGTGCAAATTGGTGGCGGAAATGACAATGTTGCAATGAAGCACCTATCCTTGATGTTAGATGGTCCAGCTTGAGCTTGGCTGAATCGTTTGGCTCCTTCCAGTATATATTGCTGGGAGGATCTTACCCGAGTGTTTGTCCGAACCTTTGAGGGCACTTGCAAGCGTCTGGTAGGCCTGGTCGACTTACAACACTGTGTCCAGAAGCCCAATGAAACTTTGAGAGATTATATTCAGCGATGGTCCACTCTGCATCATACATTGGAGAATGTGTTGGAACACCAAGCTGTTTGTGCATTCAAGGCTGGTGTGAGATACAGAGAGCTATATCTGAAGTTGGGGCGAACGGGTGATATTTCACTCGGCAAGATGATGGAAATGTCCACTTGGTACGCCAATGGCGAGGAAGAAGACCGCCTCTGTAGCGGCAAAGGAAAGACAGTCGTTAATGAGGCTGGTGGCAGTAACAATTGGAAACAGAAGCAAAAAGCTGAAGATCCGGTTCAAGCAGAAGCGGCAGCACGGGCGACTCAATCAAAGAATAAGGGCAAAGCTAAAGCACAGTATGCCCCCAAGGAAGGGAAAAATCAGTCAGGAACTAATATCATGGATCACCCGTGTGTAATTCACACGGGGAAATATGCGAAAGGCAATCTGATTTTGCCCAAACACACCACTCGACATTGTCGGACCCTTATCCAACAATTCAAGGGGGACCCGCCGAGTGATAAATCTCCTGAGAAGGGTGATGAAGATGAAGATAAAGAAACATTCCCAGATGTCACTGCTACACTGGTGATCTTTGCTGATGTCGAGAGCAAGAGCCGTCTAAAAGTCATCAACAGAGAAATCAACATGGTTGTACCGGATACCCCCACCTACCTCAAGTGGTCCCAATATGCTATCACATTCGACCAGACAAACGATCCTGCTCATGTGGCCACTCCCGGTCGGCAGGCTCTAGTAGTTGATCCGGGGGGGGACTCGACTTAGAAAGGTCCTCATGGACGGTGGCAGCGGCTTGAACATTCTCTATGCGGATACCCTGAAAGGGATGGGCATTCCGATGTCCCGTCTGAGTGAAAGCAACATGCAATTTCACGGGGTCATCCCAGGAAAGAAGGCCAAGTCACTCGGCCAGATAGCATTGGATGTGGCATTCGGGAACGACAAAAATTTCCGAAAAGAAAAGTTGACATTTGAAGTCATGGATTTCAAGAGTGCTTACCATGCCATTCTGGGTCAACCCACGTATGCACATTTCATGGCCCGACCATGTTACGTGTATCTCAAGTTGAAGATGCCAGGGCCTAAGGGTGTGATCATGGTCACAGGCAATCGATAGCAGGCTGAAGAATGCCTCCAACAAGGCTCCAAGATCGCTGATCTCCAGATGGCCATGGTTGAGTTGGAGGAGTACAAGAAAACCGCCGACCCTGCTGATTTGCTCCGCGCAAAGAAGCCAGGTTCCGAGTTGGCATTTCAGTCGGCAGGGGAAGTGAAGAAGGTACACATCCATCCAACGGATCCAACTGCTGCCCCAACGAATATCTCATCAACACTCGACAGCAAATAGGAAGCCGAGCCCATCCAATTCCTCCGTGAGAACTGGGATATCTTCGCATGGAAGCCTACTGACATGTCGGGGATTCCCAGGGAGCTGGCTGAGCACCGTGTGCGAGTGGATTCGAAAGCCAAACCCGTTAGGAAGCATTTGCGTTGCTCAGCAGCGAAGAAGCGCAAGGCAATCGGAGAAGAAGTGGCCTGTCTCTTGCAAGCCAAGTTCATTCGGGAGATTTACCACTCCGAGTGGCTCTCGAATGTTGTGATGGTGCCAAAGAAAGATAAGTCGTTGCACATGTGCATTGACCTCAAACATCTCAACAAGGTGTGCCCAAAATATCATTTTCCGCTCAACCGCATAGACCAAATTGTTGACTCGACCATGGGGTGTGAGTGTTTATCGTTTTTGGATGCTTACTCTGGGTATCATCAGATCCGTCTGTATGGCCCAGAAAAAGTGAAGACAACCTTCATCACCCCATTCTGGTGTTTTTGTTACATCACTATGCCTTTCGGTCTCAAGAATGCTGGTGCTACTTTTATGCGCATGATTCAGAAATGTTTACTCAACCAGATCCCTTGGAATGTCGAGGCATACATGGAAGATATAGTGGTCAAGTCCCGCAAAGGTTCCGACCTGCTAGCTGACTTGGCCAAGACATTCGCCAATCTGAGGCGATTTGACATAAAGCTGAATCCGGCCAAATGTACTTTCGGCATCCCTGGCGGCAAGTTACTCGGTTTTCTCGTTTCCGAGCGGGGAATTGGTGTCAACCCTGAGAAAATCAACGCCATTACCTATATTAAAACTCCCGTGCGAGTGCACGACATTCAGAAGCTCACAGGTTGCTTGGCAGCATTGAGTCGATTCATTTGTTGTCTTGGTGGGAAGGCTCTGCCTTTATATGAGTTGATGAAGAAGTCCGACATGTTCGACTGGACTCCCGAAGCCGAAGCAGCGTTTGCTGACCTCAATGCCGTGCTCTCCACTCAGCCGGTGCTTGCCACTCCTGCCAGCAAAGAGCCCTTGCTCCTGTACATTGCGGCCACAAATCAGGTCGTTAGTACAGTACTAACTGTCGAGCGGAAAGAGGAGGGTAAAGCTTATAAAGTCCAGCGGCCAGTTTATTATGTCTCAGAAGTATTGTCCCCCTCAAAGCAAAGATATCCACACTATCAGAAGCTGGTTTATGGTATTTACCTATCAGCGAAGAAGGTGGCGCATTATTTCCAAGACCACTTGATTTCAGTCGTCAGTGATGCTCCTTTGTCCGAGATTTTCAATAATCAAGACGCATCAGGTCGAGTGGCTAAATGGGCAATCGAGCTTGGACACTTTGACATAAGATTCGAAGCCAAGAAAGCAATCAAGTCCCAAGCATTGGCAGATTTCATGGCCGAGTGGATTGAATAGCAATAGCCTATCCAAGTTCACTCGATGCATTGGATAATGTTCTTTGATGGCTCCAAAATGTTGAATGTGTCCGGTTTTGGTGTTGTCTTGATATCTCCCAGGGGTGACAAGCTCAGCTATGCCTTGCAAATTCACGTTGATTCCTCCAACAACGAGGCAGAGTATGAAGCACTTTTGTATGGGTTGCGCATGGCTATATCACTTGGTGTCAAGCACCTGATGGTTTATGGCGACTCAGATCTAGTGGTGAATCAAGTGATGAAAGAGTGGGATGTTCGAAACCCCGCTATGACTGGATACTGCAATGCAGTCCTAAAGTTGGAGAAGAAATTTGAAGGCGTGGAACTTCATCATGTTCCCCGACTGAAAAATCAGGCGGCCGATGAGCTATCCAAGATTGGTTCCACTCAATGGCCTGTCCCCAGCGGTGTGTTCTTGGAGCACTTGCACACTCCTTTGGTTCAAGAAGATCCTTTCACCGAAGAGCCCCCACAAGCTTTGAGTTCCACTGACCCGACAGAAGTCGATGTCCCTGCAGTGATTGACCTGGTCATGGAGATTTTGGTTATGACTCCCGATTGGACTGTACCTTACATTGCCTATATCCTCAGACAAGAGCTCCCTAAAGATGAAACAGAGTCTCGACAGATTGTGCGCATGTCCAAGGCTTTCACTATGATGGGAGATCAGCTGTTCAGAGAGAGTGCGACTGATGTTACACAGTGCTGCATTTCCCTCGAGGAAGGTCGAATGATTCTAGACGAGATTCACTCGGGAACTTGCGGCCACCATGCGTCATCAAGGACGATTGTCACTAAAGCATACCGAGCTGGTTTTTACTGGCCACGAGCTAATGACATGGCTAAAGACATCGTTGATCATTGTGATGGTTGCCAGTTCTATGCAAACTTGTCACACAAGCCGGCATCTGCTCTAAAGACAATTCCTCTTGCCTGGCCGTTTGCTGTTTGGGGACTCGACATGGTTGGCCCCTTTCGACCCGGAAAAGGAGGATTCACTCACTTGCTGGTAGCAGTCGACAAATTCACCAAGTGGATAGAAGCCAAGCCAATCAAAAAGCTAAACTCCCTCACGACAGTCACATTCATGAGAGAGATACTTTATCGATACGGCATTCCACACAGCATCATCACAGACAACGACACTAATTTTGACTCGGGAGAATTTAGGAACTTCTGTAACTCCCAAGCCATGTTTGAAATAGTGAAGATAACATCCTCTATTGCGTCTGCAATAGCGCTAGTGCAATAGCGACCGCTATCACTCAAATTAAATGTCATTGCTTTTTCTTCATGTTCTAGTGATATAAACAAGAATCTAGTGTATTTATGAACCCGCTACATGGACATAGCGCCCGCAATATCGCCCGCTATCCGCATTCTGCTACGCGGAACAAAATCCGCTACCAGCCCGCTATCCACTATTTTAAACCATGCTCCCAAGGCACCCGAGTGGATTATGCATCTGTTGCACATCCTCAAACCAATGGACAAGTCGAGCGGGCTAGTGGTCTCATCTTGCAAGGTCTGAAGCCTCGTCTCATGCATTATTTGGATCATGCCACCGAAGCCTGGGTAACTAAGCTGCCGTCTGTTTTGTGGGGTCTGAGGACGACGCCTAATCGGTCGACTGGACGGACTCCTTTCTTCCTGGTCTATGGTGCTAAAGTCGTACTGCCGAGTGACTTGTTCCACAATTCTCCTCGAGTGGAGCTGTATTCTGAGGCTGAAGCTGAACAAGCCAGACAGGACGTCGTAGATCTTCTGGAGGAGGAACGAGAGATGGCTTTGATGAAGACTACTGCCTACCAGCAGGACCTGCAGCGCTTCCATGCGAAGAATGTCAAGAGTCGGTCGTTTCATGAGGGTGAATTGGTGCTTCGAGTGAATCAACACTGACCTCACAAGCTTGCTCCTGCGTGGGAAGGTCCTTTCATCGTTACTAAGGTGTTAAACAATGGAGCCTATCATCTGTACAATCTCATGAAGCGGATAGACGAGCCACGAGCCTGGAATGCAAATCTGCTCCGGCGTTTTTATACTTGATACAGAGGAATCCTCTGATGTAATAAGAATACTTCATCAATGCAATTCACATTTCTGCAATATATGTTGTTGATTCCAATCGTACTGTTTCATTCTTGGGAATACTCCGAGTGATGAGCAGTCCTCACACTCGGGGGCTTATCTATGAACATGCTTTCGCCTAAGTTAAAAAACCCTGTCAGGTGGATAGCAGTCCATTCACTCGACGACCTATTTGCGAATCCATCTTTGCTTATGTTCAAAAATGCTCCGACTGATGAGCAATCCTCACACTCGGGGGCTTAGCTGCGAACATGTTTTGCGTAAGTTAAAAACCTTGTCGGGTGGATAGCAGTCCATTCACTCGACAACTTAGCTGCAAATCGACATTCGCCTAAGTTCGAAAATAACTCCGAGTGATGAGCAATCCTCACACTCGGGAGCTTAGCTGCGAACATCTTTCGCCTAAGTTAAAAACCTTGTCGGGTGGATAGAAATCCATATACTCGACAGCTTAGTTTCGAATCGACATTTGCCTAAGTTCAAAAATAACTCCGAGTGATGAGCAATCCTCACACTCGGGGGCTTAGTTGCGAACATGTTTTGCCTAAGTTAAAAACCAAACTCAGTCGAACAGACGATTGAAAGCCAAATACGAATAAAATCTGAAGGTTAAATCGCGGATAAACGTTTCGTAAAGAAGCAAATGTGTTCAGGCCTAAGGCCTGAATAAAGTTTTAAGGGATACAATTCCACTCAAAATACCGAGGCGAATAAAAGTATTTCTTCTAGATACCAAGTTTTTTAAGCATCTGACGGGCTGGCTGGCTCGACAAAAGTCTCCAAGTCGATGCCGTCAGCGATTCTGGTGGCTGCCTCAATGAAGGTTTCCATGAAGTCCTCAAACTGGGGTTTCTTCGTGTTTAGCACCTGGAGCTCCTTTAACTTCTCTTCCCTCACATCCCTGCAATGGACCCTAACGAGTGATAACGCCACGTCAGCCTCGCAGCAAAGCAGTAGATTTCTTCCAGGCCTGCACTCGACTGGGAAGTTCGTTCAGGCGAGCCATCATGGAGTTGAGGTCGAGCTGAAGAGTGTCCTCATGCCATAGCTCCTTGTCAATTCTCTCAATTGCAGATTTCAGTCGGACAAGATATGCCTGGATGCCTTGAAGCCGGAAGTTGAGTCTGAGCATGTTCATGGCCACTACATCTGCGACAGGTGACTTCGTGGGATCCAGATTGGGCTCAACCTCCTCTGTCTCCTTCTCGAAGTCTTGGAAGAATTCTGTTGAAGAGTTGGAATGGGAGGAGAATCGGTGAGCTGCACCCTCAAAGATTTTACAAACTTTAGTCAACAAGAAACACTCACCATCGAGGAGGATATACATCATCCTCGAGAATTCGCCCAAGTGCTTCTCCAGGCCGTTGCTCCGTTTGTTTAGCTGCTCGGCCCTTTTAACGAGGTCCACACACTCCTGCTTTTGCTTTGCGTTCTCCTCCTCTAGTTTCTTGGCGGACGTCAGCTTCCGATCTGCAGCTTTGGTCTTGTCCCTGGCCACCCGTTGGGCGTCGGCAAGTGCTTTATCCTTATCCTCTAGTGCCTTCCGCATGGAATATAAAGAAACAAAATTGTTGAGTCACGCTTGGAGTCGACGGTTTTCATTGCGCATGTCTATTCAAGTGAGAGCACTCGGTTCAAAACATGAAAAGTGAAGATAGGAATGCAGAAAGTCAGCATTAATTACCTCCCAGAGACTTCAGCTCAGCATGCGCTCGCTCCAGGGCATTGTTGGAGGCTTCCAGATCCACACGCAGCCGGTTCCTCTCATCCTCCAGATCCTTGTACTGCGTCCCAAGTTCGCAAGCCCTCTGAAACCAACAAAAGAAAGAAATTCAATCGACAAGTAATGCCAAGGACGGTCGACTGGGCTTTGAACACCGTCGAATGACTATCTTACTACCTTGGAACAACGTCATATATTGGTTGACCTATGATGTCCATGAAGCCCATGTCCAGGGGAAGAAGAAATCAAGCAAAAAGTGCACTCGACATGTCAAGTGGCCCTGGCGCTCCGCGCGCTGTAAACAAATTCAAACTTGTCTCTATTAAGACCCCTGCTAGTGCAAGCACCCGACAGTGGTCTCGGGGACTACACCAAGTGGGTGCACTTAGAGTGCCCCCACTGAGACGGTTAACACTCGACCTGTCGAGTAACTCGTCAAAAAAAATGCACTCGACATGTCGAGTGACTACACACAGTGGGTGCACTTAATGTGCCCCTATTGGTTAGTGAAACGTTCGCCAAGGTCGGCCCTATCAGAACATTCACCCACCACTCGACCCATCGAGTGACGTGCCTCCCCGCTTTGTGAAGTTCAATCTATCCTTATGGAACGTCATATCATAGTTTCTCAATAATATCCATGAAACCTACAAGGTAGCTTCGTAGTGGTGTGATCCAAGGCGAAATGTATCCCGTATACAATAAACTCTAAGACCCCTGGCGGTGCAAGCACTCGACAGCGGTCTCGGGGACTACACCGAGTGGGTGCACTTAGCATGCCCCCACTGGATCTGCCAACTATCGATCAGTTGAGTGGAAGAAACATCCATCATTGGAATATCCATCACTCTGAGAAGTGCAGTCTATCCTTATGTAGCGTCATATCATGGTTTATCAATGATGTCCATGAAACCTACAACGTAATTGCGGAGTGGTGGATACAACAAGCTCTAAGATCCCTGTTGATGCAAGCACTCGACAGTGATCATGGGGACTACACCCAGTGGGTGCACTCAGAGTGCCCCCATTGAGATGGTTAACTCTCGATCCGTCAAGTAACTTGTTAGAAATAATGCACTTGACATGTCGAGTGACTCTAGTACCATGCGTACTATCGATCCAAATCCTACTTGACTACGATCCGACCTAGCCGACCTATCCTACAAATCTAGTACCATGTTTAGCCCTGATTTGTGTCGAGTCACCTATCCCCTGGGAGGACTTTGCAGTCAAACGCTGAAGCGTCTGTGCTGATGAAGCTCTTCGGGTGCGAGTGCATGAAGTGTCTAGGTGTTCCTCGTCGTCTTTTAGTTGGATGATCTCTACAACATCAACCAACAGTGTTAACTTCTGCAAGTGACGAGTCCCATTCGGATGAATCAACAACTTATTAACCTCCATGAGAAGTGGCAGCGTTAGTAGTGTCAATGTCCTTTGCCTCCCCTCTATCTCGATGAGGCAAGGTTACAGACATGGAAGCTCTGACGGATCGAACATCACTCGGTTAGCTACAACTCAAGGTCACAGTCGACAGAAACAATTCGAAAATAAATACTTATGTGGAGACGACAGGTACAGCCATCCTCATGTGAGGCAGAGCCTTGCGAGGTTTGGTCGTGATTTGCTTAAGATGCTTGGCCAGCCTCTCACTCAATTCAATAGTTGAAGGGCGACTCCGCTTTGGGTTCTTCTCACTAGGGCTCAGAGCCCTGTCCTCAACAGCTATCGGATCCTGGCAGGACTTGGTGCGGCCTTCGCACCGGGGAGGTGACTTGACTACTTCCTCTTTGCCGGAGTCCTCGTATTCATCCTCGGAGTCAGAGATATCGTCGCCGTCCACGTTGTCACCCTCACTTGCTATGCCATCTTCAGGTTGGTTCCCATTGGGAACTGGCGAGTGGAAGTTTGTCCATTCCTGCATAATTCCAACAAGGAAGTCAGTTTAAATATCAATATATATCACTCGACAATACAAGTACTTCAGTCGACAAAGTACAACTAACAAGATTCTTCGACGGGTTCTCGGCTGAGTAAGGGAGGATCCTCTTGGCTCCCACGGGGTTGTCGCACGCCCAGGTGATGCTGTGAAGCCACTGCTCGACGGTCTTTTGCGGAACCACCTTTGGATGCGTCCTGGTCGAGTCCTCTGGGCCTGCATAATGCCACATGGTGTGATCTCTAGCTTGGAGAGGCTAAATCCGTTGACTGAGAAATGTCTCCAACAGATCCAGGCCAGTCACTTCACCCCAGACCAATTTCACCATGGCGTCCACCAAGGTCGCCACCTGATCCTGTTCCTCTTCAGTCACCTTTAAGTACTTGGGGGCAGCGAGATGGTTAGATGTGTAAGGGGGAAGGCTAGTTGACATGTTGGGTGAAGATGCGTCCTTGCAATAGAACCAAGTCGACTGCCAGCCTCTAAGGGATTCAAGGAAAGTCATGGTAGGGAAAGAACGTTGCACTCTCTTCTGAAGCTCCAAACCCCCACACAGCCGCAGCACATGGGTTTTTCCACCCGACCGGTCTGCTTTCTTCACCGTCTAAGATCTAGCCGTAAAAATGTGCTTAAAGAGTCCCTAGTGGGGAGGACACCGCAGGAAGCACTCCCACCAAGTCACGAACGCCGACAAGTACGCGATGGTATTTGGCGGGAAATGATGCAGCCGAGCGCCAAAGAAATTCAGGAACCCTCTAAAGAATGGATGAGGGGGCATGGAGAAACCTATTTCAACATGGGAGAGGAGGAGGACCTGCTCCCCGTCGCGCGGCTCCGGCTCGCGCTCTCCCTCCGATAGCCTCCAAGATCCTTCTTCCACGAGCCCGTCGGAAATCAAGCTGTTGATGTCTTGGCGGGTGACCACCGAAGGGAGGAAGTCACCCTGCATCCATCCCAGCGGCGCGGTGAACCGGGCAGTCGAGGTCTTCTTGCCATTGACCTTCATCGCCCCCTTCTTGGCCCGCTCCAGCTTCTCCGTCATGTTCTTCGTCATCGGTGCGGCATCTCTCGTCGAGGAGGAATGGAGTGGGGCACTGGAGGCAGAGGCGGCAGAGGAAAGGAGAAAGAATGGGCGAAGGTACTGTGCAAATTGCGGCACGCGGAGATTTATACTCCGCCGAGTGTCCCGCTGATCAGTGGGCCTGCAAGATCACCGCACACGCCAACCGCTAACGGCGCCTAATACGTGGCGATATGACCAGCACGAGAATCGAGGCGTCATGCCTCCACTTGCCCTGATCGTGGCGTCATCATCGCACGCGCGCGCGCTTCCCAAATTTTCGTATCCCACAAAATCCAGGTCTGACAGATCGAGCCGTCACCTCCAAAGATGCTTTCAGTTCACTCGGAGCAAAACAGGCATTGAACATCCACTCGGACACTTTTAAGGCTGAATGGATCCGGGCGAATGGAGAAGAATACAATCGGCACAAGTTTCGCTGAAGCCCCGAATATCATTCGGAAGATTTGATGCCCTAATTCAAGATTGGCATTGATACCCCCATTTCACCACTCGAACCCCAATCCATTCGGGGGTTAATGACGAGGATATGTACCTAGGGTAGGGTCCTAGACAAGGCATGCATACCCTACCTAAGGACACTACATTGGAGGACTTGCAGATCAAGCATAAACTTCCGACTAGATTCCACGAGACGTTCAAAGTCACTCAACAGGCTATCCACTCGGAGACTCCTTCCTTCACTCGGCAGTCGCGTGTCACTCGGAAGACCTCATTCTCACTCGACGCCAGAAGACCAGGAGCTAGCATCAAGAGCCCAACGGGTAGACGTTGGTTCAATCATCATTAATAGATTTTATTATGTATGTTACCAGTAACGACAGACTTTAACCCCATGATCGGACCCTTAGATGTTGGGTAATTATGAGGGGCAGCGAACTCTATATAAGCCGCCCCTCCCCTCCTGCACAAGGGTTCGGAACCATTGTAATCTCTTTATTCCACATGACATAAGATCCTGAGCACTAGACGTAGGGCTGTTACCTCCACGAGAGGGGCCTGAACTCATACATCCGTGTGTACAACCTCGCTGTAGCTAGGACTCTGCCCTCTCCTTACGTACCCCTACCACCTACTGTTAGGCTCGTTCCCATGATAGCTGGCCTATCACAATATTATCTGTTAATTAATTTAATGCACATATATATCTTAGTATTAGTGGAAGGCTTGGCCTTTTGCTAGGTGTTTGGTTCCGCTGTTACCGCCGTAGTTTCTTGTTACCGGTGTTATGATTCCATACTTTGCGCTCCTAACATGCTTGGGGTTGTTATGGGGACCCCCTTGTTTATTCTGTTAAGATTAAAACTTGTCTGGCAAGACCCAACATTGGTACTACCTTTGCTTAACAACCTATTATAAATGCATAGGGACTACCTACCCCGTGGATAAGTAATCAACAACCCAGGCCAGTGCGCCTCATGAGTGTTGGTCCAAAACGGGCTGCCTGCGGGGCCACTTCGAGGAAACTTGAGGATTTGTTTTCCCTATAGCTAGACCCATCTACTAGTGCCCTGAGACAGAGATACACATGGCTCCTATTGGGATCTGGCCTTCTGGGCGATCTTTCTGGACTTGTTTTACCTTTATCTAGTGTCTTGCGTGAGGGGTCTGACTTTCTTCGGGCTGTCTCAAGGTGGTCGAATTCCTTAGGAGTTTCCTAGGATGATCACGAGATCCATGGTCGAGGCTATTCCCGCGGAGTGTGGTTAATTTATGATGGACTAGTTGGAGCACTCCTACAGGGTTCAAACTTTCGGAAAGCCATGCCCATGGTTATGTGGCAACTTGGATATTTGCTTAACACCCGGTTATAGTTAACTTGAAGTAAACTCTTATAAAATGCACCAACTGTGTGAGTAACCGTGATCGTCTCTGCTCGTGAACATGGTCGAGAGAGAACACGGTGGGGTTATGATTGATGTAAGTAGGTGTTTAGGATCTCATAGAGGTCATTGTAGTTTCGATCATTTATCGTAGACCACATATTTACTTTCATGTTTCGTAAGGTTAGCCACCATAACGTTTAGTGCTGCTGCAAACTAAACACATACCCCATCCCAACCTATAAGCTTGAATAGTCTTGGTACCCGGGCGCGAGATTGCTGAGTCCTCATGGCTCACAGATTACTACAACAATCCAGGTGCAGGTATAGATGAGATCGTGCATCATGACATGACGTAGCTCGAGTGGGAGTATGACGAGGAGCGTGGCAGGATGTACATGACTTATCCAGACAAGTAGAGGACCATGGTCGTGGTCTTCGGGGCTAGCAAGCCAGTGTCATCGCATCTTCTTTTTATCATTTGTTTTCGTCCGTAGCCGGACCCTGTCTTGGATTGATGCTTGAACTCTTTGATGTGGAATTGTAATTTCGTATGTGGCAAGTGTAAGCCAACTCATATACACATCTCTTCCTAAATGTATGATGTAATGATACTGTACTTGCTCACTACGAGATGCGCCTCTATACCTATCGAGGCCCACGTGCCTTAATATGGATAGGCATGCATCTTGGGCATGAAAAAAATCCCCGCACGGTATGGTTCAGGGTTGACCTAGGACACCTGTGTTATATATACCTCTTGTAAGGCGCCGCATGGGACAAGTCGATCAGCTGTAAATCCTCGGCGTTTGTAACCTCTCCCGATCATAGTGAAGTTTGGCTGGCTAGCGCTCGTGGTTTTCCCCCTTCGTGTTGGAGGGGTTTTCCATGTTAAAATCTCGTGTCCCTTTGCTTGATTTTGTTCTTCATCGTATCTATTGCATGTCGTATCTCTAACAGAGCCGACGGGCATGACTATGGAGCCGACACAGGAGGTGCAGGGCCGCCACGGGAGAGACCCGTGACGAGGACAATGTGGACAGCTTGGGTGCCCGCGTGCTTCACCTGTCTCTCCTCAAGACGGAGATAGGCCATCCTGAGCTCGAAGGTAGGATCCACCATGACAGTGAGGTTGGAGGCAGCGTTGCGGAAGTCCCGTCGATACTGGAAGTTAGACTGGAGAGGATGACCTCATGTACAATCTTGAAGCCAATGTCGTGAGTTCGTCGAAGAGTGTCTTGAGCCGGAGGCAATAGGCGTCGATGGAGAGACCATTTTGGTGACACCCAAAGAACTCCTGCTGTAAGAACACAATGCGTTTCAACTAGTTGCCAGGGAAGAGGCTGTTGATCTTGGTCGACACCGTGTAGGTATCGTCACCATCGCGAAGGACGGTGTGGAAGATGTCTCGGGAGACGGTGGGGAAGAACCACCAGATGAGGGTGGTGTCAATGGCCATCCAATTTGTGTTGCTTCCCATGGCGAGGAGATTGGCGGAGGCATCGACATGATCACCGAGGTTATACTCCCAGAAGAGGCGTTTGAAGTAGGTCTTCCAGGCATAGTAGTTAGTGTCCTTGTAGGAGATCTTGATGAGAACTTGATCGGCGAGAGAAATGTCGTGGAGTGGGTGGAGTTGAGAATCTCGGAATCAAAGGTGAAGGAGGAGCCGAAGGGATTGTTGCTGTGGCAAGAGCAAGATATGGCAGCGGCAACAGGGAGAGGTGGCTACGCGATTAGGGTTAGGGTTTGGGATCGGCAACACATGGCGGTGGGCTAGTGTTTAGGTGGGAGAAGAGGGAGGTGGTGGCGGTATGGCTGAGAGGAAGGGTGGCATGGGGTGTAGTGGCGGTGGCATGACAACATGGAGGGGGTGCAGCATTGTTGCGTCTAAAGAGGATCGGTTAGGGTTTAGGTGGGAGAAAAGGGAGGTGCTGGAGCCGCAACCGAGAGGAAGGGCGATAGGGAGGGTAGGCTTGAGGGGCGGCTGGTGGAGGTGGCGCGAGGTGGAGCGGCAGCAGCGCGACGACCTGAGGCGGCGTGGCATGGCGGCGGCTAGGAAGGATCGGGTTTAGGATGATACCATGTAGCGGAATAGGATGCTGTAAGTACATCTAGTGTCACCCTTGCTGGTTTTGGAGTATTGAAGACAAACGTGGTTGAGGGAGTAATGTGTTTGTGAGACTTCACAGGATAACATAGAAAGAAGTCAATGGAGTTACGGTTTAACCATCGAAGACCACCCCCAAAAATGTTCGAAGACATTGATGACGGCTGAAGCCATTGGTGGTATGCGAATACATTCGCCAGAAGATAATGAAATGCGAAGACGAAGTCTGTTGATAGTTTTGTTTCTTCTTTCTTGAGTCATACGAACCATCGTACTGTTAAGTGAGGTCAATGTGATCAAAGTCAGATGCTGACATGATGCTCAACCCATACCAGCTTTACTTGTAGCCATAGTAAAGTTGTCACGTGTGTTTGAAATCCGACCTTTGTGACACGTGTTGGTTGGCCATTGACCCAAGGTCATTTTGGTCATATCAGGTCGGGTTGCATTCTGGCTACAAATAGCCCACTCCGTCCACCATAAAGAGGGCTGCTCAGAGAGAGATACGGTTGTTGTCATTTTGGAGCAACCTACCTCGAAGACATTGAGAGAACTATCCTGCAAGGATACTCCTAAACACCTAGAGCTAGTGTGTTTGAGCATCACTGAAGTCATTTTGTTCTTAGAGAACTGAAGACTTATTACACCTGAAGACTATGATCTTCCAGATGGTTAGGCGTCTAGGTCTAGAGCATCCAAGAGTCATTGTGGACTGCTAGGTGACCAAATTTGTATGGGTTCTGAAGTCTCCCCTGAAGACTTACCTGAGTGATTGGGCGCTATCTAGGTGACTTCGGCTCAAGGGCAATAAGGTGAAGGCGAGGTCTTCTGAGTTCAATCTCAGCCTCCCTAACCAGACGTACAGTTGTGACAACAATTGGAACTGGTCCACCATATCCTGTGTCTTCGTCAAGCAACTGGTTCTATCCTTCACTCTCTTGCATTCCTATTCTGAATACTGAATCCATTGCTTGATCATAGTTCGAAGACTTATCCTGAAGACATTCATATTTTCTGTTTAGCTTCCTACTGTCTAAGTCTGTCTTCGACTCATCTTAGTATGCATGATGATAACGGTTAACTTGCTTGTATGTCTTCACTGTATTGCATGCCTAGTCCAGATCCTCTATTACTATCCCTACCTAATCTTGTTCCGGTTCCGCATAATTCGAATACATTCATTGTTTCGAAGCTATTGATAAAAATCACCAATTCAACCCCTATAGTCAACAACTAGCACTTTCAATTGGTATCAGAGCAAGGTACTCCCTTGTTCTGTGTTTCGGTTTAACCACCGTGGAGTTTTAGCTATGTTGACTACAGGGATAATCATGGTCTCCGATGTGTGCCATCTCTTCGATGTCATTGACTACCCCTACTGGAAGAACAAGATGCGCATGCATCTGTAAGCCATTGACAATGACCTCTGATATGTCGCCATGACTGGTATTACCAAGGTTGACCAAGGTGCCACTGTTGCTGATGTGAGATTTTCCCAATTGGAGTCAACCACCAAGAACATCATCTGTGGTCATCTGACCAAAGGACAGTATGGCCGTGTGAGTGCTGTTGACACTGCGAAGCAAATCTGGGAATGGCTTTCCAAGTTCAATGAAGGTGTCTCCTCACACGAGACTCGCGTGTTGATGTCCTTCATAATCTGTTCAACCGCTTAAAGAGGCTTGACAATGAGAATGTCCAACTCACGTTTGATAGGCTTACTGACATCTCAAATGAGATAAATACCCTCAACACCACTGACATCACCAAACATGAAGTTGTGAAGAAGCTATTGAGGTCTCTTGATAGTTCTTTTGACACTCTCGCTCTTATGATCCAAGAACACCCTGACTTCAAGGATTTGGACCCTACCAATATCCTTGAGAGGCTAAACACTCACGAGTTCCAACAAGCACAGAAAAGAGAAATCTATGGTTCCAGTTATGGTCGCTCATGTGCCCTGATGGGAAAATCTGTTTCTTCATATGAATAAAAAGACACTGAAGGCAGTTCTGATGGTGCTGAAGACTTTTTCGAAGAACTTGCTTTGCTGGTGAGGAAGTTCCACAAATTTGCTAAGTGAAAATGCTTTGCAAAATCTTCAAGGCGTGACTCCAAGAAGTCTGGAGAAATGTCTTCGCGTGACAACAAGAAGCAAACCCGTCACAAGTGCGAGAAAGTTGGTCACTTCATCGCCGATTGTCCTCGATGGGAGAAGGATTCCAAGAAGAAGATCAAGGACTATGATTTTGATGACAAGAATAAGAAGTTTCACAAGCCTTCATCCAAGTCTTCATCACACAAGAAGATTTCATCTGGCAAGGCTCATGCTTTCATTGGCAAGGATATGGATTCAAAAGTTGAATTTGAGTGTGAAGTTGAAGAAGAATCTGAGGAGGAGTCTGATTCTCATGTTGCTGGTTTGCCTATGGCTTCGGCATTCGTTGCTTCATGAGTCTTCAAGCCAAAAGACAATGGCTTCCTCAACAATACTGAAGCCAGCGACGATGATGCTCCAGCCTACTACTTCATGGCAAAAGGCTCCAAGGTACCCTCAAAGTCTTCATGTCATGACTCTGATAGGGAAGCTGAATCTGATGATAACTTGAAACCAAGCTATTCTAAACTTGTTAAAATTTCCACAAAGCAATAAAGCACTATGGATGAAATGCATAAATCTCCGGAGAAAAACGATGACCTGTTGCGCGACGAGATGAGTCTGAACGAAACTATGGCTGAAGATATGCAAAGGCTTCGTTCAAAGTTTGAGGATCCCCAAAGTTTTCATGATGCCCTCTCAACTGAACATGATAAGTTTTCTCTTGATTATCTTCAAAGAAAGCTTGAACTAGAGAAGTTGAGGGAAGCTCATGATGACCTACAGAAGGAAAATGACGCTCTCCTAGCCGAATAGATCAGTGCCGCTCAGGATGAATTCAATGCTCCATGACTAAAATGTCTTGCTCGCAAAGCTAATGATTCAACTGCTTAATGTTCAAATGCTTCTAAGAATGTTTTGTCTTCAACTGTATATGTGGCATGTACCCCCTCATCTAAGGAAGCCACTGCTATCACTGATGACAATGATAGTTTGAAGACATTGCTTGAAACTGGCATGTATAATAGTCTGAAGGGACATCAGATTCTTTGTGATGTCCTAAAGAAGACTACCCTTAAAAAACCTAGGGAAGAGGGTGTGGGTTTCTAAAGAAACATCAATGTTGATGGATCTGACTGGACACCTGAGCAGTATCCCACAACTATGTGGGTTGTGTCAAAAGGTCCTTTAGTTGATTCTTCCACCTTATCAGGCTTTCACTGTGCGAATCCTATCATTACTGATGAATCATTTGACTCCAACTATAAACTATTTAAATGTCAAAATGGTGAAGTGTGTCCTAGGTTTATAGTCACTAACTACAGGAATGGATCACCCATGAAGAAGATCTGGGTTCCCAAAAGTCTTCTTGAGAAGCTTCGTGTGAATGTATTGACGACATCACTCAAGAAGAAGACAAACCCCAGACCAATGTCTTCGAGAATACAAAGGTCTTCACATGGTCACACTAACCATTCTTTTTCATAGGGAAGGACTCAGATGACTCATGAATACGTGCACTATGGCATGAACCGCTATGTTCATCCAACCAAGAATTTCTCTGCTTATTCATTTGAGTATACTAATCCTCCTGTGAAATGTGCTATTAGGGCAACATTCCCTACATTCTCTGATGCTACTTTACATCTCATTGCTTCGACACCACCGCTTTGGATATGGGTGGTTAAGAAGAACTAACATCTTCATGCAGCATCGGGTCTCTAGATGAGATGAAGCCTACCTCGAAGATTACCTCTGGAGACCCAAAAACTCTCTTGCCTGGATGCAAGATAATTAATGCAAATGGATTTCTCCATTATATCATCTAGATGACTTACCATTGTCTACTACTATATCTTCATCTTACCATGTTTTTTTACAAGACTACACCTTCGCAACAGAGGCACCACTCATTTAAGCAAACAAAATCGTGGTCTAAGCCACATCCTTTTCCTCCTCCCCATCAGAAAAACTCTCAGTGAAACATCACCACGGAAAACATGGTGAGCGCCCCCAGCTCTTCCTCATGCCCTTATGGCTCCCGTCCCGGGGATTGGACCAGGTGCTCCGTATCACTCCTATGACTACGTAATATGGAGATGCAAGGGTACCTTCCTTCCTCAGATCTTGAAGTGACCCGTGCAGGCTTATCTTCATTCAACGACGAAGTTTTTGCGGAGAATTTCCCCAATCCACAGGGGGGAATGTGTATGCTTTGTGCCCTTTCTTTTGAGGGGCCTAGGGTTCCCTATTCACCCATTCTTGAGAGGGTTACTGGAATTTTATGGGATCCAACTCCACCAGCTCACGCCATGGTCTATCCTATACATCTCGGGCTTCGTCGACCTTTGCGAGATGTTCGTGGGATACGATGCACATTTTGAACCGTGGAGGAAGTACTTCTGCCTCGTCCCTCGAACTCGCGACAAGACAATCTTGGAGGTCGGTGGAGCCGAAGTATGCCGCATAGCAGGTACGGGCTATCCGATGGGAACTTTGAAGGAGTTCGAAGAATGGTTTTCAGATTAGTTTTATATCGAGGACGTCCCCCTATTCGATCCAGCTCGAAGGGGTCTACCCGAATACTCTGACGCCCCCTTAAAGAAAAGGTATGACTGGCGACCGAAGAGTTCGCCCAAGAGGACAACATTGAAGTGCAACGCTTGGCAACCCAGGTGAGGGTACTAGCCCACCACAAGTTGACCATGATAGACGTCATGGCCGCCGCCATCACGCGGTGCGTGCTGCCTTTTCAGCAAAGGATACACCCCTTGTGGCGTTACAATGGGACAAGCGACACCACACGCTCCCGAAGACTGTGTGCCGATCAGACAACATTGGCCACCGCGCTTGCCGACCTGTACAAAGGGGACCAAGAAGACTTTATTCAGTGGTCGACCAAGGAGGGATACTCAATCCACAATCCCATCAAATGGGTAAGCCTTTCAACTCCGTGACCACAATTCGGGTTTCCATTTTGTCCCATGTTTGACCGAAGCTTTCAACTTTATGTGAATAGGACTGGAGAAGCTTTATCGAGGTAGTTAACTGTCTAGCCCCTCAGCCTGAAGACTATTCTCACGACGATGATCTGGGCTTTCATGAGGACCCAGATTTGTTAATTGAATTTGAAGACGGGGTTTTCTACCAGGAGAGTCTTGACCGCTCCAAGGTGGCTATCATAGCCGATTACCCTGGATCGCTCCCTTCTCCCGTGACAAGAAAAGCTCATCTCGCAAAAGGCAAGCATCCTCCAATGCCACAAACACACCGGCTCGTCCTCCCAAGCATTGTTGATCCGTGCATCATACATCGGCAATGGCAACAGTGCCCGGATCGGAAAGCAACAGGGATCCGACAAATGAGCTGGCTGTGAGGATGAGTCTGTCCCCTCGTTCAACCCAAAGGTATTTTGTTCGGCTGTTTACTTATTATCACAACTGATAGATCATCATATCATATTTTATATCGAAATTCACAGGTGAAAACCTCATCCTTCCTCTACCGAGGAGGTTGCCAGGGTGTCCTGGGAAGCTCAAAATTCCAGAGCATCGGCTCATGCTGAACCTGCTATGGAGGTTCCCATGGTCAATACGGCCTCTGCGGATTCCGGTGATGCTATGTCCGTTACCAAGTCTGAAGTAGGAAGCGCCATGAATCATCAGTGGTGACGAGAGGCCCTACGTCACCCAGTATTCTTAGAACAGGAGTTTGGTGCTCTACGCACAACGGATGCACACATTGGTGCTGCCCGAGATGGGTTCGTGAGGCCATGAAATTGATATCGTCCAGCATGCAGGTAAATAATTGGTTTTGTAGAGTCCGAACACTTGTGTAAAGCCAGTAGCCCCTGGGCCTTAAATTGGTCAGAACGACCGAATTAAGGGTCCTTGTTTTGTTGCTAATGCAGGCCTTAGAGCTGCAGAGCATTCAACTGGCCAATGAACTAGAAGCCAGCCGAACACAGGTTAAATCTGTGAAGGCTGAATTGGAGCAAGTGAAGACATTTACTTGGGAGGCACATGGTGAGTTTATCTATGCTGCTGATCTTGGTATATTCCCATGCTAACGCAAGGGTACTTTTTAGCAGCTGAATGAATAGGGAAAATGCAAAAATATTTGGATATAGCCCGAGAATCTCAATGATACGCCGAGTCCCGACATGAAGCCGGTTGTCGTGTTTTGCAACGACACCTTGGAGAGAAGAACCGTCTTCAGGCGGAGAACAAACAATAGGACGAGAAAATTGAGAGATTAAAAAATCAATTGGCCCAGGCCCAAGAAGAGAACCAAAAACTACAGAGGGGCATGTTCGGTAAGTGTAATTCTAACATCAGGAAGTACTTCTTAGAGATGAAGCATAATAGGCATTCCTTTGACTCATGTGTAGGTCTCCTGTCTGGGCGACACGAAGAAGAGATCGGATCCTACCGGGGGAACCTTTTGAAGGAGCTTTCCGCCCTTCATGAGCGTGCTCAGAATACCATGAAAAGCATGGTAAAGGCGCTATGGCCTGCCGAGCAACCTCTAGAGGGAATGACCAAAGTAGTCAATGGATTCAAGGGAGCCTGAAGTAGGTTCGAGTTGCGGAAGGCTTGCCAAGAGGGAGCACGGTAGGCGTGGGCGATGATCAAGACCCGCTATACCGGACTTAACCCCGAGCGTATGGCTCGGGTTGGGCCAGTAGGGTCGGATGACAAGAAGTGTCGCTCCACCTGGTGAACGACCAAGTTATGCTTGCCGCCCGTCTCTCGCAAGAAGACTGCTCCCTGGACACTATAATCGAGAATCTCGATCAGCAGCCGAATGTATGATTATATGTAACTATGTACGAATAATCGAGTAGTTGCTCCATTTGTGTTGTAAACTTTGTCTTAACCGGCCATCGGCTTCTACCTCCTGCGCTAAGAGCTTAGGAGTGGTCCTCACAATTTATCACCCTAGAAGAGTGGATTATGTTCGGGGAACCACGCAATCTGGCCATTTGGTGCAAACAGACAGAAAGCACATAGGGAGATATGTTATATTACTGCTTAGCATAAGAAACATCTTTCGAATAAAATAGTAACTCTATCGATACCTTTCTTCAGGTTTCGACGAACATCATAGCTAGAAGTCCATATACTTCTAGTATGCGGCTAAGGGATTTTGAGAGAAAAGAAGCCCAAGTAGTGGTGTTAACAACCATAGTCGTATTAATTGCTTCCCTCACCGCCGACCAATTGTCTACTTAAGATAGCTAGCTTTTGGCTTCACCCGTCTAAGGTACGTATCTGGATGACCCGGTCATAACAATCGCAGAGGTGCTCCCTTTACCCTCTAGCCGAACATTCAGGAACGTAGTGGGTAAGCACATGAGCGAGGCAACCCAACTTGGCAAAGTCTTAATTCAAATTGATGGATATGATGGCTTAAACGGGACAAAGGAAACGTGTGTACACAAGAAGTGTGGATAAATTATTATAATATAAAAGCATTGGCTTTGGAAAGAAGCACCTAGGTGTTGTGTTCAGATTTAACACTTAAGGGTGTAAGCTGAGAGTCTTTGTAGAAGATCTGTTGAACCGAACATAGATTTGTTAAGAAAAGGGAAATTCAAATCTACGAAACAGTGAGGTGGGATGAGAAGGAAAAAGTAAATAAAAAGTAAAGAAAGAGGAGGTAAAGGGTAAAGAATGTGACGACACTGGTTTATCCACAGAAGCACCGAAGACGAGCTGCGTTCCATGGGTTTGGTTCAAGGCAGTTGTACGACGGGTTCCGAAGACGGTAAGCCCCTCCCACGAGTACCTCGTTGATTATGAAGGGGCCCTCCCATTTGGGGTTAAGTTTATGCTTCTGCTACTTCGGGAGTCGTAAGACGAGTTCACCCATGTTCTATGCTTTTTCCCTAACCTCCCTACTATGGTAACATCGGGCCTGTTGTTCATAAAAAGTAGAGCGAGCCCAAGCCATGTCGCACTCTCCTTCAAAGGCGTCCAGGTCGACCTACCGATATAACTCGGCTTCCTTTTAGTTGTAAATGCACACCCTTGGTGCGTCATGAATAATATCACACGAGAGGACTGCTTCTGCCCCATAGACCATGAAGAATGGTGTGTATCCCGTTGATCTATTCAGGGTGGTGCGCATGCCCCATATAATAGAGTCAAGCTCCTCCATTTAATGATATTCGGACTCATGAAGAGATCTGACCAAACATTACTTAATGCCACTCATGATGATACCGTTTGCTCGTTCGACTTGTCCACTGGTCTACGGATGATACACTAATGCGTAATCGAGCTTGATGCACATTTTGCGCACCAATCCTTGACCTCTTGGGCCGTGAAGATGGATCCATTGTTCGTTATTATACTATGCGGGACACTGTAATGGTGTACCACGCCGGATATAAAGTCGATTATTGGTCCGTACTTGGCCGATTTAACGGGCTTTGCCTCTATCCATTTGGTTAACTTGTCAACCTTGACCAGTAAGTATTTATTCTTCTTGGTCCCCCCTTTAAGTGGTCCGACCATGTACAGCCCCCAGACCGCGAAAGGCCAGGTGATCGGGACAGTACGAAGAGCTGTTGGGGCATGTGACTTTGATTTGCGAAAAGTTGACACCCCATGCAGTGTTTGACAAGTGATTGGGCGTCCGCCCGAGCAGTGGGCCAAAAGAAACCAGCTCGGAAGGCCTTGCTAAGCAAGGCTCTTTCTGCGGCGTGATGACTGCCCATCCCAGCGTGAACTTTAGCCGAGAGTTGTCGTCCTTCTTCCTCAGATATGCACCGCTGTAATATTCTGGTGGTGCTTTTCTTGTATACCTCACCATCGTGTACATTGTAGGTTTTGGATTGCCGAATTATGCGCCACGCCTCTGTCTAATCATCGGGGAGTTCTTTGCGAAGAAGGTAGGCAAGAAAGGGCTAAGTCCATGACACGATTACTACCATGATCTCATGAGCCCAAGGCATTTCAGCCATTACGGAGCCGCCAATGATTTGGTCATCTGGTTTGTTTATAGGGGGAAGAACCTGTTTCGCCGTATTTACACCGGTGCCCTTATGATCATCCTACCAAACCACGAATGGCTTAAAGAGCCGTTCTAGGAGTGTTTTTTGGGACATGGTCATGCTTAGCCCCCATGTGGGCCAGTATGTCGGTGGCTTGGTTGTTGTTGCGAGCGACGTGGTGTAATTCTAGCCCCTCGAACCGCGCGGATATCTTTAGGACGACATTTCTTTATGCCGCCATCTTTGGGTTTTTGGTGTCGAATTCACCATTGATTTGGGAGATGGCCAAGTTGGAGTCTCCCCATACCTCTAGCCGCCGTATGCCCATTGATACTGCCATCCGAAGACCGTGCAAGAGTGCTTCATATTTGGCTGCATTGTTGGAGTCGGCATACATGATCTACAACACGTCTTGAACGTTGTCGCCTATGGGCGATGTGAGGATAACTCCAGTACCCAGTCCGGCCAAGGTTTTGGATCCATCGAAGTACATTGTCCAATGGGAGTATGTACTATATTTCCTGAGGAGCTCGGCCTCTGTCTACTCAGCCAGTAAATCTACCAATACCTGAGATTTTATGGCACATCGTGGCTTGTAGATTATTTCAAAGGGAAGGATCTCAATAGCTATGCGGCCGGTGGCATCCCTATTGTTGATTATGTCGTTCAGGGGTACTTCGGATGCCACCGTTACCGAAAACTCTTGGAAGTAGTGTCTGAGTTTCCGTGATGCCATAAATACTGTGTAGGCTCTCTTCTGGTAGTGCGGGTATCTAGACTTGCATTGCGTTAGTACTTCCGACATGTAATAGACTGGCTTTTGTGTCCGGAATTTGTGCCCCTCCTCTTCTCGTTCGATGATGAGCACTACACTAACGACTTGGTTGGTAGTCGATATGTATCATAACATGGGTTCACCAGCACCTGGTGCAGTGAGTATGGGATTGCTTGCTAGCAGTGTTTTAATTTCCTCTAACAAATCCGTTGCTTCGCTGGTCCACTCAAAATTGTTGGTCCATTTTAGCAGCTTATACAGGAGTAGAGCCTTCTCTCCTAGGCGAGAGATAAGGCGGCTTAGCGCCGCTACGAAACCAGCCAACCTCTGGACATGCTTTAGCTTTGTGGTTATTGCAAGTTTTGATAGAGCGCGGATCTTACCCGGATTCGCTTCTATTCCTCTATGGGAGACGATGAATCTGAGCAGTTTACCAGCGGGAACTCCAAATACACATTTTTCTGGATTGAGTCGTATGTTGTACTTGCGTAGGATGGCAAAGGTTTGTCGTAGGTTGTCGATCAACTTGCTAACTTGTTTGGTTTTGATTACCACATCGTCCACGTATGCCTCGACTGTCTTACCGACTTGTTTCGCGAGACAAGTCTGGATCATGTTCTAGTACGTAGCCCCAACATTTTTAGCCCAAAGGGCATCATGTTGAAGCAGAATGGCTCATAGGGGGTGATGAATGCGGTTGCAGCTTGATCGGATTCCTTCATTTTAATCTGATGGTATCCGAAATAAGCGTCGAGCAAACACAACGAGTCATGTCCAGCCGTGGCGTCGATGATTTGGTCTATGCACGGTAAGGGGAAAGGGTCCTTAGGGCATGCCTTGTTGAGGTCTTTGAAATCGACGCACAGCCGCCAGGATTTGTCTTTCTTTGGTACCATCACCAGATTTTCCTACTAGTCAAGGTGCTTAATCTACCGAATGAATCCGACCTCTAGAAGTTTAGCTAATTCTTCACCCATAGCTTGTTGTTTGGGTTTGGAAAAGTAGCGCAGAGTCCGCTTAACGGGCTTGAAGCCTGCCATGACGTTCATACTATGTTCTGCCACCCACCGTGGTATTTCGGGATATCAGCAGGATGCCACGCAAAGATGTCCTAGTTTTCCCGTAAAAATGTCCGAAGTGCTTCGTCCACTATGGGATCAAGTTGAGCTCCGATGGACGTTGTCTTGTTGGGGTCCGTTGGGTGCACTTGAAATTTAACGATTTCCTCTGTGGGTTTAAAGGACGTGGGCTTGGGCCTTATGCTAAGGATCACACCGTCCTTGTCAACTATTGACCGAAGTGTGGTCAGTTCTTCTGCAGCGAAGGTCTCGGCTAGTGCCTCGAGGGCGAGCGTTGCTATTTTGTTTTGGCGTAAAGGGCTATATTCGGATCACTGGCGATTGTGATTACTCTGTTTGGTCCTTGCATTTTGAGTTTCATATACCCATAATGGGGTATATCCTAGAATTTTGTGAAGGCGTCACGTCCCAATAGGGCGCGGTAGCCGCTGGGGAAGGGTACAATATGGAAGAGGAGTTCTTCGGATCGGTAGTTTTCAGGCGTGCCGAACACTACGTCCAGGACGATACGTCCTGAACATCGTGCCTCTTACCTCGGAATGATTCTCTGGAAAGTCGTGTTGCTATGCTCGATGCGAGATCGGTCGAACTGCATTTTTTCAAGTGTGTCTTCGTAGATCAGGTTTAGATCATTGCCGCTGTCCATTAGCACCTTGTGGAACCTGTAGACATTGATGATGGGGTTCAGGACTAGTGCCGCTAGTGAGTGATCGGGAAGAATGGCTAGTCGGTCAATATCTCCGAAGGTAATGGGTATGTCTGCCCATGCACTTATTGCCGCCACATGGTAGACCTATTCGAGTTCTTTACGAGCTCTTTTCCTCCTGTTCCTTGAGGGGAACGCTTCATACATCGTCAGTACTTCGACGGTGTATTTGGGTGACGATGTGGCGCCTCAAGAATGGCCTCACCACTTTTTGCGACCTACCTGATGACCCATCAAGCTCTAAGGCTGTGAGTCAGGTTTGTGTTTAGCAATACGGAATGTATAGGGCATGGTTTGTCCAACAACCCATGGACAATACTGACCCCTGTAAGTGGCTTGGTCCTCTTTTCGGTGGGTTCGAATCTGGGTGGCCACTTTGGCGGTATCCTCTTTTTCTGATCTCCTCTATGGTGTTCGGTGAAGATTGGTTCCGAAAAATAACCGTTCGGCTCGCCAAGCGCTTTTCAAGGCACAATATTTTTGTACCAAGTCTGACAGCTTGGCGAAGTCACGAATGTGTCGGCGAGCCAGGGCGTTAAGAATCCCTTCATCATGGCAATTGCGATTGAAGGTTGCCATTATCTCTTGGTCACTAAGACCTTTTTCTCTGCTTCTAGCGAGCAGGAGTCTAGCCCAAAAATGATGAACTGACTCTCCGGGTAATTGTTTAATATCCCGTAAGTCCGAAGACATGGGCTTTGATGCAATACTTGGATGATCGGCTTGGGTGGTGGGTGGGAATTTTTTGACTCCACACTATATTGTATGTTCGGAATCACGCACTTCGAACTATGTGCCAGTTCAGGGACCGACACCGGTCCGTCTCCAGAGCGAACTCTGGTGTCTGGGTTGTAGCTGAGGTCTCGATGCACGTAGACCGGGCTGTAAACCGTTTTTAGTTCCGATCGTTGGGGGGACGAGCCCCCAGCTGGACACTAGATGGTGGCGACTACACGGGTGACCGTGGGGACATGAATCTTCGTGTCGTCTGGTCTAAGACCGAGCCGGTCATAGACCGGAACCTGGTCATCAGACATACACATCGTCTCAATCCTATTGAATAGGTCGTTTAAATACGAGGCGATGTTCGGATGCGTGTCGCTGAAGCAAGTAGAGTCAATATGTGGCATCGCAGTTCTGGAGCTGCACGAGAGCGGATCCGGGTCCTGTTTAGCCGTGGTAGATCCGGTCACAACGGCCGAATTGGGCGTTCTAGACAGCCCAGGGGTGACGATTTCGTCGGAAGAGGGGCCCAACGTCTTCATAAGAGTCGAGGGTTCTATCAAGATGAGTTATCCCCGTGAATCAATGATGAACTCTATGGTTCCGACTTGATTCCTTGATTGGGGGAAAAGTTCCTGATCTTGGCAAGGTGGCCGATCGGGTCGGCATGCGACAGGATGCCGCCGCTTGCGAGAATCTGATAATGGGTGAGAGTCCTCCGGCCGCAAATCTCATTGTTCGTGACAATACGAGCCATCGATTCCTTTGACGATCATAGCGGAACTCTCAATGAAAGCACCAATGTCGATGTCAAAACCGGCGAATCTCGGGTAGGGGGTCCTGAGCTGTGAGACTAGAATCGATGGTAATAGGAGACGAAGGAGACAATGTTTACCCAGGTTCGGGCCCTCCTATGGAGGTAATACACTACGTCATGCTTCATTGTATTGATGATATGTAGGATACAGAGTAGATCTACCTTGAGATCAAATAGCCAAACACTAGATGAGTTGTCCTCCATCTGCAACCTAAAACCCTCCGGCTTATATAGGTGCCGAGGATACCTAGGGTTTACACATAGTCGGTTGCACATCGAAGGAAAAACATGCCTATGTACTGTTGACTACTTGGAGGACTGATATGTCTCCATCGTATCTATAATTTTTGATTGTTTCATGCCAATATTCTATAACTTTCATATACTTTTGGCAACTTTTTATACTATTTTTGGGACTAACATATTGATCCAGTGCCTAGTGCCAGTTCCTGTTTATTGCATGTTTTTTGTTTCACAGAGTATCCATACCAACCGAAGTCCAAACGTGATAAAACTTACGGAGATTTTTTGGAATATATGTGATTTTTTGGGAAAAAGAATCAATGTGAGACAATGCCCGAGGTGACCACAAGCGATGGGCGCGACCTACCCCCCTGGCCGCGCCCTGGGCCCTTGTGGTCACCTATTAAGGCGGTTGGATCTCACCTTTTGCCGAAAGTAAGATATTTATAATAAAATCCCCTCAAAATTTCAGCCCGATCGGAGTTACGAATTTCTAGATATTTAAGAAACGGTGAAAGGCCAGAATCTAGGAGCATAGAAACAGAAGGAAACAGAGACGGAGATCCAATCTCGGAGGGGATCTCGCCCCTCTGCCACCATGGAGGCCATGGACCAGAGGGGAAACCCTTCTCCCATCTAGGGGGAAGGTCAAGGAAGAATAAGAAGGAGGGGTGCTACTTCCGGTGGCACCGGAACATCGCCGGGGCCATTATCGTGAGCTACTTCAACAACTCCGTCATCTTAACCAACACCTCCATCACCTTCCCCCATCTATCTATAGCGGTCCACTCTCCCGCAACCCTCTGTACCCTCAACTTGAACATGGTGCTTTATGCTTCATATTATTATCCAAAGATGTGTTGCCATCCTATGATGTTTGAGTAGATTTTTGTTGTCCTATGGGTTGATTGATGATCATGATTGGTCTGAGTTGCATGTTTTATGATTATTGGTGTCCTATGGTGCTCTCCATGAGGGATCCTCACTATCGGGTGTTGCAATGCGTTCATGATTCTCCTATGGTGGGTTGCTTGAGTGACAGAAGCATAAACCCGAGTAGGTGGGTTGTTGCATATAGGAGTAGAGAGGACTTGATACCTTATAATGCTATGGTTGGGTTTTGCCTTAATGATCTTTAGTAGTTGAGGATGCTTGCTAGAGTTCCAATCATAAGTGCATATGATCCAAGTACATAAAGGATGTTAGCTTATGCCTCTCCCTCATATAAAATTGCAATAATGATTACCGGTCTATTTATCAATTGCCTAGGGACAATTTCGCAACTCCAACCACCACTTTTCCACACTCGTTAAACTAAATTAATTGTTGCTTTATCTTAGCAGGTGATAGTTTTTATCTACGTGCTCTTTATTATCTTGCAAACCTATCCTATCACACCTATAAAGTACTTATAGTTTCATACTTGTTCTAGGTAAAGCGAACGTTAAGCGTGCATTGACTTGTATCGGTGGTCAATAGAACTTGAGGGAATATTTGTTCTACCTTTAGCTTCTTGTTGGGTTCGACACTCTTACTTACCGAGAAAGGCTACAATTGACCCTGTACACTTGTGGGTTATCAAGACCTTTTTCTGGCGCCGTTACCGGGGAGCAATAGCGTGGGGTCAATATTCTCGTGTGCGCTTGTTTGCTTTATCACTAAGTAATTTTTAATTTTCTGTTATTAACTTCTTTTCTATCTTTAGATATGGTTAGGAAACGCAAAATACACCAAAAAAAAGATGTACTTGCTGCTCTAAAGTTGAGGAACCACTAGTGTCCCGTACCACCGAAGAATATTACTTGGGTCATCTTCGATCCACTTGTGCTCGTGCTGAAAACCCAACTAGCTTAGTTGAGGGAAAATCATTAAATGAGCATGCTCATTATGTGCGGCACCACATATCTCAAAAAGGGAAACTCTTGTGGCATCGAATTAATACTTAGTGTTGCTATGCTTGAAATCTATGTGAAATTTATGACTTTACTTGTTCCTCTAAAGAAGCTAAAAAAGACCTTCCCTACGAGTTTGTGTTTAATGATAATGAAATATTATCCTCTTATGCCAAGGAGTCCTATTGCTATAATGATGTTGAACTAATTGAAGAATTTGTTGCTTTTAAGGGTTCCTATGAAATTGCTTCTTTCATTGAATAATATGATGCTACTCTTTACAAATATGAATTTTTTTCCATACTTAAATATTGCTATGAAAACTATGCTTCTAATGCTTATCTTAAAGAGTTTATTGAAATAATGACCGCTGCCTTGGAAGAGAGTAATATTTTACAGGAATCTATGGAAGAAGAAATTCATGACACCATGAGCTCATTAGATGAAAAAGATGAGGACGAGAACGAAGAACAAAGGAGGAAGAGCGCACTAGCTACCCATGCCCACCTTCTAACGAGAGTAACTCTTCAACTCATACATTGTTTAATTTGCCTTTGTTCTAACCGAAGGATGAATGCTATGATAATTGCTATGATCCCTTGGATTCGCTTGAAATATCCCTTTCTAATGAACTTGATACTTGCTATGCTTGTGGCCATGATGCCAATATGAATGATGTTTACGAAGATGAACTTGCTATAGTTCCTTATGTTAAACGTGAAATTTTTGCTATTGCACCCACACATGATAGTCCTATTTTATTTTTGAATTCTCCCAACTACACTATATCGGAGAAGTTTGCACTTATTAAGGATTATATAGATGGGTTGTGTCGGTGCACTAGAGATTTGGGCCTCCTACTACCCCTCTACTCGTGCACGGGCAGTTGTAGCCGCCCTGGCGCCAAGGCCCAACAGGGACTTGCCAAGTACCAGCACAGAAGAATTGAGACTCCCGGCAAGACCTTGCCGGGATGACCATGAGAGCCCTGGCAAGACCCGGCAAGGCGAATCCCTGGCAAGGCCCCGCCAGCGCACAGGCCAGGTGTCGATCCGCCTCGACGGTGTCGTGGCATCGGTGCTGGAGGGAGCTAAGTAGTACCGATGGGACAGGCTCCTATCCCATCCCGCAGGTGGACAGAGATGCGTGACGGTGCATTATATGCGCATGTCCTACTCTGTCAGTGTTAGGTATGATAGCACTGTAGCTCTGTACACCCCATGTACGCACTATACGCCACTGTTTGGATCCCCTTTAGTATAAAAGGAGGCCCAGGGCGATACGGTAGAGGACTTTTTGAGGTTTGAATCTGGAGACTTTCTAGCTCAGGCGCGTGGCAGCTGCTTCGAGCGCCCCTGTAGCAAGAACCCTATGAACACTCTCAATACAACCAAGTAGGAGTAGGGTTTTATGCATCCTTGCGCCCTGAATCTGGGTAAGATCCCCACGTGCTTCTCATCAGACCGACTCTTTGCTCGAGCCTTCTCCCCCACCGAATCGAAATGGGTCCCTCGGATCCCATAGGTGCTCGTTCCCACGGCATCTTTGGCGCACCAGGTACGGGCATTTAGGTCCTGTGAACCTGTTCTGGTGATCAGTGCGCTAGTTTCTTCACACTCACCATCACCATGGCCCCCATGAAGAAGGGCCTAACGGTGGTTGGCCCATCCACGTCCCCTATCCCTGTATCTGCGTAGACAGGAGATGGCGTAGACGCGGGTGGAGGAGGAGGAGGCGGAGGTTCAGAACTTCCGCGACGCTCCGGTGATCAAGGCCAAGCAGGCGGCGATGCTTGCTGCGGAGACGCCCATGGTGGCAGCGGGAAATCCCGCGCTGCCGGGTCTCGAGACGGAGCGGTACCTCCTGTGAGCGATACGGCAAACTCCAAGGGTAGAAGGGTATCTTCTAGGGCACCCACGTCGGCACCTACGCCGCGACCTTCCCAGGACGCGCGCGAAGAGCCGTGCCATGGCACCCATAGTTCTCAACGTCCCCACAGAAAAGCTCCTACGCATCATTCCCAGGGTGCGCGGGACCACCATGCTCGCCAGCATGCTAGTGGGAGTGGCGTGCCGTCACGGGACCGCGGTCGTGCTCCTTCTAACAAAGTTAGAACTCAGAGTACCTCGCGTTTGTCACGCCATTCGCTACCGACCACGTCGGAGGAAGCGATGGCACGGGCGCAACTACTCCTAAACTTCCCTCCTGCTACAAAAATGCTCGACGAATGGAGAGCCACCATTCAGAGTCTCCACAGCCTCACAGATAAGTTTCGGTCCATCGAGCCGGCTCAGGCCAGTGGTGAGAGGGCCAGAGGTGGCACGACTTCAGCGCACTCTCCTCCACAGCAACAACATTGGTCGCCAACTGGACGGACCGACGCCTATGACAGTTACTCAACGGCGTCGTCTGACCCACGGACGCGCCGCGACCAGCGTCAAGTTCTTCGAAACGGGGCAAGGAAGAAAGTCAAACTGTAATCGAGCGGCGGTGGGAAGCGCGCCTCCAATCTGATAGGCGTGCGGGGCCCACTATCGACAAGTCTGTGCCTAGGTATCCTGTCAGCCTACCTTACAAGGTGGGTTGTGCAGTGTTTACTCGTGAGCTGCGGATAGTCCAGTGGTCCAACTCCCGCATGTTCAAACCAGAAGTCCTGAAGAAGTATGACAGCAAGACTCATCCGTCGAAGTTCCTGAGCATCTACATCATTGCGATGCAGGCTGCCAGGGTGTCAAGACGACAAAATACTCGCCAACTAATTCCCGTTGGTGCTTAAGCCCAACGTCAGGTCATGGTTGATGCACCTACTAGAGGAATCCATCACCTGTTAGGCAGACCTATGCCACGAGTTTGTTGGCGCCTACATAGGAGGTCATGAAGCTCCTGGCCAGGAAAGTGATCTGCACATCATCCCTCAGAAGGAGGGCGAAACTTTGTGCAAGTACATCCAAAGGTTTAGCCGCGTGCACCACAACATACCGGATGTTGATCCTGCTGCTGTTATCAGCGTGTTCCATCAGAACGTGCGCAACCACAGGATGCAGGAAGAGCTGGCAATGAACATGGTCAGCAATGTCATAGAGCTTTACGCTTTGGCAGATAAATGTGCTCGGGCTGAAGAAGGGAGGAGACTCCCAGGCAAAGACTTTGGCGTAGGGGTCGACTCTGAAGATGAAGACACCACCACCCCAGCAAAGAAGGGCCGGCGGCGGAACAAGAAATGCAAGGGCAAGGCCATACTTGCCGTCGAGGGATTTGACAATCCTGGCGCCACCAAGAAGGGCAAGGTTGGTGACCCCAGCAACGATGTTGCCGGGTGCGCCTCTTGCCATGCCATGGCGGCTGCCGATAAGCCAGAAGGCTCCGGCAAGCAGTATTGCAAGATCCATTTCACGAAAGGCCATGATCTCCAAGATTGCCGGCAGGTTGAACAACTTGCCGAGAAGCAAAAAGCCGAGTATGCGAGGCGAGATAAGGAGAAAGGCTAGGATGGTGCTGAGGGGTCCAGCAAGAAGCATGTTGGCTGAGGAGGTTGCCGCGGCAAGACCAAGCAAAAAAAAAGACCGGCCTGCCCGTGGCCGCGACAAGCAAGAAGGAGATAATGATGACGTTGAAGAGGACGACAAATCCAGCGAGCATGAGTTCCAGAAGGTTACAGAGATGATGTGCATAGAGGGAGGTGCCTCATCTTCGATGCCAAGGATCACCCTAATCGCATAACTGCGATTGGGTGCCTGCCATTGTTGATTTCACCAACAATCCGCAACCTCAAGGTGACAAAGATGCTAGTCGATAGTGGGGCCATCTTGAACCTAATCTCGCCTGATGTCATCCAAAGGCTGCAAATTCCTGATGAGGATCTCGAGCCGACAGGCGCCATCCAAGGGTTCAATTCGGGAAGAACTCAGCCGAAGGGCAATGTCACGCTGCCGGTAATGTTTGGCAGTGATATCGATTTCAGAATGGAGAAGATCGTTTTTGGCATCGCCAAGATCTTGTTGCCATCCAACGGCATCCTTGGACGGCCAGCACTGGCCAAGTTCATGGTAGCCACCCACTTCGCTTACAATGTGCTGAAGATGCCCGGGCTAATGAGCGTCATCACTATCAACTCCAACAAGAAAAGCACACTTATCTGCGCCGACCAGCTCTACCGGGGTGCAGTCGCAGCACCTGCCGCCAAGGCACTTGCTCCTGCCACTGAAGCTCCTGGGGGGAAGAAGACCAGCAAGGCCTCTAGCACACATTTTGGCAAGCGCGCCTCCTCGGAGTGCTGCACTCCCATTTACGAAGTGCCAGAGAGCTCCACCGGCAAGAGCAAAAAGTCCAAGGCTGCTCCGCTAGAGACCAAGAAGGTGCCTGCCAAGGAGGATGGCATGGGGGGAACTATCACCATAAGTTCCACCCTTTAGGAGAAATAGGAAAGCACGCTCATTGCCTTCCTGCGGGTGAACGTCGATGTGTTTGCATGCCAACCATCTGATATCCCCTGTGTTACCAGTGAGGTGATTGAGCACCACCTTATCATCTGCCCACACGCAAGCCCCGTCTAGTAGAAGGTCCAAAAGCAAGATTTGGAGCAGCAACAATTTATTGCCGAAGAGATCAAGAAACTAGAAGCGGCTGGCATGATGAGAGGAGTACTCCATCCAACATGGTTGGCCAATCTAGTTGTAGTGTGCAAGGCGAATGGAAAATGGAGGCTTTGCATTGACTTCACATACATCAACAAAGCCTGCCCGAAAGATCCCTTTCCCTTGCCGCACATCCACCAGATTTTGGACTCCACCGCCGGTTGCGACCTGTTGTCTTTCATTGACGCCTATTCCATTCGTCATCAAATTTTCATGGCCAAGAAAGATGAAGAGAAGACCGCATTTATCACCCCCTGTGGTACGTATTGCTTTTTGCGTATGGCTTTCGGGTTGAAAACTGCCGGTTGTACATTTGCTAGAGCAGTCTAGATTGGTTTTGAGCCCCAGTTAGATAGAAATATGGAGGATTATATGGATGACATAGTGGTCAAGACCAAGGAAAAGGCTACGCTCATATAAGACCTAGAAGAAACATTTGCAAACCTGTGCAAGATAAACATGAAGCTCATCCCTGAGAAGTGTGTGTTCGTGTCCCATCCGGCAAGCTTCTCGGGTTCTTTGTATCTCAACTAGGAATTGAAGCAAATCACAACAAGATAAAAGAGATTGAGAAAATTGAAGCACCAAGACGATTCAAAGATGTTCGCCGTCTTGCCGGCTATGTTGCTTCTCTGAGTAGGTTCATCTCAAAATCTGCTGAGCGCGCCCTACCCTTTTTCAGAATCTTGAAGAAGGCAGGCCCGATGAAATGGACTCCGGAAGTGGTGGCAGCGCTGTAGGATTTGAAGGAGTACCTCTCATGTCCGCCAGTACTAGGCGCGCCAAAACCACAAGAGCCGCTGCTGCTACATCTGGCGGCAACGAATCAAGTGGTGAGTGCTGCACTAGTGGATGAAAGATAAGTTGATGAAGAAGCAGCGACAATGGCAGGGCCGCCAAGCGACGATCTAGGGCATTCCCCGGCAGGGTCTGGTGTCGGCAAGAAAGGATCAGTGTAGTTAAATGGGACAATCCAGAAGAAGAAGGTGGTGCAGCGCCCAGTCTATTTTGTCAGCTCCTTGTTGCAGGGGGCTAGGTCGAGATATTTTGGTGTGCAAAAGTTGCTCTTCGGCCTTCTTATGGCCTCCAAGAAGCTGCACCACTACTTCCAAGCACATGAGATCACCGTTGTCACTTGCTTCCTGCTACAGTGAATCTTTCGAAACCCAAAAGCTACCGGCAGAATTGTAGAGTGGGCTTTGGAACTGTCAAGCTTTGGTCTCAAATTTGAAAGAACTTTGACCATTCAGAGCAGGGCCTTGGCGGAATTCATTGCAGAGTGGACCCCAACACCATATGAAGAAGTTCCAAAGTCAACTCTCCCCGGTAAGGAAACCGATCAATAATGGATCATGTATTCTGATGGAGCTTTCTCGCTGCAAGGCGCCGGCGCTAGAGTGCTTCTTGTCGCACCCACTAGAGAGCACCTCAAATATGTGATACAGATGCACTTTCCCCGGGAGAGATCAACGAACAACACTGCCGAGTACGAAGGGCTGCTTACCGGTCTTAGGATTGCGGCAGACCTTGGGATCAAGAAACTTATTGTCAGGGTGTCACGCCCAAGATGCGCGCCTATCCATATTAAGGCACGGGGGCCTCGCAAGGGATAGAGGCGCATCTCATCATTCGCAAGCATAGCTTCATTACATCATACATTTAAGAAGGGATGAGTATATGAGTTGGCTTACACTCGCCACATACTAAATTACAATTCCACACAAGAGTTCAAACACCAATATGGAGACAGGGTCCGACTACGGACGAAAACAAACGATAAAAGCAGATGCAAATGACACTATATCGCTAGTCCCGAAGATCACAACCATGGTCCTCTACTCATCCGGATAAGTCACGTACATCCTGCCTCTTTCCTCTTCATACTCCCACTAGAGCTGCGTCAGATCATCCTGCACTAACTCATCTGTACCTGTACCTGGATTGTTGTAGTAATCTGTGAGCCACAAGGACTCAGCAATCATGCGCCCGGGTACCGAGACTATTCAAGCTTAAAGGTTGGGATGGGGTATGGTTTTAGTTTGCAGCAATACTAAGCATTTATGGTGGCTAAACTTACGTTACATGAAAATAAATATGTGCCCTACGATAAACGATCAAATCTAGAATGACCTCAATGCGATCCTGAACACTTACTTACGTCAATCATAACCCCATCGTGTTCTCTCTCGGATCATGTGCACGAGCAGAGACGATCACGGTTACTCACACAGTTGGTGCATTTTATTAGAGTTTACTTCAAGTTAACTATAACCGGGTGTTAAACAAATATCCAAGTTGCCACATAACCGCGGGCACGGCTTTCCAGAGGATTTGACCCTGTAGGGTGCTCCAACTAGTCCATCACAAATTAACCACACTTCACGGGAATGGCCTCGACCACGGATCTCGTGGTCATCCTAGGCAACTCCAAAGGAATTCTAACACCTCGAGATAACCCGAAGAAAGTCAGAGCCCACACGCAAGACACTCGATAAAGGTAAAACAAATCCAGCAAGACCACCCGACGTGTTGACGAACCCGATAAGAGCCGCCTACCTCGTTCTTAGGACACGATGGATAAGCTATGCATATGGAGGCCTGATAGAAATCTCCCGAGTTGCCCCGGGTTGGCCCCGCACACTGCTCTAGTTTGGACCAACACTCATGAGGAGCACTGGCCCGGGTTGTTGATTAATTATCCACGGGGTTGCAAGGCCCTACGCAAATTTTATTAAGTTATTAAGAAAATGTAGTACCAAAGTTGGGTCTTGCCGGATAAGTTTTAATCTCAACCGAATAACAAGGGGGTCCCCATAACAACCCCGAGCATGTTCGGAGCGCAAAGTATGGAAACATAACACCGGTAACAAGAAACTATGGCGGTAACAGCGGAACAAAATACCTAGCAAAAGGCCAAGCCTTCCACCAATACTAAGATATATATATGTGCATTAAACTAAATAATAGATAATATTATGATATGCCAAATCCATGTTATCACATGGAACAACCTGTACCTGCAAGTAGAACACTATAAGAGGTGTTGAGCAGCGGTAACTTAGCCAATCAAAGGTTTGCTAGGATGTGGAGGGTTAGAGGCTATCATGACAATTAGGAGGCTGACATTCAAGTGGTATGTAGCACAATTGTACCGATAAGAGTGAGACAACTAGCAATCGAAAATAGTATCGGGATCCGGGTCCGATCATCTGGCCTCTTGGTTCTTCAGAGGGACTAGTAGCGGGATCCTCGTAGTTATACTGGCCTGGCTCTTCATACTCAGGTTAAACGTTCACGTCTACCCTAAAGAAACAACAAGAATAAACAAACAACCGTGGTGCAATGCATAAGCAAGAATGATGCATGCTTATTTGAAGAGTTTTAGCATGGCAATCCTAACTAGTCATGTTTCACATGCAAAGGATTGGTTATTAATGAACCTTTACAGAACCTTATGTTAAGTTATTTAGACATGCATTAACATGGAAAATATGGATGCGTCATGCAAAAATGATACAAATGCATATGAAGAACGTAAGAAACGGAGTTACGGTTCTAACGATACGCTCACGACAAGATACGAAGGCAAAACACAAGACAAGAAGGACCTGGGCTATTCCAAGGTAGCCACTGGTTAGGCAATGAAAAACCAACCACAATAGAGCCGGAGATCAAGCAATTCCCTGGAGTATAGCTCCCACAAGTCACAAAACACTCACACAACCAATCTGCCACAAAACAGCAACATATCATCTTTCACAACCAATAACTTGAGCTACAGGAATCCTACAACCACAAACAAGGCACTGACAGAAACTACATAACATTCTTATCAGCTTACCCAACTACACAAACTGGAAAGGAGGCACACATCAATAAGTATGAAGCTCACAAGTTGGCATGATGAAACCGAATTCTGGGACTTAGTGAAAATAACAGTTTTCCGAAATCTGAGTTAATCTGATAGCAAGTTGACACCAGAAACTAATGGTGTTAGAGACCACCTGATGGCATGAAATTTAACAGGATGCTAGAAGACAATATATACTTCAAAACACTAGCACTGAGCTAGAGCTAAATCACAACATATCACAAGACAACAAACCACTCTTGATGGCATAAAAATAATAGCAGATTCTCACACTTACAAATATTTGGCATGGTTGAAACAACAACATTTTAGTGGCTACTTTAGAGCATGGTTGGCACTTATTTGCAATTTGATCATGACAAAGATAAATACCATGGCATTCTACACATCAAAGACTACCATATTCATGTTGGCACAAACATCATAGCATGCATGGATTAAACACAGAAAAAATGACAAAATGGCATCATGAGATAAAATGAAGTTTTGTCAAACTGGCTCAAAATACCAAACCAATACCACCAATGGATTCCTGAGATTTTTCTACCCCAAATTCATGTATCATACTCATATATTCACATGGAGCATCATGACGAAAACTACTTAGCAAAATCGTCACCCTCTCTTATAAGTGAAAACATCCCTAAAAAGCACATGAGCATAAATGAACATATCCAGAATTGGAAATATTGCTATAAATAGAAATAACATATTAAAACCCTTAAGACACCAATATCATTAAAAGAAAAAACACATTACCAAGGGCCCACCTGGCATACTCACCAGGGCCCCTCTGTGGATGACATGTGGGGCCAGGCCCACTGTCATACACACACACCACACTAGAACATACACACCACACTAGATCTGCTGGCCACAGGAGATCCACACATACACTCACACACACCAGCACACACACACACACACTAGCACATGCACATCGGATCCGGCACACAGCCGCACTGGATCTGCTCAAACACACAACACCCGCATGGGATCCGGTCATCACACCGGATCCGCACACACAACACTACACACGAGCCAATCAGCAAAAAGGAAAAACCCAAGGTGGGGCTGGGATTCGATCCCACGACTGGCTGGTCGATGCCCGAGTCGAATGCTGCTGCGCTACTGCGTCGGATCACAACAGAGTAGGACAGTGAGCCCACTAGTACTACCCGACCGGGTACCACCTGACGAAACTGAAAAATCAAACCACACCGACGACAGAGGATTACGCGGTGGTGAAGCAATGCGACAGTGATGCTCTCCGATGGCACAAACTACCAGCAGGGCAAGTGGGAACCTACGGGATCTAGTCCCCTGCTCGTCTCACGACAAGGAGGACGGAGGCGTTGCCCTGAAGGCGTTGCCTTTGTGCGGAACAGTAGCGACGGGAACGCACGGCAACGGCGAGCAAGAATAGGGCAGGACGCGGCGGCTCACTAGGGGAAGGACGACGATGGGCCGATCGTGGCGAAGAGGAGGAATAAGCGGTGTCGACGCGTGCCCGAAGCAGACGCAACAACAGCTCCGGGCACCCTGCCTGAGCTCCGTTGGGAACGAGGCCGGCAAGGATGGGGGAGCCCGACGCCTCCTAGTGACGGGCATGGACGATCGCCGGCTACCACGACATCCTTGATGCACGGGGGGGGGGGGGACGACGGAGACGAGCTGATGACGGCGAGGATGTCCGGCGGAGGTCTATTAACTTCACCTCTCTCTGTGAACTTACCTGAGGAGAAGGAGGAAGAAGAAGGAAGGATTGGAGGGAGAGGGGAGGAACAGCGGCGACAGGGAGGGAGGAGAGGAAACCTAGGGATCCGCGCTTTAAATAGGGGCCGGCCTCGACGTCCGTGAGATCCTCTCATGGCGTCGACCTGAGCGCCTCTCTGAACTCTGCTCTCTCTCTCTCATGCACACTCTAACAGAGGAAGACGGCGGCAGGTAGCCATCTCGCTTGTGGCTGGGCCGCGAGGGAAGGGAGGCGGCCCACTTAACTCTCTCTCTCTCACACACAAACACCAGCAGGGTTTCCTATTTTTTTAAATAGCTCACTTACTAAAACCCCATAGAAATAAATAAAAGGTTTTTTTGATAAAACAAAAGCACTTTTACCTACAAAGAAATAAGACCCTTTTAATAAAATTATCATGTTGACTTTTAGAGCAACTAATTTAAATAATTTATAAAGCATCAGTCCCTTGTTATTTAAAGCCCCAAATTCGTATAGCTCAAAACAACAAAAGAACCACACACCCAATTTTAAAACATTGTAGACTACCTCCTGAACATTTTTAAACAATTTTATTAGCAAGTTAATTCTATTGATAAAATGCCAATGGAATAAAAGGTATAAGGTTGGGTTTGAAATAAAAGAGAGAGGGGGGAGGAGTTGAGTAGATTCCCATCAAACACAACACCCACAAGAACACTCACACATGCAACAAGGCAAGAGGACATCCAAAACAAAGGCATGGCATGATGATGAATGATATGACGCATGATGCATGAATGCTTGAGACAAGGCATGACAAGGAGAAAACTCATTCCATTAAACTCATGACAACAAGGTTCGCATAGGTTACATGCCATAAAAGTTAGGAAAACACTTGGGCTGTCACACAGGCGTGATTCTCAGCTTGTTGTCAGGCAAGTGAACAAAGATTACCAAAGTCCGTTGATGGAAGCTTATATAGATGAAGTGAGGAAGTTGGAAGAATGTTTTGACGACCTATAAATGGAGCACGTTTCACGTCCAAAGAATGACGTTGCCGACAACCTGTCAAAATGTGTTGCCCTTAAGTTGCCTGTGGAAGCTGGAACTTCCGTGCTCCGGCTGACTCAACCCTCTGTGATGCAATCAACTAGATAAGAGAATAGAAGGAAGTTGAGTTCCGACAAGTATTTCCTGACAAAACACCTAGAAGCCATCGGCCAGGAGGTTGTCGGGGACAATGTCAGGCTTGCCGATGAGCGCCATGCCCCGCGGAGTCTCCGACTCTTGCCGTGGAAGCTCATGCTCCCGCCATGCTTGTCGAGATGCAGCAGGCTCTGGCGGAGCTCCAGACCCTTGCCATTGAGACAAATGTTTCCCCGGCAGAGGATATGCCTTTAGTCCTTGTTGTCGATCCCCAGGCTCTAGCATGGGCACATCACGTCGTCCGTTTCCTTCAAACAGGAGAACTCCCTGAGGAACAAGAGGAAGCCGTCAAGTTCATAGACAACGTCATGTATAGAAAGAGACCGAATGGTGTGAAGCTCAAGTGCATTTCTCGGGAGGATGGACTGGGACTGTTGGCAAAGATACATGGAGGCATATGTGGCTCCCACATAGGATTAAGAGCACTTACCGGAAAGGCATTCCGACAAGGTTTCTTTTGGCCCACTTCCATCCAGGACGCAACTGCATTAGCAACCAAGTGTGAAGCATGCTAGTTTCATTCGAAGAAATTACATCAGCCAGCTTAAGTTGTTCAAACAATCCCTCTCTCCTTGCCATTTTCGGTCTGGGGGCTCGACATCTTGGCCCCCTTGCCCTGCGCTGCCGGGGGCTTTGAGTACTTGTACATGGCAATTGACAAGTTCACCAAGTGGTCGGACGTGGAAGCATTGAGAAAGGCGACAGCACAGTCAGCCGTCAAGTTCATCAAAGGACTAGTCTGCCACCTTGGTGTTCCCAATAGAATCATCACTGACAATGGCACACAGTTCGCGGGCCGCACCTTCATGCAATATGTCCAAGACCTTGGAAGCAGAATCTATTTTGCTTTTGTCGTTCATCCAAGGAGTAATGGCCAAGTGGAAAGAGCTAATGCTGAAGTGCTGCAAGGCCTCAAGACAAGAACTTTCGAGAAGTTGTGCAAGTGCGGAAGGCACTAGATTGATGAGTTCCCGGTGGTTCTTTGGTCAATCAGGACGACAGCGAATCGAACTACTGGCCAGACACCCTTCTCCCTCGTATTTGGGGCGGAGGCAGTTCTCCCCAGGGAACTCATATACGGATCACCTCAAGTGCTTGCTTATGATGAGATCGAGCAAGAGGAGTTGTGGCAAGATGATGCGACACTCCTTGAGGAAGACCATCTTTAGGCTGCTATAAGAGCTGCACGCTGCCAGCAAGCTTTGCGCCGCTACTATAGTTGCAAAGTTAATGCGAGAAGTCTTGAGGAAGGCGACCTTGTTCTTCAGCGAGTCCAGTCCGCCAAGAATTCCAACAAGTTGACGCTGAAGTGGGAAGGCCCTTACCGGGTAGTACGAGTCACCAGGCCTGGCGCGGTCTGCTTGGATACCAAAGATGGCATCCCAGTGAGCAACTCCTGGAATATCAAACATCTTCGCAAGTTCTACCCATAAGGCACGGTTGTCGGGCCTCCTGGCAACCACCTTTTGTACAAGTCTTGCCGCCGAAGCATGTAATCCTTTGTACAAAGCCAGGCTCAGGCCCTGTGTGTAGTTAAAAAAGATAAGTGTGCTGCAAACCTTGGTCGATTCTCATGTTTACTTATGTGCATATTTGTCTGAGGTATTGCATTGCACTTAATCACGGCAAGGGCTAATGGACCGCCAAGGTTCCATATCCATATTTTCTCTTCTTTCTTTTTCTCGAAGGACAGAAGGTTACCTCCCGTGCAACTTTTCTGGGGGGGGGAATGGTGGTATGGATATCTACGAGCGACTCCCCAAAATACTTGCCGAAAGGAGTATGGCAACAAAAAGATAAGTTGCAAAACCCTAAGAGAATTCTTGCAGTGGAGTTATTCTCCTTAGGGGGTTTCGACTTATGTATGGAAAACCTGCACGCACGGGAACCTTGCCACAATTGGTTGTCCCTCACTATGTTCTGGACCACTCAACAACTTAAGTGGTCATGCTCGCGCTCCTTGTTTTGTTTCGAGTCCGCTCATCGACTCAAGTGACAATGCTCGCACCTTTATTCTATTTCGAGTGCGACCAACACCTTGAACGGATGTACCAAGGATGCCAAGATATCTTGCCGGCAGTGCACCGCCAGCAGGCTGCTAAGGACCAGTTCCTCGAAGCGCTCACGGTAGGGCTACGCGCGGCAGCAAGATTCTTCCAAGAAGGCATAGGAAAAGTTCCATACACAGAAATAGTCTAACAAGGAAGATAATACATAGTCATTCAAAATAGGGTGAAATTTACATGAGATATCGCTTTTTCCTAAGTACATCCTTATTTGACTTTCTCCCCTAGGTGAGATCACAAGAAGAAAAATATGGCGAGAAGCCCCCGGCAGAAGCCCGGCGAGACGCCTCTAGACCAACACTGCACAGAGGAGCAGGGCTGCCAGATGGGCAGGCAAGAACCTGGCCCCTCCTGGATCAACATTGCATGGAGGAGAGGGCCAGTGCAGGTGAAAAGGGGGATGGACCCCAGAAGCCGAAGTCCACGGGCCTGCCGGAAGATCTAGCTGGAAGGTAAGGCAGCGCCCGGGACTAAGGCCCCCGCCAAGGTCATCCTTCCAGGAGGGGGAGAGGCGTGAGGCTGGCCGTGATGGTGTGGCTAGCGGTCAGTCCGAGCTTGAGTTGTCGGGCTCCGACTTAACCGCCCGAAGACTGGACTCATCACTCTTGCCCAAGGACAAGCTTTCAGCACTGCTCGAACTCTCTTTGCAGCAACTGAGACGGACGCCGGAGCGCCCATAAATCTTGACAGAGAGCATGTTGGCCTCTGTCCTTTTAAAGCAAAGGATATGCCCCATTTGGAGGTTGTGGGCGTGGGCGAAGGTCTTCTAACCACGCTAGAGGAACATGACGCGATTCGCTGGGTACTCGATGTCTACCCGCATCACGCCATTACAACAACCCGCCACCCGTAGCCATAGGACGGGCAGCTCGTCGGCCTCCATTGCCTTGGAGAAGAAGCACGGGAGGCGCAGATGACCCAGAGGGGACCGGCCAGTTCGAGGACGAAATCCACTGTCGTCCCCTCAGCATGGGTCTCATCAAGGGAGAGGCCTGGTGTCGGAGGAGGGGCTGGCGCGGCGCTTCGCCTCCCCCGACCTCGGCCCCCGCGGTGGCCGCGATCCCTCGTGCCTCTTCCATCGCGCGAGCTCGAACCACCCTCCGCCTCTGCAGCTGAAGTAGTGGCATGCTCCCGACAAGAGCTCCTCCTTGGAGCAGAGGACGCTGGCCGCCCTCGCCCCCTGTTCATGGCTAAGGGCGAGTGCTACTCGAAGGTTGGGAAGACGTGGAAGGGCAAACTATGGAGGTTTGCACTCGGAAGATGGAAGAAGGATGGACGAGCATCGCCCTCACTATCCCCCAATTTATAGGAGGGAGCGCGGGGGCCGGCTCTCCCCCCCTCCAATGGTCGCCGCCCACCTCCTCCAATAGCGGCGCCTTCGATCATGGAGCGAACAACAACCTCCCCGTTGCCCCGATCCATGGCGCTATAGTTACTGCTTTTCCCATGGGATTTAAATCACGAGTACCCGTTGCTGGGTCCCCGCTATGCATGTGGCACGCGTGGAGGAAATGACCTGACACAGTAATTAAAAAAATTGGGGGCTACGCCGCGCACGCATCCCACGACCCGCATTCAATGTGCGTCATGGGGAAGTGCAGCAAGCACAATGATCACAACCCCAAGCCCTGCCATGCGTGTCCCGTGCACTATTTGGTCCTAGCCCAATAGCGCCTCACGACGTGTGTGGCCCAGGCCCGGGGTCTCCTGTCGGTGCACTAGAGTTTTGGGCCTCCTAGTGCCCCTCTACTTGTGCACGGCTAGTGGTTGCCGCCCTAGCGACGAGGCCCAGCAAGGACTTGCCAAGTACCAGCGCAGAAGAATTGAGACTCCTGGCAAGACCTTGCCGAGATGACCATCAGAGACCCGACAGGACCCGGCAAGGCCCCGCCATTGCACATGCCAGGTGTTGATCCGCCTGGACGCATGTCGTGGCATCGGCGCTGGAGGGGGCTAAGCAGTGCCGATGGGACGGGCACCTATCTCGTCCTGCAGGCGGATAGAGATGCCTGACACTGCATTAAGTGCGCTTGTCCTACTTCGTCAGTGTTAGATATGATAGCACTATAGATCTGTACACCCCGTGTACGCACTATACGCCACTGTTGGGATCACCTTCAGTATAAAAGGAGGACCAGGGCGATACGGTAGAGTGATTTTTGACCTTTGAATATGGAGACTTTCTAGCTCGCACGCGTGGCAGCTGCTCCTAGCACCTCTGTAGCAAGAACCCTAAGAACACTCTCAATACAACCAAGCAGGAGTAGGGTTTTACGCATCCTTGCGGCCCAAACCTGGGTAAGATCCCGCGTGCTGCCCATCAGACCGGTTCTTTGCTCGAGCCTTCTGCCCCGCCAAACCGAAAGGGGTCTCTCGGAACCCATAGGTGCTAATTCCCACGACAGGTTGCCATATACTATTGCAAATGATAATTTTGATAAATATAATATGCATGTGCTTGCTGCTCCTACTTGCAATTATTATGAGAGAGGTACTACATCTTCACCTCTCTATGTTTCCGATACAAGAAAATTGCAAGAAACTACGTATAGTATGCATTGGCCTTTACTTGGTGTGAATGAATTGTTCTTGTATGACATGCCAATGCATAGGAAGAGAGTTAGACTTTGTTGTTTCATGATATATGTTGCTTTGTGCTCACTACTAAATTACAAATCATTGCTAATTAAAATTGGCTTTGATATACCTTGGGATCTATGTGGAAACATTACTTGAGCACTACATGCCTAGCTTAATGGCTTTAAAGAAAGCGCTGCCAGGGAGACAACCCAGAAGATTTAGAGAGTCATTTTATTCTGTTGTGTGCTTTTATATAAGTTTAAAAACAAAAAATAAAGAGGGTAACTTAAAACTTTTTCAAAAAGAAACGTGAAAGTGAGAAAGACGAGCAACGTTGAAGTGGGGGCTAGCTTTTAAGTTTTTTCATGCCCATGGAAATTTTGTGAATCTTGATTACAGAAACTTTTCAACAAAAATAATTATACCCTTGTACAAATCCATTGTATGATAAAAATAACGTGCCAAGATCGTCCTTTAGGTGTTTAAATTGCATGTTTAATATGTGTTGTGCAAAAACAGAAACTTTTTCTACAGTGTTACCGGCGCGTGCTAAAATTCTGAATTTTTTACACAATACTGTTATACAAATTCTTGACCACGTACTAATGTTTCAGAAATTTTTAGTATTACAGAAGTATGGCAAATGTTCAAATTACTATAGACTATCCTGTTTTTGACAGATTCTGTTTTTGATGCATTGTTCTGCTCGTTTTGATGAAACTATCGATTGTATTGGTGGTATAAGCCATGGAAAAGTTATATTACATGAGGTACAATGCAAAAGAAAAATATGAATTGGTTGGCAACAATACTGAAACTGGTGATTTGATTTATTATACTAACGTATGTCACGAGGGTTTTGTTAAGTTTTGTGTGATTGAAGTTTTCAAGTTTTGGGTGAGATCACGATGGACGAAGGAATAAGAAGTGGAAAGAGACTAACCTTTGGGATGTTCGAGGCACATCAAGGTAATATTCAAGGACTCCCAGGAAACTAAGCTTGCAGATGCCCTGGAAGGCATCCCCTCTTTCTTCTAACAACCATCGGTAATTTTACTTGGAGCTATATTTTTATTCGTCACATGATATGCGTAAATCTTGGAGCGTCATGTGTTTTTTATTTTTATTTCAATAATGCACCATGCTGGTATGATAAAGTCCTTGGTTGATTTATAGAAGGCCCTTTGTACCTCACTTATAAATTTTGAGTATGGCTTTATAGAATGCTTGATGTGCTTCACTTATATCATTTGAAGTTTGGATTGCGTGTTTCTCACACATAGAAAACCGCCATTTGTAGAATGATCATTTGGTTCACTTATATTTGTTAGAGCATGGGCATATCTTTTGTAGAAAGAATTAAACTCTCATGCTTCACTTATATCTATTTAGATAGTTAACTGGAGTTGGTCATTCACATGGTTAGTCATAAAATCCTACATAAAACTTGTAATAGTGGATTGGTAGAAATACTTGTGTAAAGGTTTGTGATTCCTGTAGCATGCACGTATGGTGAACCGTTAAGTAAGGAAGTTGGAGCATGATTTGTTTATTGATTGTCAACCTTTGTGTGAGGGTCGGGAGTGCGTGATGGTTAACTCCTACCAACCTCTCCTCTAGGAGCAAGCGTCTAATACTTTGCTTTGATGAGTAATAGACTTTTGCAATAAGTATGTGAGTTCTTTATGACTAATGTGAGTCCATGGATTATACGCACTCTCACCCTTTCACCTTTGCTAGCCTTTCTAGTACCGCGCAACTTTCGCTGGTGCATTAAACCCACCATATATCCTCCCTCAAAACAGCCACCATACCTACATATTATTACATTTCCATAGCCATTCTGAGATATATTGCCATGCAACATACACCGTTCCGTTTATTATGACCCGCCCCATCTTTTCATATTGCTTTGCATGATCGTAAGATAGCTAGCATGATGTTTTAATGGCTTGTCCGTTTTTTGATGTCATTTGCTATAGTAGATCATTGCATATCCCAGTACACTGCCGGAGGCATTCATATAGAGTCATATTTTGTTCTAGATATCAAGTTGTAATTCTTGAGTTGTAAGTATATTAAAGTGTGGTGATCATCATTTAGAGTATTGTCCCGTATGAGGAAAGGATGATGGAAGCTATGATTCCCTCGCAAGTTTGGATGAGACTCCGAACTTTATGAAAAATAAAAGAGGCCAACGAAGCCCAAATAAAAAAAGAGGCCTTAGATGCCCACCTAATATAAATAAATAAAGAAATAAAATAAAAAATAGATAAAAGATAGAAGGGATAATGCTACTATCCTTTTTCCACACTTGTGCTTCAAAGTAGCACCATGATCTTCATGATAGAGAGTCTCCTATTTTGTCACTTTCATATACTAGTGGGAATTTTTCATTATATAACTTGGCTTGTATATTCCAATGATGGGCTTCCTAAACTTTCCCTAGGTCTTCATGAGCAAGCAAGTTGGATGCACACCCATTTGTTTCTTTTTGAGCTTTCAAACACTTATAGCTCTAGTTCATCCGTTGCATGGCAATCCTTACTCACTCACATTAATATATATTAATGGGCATCTCCATAGCCTGTTGATATGCCTAGTTGACATGAGACTATCTTCTCCTTTTTCTTCACAACCTCCACCATATTATATTCCATGTATAGTGTTATATCCATGGCTCATGCTCATGTATTTCGTGAGAGTTGAAAAAGTTTGAGAACATAAAAGGTGTGATATAATTGCTTGACTTGTCATCAGGGTTGTGTGTAAGTGCATCTAGTGCCCCTTAGTGATTTTGGTGTATTGAAGACTTATTGGTTAAGAGACCGATGTGCTTGCAAGTGTACACAGGCTCTATAAGTCGCCGAGGAGTTTGATATATTCGAAGATTATCGACCCCTAAAAATGTATGTCTTCAACTGAAGACTTTGGTGAAGACTTTGGTATTCCCTGAAGACTTTCAAAATAAAGAAGTTGGTGTGACCTTGAAGATATGAACGAGGACTATGAAGCGTGAAGACTTTTGTTTTCGTAGTTTCATTTCCTTTCTTTGAGTCATAGGAAACACCATATTGTTAAAGGGGGCCGAGGTAATACTAAGGAAAATTTCCAACTGATGCTCAACTCAAAAGCCTCAACTTATCCAATCCTTCGAGTGAAGCCTCTGGAAATCTCTTACAGTCCAGTCAAGTTCTTCACTGACAGAGACGGAGTTTTTCTGGTCTCTGAGGAAATTGGTCTGACTAAGGAGTTTGGATTTCGTTAGTGTGAATTTCCTACAAGTGAGGAACATGATAAGCTTGAGGACTTTCATAGTTCGAAATTCCGACCGTTGCTGTGCCTTGCGCCAGAGGTCCTCAATCATCCTATCCACATAACGGTCATATCCTTGTGCGTATTTATGTCTTATCATGTCAGGTTGCACCCTGGCTATAAATAGACACCCCACACACACTAGTTGGTTGGCTGCTTCGAGAGAGAATTGACACTTGTGATTTGAGAGCAACCCATCCTCCGAAGACTTTGAGAGAAAATCATCAGTGAGGAAAACACAAATCCAAACCACCAAACCCAAAGTGATTGAGTATCATTGAAGAGATTGTTCATGTGTGGAGCTGACGCTTGTTACCTTTGAAGACTATGTATCTTCTAGACAGTTATGCATCATCGTCTAGTGCATCCAGTAGTTAATTAGGGATCACGGAGTGACCTTGGTCTAGAGCATCCAGCAGTCAATTGTGGATCGTCGGGTGACCAGTTTGTGAGGGTTTTGGAAGTCATGCCTTAAGACTTACCATGAGTGTTGGGCGAGGACTTTGTGACCTTAGCTCAAGGAGAATACGGTAAGGACTATGTGTTCATTGTTTTAAATACCAGGCCACTCGAAACCAGACGTACGACTGTCACAATAGTTGGAATTGGTTCATCAAACTTTGTCTTCATCGAGCTACCTGGTTCTATTTCCTCGACCCTTTCATTTCCTCATATACCTGTTGATGAAATTGATCTTTACTGTTTGAAGAATTTGACTGAAGACTTTCACAATTTCCTCACCACAAATTCTTCAAGTTACCTTGTTCCTCACGTGCTTATCCTATATCACGCTACCTGTATTCTGTGCATGTTTTATTTCATCTTGATGACTATGCTACAACTATGTTTCTCATGCACTTGAGTACTTATTCTGCTGCTAGTTGTTCATCACATTTCAAATTCCTCAATTTGAAATTCATCACTAATGAAATTGTAAAAATCACCTATTCATCCCCCTCTAGTCGATATAACACACTTTCATTTGGTATCAGAGCAAGGTACTCCCTTGTTCTGTATGATTTTGGTTTAACCACCTACGGTTCTAGTTATGCTGACTGTAGGTATGATCAAGTTTTCCGCAGGTTGTCCTACCTTCGATGGGACAAATTACCCCTACTGGAAGAACAAGATGTGCATGCATCTTGAAGCTATTGACAATGATCTCTGGTACATTATGGAAAATGGTGTTCCCCGCACTTCTCCGACTGTTACTACTGCTGATACGAAGAAATTCAAGCAACTCGATTCTCAAGCAAAGAATATCATTTGTGGCCATCTGAGCAAAGGTTAGTATGGCAGAGTGAGTGCTTTGGAGTCTGCTAAGCTTATCTAGGATAGGTTGTCCAAAGTCAACGAAGGTGTTTCCACTCAACGCGATTCTCGTGTTGATGTTCTTTGCAATCTCTTGAACCGCTTCAAAAGACTCGACAGTGAGAATGTTCAGCAAAATTTTGATCGTCTCACTGATATCTCCAACGAGCTTCAAGCACTGGGTGCTACTAACATCACCGACCATGAAGTGGTGAAGAAACTGTTGAGATATATTGATTCCACATTCGATACTCTCGCTTTGATGATTCAAGAGTGTGGAGACTACAAGTCACTTGATCCTTCTGATATTATTGAGAGACTCAATACTAATGAATTCCAACAAGCTGAGAAGAGAGACCTCTACGGGCCAAGTTATGGAAGATCTCATGTTCTGAAGGCAAAAGCAATTTCCTCATCCGAAGGCGAAGATTCAGATAGTAGCCTTAGTGATCCTGAAGAACTGAGTCATGAGCTAGCAATGCTCGTGAGGAAATTCCAAAAGTTATCAAGGAGAGGCCGGTTTGTAAAATCATCAAAAAGTGGCTTGAGGAAATCAGATTCCTCAAACGACTATAAAAGAGAACTTATCACAAATGCAAGAAATCTGGTCACTTTATCTCTGATTATCCTCTATGGGAAAAAGAATCAAAGAAGAAGAAGAATTACAAGGACGACAGTTCTGATGAATCGAAGAAAAAGAAGAAATCTTCAAAGTCCTCATGTGCAAAGTCCTCATCTTCAAAGACCTCAACGCACAAGAAGAATGGTTCCAGAAAGGATCGGGCTTTCATTGGCAAGGAAATGGACTCAGATGAAGAATCTAAAAAATATGAAGAAGAGGAAGATTCTGAAGTGGAGTCTGAATCTGGTGTCGCTATACTTGCTCTTACTACTGGTTTCGTTAGCAAGTCCATCTTTAACGTTCCAAGGTACACAAGGATCACTCCTCCTTTGAATCAAGTGATGGTGATCTGATGAATATGTGAAACCTAGCTATGCCAAACTTGCTAATATTGCCACTAAGCAACAGAGTGCACTTGAAAAGCTTCATAAACTGCTAGACAAAAGCGATGATGTGTTGAATGAGGAAGTGGATCGGGCTCAAACTCTGTCTGATGATCTCAAAAGTCTTCAGACAAAGTATGATAACCTTCAAAGTCATCATAATGCTCTCTTAGTTGATCATGAGAAGCTTTATTATGATGTTCTTCAAAGAAAGCAAGATCTTGAGAAACTAAGAGTGTCTCATGAGGATCTTCAAAGGGAAAATGATTCCTTACTGGCTCAACAGATCAGTACCTCTCAGGAAGAATTTGTTCCACCTTGTTTGAAATGCATCGAACGTGAAACTGCTAATTCTTCACCTAAACGGTCAAATGCTTCTATTGCTGCAAATTCTTCAACTATCCCCATGGTCACAAATTCCTGATCAGTGGATACCAGAAGTATCACTGACGAAAATGCAGGGTTGAAGGAATTGTATGTGATAGGAATGCATAAAAGTCTCAAAGGGCATCAAAACCTTTGCGATGTCCTCAAAAAGCAGAGTCTCAACAGGAACCCTAGGAAAGAGGGTATTGCATTTGAGAGGAAACTCAATGCTGGTGGATCCTACTGGACTCCTGAGCAGTGCCCCAAAACCTCATGGGTTGCTGCAAAAGTACCTCCTCTCAATCCATCCACTTTATCTGTGTTTACTTGTGAAACTTCATATTCCTTTGATGAGTCACTTGAGTCCAACTACAAATTCTTCAAAAATCAGAAAGGTGAAGTATTTGCAAGATTTGTCGATACTAACTTTAGGAACGGTTCACCTATGAAGAAAATCTTGGTTCCCAAGAGCTACTTACAAAATCTTCAAGTGAATGTCCTCACGACACCACTCATGAACATTAGGAACCCGAGATCAAATTCCCCATATGGACCAAAGTCTTCACTTGGAGCAAATTCCTCAAATGGTCAAAAATATCATTCTCGTGCTAATGCATCTGTTTCGCAGGGAAAATCTAAGAGTTCTGAATATGTGCACTATTCTTCAAATCATTATGTTCATATGTCCTCAAAGAATTTCTCTGCTTATTCATATGAGTACTCTAACCCTCGTCCTGTGAAATGAAACGGACTAGCTTCAATGCCTCCCTTCTCATATGGTGCTCGCAAAATGAAGACCTCTTTGCCACCCTTCCAGATGTTGGTGATGTAGAAATTGAAGTAATCTCTTATGTAGGGTTAGGTGTCCAGATGAACTTAAATGTCTGGTGAATTTGTTGGAGACCTAAGGAATTGCTTGAAAGGATGCAAGCTAATCATGCCAAAATGAATTCCTCATTTCTCACATCCTCAAACTGATTTACTCACTATATTGTGTGATGAAATTCTGCCTAATGAATTTGATGTCATATTCTTCACTCTAAAGCATATGAGTTCATAAGTTGTAGTAATTCATCTACATGATGAACCTCCAAAAGCTACTGAGTGGGTCCTCGACACTAGATGCACAAACCACATGACTGGTGCCAAGAATCTACCGATGAATTTGCCACTTGCTCCATCCCATCTGAAGCATATCACCTACGCTTACAAAGGAAAGAGCAAGGTATTGGGTCTAGGTCAGGTTGCAATCTCAAAGGAGCAACACATTGGTATGCTGATGCTTGTCGAATCCCTTGGGTTCAACCTCATGTCTATCTCAATGCTTTGTGATCTTGATATGGTTGTCATCTTTGGAAAATATCATTGCTTTGTCATCATGGAATCTGACAGTTCCAAAGTCTTCAAAGGCTTTAGGAGAGGACACTTGTATATTGTTGATTTCTCTATAGGTCCTCATCCTGCCATGTGCCTACTTGCAAAGTCCTCAGAAGGCCGGAGTGGCATCAACGACTTGGACATGCTGGTATGAGGAACTTGCACACCCTCATAAAGAAACAGCACACCATTGGCATTGAAGATGTCAAATTCCTCAAGGACCGCCTCTGTGGTGCTTGTGAGTCTAGGAAGATGACTAGATCCAAGCATCCCTCGAAGAAAATCATGACAACAACTCGACCTTTTGAATTGCTTCATATGGACCTCTTTGGCCCCACTCATTATTCCACACTAACAAATTCTTCAAGTTTGTATGGCTTTGTCATTGTTGGTGATTACTCTTGTTATACTTGGGTGCATATTATTCTGTACAAGTCTGAAGTGCAGGATATCTTCAGACGATTTGCTTCAAGGGCCTCAACTAACTTCGGTGTAAAGGTCAAGCATATCAGGAGTGATAATGGGACTGAGTTTAAGAACACCAATCTTTATGAATATCTTGATCAACTTGGTATTACTCCTCAGCAGAACGGCGTCGTGGAGCGCAAGAACATGACTCTTGTTGAGATGGCTTGCACCATGCTTGATCAATACAAGACTCCTCATCGCTTCTGGCCTGAGGCAATTGATACTGCATGCCACATCATCAACAGGGTATATCTTAACAAATTCTTCAAGAAGACTTCATATGAACTCATGACTGGCAAGAAACTCAATGTAAGTTATCTCAAAGTCTCCGGTGCAAAATGCTAGATTAGAGATCCTCACCATGTTCTAAATTTGTACCGAAAGCACATGAAGGTTTTATGCTTGGTTATGGAATGGACTATCACACCTACGGAGTCTTCAACTCCTACCACCAAAAGGTTGTTGAAACTGTAGATGTGCGGTTCAATGAAACCGACGACTCACAAAGAGAGCACTTGCCTTCTGTGCTAGATTAAAAATCTCGTGAGGAATCCATTAAGCTGAAGGCTACTGAAGATGTCCTACCCACTGAGGAAGTCATTCCAACCAATGAGGACATTCATGCTGATACACCTAAAGAAAATGGTGTTGAAGAAAATCCTCACCCATCTCAACCTACTCATCCAATAGTTGCAAATGAAGTGCAGATTGACAAAATCATCGACGACATCAATGCACCAGGTCCCCTCACTCGCTCAAGAGCTTCAAATTTTACTAACTTTTGTGGGCACTTTGCCTTTGTCTCTATCATAGAGCCCACCAAAGTTGATGAAGCATTGAAGGATCCTGAATGGATTCAAGTTATGCAAGAGGAATTACATCAATTCAAGCTCAACAACATGTGGGAACTTGTCAAGCAGCCAGATCCTCGCAAGCACAACATCGTAGGTACCAAGTGGATCCACCAAAACAAGGAAGATGAAAATGGACCTGTGGTAAGGAATAAGGCTCGTCCTGTAGCTCAAGGCTACACATAGGTTGAATGAATTAACTTTGATGAAACTTTTGCACCTGTTGCTAGACTTGAAGTTATTCCCATATTGCTTGCTTATGCTAACCATCCTGATATCATCTTATATCAAATGGATGTGAAAACTGCATTCCTCAATGGTAGGCTTCAGGAAGAAGTATATGTTGCTCAACCCCCAGTTTTGAAGACCCTAAGCATCCTGACAAAGTCTTCAGGCTCAACAAGGACCTCTATGGCCTCAAGCAGGCCCCTTGGGCATGGTACGACACTCTGAAGGAGTTCCTCATGAAGAAAGGCTTCAAACCCGGTTCACTTGACTCAACTCTTTTCACTAAATCCTATGTCAATGAACTGTTCATATGCCAAAATACGTAGATGATATTATGTTTGGTTGTACTGACAAATGTTACGGTGATGAGTTTGCCTATATGATGAGTGAAGAATAACAAATGTCTATGATGGGAGAGTTGAAGTTCTTCTTGGGTCTTCAAATTCGCTAGCAAGACAATGGCATCTTCATCTCTCAAGAGAAATACCTCAAGGATGTTCTAAGGAAATTGGAGATGCAAGATTGCAAAGGCGTCAAAACTCCAATGCCTTCAAAAGGCCACCTCTGCACTGACGAAAATGGTAAATATTTCGATCAAAAGGTATATTGCTCCATAATTGGCTCTTTATTGTATCTATGTGCATCTAGGCCTGATATTTTTCTGAGTGTTTGCATGTGTGCCCAATTCCAAGCAACACCGAAGGAATCACACCATAAGGATGTGAAACATATTCTTCAATACTTAGCTCACACACCAACACTTGGATTATGGTATCACAAGGGCTCAAATCTTCACCTCATCGGATACTCTGATGCTGACTATGCTAGAGATCGTGTGGATCGAAAGTCAACCTCAGGCACATGTCATTTCCTCGGACGATCCTTAGTTTGTTGGTCCTCAAAGAAGCAAAACTGCGTGTCACAATCTACTACTGAAGCTGAGTACATTGCTGCTAGTTCATGTTGTGCTCAATTGCCGTGGATGAAGCAAACCCTCAAGGACTATGGCATCAAGGTGAAGAATGTGCCTCTCTACTACGACAACGAGATCACTATCAAGATTGCTTACAATCCAGTTCAACATTCCAAGACCAAGCACATCCAAATTCGTCATCATTTTCTTCGAGATCATGTACTCAAGGGTGACATCTTCATCGACCACATCCCAACTAAAGAACAACTGGCCGATATCTTCACAAAGCCCTTGGATGAAAAGAGATTTTGCAAGTTGCGTTGTGAGCTAAATATCTTAGAATATTTGAATGGAGTATTAACTTCCTGAGCTCTTAATACAACCATGGAGGCCACAACCATGGAGGAAATGGGAATGCCCGTCCCAACCATGGCAATTTCAAGACTGACAATGGGAATAGGAACAACAACCAGCACCGTCACGTTCCTACTCATAAGGATCTGAGCCACATCACCTGTTTCAAGTGCCAGAAGACAGGGCACTATGCTACTGAGTGTCCCGAGAGCAAGTAGGGAAATGGAAACGGCAACTCCGCAGCCAAGAAGCCAAACCCTTTTCCTCGTGCCCAGGTGAATCACCTCGACATGGAAGAAGTCTATGATCAACCCGAGACCGTGGTTGGTAAGTTTTTATTGCATTCACGTCCAGTTACAGTACTTTTTGATTCCGGTGCAACTCATTCATTCATATCAAGGGTAGTTGTGGATAAGTATGGGTTGCCCACCAAAACCCTTAGACAGCCCATTAAGGTCAGTTCCCCAGGAGGTATGATGATGGCAGGAATAGGATGCCATGCTTTGATACTCAATATAGGAAACCATGTTTTTCCTACCGACCTCATCGTCTTAGAATCCCAGGGATTGGATGTAATCCTAGGCATGGATTGGATGACCAAGTATGAAGGAAATCTTGATTGCCCTAGCAAGTCTGTTTCACTCACCACCCCGGAGACCAAGAGGATTAAGTATGTATCCCGATGCACATGTATGAGTGCTCGTTTAAATTCTCTCACGGGAGTTGTTCAGGAGGAAGTACCTATGGTAAAAGACTTTCTGGATGTATTTCCGGAAGAATTACCAGGAATGCCACCAGATAGGGAGATTGAGTTCCTAATAGAGCTACAGCCAGGGACAACCCCAATTTCCAAGAGACCCTATCGGATGCCCGCAAATGATCTGTTGGAAATCAAGAAGCAAATTAAGGAGCTATTGGACAAGGGATATATTCGCCCAAGTTCATCACCTTGGGGAGCCCCAGTTCTTTTGGTGGAGAAGAAGGATAAAACCTTGAGAATGGTAGTCGATTATCGTGCCTTGAACGAGGTGACTATCAAGAACAAGTACCCTCTGCCGATGATTAATGACTTGTTTGATCAGATAGTAGGCGCCAAAGTATTCTCTAAGATCGATCTTCGATCAGGGTATCACCAACTGAAGATTCGTGAACAGGATATACCCAAAACAGCTTTCACCACAAGGTATGGCTTATACGAGTATACAGTCATGTCCTTTGGTTTGACTAATGCTCGTGCCTACTTCATGAATTTGATGAACAACGTGTTTATGGAATATTTTGGACAAGTTTGTCGTGGTGTTCATCGATGATATTTTGATATTCTCCAGGAACGAGGAAGAACACAAGGAACATCTGCGTTTAGTTCTGGAGAAGCTAAGAGAGCATCAGTTATATGCCAAGTTCAGCAAATGTGAATTTTGGCTGACGAAAGTCGGATTCCTTGGACATGTTATTTCCGGAGAAGGAATAGCCGTAGACCCCGCTAAGGTTGAAGCCGTCACCAAGTGGAAGTCACCCACCTCAGTTAAGGAGATCCGCAGTTTCCTCGGACTAGCCGGATATTACCGAAGATTCATTGAGAATTTCTCAAAGATTGCCAAGCCCATGACAGAGTTGTTGAAGAAAGAATCCAAGTATGTTTGGACTAAGGAATGTGAAGCCAGTTTCCAGGAGTTGAAGAAACATTTGGTCACAACCCAGTGTTGATTTTGCCCAATATTCGGAAGGACTTCCAGGTTTATTGTGATGCTTCACGTCAAGGACTTGGAGGAGTACTCATGCAAGATGGAAAGGTTGTAGCTTATGCATCTAGACAACTACGACCTCATGACTTGAATTATGCCACCCATGATTTGGAACTAGCAGCCGTAGTGCACGCACTCAAGACCTGGAGACATTTCCTTATCGGAAATAGTTGTGATGTTTACACCGACCATAAGAGCCTGAAATATATTTTCACGCAGAAAGAGATGAACCTCACACAGAGGAGATGGTTAGAGTTAATCAAGGACTATGACATGAGATTACACTACCGTCCTCATAAGGCTAATGTTGTAGCCGATGCCTTGAGTCGGAAAACTTATGTGAACACACTCACAGCGGGAGGATTACCCCAAGAGTTAGCCGATGATCTCAGAGAGCTCAAGCTAGATATAGTTCCAAGAGGATATGTTGGTATACTAGAGATCCAGTCCACCTTGACCGAAAGAATTCGTGAAGCCCAGAAATCAGACAAGGAGATAGCTGAGATAAAGCAGAGAATGGAAGATGGTAAAGCTAAAGGTTTTCATGAGGATGAACACGGAACTTTGTGGTTTGAGAACCGAATCTATGTGCCCAATGACCTAGAGCTCAGGAAGTTGATACTTCAGGAAGCCCACGATTCACCTTACTCGAACACCCAGGCAATACCAAGATGTATCTGGATTTAAAGGAAAGTTATTGGTGGACAGGTATGAAGAAAGATATTGCGGAACATGTTGCAATATGTGATGTTTGTCAGCGAGTAAAGTCTGAACATCAGAAACCAGCAGGGTTACTCCAACCTTTGCCGATACCCGAGTGGAAATGGGAAAAGCTTGGTATGGACTTCATCACAGGATTACCCAGGACCCATTTAGGTTATGATTCCATCTGGGTAGTGGTAGATCGCTTGACCAAGGTAGCTCATTTCATTCCAGGGAAGACCACCTATACTAGTGCTAAGCTAGCCAAGATATATATGACCAGGATCGTATGTCTTCATGGAGTTCCGAGGAGTATCGTCTCAGATAGAGGAACACAGTTTACCTCAAAGTTTTGGCATCAGTTACATGAAACTTTGGGTACAAGGCTAGAGTTCAGTACAGCCTTTCATCCACAGACAGATGGACAGACTGAGAGAGTCAACCAGATTCTGGAAGACATGTTGAGAGCTTGTGCACTAGATTATGGATCTAGTTGGGATGACAACTTACCTTACGCAGAATTCTCGTACAACAACAGTTATCAGACCAGTCTGAAGATGGCCCCTTTCGAAGCTTTATATGGAAGGAGGTGCAGAACGCCATTGACATGGGATGGTGTTGGAGACCGACAACTTTTTGGTCCCGACCTTATCCGAGATTCTGAAGAGAAAGTCAGGTTGATTCGCGATAGACTCAAGATAGCTCAATCTCGACAGAAGAGTTATGCTGACAGCAAATGTAAAGAAGTGACGTATGAAGCGGGAGACCGAGCTTATCTTCGTGTGTACCCGCTTCGAGGAATCAAGAGGTTTGGTGTTAAAGGAAAATTAGCACCCAGATTCATAGGCCCCTACAAAATTCTTGAACGTAGAGGCAAAGTTGCATACAAGCTGGAGTTGCCGGAAGGATTATCCGGAGTTCATGATGTTTTCCATGTGTCCCAGCTGAAGAAATGCCATGCTGAGATGGCTGATATTCCTTTGAGAGATACAGTGCCCCTAGAGGCCATACAACTTGACAATGATCTGACCTACGAGGAGAAGCCTGTCAGAATCCTCAAGACTGCCAATAGAGTTACCCGCAGCAAGATCATCAAGTTCTGTAAGGTTTTTTGGAGTCACCACACTAAGGAAGAAGCCACCTGGGAACGCGAAGAAGATCTTCGTAGAGACCACCCGCACCTATTTTCTAGCCAACCCGAATCTCGAGGGCGAGATTCATCTTAAGGTGGGTAGGTTTGTAACATCCCAAAATTCCATTTTGGAATGTTATGAAATATAGCTATGCATCCATCATCATCATTGTTTGAATACATGTATAATTGAAATGCTTCTTCTGACTTTTTGAAAGCCCTTTCTATTTTTCCCTAACTTGCTTTCACCGATTTGAAATTTTGGTTAAATGTTCAAAATAAGAGGGGAGTAACATGACACTCCACACCAGGGTCATCTTGGTGATCTATTTGAACAAAAATAACCAGGAGTTATTTTGCAAATATTTGCAAAAAGGATTTAAAAACAATTAGGCAATTTCTGAAAATATTATTTTTCCCAAAGTGTTCACATGACAGAATAAAAATGTTCATTAAGTATCATTTATTATTCTGTTCATTTTGATATATAATACCCCTATATTTATAAACGGTTTGAGTGTTTTAAAAGCTTTTGAATGTCGCCGGAAAAACATTAAACAGAAAACGGTAACGGTTTTAGTATTAAATGGGCCGGCCCACGGCAGTTACTCGCGAAGTTAATACCGACCGGCCAAACGACGCAGAAACCTCGCTCCCCTCTCGCTAACACTGGGTCCCACCCTGACCGCCCGAAGACCCGCTCGGTCATCACTCTCCTCTCGCCCGACCACGTCGCCGGCCGTTTTGCCCTCCCCGGATCTCTCTCCTCTCTCCTCCCCCGCACTCCCAGTGCCCCTATATAAGCCGGCCACCGTCCGCTCCTCGTTTCCCCCCAAAGCCCCCTCCTACCTCGCTGGGACGCTGCCAAACGAGCTCGCCGGAGTCCCTGCAACCACCGAAACCCTTCGGAGCTCCTGCCGTCGCCACACCCCACCCCAGCCCCCACCGTTGCCTCCAATCGACGCCGGACGACCGCCGCTATCGCCTGGACCTCTTTGCTGCCTCCCTCGACCACCGAAGCTACCTCCGGCGACGTCCTCGACCACCGGCCGCCGTCACCACTCGCCGGAGATCCTCTCTCTCTCTGGTAAGTCATCGGATCTATCCTCACCCCTCGGATCTACAATCCACGGCTAGGATTAGAACCCTTTAAACCCGAATCGGTTTCCTCTTCGGTCCGGTCGCCCACCCGTAACATCCCGCGCGCACATGCCCGCAACCAATAGGAAAGCGCCACGTAGCCCCCTGGCCGTCCAGTAGATTTTCCCTTTTCTGTTTTTGTTTTAGTTAACAGAGTGAATCCAAATTTTGTTTTGCTTATAACTTTTAATCTATTTAATGTTTTGAGTTGATTCTTTTTGCATTAGCTCACATTTTTCATGTAGTTTCACCCTGTACTTTTAAATTTCAAATTTGAACTATAAAATTTGAATTGAACCAAATTTGCTCAAATCATTCAAATCTGAATAACTAGAGTTTGAAAATAGATTTTGATATGAATCTTTTTGCTACTTTTTGGTATTAGTTAGGACTACCTCCATGTTTAGTTTGAGAATTTTTAGGACGATTTTGATTAGTGTTCTAGCTATAAACAGAATCTACTTAGTATTATAGTATAGTTTTATTTACTTAGTTTTAGTTAGTTTAACTTAGATTTAGTTTTAATTTGTTTAGTAGGTTCTGTTGATTTAAACATTTAGTGTTTTACTTATTGTTAATAAAAATATAAAATTGTTTAGTTTATTTCTTTGTTAATATAGGAATCACAATTTCTTTTCAAATAGGTTTATTTTGACTAAAACAACTAGTTAGTAATAGTTTTCTTTCAACAAAGTTTTATATAATTTAATTCTGTTTTCTAAGACAAGTTTATTTGTAAAATTCTTTTCTGTTAAGAACATGTTTTGTTAATAAATAATAAGTTTTGTTTTGCCCTTTTGTTAGTAAAACTATAGTTGATTCATATAGTGTTTATCAAAACTTTTACAAACTTTACAAAAGTTTTCTCAACAAACTTAAATTGATTTTCTTCTGTTTATTAATAAAAATATTTTATTGTTTCCTTGCTGTCAACAATTGTTTTGGTTATTTCAAAATAGTTTTATTATGTTAGTAGTGTTTTATCAATCACCTCCTAGTAAACAAAACTTTGTGTGTTTTCCTTACTTGTGATTTGTGCATTGTTTTGTCTTGACTGTTTACTAGTTCTTGATTGATGTTTGTGGGTTACAATATTCTGTTGTATGCTTATTGAGTGCTTGTTTGCTTCGTTAGATTATCCGGAGTGCGAAGCTTGTTACTTAGAGTCACACGAGTACGAAGATCATCAATCAGGCAAGTCACTTTGATCATGTTTACCCATGTTTTATATGCATTAGTTCTACCATCTCCCCAAATTGCATGCAAGATAGGTTAGTTGGAAACTTGGTTACATTGTAGTAGTATCATGTGGTAGGTACCCCCTCAAACTCTTTGACACATTGGCCCCGGGAAACGTTGTTTTACTTTTTGCTATGCTATTAGTAGACGGGGTTGGTTGTGTGATTCATGAGAGTTGAGAGAGTTAATAATTTCAAGACCTACATAATGATCAAGATTTCAAGACTCCGAGTTTTCAACATACCTCTGGGTGCATGATGGTTGAACGGCACCCTGGAGAAACCAGTGGAATTGCCTAGGTCATGCTGGAGATGGCCAGTATTCACGCGGAAAGATCCACCCAGGCACAAAGAGATGGATGGGTGCTTCAAGACCCAAGGCTTACCTGCACAGCCACAAGTCATTATGGGCTCTGGCTTGGTTGGATATCGTGGTGACCCTGGACAGGCGGTGCTACGAGATGTAGAAGAACGGTAGGAAAGGATGGGCACCGACAGAGTCGCAGGGAAACCCTTTGGAAGACCATGTTTTGGTCATCTGTTTCTCAAACACCCTGAAGTGCGAGAAATCAAACGGAGGCGACCAAATCTTGTGGGGAACGTGTGCAAAACTCTGCAGAGTACTCAAACCTAATCGATTAGCCGTGTCCACGGTCATGGACGACTTGAGCCAAAGGTACTGAAACTTCCGGAACTCTCAACACAATTAATATGATGATGTGGGTATTAATAATTTGGGAATGAAAATTGGTTGGTGGAACCATCTCATTAATCAACCAACTTAGTAATATTTTTCTTAGCCCCTTTCTTGATGTAGAAAAAATTGGCTTTACGCAAAAACTTACCACCCCACCTGCCATATAAGCATGTAGATTAGATGATTATCTTTTCACCCCTCTCTTGTGACTTTGCCGGCATATTCCATATGCTGAGCTACACGGCTGCAACGTATCATGTTGCAGAGTATTTTTCTGACCAGGAGTGAGGACACGTTCTACGCTCGGTGAGATGCCCTTGGAGTTAGATGGACTCATCTACCTTCGATGCTTCCGCAAGATTTAGATATTCTCATGAGTTGGCCTTCGGCCACTTTATTGTAATTTTTATTGTACTAAAGGACTCGATATGAGATTTTGATTAATGTAATGCTGTGTGATTTCCCTTTGATATATACATTGATGTACCGTGTGTGTACCAGCATGATCTTGGGATGGTACGGAAACACCGGAGATTCGACCTTTCAGGTCGGGTCGCTACAACAAAGAAGCGAAAGATTCGCATTCAGAAAATTGAGAGGAGATGGGCACGAGAGTATTAAGAATATTGCTATGTCACTCCAAAATAGATGAAGAAATTCACTGTTAAACCCCCTTGCAATGGGCTACCCTTGGATCCAAACCAAACTACTGATCCCACTAGTCTCAAAACTCGTGATGACTTTCCTCAATAATGGAAAAGACAACAAGCCAAGCTGGCAAAGAAGGCAAAGGAGGCTGTGAAGAAATTCAATGAAGATACAGCTGCTGTACCTCTGCTGGAGCCTCTGCTAGTGCTCCAAAGAAATCAATGGTGAAGAAATCTGCAGTAAAATCAAAGTCCTCAACTTCAAAATCATCACTCCAGAACCCTCCAACAAGTTCTTCAAAGGTCTTTGCAATGCCCTTAGTAGCTGCACAATCATCAGCCGCTGCCACAAAGTCCTCAACACCTGTGCACCTTGAAACTTGTCGGAGGACCGAGGGCTTCTCAATTGCTTCAAGTGTCTCTGCAAGTCCCTCTGCCCAAGCACAATCTTCAACACGTCCTACTCTGTTGAAGCTAAAGAGAACTGCTGGATGATGTCAATGACCAAGTCCTCACACTAGCAAAGATGTGTTGAATGTACCCTCAGTATATGAGGCTGATGATGAGGCTGATGATGAAGAATTGGAGGAAATCATCAGAGAAAGTCATCAAAGGGATACTATAGCCAAGGGCAACTCTGTTCCTCTCATGTTGGATCCTAAGATGATTCTCAATTTCATCGACATAAGGCATGAGGATCCCAGCAATCCACTTTCCTCACTGAACCTACCTCTTGGTGTGGACCATGTCCTCACACACTTCATAGCTAAGCAAAAATGGAATAGATATCAAAATCAGAGAGCTAAGAGGACCAAGGCCAGAAAAGAAAAGTTTCTGAGGAACAATATGATGAATTTGACTCCAAATCAACTCATCACAGTTTAGTCTGAGATATGCTGCCTTTCTGAAGAACAAGACAAGTATGATGCTGGATGGAAGGGCACCTGACAAGGATAACTACCTGGGGTAGGGTCCTAGGCCTGACCCACATACCCTACCTAAGGGCACTATATTGAAGGACTTAAAGATTGCAAGAGAGATTCCGACTGGATTCACCATAGTGCTTAAGTCACTCGACATTCGTCCACTCGGAAGCTTATCCCTTCACTTGGCAGTAACTTGTCACTCAGAAGACCTCACTTCCTTTCGATGCTAGAAGACCAGAAGCCACCCTAGGGACACCAGCAGGCAGGCGTTAGCCCAGTCGTCATTAATAGCAATTATGATGTACGTTACCACTAACGCTCGTCTTTAAACCCACGATCGAACCCTTGGATGCCTCGCACTAATGAGGGGTAGCGAGCTCTATATACGCCGCCCCTCCCCTCTAGAACAAGGGTTTGCAACCTCTGTAACTTACACTCTCCACACGACAAAAGCTCTCGAGCACTCATACGTAGGGTTGTTACCTCCACGAGAGGGGCCTGAACTCATACATCCGTGTGTAAATCCTAGCCGTAGCTAGGACTCTACCCTCTCCTTTCGTACCCCTAGCTTCTACTGTCAGACTCATTCCCATGACAGTTGGCGCCCACCGTGGGGCAGGCGTCTAAGCGAGTTCCTCCAAGGTTGCATTTTCCCCTCTTCGTCATGTCTTCTAGTAGTGATTTGTCCCTGGGCCACGAGATCCATTTTCGGAGCGCTCACCTTCATCGGCGATGATTCACCATGGCTCCAAGAAGTGCCTCTCAACGTCGAGGCGCTACTAGTACGTGGGGCCACGCACTTCCACACGAGCTCCTGTGGTGTGCTTCTGTGGCAGCCGTCGACTCCGTACTCTTCGGCTCTCCCCGCTGTTCGTCGTCACAAGCGATCCGGTCGCTCACGGATCCAACGCTGGGTCAGACATGCGGCGGCCTGCCAAATTTCATCTCTGCAGATTGCGGCGATCGAGCCCGCCGAGTGACTTCACGTCATGTTCGAGTCGGACTCCAATCGGTCTAATGTCCCCTCTGAGTGCGAGAGCTGCAACCCTACGGCAGAGGTACTTATGGTTGGTTCTCATCAGAGCCCGCCACCAGGTTTTGGCCACGACAAGCGAGAGACTAGTGGAGCGTCGAGTGAGCAGCCGCGCCATGATGAGGAGGTCCTCCATACACACATAGTCGGTGCGACCACTGAAGCTCAGGGCTTGACGACACACACATTCGGCTCGAAGAACTATAGAGAGTACTCGACGAGCATGCTGACAAACGCCCACAAGCTCCCAGTTGACGTCAACGACAACTGTTTCGAGTGGGTCCCATAATAATGTTGAGGTATACCGTACTCCAGTTTTAAACATTGCAGCTGCAGCTAGGATAGCAGATTCCATTCAGCCGTCACTAGTAGAGGGTTGCTACAGATTAGAGCATTGCTTGATGCAGCACAGCATCAGAATTCTATTGTTTCGCAGCCGCGTAATAGGATGCACAGTAATTCACCAAGGGTAGAGACTGTTCAGTCTGCACATAGTCCTGGATCGCCCTTGCGCCGCAGGGGCGGAGGTTTCCGTGAGGAACATTACAAAGATCAGTTTCACCGTGACGACCACCATCGAGTGCACACTCCTTCGTGGGGTGGTCCACACATTCCCTGGCACTAGGACGAAAGGAGCTCATTCAGTGATGAGCGGAACACAGGATTTGAAGCTCAAGACCTCCTTACTCAGAGGCGGATCGATAGAGGTAGAGCCCACAGGGATGGGTATCATAGAGATTTTCCGAGTGAAAGCACCACTATTATTTTCTGGTCCTGAGTGCTTTAGCAGGGTTATTCGTTCTGCAGAGATTCCCACCAACTTGAGGTTGGCGACCGGGATCGACAAGTTTTCTAGCGAGTCAAAGCCAAAAACATGGTTGGATGATTACCGGGTGGCTGTTCAGATTGGTGGTGGTAATTATAACATTGCAATGAAGCATTTGTCCTTGATGTTAAATGGTTTGGCTCGTGAATGGCTGAATCGCTTGGCGCCTTCTAGCATCCGCTGCTGGGAGGATCTCCCCGGAGTGTTCATCAGAATGTTCGAGGGCACTTGCAAGCGTCCTGTCGGACTGATTGATTTGCAGCATTGTGTTCAGAAGACCAACGATACTTTGAAAGATAACATTCAGCACTGGTCCACTCTGCATCATATAGTGGAGAATGTTTCCGAGCATCAGGCTGTTTGTGCTTTCAAGGTTGGAGTGAAATACAGAGAGCTCTTTTTGAAGTTTGGGAGAACAGGTGATATTTCGCTGAGTAAAATGATGGAAATTTCCACTTTGGATGCCAATGGTGAAGAAGAAGATTGCCTCCACAGCGCGAAAGGTAAAGGGGTCGACAATCATGGCGGCGACAATTCCAGTCGGAAGCAGAAGCGGAAGGCTGATGGCCCTATTCAGGCAAAGGCAGCCGCCCTGGCAGCCCAAGGGAAAAAAGGGGAAGTCCAAGGGACAATTCAACCCCAAGAAAGGAAAGAACCAGTCAGGGACTGATGTCTTGGATTTACCTTGTGCAATCCACACGAGGAAAGATGACGAAGGCAATCTGATATTGCCCAAGTGTACCACTTGGTACTGTCGACTGTTGATCCAGCAGTTCAAAGAGGCCCCGTTGAGTGAGAAAACCCCTGAAAAGGATGATGATGAAGATAAAGGAATGTTCTCTGATGTCAATGCTATGCTGATGATTTTTGCTGATGTTGAAATCAAGAGTCGACTAAAGGTCATAAATAGGGAAGTCAACATGGTCATGCCCACAACTCCCACTACCTCAAGTGGTCTCCGTATGCCATCACATTTGACTAGACAGATCATCCTGCTCATGTGGCCACTGCTATTGTGGTCGGTAGGCTTTGGTGGTCGATCCTGTTGCGGGCGGCACTCGACTCCGCAAGGTCCTTGTGGACGGTGGTAGCAGTTTGAACATTCTTTATGCAAATACCCATAAAGGGATGGGCATTCCGATGTCCCGACTCAGTGAGAGGAACATGCAATTCCATGGAGTCATCCCAGGGAAAAGGCCAAGTCACTCAGTCAGATCGCATTGGATGTGACATTCGGGCAGATAAAAAATTTCGCAAGGAAAATTTACGTTTGAAGTCATGGACTTCCAAAGCACGTACCATGCCATTCTGGGTCGACCAACATATGCTCGTTTCATGGCCCGTCCGTGTTACGTGTATCTCAAGCTAAAGATGCCTGGGCCCAAAGGTGTGATCATAGTCACTGGCAATCGACCGCTGGCTGAGGAGTGCCTCCAGTAGGGCTCCAAAATTGTCGATCACCAGATAGCGATGGTCGAGCTGGAAGAATACAAGAAGAGGGCTGACCCTGCTAATCTGTTGCGTGCTAAGAAGCCTGCTTCCGTGTCAGCTTTTTAGTCGGCAGGGGAAGTGAAGAAGGTGCACATTCACCCGATAGATTCCATTGCAACGCGGACCAACATACCATCAACACTCGGCAGTAAATAGGAAACCGAGCTCATCTAGTTCCTCCATGAGAACTAGGACATCTTCGCATGGAAGCCTGCTGACATGCCGGTGGTTCCCAAGGAGCTGGCTGAGCATCGACTAAGAGTTGATCCGAAGGCCAAGCCAGTGAAAGAGCATTTGCGTCGATCAGTGACAGAGAAGTGTAAAGCAATCGGTAAAGAGGTGGCTCGTAACTTGCAAGCCAAGTTCATTTGGATGATTGACCACTCTGAGTGGCTCTCAAATGTTGTCATGGTCCCCAAGAAGGACAAGTCACTACACATGTGTATCGACTTCAAGCATATCAATTGGGCCTGCCCGAAAGATCATTTTCTGCTCCCTCGCATCAATCAGATTGTCGACTCGATTGTGGGATGCGAGCATTTATTGTTTCTGAATGCTTATTCATGTTACCATCAGATCCGTCTGTTTGCTCCGGATGAAATCAAAACAACCTTCATCACCCCATTCGGGTGTTTTTGCTATATCACCATGCCATTTGGGTTGAAGAATGCCGGTGCTACTTTCATGCGCATGATTCAGAAATGTTTACTTGACCAGATCCCTCGGAATGTTGAGGCTTAGATGGATGATATCATTGTCAAGTCCCGCAAATGTTCTGACCTGCTGGCTGACTTGGCCGAAACATTCGCCAATCTCAGGAGGTACGATATAAAGCTGAATCCGGCTAAGTGTACTTTCGGTGTCCCTGGTGGCAAGTTACTCGGTTTTCTCATTTCCGAGTGAGGGATCGATTCAACCCGGAGAAAATCAGTGCCATTACCCGAATGAAAAGTCTTGTGGGAGTGCACGATGTTTAGAAGCTTATAGGTTGCTTAGCAGCATTGAGTCGGTTCATTTCTCGTCTCGGTGAGAAGGCATTGCCTTTATACCGACTGATGAAGAAGTCTGACTTGTTCGAGTGGACTCCAGAAGCTGAAGCAGCGTTTGTCGAACTCAAAGCCCCACTTTCCACCCAGCCGTTGCTTGCAGCTCCGCGTAGCAAAGAGCCTTTGCTCCTATACATCGTGGCCACTAATCAAGTCGTTAGTACAGTTTTGACTGTCAAGCAGGAAGAGGAAGGCAAGGCTTACAAAGTCCAACACCCAGCCTACTACATTTCTAAGGTATTAACTCCTTCGAAGAAAATGTACCTGCATTACCAGAAGCTTGTCTATGGCATTTATCTGCCAGCAAAGAAGGTAGCACATTACTTTCAACACCACTCTATTTTAGTCGCCAGCGATGCTCCGTTATCTGAGATCCTCAACAATCGAGACGTGACTGGTCGAGTGGCTAAGTGGGGGCTTGAAATCCTATACTTTGACATCAAGTTTGAAGCCAAGAAAGCGATCAAGGCTCGGGCACTTGCCAACTTTATGGCCGAGTGGATTGAATAACAACAGCCAATCCATATTCACTCGGCACACTAGACCTTGTTCTTTGATGGCTCTAAAATGTTGAACGGGTCCGGTGCTGGCATAGTCTTGGTGTCTCCGAAAGGTGACAACTCAGTTATCTTTTGCTGATTCACTTCAATTCCGTCAATAATGAAGCAGAATATGAGGCACTCTTATATGGGTTGCGCATGGCTATCTCACTCGGCGTCAAGCGCATGATGGTTTATGGCGACTCAGATTTGGTGGTCAATCAAGTGATGAAAGAGTGGGATGTTCAAAACTCCGCTATGACTGGATACTACAATGTTGTTAGAAAGCTCGAGAAGAAATTTGAAGGTCTAGAACTCCATCATGTTCCTCGAGTGAAGAATCAAGCGGATGATGAATTGCCAAAGATTGGATCCACTAGACGACCTGTCCCCAATAATGTATTCTTGGAGCACCTCCACACTCCTTTGGTGCAGGACGATCCTTTCACCAAAGAGCCCCCGCAAGCTATGAGCCCCTCTGATCCAATTGAGGTTGATGTTCCTGTAGTTATTGATTTGGCCATGGAGATTCTGGTCATCATTCCTGACTGGACAGTGCCCTATATTGCATATATGCTGAGGCAGGAACTTCCTGAAGACGAGGCTGAAGTACGACAGATTGTGCATAGGTCGAAAGCTTTTACTATGATCGGAGATCAGCCGTTCAGATAAAGTGTGACCGGTGTGACACAGCGACGCATTTCCCCTAAAGAGGGTCGAATGATCCTGGATGAAATCCACTCGGGAACTTGTGGCCATCATGCGTCCTCACAGACATTGCTGTGTTGGTTTCTTCTGGCCATGTGCCAATGAGATGGCCAAGGACATTGTCGATCACTGTGAAGGGTGCCAGTTCTATGCAAACTTATCTCACAAACCTGCGTCTGCTCTGAAGACTATCGCCCTCACTTGGCTGTTCGCTATTTGGGGTCTGGATATGGTTGGTCCCTTTCGGATTTGACAAAGTGGGTTTACTCATTTGCTTGTTGTAGTCGACAAGTTTACAAAGTGGATTGAGGCCAAGCTAATAAAGAAACTGAACTCTCATACTACAGTCAAGTTCATGAGAGAAATAATCTACCGGTATGGAGATCCCCATAGCATCATCACAGACAATGCCACAAACTTTGACTCAAACAAATTCAGACACTTCTGCTTTTCTCAAGGCACTCGAGTGGATTATGCTTCCGGTGCACATCCTCAAACTAATGGTTAAGTCGAGCAAGCTAATGGCTTCATCTTACAACGTCTGAAGCCTCATCTCATGCGGGGCCTAGAACATGCCATCGTAGCCTGGTTATCAGAGTTGCCATCTATTTTAATCGTCTTGAGAATAACGCCTGATCGGTCGACAGGACGAACTCCTTTTTTCCTGGTCTATGGATCTGAAGTTGTCCTGCCAAGTGATTTGTTTCACAATTCTCATCGAGTGGATCTTTATTCTCAAGCTAAAGCTGAACAAGCCAGACAGGATGGCATAGATCTCCTGGAGGAAGAGTGAGAGATGGCCTTGATTCGGACCGCGACATATCAACAAGATCTGCAACACTTCCATGCAAAACACGTCAAGAGTCGGTCGTTTCATGAGGGTGACTTGGTGCTCCGAGTGGATCAACAGCGACCCCAGAAGCTCGCTCAGGCGTGGGAAGGTCCTTTTGTTGTCACCAAGGTGTTGAACAATGGAGCCTATCATCTGCACAACCTCAAGAAGCAAATTGACGAGCCAAGAGCATGGAATGCAGATCTGCTCTGGCAAATTCCGAGTGGACTACTATCTATTCACTCGGAAATGTAGCTATGAACCAGTCTTCGTCTAAGTTCAAAACTTCTCCAAGTGTTGAGCAATCCTCACACTCAGGGGCTTAACTGCGAACCAGCTTTCGCCTAAGTTAAAAACAAATTCAGTCAAGCAAATGATTGAAAACCAAATGTGGATAAACCCAAATGTGTCAGCGTGGATAAAGGTTTCGCGCGCAAGCAAAGGTGCTTCGTCTTAAGGCCTGAATGAAGTTTTACGACTGATACATTTTCACTGGGCATTCCGAGGCAAATAAAGTTTCCACAAATCAAGTTTTTCAAGCGCCAGACGGACATGCTGGCTCGACGAAGGTGTCCAAGTTGATCCCATCTGCGATCCTAGTGGCTGACTCAATGAAGGTCTCCATGAAGTCTTCAAACTAAAGTTTCTTCATGTTCATCACTCGGAGAACCTTCAACTTGTCCTCTCTTGCCTCCCTACAATGGACTCTGACAAGAGAAAGCGCCACATCGGCTCCGCATCGAGCAGCTGACTTCTTCCAAGCTTTCACTCGACTGGGATGTCGTTTAGACGAGTCATCATGGATACAAGATCATTCTGAAGGGTGTCTTTTGGACACAACTCTTTGTCGATCTTCTCTAGAGCATCTTTCAGTAGAAGGATATATGCTTGGACGCCCTAGAGGCGAACGTTGAGTCGGAACATGTTCATGGCCACGGCATCGCTAGCGGGTGACTTGGTGGGATCCAAATTGGGATCGTTTTCCTTGGTCTCGTTTTCAAAGTCTTGGCAGAATTCTACATGGAAGAAGGAATGGGAAAATGATCACATTTTAACTGGTGGGAATTGAAGAAATTCATTCGACAAGAGCAATTACCGTCGAGTATGATGTACATCTTCCTCGCGAATCCCCCAAGTGCTTCTCCAAGCCATTGCCCCTCTTGGTCAGCTGCTCGGTCTTCTTGATGAGTTCACCCTGTTCTAGTTTCAGCTTGGAGTTCTCCTCCTCTATATTCTTGGCAGCAGCCAGCTTCTTCTTGGCGGCTTCAGTTTTCTCCCTCGCCGTCTTTTGGGCATCAGCCAACGCCATGTCTTTGTCTTCCAGTGCCTTGTTCATGGTATCTAAAGAAATAACATTGTTGAGTCTCGCTTGGAGTCGACGATTTTCATCACGCACATCTGTTCGAGTGGGAGCACGCGGTTCAAAGGATGGAAAGTGAGAGTAAGAATGCATTGGGACGACTAAGGTTACCTCCCAGAGTCTTCATTTTGGTCCACGAATGCTCCAAGCTATTCCTAGAGGCCTCTAGATCCAGTCATAGTTGTTTCCTTTCCTCCTCCAGGTCCTTGTTCTGAGTGCCAAGTTCACAAGCTCTCTAAATCAACAAAAAACAAGGTAAGTCGACCTGGAAATTCCTCCTCTCCCGAGTGAAGAATCTTAAGAACAGTCGACTGGATGGCGGCGCCCGCCCAACCCTCCCCTGAAATAGCGTCATATCATGGTTGATGAAATGGCGTTGATGAAACCTATGTCATATCATGGTTGATGGAATTAATATCCATGAAACTTGCATTCAGGAGAGGAAGAACTAAAGGAAAAGAGTCCACTCAACACGTCGAGTGGCAAACGTACTCTGCATACGACAAAGAACCCTCAGTTCAAGTTCTTAAGACCACTCCTCATCGTCAACGATCAATAGTATTCTCGGGGACTACACCCAGTGAGTGCACTCAGCGTGCCCCCACTGGTTCTTACATAACTCAACAGGGTCTGCCCTGTCCAGCCACAAGATGGTCTCTATCAGACCCCCGCCAGCACAAGCACTCGATGGTGGTCTCGGGGACTACACCTAGTGGGTGCACTCAGCATGCCCCTAGTGGACCTACTAACACTCAATTTATCGAGTAGCCCTTGAAGGGGCCACCACCCCACCCCGCACCTATGAAGTAGCATCATATCATGGTTGATGAAATGACGTCCATGAAACCTACAAGCTAGCTTCGGAGTGGTACTGCTAAAAGCACCCGACAAGGTTTGCCATGTCCAAGTATAAGATGGTCTCTATCAGACCCCGCCAATACAAGCACCTGGAGGTCTCAGGGACTACACCCAGTGGGTGCACTTGGCATGGCCCCAATGCACCTGCCAACACTCGATCTGTCTAGTGGCAGAATAAAAAAGACCGTGTGCAAGCATATGAAAATCGTTTGTTTCTAAGACCCCTGTCGATGTCTTTGTCATTCGACAACGGTCCCAAGGACTACACCCAGTGGGTGCACTAAGCATGGCCCCACTGGAACGAAATTTACTTGACTAAGACATGATCTATTCAAGTAGATAACTTGCGAATATTCTACGAAATGAAGACACCTAATGGGTGTATAGTTAAAAAAGATAGGAATTCAATCGGAAATGCACTTACAGTCGCACTTACTCGAACGTTGGTATGAAGCGCCGCACTGGCATCATAAGCTAGCTTTCTGTCCTCGTACGTCTCCTTGGTGCGCAACATTATTTGCTCGGTGCGCAACATTATTTGTTCTGCCTAGATCATGGCCTCCTTCGTGGCCCCAGTTTGGTCTTCCGGGACATGGTGCAGAGGAAAAGCATTCACTAGCTGGAGTGATGTTGCGGCTAGAGTAGTCGGGGTAATCTGAGATTGTCCGATTGGAGTCAATGCCACGATGGTTGAAGCAGCTGGTGGAGCACTCGATAGTGGAATCGCGAGTTTAGTTCTGGCTCGTGACGAGTCGCCTATCCCCTGGGATGATCCTGCAGTCGACCGCTTTGGCGTTTGTGCTGACAGTGTTCTTCGGGCGCGTATGCGTGGGGTGCCTAAGGCCTCGCCTTCACCCCTGTACCCCTAGGTTGTTCTTCATCATCTTCCAGTTGAATGATCTCTGCAAATATCAATCGGCAACGTTCAATCTTGCAACCGACGAATCATGTTCAAGAAATAGAGCTGAGTGAAGATTTGTTTACCTCTTTGGGAATTGGCTGCATCAGTCGTATCCACATCCATTTGCTCCTCTCCGCCCCGTTGAGGCGACGTCACTAAGGTAGCGGCACAAGTAGCCTAAATTCCACTCGGTCAGCAAGAACTGGAAGTCACAGTCGACAGTGAAAGACGAAAGCAAACACTTACGTTGATATGACGGGCACAGTCATCTTCATGCGGGGCAGAGCTTTGCGAGGTTTCGCTGTGTTGGGCTTAGGCTGCTTCGTGGCTCGTTCACTCAACTCGACAGTCAAGGTCCGGTCCTGTTTTGGGTTCCTCTCACTCAAAACCAAGGTCTTACCTGCGGCAGTGACAAGGTCCTGAAGCGACCTGGAGCGATGTTCGATGCGTGGAGGAGACTCGACTTCTTCCTTGTTCTTGCCAGAGGCTTCATATTCATCTTCGTTGTCGTCAGCGTAGTCGACGTCCACACTGCCACCCTCACTCGTCCCGCCATCTTAAGATTGGTTCCCGTTGGGCACAGGCGAGTGCATGTGCATCCACTCCTGCAGGATTCAAACAATGAAGTCAGTCCACATATCAATCTGCCATTCGACAAAGTAATATGACAATCGACAACGCAAAGTTTACCAGATTCTTCGACGGATTCTCAGCAGAGTAAGGCCGGATCCTCTTGCCCCCTGGGGATTGTTGCAAGCCCCGGTGATGCTTCGAAGCCATTGCTCAATAATTTTCTGTGAAACCTCTTCTGGGTGCATCCGGGTCGAGTCCTCGGGGCCTTCATAATGCCACATACTGTGGTCCCTTGCCTGGAACGGCTGGATCCGTCGACCGAGGAATGTCTCCAGGAGATCCATACCAGTCACTCCGCCGCGGATAAGGTTCACTATGGCATCCACCAAGATTCCTACTTGGACTTTCTCTCCCTCCGACACTTTTAGGGACTTGGGATTGGCAGGACGATCTGATGTGAAAGGGGAAAGACCAATCGAAATATTGGGAGAAGCTATATCCTTGCAATAAAACCATGTCGACTGCCAACCTCTAACCGATTCGGGGAAAGTCATGGAAGGAAAAGAACTCCGGGCTCTCTTCGGGATTTGTTGGGGATATAACCCCTTGGTAGGATCTTCCTTGGAGGGCTCCGGGTTAAATCGGACGGCTCGTAGCCAGCCCACGGATGAGGCATGAGGACCAGAGGGCCCAACAAGTGTAGTGGCTCATAGGATGGGCCGGCAAGGTGGCCCGGAGGAGAAGACCCGGGCGTGTAAAGCCGCCCGGGGACAATTTGGTCAGGATAGGCAAGAGAAGATAGAGGCAGACTCGGACGTATAATGAGATTCATCCACAACTTGTATGACCCGTGGTCTTGACCTCAGTATATAAAGGGAAGACCCGGGGCGACTTAGGGGGTCAGGTTATAGGGAGCTAGGTCAAGCTTTAGCTCCCTTGTAATCGATAGAACAAGCAATACAAACACAAGTATGACATAGGCTATTACCTCACCTTGAGGGGCCGAACATGGGCAAACTCGTGTCCATCGTCCCTGTTAACCCCTTCGAGTCCATCATGTTAGCGATGCCCTCGAATCCAAGTCCATTAACCCAGACATCTGCCGTGATAAATCCACGACAGTTGGCGCCCATCGTGGGGCTGACGCTTGGTGGTGTTGAGTTCTCGAAGGGCTCTCTCCTGGGGCTCGAAGGAGACGTGGTTGGAAGGATCAGTAAGAGTCGCTGTGGCCAGTTCTACATTGACGATGCCGGCTGGGGGCTTGATGCTGAGTCCGTGGAGTATGGATTCCGGGTTCCATTCGGCAGGTTCCACGTCTCCATTGGATGGGTTGATGGATCTACACACGGGCTGGACGTCTGCACCGACATCATCGACCCGGCTTGCCGTCTGCGACCGGCGTGTAACATGCATCCTACCCATGCTAATCCGGGCCAGAAGCATGTCTTCGTAGGGTTCCTCAAGGTACAGATCTGGAAGCTTTCGGATCACAAGAAACTCTCGTCTATTCGGAGGACAAATCTTCAAGTGGAGAAACGGAGTCGGTGTACCAACTCCTCAACGGCGGCCTGGGGGGCTACGGCGATGTCTGCCTTGAGTCAGATCGCTCAGAGTCAGATAATCTTGAGTTTCCGGTTCACACTGCCATCTTCATGGCGGGGTCAGCTCCAGGCACGAGTAGTACATCCACAGGAACCGCCACCTCGGGTGATAACCCACCGCCGCCGGCTCAAGTTCTTGTGGAGCTGATGGACGGGCTCGGGACTTTAATGGCCACTGAGGTCACACCAGATAATCAAGCAGCTCAGAATTTAGAGATTGCAAGGATCAAGGGCCGGATGACGGAGGAACGACAAAGAATGGATGAGCTAAAGATCAAGATGGAGGAAGAGGCAGAACGTATCAAGGCAGACACTTTCCATCGAGGGCTGGAGCAGATATCAGCAGCAGCGGTAGATCGATGGAGGCATCAGCCCCGTCTACCAGAGCGTTATGAAGCAAGGAACCTCTTCAATACTCCTGGCGCGATGCGAGTAACGGACGCGCCCCAAAACCGCCCGACTAGGCGACCAGCGACTCATCCGGCCCGGCGTAACCAAGCTTCACCCGGTGGCTTTCTGACGCCGGCGGGTCATTATTCTAACCCGGCCATGAATATGGTGGCAGCGGCCACCCATCTTGAGACAATTCCTATTCCAGATGAAGCACCCTTTGCAGAGGATGTGCAGAACACCATCGGGTACCTGCAAACGACCGTGGCCCAGTAGGAGAAATATACTCACAACCGAAGCCGTGTTCATTCAACCCCTCTTCCTAGCCGCAGCTTTAGCCGACGCTACGAGTCACCAGCAGGTTCTAGCAGCAACCAGCACAGAGAGATTTCGACGGGTCATTGGCCGGGTAGAGACACGGCAGCATTTGTAAACCATGCGGGAGGCCAGCAAGAGGCGCCAGCTAGGCCGGCTCACTAGGAGCGTGTACCCTCCGTTTCAGTAGGGGCATGAGTAAACTCCAGGACGGGAGGGCTGCCATGTTTGTCGGTGGCTCTAGGGAGCAAACGGCTGCCAAGAGACATCAAAGGGTCCCGCAAGGTCCCAAATTATACCGCTGATTTACCCTCGGAGTCCTGGGTGGAGAGTTACGAACTGGCCATGGAGATGCTGGAGGTCAGTGAGGCGGTTTATGCCAAGTATTTCGTCATGATGCTTGAAGGCCCGTCTCACACGTGGCTAAAGGGCTTGCTGCCTAATACCATCAATTCATGGGCGGAGCTCCGGGCCAGATTCATTAAAAACTTTCAAGGGACGTGCAAGCAACCGATGATCATTGTGGATCTTGATCACTGTGTGCAACAGGAGAACGAGTCGGCCCATCATTGGGTACGGCAGGCCTCGACAATTATCCACTCCTCGGAGGAGATCATGGCAGCCCAGGCGGTACTGATCTTGCAGAAGAACTGCCATTTTTTTGCTCTAAAACAGAAACTCGGCCGGCTCAAACGTACGTGCCAGGGCATGGGAGAGCTCATGACGGCTCTCATGAAATATGCCGACTCCGACAGTACAAAAGATCCGGGTTCTAATGATGAGAAAACTGGCCAAGGTAGGAAAGGCAATCAAGGCAAGGGTGCAGCAAACAATGGTAGCCAGAGCAAATGTAAGAATCCAAAGGCCGGGTCAGAGCTAGGGGCTAATACAAACACCCAGTAGAATTACCCTAAAGGCAATAGGAGGTTTAGATCGCCCTTTGGCACGGATAGCTATCCCTCAAACATGGAGGAGTTACTCAAGCGGCCTTGTCCAAATGACAGTCTGCCTGATAAGCCGGCAAACCACACATGGGGGAATTGCAATTTCATGCAGAAGTACCAGCGGTATTTCACACAACCTAACAATCGAGATGGTGGTCCACCAGTCGGCTCAGGACATGACGGGTCAGGAGCTGGTTTTGGTTTTGGCGGCTCAGGGTCCGGTCGTCCAGTCCACCGTCATCCGGGTCAAGATGGTCAAGGGGGACACCAACCGCATTCTGGTAACAATAATCAACAACAATAGCGTAATCAGTCTAGTTTCCAGAGTAATCCAAAGCAGCTCAGCTCCGGGCGGTACCACGTTTTCATGACCGGTCTCAACAAACGGGACCAGAAGTTGCGAAAGCAGGCAGTTAATGCGGTTATACCGGCTCTTCCGCAGTACTTAAAGTGGTATGAATATGACATAACGTGGAGCCGAGAAGATCAACCGCCGTGTGTCGATGACCCAGGGCGGCTGGCTTTGGTTGTAGCCCCCCAGGTGGGCAGATATATGGTGAACAAGGTGCTTATGGATGGCGGCAGCAACATAAACATCCTTTACTATGACACTTTCCGGCGGATGAAGTTGCTTGACAAGGATTTAAAACCATCATCCACCGTCTTTCATGGTGTGGTTCCGGGTAAGTCGGCGCGTCCGGTGGGCAGGATTTCGTTGGAAGTGGCTTTTGGCGATGAGTGCAATTACAGGGTGGAATCCTTGTGGTTCCAAGTGGTCAAGATCAAGAGTCCTTATCATGCGATATTTGGACGGCCGACTTATGCTAAGTTCATGGCTAGGCCCTGCTATGTTTACTTGCAGCTCAAGATGCCCAACTTAAACGGTACCATTACCATTCATGGTAACCAAAATATGGCTATTGAGTGTGAAGAAGGAGACGCGGCTTATGTTGAGTCCATTTGTGCCCAGGAGGAACTTAAGTTCTATAAGGAGAATGTTGATCTGGAGGATATGACCCCGCTGAAAAAGCCCACCACGGAGGTTGAGCCGCCCCTCAAGTTTTCAACGGATGATACCAAGACAGTAGATTTTACTCCGGGCGACTCATCTAAGCAGTTCATCATTGGAGCTCACATGGATCCCAAATAGGAAAGCACACTCATCGAATTCAACCGTGTGAATCAGGACATCTTCGCATGGAAACCTTCTGACATGCCGGGTGTACCGAGAGAGTTCGCTGAGCACAACCTTAATGTGGATCCAAAGTTTAAGCCGATTAAATAGTTTTTACGGCGGTTCAATGAGGAGAGGCGCAAGGCTATTGGGAAAGAAGTTGCCCGACTTTTGGCAGCGGGTTTTATCATTGAAGTTTTTGATCCGGAATGGTTGGCTAATCCGATGCTCGTACTCAAAAAAAATGGTACATGGCGTATGTGTGTGGACTACATGGACCTTAACAAGGCTTGTCCGACTGATCCATTTGCTCTCCCGCATATTGATCAGATCATTGATGCTACATCGGGGTTTGAAAGTTTGTGCTTCCAGGATGCATACTTAGGTTATCATCAAATCAAAATGGCGGTTAAAGACCAGGAAAAAACGGCTTTTATCACACCCTTTGGGGCGTTCTGCTATGTCTTTATGCCTTTCAGGCTCAAAAGTGCCCAGGCGACTTACCAGTGATGCGTGCAGAACTGCCTTCACAGTCAGATTGCCATAATGTTCATGCTTATGTAGATGACATCGTGATCAAATCTAGAAAGAAGGAGACTCTCTTGGAGGATTTAAAAGAAACTTTTGATAATCTCCGGATCTACAAGATGATGCTTAACCCGACCAAGTGTGTCTTTAGTGTTCCGGCGGGCAAGCTTTTGGGTTTCCTAGTCTCTAAGCGTGGTATCAAGGCTAACCCGGACAAAATCAGGGCTATTACCTCTCTGGGAGAGCCGACTTGCATTAATGATGTTCAGCGGTTGGCAGGGCGGATTGCTGCATTGAGCCGGTTCATAAGCCGCCTTGGAGAAAGGCTATTCCTTTATATCAAATGATGAAGAAGGCAGACAAATTTGCCTGGAGTAAAGCGGCGGGTGAAGCACTTGAGGCGCTTAAAAAACAGCTCACTTAGCAGCCAGTGCTGGCTGCTCCGGCTGAAAAAGGACCGTTACTCCTTTATGTGGCGGCTAATAACCAGGCAGTGAGTGCTGCAATCATGGTCAAGCGCAAGGAGGCTGGAAAGGAGTATCCAGTGCAAAGGCCGGTTTATTATATCAGTGAGGTCCTAACAGAGTCTAAGCAAAGGTATCCACATTAGCAGAAGCTGGTATATGGGGTCTTCATGGTCAATCGCAAGTTAAAACACTATTTCTTAAGGCACCACATAACTATGGTCAGTTTTGCTCCGCTGGGGGATATTATCCAGAATAGAGAAGCCACAGGAAGGATTGCTAAGTGGGCATTGGAGCTGGGACCTCTCAATGTAAAATATGTGCCTCGCACAACTATCAAATACCAAGACCTTGTGGATTTCATAAATGATTGGACAGAGTGTCAAGCTCCCGAGGAAAAGTCGGATAACACATACTGGACTATACACTTCGATAGATCCAAGCAATTAGAGGGGTCAGGGGCAGGAGTTGTTCTGACATCCCCCAAGGGTGTAAATTTTGTTATGTGCTCCGGCTGATGTTCCCCTGCACTAACAATGCGGCTGAATATGAAGCTTTGCTTCATGGTCTTCGGTTAGCCAAGGAGATGAATTTGAGCCGAGTCAGGTGTTTGGGCGACTCAGATCTGGTGGCTCGGCAAGTTTCTGGCACATGGGATTCCAAGGACCTGCGGATGGCGGCTTACCGTCAGGCGGTTGATGTTATTGCAGGGCACTTCAAAGGATATCAGGTAGATCACATTGATCGTCGCAGAAATGAGGCGGCTGATGCCTTATCACGATTAGGCTCTCACCAAAAGCCGGTGCCACCCAATGTCTTTCTGGACGTCTTACACCATCCGACTATCAAGATACCTTCAGAAGAAGATTTGATTGTTCCTGACCCGGAGGCAGAATTAGTGGCGGCTCTGCATGCTATCCCAGATTGGACTATTCCCTATTTGGCCTATTTGACGCGGGGCAAGTTACCTGAGGATGAAGACCTAGCCAGACAGATCACCCGACATTCTAAGTCCATGACAATAATCAATGGTGAGTTGCATAACTGCAGTGTGACGGGAGTTTTTCAATGTTGTGTTTCACTAGAGGAGGGCCAACAAATCTTGAATGAAATCCATACTGGCGATTGTGGACACCACACCGGCTCGAAATCTTTGGTGGCCAAGGCTTTCCGGCACGGGTTTTTTTGGTTGACGGCTCATAAAGATGCGAAGGACCTAGTCTGTAAGTGCGACAGCTGTCAGAAGTTTGGCCGGCGTGCTCATATCCCAGCTCAGGAGTTAAGGGTTATACCAATTACTTGGCCGTTTGCGGTCTGGGGGCTTGACATGGTGGGACCTTTCAAGAGATCCAAGGATAAGAAAACACACCTCCTGGTGGCGGTGGACAAGTTTACCAAGTGGGTAGAGGCAGAGCCGGTCAGCAAATGTGATGCTACTATGGCGGTTTTATTTATCAAAAAGTTGATCTACCATTTTGGTTACCCACACAGCATCATCACTGATAATGGTACAAATCTGTCCAAGGGGGCTATGAAAAAATTCTGCAACGAAGAGTATATCCGGCTTGCTGTTTCAGTAGTGGCGCATCCACAATCCAACGGTTAGGCGGAGCGTCCCAATCAGGAAATTTTAAGAGGGATTAAACCGCGGGTTATGGTTCCTTTGTAGCGAACACTCGGGTGTTGCGTAGAAGAATTACCCTCCGTCTTATGGAGCATCAGAACCACCCCTAACAGATCTACGGGTTTCACGCCTTTCTTTATGGTGTACGAGGCTGAGGCAGTGTTGCCCAGTGACATCCGGCATGACTCACCAAGGGTGGCGGCTTTTGTTGAGGCGGACAATGAAACGGCACGTCAAGACGCATTGGATGCTTTGGAAGAGGTGCGAGAGTTAGCAACGCCCGGTCGGCAATTTATCAACAAGACTTGCGTCTCTATCAGAGCCGCAGGGTCAAGACCCGAACGTTCCAGGAGGGCGACTTAGTGCTCCGGCTGATTCAGGACCAGACAAATACGCATAAGCTCTCTCCCCCATGGGAAGGACCTTTTGTAGTCAGCAGAAATCTTAACAATGGGTCATATTACCTCATCGATATCCGAGATGACTCAGCTACAGCGGGTCAGGAGACCCACCAACCATAGAACATCGCGCATCTCCGGCCTTATTTCACTTAAGGGTGTCGAGACCCTTCGTTGTAAACTATCATTGTACATATTACAGTTATATTAAGAAGTATCACTGCCAAAGGAAAATCTCTGGCTTAGGAAAATGAGTCGCGACACCAGGCGTTATGCCACAAAAAAAACCGGCTCAGGAAAATGAGTCGTGGCGAGGGCGGCTTCTTACCTTTGGGTACAGCTTCTAATGCCTATCCGCCGGCGGGTTATGCCGTACTGTCGAGGGGGCTTCTTACCGATGGGTATCGCTTCTAACACCCTATCAGCCGACTTTATGCCAAATTTTCGGCTAACACGTTTAGCCGCGGTTATGAGAGGTTTTTACCGACGGGTAGCTAACGTCTCATGACCCGCGAACGATGGCTTCTTACCTTCGGGTATAGCTTATAATGCCTATTAGCCGGTTTTAGGCCACATAAAATGGCTAAGGTAAATTAGCTACGGCGAACGACGCCTTCTTACCTTCGGGTATAGCTTATAACGCCTATTAGCCAACCTTATGGCACAAAAATCCGGCTTAGGACAATGAGTCGCGGCGAGAGCGGCTTTTTACCTTTAGGTACAGGTTCTAACACTTATCCACCGGCATTTACGCCGTATTATTACCTATGGGTGTATCTTTTAAACGCCTTATCGGCAGGGCTTTATGCCATCTCCGGCTAACCAGATTAGCTGTAATCGTCAAAAGGGAATTACCACCTCCGGGTATAGTTTACCTAATCTTGTCCGTAGGTGTCTTCTATGATGACAAAGCAGTATAAAAGGTTCAAGAGCATACAAAAGACAATGGCAGCTAAAAATCCGGATCATCTTATAAAGTATAATGACACAAGGTTTAGGATAAGCAAAAGGAAACATCTAGTCTATTACATACACTCCCAGAGGAGCTCAGAATTTCAGACAAGTCTTTTCAAATGCCACACGGCGGGTTAAGGAGAGTTAGTTGTTACAAGTTTTTTATAGAAGGGACTAACTAGCTGCCGGGCCATCCTGCTCCGGCTCTTCGGTGGCCCCGATCTGGAGGTTGTCCAAATCCCAGTTGCAGTTCGTTAGAGCCGCAAAAGAGCCTTCGTCGAAATAAGGAGACGGGTCAAGGTCAGGAGCGAAGAAGTCCTTACTGCAGGCATGCGTCAAGTCTTTGCACTCGTAAAGTGGGCCGCGGATTCTTTTTCGATCTGGACCATAAGCCGCTTGGTAGGTCGTCAGATCAGCTTCCTCCGCTAAGACGGAAGCTAGTACTCGGGATTCCTTCACACACCAGTTGTAGTCAGCATCAGTGAACTCTAAGCCGTCGTCTTTCTTTGAAGGAAAGCCATCCATCATCTTGGCTGATGTTAGATATAGAGAAAAGGCCAAAACCCGGCTGATACCTGCAATGGCCCCTTGACGGGCGGCTGACTTCTTGAGTTCGGCAATCTACTTAGGCATGGTGGAAAAGAGCTCCAAGACGCCCTTGAGAGTCGCCGGAATCTTTTCTTTGTATTGCACGGCCTTAATAGTGCACACCACGCCGCAGTACAGTTGCTCAGTCAAAGTGTAGATGGCCTCAATGGCAGCAGACTATCAGAAGCCAGTTGTCGGCTCCTAGGGCCTGCATAAGACGGACATTTCAGGATGAGTCGCTAGTGCAAGTGTTAGATAGCCATTGAAGCACAAGTTGTTAGAAGCTTACCAAAGAGGGCGGTTGTCATCTTGGTAATGTGGCGTTTCAAGTCTTGGAGTTCATCGGATACAGCTATCAGCCGTTGATTGGCGTCATCTGCCCGTTTGGTCAACGAGATCTTCTCAGACTCAGCTGACTCTTTAAAAGCAGCAAAGTCGGCCTTGATTGTGGCCAACTCCTTAGAGAGGAGCCGACACTTTTCATCAGTGGCACTTCGAGCTGTTTGTTGATCCGCCAGGTTGGCCTTCAGATCCGTCAACTGCGACCCGGCCTCATTTAAAGCTTCCTATGGCATATCAAAATGTAGAATAAGTCGCCAGGATGGAATTTTATCAGATGATGAAGATTAAGATAAAATTATGCAAGTTTCAAGCAGATTGCAAGCAATATGTTTGACACTTGGGGGCTAATGTATATTTGATCTCCAAGATTACTGTGCTGTTCCGGGTCATCTTCATCAAGTTAATCTGGAACTTGGGGGCTACAATTGGCTCTTAAAACTATCCACATTGAAGCTCCGACTCAACTTTATCAAAATTGAGTCGACCCTTGGGGCTACAATTGGATGTTCAAACTATCTACAGTGAAGCTCCGACTCAACTTTATCAAAATTGAGCCGGCGCTTGGGGACTATGGATTTAGATATTCTACACAGGATCAGGAAAGACCTGGTTCAACTCTTAACTAGATTGAGCCGGCCCTTGGGGGCTAAATAAGGTTATAGCAAGAAGAGGAGTACCTCATATTTTTTCTTCATCAAGCTGACCAGCCGAAATTCCAGATCTCGGCTGGTGGAAAGCCGGTTCACGCAACCGGCGTGAAGTTCTTCTGCCGTCATCTTCTCAAAGGAAGTAGAGTCAAAATCCAGTTTCTTTGAAGCTTTGGTCGGCTCTTTATGCCTGGTCAACACGTGAGCTGGGGGAGACTGAAAGCCAGACCCGGTGATCATGACGTCCGGAGTTGCAGTGGTCTTGGTCATCGAGGCAGGACTCGGTGGTTTCGAAGGACCCCTTGGAGGGCTCTCCGAGATGTTATGTTCAACAGCTGGCCCAATGGATGCGGCTGGCGGATCTACATCCGGTCATGACTCTTCGGGTTGTTCACGCTCTAGCTCTTGGGCTGCAGGGCTAGGGGAGGACTTGTTCGTCTTGCGACGCTTCGCTTGAGCACTGTAAATGTGAGGATTAGAATCCAAAGGATACTGCTGTCGCATAGAGAGCCGGATGTCATAATGGGAAATACTTACAGCGGGTTGATCTTTAGAGGCGATAGAGCAATCGTCGAAGAGTCGCCAGAAGAGAGTGATTTCTGAGAGACAATTTAAGAAAGATGAGACACCGTCGAGGTCGCAAAGTGAAATTAATTAAAACGGAGATACATACCTCTGCGATGCGTTTCTTCGGAGCTGGCGAGTTTGGTAAGCCGGACATAAGTTCAGTAGAACCAGCGCTCCGGGTCTGGCGACGCTCCACCTGTTGTTGCTTTTTCAAAAGCAAATCGGGAACCAGATAAACAAGAGGATGAGAAAGAGGAACTTTTCCAATAACCTGCCGCGGCCTCCGGTGGGTAAAATATTCTGAGCCAGATGAAATATAGATTACCTTAGGGGCGTTGGCGCGGCTTGTTTCAACATCATCCTGTGAGTAAAACAAGTGTAAGTAAAATAAGGTAATAAAATGGTAGAAAGCAGCCAAGGTTTACCTTTGAGTTGGACAATTGCGGAGGGTCAAACCATCCTTCTGGTGGGGCGGTCTGCTTGGGCTTCTTAGCTAGAACTTTCTTCTTGGGCTTCTTCAAAGGAGGAACATACTCCTTCCTCCAGAAATCAGAGTTGGCCTGGAAAGGTTAAGCCGGTTAAACAGTAATGCGTCAGAAAGGTATAAGTGACAAGGAGAAAAGTGGTGAAGAGTTGCCTTACATCTGGAGCCGGATTTTTGGCATTAAAAGGTGCCAGGCCAATGGCGCTGCATGATCCGGATGCTTCATGGACAAGGCTCCGGATGGCGGTGGTGATGTCATCCTCCGTCAGGGTTGATTGGCTGAAGCATAGTGAATTATCATACTTGCCTTCGTATTCACACATGATCCAGCTTCTATGACTTAAGGGCATGATCCGCCAAGAAATCCAGCAGCGGATCAGATCCAGCCTAGTTAAACCATTGGCCATGAGGGCCTTGATCTTGGCGTGAGCCGGCTCTTACCTTGCATGTTCCGAAGTTGACAGCCGGCCCGGAAGCTCTGAAGATGTCTTGAGCCGAGAGGGACAATAACCCGGTAGTGGATGCTCATTCTCAGGAGAGGTATCCTTGTATTAGAACCAAGTCTTGTTCCAGTCCTTTGGATGACTCGGCATCTGCATGGCTGGAAAAGTAATATCCCTACGCCGTTGAATGGAGATCCCGCCATGCTCTAGACTCGGACTAGCCTTCACTTCAGTGTGCCGGTTGGCGTAGAAAAACTCTCGAAATAACCCCATAGATGGCCTGGCTTGCAGATAGACTTCACAGAGCACTTGAAAATTGCATATATTGGAGACGGAGTTGGGGGCCAAGTCTTGGGGGTGAAGCTTGTAAAAGTGAAGGATGTCATGAAAGAACTTCAAGCCGGGGGGCACGAATCCTCGCTCGATATGATCGGAGAAGACCACTACTTCGCCTTCTTGAGGAGTGGGTCGCGTTTCATCACCCGGGGCCCGCCAGTTAAGGACCTCCTTGGAAAGAAGGTTACCCGCGTGAACAAAATCCAATAAGTATTCCTCCGTGATGCAAGACCCGACCCAGTTGCATCAGTTGGAGGCGCGAGACATGCTGGCGGCTTAAGGACTGTGCAAAGTAAAAAGTATGGCGAGTCAAGAGCAAAGCAAATATCTATGAGGGCTTACAATTTTAAGGGTTCTACAAATAATATGCCGGCTGATGAGAGCCGGAGGGGCCTGGTGAGTCAACAAAGAAAAGAGGAGCGAAAAACGGCTAAGTCCTAGGAAACAGAGTTCGTGAAGTTCAGCTAAAATAACAGATCTACAAAGGCAGGAAAAATGCCTCTATTTTTAGACCTAAGGACGAACGGGCGAGGCGGACGAAAACATAGAATGGCAGGCTGAGTAGGGACCAATCTATGTGTTATTACTCACTACCTATTTTCCAGCGGCGCCGTGAGGTCAGGCGACGGGCCAGAGTTCATACGCTGAGCGCGGCCGGCGGCAATGGAGTTCGAGTTCTAAGCGACGACGGCGGCGGAGCTTATAGAAACCCTACCGGAGACGGTTATGGGTCTAAGGGAAGAAGACTTACCGGCGACAGGAGCGCGAGATGGACTCTGGTTCGCAACAGGTTGATGCAGCGGCCAGTCGACGGCGAGACGGAGACGGCACCGGAGCAGGAGCAGAGGTATCGGAGAAGAGGGAGATGACAGCGCGAGCGGGAGAAAGGAAATGCCGCCAACAGTACTCCTATTTAAAAGGAAAATGGGGTAGGCACGAAAATCCAGGCAACACAAATCGTACGATCGAGGCGGACGCCTCGATTTTCAGGCTAACCATTTAATGGAAGGATTTGGCGGTGCATCACCGAATCTTTTTTGCAGAGTCCATGTGATGTCATGGCGGGTCACTATCGGGCGACTCGCCGAGGAACAGAAGAGAAGGATGAAATGAGCAAGCTTAGATCAACCTGGGGCCTAATGTTGGGGATATAACCCCACGGTGAGACCCGCCTTGGAGAGCTCCGGGTTAAACCGGACGGCTCGTAGCCAGCCCAAGGATGAGCCGTGAGGACCGGAGGGCCAAACAAGCATAGCGGCTCACAGGATGGGCCGGCAGGGTGGCCCGGAGGAGAAGACCCGGGCCTGTAAAGCTACCCAGGGACAATTTGGTCACGATAGGCAAGAGAAGATAGAGGCAGACTCGGACGTATAATGAGAGTCAGCCAGAACTTGTATGACCCGTGGTCTTGACCTCAGTATATAAAGGGAAAACCCGGGATGACTTAGGGGTCAGGTTATCGAGAGCTATGTAAAGTTTAGCTCCCTTGTAATCGATAGAACAAGCAATACAAACACAAGCAGGACGTAGGCTATTAGCTCACCTTCAGGGGCCGAACCTGTGCAAACTCGTGTCCTTTGTCCCTGTTAACCCCTTTGAGTCCATCACATTAGCGATGGCCTCAAATCCAAGTCTGTTAAACCAGACATGTGTTGGACTACATGAGTTTTACCATCCTTAGGGCGGGCCTTTTTGACCGACTAAGATGTGATGGTGAAAATGTGTTTGAAAAGATCCTAGTAGGGAGAACAACCCAAGAAGCACTCGCACAGAGTGATGAAAGCAGACAGATACAAAATGGCATTCGGAGGAGAGTGATGGAGCTGAGCTCCGAAGAAGTTCAAAAACCCTCAAAAAAATGAATGGGGAGGCATGGAGAAACCTCTTTCAACATTGGTAAGGAGAAGGACCCCATCCCTCTCACGCGGCTCTAGCTCAGGCTCTCCCTGTGAAAGCCTCCAGGAACCATCCGCCACGAGCCCGTTGACGACGAGATTCTCGACATCCGCGGTGGTGACCCTCGATGAGAGAAAATCCCCCTAGATCCACCCCGGCGGCACGGTGAACTGCGCAGTCGATGGCTTCTTGGCCTTGCCCTTAGCGGGCCCCTTCTTGGCATGCTCTAGCTTCTCTTTCATTGCCTTCATTCTCACAACGGGGGGCTCGTCGGAGTGAAGCAGAGTGGTGCATTGGAAGCAGGGAAGGCGGAGGAAGAGAGGAGATTTGGGGGAAAAGTACTGTTCAGACCATGTCGCTTCGGGATTTGTACCTCGCCATGTATCTCGCTGACTCATGGGCCCACTAGATCTCCGCATATCCTGACCGCAGACGCCGCCCAGTACGTGGCGAAATGAGCAGCGCCAGAATCGAGGCGTCGTGCCCCACCCACCCTAGTTGTGGCATCATCATCACAGACGCACGAGCTTCCCAAATTTTTGTATCCAGCAAAATCCGGGCCAAATAGAGCGACATGTCGTGTCCAAAGATCCCTTCAGGTCACTCGGAACAAAATTGACATTGCGAATTCACTCGGATACTTTCAAGAAAGAATCGATCCGGGTGAATGACAAAGAATTTAGTCGACGCAAGTTATGTTGAAGCTCCGAAATTCATTCGGAAGATTTGGTGCCTTCTTCAGAACTGGCATCGATACCCCCCTTCGCCTCTCGAATCCTGATACATTCAGTGGCTAATGACAAGGATAAGTACCTGGGGTAGGGTCCTAGGACTGACCCACATACCCTACCTAAGGGTACTATATTGAAGGACTTAAAGATTACAAGAGAGATTCCGACTGGATTCACCATAGTGCTTAAGTCACTCGACATTCATCCACTAGGAAGCTTATCCCTTTACTTGGCAGTAACCTGTCACTCGGAAGACCTCACTTCCAGTCGATGCCATAAGAACCGAAGCCACCCCATGGAGGCCAGCAAGCAGGCGTTAGGCCAGTCATCATTAATAGCAATTATGATGTACGTTACCAGTAACGCTTGTCTTTATACCCACGATCGAACTCTTGGATGCCTTGCACTTGAGAGGGGCAGCGAGCTCTATATTTGCGCATGAAGAAATTTCTAGGAGAGCTAAAACTTTTGATGTGCCTGATGAAATTGAGACCACAAGGGCGACTGCATCAGTCGTGCCTAAAGAAAATGCTCCCCCTTCACCGTCTGCAGAAACTGCAAAATCCTCAAGGGTGAAGAACACCAACCTTCCTTCTGCATCAGAAGTGAAGAAAACTAAGGCTGCAAAGAAAGAGGCACTCAAAAGAAAAGCATCAGCTTCAGATTCCTGAACAATGAAGAAATTGAAGACACTACCAAGTTCTTCAACAAAACCGATTAATGCAACTCCTATCAGCTCTTTGCCAGCCTATGAAGTAGTACCATTTGGTGTTGACTATGTCATCCCAAATGATGATCCAGAAGAAAAGCATCAGTTTACTGCTATCTCAAAGCAGATTGATGCAGAAATTGAAGTGGAAGCAAATGCTTCAACTCCACCGGTATCATCGCCCTAGCCATAGTTGACTGCTGAAGGGGTCGGCGTTGAAGAAATGAAAGAGGATGCGGACATTGGAAACAATACATCTCTGATCAATGATGAATATTGGGAAAGTGCACACCAAATTCACCAGTGACCACTCCTATGTCACAAATTCCTCAGTCTCCAGCCCAGACTGAATAAATTCATACAGGATCTGATGACTTGGCTGCAACTGTCACTGAAGATATTCCAGCTGCATCAGCTGGGGAATCTATTGCTCCAACTACCAATGAGGAAACTGCAGTGCAAATTCCTTAGTCTGAAGAAATTCCTCCAATGCCTAAGAAATTGTGGGCCACTTCAAGCCAATGCTTCAGCCAAAGCCTAAGATGCCATTCAAAGGCTCAAAGCGCCCCAAATTCATCAAGACCATTTTCTTCAACAAGCACATCTTGTTCACTAGACCAAATCCGTATGACTCTGCAAGAGCCAATCGCACCAGATTCTGAACAACCACGCAGATGAACTACTATGCATTAGTGCTGTTTGACAAGAAGAAAGTCTTCGAGCTTCATCAAATTCCTCATGCGGACATGAAAACTATCCCATCCTTCACACCGATGCTCGCAGTTCTTCATGATGTAGGAATTCTTCCCTTCTATGTGGAAATTTGCGATTGGAATGAAGATTTGATTCCTCAATTCTATGCCACCTTGGACATCACAAGTGATGCCTCTGATATCAACTCTTGGGTCTTGGACTGGATGACTGGATCAACTCACTACACTGCTCCAGCCTCTGAACTACTTCGATCAGTCCCAGTTCTAATTCCATCAAAAGGTGCAAGATGCCTATTTGATGAACCTACTTTGTCCAACCACATGACACAACTTCCTATGAAGCCTTTGGCTCCTGGACAACCTCAAAGGACTACCTTCCTTGTGAAGGAATTGCTCTATGTGCCCAGGACAGTCTATTGCATTCTCACCAAAACCCTCAGTCCTCAAAAGGGTCACAACTCTGAAGTAGAAGAAGTGGAGGGAATCATGAAGAACATGCTATTCAACATCATTCATGGGATTCCCATCAACTACCATTATTTCTTCCTAAGGACTTTGGCAAATGCAGCATTAGCCCCATTTGAATTGAAGCCTTATGCTCCCTGGATCCTGAAATTCATCAGATCAAGGTCTTCATTTCCCTTCAAGGCTGACTTTCAGAATCACTTCGGCTTCCTGCCTCCTATTGAAGTCCTCAAGAACACATTTGCTTTATTTGAGGTAAAAAGCAAAGATGTCATTGATGAAGGTACTCGTCCATTGGATGGTCTATTTGGTAAAGCTGCATCTTACTCCACCAATGATGACACTGCTACCCAAGACTCTGCTGCAAAGTCCTCAACACAAAATCCTTGAGAGTCTGCCCCTCGTATGATGACTGATCGTGAGCTCCTTATAAGTCTTCATCAAAAGGTTGATCTCAATCACAAGTGGGTCGAGAGTAAGTTTGGTTCACTTCTTCGAGACATTACTATCACGCACAACACTGTGAGGAAGAACCAATACTACCTTGATGAAGTCTTCAACTGCACTTGGGCCATTCTGTCTCACCTTAAGACTCCTGAAGAACTGAAGGAGATGAACCTTGAGAAGAACCTTGACTGGGCTCCTCCTCCGCAGAACAAATTCAAGAAAGTTCAAGTTCCTCAGCTGGTTACAAGCTCATATTCTTCATCGCCCGTGGCGGACGAAGATGAGGATATTGACGACACTACGGCGGGCCGTACATTGACAAACGACCCCGAAAATGCTGGTGCTCCTCCATCACATTCAAGATGAATTTCTTCAAGGGGCGTTAGTCCTTTGTTTTCATCCCTTTTAGTCTTGAATGACAAAGGGGGAGAAAATTGAGTTAGTGTTCAAGCGGGTCTCTATATATGGGTTGTTTTTGTTTAAGTTACAACCCTCGCTCTTCTGAAGCTTTTCTTGGTTGGGTTGTAAACTTAAGTCCGATGGTGGTCTGACTCTTTTGAACTTCTTTCCGCATGCTATTTCTTCAAATTACCTTAGTGCATGCATGCTAAATTTCGTCAAACACCATTTTCATCATGCATTTGAAATTCTTCATATCATATGTTAAATGCGTGTATGATTTACAAGATATAGGGGGAGTTCACCATGTTTGTAACCTGCCATGTGCATTTGCAGTCCAAAGAAAATTTCTGAAATATGCACATCTTCAGGGGGAGTTCTTCTATATCTTGCAATCGAATTCCTCAAACTCAGTACTTACATTCCATATTTTTATCCCCATTGAAAACCTAACCTATTTGTCATCAATCACCAAAAAGGGGGAGATTGTAAGTGCATCTAGTGCCCCTTAGTGATTTTGGTGTATTGAAGACTTATAGGCTAAGAGACTGATGTGTTTGTAAGAGTACACAGGCTCTATAAGTTACTGAGGAGTTTGATATATTCGAAGATTATCGACCCCTAAAAATGTATGTCTTGAACTGAAGACTTTGGTGAAGACTTTGGTGAAGACTTCAGTATTCCCTGAAGACTTTGAAAATGAAGAAGTTGGTGTGACCTTGAAGATATGAACGAGGACTATGAAGCGAGAAGACTTTTATTTTCGTAGTTTCATTTCCTTTCCTTGAGTCATGGGAAACACCGTACTGTTAAAGGGGCAAAGGTAATACTAAGGAATATTTACAACTAATGCTCAATTCAAAAGTCTCAACCTATCCGATCCTTCAAGTGAAGCCTTTGAGAATCTCTTATAGTTCAGTCAAGTTCTTCAGTGACAGAGACAAAGTTCTTCTGGTCTCTGAGGAAATATGTCTAACTGAGGAGTTAGGATTTTGTCTGTGCGGATTGCCTAAAAGTGAGGAACATGATAAGCCTGAGGACTTTCATAGTTCAAAATTCCGACCGTTGTTGTGCCTTGCGCCAGTTGTCCCTAATCATCTTATCCACATAACGGTTATATCATTGGGGCCATTTATGTCTTATCATGTCAGGTTGCACCCTAGCTATAAATAGCCACCACCACAACCACTAGTTGGTTGGCTACTCTGAGAGAGAACTGCCACTTGTCATTTGAGAGCAACCAATCCTATGAGGACTTTGAGAGAAACTCATCATTGAGGAAAACCCCAAATCCAAACCACCAAACCCAAAGTGATTGAGCATCACTGAAGAGATTGTTCCTGTGTGGAACCTTTTGTTGTTACCATTGAAGACGGTGTATCTTCCAGACAGTTAGGCATCATGATCTAGTACATCCTACAGTCAATTGGGGATAACGGAGTGACCGTGGTCTAGAGCATCCAACAGTCAATTGTGGATCCTCGGGTGACCAGTTTGTGAGGGTTTTGGAAATCTACCCTGAAGACTTACCACGAGTTTTGGGTGAGGACTTTGTGACCTTAGCTCAAGGAGAATACGTTAAGGACTGTGTGTCCTCTGGTTTAAATACCAGGCCACTCCAAACCAGACGTATGACTATCACAAAAGTTGGAAGTGAGTCATCAAACCATTGTCCTCATCGAGCTACCTGGTTCTATTTCCTCAACTCTTTTATTTCCTCGTATACTTGTTCATGAAATTGATCTTTACTGTTTGAAGAATTTGACTGAAGACTTTCACAATTTCCTCACCTCAAATTCTGCAAGTTCCCTTGTTCCTCACCTGCTTATCCTGTATCACGCCACCTGCAATTTGTGCATGCTTTATTTCATCACGATGACTATGCTACTGCTATGTTTCTCATGCACTTGAGTACTTATTCTGTTGCTAGTTGTTCATCAAATTTCAAATTCCTCAAGTTGAAATTCCTCAGCGATGAATTTGTAAAAATCGCCTATTCACCGCCTCTAGTCGATATAATGCACTTTCATTGTGCATGATATAAATACTTTGTGTGGGGAAGATGGAGCATAGCGAGACTATATGATATTGTAGGGATAACTCTCTTTTGCCATTATATTTTAAAGAGATACAATTGCTTTATTAGTACGCTTGAAGTATTATCGTCTTAATGTCAAATGAAGTCTATTTCTTTGAATCACTCGAGTCTTAATATTCATGCCATGATTAGATTATATGAACAAGATTATGCTAGGTATCATTCCACATCAAAAATTATCTTTTTTATCATTTACCTACTCGACGACGAGCAGGAATTAAGCTTGGGGATGTTGATACGTCTCCATCTTATCTATAATTTTTTATTGTTTAATGCCAATATTCTACAACTTTCATATACTTTTGGCAACTTTCTATACTAGTTTTGGGACTAACATATTGATCGAGTGCCCAGTGCCAGTTCCTTTTTGTTGCAGAATATCCATAGCGAACAAAGTCTAAATGCGATAAAAACTTATGGATATTTTTTTGGAATATATGTGATTTTTGGGAAAAAGAATCAACGCGAGACGATGGCCGAGGTGACCACAAGCCAAGGGGCACCGCCTACCCCCCGATCGCGCCCTAGGCCCTTGTGGTCACCCCTTAAGGCGGTTGGAGCTCTTCTTTTGCCTCAGGGAAGATATCTAGGGGGAAGGTCAAGGAAGAATAAGTAGGAGGGGGATCTCTCCCCCTCTCTCCTGGTGGCACAGGAACGCCACCGGAGCCATCATTGTGACGGCGATCTACTCTAATAACTCAGTCATCTTCACCAACACCTCCATCACCTTCCCCCATCTATCTACAGTGGTCCACTCTCCCGCAACCGTTGTACCCTCTACTTGAACATGTTGCTTTATGCTTCATATTATTATGTAATGATGGGTTGCCGTCCTATGATGTCTAAGTAGATTTTTGTTGTCCTAGTGGTTGATCGATGATCATGATTGGTTTGAGTTGCATGTTTTATTATTTGTACTGTACTATGGTGCTCTCCGTGTTGCACAAGCGTGAGGGATCCTCGATGTAGGGTGTTGCAATGTGTTCATGATTCGCCTATGGTGGGTTGCTTGAGTGACAGAAGCATAAACCCGAGTAGGTGGGTTGTTGCATATGGGAGTAAAGAGGACTTGATACCTTATAATTCTATGGTTGGGTTTTACCTTAATGATCTTTAGTAGTTGCGGATGTTTGCTAGAGTTCCAATTATAAGTGCACATGATCCAAGTAGTTAAAGTATGTTATCTTATGCCTCTCCCTCATATCAAATTGCAATAATGATTACTCGTCTAGTTATCGATTTCCTAGGGACAATTCTGCAACTCCTACCACCACTTTTCCACACTCATTAAATTAACTTAATTGTTACTTTATCTTAGCAGCCCCTAGTTTTTATTTACATGCTCTTTATTATCTTGGAACCTATCCTATCACACCTACAAAGTACTTCTAGTATAATACTTGTTCTAGGTAAAGTGAACGTTAAGCGTGCGTAGAGTTGTATCAGTGGTCGATAGAACATGAGGGAATATTTGTTCTACCTTTAGCTCCTCACTGGGCTCAACACTCTTACTTATCGAGAAAGGCTACAATTGATCCCCTACACTTGTGGGTTATCATGGACATGCCATGGTTCCTTGAAGCTTCCACCCTGGCGACGGGGCCCTTGATCATCCAATGCTCATCCAGCGGCCCATACAGTCCGACCCATGAGAAACAGGTCGGCTATCCGAGGACCCCTTAATCTAGGACTCCCTCGGGTAGTTCCTGACTTTCGTAGTGCTTAGCATGTGGTCCCGTACATCCGGCGTTCTTAGCAGGTAGTTCTAGACATTTTGACTCCTTAGCGCGCGGTTCGGTTGGGTTTATCTTGTGAGCATGCAGTGCCGATGTGTCTACACTTTCTGCTTCAGTGGCCGGCATCGGACCTGATGGTACGTCTTCAGGAGTTGTAGGCCTTGCGATCGGCTGCTCGAGATGGGACAATGACCTAGCCTCTATGGCAGGAAGTCCGTCAGGCTAATCACAGGTTGATGCCTCGAGCATCTGATTCCCAAGAGTATCTTTATTGGGGGAGTCACACAAGATCTGCTGTGGCAAGATGAGAGTCACCTGTTCGAGGCGAAATTGGTTGCTTTTGGGGGGGCTGGAGGGGTCTCATCGAGGAAGTATATTTCTTTCTGTGGCCACTAGATATGATTTAACCATGTTTCTTCTAAGGTCCTCTGCTCATTAGGGTCCCCAAGGACATTCTTTAGGGAAAAATCATTGAATCCAGGCTTTATGTTAGTCACATATCACTTCACACGACCCAACTTCAATGTCACATTGTCCAACAAGAGACCCTCGTCAAAGTCAGGGTTGTAAACCCACACTATTGCACATTTTAAAGAACCTTCATCATCTGTAAGCACGGCCCCCACTCTCTCCCCTGTCCATATAGATAAGACATAGCACCATCATGTCCAGCTGCATCATCATTATCGCTGGGGTCAGCTGATGCACAACTACTCTTGTACGGTGTTGCCATACAATAAGTGATAAGTGGCATCAGCCATGTCGACACCCCCTTGCATCTCTTGGCTATCTCTCAGCATTAGTGTCTTCTCCTACATATATGACACCTCAACTTCCTTTAGAACTACAGGATAAATGTCCCTCTTAATCTTTTCACGCAAGTCTCTCTGCTTATAATCACTCCTAGCTTTTTTTGTGTTGAGCCTCTCATCCTTGCTTTGTGAGAAAGACCTCTTGTGTGGAACATTGACCCCAATACCCCTAGCACGGCCAGGGGCTCTTTGGTAGTCAGAGCCTCGGCCAGAATGTCATATGGCCCTAAGTTCCTGTACAACCTTCTAGTGTTTTTGGAAGCCTTTGCCATCACATCATACAATTCTTGGTGTTCTGAGTTTTCAAAGTAATAAGAACCATCTCCATGCCTCTTTGCATGTGCCCGCAAGTAGTCCCTAGCACGAGTGCCCCTAATTTCACTAAAGGCCGGTTTTCCACCCGCAGCTAGTATTTATTTTTCCTCCTGCTCCCATATCGGTTTCATGCCTTAGTATCCTGCCACACCCATACGGTGTGTGTTTGTGTCTTCTTATGAAGTTCCAGATTCACGGAACTCTTAGTAATAAACTCTTCACTGGCCCTGACCCTTTTGAATTCTGTCCAATCTTCCTTTGTAATTTGGGGGTACGAGGGGATTGGGTCCTTGCCTTGACTCAAGAACTTCTTGTACAACACATGCTTCCAGTTTCTCCAAGCATGCCTGGCATTCTTCAGTGCAGCGTGTTCCACCCGCTCTCTCCACTCCTAACTAATGTTGAAGTGCGCTATGATCTCACGGACTATCCTCTGTCGTGTTTCTGCACCAGCCTGCCGAAACCCCGGCAGATTAATGTTGAGCCTTGCCCTGCCAACAAATCCACACACACTCCTGAATCTCGTGTGTGCTTTGTCGGGTTTAGTTGGAGCCCAAGACTTCAAATCGATGTTAGTTACTTCGTATACACCTTTAGAATAGTGTGTGAGCTTTCTTGGACCGCTCTTTCGGCTCTTTATCGGATGGGTGATTATGGCAGCTCTATTCCGTTCATCATTTCTTGGTACGATCATCTATTGCAGACATGTTGGCTCCAGACTCAGATGAAGATACATCACCAGAAGTATGACTATTTTCGCTGCTAATAGACATCTACAGAGTACACATGTGAAATTCGGAAAAGGGGGATAATCAAAAAAAATTGTAACATCTTGGAAGCTAGATGTCTAAACATGGCATGTGATCATTTGGAAATGTATGACTAATCTGTTCATTTAGTGTGACTCATGCGCACATGATATGTAATTCGACTATAACTAATTGGAACAAATACAACTTATATGTTAGAAGGTAGATGATGAACATAAATATGCTCTCCATTATTTTATAATCATTCTGGGGACAAACCGAACCAAATAGGAAAAGGGATCGCAAGATATAGACCTCACTACAATGAAGGGAAACAACTGACCGGTTTTTTGTGCAAATCCGATAGGAGAGGAGAGGGTACATGATCGATATGCACGACGACGACTGGCAAGCAAATGAAGACGGTGAGGCGTGGGTGGCCGCGTGTTCGGAGCGACAGTGAAGGGTAGGGTTGATGCCGGGAAGTGGGTACATGCTTGGGTTGAGCACGACGACATCAGAAAGGGTTTTGGTGTGGATCTGGGAGATGGCAGGGGGAGGGAGCCAGTTGTCGATGGAGTTTGGGTAGAATACATGGACAGATGAGTGAAACGGGGGAGGGCACGAGTTTTGGGGGAGGGGAGAGGGGCATGTTGGCGGCTTCGGTGAAAAGGGTGAAAAAGATCGCCCTACGCCCGTGGAAAAAACTTTGCAAACGGTTTCATACAATAACCCGTGTGCACAAGTAGCATAAATCTGTTCGAAATGAAAACCTGAAAACTTTGAAATGTAGACTTGACCTCATCGTTTTGCCTCCAAATTTTTCCCACGGTACGCAACTATCATTGTACCCTAATATTGATTTTCTGGTGCATTTGTGGGCTTGCCTACTATATTTAAGCCATTTTTTGCATTTACGGGGCATTTATTGCATCTAAATCAAATCCGAACTTCAACAGCTTGTGTTGATGAGAGGTTTAAGGATGCAGTTCGATCTGGATGAATCCTATGGTGCAGACGCACGATCCGTGTGGTTTGGGTTTTGTCAATTGAGAAAGTAGGACTCACTCTGTGCGCATTAGGTTTCATAGGCGACGGTTTAGAAAGCACATGGTTCTAGTTAACCAACCGTGTGCTATTTGCCCATGCAGAATGGTCATATTTTCGTTTCAAATGAATTTGGGACTTCATAATTTCGCCTCAAATTATTTTCATCCATAGACAATCAACTATTAGCCCCTGTATTTATTTTCCGCCGCATTTCATGACTTGTTTGCTAATTTGAAGACATTTGTTCCACCAACATGGGGATGTTAGTAATTTAATTGGAGGAAATGCATATGTATTATGAATATTACAAAAATGGTTGTGTCACCATGGCATGGTGTGAAGACCCCGTGGGAAAATTGGTAATGTCTTGGAGAAGTAGTGATGGCCTGGCCATTGAAAACAAATGCATCTCACACAAAGGATCATGGTTTACGAAAAGTAGAGTTGGTATTTCAGACTCCAATCAGTGTCAACCTCATCCTTTCACCTTGGTTTTTTCCCATGCTATGCAAACATCATTGTACTCCTAATATTGATATTCCGGTGGATTACATGTCTTGTTTGCTATATCTAAGTCATATTTTTGCGGCTACCATGTTAATTAGTTCTTATAAATAAAATATCCCAACATGAATTACTCGTGGATGGTGGAAAAGAATCTCTTACAAATCATTTGTGTGTCACTTTGCGTGATTTTTGTCATTGTGCAAAGAATGAGAAGAATTGTCAAGCATTTCAGACGGGAGATATGTCCACCTAAATAAATGTCAGTAATTTAATTACAGGAAATACACATGGACTCAGAAAATCACGAAAATCGGTGTGTCATCATGGAATGATCCCGAGACACCATGGAAATGTTTTGGCAAAATTTGGCACAAGCTATAATGATCGCTAATTAAAAACCATAAAATCTGAGTAGAAGGATCATAGTTCCATGTGGAGAACTGGCAAATCGAACTCCAATCAACGGTGTCTTAATCACCTCTCCTCCAAATTTATCTCATGGTAGTCAATCATAATTATATGCTAGGTTTGATTTTCTGGCACATTTATGGGCCCGTTCAATATATTTCAGCATTTTTATCATTTACGGGGCATTTATCGCATATAAATCAAATCCCAACTTCAACAGCGATTGTTGATGAGAGGTATAAGGACCGCCATTCGATCTGGGTGAATTCTGCGGTGCAGACGCACGACCCGTGCGGTTTGGATTTTGTCCAATTAGAAAGCAGGACTCATGTTGCGCGCACTAGGTTTAATTGGCCACGATTTAGAAAGCACACAGTTCTAATTAATGAACCGTGTTTTATTTGTAAACCAAACTGCGCATGATCATTTTGTACATACCGGAGTGAGATGAACTGAGCGTTCTAGCTACAGAGTAAATTATCGTGAATATTTTAAATTCATTGCTACATGTGACTACATATTAATCTATATCAACATAAGGCCGTGCATACCTTGCAATATAGTACATGCAAAACTTATAACAGAACAAACTGAGTACACATCCCTCACAATTCTGTACATGCAACAATTCAGTACAGTAGACATAATGAGTACTTTTTTGAATCAATTCTCATGTACACGGGATGATCGCGATCATTAGGTTGACTCCTAATGAACTTAGGATTTCTGATGATTTTACGCTTCTCCTCTTTTTTGTTGCGTGGCCCCTCAGGTGGCAACTCATCATATTGATTGTACTCTTCCTCATCACCAACATTCTCGACGCCTAGTACCCTCCTATTCCCATACATCACTACAAGGCAGTGTGTATGCAAGAGGTCTGACACAAAGAAAATCTGGGTAGCATCGCTGGCAAGAATAAATGGATCCTTGTGGTATGCCATAACTCTGCTGTCAACATATGTCTTCCTACTGTAAGCATCAACCTTTACACTACTAAGAGCGACCCATATGCACTTGAATAATGCCACCCTTATTTGCACATAGTCATGCTCGAAATCTCTTCAATTGTTCCATAGTACACCTGTTTATCATCTTCCTCTGTAGTTAGGCATTCTATTCGAACAAAGTTATTCTTATATGAGGTCTTAGCAGCACATTCCTTAGTCTAGAATATGTTGCCATTTATGTCGTACGCTTGGTACTTCATAATCGTCGTTGATGGCTTTTGCGCCAACCACGTTGCAAGGTCTTCTTGGGGTCCGCTTGCCAAACGACCCTTCAGTCATCTTATATAGTCCCTATTATGTGCATTTGTCTCGACAGCTGGTGACAACACATTGGGTAAGTTGCTTCATCATATCTCCTCCATGTGTTTTGCAACATGAGCGTCGAGTATCGGGCTGTTAAACAGTACCGTCAAATGGGCTTGACCGGCCATATCTCTAGGTGTACGAATCTGCAAGCCAGCAAGGACCGGCTTACCATCCAGCCATCTGTCATGGAGAGAGAGGGGCACACCTATAGTTCTAAGTTTCATGTATTCGGTGCAAAACTCAACCACCTCCTTCGCGGTATAACCTTGTAGGATGCTTGCCTTTGGATGACATCAGTTCCGACAATAGCGCTTTAATATTCCCATGTACCACTCGAAGGGATACATGTTGCGAAGAAATAGAGGACCACAATACTTTATCTCGTCCACAAGGTGCACAATGAGATGGCCCATGACATCAAAGAATGACGGTGAGGAGAATATCTCTAAGTTTGACAATATCCTTGCAATATCAGCTTGCATATTATCCATATTTTCAGTATCTACCACCTTCTACCATAGTTTGTTGAAGAAATCACATCGATCAATCAATGTGTTTCTTATGTCTGTGTCCATCATATTCCTTATGACCACCGGGAGGATTTGTGTCAACATTACATGACAATCATGTGACTTCATGTGAGACAACTTCTATTTACACAAGCTCTCATCGATGAGACTTCTGATTTTTGCGGAGTAGGAAAAGGGTGTATTAATTGACAACAAATATGTGAGAAATCTTCTACTTTTGCTGTAGTTAATTTGTAACTCTCGTGCTGGTGGAGCAATTTGGCATCATCTTCTGCTTCATCCATGCGTTGTGATTGATCATCAAGCATATTGAGTCGTGCACCGTCACCATCCTTTCCTTTGCCTTTAATCTTGAGCAGAGTACCAAGGATGCTTTCACAAACATGCTTCCTGACTTGCATGACATCAATGCCATGGCGTACACTTAGGAATTCCTAGTAACGTAATTCCCAGAACACTAATTTCTTCTTAAACACTTGGTCCCTCGATGTTATTCTTGACGTTGACTGGATCCCATGCCAAGCACAACATTAATTTCTTTAACCATTTTCTGGTCTTTTTGTCCATCATAGGGTCTCGGACCGTTCCTTTCTCTACCATACCATCAAATTCAGCAGTCATTTTTCGATAAGGGTGATTTCTCCTTAAGAACTTACGATGACGCAAATACACGGTTTTGCGCAAGTTGGAAAGTAATCTACTCTCAGTCCTATCCATGCATGTGACACATCCTACTGGTCCCTTTGTTTTCTGCCCGAACTGTTGCCTAATGTCGGCATATCTTGAATGGTATGCAATAACAACACATGTAGCCGGAAAAACTCCTGTGTGTTGGCATCATAACAGTTCACACCAGACGTCCACAATATCTTCAGTTCTTCTACCAGTAGCTCAAAGTAAATGTCAATATCAATTTTAGGCTGTTTCCGGCCTTGGATAATCATCGAGATCATGATGCATTTTTTCTTAACACACAACCAAGGAGGAAGGCTATATATGCACAGAAGCACCATCCAAGTGTTGTGTTTGATGTTCATATTGCCAACTGGATTAAATCCATTAGTATACTCCCCTAGACATATATTTCTAGGATGCTTTGCAAAATCTTTAAACCTGTGAGCGATTTGTTCCCACTGAGCCCCATCTTTTGGGTGCCTCATATACTTAGCCACGGTTCTCTCATCATGGTGACACCGCAACCTCTTTGCCTCTCTAGGGTTTGCATACAAACGCTTCAACATTGGAATTTTAGGCAAGTACCAAACAACCTTGAATGGGATTCCTGTCTCGATCTCTTTCTCCATTTTGTACTTGTCATGTGCTCTCCTACACTTGTATCGTGCGTGCTTGCATATGTGACATGAACGCACATATTTGTAATCACCGCTTTACAACATACAATCATTCACACAAGCGTGTATCTTCTGGATTTCAAGTTCCAATGGACAAACAATTTTATTCGCTTCATTCATGCTTTTAGGGAGCACATTATCTTAGGGAAGAATGTCTTTAAAAAGACTCAACAACTTTGTGAAGGCCTTGTTTGATAGACCGCTTTCTGCTTTAAATATGAGAAGCATCAGTGTGACACTCAACTTGGAATATTTCTTTTTGCAACCTGGAAATAAATATTTCTTAGAGGGCGCATCAATGCTTGGCAGCTCCTTGTACCAAGCTAAATCTTTCGCTGGGCCTTGGAAATCTACAATCATAGCAGCAGAACCTGGCATATCATCAATGTCACTGTTGTTTGTCGAATTCCGATCTCCGCAAAACCCCAAGAAGTTCGAACACAGGGGCGTGTGTGAAGATCCCCTATAGCCTCGCCCTACCTAGCTCACTACTCGATGAATTTGTCATACCCTGTGTCTTTCCTCTTCTGTCTAAGTTAACATAGCTAAAAAATTAGGGCCAGTTAAAAAAATTGTGTGCATTTGAATGCTTAACTTGTGTGTTATTTGCTTGCTTGTTTGATTGCTTGCTGGTGCTCTATAATTCATAAAACTTCCTCCTACCCTCAAGAACTCTTTTCCTTGATCCCAACTATTGTCCAATGATCATGCCATGTGAATAGGACTTCAAAATATTTTTTATAAAATATTATTTTGGCCAAAAAGCATTTATTTAAATTAGGTTTTACAAACCCACTGATTTGAGATTTGCACTGCATGTCCCCAAATTGGGTGGATCCTTTTTCCCCAAATACTTTATTTGAAACCCAATATATCTAAGACTTCCCAAAACCACAAAATATTAATTTTAGATATTATTTTCCTATTTTATTTAAAGGATTTTTCTTAAGGCCACAAATGGTATTTTATAGGGAATAATTATTAACATGCTTTTAAAATATTTGAGAATTTTTTAGGAAAACTCAATGGACATATATTGTCCATATATAAGAGTTTAAACACATGGTCATGTTCAAAATAATGGACAAACACCTTCAAACCCATTTCTCCCTATTTCAAGAATTTGAAATATTTCTACAAGGAATATTCTCAAATTAATCCAGGAAAATTCGAGCACTCACATATGATATATGTGGTCTTGTTGACAAGTTTCATCTCAATCCCAATTGTTTTGGTTCACCAAAATATCCCAAAACCCTCTCTGTCCAGAATCATATTTGAACAACTTTACATTGTGAAGTTTGTCCTATTGATCCCAAACTTTGTGGGCATGTTTCAATCCCCAAATAATGATGTTACACAAAGTGGTGCACCAAGGAGATTAGTTGAATTCTAGGGTTCACAAAGTTTGCATTATGAACTTCTCTCTGTTGAGCTCAAACCTTGTGACCATCTCTTTTTTAACCATCATTTGATCCTGTTAATTATCATGGCAAGTAGACTCCATCTACTAGCCCAAACACATCACAAACACCTTCTGGCCATTTCTAAAAACTACTGGTTCAAACACTTTTACTATTCCCCTTGATCCCAAATTTTTACCAAACCTTCACTCATCCCCTATACCTCCAGTAATAACTTCAGGTTCATAGCTCAATTATTTAGGGGGTAAAACCCAAAGATTCCCTCCTGGACAACTAGTTTTTCCCTCTCTCTCCACTTGCCCTCTCACCTAAGGCCCATACAAAGCATCCTATGCCCTCTTCCCCTTGTTTAACCACCTAGGGATCCCCTAGACATGCATGGCCGCATCCAAGAGGCCAATGGCATGCCATTTGGGCGCTCTAGAGTGCTCAACAATGCCCCCGAGCACTGTAGCTACTGCCCAACCCCCATCCCCGATAGCCTCGGGCCTCCCAGCCTGTCCCCCGTGTCCCCCTCGACGTCCACACCAAGGCAGCTGGTTAGCCCCCTCCTGTCTCTCCCTCCTACTGCCTCTCCTCCCACGCGCATGTCGCTGCCCGAGCGCACCAGTGAGCATGCTCACACGCATGAGTGCCTTGTGCTCCCTTGCTCCCCCTCTTCTTCTCCCGGGACGTGGAGCACGTCCATGAAGGCCATAGGCATGCCCCAGGGTGCCCCCGTGCCCCCTAGCAGCTCCGGTGTTGCGGCTGTAGGCGCAACCCATGGTGGACTCGCGCCCCGGCCATGTAAAGGCCTCCCCCCGCGCCCCTCTTAGCCCCTTGTTTCTCTCTCCCTCCCTGATTCTCCTGGTTCGCCCCCTTGCTCCTCTCTTGCCCTCTAGCCACTCCCATGGCTGAAGCCCCGCTGACGGTTCCTGCTCAAATTCGAGCACGGCTAGCAACCTATTCCACTCCAAGCCTCACCAAATCACCCCCCTCCATATGAACCTTCCCTGTACTCTAGTTATTCCTCTGGATGGTCGTAGCTCTGCGTTCATCTCGGCTGCCGCTGTCTTCCACCATGGTGGCCGCGACACTTGACCCCGACTTCCCAAGGACCGAGAATCTCCTAGGCGCATGAGGCTCTACGCCTTGAGCATGCTGGTGGCTGGAGAGCTACCGGAGGTGGCTGGAGTCGCCGGGACGAGCGCCTGCACGCAATCGGCCTCGCCTCCCCTGTTTCTCCCCTACTCGGGCGGGAGGTCAGGGATGATCCTGAGAAGCGGGGCTCTCCTGTAAGAAGCTAACGGGACGGGCCGCCGATTTAAGTGGCAACGGGCTGGCGCCGGAGCCGCCTTCGCCCAGGGAAGGCACATTACCCCCTAGGCGCCTTCGAGGTTACCATTTCCCCCGCTCAGCTGGGCTGCTTTGCCGGTCCAATTCCCGTTCGGCGCCCTCTGCACAACATAGCCTGTGGGTATTTCTTTCCCTTTTTGTTTTTCTCAGATACCAAATAAATCCTCGAAAAATAATCCTAATCCCAAATTTGATGATTCAAGATCCTACAAGCTTCTAAAATCTGGGCAATACCAAATAAGTGCATTGCGCATTTTTCCATATATCTTTTTGTTCAGTTCAGATTCAAATTTGAATTTGAGCCATGTAGAACCCCACTTTGCAAATTCCTGGGGAATTCTTATGAACTCCAAATGGAGTGATTCAAGTTCCTAGGTGTATCTAAATTCATGCACTAAGTGGTGAGCATTTTTTCCTTACACTTATTCTGCTATGTCAATTGTTGGCCCATTTCTTCATATGTGACCCACTTTGCAAATCCCTAGAATATTCATACCAACTCCAAATCCAGTGAAACCACTTCCCACATGTTTCTGAAATCATGCCCTATTTGTTGGGTCAATCCACTTATTTTTTTACAAAAATATTTTCTGTGGGCATCTTATAGGATCATCATTCCCTTCATTTCCACCATTCGAAACTCCCCCTTGACCCAGATCTACCAAAACCTCCTTGGTTATTTCTATCATGACTAGAGGTGTCCAAGAAAAATAAAACTCCTATTTATCAAGAACTTTTATTTTCTGCTTGTTGTGTTACTTATTGACGTTGTTTATCGACAGTAGTTGACGAGATAAACAGAGTGCTCGGAGTTGGACGAGAAGCATGTGAAGACCTCGAAGACTTTGCGAAGCCAGGCAAACAACCCTTTGACCATGACTATGAAAACCTTTTATTGCATGGCATATAGCAGTTATGTTCTTAACGTTGATCATGTTGATGTGGTGACCACTACGGTGGGATGCCACCGATACCTTACCATTGATACATGCATCGTGCATGACCCTACCATCCTTATGAGGGTTGTGCGTGTGGGAGTAGTTAGGTTACTACTAGTAGTGCTATGCAAGTGGGATGGGAATATGCATGGTGATGGAAAAAATGGTTTCAAAGACTTTTTTTGAAAACCCCGTCGGTTGCCACTAATGCCCAAGGCGGATGGTGTTGAGTTGGGTGACCACTTGAGAAAGAAGTGGTGTACCGGAGCTAGTGAGTGTGTGTTTTCAAAAACGGATTATATTCAAGATTTGTCGACCATCCCAACCTTACATGCACAACCACGATACCCCTTATGGGATGGAGCTTTGTTGATTACTTTGGTGGGTACTAGCATGGAGCCCACATTACTTGTGGCGGGAGTGGTGTGGTCACTATCGATACGGGGGTCGTGCCAGTATGGACGATCATGCACTGTCTTCACGGGCATCGGGCACACTGTTGGTCCCTGCATAGATGCTACATGTGATGTACATCATGTGGGTTGTGTACCACTCGAGTGGACTCTTTGCTTAGTATCGCCAGGGAAAGGCATTGTTCGGTTGCTTACCTCGGGTATGTTAAATACCACGAGTCATGGATGACATGGAAGTTCCCCGAGTCTTGTGGGTAAAGTGTGCAACCTCTACAGAGTGTACAACTATTCGAATAGTCGTGTCCATGGTCAAGGATAGTTGGGTGGTGCTTCTTAAACTATGTCCAGATGTTTTTGCAAAACTTCGTGTGTGTGGATGACACAGAGATGACACTTGAGATAAGTCAGATGACTTGACATGATGACTGAGCATGAGATGTTCAACCCCCGAGTTATGATGATATCTATAACTTGTTCATATGGATATCTACCAACTGTTGAAACATGCTTACCTAGTTACTTGATCATGGCGTTGCATACACAGTAGCTTTCTACAAAATACCTATTTACTGTTATATCATTCATTGTTATTTCCTTGTTCCAAACATGGGTTGCTTGTGAGTACATTCAAAGTACTCACTGGCTTGCCACTGGTTATTTTATTAGCCAGGCATGAAAGATCAAGTTATGATGAAGATTACCATGGTGAAGTATGTGTGAGCTAGGACTCTTCTCAGTCAGAATGCATGTAGGGTTAAGGCAGATGGCATGGGTTCACGCTATCGCTGAAGATTTCCGCTGCGATCATATGAAGACTTGGCCATAAAGGCCATATTTGAGTAAACTGGTATGTAATCGATGTAAGACTCTTGTTATTCAGTTTCTGTGTGTCCAGTGAGCATTGATCTCTGGGATCACTGTGCACGTACATTCGGTGATCACGACTTATGAGTCAGGGTCCCCACAGAGCTGGTATCAGAGCCATCCTGACTGTAGGAAGCCTTTAGTTAGCATGTATGTTAGTTAGGACAAAACCATTTTTCCAGACCCTTCAAAATCACCTACAAAGCCTCTATATTTTTTGCCTGTCCTAAAAATTCCAAGGGAAGCAAAGGTTTTTGCCTTAGCACTTCCACCACTTTTATCTTAACTCTCCTCGTCTACTTTTCCAAAACTTTGCAAATGGTCGCTACTACCTTTGTGGCCCTAACCACGGGATTCCTTGTAATCCTTGTGGTTAACCTTGAAGGAAGTCACCTTGCCAGAAAATTGTCGACATATCTTGGACCCAAGTTGGCGACACTAGACAAGGAGCTAGCAACAGAAGATACCTTCTCGAAGGATGAGCATGTCAAGACTTAGATGATAGTGACACCCTCGACACAGCCCCAGGATGATGTCACCCTGTCCTTCGATAACCAAGGCACAAGACATGCAATCTCATGATATGCATTGCTAATAGAGCAACCCTGTCCTTTTCGCTGTTATATCGGTAACCACCGGTGGATGAGAACCTCGCCATTTGGTCTACCTCAATATAGTGAGCAAGAAAGCGGTTCTCATCATCCCCTGCTCTTGGTGCCGTTGATATTGTCAACGTGACCGGCATGATACAACTCTACCATGCCTTGTTAATGACATTGCATAAAAGGTTGCCTACCTGGAATGCTCGACATCTCAGAAGACAAGAAGGTATTGTGACGATCACGAGGACACCATAAGACCCTGTCAACAACAACCGTGAAGAATCACCTTTGTTGCCGACACAATAGACCCAAAGTCATCAAGGACTCTTCAGGCGTAGCCAGGATCGTATTGATGAACAACCAGGGACATAGCGATACCTGAAGGAGACCCGGAAGGCTAAGCGGACTCCTCTCCAAGACACAAAGCAAGAACGACTACTAAGTCCGAGAACCCTTAGGGTAGGATAGGTCGTGTGTCCCCTATGCGAAGTTGAGTCCGTATGATGGTCCTGATGGAACCATGATGTGTTGCTTGTTTGTGCTTTGGTGTAAGTCACACTTTTGCCCTAGGCAACAAGTGCGCGACTATATCCCCTACCTTACCTTGATGTGTGTATGGCCTTTTCGGCACTTGCTTGATTGCACTTGCAATATACAACCCCCTTAGGTACTCCTCTCGATGCTGCTTTCTCTCCCCCGTCTCATCAAACGAAGACCGGCAAGACATGATGCACCAAGGATCCATCTCAACAAACAAATACCGTTGAACACTTTTGACGACAACCTATTCAACCAGATGCAACCCCGTAGGGATTAGCCTCATCCCTCAAGATTGGAAACCCATTCCTTGCCCAACCTAGAACTCACAAGCTCCCCTAGCACAAGCCTCTGATCACGCGTTTAATACATGGATTTGCGAGAGTACTTATTGAGCTTCTATAACCCCCGCTTAGCATTGGGTTCACTATGGAGCTAGTGATCATAGTGAACAAACATCTTTCATTCCTACACTAGCACTAGAACCTTGATGCCATAAGAAGGATCATTCTGAGGATATACTATTTGTGGAAAATGATTTGATTTAGCAATAATAGACGCCTTGAGGAAATAGTTGAGACCCTTTGGTGGACTACGAGACTCTGTGTTGGTAGACGAACTTGGTGAATCAAGATTAATAGAGTAGCATAACTTACTTGTACCTTGAACAAATTGGATTAGTAGGACAAATATGATCACAAGATGAAATTCTTTGTGGATTAATGACTTGACTTTGGCAAGTCATGTTGATAGTGGATTGATTAGGTTACAATAGTAACTGGAGTAACCAGTAGGGAGTTCTTACTAGATGTAAACCTTGGATTTAAATAAGTGATTTTAATAGGCGCTCAAGATCAATCAAACCACATGGTTTAGAGTAATTTTGATTTAGTCCGATGTTCTTGATCTTGATACCATGTTTCTCGATGGAAGACTAACCAGGAATATTGGATTGTTCTTAGAAGCGATTCATGGATCCATCTGCACATAATATCGGAGTTCACTGCATCATCATGACGAGGGTTGATGGTTATATTGTGATGAGATAGTTCTTCCTGGAATATGGGGATTTAGGAAATCTGGAGATATATGGGATGACATTGGTATTGGATTTGTAGCAGTAATCGGTCATGTAATATTGGATGGTATTCGTGGATCGATTAATTGGATTCGGAGGAAGGAAACAAGATATTGGAGTTGTTTATTACGTGTTTCCTTAGCATAGTAATGCAACATCTTAGACCTTGGATAGGTCAGAAGGACACTTGCATTTGTAATGTCATGATCAAGCTTAGCGGCTTATAAATTATCCCGAGGATTTTTATATAGGGATATATGTCAGTTAGTTATAGTATTCGTATGAGATTTTCGGTATAGTCCTTCTCTCAAAACCATGGAGATATGAGTAGCATGTGTAATATTGGAGTTGATTTATATGAGATGATACCTTCGAGGATATAGGGTGATTTGTTTAGAGTAATAGGCAGTACTATTGGCATCTAATAATTGTGCTCAGGATAAGATGTTAGACGCTCACTCACATCCTAAGATCCTTAAAACCATGAAGCTTTGCCGGACCATGGTACGGTCGAATTATGACCATAGGTCTTGGTTCTAAGTCATTTGACTATGGCCGATACTACTCCTTGACCTCCACCAGACATGTTCGTATGGAAGATGGCTGCAAGGACATATATTAGGTTGGGCCACGAACCCATGGACAAGTGGCCAACCGAAACAAACGACTGCCTCTCTCACACATCCCATGAGCAATGTGTTTATGTGGTATTTGGAGGAATATGTTGTTATCCTCATGGATGACATACTTATTTACCCAATGAGAGGAAGGAACACCTTAGTCCTATTCGGACAAGCCCCAGGAACACCCATTACCATGCCTCTCGACTATAAGAGTTCACCTTGAAGAAGACTTTCTTACCCAAGCAAGATGAAGAGCCACTGCGGTTGCGAAGCCATGACAACGATGAAGAAGAAGCAAAAGAAGTCAACCACCACTCCTCTGCCGGCTACATCAACTAGACTATATCAAGAAGCACTGACGTCCAAGCATGATGAAGCCCTTGCACATCAAGAGGATTATAAGGCCCCTTGTCTTATCAATCACCTCTTAGTTCATGACTAAGAACAAACTGAGGGGATGATAACACACCTCACTCCACCACTTTGATGGTGTACGATGAGCATGACATCCCTACTCCCTTCAGATGCCTGGAATGGAGTGGACGACTGTCATGACTTTGCTATCAGCCCCTTTTAGACAATCTAGGGCATAAACCGTGACTTGATCATGGTAAGACACCTGTCCAAGGTAGTTCACCCAACTTGCCAAGCATCAGACCTTGGCGATTAGATGGATGATCTATACTCTGGACAGTCATCTTATCTAGAACCCCACTGAAACCTTCCCAGACGGTAGAACTTATTTTTACACCAAGTCTCGAAGCCCAGTCTTAGGGACGAGACTCGGCGCAAACCTTGAAACGGAGTGACCAGCAGACCAAACACTCAAATATCCTCCAGAAACGTGCGTCCATGACGATGAAGACAAACGACCAAAGAAGTATGAAGAATCTACCTGGGCAACTTACTCAAGCAGAAGATCTCGACATGAAGCCCACGATGATGCACCTCAGCACTCTCGAGGATTAAGACCACCTGCAACTGAAAACCTCCTGCTTTAAGGAAGATAAGGACTTCCCCGTCAACAAGAAGCTACACCAAGGCTCAACCCTTCTATTCTAACGTTTCTTTTGGCCAAGAAGATTAGGACTTAAAATATTTTTTACAAAATATTATTTTGGACAAAAAGCATTAATTTAAATAAGATTTTCAAAACCCCCTGATTTGAGATTTGTACTACAAGTCCCCAAATTGGGTGGATCCTTTTCCCCCCAAATACTTTATTTGAACACCAATATATATAAGACTTCCCAAAACCACCAAATATTAATTTTAAAGATTATTTTGCTATTTTATTTAAAGGCTTTTTCTTAAGGCCAGAAATGGTCTTTTTTACGAAAAAATTATTTAAATGCTCTTAAAATATTTGAGAATTTTTAGGAAAACTTAGTGGACATATGCTGTCCATATATAAGAGTGTAAACACATGGTCATGTTCAAAATAATGGACAAACCCCTTCAAACCCATTTCTACCTATTTCAAGAATTTGAAATATTTCTATAAGGAATATTCTCAAATAAATCCATGAAAATTCTAGCATGTCACATACGATATATGTGGTCATCTTGAAAAGTTTCAGTTCAATCCCAATTGTTTTGGTTCACCAGAATATCCCAAAACCCTCTCTGTCCAGAATCATATTTGAACAACTATACATTGTGAAGTGTGTGCTATTGATCCTACACTTTGTGGGCATGTTTCAATCCCCAAATAATGATGTTACACAAAGTGGTGCATCAAGGAGATTAGTTTAGCCTAACTAGATCTACAGAAACCTGATTCTGTTAAATTCTAGAGTTCACAAAGTTTGCATTATCAACTTTTCTCTATTGAGCTCAAACCTTGTGATCCATATCTTTTTTACCCATCATTTGATCATGTTAAACATCATGGCAAGTAGACTCCATCTACTAGCCCAAACACAGCACAAACACCTGTCGGCCATTTCTAAAAAGTACTGGTTCCACCACTTTTACTATTCCCCTTGATCTCAAATTCTTACCACACCTTACAATCATCCCCCTATACCTCCAGTAACAATTTCATGTTCATAGCTCAATTATTTGGGGGGTAAAACCCGAAGACTCCCTCCTGGACAGCTAGTTTTTCCCTCTCCCTCTCCAATTGCCCTCTCACCTAAGGCCCATATAGAGCATCCTATGCCATCTCTCCCTTGTTTAACCCCCTTGGGAGCCCCTAGACATGCATGGCCATGTCCAAGAGGCCAGTGGCATGCCATGGCATGCCATTTGAGCGCTTTGGAGCGCGCTATAGTGCCGCCGAGCACTTTAGCCACCGCTCAACCCCCATCTCTGACAGCCTCGGGCATGCGAGCCTGTCCCCCGTGTCCCCCTCGATGTCCACACCATGGCAGGTGGTCGGCCCCCTCCTCTCTCTCTCCCTCCCGCTGCCTCTCCTCGCACGCGCGAGGGCCTAGTGCTCCCTACCCCTTCTTCCTCTCCCTGGACGTGGAGCACATCCACAAAGGCCATAGGCAAGTCCCAGGGTGCCCCGTGAATTCTAGTAGCTCTGATGCTGCGGCTATAGGTGCAACCCATGGTAGACTCGCGCCCCGACCACATAAAGGCCTCCCCGAGCGCCCCTCTTAGCCCCTTGGCTCTCTCTCCCTCCCCTGAACCTCATGGTTCGCCCCCTTGCTCCTCTCTTACCATCTAGCCGCTTCCATGGCCAGAGCCCCGCCGGCGGTTCCTCAAATTCGAGAACGGCGGGTGACCTATTCCCCTCTAAGCCTCAACAAATCATTCCCCCTCCGTATGAACCTTCACTATACTCTAGTTCTTCCTCCCGATGGTCGTAGCTCTGCATTCATCTTGGCCACCGCTGTCTTTCGCCATGGTGGACGCCGCGCTCGACCCTGACTTCCTTAAGGAGCGAGAACCACCCAGGTGCATGAGGCTCTGCGCCCTGAGCATGCTAGTGGCCGAAGCGCTGCCGAAAGTTGTTGGAGTCACCGAGATGAGCGCCCGCACGTGGTCGGCCTCGCCTCCCCTGTTTCTCCCCTGCTCGGGCGGGAGGTTAGGGACGATCCTGACAGACGGGGCCCGCTTGTAAGCGATTAATGGGATGGGCCCGCCGGTTTAAGTGGAAACGGGCTGGTGCCCGAGCCGCCTTAGCCTAAGGAAGGCGCATTACCCCCTAGGTGCCTTCGAGGTCACCACTTCCCCCGCTCAGCTAGGCTGCTCGGCCGGCCCAATTCCCATTCGGTGCCCTGTGCGCAACATAGCCCGTGGGTATTTCTTTCCCATTTTCTTTTTCTCAGATAACAAATAAATCCTAGAAAAATCATCCTAATCCCAAATTTTATGATTGAAGTTCCTACAAGCTTCTAAAATCATGGCCCAACGAAATAAGTGCATTGCACATTTTTCCATATATCTTTTTGTTTAGTTCAGATTCAAATTTGAATTCGAGCCATGTAGAACCCCACTTTGCTAATTCCTAAGGAATTCTTAGGAACTCCAAATGGCATGATTCAAGTTCCTAGGTGTATCTAAATTCAAGTTCCTAGGTGTATCTAAATTCATACACTTATTCTGCTATGTCAATTATTGGGCCATTTCTTCATATGTGACCCACTTTGCAAATCCCTAGAATATTCATACCAACTCCAAATCCAGTGAAACCACTTCCCATACATTTCTAAAATCATGGACTATTTGTTGGGTCCATCGGCCTATTTTTCTACAAAAGTATTTTCTATGGACATCTTATAGGATCATCATTCCCTTCATTTCCACCATTCGAAACTCCCACTTGACCCACATCTACCAAAACTTCCTTGGTTATTTCTATCATGACCAGAGGTGTCCAAGAAAAATAAAACTCCTATTTATAGAGCACTTTTATTTTCTGCTTGTTGTGTTGCTTATTGTGGTTGTTTACTGGTAGTTGAGGAGATAAACGGAGTGCTCAGAGTTGGACGAGAAGCGTGAGAAGACCTTGAAGACTTTGCGAAGCCATGCAAGCAACCCTTTGACCATGACTATGAATCCCTTTTTTGCATGGCATATAGCACTTATGTTCTTAATGTTGATCATGTTAATGTGGTGACCACTACGGTGGGATGCCACCGATACCTTACCATTGATACTTGCATCGTTCATGACCCTACCATCCTTATGAGGGTGGTGCGGGTGGGAGTAGTTAGGTTGCTACTAGTAGTGCTACGCAAGTGGGATGGGAATATGCATGCTGATGAAACAAATTGATTTCAAAGACTTTTTTTGAAAACCCCATCGGGTGCAACTAATGCCCAAGGGGGATGGTGTTGAGTTGGGTAACCACTTGAGAAAGAAGTGGTGTACCGGAGCAAGTGAGTGTGTGTTTTCGAAAACGGATTAGATTTAGGATATGTCGACCGTCCCAACCTTACATGCACAACCACGATACCCCTTATGGGATGGGGCTTTGTAGATTACTTTGGTGGGTACTAGCATGGAGCCGATATTACTAGTGGTAGGAGTGGCATGGTCACTCTCGATACGGGGTCATGCCGGTATGGACGATCATGCTTGGGTGCTACGTGTGATGTACATCATGTGGGATGTGTACCAATTGAGTGGACTCTTTGTTTAGTATCGCTAGGGGAAAAGCATTGTTCGAGTGATTACCTCGTCTATGTTAAATACCGTGAGTCGTGGCTGACATGGAAGTTCCCGGAGTATTGTGGGTAAAGTGTGCAACCTCTGCAGAGTGTAAAACTATTCGAATAGCCGTGTCCATGGTCAAGGATAGTTGGGTGGTGCTTCTTAAACTATGTCCATATGTTTTTTGCAAAACTTGGTGTGTATGTGTGGATGACACAGAGATGACACTTGAGATAAGTCAGATGACTTGATGTGATGACTGAGCATGAGTTGTTCAACGCCTGTTTATGATGATATCTGTTACTTGTTCATATGGATATCTGCCAACTATTGATGCATGCTTACCTAGTTACTTGATCATATCATAGCATATAAAATTAGCTTTCTGCAAAATACCTATTTGGTGTTATATCATGCATTTTTATTGCCTTGTTCCAAACATGGGTTGCTTGCAAGGACATTCAAAGTACTCACTAGCTTGCCACTTGTTATTTTATTGGCCAGGCATGAAAGATCAGGTTATGATGCAAATTACCATGGTGACGTACGTGCGAGCTAGGACGCTTCCCAGTCAGAATGCCTATAGGGTTAAGGCAAATGGCGTGGGTTCACACTATCATTGAAGATTTCTGCTACAATCATATGAAGACTTGGCCATAATGGCCATATTTGACTAAACTGGTATGTAATAGATGTAAGACCCTTGTTATTCAGTTTCTGTGTGTTCATTGAGCATTGATCTCTAGGATCACTATGCACGTACATTCGGTGATCATGACTTATGAGTCGGGGTCCCCACAGAATTCTACGATGAACTCGCGCGAAGACGAGGTAGCAGATGCACGCGATGATTTACCTAGGTTCGGGCCGCTACGAAGCATAATACCCTACTCCTGCTTTGGTGGATTGCCTCACAAGGATGTTTTGGTGGATGAACTAGTACAAGGGCGAGCGGTCTCACGAGGGTGCTCATGTAGTGTTCTTGGCTATATACTTCGCTCTCTGTTACGTCCCCTCTCTATGGTGTAGCCTACCATCTATTTACAGTGTCCCTAGGTCCTCTTCACTTATCTCTTTGGCGGGAAGGAATCCCACAACATCCAAATTTGAAGAGGGACATGAGTACATATTTACCCTAAGGAAAGGTGGTCTTCGCGTGCAAAGTGGTTGTTGATGATGCAGAGGTGGGATTGGCGATGACTTCCTTCCTACTCGTCTTGTGGTTGTGGTCTCGTCGCACCAGAATGGAAACCTTTGGGGGACGCTTTGGGAACCTGCGTCTATCCTTGCGTCCTTTGCATCAAAGGGGAAAACGTCCGTCTGGCGTGCTAGCGTCCGATGTAGGATCGAAAGTAGATCTAGAGGGGAGGGGTGATTAGACTACTTGACCAAATAAAAGTTTTGCCTTTTTCTCAATTTTAATTCTTGGCAAGTTTTAGCATTCATAGCATATCAAGTAACACCCTACACATGCATGTCTAAGAATATAGTAGCGGAAAGTAAAGACATTGCACATGTAAGTAAAGAGAGGGTTAGGAAAGAAAACACAAGGGATGACATAATGATTTTTCTGGTGGTTCCGATAGGTGGTGCTATCGTACGTCCATGTTCATGGAGTCTTCAACCCACAGAGGGTTACGATCGCAAGAGTCCACGGAGGGCTCTACCCATGGAGGGTTCTACGAAGAAACAACCTTGTCTATTCCATGCTGCTTTCGTCCATGAAGGACTAGCCTCACTATGGGTAGATCTTCACGAAGTAGGCGATCTTCTTGCCCTTACAAACTTCTTGGTTCACTCCACAACACGAAGTAGGAGGCTTCCAAGAGACACCTAACCAATCGAGGAGGGACCACCCTCCAAAAGGTAATAGGCTTGGTAACGACGATGAACTCCTTGCTCTTGAGCTTCAAGATGATAGACTCCTCAACACACAATCACTCTCTCATAGATTTGTCTTGGTAGAAGAGATGGGATTGGTGGAAAGCAACTTGGGGAGGCTAGACATCAAGATCCATATGGTTGGAGTGGAAGATCTTCACCTCAACACAAGGGTAGGTGGTTCTCTCTCAAAAAACTGAGTAGGATAGGTATGGAATAGTTCTGAGTGCTTCTATTTTGAGTGTGTGGTGGTGAAGGGGTATATAGGCATCCCCAAAAATCCAACCGTTACACACAAAATGACCAACTTGGTGACACCGATGTGTAAATCTTGGTGGTACCGAAGTGGCAAAGTGGCAACTTTTGAATCTCAGAGGGACCGATATACCATTCTCGGTTGCACCAAGAAGGAGATCAACGGTCAGATTTTCCAACCTTGATGACGCCGATTCACCATTCTCGGACAGACCAAAAATGTGAACTTGCGTAATAGAATCTTGGCAACCCAACTCAGTGACACCGAGAGTAGTATCGGCTGCACCGAAGTGTTAGGGTTTCGCTGAGTATGTCTAGGGTTTAGAATAGGTGGCACCGGGATAGGAATGTTGGTTGCACCGATTTTGCATATTTGGTTTGGACAGACTTTGGTGGGATAGTTTGTGGATGTTGTGGTGACTATCACTTGTGCACGTTTGACCGTATTGTTCACCATCAAAACTTTACCCCCTTTTAATAGTATTCACTTTCCTATGGACTCAAAGTGATTTCTCACAAATGTAAAATGTAGAATCGTCTTTGCTTGAAGTTTGGCCAACCTATTTCCTTGAATCTTGGGGTAATTCCACAATCCTTTGGCCATCCCTATCATTGAACTTGTCCTGAAATATACTTAGTGGAAACATTAGTTCCATGACTTATATATTGTTATTAATTACCAAAACCACCATGGGAGCAAATGTGCTTTCATCCGACTGTCCTTCCTTGCGTCATCCTTGGACTTCTAAGGCCGAATGCTCCATAGAGATCTCCACCGCTCCGTAGGGGGCCTGAGGAGGCCTGTCCTTGCTGGTCTTGATGATGCTTCCCTCACGAGGGCCTTGTCTTGAGTCAGGTTGTGCTGGTCCACATCGTCCAACGGAGTGGGCCGCACACTAGGCCAAAGGCTGGCAGGCCTAGGTACTGATCTTCCTAGAATGCCGACAGCAGCCCACTGGCCCAAGGCACGCTCGGGCTGGCTTCCGGGCGAAGCCGTTCAGCGTCTCTCGAAGCGCCGCAGGCCCCAAATGCCTACGTGCCAGGGCTGCCACGCGTCATGTAGTCAGTGTCAGGCGTCAAACGCCTCCTCGACTACTGCTCGAATCGACAAAAGCCTGACTTCTAGTGCCGAGCCATTATTGCTTTCCTCTTTTGTGCACTTGCTCTTCCTTCCAGATCCCCGACCTTAACAGAGACTTGTCTAGATCTCGGCGCCGCTCCGTCCTCCTCCTTGCCGCGTCGGCCTCGAGAACTCCTAGATAGCTCCCGTCGGCAAACTGAATCCAGAGGCCTAGAGCTTAGCCTCTCCTCCCATCTTGCCGGTGCTACCAGAGTCCACCTTAGCCAAGGACGGAGACCTCGCCCTAGTGCTTCCGTTGAAGGCAGACGCTACTAACAAGTCAGGGCGGCTGCTCGATGAAGCGACCCTCGATCAGGTCGGCCTATCCTTTCTTTCTCCATAGCATCATTACCGGGCTTGTCCTGCCCTTCTCCAAGTTCTTCACCACCATCCTTGACCACTATGGGATCCAAGCCCTTCATCTCCAACCCAACTCCATCATGTTCTTCTCCGTCTTTGCCTTCCACCATGAGGCTTTCGTTGGTGTGAAGCCTACGGTGGCCCTCTTGCGCCATTTCTTCAGCTTCCGCATGCATGATGGCACTCAACGGTCGGCGTGCATCTCCTTCATCGCGGTCTAGAGGGGTAACATGCTGTTAAAGGCCAGTAAGAAGGTGGAGAACTTCAAGCACCACTGGGTCTACATGGATCTCAAGGGCACCAACCCCCGCATGAATCTGCTGAAGGGGCTGCTGGAGAAGATCCTTGCATGGAGCTCCACGAAGCTTACCGATCCGCGAGCCAGACCCGTCTTGGAGCGGATTAATCGCAACATCAGTGCTAAGAAGCTGACTGGTGGAATGATAGTGAAGGAGTTCTTGAAGCTGCACCTGGCGCCCCTCTAGTCACATTCAAGGCCCTTGTGGGAGTACTAGGGCAGCAGCGAGGACCTCAGGCTTCGGTCTGCTCTCATGTCCTCCGGGGAGCTAAGCAGAGTTGTAAACATCCTGCTCAATGGCGACCCTGGAGATTTTGTTGAGGGCCGCGCCCTGTCGTACTGCCGCGATGACGGAGCCGATTTGGTCGTCGCGATGCCTGTCTTCAACGAGTTGGGACTCTCCCGAGCTGAGGGCCTCGCCTCCCTAGTGATGTTATCCTCTAGCGACACCACGGGCGGGGAGGATTCGGAGAAGACCGTGAATGATGACATGGCGGAGGCATCTCCCCCGTCTCAGAGCATGCTCTTGCATGACCTTGAGGATGACGATGATGCTGGTGAAGATTCTGCTACAGGTTCACCGCATCCCGCCAAGGTCTTCAGGGGGTCGGGACCAGCCCCTCGCGCCACAGGGTTTGCCTGCTTGGGGACTCCCAAGAAGCGCCGGGCAGAGTCTCCTCGGGTGGATCCTTCTTTGGCCAGCAAGGCAGTCGAAGCGCCCGTCTCGCCCCCGCCCGAATCGCAGCTCGCGGGTGAGGTGGATGGACCCGGGACCGGAGCGGCTCCTCCAGACACTATCCCCGCGGGTAGTTCCCCTGCCTCCCGCCGCGATGGTGTCCCCATGGAGAAAGGTGTGGAAGCACCCGCCGTCGCCGAGGTGGAGAGGAAGAGGAAGTGGGTCAGCGTCGAAGAGTAAGTAGTCTTGCCTAACTTGGCCGCCTGCCGGTAGCTCGTGCACTGATGATTCCTCCTTTGCTTGGTACCTAGGAATGCCACCGTGCCAAAGATGAGGAAGAAGAAAGCGGGCATCAAGCTGAGGGTGCTTTTTGACACGCCGCACGCTCGTGTTGCCTCGCCATCGCTTGCCAACGCGCCTGACACCGCGGGCGTGGGGGCTCATGAGGCGACCCTCCTGTCCACTTCCATGGATCCCCCTAATCCCCCGATGCTCGCTGGCATGGCCGCTCCTGCCATTGAGGGCACGTTGGCGCCGCTGTTAGGGGAGCCAGCCCCCGAGGGCCAGTTTCTTGTTGATCCGTCTGTATCCACCTTGCCCGTGGTCGTGGCGCAACCTCTAGAGCCTCCAGGCCCTCGTGCACAAACCTCCCCGAGGGCGTCTTCTGTGATCCCCCAGGCGACACCTCCGGACGAGGCCATCACGCCCACTCCACGAGGCCCTGGTGCTCTAGGCGATGCCTACTCCGTTCTGAGTCAGGTCCAGGACGCCCTTGAGGGCGCTAACGTCCACCTCATGAGCAGGCTCTTGGGGCTCCTCTCCGGGTGGCTCCAGGATGACGCCTCTACCATGGAGGTTTGGGGACAAGCCAAGGACACCATGGCGAAGAGCAAGGAGGAGTCCGTGTTAGCCAAGGCAGACGGTGAGGCAGCACTCGCTAACACGGAGTCCGCTGCCAAGCGCTGCGAAGAGGCGGAGGCCCACCCGAAGCTTCTCCGGGAGGAGAAGTCCCTGCTTGCAAAGCAGCTGCATGAGCAAGAAGAAGACCTAAAGATCTTCAAGGACGAGCTTGCCAAGGCGACGGCCACCCAGGCCGCCGAGCCCAAGCGTTTGGACGGGTAGGCGGAAGAAGTTGGTGCGAACAAGGTTCAGCTCGACACGAGGGAGAAAACCCTAGTCGCGGCTGAGGAGGAAAGGGTTGTGGATCTCGACGCCTTCCCCTCCCTTGAGATCCGGCTTTGTAGAGAGCTCCATTCCCTCTGCTGGGATGGGTTCATAGAGCCCCTGGCGACTCCGGAGAGTGGCTTCGCGGTGCTCTCTTCAAAGCTTGCCGTGGCACCGGAGGGTGCCATTGTCACGGTGGAGGCGGTCTTGGAGAGCGCGTGGCGTGACCTGTTCTCTAAGTCCACGAAGAGCATCTTCAGCCTCCTCCACCTCCACGAGACGGGGTTTGACTTCACCTTCTGGATCCGCCCGGTCGATCCCAGGGTTCGCATCACTGAGGCAGCAGCCGTGAAGGGCGCCGTGGACGCGCTGCTGAAGAAGTTCACCTGCATCATCGTTACTCTCCCTCCTAAAGGTACAAGGATTAGCGGCGAAGATGACGATGTCAGTGACATTGACGACGAGCTCCTGGCAGCTGAGATGAGTGGTGGCAACAGTTCCTCCTGATTCCTCCTCCTGGTCTCTTTCATGCAATGTTCATCGTGGCTCGTGGAGGCATTAGACTTGTTTGGATTTCAGAAACACTCAAGTCTTGTAGTAACTTTTGAATTGTTTGGTCATTTTCCACACCTTGCTTCCTTCTTACTTGCTGTGATGCTCTGCATCGACAGGGCCCGGTCCTGCACATACCTCAGCCGCCGTTGAGCCGTCCGGATCACCAGGATGGTTCCAAGGGGTGAGGGGCTACAGGGCCAGTGAGGCTCCTGAGTCACAGTGCTCAGGAGTCCGCCTTGACATGCGAGCAATCCTCATGAAGGGAACATCGTGAAGACGAGATTGATTTGAAGGTTTTGAACTCCTTGTGTTCTGCATTGCCAGGGTCCAGCCCCGTGCATACCTCAGCCACCATTGGCCCGTCCGGATCACCAGGACAGTTCCAAGGGGTGAGGGGCTACAGGGCCAGTGAGGCTCCTCAGTCGTGATCGTCAAGAGTCCCCCCTTGACATACGAGATCTGAAGTCCTCCTTAGGGATTTTGAGCGCTTTTAAGATCCGCATTGGCAGGGCCTGGCCCCGCGCATACCTCAGCTACCGTTGGGCCATCCGAATCACCTGGACGGTTCCAAGGGGTGAGGGGCTACACGGCCAGTGAGGCTCTTGAGTAACGATGCTCAGGAGTCCCCCTTGGCGTACAAGCGACTCCCATACCTTTCCTCGCTGGATTTTCCTAAGAGGGGTGCATGAAGACCGGGTTTTGTGGACCTAGGAAGGTGGTGCGTACCAGGCTTGGCCTAGTAGCAACCCTCATTGCAGCCCCCTCATGTGCACATCCCAGGGGAACGCAGCGAGACGGGGCCGCAAGGAGCCTTCCTGAGGTTGGATGCAGCCACGGGGGCACCCTCAGTTGTTTATACCCAGCACAGATCATAAGGGCTTCCACGTTGCATGGGCAAAGCCATTGATGGACCTGTGTCGTCCGCCAGCGCGGAGCATGGGGCTTCCACTTGGGCATGGGAAGGAACCCCTCCACGTCCTCGGGGATCTTCGGGCTTGTACAGCCCATTAAGTTCGTACGCGTGGCTTGCACGGTAGAACTGGGGGGTGTATCTGGTCACCCGCGAAGGCGCTTTGGCCTCGCGACGGCCCTACCTCAAAGGTGGGTTGCACCTAAATCTTCTTATGGAGAGAGCCGTCCGGGGTCATGTAAATTTTGAGGAGCCTGTGCCGAATACGTTTCCTAGGGCCATTGCATGAGAAGGCCAAGCACCAGTGACCCCCGGAGGTGAGGTGAACAGGGCTGTCTCGTCAGACAGAGCCCAACCATTGGATTTAGCGGCACTACAAGGACGGACCCGAGCACAGACACCATGCCAATCCTCTCATGAGGAGGTCGAAGGTAGGATCTTTGGGGCGCGTCATCATTCATGTCAGTGAAGAGCCGTGCAGGCAAGGAGAAACGTTAGGAAACAGACAGAATGCATGAAAAGTTAATGAGATATGCGTAAATGGGGCGACTGCAGGGGTGCGCCCTGGTCACCTAAGCATAATGCGGCCCGGTGGGCGTCCTCAAATGGAGTAACCAAAAAATTTCCTAGAACAAACAAAAAATCACCCGACGGCCATGTCGTTGAAGAACCGAAGCAATCGACGTAGCTTGGCCTTGTGCCTCCGCGCGTGGGATCCTCATGAGCCCATCGCCTCCCGGGGCTCGGGACCCTTGCTCGGTCCGAGCGTCTCCTCCAACTCCTTGTTGCGCCTAACCCGATACGGAACGAGCATGGCATGTGCAAGGCGCTGGTACACGGCGCCTGAGTTTACCAGGCCAAAGGGCATGCAAACGTAGTTGCACGGGTAGAATCCACGATGGTCGACACGCATCAGGCAGAAGATGCCCAGGGACACAGCCTTGTTGATCGCGGGCATGCTGAGCTGACAATGTTGGCTGCGCTTGGCGATGCAGGGTGGCTCCCGCCCTATGTGGCCTATACCTCCTGAAGCTCTACAATCGCCCTGGTGACAAATTCTTGGGAACTCGGTGGCTCACACCGTGCTCCTCGCTTGGGTAGACGCGCGCCAGAACGCACCTCCAGGTTGTGCCCAGACGCCCACTTCGTCTCACCGGCAAGACGGTAGCTCCCCGTACGGGAGCCCCCGAGCCCAACCCGAGGGGGGCACCGAGCGCACCTTCCTATGCGATGGTGTAAGGGGCCCCAGTCTTGGGAGTTGAGCCTGAGGAGCCATCCTTGGAGGTTCCAGCCCCCTGGTGCCATGTGGGGAGGAGTTGCTTCTTCCACCCCAGGGCACTCTCTCGAGGAAGGGCGTCTCCTTGGTCGTCCGAGTGCTCGGCCACCGCTGCTCGGTAGGCACGCTCAAGGGAGCAGACATTGTCCTTCTCTTTGCACGTGATGGTGATGACGCCACCGCTCCCCAGTATCTTGAGGACGTTGTAGCCATGGTGAGTCACTGCCATAAACTTAGAGAGGGCTCGAAACCCAAGTATGGCATTGTAGGGGAGGTGAATGTGGGCGACGTCGAAGGCGATGACCTCGGTGTGATAGTTCTTGCACCCACCGAAGGTGATAGGAAGCCGCACTTGCCCGATAGGGATGGTGGACGGATACGTCTCCATTGTATCCACTTTTCCAAACTCTTTTGCCCTTATTTTGGACTCTAATTTGCATGATTTGAATGGAACTAACCCGGACTGAAACTGCTTTCAGCAGAAGTGACTTGGTGTTATTTTTGTGCAGAAATAAAAATTCTTGGATTGACCAGAAAATTTATGGAGATTATCTTTGGAATTAATAAAAAATACTGGTGCAAGAATCAACCGGAGGGGGACAACCCATAGGTCACAAGCCCACAGGGAGCGACCAGCCCCCTGGCCGCGCCTAGCAGGCTTGTGGGCCCCTTGGAGCTCTATCGACCTCAATTCCAACTCTATATATTCCTATTCATCGCGTTTCATGATACGGAGCCGCCGCCACCTCCTGTTCTTCCTCGGGAGGCCAGATCTGGAGTCCGTTTTGGGCTCCGAAGAGGGGAAATCGACGCCACCGTCATCATCAACCATCCTTCATCACCAATTCGATGATGCTCTCCGCCATTCATTGGTAATCCCATCAGAGGCTTGCTAGATGGTGATGGTTTGGATGATATTTATCATGTAATCGAGTTAGTTTTGTTAGGGTTTGATCCCTAGTATCCACTATGTTTTGAGATTGATGTTGCTACGACTTCGCTATGCTTAATGCTTGTCACTAGGGCCCGAGTACCATGATTTCAGATATGAACCTATTATGTTTTCATGAATAAATATGTGTTCTTGATCCTCTCTTGCAAGTCGTAGACACAAATTATGACTTATGATCCACATCCCCCAGGGTGACAATAACAGGGATTCTTCTCGGTGATTACCGTAGTTTAGGAGTTCATGTATTCACTATGTGATAATGCTTTGGTCTGATTCTCTATTAAAAGTAGGCCTTAATATCCCTTAGTTTACATTAGGACCCCGCTGTCATGGGAGGGTAGGAAAAAAGATGTCATGCAAGTTCTTTTCCATAAGCACGTATGACTATATGTGGAATACATACCTACATTACATTGATGAATTGGAACTAGATATGTGTCACCCTATGTTATAACTGTTGCATGATGAATGCCATCGGACATAATTATCCATCACTGATCCATTGCCTACGACCTTTTCACATATTGATCCTTGCTAATTTACTTTTCCATTGCTACTGTTACAATCACTACAAAACTGCTACTCTCACTTTTGCCATCATTACCGTTACTTACAAACAACTTCGGTACTAAATACTTTCCCGCAGATATTAGGTCTTTCAGCTGTGGTTGAATTGACAACTCAGCTTCTAAGACTCGAAAATATTCTTTCGCTCCCCTTGTGTCGAATCAATAAATTTGGGTTGAATACTCTACCCTCGAAAACTGTTGCGATCCCCTATACTTGTGGGTTATCAAGACATTTTTCTGGCGCTGTTGCCGGGGAGCATAGCTCTATTTTCTGAGTCACTTGGGATTGATATCTATTGATCACTATGAAGAATCTGAAAGACCCAAAAACCAAAATCTATCCCTCTACTATTAGGGGAGGTAAGGAACTGCCATCTAGATTTACACTTGATTCACCTTTTGTTATGAGTAAATTTGCAATAGCAGCACCTAATGTTAATTATGATATGTCGCAAGTAATTGATGATGCCACTTCTGCTATGCATGATGCTTATGATGATACTTTTCTTGATAATACTGTGGCACTGGGTGAATTTCTTGACGAACAAATTGCTAGAGTCAATGTTGAAAATGATGATATCTCTCAAACTGATGAAATTATGGAAACTGAACACGATGAGACACATTCTAGACCTAGCTCTCCCAGATATGAATTGCCTAATATACCTAAGGGTTATGTTATGGAAGGAGAGGTATCTAGGAATTTCTTTCTTGTAAGGATAGAGATGAACTTAAGAAATTGCTATGCAAGTGGAAGGAAATTTTTTTGAATGCTAGAATGCAATATGATCCTAAGTTTTCTACTTCACCTATCTTTGTTACTGATAAGGGTTATGAATTCTCTATCGATCCTAAGACAATTACTTTGGTTGAATCTGATCCTTTCCATGGTTATGAATTTGAAACTGTTGTGGCACATCTTACTAAATTGAATGATATAGCCACCCTATTTACTCATGAGGAAAAATTCGTTATTACTATATTCTTAAGTTGTTACCTTCCTCATTAAAGTGTGATGCGAAGATTTGGTTTAATTCTCCTACTCCTGGTTGTGTGCATAGTGACGAGGATATGATATATTACCTCTGTGGAAAATATTTTCCTTCCCATTAGAAACAAGCTGCCTTGCAAGAAATATTTAATTTTGTGCAAATTGAAGAAGAAAGTCTCCCACAAGCTTGGGGGAGGCTTATGCAATTACTTAATGCTTTGCCTGATCATCCTCTCAAGAAAAACAAGATACTTGATATCTTTAATAATGGACTAATCGATGCTTACAGGGACCACCTAGATAGTTGTCCTGGTTGTGTTTTCAGGGAACGAACTGTTGAACAAGATGAACTACTATTCAATAATATATTGAGCAATGACAATGATTGGACTATTCCCGAATCACCTCCTAAGACAACTCCGAAGAAAAGAGGTATTCTATTTCTCAGTCCTGAAGATATGCAAGAGGCAAAGAAATCTATGAAAGAAAAAGGTATTAAAGCTGAAGATGTTAAGAATCTACCACCTATTGAAGAAACACATGGTCTTGGTAACCCGACACATGTAGTAGAGGTAAATTCTCTCCATAGATTTGATGAAGTTGATATTCCTTATAATAAGTCTGCTACCCAATGCTTCGATGAGTTTGATAACTTTGTTATTAAGCAAGACAATTTTAATGCTTATGTTAGTAGAAAATTGAAACATAATGCTTACATGCTTGATTTCTTAGGTGATTATATGAGTAGAACTATCAATGATCTTAAACTTATTACTAAACATGCTTCCATGGTAACTACTCAAGTAGGAAAGTACTTAAGGCACAAAATGATTTGCTTAATGAGATGAATAGTAAGAACAATGATCCTTCTGTTAGAGTTGTGACTAGAGGTGGTAGAATGACTCAGGAACCTTTGTATCTTGAGGGCCATCCTAAGGGAATTGATCAAGATTCTCATAGAATTAATACAGATGCACCTAGTCATACTAGTAATAAGAGGAAAAAGGATGATGATAGGACCTTGCATGCTGCTAGTGAACCTGTTATAGATACACCTGAAAACCCAAATGATATTTCTGTTTCTAATGCTGAGACACAATCTAGTGATGAACGTGAGCCTAGTGATAATATTAATGATGATGTTCATGTTGATGCTCAACCTAGTAATGATAATGATGTGGAGATTGAACCTGCTGATGATCTTGATAACCCACAACCTAAGAATAAAAGATATGACAAAAGAGACTTTGTTGCTCGGAAGCATGGTAAAGAAAGAGAACCATGGGTTCAAAAACCCATGCCCTTTCCTCCCAAACCATCCAAGAAAAAGGATGATGAGGATTTTGAGTGCTTTGTTGAAATGCTTAGACCTGTCTTTTTGTGTATGCGCTTGACTGATATTCTAAAAATGTCTCCTTATGCTAAGTACATGAAAGACATTGTGACTAAAAAAAGAAAGATACCGGAAGCTGAGATTTCCACCATGATTTCCATCTATAATTTTAAGGGAGGAAAACCAAAGAAACTAGGAGATCTAGGAATACCAACTATACCATGCTCTATTAAAGGGAATTATGTTAAAACTGCTTTATGTGATTTGGGAGCTGGTGTTAGTGTTATGCCTTTCTCTATATATGGTATACTTGATTTGAGTAAGTTGTCACCTATTGAAATCTCTTTGAAAATGGCTGATAAATCAACTGCTTTACCCATCGGTATTTGGGAGGATGTGCCTGTCGTATTTGCAAATGTTACTATCCTAACGGACTTCGTTATTCTTGATATTCCCGAGGACGACAATATGTCAATCATCCTTGGTAGAACCTTTTTGAATACTGCAAGTGTTGTTATTGATTGCAGCAAGGGCAATGTCACTTTTCATGTTAATGACAATGAGCATACGATACACTTTCCGAAGAAACAACGTCAAGTTCATAGTATCAACTCCATTGAAAAAAATTCAACGATTATTATTGGAGACTTTGAATTCCCTCTCCCTATATTCAAGAACAAATACTTATTGTTGGGGATATGGATATCCCTATTGAGTTAACTTAGTGTTATTCGAGAATTCTCCAATTTCATGTCTCTCGAAAGAAGTTTCTTAATAAGACTTGATCAACCTTATTGATGGATTCCTTTTGATGAGCATGAGATGGTTGAATTTATCAAGAACAACTTTCTGTACCCAACCTTTACTTTCTATTAGTTAGAGTAAATAAAGTAAAAAAATATTATTTTTCTGTTTACTGAGTTTTCCATGCAATAGAAAAATGACCTGAAGATAAAAGTTCTCCAAATGCCTTGAAAATGTAGTATGATTTTTTGGAATATTTAAGTACATACCAAGGGGCAGCACCAGTGGGTCACAAGCCCATAGGGCGCGGCCACCCCCCTGGCCATGCCCAGGTGGCTTGTGGGTCCCACATAGGCCCCCTTCACTTATTCTAGAGCCCATCCACTTCGTCTTCCTCTAGAAAAAATCGAACCATTGCACAAACCCGTGTTCAAGCTCATTTTCCTGCCATTTTGGATCTCCTTGTGCAAAGCTCCATTCACAAAACTGTTTTAGGGGATTGTTCTTCGGTATGTGACTCCTCCAATTGTCCAATTAGTTTTTGTTCTAGTGCTTTATGTATTGAATTTTTTTGCTGCTATGGTGACCTTGTTCTTGAGCTTCCATGTCAAATTTGTATGGTCCCAAGTAGTTTTGATGCATGATATAGGCTCTAGGCACTTGTGGGAGCAGTTTCTATAAGTTTTGTTGAGTTTTGTTCACCTTTATTTCGAGTCACTAAAAATTTTAGAATCTTTCAGAAAAAGAAATGATGAGGAGATTGTTAAGAGGCTCATCAAGTCGGGGCTCTAAAGAACATGAAAATGAGATGACAAAGAAGTCCAAGTACAATCTTCCTTGCGTCTCAGAAGTTTGGCCATGTGAATGGCCAAGTAATACATTCTTGAGGGCGGCCGGAATTTATGAAGATTTGTATTATTTGGCCAAGAATGCAAGCATCACCAACTTCCTCAATGATAAGTGTGACTAGTACCTCTTGCTCACTAATACCTTTGTGCAAAGCTTTCACTTTCATTATAGGGAAGACCTTCCTACGGTAGAATTTCACTTATATGATGTGCCTAAGAAAATGAACCTCTATGATTTTTGCAATATTTTCAAAATTCCCTATGAGGGCAGCATCAGGGAACCACGTCCTAGATACATCGAAGATTTTATTGCTACAGTCATGGTAGAGAAGAGAGAGGGGTGTCAAAGGAAAGAGCGGCTAGTTTACATTTTCCTGTTCTATGTTATTATTCATTATTCGTGGGCAGATGTCTAGTTGGTTGTGGGGAGAGTGGAGTCCTTAGTGCTCCTGAGCTCGCCATTCCGTGCCACGCTTTACTTGCTAATAGAACTTTTAGTTTGGGCACTATGGTGGCCCAACGGTTGAATTTAAACCGTTGAAAGGGGCCCATATTTGGAGGCATCGATGCATCTCGTCTAGACAAACACTTTAAGATACCCATTATGCTTGATGAGGAAGAGGAAACGCTACTACCCGCGAAATATTTAGACTATGATAGTGTGGTAACACATGATTTTATTAGGAAGAATGATGATAGGAGGCTCCTTTACAACTTAGTTTTTAGTCAAGGTACTTGTCAGATTATTGTTCTGCCTACTTCTTCTTTGTTCGATATTCATTCCGGCAAGTCCACTATTATGCATGAAGACATTGACAGATATGGGGGTCTATTGCAACCCCCAGCACCTGAACTAGCACCAGCTCTTGCTCCATATCCAGACTCCCTATAAAGCCGACACCAGATTGACCTCCTATCCATCAGCCGCTGCCTCGGTCAACACTGACATCTCTAGCATAACGTTTGGGGGGGGTCGGGAGAGTGGTTGTTTGCCACACTCATATGTACCGGGAAGCATGTCACAAACGGTCATGTTACAGAAACTGTGTATCACGCACGTTCTATCTCACACAATTTGATCTTGGAAACCATGTGTTGTATACACTAGAAGGCGGTAAATAGTTCACCAAACCGTTATTATGTGGTCCGCATAGTTTCCCCGTCTTCCCCAAATTCCTAAATAGCTTCAACATCCCTAGCGCCAAAATTTGCTAGCATGGCGATGACATTGGGGAAATGCGGACGAGTGGTGTTGATGGTTTGATCACTGCGGTTGCACCAGTTCGTACAGTCACTCTTGACAGGGCCATTGGCGGTGCAACCACGACGGCGGTCAATGCTAGGCACTTGCCTAAGGTCACAAGGAGGCCAGTGTACTACAGATCCGAATTGTCTTGTCAGGTCCCAATCATTCCTCACCTTTTTAGCATGACACACACATAGGAAATCGAGCAAATGTTGGATCCAGCGTTTCACTCTAGCAGACTCCCGCAACATGAGTTCGATTCTGAGTTTTGCGCCATCGAGAACTATCAAAACCTGAGTAGTGTGCATGGAGGGATTCAACATTGTCAGACAGTTTCTCGGTTGCCCCATAGAGGTTAGTGATAATTTCATCCCTTAAGTTCAGTTAATGCCCCCACTCATCCTAATTATTTAATATCCATAAGGATATGAGGCTTGTGCCTTTGTTAACTGCTGGATGATGAATGGCATGGCAGGGCTCGGAGTGTCATCACCAAGCTTGCACAAGATAACGTAAAGCTGAAGAAGAAACTGACTAATCTGGAGTTTACAATCACTATGATGAAGCAATAAAGAATCAATCATAGGCAACAAATGATAGAAAGAGACAAGATGGAACTAGCATGTGTAGCTATAGTTGTAGCATTAGCCATCTTGTATGCGCTGATTGTAATGATCATTAGGGGTTTCGTTTGATTATTAATGGCTACATTAACAAGGAGAGCTCATCTATTGCTTACCAACTGTCCTTTGTTAAATGCTTACTATTTCACACCAGTTATGTTTCATATAAGCGTGTGTGTAGTTAAAAAAATGCATCTAGCGAACCGTGTGAACTCCTAAAATGTACACATGTGAAACATTTGACATATTAAGAACTAGACAATAGGGGGAATTTAGAGCGACGGGACGGGTGCACACAATTGCGGTTGATTATATCAGAATTCTAACCACCTGCCAAGGCGCCAATATAATCCTTCAATCCCTCGCTTGTCAATTTCCATTCCTCTTGTCTTCACACCACACTTCAGTTACCACCATCTTCATCATCCCGGCTGGCCACTCTACACTTCCACGCACTCTGCAATCTCGCTTTCTTGCCGGTTATTTAATTACGTAGCACAACAATGCTGAGCGACAACTAGGACGACAGTTCTGCCGGTGTGGGGTCAACCACATAATCAGGGTGCTCGTCTTCCATGAGTTCGACATCAAGCCATGACCTCCATTTTATCCGGCTGACGGAAGGTCCGCCGCTACCGGAGTCATCACACGATGACCAGATAGACAAGGAGCCTTCGAAGGACGAAGAAGACAACAATGATGATGATGAGGACAAATGGTCGGACAAGGAGGAGGATGACGAGGAGCCTCCGAAGGACGAAGAAGACGATGACAATGATGATCAGTAGGAATGGTCTAACATGGAGGACTTCGACGAGGACAACAAAGACGACGACGATAAAATACAATGGTCAGCGGCAAGAAGCATCCACATCAAGATGATAACAGGAGGCCATCTAACAACAACAAGAAGAAGTAAAACAGTCTTCAATCTTTAAATCTGTTTTCCTTTGCTCATATTTATTCCTTAACTATGTCTACCTTCTCGAGCTCATCACAAACAGTTAAGAATACAGATTTGTCCGTGATCATTCACAATATCACGCACATTTGGTTTCTTGAATTGTGTGCCATGTCGAGCACACAATTCAGAACAACAAATCATATGTGTTGTCCAGAATTATAGCACACAGTTCTGATTATCAAACTAGTTGCAGCCTATATCACACACCTTGTTACGTCGCCCCATTTGTGTTCTTACGTATCATCCCAAACAGTTCATATGAGGGACCTATATGCCATACATCAAACACATCTATATTTTATTAACCGTTTGTGCCATTTTGCCTCATCACAAACAGTTCCTAAAAGTCAACTGTCTGCAGTAGATTGCACACGCAAATATTTTTGAATCGTATTCGATGGATCCTACATCGCAAATATTTTCGAATCGTGTCATTGGCGATGGAGCCTGAACTATACCATTTGTGATTCACGCATCGCACACAGTTTCATCGAAGGGTCTCTGATTGAAGTGTCACATTAGCAGCATCCTACAGTAGTGATGCATGATGATAATGCTTAGCTTGCTGTAGCGACCCGACCTGAAAGGTCGAATCTCCGGTGTTTCCGTACCATCCCAAGATCATGCTGGTACACACATGGCACATCAATGTATATATCAAAGGGAAATCACACAGCATTATATTAACGAAATCTCATATCGAGTCCTTTATTACAATAATCATTACAATAAAGTGGCCAAAGGCCAACTCATGAGAATAACTAAGTCTTGCGGAAGCGTCGAAGGTAGATGAGTCCATCTGACTCCAAGGGCATCTCACCGAGTGTAGAGCGTATCCTCACTCATGGTCGGAAAAATACTCTGCAACATGATACGTTGCAGCCATATAGGTCAGCATATTGAATATGCGGGCAAAGTCACAAGAGAGGGGTGAAAAGATAATCATCTAGTCTTCATGCATATATGGTAAGTGGGGTGGTAGTTTTTGCGTAAAGCCAATTTTTCCTACATCAAGAGAGGGCTAAGCAAAATTATTACTAAGGTGGTTGATTAATGAGATGGTTCCACCAACCAATTCTCATACCCAAGTTATTAATACCCACATCATCATATTAATTGTTTTGAGAATTCCGAATGTTTCAGTTCCTTTGGCTCAAGTCGTCCATGACCGTGGACACGGCTAATCGATTAGGTTTGAGTACTCTACAGAGTTTTGCACACGTTCCCCACAAGATTTGTTCGCCTCCATTTGATTTCTCGCACTTCAGGGTGTTTGAGAAATGGATGACCAAAACATGGTCTTCCAAAGGGTTTCCCTGCGACTCTGTCGGTGCCCATCCTTTCCTACCGTTCTTCTACATCTCGTAGCACCGCCTGTCTAGGGTCACCACGATATCCAACCAAGCCAGAGCCCATAATGACTTGTGGCTGTGCAGGTAAGCCTTGGGTCTTGAAGCATCCATCCATCTCTTTGTGCCTGGGTGGACCTTTCCGCGTGTATACTTACCATCTCCAGCAACACCTAGGCAAATCCACTGGTTTCTCCAGGGTGTCGTTCAACCATCATCCACCCAGAGGTAAGTTGAAAACTCGGAGTCTTGATGTCTTGATCATTATGTAGGTCTTGTAATTAATCTCACAACTCTCATGAATCACACAACCAACCCCGTCTACTAGTAGCATAGCAAAATGTAAAACAACGTTTCCCGAGACCAATGTTGTCAAAGGGGTTGAGGGGGTACCTACCACATGATACTACAACAATGTAACCAAGTTTGCAACTAACCTACTTTGCATGCAATTGGGGTGATGGAAGAACTAATGCAATAAAAACATGGGTAAAGATGATCAAAGTGACTTGCCTGATTGATCATATTCGTACGTGAGTGACTCTAAGTAACAAGCTTCGCACTCCGGATAATCTAACGAAGCAAACAAGAGCACTCAATAAGCATATAACAAAATATTGTAACTCACAACTATCAACCATGAAATAGTAAACAATCAAGACAAAACAATGCACAAATCACAAGCAAGAAAACACACAAAGTTTTGTTTTCTAGAAGATGATTAATATAACACTACTAACATAATGAAACCTATTTGTCATAACAGAACAATAGTTGACAGCAAGAAAACAATAAAATATTTTATTAATAAACAGAATAAAACCAAATTAAGTTTGCTGGGAAAACTTTAGTAAAGTTTTTTAAAAGTTTTGATAAACACTATATGAATCAACTATAGTTTTACTAACAAAAGAGCAAAACAAAACTTATTATTTATTAACAAAACATGGTCTTAACAGAAAAGAATTTACAAATAAACTTGTCTTAGAAAACAGAATTAAATTATATAAAACTTTGTTAAAAAGAATCTATTACTAAACTAGTTGTTTTAATCAAATTAAACCTATTTGAAAAGAAGTTGTGATTCCTATATTAACAAAGAAATAAACTAAACAATTTTATATTTTTATTAACAGTAAGTAAAACACTAAATGTTCAAGCAACAGAACCTACTAAATCAAATTAAAACTAAATCTAATTGAAACTAACTAAAACTAAGTAAATAAAACTATACTATAATACTAGGCAGATTCTGTTTATAGCTAAAACACTAATAATAATCGTCCTAAAAATGCTCAAGCTAAACATGGAGGTAGTCCTAACTAAGACCAAACAGTAGCAAAAAGATTCATATCAAAATCTATTTTCAAACTCTAGTTATTCAGATTTGAATGTTTTGAGAAAACTTGATTCAATTCAAAGTTTATAGTTCAAATTTAAAATCTAAAACTACACGATGGAACTACATGAAAAATGTGAGCTATTGCAAAAAGAATCAACTCAAAAGATTAAACAGATTAAAAGATATAGCTAAAACAAATTTGTAAAACATTCTGTTTAACTAAAACTAAATAGAAAAAGAAAAAAATCTACCGGACGGCCAGGGTGACGTGGCAGGTTCCTATTGGCTGGCTAGCCCGTGCGTTGGATGGTTGCGGGCGGTCGGTCGAACTCTAATGAAAAACGATTCGGGCTAAAGGGTTTCTAATCCTAGCCGTCGAATCTAGATCGGATGAAGGGGGAAGGGCTCACCGTGCAACAGGTCGCCGGCGAGGAGGTTTCCGGCGGTCCGAAGCGGCGAGGACGTCGGGGCAGCGCTCCAGTGGTCGAGGGCGACGACGGAGTGGTTCGGGCAGCGGCGCTTGACGTCCGGTGTCGAACGGTGAGGTTGGCGGGGCGCGGGGAGGTCCGAGGCGACGAGCATGGCGGTGGGGACCTTCGGTTGGAGCGGCAACTCCGGCAAGCTCTCCTGCGACGGTCTGGTGACGGGAGAGAGGGGGTCGGGGTGGAAATGGAGCGCGGGGGAGGGCCGCTACTTATAGGGTTCTCGGGTGGGTGCGGGGAGGAGAGAGGAGGGAGATTCGGGGAGGGATTCCCGGCGACGGCGGCGCGCGCGTGAGGTCAGTGATGACCGCGCGTGGTTATCAGGCGGTCGGGGTGGGGCCCGTTGTCAGAGAGAGAAGAAGCGGCGAAGGTGCGTCGGTCGACCGGCTCATAGTTAATTCGCGAATAAATGCCCGTGGGCCGGCCCGTTTAAATACAAAACCGTTACTGTTTTTAATAGTCAGAGCAGTAAAATCTCTTTAAAAGCATTCGAAACATTTCTAAATATAGGAGTATTATATATCAAAATAAACAGAATAATAAATGCCATTTATTGAACATTTTTATTCTGTAATGTGAATACTTTGAAAAAAATAATATTTTCAGAAATTGCCTAATTGCTTGAAATCCTTTTTGCAAATATTTTCAAAATAACCCCTGGTTTTTATTGTTCAAATAAATCAGCAATTAGGTCCTGGTGTGGAGTGTCATGTTCCTCCTCTCTTATTTGAACTTTTTACCAAGATTTCAAATGGGTGAAAGCAACACATTGAAAGTAGAAAGGGCTTTCAGAATTTCAGAAAAGGCATTTGAACTATTACATGTATTCAAGCAATGATGATGATAGATGCATAGCTATATTTCATAACATTCCAAAATGATATTTTGCGATGTTACACTTGCTTGTATGTCTTCACTGTATTGCATGCCTAGTCTAGATCCTTCATTACTATCCCTACCTAATCCTGTTCCACTTTCGCATAATTCAAATACATTCATGTTTCGAAGGTATTGATAAAAATCACCTATTCACCCCCCTCTTATAAATAACTAGCACTTTCAGATGCAACTCTTGATGTATTGATTGGGTGCAAGCACATGTATATATGATGTACAAGGTGGGCCACAACCTCAACTATACAAGGAACTAAGATGTGGGGTAGGTATACAAAGTATATGCATAATATACTCAACAGTAGCGAAGGCTAAATCCCTCGATCGCCCGCGCTTTGTTCTCCTTGTGGGCCTATGGACGGCTGAATCCGTTGGGAGCCTGGCATTGGATCGATCCATACACACCGTGCTTATTCTCTGTTCCCTACACACATCACATCCACTTATTCATCGAGTCCTTCGGTGAACCCAAGTGTTTTATTATGACCACAATGACTTTCTCGGCTCGCTGAGATAATTGGGATGCGCAAACAGGCCCAGTTCCTCGAAGGCCTTCATTTCGGCCTCCCTAGCAGCCCACAACCACAAGATAGTTGAACCAAATTAAATAGATTGTGGTACAAATCGTTTTGCAAACAAAATCTGATGGCCAAAAAAGACTAGATCGCGAAAAGGAACGACCGAAAATGCTAATCGCTGAGAGAGCTCGGTTTAGGCTGAGTTTTACTATCCTTAATAATGGAGTAGATATGCCAGGAGTCTTTGATTTGCCTCTCCAATCAATGGCTATGAAGAAAAATTTCACATTACATCAGGAAATCATACGCTTTGTATAGCAACATCCAGATGGAGATGTAGCCTAGCGATCGTACGATACTTCTGATGGCGATTTGATTATCTGACTAGTCCTTATCCAATCTGTTGGAAGCATAGAATAAGGGAATTAAGGGTGATTATAACATTAGACCCCCTATACACTGGTATGGAAAAGCCTTGCTATGGCGTGGCAAAATCAGCCTTGCTGGCATGGACACCCTACACCACCAATATGGTGCCATGGTTAAATGCAGTGGTGGTAATGGAGACGACGCGAGAAGTATTTTGACTACCTGCTGGCGTTGGACGGAGTTGCATGCTGGCACAGTCATATTTAGCTAATAAATATACCAGTTTCACAAAAGATAGTGAACATTTCAGTAATTCACAAGAGGTACCCAATTCACAAAAGATACCAAATTCACAAAAGGAAAGTACCAATTACAAATATCGATCTTGCCCCTCTATCAGTCGACATTTGTATATACCTAGTTTTTTTCTAAGGACCACTTTAAGCTCATGAAGCTTATTCCTACTCATTGTCCCCTCATGGACGTAATGTGCTTTCTCCATCTTCAATTGTCGCCTCTCGGCTTGGAGGAATTCTATCTCCTTATTGATATCAGTTATCCCGCTATTCAATGCTGCGATCTAACGTTCGAGACTATAAATCTTATGGAAGACAATACAATTGTCATTGATAATTTCTTATTTCTCCTTCATCAGGGAGTCATTGAACTCCCGCAGGGCCTTCATGCTACTCCGACGTGATGCGATCAACTCCTGACTGAGCACGTCCATGTCGCATGTTTGCTGCCCAATGGGTGTTGGCAAAGATGGACCAGTTGGTAAGTATGCCTGGCAAGGGTTTCAATGCATGTTTTCAATGCTAATGCATGTTTTCTGTAACCAGCCTAATTAGCTGGTTGGTGCTCACATGGCCTTTCTCTTCGGCAAAAGCCGACCAATGCTTAGAGGAGCCTACCCAGATGCTAGAGTCGTCCGTGATGTACCATCAAACAGAAAACACTTGAATGTTGTACCATCAACTATGTAATGTTTTAGCTAGAGTGTATCATGCACCAACTATTTATTTGAATGTTATCACACTCTAGCATCAACTATGTATTGTTTTAGCTAAGTTGTCGTAGCTTGTTTACACACTACTCCTACATGGCCACCCTTCCATATGTGTAATGCAAAAGCTTTTTAAAATTATGATTTATAGTTTATTTCTACTAAGATACCACTTATAATTAAGGTTCATACATTGCAACTCATATACCACTACTAATTAAGGTTTTCCATATTTTATTGTTACTAATTTGGTCTAGGACAAAAAATTCTTCATAGTCTATTGAAAAAATATAGCAAATTCTCCATAGTCTATTGAAAAAAATATAGCAAATTCTTCATACATTTCAACCTAATTTTTTCATACATTGCAACCCATATACTTTTAACACTAAATATAGCAAGTACTATTGAAAAATGTTTTTGGGAAAAGTTCTTTCCATACCTCTTTGAATATGACATGGTCGGCGACGTCGGCGGGATGTCGACCACTGGAGGGGGCAGTGTAGGGCAGAGACGGGAGGCGTGGCATGACTTTGGTGGGGCGGTGTCAGGTTGAGCAGAGACGTGACGCATCAGGCGGGGACGGTGGGCGGGGTCGAGACACGAAGCGTAAGGCGGCAGCCGAGATCGGGAGGAGGACCAGCCGGTGGATTGGGGTCAAGAGTGAGGATTAGATTTTTTTACTGCCCGGGGAGCTATTAAAACCGACTACTGATGGCGTGGGACTAATGTGCAACGCCACCACTAACAAAATAGCCATGGCATACTAATTTAGCCCACACCAGCACTATTTTAAAATAATAGTGCTGGCGTTGGGAAAAATTAGCACGCCACTAACAAGGGTTGTGGCTAGCCATTTCTCCACTAGTGATATATTTATATGTTCTGAAGTAAACATGCATCCTCCATAATCTATTAACATATATTCAAAACTATGATTATCTAGATACGGATTCTGTTTGGGGCTATGGAGAGGGGAATTCGTTGCCATCATCATCACCAACCATTCTCCATAAACAATTCTATAATGCTCATCGTCAGTAGTGAGTAATACCTTTGTAGGCTTGCTGGATGGTGATGAGATTGGACGTGATTTGTCATGTAATCGAGTTATTTTGATTGGGCTTGATCCCTAGTATCCAATATGTTTTGAGATTTATGTTCCTATGACTATTCTATGCTTAATGCTTGTCACCTGGGCCTGAGTGACATGATTTCAGATCTAAATATGAGAGAGTTTTGGATCTTATCTTGCAAGTTTTATGCACCTATTATGTGTTATGATCTGCAGACCCCAAGGTGACAATAATTGGGATCATCTACAGTGATGACCATAGTTTGAGGAGTTCATGTACTCACCACATGTTACTGCTTAGTTCCGGTTCTCTATTAAAAGATGGCGTTAGTATCCCTTAGTTTCCCTTTGAACCCCACTACCACGGGAGGGTAGGAAAAAAGATGGCATGCAAGTTCTTACTATAAATTGTATGACTATATATGGAATACACACCTACATTGTATTGATGAATTGGAGCTAGTTCTATGTCGCTCTAGTGTGTAACTATTACATGATGAATGTGATCCAAATAAATTATCCATTATTGAATCAAGGTCTAGGCATTCCGCATATTGATCTCTACTAAGTTGCTTTGGTTACTACTGTTGCTACAGTTAATAGAATCTGCTATTACCATTCCTATTGCTTTTGTTACTATGCTACTACAAACTTCACCGCACAAAGAAATTCCAGGTGTGGTTGAATTGACAACTCAAATGCTAAGACCAATAAATATTATTTTTCTCTCCTTGTGTTGAATAATTAAATTTGGATGAAATACTACCCTTCAAGACTATTGCGATCCTCGATACTTGTGGGTTACAAGGCGACGGGTGTATAGACACGCAGACAACAACCGTGAGGGATCGCATCGTTGTGTGAGGCTGCCAGGTCAGATTAGAGATAGTTAGTCACGCTGGTGTTAGAGTAGAGGCGTGATGTCAATGGTGGCGACGGTAGGCAACAAAACCCAATCTTAGATCGCTAAACCAAAAAGAAAAAATGATGATAAAGATGACCGATCAGAGAGGCAAAAGCCCTAGGTCAAGGATCGGGAAAAAGACTCTCTAGGGCAGCTGATCAACATGGCTGACAAACGAACCCTAGGTACGGGCGTAGCAGCCCCCAGTGGCGATCATGGAGACTGACTGCCCCAAGGGCGGCACGAAGAAGAAGCGGCAGGGGGCTAGGGTTTGGATCGGTTAGGCTAATACCATGTAGAAGGGAGTAGAGAGAATTGCTGAAATCGTTGACATATTTCTTGAGCCTCATGAGCGTATATATAGGAGTAGATGACCAACTCGGAGTACAAGACAAGGTAGGAATAAATCCTACGCTATCTTATAATTCCTAATAATTATAATACTCAACATAATTTAAGAAACCTAGGGAAATGAAATGATAACACTGATATTACTCAGGAGAACCTAGAGCATCAAGTGGACTCATACCCCAATAGCAAGGAGGCACTACGTGTCTAGAAGGGAGTAGTCAAATAAACCTTGCCAAAAGAGAAGGATGTTAAAGACAAAGAAACAACCTTGGCACATAGGAATTCTAATTACCCATGGGAGGCGACTCGGCCATGGTTTCCCTGGAGGGAGTTGCCTCTTGAGGGGCAGGCCACACGAGGCCCTTCATTTCCTAGGCGGACGCTGCCGAGGCTGCCTAGCGCCAGGTCAACTCAGGAGGCTTCCTTCGGGAGGCCGCTTCATGAATAAAGATGTGCGGTGTAGCTACGGGGCCCCGAGCCCCTCATATGGGTGATGTCCCCACTATCAAGCGACGACGGCGGGCCGCAACCCAACCAATTTTTGTTCCGGTACTAAGGGAGCGGGGACATCTATCTCCCAAAAGCAGGGTCCCAAAGGTTGCAATTCCTGTGAAACAAGACCTCGCTGACATGACTCACTAGGACGAAGGCCATTGTCAAGCCCACCGACACGTCATGGATGGAGGATTTGCTCGTGAAGACCACCTTTTGTAAGGATAGGACTGGTTTCCTACTCCCCTTTGAACCGCCCTGTGGACTCTCGTTCCTGCTTGTTTTTTGGGGAAGAGGACCAAGGCACTACAAAGGGGGCGAAGCCACTTTGATGTAAGGGGATCTACCCTTTTTCTCCCCAACTTCGTGTACTCCGAGCTCAGGCTCTCCATGGCAACGAAACACAGCCAGGAGTAGGGTATTACACCACACGGTGGCCCGAACCTGGGTAGCTCTTGCGTCCTCTTTGTGCCTAGTGATAGTGTGTGCGCTCACCGTCATCTCGCAGTGATTGCCATCCGGTCTTACGCTGCCAAGAAAAGCACCCTAGTGTTCGAACCTTGTTTCTTGGAGCAGCTCTTAGACAGAGATACTAGACTCTGACATTTTGCGCACCAGGTAGGGGGACATGATTTCTTCGCACCTCAGATGTCGACACCAACATCGACATGGACGCCGTCTCTGATCGCCGGGAACAAGCCATCCATCGAGCTGTCGCCTGGGCCCACGTGGCGATCGTCGGCTGGGGTGCCATAGGTGTCGTCCCCGTTCCGCCAACAAGCCCGAGAGGAGTGAACTTCCTCCTCCACTATACTGTTGGTGAACGAGCAGGCGTGTGGCCACACCACCTCTGTCTCCTCGCTAGCCCATCGCGACCCTCTCGCACGGCATGCTGTGCTTCTCTTGGTGTAGGATCTACTGTGTTACCGCCCCTTTGTCGACGCCGCTCGCGATGGCCAGGCGCCCTTCCGCTCCCTGCCTCCTCTATCATGTCATGCCGACCAGGTTAGTCACGTCACTCTTCCTCCACCTTACCCGGCTCACAACGCGGCCTGGTGCCGTTTGGCGACGCACGCTCTAGAGCTGTCCCATGAGTCGTCCATGCCGGCTGGCAATGGCAACAGCTGCCAGTTCATGCACCGCGTGCCCTCGGATGCGTGCGTGATCCTCGAGAAGGCGTGCAACCGCCAAGACCGTGTTCTCCATGACGTCACCGTCCGGGCACCAGAACCGCGTGACTCTTGAGGGGGTGCGAGAACTGCATGACAAGTTCAAGCCAGACCTACCCTCCCGCTACGACGACAACGCCAATCCCACCGAGTTCCTCCTGCTCTACACCATCAGCATCCAGGCCACGAGGGGGGATGACTAGGTCATGGCAAGCTGGTTTCCCATAGCCCACAAGGATGTTGTGTGCACATGGCTCCTGAACCTCCCTAAGGCATCCATCTCTTTATTGGAGGACCATTGCAAGCAGTTCGTTGCCAAATTCATAGACACGAGTGTAATGCCAAAGATGAGATCCTATCCTTATTTTGGCTCGAGGGCCTCGATAGGGATAGAAGCGCATCTTGTCATTTCGGAAGAATGGATATCATTAGAAGTACATGTACAAAAGAGATGAGTATACATAATTGGCGCCCACTCGCCACAAGCTACATCAAGATCACATCAATACAACAACATTTCCCAACATCATACAGAAGAGCAGGGTCTGACTATAGACGAAAACAAACGACAAAATGACATCCATCCTTGCCATCCTAGGCTGCCGCCTGGAACCCATCCTAGATCGAGGAAGAAGAAGAAGAACTCCAAATCAGACAAGCATCGCTCTCACGTCAAAGAATCACATTAGTTGTACCTGCAACTGTTGTTGTAGTAATCTGCGAGCCATAGGGCCTCAGCAATCTCATTTCCAAGGGTATCAAGACTAGCAAAGCTTAATGGGTGAGGTATGGTTAAGTGGTGAGGCTGCAGCAAGCAACTAAGCATTTATTTGAGTGGATAACTTGTGAATAAAGAAAATAAAGTTGGTGGTCTGCACATAACAGACGTGAACCAATAATGATCACTAAGTGATCCTGAACACCTACTTATGTCAAACATAACCCCACCGTGTTCTCTCGCGGATAAGAACTCATGGAAAGAGACAGTCACTGTTATGCACATGGTTGGTGTATTTTATTTGAGTTTACTTCAAGTTTGCTATGACCGGGTGTTAAACAAACTTTCCAAGTTACGACATAACCGCGGGCATGGCTTTTCGAACGATTTAACCCTGCGGGGGTGCTCCAACTCATTCATCATAAACTAACCATACAGAACGGGAAAAACCTCGACCACGAATCTTGTGAGTTCATAGGTAATTCCATTGGAAAACATCAATCTCGAGATAGCCTCAAGTAGTTTAGGAATTCCTCGCACAAGACGTTCAAGAAAGGTAAAACAAATCTAGCAAGGCCTCCGGGCGTGTCGACGATCCCGATAGGAGTCGCGTATCTCGATCTCAGGACACGACGGATTGTCCAAACTTCCGTTAGGACAATTGCAGAGTTTCCCCTAGCTGCCACCGACGGTTGATAGGTTGTACCAACACTCATGAGGACCACTGGCCCGGAGGGTTGATTAATTATCCACGAAGTCTGGAAAGTCCCGACGCAATTTTATTAGTTATTAGGCAAATGCAGTACCAACATTGGGCCTTGAAAAATGAGTTTTATCCTAAAACGACAATCAAGGGGGTCCCCATAACGACCCTGAGCATGTTAGGAGCACAAAATATGGAACATAACACCGGTACACAAGTAACTAGGGCGACAAAAGTGCAACAATACACCAAGCAAAAGGACAAGCCTTCCACCTTTTACCAAGTATATATGTCCATTAAATTAAATACCAACAATATTGTGATAACAAAAGAATGTCCATGTTGACATGAGGAAGCAATTGCACCTGTAGGTAGAAACGCTATAAGAAGGGCCGAGAAAGCGGTAACATAGCTAAACAAAGCTTTGTTGGGATGTGGAGGGATTAGAGGCTTATCATGGCATATTTGGGGGCGTGACAAACAAGTGGTAGAAAGCAAGACATAGCGATAGAAAACAAGACAAGTAGCATGTCAATGATTGTAGTGGTATCCAGGGAAATGTTCATCTTTCCTAAGATCCCACTTGGAAGAAGAATGAGTCTGTGAAGAAGACGATCCATGAAGTATATGAACGAATCTTGACACTCCGAATGCTTTCGGAACTCTATCGAGAAGAAAAAAAATCCAAAACAAACAATCTACACATGATACACCACAACATATTCATGTCATGATGCGCAAACAAATATGATGCCTGGCATGGTTGATTATGCAATCCAACGCAATCCAAACAATCCAACACTACACATTAAGTGAAGCTTAATATGCAACGAGTTGCATATTGACGAAACTCCATGCTTTAATTACTTAGTTTTCTCCCGTTTTGGTACACACCAATATTAAATGTTGTTAAACATGGCAAGCGGTGAAGCATAAGTAAACTATCTATCTAGGCATCTTAAATGAGGCCGGAAACAACTTATAGCATTTCCAAAACGGCCTCATATGCATATAATGATTTTGGTCCAGAATTTCCTTAACGCAATTTATATTAATTAAACAGAAAAATAAAGCATACCACGTGATTCTACACGTCATTCTAGTCGATTTACATATATAGAACATTTGAAATGGAGCTACAATCTTAAAGATATGACACACACAAGATTAACATGACATGAATGCAAACTACATGAAAACGACAACCACAAACATTTCAAATCATGAATGCAACAATATATTATGAAACTACATGACATTCTAAGCAAGTTAAATGTATGGCATGTCCAAAAGGGAGCTACGTTTCAACCACAACAACCAACACAAGTTTTAGTGCAAATCTATCCAAAACAGCAACATAACATATTGTAACCCACAAATCAACAATCTACATCCACCTAAAATACATAACAATGACATGGTGGTAAATCCTACATGATTCTTAACAAATCATCTATTAACATCAAGTTGACTAGAAGCATGGATCATTAGGAAAAGAGCTCAAAGGATGGCATATTGAACTAAGCAGTTCTCAGACTTAGTGAAATCCCAGTTTTAAAACAGAGCAATTTTTATCACGAAGGCATATTGTCAGCAATAAAACTATATTCTACAAGGCATATATTGGCATGAAACTTAACAACATCCTAGACGACATTATGAACTACAATAACACCATTACACCAACCGCAAAGGGGTTATATATCACTAGCAAAACACATGGCAAGATAGCAAAAAAATATTATAGAGTCCAAAACAATAACATTTTTTTATGGTATTACATCCAAATACCATAAAATAAAAAATGTTCAAATGACAAAACTAATTGCATAGATAATTTCTATGGATTTTTCTATGCCAAAAACATATATAATATGACTAGGTTACTATACAAGAATATGTCTCAAACAATTATGCAAAACATATATATTTTTTATATAAACAGAGCGTCACATAGCGAAAAAAATGCATGAGCGAGGGATAGCTGCGGCTGTGTGCTCACCTAATGGTCTCGGCCAAGGTTGGTGAGGAGCTGTTGGGGTAGGCCGGCTAGGCCTTGCCAGCGTGTGGCCCATGCGGAGGCGACCGAGCGTTGTAGGCAGGATCTCACTCTACTCCCATGCTCGAGCAGGAAGCAAGCGGTGACGCCGGTCAATGCGGCTCGACGGAGTGGCGAGGGGTGATGGCGGGGCTTGAGGTAGTCGAGAACGGGCACATGGGAGGCAGGGCAACCGGATGCGGTGGTGGCGTGACGAAAAACGACATGCGGGCCGCTGACGGCCATGGCGGCTCCTATGTGCATCCGAGAGGAGAGAGAGGTTAAAACGAAGAGAGAAGAGAGGAAAGGAGAGGAGAGGGCGAGTTCAGCGGATCTGGTCCTGAAGGTCGCCGACGTCGTGGCTCGCCGAAGCTCCGGCGGCCGGCCGGGTGGTGGGGTCGGTCGCGCGGCTCGGGCGGCCATGGGAGCTGATGGGAGGAACTTGGGGGAGGCTGCAAGGAGCTCGGGCAGTGGGTGCGATTCAGCCAGATCGGCCTAGCGGTCCTTGATCTGGGCTCGGGCGGGCTACGGTGGGGAGAAGGGAGCTGAGGGAGACGTGGCACGATGTGGGTGGCTGGAGGCGCGACTAGAGGCGTCGCTAGGTGGCTGGGTGCCCGCCAAGTGGTGGCGGGTGGTAGGCTGGGTGCGGAAATTGAGGAGAAGGTAGGCTAGACATTAGGGGAGGATAGGGTTTGCCTAAAATGGATGTGGGGGTGTCAATTTATAGCAGTTTTAGCTAGGGTTTGGGGGTTTGAGGGCATCTCGGAGCCCTCCGATTGCGATCCGACAGTTTTTGAAATGGGGTAGGCTAGGTGGGCTAGATGGGCTGTAGAGAGGGGTTGGGCTGAGATAAGAGAGAAATGTGAGGCCCGTAATAGAGTTTTTGAAATACCAAAAATGTCTGATAAATACCCCTATGACGGTACCGCTACGGTCGACCGTTGGGGTATCAAATGACTTCTGATTGAGATGAAATTTGGCACGTGGTCTATCTACAATATAATAGGACCGCACGCCAAGTTTTGACCCAATCCGAGAATTTTTTTGTGCCCCTTGAAAAACCTTTTTTAACAATGTTGCGGGCGTGTGCGTGTGTGGTTGGTCTCACAACGGTCGATGACACGAACAGAGAGAACCGGTAGCTACAAACGGATGCAAGTTTTCAAAAACAAGTGACGATGCTATGCAGATGATGAGAATGATGCAATGATGAATGCGACAACTAGACGAATCACACGACGAAAATGGAAATCAAAGAGGAATCGTCTGGTGCGTCGGTCTTGGGCTGTTACAACTCTCCTCCACTAACAAGAGATCTCGTCCCGGGATCTTAGAATGAGAAGGGTAAGAGAAATAGTGAGAGAAGAGGTAAAACTGAGCTGCTCGTTTTGACAAATGGGTGAAACTACATGAACTTGAAGCATTGTAAGAGATGAAGAAAGATATGAGAAACAAGCAAGAATTCAAAAGAAATTTTGGCAGCACTTCGGTAGGATACAGAGGCAAAATTACATAAGATGGGAGAACTTGAAAAGATGAGACAACACTCCGACTAATATGGAAAGCATGGAAAAGAACATGATCTTTGACAAAACTATTTGATGGTTGAAGAGCAACATCATAATGCCTTTGGAATGAAGAATAGGAGCTAGACCGCCGGAGGGAAAAGAATACAGAAGAAATGACAACTAATACCACAATTTAATTTGAAGAACATCCATTACGAATAACAATTTCATGGAGTTGTTGTAAAATCAACAACGGAAAGAACAAGCTTGATGTGGGCTTGTGGAAACAACTCAAAATTATGAGGTGACAACCTGCCACTTGACAAAACAAGGATTGCTTGGGAGCGAAATAGATGAAGAACTTCTTTCACCAAGAGGATATATTGAGAACTTGATTCATTGATAGCACCTTAATGGCAACAATCCTTAGGAATAGGTGAAATCCAACCCAAGATGTTCCGAGAGGTCATGATCCGTTTACTTAAGTCATTCTTGAAAAATTTCCTTCGAGACTCCACATTATCAAGAATTTTATAACACCATCTCAAAAGACAATGGAGAAGGAATTGAACTGTAATGCCCCGGACACACCCGCCGGTAGTCATTACTCCTGGCAGGATCTAGACTGGCCTCACAGATCAATACTACTCTTTTCTGCGCACTTTGTCCTCACTCATGCGCACCCGGGACCAACTTCCCGATCGGTCACCCATCCTAGAACTACTCCAAGCCAAACACGCTTAACCTGGGAGTTCTGTTCGAATGGGCTCCCAAAAAAGAAGGAATTCCTTATTGATATGAGTAGTCTATCATCCCTAATAAGCCAGGCTATCACATACACCAACACTCGGAGGAACCGACGTCCTCGTCGGGTCACAGGAACGTTCCCTCTTGGCACAAACGTATGTGCTTCCAGTCCGATACATGTGTCATTCCGTGTGCCACGACGGGTCACAAACTTCATGAATAACATGACCGCGCACCTGTCGGCAAACATCCGTGTAACCGCGAGGGTCGGCTCTGATACCAACTTGTAACACCTCAGACACACCCGCCGATAGTCGTTACTCCTGGCAGGATCTAGACTGGCCTCACAGATCAATACTAGTCTTTTCTGTGCACTTTGTCCTCACTCATGCGCACCCGGGACCAACTTCCCGGTCGGTCACCCATCCTAGAACTAGTCTTTTCTGCGCACTTTGTCCTCACTCATGCGCACGCTTAACCTGGGAGTTCTTTTCGAATGGGATCCCGAAAAAGAAGGAATTCCTTATTGATATGAGTAGTCTATCATCCCTAATAAGCCAGGCGATCACATATAACGGCAATATGTGCTTCTATCCTTTGCGAGGACCTCGTGCCACAAAACGGATAGGCGCGCATCTTGGGCGTGACAAGTTGGGTGGACCTGGCTCTGATACCAACTTGTGACACCCAAGATGCGCGCCTATCCGTTTTGAGGCACGAGGTCCTCGCAAAGGATAGAAGTGCATCTTGCCATTAGCAAGATAAGCATCATCACATCATACATGTATTGAAGGGAAGAGTATATAAAGTTGGCTTACACTCGCCACATGCTAAGTTACAATAACACTCAGTTCATACATCAAGAAGTACACATGGTCCGGCTACGGACGAAAACAAACGATAAAAGCAAATGCGATGATACTATCAAGCTGCCCAAGATCACGACCAGGTCCTCTACTCGTCGGGGTATGTCACATACATGCGTCCTCTCTCTTCATCATACTCCCATTGCAGTTGCGTAAGATCATCCTGAACATAATCATCTGAACCTGCACCTGAATTGTTGTAGTAAATTGTGAGCCACAGCGGACTCAGCAATCAAGTAACCCGGGTGCCAACACTATATAAGCTTTAGGATGGAATGGTGATGTTTAAGTCTGCAGCAGCACTAAGCATTATTATGGTGGCTAGCTTACGCAACATGCAATAAATATGAGTGGCCTACGAAGAACACTCGAATCTGGTATGATCTCTAAGAGATCCTGAACACTTACTTACGTCAATCATAACCCCACCGTGTTCTCTCTCGGTTCATGTTCAGAATCCACACGCAAGACATTCGATAAAGGTAAAACAAATCCAGCAAGACCACCCGACATGTCGACGATCCCGATAAGAGCCGCGTATCTCAGTCTCAGGACACGACGGATAAGCGACGCGTACGGAAGCCTGATAGAAATCTCCCAAGTTGCCCTGGGTTGGCCCCGCACAGTGCTCTAGTTTGGACCAACACTCATGAGGAGCACTGGCCCAAGGGTTGATTAAATTATCCACGGGGTTGCAAAGCCCTATGCAAGTTCATTAAGTTATAGAAAATGTAGTACCAATGTTGGGTCTTGCTAGACAAGTTTTAATCTCAACCGGATAAACAAGGGGGTCCCCATAACAACCCCAAGCGTGTTAGGAGCGCAAAATATGGAAAACATAACATCGGTAACAAGGAACTAATGGCGGTACGAGCGGAACAAATTACTTAGCAAAAGGCCAAGCCTTCCACCAATACCAGATATATATGTGCATTGATTTAAATAACAGAATTTATAGTGATACCCAAACCATGTTATCACATGGAACAACCTGCACCTGCAACTAAGAATGCTATAAGAGGGGGCTGAGCAGCGGTAACTTAGCCAATCAACGGTTTGCTAGGATGTGGAGGTTAGAGGCTGTCATGGCAATAGGGGGGCTGATATCATGTGGTAGGTAGCGCAATTGTAATGATAATAACGAGAAAACTAGCAAGCAAAGATAGTATTGGGATCCGGGTACGATCATCTTCCCTGTTGGTTCTTCAGCGGAACAAGTAGCGGGATCCTCGTAGTGGTACTCTCCAGGTTCCTCGAACTCAGATTCGACACTCGCATCTACCCAAGAGAAACAGAAAATAAATAACCAAACAAGGTGCAATGCACAATCAAGATGATGCATGATCATTTTAGTGAAGAATTTAACATGGCAATCCAATTCTAGTCAAGTTTCACATGCAAAGGTGGTGGATTAATGAATCTGGACAGAATCACATGTTAAGTTATTTATACATGCATGAACATGGCAAATATGGATGCATCATGAAAAATCGATGGAAATGCATATAAAGATCGCGAGAAACGGAGCTACGGTTGTTGAGATACGCTCACGACAAGGTATGAAGACAAAACTCAAGACCATCAAATACCTGGGCTAATTCTTGGCATTCCAAGGTATCCACTGGAAAGGTGATAAAAAACCAATCACAATAGACTCAAGAATCACTCAATTCCATGGAGTATAGCTCCCACAACACACAAAACAACATAGCACTCAATCTGCCACAAAACAGCAACATAGCAATTTGAAAAGCTCACAACAAGATATACAGGAATCCTACAGCCACAAACAAGACATGAACAGGTTCTACTCAACACCCACATCAATTCATCCAACTATACAATCAGCAAAAGAGCAACACATCACTATGCATGGAGCTGGCAAGTAGACATGATGAAACAGGTTTTTAGGGACTTGGTGAAAATTCCAGTTTTCTGGAATCTGGGTTAATAAAGTAGCAAGTTCACAGCACTGCTTATATATGCTAGTAATATCCAAATGACATGAAAATTCACATGATGGTATATGACAATATCTACTACAAACACCTAACACTGAGTATGGTCAAAAACCCAGCACAACACTAGCTACGCCCTGATCTTCAGGGCAAAACAATAACAGCAGATTCCCCAGACTTGGTCATTTCTAGAGCAGGTTGGCAGAAACAGAAAGTAGCTAGATAAACAGAATGGTTCCCACCGATCTGGAGACTTATCGCAAATACAAAAAATACATGGATGTTCACAGAAACACTGACTAGCAATCTCATGTTGACAAGAACTCCAAAGCATGCATGGATTAATTCATATGAAAATTACAAAAGGGGATCGCAGCATAAAATGCACTTTTGTCAAGTTGCCCCAAAGTCAAATCTGACTTCACAGATGCATAGAGGGGTTGAAAACACCCCAAAATAATTACTCATACCTATATGCTTGCATGGAACACCAAGGAGAAAAGCTAGGTCAAAATTCTACCCTCACTAGGCATGGGTGACTTAGGTCACTTATGAAACTTGTTGAAAATGCCCCAAATGGACATGTGCTCCATAGATACATGTTAGAAGTGATTAATTAACAGTTTAGGGACATGAAAACATACTCTAGCATCAAAACAAGAATGAAACTAATTAGAGAGGAATCCATGCTCATATGATCATATAGGGAGAAACCTACACATGAAGCTATAATGCACATGGAAGAGTGTATGTAGAACATACACACACCACTCACACTCACATACAACACATGGCACACCCCATGTGCCAAGCACACTCTACATGGTGCACCACACACCCTACACACACACACACTCACTAACACACCTACACATGTATGTGTGTGTGCACACATACACACACATAGCACCACACTATGTTTGCCTCACCCACTAACACTCACATGTGGGTATGTGCAAGGCACATACACACACACAAGCATGTTTGCATATGCCCATAGGGCATACACACACACTCCTCACTACACTAACACACACACATCCACATATGTGTGCATATGCACATGCTGCATATACACACCAACACACACACATGTATGTGCACATGGCACACACACACAAAGCATACATACATACATACATGAATACAAACATAGAGAACACACACATACACTGTTTTCAAAACAAATAAAGCAAAAAAAGAAAAACAGAAAGAAAAACAGGGAAAAGAAAAAAAAGGGGGAGAAGGGGATCGAACCCCAGACCTCCCAGTCTCACACTGCACGCGCTCACCACTGGGCTATCGACTCGGCTCTTAACAGAGGGGGAAGATCACTAAACATATACACACGCTGCCACTATCTGACGAAACTGAAAAAATAACCGGGGAGTGGCAGCAGGGGAATTCCGACGAGCAACGGCAGCGACACACGGCGGCTCCGGTGACACAACTGCACACACACGCGCGGGATCAATCCGGGAATCCATTCCCGCGCTCACCTTGCGGCGAGACGGACGGAATTCAAGCGGCCGGTGCTCAACATACACACGGCGGTGACAGAGGGCGGCGACGACTCACGACGGTCAAGTGCGGAGGAGAAAGCTGCGGCGCACCGACGGCTCACCTCGGGGAAGGCAAGCGTCGACGAGCCGGGCTTGGAGAAGGGTCGGGGACGAGGCGTCGACGAAGGGGAAGCAGGGGCGACGGCGGCGTAGACGGAGCCGAAGAAGACGACGACGGGGTCAACGAATCCGGCGCTCTCCTTGCTATCAACGACGGGGATCGAACGCAGGGACCTTCCCCGAGCTCCTAGACGCCATGGCTGGAGCGGGGCTCGATGGAGCGGACGGCGAGGCCACCGGCGATATTCTCTGAATCCCCTGAACCTGCTATGGCGCCGCTCGAAAGAGGAGGGGAGGGAGAAAGATGGAGGAGGAGAGGGGAGCTGTGGCGGCGGCTAGAGAGAGAGGAAACCCTAGCGCGGAGGGGAACACACGCCGAGCCCTTATAACCCCCCAGGCAGACGGCGATGGCGACGGAAAGGAGCGGCGGGCGCAGGCTCGACTGAACCTGACTGACGGAGGAGGGAGACGGGGGCAGGTTGCCGTTACTGTGGCAACGGGCTGGCCCTCTCTCTCTCTGACTCGCTCACACACACAGAGTTTTATTTAAGCATTTAAAATAAGCAGAGGCAAAAACTAAAAACCAGAGAAAAAGAAAAGGGTTTGGGAGAGAACAAAAATATTTTGGTGTAAGAAATAATGAGACCTATTTTTATAAAAATATTAAGTTGACTTATAGAGCATGTTATTTTATTAGCAAATTAATAAAACAGCCCCTGTTTTTAAAAGAATGTAAACCAAAATATTTCAAACATCCAAAACACCAAGCCCATCATTCATAGCAATAATCAGGCCACCATATGAACATTTTTAAAAGGGGCTTACCACAACTTGAATCTGCTAATAAAAATTAAATAGGAAGAAGGGGGGGTTTTGGGGAGGAAACTTGTAAGGGAGAGAGAGGGGAAAGGAGAGGGTTTTCCACACATACTCCACCACATACAAGCATGTCACACCAAACACCACATACACTCTCAACCATACCTCAAGCAAGCATTAGAACCAATCATGGCAACATGGAATGAAATGAGAATGAAGCATGATGATGGATGATATGATGCATGGATGCCACCAACACATGAATGACAAGGTCCAACTCCCAACATATCTCATGTCACAAGGTCATACAATGGGTTACAGGGCAAAAAAAGGTAGGGACATCACTTGGGATGTCACAACTCTCCCACACTACATGAGGATCTCAACCCGAGATCTAGGAACGAAAGAAGTCTGGAAATTCGGAACGGAGCAGGTCCTCACGTTCCCAAGTAGCGTCTTTGTCGAAATGATGAGACCACTTCACCTTGAGGAACTTGATAGACTTGTTGCGAGTCTTACGCTCAGTTTCTTCAAGAATTGCAGCTGGGTGCTCACGATAAGAAAGATCATCTTGAAGATCGATGTCTTGAAGGTCAATAGTTCGCTCGAGAGACTTGAAGCATTTCCGGAGCTGCAAAACATGGAAGACATCGTGCACGTTCGCGAAATTTGGAGGAAGCTCAAGTTGATATGCAAGACCACCTCTCTAGTCGACAACTTTGAATGGACCAACGAAACGAGGAGCCAACTTCCCTTTGATTCCAAATCGCTGCGTGCCTCTCATGGGGGAAACTTTGAGATAGACAAGATCATCCACTTGGAAGTAAACATCCCGAAGTTTGCTATCATAATAGCTCTTCTGACGGGACTGAGCTACTTTGAGGTTCTCGCGATTGACATGTCACATTTCTTCTGCTTTAGTGATCATGTCATTTCCCAAAATCTGACGCTCACCGGTTTCAGACCAGTTAAGCGGGGTACAACACTTTCTGTCGTAGAGAATCTCGAACGAGGCCTTGCTTGAACTAGCTTGGAAGCTATTGTTGTTTGAGAATTCAGCATATGGAAGACAGTCTTCCCACTTCATGCCGAACGATATGACACAGGCTCTGAGCATATCTTCAAGGATTTGATTGACTCTCTCAACTTGACCACTTGTCTGCGCATGGAACACCGTGCTAAAACGGATCTTAGTACCCATAGCAGTGTGGAAGGATCCCCAAAACTTGGAAGTGAAGAGGCCTCGATGGCCAGAAGAGATGAGTTAAGGAATGCCATGCAGAGACACTATTCTTGACGTATATAACTCTGCAAGCTGAGCTACCGAAATAGACTCCTTGACTGGCAGGAAATGACCAACTTTTGACAACTTGTCGATAACCACAAAGATGGCATCATTTCCCCTCTTGGACTTAGGAAACCTAGTTAAGAAATCCATCTCAACATGATCGAATTTCCACTCTGGGATTGGCCAAGGCTGCAAAGGACCTGATGGATGCTGATGCTCTGCCTTCACTCTGCGGCAAACATCGCACTCGTTGACAAACTGAGCAATTTCACGTTTCATACGAGTCCACCAGAAGGTTTGCTTGAGGTCCTGATACATCTTGGAACTGCCTGGATGAATGGATAGAAGAGAATTTTGTGCTTCGTCCATGATAACCTTTCTGAGATCACCTTTTGGAACCACAAGACGGTCCTAAAAGAACAAGGTATCTTTGTCATCGACACGAAAGCACTTATACTTCGGAATGCTCTTGGCCACACCTTTCTTCACTTTCTTCACCATAGCGTCTAGCAGCTGCGCTTGGCGAACCTGATCTTCCAGAGTCGGAGAGACTTGAAGATTTGCAAGAAATCCTTGCGGAATCATCTGAAGGTTGAGCTTGCGGAAGGCTTCACAAAGCTTGGGTTGAAGAGGCTTCAAGATCAGACTATTGCAGTACGCCTTACGGCTGAGCGCGTCTGCAATGACATTTGCTTTCCCCGGAGTATACTCAATGCTTAGATTGAAGTCTTCAAGCATTTCCACCCAACGAGACTACCGAAGATTGAGATTTGGTTGAGTGAAAATGTACTTCAGGCTCTTGTGATCATTGTACACCTCAACTGGTCTACCCAACAACAAATGCCTCCAAGTCATAAGAGCATGCACAACTGCCGCCAACTCAGTATCATGAGTGGGGTAGTTCTTCTCGGCCGGCTTCAACTGACGCGAGGTATAGGCCACAATCTTCTTGTCTTGCATAAGAACACCACAAAGGCCTTGGAGAGAAGCATCACAGAAAACTTGGAAAGGATTGGACTGCTCAGGAGGAACAAGAATTGGAGCTGACGTCAGTCTCTGCTTGAGCGTATTGAACGCAGCATCACACTCAGGAGACCAAACATACTTGACACTCTTCTGGAGGAGATTTGACAGAGGCTTGGCAATTTGAGAAAAGTTCTCCACGAACCTTCTGCAATAGCTAGCCAGCCCAAGGAAACTCCGAAGCTGCTTGACGTTCTGCGGAGGTTCCCACTTCAAAATAGCTTCAACTTTCTCAGGGTGTACTTTAATTCCCTCGGCAGAGATGACATGCCCGAGGTACACCAGTTCATCAAGCCAGAACTCACATTTGGAAAACTTGGCATAGAACCTATGTTCCCTTAACTTGTCAAGCACAAGGCGGAGATGCTCTGCATGATCTTCTTCTGTCTCCGAGAACACCAGAATATCATCAAGATAAACCAAGACAAACTCATTCTTGAATGGAGAGAAGATGAAATTCATCATCCTTGAGAAGGATGGAGGGGCATTCGCAAGACCAAACGACATCACGGTATACTCATATGAGCCAAAGCTCGTTCTGAACGCGGTCTTGGGAATGTCTTCTTCATGAATACGGATTTGATGATAACCCATTCGAAGATCCAACTTGGAGAAATCTTTGGCGCCCTTCAGTTGTTCAAACAACTCGTTGATGTTACGGAGTGGGTACTTGTTTCTGATTGTCTTCTTATTCAATGGCCGGTAGTCCACACAAAGACGATCCATTCCATCCTTCTTTTTGACAAACAAAACTCCACAACCCCACGGAGAAGAGCTTGGCCTGATCAAACCCAGACGTTCTTGCTCATCTAGTTGCTTCTTCAACTCTTTCAGCTCTTCGGGGCCAAGTTTATACGGGCGCTTGGATACCGGTTCAGTCCCGGGCTCGAGATCAATTACGAACTCGACTGGTTGGTGTGGAGGCATTCCTGGCAACTCTTCTAGAAAGACATCTTCATACTCACAAACCACCGGAATTTGAGAAATCGCCGAGATTTCACCCTTCTCATTGAGTGCAAAGAGACGGACTGTGTCATCACGAGCCGCGAATATAATCACGTCCTCTGAAGGATGAGTCAGCTTGACTTGTTTAGCTTGACAATCAATATAAGCCTTATTCATAGCCAGGAAGTCCATGCCCAGAATGAGATCAATATCAGAACTCCAAGAACAATTGGAGAAGCCAGAAAAGAATAATTGACCATCTTGATAGAAACATTGGGAACCACCTTGTTGGCGCTCATAAGAGTGTCGGGAGAAACAACTCGCAAAGCCTTACTCAAATAATCAGAATCAAAATCATGCTTCATGAAGAAATCTTTAGACATGAATGAATGCGATGCTCCAAAATCATACAAAACTTTAGCAGGGAATTCATTAACTGAGAGATTACCCATAATCACATCTTTGGACTGCTCTGCTTCTACTGCATTCACCATATTCACCCTTGCAGTCTTGGGATTATGCTTCACCATAGCATTACTTGGAGGCTTGACAGGAGGAGGAGGCGGAAGACGCCGCTGGTTGCACTTGTTAGCATAGTGACCCTTCAGGCCACACTTGTGACAAGTCACCTCAGAGAGCGGACGAACATTGCCTAGAGGAGGAACAGGAACAGCCTTGGACGAATGATTCTTCTGCTGGAACCCTGGGTTGGGCGGGTGGGAAGAGCCACGACCACCAAACTGCTTCTGCTGCTGAGGAGGACGAAACGGAAGAGGATTTGGCGCCCAATACTTCTGCTGCTTAGGAACACTCTGAGAGATGGAAGAAGAATATGAATCCCTGGAATGCTTCTTGGAGTTCTCTAACCTGAGCTGAGTTGCTTCCACCTTCATTGCCATGTTGTAGAACTGATCAAACTCACGAGGCTCCTGGAGAACAAGACCTGACAAAAGCTCATCCTTGAGACCACCTCTAAACTGATAGATCATAACTTTATCATCTGGAACATCTTGCTTGGCATAACGAGCTAGATTCTGGAACTCAATGTTGTACTGATAGACTAACTTGGTTCCCTGCTTCAGGTGCCTGAACTTCTCACGCATCTCCTCGACAAAGCTAGTCGGCATGTAATGAGCCCTGAAGTCACGGCGGAAATCGTCCCAAGTAACAACACGATCGCCCCTAGAATCTTTGTACTGTAGCCACCAATCAGCTGCTTGACCCTTTAGCTGGAACGAAGCAAATCTGACAAAGTCCTCTGGCCTGACATTTCTGCACTCAAAATGCTTGCTCATGTCACGAAGCCAATCATCAGCATTTAGAGGCTGCTCACAACTGGTGAAAGTCTTTGGCTGGTTGGCAAGGAACCGATTGAGAGTCGCAAACTGCAATTGATTCCGAAACTTGCCTTGAAAACCTTGCTGGCCCTGCTCCCTTTCTTGCAACAGCCTGAGCAACATCTGGGTGTTTGCATTGGTCGCGCCCATCACAGCTTGCCAAGCTTCTGGAGGAGGAGGCAGAGGAGGCGGTGGCGGAACATTAGTCTACTCCTCACCACGACCCGGATTGCTGCGGGTTGGTGGAGCCATCCTGAAGATGGACAAAACGCATTAGCCTCGTTGATAAGATGAAACCTAAGCTGAATCAAATGCTTGAAAGAATTGAACAACACACATAGCATTCCTATTGAAAAATTAGTAAGAAAGCTTCTTGGGATCATGATACATCATTAGACATAATAAGCTACTTGCAATAACACAACAAGTATTGAGCTAAGCGCTCGGAACAAATGTACATGCCCAATACATCTGGAGAAGATGATCCTAGATGACTAAAAGATTTCCCACCTATGAACTTCCGAAAACTTTCTTGTTTATGCGATTCGGGTTGCGGAATCAGGAACCTGCCCTAGGCAATCAGCTACGACTGCATCCGCAACCTTCCACACCATAATTCAAGACATTTCGCAAACTCATCTAATCTTGAATCCTCGAAGTCCCAACGATACTAAACCATGGTGGTACCCCGGACGCCTCCCCAGTACTAGGTGACTCCGACCTTATCTCACCATGATAAGTATTGAAGCAATTCCGAACATTCTCCGTCCTGAGATATCAAGGAAGCTGAATGATAACGATGTGCCAACGTTCATCGGTGCTCAACTCCCCGGAAGAAATCAAGTCAGACAGGAGGCACCAAGACAGAACCCTGTCACATCGGCATCATATAGATTCCAAAATACCCGCGCGATCCTAAAAAAAATTTGTGCGAGAAGAGAAGTAGAATTAAAAAATTCTAAGTCGGAAACCTCACGAGATCATAGAAGAGGAGTAAAAGAATCCTACTCTCCGATATAACTAGACTCAAAATAGTTTTACTAGACACAACTCGGCCAAGTTCGAACAAGCAAAGGCTCCTATGGTCGTATGGCTCTGATACCAACTTGTAACGCCCCGGACACACCCGTTGGTAGTCGTTACTCCTGGCAGGATCTAGACTGGCCTCACAGATCAATACTAGTCTTTTCTGCGCACTTTGTCCTCACTCATGCGCACCCGGGACCAACTTCCTGGTCGGTCACCCATCCTAGTACTACTCCAAGGCAAGCACGCTTAACCTGTGAGTTCTGTTCGAATGGGCTCCCGAAAAAAAGGAATTCCTTATTGATATGAGTAGTCTATCATCCCTAATAAGCCAGGGTATCACATACACCACCACTCAGAGGAACCGACGTCCTCGTCCGGTCATAGGAACGTTCCCTCTTGGCACAAACGTATGTGCTTCCAGTCCGATACATGTGTCATTCCGTGTGCCACGACGGGCCACAAACTTCATGAATAACATGACCGCGCACCTGTCGGCAAACATCCGTGTAACCGCGAGGGTCGGCTCTGATACCAACTTGTAACGCCCCGGACACACCCGCCGATAGTCGTTACTCCTGGCAGGATCTAGACTGGCCTCACAGATCAATACTAGTCTTTTCTGCGCACTTTGTCCTCACTCATGCGCACCCGGGACCAACTTTCCGGTCGGTCACCCATCCTAGAACTACTCCAAGCCAAGCACGCTTAACCTGGAAGTTATGTTCGAATGAGCTCCCGAAAAAGAAGGAATTCCTTATTGATATGAGTAGTCTATCATCCCTAATAAACCGGGCTATCACATGAACTTAGAAATGCAAGACTAAGAACACTTCTGCACCTGGAACAAGAATCTTGAAGAACACTTCGAGAAGACTTACATCCTTAACAAACCACCATGAAGACCCATCGGGATGAACTACAGAATGAAAGGATGATAGAAAAGAATTGAAGGTTGTAAAAAGACAAGGTAGAGCCCTTGATATCCTTTAGATGAAGCTTCGTGAAGAGATATTTGAGAAACCTGAACTCCGGAAAAGAAAAAAAATCACTTAGAATCGAGAATTTGATATCATGAACAATGCCGAAAGAAAGCAATGAAATCATTTGATGAAACTGGAATAAAAATTATGATATGCTTATCCTCCATCAAGTTCAATTCATGACAAACAACGGATTTGCATACCACTTATTCTTCTTGAAAGAATTGAAGGGAGATATCGTGCACAAACTTGAAGAAGTCTTCACGAAACACCAGTAAAATTCACAAATGAATGAGGATACCATGAATTAATTAAGATACATGACATGAGAACGATGAGATAATGATCCACCTGATAGAAAACCTGAACGAAGCACCTAAATAATTGAGATACGAACGAAGAGACAACAATTGAGAAGAATTTGGGAATGAAAGCTGAAAGTTGAGGACAAAGAAATCTTCCCAAATGATGTCCTCTAGAGGATCGAGAAATAAGAACAACTCTGAAATGATCCGGAAAGAAATGGAACGAATTAATCATGATTGAAAAGAATTGAGAGGATAGGAGGAAACTGAAACCATGAATCTTCAAGAGAATGAGCCAAGGTTTAAGCGAAACACTCCTTCGGTCTTCAACATAGAGAATGATGAAGAGACACAACATTATGAATTACTAAGACACTCCGGAACAATCAATGAAGAAAAGTTTGAGCCAATGAAAATAATAATTCAAAGAGATCTTCAAGAAGGAATATGACCGATATAATTCGTTCTTACGTCATACTGAAAAGAACTTGAGGACATCTCCGGAAAGATTAGAAGAGCTAGGTAAGATCCTGGGGAAAAACCTGTGGGTTATGGGCCCAGTAAAAACAAACCACCATTGAAATGATTGCTTAGAAAGGGAGATTGCACCGGTACAAACTGAAACTTGATGAGGTGAGAACCTCAAAATAATTAAAAACATTTTCTAATGGAAACATGAATCTTCTGAGATATCTTCAGCACTCCGGATAGAATAGAGAGAGATGACAACCAAGAGAGTCTTGGATAAGAATTTTCAACATGGGAAACCGTTGAACGAATGAGAAAGGATATGATGAACAGAGAGCTTGAGTTGAATCCACCGGAGAATAATAACAACAAGACAAAGAATATGAGGATAGATCTTGAAACTAAAACTCTTGAGAAACTCCATAAGAAATCACTTGATACAATACATAAGAAATGATAGCGGAAGCATTGACAAATAGAAAAGCCACTTGGATGATAATTTTATAATTGAAGAAAAAGGGGGGAGGGTGGGGAAAACAAAGAAAACTTGGGACAGATGAAATGAACTTTAGTAAAGAATAAGAGAATTGATCTTGCAAATATTGAAAGGATTGAATTCACTTGAAGAGAGCACAGCGGATGAAAAGAATTGATATGACAACTTGATTGTGAAAAAGAATTAGCATTCCCATAGAAATATCAGAACACCACTCCAGGATGATATGAGATCACCAGTTGGCATTGAATCTCCATGAATCATCATATACAAAAGAAAACAAAGGATGAGGCTTATGAAACAAGCCATAACAAATTCATGACAGAGATTCCGTTTGATATTTTCGTGGTAAGGTTCGTACGGGCTCGATCGTACAGTAGATTGTCATATTGAAATAACGCTCGAATATGCTCCCTAGATGTAGCAAACTACAAGGCTTGACGAAGCATATCTGATGACATATATCGAGACTGTCCTCTGTAAGAACAAACGTGAACAAACGAATCCACCTCATGTCGAACCCCAACCTCACGTCACTCATTTCTTAGAAAAATAGCCTAGGTAACTACTTGAATTCCCACCTAAGAACTCCCGAAATCTTCCGATCATGCAATCGGGATGACGGATACAAGGAGCAAAATCCATCACTCAACTCCTAACATGATACTACGCTCCAATGTAACACATCCATCAACACATAACCACAGGTCTCGGAAATTCATCCACCCCAGACAGTCGAAAACACAATGATACTAACAATGGTAGTACATCCGAACTCTCTCCACCAGTACTGGGATGCCGGACTCCTATTGCCACTACTAGTATTGAGGCAATTTCGAACATCCTCCGTCCTATGATAGTAAGGAAACTGAACGATAACGATGTGACAAGAATCCCCTGGAGCTCTACTCCTCGGTAACAGGAGGCACCAAGTATAAAACTCTGTCACATCGGTATCATAGAGGATCCAAAATACCCACATGATCCTAATTTTTTTTGAGTGAGAAGAGGGTGCAATCAAAATTCCTAAGTCATAATTCCTCACAAGAGCATAGAAGAGGAGTAAAACGAATCCTACTCTCATATATAACTAGACTCAAGATAGTTTTTTACTAGACTCGACTCGACGAGGTTCGATCAATCAATGGGGCTCCTAGGTCGGTACAGGCTCTGATACCAACTTGTGATGCCCAAGATGCGATCCTATACTTATTTTGCCTCGAGGGCCTCAACAGGGAAAGAAGCGCATCTCGTCGTTTCACAACAATGGATATCATTACAAGTACATGTACAAAAGAGATGAGTATATGGAACTGGCTTAGACTCCCCACAAGCTACATAAAGATCACATCAATACAACAACATATCCCAACATCATACAGAAGTGCAGGGTCCGACTATGGACGAAAATAAATGGTAAATGACATGCATCCTTGCTATCTCAGGCTGCTACCTGGAAACAATCCAAGATTGATGATTATGAAGAAGAAGAACTCCAAATAAAACAAGCATCGCTCTCACGTCAAAGCATTGCATTACCTGTACCTACAACTATTGTTGTAGTAATCTGCGAGCCACAAGGACTCAACCATCTCATTTCCAAGGGTATCAAGACTAGCAAAGCTTAATGGGTGAGGTATGGTTAAGTGGTGAGGCCGCAACAAGCAACTAAGAATTTATTTGAGTGTCTAACTTATGAATATATAAAATAAAGTGGGTGGTCTATGTATAACGGACATTTACCAATAATGATCACTAACTGATCCTGAACACCTACTTACGTCAAAACCCTCCGTGTTCTCTCTCGGATAAGGACCTAGGAGAAGAGACATTCACAGTTACGCACACGGTTAGTGTATTTTATTTGAGTTTACTTCAAGTTTTCTATGACCAGGTGTTAAACAAAGTTTCCAAGTTGCCACATAACCGCAGGCATGGATTTCTGAAAGATTTAACCCTACAGGGGTACTCCAACTCATCCATCATAAACTAACCACACGCAGTAGGAATAAGCTCGACCACGAATGACGGGGTTATTACCCCTAGGTAGGCCAAAGCTAGGGGGTTATCCCCGCGTTTAAAGAAAAAACATGCCGCCAGCTGCTCCGAAGCCGACTAGCATGCCGCCGCGCGCAACCGGCAACTAACGAACAACCGGCAGGCTCGTGGCCGGCTGCGCAAGGAGCCAGTCGTCTAACCTCCGGCCAGCCTGCGGCCGGCTGCCCCATGGCCGGATCTTCCGCTGACCTTTGGACGGATAAACCCCCGTCCTTTCCTTCGGTGACCAAGTACATTGACAAGAGAACACCCCCACGACGGACCCAGGCGAGGCCACAGTGACCACTGACATGCCGGCGCGCATGGCTACAGTCCAGCCGGTCGTACCACTGACCTTGGCTGACCGCGACCCCAACATGCCTCGACCCACTCCATTAGCTGCCCCCCGCGTGGCTACAGCGCTACCAGCCATAGCGAAGACTTTGTCCGGTGGCGCAAGGTAACACCACTTGTGGGGCCCGTGCCACGGCAGGTGGTCGCGGGACAATTGTGGAGCTGTCTTGCGGGCCCTAGAGGACGATGGGACCGCACAGCCGGCGGGCCCTACAGGAGATTAGACGGCACAGCGGGTGGGCCCCTTAGCTAGCTGGAGAGGCTGCCAGCCGGGTCCTCCCTCTCAAGTACTTTAGGGATATTGTAAGCCGGGTGGTTGGCCTATAAAACTGCCCGAGCCCCCCCATGGATTGGGGACGCACGCACACGAAGGAACTCTACACACACCATCATGTAGCAAAGGAAGGGGAGCCGACTACTCCTTCTTCTTCCTCTAGACAACAGCTCAAGGGGCACCCTTGTAACCTCATCCACCAATCAACCTAGACTAAGTAGGACTAGGGGTGTTATGTCACATCCTATGTTTGTAGCACATTGTTATGTTTGGGTGTATAAAATTAGGAGCCAACTAAAACTTTTTCATAGTGATTGTGCTTGTTTCTTTGTTGTTTGCTTGCTTGTTGATTGTGTTATTTGGCACTACTAGGTTATATTCCACTTAATCCTGATCTTTGTTGTCCCAAACCTCTTGCCCAACGATCATGACATGTGAATAGTGCCCAACTCTATTTTAATCAAATTTTGTTTTAACCAAAAATGATTTATTTAATTTTAGTTTCCAACCCCCCCTGAAATGAGGTTTGCACTGCAAGTCCTCAACTCAGGTGGACCCTTCTTTCCCAAAGGCTTTATTTCAAACCTACTATATATGTGACTTCTCAAAACCACCAAATATTATTTTTAAAGATTATTTTCATATTTTATTTAAAGGCTTTTTCTTAAGGCCAGAAATGGTTTTTCCTAGGGAAAAATTATTTAAATGCTGTAAAAATGTTTGACAAAATTTAGAGAAACTCAGTGGACATATAAGAGTTTCAACACAAGGGCATGATCAAATCATGGGCAAAACCCCTCAAAACCCTTTTTGTTCAGATCAAACTTTTGAAATATTTCTATAAGAAATATTCTCAATAAATTCCAGTAAAATTCCAGCAAGTCAACACTATCATGGGAGATGATCTTGCAAAGTTTCATCTCAATCCAAGATGGTATGGTTAATCAAACCATCCCAAAACCACTCCCGTCTAGAATCAAATTTGAGCAACTTTACATTGTGAAGTGTCTTCCCTTGGCCTCAAACTTTGTGGGCATGCTCTAATGGCCAAATAGTGATGATACGCTAAGTGGTGCATCAAGGGTTAAGGCCTAGCATTGTTGGATCTACAGAAATCAGATTCTGCCAATTTCAACGGTTCATTAAATTTCAATTATCCACTTTTCCCCCTTGAGCTCAAATTTGGTGAAGCATCTCATTTCTACCTAGCCCTTGAACCTAGTAAATATCTCCGTAAGGTGGTAAATATTTCTTGCCCAAACCTTCACCAAATACCTTCAGGTGATTTGGTAAAACCCCTATTTCTACCTCTTATCCTTTTTACCCTTGGCCTCAACTTTTTACCAGAGCCCCTTATAGTTACCTTCTACCTCCAGTAACTCTCCCTGGCCAAAACACCATGGGTAAGTGGGGTAAAACCCCCAGTTTTCCCCTCTGACAGTAATTTTCCTCCCTCTGCCTCAGCCTTGCTTCTCTCCTAAGGAAACCAGAGCATCCAATGCCCTACCCTCTATTGTAAAACCCCCTATATCCCCCTAGACATGAGAGGCCATGCAGAAGACGCTGTTCGCATGCCATGGCATGACAAACGCGCTCTCTAGAGCGCGCTACAGTGCCGACAGGCACTGTAGCCGTTGGCCACTGCATGGCCCCGACCACCTCGGGCTCCCCCCTCTCGCTAGATGGTCGGCCTCGGCATCCGCGCCATGCCACCATGTCGGGCCCCTCCTCTCTTGCCCTCCTCTGGCCCTCCTCGCACGCGCCACGGCCGCCCAAGCCGGACAACCATGGGGCTCGCACGCGCGCTCCCCTGCCTCTCTCTCCTCCCCCCTCGGCCTAGACCAGTCCCAGCAGCTCCCCTGACTCGCCCCCTCTCTCTCCCATGGCCTCTGGCCCCAGCCTCGCCCTTGTCGGCGCAGCGCAGCATGGTGGACTCATGTCCCCCTATAAAGGGCCCTCCCCCTAGCACTCTCTCCCCTCTGGTCTCCCTCTCCTCTCCCCAATAGCCCCCCTTCGCGCTTCGAGGACCGCCCTACCTCTCTGTGCTCGGAATCTACCAGAGATCGCCGCGGGGTCGTCACCATTGATCTCCTGGTAACGGCGTCCTCCGACCCTCTTTCTTCTCCCATTGGTCATACCTCATCATCCTGATGCATTTCCCCCTCTTCCCCGTCCTGTTTGCCGCCCGGAACGGCCCCGGTGACCCTTCCCGAAGCGCCCTCCGCCGTGGGTGCTCGTCGTCGGCGACTCCGACACCTCTAGCCTCCATTCCACCTCCAGGAGACCGGCGACTCGACCCCAAGCCCATTTCCCCGCATCGACCGCTGTTGCCGTGCCCTGTAGCCGCCGGTGCGCTCCCTCTTCCCTCCCTGGCCCGAGGAAGGTGATGACAAGCGGGCCCCGCTTGTCATCCTCGCAGGGTTCCCAGCCCCCCTCTCTCTTGCTGACCAGCCTGGCCCGCTGGTCAGGTTTGAACTGGCACGAGCGCCAGGCTCGCGTGGGTCGGTTTCGCCGGTTGGGCCGATCTGACCAGCCGCTTTGGCCCATTTCCCCGAGCCATTTTCTTTTTCCTTTTTCATGAAAACCCCAAAAATCCCACAGACTAATATAATTACCCAATGCCAATATTTCTTACACCTAAATTCTTATAATAATCGATAGAATTTAATGGTGCCTTTTGTAAAAAAAATTGAAAACATTTTTAGTACTGTTTTATTTTAAAACCTATATATAGGAACCTTTTTGCCTCTGTTAGTTTATTTCCAAAATCTTTTTCCAACAAAATCCTAGGAGAATATTTTTAGTTTGACATTTAGTATTTATCAGAGTAGGTTAACATTTTTGATAGTAGATTGAGTGCTCTGTTTATAGTGATTGCTTATTTTTATCGCTTTATTTCGCGATGATAGATTGCGCAGTTGACGAAGAAGTTGGACCCGAAGACATCGAAGACCCCTGAGACTTTGTTGGGCCAGGCAAGCAGCCCTTTGACCATGATGAGAAACCATTTTTATTGCATGTCATATAGCACTTTACTTTCATCGTATTTGATCAGGAGGTGTGGTGCTCTCCTTTCGGTGGAATGCCTCTGGTACTTCCCCATTGACACTTGCATCGTGCATGACCCTAGCACCTTATGGGGGTTGTGCAGGTGGGAGTAGTTAGGTTGCTAATAGATGCTACGCAAATGGGATGGGACTTATGCATGGTGATGGAAAGAAATGATTTCAAAGACTCTTTCGAAAACCCCGTCAGGTGCCACTAATGCCCAAGGGAGATGATGAGGAGTTGGGTAACCACTTGAAAATATTTTCAGAAATTGCCTAATTGTTTTTAAATCCTTTTTGGAAATATTTTCAAACAGCCCCTGGTTTTTATTGTTCAAATAAATTACCAGTTAGGTCCTAGTGTGGAGTGTCATGTTCCTCCTCTCTTATTTGAACTTTTTACCAAGATTTCAAATAGGTGAAAGCAACACATTGAAAGTAGAAAGGGGTTTTAGAAATTCAGAAGAAGCATTTCAACAATTGTATAGCATTTCAACATAGCTATATTTCATAACATTTCAACAATTGTATAGTGTTTGGCCCGTGTGGCCCTATCTATCTAAGACTAAGACCTTCGTGGTCATTATTTGCGTAAGACGTTAAGTGTGGATGTAAGACTCTTGTTATCCAGCTTCTGTGTGTTCAGTGAGCATTGATCTCTGAGATCACTGTAAACGTGCATTCGGTGATCTCGACTTATGAGTCGGGGTTCCCACATGTTACCTCCCATGGAGGGCCCTGAACCTAGTTACATCATGTGTCTGCCACCGCTCGTGCCTAATCCCGTTCCCAGAGCCCGTCGGTGTCCTTTCGGCCCCAACCAAACTTGATAACCCTACCCATGACATCTGTCGTGAGAAAACGACGACAGTTGGCGCGCACCATGCGGTCGTCCGTGGCGCCGGCTGGAGTCACGCTCCGGGCGGGACCCTTCACCACCTCCCCCGGCCGCCCCGCGTCCGGGCAGAACTGCATGCTCGTGGGGCTTGCTCCGGCAGGACCTGCGAGCAATGTTTCCAGCCTCTTCGATAAGTGTCCCGGCAGCGACCCCTCACTCGACATCACCGTGCTCACTGAGTGCATCGGTAGGCTAAGCCTCGCCGACGAACCTGCAACCGACGCGTACCCTAGCCAAGTACTCGACTGCACCGACCCACCCTCATCCGTGGTTGCACTCCCCTCAGGCGAGGCCAATGATTCCTGCGTACGTGCGGGGGTGATGACCACTAACACCTCCACCTCTTCTGGCCGCGCGCGGGCTAAGGCTGATGCGATCGTCGCCCGCGTATGAACCTCCGACCTTCTCAACGCCACTCTTTGTGGTGTGAGCACCCCCATCGCTCTGACGGCAAACCCAGCCACCATCACAGCCTAGCTGGAGGCGGCCCGTTGACTCCTGCTTGAGGATGCCTACGTCCTCGCGTCCGAGCAGGGCTAGATGGAAGCTGGGTAATGGGAGTACATTTCCACCTACGGTCTCACCCCGACTGGCACCGATCCCAGCCAACGGGGCGCCATGCGCAACCGCGACCGTGTGGTTGCCGAGATCCTCGGCGGCATCCTGCTCGTCTACGACACCCCCGTGGCCAACCTACGGGCCGCCAAGGTGGCCTACGAGGACCTGGCCACCTTGAAGGCCGAGGAGCATGCCTCGGGCGAGCGACACCTCAAGGACCTCATCGACACTGCCAACACGCACCAAGGAGGGATTATCCCCAATGGAACCGTCTGCTGGCTCAGCACTTCAGCTCCCCTCATCCCTTCGGCCAGCGGGCCAAGGGAAGCAACGCTCGGTGCTCCCAGCTACACGGAAATGAGCAGCCGTCTGTTGACAGCCGGCGCAATGACATCCTGGCTGGCGGAAGCCATTGCAATGAGGCACCAACTGGCGGCAGCTAGCGCAGCCGCGGGCACACCCCGCCACAGTGGCGTGAGCCAGCGCGGTCCATCCTGCCGACCATCCACGCGGATCTCGCGGGCCGGCTCTAACGGTGGTCCCTCCATAGCGAGAACGACGCACTCCGCTGCCTCGACTGGCTAGCACAGTTGGCCCTCCTCGAGAAGGAGGTCTCGATCAGTCCGGCGTGCTTCGGCCCCCGGATCCTCAACGAGGCATTCCCGACCGCCTTCATGCTCCCCCGCGACACCCTGAAATACAACAGGGCCGCCAAGCCTGTGGACTGGCTGATCGACTACACCACGACGGTCGGCATACCGAGTGGGAACAAGTGCGTAGCCATGTGCTACGCCCCTCTCATGCTGATCGGCTCGGCCCGCACCTTGTTGAATAGCCTGGCAGCTGGCAACATCAACATGTGGACGGACTTCGAGGAGTCATTCATCCGCAACTTCACCAACACCTACAAGCGGCCCGGCCGCCCTCGCGAACTGGCCATGTGCTTTCAGGGCCCTGACTAGGCCCTCCGCGGCTACCTGACCCGATGGACAAGCTCCACAACTCTTGCGAAGGAATGCACGAGGTGCAGGCCATCTAGTACTTCATCGAGGGTTGTCGCGACGGCACCTACCTCAACCAGAAGCTCCTGTGCGCCGAGCCGACAACGCTAGCAGACCTCATGGCTAAGGCGGACAAGTACACCACGACTGACTCCACAATCCAGGTCAAGGTCAGGCCGTCATGCAAGGCGGCTCCACCGCCGGCTGCGTCACGACCGGCTGCCGACAACCGGCACTCACAGAACAACAAGCGCAAGGCTGACAAGCCAGACTCCCGCTACGGGAGCCAGCAGGTCGCCCAGGCTTCCGGCCAGTGGCAGTGCCCTGGCAAGGGTGCCTGGCAGCCCAAACTCACATTCGAGCAGATGCTCGACCTCCCCTACAAACATCATTCCATGGCCAAGCCCTCCACGCACATGCTCCGACAGTGCAGCTTCTCGCAGCAGTTGGCCCGGGCGGAAGGCCTTTCGGCTCCCCCTACGCCACCTCTCCGCACGCCAGCGCTGACTTCGGCTCCGGCCCAGCACGACGGCCGCCTGCACGACAAGTTCCCTGACCGGGACGACTCCTACGTCGTCATCACCAGTCAAGCGACGGACAAACTCACTCAGCACCGGCTCCACCGCGAGTTGAACGCCACCGTACCCGCGACTCCCTAGTTCATGCACTGGTGCGAGAAGCCGGTTACCTGGAGCTGGGCTGACAACCCGACCGTGATGCCAAGCCCTGGCATCTATGCCCTTGTCCTCGATCCCCCCAACGTCTCCGAGAGACGCACCTGCCGCTTCTCGTGGGTGTTGATCGATGGGGGCAGTAGCATCAACAGCCTCTATCGCGACACAATGATCAAGCTAGGGATCAAAAAGGAAGACCTACAGCCGATCCAGACAGCTTTCCACGGCATCGTGCCGGGAAGGTCCTGCACCCTCATCGGCAAGATCAAGCTCGATGTTCTCATTGGTGGCCAGGCCCACTTCCGCCGCGAGCCGTTATGGTTCATGGTGGTGGACCTTGACAATCCCTACCACACGCTACTAGGCCAGCCATCTCTTGTCAAATTCATGGTGGTCCCCCATTATGCCTACCTCAAGCTCAAGATGTCGGGTCCCAAGGGCATCATCACCATCGCGAGCGACAACAAGATGTCGATCGTGTGCGCACGAGATGGCACACGACTGGTCGAGGCCCTAGAGATCATAGAGGAGAAGCAACAGCTCGACCGGCTCGTGGCTCACACCTTTGGCCAACAGCCCATGCTGGCTCCCCCATCATCGTCAGCCGACGAGGCCTTGTTCAAACAATCCAAGGACTCCAGGCAGGTGCAGCTCGACCCGGCCAATCCCAAGCAGCACGTCACCATCGACGCCCACCTCAGCAGCAAATAGGAAGGGTAGCTCGTCGACTTCCTCTGCGAGAATCGGGACATCTTTGCATGGTCTCCAAAGGTAATGTCGGGTGTTCCAAGGAAGTTCGCCGAGCACAAGCTTCACATACGGGCCGATACGAAGCCGGTCAAGCAACCCTTGCGCCCTTTCTCTGAGGAGAAGCGGCATACTATAGGAGAAGAGATCGCCCGGCTGCTCGCAGCCGGCTTCATCATGGAAGTGTTCCACCCGGACTGGCTAGCCAACCCAGTCCTGGTGCTAAAGAAAAACAAGAGTTGGCGCATGAGTATCGACTATACAAGCCTGAACAAGGTATGTCCCTAGGACCCATTGGCCCTACCATGGATCAATCAAGTCAACGACTCCACGGCCAGCTACGAACTATTGTCCTTCTTGGACGCCTACTAAGGCTACCACCAGGTCAAGCTGGACCCGCTTGACTGGCTAAAGACCTCTTTCATCACCCCTTTCGGGGCCTACTGCTACATTACCATGTCCTTCGGCCCAAAGAATGCGGGCGCTACCTTTCAGCACTGCATACAGTAGTGACTCCTGTCTCAGATAGGCAGGAACATCCATGTCTACATTGACGACATCGTCGTCAAAACCAAGAAGCACTTTCGCCTCCTCGGTGACCTCCATGAGACATTTGCCAACCTGTGTGAGTACAAGATCAAGCTCAACCCGGAGAAGTGCGTCTTCGGCATCCCAGCCGGCCAACTCTTGGGTTTCTTCGTGTCCACTTGCGGCATCAAAGCTAACCCGGAGAAGATAAGGTCAATCGAGTGCATGCCCAAGCCGACCCGGCTCCGCGACGTCCAGAAGTTCACCGGCTGCCTTGCCTCGCTTAGCCAGTTCATCAGCCGGCTCGGATAGAAGGCCCTGCCCCTCTACGGGCTCCTACGAAAGACGGCTCTGGTCGAGCTGGGCCGCGACCCCGTGAAGAAGCCGGCTATGTTTGACTGGCCCGGCGAGGTGGACGACGCGTTCGGTGGCCTCAAACGAGCTCTCACCAACGCACCCATCCTGGCCGCGCCGGCTTAGAAGGTGCCCTTGCTCACCCACAACGCGGCGACCACACGCGTCATCAACATTGTCTTTGTGGTGGAGTGGCCGGAGAAGGGCAAGTCGCGGCCGATCAAGCACCTGTCTACTACCTCAGTGAGGTCCTCTCTATCTCCAAGCAAAACTACCCCTACTACCAGAAGATGTGCTACGGCATATACTTCGCCACCCAAAAGATCAAGCAGTACTTGCAGGAGCGTGTCATCACCATGGTTAGCATGGCGCCGTTGGGCGAAATCATGAGCGGTTGGGATGCCACCGGCCGGATTGCCAAGTGGGCCATCGCCCAGGCCAACAAAGAGATCCAGTACGAGGCTCGCACCGCCATCAAGTCATAGGCAATGGCCGACTTCCTCGTCGACTGGGCCGAAACCCAGTTCGTGTCGCCTCCACCTGACTCCACGCATTAGCGCATGCACTTTGACGGATCGAAGATGCGAGCCAGCCCGGGAGCCGGCATCGTCTTATCATCTTCGACGGGAGACCAACTCTAGTATGCGCTTCAGATCCACTTTGCCGCCTCCAACAACGTAGCCAAATATAAGGCCCTCGTCCATGGGCTTCGCTTGCCAAGGAGATCAGCATCAGGGGCATCCTATGGTTCGGTGACTCCGACCTCGTGGTGCACTAGGTCTCTAGCGAATGGGATGCCAGAGACGCCAACGTGGCCAGTTATCGCTTCCTCGTCAAGCATATCACCAGCTCCTATGAGGGATGTGAGTTGCGCCAGGCGGACAACGAGGCGGCTGATACGCTGGCAAACATCGGCTCCACCCGGCAGGCTATCCCGGCCGGCGTCTTCCTTGAGCGGCTGCTCAAGCCATCGATCAAGCCCTCCCCCGAATCAGAGTCTATCTCCGTTCCACTTAACATAGCCAGCCCATCATCAGATCCGACTTCCCAGCCGGCACCCTCAGCACCGGCCGCTTTGCCGGCACCATCAACTCCGCCTGCCCAGTCGGCGCCACCAGGTCCGACTCTCGAGGCGGCCACCTCCACGGTTGCCGGCTCCGAGCATGCGGCCGTCATGATGGCAATCGAGGCCGCTCCCATGGCTTCATTCCCGGCGGCTAGCGAGCCGGTCCTAGGGACTGGTGTGGCAAGCTGGTCACGGGGGCTAGTCAGCCGGCTGCAGGGTCGTCAACCGCCTCCAACATCCCACTCAAGCCCATGTAGGCTCCTGACTCGGCACCTTCATGGGCCCAACCCATTCTGGCGTTCCTCTTGCGTGATGAGCTCCCCCCCACTGACGAAGACGAGGCCCGACGAATCAAATGTCGTGCCCCTACCAACAGCATCATCAACCACGAGCTGGTTCATCGCAACACAACCGGCATGTATCAGTGTCACACCCTATGTTTGTATCACCTTGACATGTTTGGTTTTATAAAATTTTGGAGCCAACTAAAACTTTTTCGAAGTGTTTGTGCTTGTTTGCTATAATGTTTCTTGATTGATGATTGTGTTATATGGCACTCCTAGATTCTATTCCACTTCATATTCCTCTTCCTTGACCCCAAACCTCTTGCCCAATGATCATGCCATGTTAATAGTGCCCAAATCTATTTTTATCAAACTTTGTTTTAACCAAAAATGATTTATTCAGATTAGGTTTTCAAACCCCCCCTGAAAGAAGGTTTGCACTGCAAGCCCTCAAATTGGGTGGATTCTTCTTTCCCAAAGACTTTATTTCAATCCCTCTATATATAAGACTTCCCAAAACCACAAAATATTATTTTTAAAGATTATTCTTATATTTGATTTAAAGGCTTTTTCTTAAGGCCAGAAAAGTTTTTTCATAGGGAAAAATTATTTAAATGCTTTGAAAATATTTGAGAAAAGTTAGAGAAACTCAGTGGACATATATTTTCCATATATATGAGTTTCAACACAAGGGCATGATCAGATCATGGGCAAAACCCCTCAAAACCCTTTCCGTTCAAATCAAACTTTTGGAATATTTCTATAAGAAAAATTCTCAATAAATTCCAGGAAAATTCCAGCTAGTCAACACTATCATAAGTGATGATCTTGCAAAGTTTCATCCCTATCCTATTTGGTTTGCTTCATCAAACCATCCCAAAACCCACTCTGTCCAGATTCAAATTTAAACAACTTTACATAGTGAAGTGTCTCCCCATGGCCTCAAACTTTTTGGGCATGCTCTAATGACAAAATAGTGATGATATACTAAGTGATGCATCAAGGGTAAAACCCTAGCATCAATAGATCTATAGAAACCTGATTCTGTAAATTTTTAGGGTTTAACAAATCTTCATTGTCAACTTTTTCCCCTTGAGCTCAAATTTGGTGAAACCTCTCATCTTTACCTAGCCTTTGACCCTGGTAAGTATCTCAGTAAGGTGGTAACTTATTCTTGCCCAAAACCATACCAAACAACTTCTGGTGAATGGGTAAAACCTCTATTTCCACCCCTTTTTCTTTTACCCTTGCCCCCATCTTTTTACCACACCTCCTGGCAATGCCCAAGCACCATCAGTAAAAAACCAAGTCCTTAGGTCACTGGTTGGTGGGGTAAAATGCCCCATTTACCCCCTGGACAGCTCCATTTCTACCCCTTTCACACTTTCCTTCCACCCTAATGCATCATCAGAGCATCCAATGCCCGATTACCCATTATTAAACCCCCCTTGATCCTCAGGACACAAGTGGATGCGCCCATTGTGCCAAGGAGATAACCTGGCATGCAGAGCTCGCGCTCTAGAGCGCGCTACAGTGCGCACCCGTACTATAGCTGCTGGCCAACGGGCATCCCTGACAGCCTTGGGCCGCCCCACCTTGTCCCCCATGTCCCCCTTGGCGTCCGCAACACGCCGCGTGGTCGGCCCCCTCCTCCCTCTATCTCCGGTGAACCCCGCGCGTGTGCCCGGCGCCGCGCGTCTCAGCCAACCAGCGGGCTCGCACGCGCGCACGCCCTCGCCTCTCTCTCCTTTCCCCTGGCCTAGACCAACCCCACGAAGGCCCTGGACACATTTGTTTCCTTCCCTGCGGCCTGTGGCGAGCACCTAGTCCTCACCGGCGTTCCCCGACCTCGGTGGACCGGCGTCCCCCTATATATAGCGCCTCCTCGAGACCCTGCCCCTCTCTAATCGCTCGCTCCTCACCTCCGCTTCTCTCCCGTACCCAGAACGCTCTCCCCCATGGTCAGGAGCCCTCTCCCGCACCAAACGCTCACCGCCGTCGAGCTCCCCTCCCCTCGCCGACGTTCTACTCTACTGCGGAGCTCCCCTCGACCTCCCCCGACGCGCGGGAACTCCAGGAGCATGCCAATGCCCTCTGTTCCATCTGCCGTGGCCTGGAGCCCCTCCAGTGAGCTCTCGCCCGCTCTTGTCGCGAGGAGAGGGATGACAGGTGGGATTCACCTATCATCCCCTCGTGCGCCTCCTCTCTCGCTGGCAGGCTAGGCCCGCGGGCAGGTTTAAAATCAAACCTGCCGCGTGCGGCGCCTTGCTTGGGCCGGCTTCCCCCATGGGCCGGTTTGGCTGGGTGGTTCTGGCCCATGAGGGCTCAGGACCCTTTTTCCTTTTTATTTTATTCTACAACTTCCAAAAATTCCACAAATTTGAATATTTATCCAATGCCCATAATTCGTGCACGAAAATTCTTAGAATAATCCATAGACTTTATTAGTGCCATTTGTAAAAATGCTTGAAAATATTTTTAGTACTAATTTATTTTAAAACCTATATTTAGGCACCTTTTTGCCTCTGTTATTTAGTTTCCAAAAATATTTTCACAACAAAACCCTAGGGGAATATTTTTAGTATGACATATGGTATTTATCCGAGTAGGTTAGCATTTTTGATAGTAGTTTGTGTGCTCTGTTTTTGTGTGCTGCTTATTTTTATCGCTTTATTTCGCGACGATAGATTGCGCGGTTGACGAAGAAGTTGGACCCGAGGACTTCGAAGACCCTGGAGACTTTGTTGAGCCAGGTAAGCAGCCCTTTGACCATGTTAAGAAACTTTTTCATGCATGTCATATAGCACTTGTGGATTCGATGAAATGATTACGATGAGGTGTTTCCCCTTTGGTGGGATGTCTCCGTTACTTTTCTATTGACACTTGCATCGTGCATCACCCTACCACCTTATGAGGGTTATCCGGGTGGGAGTAGTTAGGATGCTAATAGATGCTACGCAAGTGACTTGCGATTTTATGCATGGTAATGGGAAGGAAAACTATGATTTCAAAGACTTTCCGAAAACCCCGTCGGTTGACACTAATGCCCGAGGGAGATGATGAGAAGATGGGTGACCACTTGAGAAAGAAGTGGGGTGCCGGAGCAAGTTGAGAATGTGTTTTCAAAAACGGATTAGATTTAAGATTTGTCGACCGTCCCAACCTTACATGCGCAACCACGATACCCATTATGGGACGAGGCTTTGTTGATTACCTTGGTGGGTACTGGCAAGGAGCCCGCATTACTAGTGGCGGGAGTGGCATGGTCACTCTCGATACGGGGTCGTACCGGTATGTACGATCATGCACTGTCTTCATAGGCACCGGGCACACCGTTGGTCCCCTCATGGATGGTACGATCAGAGCGAGGCTCGTGTGATGTACATCGTGAGGGTTGGGTAACAATCGAGTGGAGTCTTTGTCTAGTATCGCTAGGGGAAAGGCCTTGTTCGGGTGCTTACCTCGGGTATGTTATATACCGTGAGTCATGGATGACAAGGAAGTTCCCCGAGTCTTGTGGGTAAAGTGTGCAACCTCTGCCGAGTGTAAAACTATTCGAATAGCCGTGTCCACGGTCATGGACATTTGGGTGGTGCTACTTAGACTATGTCTGGTTGTTTTCGTAAAACTTGGTGTGAGTTGGATATGATGGAGGCAAAGAAGTCACATGAGCTAAGTCTGAGGACTTAGCATGGGAATTGAACTAAGTCTGATGACTTAGCATGATGACTAAACACGAGGTCTTCAACCCCTGCTTATGATGATAATTGTATCTTGTTCATACGGATACCTGCCTAGAGTTGATGCATGCTTACTTGTTACTTGATCATACCATTGCATTTATACTACTATCTTTCCCCAAAATTACTTACTTAGTGCTATATCATGCATCATTATTACCTTGTTCCACAACTTGGGTTGCTTGCGAGTACATTCAAAGTACTCATTAGCATGCCACTGGTTATTTAATTTGCCAGGCATGGAAGAACAGGAGTATGTTGAAGAATTCGTTGGAAACAAATATGCAAACTAGGACGCTTCGCAGTCAGAATGCCTGTAGGTTAAGGTAGATGGCATGGGTTCACGCTTTTGACCAAGATTTCCGCTGCTTGTTCTATTTAAGTGTTTGGCCCTCGTGGCCCTAGCAATGTAAGACTTGACCTTCATGGTCGTTATTTGTGTAAGACGCTAAATGTGGATGTAAGACTCTTGTTATTCATGTTCTGTGTGTTCATTGAGCATTGATCTCTCGGATCACTGTACACGTGCATTCGGTGATCACGACTTATGATTTGAGGTCTTGATACATCTTGGTTCCTCCACGATGGATGGAGTATGGAGTGTCATGAGCTTCTTGCAAGATCAAGTTCTTGAGTTCCTCCTTGTTGGGTACGCAGATGCGATTTCCGAACCATACTACTGCTTGTTCATCCACCGAGAATCCTGGGGCCTTGCCGGCCTTTATATTCCTCTTGATGCCTTCAATGCTCTCATGTCCCTTCTGGGCTTCCTGAATATCATCCATCAAGGTAGGCTTTGCTTCAAGGTTGGCGAGGAATCTGGGTGCAACGAGTTCCAAGACGAAGCTTTCAAGTTCTTCATACAGGGCGGGTAGCCTTTCCTTAATCATAGCATTCAAGGAACAAGCCTTTCTGCTTAAGGCGTCTGCTACCACGTTGGCCTTTCCAGGGTGGTATTGAACACTGAGGTCATAGTCCTTGATCAATTCCAACCATCTTCACTGCCCCATGTTCAATTCCCTTTGAGTGAAGATATATTTAAAACTCCTGTGGTCTGTGAATACCTCACATCACTTCACCAGAATATAATGTCGCCATGTCTTCAAGGCATGAACTACGACTGCCAACTTGAGATCATGAGTTGCGTAGTTCTCTTCAGGAGGACGTAGATGTCTGGATAGATAAGCTACAACTCTGCCTTCTTGCATCAGAACACCTCCAAGCCTAGTTCTTGATGCATCAGAATATATCACAAACTCCTTGTGAATATCAAGGGTGGCCAAAAGAGGGGATGTGGCCAATCTCTTCTTGAGCTCCTGGAATCTTTCCTCACACTTAGCTGTCCATTCGAACTTCTTGTTCTTCTTCAAAAGCTAGGTCATGGGTCGACCAATGCTTGAGAACCCTTCCACGAACATGTAGTAATATCCCAAGAGTCCGAGGAAGCTCCTGACTTCCTTCACGGTGGTTCGGGTTTGCCATTCAGTCACGGCTTCAATCTTGGTAGGATCCATTGATAATCCTTCCGCAATCAACACATGACCAAACAATCCAACTCATGCAGCCAGAATTCACACTTGCTGAACTTGCCATAAAGCTGGTGCTCTCGAAGCTTCTCTAGGACTAATCTCAAGTGTCCCTCATGTTCTTCTTCGGACATGGAATAGACGAGTATGTATCAATGAAGACAACAACGAACTTGTCCAAGTACTCCATGAAGACCTTATTCATGAGGTACATGAAGTAGGCAAGGGCATTGGTTAACCCAAATGACATGACCATGTATTCATACAGGACATACCGGGTTACAAACACCGTCTTCGGGATGTCTTGCGGTCTGATCTTCAGCTGATAGTACCCAGACCTGATGTCGATCTTGGAAAACACCTTGGCTCCATTCAACTGGTCGAACAGGTCTTCAGCCTTGGGGAGTGGGTGCCTGTTCTTTATCGTGACTTCATTGAGAGAACGGTAATCGACATAGAGTCTGATAGTTCCATCCCTCTTCGACACAAATAGAACAGGCAATCCCCAAGGAGAGGCACTAGGGCGAATGAATCCCTTTCTGAGCTGCTCTGTCACTTGCTTCTTCAATTCACCCAACTCTTCGGATCCCATCCTATAGGCCTTCTTATAGATGGGCCTTGATCCGGGCATAAGCTCAATGATGAACTCGATGTCGTGGTCAGGAGGCATTCTAGGCAACTCATCAGGAAACACATCCGGGTACTCACATACCACGGGCACTTGATCCAACTCAACTCCCAATAGACAGTTTGCCTGGGGGTTTTGAGTGAAGGCATGGTTGGGGATATACTTGACTTCCACTCCCTGGCTATTGGTCATGGTGACAATCCTTTTGGCATAGTCTAGCATGCCTTGGTGTTTGGTTAACCAGTCCATGCCTAGGATTGCATCCAAGCCTTCTGACTTCAGGATGATAAGATCTACTAGGAAGTCTACTCCGTTGATGTTAATCTCAACTCCCTTACAACCTATCCCAGACTTCATAACTGATCCCAGGGTTTGTATCACCATACGACTACTGAAGGGTGTAGGCTTCATGCCACTCTCTAAAGCAGACTTTTGGGTGACAAAAGAATGTGAACCTACACAATCAAACAATACTGTTGCTTGGGTTGAGTTGATGAGGAACGTACCCAGTATGACATCTGGGTCTTCCCGGGCTTCCTCTGTGGTGACATGATTCACACGACCCTTGCCATTGTTGGGCTGGTTGCGGGGCGCGGGGTTCCTTCGTGGTGCTCCACGGGCTTGACCTTGAGCGGCCGCATTGGGGCGCGGTGCATCTGGCTTCTTGTTGGGACACAGCCCAGAAATGTGTCTTGGCTGGCCACATCCAAAGCAAGCGACTTGTCCAGGGTTGTTGTTGAAGTTCCTGCCACCGTTCTTGTTTTCGGGGTTGTTGTTGTAGGCTAGCCTAGGATTGGCATACTGCTGAGGATGGTAGCTCGGACAAGGTGCAGGAAGACTGGCCTACTGTAGCTAATAGGTCGGCTTGACTAGGGCTGGCTGCCAGGGGCGAAGCTTCTGGTTGTTGGAGCTACCCTTGCTGATCATCTTGCGCTTGTGAGTGTCGTCTATGGCATGACGCTTGTCTTCCAGCATGAGGGCCTTGTTCACCAAGTCGAAGAAGGTATGATAGTCGCAGACAATGAGCTGATACTGCAAGACTTGTTGAAGTCCTTCCATGAAGTGTTCCTTCTTGTAAGCCTTTGTGCTGACATCTTCAGGTGCATACCATGATAGCAGGTTGAACTTCTGTAGGTACTCCTTGACAGAGCCACTTCCTTGCTTCAGCGCTCGAAATTCTCTTTTCTTGATAGCCATGATCCCATAAGGAATGTGGGCGGTGCGGAATCCTTCCTTGAAGTCATACCAAGTGATCACATGTTCTCCTTGCATGACCTTGAATCCATCCCACCAAGATCGGGCGGTACCTTCGAGGCAGTGAGAGGCATACAACACCTTCTCACGGTCCTCATTGCAATTGACCAATGCAAGGAGGTTGTCGATGGTGCGGATCCAGTCATAAGCATCCAATGGTTTAGCAGTCTCGGTGAAGGTTGGGGGCGAGTTCCTCATGAACTCAGATAGTGTGGAGCGGCCATTGTCGTTCCTGCCTTGCTGCTTGTTTTTCACAAGGGCCTGAGCCATCCGCTAGATAGCATCATTGTTGGCTTGGCGTTCCAACCGGAGAACTGGGAGAAACTGGGCTATGGTCATGTTCTCCGGTGGAGGTGCAGGCGAGGGAATGTCGCCTTGTGGTTGCTCCTGGTGTCCTCCAGCGTGAGCAGCCCCACCAGCTCCCTGTTGCTGGCTCGAGTTGCTAGCTTTAGGGTTGGTGAAGGAGCTGTTGTGGGTAGTAGTCACCATCCTGTTTGGAGCAGCCAAGTCAAACAACTAGGATAGACGAGAGGAAAAGCAACAATGGAAAAGCGCGCCTAAGGGGGGTGGTCGAGTGCAAGTGTGATAAAACAGGGGTCAAAAGACCAACATATATTAAGATAGACAATGGAGTCGCTTACATGTTGCCTAAGGCAAAAGCACGACTTACATCGGAACAGAATCAACAAAACAAACAACAAACAGACATGGTTTCATATGAACCATTATACTAAGTCGGCTACGCATGAGGGGGTACACGACTGATCCTACCCTAGGGATTCTCGGACTCAGGTGGTGGAGTGCTCGGTCTCGTAGTCACGCTCCTCTAGGTATTCCTCTTGTTCATCATCTGAACGGGCATCACTCCCGGTCAAAGGGGTCGGGGAACGAGGAGGTCCATCCCGACGACGCTTTGTTGGCGGGTTGGTGAAGAGCTCACGGTACTCCTTCGCACTCATGTGATGCTGACGTGTAGGTGTATCACTAGTTGGGGGTACTCCTCCTCGATAAGCGACAGCTGGTCATCCCTTTGGGGCTCCTTCCTTCTTGATCTTGTCTGGCTGTGTCTTGGCTTGCCGAAGTAGCTCTCGGGTGTGGTGAAGTTCCTCGTGGAGCTTCACGAACTCCTTCATCAGGTTATGGACCAGACTATCGGCGAAGAGGCTGAAGTAGGTCTGGAACCTGAGTGGTGTGCCATCTTCCTTGGACGGAATCAGCGTCCAACTCTCGCAAGGGTCATCCTTCCTGAAGGGAAGGTAGCGAGTAGCCGGCTCATCAGCCATCGGTGGAATGATGTCTCGAAGGTGTAGGCGTGCCATGCATGCAGCTGTGTCGACTATGAGTATCATGGCCTCCATCTGTGGTCCTTCAAAGAACCAACTAGTAGGGGATTCGTTTGCCTTCATGACCACATCCACGTGGTACTCCTTCGTGATGGCATCGACCTAGTGCTCGTGGTAGAGAAAAATGGGTGGTTGGCAAAACTGGCACTTCTCCTGGTTGTCCCCAAGGTGTAAGGGAAAGACGGATGTCAGGAAGGCTACGGGTACAACGGCCATCTACAAAGGTTTGAAAGGAGGAGAGTCAGCAGAGTGTTGTGTGAAGATGAGAAGAGGTAAATAGTGCAGAACTCCTAAGTACATATGCTAGGTGTAGTTTTGAAAGCCAGTTTTATCCTAACTAACGTCCATGCTACCTAAGGGCTTCCTACAGTCAGGATGGTTCTGATACCATCTCTGTGGGGACCCCGACTCATAAGTCGTGATCACCGAATGCACGTGTACAGTGATCCCTAGATGCATTAGCTTAAAACAGCAACATATTGCCATGCCATTATCATGCATCTTTGTGAAGCATTTGCCTTCCTTAATTTGTTCCTTGTTTCATCTTTTCGATAGAATTGTGAGACGTAGTTATCGACGACATCGAAGAACAGCTCAGTTCTTCTGATAAATAGGCAAACAACTCCACCTTGAGCATATTCGATCACTCTCTCGCTCTTGCTCTCATTTAAATGCATTAGGACAACGTGATTCAACTACTACTTATGTTGCGGAAGATGAACCCACTCCTTTGCCTGACCTGTCGTTGTCACAGTAAATAGTTGAACCAGGCAACCTAGCATACCTGGTCGATGCTTGAGCCATGTTGTGCTATAACCCTATTGTGTTACTATGCTTAGAGTTGTGTCAGGTCTGATTCATCTGGGTGATGAACCAAAGTGAAATGGATGTGTCCTGATGATGAGGGTTAAGTGATGAACCCATTTTGGTAAAGGTAGCGATGAGAGGACATGTAGGAGTACATGGTGGGTTGTCGCATAGAAGCCGCTCATAGGAGCTGAGTTCCGTGTTTGTGTTCCAAGACTAGCTACTACCGCACATTGCGTTCTGGTAACTCGCCCCCTCTCGGCCTATTAACCTACCCTTTTCTCTGCCCAGGAGTGGCACTAGTTCGAAACATTGATATGATGTGGCCGGGCCTACGAAGTGATTGAACAGCCCAACTGGGACCAGCTTGGGGCCTAGTACACAACTTCTGAGTCCGAATTGTGAAACACGGCCGGATTCTCGCTTGCGGTGACCAACTCAGTTAGGGGACTGCCTTAGGCTAGTGTCATTGATGGTTAACGTCTGTGGCTGCCTCCCTTTTTGGGATTCCACTTGAATGTTGCCGAGGTGCCTTTCTATGTGCACATGGAGATAAGTGGCGGGAGCACGTGTGATGAAGTACACCCCTACAAGGTAATTTATCTATTCGAATAGTCACGTCCGCGGATATGGACTACTTGGAGACTTGCATTGTTCATAGACAACTTTAAGTGGATACTCTAAAATGCACGAAACAAGTGTCAATGCTATGGATGGCTTCTCGTAGGAAGACGAGAGAGGATCCATAGTGGTGTATTGATATGGTGAACATGTGGACTCGTGTGTGCTCTCTTGTAGGGAGACGAGGGAGTAGTGATACATTGGATACTTTGTCGTAGTGTAGGATAGCCAAAGGTCAAAGGTGGCATTCTGCAGTAAACCCCACAATCCCATTCATTGATACATGATGCATATGTAGATAGTTCTAATGTAAGACTTGCAAAGTACCTTCGTACTCACTGTTGCTTATTTACATTTTTGTAGAGATAGACGTTGTTCAGTTATGTTTCTTCTCACGTTGACAACGATGGATTAGCTTAGTATCCCAGACAGAGGTCTGGTTCCTATGGTAGGGTTTTGTAGCTTTTCAAGCTCTTCTAGCTGCTTTTGTAGATGTCTGTACTCAGACATGTAACTTCCGCTTGTTCTTTGCATGTTCTAAATGTTGGGTCATGTGTCCCCTTGTTCTTGTATCATTATACTATGTTGGCTCCTCGGAGCCTCCTAAATAAATGTTATGTTGTAGAGTTTTGTTGTGATGCCATGTTGTATCTACACATATAGTGCATAGTGCGTGTATGATTGAAACGCATTGGTACACATGGGATTCGACACCTAGTGGTTTGCCTTTAGTAGCCTTCTTTATGGGGAAATGCCTCTTTATGATTCCACTGAGCCTTGGTAGGTTTCTACTTCTTCGGACACATTGATTGACCGGCATGTATCCTTCTCTGCTGTTGTGTCTGTCCCTTCGGGGAAATGTCTCGTAGTGTAATGGAGTCCCTATAGCCTGCTGTGACTCGTCTACGTGCAGTGATGAAATTTATGTTCCACGGCGCAATGGAATCCTTTTAGATTGCTATGATTCATCTACACACGCTGATGACCGACACCTACATTGCTGGGTTACGTATGCCTGTCCCTGTACGGTTGTGCCACTTGGGTCTATAACTAGTCATGTCGACCTGGGTTCTTTGATGTGTGAATGCTAGCGATGTTCATATCCGTGAGCCAAAAGGCGCAAATGGTCCCGACCAAGGTATGGTGATAGCCATTGGTTACCATGCATGAGGCCGCAAAGTGGTGTGACGTGCTACATGATGGATTCATAAGTCTTAGGATCGGGGTCCCGACACTTTCACCCTCTAGACAGCAAGAATCTCTCTCTCCCCCTATCCCTCTTATTCCATCAGCTACCCAGGGCATCCAATGCCATTTTCCCCTAGTCTGGATCCCTCCAATACGTCTGGACACAAGTGGTCGCACCCAAAACGCCAAAGGCATGCCATGACATGCAATTTGGGCGCTCTGGAGCGCTCTACAGTGCGCCACCGCACTGTAGCAGGAGCATCCCGAGGCTCCCGACCACCTTGGGATGCGGGGCTTCTGCCCTAGCCCACCTCGACGTCCTCGCCATGGCAAGCTATCAGCCCCCTCCTCCCTCTCTCCCTAGAATCTCTCTCCCACGTGTGCACGGCCACCCCTATCGGTCAACCACTGGCCTCTTACGCATGGGTACTCAAGCTCCCCTTCTTCCCTCCCCTGGCCCTGGACCGCGTCCAGAAGGACCCTAGGCACACTCCCTCTTGCCCCCGCGCCTTCTGGCCTCGGCCAGGACCGCGCCGGCGCACCACCTTGCTGTGGACCATTGCACCCCTATAAATGGCCCCTCCCGGACCTCTCTTTCCCCTCTACTGGATTCCCTCACCCCTCAATCACCCCCTGATCCACCCACTCATCGCTAGAGCCTCCTGAGCTCGAGACGAGCTAGAGCTCCGCCACATCAGGCCACCAGAGTTTGCACGATAGGAAGCCCCTCGACCTCCATTCTCCTTCGATCTGGACCCCCTGGAGCTCTCTGATGTGATTCCCCTTCATCCTCGTTCGTTTTGCAGTGTGAGACGGCACCAGCGATCACCAGCCGAATCCCCTCCGCCGTGGCCTCCTCGCTGCCTGTGACTCCAGCCACCCCCACTGCTCCTTCGACCTCTAGGAGAATGGCAGCTGGACCTTGAGTCTATTCCCGTGCTTGCCTCCCCTCGCCATTGCTGGCAGACTCATAGGTGAGCTCCTCTCTTTCATGTCCCGAGGTGGGAGAAAGACCCGACAGGGAGCCCACCTGTCGGCCTCTCACCTCTCTCTCTCCCGTGTCTCTCTCTCTGTCCACTGGGCCTCGCCCATTCAGGTTTGAAACATGACGCGTGCGGGGGCTTTGAAGACCCCGAAGACTTTGCTGGGCCAGGCAAGCAACCCTTTGATCATGTTAAGAAACCATTTTTATGCATGTCATGTAGCACCTTATTCCTTGTGGTTGATCACGTGATGTGGTGACTACTTCGGTGGGATGCCTCAGTTACTTTTGCCATTGATACTTGCATCATGCATGACCCTACCATCCTTATGAGGGTTGTGCAGGTGGGAGTAGATATGATGCTAGTACATGCTATGCAAGTGGGATCGAGAATATTGATATTTTTCCAACGTATCTATAATTTTTGATTGTTCCATGCTATTATATTATTTGTTTTGGATGTTTTATATGCATTAATATGCTATTTTATATTATTTTTGGGACTAACCTATTAATCTACAGCTTAGTGCCAGTTTCTGTTTTTTCCTTGTTTTTGAGTTTCGTAGAGAGGAATATTAAAAAGAGTCCAAACGGAATAGAACCTTCAGAATGATTTTTTCTAGAACAAAAGGAAACTATGAGACTTGATAACCAAGGCATAGGAGATTCCATGGGGCCACAAGCCCTAGGCACGCGGCCAAGGGGGTACCCCGTGCCAGGAAGGCTTGTGGGCATGGCTGCTCCCTACCCTAATCTTCTGCCTATCAATTCCCAAATATTCCATCATTATTAGAACGAGCCATGAAAACACTTTTCCGCCGCCAGAATCCCCCATTTCTGAGAGATCCAATCTTGGAGCCTTTTCCGGTAATCTGCCGAAGGGGGATTCGATCATGGAGGGCATCTACATCAACACCATTTCCCCTCCGATGATGCGTGTGTAGTTCACCACAGACCTACGTGTCAATAGCTAGTAGCTAGATGGCTACTTCTCTCTCTTTGCTTCTCAATACCATGTTCTTCACGATCTTCATGGAGATCTATCTGATGTAATACTCTTTTGCGGCGTGTTTGTCGAGATCCGATAAATTGTGGGTTTATGTTCAGATTATCCATGAATATTATTTGAGTCTTTCCTGAATTCTTATATGCATGATTTCATATCTTTGCAAGTCTCTTCGAGTTATTGGTTTGGTTTGGCCAACTAGATTGGTAATTCTTGCAAGAGGAGAAGTGCTTAGTTTTGGGTTCAATCTTGCGGTGTCCTCACCCAGTGACAAAGTAGGGGTAGCGAGGCACGTATTGTATTGTTGCCATCAAGGGTAAAAAGATGGGGTTTTCATTATATTGCTTGAGTTTATCCCTTGACATCATGTCATCTTGCTTAATGCGTTACTCTGTTCTTCATGAACTTAATACTCTAGATGCAAGTAGGAGTCGGTTGATGTGTGAAGTAATAGTAGTAGATGCAGAATCGTTTCGATCTACTTGTCACGGACGTGATGCCTATATGCATAATCATTACCTCGGATATCTTTATAATTATTCGCTTTTCTATCAATTGCTCAACAGTAGTTTGTTCACCCATCGTAATACTTGCCATCATGAGAGAAGCCATCTAGTGAAACCTATGGCCCCGGGTCTATTTTCCATATTATACTTTCAGATGTAAAACCAAAAATACCAAAAACACTTACTGCATTATTTTAACTTTTAGCTTTACTTTCCATTCAAGCATCCTATGTCACAGCCCTAGATTACTGCTTGTAATTAGTTGCATTTGCATCCATGTCATCATATTAATTTTTCCTCTTAATTTTGAAATGGGGAGGACCAAGCCTAGCAACAAATAAAATTCAAATAGTTTTAACCAAAATTATTTTTAGTGAACCAAAGTGTCCCTAAAAATTGTTGATCATTTGTGGTGAAGTGTGGTAACATCAACCAGATGTGAAACATATTTTTCCATGCCACTTTTGGTTACTGAATCCACTCAACAAGTATTCGCTCTGGAGCTATTAAATTCTATATATAATTCCATAGCTCCAAATAATTTGAAACGTGGTAAGGGCCTCTAAAATAATTCAGTTAGGGTCCATAAAAAGTTTTAGATTTTATAAAAATGAGTTGGTTTGTAAATAAAATCAAAAGAGATCAAAACATTAGAAAAATGAAACAAATTAAAATACAAACAGACAGGAAGAAACCTTACCTGTAGCAGCGCAGCCCACGAGGGGCATCGCCGTCTTCTTCCTCCTGCCAGAAGGCAGAGGAGAAGGAGGCCATGGCACACGCGGCCTCGTGCCACGCCAGCAGCAGCCTGGCTGCTTCACTGGCCAGCGCGATGACGGGGATGAGTTCCCCATGCCGTCTGGATCCTGCTGACCCTCTCGCCTCTCTTTATCCCCTCTCCGCTCTCTTTTACCCCTTCAGACTCGAGACGCCATGGCCCCCGCCGCTCGCAACCACCGGCAACCAGCCACCTCTAGGCCCCTAGTGAGTCCAACCGTTGCACCCCATCGCCACGAAGCCCCTCGTCGACGCACACAACCGCAGAAGTCCAGCATCACCGACATCGACGCCTTCTTCAACATCAGCCGCCGGAGCATCGCCGTCAAATTCGTCAGCCATAGGACCTCCCCGAGCCTGTTGTTGCATCTACTGGAATCATGGTGAGCACCCCGTTCATTTCCCCCTATCCCCTTGCTCGATTGCTCCCCCATAGCTAAGGTAGTTGCCGGAGCCGAAAGCTTTCGCCGCCGCCGCGAAGCTCGCCGCCGCTAGCCTCCCCGTATGACCAACCCAGGCACATAGTCGTGCTCAGGGCATTCCTAGGACTCTGTAGAGCCAACGGAGAGCCCCCTGTGCCCTACAACTCCGGAACTGCTCGAACCCGAGCTCCGGCCACCGCAGTGAGCTTGCCTCTGGTGAGCCCAGCCCCCCTAGCTCTGTTCGCTTGCTCCCCGGGGTGCGAGGGAGCGAGGGCATTCGACCGAGCCCCTCCACACATTTTTTTGGCTACCGGATGGCGAGTTCTGATGTGCCTCCACTGCGGTTTCATGTCGCCGACATTGAGACGCCGGTGGGGTGACGTGACTTAGTCATTAGGGCTAATTACCCTGCTAACCAGCCCCCCCAGCCACTGACCAGTGGGCCCAGGAGTGGGTCAAACCCCCGGTCAGCGCAAGATTAGTCTTGGGTCACTGACTAGTGGGTCCCACTAGTCAGGTTTTGACCTAGACCAGCCCTGTTGACCGCTGACGTAATGTTGACGCATTGATAACGGATTAATTCATTTTCTAGTAATAAAATAATCCAGGAAATTCCAGAAAATGTTTAAAACTTCTAAAAATCATAGAAATTCCACCGTAACTCACATGAAACTAATTTATATATGAAAAATGTTCAGAAAAATCCAACGAATCTGTTTATGCCATGATCATGCATGTTTGAACAAGTTAACATCACCAAGTAGGATATTTTATGATTAGGGCAATATATGAAATATCATTTGGGGTTGGAATTCAAACTTGTTTGAATTCCACTTTAATTAACTTGGCTAATTATTCTTCTAGGTCAATTCAGTACCTTAACTTGTGATATCATGCATCATGTTTGTTGCATTGCATTGAATGTGTTTGTTTTTGTGTTTGCCGGTGTTGTTCCTTCTCGATAGACGATGATTCCGACATTGAGATTGTTGTCACCGATGAAGACTCATTGTTATCTTCAGAAATGTCGGGCAAGCAAACCCCCTTGAGCATATTGTTATGAACCCACTCTCTCGCTCCTGCTCTCTTTTACTTCATTAGGATAACAACGATTCAACTATTACATGTCCTCGGTAATTCAACCAATTCCTTTGCATGACCTGTCTTTGCCACAGTAAATAGTTGAAACCACTTAGCATGAGTAGCAACTGACTGAGACTTGTTGTGCTTACTCATCCATGCATGCTTAATTACTGTGCCTATTATGCTTAGAGTCGTGTCGTGTTGGGTCTGATCCATCTAGGCGATGAATCGAAATGGCAGTGTTCATGTCCTATGGTGTGAGAGCGAAGTGTGTGAACACGATTTGGTAAAGGTAGCGATGAGAGGCCATGTAGGATTACAAGGAGAGTTGTCTCATTGGGACCGTCCTTAAGAACTGAGCTATGTGTATGCTATCCAAGGCAAGATACTACCACACATTGGGCTATCGTAACTCGACCCCTCTCAGCTTAGTAATCACCTAGACCTCTGTCCAGGAGTTGCAACTAGTTTCTGGTATTTGTAGGAGAAGTGTTGGTGGTCGTGCATAGCTCTGCCCGACGGGGTGGGTTGTGATGCGCTATAGGCACAGTGGCACAGTGTGCCAAGTGGCACCCGAATGGTGGGCTTGGGAACCCTGCACACATCGTTTCTGGCCGTAGCAGAAACTTCGGCGGGACATCCGTGTGGGTTTAGACTCAAATAGGCGACAAACCTAGACTAGGGTTTTGTGTGGTTGATGGTCATGGCCGACGCCCATGTCAGTGCTTCCGCTGGAAGGTTGCCGAGATGCATGACATGCATATGGTGATAAGTGGCGAGAGCGTGTGTGAAGAAGTATACCCCTCCAAGGTGAAATAATCTATTCGAATAGTCGTGTCCTCAGATATGGACTACTTGGAGAACTTATGTGGTTCATAGACAACTTGAAGTGGATACTCTAAAATACGCAAGATAAGCATGAGTGCTTTGGATGGCCTTCTCGTAGGCAGACGGAAGTTGATCCATAGTGGTGTATTGATTTGGTGAATATGTGGACTCGTGTGCGCTATCCCACCTCAAAGAAAGCACTTGTAGTTGTAGTACAGGTTAGCCAAGAGTCAAAGCTGGCTTGCTACAATAAACTCCACAACCACCTTCATTGATATTGATGCATATGTAGTTAGTTATGATGTAAGTCTTGCTAAGTACCCTTGTACTCACGTTTTCTTAATTTATGTTTTTGTAGAGGAGACGTCAGTCTCATTAGTGGTATTTATGACATGAAGTTCGATGTTGATCGGATTAGCTTGTAAATCCCAGACAGAGGTCTGGTTCCTTTGGTAGGGTCATTGTAGCTTTTCAGGCTCCTACAGCCACTTTTGTAGATGTCTGTACCCAGACATGTTTAACTTCCGCTTTTTTGTTCGAATGCTCTGAATGTTGGGTCTTGTGACCCCTTCTTGTAACATGTTATTGTGTTGGCTCTTCCGAGCTTTCTAAATAAATGTTGTAATCTTGTATGGGTATGTTGTGATGCCATAGTTGTATCTATGCATATCGAGCATGTCGTGCGTACGTGTGACGTGAACCGGTATGTATGGGATTCGACACCTAGTTGTGTGCCTTTAGTAGTACTGTTTATAGGGAAATGCCTCTTTGTGCTTCCAGCGAGCCTTGGTAGCTTGCTACTGCTATGGACACATTGATTGGCCGGCATGTATCCTTCTTTGCTGTTGTGTCTGTCCCTTCGGGGAAATGTCTCGTAGTGTAATGGAGTCCCTGTAGCTTGCTATGACTCGTCTGCATGCAGTGATGACATTTATGTCCCACGACGTAATGGAGTCCTTGTAGCTTGCTATGACTCGTCTACACACGCTAGAGATCGACACCTGCATTGCTGGGTTATGTATGCATGTCCCTGTACGGATGTGCCACTTGGGTTCTATGACTATTCATGTCGGCCCGAGTTCTGTGACATTTGAATGCTAGCGACACATTCATATACGTGAGTCAAAAGACGCAAACGGTCTCGGCCCAGGAAAGGTGGCAACCGTCGAGATAACCGTGCGTGAGACCGCAAAGTGATGTGATGTGTTACAGGCTAGATTCTTATGTCTTAGGATCGGGGTCCCGACAGCTTTGGTATTAGAGCTTGACTGCCTGTAGGATTACAAAGCCAAACTGGTCGATGTTCGGTCTAGAACTGCTTTAGTTATATAAGGGAATAGATTGTGGATGGGAACGTAAGGCTCTTTTTACTCCTTTCCTTGTGTCATTGTAATTCTGAGTCACCCTCTTCTTTTTTACATGATTAAGAACTAGGCCTTCTCATCTATCTATTAGGATGAAGAGTTACTATGCTAGAGACCTATAGGAAAGATGTTGTCTTTGTGGATCGATGTCTCTATAAGAATTCATTGTCATGTTGTCAGTTTTCTTGTGCAGGTTGGCCCATATTTCATGCCCATACAGCCGTTATGCTGTCCGAGTTATCCAAGGTTTCTAAATTATCTGATGCAATTGCAAAACTCTTTCATCTTGAGTCAATGTCTTTCAGGCTAGACAAAGCACACTAATTGTTGAGTTGAGGTGCTATATTCCCTCGACGTGTTTGATGAAGGTGTTTAGAAAACCATGTTGTTTTAGTGAACCACCCAATAGTCTAGTTGTGTTTTGTGTTCCCAGTGTGAGAAATTCTGGCCATCATCATCGAAAGCATGCTGTGATGCTATTTAGTCAATAGGTATTCTAAATATGGGTTCTTGAGCCCAAGGATCATTCTGCTCACTCCCGTTGATAGTATTTGCTTGTTCCTTTAGGATGGTTGGTAACCTTGTTATAGCCTTCAAGGTTCGTGGTGTATCATTATTCCAATACCATGAACCAGTTATGGCAGAAGTTCCTTGTGATGAAAATATCACAACAAGAGTGCTCGTGATGAGTCCTTTATTTTATAGTTGTGACTGTTCCAATACTTCATTCTGCATGGACTATCTGGAAGAGACATGTTGAACTCTATTTGACATATTCAATCCATGCATCTACAACTCAAGAAAAATCATGTGCTCTTGAGTTGCCCCTCTTCAATTGTATACTGACCTTCAGCTATCAGTGGATAGTCAAGGTTATGTCATGCATTGTCTTATTGTGGCGACTATTCTTGTGTTCTGTCAAGCCATTCTATTTTAGAATGACTAGGAGAAGCAAACTCCCATACCTCGTCCATTCTTGGATTGGGTCAAAGCAATTGTATTCCGCAGATCAAAATGCCAATTCAGCTTTTGCCCTGTTCTACCTTGAAGTATTTGTTGGGGAACGTTGCATGGGAAACAAAAAATTTCCTATGCACATGCAAGATCTATCCATGGTGATGAGCATCTACGAGAGGGAGATTGGATCTACATACCCTTGTAGATCGCTAAGCGGGAAGCGTTAAGAAACGCGGTTGGTGTAGTCGAACGACTTCACGATCCACATCGCCCAGCATCCCCGGATCTCATCACGATCCATCCCGCGATTCAATCATGATCCGTCCCGCGAACTCATCATGATCCATCCCGCGATCTCATCACGATCCGTCTCGCGATCTTGATCACGGTCCTTCCGATCTAGCGCCGAACGGACGGCACCTCTGCCTTCCGCACACGTACAGCTCGATGACGATCTCCGCCTTCTTGATGCAGCAAGAGGGAGCGGAGAGGTAGATGAGTTCTCTGGCAGAGCGATGGCGTTGCGGCGATGGTGGTGGAACTATTCCAGTAGGGCTTCACCTAAGCACCGCTAAAAACCGATGTAGAGAAGAAACTGCGATCTAGAGGAGAGGTAGATTGTGGCTATTAGGTTTAGCTTTTTCCTCTAAATCCTCTAGTATATATGGGAGGGAGGGAGGGAAAGAGGCAGCATCAAACCCTCAAGATTTGGTCGAAATTGGAGGTGGAGGAGTCCTACTCCAATTCTATTAGGAGTAGGATTCCTCCTTTCCACTTGGAAACTCTTTCCACCTCTCCACCTTTGGATTTTTTCCTTCTCAAACCACTCCAGCTGCATGGGACCTTAGAGGAGGCTTTGACCCGCCCAACAGGGACTGGTTTACCTCCTCCCACAGCCCATGTAGCCTCTCGGGTCTAAATACCCGTCCCGGTGGCCCCCCGGTACACTCCCGGCACTCCCGATACACTACCGATGAGCCCAAAACATTTCCGGCGACCAAAACAGGACTTCGGATATATCAATCTTTTCCTTCGGACCATTCCGGAGCTCCTCGTGACATCCGGGATCTCATCCGGGACTCCGAACAACCTTCGTTCACCACCATACATAACTCTATACTACCAAAACGTCATCGAACCTTAAGTGTGCAGACCCTGCGGGTTCGAGAACTATGTAGACATGACTGAGACACCTCTACGGTCAATAACCAATAGAGGGACCTGGATGCCCATATTGGTTCCTACATATTCTACGAAGATCTTTATTGGTCGAACCTCTATGTCAAGGATTCAGTTAATCCCGTATGATGTTCCCTTTGTTTTGCGGTATGTTACTTGCCGGAGATTCGATCGTCGGTATCTCCATACCTAGTTCAACCTCGTTACCAGCAAGTCTCTTTACTCATTCCATAATACAAGATCCCGTGACTAACACTGAGTCACATTGCTTGCAAGGCTTATTATGATGTTGTATTACCGAGTGGGACATGAGATACCTCTCCGTCACACGGAGTAACAAATCCCAGTCTTGATCCATGCCAACCCAATAGACACCCTCGGAGATACCTCTAGAGGACCTTTATAGTCACCCAGTTACATTGTGACATTTGATACATAAAAGTTACTCCTCCGGTGTCAGTGAGTTGCCTGATCTCATGGTCATAGGAACAAATACTTGACATGCAGTAAACAGTAGCAATAAACTGACACGATCATATGATACGTTTGTAGTTTGGGTCTTGTCCATCACATCATTCTCCTAATGATGTGATCCCGTTATCAAATGACATCTCATGTCCATGACTAAGAAACCATAGCCATCTTTGATCAACGAGCTAGTCTATTAGAGGCATACTAGGGACATGGTGTTTTCTATGTATCCACACATGTATCTGAGTTTCCGATCAACACAATTATAGCATGGATAATAACGATTATCATGAACAAGGAAATATGATAATAACCAATTTATTATTGCCTCTAGGGCATATTTCCAACAGTCTCCCACTTGCACTAGAGTCAATAATGTAGTTCACATCATCATGTGATTCGCATTTAAATGAATCTAACACCCAATACGTTCTGGGGCTCGATCATGCTTTGCATGTGAGAGAGGTCTTATACTCAATGGGTTTGCGACATTTAGATCCGTGTGTACGTTGCAAATCTCTATGTCAAACTGTAAACACTGCTACCACACTCTACTTGGAGCTATTCCAAATGGCTTCTCTACTATACATATCTAGATTGCTACTAAGAGTCATCTGGATTGGTGTCAAAGCTTGTATCAATGTAACTCTTTACGACGAACTCTTTCTTACCTCCATAATCGAGAAACATTTCCTTAGTCTTTTAGTTACTAAGGATGATCTTGACCGTTGTCTAGTGATCCACTCCTGGATCACTCTTGTACCCCTTGACGGAGTCATGGCAAGGCACACACATGTGCGGTACACATCATGGCATACTATACAGAGCCTATGGCTAAGTCATAGGGGACGACATTCGTCCTTTCTCTTTCTTCTGCCGTGGTCGAGCTTTGAGTCTCACTCAACTTCACACCTTACCAAGCAGGAGAGAACACTTCTCTCTCACTAATCCATTTTGAACTCTTTCAAAATCTTGTCAAGGTATGTACTCATTCAAAGTCTCATCAAGCATCTTGATCTATCTCTATAGATCTTGATGCTCAACAATTAGGTAGCATTATCCAGGTCTTCCTTTGAAAAACTCCTTTCAAACAACCCTTTATGCTTTCCAGAAATTCTACATCATTTCCGATCAACAATATGTCAACCACATATGCTTACCGGAAACTCTATAGTGCTCCCACTCACTTTATTGTAAATACAAGTTTCTCATAAACTTTGTATAGACTAAAAAACTTTGATCATCTCATCAAAGTTTATATTCCAACTCCGAGATGCTTGCTTCAGTCCATAGAAGGATCACTGAAGCTTGCTCACCTTTTAGCATCCTTAGGACTGACAAAACCTTCTGGTTGTATCACATACAACTTTTCCTCAAGTAAACTGTTAAGGAGACGATGTTTTGTCATCCATCTGCCAGATTTCATAATTGAAAAATGCAGCAACTGCTAACATAATTCCAACAGACTTTAGCATCGCTACGAGTGCGAAAGTCTCATCCCAGTCAACTCTTTGAACCTGTCGGAAACTTCTTTGTGACAAGTCGAGCTTTATAAATGGTGACATTTACCATCAGTGTCCGTCTTCATCTCAAAGGTCCATTTGTACTCAACGACCTGCCGTCCAACGAGCAAGTCTACCAAAGTCTATACTTGGTTTTCATACATGGATCCTTTCTCGGATTTCATGGCCTATAACCATTTGTCGGAATCCAAGCCCATCATGGCCTATAACCAAGTTCATCGTTGTCCAACAACATGACCTCCAAGACAGGGTTTTCGTACCACTCAGGAGCAGTATGCATCCTTGTCGACCTACGAGGTTTGATAGTAACTTGATCTGAAGCTTCTTGATCATCATCCCTTACTTACTCTTCAACTGACGTAGGTTTCACAGAAACATCTTTCTATGCTGCGCTACTCTCTGGTTGAAACAAAGGTTCAACAACCTCATCAAGTTCTATCTTCCCCCCACTCAATTCTTTCGAGAGAAACTTTTTCTCGGGAAAGGACCCATTTTAGAAACAAACACTTTATGCTTGGATCTGAGATAGAAGGTTCACCCAATTGTTCTTAGGGTAATCTATGAACATGCATTTGTCCGCTTTGGGTTCGAGCTCATTAGGTGAAAACATTTTTCCACACAAGCGTCGCAGCCCCAAACATTAAGAAATGACAGCTTAGGTTTCTATCAAACCATAATTCACATAGTGTCATCTCAACAGATTTAGATGGTGCCCTATTTAAAGTGAATGTAGTTATCTCTAATGCATAACCCCAAAACTATAGTAGAAAAACGATAAGAGACATCATAGCCCGCACCATATCCAATAGAGCACGACTATGACGTTCTAATACACCATCACACTATGGTGTTCCACGTGGCGTGAGTTGTGAAACGACTTTCACATTGTCTAAAGTTGTATGCCAAGCTCGTAACTTAGATATTCACCTCCATGATCATATCGCAGACATTTTTATCTTGTTGTCACGATGATCTTAAACTTCACTCTGAATTTGCTTATACTTTTCAAACAATTCAGACTTGTGTTTCATCAAGTAAACATACACTATATCTACTCAAATCATCAGTGAAGGTAAGAAAATGACGATATCCACCGCATGCTACAAGACACATTGGATTGCATACATCAACATGTATCATTTCCAATAAATCACTTGCCCACTCCATCAATCCGGAAAACAGGGTCCTTAGTCATCTTGCCCAAGAGGCATGGTTCGCATGTCTCAACCGATTCGAAATCGAATGAGTCCAAAGATCCATCAACATGGAATTTCTTCATGCGCTTTATACCAATATGACATTTAGCGGCAGTGCCACAAATATGTGGTACTATCATTATTAACTTTGTATCTTTTGGCATCAATGTTATGAACATGTGTATTACTATGATCAAGATTCAACAAACCATTCTCACTGGGTGCATGAGCATTGAAGGTATTATTCATGTAAACAGACTAACAATTATTCTCTCACTTAAATGAATAACCGTGTTGCAATAAACACGATCTAATCACATTCATGCTCAACGCAAAACACCAAATAACATTTATTTAGGTTCGTCACTAATCCTGAAGGTAGAGTGAGCGTGCGATTTTGATCACATCAACCATGGAAACATTTCCAACACACATCGTCACCTCACCCTTCGCTAGTCTCCGTTTATTCCGTTGCTTTTACTTTGAGTTACTAACATTTAGAAACCAAACCAGTATCCAATACCCAGGTGCTATTAGGAGTACTATCTAGGAACACATCAATAACACATATATCAAATACACTTGTGTCGATGTTGCTAGCCTTCTTATCTACCAAGTATCTAGGGTTGTTCCGCTTCAGTGACCGCTCACCTCATAATAGAAGCACTTAGTATCGGGTTTGGGTTCAACTTTGGGTTGCTTCACTGGAGCAGCAACTGACTTGCCATCCATGAAGTTTCCCTCCTTGCCCTTGCCCTTCTCGAAACTAGTGGTTTACTAACCATCAACACTTGATGCTCCTTCTTGATTTCTACCTTCGCGGTGTCAAACATCGCGAACAGCTCAGGGATCATTATTTCTATCCCTGGCATTTTATAGTTCATCACCAAGTTCTAGTAGCTTAGTGATAGTGACTTGGAGAAATATATCAATCACTATCTTATCTGGAAGATCAACTCCCACTCGATTCAAGCGATTGTAGCACCAAGATAATCTGAGCACATGCTTAACGATTGAGCTATTCTCCTTCATCTTGCAAGCAAAGAATCTTGTTGGAGATCTCATATCTCACAACATGAGCACGAGCCTCAGATCCCAATTTCAGCTCTTAGAACATCTCATATGTTCCGTGATATTCAAACGTTTTCGAGCCTCAATTCTAAGCCATAATGCATGACGCACTAAACTATCAAGTAGTCATCGGAACATGCCTGTCAGATGTTCACAACATCTACAGATGACGCTAGAGGGGGTGGCGCATCGAGCAGTGCATTATGGACATAAGCCTTCTGTGCAGAAATGAGGACAATCCTCAGATCACGGACCCAGTCCGGAATATTGCTACCATCATCTTTCAACTTTATTTCTTTAGGACCATATAGAAATTCAAGGGAGCTACAGCGTGATCTAGTAATCTACAACATAATTTTGCAAAGACACTACTGACTATGTTCATGATAATGAGTTCAATTAATCATATTACTTAAGAACTCCCACTCAAATTGACATCCCTCCGGTCATTCGTGTGATACATGATCCAAATTCACCAACTCAAGTCCGATCATCACGTGAGTTGAGGTGGTTTCAATGGTGAACATCATCATGTTGATCATATCTACTATATGACTCATGTCCGACCTTTCAGTCTCTTGTGTTCCAAGGCCATGTCTGTACATGCTAGGCTCGTCAAGTTTAACCCGAGTGTTCTGCATGTGCAACACTGGCTTGCACCCGTTGTATGTGAACGTAGAGTCTATCACACCCGATCATCACTTGGTGTCTCGACACGACGAACTTTCGCAATGATGCACACTTTGGGAGAACACAATTTATCATGAAATTATGTGAGGGATCACCTTATAATGCTACCATCATCCTAAGCAAAACAAGGTGCATAAAAGGATTAACATCACATGCAAATCATAAGTGACATGATATGGCCATGAACTTGTGCTTTTGATCTCCATCTTGAAAGAACCCGCATGATCTCCATCGTCACCAGCATGACACCATGATCTCCATCATCTTGATCTCCATCAACGTGTCGCCATCGGGGTTGTCGTGCCCACCATGCTTCTACTACTCTTGCTATTGTTTAGCGATGAAGTAAAGCGTTACATAGCGCTTAATGATTGACACGCAGGTCATACAATAATTAAAGACAACCCTATGGCTCCTGCCGGCTGCCGTACTCATCAACATGCAAGTCGTTATATTCTATACAACACATGATCATCTCATACATCACATATATATCATCATCTAATTGGCCATATCACATCACAACATAGCCTGCAAAAACAAGTTAGACGTCCTCTAATTGTTGCTTGTTTTACGTGGCTTCTATGGGTATCTAGCAAGAACAATTCTCACCTATGCATAAACCACAATGGTGGTACATAAGTTGCTTTTCAACCTTGTCAAGGACAGCCTTAGTCGAATCCGATACAACTAAAGTAGGAGAAACAGACACCCGCCAGACATCTTTGTGCAACGAAGTTACACATTAGTCAATGGAACCGGTATATCGTAAGCGTACGAGTAAGTTTGGTCTGGGCCGCTTCATCCCACAATATCGCTAAACCAAAACACGACCAAGGGAGGAAGCAATCTAAGCATCAACGCCCACAAACTCTTTTTGTTCTCCTCGAGATCTCATCTACACACAGACATAGCTCTGATACCATTGTTGGGGAATGTTGAATGGGAAAAAAATTCCTACGCACATGCAAGATCTATCCATGGTGATGAGCATCTACGAGAGGGAGAGTGGATCTACATACCCTTGTAGATCGCTAAGCGGGAAGCGTTAATAAAACGCGGTTGGTGTAGTCGAACGTCTTCGCGATCCAAATCGCCGAGCATCCCACGATCTCATCACGATCTGTCCCGCGATTCAATCACGTTCCACCTCGTGAACTCATCACGATCCGTCCCGTGATCTCATCATGATCCTTCTCGCGATCTTGATCACGGTCCTTCCGATCTAGCTCCGAAGGGACGACACCTCCGCGTTCAGCACATGTACAACTCGATGACGATCTCGGCCATCTTGATCCAGCAAGAGTGAGCGGATAGGTAAATGAGTTCTCCAGCAGCGTGATGGCATTGCGGCGATGGTGGTAGAGCTATTCCAGCAGGGCTTCACCTAAGCACCGCTAAAAACCGATCTAGAGGAGAAACTGCGATCTAGAGGAGAGGTAGCACGTGGCTATTAGGGTTAGCTTTTTCCTCTAAATCCTGTAGTATATATAGGAGGGAGGGAGGGGAGGAGGCAGCCTCAAACCCTCAAGGTTTGGTTGAAAAAGGAGGTGGAGGAGTCCTGCTCCAATCCTATTAGGGTAGGATTCCTCCTTTCCACCTGGAAACTCTTTCCACCTCTCCACCTTTGGATTTTTCCTTCCAAACCACTCCAGCCGCATGGGACCTTAGAGGAGGCTTAGGCCAGCCCACCAGGGGCTGGTTTACCTCCTCCCACAGCCCATGTAGCCTCTTGGGTCGAAATACCTCTCCCGATGGTTCCCCGGTACACTATCGGCACTCCCGGTACACTACCGATGAGCCCGAAACATTTTCGGCGACCAAAACAGGACTTCCTATGTATCAATCTTTACCTCTGGACCATTCCGGGGCTCCTCGTGACATACGGGATGTCATCCGGGACTCCAAACAACCATCGTTTGCCACCATGCATAACTCTATACTACCAAAACGTCACCGAACCTTAAGTGTGCATACCCTGCGGGTTCGAGAACTATGTAGACATGACCGAGACACCTCTACGGTGAATAACCAATAGCGGGACCTAGATGCCCATATTGGTACATACATATTCTACAAAGATCTTTATCAGTCGAACCTCTATGTCAAGGATTCAATTAATCCCGTATGATGTTCCCTTTGTTCTTCGGTATGTTACTTGCCCGAGATTCGATCGTCGGTATCTCCATACCTAGTTCAACCTCTTTACCGACAAGTCTCTTTACTCGTTCCATAATACAAGATCCTGTGACTAACACTTAGTCACCTTGCTTGCAAGGCTTATTGTGATGTTGTATTACCGAGTGGGACATGAGATACCTCTCCGTCACACGGAGTAACAAATCCCAGTCTTGATCCATGCCAACCCAACAGACACCCTCGGAGATACCTGTAGAGCACCTTTATAGTCACCCAGTTACATTGCGACGTTTTATACACACAAGGTACTCCTCCGGTGTCAGTGATATGCATGATCTCGTGGTCATAGGAACAAATACTTGACATGCAGAAAACAGTAGCAATAAGGTGACACGATCATATGCTACGTCTGTAGTTTGGGTCTTGTCCATCACGTCATTCCCCTAATGTTGTGATGCCGTTATCAAATGTCATCTCATGTCCATGACTAGGAAACCATAGCCATCTTTGATCAACGAGCTAGTCTATTAGAGGCATACTAGGGACATGGTGTTGTCTATGTATCCACACATGTATCTGAGTTTCCGATCAACACAATTATGGCATGGATAAGAAACGATTATCATGAACAAGGAAATATGATAATAACCAATGTATTATTGCCTCTAGGGCATATTTCCAACAGTATTACCCTCTTCATGTCAACATTATCATGAGAACTGCACTCCATCTTATGAAATCTTGATGTAGTGATACTTCTCGCCATCATCATTCATTCCTCGGTCTCTATGTGTCTGTAACCAAAACACCGACAAGTGAATCGTGATGTGCGTAATCAATAATCCTAGCAACTTTGTTGCTTGGTTGTTAATGGACAATAATCTCACTCTTGGGGTGATGGTCATTGGGTTGTCATCCTAAGATTGACTATGCTACCTAGTTCATTTTTCATGGTGCACTTTTCGGTCAATGAGTTAGGATTGTGTCAATCATTCGCTCCGTTGATCATATCATATTGCCTTGAAAAGCAAGATTGTTCTTGAGCTTGACAACATATCGCTGGATCGTGATTTTCCAAATATCTTCTCGGAATTATTACCAAGGTGTTCCTTGACCATTATGTTGAGTTCTTGATCAAGATGGTTTTTCTATAAACCATCCCTTCTCCAAGAATCTGTGTTGGATACCCCCGAATTAGTTGGTTAAGCTAAACAACAACTTGGAGAGTTGGAAGATAGAAGATTGATCTAACTTAGCTCATGTTAAAGGGATATCTTGTGTTTTTGTGCTTGTGTGTGTAGAGGAAAGATGATATCTTCATCAATTGATCCTTGTGACAAATTGATGCACCTATCATATTGTACAACCATCAATTTGAGTATGGGCTATCGTCAAATCAAAATCAGAACCAAAGATTTTCCTAATGTTGTTTTACTCGTGGAGGTATCCTCGAGCATACACCCTTATATCCTTTGGTCTGACCAATGCTATCACCTTGTTTCCATAGTTGTGGAATTCCATCTGTATGGATATCTCGATGAATTTTGGTTAAGCCCATCAACAACATTTTCATCTCTTCCATGACTCATGATGAACATGAAGCTTGTGTTGGAAACTTTGTAGGCATATCTTCACGTTCCGTTTGTGAAGTGTATGTTAGGTGTAACAAGCGACCCCCTCTAAGTTCATGTGTATTCAATGCAAGTTGCCACCGTGACTTCGAGAGAAGTTGATTTACTTTCTTTGGAATCATCCCAAATCAGTCATGCACGTGCGAAGTGTTCTATGGGTTGGTAGACTTGCAACCTACAATCCACATGTAACTCCTAGCACACCAAGCCACAGATTGATTTGTTTAAGGAAAAGAAGTTAAGTGTTACTCCTCAAGGGCCCTGACGGACGTGCACAATACTTCGCTACCTCCAATGATGGTTCCATCCAGAACTCGGTAGTGTTTTGTTGTAAGATTTCTATGTGGTCACAATTGTCTTGGACAATGTGTTCACATGTGTCTTGCAATCCAGCTCATGTGTTGGAGTTGACGCCCGTAGTTCATTTCCTGAGAATCTTGCAACGTCATCTCTTCGATTTGTGTTGCAAACTTTCACTTTCAGACATGCTGAGTCTGGACTATCCTGACACCAACCATATCTGAATCTCGGGCAGATACAATGGTTGGGACGTTTCCCCAAGAATTATAATATTGGTCTCTCTATAACCCGGCAAAGGGATGTTTTGGCTAACATACCTATCCAAAAGACCTACTATTATAATATCTTGTTTTAGCAACTTGGCCACCTCCCAATGAGGACCTTGTATGACTTGCTCTAGAAGTTATTCCTCATGGACCCTTTGAGATCCCGAAGTCTGACCTTATACTTGATGTTCTAGATACCAAACATTACTTATAACTAGGTTACGCTATTTCATCAAGGAGAACATTAGAAGCGGAGTGCTAAATGTCTCTCGGTCGATCTTTCAGATTTTGCTCCCTTGGTATAGCTAAGGTGAAATCTGAGAAAGTGTTGTTCTCCTTTGCATCTGCATCCTCCATCATTACTCATCATGGTAGTATGAGGTGCTGCCAGATCCTTGGCATGGATGTTGGTAAAAATCCTAATGAATATGGACATGCTCGATTTCTTGAGAGCACGCTGAGACACTAGGTTATACTCTCGGTTTTAATTGGAATGTGCCTTCCGTTGCCGAGTTGTTTTATAACTCGAGTTTTCCCTCTGACCTGAGTATGCCATTCTTTGAATTCCTTCCAATGATCGTTTGCGAATTGCCTTAGGCTGGTATGAAGAGTTTCAATGATCTCTGTATCAAAAGTAATTCTTTTTGCTACTGAAGGGATAGTCCTACGAGTCACCTTTTCTAAGGTGTCCGTTATGGTATAAGGTCAACTAACTCCTCGCTAACTTGAAACCCCGTCACCATATGTTTTAGCATAGGATTGTTGCCTACCAATTGGACCTCTGTCATCTGCCTCATTCATTGTTCTTGACGTGTGTTTTGTGTCCTAGCTCAAGAGATGTTATTACATCTCATTCCATGAGTTGGTCATGAGTCGCTCAATCTTCGTAAAGATCAATTCTTGTACAGCTTTCTATCCCTATTGTCTTTCTGTTGAATGAAGGGACCGAAGGCAAAGAAGTCAAGATTAGCATAATGCAATGAATCAACAGCTGCGAGGAGGGCATGTGGGCCAAGAAGGTTGTGGTAGCTAGTGTCCCCTTTGTTCTCTTACACTATGCTTGAATCTCGGGGCGAGATTCTTATTTAGTGGGGTTGAGTTGTCATAGCCCTATATTACTGCTTGTAATTAGTTGCATTTGCATCCATGTCATCATATTAATTTTTCCTCTTAATTTGAAATGGGGAGGACCAAACCCTAGCAACAAATAAAATTCAAATAGTTTTAACCAAAATTATTTTTAGTGAACCAAAGTGACCCTACAAAATGTTGGTCATTTCTAGAGAAATGTGGTAACATCAACCAGATGTGAAACATATTTTTCCATGCCACTTTTGGTTACTGAATCAACTCAACAAGTATTTGCTTTGGAGCTATTGAATTCTATATATAATTCCATAGTTCCAAATAATTTGAAACTTGGTAAGGGCCTCTAAAATAATTCAGTGAGGGTCCATAAAAAGTTTCAATTTTACAAAAATGAGTTGGTTAGTAAATAAATTCAAAACACATTAAAACATTAGAAAACTGAAACAAATTAAAAAAACAAACAGAGAGAAAGAAACCTTACCAGTAGCACCCCAACCCACCAGGGGCATCGCCGTCTTCTTCCTCCTGTCAGAAGGCCTAGGAGAAGGAGGCCATGGCGCCCGCGGCCTCGCGCCACGCCTGTAGCAGCCTGGCTCCTTCACTGGTCGGCGCGATGACAGGGATGAGTTCCCCGTGCCGTCTGGACCCCGCTGACCCTCTCTTCTCTCTTTCTCCCCTCTCTGCTCTCTTTTCCCCCGTCGGACCCGAGACGCCATGGCCGCCGCCGCTCGCAACCACCGGCCACCAGCCACCTCTAGCCCCCTAGTGAGTCCAGCAGCTCCACCACATCGCCCCGAAGCCCCTCGTCTATGCACGCAAGATCAGAAGCCCAACATCGCCGACGTCGATGCCTTCTTCAACATTAGCCGCCGGAGCATCGCTGCCAAATTCGTCGGCCATAGGACCTCCTCGAGCCTGCCATTGCATCTGCTGGAATCGTGATGAGCACCCCATTCGTTTCCCCCTATACCCTTGCTCGTTTGCTCCCCCATATCTAAGGTAGCCGCCGGAGCCGAGAGCTTTCGCTACCACCGCGAAGCTCGCCACCGCTATCTGCCCTGCATGACCAACCTAGGCATGTAGTCATGCTTAGGGCATTCCCAGGACTCTGTAGAGCCAATGGAGAGCCACCCCGTGCCCTGCAACCCCGGAACCGCTCGAACCCGAGCTCCGGCCACTACTGTGAGCTTGCCTCTGGCGAGCCCAGGCCCCCCAGCTCCGTTCGCTTGCTCCCCGAGGTGCGAGGGAGTGAGGGTGTTCGAACGAGACCCTCCGCGCGTTTTTTGGCCGCCGGATGGCGAGTTCCAACGTGCCTCCGCCGCGGTTTCACGTCACCGGCGTTGAGCTGCCGGTGGGGTGACGTGGCTTAGTCATTATGGCTAATTACCCTGCTAACCAGCCCCCCTAGCAACTGACCAGTGGGCCCTCGAGTGGGTCAAACCCCCGGTCAGCGCGGGAATAGTCCTGGGTCACTGACTAGTGGTCCCACTAGACAGGTTTTGACCTGGACCAGCTCTGTTTACCGCTGACGTAATGCTGACGCATTGATGATGCATTAATTTATTTTCTAGTAATAAAACTGAGGGCTACTTTGCTGCATGTCACACCCTATGTTTGTAGCACATTGCTATGTTTCGGTTTAGAAAATTTGGAGCAAACTAAAACATTTTCATAGTGCTTGTGCTTGTTTGCTATGTTGTTTTCTTGCTTGATGATTGTGTTATATGACACTCCTAGATTCTATTCCACTTCATCCTCATCTTTCTTGTCCGAAACCTCTGGCCTAATGATCATGCCATGTGAATAGTGCCCAAAACTATTTTTATCAAAAAAAATTTTAACTAAAAATGATTTACTTAATTTAAGTTGCCAAACCCCCCTGAAATGAGGTTTGCGCTACAAGTCCTCAAACTAGGTGGACCCTTGTTTCCAAAAGGCTTTATTTCAAACCTACTATATGTATGACTTCCCAAAACCACCAAATGTTATTTTTTAAATATTATTTTCATAATTTATTTAAAGGCTTTTTCTTAAGGCCAGAAATGGTTTTCCTTAGGGAAAAATTATCTAGATGCTTTAAAAGTATTTGAGAAAATTTAGAGAAACTCAGTGGACATATATTTTCCATATATATGAGTTTCAACACAAGGGCATGATCAGGTCATAGTCAAAACCCCTCAAAACCCTTTCTGTTCAGATCAACCTTTTGGAATATTTCTATAAGAAATGTTCTCAATAAATTTGAAGAAAATCCCAGCAAGTCAAAACAATCTTGGGTGATGATCTTGCAAAGTTTCATCTCAATCCAAGTTGGTTTGGTTCATCTAACCACCCCAAAGCCATTCCTATCCATAATCAAATTTGAGCAACTTTACATTATGAAGTGTCTCCCCTTGGCCTCAAACTTTGTGGGCATGCTCTAATGGCCAAATAGTGATGATACACTAAGTGGTGCATCAAGGGTAAAATCCTAGCATCAATGGATCTATAGAAATCTGATCCTGCTAAATTCTAGGGTTTATCAAATTTCCATTGTCAACTTTTCCCACTTGAGCTCAAACTTGGTTAAACCTCACATATTTACCTACCCTTGACCCTGGTGAGTGTCTCTGTAAGTTGGTAACATCTTCCTTCCCAAAACTCCATCAAACACCTTCTGGTGATATTGTAAAACCAGCTTTTTCACCCCATTCCCTTTTACCCTTGCCTCCAAAATTTTACTAGAGCCTCTTGTAGTCACCTTTCACCCCTAGTAAAAGTGCCAAGTCACCAGGACACTGTGAGGTGGGGTAAAAACCCCATTTCTACCCCTGGCAGCATCTTTTTCTACCCTCTCTCCCCATTTCCTTCTACCCTAAGGCTTCACCAGAGCATCCAAGGCCTATTCCCCATTGTTTAGCCTCCCCTAGATCCTCTGGGTAGAGCCGACCGCGCAGGAAATACCGAGGGCATGCCTTGGCATGCAAGGCTCGCGCTCTGGAGCGCGCTACAGTGCGCACCCGCACTATAACTGCGTCCCAATGGCTGCCCCCGACCACCTCGGGTCGCCCTAGCTTGTCCCCTCTGCCCCCCTTGGTGTCCGCAACATGCCACCTGGTAGGCCCCCTCCCCTCTCTCTCCGGCGGCTCCTGCACGCGTGCCCGACGCCGCGTGGCTCGGCCAACCAGCGGGCTCGTACGCATGCGCGCCCCCGCCTCTCTCTCCTCTTTCCCCCGGCCTAGACCTCACCCCCGAAGACCCCAGACACACCCATTCTCTCCCCCGTGGCCCCTGGTGAGCACCCCGTACTCACCGGCGCACAGTGTCCATGGTGAGCCAACGGCCCACCTATTTAAGGCCTCCCCGCCCCTCCTGCTCCCCCTCCTCGCTTCCCCTCTTACTCCGCTTCTCTCCCTTGCCCTGCGTGCTCTCCCCCGTGGTTGGGAGCCCTCTCCCAACCCATACCCTCCCCACCGCCATCGGGCTTCCCCCCTCGCCGGTGTTCCCCTCATCCCCCGGCAACCTCGCGACCTCTCACTAACGCACGACGCATCCAGGAGCACGCCGGTGCCCTTCATCACCACCGCCGTGGCCTAGAGCCCTCCGGTGAGCCCCTCCTCTGCCCCTGTCACGAGGAGAGGGATGACAGGTGGGAGCAACCTGTCATACCCTCGCCCCTCTCCTCTCTCGCTGGCAGGCCAGGCCCTCGGGCAGTTTTAAAACTAAACATGCCGTGTGTGGCTCCTCTTCTGGGATGGCTTCCCTCTTGGGCTGGTTTTGGCCGGGAACTTTTAGCCCCAGGGGCATAGTAGCCCTTTTCTTTTTCTGTAGATTTCCAAAAATCCGACAGATTTGAATATTTATCCAATGCCAACAATTCTTCCACCTAAATTCCTAGAATAACCTATAGAATTTATTAGTGCCAATTATAAAAATGTTTGAAACTATTTTTAGTACTGTTTTATTTAAAAACCTATGTTTAGGCACCTTTTTGCCTCTATTATTTAATTTCTAAAAAAATTTCACAACAAAACTCTAGGAGAATATTCTTAGTATGACATTTAGTATTTACCAGAGTACGTTAACATTTTTGGTAGTAGATTGAGTGCTCTGTTTTGTGCGATTGCTTATTTTTATCGCTTTATTTCGCGGTGATAAATTGCGCGGTTGATAAAGAAGTTGGACCCGAAGACTTCGAGGACCCCGGAGACTTTGTTGACCTAGGTAAGCAGCCCTTTGACCATAATGAGAAACCATTTTTATTGCATGTCATATAGCACTTTACTTTCATCATATTTGATCATATGATGTGGTGTTCTCCTTTCGGTGGGATGCCTCCGGTACTTCTCCATTGACACTTGCATCGTGCATGACCCTACCCCTTATGAGGGTTATGTGGGTGGGTGTAGTTAGGATGCTAGTAGATGCTACGCAAGTGGGGATGGGACTTATGCATGGTGATGGAAAGAAAAGAAATGATTTCAAAGGCTCTTGCGAAAACCCAGTCAGGTGCCACTAATGCCCAAGAGAGATGATGATGAGAAGGGTGACCACTTGAGAAAGAAGTGGTGTGCCGGAGCAGGTTGAGTATGTGTTTTCGAAAACAGATTAGATTTAAGGTCTCTTGACTGTCCCAACCTTACTTGCGCAACCACGATACCTCTTATGGGACGGGGCTTTGTTGATTACTATGGTTGGTGCTAGCAAGGAGCCCGCATTACTAGTGGTAAGAGTAAAGTGGTCACTCTGGAGACGGGGTCGTACCTGAGAGGAAGGTTATGCATTGTCTTTACAGGCACCAGGCACACCGTTGCGTGCCCCCATGGATAATATGATTGATATATATCATGAGGGATGGCACCAACGAGTGGACGCTTTTTTTAGTATCACCATGGGAAAGGCATTGTTTGGGTGCTTACCTCGGGTATGTTAAATACCGCGAGCCGTGGATGACAAGGAAGTTCCCCGAGTCTTGTGGGTAAAGTGTGCAACCTCTGCAGAGTGTAAAACTATTCGAATAGCTGTGTCCACGGTGATGGACAGTTGGAGGTCCTTCTTAAACTACGTCCGGATGTTTTCATAAAACTTGGTGTGAGTTAGATAAGATGGTGACAAAGAGGTCACATGAACTAAGTTCGATGACTTAGCATGAACACTGAACTATGTCCGATGGCTTAGTATGATGACTGAATATGAGGTGCTCAACCTCTACTATGTTGATCACTGTATCTCATTCGTATGGTTATCTGCCTATTGTTGATGCATGCTTACAGGATACTTGACCATGTCATTGCATTTAAAATTAGCTTTCCGCAAACTTACCTATTAGTGCTATATCATGCATCATTGTTACCTTGTTCCACAACTTGGGTTGCTTGCGAGTACATTCAAAGTACTCATTGGCTTGCCACTAGTTATTTAATTGGCCAGGCATGGAAGAACAGGAGTATGTTGAAGAGTTCATTGGAGACGAACATGCGAACTAGGACGCTTCCTAGTCAGAATGCCTCTAGGTTAAGGAAGATGGCATGGGTTCACACTTTCAACCAAGATTTTCGCTGCTTGTTCTTTTTTAAGTGTTTGGCCCGTGTGGCCCTATCTATGTAAGACTAAGACCTTTGTGGTCATTATTTGTGTAAGACGTCAAGTGTGGATGTAGGACTCTTGTTATTCATCTTCTGTGTGTTCGATGAGCATTGATCTCTAGGATCACTGTACATGTGCGTTCGATGATCTCGACTTATGAGTCGGAATACATACAGAGCTGGTATCAGAGCCAAGTTGACTGTAGGAAGCCCTTAGTTAGCATGGAGACAGGATAAAAGTCGCTTTCAAAACTACACCTAGCATTGGAAGTTAGGAATTCTGCACTATTTACCTCTCCTATGCTTCACACAACACTTTGCTGACTCTCCTCCTTTCAAAACCTTTGTAGATGGCCGTCATACCCGAAGCCTTCCTGACATCCGGCTTTCCCTTACTCCTTGGGGATAGCCTGGAGAAGTGCCAGTTTCGCCAACCACCCATTTTCCTCTACCACGAGCACTGGGTCGATGACGTCACAAAGGAGTACCACATAAATGTGGTCGTGAAGGCGAACGAGTCCCCAACCAGTTGGTTCTTTGAAGGACCACGGATGGAGACCATGATGTTTGTCGTCGAGACAGCTGCACGCAAGGCACTCCTACACCTTCGAGACATCATTCCAGAGATGGCTGACAAGCTAGCTGCTCGCTACCTTCCCTTCGGGAAGGATAACTTTGGCAAGAGTTGGACGCTGATTCCGACCAAGGAAGATGGCAGACCACTCAGGTTTCAGACCTATTTCAGCCTCTCCGTTGCTAGTCTGGTTGACAACTTGATGAAGGAGTCCGTGAAGCTCCGCGAGGAACTTCACCACACCCGAGAACTACTTTGGCAAGCCAAGACAAAGCCGGACAATATCAAGAAGGATGGAGCCCCACAGGGACGACCAACTCTCTCTTATCGAGGAGGAGTACCCCCAACTAGTGCTGCACCTACGCGTAGTCATCGCATGAGTGCGAAGGAGTACCTTGAGCTCTTCATTGACCCGCCTACAAAGCGTCATCGGGATAGACCTCCTCGTTCCCTGACCCCTTCATCCGGGAACGATGCCCGTTCAGATGATGAACAGGAGGAAGACCCAGAGGAGCGTGACTACGATACCGAGCACTCCACCACCAGAGTTCGAGAACCCCTATGGTAGGATCAGTCATGTATCCCTCATGCAAAGTCGAGTCCGTGTAATGGTTCATATGAAATCATGTGTGCTTGTTGTTTTGTTTTGTTGTTTGTGTTCCGATGCAAGTTGCACTTTTGCCTTAGGAAAAATGTAAGAGAATCCATTGTCTATCTTAATATATGTTGTTGGTCTATCAACCTTTGTTTCAACACACTTGCACTTGACCGACCCCCTTAGGCATGCTTTTCCGTTATTGCTTATCCTCTTGTCAATCCCAGTTGTTTGACTTGGCTGCTCCAAACAGGAAGGTGACTGCTACCAGCAACAGCTCCTTCACCAACCCTGAAGCAGGCAACTCGAGCCAGCAATAGGGAGCTAGTGTGGCTGCTCACGCTGGAGGACACCAGGAGCAGCCACAAGGCGACATCCCCCGACCAGCACCTCCATTGGAGAACATGACCATAGCTCAGTTTCTCCAAGTTCTCCGGGAGGAGCGCCAAGCCAACAATGCTACTATCGAGCAGATGGCTCGGGCCCTCGTGAACAACAAGCAACAAGGCAGGAACGGCAATGGCCGCTCCATGCTGTCTGAGTTCATGAGGAACTCGCCCCAACCTTCACCGAGATTGCTAAAGCATTGGATGCTGATGACTGGATCCACACCATCGATGACCTCCTTGCATTGGTCAACTGCAATGAGGATCGTGAGAAGGCACTTTATGCCTCTCACTGCCTCGGAGGTACCGCCCGAGCTTGGTGGGATGGATTCAAGGTCATGCAAGGAGAAGGCGTGATCACGTGGATTGACTTCAAGGAAGGATTGCGCACTGCCTATATTCCTTCTGGGATTATGGCTATCAGGAAGAGAGAATTCAGAGCGCTGAAGCAAGGAAGTGGCTCTGTCAAGGAGTACCTGTAGAAGTTCAACCTGCTGTCAAGGTATGGACCTGAAGACGTCAGCATAGAGGCTGCCAAGAAGGAACGCTTGATGGAAGGACTTTAACAGGTCCTCTAGTATCAGCTCATCATCTGTGACTGTCGCACTTTCTTCGACTTGGTGAACAAGGCCCTCTGCTGGAAGACAAGCGTCGTGCCATCGACGACACTCGCAAGCACAAGATGATCAGCAAGGGTAGCCCCAGCAACCAGAAGCCTCGCTCCTGGCAGCCAGCCCCAGCCAAGCCAACCTACCAGCCGCAGCAGGCTAGACCTCCTTCGCCTCGTCCGAGCTACCAGCCTCAACAGTGTGCCAATCCCAGTCCAGCCTACAACAACAACCCCAATAACAACAACAGTGGCACAAACATCAACAACAACCCAGGGCAGGTCACTTGCTTTGGATGTGGTCAGTCTGGACACATCTCTAATCTTTGCCCCAATAGGAAGCCAGATGCACCATGCTCCAATGCGCCAAACTAAGGTCAAGCTCGTGGAGCACCACCAAGGAATCCAGCTCCCCACAACCAGCCCAACAATGGCATGGGTCGTGTGAATCACGTCACCGCAGAGGAAGCCCAGGAAGACCTAGACGCCATACTGGGTACGTTCCTCGTCAACTCAATCGCAGCAACAGTATTGTTTGATTGTGGGGCTTCGCATTCTTTTGTCCCCAAAAGTTTGCACTAGAGAGTGGCATGAAACCTATACCCCTGGGTAGATGTATGTTGATACAAACCCCTGGTTCAGTTATGAAGTTTGGGATAGGGTAGATTGACATCAACGGGGTAGACTTCCTAGCAGACCTTATAGTTCTGGATTCACCCGGCTTGGATGTAATCCTTGGCATGAATTGGTTGACCAAGCACCAAGGCATGCTAGACTGTGCCAAGAGGATTGTCACCATGACCAATATCCAAGGAGTGGAAGTCAAGTATGTCGCCAACCTTGCCTCCACTCAAGCCCCCTAGGCTAACTGCCTATCGGGAGTTGAGTTGGATCAAGTGCCACTGGTATGTGAGTACCCGGATGTGTTTCCTGATGAGCTGCCTAGAATGCCTGTTGACCACGACATTGAGTTCATCATTGAGCTTATGCCTGGATCAAGGCCCACCTATAAGAAGCCTTACAGGATGGGATCCCGAGAGTTGGATGAGTTGAAGAAGCAACTGGCAGAGCAGCTCAGAAAAGGATTTATTCGCCCTAGTGCCTCTCCTTGGGGATCACCTGTTTTATTCGTGTCAAAGAGGGACGGAACTAGCAGACTTTGTGTCGATTACCATTATCTCAATGAAGTCACAATAAAGAACAAGTACCCACTCCCCAAGATTGAATACCTGTTTGATCAGTTCAATGGAGCCAAGGTGTTCTTCAAGATCAATCTCAGGTCTGGTTACTATGAGCTGAAGATCAGACCCCAAGACATTCTGAAGACGGCATTTGTAACCCGGTATGGCCTGAATGAGTACACAGTCATGTCATTTGGGTTAACCAATGCCCCTTCCTACTTCATGTACCTCATGAATAAAGTCATCATGGAGTACTTGGATAAGTTCGTTATTGTCTTCATTGATGACATACTCGTCTTCTCCAAGTCTGAAGAAGAACATGAGGAACACTTGGGATTGGTCCTAGAGAAGCTCCGAGAGCACCAGCTTTATGCCAAGTTCAGAAAGTGTGAATTCTCGCTACGTGAAGTTGGATTCTTGGGCCATGTGTTGACTGAAGAAGGATTATCAGTGGATCCTGCCAAGATTGAAGTCATTACTGAATGGCAAACCCCAACCACCATGAAGGAAGTTAGGAGCTTCCTCAGACTCGCGGGGTATTACCGCAAGTTCCTGGAAGGGTTCTCAAGCATTGCCCAACCCATGACCCAGCTTTTGAAGAAGGACAAGAAGTTCGAATGGACAACCAAGTGTGAGGAAAGCTTCCAGGAGCTCAAGAAGAGATTGACCACATCCCCAGTTTTGGCCACCCCTGATATTCACAAGGAGTTTGTGATTTATTGTGATGCATCAAGAACCGGGCTTGGAGGTGTTTTGATGCAAGAAGGCAGAGTCGTAGCATATCTGTCCAAACAACTACGTCCTCATGAAGAGCACAACGCAACTCATGATCTCAAGTTAGCAGCCATGGTTCATGCCTTGAAGACATGGCGACATTACCTTCTGGGGAAGCGGTGTGAGATATTCATAGACAACAAGAGTTTGAAGTATATCTTCACTGAAAGGGAGTTTAAAACTAAACCTGCCGCGCGTGGCTCCTCGCCTGGGCCGGCTTCACTCTTGGGTCGGTTTCGGCCAGGCACTTTTAGCCCGAGGGGCACAGTAGCCCATTTCTTTTTCTTTTTTTCTGTAGATTTCCAAAAATCCCACATATTTGAATATTTATCCAATTCCAATAATTCTTACACCTAAATTCCTAGAATAACCTATAGAATTTATTAGGGCTAGTTATAAAAATGTTTGAAACTATTTTTAGTACTATTTTATTTTAAAACCTATATTTAGGCACCTTTTTGCCTCTGTTATTTAATTTATAAAATGTTTTCACAACAAAACTTTAGGAGAATATTTTTAGTATGACATTTAGTATTTATCAGAGTAGGTTAACATTTTTTGATAGTAGATTGAGTGCTCTCTTTTGTGTGATTGCTTATTTTATCACTTTATTTTGCGATGATAGATTGCGCGGCTGACGAAGAAGTTGGACCCGAAGACTTCGAAGACCCCAGAGACTTTGTTGAGCCAGGCAACCAGCCCTTTGACCATGATGAGAAACCATTTTTATTGCATGTCATATAGCACTTTACTTTCATCATATTTGATAATGTGATGTGGTGTTCCCCTTTTGGTGGGATGCCTCCGGTACTTCTCCATTGACACTTGCATCGTGCATGACCCTACCCCGTATGAGGGTTATGCGGGTGGGTGTAGTTAGGATGCTAGTAGATGCTATGCAAGTGGGGATGGGACTTATGCATGGTGATGGAAAGAAAAGAAATGATTTCAAAGACTCTTTTGAAAACCCCGTCGGGTGCCACTAATGCTCGAGGGAGATGACGATGAGAAGGGTGACCACTTGAGAAAGAAGTGGTGTGCCGGAGCAGGTTGAGTATGTGTTTTCGAAAACAGATTAGATTTAAGGTCTGCTGACTGTCCCAACCTTACATGTGCAACCACGATACCCCTTATGGGATGGGTCTTTGTTGATTACTATGGTTTGTGCTAGAAAGGACCCCGCATTACTAGTGGCAAGAGTGAAGTGGTCACTCTTGAGACGGGGTCGTCCCTGAGAGGAAGGTCATGCGCTGTGTTTACAGGCATCGGGCGCACCATTGCGTGCCCTCATGGATGATACGAGTAATGTATATCATGAGGGATGGCACAAACGAGTGGAGTCTTTGTTTAGTATCACCATGGGAAAGGCATTGTTCGGGTGCTTACCTCGGGTATGTTAAATACCGTGAGTCGTGGATGACACGGAAGTTCCCCGAGTCTTGTGGGTAAAGTGTGCAACCTCTACAGATTGTAAAACTATTCGAATCGCGGTGTCTGCGGTCATGGACAGTTGGAGGTCCTTCTTAAACTACGTCCGGATGTTTTTATAAAACTTTGTGTGAGTTGGATAAGATGATGACAAAGAGGTCATACGAACTAAGCCCGATGACTTAGCATGAACACTGAAATAAGTCCGATGACTTGGTATGATGACTGAATATGAGGTGCTCAACCTCTACTATATTGATAACTGTATCTCGTTGTATGGTTATATGCCTATTTTTGATGCATGCTTAGAGGATACTTGTAACATCCCAAACTTGGGAATGTTATAATAATTATTAGAATGATTGTTTGTTTGTTTGTTCGAGTGATTGAAAGTGAGTGAAATTTGAAATTTTTTGAAAGTTTATTGAGAGGGAATGAAATGACTTTCCCAAAACATTCAATCTGCATGTTGATCACCAGGAATTCAAATTCATTTCATCACAAAACCCTAGAGTGAAGATGAAATGACTTCTTCCATTTAAAGAAATGAAAAGGGATTTGAAAATGATTTGAATTTCCATTTTGAAAATATTTCAAATTTAGAAAACTTTATGCAACTCAATGATTTTTATGAGAGAAGATAATATGACTTCTTCAAATTATATGAAATATGAGTTGGAAGTTTAAAATAAATCTTTGAATAGTGAATGTGAAAATCTCTGGATTTTCTTTTGGAATCATTTCATATTTGGTTCCTATTCCAATTTTCAAAGTATTCAAACCCCTGACAAAAATTTGAGAGGAGTAACATGACACTCCACACCAAGGACTTCTTGGTGATTTATTGGAATAATAAAAACCAGGGGTTATTCTGAAAAAAATATTTGCAAAGGGATTTAAAAGCAAAAGGGCAATTTCTGAAAATAATATTTTTTCCAAATTATTCAAATGCAAGAATAAAAATGTCCATTCAATGGAATTTATTATTCTGTTAATTTTGATATAAAATTTGACTATATTTGGAGTTTATTCGAATTCATTGAACAAGTTTTATGCCTCTAGTAAAATCATAAATAGAAAACGGTAACGGTTTATAATAAAACCGGCCGGCCCACAGCCTTTAAAGCCGAATTCATTTCGTAACGGTCGCTCGCTGACTACGCTCGCCCTCTCCTCTCGCTGACGTGTGGGACCATCGCCCGCTCCTTTCTCCCGCGCAGTCGTCCTCCTCCTCCCGCACGCGCCGTCGTCGCCGGTTCCCCTCGCCGTGGATCTCCTCCTCTTTTACTTCCCCGACCACCGCACTGCCCTTATAAGTACCCACCCCTCTCACGCATCCATTACTCTTGCTTTCCCCCTCTCTTAGAGCCCCCACCTCGCCGGAATCGCTCGCCCGAGCTTTCGGTCGCCGCCGTGCCTCTCCCCTCCTAGCGCCCGTCTCCGACCTCCCCGACCTCTCCCGAGCGCACCATCGAGCTCCTCTCGCCCGTGCGCACCACCCCATCCCCTGCCCGAGCCCCAGAGACCCCAGACCCGCCTCACCGTCACCCTCGCCGGAGTAACCTCCCCACCCGAAGCTCGAGGAGCTCCTGCCCGTCGACTCCGACGCCCCCGAGCCTCACTGACGCCACCGACGTGCTCGCCGTACTCGCCGCCGTCGACTAGTGCCCTCGCCGTCGCCGGAGGACCACCGGAGCGCCGCCCACGTCGACCACTTCGCCTCGGCCTCGCCGGAGAAGCCCTCGCCAGCGACCCACCACCGCGGTGAGCTCCACCACCTCTCTCCCCCGTCCGATCTGGATCTGACGATCCAGATTAGAACCTATTAAACGCGAACCGTTTTCTTCTAAAGCACCGGTCGACCGCCCGAAAAACCCTAGCACACGCCCACCTGGACGAACTAGAGCATGCCACGTAGCTCCCTGACCGTTAGAAACGATTTTTTCTTTTCTGTTTTAATTTCTGTTTCCAGAATAGGTTTAGATTTCATTTTCCTTATATCTTTTAAACTATTTAATTTTTGTAATTGATTCTTTTTGCAGTAGATCACAAATTTCATCTAGTTTCTGTAGATATCAAATTTGACTATGTTTAAAAATTTAAATTTGAATTTAAACAGATTTGATTTAAATTTTGTTTTCTGAATATCTTGAGTTTTAAAAGGTATTTTTGATTGATTCTTTTTGCTACTTGTCACTAGTGATATTAGTTATCATTAGGAAGAGTTTGAGAATTTTAGAATATTTGAAAATACTGTTTTCAACTAAAACAGATTCTGTTTAATTCCTATGTTGTTTAGTTAGCTTAATTTTTTCTTTAGTTATTTTGAAAATCTGAATATGATTTATGTTATGTTTTAGATTTCATTTAGTTCTGTTGTTCTAAATTTAGGATTTATACTTACTGTTAAAACAATAATAATAATTTGCTTAGTTTATTACTATGTTGTTATAGGAACATTATATTTTTAACTAAGCATTGTTTCATAAAAACAGACTAGTTAGTAATAGTTAATTTTAACAAAGTTTTATATTATTAAAATTCTGTTTTCCAAGAAAAAGTTTCCAGTAATATTTTCTGTTAAGAAATGTTTTGTTAATAAAAATACTTTAGTTTTGCCCTATTATGATAGGAAAACTATGTTCTTTATCATTAGGTAATGTGTTATAAAACAGTTTAATTTAATAGAAACTCTTTTCACAAAACTTTTTGATGATCTAATTATGTTTTGTAATAAATGTTTTTATAAATTATTTTCTGTTAACTTAGTTATTTTACAAAATGTTTTATTTTAGTTTATAGTTGTGCTTGTAGTTAAATTCATTAGGCAAACACTCATGTTGTTAGAATGTTGTTTTCATATTTTAGTTGTCTTTCAAAAGTAATTCTTTTGCTAGTAAAATATTTACTAAAATCCTTTTGTTGTATTTTACTTTGTTATTGTTTGTTACTATTTGAAAATAATTTTTTTAGGGGAAAACAACTTTAGTTGCTTTTATGAAAACTTTCTTGATTTTAACTTTTGTCTTAAGTATTGCCTTCATCAACCTTGTTGTTTTGTTTCTTGTGTTATCTTGTGATTGTTAGAATTGATTGCTAGTATGATTGCTTATGAATGCAATGTTTGCTATATAGATTTTCATCGGAGAGTGACGAATAGTCTATCAAGTTATTTCTGAGAGCGATCTTTATCTTCATCAACAGTACAGGCAAGTTCACTTTGACCATCTTTTCATACCTATGTTTTATTGCATGTAGTGACATCATTCAACAGATCCCTCCCGTAGTGTTATTGAAACTCTTGTAGTTGAGTAGAATGCATGAGGTAGGAACCCACCACTTGTTACTAAAGCCCCGGGAACGCTAGTTAGTGCAATGCTATGCTAACGTAGACGGGTTCTGGTATGAGTGTTCGTGAGTGGTGTGAAGAAGGACTCCACGTCAAAACGACGACTTCATGAAGAAATCTTCAAGTCCTGCATCTTCAAGACTTCAAGACTTCAAGACTCGAGAAGACAAGTTTTCAATAAACACTACTGGGTGAAGGATGGTTGATTGGGCATCCCTGGAGAAACCAGTGGATGGCCGGGATGCATGGAGAAGCGCCATGACATCTTGCGGAAAGCTTCACCCAGACTCAAAGAGAAGGATGAATACTTCATGCGCAGAAGCTTACCTATGTAGCCACAAGTCATTATGGGCTCTGGCTTGGTTGATCTTTGTTGTGACTCTGCTGGGCAGTGCTACGAGATGTAGTCGACGTTAGGATTGGGATGGGCACTGTCGGACAGTCAGGGAAGCACTCTGAAAGACCGTGTTTCTTTCATCCTGTTCTCAAACACCAGGCAGTGCGAGGACTTACCAGGAGGGAAAGAATCTTGTGGGTAAAGTACACAACACTCTGCAGAGTTAAACCTAATCGATTAGCCGTGTCCCCAGTTACGGACAATTTGAGCTTCTAGACTTGGATCTATCTCTGAATTCTCAACACTGGACTGATAACTAATTGTGGGCAGCTTATGATACTTATGGGCATTGAGACATTGGTTGGCGGAACCATGTCATGATAGGTAACTCCATAGTGAAATTGCTGATATTCCTTTGTTGTAGGAAAATAAAATCAGCTTTTACGCAAAAACTCAGACACAGAGCCACAAAGCCTTTGCATATAGAATAGTCTTTATTTTTCTGTTCTACGATGGTGATCTTGCCAGTACATTCAATGTACTGACCTACACGGTTGCAACGTCTTATGTTGCAGATACTCTTCTACGACGGGTAAGAGTACGATTCAGGGTTACGGTCCGCACTCAACTTGGCGTTGGTGTTATTGGGACTCCACTCCCGTTGACTGTATCCGCTGCTATTTTAAGGTATATATCAGTTTTACGTTATTTACATGTGACTGCACTTTGATATATACATTGATGCACTGTGTGTGCTAGCATACTGATCCAGGGATGGCACAGAACACACAGAGGCTTGACTCGTTTTGAGTCGGGTCGCTACAATACTTGACCATGTCATTGCATTTAAAATTAGCTTTCCGCAAAGTTACCTATTAGTGCTATATCATACATCATTGTTACCTTGTTCCACAACTTGGGTTGCTTGCGAGTACATTCAAAGTACTCATTGGCTTGCCATTGGTTATTTAATTGGTCAGGCATGGAATAACAGGAGTATGTTGAAGAGTTAGTTGGAGACGAACATGTGAACTAGGACGCTTCCCAGCCAGAATGCCTGTAGGTTAAGGCAGATGGCATGGGTTCATGCTTTCGACCAAGATTTCTGCTGCTTGTTCTATTTTAAGTGTTTGGACCATGTGTCCCTATCTATGTAAGGCAAAGAACTTCGTGGTCATTATTTGTGTAAGACATTAAGTGTGGATGTAACTCTTGTTATTCAGCTTTTGTGTGTTCAGTGAGCATTGATCTCTGGGATCACTGTACACGTGCATTCGGTGATCTCGAGTTATGAGTCGGGGTCCCCACACTGCATCAAACCGTTCCTCTTCATGGGAAACAAACGCATGCACAAGAAGTAGCAATAAGGATTTCTGGCGCCGTTGTCGGGGAGATACATAGCAAGTCAAGGATACCAAGTAGCCATCACAAAATCATCTCTTGCATTTAAATTATTTGCCATTTTCCTCTCGTTTTCCTCTCCCCCACTTCTAAAATGATTTTCAGAAAATACCAAACAGATTTGCCTTTTTATTCGCCCTTGTTTTGTTTGACCCTCTTTTGCTTGTATCTTTGCTTTGCCGCCATGTTGGAGCCTTTCAATGATAAACATAGTAATAATCTCGAGGGGAATCTTGATGCCCTTGTTAATGACAACCCTCAAGAAGAACCCACTAACATTCATACAAAAAGGTTCCGTATAGGTAGTGCTAATATCATTGGAAAAGGTGTTATTCAAGATTTTTTCACTTGTTCGGGAACGCTTCCTACTTTAGGAGGTTCCATTCTCAATAAAACTAATAGTCTTGCGAATACAATAACTTTGTTAATAAGTGAACTTGAGAGACAATTCTTGCACATGCACCCTTGCGTAGAAATGATTTTCCTTGAGTTTTCTAATATTCAACATTCTTCTGTTAAGCGTGCCGCCACTATATTCCTAGCTCACAAGTTTAGATTTATCATGAAAGAGGCTAGTGAAATCTTTGCTCATTATAAAATTAATGCTGGATGTCCCTCTATTGACGAGATCCGTTTTAATCAAGAAGTGATAATGAGACTACAAACTCAAGATCAAGTTGCTTATAATGAAAATTTGAGAAAGAAAGTCCCTACCGTGGTTTTGGTTGATAAGATTTCTGAACTCAATGACAATTTTGCTATAGAAAATAACGGATTAGAGTTCATTCTTAATAAAAGGTTCATCTCCTTTAACCAAAGGAAAGCTTATAATGATGAATTGATTATACACTATAAGGGACATAAGGAGGAACCTATCCCTCCCGCACTTGATCTTAATGATCCCAATCCTCTTAAATTCAGCCCTTTTGATTACTTTTGCTTGCCACAACAAAAATTAGCTGCTGAAATAAGGGAGTGTGAGATGAGCATTAATGATCTCCCTTATTTTTATTATGACAATACCTAGATCTATTGCGTTTTGCCTAGCTAGGGGCGTTAAACAATAGCGCTTGTTGGGAGACAACCCAATTTTATTTTGCTTTCTGCATTTTTCTTCTGTTTTGGTGTGTTTGGCACATTATTACTTCTGTATTAATTGTAATTTTTTATTTAAATTAGTGTTTGATCAAAGTAAAACCTTTGGTGTGATCTATGGTAGTTGTTGATTTGATCCTAGTGAAAAACAGAAACTTTTGCGCTCAATCCAGAAATTTTCCAATTTTTTCAGAGCGTCAAATTGATCTGAATTTTTTTTCAAAAGATTTATATACGAATTTACCTAGTTTTCGTAAGTTTTCAGAATTTTTAGAGTTCCAGAAGTATTCAAAGTTTACAAATTCGTACAGACTGTTTTGTTTTTGACAGATTCTGTTTTCCTTGTGTTGTTTGTTTATTTTTATGCATCTATTGGTCGTATCGGGGGGTATGAGTCATGGAAAAGTTAGAATATAGTAGGTATTACAAAAATATAAATAAATAATGTGTTCAAAATAGTACCTAAAGTCGTGATTTATTTTTCTTATACTAACGGATCTCATGAGTTTTCTGTTGAGTTTTGTGTTCTGAAGTTTTCAAGTTTTGGGTGAAGATTTGATGCACTATGGAATAAAGAGTGGCTAGAGCCTAAGCTTGGGTATGCCCAAGGAACCCCAAGTCATATTCAAGGATACCAAAAATCCTAAGCCTGGGGATGCCCCGGAAGGCATCCCCTCTTTCGTCTTCAATCCATCGGTAAATTTATTTGAGGCAATATTTTTATTCACAACATGATATGTGTTTTGCTTGGAGCGTCTTGTATGATATGAGTCTTTGCTTGTTAGTTTTCCACAATCATCCTTGCTGCACACATCTTTTGAGAGAGACACGCTTAATCATGAATTTGTTAGAATAATCTATGTGCTTCACTTATATCTTTTGAGCTAGGCAATGTTGCTCTAGTGCTTCACTTATATCTTTATAGAGCATGGTGATGTTATATTTTATAGAAATTATTGAACTCTAGTTCCTCACATATATTATTTTGAGAACTTATTAAAACATCATGTTAATTTGTTTAGGTTATGAATTTAGTCCTAATATAATGGGCATCCAAGAGGGATATAATAAAAACATTCATATTAACTCCATTAAAACTATGAGAAGTTGGATTACTTGCATATAGGTTTGAGATAATAGGGATGGTAATATGAGAGTCATTCTAGTGAGTAGTCGTGAATTGAAGAGATACATATGTTAAAGCTTGTGATTCCCATAGCATGCACATATGGTGAACCGTTATGTAACGAAGTCGTCTCATGATTTGTCTAATGATTGTCGACCTTTGTGTGAGGGTTGGGAGCGCGCGATGGTTAACTCCTACCAACCTGTCGTTGAGTAGCATGCGTCTAATGCTTTCTTTGATAACTAATAGACTTTTGCAATAAGTATGTGAGTTCTTTATGAATAATGTTGAGTCCATGGATTAGACACACTCTCACCCTTCCATCTTTGCTAGCCTCTCTAGTACGGCGCAACTTTCGCCGGTACATTAAACCCTCCTTCCTAAAAATAGCCACCATATATTCCTCAAAACAGACACCATACCTACCTATTATGACATTTCCATAGCCATTCCAAGATATATTTCCATGCAACTTCCACCATGTAGTTTTTCTATGACTTGCATCATCACTTCATATTGCATATAGAGTTATATTTTTTCATAGGAATCGAGTTGTAATTTCTTTTTCTTTGAGTTATAAGTAAATAAAAGTGTGATGATTTTTCATTAATAGAGCATTGTCCCACGAGAAAAAAGGATGATGGAGGCTATGACTCCTCACAAGTTGGGACGAGTATCCGGATCAAACAAAAGAATAAAAGAGGACAGTGAAGCCCAAACAAAAAAATAAAAGAGGCCAAAGAAGCCCACCATAAAAAAATAAAAAAATAAAAAAATGAGAGAAAGAGGGAAGGGACAATTGCTACTATCTTTTTCCACACTTGTGCTGAAAAGTAGCACCATGATCTTCATGATAGAGAGTCTCCTATTTTGTCACTTTCATATAACTAGTGGATATTCATTATGCACGACCACTTAGTTTTCTTTTTGAGCTTTCATACACTTATAACTCTAAGTGCATTAGTTGCATGGAAATCCCTACTGACTCACATTCATATCTATTGATGGGCAACTCCATAATCGGTTGATATGCCTAGTTGATGGGAGACTATCTTCTCCTTTTTCGCTTGAACCCATCCATATTCTATTCCATCTATAATTCTATATCCATAGCTCACGCTCATGTATTGCATGAAAGTCGAAAAGGTTTTGAGAACACCAAAAGTGTGAAACATTTGCTTGACTTGTTCATCGGGTGTTGTGCATGATTTAGATACTTTGTGTGGGGTAGATGGAGCATAGCCAAACCATATGATTTTGCAGGGATAACTATGTAAGGTCATGTTATTTCGAAAGGACATGACTACCTTGTTGGTGTGCTCGAAGTATTACTGTTTTTATGTCAATATTAGAATATTGTTTTGAATCTAACGGATTTGAATATTCATGCCACAATAAAGAATATTGCATGAATAAATATGTTGGGTAGCATTCCACATCAAAAATTCTGTTTTTATCATTTACCTACTCGAGGACGGGCAGGAATTAAGCTTGGGGATGCTGATACGTCTCCAATGTATCTATAATTTTTGATTTTTCCATGCTATTATATTATCTGTTTTGGAGTTTTATATGCATTAATATGCTATTTTATATTATTTTTGGGACTAATCTATCAATCTAGGGCCTAGTGCCAGTTTCTGTTTTTTCCTTGTTTTTGAGTTTCGCAGATAAGGAATATTAAACGGAGTACAAAATGAATAAAACCTTCGGAATGATTTTTCCTGGAACAAAAGGAAACTACGAGACTTGAGAACCAAGGAAGAGGAGCTGCCATGGGGCCACCAGCCCTAGGCCAGTGGCCAGGGGGTACCCCACATCGGGCAGGCTCATGGGCTCACGACTGCTCCCCTAACCCTAATCTTCGACCTATAAATTCCCAAATATTCCATCATTATCAGAACGAGCCACGAAAACACTTTTCCGCTGCTAGAAGCCTCCATTCCCAAGAGATCCAATCTTGGAGCCTTTTCCGGTAATCTCCCGGAGGGGGATTCGATCATGGAGGGCATCTACATCAACTCCATTGCCCCTCCGATGATGTGTGAATAGTTCACCATAGACCTACGGGTCCATAGCTAGTAGATAGATGGCTTCTTCTCTCTATTTGCTTCTCAATACCATGTTCTTCATGATCTTCATGGAGATCTATCCGATGTAATACTCTTTTGTGGTGTGTTTGTCGGGATCCGATGAATTGTGGGTTTATGTTCAGATTATCCATGAATATTATTTGAGCCTTTCCCGAATTCTTATATACAAGATTTCATATCTTTGCAAGTCTCTTCAAGTTATTTGTTTGGTTTGGCCAACTAGATTGGTAATTCTTGCAATAGGAGAAGTGCTTAGGTTTGGGTTCAATCTTGCGGTGTCCTCACCCAGTGACAAAGTAGGGGTAGCGAGGCACGTATTGTATTGTTGCCATCAAGGGTAAAAATATGGGGTTTTCATCATATTGCTTGAGTTTATCCTGCTACATCATGTCATCTTGCTTAATGCATTACTCTGTTCTTCATGAACTTAATACTTTAGATGCAGGCAGGAGTCGGTCGATGTGTGGAGTAATAGTAGTAGATGCAGAATCGTTTCGGTCTACTTGTCACGGATGCCTATATGCATTATCATTGCCTTGGATATCTTCATAAATATTCGCTTTTCTATAATTGCTCGGCAGTAATTTGTTCACCCACCATAATACTTGACATCATGAGAGAAGCCATCCAGTGAAACCTATGGCCCCGGGTCTATTTTCCATATCATACTTTCAGATCTAAAACCAAAAATACCAAAAATACTTGATGCATTATTTTTACTTTTAGTTTTACTTTCCGTTCAAGCATCCTATTATATCTATCTCTATTAGATCTCATCCTTGCAAGTAACCATGAAGGGATTGACAACCCCTTTATAGTGTTGGGTGCAATAGTTTGATTCTTTGTGCAGTTATATCTATTGGTGATTCGCTTGTATACTCTATTGAATTGATACCTTGGTTCTCAAAAAATGAGGGAAATACTTATCTACTTTGCTGCATCAAACTGTTCCTCTTCACGGGAAACCAACACATGCTCGAGAAGTAGCAAATATGCAGAGTGATGGGAACAAAAATGATTTCAAAGACTTTTTTCGAAAACCCCGTCGGGTGCCACTAATGCCCGAGGGAGACGGTGTTGAGTTGGGTAACCAATTGAGAAAGAAGTGGTGTACCGGAGCAAGTGAGTGTGTGTGGTTTTTGAAAAAGGATTGGTGTAAGTGGCGACCGTTACTCCAACCTTACATGTACAACCAGGATAACCCTTATGGGATGGGGCTTTGTTGATTAACTTGGTGGGTACTAGCATGGAGCCCTCATTAGTAGTGGAGGGAGTGGCGTGGTCACTCTTGATACGAGGTCGTACCGGAACGGACGATCATGCGCTATCTTTACAGGCAGCATGCACACCGTTGTGTGCCCTCATGGATGATTCGTGTGATGTATATCATGAGGGATGGCACCAATGAGTGGACTTTCTGTTTAGTATCCGCAGGGGAAAGGAAATGTTCAGGTGCTTACCTCGGGTATGTAATATACCGCGAGTCCTGGATGACACGGAAGTTCCCCGAGTCTTGTGGGTAAAGTGTGCAACCTCTACAGAGTGTAAAACTATTCGAATAGCCACGTCCCTGGTTTAGGACAGTTGGATGACCGCTCTTGTGCTAGGTCCATGGTTTCTAAACTTGGTGTGTGTGTGTGTGGGTGACACAGACATGACACTTGAGATAAGTCAAATGACTTGATGACATGAGTGAACATGAGATGTTCAACCCCCTATTTATGATGATATGTGTAATTTGTGCATATAGATATCTGCCAACTGTTGATGCATGCTTACATAGTTACCTGATCATGTCATTGCGTTCAAAATTAGCTTTCCACAAAATACCTACTTAGTGCTATATCATGCATTATTATTGCCTTGTTCCAAATATGGGTTTGTTGCAAGTACATTCAAAGTACTCATTGTCTTGCCATTGGTTATTCTATTGGCCAAGCATGGAAGAGCAGGAATACGGTGAAGAGTTCGTTGGTTACGAACATGCGAACTAGGATGTTTCCCAGTGAGAATGCCTGTAGGTTTAACGCAGATGGCATGGGTTCACTCTTTGGACCAAGATTTCCGTTCCTTATTATGTTTAAGTGTTTGGCCCTTGTTGCCTTATATATGTAAAACTTTACCTCCATGGTCTTTATTTGTGTAAGATGGTATGTAAGGATGTAAGACTCTTGTTCTTCAGCTTTTGTGTGTTCAGTGAGCATTGATTTCTGAGATCACTATACACGTTCGTTCGGTGATCACGACTTATGAGTCGGGGCCCCCATAGAGCTTGTATCAGAGCCATCCTAACTCTAGGAAGCCCTTAGTTAGCATGGATGTTAGATAGGATGAAACCATTTTCAAAACTACACCAAGCACCTATGCTTAGAAATTCTGCACTTATTACCTCTTCTATTCTTCACACAACACTCTACTAACTCTCCTCCCTTCAAACCCTTGTAGATGGCCATCGTACCCGAAGCCTTCCTGAGATCTGACTTTCCCCTACTCCTTGAGGATAGCCTGGAGAAGTGCCAGTTTCGCCAAGCACCCATTTTCCTCTACCACGAGCACTGGGCCGATGTCGTTATTAAGGAGTACCACGTGGATGTGTTCCTGAAGGCAAATGACTCCCTGAGTAGTTGGTTCTTTGAAGGACCACACATGGAGACAATGGCACTCGCATTCGAGACAGCTGCACGCAAGGCACTTCTACACCTTCGAGACATCATTCCAGAGATGGATGACGAGCCAGCTACTCGCTACCTACCTTTCAGAAAGGATTCTCTTGGCGAGAGTTGGACATTTATTCCATCCAAGGAGGATGACACACCACTCAGGTTCCAGACCTACTTCAGCCTCTCTGCCGATAGTCTTGTTGATAACCTGATTAAGGAGTCCATGAAGCTCTGCGAGGAACTTCACCACACCCAAAAGCTACTGTGTCAGCCAAGACGAAGCTAGATAGGATCAAGAAGGATGGAGCCCTCGAGGGATGACCATCTGTCGCTTACAGAGTAGGAGCACCCCCAGCTAGAGATGCACTCACATGTCGTCATGACATGAGTGCAAAGGAGTACCATGAGCTCTTCACCGACCCACCAACGAAGCGTTGTTGGGATGGACCTCCTCGTTATCTGACTCCCTCGACCGGAAACGATGCCCGTCCAGAGGACGATCAGGAGGAAGATCCAGAGGAGCATGACTATTTGACCGAGCACTCCAACACCTGAGTCCGAGAACCCCTAGGGTAGGATCAGCCATGTACCCCTCATGCGAAGTTGAGTCCATGTAATGATTCATATGAAACCATGTGTGCTTGTTGCTTCTTTTTTCTGTTTGTGTTCCAATGCAAGTCGCACTTTTTCCTTAGGCTACATGTAAGTGACTCCATCGTCTATCTATTCTTAATATATGCGTTGGTCGTTCGACCTTTGTTTTACCACACTTGCACTCAACCAACCCCCTTAGGCTCACTTCTGCATTGTTGCTTTTCCTCTCTTTTATCCTAGTTGTTTGACTTGGCTTCTCCAAATAGGATTGTGACTGCTACCCGCAACAACACCTTCGCCAACCCTGAAGCCGACAACTTGAGCCAGCAACAGGGAGCTAGTGCGGCTGCTCAGGATGGAGGACACCAGGAGCAGCCATAAGGCGACATTCCCCCCCCCCCACCTCCACCAGAGAACATGACCATTGCTTAGTTTATCCAAGTCCTCTGGGAGGAATTCCAAGCCAACACTGCTGCTCTTCAGCAGATGGCTCAAGTCCTTGTGAGCAACCAGCAGCAAGGCAGGAACGGCAATGGGTGCTCCACTCTGGCTGAGTTCATGAGGAATTCGCCCCCAACTTTCACTGAGACTGTTGAACCCTGGATGCTAACGAATGGATCCACACCATCGAGGACCTCCTTGCACTGGTCAATTGCAATGAGGATCATGAGAAGGTGCTTTACGCCTTTCACTGCCTCGGAGGTACCGCCAAAGCTTGGTGGGATGGATTCAAGGTCGTGCAAGGCGATTGTGTGATCACTTGGGATTACTTCAAGGAAGGATTCCGTACTGCCCACATTCCTTCTGGCATCATGGCTATCAAGAAGAGAGAATTCTAAGCACTGAAGCAAGGAAGTGGCTCTGTCAAGGAGTACCTCCAGAAGTTGAACCCGTTGTCAACGTATGCACCAGAAGATGTCTACACGGAGGCTGCCAAGGTGGAACGTTTAATGGAAGGATTTCAGCAGACCTTGCAGTATCAACTTATCGTTTGTGACTATCGGACCTTCTTCGACCTGGTGAACAAGGCCCTCATGATGGAAGACAAGCGTCATGCCATAGACGACACTCGCAAATGCAAGATGAATAGCAAGGGTAGTTCCAGCAACTAGAAGCCTCGCCCCTCGCAGCTAGTCCTAGCCAAGCCAACCTATTAGCCACGGCAGGCTAGACCTCCCGCACCTCGTCCGAGCTACCAGCCTCGGCAGTATGCCAATCCCAGACCGGTTTACAAACTCCAATAACAACAATGGCAGCACGAACTACAACAACAACCCTAGACAAGTCGCTTGTTTTGGATGTGGTCAGCCCAGACACATCTCTAAGTTGTGCCCCAACAAGAAGACAGATGCACCATGCTCCAAGGCGCCAAACCAAGGTCAAGGCCATAGAGAGCCACCAAGGAACCCAGCTCCCCACAACCATCCCAACAATGGCAAGGGTCGTGTGAATCATGTCACCGCTGAGGAAGCCCAGGAAGACCCTAACGTCATACAGGGTACATTCCTCGTCAACTCAACCCCAACAACAGTATTGTTTGATTGTGGAGCTTCACATTCTTTTGTTACTCTAAAGTTTGCACTAGAGAGTGGCATGAAAGATACAACCCTAGGTAGTCGTATGGTGATACAAACCTAGGGATCAGTTACAAAGTCCAAGATAGGGTGTAAATGGGTTGAGATTATCATCAACAGGGTAGACATCCTAGCAGATCTCATAGTCCTGGATTCACCAGGCTTGGACGTCATCCTTGGCATGAATTGGCTGACCAAGAACCAAGGCTACTTAGACTTTGCCAAGGGGACCATAACCATAACCAATACCCAAGGAGTGGAAGTCAAGTATGTTACCAACCCTGCCTCCACTCAAACCCCTCAGGTTAACTGTCTGTCGGGAATTGAGTTGGATCAAGTGCTAGTGGTATGTGAATACCCGGACGTATTTCCTAATGAGCTGCCTGGAATGCCTCCTGACCGCGACATTGAGTTCATAATTGAGCTAATGCACAGGGAAGGACCCATCTATAAGAAGACCTATAGAATGGGATCCAAAGAGTTGTTTGAATTGAACAAGCAACTAGTAGAGCAGCTAAGAAAATGATTCATTCACCCTAGTGCCTCTCCTTGGGGATCACCTATTCTATTTGTGTCAAAGAGGGACGGAACTATCAGACTCTGCGTCGATTATTGTTCTCTCAAAGAAGTCACTATAAATAACAAGTACCCACTCCCCAAGATTGAAGACCTGTTTGATCACCTGAACGGAGCCAAGGTGTTTTCCAAGATCGACCTCATGTCTGGGTACTACCAGCTGAAGATCAGACCGCAAAACATTCCTAAGGCGGCGTTTGTGACCCATAAGGCGTGTATGAGTACATGGTCATGTCATTTGGGTTGACCAATGCCCCTGCCTACTTCATGTACCTCATGAACAAGGTCATCATGGAGTACTTGGACAAGTTTGTTGTCGTCTTCATTGATGACATACTTGTCTTCTCAAAGTCGCAAGAAGATCATGAGCAACACTTGACATTGATCCTAGACAAGCTTAGAGAGCACCCGCTTTATGCCAAGTTCAGCAAGTATGAATTCTGGCTACATGAAGTTGGATTCTTGGGTCATGTGTTGACTGCAGAAGGATTGTTAGTGGATCCTGCCAAGATTGAAGCTGTGACTGAAGTTCAAATGTGAAGGAAGTCAGGAGCTTCCTCGGACTCCTTGGGTATTACCGCTAGTTTGTCAAAGGATTCTCGAGCATTGCCCGACCCATGACTCATCTTTTGAAGAAGGACAAGAAGTTCAAATGGACGCCAAAGTGTGAAGAAAGCTTCCAGGAGCTCAAGAAGAGATTGACCACATCCCCAGTTTTGGCCACCCCCGATGTTCACATGGAGTTTGTGATATATTGTGATGCATCGAGAACCGGGCTTGGAGGTGTTCTGACGCAAGAACGCAGAGTCGTAGCAGATCTATCTAGACAGCTACGTCCTCATGAAGAGAACTACGCTACCCATGATCTTGAGTTGGCAGCCGTGGTTCATACCTTCAAGACATGGCGGCATTACCTTCTGGGGAAGCAATGTGAGATATACACAGACCACAAGAGTTTGCAGTATATTTTCACCCAAAGGCAATTGAACATGAGGCAGTGAAGATGGTTGGAGTTGATCAAGGATTATGACCTCAACGTTCAATACCACCCCGTAAAGGCTAACATGGTAGCAGACGCCTTAAGAAGAAAGGCTTGTTCCTTGAATGGTATGATTAAGAAAAGGCTACCCACCATGTATGAAGAGCTTGAAAGCTTTGGCTTGTAACTAGTTGCACGTGAATTCCTTGCCAACCTCGAAGCAAAGCCTACATTGATGGATGACATTAAGGAAGCTCAGAAGGGACATGAGAGCATTAAAGGCATCAAAAGGAAGGTCAAGGGAGGAAAGGCCCTAGGATTCTCAGTGGATGAGCAAGGAGTTGTATGGTTGGGAACCACATCTACGTACCCAACAAAGAGGAGTTCAAGAACTTGATCTTAGAAGAAGCTCATGACACTCCGTATTCGATACACCCTGGAGGAACAAATATGTACCAAGACCTCAAGGCAAGATTCTGGTGGCATGGCATGAAGCGGGAAATAGGCACCTTCATTGCTAAGTGTGACGTATGCCATAGTGTCAAAGCTGAGCATCAGCGACCCATTGGGTTGTTGCAACCTCTCAAAGTGCTTGAATGGAAGTGGGACAAGGTCGGGATGGACTTCATCACTTGATTACCAAGGACAAGCAAGGGACATGATTCCATTTGGGTCATGGTCGACCATCTCACCAAGGTGGCCCACTTCATCCCTGTCAAGACTACCTATAATGGAAACCAACTAGCCAACCTCTACATCAACTACATCTTAAGTCTTCATGGAGTTCCAAACAATATTGTGTCATATCGAGGGACTCAGTTCACCTCAAGGTTCTGGAATAGATTCCAAGAAGCCTTGGGAACCAAGATTTCCTTCAGCACTGCTTTTCACCCTCAGACTAGTGGACAAACGGAACAAGTGAATCAGATATTCGAAGATATGCTCCGTGCTTGTGTTTTGGCATATGGAGCCAAGTGGGAAGATTGCCTACAATTTGCTAAGTTCTCCTACAACAACAGCTCTAAGTCAAGTCTTCAGAAGGTGCCATTTGAGGTGTTGTATGGACGCAAGTGCCGTACTCCCCTCAACTGTTCAGAAACCGAGGAAGGGTTGGACTTTGGACCAAATATCCTCGAAGTAGAAGAGCAAGTTCAATGCGTCTAGGAGTGTCTGAAGACCGCCAAGACCCGACAAAAGAGCTACACCAACTCCCACCGTCGAGACATGAGTTTCCGTATTGGAGACCATGTCTACCTCCAAGTCACGCCTCTCAAAGGAACCAAGCGTTTTCACATCAAGGGGAAGCTTGCACCAAGATACATTGGCCCCTCCAAGATCATTGACAGACGAGGAGAAGTTGTCTACCAACTAGAGCTACCTTTTGAGCTGTTAGATGTCCACAACGTCTTTCACGTGTCACAACTCCTGAAGTGTCTTCAAGTTCCCAACCGCCTCGACCTCTACAAGGACGTCGATCATCAGGCCATCGATCTTCAGCGAGACCTCACTTAACGAGAGAGGCCAATTCGCATTTTGGATGAAGCAGAGCGTTGCACCCGGAGCCGCACCATCAAGTACTTCAAGGTCCAATGGAGCAACCACACTGAAGAAAAAGCAACCCGGGAGCATGAAGATTATCTTAGATCTGAGTTGCCTTATCTTTTTAGTGCGTAGCCTAGGAATCTCGGGGACGAAATTCTTGTAAGGGGGTAGGTCTGTCACACCCTGTGTTTGTATCACTTTGCTATGGTTGGATTTACAAAATTTGGAGCCAATTAAAACTTTTTGAGTGCATGCTTGTTTGAATTTTTGCTTGTTTGATTGTTTGGTTGATTATGTTTGGCACCCTTAGGTTCTACTTCTCTCCATATTCATCTTCCCTGATCCAAACTTCCCGCCCAATGATCATGCCATGTGTGTAGTACCTAAAACTATTTTTATCAAATATTATTTTGACCAAGAAGAATTTATCCAAATTAGATTTTCAGAAACACCTGAGTTGAGGTTTGCACTACAAGTCCTCAAATTGGGTGGATCCTTTTTCTCCTAAGGCTTTATTTGAAAGCTACTATATATATGACTTTAAAAAACTACCAAATATTAATTTTAAAGATTACTATTTTATTTAAAGGATTTTTCTCAACTCTAGAAATGGTTTTTCATAGGGAAAATTTATTTTCATGCTTTGAAAATATTTGGTAGAATTTGGGGAAACTCAGTGGAAATATATTTTCCCTATATATGAGTTTCAACATATGGTCATGTTAATCATGGGCAAAATCCCTCAAAACACTTTCTGCCCAAATTAAGCTTTTGAAATATTTCTATAAGAAATATTCTCAATAAATTCCAAGAAACTTCCAGCAAGTCACAATTGTCATATGATATGATATTGAAAAGTTTCATCTCTATCCCAATTGTTTTGCTTCATCAAAATATTCCAAAACCATACATGTCTAGATTCAAATTTGAACAACTTTACATTGTGATGTTTCTTCCCTTGACCCCAAACTTTGTGGACATGTTTTAATCACCAAATAATGATGCTACACTAAGTGGTGCATTAAAGAGATTAGCTTAACATGACTAGATCTATAGAAACTAGATTGTGTTGATTTCTAGGGTTTTACAAAGTTACAATGTGAACTTTCTTCAATAAAGCTCATAGTTGGTGATCAACCCTATTTCTAATCACCATTTTCCCCGGTCAAATCTTATGGTAAGAAAAGCCCATTTGCTTGCCGTGATCATCATCAAACACCTTCTGCCAAAATGGTAAAACCTTTGTCTGACCCCCTTATACTGATCTCCTTGGGTTCAAATTTTTACCATAGCCTTATAGTGTTGCATTTCACCTCCAGTAACTTTATCTGGCAAAGACTCAAAGTTTAAGTGGGGTAAAATCCACTTTCACCCTGTGGACAGCAATAATCTCTCGCTCTCTCCCTCTCCCTCTTATTCCATGAGCTACCTAGGGCATCCAATGCCTTTTTTCCCATAGTCTAGATCCCTCATATACCCCTGGACACAAGTGGCCGAGCCCAAAGCGCCAAAGGAATGCCATGGCATGCCATTTGGGCGCTCTATAGCACAGTACAGTGCGCCACCGCACTATAGCAGGAGCATCCTGAGGCTCCCGACCACCTTGGGATGCGGGGGCTTGTCCTCCTGCCCCACCTCGACGTCCTCACCACGGCAAGCTGTCGGTGCCCTCCTCCCTTTCTCTCCAGCGGCCCTCTCCAGTGCTTGCATGGCCGCCCCTCTCGTCCAACCACTGGCCTCGCATGCGCGGGTACCCAAGCTCCCCTTCTTCCCTCCCCTGGCCCTGGACCACGTCTAGAAGGACCCCAAGCGCAGCCCTGCTTGCTCCCGCAACTTCTGGCCTCTGTCAGGACCGCGTCGGTGCTCCACCTTGTTGTGAACCGCCGCGCCACTAAAAATGTTCCCTCCTAGACCTCTCTTTCTCCTCTGCTGGCTTTGCTCACCTATGAATCGCCCCCTTCTCCACCCAATCCCCGGTAGAACCGCCCGAGCTCGAGATCGAGCTCGAGCACCGCCGCATCGAGCCAGCGAAGTCCGCATGGTAGGAAGCCCCTCCACCTCCATTCTCTCTCGATCTAGACCCCCCGGAGCTCTCTGATGCAATTCCCTTCATCCTCGTTTGTTTTGCAGTGAGAGACGGCCCCGACGATCACCTCCTGAATCCCCTCCGCTGCAGCCTCCTCATCGCCGATGACTCTGGCCACACCCGACACTCCTTTGATCTCCAGGAGAACGACGGCTGGACCTCGAGTCCATTCCCGTGCTCGCCGACCCTTGTCGTCTCCAGCAGCCTCACCGGTGAGCTCCTCTCCTTCCTATCCCAAGGTGGGAGAAAGCCCCAATAGCGGGCCCACCTATCGGCCTCTCACCTCTCTCTCTCCCGCGTCTCTCTCTGGCCACTAGGACCCGCCCGTCGGTATTGAAACCTGACGCGCGCGGGGGCACCAGCGCTCCTGGCCTGGCTGGCTGGCTTTGGCCCAGGGCACAGAGCCTTTTATTTTTATTTCTCTGTTTTGTTTTCCAAAAATTGCACTGCATTAAATATAATTCTAATTCCATTTATTTTTCCACCATAATTCCTGTAATATTCTATAGAATTTAACAGTGTCACTTGTGGGATTTCGTGAAAATGTTTTGTATATTGATTTATTTAAATGCTAGTTTTGTATATGTCAGCATCTGTTAAAATAGACTTGAAAACCTTTTCCACCCCAAAACCCATAGGAAAATATTTTTAATATTACATTTAGGATTTATCAGAGTTTGGTAGCATTTTAGTAGTAGATTTATTTGCTCTATTTTTGTGTGATGCTTATTATTATTGTTATTTATCGCGGCGATAGATTGCGTTGTTGACAAGGGAGTTGCACCCAAAGACTTTGCAGACCCCATAGACTTTGTTAAGCCAGGCAATCAGCCATTGACCATGTTAAGAAACAATTTTTATGCATGTCATAGAGCACCTTATTCCTTGTGGTTGATCATGTGATGTGGTGACCACTTCGGTGGGATGCGTGCATTACTTTTACCGTTGAACCTTGCATCGTGCATGACACTACCATCCTTATGAGGGTTGTGCGGGTGGCAGTAGATAGGATGCTAGTAGATGCTACGCAAGTGGGATCGGGAATATGCATGGTGATGGGAACAAAAATGATTTTAAGCACTTTCTTTGAAAACCCCGTCGGGTGCCACTGATGGCCGAGGAAGATTGTATGGAGTTGGCTAGCCACTTGAGAAAGAAGTGGCGTACCAGAGCAAGTGACTGTGTGTGGTTTCCGAAAATGCATTGGTGTAAGTTGCGATCATTACTACAACCTTACATGGACAACCAAGAAACCCCTTATGGATCGGGGCTTTGTTGATTACCTTGGTGGGTACTGGCATGGAGCCCGCATTACTAGTTGAGGGAGTGGCATGGTTACTCTCGATACGGGGTCGTACCGGAATGGATGATCATGCGCTGTCTTTACAGGCAACAGGCACACCGTTGTGTGCCCTCATGGATGATACAGGTGATGTTTCTCATGAGGGATTGCACCAACCAGTGGAATCTTTGTTTAGTATCACGAGGGGAAAGGTAATATTCGGGTGCTTACCTCGGGTATGTAATTAGCACGAGTCATGGATGACATGGAAGTTCCTCGAGTCTTGTGGGTAAAGTGTGCAACCTCTAAAAAGTGTAAAACTATTTGAATAGTTGTGTCCTCGGTTAAGGACAGTTGGATGACCGCTCTTGTGCTACATCCATGGTTTCTAAACTCGATGTGTGTGTGTGTGTGTGTTTGTTTGTGTGTGTGTGGGTGACACAGAGATGACACTTGAGATAAGTGAGATGACTTGATGACATGAGTGAACATGAGATGTTCAAACCCTTGTTTATGATGATATCTATAACTTGTGCATAACGATATCTACCAACTATTGATGCATGCTTACATAGTTAACTGATCATGTCATTGCATTCAAAATTAGCTTCCCGCAAAATACCTACTTAGTGCTATATCATGCATTGTTATTGTCTTGTTCCAAACATGGGTTGTTTGCCAATACATTCAAAGTAGTCATTGGCTTGCCACTGGTTATTTAATTGGCCAGGCATGGAAGAGCAGGAATACGGTGAAGAGTTCGTTGGTTACGAACATGCGAACTAGAACACATCCTAGTCAGAATGCCTGTAGGTTTAAGGCAGATGGCATGGGTTCACGCTTTCGACCAAGATTTCCGCTGCTTGTTATTTGTGTAAGACTTGACCTCCATGGTCTTTATTTGTGTAAGACGGTATATAAGAACGTAAGACTCTTGTTATTCAGTTTTTGTGTGTTTGGTGAGCATTGATCTTTGGGATCACTATACACATGCATTCGGTGATCACGACTTATGAGTCGGGGTCCCCAAACAACGTCACCACTGGCTCTAACTGTCGGGTCCCCTCTAGGGCCGACTCGAGGCCTGCTCCCCCCGTCCGACCCACTTCCTCCCTGGGCGGAGACACGACCGTCTCCACGGCCGACCCTCGCGGCTTGCTCAATGGAGGTCTCGACATACAAGTCGATTCCGCCACCAAATATGATGCATGCGCGGGGTCTGCGAGCCGCCTCCGCCTCGTGTCGCTCGAGGCCCCCCGAGTGCGAGGGCCCGCCCTTCGTGTTGGATTTTGGGCTTGCAACTCCGCGAGCCTCCTCTTCTCCTCATGCGGCGTGGCTGCGTGCTCCTGAGCTTGCTGGCTGGTGGGATCCACCGGGCCGGGTGCCGACCCCATAACATGGAGTTTGATGAGGCACATCGGGCAAGCAAACCTTCAGGCGCCTGCCTGTACATAAAATCAAAAAGGAAAAGCACCTTCGATGCGCCCGCCTTCACCCATTTGCAAGCTGGCGGCCCACTCCCCCTGAGGCGGCCTCTTCTCCCGATGGGAGGTCTCACATCTCTCGCTAGATGTCATAGGATAGAATGTGTGTGCATCATGTTTCAATTTTGCATCAACATGAAATGGGGGCTAAAAGAAACCCCAAGCTCATATTTGAATCAAATTAATTCAATGTTGTGAAAAATCAACAAATTCAATATGCCCTTACAAAATGTTCCCTATGTCTGATAATTATGGACATGATTATAACAGGGGCCATTTTAAATATTTGAACAACTATAGCAATATAAAAAAAATGATAAAGCCTCTGAAAATGACAAATAAAGCATTATCATTATTTTATATTTAAAAATATCCTGAAACTTTTTATTGGAGTTTGAAATATTCAAACTTGATATTACAAAATATTTGGGATATTTTATAAAAGTATTTGTACCTGAAAAGAAAATAAAACAAATGACATAATTAGAAAAGAGAAAGTAAAAGGAAAAACAAGGGGAAAGGAAACCTACCTAGGCCCAGGCCAGGTCGGCCCACCTGGCCCAAGGAGGTCGTCGTCCTCCTAGCAGCCAGTAGGACGGGCGTGCCTCCATGCCGACAGCTGCTTGCCTGCCTCACCCTCGGCAGCGCGATGGGGATAAGCTTAGAGAGCCGTCCCCATTGCCCTCTCCCTCTCGCTCTCGCTCTCCTCTCTTCCTCTCCCCCTCTATCCCATGGCCCCCGAAGCTCTGCCGCGTAGCGCCATCGCTCCATCCGCTCCCTTGCCTTGCTAGGTAGCTCTAGACCTCCGCCTCCTCGTCCTCATCCTTCTCGCCAAGCCACGCATCGCCGGGAGCTCTCCATCGCCGCATCGCCGTCATCTTCAACCTCTGGCCGTCGGCAAAGAAGTGAAGCTCGCACCTGCTCCAGGCCTTCCCCGATCCCAGTCTCGACGTCACTTCTACCGCCGTGAGCCCGTGGTCCTTTCCCCCCTTTCCCCCTTCGGTAGGTTGTTCTAGCGCCGGATCCTATTGGGTCCAAGAGCTCCTCGCCGCTGGCTGCCCAAGCACACACCTGAGCACGTAGTCCTGCTTAGGATGATCCCAGGCAGCTCTAGGAACCCTCAAGTGGCTCGTTCAAGCTCCGGCTCGATGAGCCCATGCTTGCCCGAGCTCAGGCAGCCGCCGTGCTCATCGCCGGCGTCGATCCGGCCATCCCAGCCCCTAGGAGGTGTCGGGCTCGACCCGCACGAGCGAGCATAGTAGATCGGTGCCCTTCCCCATCTGTTTGGTCACCGGAGGAGGAATCCTGACCCCCTCCGCCGTCCGTGACGTCGCCGGCGGCTCAACGCTAGCGAGTCAACCAGTTTGACCACCAGGGGTTTGACCCCTGGGTCACTGGCAAGTGGGGCCGGGCCCTGTTAGTCAAATCTAGGATAATAATTTAATTAACTAAATTAATTAAGTTAATGGCCCTTTGATTAGTGGGCCCTACCCTAATCTAATTAGTAATTAGTTAAATGATTAACCCTGTTAGTGACTGGGTTACTGACCAGTGGGTCCCACTAGTCAGGTTTGACCTGGCGTGGTCAGTTGACCTGTTGACGTCATGATGACGCAGGCTGATGAAATAAGAGGAATTTCTAGTTTCAAAATAATTCCAAAAAATGTTTAAAACTTCAAAAAATTCATATAAATTAATCTGTAACTCAGATGAAAATAAATTATATATGAAAATTTATCAGAAAAATCCAATGAATCTAATGGTGCTATTATCACGCATGTTAGAGAAACCTATGTGGAAGAACATTGACATTTGCTAATAGGTTAATATATGGAATTTGAAATGAATAACGATTTTGAACCGATATTCAAACTCACTTCAAATTAACTTGGACAATAGCTGCATCAGATCATCCATACATGCTGCCATGTCATGATCATGCATCATATTGTTGCACTTGCGTGTATTGATTGCTATTTATCTGCATTACGGTAGGCCCTGCGTCTGAGGATAACCCCGAGTATTCCAATGAAGGAGAGAACCTTCCCGCTACCCAGCAAGGCAAGCAACCCCTTGATCATTCCGATAATATCCCACTCTCTCGCTCCTGCTCTTGTTTATTGCATTAGGACAAACGTTCACTTGTCTGTCATACACGGTAGATGAACCTATTCTTTTGCATGATCTGTCATTGTCATAGTAAATAGCTAAACCTTGCAACCTAGCATACCTGGTAGATGCTTGTGCCATGATGTGCTTAGCTTACTTTGCCTGCTATACTTGCTATGCTTAGATTTGTGTCAGGTCTGTTTTATCTGGGTGATGAACTGGAGTGAAACCATGTTGTTCTGATGTGATAAGCTTACGATGAACTTGATTTGGTAAAGGTAGCGATGAGAGGCTATATAGGAGTACATAGCGGGTTGTCTCATTGGGACTGTTCTTAGGAACTGAGTTTCGTGTTCGTGATCCAAGACTAGATACTACCACACGTTGGGATACTTAATTGACCCTCTCGATTTTATCAGTCGCTTAGTCCTTAGTCCAGGAGTTGCAAGTAGTTTCTGCTGTTTATAGCATGTGGGAGGCCATGCATAGCGCTGACCCTAGGGGTGGGTTACGACGCGGTAGGTAGTGGCATGATGTACCAAGGGTCACCCGAATGGTGGGCTTGGGAACACTACGCACATCGTTTGGGGCCATAGCGGAAACTTCGGCCGAACTTCCGTGCGGGTTCAGTCTCAAGTAGACGATAGCCTAGACTAGACGTCTTATGAGATTGACGGTCGTGGCCGACTCCCTCGCTGATCTTCCACTTGAAGGTTGCCGAGGTGCATGGTTTTATGAGCACATAGCGATAAGTGGCGAGAGCGTGTGTGAAGAAGTACACCCCTGCAGGGTATGAAACTATTCGAATAGCCGCGTCCTCAGATATGGACTACTTGGATAACTTATGTTGTTCATAGATAATCAAATGGATACTCATAAAAATATCAAGACAACTGTGAGTAGCATGGATGGCACTCTCCCAGGAGAGGGAAGTGAATCCATGGTGGTGTATTGTCATGGAGTTAGTGGACTCGTGTGCGATATTTAAAATGAAAACAAAGAGTTAAAATTGTGTAGTGTAGGTTAGCCATGAGTCACAGCTGGCATTGCTGCATAAACCACACCACTCCCCTTGCCGATACATGAGCATGAATAGACTAGGTCTGTTTTAAAGACTTGCTGAGTACGTTTGTACTAATGTTTGCTTAATAAATGTTGCAGATGGGACCTAGGACCCATCAGGTGGGTTCTTTCTAGATGTCGACGATGCCGAATAGCAGGTGTCCCAGCTACGACCTATTCCCTGTGGTGGGCTGTATATAGTTAGGCCATGTGCCTTTTTACCCTTTCATCTGTTTGTACTTAGACAGCTTATGCTTCCGCTTGGTTTGTATGACTTGAGTGTCAGGTCATGTGACCCTTACCTGTAAGAACATGTTATGCAAGGCTCGTCGGAGCCCCTTAAATAAAAGTTGTTGTATGGTTACGTTGTGATTCCATGGTTTTATCTATGCATATCGGGCATGTCGTGCGTACGTGTGACGTGCAACATTATGTATGGGATCCAACACCTAGTCATGTGCATTTAGTAGTACTCTTTACGGGAAACTGCCTCTTTGTGCTTTCACTGAGCCATGGTAGCTTGCTACTGCTCCGGACACATTGATTGACCGGCACGTATCCTTCTTCGCTGCTGTGTCTGTCCCTTCAGGGAAATGTCTTGCAGTGTAATGGAGTCCCTGTAGCCTGCTACGACTCGTCTACATGCAGTGATGGCATTTATGTCTCACGGCGTAATGGAGTCCTTGTAGCTTGATATGACTCGTCTACACCTGCTTGAGGCCGACACCTGCATTGCTGGGTTACGTATGTCTGTTTCCGTACGGATGTGCCACTTGGGTTCTATAACTAGTCATGTCGGCCCGGGATCTCTGTCGTTTGAGTTCCGGAGGTGTAGATAGATAATGTATAGGAAGCTTGTAAAGCCTCCGATGAGTTGTGTCATCTCTCTGTAGTTTGTATTCAGCTTGGGCTTGTACTGAACTTTGTCATGGTGTGTATGAATCATGGTGTCATATGGCAGTTGTTATTACCATGTTGTTTCGGTGCTTACCCTGCATGCCATGTTGTCTAGTACATTCCTTATCTCATGTCTTAGAGTTGATGTCCTCTATGTTTAAGCTGTGGGTTTGTTTTCCCAGGATGGTGGAAACTAGGAATAACCCCGTGCCTACCCCCGAGCAGGGTGAGGGAAGCCAGCCGAGGCAAGAGGATCTGCCACATGCGCCTTCTTTGGCAGAAGTGATGGTTGAAGCTGAAAGGAACAAAAGGGAGACCAACAGGTTGTTGGAATAAGTTGAGTAGAACACAGCGCGTGCTCCCCGCAATGATCACAATGGTGGTGTGTCCCTCGGTGACTTCGTCAAGCTGTGCCCACCCAAGTATCATCATTCGATCGACCCACTCGATGCGGATGATTGGCTGACCAGCACGTTTCGTAAGATCCGAGCTGCCAATGTATCTGAGGCCAACAAGGTGACCTTTGCTACCTACTTTCTGGAAGGACCCACCAATCTGTGGTGGGAAAATTATGAAGCCATGCGTCCTGCAGGCCCTGCACCAACTTGGGAAGAATTTAGTGCAACATTTCGTACCCATCACATCCCGGAAGGGTTGATGCATCGCAAGAGAGAGGAATTCTATGCTTTCACCCAGGGCAGACTGTCAGTGGATGTCTATAGCTGTGAGTTCGGCAATCTTGATTGCTATGCTTCGGAGGAAGTTTCAACCGATGCTAAGAAGCAGGCTAGGTTCCACAAGGGACTCAATCGTGAGATCCGTTGAGATCTGCGCCTGCATGAGTGCACAACCTTCCAGGCTCTCATCAACAAGGCTATCAATGCTAAGTCTGGACAGACTGACTATGAGGCCACGAGGAAGCACAACCGTGACTTCAGCCCCGCATCTGGCTCGGGCTCCAACAAACACCGGCCCTGGGTGCCCAATGCAGCACTGCCGCCAAGATACACCGCGAGGCCATCCTTCCAGGCGCCTCGCCCAACTCAGCCCAATCCTCCAGCCAGACCATTTGGGGGTCCGACTGTCAACGTTGCTCCTCGTGCCACCATGGTCTGCTACCAATGTGGAGAACCAAAACACTACTCTCGTGATTGTCTTCAGAGCAATGCTAAGCCCGCTGGACGTGGGAAGCCGGGAAAAGCCTTCTATGTGAAGCCAACCCTTGCTCGTGGACAAGTGAATTATGTCTCTGCTCAGGAAGCCATTGAGGATCCTGATGTTATCCTTGGTACGCTCCTTGTCAATAGTCATCTAGCTTCTGTTCTATTTGATACTAGGGCATGTCATTCTTTCATCTGAGAAAGTTATGCATGGTTGCATAACAAGTCTTTTTGTGATATGCCTACTCCTTTAGTAGTTCAAACTCCTGGTTCAAAGTGGCAAACTTCTAGAGTGAGCCATGATAATGAGATTCTGGTGGATAGGCTAGTCTTCCTAGCATCTTTGATAGATCTCAAATCTTTGGAAATCAATATCATCTTAGGCATGGATTGGATGAAAGCCCACTATGCTAAGATTGATACTCATACTAGGAATGTTCAACTTACACATCCATCGGGTGAGATAGTTAATGTCTCCACTCGAACAACCAAGCGCCAACTCTATTCCCTCAATGCTAGCCGTCTTCCAGAAGTAGAAGATATTCCAGTAGTCCGTGACTTTCCGGATGTCTTTTCAGAAGAACTACCAGGAATTCCTCCTGTCAAAGATGTTGAGTTTGTGATAGAGCTCATTCCAGCGACTGTCCCAATAGCCAGAAGACCCTATAAGATGGCACCCTTAGAACTAGCCAAACTTAAGATCCAACTCGATGAGGCTTTGAAGAAAGGTTTCATCCATCCTAGTTCTTCTCCTTAGGCTTGTCCCATTCTCTTTGTCAAGAAGAAGGATGGATCATATTGGATGGTTGTCGATTATTGGCCAGTGAATTTGGTCACCATAAAGAACAAGTTCCGCTCCCCAGGATCAACGATTTGTATGATCAACTCGCTGGATCCTCTATCTTTTCCAAAATGGATTTGAGGTTGGGATACGATCAAATCATAATTAGGAACGGGGACAATCCAAAAACGGCTTTTCTTACTCGTTATGGCCAATAGGAGTACACCGTTATGTCCTTCGGTCTAACCAATGCCCCAGCCACCTTCTCTCGCTTGATGAATTCGATCTTCATGGAGTATTTGGATAAATTTGTCATTGTTTACCTCGACGACCTACTCATCTACTCGAAGAACGAACAGGAACATGCCGAGCATCTAAGGCTGGTATTGATGAACCTTCGAAAGCACCGTCTGTACGCCAAATTCTCCAAGTGTGAATTTTGGTTGCCAAAATTGACCTATCTAGGCCACGTGATCTCTGGTAAAGGTATTGCTGTCAATACCGAGAGAGTTCTCGCCGTCCTTGATTGGACTCAACCTGAATCGGTTAAGCAAGTTCGGAGTATCCTTGGCTTAGCGAGCTATTGTCACCGCTTTGTCAAGAATTTCTCCAAGGTTGCGAAACCTCTGAATGAACTCCTCACGAAAGATAAAAGGTTCGAGTGGACTCCACAATGCGAGCACAGTTTTCAGGAGTTGAAAAGACGACTGACCTCTGCTCCCGTTCTAGTGCCACCAGACTTCTCTAAGGACTTTGTTATCTATTGCGATGCCTCGCGACAAGGATTAGGTTGCATTCTCATGCAAGATCGTCATGTGATTGCATACGCATGTCGACAGTTGCGTCCACATGAGGATAATTATCTAATACATGATCCTGAGCTTGCCGATGTGGTCCATGCACTAAAAACCTGGCGACATTACCTTCTGGGTAATCGTTGCGAAATTTACACTGATACAAAGTCTGAAATATTTTTCACCCAGTCAGATTTGAATCTCAGGCAAAGACGATGGGTTGAATTGATTATAGATTACGACTTAGGGATAACTTACACCCCGGGGAAAGCCAATGTTATGGCCGATGCACTAAGTCTTAAGTCTTATTGTAAAAACCTGATGCTACAACAAGGTCAACCACTTCTCCTTGAGGAATTTTGGAAGTTAAACCTTCACATTGTTCCTCAAGGATTCCTATCCAACTTGGTGGCGGAATTTAATCTTAAGGATCAAATAGTAGCTGTCCAGAAGTATGATAAGGGTATATCCTGGATCAAGGAGAATATTGCTAGCGGAAACGCTAAAGATTTCTCCAAGGACGATGAAGGTGTTGTGTTCTTCTAGAACCAGCTGGTGGTTCCCAAGAGCACACGCTTAAGACAGTTGATCCTTAAGGAGGCTCATGATTCTCCTATCACAATTCATCCGGGTAGTACCAAGATGTATCAGGACCTACGCCAGAGGTTCTAGTGGACTAGGATGAAGAGAGAAATTTCCCAGTTCGTTGCTAATTGCGACGTTTGTCGTTGCATGACAGAAGAAAATCAAAGGCCTGCTGGCACCCTTCAACCTTTAGCTATTACCGAATGGAAATGGGATAAGGTCGGTATGTATTTCATTACCGGATTTCCCAGGACCAAGAGAGGGAATAATGTTATCTTTGTGGTCACTGACCACCTTTCCAAAGTGGCTCATTTTCTTCCTATTCGGGACAGTATAACTACTAACCAGCTTGCGGAGTTATATGTTTCTCGAATAGTTTCTTTTCATGGTGTTCCATTGGAGATTAAATCAGACCATGCAAGTATCTTTACTTCCCGATTTTGGGAAAGTTTTCAAAAAGCGATGGGGACTCATCTATCCTTTAGCACTGCTTTCCACCCACGATCAAGTGGTCAAGTTGAGCGAGTCAATCAAATTCTCGAAGACATGCTCCGAGCTTGTGTTATATCCTTCCGTACGAATTGGGAGAAATATCTTCCATTTGCTGAATTTGCATATAACAATAGTTATCAATCAAGCTTGGGCAAAGCCCCTTTTGAAGTTCTTTATGGACGAAGGTGTCGAACACCTCTTAACTGGTCAGAAACCGGACAGAGGCAACTCTTTGGCCCGGATATGATCCAGGATGCGGAGGAGCAAGTTCGCATTATTCGTGAAAACTTGAAAATAGCCCAATCTCGTCAAAAGAGCCAATATGATTGCCATCATAAGGCTGTGACCTATGAAGTTGATGAGAAGGCGTACCTTCGGGTTACACCTCTGAAGGGTACCCATCGATTCGGTATCAAGGGTAAGTTCGCTCCTCGTTACATTGGACTTTTTCACATTCTTGCTAAACGAGGACAGGTTGTCTACCAGTTGGAACTTCCATCACATCTTTCCAAGGTTCATGATGTCTTCCACGTCTTGCAACTCAGGTGTTGCTTCTGGGACCCTGTCCGTGAGGTAGACCACGAAGCGCTTGATCTCCAAGATAACCTTACATATCGAGAATACCCTGCTCGTATTCTTGATCAAGCTGAGCGTACCACTCGGCGACGGAACATCAAGTTTCTCAAGGTTCAGTGGTTACACCATTCCGAAAAGGAGGCCACATGGGAAAGAGAAGATCGTCTTCAACTAGAGTACCCCGCACTCTTCCCGACGATTTCAAAATCTCAGTACAAGATTCTTTTGACTGGGGGCGAGTTGTCACATCCCTAGCTAGATGTCATAGGATAGCAGTTGTGTGCATCATGTTTCAATTTTGCATCAACATGAAATGGGGGCTAAAAGAAACCCCAAGCTCATATTTGAATCAAATTAATTCAAAGTTGTGAAAACTCAACAAATTCAATATGCCCTTACAAAATGTTCCCTATGTCTAATAATTATGGACATGATTATAACAGGGGCCATTTTAAATATTTGAACAACTATAGCAATATAAAAATAAATGATAAAGCCTCTGAAAATGCCAAATAAAGCATTATCATTATTTTATATTTCAAAATATCCTGAAACGTTTTATTGGAGTTTGAAATATTCGAACTTGATATAAAAAAATATTTGGGATATTTTATAAAAGTATTTGTACCTGAAAAGAAAATAAAACAATTGTCAGAATTAGAAAACAGAAAGTAAAAGGAAAAAAAGGGGAAAGGAAACCTACCTAGGCCCAGGCCAGGCCAGCCCACCTATCCCAGGGAGGTCGTCGTCCTCCTGGCGGCTAGGAGGACGAGCGTATGGCCGGAGCACGCGCGCGGGCTTGCCTCCACGCCAGCCGCTGCTTGCCTGCCTCCCCCCGCCAACGTGACGGGGATACGCTCAGAGAGCCGTCCCCATCGCCCTCTCCCTCTCGCTCTTGCTCGCCTCTCTTCCTCTCCCCCTCTGTCGCCATGGCCACCGAAGCTTGGCCACATAGCGCCGTCACTCCAGCCGCTCCCCTCCCTGGATAGGTAGCTCCAGATCTCCACCTTGTCGCCCTCTTCCTTCTCGCCAAGCCGTGCATCACCGGGAGCTCTCCATCGCCGCATCGCCGTCATCTTCAACCTTCGGCCGCCGGCGAAGAAGTGAAGCTCGCAGCTGCTCCAGGCCTTCCCCGAGCTCTCTCTCGTCGTCGCTGCAACCGCCGTGAGACCATGGTCCTTTCCCCTCTTTCCCCCTTCGATAGGTCGTTCTAGCGCAAGATCCTCTCGGGTCCGAGAGCTCCTTGCTGCCGGCAAGGATGTGGCCGTCGCTGCAGCGGCCCAAGCTCGCACCTGAGCACGTAGTAGTGCTTAGGATGATCGCAGGCAGCTCTAGGAACCCTCAGGTGGCTCGTTCGAGCTCCGGCTCGACGAGCCCGTGCTCGCCCGAGCTCCGGCAGCCGTCGTGCTCATCGCCGGCGCCGATTCCGGCCATCCCAGCCCTTGGGAGGTGTCGGGCTCGACATGCGCCAGTGAGCAGAGTAGATCGGTGCCCTCTATCGTCCGTTTGGTCGCCAGAGGAGGAATCCTGACCCCCTTCGCCATCCCTGACGTCGCCGGCGGCTCAACGTCGGCGAGTCAACCAGTTTGACCACCAGGGGTTTGACCCCTGGGTCACTGGCAAGTGGGGCCGGGCCCTGTTAGTCAAATCTAGGTTAATAATTTAATTAACTAAATTAATTAAGTTAATGGCCCACTAACCAGTGGGCCCTACCATAATCTAATTAGTAATTAGTTAAATGATTAACCCAGTTAGTGACTGGGTCACTAACCAGTGGGTCCCACTAGTCAGGTTTGACCTGGCCTGGTCAGCTGAACTGCTGACGCCATGACAACGTGAGGCTGATGAAATGAAATGAATTTCTAGTTTTAAAATAATTCCAAAAAATGTATAAACTTCAAAAAATTCATATAAATTAATCTGTAACTCAGATGAAAATAAATTATATATGAAAATTTATCAGAAAAATCCAAGGAATCTAATGGTGCTATTATCATGCATGTTAGAGAAACCTATGTAGAAGAACATTGACATTTGCTAATAGGTTAATATATGGAATTTGAAATGAAGAATGATTTTGAACCTATATTCAAACTCACTTCAAACTAACTTGGAGAATAGCTGCATCAGATCATCCATACATGCTGCCATGTCATGATCATGCATCATATTGTTGCACTTGCGTGTATTGATTGCTATTTATCTGCATTACGGTAGGCCCTGCTTCTGAGGATACCCCTGAGTATTCCAACGAAGGAGAAAACCTTCCCGCTACCCAGCAAGGCAAGCAACCCCCTTGATCATTCTGATAATATCCTACTCTCTCGCTCCTGCTCTTGTTTATTGCATTAGGACAAATTTCACTTGTCTTTCATACACGGTAGATGAACCTATTATTTTGCATGACCTATCATTGTCATAGTAAATAGCTAAACCTTGCAACCTAGCATACCTGGTAGATGCTTGTGCCTTGATCTTCTTAGCTTACTTTGCCTGCTATGCTTGCTATGCTTAGAGTTGTGTCAGGTCTATTTCATCTGGGTGATGAACTAGAGTGAAACGATGTTGTCCTAATGTGATAAGTTTACGATCAACTCCATTTGGTAAAGGTAGCGATGAGAGGCTATGTAGGAGTACATAGCGGGTTGTCTCATTTTGACCGTTCTTCGGAACTGAGTTTCATGTTTGTGATCCAAGACTAGATACTACCACACGTTGGGATACTTCATTGACCCTCTTGACTTATCAGTCGCTTAGTCCTCAGTCCAGGAGTTGCAAGTAGTTTCTAGTGTTTACAGCATGCTGGAGGCCGTGCATAGCCCTGACCCTAGGGGTGGGTTATGACACGGTAGGCAGTGGCACGGTGTACCAAGGGTCACCCAAATGGTGGGCTTTGGAACCCTGCGCACATCGTTTGGGGGTGTAGCGGAAACTTCGGGCAGACTTCCGTGCAGGTTTAGTCTCAAATAGGCGATAGCCTAGACTAGATGTCTTATGTGATTGACGGTCGTGGCCGACTTCCTCGCTGGGCTTCCGCTTGAAGGTTGTTGAGGTGCATGGTTTTATGATCACACAACGATAAGTGGAGAGAGCGTGTGTGAAGAAGTACACCCCTGCAGGGTATGATACTATTCGAATAGTCGCGTCCTCGGTTATGGACTACTTGGATAACTTATGCTGTTCATAGATAATCAAATGGATACTCATAAAAATATCAAGAGAAGTGTGAGTACTGTGGATGGCACTCTCCTAGGAGACGGAAGTGAATCCATGGTGGTGTATTGTCATGGAGTTAGTGGACTCGTGTGCGATATCTAAAATGAAAACAAAGAGTTAAAATTGTGTAGTGTAGGTTAGCCATGAGTCAAAGCTAGCATTGCTACATAAACTCCACCACTCCCCTTGTTGATACATGGGCATGAATAGACTAGGTCTGTTTTAAAGACTTGCTGAGTACGTTTGTACTCATGTTTGCTTCATAAATGTTGCAGATGAGACCCAGGACCCATCAGGTGAGTTCTTTCTAGATGTCGACGATGCCAAATAGATGGTGTCCCAGCTACGACCTATGCCCTATGGTGGGTTGTAGATAGTCATGCGATTTGCCTTTTTACCCTTTCATCTGTCTGTACTCACACAGCTTATTCTTCCACTTGGTTTGTATGACTTGAGTGTCGGGTCATGTGACCCCTATCTATAAGAACATGTTATGCAAGGCTCGTCTGAGCCCCTTAAATAATAGTTGTTGTATGGTTACATTGTGATGCCATGGTTTTATCTATGCATATCGGGCATGTCATGCATACCTGTGATGTGCAACAGTATGTATGGGATCCGACACCTAGTCATGTGCCTTTAGTAGTACTCTTTATGGGAAACTACCTCTTTGTGCTTCCACTGAGCCATGGTAGCTTGCTACTGCTCCAGACACATTGATTGACCGACATGTATCCTTCTTTGTTGTTGTGTCTGTCCCTTCGGGGAAATGTCTCGCAGTGTAATGGAGTCCCTGTAGCCTGCTACGACTCATCTATGTGCAGTGATGGCATTTATGTCTCACAACGTAATGGAGTCCTTGTAGCTTGCTATGACTCGTCTACACCTGCTTGAGGCCGACACCTACATTGCTGGGTTACATATGTCTGTTTCCATACGGATGTGCCACTTGGGTTCTATGACTAGTCATGTCGGCCCGGGTTCTCTGTCATTTGATTGCCAGCGACATGTTCCTGATAACCTTCTGTTTGCACTTCCTCCCTATGCAGCTTTGGGCTAGAATGATGCACTGCTACCGCCGATGCCTGAGAATTTGGAACCACAAGATCAACAGGATGGTAATGGTTGGGGTTGGAATGCTGATGAGCCTGCTGTTTAACAAGAGGAACCTGCCCAGGAGCACGAATCAATGGTCATCAATCAGCCTAGCTCCTCTGGTTCAATCCACGTTCTGGGTGTTCAGAATCCGAATTTGCATGATGAAGACCAAGTGGAGCAGCACCCTCCTCTAGAGCAAAACCCCCTAGCGATTATCCCATATCAACAACCAATTGTTCAGCCGGTAAATCTGATTATTGGCATGGTAAGGGTTGTTTATGGGCCTCTTCTGCCGCTGTCATGGCTTGGAAACATACTTTTGAAACACTCATGGATATTCTCTCCCCTCTAGTAATCCCTAGGCCGATGCATATGTCCGCTGCTGACCCACTAGTGCTCTCAACGCGATCATGGGCTATTGCTTTTGATGATGTCACCTAGATGTCCAAGGTGGTTCTTCTCCCTAAAGGCAACTCCGTACCACCGCTAAAACAATGACCTATTGCTCAGTTCCTTTTTTCTTATTCAAATGGTTCTGATGACAGGAGTGCGGCTCCTGAAGTAGCTACAGATGATTAGTTTTCTTTCTCTGTGCAGTGCATCCGAAAGAAGAGTTTATGGAAGAAGGCGACCCCTATTGTGGATACCTCTGTTTGTTGGTGCACAAGAAGCGCTGACAAACGGAATGGTTTTAAACCAATCTTGCATGAGCTGCCTTTACCCACGCCCAGGAAGAGGAAGCCAAGAGCTAAACCCATGGTGGATCCAAGTGAATCATCACAGGCAGACTCAACTTCTGTGGAGGCCCCCCTGCGACGCCCATCAGAGTAATTCAGTCTATGGGCCACAGCCTAGGTATTGCACTCGAAAAGCTGACAGTGGAGCTTCCTCTAGAAGATCCATCAACTTCACCCAAGACGGACGATGATCCTTAAACTGATTGTATTTACTTCATTTCGGGGGGCTACTGTGTTGGGCCCTTGTCCTCTTTATTTCAGTCTGATAACTTTTGGTGCTTTCTGTGGCTTTTGGTTGGATGTACTTGAACTTATTACATGCCAGTCACTGGGTGGCAATGCTCCTACCTTAATTTTATTGTGTGTTTATGGATAGTCGATCTATAAGTTGGCGTGTTCTATGTTGGAATGTGCGGGGCTTAATTTAGATGCATGTCAGAGAGCTGTTCATCACAAAATTGATGAAAGTTTAGCCTCGGTTGTCTGCCTCCAAGAAACAAAAATGAAGACTGTTGATCATAGATGTATTCGAAATTTCTGCCCTAAACTTTTGATTTTTTTGCATACTCCCCGTCAGTAAGAGAATCTGGTGGCTTAATTGTGTTATGGAATTCATCTTTGTTTGATGGGGTACTGCTGGACTCACAAAGTTTTGGTCTCATTATTTCTTTCACTTCCAAGCACAATTTAGAAAAGTGGACGTTGGTGAATGTGTACAGCCACAGCCAAGGTGAAGCTAGAGAGCTTTTTTCAGTTGGTTATATAATTTGCACATCCTAGTTGATGAGAACTGGTTGCTACTTGGGGATTTTAATTTTATTAGATCCACCTCGAATAGAAATCTTCCTAGAGCTAATGTTAATGACATGTTCATTTTTAATGAGATAATTGGACACTTTGGTCTCCTTGAGTTGCCTCTTAAAGGAAGATATTTCACATGGTCTAACATGCAGGATTCTCCATCACTAGAGCAATTAGACTGGTTCTTCACCTCTGCAAACTGGATTACCTGCTATCCTCTGTCTCAAGTACTACCGCTGGCCAAAACTGCATCAGGTCATGTTCCCTATGTTGTTTCCATTAACACCACTATCCCTAAGAGCAACCTCTTTCTTTTTAGAACTATTGGGCTGAGCTCCTTGGTTTTCTTCAATGTGTAGAAAATTCTTGGGAAGTGCCTTCCTGAAAAGGACACATCACTGCAATCATTATGGACAAGTTCAAGCTCTCAAGACAGGCCCTCAAGAAATGGCAAACATGATTGTCAATGATCAAGACATTAATCACTAAATGCAATCGGGTGATTTTATTGCTGGATAATCTTGAAGAGTTGAGACCTTTGTTTAGGCCTGAGGCTAATTTCAAGGTTCTTGTTAAACTACATTTGGAACATCTGCTTTATTTGCAGTACTTATACTGGAAGAAGCGGGCCACTATTAGGAAAATTGAAGTAGGAGAGGAGAACACTAAATTCTTCCATGCTATGGCCACTTAAAGATACAGGACGATTTCTATTCCCTCTCTCAAGTTAGTGGATTGTTCTGTGTGTACTGATCATGAGCAAATTGCTGGCACTTTTTGGTCAACTTTCAAAGGACGGATGGGACTTTCACAGGGCACCAATCTTGTTTTTGACCTTCCATCTCTGCTGGATAAGGTTGAGGGACTGGAAGATCATACTATTCCCTTCACAAAGGAAGAAATGGACAGGACTGTTAGGGAAATGCCCATTGATAAGGCTCCAGGACCAGATGGTTTCAATGGTTTGTTTTTCAAAAAGTGTTGGCATATCATCTATGATGATTTCTATGCTCTAGCACATGCCTTTCATGAAGGATCTGCCCTGCTAGAAAGCCTGAATTCATCCTATATCACCTTGGTTCCCATGAAGAGATCACGTGAGGAAGTTGGGGATTTCAGGCCTATCTCTTTGACTGGGATGGGATTGAAATTCCTCTCCAAGATGATTGCTAAGAGGCTTCAGTCACAAATCAGGAATTGCCTCCATAAGAATCAGTATGGTTTCATTAAAACTAGGACAATTCAAGACTGTGTGGGTTGGACTTTGGAGTACCTGCACCAATGTCATCAATCCAAGAGGCCAATTGTCATTCTGAAGTTGGATTTTGAGAAAGGTTTTGATTCTCTCGAGCATGAATTTCTATACCAGGTCTTAAGGCACAAGGGCTTTAATGATAAATGGATTCTTTGGGTTAAACAACTTCTATCCACTGGCTCATCCTCTGTACTGCTTAATGGAGTTCCTAGCAAGAAGTTCATGTGCAAGGAGGTCAGACAGGGGGATCCAACGTTTCTACTCCTCTTTGCCATTGCTACAGATTTTCATCAGACTCTGGTTAATCATATGCTCTTGAAAGGGAAGATTGATCTCCCAATACCCTGCCATGATCAGGACTTGCCGATTGTGTAGTATGTAGTTGACACTCTCATTGTCTTGCCTGTTGTAGAGTCACAACTGCTGGAATTAAAAGCCACGCTCCTCATGTTCTCTCAATCGACTAGTCTTCACATAAACTACACAAATTTGCAATGATCCCTATTAATGTGAATCATGAGGAGTTGCAGAGGCTGGCTACTTCCGTTGGATGCAAAGTTGGTACTTTACCTTTCACTTACTTGGGATTGCCAGTTGGTACCACTAAACCCAAGATTGATGATCTAATGCCTCTGGTGGATAATATGGAAAGAAGACTCTCTGCCAACTCCTCTTTTTTGGCTCAAGGAGGTAGACTGCCCTGTCCTCGGTCCCAATTTTATTCCTCTGCAGTCTGGATATAGCACCAGGAATTCTGAGGCAACTTGACAGGATCCAAAGGCAGTGTTTATGGAGGAAAAATGGCAAGGATAGAGCTCCTACCCTTGCTGCTTTGAAATTGGTTTGTAGATCAAAGTTGAAAGGGGGGCTCGGAATCTTAAATTTAGCTGTGCAAAATGATGCACTGTTGCTAAAACATGCAGATAAGTTCTTTAACAAGGCCAATGTTCCTTGGGTAAATCTAATCTGGAATACTTACTACCATGAGAGGGTGCCTCAAGGTACAACTTTATGTGGGTCTTTCTGGTGGAAGGATATTCCCAAACCGTTGGATAGTTTTAGAGCAGTCACTTATGTTCAGCCAAATAAAGGGGGCACTTTCCTCTTTTGGTCTGACAATTGGATGTTAGACAACTCCATCAGTACATTGGCTACCAGATTTCGATGGTTGTTCTCCTTTGTTATTGACCCTCTCATCACATCTCAAGAGGTTTTTCAGGCTTTTGATGACAATGACCTAACTAGGTTATTCCACTTACCTTTGTCTGAGCGAGCTTTCAATGAATTGCAATCAGTTCAAAGTCTGCTCCAGCATCTCCCAAGGGACCACTTTGGTTATGGAAGGTTCATGGAAAAAGGAATTGGGCAAAGAAATTCTACTTGCATATCCACAAACCACTACCAAGCAACCCTCTGATTAACCGGGTCTGGAAGAGCTGTTGCACCATTAAAATAAAAGTGTTTGTATGTATGTTAATTATGGAAAGACTCAATGCGCAAGATATGCTTGAGGGTAGGCACTGCAATGTTTCTGAATCAAACCTGTGTGTCCTATGCCATGGAAGGGTCAAGGAGGATATGGATCATCTATTCTTACATGCATGTTTGGCAACAGAGTTTGGAACTACTTGCAAATCGAATGGCAAGGGGACTCCATGTGGGACGTTTCTACTCGGGACCGCAAAGATTTTCATAGGACATTCTTTGAAGAAGTGGTCTTCATTGCCTATTGGAACATTTGGACTTCTAGGAATGCCAAAGTCTTTCACAATGAGCACCCTAGTTTCAATAGGTGGAAGTGTAACTTTAAGCATGATATATCTTTACTCGCTCATAGAATTGAGGCTAGTTTTAAAGATGATGTGTTGAAATGGGTATCCATTCTACCATCTTGAGGTTAGTGATCTAGATCCCCCGCCCCCTTTCTATTAGCTTAGGTGTTGTAAATTGTAAGTTGTGTTATGGAATAAAAGATAAGTTGTGGGGTGTTTTTCCCTATGGTAGTTGGTCAAAAAACAAGAAGACGATTCGTGAAGTAGACGAACGAATCCTCACACTCTAAACACTTTCGGAACTCTATCGAGAAGTAAAAACTCCAAAACAAACAATCAACACACGATACACCGCAACATATTCAAGACATGATGATCAAACAAATATGATGCATGACATAGTTGATAATGCAATGCAAGGCAATCACAACAATCCAACACTACACATTAAGTGAAGCTCAATATCCAACGAGTTACATATTGATGGAACTCCATGCTTTAATTACTTAGTTCTATCACATTTTGGTACACACCAATATTAAATGTTGTTAAACATGGCAAGAGGTGAAGCGTAAGTAAACTATCTATCTAGACATCTTAAATGAGGCCGGAAACAACTTATAGCATTTCCGAAATGACTTCATGTGCATATTATGATTTTGGTCCATATCTGTCCTAAACACAATATGTATTTATTAAACTAAAAAATAAATCATACCACGTGATTCTAGACATCAATCTAGTTGATTTACATATATATAAAACGTTTGAAACGGAGCTATAGTCTAAAAGATATGACACACACAAGATTAACATGAAAAGAATGCAAACTACATGCAAAAGACAACCACAAACATTTCAAATCATGAATGCAACAATTTATTATGAAACTACATGAAATTCTAAGAAAAATTCATGCATGGCATGTCCAAAACAGAGCTACGGTTCAGCAACAACAACCAACACAAGTTTCTGTGCAAATCTGTCCAAAACAGCAATATAGCATATTGCCACCCACAAATCAACAATCTACAGCCAGCTAAAATACATAAAAAGGACAAGGTGGTCAATCCTACATGATGCTTAACAAATCACCTATTAACATGTAGTTGACTAGAAGCATGGATCATTAGGAAAAGAGCTCAGAAGATGGCATATTGAACTAAGCAGTTTTCAGACTTAGTGAAATCCCAGTTTCAAAGCAGAGCAGTTTTTATCACGAAGGCATATTGGCATCCATAAAACTATATGCTACAGGGCATATATTGGCATGAAACTTAATAGTATGCTATAAGATATTATGAACTACACATGACTCCATTACACCAACCCCAAAGGGGTTCTATATCACTAGCAAAACACATGGCAAGACAACAATAAAATATTACAGATTCCAGACTTAGAAATATTTTTATAGCATGTTGGCAACAAGAAAACAACATCCAAACATGGATTATCTTGGCGAACAAAATGACCAGGGGCTAGTGCAAATGTCAAAGGGAATATCTCATGTTTGCAACTATTCCAAAATATGTATGGATTAATTCAGACAAAAATATCAAAATGGCATCACAGAAAAATAACATGCACACAAAAATGCTCAAATGGTGAAACTAATTGCACAGATAATTTATATGGTTTTTTCTACCCCAAAAACATATATAATATGACTAGGTTACTATACAAGAATATGTCTCAAAGAATTATGCAAAAGGAATATATATTTCATATAAACAGAGCATCACATAGCAAAACAAATGCATGAGCGAGGGATACTGTGGCTGGATGGTTACCTAGTGGGCTCGGCCCAGGTCGGTGAGGAGCTGTTGGGGCAGGCCGGCTTGGCCTTGCCAGCATGTGGCCCACATGGAGGCGAGCCAGCGTTGCGGGCAAGAGCTCGCAAAGCTCCCATGCTCGAGCACGAAGCGAGCGTCGCCCCCAGTCAACGCGGCTCGACGGAGCAGCGAGGAGCGATAGCAGGGCTTGAGGTGGTTGGGAATGGGCAGATCAGAGGCGAGTCGACCGGATTCGGTGGTGGCACGACAAATGGCGACACGCGGGGTGGCGGCGGCTATGGCGGCTCCTGTGTGCATCCAAGAGGAGAGAAAGAGGTTAGAACAGAGAGAGAAGAGAGGAAAGGACAGGAGAGGGCGAGGGCGGCGGATCCGGGTCTATAGGTCGCTGGCGTCGGGGCTTGCCGGAGCTCCGGTGGCCGGCCGGGTGGCGGGGTCGGGCGCTCGGCTTGGGCGGCCATCGGAGCTGTTGGGAGGAGCTCAGGGGAGGCTGCAGGGAGCTTGAACGGCGGCTGTCATTCGGCCAGATGGGCTTGGTAGGCCCCAATCCATGCTCGGGCGGTCTTCGGTGGGTAGGAGGGAGCTGAGGGCAATGTGGCGCGATGTGGGTGGCTGGAGGCACGGCTGGCGGCGGCGCTAGGTGGCTAGCTGCTCGCCAAGTGGCGGCAGCTGGTCGGACGGGCACGGAAATTGAGGAGGAGGGAGGCTAGAGGTTAGGGGAGGCTAGGGTTTTCCTAAAATGGACATGGGGTGTCCATTTATAGCAGTTTTAGGTAGGGTTTGCGGGTTTTGGGGCGTCTCGAAGCCCTCCGATCGCGATCCGACGGTTACGATCGGAGGGGAAGGCTAGGTGGGCTAGGTGGGTTGTGGAGAGGGGTTGTACTGAGACGAGAGGGAAATGTCCTGCCCGTGATAGAGTTTTTGAAATATTGAAAACGTATGATAAATACCCCGATGACAGTACCGCTATGGTCGACCGTTGGGGTATCAAACGACTTGTGATTGCAACGAAATTTGGCAGGCGGTCTATCTACAATATGACTGGACCGCACGCCATGTTTCAACCCAATCTGAGAATATTTTTGCGCGCCTTGAAAAATCTTTTGTTAAATGTTGCGGGCACGTGTGGGTGCGTGTGTGGTTGGTCTCAAAAAGGTCGATGACACGAACGGAGAGAACCGGTAGCTACGAACGGATTCAGTTTTTCGAAAACGAGTGACGATGCTGTGCAGATGATGCGAATGATGCAATGATGAATGTGACAACCAGACGAATCACATGATCAGAATGGAAAGAAAAGGGGAATCTTCTGGAGCGTTGGTCTCGGGCTATTACAACGAGCAACCGTCACCTCACACGCAACGACTTGTGGGCTATGCACCAGCGCCCTGGCGAGTCCCTTCGCAAGTTCATCCAATGCTTCAGCGAGGTGCACAACAGGATCCACAAGGCGACAGATGGTGCGATCATCTCTTCCATTACCAATGGCATTGCAGAAATGAAGACGTGCGAGAAGATCTCAATCAGGGATGTGCTCGACTCCATCGCGAAGTTGTTCATCCTAGTCGGCCGATGTGCCAATGCCGAAGAAGGTCACATCTTCCTCCATAACGACCATGACGGAGAGTCTCGCACGGGAAAATCCAAGGGCAAGGACACCAAGTGTAAGGGCCCAGATGTGCTCGCGGTGGAGCCAAATAACATGTGCGTCCGCAACCGTGATGAAGCCAAAAAGGGCGATTGTCCTCCTTGTGCCTACCATGGCATGGCCTCCCACAACATTGAGGTCTTCTACGAGCATAGGCAGCTTCGCTAGGGCTTAACCGAGCCCCGCGGTAGCAGCCCCAGATCCGCGGTGGCACTGGTGGAGGTGGCCAGTGGACTGACAACAACAATGACGCTGGTGACAACAGCCGCTAGTGGTGGCAGAAACAGCCACGGCAGACCGAACCTCTAGCCAAAGCTGCCTCGTTCCGCCGAGAACATACAAGGCTACCTAGAGCCCCGCAGGGTGGCCTGCATCCTTGGCGGAGCCTAGGCGCCCCAGCCCAACCTATGCTACAAGCAACTCTCCCTGAAGTGAATGTGGCCCTCCCAGCGCTTGATTCCGCCAGCCGCCTCAAGTGGTCTGAATTCCCATAGCTTTTCGGCACCCGCGAGAATTACCGTCACCTTCGGCACCCGGAAGAATTACCGTACGGTGTTCACCGTCTTCGATGTGGCTCACATCGGCCTTCCCTACAACACCATCTTGTGCTAACCAATCGTCACCAAGTTCATGGCTGTGACCCACCATGCCTATGGCCTCGTCAAGAAGCCTGGCTGCAGTGGCTTCCTCACCATCCACTGCGATGAGAAGGATGCTATGCACACCCTCGAGCACGCTTACAAGGCCGCCTGCACTGCATACCTAGATGAGGATGCCCCTGGGTTTGCCGAGGAGGATCCCACAAAGAAGAAGCCCCTGCTCCCTTAGGAATAGTCAGGGTCTCCGAAGGCGTCGCTAGATGGGAGTGATGCGGGCCCCTCCCTCGTCATCGGCGGTGACCCCTCCCCAATATAGGGAGGCATGCTCATCCAATATAGGCAGGCACGCTCGTCAGCCTCCTCAAGGTAGGACCATATGTGTCGGCTTTGGCAGCATCTGGCAAGCCCAGCCTGCCGAGGAAGCTAATCAAGCATAACTCAGTCGTGCCAAGGCGCATGGCTCATCAAGTACAAGGAACGACATCTTGCACCCTAGAAGTAGGACATGATCACCAAGGAGGTAAGCAAGCCCCAGGATGCAGGAATGGCCTGTAAAGCTCCCCGCCTCAAGAGGACCTCCGGCCCCACCCCAGCCGCCATGCTACATGACAGTCGATGCATGTGCGTCAACTTCGTCACCCTCAACCTGGCTCGCCTCGCGAGTACCTTTCCTCATTCTACGACCTGGCTCAGGCGCATGACTATGGACCTGGAGAATGCTGGAGCCACCTTCGCAAGGCTCATGCGTACGAGCATGGAGCTCCACCACACGAGAAATGACAGCGTCGGGCGTCCTAGTACCTAACACATGGAACACTCGACATCACCGTAAGTCTTATACGTGTTCCACGGATACGCGCGAGATGTAGTTGTACACGCTCCACGGTTGTCGCTACCCATGCTGCCTGGACACGTAAGAGGTCCTTCCCACAAACATGGAGGCCCCATTCTCAGCGTTGGCCATGCTTAGTCATGGCGTACTTTTTGACAATGACGACACTTTTCAGCTACACTATCCTCACGATGACCCATGGCCGTCACGACATCATTTTTGTCATTTCTTGAGGGACACCTCTTGGCCACATACTCAAGCTAACCCGTGTCAAGGGCAACATCGTGTATCTTCCTATTATGTAATGAACCTTCTTCATGCATCAGTAAAGTTAATTTCCTTCAAAATCTTGTGCACTATAACTGAGTATGATGTGGGAGGGGTCGCGCTCGTGATCTCCCTCGTGCATGTCATGCGAGCGGGAGATGGGCACGGTGTCGATGCTCGAGTTAGTCCCTGTAGCACTACAAAACCGAAGCGACCGACATATGGCTCGTGAGCCTGCTCCCGTGTACATCACCTCACTAGGTCCTTGGTGCCCTTGTCTCCTTGTGTGGCACTCACGGGCGAAATCACAAGCGCGCCCTGCGGCAATACTTGCGAAGCTTGGCATTTCCCTGGTGCAAGATATGGAAGGCCTTGCAATTCCCCCTCGGGAGCCTTCGCGGGCAGCGTCTAGCAGGCAGCAGGCTTAACGAGGGACCATGCCTCACAAGGCGCTCTCCATGGAGTTCTCGCCCCAGGCCACACCCCTCGAAAGAGCTAATTTTGAAACACACCTCTAGGTTTCCTCCCTCTTGCTTCCCTCTTGAGGCCGCTTGATTTCCTTGGCACGAGCCGCATGCAGGTCAAGGGGGGATCCTGAGCATCGCACCTCAAGGACTCCTACGAGCCCTAAGATCTATATACCATGTGGCCTTGCTGAGCGCACGCTCCAGGTATTCTAGTGACAATGTAGCTCGCCTAGGGGGTGGGCCCTAGTGACACAAGCCACAAAGGCAACATAAAAAGAAAACAAAGGCCCAGGAGGAAACCAGAGAATGCATAAACATCAAATACTTAAAGAAAAAGTGCATACAAATGTTTTTCACAGCCCATGAGGGCAGCTGATTCAGATGTCGTAGAAGGAAAACAAAAGTTATAGCCTCAAGCGGACGAGGCGCCATCATCATCATCATCACCATGCTCTGCGCCAAGGTTGCCATCCTCCTCGAAGGGATCGACCTGTGCCCGAATCGCTCGAGTAGAGAGTCCGCGTGCTCACGCACCTCATCTTTGCATGGGCCCTGGAGCTCCGTAGGCACTGGCCCCACCGTGCGAACGAAGTTGAAGGCAGGATCATAGCTTTGGAGGTTGGAGAAAATGAGCGTCGCAGCACAGTCCAAGAGCTCGCGAGCGCCTCCCTTGATTGCCTCATCCACCTTGGAGACCCCCGACTCATGCACCTTGAGCACCTTGGTGATGATGTCGAGGTAGCCTCTACTAAAGTCCGCATGAGGAAGCGCTAGAACATCTGCAACAAAGTGTCGGAGTGTTCCGCCACCACGCATCATGAAGCCCAGGAATAGTTTGGCACGTTGTGCTTGCATCGTTTGTGCCTGGGAATGTCGTCTCTGGCATTCCGCATGGCGTCGGAAGCCACACCAACTTGTGCATGAAGCGACACCAATTCCATCTCGACCTCTCCTTTGGCCTTGAGGGCATGTGAAGGTCCCTATCAGCGCCCTGGAGCTGAGCCCTAACTTTGTCAATCTCTGCATGGGGCTGATTCTCTAAGGTTGAGAGACACTTGCGCTCCACCTCCCGCTCCCGGATGGCTACGTCGGCCTCCCGCCCGGCGACGGTCTCCTCCCTCCAAGCTTGATGCTCCTCGCAAGCGGAATATTTCCACTCACGCATGGAAGCAGCATCCTCGTGCACCCTGAGCTCCTGTTCACAAGGGTGAATGACTCCTCCGCCCGTTGGGCACGAGCCTCGTCCTCCCCCCATTGGGCACGGGCCTCCTCCTACAAGCACGGGCCCTGAGCTCCTTGGCGTCGTGCACCGTCTTTCTCCATTGCTCCTAGGCCGCATCATCACACCGCCGTCCCAACTTAATGACCACCTCAAGCTGGTGCCACCAGGCGGCCACGCTGAAAGCACATTTGCTCCCTTGCTGGGTTTGGTAATTAATAACAACATACATATCATTGGACTCATGTTTCCACTTAGTATATTTCAGGAAAAGTCCAATGATGGGATGGCTATAGATTGTGAGGAGACCCCAAGATGCATGGAATGGATTGGCAAAGCTTCAGGCTAGAATACTGTCTATTTACGTTGTGATAAATGACTTTGAGTCCATAGGAAAGCCAATACTATTAAAAGGGGGTAAGGTATTGTTGGTCGACAAATTGCTCCATGTGCACAAGAGCTAGCCACCAAAAACACCCACAAGCTCTCCCACAAAAATACTCTGTCAATACCCTATCACACAAAATCGGTGCCACCAAGTTTTCCCATTCGGCTCTACTGATTTCTACCCCAGATAGAACCCTAGTAAAATCCTAACATCTCGGTACAAGCAAGTGTTGCGTCGGTGCAACCGAGTTTTCGTGACCACGATTCGGGTGACTAAATTCATGGAATTGGAATTTCCGTGTTTTATGTTTCGGTCTCACCGAGTTCGGAAACTGCCCTCGGCCACTCATATTGGTACCACCGAGAATGTCATATCGGTCTCACCGAGATTCCCAAAGTTGCCACATTTTGAATAGATCGATACGATCGAGTTTTGCTTCGGTTTCACCGAGTAGGTCAATAATGTTGGAACGGTTGGATTTTTGGAGATTCCTATACATACCCCTCCACCACATCCCACTCGCTAGACAAGCACTCAGAACAGTTCCCCACTTCCCATATCCAAATTTCTGAGAGAGAACCACCTACCCTTGTATTGAGATCAAGATCATACACTCCAACCATATGGATCTTCATTTCTAGGCTCCCAAGTTACTTTCCAGCCAATCAATGTCTTCTACCAAGCCAAATATGTGAGAGAGTGATTGAGTGTTGAGGAGTCTATCATCTTGAAGCACAAGAGCAAGGAGTTCATCATCACTATCAAGCCTATTACCTTCCGAAGGGTGGTGCCTCCTAGATTGGTTAGGTGTTGCTTGGGAACCTCCTACTTCGTGTTGTGGAGTTGAACCAGGAAGTTTGTACGGGCAAGGAGATCGCATAATTTGTGAAGATCTACCCATAATGAGGCTAGTCCTTAGTGGATGGAAGCCGTTATGGAATAGGCAAGGTTGCTACTTCTTGGACCCTGATGGGTGGAGGCCTCCATGGACTCTCACAACCGTTACCCTCCATGGGTTGATGACTCCATAAACGTGGATGTATGATAGCACCACCTATCGAAACCTTGGGAAAAATATTCGTGGCTACAATTGTGTTTGATCTTCCAACCCTAACCTCTACTACTTGTGTTTGTCTTTGCTTTCCATTGCTATACTCTTAGACATGCATGAGTCGGGTGTGCTTGACTCGCTATCATTGCTAAAATCTGCCCACAACTAAAATTGTGAAAAGGTAGATTTTTTATTTAGTCACTTAGGCTAATCACCCCCTCTAGACTTAATTTCGATCCTAAAAGTGGTATGAGAGCATTGGTCTGTATTGCATTGGTTTCACAACCTAGGAGAGTATGGCATCTAGTGGGGGAAATTATCACCTTCGAGGTCCATACTTTGACAATACAAACTTTGCTAGTCGTAAGCATAAATGAAAATTCATATTCTTGTTAATAACCCCGTTATTTGGGCTGTTGTTTGTGTTTTTTTGCATGGTTAATTATTTGGTGATGGAAAGGAACTGGATCGTGAAGCAACCACGGAAGAATTGAAGATGTTGCAGTATAATACTCACGAATGTGACATTCTTTTCAACTGCCTATGCCCTGAAGAATTCAACAAAATCAAGTGTCTTGAGAATGCGATGGAAATTTGGGACACTTTGGTTGATATGCACGAAGGTATCGATTCCCTCAGACAATCTAGGTTGGATGTGCTTCAAAGTCAGCTTGACAAGTTCAAGTTGAAGGATGGTTAAGGAGTCGCAGAGATGTACTCTAGGCTAGCACTCATTACTAGTGAGATTGCCGGCTTAGGAAGCGAAGAAATGACCGAAAAATTCATCATCAAGAAGATACTTAGAGATTTGGATGGAAAGTATGATATCGTGCGCACATTAATCCAAATGATGCCAAACTACAAAGATCTCATGCCAAGGAAGTGATTGGAAGGATTGTTTCTCATGAGATGTCACTCAAAGAAAATGAAGAACTTCACAACAAGTCTAGCGATGCTTACAAAGCCACAATTGATGCTCTCGCTACTTTAAGCGACAACCTTGTCACCAATGTAGACATAAGCCTCATGGTCAAGAAATTCAACAATTTCTACAAAAGTAGAGGCAAAGCGAGGAACCCCAAGTCAAGATATGAAGAGAAGCGTTCATCTAGTTGTGACCAGAAACAATTGTGGAAGGCCCGGGAACTACTCCAATGAGTGCACGCCCCCCCCCCTACCACAAAAGAAGGGAAGAGTCACCTAGAAGAAAGAGCTGAAGAGATGAGCCACCTCGAAGAGAGAGAAGGAGTAGAGATGATCATTTTGGTTTTCAGCTCAAGAAGACATCAAGCTCATGTTGGCGAATGGATTTTCAGCTCCAAATCCGACCACCACTCCGAGACAAGCTATCACTTAGAGTCCGACTATAGTCAAGATGAAGGTGTTGTTGGACTTGCACTTGTTTCCTACAACTCCTACGACATATTTGATTCACGAAATGAAGGGAGTGGAAGTTGCTTCATGGATAAATGCCCCAAGGTATCACACCCCAAATATGTTGATTTCAAAAGTGATGAGGATGCCCTACTAGGATATGATGACTTGCTATTTGACAAATCTAGTGATACTAGTCAAAATGAAGTTGTTAGTAATTACTCTAGTCAAGATAAGTCATCTTATGATGATAAGTTGGAATAGAGTGACTAACTAAAGAAAGAAACACTATTAAGTTAGCCCACAAGTATACTCTACAAGATCATAGAGAACTTGCAAGGACTCATGAGAAGTTCTGCTTCGAGAAGCTCAGTTTGGAGCAAGAGCATTAATTCCTTACAGCTATACATGACGATCTTCAAAAGAAGACTTCCTCTTATCTAGACAAATGACTTCTCTTGTCTACATTCATTCCACAAGTTAAGGCCAAACAAACCAGTAACATAAGCAAGAAAGGATCTTCAACTAGTAGCAATAAAATGGACAAATCCAATGATATTGCTTCTAGTAAATCTATTGATCCCACTAACAACTCTCTTAGCCAAGTTACACTTGAGAAAGAAAATGATCTATTGAAAGGGATTATAGAGAAGGGTATATGTTGGCGTTCTAGGACCGGGGGTAGCCAGACCTTCCTGCCTGCAGCCCGGGGAGTGGCCCACTTCGGCGGCCTGGTACGGCCCGGCGCGGAGTCACCCAAGAAAAGGCCCTCGTGTGAGCCTCATCCACGCGAGAAGGATGGCTCCAAGACCTTCGGAGGAGGGAGGCCTTCTCGGGTTCCCTCCCGAGGGGACAGAGATCTCTATGTAGCACTCTGCCTCGTGAGGCTAAAGGTGACATAGGCCGGTCCAGGCGGGAACCCTCCTCGAGAGGCACTCCACCCAAAGAAGGAGTACGGTTTTACGCTTCACAACGGCCCGAACCTGGGTAAATCCGTGTGTTAGTCTTCTTTGCCACGATGGAGTGAGTCCCCTTCGACGAAGCTGTGGACCTGTGAGCCTGAGGTCGAAGCTGGGGGGATCTTTGCACATGCCCCTGAGTTCGAAACTCTTTGGGTTTTGTAGAGCCCGAAATCCGACATTTAGCATGCCAGGTAGGGGCGTGACGGAATCCCTATCCAAGCTTCACCTCGCCTTTGCTCGTCGCTTCCATGGCTAAAGGGCACCGGGCCTGCCCGAGAGCCCGACCACTCGCGTCGCTTGGTCGACAACCATAGTCCACGACACCCCGCACTGCCTTCCCCCCGTCCACGGACACCATCGCCAGTCTAGCCTTCGACGGACGCCAGGGCCCACGATCCTCTCCATCGCGCAGCGCGACATCGTCAACTCAACTCCCTCCCACCCTTGTGTCACGACATCTTCCTCCCGAGATCGCCGTGACTTAGCTGGCAGGCGAGTTGCGCTCCTCACGGCCCACGAACTGCAGCACTACCACGCCGCTCATAACCGCTATGCTGCATGGATGTGTCACGTGGCTTGGCGCGCCGGTGCGGCTGGTGGTACCCGGACGCTCCCCCATGGAACGGGCCTAGGGGCTTGCATCTCTGGAGTCCCTCAACCGACCGTCTCGGCACTGGAGGCACGCAGATACCCCAGGGGAGCACACTATGACACGCTCCCGCTCCAGCAAGGGGCGCGGACCAGGGCGCCAGGCATGTAGGGGCTCGCCCCTGGCATGGAGGAAGATCTGCGGGAGGCGCTACCTGTGTGGGATGGGCAGCACCATGTTCCTCAAAGCACGCCCGCTGCCTCTGATGTGGGCAGCCCGTGCCTCGTCTACGCCCACACCCAAAGGCCCGAGCGGCTGCATGATCACAACACAGACATGCGCCCAAGCTAGAGAACATGCGGCCTCGACTACTTCAACAACATGACGATAGTATACGACTCTACAAGCGGCTTTCTTCATGGCTGGGATGGGCAGCCTAAGAAGGGTAGCTGGTGGGATCGGTCTTCCGAAGCTGCCAGGCGCAGGTGGCGCTGCCAGGCACGATCGCTGGTGGGGAGCTATGCTGAGCAGGCGCCAGAGTTCCTGGACCAGGCGCCACCCGCCTGGAGACGGAGGGTGGAACATATGCCCATGTCTCCAGGATGAGCGCTCCCTGCCTAGAGACGGAGGGTGGAGCACACGCCCATGTCCCCAGGCCTGATGCTCCCTGCATGGATATGAAGGGTGGAACACACACCCATTTCTCCAGGACGGGCGTCGCCTGCCCAGAGATGGAGGCTGGAACACACGCCCATGTCCCTAGGCCAGGCCTCATCCGTCTAGCGACAAAATACCAGGTACTCGCCCATGTCCCTAGGTCTGCTCCAGTCCGCCTGGGGGCAGGGGTAGGATACCCGTGCGAGGCCCTCGGGCACCCCTGTGAGGTTCACTAAGGCACCGCTTCGGGAGCCAGCGTCATGCATAATGGGTGGACCCTATGCTAAACCTCTTCCGCAACACAGGGGGCTACGACGCTAGTACATCAACAACATTCGTCCCTGGGTCTGGCGGAGCCCTAGGCCCTGCTTCGAGCAGGGTCCTCCCTACAGAGGGTGTCGGGGTTCACCCCCGCACTTGAGGGCCCATTCAAAGCCAGCCTCACTCCATCGCATCATGCTTGGGGGCAAGAAGGGGCTCCGTGTCTACAAGGCATCGAGCTCCCTGCGTTCCCCCGGGCTAGAGTCGTGACACTCTCACGTAATAATGAGTGGGTTGTATATGCCCGGAGCCCCCCAAGGACGCGGAGGCGTGTCACGCGCAAGATGCGACCCTATCCTTATTCTGGCTCGAGGGCCTCGACAGGGATAAGAGTGCACTCGTCGTGTTGCAAGAATAGATATCACTATAAGTACATGTACAGAAGAGATGAGTATATGGAATTGGCTTACACTCTCCACAAGCTACATCAAGATCACATCAATACAACAACATATTCAAACATCATACATAAGAGCAGGGTCCGGCTACGGACGAAACCAAACGATAAAATGACATCCATCCTTGCTATCCCAGGTTGCCGCCTTGAACCCAACCTATGATTGATGAAGAATAAGAACTCAAATCAAAACAATCAACACTCTCACATCAAAGCATCGCATTACCTGTACCTAGAACTATTGTAGTAATCTATGATCCACAGAGACTCTGCAATCTCATTTCCAATGGTATCAAGACTAGCAAAGCCTAATGGGTGAGGTATGGTAAGTGGTGAGGCTGCAACAAGCAACTAAGCATTTATTGAGTGGCTAACTTACGAATACAGAAAGTAAAGTGGGTGGTCTACGCATAACAGATGTGAACTAGTAATGATCACTAAGTGATCCTGAACACCTACTTACGTAAAACATAACCCCATTGTGTTCTCTCTCGGAAAAGGACTCACGAGAAGAGATTGTCATGGTTACGCACACGGTTCGTGTATTTCATTTGAGTTTACTTCAAGTTTGCTATGTCCGGGTGTTAAACAAAGTTTCCAAGATGTCACATAACCGCGGGCATGACTTTCTGAAAGATTTAACCCTGTAGGGTGCTCCAACTCATTCATTACAAATTAACCACACGCAGCGGGAATAACCTCGACCATGAATCTCTTGATTTCTTAGGCAATTCCATTGGAAAACCTCAACCTCCAGATAGCCTGAAGTATTTTTGAAATTCCACGCTCAAGACGTTCGAGAAAGGTAAACCAAATATAGCAAGGCTTCCCAATGTGTCGATGAACCCGACAGGAGCCGCGTATCTCATTCCCGAGACACAACCAGATGAACACTACGTATGGCGGCCTGATAGAAATCCCTCAAGTTGCCCCAAGGTGGCCCCACAAGTGGCTCTGTTTTGGACCAACACTCATGAGGAGTACTGACCCGGGTTGTTGTGGGGACCCTGACTCATAAGTCGTGATCACTGAATGCATGTGTATAGTGATCCTAGAGATCAATGCTCACTAAACACACAGAAGCTGAATAACCAGAGTCTTACATACACATTTAGCGTGTTGCACAAATAAAGACCATGAAAGTCTAGTCTTACATAGATAGGGCCACACCGGCCAAGAACTTAAACAGAACAAGCAGCAGAAATCTTGATCGAAATCGTGAACCCATTGCTATCTGCCTTAACCTACAGGCATTCTTACTCGGAAGCATCCTGGTTCGCATGTTCGTCACCAACGAACTCTTCGACGTAGTCTTGTTCTTCCATGCTTGGCCAATTAAATAACCAGTGGCAAGCTAATGAGTACTTTGAATGAACTCGCAAGTAACCCAAGTTGTTTATTTTGAAATATCACAATAGGGGAAAACCCTACTGTTTTCATATATTTACATAAATGGGGGGTTTACATAGACATGTCAGGAGTTTTACATGGCGATGTTGACACCAAAAATGTGCAACTATAGTTAAGCTAAGTGTAGTCTAGACGATAGAAGTACAAAAGGTGATCAGAGCAGCTCTAATGCATGATATAGCACTAAGTAGGTAATTTGCGGAAAGCTAATTTTGAATGCAATGACATGATCCAATAACTATGTAAGCATGCATCAACAGTTAGAAGATATCCATATGAACAAGTTAAAGATATCATCATAGGCAGGGGTTGAACATCTCGTGTTCATTCATCACATCAAGTCTTCATACTTGTCTCAAGTACCATCCTTTTGTCATCCGCACCCACACACACCATGTTCTGTGAAAACATCTGGACATAGTTTAAGCAGCACCACCTAACTGTCCTTGACCGTGGACACGGCTATTCGAATAGTTTTACACTCTGCAGAGGTTGTGCGCTTTACCCACAAGACTCAGGGTACTTCCGTGTCATCCACGACTCGCGGTACATTACGTACCCGAGGTAAGCACCCAAACAATGCCTTTCCCATGGTGATACTAAACAAAGATTCCACTCGTTGGTGCCATCCCTCATGATATACATCACACGTATCATCCATGAGGGAACGCAATGGTGTGCCCGGTGCCTGTAAAGATAGCGTATGGCCTTCCACTTCCAGGACGACCACGTCTCAAGAGTGACCACTTCACTATCACCACTAGTAATGCGGGCTCCCTGCTAGCACCAACCATAGTAATCAACAAATCCCCATCCCATAAGTGGTATCATGGTCGCACATGTAAGGTTGGGACAGTCGACAAATCTTTAATCTAATCCGTTTTCGAAAACACATCAACTTGTTCCGGGACACTACTTCTTTCTCAAGTGGTCACCCATCTCACCACCATATCCCTCGAGCATTAGTCGCACCTGACGGGGTTTTCAAAGAGTCTTTTAAATCACCTCTATTTCCCATCACCATGCATAAACCCGAACCCACTTGCGTAGCATCTACTAGCACCCTATCTACATCCACCCGCACAACCCTCATAAGGTGGTAGGGTCATGCACGATGCAAGTGTCAACGTAAAAGTGTCGGAAGCAAAGCACCGGAGTGGTCACTATTCCACATGATCAAGTATAATGAAAGTAAAGTGCTATAAGTCATGCAATGAAAATGGTTTTTTAGCATGGTCAAAGGGCTGCTTGCCTAGCTCAACAAGGTCTTCGGGGTCTTCGAAGTCTTTAGGTCCAACTTCCTTGTCAATAGCGCAATCTATTTTCGCGATAAAATGCGATAAAAATAAGCACCACACAAAAACAGAGCACACAAAGCAAATAGCAAAAAGCTACCCTATTCTGTTAGATACTAAAATCTGTACTAAAAATAGTTGTCTAGGGTTTTGAAGTTAATTTTTTTTTTAAATTATTTAAAACAAGGGTTAATATTGCCAACTATGGGTTTTAATAGTACCAAAAAGGTTTTCAAATAATTTTACAAGTGGCACTAATAAGTTCTATGGAATATTCTAGGATTTTATGAAAGAATATTGGGCAATGGATTTATTTTATGGCTTGTGGAACTTTTGGAACCAGGGGAAAATAGAAAAAGAAAAATGGCACTGTGCCCTCTCAGGCCAAAAGCTCCGCAGCCGAGCCGGCCCAAAAGGGGAACCGGCCCAGGACGAGACGGCGCGCGCGACATGTTTATTTTTAAACCTGCCCGTGGGTCCAACCTGGCAGCGAGAGAGGGGATGGGTGAGGGCATGAAAGGTGGTCCCCGCCTGTCATCCCTCACATCACTACAAAGAGAAGAGGAGGCTCAAGCGGAGGGCACCGGTGCGCACAGGGGCTTCCCACGTGTCGGTGGGTGGTCAAGGCGGCCGTCGGGGTTAAGGGAATCGCCGGCGAGGGAGAAACCCGCACGATGGCGAGGGTTTGGGTCGGGCTCGAGCTCCCGACCACGGGGATGAGGGGGCTGGGCACGAGAGAGCGACTGAGGGGAGGAGGGAGCGAGAGGAGAAAAGCTGGAGCTCAAGGGGGGGCTTTTATAGCTAGGCACCGGTGTACCTTGGACGCGGTCGCCGGGGTTTGCTGGCGTGGGCAAGGGAGGCCACGGGGGGAGGCGAGGTTGTGTCTACCACCTTCTTGGTGCAGGTCCATGAGCCGGGGAAGGAGACAGGGAGAGGGAGACGCACAAACATGCAAGCCCCGTGGTTGGCCGGCTCGGGTGGCCACGGCGTGTGCGAGGGGGCCAGAGGAGGGATAGAAAGGAAGGGGACAGGGGGCGGCGTGTTGTGGACACTGAGGCCCCTCGGCAGGCGTGCTAGGGAGGCTCGAGGTGGTTGGGAGGCGCCGGGCAAGAGCGGCTACAGTGCTCTGGTGCACTGTAGCGCGCTCCAGAGCGTCTATTTGGCGTGCCATGGCATAAACAATACCCACCAGTGTGTCCTCTAGTGTCTTGGGGGTTCTGGAGATGCTCATGAGCTAGGAGGAGCTAGGGAATAGTCAGGGGAGAAGAAATGCAGTAGGGAGAGGTAGAACAGTAGTTGCCAATGCTGTCCAGGGGTGAAAATGGGGTTTTTACCCCACCCACTATTGAGCTGAGGCCACACGGGAATTACTGGAGGTAGCTGGTAACCCTGAGAGGTTGTGGTAACATTTTCATAACAAGGGGAATAGCCAAAGGGGTGAAAGCAGTAGCTTTACCATTTCACCAGAAGGTGTTTGATAGATGTTTGGGCAAGAAAATTTTACCTACTTACTATGATACTTAACAGGATCGAATGGTGGGTAGAAATGAGATGGATCACCAGGTTTGAGCTCAAATGGGCAAAGTTGACAATAGAAACTTTGTGAACCCTAGAAACTAACAAAATCAGGTTTCTGTAGATCTAGTTATGCTAAGCTTTTACCCTTGATGCACCACTTAGTGTACCATCATTATTTGGTGATTAGAGCATGTCCACAAAGTTTAGGGTCAAGGGGAGAAACTTCACAATGTAAAGTCGTTCAAATTTGAATTTGGACAGGGAGGGTTTTGGGATGGTTTAATGAACCAAATCAACTTGGATTGAGATGAACCTTTGCTGGATCAATTACCTATGATATTTTTGACTTCCTGGAATTTTCTAGGAATTTATTGAGAATATTTCCTATAGAAATATTTCTGAAGCTTGATTTGGACAAAAAGGGTTTAGAGGGGTTTTGCGCGTGATTTAAATATGCCCATGTGTTGAAGCTCATATATATGGAAAATATATGTCCATTGAGATTCCCTAAATTTTCTCAAATATTTTGGAAGCATTTAAATAATTTTTCCATACAAAAAACCATTTCTAGTCTTAAGAAAAAACCTTTAAATAAAATATTAAAATAATCTCTAAAACTAATATTTCCTGGTTTTGGGAAGACATAAACATAGTAGGTCTGAAGTAAAGCCTTTAGGGAAGAAGGACCCAGACAATTTGAGGACTTTCAGTTCAAACCTCATTTTAGGGGGTTTTGAAAACCTAATTTCGATAAATCCTTTTTTGGTCAAAAAATGTTTTGATAAAAATAGTTTTGGGCACTATTCACATGGCATGATCATTGGGCAAAAATTTTGGGTCAAGGAAGATGAGTATGAAGAGGGATAGAATCAAAGAGTGCCACATACCACAATCAACAACCAAACAAGCAATAATTCAAACAAGCACAAGCATTGAAACAAATTTAATTGGCTCCAAATTTTATAAATCCAAACATGAAAAGGTGATACAAACACAGGGTGTGACAAACCTACCCCTCTTACAAGAATCTCGTCCCCGAGATTCCTAGGCTAAGCGCTAAAAAGATAGGGGAACTCAGATCTAAGATAGTCTTCACGCTCCAAGGTTGCTTTGGCTTCAGAGTGGTTGCTCCATTGGACTTTGAAGTACTTGATGGTATCGCTTCGGATGCAATGCTTCACTTCATCCAGAATGCGAACTGGACTCTCACGATAAGTGAGGTCTCGCTGAAGATCGATGGCTTGATGGTCGGCATCCTTGTAGAGGTCGGGGCGGTTGGGAATTTGCAGACACTTCCGGAGTTGTGACACATGAAAGACGTTGTGCACATCCGATAGTTCGGAAGGTAGCTCTAGCTTATAGGCAACTTCTCCTCGTCTTGTAGTCACCTTGAAGGAGCCCATATATCTGGGTGCAAGCTTTCCATTGACGCGGAAATGCTTGGTTCCTTTAAGAGGTGTGACTCGAAGATAGACATGATCTCCGTTGTTGAAGCTCAGTTCTCGGTGGTGAGAGTCAGCACAACTCTTCTGTCTTGATTTGGCAGTCTCCAGATGTTCTGGACGAGTTGTACTTGATCTACTGCCTCGCAGAGCATGTCTGGTCCAAAACATAATCCTTCTCCGGTCTCTGACCAGTTGAGGGGAGTACAACACTTGCATCCATACAACACCTCAAATGGTGTCATGTGAAGACTCGACTAATAGCTGTTGTTGTAGGAGAACTCGGCAAACGGTAGGCAATCATCCCACTTGGCTCCATACGCCAAAACACAAGAGCAGAACATATCCTCAAGTATCTGATTTGCCCATTCTGTTTGCCCACTAGTCTGGGGGTGAAAAGCAGTGCTGAAGGAGAGCTTTGTTCACATAGATTCTTGAAACTTCTACCAGAATCTTAATGTGAACTGGGTTCCTCGGCCCGACACTATTTCCTTTGGAACTCCATGTAGACTTACGATGCAATTGATGTAGAGGTTTGCAAGCTGGCTTCAATCATAGGTGGTCCTACGGGAATGAAGTGGGCTACCTCGGTCAGGTGGCCGATAATGACCCAATTTGAATCATGTCCTTTGCTTGACCTTGGTAATCTGGTGATGAATTCCATCCCGACTTTGTCGCAGTTCCATTCAGGCACTTTGAGAGGCTGCAATAGTCTAGCGAGCTGCTGATGCTCTGCTTTGACTCTCTGGCATATGTCACATTGGGCAACGAACCCGCCTATCTCCCGTTTCATGCCATGCCACCAGAATCTTGCCTTGAGGTCTTGATACATCTTGGTTATCCCAGGATGTATGGAGTATGGAGTGTCATGAGCTTCTTGCAAGATCAAGTTCTTGAGATCCTCTTTGTTGGGTACGCAAATGTGATTCCCAAACCACACAAATCGTTGTTCATCCATTGAGAATCCAGGGGCCTTGCTTGCCTTGTTCTTCCTCTTGATGCCTTCAGTGCTCCCGTGTCCCTTTTGAGCTTGTTTGATATCATCCATCAAGGTAGGATTTGCTTCAAGATTTGCGAGGAATCCAAGTGCAACTAGTTCCAAGCCGACACTTTCAAGCTCTTCATACAGGGCGGGTAGCCTTTTCCTTAATCATGGCATTCAAGGAACAAGCCTTTCTACTTAAGGCATCTGCTACCACGTTGGCCTTCCCGGGGTGTTATTGAACACTAAGGTCATAATCATTGATCAAATCCAACCATCTTCTCTGCCTCGTGTTCAATTCCCTTTGGGTGAAAATATACTTCAAACTCTTATGGTCTGTGTATATCTCACATCGCTTCCCCTGAAGGCAATGTTGCCATGGCTTCAAGGCATGAACCACGACTGCCAACTCAAGATCATGGGTGGCGTAGTTCTCTTCATGAGGACGTAGCTGTCTAGATAGATATGCTACGACTCTGCCTTGTTGCATCAGAACACCTCCAAGCCCGGTTATTGATGCATAACAATATATCACAAACTCCTTGTGAATATCGGGGGTGGCCAAAACTCGGGCTGTGGTCAATCTCTTTTTGAGCTCCTGGAAGCTTTCCTCGCACTTAGCTGTCCATTCGAACTTCTTATCCTTTTTCAAAAGCTAGGTCATTAGTAGGGCAATGCTTGAGAACCCTTCCACGAACTTGCAGTAATATCCAGCGAGTCCGAGGAAGCTCCTGCCTTCCTTCACGGTGGTTGGGGTTTGCCATTCAATCATGACTTCAATCTTGGTAGGATCCAGTGATAATCCTTATGTAGTCAACACATGACCCAAGAATCCAACTTCATGCAGCCAGAATTCACAATTGCTGAACTTGGCATAAAGTTGGTGCTCTCGAAGCTTATCTAGGACCAATCTCAAGTGTTGCTCATCCTCTTCTTCTGACTTGGAGAAGACGAGTATGTCATCAATGAAGAAGACAACGAACTTGTCCAAGTACTCCATGAAAACTTTATTCATGAGGTACATGAAGTAGGCAAGGGCATTGGTTAACCCGAATGACATGACCGTATACTCACACAAGCCATACCGGGTTACAAATGCCATCTTCGGAATATATTGGGGTCTGATCTTCAGCTGATAGTACCCAGACCTGAGGTCGATCTTGGAGAACACCTTGGCTCCAGCCAACTGATCAAACAGGTCTAAAATCTTGGGGAGTGGGTACTTGTTCTTTATTGTGACTTCATTGAGAGAATGGTAATCGACACAGTCTGATAGTTCTGTCCCACTTTGACACAAATAGAACAGGTGATCCCCAAGGAGAGGCACTAGGGCGAATGAATCCTTTTCTGAGCTGCTCTGCTAATTGGTTCTTCAATTCAGCCAATTCTTCGGATCCCATCATGTAGGCCTTCTTATAGATGGGCCTTGATCCGGGCATAAGCTCAATGATGAACTCAACGTCGCGATCAGGAGGCATTCCGGGCAGCTCATCAAGAAACACATCCGGGTATTCACATACCAATGGCAATTGATCCAATTCATGTCCTGATAGGTAGTTAGTCTGAGGGACTTGAGTGGAGGCAGGCTTGGGAACATACTTGACTTCCACTCCTTGGCTACTGGTCATGGTAATGACTGAAAGTGCGTTATAGCGACTAGAGGGGGGTGAATAGGCAATTTTTACAAATTCATCACTTGAGGAATTTCAACTTTGAGGAATTTGAAATGTGATGAATAACTAGCAGAAAAAGAAGTACTCAAGTGCATGAGGAACATAGTAACAACATAGTCTTCATGATGCAATGAAACATGCACAAATAGTTAGTAGCATGACACAGGATAAGCAATGATGAACAAGGTAACTTGAAGAATTTGAGGTGAGGAAATTGTGAAAGTCCTCAGTCAAATTCTTCAAAAAGTAACAATCAATTACATCAACAAGTTTATGAGGAATAGAGGGGTTGAGGAAATATAACCAGGTAGCTCGATGAAGATAATGGTTTGATGACCCAGTTCCAACTGCTGTGACAGTCGTACGTCTGGTTTGGAGTGGCCTGGTATTTAAACCAGAGGACACACAGTCCCAGGACACACGGTCCTTACCGTATTCTGCTTGAGCTAAAGTCGCACAGTCCTCGGCCAACATTCGTGGTAAGTCTTCAGGGCAGACTTCCAAAAACCACAAAAACTGGTCACCATATGATCCACAATTTACTGCTGGATGCTCTAGACCAAGGTCACTTCATGATCCGCAATTGACTGCATGATGCACTAGACCATGACGCCTAACCGTATGGAGGATGCACAGTCCTCAAAGGTAACAAGCGTTGGTTCCACACAGGAATTTATTCGGTGATGCTCAATCACTTTTTGGTGGTTTGGTTATGGGCTTTTCCTCACTGATGATTTTCTCTCAATGTCCTCGGAGGATGGGTTGCTCTCAAATGACAAGTGTCAGTTCTCTCTCGGAGCAGCCAACCAACTAGTGGTTGTGGGGGGTGGCTATTTATAGCCAGGGTGGAACCTGACATTATAAGACATAAATTCCCCCAATGATATGACCGTTATGTGGATAAGAATGATTAGGGACAGCTGGCGCTAAGCACAGCAACGGTCAGAATTTCGAACTGTGAAAGTCCTCAAGCTTATCATGTTCCTCACTTGTAGGCAATTCGCACTGGCGAAATCCTAACTCCTCAGTCAGTTCAATTTCCTCAGAGACCAAAAGAACGTTGTCTCTATCACTGATGAATTTGACTGAATCGCAAGAGATTTCCAAAGGCTTCACTCAAAGGATTGAATAGGTTGAGGATTTTGGAGTTGAGCATCAGTTGGAAATTTTCCTTAGTATTACCTTAGCCCCCTTTAACAGTAGGGTGTTTCCTATGACACAAATAAAGGAAATGAATCTAAGAAAACAAAAGTATTCACGCTTCATATTCCTCGTTCATATCTTCAAGGTCACACCAAGTTCTTCATTTTCAAAGTCTTCACCAAAGTCTTCACGAAGTCTTGAGCAATGTCTTCAGTTGAAGACATACATTTTTAGGGGTCGATAATCTTCGAATATATCAAACTCCGCATCGACTTATAGAGCTTGTGTACACTCACAAACACATTAGTACCTTAACCTATAAGTCTTCAATACACCAAAATCACGAAGGCGCACTAGATGCACTAACAATCTCCCCGTTTTTGGTGATTGATGACAAATAGGTTAAGTTTTCAACGAGGATAAACATATGAAGTGAAAGTACCGAGTTTGCGGAATTTGATTGCAAGATATAGAAGAAATCCCCCTGAAGATGTGCATATTTGAGGAATTTTCTTTAGACTGCAAATGCAAATGGCAGGTTAAAACATGGAGAACTCCCCCTATATCTTGTAATTCATACACGCATTTGAACATATGATATGAAGAATTTGAAATGCATGATGAAAAAGGTGTCTGAAGAAATTTAGCATGTGTGCATTAAGGTGTTTGAGGAAATAAGCATGTGAGGAAATAGTTCAAAGAGTCAGACCACCATAGGACTTAAGTTTACAACTCGATCAACAAAAGCTTGAGAAGAGAGAGAGTTGTAACTTAAACAAAAAAACAGTCCATATATAGAGACCCGCTTGAAGACTAACTCAAAAGGGACGAAAAAGTGAGGACTAACGCCCCTTTGAAGATTTTCACTGTGTTGGCGAGGAAGGAATGCCACCATTGTCAGGGTCGTTTGTCGATGCAGGGCCTGCCGCATTATCGTCAATGTCTTCATCTTCATCTCTCTCACATGATGAAGAATATGAACTTGTGACCATCTGAGGAACTTGGACTTTCTTGAATTTCTTGTTTGGTTGACGAGCCCAGGCAGGATTTTCCTCAAGATCCAGCTCATTCAGTTCTTCAGGAGACTTGAGGTGAGATGGTAAGGCCCAAGTGCGGTTGAGGTTTTCATGCGCATAGTAGTGATTCCTCTTAACAGTGTTCTGCGTCATAGTCATGTTTTGCACAATGCAACCAAGTCGACGCTTTACCCACTTGTGATTGCGATCGACCTTCTGATGAAGACTTATTAGAAGGTCGCAATCAGTCATCTCACGAGGGGCAGATTCTCGAGGTTTTTGAGCTGAGGCTTTTGCTTCTGAGTCCTGAGTTACAGTGTCATCGTTGGTGGAGAAGTAAGCAGCTTTGCGAAACTGTCCATCCAATGGACGAGTTCCTTCATCAATGACAACCTTGCCTTTTCCTTCCACTGAGTCAATTGTGCTCTTGATGACTTCGAATGGAGGCAGGAAGCCAAAGTGGTTTTGGAAATCAGCCTTGAAGGGAACTGAGGACTTTGCCCTGATGAATTTCATGATCCAAGGCGCATATGGCTTTTGTTCAAATGGAGCTAAAGCAACATTGGCCAATGTACTCATGAAGAAGTCGTGGAAGTTGATTGGAATCCCATGAATGATGTTGAAGAGCATATTCTTTATGACTCCCTCCACTTCTTCTTCTTCAGAATTGTGGCCCTTCTGAGGACATAGAGTATTTGTGAGTATGCGGTAGACCGTCTTGGGCACATATAGAAAATCCTTCACAAGGAAGGTTTTCCGTTGAGGCTTTCCATGAGGCAATGTCTTCATGAGCACTTGCATCAGCTGATTTGGAAGTGCAGGTTCATCAAACAGTCTGCGAGCTTCATATGAGGGAATTGGAACTTGTACACACTGAAGCAATTCATAAGCTTCAGCAGTGAAGTGAATTGATCCTGTGATCCAGTCCAAAACCCAGGAGTTGATGTCTGAAGCATTTCCTTTGATATGCAATGTGGCATAGAACTAAAGGATGAGTTCTTCATTCCAGTCGCAGATGTCGACGTAGAAAGGAAGAATCCCTACATCATGAAGAACTTGGAGCACTGGAGTGAACGATGGAAGTGTTTCCATGTCAGCATGAGGAATTTGGTGGTGCTCGAAGACTTTCTTCTTCTCAAACAGGACTCATGCATAGTAGTTGAGCTGAGTTGCCGTCCAGATCTGTTACGACCGGCCCTTGCAAAGTCATAAGGATTTGGACCTGTGAAGAACATGCGCTCATTGAAGAAATTGCTTTTGAGGAATTTGGGGTGCGCTGAGCCTTTGAATAGCATTCTTGGCTTCGGTTGAAGATTTGGCTTCAAGTGGCCCTTGAACTCCTTTGGCATAGGAGGAACTTCTTCAGGATGAACAATTTGGCGGATTGGTTCCTCAGTTGCGGGTGGAGCAGCAAAGTCATCAGCTGTTGCAGCTGGAATTTCTTCAGTGACTTGGGTGGTCTGATTAGCAGATTCTTCATGCATTTCTTCATTCGGAGCAGGCGACTAAGGAATCTGTGTCAGAGGAGTAGTCATTGGTGAATTTTGGTGTGTTGATTCCCAATATTCATCGTTGATGACATGAGTTGTACTGCCAATGACTACATCCTCGTCAATTTCTTCAACACCAGCCTCTTTAGCAGTGAACTGAGGCTGGGGCGATGATACCTTTGGAGTTGAAGCAATGTCTTCAACTTCAATTTCTTCATCAATCTGCTCTATCGAAGCAGCAGAATGATTTTCATCTTCTTCATCTAGGATGACATAGTCAACCGCAAATGGTACAAGTTCATAGGCAGGTGCAGAGTAGATTGGTGTAGCATGAATGTGTCTAGTTGAAGAACTTGTAATAGTCTTTAACTTTTTCATAGTTGAGGATTCTGAATCTGATGCTTTTCTCTTTAGGGTCTTTTCCTCTACAGTTTGAATTTCTTCAGGCATGACTGATGCAGTCGCCCTGGTGGGTTTAGGTTCTTCAGGCACAGCAAAAGCTTCAGCTGGCCTTTCAGTTTCTTCAGGCACAACTGTGTTGGTTGTCTTGGCATGGTCATCAGTGGTCTAAGTTTCTTTAGCAGTGTTGGCTATTGCTTCTGGTGCAGAAGCATTTTCATTAGGCTGATTAGTTTCATCAGCAGCCTGAGGAATTTCATCAGAGTGAGGATTTTGGGGTTGCGATCGAACTGCAACCTTTGTGTTGTGATCCTTCACAGCAGCTTGAGCAGCCCTAACAAATTTGACCTTGGAGCCCTTCCATTCAGCCTCATACCTTTCTTGATCCTCAAAGAGTGTGCGAATTTCATACTGAACTCTGACGAGTTGATTTGGTGTCAAGTTCATCACATTGTCTCTCAGGAACTTTTCTTTCCGAGCCCAGTTCCTCTTAGCTCTTTGAGCTTGTTGTCTCTTCCATTTTTCTTCAGAGATGAAGTGGGTGAGGACATGATCCACACCAAGAGGCAGGTTTAGTGAAGAAAGTGGGGTGTTTGGATCTTCATGCCATATATCAATGAAGTTGAGGATCATCTTGGGATCCAGCATGAGATGAATAGAGCTGCCCTTGGCTATAGCAGCCCTCTGCTGACTTTGCCTGATGATTTCTTCCAATTCTTCATCATCAGCTTCATCATCATCCTTAGATCCTGAGGGTACAGTTACCACAACTTTGCTTGTGTGAGGACTTGGTCTTTGACCTCGTCCAGCCATTTTCTTCAGCTTCAACACAGTAGGACTAGTTGAGGACTTTGCTGTAGTAGAGGGGCTTGTCGAGATCTTTGGAACTTTTGAGAATCCCTTGGTCCTCTTACATGATGCCAGATGGACAAGGGTTGAGGACTTTGAAGCTGGAGTCAAGGACTGAGCAGCAACAGTACCAGCATCTGAGGCCTTTGTAGGTTGATGCCTTTGGACTTGAGGAATCTGCTCTAATGGTTTTGAGGTTGAAGAACTTGTCTTCACAGCAGATTTCTTCATCATTGATTTCTTCGGAGCACTTGCAGAGGCTCCGGCAGAGGCAGCTGCAGCAGAATCTTCATTGAATTTCTTCACTGCTTGTTTGGCTTTCCTCGCCAGCTTGGCTTGCTGCTTCTCCCACATATGAGGAATGTCCTCACTAGTCTTGAGACTAGTGGGATCAGCAATTTGATTTTGAGCTAGGGGAGGCCTGTTGCATGGAGGTTTCACAGCGAATTTCGTCATGTACTTTGGAGTTACATAACGATATTCATTCCATTCCTTTGCCCATCTCCGTTCAATTTTCTGCAGACAAATGTTTCTCCGTTTAGTTGTCTCTTAGCTATGTGTTCCTTCATCGGGTGTACAATATTCCTCATATAGGTCATCTGGAATCTCAAAAGCAGTGTGCACATCTGGCTTCTTCCCACCTTTCTGAGGTTTCTTTCCGTCAGCCATTTTCTTCAGCTGATGAATTTGAGTTCTTGAGGATTTTGAAGAAGTGCACAATTTTTCTTTGAGAAACGTTGCAAATGAGTTAATTTGATGAGAACCTAATGATTCATCAGCGGACATGTTGTACCTGTGAACAGATTATAGGTGCGAGGAATTTGAAGAGGTCATATGCGTTCTTAGAAATTTTTCAATAAAAAAGTGTGAGGAATTTGACCATTGGTGTCTTGAGGAATTTCACTATGTGTTCTTTGTCTTAGGTTCCAGAGTTGTGCAAATTTTGAGGATTCACGCAATTGAGGAATCTTGAAGAAAATCATAACTTAGAGAAAATCATCAAGTATGAAGATGTAAGGTGCTTTAGAATAAGATTCATGAAGAATAAACACCTTTTGAGGAATATGAAGAACATTTGAAGATCAAACAAGGGCAGTAAAAATAAATTTTATTTACCCTGGTTAAGAACATGACGAACTGAGAGATGAGATTGGGAAATTCGTCAGTACAGGTCTCCCACGCCCTTGTTTGGCAGAGGGAGATAGCTACAGCGGCGGTGGGATGAAGACTTCTGTGGCCGATGCGAGTACGGCAACGGCGAGGTCGAGGCAGTGAAGCTCTTCCACACCGGCATCGATGACTTTAGCGGTGGCGCTAGGTTGGAGCTCGGGAGAGAGTAGAGATGAGGAGTAACGGAGCATAGTTGAAGGGGAGGGGGTATTTATAGTGGAAGTGAAAACCAATCCGGCCGAAGATTTTGGACAGGATTGCCCTTGACCCTTGCTCTCCACGTGACAGGTGTCACCCACGTACTAAGAAGTGGTGATAGTGGGGGATCGTGGGTTATCCAGTCACGGATATCGGAACCGTTTGAGCGGGAACCGTTGAAAATTTTGATAGTGAAAATTTCAAAGTTTCCGGTCGCAAATTCTTCAGCTATCAAGGACACAATGAAGACTTTGAATGAGTTTCAAAGTAGAACGCATATGAAGAATTTGTGAACAGACTGGGTTCAGTTTAGCATAGAGGGGGAGGGGTCCGATCACATTCACTTAGATGAAAATCAACTTCAAGAATTAGCAATAAGTGAATGTTGTTGAGGACATTGAAAACTCAAATATATGTATATATAGTCAATGAAGAACATGAGTTTCAAAGTTTGAAGAATTTGAAAAGTTGAGGAATTTTCAAATTTTAGGAATTTGATAATTTGAAGAATTTGGAAAATGACGAAAAACTCAATTTTGAAGAATTTCAACTTTGGTTGGTGGCGTGAAGCACCGTAAAAGAATGATGATTTCAGACACCGCGTAAAATTGTCGTTGGGTTCTGAGAATCAAATTCTTCATTAATTTCTTCACACTTAGAGGGTTATTTTTATTGATTGAAGAAAAACGTTACTCCGTGTGTTGCACATCCAAGTCATCAATTTTGCATAAGTGTTAGGATGTGTGTCCTTTTTCAAAGAACATTCGAAGATTCTAAGATGTTTAGCTCACACCACAACTTGCAAAATCTCTTTTCATCCAAGGGCTTTGTGAAGATATCAGTTGTTCTTCAGTGGGGATGTGGTCAATGGAGATGTCGCCCTTGAGTACATGATCTCAAAGAAAGTGATGATGAATCTAGATGTGCTTGGTCTTGGAGTGCTGAACTGGGTTGTAAGCAATCTTGATGGCACTCTCGTTGTCGCAGTAGAGAGGCACATTCTTCAACTTGATGTCGTAGTCCTTGAGGGTTTGCTTCATCCATAGTACTAAGCACAACATGAGCCAGCAGCAATATACTCAGCTTCAGCAGTAGAGAGTGAAACACAGTTCTTCTTCTTCGAGAACCAACAGACTAAGGATCGTCCGAGGAAATGACATGTGCCTGAGGTTGATTGCGATCCACACGATCTCCAGCATATTCAGCATCAGAGTATCCGACGAGGTGAAGATTTGAGCCCTTGGGATACCATAATCCAAGTGTTGATGTGTGAGCAAAGTATCGAAGAATATGTTTCACAGCCTTATGGTGTGATTCCTTCGGTGTTGCTTGGAATCAGGCACACATGCAAACACTTAGCACAATATCAGGCCTAGATGCACATAGATACAATAATGAGCCAATCATGGAGCGGTACACCTTCTGATCGAAATCTTTACCATTTTCGTCAGTGCAGAGGTGGCCTTTTGATGGCATTGGAGTTTTGACGCCTTTGCAATCTTGCATGTTGAATTTCCTCAGAACATCCTTGAGGTATTTCTCTTGTGAGATGAAGATGCCATTGTCTTGCTGACAAATTTGAAGACCTAAGAAGAATTTCAACTCTCCCATCATAGACATTTGATATTCTTCACTCATCATTAGGCAAATTCATCACTTTAACGTTTGTCAGTACAGCCCAAGATAATATCGTCTACGTACATTTGGCATATGAATAGTTCATTGTCATAGGATTTGGTGAAAAGAGTTGGGTCGAGTGAACCGGGTTTGAAGCCTTTCTTCATGAGGAATTCCTTCAGAGTGTCGTACCACACCCGAGGGGCCCTCTTGAGGCCATAGAGGGCCTTGTTGAGTCTGAATACTTTGTCAGGATGCTTAGGTTCTCCAAAACCTATGTGTAGCCTTGAGCTACAAGACAAGCCCTATTCAACACCACAAGGCCATTTTCATCTTGCTTGTTGCGGTAGATCCACTTGGTACCTATGATGTTATGCTTGCGAGGATCTGGCCGCTTGACTAGTTCCCATATGTTGTTCAGCTTGAATTTATGCAATTCCTCTTGCATAGCTTGAATCCACTCAGGGTCCTTGAATGCTTCATCAACTTTGGTGGGCTCTATGATAGAGACAAAGGCAAAGTGCCCACAAATTTTAGTTCAATGTGAAGCTTTTGAGCGAGTGACTGGACCTGGTGCATTGATGTCATCGATGATTTTGTCAATCTGCACTTCATTTGCAACTCTTGGATGAGCAGGTTGACGTGGCTTAGGATTTTCAACAGCACCATTTTCTTCAGGTGTATCATCTTGAAAGTCTTCATTCATTGGAATGACTTCCTCAGTGGGTATGGTATCTTCAGTTGCCTTCACCTTAATGGATTCCTCAGGAGACTGTTCATCTAACACAGAAGGCAGGTGCTCTCTTCACGAGCCATCAATTTCATTGAACTACACATCTACAGTTTCAACAACCTTGTGGTGGTAGGTGTTGAAGACTCTATAGGTGTGCGAGTCCTTTTCGTAACCAAGCATAAAACCTTCGTGTGCTTTCGGTGCAAATTTAGAACTGTGATGAGGCTCTCTAATCCAGCATTTTGCACCGAGGACTTTGAGATAACTTACATTGGGTTTCTTGCCAGTCATAAGTTCATACAAAGTCTTCTTGAAGAATTTGTGAAGATATACCCTATTGATGATGTGGCATGCAGTATCAATTGCCTCAGGCCAGAAGCGACGAGGAGTCTTGTATTCATCAAGCATGGCGCAAGCCATCTCAACAAGAGTCCTATTTTTGTGCTCCATGACGCCATTCTGTTGAGGAGTATAAGGGGCAGATAACTCATGAGTAATACCAAGTTCATCAAGATATTCATAAAGATTAGTGTTCTTGAACTCAGTCCCATTATCACTCCTGATATGCTTGATCTTGACGCCGAAGTTGGTGGAGGCCCTTGAAGCAAATCGTCTGAAGACATCCTGCACTTTAGTCTTGTACAGAATAATATGCACCCAAGTGTATCGAGAGTAATCATCAATAATGATAAAGACATACAAAGTTGAAGAATTTGTTAGTGTGGAGTAATGAGTGGGACCAAAGAGATCCATGTGAAGCAATTGAAAAGGTTGTGTTGTGGTCATGATTGTGTTCGATGGATGCTTGGATCTGGTCATCTTTCCAAACTCACATGCACCACAGAGGTGGTCCTTGAGGAATTTGACACCTTCGATGCCTATGACGTGCTTTTTCTTCACGAGCATGTGCAAGTTCCTCATACCAGCGTGTCCAAGTCGTCGATGCCATAGCCAGCCTTCTGAGGACTTTGCCAGTAAGCATGTGGAAGGCTGAGGACTTGTAGAGAAATCAACAATATACAAGTCTCCTCTGCTAAAGCCTTCGAAGACCTTGGAATTGTCATATTCCATGATGACAACACAACGATATTTTCCAAATACGACAATCATATCAAGATGACAAAGCATTGAGACATACATAAGGTTGAACCCAAGGGATTCAACAAGCATCACCTTATCCATGGTTCGGTCCTTTGAGATAGCAACCTTACCAAGTCCCAATACCTTGCTTTTTTCCTTTGTCTGTGTAGGTGATATGCTTCATAGGAGTTGGAGCGAGTGGCAAATTCATCAGTAGATTCTTGTCACCAGTCATGTGGTTTGTGCATCCACTATCGAGGACCCACTCGGTAGCTTTGGAGTATCATCCTGTAGATGAATTAGTACCACTGACGAACTCATATGCTTCAGAGTGAAGAATATGACATCAATTTCATGAGACATAATTTCATCATACAAGATAGTAAGCAAGTAGTGTGAGGACGTGAGAAATGAGGAATTCATTTCTGCATAGTTAGCTTGCGTCCTTTCAAGCATTTCCTTAGGTATCCAGCAAATTCATCAGATGTTCAAATTCATTTGGAGACTTATCCCTACACAAGAGATTAGTACAATTTCTTCACCACCCACATCTAGAGGGGTGGCAAAGAGTTCATCATTCTGCGAGCACCATATGAGAAGGGAGGCATTGAAGCAAGTGCGTTTCGTTTCACAAGACGAGGGTTAGTGTACTCATATGAATAAGAAGAGTATTTCTTCGAGGACTTATGAACATAATGATTTGAAGAATAATGCACATATTCATAACTAGTGTACTCATATGAATAAGAAGAGTAATTCTTCGAGGACTTATGACCTCAATGATTTGAAGAATAATGCACATATTCATAACTCTTAGATTTTCCCTACGAAATAGAAGAATTACCGCGAGAATGATATTTTTTACCATTTGAGGAATTGGGTCCAAGTGAGAACTTTGGTCCATATGAGGAATTTTATCTCGGGTTCCTATTCTTCATGAGTGGTGTCGTGAGGACATTCATTTGAAGACTTGGTAGGTAGCTCTTGGGAACCCAGATTTTCTTTAGAGTAGAACCGTTCCTGCAGTTAGTTCCAACAAATCTAGCAAATACTTCACTTTCTGATTTTTGAAGAATTTGTTGTTGGAGTCAAGTGACTCATCAAAGGAATATGAAGTTTCACAAGTAAAGCCAGATAAATTGGATGGATCTACAGGAGGTCCTTTCGCAGCAACCCATGAGGTTTTGGGGTACTGGTTATGTCTCCAGTAGGATCCATCAGTGTTGAGTTTCCTCACAAAGGAAATACCCTCTTTCCTAGGGTTCCTGTTCAGAATATGCTTTTTGAGGACATCGCAAAGGGCTTGATGCCCTTTGAGACTTTTGTACATGCATGTCACATGCAATTCCTTCAACCCTGCCTTGTCTTTTGTGATACTTGTGGTATCCTCCGATGAGGAATTTGAGACCATAGGAATAGTTGAAGAATTTGTAGTAATAGAAGCATTTGAACATTCAGGTGGAGAATTAGCAGTTTCACGTTCGATGCATTTCAAACAAGGTGGAACAAATTCTTCCTGAGAAGTATTGATTTGTTCAGCTAGTAAGAGATTGTTTTACCTTTGGAGATCCTCATGTGACACCCTTAGTTTCTCAAGATCTTGCTTTATTCGAAGAAATTCATAAGAAAGCTTCTCATGATCGGCTAAGAGGTTGCTATGATGACTCTAAAGGTTATCATACTTTGTCTGAAGACTTTTGAGATTGTCGACAGAGTTTGAGTCCGATCCACTTCATTCTTCAACAGATCATCGCTTCTGTCTGTGATTTTCTGAAGCTTTTCAAGTGCACTTTGTTGCTTAGTGGCAAGTTTAACAAGTTTAGCATAGCTAGGTTTCACAAAGTCATCAGATTCTCCTTCACTTGATTTAGACGAGGAATGATGTTTGTGTACCTTTCATCCTTTTGCCATGAAGCAATAGGTGGGAGGATAATCATCATTGCTGACATCAGAGTCGTTGGAGTAGTCATTTTCTTCATCGTTGAAGATGGACTTGCTAACGAAAGCAGTGGCGATAGCAAGGCTTAAAACACCAGATTCCGAGTCCTCCTCAGATTCTTCTTCTTCTTCATATTCTTCAGATTCTTCGTCAGAATCCATTTCCTTGCCAATGAATGCTCGAGCCTTTCTGGAACCATTCTTCTTGTGCTTGGAGGACTTTGAAGACTTCTTCTTTTTCTTCGAGTCATAAGAACTATCATCCTTGTACTTCTTCTTCTTCTTTGAGTGTTTTTCCCAGAGAGGACAATCAGAGATGAAGTGACCTGGTTTCTTACAACGGTGACACGTTCTTTTCTTGTAGTCATCTGAGGAATCTGATTTCCTCAATCCATTATTCGATGTCCTACCAAATCCACCTCTCCTTGAGAACTTCTGGAATTTCCTCACAAGCATTGCTAGCTCCTGACTCAGTTCTTCAGGATCACCAAGGCTGCTGTTAGAATCTTCTTCTTCAGATGAGGAAATTGTTTTTGCCTTCTAAGCACGAGATCTTCCATAGCTTGGCCCGTAGAGGTCTCTCTTTTCAGGTTGTTGCAATTCATGAGTATTGAGTCTCTCAAGAATATCAGCATGATCAAGTTCTTTGTAGTCTCCATGTTCTTGAATCATCAAAGCTAGAGTATTGAATGTGGAATCGAGAGATCTTAATAGTTTCTTCACCACTTAATGGTCAGTGATATCAGTGGCACCTAGTGCTTGAAGCTCATTGGAGATATCAGTGAGGCAATCAAAAGTTTGCTGAACATTTTCATTGTCAAGTCTCTTGAAGCGGTTGAAGAGATTGCAACGAAAATCAACATGAGAGTCACGTTGAGTGGAAACACCTTCGTTGACTTTGGACAGCCTATCCCAGATAAGCTTAGCAGTCTCCAAAGCACTCACTCTGCCATACTGACCTTTGCTCAGATGGCTACATATGATATTCTTCGCTTGAGAATCGAGTTGCTTGAATCTCTTCACATCAGCAGTAGTAACTGTGGGAGTAACAGAGGGCACACCATTTTCGACAACGTACCAGAGAACATTGTCAATAGCTTCAAGACGCATACGCATCTTGTCTACCAGTAGGGGTAGTCCGTCCCATCGAAGGTAGGACAGCCCGTGGAAACCTTGATCATACCTGCAGTCGACATAACTAGAACTCCATGTGGTTAAACCAAAATCACACAGAGCGAGGGAATACCTACTGTTATACCGATTGAAAGTGCGTTATATCGACTAGAGGGGGGGTGAATGGGCGATTTTTACCAATTCATCACGTGAGGAATTTCAGCTTTGAGGAATTTGAAATGTGATGAATAACTAGCAGCGGAATAAGTACTCAAGTGCATGAGGAACATAGTAACAACATAGTCTTCATGATGACATGAAACATGCACAAATAGTAAGTAGCGTGACATAGGAAAAGCAGTGATGAACAAGGTAACTTGAAGAATTTGAGGTCAAGAAATTGTGGAAGTCCTCAGTCAAATTCTTCAAACAGTAACAATCAATTTCATAAACAAGTTTACGAGGAATAGAGGGGTTGAGGAAATAGAACCAGGTTGCTCGATGAAGACAATGGTTTGATGACCCAGTTTCAACTGCTGTGACAGTCGTACGTCTGGTTTGGAGCGGCCTGGTATTTAAACCAGAGGACACACAGTCCCAGGACATAAAGACCTTACCGTATTCTCCTTGAGCTAAGGTCACACAGTCCTCGCCCAACACTCGTGGTAAGTCTTCAGGGCAGACTTCCAAAACCCTCACAAACTGGTCACCCAACGATCCACAATTTACTATTGGATGCTCTAGACCAAGGTCACTTCGTGATCCCCAATTGACTGCAGGATGCACTAGACCAAGATGCCTAACCGCCTGGAGGATGCACAGTCCTCAAAGGTAACAAGCGTCGGTTCCACACAAGAATTTCTTCAGTGATGCTCAATCACTTTGGGTTTGGTGGTTTGGTTGTTGGGTTTTCCTCACTGGTAATTTTTTCTCAAAGTCCTCAGAGGATGGGTTGCTCTCAAATGACAAGTGTCAGTTCTCTCTCGGAGCAGCCAACCAACTAGTGGTTGTGGGGGTGGCTATTTATAGCCAGGGTGCAACCTGACATGATAAGACATAAATGCCCCCAATGATATGACCGTTATGTGGATAAGAATGATTAGGGACAGCTGGCGCTAAGCACAGCAACGGTTAGAATTTCGAACTGTGAAAGTCCTCAAGCTTATCATGTTCCTCACTTGTAGGCAATTCGCACTGGCGAAATCCTAACTCCTTAGTCAGTTCAATTTCCTCAGAGACCAGAAGAACTTCGTCTCGGTCAGTGATGAATTTGACTGAACCGCAAGAGATTTCCAAAGGCTTCACTCGAAGGATTGAATAGGTTGAGGATTTTGGAGTTGAGCATCAGTTGGAAAATTCCTTAGTATTACCTCAGCCCCCTTTAATAGTAGGGTGTTTCCTATGACACAAATAAAGGAAATGAAACTACGAAAACAAAATTCTTCACGCTTCATATTCTCATATCTTCAAGGTCACACCAACTTCTTGATTTTCAAAGTCTTCACCAAAGTCTTCACAAAGTCTTCAGCAAAGTCTTCGGTTGAAGACATACATTTTTAGGGGTCGATAATCTTCGAATATATCAAACTCCTCATCGACTTATAGAGCCTATGTACACTCACAAACACATTAGTACCTTCACCTATAAGTCTTCAATACACCAAAATCACTAAGGGGCACTAGATGCACTAACAATTATCCTCTTGGCACAGTCTGACATGCCTTGGTGCATGGTCAATCAATTCATGCCAAGGATGACGTCCAAGCCTAGTGAATCCAGAACAATAAGGTCTGCTAGGAAGTCTACCCTGTTGATCTTCATCTCCACTCCTTTACAACCTGTCCCAGACTTCATAACTGATCCCGGGGTTTGTATCAACATTCGGCTACCCAGGGGTGTAGGTTTCTTGCCACTCTCTAAGGCAAACTTTTGGGTGACAAAAGAATGTGAAGCTCCACAATCAAACAGTATTATTGCTGGGGTTGAGTTGACGAGGAACATACCTAGTATGACGTCCAGGTCTCCCTGGGCTTCCTCTGCGGTGACGTGATTCACACGACCCTTGCCATTGTTGGGTTTGTTGCGGGGAGCGGGGTTCCTTGGAGGTGCTCCACGACCTTGACTTTGGTTTGGCGCATTGGGGCGCGGTGCATCTGGCTTCTTGTTGGTCAAAGCTTAGAGATATGCCTAGACTGACCACATCCAAAGCAAGTGACTTGCCCAGGGTTGTTGTTGTAGTTTCTGCCATCGTGGTTGTTATTGGGGTTGTTGTAAGCTGGCCTGGGATTGGCATATTGCTGAGGCTGGTATCTCGAGCGAGGCGCAGGAGGTTTAGCCTGCTGTGGCTGATAGGTTGGCTTCGTTGGGGCTCGCTGCCAGGCACAATGCTTCTGGTTGCTGGAGCTACCCTTGCTGATCATCTTGCGCTTGCGAGTGTCATCTATGGCATGACGCTTGTCTTCCAGCATGAGGGCCTTGTTCACGAGGTCGAAGAAGGTACGACAGTCACAGAACATGAGCGGATACTGCAGCGTCTGTTGAAGTCCTTCCATGAAACGTTCCTTCTTGGCAACCTCCGTGTTGACATCTTCAGGTGCATACCTTGACAGCAAGTTGAACTTCTGCAGGTACTCCTTGAAAGAGCCAATTCCTTGCTTCAGCGCTCGGAATTCTCTCCAGAGCACCCATTTGGCGTGCCAGGGCATAAATAATGCCAACTAGCGTGTCCTCTAGTGTCTTGGGGGTTTTGGAGATGCTCATGAGCTAGGAGTAGCTAGGGAATAGTAAGGGGAGAATAAATGGAGTAGGGGAGAGGTAGAAAAGTAGCTGCCAATGTTGTCCAGGGAGAAAAATGGGGTTTTTACCTCACCCACTATTGAGCTGAGGCCACATAAGAATTACTGGAGGTAGCTGGTAACCCTAAGAGGTTGTGGTAAAATTTTCATAGCAAGGGGAATAGCCAAAGGGGTGAAAGCAGTAGCTTTACCATTTCACCAAAACGTGTTTGATAGATGTTTGGGCAAGAAAAATTTACCCACTTACTATGATGCTTAACAGGATCAATTGGTGGGTGAAAATGAGATGGATCACCAAGTTTGAACTCAAATGGGCAAAGTTGATAATAGAAACTTTGTGAACCCAAGAAACTAACAAAATCAGGTTTCTGTAGATCTAGTTATGCTAAGCTTTTACCCTTGACGCACCACATAGTCTAGCATCATTATTTGGTGATTAGAGCATGTCCACAAAGTTTGGGGTCAAGGGGAGAAACTTCACAATATAAAGTTGTTCAAATTCGAATCTGGATAGGGAGGGTTTTGGGATGGTTTTATGGACCAAATCAACCTGGATTGAGATGAAACTTTGCAAGATCATCACCTATGATAGTGTTTACTTGCTGGAATTTTCCTGGAATTTATTGAGAATATTTCTTATATAAATATTTCAAAAGCTTGATTTGGACAGAAATGGTTTAGATGGTTTTTCCCATGATTTGAACATTCCCATGTGTTGAAGCTCACATATATGGAAAATATATGTCCGCTGAGTTTCCCTAAATTTTCTCAAATAGTTTGGAAGCATTTAAATAATTTTTCCCTATGAAACACCATTTCTGGTCTTAAGAAAAAGCCTATAAATAAAATATTAAAATAATCTTGAAAATTAATATTTGGTGGTTTTGGGAAGTCATATACATAGTAGGTTTGGTGTAAAGCCTTTGGGGAAGAAGGACCCACCCAATTTGACGACTTGTAGTGCAAACCTCATTTTAGGGTTTTTTGAAAACCTAATTTGGAAAAATCCTTTTTGGTGAAAATAAAATTTGATAAAAATAGTTTTGGGCACCATTCACATGGCATTTTCATTGGCCAAGAAATTTGGGTCAAGGAAGATGAGTATGAAGAGGGATAGAATCGAAGAGTGCCATATACCACAATCAACAACCAAACAAGCAACAATTCAATCAAGCACAAGCATTGGAAAAGTTTTAATTGCCTCCAAATTTTATAAATCCAAACATGACAAGGTGATACAAACACAGGGTGTGATAGACCTACCCCCTTACAAGAATCTCGTCCCCGAGATTCCTAGGCTAAGCCCTAACAGGATAAGGGAACTCAGATCTAATATAGTCTTCATGCTGCCAGGTTGCTTTAGCTTCAGAGTGGTTGCTCCATTGGACTTTGAAGTACGTGATGGTGTGGCTTCAGATGCAATGCTCAGCTTCATCCAGAATGTGAACCGACTCGCACGATAAGTGAGGTCTGGCTGAAGATCGATGGCTTGATGGTCAATGTCCTTACAGAGGTCGGGGCGGTTGGGAACTTGCAGACACTTCAGGAGTTGTGACACATGAAAACGTTGTGCACATCCGATTGTTCAGAAGGTAGCTCTAGCTGATAGGCAACTTATCCTCGTCTTGAAGTGACCTTGAAGGGGCCAATATATCTGGGTGCAAGCTTTCCTTTGACGTGGAAATGCTTGGTTCCTTTAAGAGGTGTGACTCGAAGATAGACATGATCTTTGTTGTTGAAGCTCAGTTCTCCGTGGCGAGAGTCGACACAACTCTTCTGTCTTGATTTGGTGGTCTCTAGACGTTCTTGGATGATTGTACTTGCTCTTCTGCCTCGCGGAGGATGTTTGGTCCAAAAACTAATCCTTCTCCAATCTCTGACCTGTTGAGGGGAGTATGGCACTTGCGTCCATACAACACCTCAAATGGTGCCATCTAAAGACTTGAGTGATAGCTTTTGTTGTAGGAGAACTCGACAACAGGTAGGCAATCTTCCCACTTGGCTCCATACGCCAAAACACAAGCGCAGAGCATATCCTCAAGTATCTAATTTACCGTTCTGTTTGCCCACCGGTCTGGGGGTGAAAAGCAGTGTTGAAGGAGAGCTTAGTTCCCATAGCTTCTTGAAACTTCTTCTAGAATCTTGAGGTGAACTGGGTTCCTCGGTCCGACACAATTTCCTTTGGAACTCCGTGAAGACTTACGATGCGGTTGATGTAGAGGTTTGTGAGTTGGCTTCCATCATAGGTGGTCCTGACGAGAATGAAGTGGGCTACCTTGGTTAGGTGGTCGACAATGACCCAGTTTGAATCATGTCCTTTGCTTGACCTTGGTAATCCGGTGATGAAATCCATCACGACTTTGTCCCACTTCTAGTCAGGCACTTTGAGAGCCTGCAATAGTCCAGCGGGTCGCTGATGCTCTGCTTTGACTCTCTAGCATATGTCACATTTGCAAACGAGCGCGCCTATCTGCCGTTTCATGCCATGCCACTAGAATCTTGCCTTGAGGTCTTGATACATCTTGGTTCCCCCAGGATGGATGGAATATGTAGTTTCATGAGCTTCTTGCAAGATCAAGTTCTTGAGCTCCTCTTTTTTGGGTACACAGATGTGATTCCCGAACCACACAGCTCCTTGTTCATCTACTAAGAATCCAGGGGCCTTGTCTGCCTTGATCTTCGTCTTGATGCCTTCAATGCTCTTGTGTCCCTTTTGAGCTTCTTTGATATCATCCATCAAGGTAGGCTTTGCTTCGAGGTTGGCAAGGAATCTTGGTGCAACTAGTTGCAAGCCGAATCTTTCAAGCTCTTCATACAGGGCGGGTAGCCTTTTCCTTAATCATGGCATTTAAGGAACAAGCCTTTCTACTTAAGGCATCTGCTACCACGTTGGCCTTCCCGGGGTGTTATTGAACAATGAGGTCATAATAGTTGATCAAATCCAACCATCTTTGTTGCCTCATGTTCAATTCCCTTTGGGTGAAAATATACTTCAAACCCTTGTGGTATGTGTATATCTCACATCACTTCCCCAGAAGGTAATGTCGCCATGTCTTCAAGGCCCTTCACTATGGCTGCCAACTCAAGATCATGGGTGGCGTGGTTCTCTTCATGAGGATGTAACTGTCTTGATAGATATGTTATGACTCTGCCTTCTTGCATCAGAACACCTCCAAGCCTGGTTCTTGATGCATCACAATATATCACAAACTCCTTGTGAATATCGGGGATGGCCAAAACTGGGGCTATGGTCAATCTCTTTTTGAGCTCCTGGAAGCTTTCCTCGCACTTAGCTATCATTTCAAACTTCTTGTCCTTCTTCAAAAGCTCGGTCATGGGTCAGGCAATGTTTGAGAACCCTTCCACGAACTTGCGGTAATACCCCACGAGTCCGAGGAAGCTCCTGACTTCCTTCACAGTGGCTGGGGTTTGCCATTCAGTCACGGCTTCAATCTTGGCAGGATCCACTCATAATCCTTCTGTAGTCAACACATGACCCAAGAATCCAACTTCATGCAGCCAGAATTCACACTTGCTGAACTTGGCATAAAGTTGGTGCTCTCGAAGCTTATCTAGGACTAATCTCAAGTGTTGCTCATGCTCTTCTTCTGACTTGGAGAAGACGAGTATGTCATCAATGAAAATGACAACGAACTTGTCCAAGTACTCCATGAAGACTTTATTAATGAGGTACATGAAATAGGTAGGGGCATTGGTTAACCCGAATGACATGACCGTATACTCACACAGGCCATACCGGGTTACAAATGCCATCTTCGGAATATCTTGCGGTCTGATCTTCAGCTGATAGTACCCAGACCTGAGGTCGATCTTGGAGAATACCTTGGCTCCATTCAACTGATCAAACATGTCTTCAATCTTGGGTAGTGGGTACTTGTTCTTTATTGTGACTTCATTGAGAGAAGGGTAATCGACAGAGTCTGATAGTTCCATCCCTGTTTGACACAAATAGAATAGGTGATCCCCAAGGAGAGGCACTAGGGTGAATGAATCCTTTTCTGAGCTGCTCTGCCAATTGCATCTTCAATTCAGCCAATTCTTCGGATCCCATCCAATAGGCCTTCTTATAGATGGGCCTTGATCCGGGCATAAGCTCAATGATGAACTCAATGTCGTGATCAGGAGGCATTCCGGGCAGCTCACTAGGAAACACATCCGGGTATTGACATACCATTGGCACTTGATCCAACTCAATTCCTGATAGAGAGTTAGCCTGAGGGGCTTGAGTGGAGGCAGGGTTGGGAACATACATGACTTCCACTCCTTGGCCATTGGTCATGGTAACAATCCTCTTGGCATAGTCTAACATACCTTGGTGCTTGGTCAACCAATTTAAGCAAAGGATGACGTCCAAGCCCGATGAATCCATAACTATAATGTCCGCGAGGAAGTCTACCCCATTGATGTTAATCTCCACTCCTTTACAACCTATCCTAGACTTCACAACTGATCCCGGGGTTTGTATGAACATATGGCTACCCAGGGGTGTAGGTTTCATACCACTCTCTAAGGCAAACTTTTGGGTGACAAAAGAATGCGAAGCTCCACAATCAAACAGTACTGTTGCTTGGGTTGAGTTGACGAGGAACGTATCCAGTATGACGTCCGGGTTTTCCTGGGCCTCCTCTATGGTGACATGATTCACATGACCCTTGCCATTGTTGGGCTGGTTGTAGGGGGCGGGGTTCCTTGGGGGTGCTCCACGGACTTGACCTTGGTTTGGCGCATTGGGGCATGGTGCATCTGGCTTCTTGTTGGGGCAAAGCTTAGAGATGTGCCCAGACAGACCACATCCAAAGCAAGTGACTTGCCTAGGATTGTTGTTGTAGTTTCTGTCACCATTGTTGTTATTGGGGTTGTTGTAAGCTGGCCTGGGATTGGCATATTGCTGAGGCTAGTAGCTCGGACGAGGTGTAGAAGGTCTAGCCTGCTGTGGCAGATAGGTTGGCTTGGCTAGGGCTAGCTGCCAGGGGCGAGGCTCCTGGTTACTGGACCTACCCTTGCTGATCATCTTATGCTTGCGAGTGTCGTCTATGGCATGACGCTTGTCTTCCAGCATGAGGTCCTTGTTCACCAGGTCGAAGAAGGTACGATAGTCGTAGACAATGAGCTGATACTGCAGGGTTTGTTGAAGGGCCTTCCATGAAGTGTTCCTTCTTGGCAACCTCTGTGTTGACATCTTCAGGTGCATACTTTGACAGCAGGTTGATCTTCTGCAGGTACGCATTGACAGAGCCACTTTTTTTCTTCAATGCTCGGAATTCTCTCTTCTTGATAGCCATGATCCCAGAAGGAATATGGGCGGTTCAGAATCCTTCCTTGAATTCATTCCAAGTGATCACACGCTCACCTTGCATAACCTTGAATCCATCCCACCAAGCTCAGGTGGTACCTCCGAGGCAGTGAGAGGCATAAAGTACCTTCTCATGGTCCTCATTCCAATTGACCAGTGCAAGGAGGTATTCGATGGTGCGGATCCTGTCATCGGCATCCAAGGGTTCAGCAGTCTCAGTGAAGGTTGGGGGCGAATTCCTCATGAACTCAGACAGAGTGGAGCGGCCATTTCCATTCCTGCCTTGTTGCTGGTTGTTCACAAGGGCCTGAGCCATCTGCTGAATAGAAGCATTGTAGGCTTGGTGTTCCTCCCAGAGAACTTGGAGAAATTGAGCTAGGGTCATGTTCTCCGGTGGAGGTGGTGGCGGGGGAATGTCGCCTTCTGGCTGCTCCTAGTGTCCTCCAACGTGAGCAGCCCCACCATCTCCCTGTTGCTGGTTGGAGTTGGTGGCTTCAGGGTTGGCGAAGGAGCTGTTGCGGGTAGCAATCGCCATCCTGTTTGGAGCAGCCATGTCAAACAACTAGGACAATCAAGAGGGAAAAGCAACAATGGAAAAGCGCACCTAAGGGGGTTGGTCGAGTGCAAGTGGGTAAAACAAAGGTCGACAGACCCACATATATTAAGATAAGATAGACAATGGAGTCGCTTACATCTTGCCGAAGGCAAAAGCATGACTTGCTTCGGAACACAAACAACAAAACAACCAACAAGCACACATGGTTTCATATGAACCATTACACGGACTCGGCCTCACATGAGGGGTACATGACTTATCCTACACTAGGGGTTCTTGGACTCAGGTGGTGGAGTGTTCGGTCTCGTAGTCACGCTCCTCTAGGTCTTCCTCCTGTTCATCACCTAATGGGAATCATACCCGGTCGAAGGGGTCGGGGAGCGAGGAGGTCCTTCCCGATGACGCTTTTCGAGCGGGTCGGTGAAGAGCTCACGGTACTCCTTCACACTCATGCGATGACAACATGTTTGTGCATCTCTATCTAGGGGTACTCCTCCTCGATAAGCGACAGTTGGTCGTCCCTCGGGGGCTCCATCCTTCTTGATCTTGTCTGGGTTCGTCTTGGCTTGCCGAAGTAGCTCTCGGGTGCGGTGAAGTTCCTCGCGGAGCTTCACGGACTCTTTAATCAAGTGGTAAACCAGACTATCGGCGGAGATGCTGAAGTTGGTCTGGAACCTGAGTGGTGTGCCGTCCTCCTGGGTCGGGACCAGTGTCGAACTCTCGCCAAGATCATCCTTCTTGAAGGGAAGGTAGCGAGTAGCCAGCTCATCACCCTTCTCTGGAATGATGTCTCATAGGTGCATAAGTGCCTTGCGTGCAGCTGAATCGACTGCGAGTATCATGGTCTCCATCTGTGGTCCTTTAAAGAACCAACTGGTCGGGGTGTCATTTTCCTTCACGACCACATCCATGTGGTACTCCCTCGTGACGGCATCGAACCAGTGCTTGTGGTAGAGGAAAACGGGTGGTTGGCGAAACTGGCACTTCTCCAGGCTATCCCCAAGGAGTAAGGGAAAGTCGGATGTTAGGAAGGCTTCCGATATGACGGCCATCTACAAAGGTTTGAAGGGAGGAGAGTCAACAAAGTGTTGTGTGAAGAATAGAAGAGGTAAATAGTACAGAATTCCTAAGTATAGGTGCTAGCTATAGGTTTGAAAAAAGTTTTTATCCTAACTAACGTCCATGCTAACTAAGGGCTTCCTACAGTTAGGATGGCTCTGATACCAGCTCTGTGGGGACTCCGACTCATAAGTCGTGATCACCGAACACACGTGTATAGTGATCCTAGAGATCAATGCTCGATAAACACACAGAAGCTGAATAACAAGAGTCTTACATCCACATTTAGCGTATTATACAAATAAAGACCATGAACAAGAGTCTTACATCCACATTTACACCGGCCAAGCACTTAAACAAAACAAGCAGCGGAAATCTTGATCGAAATCATGAACCCATTGCCATCTACCTTAACATACAGGCATTCTGACTGGGAAGTGTCCTAGTTCGAATGTTCGTCACCAACGAACTCTTCAACGTACTCATGTTCTTCCATGCCTGGCCAATTAAATAACCAGTGGCAAGCCAATGAGTACTTTGAATGTACTCGCAAGAAACCCAAGTTGTGGAACAACGTAATAATGATGCATGATATAGCACTAAGTAGGTAATTTGCGGAGAGCTAATTTTGAATGCAATGACATGATCAAATAACTAGGTAAGCATGATTAAACAGTTGGAAGATATCCATATGAACAAGTTACAGATATCATCATAGGCGGGGGGTTGAACATCTCGTGTTCATTCATCACATCAAGTCTTCAGACTTGTCTCAAGTACCATCCTTTTGTCATCCGCACCCACACACCACCAAGTTTGGTGAAAACATCTGGACATAGTTTAAGCAGCACCACCCAACTGTCCTTGACCGTGGACACGGCTATTCAAATAGTTTTACACTCTGCAGAGGTTGCATGCTTTACCCACAAGACTCGGGGAACTTCCATGTCATCCACGACTCGCGGTACATTATGTACCCGAGGTAAGCACACAAACAATGCCTTTCCTATGGTGATACTAAACAAAGAGTCCACTCGTTGGTGCCATCCCTCATGATATACATCACACGTATCATCCATGAGGTCACGCAATGGTGTGCCCGGTGCCTGTAAAGACAGCGCATGGCTTTCCACTTCCGGAACCACCCCGTCTCGAGAGTGACCGCTTCACTCTCGCCACTAGTAATGCAGGCTCCCTGCTAGCACCAACCATAGTAATCAACAAAGCCCCATCCCATAAGGGGTATCACGGTCGCACATGTAAGGTCGGGATGGTCGACAAATCTTAAATCTAATCCATTTTCAAAAACACACCCTCAATTTGTTCCGTCACACCACTTGTTTCTCAAGTGGTCACCCATCTCAGCATCATCTCCCTCGGGCATTAGTGGCACCCGACGGGATTTTGAAAAGTCTTTGAAATCACCTCTATTTCCCATCACCATGCATAAACCCGAACCGACTTGCGTAGCATCTACTAGCATCCTATCTACACCCACCCGCACAACCCTCATAAGGTGGTAGGTTCATGCATGATGCAAGTGTCAACGATAAAACTGTCGAAAGCAACTCACCGGAGTGGTCACTATTCCACATGATCAAGTAGAACAAAAGTAAAGTGCTATAAGACATGCAATGAAAATGGTTTCTTAGCATGGTCAAAGGGCTCCTTGCCTTGCTCAACAAGGTCTTCGGGGTCTTCGAAGTCTTCGGGTCCAACTTCCTATTCAATAGCGCAATCTATCGTCACGATAAAAAGTGATAACTATAAGCACCACTGTCACATCCCTAGCTAGATGTCATAGGACAGCATGTGTGTGTATCATGTTTCAATTTTTGCATCAACATGAAGTGGGGATTAAAAGAAACTCCAAGCACACTTTTGAATCAAATTAATTTAAAATTGTTGAAAACTCAACAAACTCAAAATGCCCATACAAAATGTTCCCTATGTCTGATAATATGGACATGAATATATCAGGGCCCATTATAAATATTTGGTCAGTTATAGCAATTTAAAAATAAATAACAAAGCCTCTGAAAATGCCAAATAAAGCATTATCAATACTTTATATTTCAAAATATCCTGGAACTTTTTATTGGAGTATGAAATATTCAAACTTGATGTTATAAAATATTTGGGATATTTTATAAAAGCATTTGTACATGTAAAAGAAATAAAACAAATGTCAGAATTAGAAAACATAGTGAAAAAAGAAAGAAAGGGCAGAGGCCCACGGGGAACCGGCCCATCCGGCCCGAGCCAGTCATCCCTGTCCTCTCGCGAGGAGGACAAGGGCGCACGCAGGCACGCCCCGGCCAGCTCCTCCCTGCCTGGCTGCTAGCCTGGAGGGCTCGGAGAGCGCCAGCGTGAGGCCTCCTCGCCGTGGCCGCTTCTCCTCCCCTCTCTCCCTGTGTCCTCTCTCTTCCCCCTCCTCTCCTCTGTTCTTCCCCTCACCGGACTGAAGACGCCGCCGATTCACCATCTCCCGTGCTTCCCCGACCATGCCAAGGCGCCAGAAGACCCTCCGGTGAGGCCCCGGATCATTCCCCCCTAGCCCGACGCCACTCCCCTCCGCTAGCCCCGCCTGTCACTGAAGCCGAGATGAGCTCACGGCCGGTCATGGCGTAGCCATGGCCGTAGTGGCCACAGCTCGCAGCTGACCGCGGGCTCGGGCTCGTGGTGCGTCCAGGAGCCCGTAGCTGCCCCAGCCTCTCCTCCTATGCCCTCTAGCGTCGTAGCCAGTCCTGCCCGAGCCGCCGCCGCCACTGAGCTCGTCCCCGGCGTCGATCCAACCACCCCAGCCTCTAGCTTGGGGCTAGATCGACGCGCGCTCGAGCGCAAGCCTTCCCAATGCTCTCTGCCGTCCTTTTGGTCGCCGGAGGAGGAGATCTGACCCCCTCCGCCATCCCTGACATCACCGGCAGCTCAACGCCGACGAGTCAACCAGCGCTCACCACGGGGTTTGACCCCAGGTTAGCTGGCAAGTGGGGCCCGCCCCACCTTTAATTAGGATTAGATTAAGAAAATAATTAAACTAATCTAATTATGCTAATGGCCCATTGACCAGTGGGCTCTAACATAATCTAATTAGCAATTAGTTAATTAGTTAATTTTGTTAGTGACTGGGTCACTGACCAATGGGCCCCACTTGTCAGGTTTGACCTGGCCTGGTCAGCTGACCTACTAACGCCATGATGACGCCAGGCTGATGTAATAAAAGGAATTTCTAGTTTTAAAATAATTCCAGAAAATGTTTAAAACTTCAAAAATTCATATAAATTAATCTGTAACTCAGATGAAAATAATTTATATATGAAAATTTATTAGAAAAATCCAATGAATCTAATGGTGCTATTATCATGCATGTTAAAGCAACCTATGTAGATGAACATTTACATTTACTAATAGGTTAATATATGGAATATGAAATGGTGATTGATTTTGAACCTATATTCATACTCATCTCAAATTAACTTGGACAATAGTTGCATTAGCCCATCCTTACATGCTACCATGTCATGATCTTGCATCATATTGTTGCACTTGCGTGTATTGATTGTTATTTATCTGCATTACAATAGGCCCTGCTTCTGAGGATACCCCCGAGTAATCCAATGAAGGAGAGAACCTTCCCGCTACTCAGCAAGGCAAGCAACCCCCTTGGTCATTCCGATAACATCCCACTCTCTCGCTCCTGCTCTTGTTTATTGCATTAGGACAAACACTCATATGTCTGTCATACACCGTAGATGAACCAATCCTTTTGCATGACATGTCATTGTCACAGCAAATAGCTAAACCTTCCAACCTAGCATACCTGGTAGATGCTTGTGCCATGATGTGCTTATCTTAGTTTGCCTGCTATGCTTGCTATGCTTAGAGTTGTGTCAGGTCCGATTCATCTGGGTGATGAACTGGAGTTAAATAATGATATTCTAATGACATAAGCTTAAGATGAAACCCAATTGGTAAAGGTTGCGATGAGAGGCTATGTAGGAGTACATAGTGGGTTGTCTCATTGGGACCGTTCTTAGGAACTGAGTTCCATCTTTGTGATCCAAGACTAGTTACAACCACACATTGGGTTCTGGTAAATCGACCCCTCTTGACTTATCAGTCGCTTAGTCCTTAGTCCAAGAGTTGCAAGTAGTTTCTGGTGTATATAGCATGCTAGAGGCCGTGCATAGCGCTGACCCTAGGGGTGGGCTAGGACGCGGTAGGCAGTGGCACGATGTACCAAGGGTCACCTGAATGGTGGGCTTGGGAACCCTGCGCACATCGGTTGGGGTCGTAGCGGAAACTTCGGTCGGACTTCCGTGCGGGTTCAGTCTCAAATAGGCAATAGCCTGGACTAGAGGTCTTATGTGATTGACGGTCGTGGCCGACACCCTCGCTGGGCTTCCGCTTGAAGGTTGCCGAGGTGCATGGTTTTATGAGCACACAACGATAAGTGCCGAGAGCGTGTGTGAAGAAGTACACCCCTGCAGGGTATGAAACTATTCGAATAGCCGCGTCCTCGGATATGGACTACTTGGAAAACTTATGTTGTTCATAGATAATCAAATGGATACTCATAAAAATATCAAGACAAGTGTGAGTACCGTGGATGGCACTCTCCCAAGAGAGGGACGTGAATCCATGGTGGTGTATTTTCATGGAATTAGTGGACTTGTGAGCGATATCTTAAATTTAAACAAGGATTTAAAATTGTGTAGTGTAGGTTAGCCATGAGTGAAAGCTGGCCATGCTGCATAAACTCCACCACTCCCCTTGTCCATACATGAAAATGAATAAACTAGGTCTATTTTAAAGACTTGCTGAGTACATTTGTACTCACGTTTGCTTAAAAAATGTTGCAGATGAGACCCAAGACCCATCAGGTGGGTCTAACTAGATGTCGACAATGCCGAATAGCTGGTGTCCCAGCTACGAGCTTATGCCCTGTGGCGGGCTGTAGATAGTCAGGCCATGTGCCTTTTTACCCTTTCATCTATCTGTACTCAGACAACTTATGCTTCTGCTTGGTTTGTATGAACTTGCTTGCATGACTTGAGTGCCGGGTCTTGTGACCCCTATCTGTAAGAATTTGTTATGCAGGGCTCGTCTGAGCCCCTAAAATAAAAGTTGTTGTATGGTTATGTTGTGATGCCATGGTTGTATCTATGCATATCGGGCATGTCGTGCGTACGTGTGACATGCAACGATATGTATGGGATCTGACACCTAGTTGTGTGCCTTTAGTAGTACTCTTTACGGGAAACTGCCTCTTTGTGCTTCCATCGAGCCTTGGTAGCTTGCTACTGCTCCGGACACATTGATTGACCGGCATGTATCCTTCTTTGCTACTGTGTCTGTCCCTTCAGGGAAATGTCTCGTAGTGTAATGGAGTCCCTGTAGCCTGTTACAACTCGTCTACATGCGATGATGGCATTTATGTCTCACGACGTAATGGAGTCCTTGTAGCTTGCTATGACTCGTCTACACATGCTTGAGGCCGACACCTGCATTGTTGGGTTATCTATGCCGGTTTCCGTACGTATGTGCCACTTGGGTACTATGACTAGTCATGTCAGCCCGGGTTCTTTGTCGTTTGATTGCCAGCGAGATGTTCACATACGTGAGCCAAAAGACGCAAATGGTCCCGACTAAGGTAAGTCTGCATCCGTGGAGCTTACCGTGCATGAGGCCACAAAGTGATGTGATATGTTACAGTCTCGATTCATATGACTTAGGATTGGGGTCCTGACAGCGTTGCTATCAGAGCCTGACTGACTGTAGGACTACCAAGCCAAACCGGTCGAAGTTGAGTCTAGAAACGATATAGAAAAGTAGGGGAATTGATTGTGGACGGGAACGTAAGGCTCTTTTACTCCTGTTCCCAAGTTATTCTATGCTAAGTCTTTCTCCTCTTTTCTACGGGGATAAGAACTAGGCTTCTCACATATTGCTTAGGATGACGAGTTACTAACCATGGACTACTAGCTAACTTGTGTGCAAGTGTGTGTCAGTACTTGAGTATTGTTGATGTGACAAACAGATGGAGAAGAGATTTGAGTCTAGAAAGTCGAGTTGATGTGCTTTTCTAATCTTTTGCAGTTGTCTCAAAATCCTTTTTGAGCAATTATAACCGTTATGCTGTCCAATTTCTACTAGAAACTCTAATGTCTTTGCATCATTCTCTGCTTCAGATGCTCCTCGTCCTTCCCGTCAGGTGGTCCGTCTGACCAGGTGCATCGATGTACCGGGTCACACGGCCATGTTGGTTAGAGTTATGATCGAGGTTGGCTACCATTGGTACCCATAGTACACAATGGAGGAAATGTATCGTGATTTCAACCAGAGCCAGTATCTGTGTACTGTTAAGATATATCCTTCATATCCTGGAGCTGCAGAGCCGCTTCACTAGACTTATGGACCAGGTGTCACCATAGACATGGCAGTTCAGGAGGCCGCCTACACCATGTTGACTATCATGAGGTTTCACGATGGTCTGCTTCAGAACACAAAGTTCTGTTATGTTCCTGCTTCCATGGGAGGAGAGGATGGCTATCTTAGCACAGCCTACTATGATCATCCTCATGAGGACCCTAGGCTGCTGGTGACCGCTCAGATGTTGGAGAACAGGGATCGTGATGCACGTGCCCTTCGCATGGAGCTTTATGCTACCCGTGCACGTCTTTGGACAGCCCTGACGCAGTTGGCACCTGTCGTGCAGACAGGCTATGGAGATTTGGAGATGCTGACCCCACCGCAGACTCATCAAGCAGCACACGTATACTTGCCCAATGTTGGAGGCATCACCCCTCTTTGAGGACCGCTATTACCGCCAACAAGGGAACCAAGGCCACATACGTGTCCTTACGGTTTCCAAGGATCACATGCTAGAGTGTTTCCAGATCCTCAGGTTCAGCTCCTGGGTCATGGGGGTAACCTGTATGAGGCATTCTACGGTGATGCTTGAGTATGTGGATGTTAGTTCTAGTATGGTAGTAGTCGTATCGCCATAGTCCTGTGTCTTGTGGGATATGACCGAGGTTGAGAGATGAGTTCCGGAGGTGTAGATAGATAACGTATAGGACGCTTGTAATGCCTCCGATGAGTTGTGTCATCTCTCCATAGTTTGTATTTCAGCTTGTGCTTGTACTGAACTATGTCATGTTGTGTATGAATCATGGTGTTCATAGGGAAGTTGTTATTACCATGTTGTTTGGGTGTTTACCCTGCATGCCATGTTGTCTAGTACATTCCTTATCTCATGTCTTAGAGTTGATGTAGCATGGTGGCAACTTGAAATAACCATGTGCCTGCCCCTGAGCAGGGCGAGGGAAGCCAGCCAAGGCAAGAGAACCTGCCACATGCGCCCTGTTTGGCACAAGTGATGCTTGAAGCTGAGCGGAACAAAAGGGAGACCAACAGGCTGCTGGAACGAATTGAGCAGAACACAGCGCGTGCTCCCCGCAATGATCACAATGATGGTGTGTCCCTTGGTGACTTCGTCAAGCTGTGCCCACCTAAGTATCATCATTCGGTCGACCCACTCGACGCGGATGACTAGCTGACTAGCATGTTCCGCAAGATCCGGGCTGCCAATGTGTCCGAGGCCAACAAGGTGACCTTTGTTACCTACTTTATGGAAGGACCCACCAATCTGTGGTGGGAAAATTATGAAGCCATGCGTCCCGCAAGCCCCGCACCAACTTGGGCAGAATTCAGCGCGACATTTCGTACCCATCACATCCCGGAAGGGCAGATGGATCGCAAGAGAGAGGAATTTTATGCTTTCACCCAGGGCGGACTGACAATGGATGCCTATAGCCGTGAGTTTGGCAATCTTGCTCGCTATGCTCCAAAGGAAGTTTCAACTGATGCCAAGAAATAGGCTAGGTTCCGCAAGGGACTTAACCCTGAGCTCCGTCGAGATTTGCGCCTGCATGAGTGCGCAACCTTCCAGGCTCTCGTTAACAAGGCTATCAATGCCAAGACTAGACAGACCGACTATGAGGCCACGAGGAAGCACAACCGTGACTTCAGCCCCGCATCTGGCTCAGGCACCAACAAATGCCGGGTGTGGGTGCCCACGCAGCTCTGCCGCCAAGATACACCGCGAGGCCATCCTTCTAGGTGCCTCACCCAGCTCAGCCCAACCCTCTAGCCAGACCATTTGGAAGTCCGCCTGTCAATGTTGCTCCCCATGCCACCGTTGTCTATTGCAAATGTGGGCAACCAGGACACTACTCCCGTGAGTGTCCTCAGAACAATGCTAAGCCGGCTAGACGTGGGAAGCCAGGAAAAGCTTTCTATGTGAAGCCAGCTCCTGCTCGTGGACGAGTGAATTATGTTTCCGTTGTGGAAGCCCTTGAGGCCCCTGCTGTTATCCTAGGTACGCTCCTTGTCAATAGCCATCCAGCATCTGTTCTATTTGATACTGGGGCATCTCATTCTTTCATCTTAGAAAGTTATGCACAATTGCATAACATGTCTTTTTGTGATATGCCTACTCCTGTAGTAGTTCAGACTCCTGGTTCAAAGTGGCAAACTTCTAGAGTGAGCCATGATAATGAGATTCTGGAGGATAGGCTAGTCTTCCTAGCATCTTTGATAGCCCTCAAGTTTTCAAACATCAATATCATCTTAGGCATGGACTGGATGAAAGCCAACTATGCTAAGATGGATACTCATACTAGGAATGTCTCCATCGGGTGAGATAGTTAATGTCTCCACTCGAACAGCCAAGCGCCGACTCTATTCCCTCAATGTGAGCCCTCTTCCAGAATTAGAAGATATTCCGGTAGTCCGTGACTTTATGGATGTCTTTCCAGAAGAACTGCCAGGAATTCCACATGTCAAAGATGTTGAGTTTGCGATAGAGCTCATTCCAGGGACTGTCCCAATAGCCAGAAGACCCTATAAGATGGCACCCTTACAACTAGCCGAACTTAAGATCCAACTCGATGAGGCTTTCAAGAAAGTTTTCATCCGTCCTAGCTCTTCTCCTTGGGCTAGTCTCATCCTCTTCGTCAAGAAGAAGGATGGATCGGATCGGATGGTTGTGGATTATCGGCCAGTGAATCTGGTCACCACAAAGAACAAGTATCTGCTCCCCAGGATCAACGATTTGTATGATCAACTCGCTGGATCCTCTGTCTTTTCCGAAATTGATTTGAGGTTGGGATACCAGCAAATCAGAATTAGAAACGGGGACATTCCAAAAACGGCTTTGGTTACTCGTTATGGACAATATGAGTACACCGTTATGTCCTTCGGTTTGACCAATGCCCCAGACACCTTCTCTCGCTTGATGAATTCGATCTTCATGGAGTATTTGGATAAATTCGTCATGGTTTACCTCGACGACATACTCATCTACTCGAAGAACAAACAAGAACATGCCAAGCATCTAATGTTGGTATTGATGAAACTTCGAGAGCACCGTCTGTATGCCAAATTCTCCAAGTGTGAATTTTGGTTGCCAGAAGTGACCTATCTAGGCCACGTGATCTCTGGTAAAGGTATTGCTATCAATCCTGAGAGAGTTCAGGCCGTCCTTGATTGGACTCAACCTGAATCAGTTAAGCAAGTTCGGAGTTTCCTTGGCTTAGTGAGCTATTGTCGCCGCTTTGTCGAGAATTTCTCCAAGGTTGTGAAACCTTTGACTGAACTCCTCAAGAAAGATAAAAAGTTCGAGTGGACTCCACAATGCAAGCACAGTTTTTAGGAGTTAAAAAGACGACTGACCTCTGCTCCCATTCTGGTACCACCAGACTTCTTTCAAGACTTTGTTATCTATTGTGAAGCCTCGCGACAAGGATTAGGTTACATTATCATGCAAGATCGCCATGTGATTGCATATGCATCTCGACAGTTGCGTCCACATGAGGATAATTATCCAGCACATGATCTTGAGCTTGCAGCTGTGGTCCATGCACTGAAAACCTGGTGACATTACCTTCTGGGTAATCGTTGCGAAATTTACACTAATCACCCAAGTCTGAAATATATTTTCACCCAGCCGGATTTGAATCTCAGGCAAAGACGGTGGGTTGAGTTGATTACTATTACGACTTAGGGATATCTTACACCCTGGGAAAAGCAAATGTCATGGACGATGCACTAAGTCGTAAGTCTTACTGTAACAACCTGATGTTACAACAAGGTCAACCACTTCTGCATGAGGAGTTTCGGAAGTTAAACCTTCACATTGTTCCTCAAGGATTCCTATCCAACTTGGTGGCAAAACCTAATCTGAAGGATCAAATAGTAGTTGTCCAGAAGTATGATAAGGGTATATCCCGCATTAAGGGGAATATTGCTAGCGGAAATGCTAAAGATTTCTCCAAGTACGATGAGGGTGTTGTGTTCTTCCAGAACAGGTTGGTGGTTCCCAAGAGCACACGCTTAAGACAGCTGATCCTTGAGGAGGCTCATGATTCTCCTCTTACAATTCATCCGGGTAGTACCAAGATGTATCAGGACCTACGCCAGTGGTTCTGGTGGACTAGGATGAAGAGAGAAATTGCCCAGTTCGTTGCTAATTGCGACATTTGTCGTCGCGTGAAAGCAGAACATCAAAGGCCTGCTGGCACCCTTCAACCTTTAGCTATTCCCGAATGGAAATGGGATAAGGTCGGTATGTATTTCATTACCGGATTTCCCAGGACCAATAGAGGGAATAATGCTATCTTTGTGGTCATTGACCTCCTTTCCAAAGTGGCTCATTTTCTTCCTGTTCGGGACAGTATAACTACTAACCAGCTAACGGAGTTATATGTTTCTCGAATAGTTTCTCTTCATGGTGTTCCATTGGAGATTAAATCAGACCATGGAAGTATCTTTACTTCCCGATTTTGGGAAAGTTTTCAAAACGCGATGGGGACTCATCTATCCTTTAGCACTGCTTTGCACCCGCAATCAAGTGGTCAAGTTGAGCGAGTCAATCATATCCTCGAAGACATGCTCCGAGCTTGTGTTATATCCTTCGGTATGAAGTGGGAGAAATGGATTCCATTTGCCGAATTTTCTTATAACAATAGTTATCAATCAAGCTTGGGCAAAGCCCCTTTTGAAGTTCTCTATGGAGGAAGGTGTCGAACACCTCTTAACTGGTCAGAAACCAGAGAGAGGCAACTCTTTGGCCTGGATATGATCCAGGATGCAGAGGAGCAAGTTCGCATTATTCGTGAAAAGTTCAAAACAGCCCAACCTCGTCAAAAGAGCCAATATGATCGCCATCATAAGGTTGTGACCTATGAAGTTGACGAGAAGGCTTACCTTTGGGTTACACCTCTAAAGGGTACCCATCGATTCGGTATCAAGGAAAAGTTGGCTCCTCGTTACATTGGACCTTTTCACATTATTGCTAAACGAGGAGAGGTTGCCTACCAATTGGAACTTCCGCCGCATCTTTCCAAGGTTCATGTTGTCTTCCATGTCTCGCAACTCAGGCGTTGCTTCTCGGACCCTGTTCGTGGAGTAGACCATGAAGCGCTTGATCTCCAAGATAACCTTACATATCGAGAATACCCTGTTCGTATTCTTGATCAAGTTGAGCATACCACTCGGCGTCGGAACATCAAGTTTCTCAAGGTTCAGTGGTCACACCATTCTGAAAAGGAGGCCACATGAGAGAGAGAAGATCATCTTCAACTAGAGTACCCCGCGCTCTTCCCGACGACTTCAAAATCTCGGAAGAGATTCTTTTGAGAGGGGGTGAGTTGTCACATCCCTAGCTAGATGTCATAGGATAGCATGTCTGTGCATCATGTTTCAATTTTTGCATCAACATGAAGTGAGGATTAAAAGAAACCCCAAGCTCACTTTTGACTACAATTAATATAAAGTTTGTGAAAACTCAACAAACTCAAAATGCCCATACAAAATGTTCCCTATGTGTGATAAATATGGACATGAATATATCAGGGGCCATTTTAAATATTTGATCAGTTATAGCAATTTAAAAATAAATAACAAAGCCTCTGAAAATGCCAAATAAAGCATTATAAATAATTTATATTTCAAAATATCCTGAAACTTTTTATTGGAGTTTGAAATATTCAAACTTGATGCTATAAAATATTTGGGATATTTTATAAAAGCATTTGTAGTTGTAAAAGAAATGAAACAAATGTCAGAATTAGAAAACAGAGAGAAATAAAAGAAAAAAAGGGCAGAGGCCCAGGGGGAACCGGCCCATCTGGCCCATGCTAGTCATCCCTGTCCTCTCGCCATGAGGACAGGGGCACGCGCTCGCCGCACGGAGGCACGCGCCGGCCAGCTCCTCCCTGCCTGGCTGCTGGCCTGGAGGGCTCGGAGAGCGCCAGCGCGAGGCCTCCTCACTGTGGCCTCTTCTCCTCCCCTCTCTCCCCTTTGTGCTCTCTCTCTCGCTCTCTATTCCCCCTCCTCTCCTTTGTTCTTCCCCTCGCCGGACTGAGGACGCCGCCGATTTGCCGTCTCCCGTGCGTCCCCGACCATGCCAAGGCGCCCGAAGACCCTCCGGTGAGGCCCTGGATTGTTTCCCCCTAGCCCGACGCTGTTCCCCTCCACTAGCCCTGCCTGTCGCTGAAGCCGAGAGGAGCTCGCCGCCGGTCATGGCGTAGCCGTGGCCATAGCGGCCACAACTTGCACCCGACCACAGGCTTGTGCTCGTGGCACGTCCAAGAGCCTATAGCCGCCCCCAGCCTCTCCTCCTGTGCCCTCTACCACTGTAGCCAGTCCTGCCCGAGCCGCCACCGCCGCTGAGCTCGTCGGTGGCGTCGATCCCGACCACCCCAACCTCTGGCTTGGGGCTAGATCGACGCGTGCTCGAGCGCAGGCCTTCCCAGTGCTCTCCTCCGTCCTTTTGGTCGCCACAGGAGGATATCCGACCCCCTCCACTCTCCCTAACGTCATCGGCGGCTCAACGCCGGCGAGTCAACCGACACTGACCACGGGGTTTGACCCCAGGTCAGCTGGCAAGTGGGGCCTGCCCCACCTCTAATTAGGATTAGATGAAGAAAATAATTAAACTAATCTAATTATGCTAATGGCCCACTGACTAGTGGGCCCTAATCTATTCTAATTAGTAATTAGTTAATTAGTTAATTTTTTAGTGACTGGGTCACTGACCAGTGGGCCCCATTGGTCAGGTTTGACCTGGCCTGGTCAGCTGACCTGCTGACGCAATGATGATGCCAGGCAGATGTTAAAAGGAATTTCTAGTTTTAAAATAATTCTAGAAAATGTTTAAAACTTGAAAAATTCATATGAATTAATCTGTAACTCAAATGAAAATAATTTATGTATGAAAATTTATCAGTAAAACGCAATGAATCTAATGGTGCTATTATCATGCATGTTAGAGCAACCTATGTAGATGAACATTGACATTTACTAATAGGTCACTATATGGAATATGAAATGGAGATTGATTTTGAACCTATATTCAAACTCATCTCAAATTAACTTGGACAATAGTTGTATTAGCCCATCCTTACATGCTACCATGTCATGATCTTGCATCATATTGTTGCACTGGCGTGTATTGATTGTTATTTACCTACATTATGGTAGGCCCTGCTTCTGAGAATACCCCGAGTATTCCAACGAAGGAGAGAACCTTCCCGCTACCCAACAAGGCAAGCAACCCCCTTGATCATTCCGATAACATCCCACTCTCTCGCTCCAGCTCTTGTTTATTGTATTAGGACAAACGCTCGTATGTCTGTCATACACGGTAGTTGAAACTATTCTTTTGCATGACCTATCATTGTGACAGTAAATAGCTACACCTTGCAACCTAGCATACCTGGTATATTCTTGTGCCATGATGTGCTTAGCTTACTTTGCCTGCTATGCTTGCTATGCTTAGAGTTGTGTCAGGTCCAATTAATCTGGGTGATGAACTGGAGTTAAATAATGATGTTCTGATGAGATAAGCTTAAGATGAAACCGAGTTAGTAAAGGTTGCGATGAGAGGCTATGTAGGAGTACATAGTGGGTTGTCTCATTGGGACCGTTCTTAAGAACTGAGTGTCGTGTTTGTGATCCAAGACTAGTTACTTCCACACATTGGGTTCCGGTAACACGACCCCTCTCGACTTATCAGTCACTTAGTCCTTAGTCCAGGAATTGCAAGTAGTTTCTGGTGTTTACAGCATGCTGGACGCCGTGCATAGCGCTGACCCTAGGGGTGGGTTATGACGCGGTAGGTGGTGGCACAGTGTACCAAGGGTCACCGAAATGGTGGGCTTGGGAACCCTGGGCACATCGTTTGGGGCCGTAGTGGAAACTTCGGCCGGACTTCCGTGTGGGTGCAATCTCAAATAGGAGATAGCCTGGACAAGAGGTCTTATGTGATTGAAGGTCATGGCTGACTCCCTCGCTGGGCTTCCGCTTGAAGGTTGCCGAGGTGCATGGTTTTATGAGCACACAACGATAAGTGGCGAGAGCGTGTGTGAAGAAGTACACCCCTACAGGGTATGAAACTATACGAATAGCCGCGTCCTCGGATATGGACTGCTTGGAAAACTTATGTTGTTCATAGATAATCAAATGGATACTCATAAAAATATCAAGAAAAGTGTGAGTACCGTGGATGGCACTCTCCTAGGAGAGGGAAGTGAATCCATGGTGGTGTATTGTCATGGAGTTAGTGGACTCGTGTGCGATATCTATAATTTAAACAAAGAGTTAAAATTGTGTAGTGTAGGTTAGCCATGAGTCAAAGCTGGCATTGCTGCATAAACTCCACCACTCCCCTTGTTGATACATGAGCATGAATAGACTAGGTCTATTTGAAAGACTTGCTGAGTATGTTTGTACTCAAGTTTGCTTAATAAATGTTGCAGATGAGACCCAGGACCCATCAGGTGGGTTCTATCTCGATGTCGATGATGACAAATAGCTTGTGTCGTAGCTATGACCTTATGCCCTGTGGCGGGCTGTAGATAGTCAGGCCATGTGCCTTTTTACCCTTGCATCTATCTGTACTCAGACAGCTTATGCTTCCGCTTGGTTTGTATGAACTTGCTTGTATGACTTGAGTGTCGGGTCATGTGACCCCTATTCGTAAGAATATGTTATGCAAGGCTCATCTGAGCCCCGTAAATAAAAGTTGTTGCATGGTTATGTTGTGATGCCATGGTTGTATCTATGCATATCGGGCATGTCATGCGTACGTGTGACGTGCAACGGTATGTATGGGATCCGACACCTAGTCGTGTGCCTTTAGTAGTACTCTTTACGGGAAACTGCCTCTTTGTGCTTCCATCGAGCCTTGGTAGCTTGCTACTGCTCCGGACACATTGATTGACCGGCATGTATCCTTCTTTGCTGTTGTGTCTATCCCTTCGGGTAAAAGTCTCACAGTGTAATGGAGTCCTTGTAGCCTGCTACGACTCGTCTACGTGCGGTGATGGAATTTATGTCTCATGACGTAATTGAGTCCTTGTAGCTTGCTATGACTCATCTACACACGCTTGAGGCCGACACCTGCATTGTTGGGTTATGTAAGCCTGTTTCCGTACGGATGTGCCACTTGGGTCTTATGACTAGTCATGTCGGCCTAGGTTCTCTGTCGTTTGACTGCCAGCGACAAGTTCACATACGTGAGCCAAAGGACGCAAACGGTCCCGGCTAAGGTAAGGCTGCAGCCATGGAGCTTACCATGCGTCAGGCCGCAAAGTGATGTGATATGTTACAGTCTGGATTCATATGACTTAGGACCGGGGTCCCGACAACCACACAAAAACAGAGCACACGAAGCTAATAGTAGAAAGCTACCGTATTCTGTTGGGTACTAGAATCTATACTAAAAATAGTTGTCTATGGTTTTGAAGTTTAAAAGGATTGCAAAAATATTTAAAACATGGGATAATATTGCCAAATAGGGGTTTTAATAGTACACAAAAGGTTTTCAAATAATTTTACAAGTGGCACTAATAAATACTATAGAATATTCTAGGATTTTAGGTGAAAGAATATTGGGCATTGGATTTATTTTCTGGCCTGTGGAAGTTTTGGAAGCAGGGGAAAATAGACAAAGAAAAATGGCATTGTGCCCTCTCGGGCCAAAAGCTTCGCAGCCGAGCTCGACCAAAAGGGGAACCAGCCTAGGGCGAGATGGCGCACGCGACAGTTTTATTTTTAAACCTGCCCTCGGGTCCAACCTGGCAACGAGAGAGGGGAAGGGTGAGGGCATGATAGGTGGGACCCACCTGTCATCCCTCACCTCGCGACAGGGAGAAGAGGAGGCTCACCGGCGGGGGCTCAAGCCAGAGCGGCTCAAGCGGAGGGCACCGGCGTGCCTAGGGGATTCCCATGCGTCGGTGGGTGGTCGAGGCGGCCGTCGGGGCTGAGGGAATTGCCGGCGAGGGACAAACCCGCACGGCGGCGAGGGTTTGGCTCGGGATCGAGCTCCCAACCACGGGGAAGAGGGGGCTGGGTACGAGATAGCAGCTGAGGGGAGGAGGGAGTGAGAGGAGAGTAGCGGGAGCTCGTGGGAGGGCTTTTATATCTAGGCACCGGTACACCATGGACGCGGTCGCCGGGGTTTGCTGGCGTGGGCAAGGGAGGCCACAGGGGAGGCCAGGGTGTGTCTTTCGCTTTCCTGGGGCAAATCCACGAGCCAGGGAAGGAGATAGGGAGAGGGGGACATGCACGCGTGCGAGCCACGTGGTTGGCCGGCTTGGGCGGCCGCGGCGCCTCCGAGGGGGGTAGAGGAGGGATAGAGAGGAGGGGCGACAAGGGGTGGCATGTTGCGAATGCCGAGGCCCCTCGGCAGGCGTGCTGGGGACACCTGAGGTGGTCGGGAGGCGCCGGGCAGGGGCGGCTATAGTGCTCTGGTGCACTACAGCGCGCTCCAGAGCAACCATTTGGCATGCCATGTCATAAACAATGCCCACCAGCGTGTCCTCTAGTGTCTTGGGGATTCTGGAGATGCGCATGAGTTAGGAGGAGCTAGGGAAGAGTCAGGGGAGAAGAAATGGAGTAGGGGAGAGGTAGAAAAGTAGCTGCCAATGCTGTCTAGGGGTGAAAAATGTTTTTTTACCCCACCCACTATTGAGCTAAGGCCACACAAGAATTACTGGAGGTAGCTGGAAACCATGAGAGGTTGTGGTAAAATTTTCATAGCAAGGGGAATAGCCAAAGGGGTGAAAGCAGTAGCTTTACCATTTCACAAAAGGTGTTTGATAGATGTTTGGGCAAGAACAATTTACCCACTTACTGTGATGCTTAACAGGATCAAATGGTGGGTAAAAATGAGATGGATCACCAGGTTTGAGCTCAAATGGGCAATGTTGACAATAGAAACTTTGTGAACCCTAGAACTAACAGAATTAGGTTTCTCTAGATCTAGTTATGATAAGATTTTACCCTTGATTTAGCCTTAGTGTAGCATCATTATTTGGTGATTAGAGCATGTCCACAAAGTTTGGGGTCAACGGGAGAAACTTCACAATCTAAAGTTGTTGAAATTTGAATCTGGACAGGGAGGGTTTTGGGATGGTTTGATGCACCAAATCAACTTGTATTAAGATGAAACTTTGGAAGATCATCACCTATGATAGTGTTGACTTGCTGGAATTTTCGTTGAATTTATTGAGAATATTTCTCATAGAAATATTCCAAAAGCTTGATTTGGACACAAAGGGTTTAGAGGTGTTTTGCCCATGATTTGAACATTCCCATGTCTTGAACCTCATATATATGGAAAATATATGTCTACTGAGTTTCCCTTAATTTTCCCAAATATTTTGGAAGCATTTAAATAATTTTTCCCTATGAAAAACCATTTCTGGTCTTAAGAAAAATCCTTTAAATAAAATATTAAATAATCTTTAAAATTAATATTTGGTGGTTTTGGGAAGTCATAAACGTAGTAGGTTTGAAGTAAAGCCTTTAGGGAAGAAGGACCCACCCAATTAGAGGACTTGCAGTGCAAACCTCATTTAAGGGGGGGTTTGAAAACCTTATTTGGATAAATCCTTTTTGGTCAAAATAAATTTTGATAAAAATAGTTCTGGGCACTATTCATATGGCATGATCATTGGGCAAGAAGTTTGGGTCAAGGAAGATGAGTATGAAGAGGGATAGAATCTAAGAGTGCCACATACCATAATCAACATGCCAACAAGCAACAATTCAAACATGCACAAGCATTGAAAAAAATTTATAAATCCAGACATGATAAGGTGATAGAAACACAGGGTGTGACAGTTGTTGATTAAAGATCTGCGGGATCCGGCGGGTCCCTATGACATTTTATTAGTTATTAGGACCATGTAGTAACAATGATGGGTCTTGCCAGACAAGCTTTATCCTAAAGGAATATCAAGGGTGTCCCCATAACAACCCAGAGCATGTTAGGAGTGCTCAATATGGAACATAATACCGGTTCACAAGTAACTAGGGTGGCTCAGATGGAACAAAACACCAAGCAAAAGGCCAAGCCTTCCACCCTTTACCAAGTAGATATGTGCATTAAATTAAATAGCAATAATATTGTGATAACAAAATAATCTTCACGTTGACACATGGAAGCAGTTGCACCTGCATCTAGAAATGCTATAAGAAGGGTTGAGCAAGCGTTAACATAGCCAAACAATGGTTTGTTGGGATGTGGAGGGTTAGAGGCTTATCATGGCAATGTTCGGAGGCTTGGCAAACAAGTGGTAGGTAGGAAGACATAGCGATAGAAAATGATACAACTAGCATGGCAATGATAGTAGTCGTATTGAAGGAAATGTTCATCTTGCCTGAGATCCAGCTAGGAAGAAGAACGAGTCGATGAAGAAGACGAACCAATGAAGTCGAACGAATCCTCCCACTCCAAACACTTCCGGAACTCCATCGAGAAGGAACATTCCTAAAACAACAATCAACACACGGTACACCACAACATATGCATGACATGATGCGCAAACAAATATGATGCATGTTATGCATCACATAGCAAATCACAACAATCAACTTGTACACATTAAGTGAAGCTCAATATGCAATGGTTACATATTGACGAAACTACACATCCGAATTATTTACTTCACTCCCATTAGGTACATGACAAAATTAAATGTTGTTAAACATGGCAAGAGGTGAACCATAAGTAAACTACCTACCTAGGCATCTTAAATGAGGTCGGAAACAACTTATAGCATTTTCGAAATTACCCCATATGTTAATTTCGAAATTGGTTCAGATTTGAACTAACCATATTTTATATATTTTAAACAACAGAATAAAGTACACCAAGCAATTCTACATGTTATTCTAGTCAATTTGCATATACGGAACATCTCGAACGGAGCTACGGTCTAAAAGTTTTGACACGCACAAGATGAACATGACATGAATGCAAAATGCATGAAAATTAGAACCACAAGTACTTCAAAACATGGATACAACATGATAATTTGATACCACATGAAATTCTAAACAATTTTCATATATGGCATGCCCAAAACGGAGCTATGTTTCAACCACAAACACCCATACAAGGTTTAGTGCAAATCTGTCCAAAACAGCAACATGGCATTTTGCACGCATGAAAACAACAATCTACAAAGTTCTAAAATGCATAAGAAAGACATGGGACGGTAGATTACATGATGCACAAAGTTATATCACAGGTGCAACTTGTTTAGGATCATGGATCCCTAGGAAATAAGCTCACAAGATAGCTAATTGAAAACAGTTTCAGACTTGGTGAAAATAGTAGTTTTTCAAACTGAGCATTTTTTATCACGAAGGCATATTGGCAGCAATAAAACTATAGGCTACAGGGCATATAATAGCATGCAATTTAATAGCATGCTACAGGACATTATAAACTACAAATAACTCCATTGCACCAACCTCAAAGGGGTTCAGGATCACTAGCAAAACACATGGCAAGACAACAACAAAATATTATAGATCCCAAACATAGAAATATTTTGAACCCTCAAAAAAGCAGTATTTTATAGCATGTTGGCAACTAGAAAAGAACACCTAAACATGCATTACCATGGCAAGCAAAATAACAAGAGGCTAGTGAACATTTCAAAGGGCATATCTCATGTTCAGAAATATTTTATATGATGCATGGATTTATTCACATGAAAATAACAAAAGGGCATCTCAACTAATATAACATGCACACAAATTTACTCAAATGACAAAACTAATTGCAAAGATAAATTCAATGGATTTTTCTATCCTAAAATCATATATAATATATATAGGTTCATGTTGGAAAATATGTCACAATTATTATGCAAGTTTATGGCATAAGCCTATTAGCAAGATATTTATGCAAATTAAATGCAACCATGACACCTAACCTTTTTATCATGCATGAGAATGCGCTACAATTAATATACATTTTTTCATATAAGTTTTGCTTAAATCCAATGCATGGTTAAATAAATATGTGCAATGCAAAATCATGACATTTGTGCGAATGAATTCAAACGTCACAATAAGCATATTTCATGCATGAAAAAGGGATAATCATAATCTACACATTTTTCTACACATTACACATATACAAAACATTTGGATCCAATGCACAGTTATCTATTTATGAGGATTTTTAAAATCATGCCTTTTTCTTCAATTTATAATTCACTGGTAAATTACTCAGACGTCCAGACAGGGGAAAAACAAATATATGGGACGAATCTATGAGCTGGGCCACCAATGCAAGATTGCAGGATAACTATCCTACGCACAGGGCATTGCATAGAGAAGGTCGGGCCGAAGCACACCTTGGGCCAAATCTGGCCGGTCGGTGGAGAGGCGCGGTGGGCCGAGGCATTGGACCGCAAGAGGCACACGAGGACCACGCAAGCACGAGCGGGCGAGTGGTCCACGACACTAGATCGGGTGGGCGGCCACCATCTTCGATGCCCATGTACGAGCAGGAGGAGCATGCGGCCATGGCAATGAGGAGATCGGGCACTCCAGCGACGCGAGGAGGAGGAAGCCCAGATCCGCGATGGGGTTGGATGGATCCGGCGAGGAGGGGCGGATCCCGTCTGGATCGGGCATGACGGAGGTCGGAAGGCGCGTTGGTGAGGTCCATGGCGACCATGGCCTTCGGCTTGGGCTCCGGCGGGCAAGGGTCCGATGAACGGTGAGCGACGGGGCGACTGCTCAGGTGCGGGCGACAGACGGCTTGCCTCCTGTCATGGGAGGCGAGGGCGAGCGGTGGCTCGGGTGGGTCGGGCCCTGGGTCGGCGGCGGCGGCTTGGGGAGGAAGCACTGATGGATCTGGCGCTCATGTGGTCGCCCCGGACAATGTCCAGTTTGGGTGGACATTGTCCGGTGGGGATAGAAGACGAAATGTCGGCTCTAATTTTGGATCCGAAAGCTGAGAATGATGGGGAAGGAGTGGATTTCAGGATTGGAGTGTTGTGGGGCTAGCAGGTGGGATTTTCTAGGGGGGTGGCTGCTATTTTACATGGGAAAACTCTAGAGAGTGAGAGGGGTGTCTCCATGGGGTGGTTTTATATAGGGGAGGTGGCTAGGTGGGATGGATATTGCCCGTCTCATCATGATCCGACGACCACAGACGAAGGGGCAAGCTAGTTGGGCTTTGGCTGTGTAGAGTGGTAGTGGGCTGAGATGAGAGGGAATATTCGTGGCCCGTGACAAAGTTTATAAAATCGAAAACATTCCACAAATAACCAACGACGGTGCCGCTACGGATGACCGTTCCGGTATCACATGACCTCCGGCTGCGACGAAATCTGGCAGGCAGCCTACCTACAATATAACACGACCGCATGCCAACTTTCGACCCAATCTGGGAATATTTTATATGCACCTTTAAAACAATATTTTAATCGATGCTGCGGGCGCGTGCGTGTGTGGTTGTTCTCAAAATGGTCGACGACATGAACGGAGATAACCAACAACTACGAATGGATGCAAGTTTTCGAAAACGAGTGACGATGCTATGCAGATGATGTGAATGATGCAATGCTGACTGCAACAACTAGACAAATCACACAACAACAATGGAATAAAAGGGGAATCTGCTTGATCGTTGGTCCCGGGTTGTTACAAGTGGTTCCCACCCACGTCCAAGTGGAACCCCATTCTCAGTGCTGGCAGACAATACAATCCTCCAATGACTATGCCCACGCCTACTTGAAGCCCTACGCTCCATGCTAGGGGGAAGACGAAGACTAGCCTAGGAGCCGGACGTGACACTTATTTATCCTCCTTTCTTTGTATTTGAATTTGCCACCTTTTGAAACGAAATTTGAAGTTCTGTGGTTATCTTCAGGAAAGGGGGAGGGGCATTCTTTTGTTGGTAATGGTTTATATGTTGTGTCTTGCCTTCTTGAGAAGTTCGGCACTAGCCAGCCCTTTTTCTTCCTCGCACATCCCGCGAGCGGGGCATGGACACGGCGGATGCATTTCGGCACATGCCTTGCCAAGTCCTAGTCATCTGGGAAATCATGCAGTACGATTAACTGAATCGGCAGGGATACTTGGTAGAACATAGTACAATGTTGCCTACCATGTCATAAGGGAGCCTTACGAAAGGGTCACTTCAAAATAGGCTTACGCCTCTGCAGGGCCATGTTCATAACATTGACAGGTAAACATGAAGGCTACCTATGGGGACATGCCACTGTCATCGCCCTCATCATCACCACCATCGCCAGCCTCATGCTCCGCGGCCCCGAGCGAGTCCTCCCAATCGGCTGAAGAAAACCCAGTGATCAAGTCCTCCACACGGTCCTCCACCCACTAAGTTAACATGACTAAAAAATTAGGGACAATTAAAACTTTTTGAGTGCATTTTAATGCTTGACTTGTGTGTTATTTCCTTGTTATTTGATTGCCTGCTGGTGCTCTATAATTCGTAAAACATCCTCATACCCTCAAGAACTCTTTTCTTGATCCCAAATCTTTTCCAATGATCAGGCCATGTGAATCGGACTTAAAACTAGTTTTACAAAATATTATTTTGACCAAAAAGCATCTTTTTAAATTAGGTTTTCAAAACCCCATGATTTGAGATTTGCACTGCAAGTCCCCAAATTGGGTGGATCTTCTTTACTGAAATGCTTTATTTAAAACCCACTATATATATAACTTCCCAAAATATTAATTTTAAAGATTATTTTACTATTTTATTTAAAGGCTTTTCTTCAAGCCAAAAATGGTCCTTTATAGGGAACAATTATTTAAATGTTTTAAAAATATTTGATAAAATTTAGGAAAACTCAGTGGACATATATAGTCCGTATATAAGAGCTTCACACATGGTCATGTTAAAAATATTGGAAAAAACCCTTCAAAACCATTTCTACCTATTTTAATGATTTGAAATATTTCTATATGGAATATTCTCAAATAAATACAGTAAAATTCTAGCATGTCACATATGATATGTCCGATCATTTTGACAAGTTTCATATCAATCCCAATTGTCTTGATTCACAAAAATATCCCAAAACCCTCTCTGTCCAGATCCAAACGTGAGCAACTCTACATTGCCAACTGTGTCCTATTGATCTCACACTTTGTGGACTTGTTGTAATCATCCATTTATGCATCCACACCATGTGGTGCATGAAGGAGAACAGATGAACTTGTCCCAATCCCCGCAAACTCCTTCCTGCTGATTTCAAAAATTGGGAATGTTTGCATTGTCAAGATTTCCCAATTGTCCCAAACTTTTTGTGCATCCTCTAATAGCCAAATAATGCCACCACACCAAGTGGTGCATTTAGGAGATTAGTTTAGCATGCCTAGATCTATAGAAACCTGATTTTGTTAAATTCTAGGGTTTACAAAGTTTACATTGTGAACTTTCTTCAATCAAGCTCAAACTTGGTGATCAACCTTGTTTCTACCTTCTATTTGATCCTGGTAAATATCATGGCATGAAGACTCCTTTTACTTGCCCAAATCAACATCAAACACCTTCTGCTAAGTTGCCAAACTTGCTGTTTGGGCCCTTCCACTATTCTCCGCAACTAAAGTTACACCTCAGTTCTCCCTAGTCACCTTCCACCTCCAGTAAAGTGCCCATGGCCTGAGGTCACCGATTGGGGGTAAAAACCCCATTTTTACCCCCTAGACGGCAGAAAACCACCTCTCTCGCTCCACCTCCCTCTCATCCTAGTCAGCTCCCAAGGCATCCAATGCCAGATTCCCCTAGTCTAGACCCCCCTTGTACCCCTAGACACTAGTGGACGCGCACAAGACGCCGTTGGCATGCCCTGGCATGCCAAACTAGTGCTCCAGAGCACGCTCCAGTGCACACCCGCACTATAGCCGCCGCCCAATCACCAACCCCGACCACCTCGAGCCCCTACCTCTTGCGAGCTGGTCGGCCTCGACATCCTCGTCACGGTAGGTTGTCGGCCCCCTCCTCTCTCTCCTCCTCCCGCGCATGCCAAGCCGCCCAGCTAGGCCAGTGGCCGGCCTCACACGTGCAAGGCCCACAGCTCTCCCCGCTACCTCTCTCCTCTTCCCTGGACATGGACCACATCCACAAACTCCGTAGACATGCCCCAGGAGACCCCTATGGCCCTAGCCTCGCCTGTGACACGGCCATGGACGGCGTCCATGGTGGGCTCGCGCATTGCCAATATAGCAAGCACAGAGCTCCCCTCTTGCCCTCTCTGTCTCCCTCTCCTTCCTAGTAACCTCTTGGACAAACCCCCTCGTCCTCCCATACCTTCTACCTCCTCCTACTATAGACATGGCCACTGCGTCCCCGCTTGGAGCAACCCGAGCTTCCCCCTCGTCCCTATCCACTCTGGTGCCCCCTCCTAGTCGCTGCCGAGCCCTCCTATCGCCTTTGCTCCTTCATGGGACATCGTGTTCTTGGAGCCGGTGGTGGTCGACGACCTTTTCTCGCGGCCCTCTGCACTGGCACTTCTACCGACCTCCCCTACAGGCACTCAACTCAAGGATGGTCGCTACAGGGCCTCCCAAGCCGCTCGCGTGCAGAACCACGCCGGAGGCGACCAATGGAGCAAGCCCTAGTGCGCGCTTGACCTTCCCCTGCCTCTCCTCGGTGTGAGAAGGAGGAGGGAGCTGAACCTACCGATGGGTCCCGCCTATCGGCCAGCCAACTGGTCTGGGCCACTGACGGGTGGGCCCCGGCTCCTGTTAATTGGAGGCGCCCTTCCGTGTCATCCGCCTCCCTGCGAAGGAGGTTCATTCTGTGGAATGCGCCTTCGGTGTTGCCCCAGCCACCAGGCCGAGCGAATGGGCCGACCCATTTGCTATCTTAAGCAGTGTGCGCAGTTTGGCCTGCTGGTGAGTCCTTTTTCCTTTTTCTTTATGTTTTCTTTTTCAGTGGCACTAATTAATTCATAGGAAATTCATTTGACCTCCAAATTTGTTGATTCGAGTTTCAACGGACCCATAAAATCATGTTCTATCCAAATATGTGCATATCACATTTTTGCATATAACATTTTCCTCTTCCATCAATGAATTGGTCATTTCTTTATTATAAATACCGCCTTGTAAAATCCCTAGAGCCCTCATACCAAATCCAAATGGAGTGATTCAAGTTTCCAAATACCCCAAAAATCATTCCTTGTTTATGTAGCCATGGTGAACATTTTTACCATGCACCTATTCTATTGGATCTAATAAATGGCCCATTTTCCATTAATTTCATGTTAGGATAAATCCTAGGAAATTCATCCCAACTCTAAATCTAGTGAAACCAATTTCTAAAAACTTATAAAATCATGCCCTCATTGTTGAGTGCATCCACACATTTTATAAAAAAGGTTTCCTGTAGACATCTTGTAGGACCTCCAATTCCTGTGATTCCACCTTTCAAAACTCCCCCTTAACCCACATCCAATAAAACCTCCTTGGTTATTTTTCTCATGACCAGAGGTGTCCAAGAAAAATAAAATTCCTATTTATAGAGCACTTTTATTTTCTGTTTGTTGTGTTGTTTATTGTGGTTGTTTACCAATGGTAGTTGAGAAGATTAAAGGAGTGCTCGGAGTTGGACGAGAAGCGTGTGAAGACCTCGAGGACTTTGCAAAGCCAGGCAAGCAGCCCTTTAACCATGTTAAGAAACTTTTTCATGCATGACATATAGCACTTGTTGTTTCGATGATTTGATCAGGATGTGGTGTTCCCCCTTCGGCGCGATGCCTCCGATGCTTTACCATTGATACTTGCATCGTGAATGACCCTACTTCCTTATGAGGGTTGGGCGGGTGGGAGTGGTTAGGTTTCTACTAGTTGCTACGCAAGTGGGATGGGAATATGCATGCTGATGGAAACAAAATGGTTTCAAAGACTTTTCGAAAACCCCATTGGGTGCTACTAATGCCCGAGGGAGATAATGATGAGCTAGGTAGCCACTTGATAAAGGTAGTGTACCGGGGACAGTGAGTGTGTGTGGTTTTCAAAGACGGATTGGTGTAAGTTGCGACCGTTATTCCAACCTTACATGTACGACCATGGTACCCCTTATGGGATGGGGCTTTGTTGATTACCTTGGTGGGTACTAGCATAGAGCCCGCATTACTAGTGGCAGGAGTGAAGTGGTCACTCTCGATATGGGGTTGTACCGGAATGGACGATCATGTGTTGTCTTCATAGGCACCGGGCACACTGTTGCATGCCCTCATGGATGATACGTGTGATGTATATCATGAGGGATGTCACAACGAGTGGACTCTTTGTTTAGTATCGCTAGGGGAAATGCAAAGTTCGGGTGCTTACCTCAGGTATGAAATATACCGCGAGTCCTGATTGACACGGAAGTTCCCCGAGTCTTGTGGGTAAAGTGTGCAACCTCTGCAGAGTGTAAAACTATTCAAATAACCGTGTCCACGGTGAAGGACAGTTGGATGACCACTCTTGTGCTACGTCCAAATGTTTACTAAACTTGGTGATTTTGTGGGTGTGATGGTGACAAAGGTAAACCTTTAGCTAAGTCAGATGACTTGACATGATGTCTGAACATGAGATGTTCAACCCCTGCTTATGACAATATCTATACCTGTTCATTTGGATATCTGCCAACCATTGATGCATGCTTTCATAAGTTATTTGATCATGTAACTGCACTCAAAATTATCTTTTTGCAAAATTAACTACTTAGTGCTATATCATGCTCTATCAAACCTTGTTCCAAACATGGGTTGCATGCGAGTACATTCAAAGTAGTCATTGGTTTGCCACTGGTTATTTCATTGTCCAGGCATGAAAGATCTGGTTATGATGAAGGCTACCTTGGTGACAAACATGCAAGCTAGGATGCTTCCCAGTCAGAATGCCTATAGGGTTAAGGAAGATGGCATGGGTTTACGCTATCGTTGAAGATTTCCGTTGTAAGTATATGAGTACTTGGCCCTAAAGGCCATATTTGAGTAAAATGGTATGTAATGGATGTAAGACTCTTGTTATTCAGTTTTTGTGTGTTTAGTGAGCATTGATCTCTGGGATCACTGTGCACGTACATTCGGTGATCACGACTTATAAGTCAGGGTTGCCAGAGAGCTGGTATCAGAGCCATCCTGACTATAGGAATCCCTTAGTTTGCATGGACGTTAGTTAGGACAAAACTATTTTTCCAGACTCCTCAAAATTACTTACAAAGCCTATATATTTCTCACCTATCCTAAATTTTCAAACGAAGCAAGGATTTTTTACCTTATCACTTCCACCACTTTTCCCTGGACTCTCCTCGTCTGCTTTTCAAAACTTTGCAATAGTCGTCAGTATCCTCATGTCCCTGACCACTAGATTCCTTGAAATCCTCGAGGGTAACATGGAAGGAAGCCACCTTGCCAAACTTTTCCCTACATATCTTGGACACAAGCTGGCGGCACTAGACAAAGAGATACCAACGGAAGATACCTTATCGAAGGATGAGGATGTCAAGACTTAGATGATAGTGACACCCTCGACACAGCTCCAGCATGATGCCACCTTGGCCTTCGACGACTAGGGCACAAGACATGCAATGTCATGATATGCATCGCTAATAGAGCAATCCTGTCCTTTTTCGTTGTTGTGTCGGCAACCACCAACGGATGAGAACCTTGCTATTTGGTCTGCCTCAACATAGCGAGCAGGATAACAGTTCCCCCCATCCCCCGCTCTTGGTGTTGATATTATCAACATGGCCGACAGGTTGGAACTCTATCATGCCTTGTTAATGTCATTGCATAAAATATTTCCTACTTGGAACCCTTGACATTTCAGAAGGGAAGTAGGAATTGTCACGATTACAAACACAACAGAAGACCCGTCAACGACCATCATGGGGAACCCCATTTGTCATCAACTCCCCAGACGCGAAGATGTCAAGGACTCTTCAGGAACAACCTGAATCGTTTCAGCAAACAACAATAATAGACTTAGCAATACCTGAAGAAGACTCCAAAGATCGAGCGGACTCCTCTCCAAGACACGAAGCAAGCACGACTACCGAGTCCGAGAACCCCTCGGGTAGGATAGGTCATGTGTACCCTATGCGAAGTCGAGTCCATATGATGATTCAGATAGAACCATAATTGTGTGTTGCTTGTTTTTGCCTGTTCGTGCTTTGGTGTAAGTCACACTTTTGCCCTAGGCAACAAGTGTGCGACTATATCACCTACCTTACCTTGATGTTTGTGTTTGGCCTTTTCGGACATGCTTGATTGCACTTGCACTATACCACCCCATTAAACACTCCTCTCTATGCTACTTTCTCTCGCCCATCTCGTTAGGTGAAGACCAGTATTGAATACTTTGACTACAACGTACTCAACCAGATGCAACCCTGTAGAGTTTTTCTTTTCCCTCAAGATTGGAAACCCCTCCCTAGCCCAACCTAGACCTCACAAGCTCCCAACACAAGTCTCTAATCACATGTTTAATACACGGATTTGCCAGAGCACTTATTGAGCTTCAATAAACCCTGCTTTGCACTGGCTTCATTATAGAGCTAGTGATCATAGTGAACAAACATCCTTCACTCTTACGCTAGCATTGGAACCTTGATGCCATATGATGGATCATTCTAAGGATATACTATTTGTGTACAATGATTTGATTTAGCCATAATAGATGTCTTGAGGAAGTAGTTGAGACCGTTTTGTAGATTACCAGGTTTAATGTTGGTAGACGAACTTGGTGGATCAAGTTGATACAATAGCATAGCTTACTTCCCCCTTGAGCAAATTGGTTTTAGTGGGACCATTGTGATCACAAGCTAAAATTATTTGTGGATAAATGACTTGACTTTGGCAAGTGATATTCATAGTGGATTTATGGTGTTACAATAGTAACTGGAGTACTAGTAGGTAATTCTTACTAGATGTAAACCTTGGATTAAATAGGTCATTCCAATAGGTGCTCGAGATCAATTAAACCACATGGTTCAGTGTAAGTTGGATTTAGTCCAATGATCTTGATAATGATACCATATTTTTCGGTGGATAATACTAGAAGGAATCGGATGATGTTAGGGATAATTTAGGGATCTATATAGGCTCGACCTTGGAGTTTAATTGGTCACGAGATTGGAAGTTCGTAGATATACTTTGATAATAGTCCTTGAAATGATATGTGGATTATATGAACCTGAGGAGATTATGTTGGATACCATCAATGTTGGATTTGTAGCAGTAATGGATCATGTAATAGTGGGTGATATTCGAGGATCGATTAATTGGATTCCTAGGAAGGAAACAAGATCTTTGATTGGTTTATTACGTGTTTCCTTAGCATAGTAATGCAGTACCTTAGGCCTTGGATAGGTTAGTAGGACACTGGGATTGGTAGTGTCTTTATCAAGCCTAGCGGCTTGTAAATTATCCCGAGGATTTTTATATAGGGATATATGTGAGTAAGCTATAGTATATATATGAGATTTCCGGTATAGTCCTTCTCTCAAAACCTTGGAGATATGAGTAGCATGTGTAATATTGGAGTTGACTTATATGGGATGATACCTAAGATGATATAGGGTGATTTTGTTTGGAGTAATAGGCAGTACTATTGGCATCTAATAGTTGTGCTCAGGATAAGATGTTAGACGTTCACTCACATCCTAAGCTCCTTGAAACCCCGAAGCTTTACCGAACCATGACGCAGTCGGATTATGACCATAGGCCTTGGACTATAAGTCCTTAGACTATGGTCGATACTCCACCTCGACCACCTCGAATCCTGTTTAAAAGGAAGGTGGCCACAAAGATCTCTATTAGTTTGGACCACAAACCCTTGATACTAGTGACCATCCAGGACGAATGCCCGCTCTTCTCACATATCACATGAGCAATGTGTTTATGTGATACTTCGGGAAATAGGTTGTTGTCCTCCGGGATGACTACTTATTTACTCAATGAGAGCAGGAACACCTTAGTCCTGTTTTGACCAGCCCCAGGAACGCCAATTACCATGACTCTCGAGTATAAGGTTTTACCTTGAAGGAGTTGGACTCCTTGAAGCACCCTCCCTACAGAAGAAGACCTTCTTGCCCAGGCAAGTTGAAGAGCCACTACGATTGAGAAACCACGAAGAAGAAGAAGAAGCAAGAGAAGTTAGCCACCGCTCCTCTGCCGGCTACGTCAACTAAGCTATATCAAGAAGCACCGACGCTCGAGCACGATGAATCCCTTGGACATCAAGAGGATTAAAGAGTCCCTTGCTTTAAGTAGTCACCTATCAGTCCCTGAGTAGGATGGAACTAAGAAGTTGATGACAGCCTCACTTCACCACCTTGAGGTGTACGTTGAGCATGACGTCGCTTCTCCCTTTAGATGCATGGAACGGAGGGGAACGACTATCATGACCTCATTACTAGCCCCTTCTTGTTTCAATCAAGGACATGAACCTAACTCGATCATAATAAACCACCTGTCAAAGGTAGTTCACCCCACTTGCCAAGCGCCAGACCTTGGGGATTAGATGGCTGATCTATACTCTGAATAGTCAGCTTATCTAGAACCCCATTGAAACATTCCCAGATGGTAAAACCCATTTTGACACCAAGTCTCTAAGCCCAGTCTTAGGGACGAGACTCGGCGCAGACCTTGCCACGGAGTGACGAGTACACCAAACACTCAAAGACCCTACAGAAACGTGCGTCCATGACGATGAAGACAAATGACCAAAGAAGAATGAAGAATCTACCTGGGAAACTTACTCAAGCAGAAGATCTCGACGAGAAGCCCACGATGACGCACCTTAGCAATCTCAAGTATGGAGACCACCTACAACTGAAGACCCCCTTCTTTAAGAAAGATAAGGACTTCCCCGTCAACGAGAAGCTACACCAAGACTCGACCCTTCTATTCTAACGCGAGATGTCTAGATGTCACAAACCAACATGAGTAGTCCCAGGACCAACACACAGACACACTACTTGGCCAGGTATTCCGACTTTGGGATACACACGCAACCTAGGCCCTTGCTAGAACCTCGTCCACCAAACCCTTAACCATTAGGCAAGCCTAGCATATTGCAAGAGCCCTGTTCACCCTTAGACGAAATCAAAAGTGCACTCGAAGACATATCATCAGGCACTTCAAGATCCAGAAGGACAACCACGCCGGAGCAGAAACAACATGAAACGTGAAGACTACCTCACCTCTGAGTGTCCGCATCAGTACCTAGCCTAGGACTCCCGGGGACGAGATTCTTGTAAGGGGGTAGGTATGTGACACCGTGTGATTTTCCTCATGACTAAGTTAACATGACTCAAAAATTAGGGTTTAAAATGTTTTGAGTGCATTTGAATGCTTGACTTGTGTGTTATTCGCTTGCTTGTTTGATTGCCTACAGTTGCTCTATAATTCATAAAACATCCTCCTACCCTCAAGAACTATTTTCCTTGATCCCAAATCTTGTCCAATGATCATGACATGTGAATAGGACTTAAAACTAGTTTTACAAAATATTATTTTGACCAAAAAGCATTTATTTAAATTAGGTTTTCAAAACCCCCTGATTTGAGATTTGCACTTCATGTCCCCAAATTGGGCGGATCTTCTTTACCCAGATGCTTTATTTGAAACCCACTATATATATATGACTTCCCAAAAACACCAAATATTAATTTTAAAGGTTATTTTACTATTTTATTTTAAGGCTTTTTCTTAAGGCCAGAAATGGTCTTTTATAGGGAACAATTATTTAATTGCTTTAAAAATATTTGATAAAACTCAGGAAAACTCAGTGGACATATATAGTCCATATATAAGAGTTTCACACATGGTCATGTTAAAAATATTGGACAAAACCCTTCAAAACCATTTGTGCCTATTTCAATGAGTTGAAATATTCCTATATGAAATATTCTCAAATAAATCCAGGAAAATTTTAGCATGTCACATATGATATGTGTGATAATTTTGACAAGTTTCATATCAATCCCAATTGTTTTCATTCACCAAAATATCCCAAAACCCCTTTTCGTCCAGATCCAAACCTGAGAAACTCTACATTGCTAACTTTGTCCTATTGATCTCAAACTTCGTGGACTTGTTGTAATCATCCATTTATGCATCCACACCAAGTGGTGCATCAAGGAGAATGTATTAACTTGTCCCAATCCCCCCAAACCCCTTCGTGCTAATTTCAAAAATTGGGAATGATTGCATTGTCAAGTTTTCCCAATTGGTCCCAAACTTTTAGTACATCCTCTGATACCCAAATAATGCCACCACACCAAGTGGTACATTTAGGAGATTAGTTTAGCATGCCTAGATCAATAGAAACTTGATTTTGTTAAATTTTAGGGTTTGGAAAGTTTACATTGTGAAGTTTCTTCAAGCTAGATCAAACTTGGTGATCAACCTTGTTTCCACCTTCTATTTGATCCTGGTAAATATCATGGCATGCAGACTCCTTTTACTTGCCCAAATTAACATCAAACACCTTCTGCTAAGTTGCCAAACTTGCTGTTTGGGTCCCTTCCACTATTCCTCAATACCAAATTTTTACCTCAACTCTTCCTAGACACCTTCCACCTATGTAAAGGGCCCATGGCATAAGGTCACACATTGGGGGGTGAACACCCCATTTTTACCCCCTCGACGGCCGAAAACCACCTCTCGCTCCATCTCCCTCTCATCCTAGTCAGCTCCTAGGGCATCCAATGCCAGATTCCCCTAGTATAGGACCCCCCTTGTACCCCTAGACACTAGTGGCCACGCACAAGACGTTGTTGGCATGCCATGGCATGCCAAACGGGCAGTCCAGAGCGTGCTACAATGTGCACCCACACTATAGTCGTCGTCCAATCACCAGCCCTGACAACCTCGAGCCCCTCCCTCTCGCCAACTGGTCGGCCTCAATGTCCTCGTCACGGCAGCTTGTTGGCCCCCTCCTCTCTCTCCTCCTCCCGCGCGTGCCAAGACGCCCGGCTCGGCCAATGACCGGCCTCACACACGCGAGTCCCCCAACGCTCCCTCGCTCCCTCTCTACTCTTCCATAAACATGGACCACATCCACAAACTCTGTAGACAAGCCCCAGGAGTCCCCTTGTGGCCCTAGCCTAGCCTGTGATGCGGCCATGGATGTCGTCCACGGTGGGCTTGTGCACCAGCCATGTAGCAAGCCCGGAGCTCCCCTCTTGCCCTCTCTTGATCTCTCTCCTTCCTAGAAACCTCCTGGAAAAAACCCCTCGTCCTCCCATGCCCACTACCTCCTCCTGCTGCGGACATGGACACCGCTGCCCCGCTCAAATTGGAGCAACCCCGAGCTTCTCCCTCATCCCTAGACACTCCGGTGTCGCCTCCCAGTCGGCACTGACCCCTCCCATTGCCTCCGCTCCTTCCCGGGGCATCGTGTGCTCGGAGCCGGTGGTGGTCGACGGTATTTTCCCATGGCCCTCTACACCGGCACTGCTGCCGACATCCCCTACAGGCGCGCCACTTAGGGCTGGCCGCGGCAGGGCATCCAAAGCCACTCGCGTGGAGAACTCCGCCGGAGGCGGCCGGTGGAGCAAGCCCCGGCGCGCGCTCGGCCTTCCCCTGCCTCTCCTCGACGTGAGACGGAGGAGGGAGCTGAACCTATCGATGGGTCCTGCATGTAGGCTAGCCAATAGGGCTAGGCCACTGACGGGTGGGCCCCGACTCCTATTAAGTGGAGGCGACCCTCAGCGTCATTTGCCTCCCTGTGAAGGAGGCACATTCTGTGGAATGCAACTTCGGCGTTGCCCCAGACGCCAGGCCAAGCTAATGGGGAAGCCCATTTGCTATCTTACACAGCGTGTGCAGGTTGGCCTCCTCATGAGCCCTTTTTCCTCTTTCCTTGTGTTTTCATTTTCAGTGGCACTAATTAATTCATAGGAAATTCATTTGACCTCCAAATTTGTTGATTCGAGTTTCTACAGACTCCTAAAATCTTGTTCTATCCAAATATGTGCGTATCACATTTTTGCATATAACATTTTCTCTTCCATCAATAAATTGGTCATTTCTTTAATATAAATACCACCTTGTAAAATCCCTAGAGCCCTCATACCAACTCCAAATAGAGTGATTCAAGTTCCCAAATACCCCAAAAATCATTCCTTATTTATGAAGCCATGGTGAACATTTTTACCATGCACCTATTCTATTGGATCTAATAAATCGCCCATTTTCCATTAATTTCATCTTGGGAAAATCCTAGGAAATTCATCCCAACTCCAAATCCAGTGAAACCAATTTCTAAAATCTTTTAAAATCATGCCCTCATTGTTGAGTGCATCCACCCAATTTTACAAAAAGGTTTCCTGTAGACTTCTTGTAGGGCCTCCAATTCCCCTAATTCCACCATTCAAAACTCCCCCTTGACCCACATCCAATAAAGCCTCCTTGGTTATTTTTATCATGACCAGAGTTGTCCAAGAAAAATAAAACTCCTAGTTATGGAGCACTTTTATTTTCTGCTTGTTGTGTTGCTTATTGTGGTTGTTTACCAATGGTAGTTGACGAGATTAATGGAGTGCTCGGAGTTGGACGAGAAGCGTGTGAAGACCTCGAAGACTTTGCAAAGCCAGGCAAGCATCCCTTTGACCATGTTAAGAAACTTTTTCATGCATGACATATAGCACTTATTGTTTCGCGGACTTGATTATGATGTGATTTTCCCCCTTTGGTGGGATGACTCCGATGCTCTACCATTGATACTTGCATCGTGCATGACCCTACCTCTTATGAAGGTTGTGTGGGTGGGAGTAGTTAGGTTGCTACTAGTTGCTACGCAAGTGGGATGGGAATATGCATGGCGATTGAAACAAAATGATTTCAAAGACCTTTTGAAAACCCTGTCGGGTGCCACTAATGCCCAAGGGTGATGATGATGAGCTAGGTAACCACTTGATAAATTTGGTGTATGGAAGAAAGTGAGTGTGTGTGGTTTTTGAAAACGGATTGGTGTAAGTTGTGAGCATTCTTCCAACCTTACATGTACGGCCACAATACCCCTTATCGTACTGGAATGGATGATCATGCGTTGTCTTCACAGGCACTGGGCACACCGTTGCGTGCCCTCATGGATGATACATTTGATGCATCTCATGAGGGATGGCACCAACGAGTGGACTCTTTGTTTAGTATCTCCAGGGGAGAGGAAATGTTTGGGTGCTTACCTCGGGTATGAAATATACCGCGAGTCATGGATGACACAGAAGTTCCCCGAGTCTTGTGGGTAAAGTGTGCAACCTCTACAGAGTGTAAAACTATTCGAATAGCCATGTCTACGGTCAAGGATAATTGGATGACCGCTCTTGTGCTACGTCCAAATGTTTACTAAACCTACTGTGTGTGTGGGTGTGATGGTGAGAAAGGTGAAACTTGAGCTAAGTCGGATGACTTGACATGATGTCTAAACATGAGATGTTCAACCCCTGCTTATGCTGATATCTATAACTATTCATTTGGATATCTGCCAACTGTTGATGCATGCTTTTATAAGTTATTTGATCATGTCATTCCACTCAAAATTTGCTTGCTGCAAAATTACCTACTTAGTGCTATACCATGCTCTATCAAACCTTGTTCGAAACCTGGGTTGCTTGTGAGTAGATTCAAAGTACTCATTGGCTTGCCATTGGTTATTTCATTGGCCAGGCATGAAACATCAGGTTATGATGAAGGCTACCATGGGGACGAACATGCGAGCTAGGATGCTTCCCAGTCACAATGCATGTAGGGTTAAGGCAGATGGCATGGGTTCACACTATCGTTGAAGATTTCCGCTACAAGTATATGAAGACTGGGCCCTAAAGGCCATATTTGAGTAAAATGGTATGTAATGGATGTAATAATCTTGTTATTCAGTTTCTATGTGTTTAATGAGCGTTGATTTGTGGGATCACTGTGCACATACATTCGGTTATCACGACTTATAAGTCGGGGTCCCCACAACTTTCGCCGTAGATACTTCTCAAGGCCTGGTGGGCCCTCTTCTAGAGGGACTGGAACATCTTGTAGCGTGTGTGCTGCAGCCCACGAGCACGGTTGGCCGCATCCGAAGCTTTCTCCATGATGGAAGTGACGTCCTTTACCTACTTATAGAGGAAGGACACCTCGGCCTCGGCAGCATACTAGGTGTCCATCGCAGCCTTTCGGTGACGCTCCTCCAGGACTAACCGTTTCGTGATGTTGTCGGCCTCCCTTTGTAGGTTGTCGTGACTCTTGCAGAAATGGGACTCCTAGAGCTTCAACTTTGCACAATAATCCTGGGTGAGGGCGCACCGAATGATCGCCACCCTATCACCGATCTCCTCATGGAACTTCGCCTCATGGATGGCAAGGGAGTACTCCGCAAGGGACACTTGGTGCTCCCTCACCTCCATCCTCTTGCACTCCAGGCTCTGCTCCAGTGCTTCTATCATCAACAAGTCTTCAGGGACGTAGTTCCCCGCATCGCCAGTGGGCGGTCCGACCACCAGGACGTCAATTACGGCCCTGCATCTTGGATTTTTCTTTCAAGAGAGGCATCGGAGGCTCGGAGCTCCCCCAAGCATTCTTCCGAGGCCTCGCGTCTGCAATCAGTGGCTTGGGCCTCCGCAAGGGCGCAATCGCGGGCCTCCCTCACTGCAGCATGGGACCCTTCGACGTGAGCGCAAGAGCGCTCATGCTGAAGGCGGACGAGGTTGACGGCGACCCCAAGATGGTGCCATTCACGCGTGAGGCGCTGGCGCTCCGCCTCGACGCGAGTGTCGGTGTTGACCAGCTCCACTCCAAGGTGCCCCAGCGTGCTCGCCATGGCTTGGAGGATACAACGCCATCCGGTGCTGTGGCCACACGCGAGGTCGAGCACACGACAAGGGCTTTCGCCTTCCCCTGGGCCGGCAAGGAAGGCGTGTGAAGGACCACACGCTCTCGGCGACAGCCCGTGGGCTGGGGGCTCCTTCTCATCCTCTCGGGGTGGAAACCGTGCCTTTGGGGAACCCGTGTCTTTGTTCGAGGAAGGCCCCGACACACGAAGTGTCTGATTTCTCGGAAAGGACCGACGTCAGAGGACACGGCCCCGCCCCATCAAGCTGAATGCCGCGTGCGGAGAAGAACAGGGAGAATTCGCGTTCGAGACGCGCGGGATGCAGGGCCACCACTGAGTCGATGACCTCAGGAGGTGGCGGTGCACCTCTCTCTTCATCAGGAGCAGACCTATGGAACAGAATCTCAGAAGGTGCACATCGGAGAAGGACAGAGGGCCCTTGGAAGCTTACTCATCAATGGTTACCCATTTCCTCTTCATCGGCACCCAGGGTGTTGAGCAGCAACTGCCCTTGGGTCTCCTCCTCTTGCAGGAAGAACGAGGGCCTGGGGACGATTCCTTGGTGGTTGGCCCCGGGGGCTTTGTTGCGGAGAGGACGATCGCCTTCATCAACAGGGTGCTATCCTCGCCCCCAGGTGGTGATGCGACAGGAGCCTGGGGGACAGGAGACGCAGGGCTCCCCTCCTCGGTCAAGCGGGAGAGCCTGGCCCCGAGACCCTCGAAGCCCGGGGTCCGAACGAGAGGATTGGCCCGGAGACCCGATCCTTTCTGGGGACTCAGCCCCCACTCGTTGAACCGCGGCATCTCTCGGGCGAAGGCTTCCCCATCCATGCGGTTGTAAAGGGGGATCCCATCCTGGGAACGCTCGCCGAGTTCCCCATCGGTCAGGCAACGAATTAGTTCAAGTAGCGCGTTGGAAGGATGAGGGAGGACCTGGAGTCTCATGGTGTTGTGAGGGCCCGAGAAGGTCCACATCGGTCGGGAATGACGCTGAAGAGGGGCAATTCATTGGCGGGTGAACTCCTGCTTTACCATCGCCATTGTCACCCCCGCCTCCTTCAGTTCGGTAAGCCTGGCCAAAACTCGTGTGATCCGCGGGTCATCAAGCTCCTCATGACCCCACCGGGGGCTCGGCCCTGTGAAGACCGACGGGATTTGGAGTAGGGGGCTGGTGTTAGCAACATCGATGTACACCCACTGCCTCTGGAAGCCCTCTGCATTAGGATAAAGTCAGGCGTCGAGAGCCCCACTTGCCGAGGCGTCAACAGCCTGCAGGGACACGCATTCCGAGCAATGTTCCTCGGGGTTCATCTGGAGGGAGAAGAAGTGACAAAGCAGAGCCACATAGTGGGATACGGCAACAAAGGCCTCGCACAGGAACGCGAAAGAAAAATGGAGGTCGATGGAACCAGGGTCAAGATGTAGCGCATGGACCTGGTAATGCACGAGCTTGGCGGAAAAGAAGTCAGAGAAGGACGGAACCAAGCCTTAGAAGAGGGCGTGGAGATGGAGGCGAATGGCATAGGATCCTAGGTCGGTCCGGGGCTGCGAGCACAGCCAGATCTTGGTCGGCCCCCACTCCTTGGATCCGGCGGCGACTGCCAAGAAAACCTTCTCTAGCCCTTCGAGGTTAACCACCAATGATCGGCCAAGTGCAGGCCTAGGCACCGGTGAAGACCCTGACGCCTTCGGAGCCTCGCCCCCATCTCCTCAGGAGCCATGGCGGATGGCCAGATAGGCGCGGGCGCTAGAGACGGCTGAGGAGAAGCGAGCCATGGGAAAAGGGGGAGAGGACAGCGGATTTGAAGAGCGATAATGGCGGCGCAGTAGCATGCACCGGGCTATCTGTCAGCTGGGGTTGTTGCCAAGACAACAAGGAGAAATGGAGGCATTGGCATCTCGGAGAGCGCCGCATGTAAAGCTTGGCTTGGAGGGAAAATAGGCCCCTCGGCACCTTGGGCCCGCCTCCTTGGCTTCGCCCAGAAGCCAACCCAAGCACGCCTTGGCCCAGGGGCTACTGTCAGTGTTCTAGGACTCGGGGTACCGAGACCTGCCTTCCTGTGGCCCAGGGAGTGGCCCACTTAGATGACCTAGTACGGCCCAGTGCGGCGTCACCCAAGACATGGCCCTCGCGACCGTCACCCATGCAAGGGGGATCTTGCCAAGACCTCCGGAGGAGGGAGGCCTTCTCGGGTTCCCTCACAAGGGGACGGAGATCTCTATGAAGCGCTCTACCCCACGAGGCTGAAGGTGATGCAGGCTGGTCCGGGAGGGCAAAGGCATGTGCAGAGGAGGCAGTTTCCTCTTTGGTGTAAGGGAGGCAAGGACGTACAAGGGTTCCCCAGGCGTCTCCCCAAAGATTTCCATTCCACTGCAACAAGACCAATACCATAGCCCCCGCAGGACAAACGTCACCGTGGAGCCCACTACAGCAGAACCACCAGCTACTTTGTAGGCGAACACCGCCCTTCGTCAGGATAAGATGCACATCCTGCCCCCTTTCAAATTTGGCAGTTGTGGGATCCCTTTTCGCCAACGATAAGGGAAGAGGACCCGGGCCACCATAAATAGAGGCGAGGATGCACCGTATAGGAGACACATCTGAAAACCCTTGAGTACCCACGCGAGGTTAGTCACCACTTTACCGGTTCATCCACATCCTTCATCGAGAGGTAATCCACCCAAAGTAGCAGTAGGGTTTTATGTTTCGTAGCGGCCCAAACCTGGGTAAATCCGTGTGTTAGTCTGCTTTGCCACGATCAAGCGAAACGCCTTCAATGAAGCTGTGGAGCTGTGAGCTTGAGGCCAATGCTGGGGGGGATCTTCGCACATGCCCCTGAGTTCGAACCTCTTTGGGTTTCTTGGAGCCCGAAATCTGACAGTATCTGCAAAAATCTTGTTGGATTTAAGAAATTTGAGGAAATTGTATGCAAGCATGGAGGATACCGGAAGAACCATGGCATTGGCTACTTCAACGCAAATGGAGTTGAATGGGAAGTAATTCCATACCCCAAGCACAATTTTGTTCCTCAAAGGGAGACGTATGAACATACTCTTCTGGAGGGAACAAAAGCTCAAGACGACCTTCCACCACAAGACCACAAGTTCAATGGCAAAAGACAAGCTTCTAGAGGAGATTGACTCATATGAAGATAAATCCCAAGCTTTGGTCAATTGGGTTCCCAAGGCTTCTACAAGCTCAACTTCTACAAGTGCCACTTCAACTCCAAGGATTCCCATCAACTTGATGTAGGTCCCCAAGAATAAGAAAAAGAGAAGTTCTTAAGAGGTGACTCCACCAATGAAATTCACTCACATTGATTATTGGTAAAGACTAGTTGCAATCAACATCAACATTATTCAATAGTTCAAGGAGTCACACATTCCCTCAAAGGTAAGCAAGGGCCAAGGTAATTAATGAATCCATGGACATCATCATGTATGCTTTGCACTCCATGTCGATAGATATCCTTGTATTTGTCTCTTGTGTTTGGCACTAACCCATGTAGGTGAGGAGAGTAAGAAACAAACAGAATTCCTCCCAACTAAATATGATCTTCAGCAACTATGAGCATCCACCACTACATAACCCACATAAAATCTTCTACAACAAAACCCAAGGTTAGTTTATCCCTCTTAGGGGGCATGCCACATCAAGGGGAACTTTACTCTAAGACTTGAGTTAAAGCATCTCTTAGAATGTGATAACATTAACAAGCTATGATAAATGGCAACCCCACTTGTGCTTAAACAATGACTATGACCTGTGATCAAGTATTCTTACTTGGATCCTAAGTCAATATACTCATATATAAATGACTACGTCATCGCCAAAGTGCTTGATAGATGCTAGAATGTTTGTGCATGTTTGCCATGATTTCATTTGACATCTTATTGTGTGAGCATGTTGGTCTGCATATCTTTACTAATCCAAGGATATCTAATTGTAGCTATTTCACTTTTAACTTTCTTTTACCAATTGGATGTACAAGAATGCCTAGGACCCCTCTCTAGCTACTATGCTTTATCGTCTCAAGTTCTATTCATGCTACATCACAAAACTTGAACAAGAACTTGTCGAATCCTCAGTGTGAGGAGCACTCGGAGTCCCATTTCGTCAAGGCTGACTTCCAAAACTGCCTATCCATATTAAGGCACGGGGGCCTCGACAAGGGATAGAGGCGCATCTCATCCTTCGCAACTATAGCATCATTACATCATACATACAAGAATAGATGAGTATATGAGTTGGCTTACACTCGCCACATACTAAATTACAATTCCACACAAGAGTTCAAACATCAATATGAAGACAGGGTCCGACTACGGATGAAAACAAACGATAAAAGCAGATGCAAATAATACTATCTCGCTAGTCCCTATGATCACGACAATGGCCCTTTACTCCACCGGATAAGTCACGTACATCCTGCCTCTTTCCTCGTCATACTCCCACTGGAGTTGCGTCAGATCATCCTGCACGAACTCATCTATATATGTACTTGGTTTGTTGTAGTAATCTGTGAGCCACAAGGACTTGGCAATCATGCGCCCAGGTGCCGAGACTATTCAAGCTTAAAGGTTGGGATGGGGTATGTGTTTAGTTTGCAGCAGCACTAAGCATTTATTCTGGATAAACTTACGTTACATGAAAATAATTATGTGGCCTACGATAAACGATTGAATCTAGACTGACCTCTATGAGATCCTGAACACTTACTTACGTCAATCATAACCCCACCGCGTTCTCTCTCAGATCATGTTAGCTAGCAGAGACGATCACGGTTACTCACATAGTTGGTGCATTTTATTAGAGTTTACTTGAAGTTAACTATAACCAGTGTTAAACAAATATCCAAGTTGCCACATAACCGCGGGCATGGCTTTCCAAAAGATTTGATCCTGCAGGGGTGCTCCAACTAGTCCATCACAAATTAACCACACTCCGCGGGAATAGCCTAGACCACAGATCTCGTGATCATCCTAGGCAAGTCCAAAGGATTTCCAACACCTAAAGTTATCTCGAAGAAAGTCCGAGCCCACACGCAAAACATTGATAAAGGTAAAACAAATCTAGCAAGACCGCCTGGCAGGCCAGACCCCAATAGGAGCCGCACATATCTCTGTATCAGGGCACTACTAGATGGGCAAGACGTCGGGTTGGCTGAAACCCCAAGTGACCAAGGGCGCCACACATCGCCCAGTTTGGACCAACACTCATGAGGAGCACTGGCCCCGGTTGTTGATTAATCCACGGGGTTGCAAAGCCCTATGCAGTTTTATTAAGTTATTAAGCAAATGTAGTAGCAAAGTTGGGTCTTGCCAGACAAGTTTTAATCTTAACCGAATAAACAAGGGGGTCACCATAACAACCCCGAGCATGTTAGGAGCGCAAAGTATGGAAACATAACACCGGTAACAAGAAACTATGACGGTAACAGCGGAACAAAACCCCTAGCAAAAGGCCAAGCCTTCCACCAATACCAAGATATATATGTGCATTAAATTAAATAACATATAATATATTGATATGCAAAATCCATGTTATCACATGGATACATCCTGCACCTGCAACTAAGAATGCTATAAGCGGGGCTGAGCAGCGGTACCTTAGCCAATCAATGGTTTGCTAGGAGGCGGAGGGTTAGAGGCTGTCATGGCAATTAGGAGGCTGACATTCAAGTGGTAGGTAGCGCAACTATAATGATAAGAGCGAGATAACTAGCAAGCGAAAACAGTATCGGGATCCGGGTACGATCATCTTGCATGTTGGTTCTTCAGTGCAACAAGTAGCGGGATCCTCGTAGTTGTACTCGCCTGGCTCTTCGTACTCAGGTTCAATGTTCACGTCTACCGAAAAGAAACAGCAATAATAAATAAACAACCATGGTGCAATGCAGAAGCAAGAATGATGCATGCTTATTTGAAGGGTTTTAGCATGTCAATCCTAACTAGTCATGTTTCACATGTAAAGGATTGGTTATTAATGAATCTGGACAGAATCTTATGTCAAGTTATATAGACATGCATGAACACGGCAAATATGGATGCATCATGGAAAAATGATAAAAATGCATATGAAGAACATAAGAAACAGAGTTACGGTTCTCGCGATACTCTCACGACAAGATACGAAGGCGAAACACAAGACAAGAAGGACCTGGGCTATTACTTGGCATTCCAAGGTAGCCACTGGTTAGGCAATGAAAAACCAACCACAATAGAGCCAAAAACCAATCAATTTCATGGAGTATAGCTCCCACAAGTCACAAAATAATAAAACAATCTGCCGCAACACAACAACATAGCAATTTCACAGCCAATAACTTGAGCTACATGATTCCTACAACCACAGAAAAGGCATTTACAGAAACTACATAACATGTTTTCAACTTATCCAACTACACAAACTGGAAAGGAGGCACAGATCAATAAGCATGAAGCTCACAAGTTTGCATGATGAAACAGTTTTCTGGAATCTGAGTTAACCAGATGGCAAGTTGATAGCAGAAACTAATAGTGTTAGAAACCACGTCATGGAATGAAAATTAACAGTATTCTATAGGACAACATATAATTCAAATCACTAGCATTGAGCTTGAGCTAATTCACAATATATCACAAGATAACAACCACTCTTCATGGCATAAAAATAACAGCAGATTCTCAGACTTAGAAATATTTAGCATGGTTGAAAACAGCAACATTTTAGTGGCTACTTTAGAGCATGTTTCCCAATTATTTGCAGGTTGATCATGAAAAATATAAATACCATGGCATTCTACACATCAAAGACTACCATATTCATGTTGGCACAAACATCATAGCATGCATGGATTAAACATAGCAAAAATGACAAAATGGCATTACGGGATAAAATGTCATTTTGTCAAACTTGCTCACAAGACCAAACCAATTTCACCAATGAATTACTTGGATTTTTCTACCCCAAATTCATGTATCATACTCATATTGACACATGTAGCATCATGACCAAAAACTACATAGTAAAACAGTAAAACATAAGTGAAAACTTGCCTAAATTGCGCATGAGCATATTTGAACATATCCAGATTTGGAAAATTTGCTATAAATGGAAATGAACTAACATAAACAGTAAAACATTAAAACACACATTAAAAATAAATAGTGTATGACAAGTGGGGCATGGGCCCACTTGTCATACACACACACACTCACACACACACACACCTATACCAGGACACACACACACTAGCATACACACCACACACACATATCCACACACTGGGGCACCAGATCCCGAACACACACACACATATCGGCCAATCACAAAAGGAGAAAAAAGGGGGAGTATCGCGCCCACGGGGGATCCAACCCGCGTCTCCCCGCTGGGAGGGCGCAGCGGCAACTAGTCACGCTAGGTAGGGAAGTCCGCTAGAGAGGGAGGTGTCTATACTTTTGAACAGGCCCCCTGCTGCTGCTGCTCTTAGATGCAACCGGAATAGGAAGTCACCGGCCAGAGGAGGCGATGGCGGCATCCACGGGCTACCGGCAGGGCTGCGGGGCCTTTGGTCGTTCCATCTATGCGCCAAGGGATTCTACAGAGCGGGAGGAGAAGGCTCAAGCACAAGCTCCTCTTTGTAGCTGCGACCTATAGGAGCTACGGGAGCACGACGATGACGCGGGCTAATCTACGCGCACTGGCGGCCGGGGAGGTCGGAGGCGAGGCAGAGCACTAGCCCGAGCTCGACATGACGCACGGACGGAGCATGGCGGGCAGGCGACGGCTATGGTGAAGAGGAGCCCTTACCTGCGTTGGCGGCGGAGGAGGAAGAAGGGAATGGGGAGAGGGAACTCTAGGGATCCGCGCGGACGACAATTTAAATGGGCACACGGGCTAACGGCGTGTCAACGTCCGTACCAATGGCGCTCTCCAGCTCGCTCGGGTTCTATGAACCAGATGGAAAAGGTGACGGGGGTGCTCTCCGTCAAGCGCGGGGCTGGTGGGCTGCGGCTCACTAGCTGGGCCGGCGCGAGGGGAAGGCCCAACTCCTGACCTCTCTCTCCTCTCTCCGAAAATTAAAGGTTTTTATCTAATTTAAAACAATAGCCATCTTACAAAAAACCCATAGAATTATATACAAGGGTTTTTGACAAAACACAAACACTTTTACCTACAAAGAAATAAGACCTATTTTATAAAAATAACTAGTTGATTTTTAGAGCAACTAATTTAAATAGTTTGAAAACACATTAGCCCCTTGTTATTTAAATACCCCAAATTCATAAACCTCAAAACATCTAAACAACAACACTCACATGCTTAAAATATTATAGGCTATCTCTTGAACATTTTCAAACAATTTAATTTAGCAATTAATTATGTTGATTAATGGTAATGGAATAAAGATAGAAGGTTGGGTTGTTTGAAAAAGAAAAAGAGAGGGGGAAGGAAAGTTGCAGCACCCACACTCTAAACACAATACACATAACAAGATCACTCCAAACACAACAAGGTCACAAAGCACATCACAAACAAAGGCATGTCATGATGATGACTGATATGATGCATGATGCATGAATGCATGAGACAAGGCATGACAAGGAGCAAACTCATTTCATTGACTCATGACAAGAAGGTTCACATAAGAATACGTGCCATACAATGTAGGGACAGAACTTGGGCTGTCACAACTCTCCCACACTACAACAGGATCTCGACCCAAGATCTAGGAATGAAAGAACTCTGGAAATTTGGAATGGAGAAAGTCCTCACGTTCCCATGTAGCTTCTTTGTCAGAATGAGGAGACCACTTCACCTTGAGGTACTTGATAGATTTGTTGCGAATCTTATGCTAAGTTTCTCCAAGAATTGCCACTGGATGCTCATGCTAAGAGAGGTCTTCTTGGAGATTAATGTCTTGGAGGTCAATGGAATGCTAAGGAGTCTTGAAGTACCTCCCAGGCTGAGAAACATGGAAGAAATCATGCACATTTGCAAAATTTGGAGGAAGCTGTAGTAGATATGCAAGTCCACCTCTCTTGCCAACAAATCTGAAAGGACCAAGAAAACAAGGAGCTAGCTTCCCTTTAATTCCAAACCGTTGAGTGCCCGTCATGGGAGAGACTCTAAGATAGACTAGATCATCCACTTGAAAGGAAACATCCCAATGTTAGTTATCATAATAACTCTTCTGTCGGGACTGAGCTGCTTTGAGGTTCTCATGAATGAGACGACACATTTCTTCTGCTTTAGTGATCATGTCATTGCCCAAAATCTGATGCTCACTGGTTTCAGACCAGTTAAACGGGGTACGACACTTTATATCGTAGAGAATCTCGAAAGGGGCCTTGCCTGAGCTAGCTTGAAAGCTATTGTTGTATGAGAATTCAGCATATGGAAGGCAGTCTTCCCATTTCATGCCGAACGAAATCACACACGCTCTGAGCATATCTTCAAGGATCTAACTGACTCTCTCAACTTGACCACTTGTCTACGGATGGAACGCAGTGCTGAAATGGATCTTGGTATCCATAGCAGTCCGGAAGGACTCCCAAAACATGGAAGTAAAGAGGCTTCCACGGTCAGATGAGATGAGCTGAGGACTACCATGCAAAGATACTATCCTTGACATATACAACTCTGCAAGCTCAGCTGCCGAGATAGATTCTTTGACTGGCAGGAAATGAGCAACTTTGGTCAGCTTGTCGATAACCACAAAGATGGCATCGTTGCCTCTCTTGGACTTGGGAAACCCAGTGATGAAATGCTTCTCCACATGATCGAATTTCCACTCTGGGATAGGCAAAGGCTGAAGAAGACCTGCTGGATGTTGATGCCCCGCCTTCACTCTACGACAAACATCACACTCGTCCACGAACTGAGCAAATTCTCGTTTCATGCGAGTCCACCAGAAGGTTTGCTTGAGATCCTGATACATCTTGGACCTTCCTGGATGAATGGATAGAAGAGAATTGTGTCCTTTGTCCATGATAACCTTTCCGAGATCACCTGTTGGAACCACAAGACAGTCCTCAAAGAACAAGGTATTTTTGTCATCAACGCGGAAGCACTTATATTTCGGAATGCCCTTGGCCACACCTTTCTTCACTCTCTTCACCATAGCGTCATGAAGCTGCGCTTGGTGAACCTGATCTTCCAGAGTCGGAGAAACTTGAAGATTGGCAAGAAATCTTTGCGGAATCATCTGAAGGCTGAGCTTGCGGAAGGCTTCACAAAGCTCAGGTTGAAGAGGCTTCAAGGTGAGACTATTGTAGTATGCCTTACGACTGACCGCGTCTGCAATGACATTTGCTTTCCCAGGAGTATAATCAATGCTTGGATTGAAGTCTTCAAGCATTTCCACCCCACGAGACTGCCGAAGATTAAGATTGGGTTGAGTGAAAATGTACTTAGAGCTCTTGTGATCGGTGTACACCTCAACTGGTCTACCCAACAAGAAATGCCTCCAAGTCATTAGAGCATGCACAACTGCCACCAACTCGAGATCATGAGTGGGGTAGTTCTTCTTGGTAGGCTTCAACTGACGCGAGGTATAAGCAACAATCTTCTTATCTTGCATGAGAACATCACCAAGACCTTGGAGAGAAGCATCACAGAATACTTGAAAAGGTTTTGACTGCTCAGGAGGAACAAGAACTTGAGCTGAAGTCAGTCTCTGCTTGAGCAAATTGAACGCCACGTCACACTCAGGAGACCAAACATACTTGACACTCTTCTAGAGGAGATTGGACAGAGGCATAGCAATTTCAGATAAGTTCTCCACGAATCTTCTGCAATAACTAGCAAGCCCGAGGAAACTCCAAAGCTGCTTCACATTCTGAGGAGGTTTCCACTTCAGGATTGCCTCAACTTTCTCAAGGTGCACTTTAATTCCCTCGACAGAGATCACATGCCCAAGGTACACCACTTCATTGAGCCAAAACTCACACTTGGAAAACTTGGCATAGAATCAATGCTCCCTTAACTTGTCAAGCACAAGGCGGAGATGCACTGCATGCTCTTCTTCTGTCTTCGAGAACACAAGGATATCATCCAAATAGACCAAGACAAACTCATTTTTGAAAGGAGAGAAAATGAAATTCATCATTCTTGAGAAGGTTGAAGGAGCATTAGCAAGACCAAATGACATGATGGTGTACTTATAAGAGCCAAAACTTGTCCTGAAAGCAGTCTTAGGAATGGCTTCATCGCGAATGCGAATCTGATGATAACCCATGCGAAGACCAAGCTTCGAGAAAACCTTGGCACCTTTTAGTTGCTCAAACAACTCATTGATGTTGGGAAGTAGGTACTTGCTTCTGATTGTCTTCTTATTTAGTGGACGATAATCGACACAAAGCCAGTCCGTGCCATCCTTCTTCTTGACAAACAAAACACCACAACCCCATGGAGAAGGCATTCTTGGCAATTCTTCTGGAAAGAAATCTTCATACTCACAAACCACCGGAATTTGAGAAATCGCCGAGATTTCACCCTTCTCATTAAGAGCAAAGAGACGGATTGTGTCATCGCGAGCTGCGAAAATAATCACATCTTCTGAAGGATGAGTCAGCTTGACTTCTTTTGCTTGACAATCAACATAAGCCTTGTTGATAGCCAGGAAGTCCATGCCCAAAATGAGATCAATGTCGGTATTTCTGATAACAATAGGAGAAGCCAGAAAAGAATAATTGCCCATCTTAATGGAAACATATGGAACTACCATCTTTGCATGCATGAAAACACCCGGGGAAACCACTGACAAAGTCTTAGGTAACTGCTCATGATGCAAATGATGCTTGGTTGCAAACGGTTTTGAAATGAATGAATGCGATGCCCCAGTGTCAAATAAAACTTTTACTCGAAAAGAATTGACTAAGAGATTACCCATAATCACATCATGAGACTGCTCTACTTCAGCTGCATTCACTATGTTCACCCTTGCTGACTTGGGATTATGCTTTACCATTGCATTTCCTGGAGGCCTGACTAGAGGAGGAGGCGGAAGACGCCGCTGGTTGCACTTGTTTGCGTAGTGACCCTTCTGGCCACACTTGTGACAAGTCACCTCAGAAAGCGGATGATCATTGCCTCGAGGAGGAACAAGAACTGCCTTGGACGCCTCGGGTCTCTGCTGAAATCCTGGGTTGGGTGGGTGGGAAGAACCATGGCCATCGAACTGCTTCTACTGCTGAGGAGGACGAAATGGAGGAGGATTTGGCACCCAATACTTCTACTGCTTGGGAACCATCTGAGAGCTGGAAGAAGACGAATATGAATCCCTTGAACGCTTCCTTGAGTTCTCCAACTTCAGTTGAGTTGCCTCAACCTTCAAAGCCATGTTGTAGAACTGATCAAACTCATGAGGCTCTTGAAGAACTAGGTCTGGCAGAAGATCATCCTTGAGACCACCTCTGAACTAATAGATCATCGCCTTGTCATCTGGAACATCGTGCTTAGCATAGCGGGCTAGATTTTGGAACTCGATGTTGTACTGATAGACAGATTTGCTTCCCTTCTTCAGGTGCCTGCACTTCTCACGCATCTCCTCGACAAAGCATGAAACATGAAATTGCTCAGTTCATGAACGAGTGTGATGTCTGTCGCAGAGTGAAGGCAGATCATCAACGTCCAGCAGGTCTTCTTCAGCCTTTGCCTATCCCAGAGTGGAAATTCAATCATGTGGAGATGGATTTCGTCACTGGGTTTCCCAAGTACAAGAGAGGCAACGATGCCATCTTTGTGGTTATCGACAAGATGACCAAAGTTGCTCATTTCCTGCCAGTCAAAGAATCTATCTCGGCACCTCAGCTTGTAGAGTTGTATATGTCAAGGATAGAATATTTGCATGGTATTCCTTAGATCATATCATCTGACCATGGAAGTCTCTTTACTTCCAAGTTTTGGGAGTTCTTCAAGACTGCTATGGGTACCAAGATCCGTTTCAGCACTACATTCCATCTGCAGACAAGTGGTCAAGTTGAGAGAGTCAATCAGATCCTTGAAGATATGCTCAGAGCGTGTGTGATTTCGTTCGGCATGAAATGGGAAGACTACCTTCCATATGCTGAATTCTCATACAACAATAGCTTTCAGGCTAGCTCAGGCAAGGCCCCTTTCGAGATTCTCTACGGCAGGAAGTGTCGTACCCGCTTAACTGGTCTGAAACCAGTGAGCGTCAGATTTTGGGCAATGACATGATCACTCAAGCAGAAGAAATGTGTCGTGTCATTCTCGAGAACCTCAAAGCAGCTCAATCCCGACAGAAAGAGTTATTAGGATAACAAACATCAGGATGTTTCCTTTCAAGTGGATGATCTATTCTATCTCAAACTCTCTCCCATGAAGGGCACTCAACGGTTTGGAATTAAAGGGAAGCTAGTTCCTCACTTTGTTGGTCCTTTCAAAGTTGTTGGCAAGAGAGGTGGACTTGCATATCAACTAGAGCATCCTCCAAGTTTCGCAAATGTGCACGATGTCTTCCATGTTTCTCAGCTCTGGAGGTGCTTCAACACTCTAGAGCGCACCATTGACCTCCAAGACATTGATCTCCAAGAAGACCTCTCTTATCATGAGCATCCAGTTGCAATTCTTGAAGAAACTGAGCATAAGACTCGCAACAAGTCTATCAAGTTCCTCAAGGTGAAGTGGTCTCATCATTTTGCCAAAGAAGCTACTTGGGAACGTTAGGACCTTCTCCGTTCCAAATTTCTAGACTTCTTTCGTTCATAGATCTCGGGTTGAGATCCTCTTGTAGCGTGGGAGAGTTGTGACAGCCCAAGTGTTGTCCCTTCCTTGCTGGGCATGTATCTTAAGTGAACCTTGTTGCCATTAGATTAATGAATGTTTTGCTCCTTATCATGCCATGTCTTGTTCATGCATTCATGCATCATGCATCATACCATTCATCATGCCATGCCTTATTTGTGTTTTAAATAATAAAGGGATTGTTGCTTTTAAAGCCATTTAAAACAGTTGCTCTAAAAATCTTCTTCTCATTTTTTTAAAATGGGGGATTTTCTTCTCATCTTAAAAGTATTTGCTTCGTATTTTTTTTTAGTTTTTTCTAATAGGAATTGTTTTCTCTCTTCTATTTAAAAGGAAAGCTTTCGTTTTATTTTCTGCCAGAAAGAGTGAGTGAGAGAGCATGCCCTCCCCGGCCCACGCAGCCCAGTAGGTAGCTGACGGCTACCTGCCTCGTCCTCCTCCGTTAGGAGGTTCAGAGAGAGTGAGAGCGCAGGAGAGCCGACGTCGTCACCGTCAGGGGCTCACGGAAGTCGAGGCCCTCCCCTTTTTAAAGCGTGGATCCCTCAGGTTTTCTTCTTCCTCCTCGCCACTGCCATCTCCTCTCCCCTCCTTCCGCTCCCTTCTTCTTCCCCAAATTCAGCGAGAGTAGAGAAATTCAAAGAGTCAGTGAGGTCGCCGCTCGTCGATGTCGTCGTCTTCGCGCCTCCAGTGGCCCTCGTCATCAGCGTAGATGGCGTGGAGCAAGGCGTCATCGTCCTTGTTCCATTCCCGGTGCTAGGAGGCTCCAGGAGGTCATCTTCTTCCTCCTCGCCGCCATGTCGTCGTCGGGACTTCTTCCTCTTCGTCGCCATCTTCGTCTCTGCCTCTCCTTCCTCTTCGCACATCCAGGTTGTCGTCGCCCTCCCCTCGGTGAGCAGTCAATGCGTAGCCCTCCTTCCCTTGTAGCTAGTGCCGTCGCCATCGTGCTCTGGCTCCGATGTGCCCTGAGCCGAGCAGAAGCACGAGCTCTAGCGCCCCTTGTCGCTGTTTGGTGCGGGGATGGGTTCCCCTAGGACCCTGTTCTCCCCGCTGGAGGTCTCGTCACCGGAGAGGCCAGCCATCGCCGGAATTCATCGCCGCCGTTGCCTGTCGCCGTAGGTGTCATTTATTCAGTTTCGTCAGTGTAGCCGTGCCTCGTTAATACTAGTGGGCTAGTTACCCCCTTTCTATCGAGATCCGTAGCGTAGCATAGTGGTGCGTGTGTGGGGGAGACGACCAGAGGTTGTGGGTTCGAGCCCAAACCCATCCCCCTTTTTGTTTTGTTTTTTTCCTTTTTTATGTTGTTTTTCTCCTTTGCTATTGCATGTATATGTGTATGTGCATACCTGCATGTAAGTATGTTATTTTTTTCCTTTTTTTCTATTGTATTTGTGTGTAGAGTGGTGTAGTGTGGTGGTAGTGCATATATGTGAGTATGCATATATGCATGTGTGATGTGAGTGACTGTGTGTGTGAGTGTGGTGTCACATGCATATGTATATGCATATACGCATTGTGCATATATGTGTGCATATGTGTGTGTGGATGAACACCCACAAACATGAGTATGTGAGTTTCATGAGTGTGGGAGTGCCATGTGCACTTACGCATGGGTGTAGTGTGTATGTGCCTATATGCATTGTGCATATATGGTGCATATGTGTGAGTGTGATGAACACCCACCCTCATAGGTGGTGTGTTCATGGGTGTGTATGTGCTCATATGCCCTTAGGCATATGGAGCCATGTGTGTGCATGCTTGTGTAGTGCGTGTGCAGAGTGTGTGTGTGTGTGGGTGACAAGTGGGTTCTTTCCCCACTTGCCATTCACTTTGCTTGTGGTATATGCCATGTTTTGTAGGAATTGTTAGATCATTTCCATGTTTATCTAAGTTTCCAAATCTGTTCATGTTCATATGCTCATGTGCATTTTAAGTAAGTTTCGACTTATAAGAGAGATTATTGTTTTGCTAGTTTAGTTTGTGCCATGTTGCTTCACATGTATATAGGAGTATGACACATGATTGTGGGGTAGAAAGAGCCAAGGAATCCATTGCTGCAAACAGATTTCACTTTTGAGCAAGTTTATAAAACTGTCATTTCTGCTATGATGCTACTTTGTCATTTTTGCATGAATTAATCCATGCTTGCTTTGGGGCATGTGCCAACATGGAAGTGTTAGTGTTTTATTTCTATTATACCATGGTATTTTTGTTTGACACGAGAATCACCCATATAAGTGGGAAATGTGCTACAAAGTAGCTAACTTGATGTTACTGTTTTCACCATGCTAAATTTTTCTGTCTGAGAATCTGCTGTTATTTTTATGCCATGAAGATTGGTTGCCCTCTTGTGATATGTTGAGAATTAGCTCATGCTCAGTGCTAGTGTATTGAAGTAGATGTTGTCTACTACCATCCTGTTAATTTTAATGCCATGAGGTGGTCTATAACAACTTTAACTTTTGCTGTCAACATGTTACCAGATTTACTCAGATTTCAAAAAACTGTTATTTTCACTAAGTCCCAGAAGTTGGTTTCATCATGTCAACTTGTTAGCTTCATGCTTATGGATGTGTGCCTACTTTCCAGATTGTGTAGTTGGATAAATCAATAAGCATGTTCTATAGTTTCTGTCAATTCCTTGTTTGTGGTTGTAGGATTCCTGTAGCTCAAGTTATTGGCTATGAAAGTTGCTATGTTTCTGTTTGTGGCAGATTGTTTGTTTTATTGTTTTGTGACTTGTGGGAGCTATACTCCATGGAATTGCTTGATCTTTGGCTCTATTGTGGTTGGTTTTTCATTGCCTATCCAGTGGCTACCTTGGAAAGCAAAGAACTAGCCCATGGCCTTGTTGTTCTGCCTTCGTATCTTGTCGTGACGTATCGTGCGAGCCGTAACTCCGTTTCTTATGTTCTTCATATGCATTTTTTAATCGATTTTGCAGGATGCATCCATATTTCACATGTTCATGCATGTCTAAATAACTTAACTTGAGGTTATGTCCAGATTCAATAATAACCAACCCTTTGTATGTGAAACATGACTAGTTAGGATTGCCATGTTAAAAACTCTGCACCTAAGCATGCATCATTCTTGCTTGTGCTTTGCACCATGGTTGTTTGTTTATTCTTGTTGTTTCTTTTGGGTAGATGTGAATGTTGAACCTGAGTACGACGAGCCAGGTGAGTACAACTACGAGCATCTCGCTAGTTGTACCACTCAAGAACCAACAGGCAACATGATCGTACCTGGATCCCGATACTATTTTCACTTGCTAGTGTCTCGCTCTTATCGTTACAATTGCGCTACCTACCACTTGAATGTCAGCCTCCTAATTGCTATGATAGCCTCTAACCCCCCACATCCTAGCAAACCTTTGATTGGCTAAGTTACCGCTGCTCAGCTCCTCCTATAGCGTTCTTAGTTGCAGGTACAGGTTGTTCCATGTGATAATATGGATTTGGTGTATCACAATATTACCTGTTATTTAATTTAATGCACATATATATCTTGGTATTGGTGGAAGGCTTGGCCTTTTGCTAGGTATTTTGTTCCGCTGTTACCACCATAGTTTCTTGTTACCGGTGTTATGTTTAAATACTTTGCGCTCCTAACATGCTTGGGGTTGTTATGGGGACCCACTTGTTTATTCGGTTAAGATTAAAACTTGTCTGGCAAGACCCAACTTTGGTACTACATTTGCTAAATAACTTAATAAAACTGCATAGGGCATTGCAACCCGTGGATTTATCAACAACCCGGGCCAGTGCTCCTCATGAGTGTTGGTCCAAACTGGGCGATGTTCGGTGCCCCCTGGTCACCTGGGGTTGCAGCCAACCCAACGTCTTACCTATCTGGTAGTGCCCTGATACAGAGATACGCGCGGCTCCTATTGGGATCTGGCCTACCGGGCGGTCTAGCTGGATTTGTTTTACCTTATCGAGTGTCTTGTGTGAGGGCTCTAACTTTCTTCGGGCTATCTCGAGGTGTTGGAATTCCTTTGGTGTTGCCTAGGATGATCACGAGATCCGTGGTCTAGGCTATTCCTGCGGAGTGTGGTTAATTTGTGATGGACTAGTTGGAGTACCCCTGTAGGGTCAAATCTTTCGGAAAGTCATGCCCATGGTCAGCTAGCAACTTGGATATTTGTTTAACACCCGGTTATAGTAAACTTGAAGTAAACTCTAATAAAACACACCAACTGTGTGAGTAACCGTGATCATCTCTGCTCGTGAACATGATTTGAGAGAGAACACGGTGGGGTTATGTTTGACGTAAGTAAGTGTTCAGGATCTCACAGAGGTCATTCTAGATTCGATCGCTCATCATAGGCCACCCGCAATTATCTTCATGTTGCGTAAGATTAGCCACCATAAATGCTTAGTGCTGCCGCAAACTAAACACCTACCAATCCCAACCTTTAAGCTTGAATAGTCTCGGTACCCAAGTGCATGATTGCTGAGTCCTTGTGGCTTATAGATTACTACAACAATCCGAGTACAGGTACAGATGAGTTCATGCAGGATGATCTGACGCAGCTCCAGTGGGAGTACGACGAGGAAAGGGGCAGGATGTACTGACTTACCCGGATGAGTAGAGGACCATGGTCGTGTTCTTTGGGATAGTGAGATAGTATCATTTGCATCTGTTTTATCGTTTGATTTCGTCTGTAGGCGGACCCTGTCTTCATCTTGATGTTTGAACTCTATGTGGAATTGTAATTTAGTATGTGGCGAGTGTAAGCCAACTCGTATACTCATCTTTTCTGTAATGTATGATGTAATGATGCTATACTTGCGAATGGCAAGATGCGCCTCTATCCCTTGCAAGATCCCGTGCCTTAACATGGATAGGCGCGCATCTTGGGTGTGACAGTAATGGGCCCTGAAGTCACGATGGAAATCATCCCATGTAACAACACGATCGCCCCTGGAATCCTTGTACTGCTGCCACCAATCAACTGCCTAACCCTTGAGCTGGAATGATGCAAATCTGACAAAGTCCTCTGGCCTAACATTGCTGCACTCAAAATGCTTACTCATATCACGGAGCCAAACATCAGCATCAAAAGGCAGCTCACAACAGGTGAAAGACTTGGGCTGGTTGGCAAGGAACTGATCTAGCGTTGCAAACTGAGGTTGATTCTGAAAATTCCCTTGAAAGCCTTGCAGACCCTAATATCTTTCTTGCAACAGCCTGAGCAACATCCGAGTGTTCGCATTGGTTGCAGCCACCACAGCTTGCCAAGCTTCTAGAGGAGGAGGCGGAGGTGTGGGTGGTGGAACATTAGCCTGCTCCTCACCACGACCCGGATTGTTGCGAGTTGGTGGAGCCATCCTGGAGATGGACAAAAAAATCAGCACCTCATGATAAGATGAATTCAATAGCCGAATCAAATGCTTGAAAGAATTGCACAAATAACCTCACAGCCTTCCTACTAAAAAATTAGTAAGAATGCTTCTTCGGTTTATGATAACATCATCAGATATTAGAAGCCACTTGCAATGACACAAAAGTATTGAGCCCATATTGCTCGGAACAAATATATATGCCCACATTCATCCGAAGAAAATGATCCTAGGTAACTACAAGAGTTCCCACCTAAGAACTTCCGAAAACTTTCTGGTTATGCAATCCGGTGTGGTGGATACAAGGAGGAAATATCTCACACAACTAGCAATCCTACACGCCAACTGTATCCATCCTGCAACACATAACCAGAGGCTTTCGCAAATTCATCAAACTCGAATCCTCGAACTCACAACGATACTAAACCATGGTGGTACCCCGGACGCCTCCGCAGTACTGGGTGACTCCGACCTTATCTCACCACGACAATTATTGAAGTAATTCTGAACACTCTCCGTCCTGAGATATCAAGGAAGCTGAATGATAACAATGTGCCAACATTCCCTGGAACTTGACTCCCCGGAAGAAATCAAGTCAGGCAGGAGGCACCAAGACAGAACCCTGTCACATTGGTATCATATAGACTCCAAAATACTTGCGTGATCGTAAAAATTTTTGAGCGAGAAAGGGAGTAGAATCAAAATTCCTAAGTCGAATACCTCACCAACGCATAGAAGAGGAGTAAAAAGAATCCTACTCTCCCATAAAACTAGACTCAAAATAGATTTTACTAGACTCGACTCAGACAAGTTCGATAGAGCAAAGGCTCCTGTGGTCGTATGGCTCTGAATACCAACTTGTCATGCCCAAGATGCGCGCCTATCCATATTAAGGCACGAGGGCCTCGACAAGGGATAGATGCACATCTCGTCGTTTGCAAGTATAGCATCATTATATCATACATACAAGAAGAGATGAGTATATGAGTTGGCTTACACTCACCACGTACTAAATTACAATTCCACACAAGAGTTCAAATATCAATATGAAGACGGGGTTCGACTACAGACGAAAACAAACGATAAAAGCAGATGCAAATGATACTATCTCACTAGTCCCGATGATCACGACCATGGCCCTCTACTCATCTGGATAAGTCACGTACATCCTGCCTCTTTCCTCGTCATACTCCCACTGGAGTTGCGTCAGATCATCCTACACGAACTCATTTGTACCTGTACCTAGATTGTTGTAGTAATCTGTGATCCACAAGGACTCAGCAATCATGCGCCCGGGTGCCGAGACTATTCAATCTTAAAGGTTGGGATAGGGTATGTGTTTAGTTTGCAGCAACACTAAGAATTTATGGTGGCTAAACTTACGTTACATGAAAATAAATATGTGGCCTACGATAAATGATCAAATCTAGAATGATCTCTATGATATCCTGAACACTTACTTACGTCAACCATAACCCCATCGTCTTCTCTCTCGGATCATGTTCATGAGAAAAGAGGATCATGGTTACTCACACAGTTGGTGCATTTTATTAGAGTTTACTTCAAGTTAACTATAACCCGGTGTTGAAAAAATATCCAAGTTGCCACATAACCGCGGGCACGGCTTTTCGAAAGATTTGACCCTGCAGGGGTGCTCCAACTGTCCATCACAAATTAACCACACTCCATGGGAATTGCCTCGACCACAGATCTCGTGATCATCCTAGGCAAGTCAAAAGGATTTCCAACACCTCGAGATAGCCCGAAGAGAGTCAAAGCCCACAAGCAAGACACTCGATAAAGGTAAAACAAATCCAGCAAGACCGCCTGGCAGGCTAGATCCTAATAGGAGTCGTAGGTATCTCTTTATCAGGGCACAACCAGATGGGCAAGACATCGGGTTGGCTGAAACCCCAGGTGACCAGGGGGTGCCCGACATCGCCCAGTTTGGACCAACACTCATGAGGAGCACTGGCCCGGGTTGTTGATTAATCCATGGGGTTGCAAAGCTGTATGCAGTTTTTTTAAGTTATTAAGCAAATGTAGTACCAAAGTTGGGTCTTGCCAGATAAGTTTTAATCTTAACCGAATAAACAAGGGGGTCGCCATAACAACCCGAGCATGTTAGGAGCGCAAAGTATGGAAACATAACACCGGTAACAAGAAACTATAGCGATAACAGCGGAACAAAACACCTAGCAAAAGGCCAAGCCTTCGACCAATACCAAGATATATATGTGCATTAAATTAAATAACCGATAATATTTTGATATGCCAAATCCATGTTATCACATGGATACATCCTACACCTGCATCTAGGAACGCTATAAGCGAGGCTGAGCAGCGGTAACTTAGCCAGTCAATAGTTTGCTAGGATGTGGAGGGTTAGAGGATATCATGGCAATTAGGAGGCTGACATTCAAGTGGTAGGTAGCGCAATTGTAACGATAAGAGCGAGACAACCAGCAAGCGAAAATAGTATCGGGATCCGGGTACGATCATCTTGCCTGTTGGTTCTTCAGTGGAACAAGTAGCGGGATCCTCGTAATTGTACTCGCCTAGCTCTTCGTACTCAGGTTCAACGTTCACGTCTACCCAAAACAAACAGCAAGAATACACAAACAACCATTGTGCAATGCACAAGCATGAATGATGCATGCTTAATTGAAGAGTTTTAGCATGGCAATCCTAACTAGTCATGTTTCACATGCAAAGGATTGGTTATTAATGAATCTGGATAGAATCTTATGTTAAGTTATTTAGACATGCATGAACATGGAAAATATGGATGCATCATGTAAAAACAATAAAAATGCATATTAATATCGTAAGAAATTGAGTTACGGTTCTCGCGATACGCTCATGACAAGATACGAAGGCAAAACACAAGACAAGAAGGACCTGGGCTATTCCTTGGCATTCCAAGGTAGCCACTGGTTAGGCAATGAAAACATAACCATAATAGAGCCAAATATCAAGCAATTCTATGGATTATAGCTCCCACAAGTCACAAAACAATAAAACAAACAATCTGCCGCAAAACAACAACATAGCAACTTTCATAGCCAATAACTTGAGCTACAGGATTCCTACATCCATAACAAGGCATTGAAAGAAACTAAATAACATGCTTATCAACGTATCCAACTACACAAACTGGAAAGGAGGCACACATCAATAAGCATGAAGCTCACAAGTTTGCATGATGAAACAGTTTTCTGGAATCTGAGTTAACCTGATGGCAAGTTGACAACATAAACTAATAGTGTTAGAAACCACCTCATGGAATGAAAATTAACAGTATTCTATAGGACAACATATACTTCAAATCACTAGCACCGAGCTTGAGCTAATTCACAATATATCGCAAGATAGCAACCACTCTTCATGGCATAAAAATAACAGGAGATTCTCAGACTTAGAAATATTTGGCATGGTTGAAAACAACAACATTTTAGTGGCTACTTTAGAGCATGGTTCCCAATTATTTGCATGTTGATCATGACAAATATAAATACCATGGCATTCTACACATCAAAGACTACCATATTTATGTTGGCACAAACATCATAGCATGATGGATTAAACATAGCAAAAATGACAAAATGGCATTATGGGATAAAATGTCATTTTTTCAAGCTTGCTCAAAAGACCAAACCAATAGCAGCAATGAATTCCTGGGATTTTTCTACCCCAAATTCATGTATCATACTCATACGGTCACATGAAGCATCATGACGAAAAACTACATAGCAAAACATCATAATCTCTTATAAGTGAAAACTTGCCTAAATTGCACATGAGCATATTTGAACATGTCCAGATTTGGCAAATTTGCTATAAATGGAAATGAACTAACATAAACAGTAAAACATTAAAACACACATTAAAAATAAATAGTGTATGATAAGTGGGGCATTGGCCCACTTGCCATACACACAGACTTACACACACACCTACACCAGCACACACACACACACACCAGCATACACACCACACACACACATATCCACACACTGGTGCACCAGATCCCAAACACACACACACATATTGGCCAATCACAAAAGGAGAAAAAAGGGGGGAGGATAGCGCCCGCGCAGGATCGAACCCGCATCTCCCCGCTGGGAGGGCGCGGCGGCAACCAGTCGGGCTAGGCGGGGAAGTCTGCTAGAGAGGGGGGTGCCTGTTCTTTTGAACAGGCCCCCTGTTGCTGCTCTCAGACGCGATCGGAACTGGAAGTCACCAACGAGAGGAGGCGATGGCGGCATCCACGGGCTACCGGCGGGGCTGTGGGGCCTCTGGCCATTCCATCTACGCGCCAAGGGGTTCTACAGAGCGGGAGAAGAAGGCTCGAGCATGAGATCCTCTCTACAGCTACAGGAGCTATAGGAGCGCGATGACAACGCGGGCTGATCTGGACGCACCGACGGCTAGCAACACGACAAAGAGGCGGAAAAGAAGAGGGGGCATACCGCCTCACCTATGACAAGGAGAGGAGGCCATGGACGAGCTGGAGGGGAAGCTTGGCTTGACGGCGCTGGGGCGGCTTGACCATGGTTCGACGACGGAGACGGAGGCCTCCAGGCTTGCAGACGAGGCGTGCGAAGAGGAAGCAGACGGTATGCGCTCTCCAGGCCCGATCCACGTGGTCGGGGAGGTCGGAGGCAAGGCGGAGCACTAGCCCGAGCTCGACCTGACGCCCGGACGGAGCATGGCGGGCAGGCGACAGCTATGGTGAGGAGGAGCCCTTACCTGCACTGGCGGCGGAGGAGGAAGAAGGGAATGGGGAGAGGGAACCCTAGGGATCCACAGGGATAACAATTTAAAGGGGCACGCGGGCTAACGACATCTCGACGTCCGTGCCAATGGTGCTCTCCAGCTCGCTCGGGTTCTCTGAACCTGACGGAAAAGGTGACGGGTGCGCTCTCTGTCAGGCGTGGGGCTGCTTGGCTGCGGCTCGCTAGCTGGGCCGGCGTGAGTGGAAGGCCCAACTCCTGACCTCTCTCTCCTCTCTCCGAAAATAAAATGGTTTTATCTAATTTAAAACAACAACCATCTTACAAAAAACCCACAGAATTATATACAAGGGTTTTTGAAAAAACACAAACACTTTTACCTACAAAGAAATAAGACCTGTTTTATAAAGATAACTAATTGAGTTTTTAGAGCAACTAATTTAAATAGTTTTAAAACACATCAGCCCCTTGTTATTTAAATACCCTAAATTCATAAAGCTCAAAAAATCTAAAGAACAACACTCACATGCTTAAAATATTATAGGCTATCTCTTGAACATTTTTAAACAATTTAATTTAGCAATTAATTATGTTGATTTATGGCAATGGAATAAAGAGAGAAGTTTGGGTTGTTTGAAAAAGAAAAAGAGATGGGGGAGGAGAGTTGCACCACCCACACTCTAACCACAATACACATAACAAGATCACTCCCAACACAACAAGGTCACAAAGCACATCACAAACAAAGGCATGGCATGATGATGCATGATATGATGCACGATGCATGAATGCATGAGACAAGGCACGACAAGGAGCAAACTCATTTCATTGACTCATGACAACAAGGTTCATATAGGAATACATGCCATACAAGGTAGGGACAACACTTGGGTTGTCATAGTTATGGTTTCGATTCCCTCATGCGTTCGAAAGTCAGATTCAAGCGCAAAAGGATGTTTCGTTCTATAATCCACCATGTGCAATCGATCTATCCCACAAGAAAATTCCATAGATTAAAAAATGAAGAAATTTTGGATCTGACGTCCCCTAACATGCATCTCGGTGACACCGATTTTATAAAATCCGTTCCACCAATTTAGTTATTAGGGCATCCGAGAACCACTTTGGTGACACCAAGCAGTTCTTTTCGGTTACACTCAAAAAACTACCCAAGTTTCTATTAATGCAAGTGGTCAGTCTTAGTGACTCCGAAAATTTCAACCCGGTGAAACCGAAATACGCTTTTTAATAGTTCAAACCCAAGTTTCTAAGTTTATGTTTTGAAAACTTCTATGTTTTTGTGATGCTCAACCCTCTTGTTATTCTATACTCTATTCAGAGGGACAACATGTCAAGTTTAGGTGCAGCCACAATGATTCCAAAGATCCCAGTATTGATGCAGATGCAGGCACTAGTCCTTAGGCCAGCTCTTCTTCAGAAGATCCAGGCACCCCTAGCTCTCATGATTTTCCCAAGGCTGCTACAAGAGCCAGGAGGAAATTGCATTCTGATGAAGATGATTCATATTTTGTGCCATATGAACTTTTTTCCAAGCAAAGGAAAGACAAAGCAGAAAGAGCTGCTAAGAAATCTGCATCTAAGGCCACCTCATCTAGGTGGACAGTAAGGTAGGACTATGCCAGTACATAGGCTATGAGAGCACCAAAGAGTGCTAGGGATTCCATGTCTATTGACCATGCGAGGAGCTCCATTCCCAAGAAGCCAGCTGAGAAGAAGAGGATCAGGAAGAGGATAGTACGTGTTGTTGGAAGACCAACTTCTATGTATGAAGATCTAGAAGAAGTTGAGGGAGAGGAAGAGCCAGCTGCCAAGGCTCTTCCCAAGAAGAAGAAGAAGTTGCTTGATAATGCCATGACCAATTAGGCCCCATCCAAAAGCAATGCAGCTATTCCCAGGAATGAGGGATCACTAGAAGAGTGTCTAGAAGGCGGGGTGAATAGACTACTAGAAGGAATTTAAAACCTAACCTTTCCCATGTTAATTGGTTGGCAGATTTTAACAAATTTAGGAAAGCCAGCAAGTCTAACAGCCCTACACATGCATGTCAACAAATATGGCAGCGGAAAGTAAAGACATTGCATATGAAGTAAAGTGTTGAGATAGGTAGATCAAACGCAGTTGGAGACGCATGGATTTTTCCCATAGTTCCGATAGGTGGCGCTATCATACATCCACGTTTATGGAGTCTTCAACCCACAGAGGGTAATGGTCACGAGAGTCCACGGAGGGCTCCACCCAAAAGGATCCACGAAGTAGCAACCTTGTCAATTCCATAATGGCTTCCGTCCACGAAGGACTAGCCTCACTATGGGTATATCTTCACGAAGTAGGCGATCTTCTTTCCCTTACAAACTTCTTGGTTCACTCCACTACACGAAGTAGGAGGCTCCTGAGCGACATCTAACCAATCTAGGAGGCACCACCCTCCAAAAGGTAATAGGCTCGGTAATGACGATGAACTCCTTGCTCTTGTGCTTCAAGATGATAGACTCCTCAGCGCCCAATCACTCTCTCAGACATTTGTCATGGTGGAAGAGATGGGATTGGTGGAAAGCTACTTGGGGAGGCTAGAGATCAAGATCCATATGATTGGAGTGGAAGAACTTGACGTCAACACAAGGGTAGGTGGTTCTCTGTCAGAAAACTGGATGGGGAAAGTGTGGAATAGTTCTGAGGGCTTCTCTTTCGAGTAGGTTGTGGTGAAGGTGTATATATAGGCATCCCCAAAAATCCAACCGTTACACACAAAATGACCAACTCGATGACACTAATCTGTTAATCTTGGTGGTTCCGAAGTGACCAAATGGTGGCAACTTTTGAATCTCGGTGAGACTGATATAGGAAACTCGGTTGCACCGATAAGGTGACCAACGGTCAGATTTCCAATCTCGGTGACGCCGATCCAACATTCTTGGTGGTACCGACAATGCGAATTTGCATAACAGAAAGTTGGCAACCTAAACTCGGTGGCACCGGTATGGAATCAGTTGCACCGAAGTGGCTAGGGTTTGGCTGATGTGTGTAGGTTCTAGAATCGGTGGCACCGGTATGGGAAAGTTGGTTGGACCGATTTTGATTGTTAGGTATAGAACAAACTTTGGTTGGAGAGTTTCTGGATGTTTTTGGCGACTATCACTTGTGCACATTTGAGCATATTATTCACCAACAAAACCTTACCCCCTATTAATAGTATTGGCTTTCCTATGGAGGCAAAGTGATTTCTCACAAATATAAAATGTAGAGTCCTCTTGCTTGAAGCTTGGCCAACCTATTTCCTTGCATCTTGGGGTATCTCCACAATCTCCTTTTGCCAAACCTCTCTATAAACTGTATCTGAAATACACTAGGTAAAAATATCAGTCCAAGAGACAATGTATGTTGTCATGAATTATCAAAACCACCAAGGGAGCATGTTGTGCTTTCAATCTCCCCCTTTTTCATAATTGATGACAACATACAATCAAAGCTTCCAATAAAGATATGCATGGTTATACTAAAGACTTTGAGAGACACATGACTTAGACTTGCTCCCCCTAAATGTGTGTAGTCCTTTAAAGGATAGTTGCTTTTGAATGCATGAACACACATAAGGTAGAAGGGATATAACAGGTCATGTGTATCTTGGCTATATGCATCAAATATATATGAATGAGATGTATCTTTGTTCAAGACATCACTCTTGTAAACTATATGTGCAAGAAGCAAGAGATCATCTTGACCAAGGATATAATGCATATACTTACCTTGAGTTCTTGAGCATCCTGGTAATAGAAACACACTTAAGAAAACAATGTTAGGAAACACAAGAGTATTCTACCAACCAGCAAGGCAATAGAACTCAAAATTGCCAAGTTATGGAGGACATATAGAATATAGTATTCCTTAGAATTGATATGTCCCAAGATCATTTAGAATTTTCTCACGATCGATATGAAATTAGATGATCCTCTCCCCCTGAATCTTAGCATGTAGATATTAGGATTGGATAAGGTGAGAAATGTCAAATTTTTTCTTCTCCCCCTACTTTGATATTCTCTCCCTGTTTATAAAGGTATGAGTATTGATATTGGCTCTCCCCCTTGATCATATCTCCCCCTTTGCATAAGCATGTATCTCCCCTTTAGCATGAAGATTTGGACTTCTCCCCCTTTGGAATTAGTTTCCAAAAAGGTCAAAAGCAGGGATAGATACGGCGATCATTGACTGAGAAGGAATCCTTGAGAACAAGGGTCATCGAAATGTAGGATTCATAGAAATGAAAACTGAGAGAGAAAATGATTTCTCTCCCTTTGAGATGTTGTAGGACTCTGTTCTTCTCCTCCTTTCTTCATTGAAGATAGAGATCCTTGAATAAAGAAATTCTCTCCTCAAGATTAACTTTAGTTCTTCTCCCCTAAGTCATACAATGTTTTTTTAAGGGATCATCAAAGTAACCGAAGTATTACAAGAAAGATCACTAAGAAAACACAGAATTGCAAAAAAGTAATTCAAATCAGACAGAATAAAAATCGGTGACTCTGAGATAGATAGATCGGTGGTACCGAGATTTTGTAGTGCAGCTTGTCTGCAATATCGGTAGACCCGAGATATCTGAGTCGGCGGCTCCAAAAGAGAAACCAAGTTTCTGTTTTCACAGAGTCAAGAGAAAGATTTTCAATGAAATATGAAGTTTTTACAAGGGACATTGACTAGAGAAGATTGGAGTAGTTATGAGAAATCATGCAATAGAGAGCAAACCACACCAGATTCTAAACTAGATGATGGGCGGTGACTAGGTTACCTATATTAGAGTGTATTGACTTAGGAGACAAGCAAGAATACTTGATCATAGCTCATACTCCACATTAAGCTCAAAATGGGGTTACCATTTTTCGATTAAGCGTTTTAATGTCTTCATATCGCTTGAGTTGCTTCAGCTCATTTCTTGGAGTAAAGCCTTTTCAAGGACATGAGTACATACCTTTGAGTGATGTTGATGACGTAGCTTGTAGATGAACTTGTTGAGGATGCTCGAGGTTAATGAAGATCATCTTGAGTTTTGAGCAATCCTTCTTGTTCTAGTACACTGGTTACCTACAATGATTAGTCATGCAAGGAAGAACAATAGATATCCAATTGACATGATACCAATTGACATGATACCAATTGAGAGTGTGCAATTTTGATCAAGTATATGTCATGTATATGGTTGAGTGGCCTTCTTCCTTTCATCATCAAGAGGGGTTGTGGATAGTTGGTAATGACAAGATTGCTTATGATTGGAGTTGATGGAAATCTTGTGGAATGAAGTTTTTCCAAGTACCTACAAGAGATTAGATGCAATAAAAGGGAGCATAGAATTCCATGGCATAAGGTGAAATGTTATGATACATCGAAATATCAAGGAAGCTCATACCCTTGCATGCAACCGAGTGAGTCTAGCTCCAGTTTGAAGCATCGATGATGTTCAACTCACTCCTCAAGTGACAAAATGTCTTCTCATCAAGTGTCTTCATAAAGATATCGGCCAATTGCTTGTTAGTGCGAACATGCTTAAGATTAATATCTCCTTTGGCAACATGATCATGAATGAAATGATGTCAAACTTGAATATGCTTAGTTTGAAAATGTTGCATAAGATTATGACCAATTTTAATAGCACTTTCATTGTCACAAAGTAATGGAATATTTTTAACATGAATTCCATAATCCTTAAGTGTTTGTGTCATCCATAGTAATTGCGCACAACAAGATCCAGCAGCAATATACTCAGCTTTGGTACTTGATAGAGATAGCGAGTTTTGTTTCTTAGAGGACCAAGATACAAGAGATCTTCCCAAAAATTGACAAATACCCGAGGTGGATTTTCTATCAACCTTGTCACCGGCATAGTCCGAATCAGAATAGCCAACAAGGTCAAAACAAGATCCCTTGGGATACCAAATGCCAAAATTTGGTGTTTGTATCAAGTATCTCACAATGCGTTTTATAGCCAAAAGATGACACTCTTTCGGTGCAGCTTGATATCTAGCACACATGCAAACACTAAGCACAATATCAGTATGAGATGCACATAGATATAACAATGAACCAATCATAGATCGGTAAACTTTCTAATCAACCGGCTCATCCTCTCTGGTAAGATCAACATGTCCACTAGTAGGCATAGGGGTTTTCATACCTTTGCACTCCTGCATGTTGAACTTTCTGATCAAGTCCTTGGTATACTTAGTTTGAGAGATGAAAGTTCCTTCTTTTGATTGCTTGATTTGCAAGCCAAGAAAGAATTTAAGCTCGCACATCATGGACATCTCATACTTCTCGGACATCAGCCTTCCAAATCTTTCACTAAATTGAGGATTAGTGGAACCAAAGATAATATCATCCACATAGAATTTGCACAAAAATAATTCACCATTAACTCTCTTAGTGAATAAGGTTGCGTCAATTTGACCAATTTCAAAACCTTTTTCGATAAGAAACTTCGTTAAACATTTGTACCAAGCACGAGGGGCTTGCTTAAGACCATAAAGAGCTTGACGAAGATTGTAAACATGATTAGGTTTCTTAGGATTCACAAAGCCAGGTGGTTGCTTAACATAAACCTCTTCTTCAATCTCAACATTTAAAAATGAACTTTTAATATCCATTCGATAAAGCGTGATATCATGGTTATTGGCATAAGCAATAAGAATGTGAATAGCTTCAAGTCTAGCGACGGGGGCGTAGGTCTCACCGTAGTCCATACCTTCGACTTGTGTATATCCTTGAGCTATGAGGCATGCCTTGTTGCGCATGACTTGACTGTCTTCGTCTTGCTTGGTCCGAAATACCCATTTGGTTCCGATGATGTTGTGTTCATCCTCGGGCTTCTCCACGAGTGTCCACACTTTGTTCCTTTCGAAGTTGTCAAGCTCTTCATGCATAGCGTTCACCCAATCCGCATCTTCAAGAGCTTGTTCTACCTTCAAGGGCTCAATGATAGAGATCAAATAATAATGCTCACAAAAGCTTGCTATACGAGTTTTAGAGTGAGTGATCCTCCATGTTTGTATATCACCAAAGATTTGGTTTAGGGGATGGTTCTTGGCCACTTGTGCTCGAACTCGGGTCATCTTACAATTGTTGGTTGGTGGAGCTTCTTCTTCATCATCATATCCTTCATCTTCGTTATTGTTGCCGGTGTCGTTCCATTGAGGTGGTGGTGAAGGAGGTTGTGGTGGATCTTCATGATGCACTTCCTCCTCTTCATCATCTTGTCGTGTACCGCTTGTGGATGGCTCCATGTCATGTTGTGGTTCACCTTGTCCTGAAGTAGGGGCTTCCACTTGAGTTGATGAAGTACATTCCTTCACCTCCATGGGACGAATCTTGCCGATGGGTAAATCTAGTATAGCTTCCGAAGGGTTCTTATCAACTACATCATTTGGCAATTGTTCGACTTGCAAGCCCTTAGATTCATCAAACTTCACATCTACCATCTCTTGTAATTTTTGAGTGAAGTTGTTGTAGACACGGTAAGTGTGAGAGTTCGCTCCATAACCAAGTAGGAATCCTTCGTGAGATTTAGGAGCAAATTTAGTACGACGATGCTTATCAAGAATGTAGCACTTGGAGCCGAATACCCGAAAGTATCCAACTTGGGGTTTGTTACCGGTGAGTAGATCGTATGCCATTTTACCGAGAAGCTTGTGCAAGTAAAGTCGGTTTGTGGCGTGACATGCTGTTCCCATGGCTTCTGCCTAAAAGTGTTTTGGCGTCTTGTATTCATCAAGCATCATTCTTGCCATCTCAATGAGTGTCCGGTTCTTCCTCTCAACAACTCCATTTTGTTGAGGCGTGTACGTAGCCGAGAACTCGTGTGAGACACCTTCTTCGTCAAGCAACGTATCCACATGGGTGTTCTTGAACTATGATCCTTTATCGCTCCGAACCTTCTTGATCTTCACTTCAAACTGATTTTGCGCTTTGCGAGCGAAGTTCTTGATGATCTTTTGAACCCGCGACTTATCATCAAGAAAGAATACCCATGTAAATCTGGAAAAATCATCAACTATAACTAGACCATAGGAATTTCCACCGAGACCCTTGTAAGCATTGGGACCGAAAAGATCCATGTGAAGTAACTCAAGTGGTCTCCTAGTAGTCAGATATTCTTAACAAGATGACTTCCACCTACTTGCTTTCCGGCTTGACAAGCACTACAAAGTCTATCTTTGTCAGAGACAACATCTTTAACACCAAGTATATGATCACCTTTCATAAGTTTGTCTAAATTATGCATGCCAACATATCCTAGTCTTCTATGCCAAATCCAACCTTTAGAAGATTTAGCAATTAAAGAAGTGCGAGGTTTGGATCTCTTAGTGAAATCGACAATGTATAGATCACCTCTACGGTACCGGTAAAGACCATTTTATGATTATCTTGACGAAACACTTGGCAATCTATTTTAATGAATAACACATTGAAACCGAAGTTGGCATGTCTAGACACCGAAAGAAGATTATAGCCAAGAGATTCAACAAGCATAACATTTTGAATAGAACTATCATGGGATATGCACACCTTACCAAGACCAAGTATCTTACCCATGGAGTTGTCTTCAAACGTTACGTACCTTCGCTGTGGGGACCCCGACTCATAAGTCGAGATCACCGAATGCACGTGTATAGTGATCCCAGAGATCAATGCTCACTGAACACACAAAAGCTGAATAACAAGAGTCTTACATCCATACTTAACGTCTTACACAAATAATGACCATGAAGGTCTTAGTCTTACATAGATAGGGCCACACGGGCCCAACACTTAAAATAGATCAAGCAGCGGAAATCTTGGTCGAAAGCGTGAACCCATGCTATCTACCTTAACCTACATGCATTCTGACTTGGAAGCGTCCTAGTTCGCATGTTCGTCTCCGACGAACTCTTCAACATACTCCTGTTCTTCCATGCCTGGCCAATTAAATAACCAGTGGAAAGCCAATGAGTACTTTGAATGTACTCGCAAGCAACCCAAGTGTGGAGCGAGGTAACAATGATGCATGATATAACACTAATAGGTAAGTCTGCGGAAAGCTAATTTTTTAAATGCAAGTGACATGATCAAGTAACTAGTGAGCATGCATCAATAACTAGCAGGTATCCATGTGAACAAATCGTAGATATCATCATAAGTATTGGTAGAGCATCTCATGTTCACTCATCACACTAAGTCATTGGACTTAGTTCCATCATCAAGCTAAGTCATCGGACTTAGCTCATGTGACCTCTTGTCACCACCACACTCGTACTCACTCCAAGGTTTATGAAAAACATTCATACATAGTTTAAGAAGGACCTCCAACTGTCCATGACCGCGGACGCGGCTATTTGAATAGTTTTACACTCTGAAGAGGTTGCACACTTTACCCACAAGACTCGGGGAACTTCCGTGTCATCCACGACTCGCGGTATGTAACATACCCGAGGTAAGCACCCGAACAATGCCTTTCCCCCGGCGATACTAAACAAAGAGTATACTCGATTGGTACCCAGCCCTCATGATGTACATCACACGATCCTCGCTCTAATCGTACCATCCATGAGGGGACCAACGGTGTGCCCGGTGCATGTGAAGACAACGCATGATTGTACATACTAGTACAATCCCGTATCGAGAGTGACCATGCCAGTCCCGCCACTAGTAATGCAGGCTCCTTGCCAGTACCCACCAAGGTAATGAACAAAGCCCCGTCCCATAAGGGGTATCGTTGTTGTGCATGTAAGGTTGGGACGGTCAGCAGACCTTAAATCTAATCCGTTTTCGAAAACACATACTCAACTTGCTCTCGCACACCACTTATTTCTCAAGTGGTCGCGCTCTCATCAACATCTCCCTCGGGCATTAGTGGCACCCGACGGGGTTTTCGAAAGAGTCTTTGCAATCATTTCTTTTCTTTCCATCACCATGCATAAGTCCCATCCCATTTGCATGGCATCTATTAGTAACCTAACTACTCCCACCCGCACAACCCTCATAAGGGGTAGGGTCATGCACGATGCAAGTGTCAATGAAGAAGTACCAGAGGCATCGAACCAAAAGGGGAACACCACAACACATGATCAAATACGATGAAATTAAAGTTCTACATGACATGCAATAAAATGGTTTCTTATCATGGTCAAAGGGCTGCTTGCCAGGCTCAACAAAGTCTCCGGGGTCTTCGAAGTCTTCGGGTCCAACTTCTAAGTCAACCGCGCAATCTATCTTCGCAAAATAAAACGATAAAAATAAGCAATCGCACAAAACAGAGCACCCAACCTACTACCCAAAAATGTTCTCCTACTCTCATAAATCCTAAAAGTCATACTAAAAATATTTTCCTAGAGTTTCGTTGTGAAAAAGATTTTGGAAATAAAATAACAGAGGCAAAAAGGTGCCCATATATAGGTTTTAAAATAAAATAGTACTAAAATCATATTCAAACATTTTTACGAATGGCACTATTAAATTCTAGGGATTATTTTATGAATTTAGGTCGAAGAAAAATTGGCATTGGATAAAATAACAGAGGCAAAAAGCAAAAAAGAAAAGGGCTACTATGCCCTGGGCTAAGTGCCTAGCCGCACTGGGCCAACCGGCCAGGCCGGCCCAGCTGAGCTGCGGCACGCGCGCGGCATGTTTGAACCTGACGCGCGGGACCCAACATCAGAGAGAGAGAGGGAGACGGAGAGGGACGTGGGGATGACAGGTGGGGGCCGCCTGTCATCTTCTTCCTCTCGGCAGGAGGGGAAGAACACTCACTGGCAGCGGAGGAGGGAACGATGAGGGGATCTGAGAGCGGGGATGGATTGAGGAGGCTGCCACTGATCGGGAGGTGCCGGAGATGGTCGACAAGGAGGCGCAGGTCGCCGGCGACAAGGTCCCGCGGTAGAGGCAACTTTGGGAGTGATCACCAGGGGCCTCTCTGTGCTGCAAACAGCATGGGGACAAGGGGGAATTGTGTCAGAATGATGAGAGAGGAGCAGCCGAAGTGGAAGGAGGGACGGAGAGGCTTGCTACCCAGAGATCGACAATGGCGACGCCACGGCGATGCTCCAGTCGATCCCGGGTGCTCGAGCCTCAGAACGAAGGGGGACTAGCCACGGGAGCTCTATTGGGAGAGGGAGAGAGGGTCCAGAGGGGAGAGAGGGCTCGAGGAAGGACCCTTTATAGGAGTCCACCGAACGCTGTGCGCCGGCAAGCTCGTGGCCGAGGCCAGAGGGCACGGGGGGAGACGGGGGCGAGTCAGGGGTGCTCCTGGGGTCGATCTAGGCCGAAGGGAAGGAGGAGAGAGGCAGAGATGCCCGCGCGTGTGAGCTCCCCGGTTGGCCGAACCAGGCAGCACCGAGCACACGTGTGGGAAGGTGGAGGAGAGAGGAGAGAGGGGGCCGTCAGCTTGGCGTGTCACGGACGCCGAGGGGGACCATGTGGCGCACGGGGAGGCCCAAGGTTGTCTGGGATGCCCGTTGGTCAGTGGCTACTGTGCGGGTGCACACTGAAGCGCGCTACAGAGCACGAGCTTTGCATGCCAGGGCATCTCCTAGGCACGTTGGCGCGTCCACTAGTGTCCTGAGGATCTGGGGAGGAATAACAATAGGGAATAGGTCGTTGGATGCTCTGGGGATGCCTTAGGGTGGAAGGAAAAGGGGAGAGGGGTAGAAATGGAGTTTGCACCATATTACACTTGAGCTGTGACCCTAAGACTTCTACTGGTGGTGAAAAGTTGGGGCCAAGGGTAAAAGAGAGAGGGGTGAAAATGGGGGTTTTACCAAATCACAAGAAGTTGTTTGGTGGGTTTTTGGGCAAAAAATAATTACCAGATTACTGATATATATACCAGGATCAAGGGCTAGGTAGAAATGAGATGCTTCACGAGATTTGAGCTCAAGGGAAAGAAGTTGATTATGGAAACTTGGTGAACCCTAGAAATTGGCAGAAACTGATTTCTGTAGATCCAATGATGCTAGGCTTTAACCCTTGGTGCACCACTTACTGTATCAGCACTATTTCATCATTAGAGCATGCCCACAAAGTTTGAGGTCAAGGGTAGACACTTCACAATGTAAAGTTGCTCAAATTTGATTCTAGACATGAATGGCTTTGGGATGATTTGATGAACCAAACCAACTTGGATTGGGATGAAACTTTGCAAGATCATCACCCCTTATAGTGTTGACTTGCTAGAATTTTCCTGGAATTTATTGATAATATTTCTAGAAATATTTCAAAAGTTTGATCAGAACAGAAAGGGTTTTGAGGGGTTTTGCCTATGATCATATATATGGAACATGCATGTCCACTGAGTTTATCTAAATTTTCTCAAATATTTTTAAAGCATTTAAATAATTTTTCTCTAGGAAAAACCATTTCTGGCCTTAAGAAAAAGCCTTTAAATAAAATATGAAAACAATCTTTAAAAATAATAGTTAGTGGTTTTGAGAAGTCATATATATAGTAGGTTTGAAATAGAGCCTTTTGGAAAGAAGGGTCCACCTTATTTGCGGACTTGCAGTGCAAACCTCATTATAGGGGGTTTTCGAAACTTAAACTAAATAAATCATTTTTGGTTAAAACAAAATTTGATAAAAATAGTTTTGGGCACTATTCACATGGCATGATCATTGGGCAAGGGGTTTGGAGCAAGGAATATGATTATGAAGTGGAATGGAACCTAGTAGTGCCATAAGACTCAATCCACGAGAAAGCAAACAACACAGCAAGCAAGCACAGACACATAGAAAAAAAAATGTTGACTCCTAATTTTATAAACCCAAACATAACAATGTGCCACAAATATAGGGTGTGACATTCGCGATCCATGGTTTGGTGTAATCTTTTCAAACATTTCTCTATCTCCGGTCATATGATCGGTACATCCACTATCGAGAATCCACTCTTTTCCTCCGGACATGTAATCCTTGAAGTTTGCCATGAGACTTAGATTCTTCATGATTTTCTCATACTTGATGTCGAAAAATTCATCCTCATCATAGTAGCCATGTTCCATAATGTCATCATCAAGTGGGAAATCCTCGTCATAAAGAACAAGAGATTTGTTCGGATGGTGATCATGACAATGTTCAAGTTTATGAATGCGAAGGGCCTCTATAATGATATTGTTGATAGTTGTGACACCTCCTTTAGCACGCATGAGGTCTCTAAGCTCAAATAGACAAACATTAAATTTAGGATCACTAGGCAACATTTTGTGAAAGGCAATGGTTTTATGAAGAATTTCATCAAGATTACTTAATGAATAATTTGACATCGTTTCTCCAAATCATTCCACAAAGTGTAAGCACATGCAAAATTCTTAATTTGGTTAAGCACAGTTCTAGGGAATGCTCCAACAATGAGATTAACAGTTCTGAGATTGCATAGCATATCAATTTCCTCTTCGTGTGTGGGATGCAAAGGATCAATAGGAGGCTCATAGGGGCGCATAACATATTTTCTCAATTGAAATTCATTAAACAGCTCAAGCATCAAAGATTTCCATTGACTATAGTACTCTTCATCAAGAATGGGCACTCTACAACTCAAACTCCCTATACTAGACACATCCATCTTCCTCCTCGGTGATTAAACCGAAGCAATGGAGACCAATGCTCTGATACCAATTGAGGGATCACTAGAAGAGTGTCTAGAAGGGGGGGTGAATAGACTACTGGCAGGAATTTAAAACCTAACCTTTCCCAAGTTAATTGGTTGGTAGATTTTAACAGTTTTAGCAAAGCCAGCAAGTCTAACAGCCCTACACATGCATGTCAACAAATATGCCAACGGAAAGTAAAGACATTGCATATGAAGTAAAGTGTTGAGATAGGTAGATCAAACGCAGTTGGAGACGTATGGATTTTTCCCGTGGTTACGATAGGTGGCGATATCGTACATCCACATTTATGGAGTCTTCAACCCACGAAGGGTAACGGTCGCAAGAGTCCACGGAGGGCTCCACCCGAAAGGGTCCACGAAGTTGCAACATTGACTATTCCATAACGGCTTCCATCCACGAAAGACTAGCCTCACTATGGGTTGATCTTCACGAAGTAGGCGATCTCCTTGCCCTCACAAACTTCTTGGTTCACTCCACAACACGAAGTAGGAGACTCCCAAGCGACACCTAACAAATCTAGGAGGCACCACCCTCCAAAAGGTAATAGGCTCGGTAATGACAATGAACTCCTTGCTCTTGTGCTTCAAGATTATAGACTCCTCAGCACCCAATCAATCTCTCACAAATTTGGCATGGTGGAAGAGATGGGATTGGTGGAAAGCTACTTGGGAGGCTAGAGATCAAGATCCATACGATTGGAGTGGAAGATCTTGACCTCAACACAAGGGTAGGTGGTTCTCTCTCCGAAAACTGGATGGGGCAAGTGTGGAATAGTTCTGAGTGCTTCTCTTTCGAGTAGGTGGTGGTCAAGGGGTATATATAGGCATCCCCAAAAATCCAACCATTACACACAAAATGACAAACTCGGTGACACCGATGTCTTAATATCGGTGGTATCGAAGTGATCAAAAGGTGGAAACTTTTGAATCTCGGTGAGACCGATATAGGAAACTCGGTTGCACCGATAAGGTGACCAACGGCCAGATTTCCAATCTCGGTGACGCCGATCCAACATTCTCGGTGGTACCTACAATGTGAATTTGCATAACAGAAATTAGGCAATCTAAACTCGGTGGCACCGGTATGGAATCGGTTGCACCAAAGTGGCTAGGGTTTGGCTGAGTCTGTCTAGGTTCTGGAATCAGTGGCACCGGTGTGGGAAAGTTGGTAGCACCAATTTTGAGTGCTAGGTATAGAACAGACTTTGGTTGGAGAGTTTGTGGATGTTTTTGGCGACTATCACTTGTGCATGTTTGAGCATATTTTTCACCAACAAAACCTTGCCCCGTTTTAATAGTATTGGCTTTTCTATGGACTCAAAGTGATTTCTCACAAATATAAAATGTAGAGTCCTCTTGCTTGAAGCTTGGCCAACATATTTCCTTGCATCTTGGGGTATCTCCACAATCTCCTTTTGCCACACCTCTCTGTAGACTATATCTGAAATACACTAGGTAAAAATATGAGTCCAAGAGACAATGTATGTTGTCATGAATTATCAGAAACACCAAGGGAGCATGTTGTGGTTTCAAAGAAGCCCACAACCCCTAAGTCCAAGAGGACTACCAAGGATATTCGGGTTGAAGCAACGAACAAGGGATCCTCGTCAAGAGCTGCTCGTGAAGAGGATGAGATTGCAGTTTTGAGGAAGTTAAGACCTCAGCTTCCAGAGCACAATGACAACTATCCTCTTTCTGAGGACATGAAGAAGAGGAAGGATTCATGGATGAGAGGAAGGAGAGCTATAGATCCATATTCTCAGAGGAGAAAAATTGTTGTAGACTACATATTCTACACCAAGGAGTAGTAGGATTTCTATGAGACAATTCTCCTCGAAAAGAGCCCAGCTGTATGTGACTTGAGATATGTAGACTGGGTCTACATTAAGAAAAATGAGCATTACTTTCACCATGTGCAATAAAACTTCAAGGAAATTGATATTGACGCATTTGTTGGGAGGCAAGTGACCCCTTGGAATAATGAGATGATCATGCAATTCTATTCCACAGCTTATTTTTATGGTGATGGAAGAATTGTTTGGATGAGAATGTGTCAGGTATCAATCTATAGTGGAAGAGTTGGCTACCATCTTAGGAGCCCAACAAGTACAAGATGGTGACTTGGATATGTACTCTGAGGCCAAAATGAATCATAACTCCATGGCTAATATATACAAGGAGATCCCTATTGACTATGTGCATTCACATAAGTTTGGCTTAGTGTACTATCTGCAGGCAAGTTTGCCAGCCACTAACACCATCTTCAGGTACACTTTGATGCCCAAGTTAGGAGATGACAAGATGATCAGAGGTTTCTCCATCAACATGCTGCATCACATTGACCTCACATCAGATTCAAGGTCATGGATTTGATAGTTGAGACACTAAGGAGGACTGCTGCTGACCAAAAGAGATCATGTGGATAAGCTCCTTACATTCAAATGATAATCAACTCCAAGCTTGAAAAAAATGTATATGCACTTGATCGACCTCATATGCTACTCCAGCCTGAGTTTGAGGATAATATTGTTGTGATGAATCCAAATCATCCCACTTCTTCTACTGCACATGCAGCAAGTGAGGCAGCCAGAGCCACTAGTGCTCAAGTGGCAAGGACAAGAAATGAGTAGATGGACCTTATTCTTAGCTCTATCCAAGGCATGTAGAATGACATTACTGAGATTCTATAGAACCAGAATTGTTTGGAAAGGATCGTTGAGGACAAGTTTCATACTTTGAACAACAAGGTTGATGGGCTAGCAAAAACTATTGATGAGCTCAAGAAGGAAGTGGATTCTATACCCCTCCCCACACCTCAGATGATGATGATGACAGTCACCCTCTCTAGCCTAAGACTGAGTTCAAGACCCAGGACAGAGCTATGTCAGTGCCAGCTCCAAAGATGAGACCCTCTTCATCAGCTCTTGCCGTAGCTCCTTCAGTTCCTCGAGCTCCATCAACACCTCCAGTTTCTACTTCAACCCCTTCCATGACATCTGCAGAAGTCTTTGGAGCGGTTCTCTCGACTCCTACATCAACAACCGGAGGAGATCATCCCCAGGGAGACAATTATTACTATACATTTGAACTTTTTGGTAACTTGTTGCCGAAGGGGGAGAAGTTGTATAGATCATAGGGCTTCGAGAGAGAGAGAGTGTGTGTTGCTTTTTATCGCTCTCTAAAACTTCAAAATCTTTTGGTTTAGCGGTTGTGTTAAACTTGTTGGTGTTTGTTCATGCACTTCTTATGTGTTGCTACTATGTATTATCTTTTGAGGTGCTTATGATATGATCATTCACTTCTTGCTTGATGTGTTGTGCTATGTTGTTCATTCATATTATTATCGTACACCACCAAGATATATGTGACATGGAAGAGTGCCCCATGAACCTAATCGATTGTGCATTTGCATTCAAACGCAAATTCAACATAGTGCACAAATTTAGGGGGCGCTCTTGCTTATCACATACTTCTTAAGGTGATGATTCTATTCATTGATTATATCATATGTCGAAGCTTTGATGTATATGTTTTCATCAATAACCAAGAAGGGGGAGATTGAAAACACATTTGCTCCCTTGGTGGTTTTGGTAATTAATAACAACATATATATATCATTGGACTCATGTTTCCACTAAGTATATTTCAAGAAAGGCCCAATGATGGGATGGATATGGATAGTGAGGAGATCACGAGATGCGAGGAATGGATTGGTAAAGCATTAAGCTAGAAGACTCTCTTTTTACTTTGTGAGAAATCACTTTGAGTTCATACACTACTACAGAAAGGTCCAAACAAGACACATCAATCAAAGACCCTTCAACAAAACTGTGTGTGATGCATGAATCGCAAATGGTATAGTGAAAGCTCCATTAATGGCACGAACTGTGTGCGAAGGTGGATACATCAAATACGATTCAGAAAGTACTTGCATGTGCGATCTATGGTAGACAGTTTGTTCTTATGAACCATTTGTGATTAGAGAAGATAAAAGAAGCGGTTACCAAAACTACATACGTGTGAGAAGTATGGCATCAAGTTCACTCAAATAAACTGTGTGCCCTAATACAGCAGAAGACAAACGATTCGGCATAACACGATTTGTGCGATATACAACAAATAGGTCAGTAATGGGAATCGTGTGCGAACACCACAAATAACACAGAAGATTTATACTTGTTGGATTTCAGGCCCCGCAAAACCCTCAAGGTTCGAACACAAGGGCGCGTGCAAAGGTTCCCTGCAACCCCTCCCAACCTAGCTCGCTACTCGATGGTTACTACGGCGAACTTGCTCGATGACGAGGAAGAAGATCAACACGGCAGTTTACCCAGTTTCGAGCCATTGTGAAGCGTAATACCCTACTCCTGCTTTGGTGGATTGCCTCTTGTGGAGGTTTGGTGGATGAAGTAGTACAGTGGGCTCGAGCCTTGTGAGGGCGCTCAAGAGGTGCTCTTGGCTCTCTGCCTTGTGGTGGTTAGTCGATTGGCTAAGTGTTGGACTTTGTCTGCAAAGTGGTTGTCGATGACGTAGCGGTGGGCCCGGCAATGAGATCCATCCTGCGGGGCTCGTGGTCTTGTTGCACCAGAATGGAAACCTTTGGGTGGAGCTTTGGGAACCCGCGTACGACCTTGCTCCCTTTGCACCCAAGGGGAAACTGTGCCGCCTAGCGCACTGGTGCCCGCCTGTCCTCCCTTGCGTCACCTTCGACTCATGAGGTTGGGCTCTGCATCAAGATCTCCGCCACTCAGGGGGGACTTGAGGAGTCCCATCCTTGTAGGCCTTGGTGCCATTCTTCCTCGCAAGCCGGGGGTCCTCGTGAGGGCCTTGTCTTGAGTAGATCCGCACCAGGCCACGCCTGGCTGACGAAGCTTTGAGGACAGCTCGAAGCACCGCTGGCTCCAAACGCATGCGTCAAGGCCCCCGCTCCCCGAAGGCGTGATGAACCGCCCCAAGTCAAACCGATGCGACGCCTGTGCACACCATCGATCATCATTACCTTTCTTTGAATGCTATCGCTTCCTTGGGCTTCCAACCCTCAGGCCATGCGAATGTGACCCGATAGTGTCAGGCGAGGCAATGTGAGGCAGGATCATGCGCCGATTGAGACAGCCCTTTCAGTGCCCGAGGGGCGCACGTTGCCTTCTCTCCCACGATGCCTCATGGCCTTGATCCCTCCTATAAATCCACCTTCCTCGTGAGGGAGTCTATCCATCTCGAAGCGCCCGCCTGCTCCCACAACTCCAGAGAAAACCCTCTTCCTCTCCTAGCTTCTCCCTTTCCTCATGGCGTCTAGAGGATGCGCCGCCGGTGCAGGGGAGCGCGCTGGGCCATTAGCCACCTCGCTCTCCTCGGAACGCAGCAGCGGAGGGCCCTCGGGGCCAACGCAGGTTCGCCGATGGTGGGCCATGGTAGATGAGTGAGTGTTTTGTCGCCTCCCTCTTTCTTTGCTTGACATGTCCAATGTATCGAGCTTGGTAGTCTCCTCCTTCCAGGGCGCCAACGGCCAAGAAATGCAAGTGCGGCGAGCTCCAGGAGGAGGTGGACGCGTTGTGTGCCCAACTGGTGACCGCCAAAGCCGCCTTCCAAGCCACCCTTAGAGGCGAAGAAGAGGCGAGGGAAGAATTAGCGTCTCTCCAGACCCAGGTCCATGAAGTGGCTGATGCCGTGCAGGCGACACAAGACGAGGCAGCTTACGCTAGGAATATGGAGTCCTAGCGCACCAAGCAATACCTCGACATCGCCCACCACGCGGCTGGCGCGGTGAGCCGGTTCGTCGGGGAAGCCCCCGCCTCCCCAACATGCAGGGCCATTGTGGCTACCTCAACTTCTTCCGAAGGGTGGTGGAGATGCTAGAGACCGACGTCTCCGGCATGAACGCAGACAGAAAGGGCAACACACGAGATCTCCTAGAGCTTACGTCGATGCACGTCTTCTCCAACCTGCTCCGCCTCGTCCTAGAGCTTGACCTCCAGCGCGTCGTGGAGCGGGTGCCCGAGGGGCTCCTGAGGCCTCTCTAGGACGAGGTGCGCCTGCACGTGGACGCCCTGGTCACGCGGTTCATCCAGGTGCCCCCTCCCGGAGGAGAAGGTGGCCCCGGCGCCATGGCGGCCGTCGACTCGGACAGCGACAACGACTCCTCCGCCTAGACTCCCCTACTTCTTCCTCTTGGTACCTATAATAGTTTAAACCGAACTTGGCCCCAATGGGTGTTAACCTTTGGCACATTACCTCATTCTTTGTTTCTTTTCCTTGAATCACTGTCGGCCGCTCATAGTTATGTGATTTAGTTTTCTCGTGCAAGCTTGGCGCCGCCACCGATACGGCCTGATGACAATGGCTAGCCGGGTCCTCTCGAGGTACCCCTCCTGAGGGGCAGCCCGTGGCCGCCCACCTCGGGTTCATGGCTTTGTAGTCTATCGCCGCTGGGCCTCCGTTCTCCTCATGTTGTTTCCCCTGGCACTCCAGGCCTCAAGGGTGTTAGTAATCGTGCGTAGTTGACCCGTAGTACCTGTGTCCTCACATTAGTGTGCACAACCCTCGCCCCATCCTTGGGGTGCCGTTAGATCAGGAAACTTAGCTTGTGGGCAGTTGATGATCTCTAGCTATGGGGACCCCGACTCATAAGTCGTGATCACCGAATGCACAGGTACAGTGATCCCAAACATCAATGCTCACTAAACACACAGAAGCTGAATAACAAGAGTCTTAAGTCCACATTTAGCGTCTTACACAAATAAAGACCATGAAGGTCTAGTCTTACATAGATAGGGCCACATTGGCCAAACACTTAAACAAAACAACAGTGGAAATCTTGATTGAAAGCATGAACCCATTACCATCTGCCTTAACCTACAGGCATTCCAACTGGGAGGCATCCTTGTTCGCGTGTTCGTCACCAACGAACTCTTCAACGTATTCCTGTTCTTCCATGCCTAGCCAATTAAATAACTAGTGGCAAGCCAATGAGTACTTTGAATATACTTGCAAGCAACCCATGTTTGGATCAAGGTAATAACAATGCAAGACATAGCACTAATAGGTATTCTGCGAAAAGCTAATTTTGAATGCAATGACATGATCAAGTAACTAGGTAAGCATGCATCATCAGTTGGCAGATATCCATATGAACAAGTTACACTTATCATCATAAACAGGGGTTGAACATATCATGTTCATTTATTAGGCTAAGTCATCAGACTTAGTCAATCGTCAAGCTAAGTCATCGGCCTTAGATCAAGTAACTTCTTTGTCACCAACACACACACACACTCACGCCAAGTTTGTGAAAACATCCGGACGTAGTTTAAGAAGGACCTCCAACTGTCCATGACCACAGACATGGCTATTCGAATAGTTTTACATTCTCTAGAGGCTACACACTTTACCCACAAGACTTGGGGAACTTCCATGTCATCCGCGACTCGCGGTACATCACGTACCCAAGGTAAGCACCCAAACTATGCCTTTCCGATAGAGACACTAAACAAAGAATCCACTCAATTGGTACCCAACCCTCACGACGTACATCACATGAGGCTCGCTCCAGATTGTAACATCCATGGGGGGCCAACAGTGTGCCCGGTGCCTGTGAAGATAGCGATGATCGTCCATACCGACACGACCCCGTACTGAGAGTGACCATGCCACTCCCGCCACTAGTAATGCGGGCTCCTTGCTAGTACCCACCAAAGTAATCAGCAGAACCCTGTCCCATAAGGGGTATCGTCGTTGCGCATGTAAGGCTGGGACGGTCAGTAGACGTTAAAACTCTCCATTTTCGAAAAGACACACGCACTTGCTCTAGTACACCACTTCTTTCTCAAGTGGTTACCCAACTCATCATCATCTCCCTCGGGCATTAGTGGCACCCGACGGGGTTTTCGTAAAGCCTTTGAAATCATTTCTTTCTTTCCATCAGTATGCATAAGTCCCTTCATACTTGTGTAGCATCACTAGTATCCTATCTGCACCCACCCGCATAACCCTCATAAGGTGGTAGGGTCATGCATGATGCAAGTGTCAACAGTGAAAGTGTCGGAAGAAACCTAGTGGAGTGGTCATTACCCCGCATGATCAAGTATAACGAAACTAAGGTGCTATATGACATGCAATGGAAATGGATTCTTAGTATGGTCAAAGGGATGCTTGCCTGGCTCAATAAAGTCTTCGGGGTCTTCAAAGTCTTCGGGTCCAACTCCCTCCTCAATAGCGCAATCTATCATCACGAATAAAAGCGATAAAAAATAAGCATCACACAAAAACAGAGCACACAAGCTAGTCTTAAAAATGCTACCCTATTCTAATAATACTAAATATCATACTTAAAATATTTGTTAAATTTTTTGTTATGAAAAACATTTTTGAAACTATTTAACAGAGGAAAAAAGATGCCTACATTAGGTGTTAAAATAAAACAGTATATAAAAGATTTTCAAAAATTTATACAAAAGGCACTATTAAATTCTAGCTAATATTCTAAGATTTAAGGTGAAAAAAATATTGGATTTGGAATTTTTAGAAAAATCGTCACAAAACAAAAAGGAAAAAAGCGGGAAGAAAGCTCCTGTGCCTGGGCCAGAGGCGGCCAGCAGCTGGGCCGGCCTAGCTGGCCAGCTAGCCAGTCTCGAGCAGGGCCAGGTTCTAACCTGACGCGCGGGGCTCGGCTATCGGCGTCCGCGACGGGGAGGGAGAGAGCATGGGAGTGGGAGAGAGAGGCCGATAGGGGGACCCCCTGTCGGATCCTTCTCCCACCTCGGGGCAGAGAGGGGAGGCGCTCACCAGCGGCGGGGCACGGCACGACGATGGCAGGCAGATGCGGGAATGGGCTCGGGGCTGAGTCGTTCTTCCAGGGAAGGTCGAAGGGGCGCCGGAGGCGGTCGAAGTTGCCGACAGTGAGTACCCGTGGCGGAGGGAGATTCGGGGGTGATCATCGGGGCCATCTCACGCTGCAAAGAGGACGAGGGCGAGGGGGAATCAGGTCAGAGGGATGAGGGAGGATCAACCGAAGGGAAAAGAGGGCCGAAGGCGGTCGGTACCAGGACATCGACGACGAGGTGGCCATGGCGGTCCTCGGCTCGATCCCGAGCACAGAGGTGTCGGGAGCTCTTCGGGGAGCATAGGAGGTATGCTGGGCAGTGGAGATAGGGGCCAGAGGGGAGAGAGAGGCCCGGGAGGCTCTTATATGGGCGCCCGGTGGTCCATCGAGCTCGGGTGCACTAGCGAGCTTGGGGCCGGGGCCAGGGCCGAGCAGAGGGGACGAGGGAACGTCTGCAGTTCTCATGGGGTTGGTCTAGGCAAAGGGGGAGAAGAGAGAGAGGCGGTGGTAGGCCCTAGCGCCCGCGCGTGTGAGCTCACGCGTTGGCCAGCTCGGGCAGCATCGGGCACGCGTGAGAGGGGTGGACTGGGGTGATAGAGGAGGGGGCCAACACCTTGGAGTGTTGCGGACGTCGAGGGAGCCTTGGGGGACACCATCCCCCATCCCAAGGCTATCGGGAGCCCTCGGGATGCTCCTGCTACAGTGCGGACATGCACTGTAGCATGCTCCAGAGCATGCCTTTGGCATGCCCGCGTGCTCTAGACGCGCTCCTACGTATCCACTAGCTCCTGGACGATTTAGAGAGGCTCAAGGAGCAAGGGGAGGCTAGAGGAAAAAGAAATGGGGGAGGAAGAGGGTAGAAATGTCCCTGCCATGGTGAAACAGAGGGGTAAATGTGTGTTTTACCCCCACTTACCCAATGAGCCTCGGTCATACAAACTTACTGGAGGTGAAAGGCCATACCTGATAGCTGTGGTAAAAATTTGGAGGCAAGGGAAAGAGTAGAGGTGATGAAAATAATGGTTTCTAGAATTGACCAGAAGGTGTTTGATGGACACTAGGGCAAGCATTTGGACTTTGATTTCCATGAGAATTGACAGGGTCAAATGGTGGTTGAAAATAGGCCTGACCACTAAGTTTGAGATGGTTTGATGAAAGTTCATGATGTGACTTTGTGGAAACCTAGAAATCAACAGATCTTGTCATGCTAAGCTATAACCCTTGATGCACCACTTAGTGTAGCATCATTATTTGGTGATTAGATCATGTCCACATAGTTTGGGGTCAAGGGGAGAAACTTCATAATGTAAAGTTGTTCAAATTTAAATCTGGACAGGGAGGGTTTTGGGATGGTTTTATGAACCAAAATTCTTGGATTGGGATGAAACTTTGCAAGATCATCACCTATGATAGTGTTGACTTGCTGGAATTCTCCTGAAACTTATTGAGAATATTTCTTATAGAAATATTTCAAAAGCTGGATTTGGACAGAACGGGTTTAGAGGGGTTTTGCCCATGTATTGAACATGCCCATGTGTTGAGACTCATATATATGGACAATATATGTCCACTGAGTCTCCCTAAATTTCCTTAAATATTTTGACAACATTTAAATAATTTTTCCCTGTGAAAAACCATTTCTGGTCTTGAGAAATAGCCTTTAAATAAAATTTAAAAATGATCTTTAAAATTAATAATTTGTGGTTTTGGGAAGTCATATTCATACTAGGTTTGAAATAAAGCCCTTGGGGAGAAGAATCCACCCAATTTGAGGACTTGTAGTGCAGTCCCCAATTCAGGTGTTTTTGAAGACCTCATTTGAATAAATCATTTTTGGTCAAAAAAATTCGATAAAAATAGTTTTGGGCACTATTCAGATGGCATGATCATTGGGCAAGAGGTTTGGGTCAAGGAAGATGAATATGAAGAGGGATAGAATCTATGAGTGCCCTACACAAACAACCAAACAAGCGTGAGGCAACAATTCAAACAAGCACAAGCACTGAAAAAGTTTTAATTGGCTCCAAGTTTTATAAATCCAAACATAACAAGGTGATAGAAACACGGGGTGTGACAGACCTACCCCCTTACAAGAATCTCGTCCCCGAGATTCCTAGGCTAAGCAATAAAAAGATAAGGGAACTCACATTTAAGATAGTGTTCATGCTCCCTGGTTGCATCATCTTTAGTGTGGTTGCTCCATTGGAGGTTGAAGTACTTGATGGTGCGGTTCGGGTGCAACGTTCCGCCTCATCCAGAATGCGGACTGGCCTCTCACGATAAGTGAGGTCTGGCTGGAGATCGATGGCTTGATGGTCGATGTCCTTGTAGAGGTCGGGGCGGTTGGGAACTTGGAGAGACTTCCGGAGTTGTGACACATGAAAGACGTTGTGCACATCCAATAGCTCGGGAGGTAGCTCTAGATGATAGGCAACTTCTCCGCACATAGCGGTGATCTTAAAGGGGCTAATGTATCTGTGCAAGCTTCCCTTTGACATGGAAACGCTTGGTTCCCTTCTAAGGCGTGACACGGAGGTAGACATGGTCACCGACACAAAAGCTAACTTCTCGACGGTGGGAGTCGGCGCAGCTCTTCTGTCTTGACTTGGCGGTCTCAAGGCGTTCTCGGACGAGTTTAACTTGCTCTTCTGCTTCGCGGAGGATGTCTGGTCCAAAAATTAATCCTTCCCTAGGTCCGACCAGTTGAGGGGAGTGCGGGACTTGCGCCCATACAACACCCCAAATGGTGTCATATGAAGACTTGACTGGTAGCTGTTGTTGTAGAACTCGGCAAACGGTAAGCAATCTTCCCACTTGGCTCCATAGTCCAAAAGTCAAGCACGGAGCATGTCTTCGAGTATCTGATTTACTCATTTTTTTGCCAACCGGTTCGGGGGTGAAAAGCAGTGCTGAAGGAGAGCTTGGTACCCCTGTGTCCTTAAAAAATCTTCCAGAACCTCGAGGTGAATTGGGTTCCTCGATCCGACATGATCTCCTTAGGAACTCCTTGAAGCCTCACAAAACGCTCGATGTAGAGGCTGGCTAGCTTGTTACCGACATAGATGGTCTTGACAGGAATGAAATAGGCTACTTTGGTCAGGTGGTCAACAATGACCCAAATAGAGTCGTGTCTCTTGCTTGACCTTGGTAAACCGGTGATGAAATCCATCCCGACTTTGTCCCACTTCCATTCAGGTACTTTTAGAGGTTGCAGTGGCCCAGCAGGTCGATGGTGCTTAGCCTTGACTCTCTGGGATATGTCACACTTGTCGACAAAGGTTCCTATCTCCCGTTTCATGCCATGCCACCTGAATCTTGCCTTCAGATCTTGATACATCTTGGTTCCTCCAGGATGGATGGAATATGGAGTGTCATGAGCTTCTTTCTAGATCAAGTTCTTGAGCTCCTCTTTGTTGGGTACGCAGATGCGATGCCCGAACCATTCAACTCCTTGTCCATCCACTGAGAATCCTGGGGCTTTGCTGTGATAGACTGGCTTATTAGGGTTGATAGACTACTCATATCAATAAGGAATTCCTTCTTTTCCGGGACCCCATTCACACAGAACTCCCAGGTTAAGCTTGAAGCGTGCTTGGCTTGGAGTAGTTCTAGGATGGGTGACCGACCGGGAAGTTGGTCCCGGGTGCGCATGAGTGAGGACAAAGTGCGCAGAAAAGACTAGTATTCATCTGTGAGGCCAGTCTAGATCCCGCTAGGAGTAACGATGTCATGCCCAAGATGTGCGCCTATCCGTTTACGGCACGAGGGCCTCGCAAAGGATAGAGGCGCATCTTGCCATTAGAAAGAATAGTATCATCACAACATACACTACTGAATGAGAAGACTATACAAGTTGGCTTACACTCGCCACATGCTACTTACAATGCCACTCAAATCATAGCATCAAGTTTAACACAGGGTCCGTCTACGTACAAAATCAAACGATAAAAGAAGTTGCAAATGATACTATCAAGCTGTCCCAAAGATCACGACCAGGTCCTCTACTCATCCGGATATGTCACGTACATCCTGCCTCTCTCCTCATCATACTCCCACTGGAGCTGAGTAAGATCATCCTACACGAACTCATCTGATCATGTACCTGGATTGTTGTAGTAAACTATGAGCCACAGAGGACTCAGCTATCATGTGCCTGGGTACCAAGACTATATAAGCTTTAGGAAGGAAGGGGTGATGTTTAGTTTGCAGCAGCACTAAGCATTTTATGGTGGCTAGCCTACGCAACATGAAATAAATGTGAGTGGCCTACGAAGACAGTCGAATCTAGCATGATCTCTAAGAGATCCTGGACACTTACTTACGTCAATCATAACCCTACCGTGTTCTCTCTCGGTTCATGTTCACGAGCAGAGACGATCACGGTTACTCACACAGTTGGTGTATTTTAATTAGAGTTTACTGCAAGTTTCTATAACCGGGTGTTAAACAAGTATCCAAGTAGCCACATAACCGCGGGCACGGCTTTCTCAAAGATTTAACCCTGCAGGGGTGCTCCAACTAGTCCATCACAAATAACCACACTCCGTGGGAATAGCCTTGAACGTAGTTCTCACGATCATCATAGACAATTCCAAAGGAGGCCAACACCTCGAGTAAACCCGAAGAAAGTCAGACTCCTCACGCAAGACATTCGACAAAGGTAAAACAAATCCAGCAAGACCTCCCGACATGTTGACGAACCCGATAAGAGCCGCATATCTCATCCTCAGGACACGACAGATTGTCCAAACTTCCGGTAGGCCAAACACAGAGTTGCCCCTGGTGGCCACCGGAGGTTGACATTTTTGGACCAACACTCATGCGGAGCACTGGCCTAGGGGTTGATTAAAATATCCACGGGTTTGCAAGACCCTATGCAATTAATTAAGTTGTTAAGCAAATGTAGTACCAATGTTGGGTCTTGCCAGACAAGTTTTAATCTCCACCGAATAAACAAGGGGGTCCCCATAACAACCCCAAGCGTGTTAGGAGCGCAGAATATGGAAAACATAACACCGGTAACAAGGAACTAATGGCGGCACGAGTGGAAGAAATCACTTAGCAAAAGGCCAAGCCTTCCACCAATACCAGATATATATGTGCATTAAATTAAATAACGTAATTTATGGTGATATCCAATCCATGTTATCACATGGAACAACCTGCAACTAAGAACGCTATAAGAGGGTTGAGCAGCGGTAAGTTAGCCAATCAACGGTTTGCTGGGATGTGGAGGTTAGAGGCTGACATGGCAACATGGGGCTGATATCATGTGGTAGGTAGCACACTTGTAACGATAAGAACGAGAAACTAGCAAGCAAAGATAGTATTGGGATACGGGTACGATCATCTTGCCTGTTGGTTCTTCAGCGGAACAAGTAGCGGGATCCTTGTAGTGGTACTCTCAGGGTCCTCGAACTCAGTTTCGACACTCGCTTCTACCCAAGAGAAACAGCAGATAAATAACCAACCAAGGTGCAATGCACAACCAAGATGATGCATGATACATTTAATGAAGTTTTATAACATGGCAATCCTAAACTAGTCATGTCTCACATGCAAAGTTGATAATTAATGGATCTGGAGAGAACCTCATGTTAAGTTATTTAGACATGCATGAACATGGCAAATATGGATGCATCATGCAAAATCGATGAAAATGCATATAAGGATCGCAAGAAACGGAGCTACAGTTCTCGAGATACGCTCATGACAAGGCACGGAGGCAAAACACAAGATCACCAAATACCTGGGCTAATTCTTGGCATTCCAAGGTAGCCACTGTATAGGTGATGAAAAACCAATCACAATAGGTTCAAGAATTACTCAATTCCATGGAGTATAGCTCCCACAACACACAAAACAATATAACACCAAATCTGTCACAAAACAGCAACATAGCAATTTGAAAAGCTCAGAACTATTGCTATAGGAACTCTACAGCCACAAACAAGACATGTACATAAACTAGACCACATACACACCAATTCATCCAACTATGCAATCAGCAAAAGAGCTACACATCACTATGCATGGAGCTGTCAAGTACGCATGATGAAACAGGTTTTTTAGGGACGGTGAAAATTCCAGTTTTCTGGAATCTGGGTTAACAAAGTAGCAAGTTGACAGCACCGGTTAAATATGCTAGAAAGCTCCAAATGTCATGAAAATTAACAGGCTGGTGGATGGCAATAACTACTACAAATACCTAACACTGAGCATGCTCAAATTACAACCACAGCACTAGCTACACCCCACTCTACATGGCAAAACAATAACAACAGATTCTCCAGACAGCCATTTCTAGAGCAGGTTGGCAGAAATAGAAAGTAGCTTGATAAACAGCATGGTTCCCACTTATCTAGGGACTTAACATGATTAATAAAAAATACTGGGACATTCCCAACAACTTTGACTAACAACTTCATGTTGGCAAGAACTTGAAAGCATGCATAAATTAATTCAAAACAAAAAGACAAAAGGGCATCACAGCTTAAAAATGCAGTTTTTCCAAGTGGCCCCAAAGTCAAATCTGACTTCATAGGTGCATACATGGGTTGATTCTACCCCAAATGCATTACTCATACCCCTATACTTGTTTGGAGCAAGTAGGAGAAAAGCTAGGTCGAAATTTGACCCATAAATTATGGGTGACTTATGTCACTTATAAGTATGCAAGGAAAAGGACCCCAAAATGACATGTAGTCTATTGGTACATGTTGGAAGTGGTTAAATAGCATCCTAGTAACATGTTAACATGCCATAGCATCAAATACAAGGATGAAACTAGCTAGAGAAGGATCCATGCTCATAAGCTCAAATAAGGTAAAACCTACACATGGAGTTACACATGCACATGGTGAGTGTATGTAGACATACACACACCACTCACACTCACATACAACACATGGCACAACCCATGTGCCAAGCACACACTACATGGTGCACTACACACCCTACACACACCACTCACTAGCACACCTACACATGTATGTGTGTGTAACACACACATACACACACATAGCACCACACTATGCTTGCACTCACCCACTAAACTCATATGTGGGTATGTGCAAGGGCATATACACACATATCGCCCACACACACACTCACAAACACACATATGCATACATTACATACATACACATCCATGGGTGTATATGCACATGGGTGCATACACCCATATAAACCACACCAACATACCACAAGTGCATGTGCCAACATGCACACACATACACTCACACAACACTAACACACACACATATGTGTATGTACACACTAGGTGTATACACACACATATCCATGTATACATACAAGGGCACTCACACAACACTATATATACATGACAAAAATCAAAACACTACCCTGAATCTACCATACATGCATACATACATACACACATACATGAAAAGAAAGAAAGAAAGAAAAACAAAAAAGGAAGCAAAAGGGAAATGGGGGGGGGGAGAAGGGGATCAAACCCCAGACCCCCTGGACACACACATCACACCACACCACTCGGCTATGGGCTCGGGTCTTAACCGAAGGGGAGCTGTAGGCTTATTGAACACACGCACAAGACATATCTAACGAAACTGAAGAAACGAACAGAGAAGCGGCGGCAGAGCAAACGGCGACGTGATTCCGGCGACACACGAGGTCTCCGGCGACCCTAGCTGCATCTACGCGCGCGGCAACGAACAGCGGATCCATTCCCGCGCTCATCTTGCGACGAGGGGAACGAAGGCGAGCGGCAGGTGCTCGCGCGACTACCGGCGGCAACCACAACTACGGCGACGACTGCGCAGCAACGGCGAGGAGAGGAGGGCATCGGAGGACCGGCGGCTCACCTAGGGATCGGCCACGACGAGCCGGATGCGAATCGACGGCGACGACGAGGAAGGAGAGGCGGGGACGCGGCGGCGACGGAGGGGAAGAAGATGGCAGAGCAGGACGTCCGGCGACGACGTGCTCCTCGCTGCAGGGCTCCTCTGAGGCCCCTAGCGACGGAAATGGAACGGCGGGAGATCCCTCGCACCCCACGCCATCACGGACGCGGCGACGAGCCATCAGAGGCGCGCTGCGACGGCAACGACGATCCGGCGGAGCTCACTGACCACTCTGAATCCTACCTTTCACAGGGAGAAAGAAGTGAGGAGGGAGAGCGGTGGAGAGCTCGAGGTGGGCTGCGGCGGCAGCAGAGGGAAGAGGAACCCTAGGCGGGGACGCATACACGCCGAGGGGGGTCTAAATACTACGGGTCTGACAGCGACGGCGACGGAAAAGGCGGCTCGGGCGACGGGCTCTCTCTGAAACACTAACGGAGGAGGACGACGGAGCAGGTGGCCATCTACTGTGCGGCTGGGCTGGGCCTCGGCCCACCTGCACTCTCTCTCACAGACTAAATGAAAAAAATAGGGTTTCCTATTAAAATAAACAGGCACAGCAAAATAAAAACCCCAGAGCAATAAAAGGAGTTTTAAGTAAAACAAAAAAATAGTTTTGAGAAGGGAAAATCAGCCCTCTTTTATAAAAAATATCAAATGGAATTATTTAACAAGTTAATTTAGTAAATTAATAAAACAGCCCTTGTTTGAATAGTTTTCAAAATCCAAACATATTCAACTATCAAAAGTATCACTTCCAATATTCATGAGAACAACAGGGCCACCTCATGAACATTTTTAAAAGATCTTTTGAAACAACTTAAATCTGGTCAAATATTTGTTAAAAGAAGAGAGGGGAAGATGGGGTGATGTTGAGAGATGGAAGAGAGGGGGAAGAAGAGGGTTTGCACACATGGACTCAACCATACACAAACCACCTCACAACACAAGCATATCACAACACAAGTCACAAACAATCACACCAGGACACATGAACCCAACATGGCAATTATGAAAGAGGGCATGATGAAGAAATGATGGATGCCATGATGCATGAATGCAATTAAATCCCATGGGACAAGGTGCAAAACATCTCATAGCTCATGACACAAGGTTCATACATATGGATTACATGCCAAATAAGGTAGGGATAGGACTTGGGCTGTCACAAACGACTACCGGCAGGTGTGTCCGGGGCGTTACATTTGTCTGCCTTGATCTTCCTCTTGGTGCCTTCAATGCTCTCGTGTCCCTTCTGGGCTTCCTTACTATCATCCATGAAGGTAGGCTTTCCTTCAAGGCTAGCGAGGAACCCGGGTGCAACCAGTTCCAAGCCGAAGCTTTCAAGCTGTACATACAGGCCGGGTAGCCTTTCCTTAATCATGGCATTCAAGGAACAACCTTTCTTCTTAAGGCGTCTGCTACCACGTTAGCCTTTTCGGGGTGGTATTGAACACTAAGATTGTAATCCTTGATCAATTCCAACCAGCTTCGCTGCCTCATGTTCAATTCCCTCTAAGGGAAAATATACTTCAAACTCTTGTGTTCTGTGTATATATCACATCGCTTCCCCAGAAGGTAATGTCGCCATGTCTTCAAGGCATGAACCACGACTGCCAACTTGATATCATGAGTAGCATAGTTCTCTTCATGAGGATGTAGCTGTCTGGATAGATATGCTACGACTCTACCTTCTTGCATCAGAACACCTCCAAGCCCGGCTCTCGATGCATCACAGTATATCACAAACTCCTTGTGAATATCGGGTGTGGCCAAAACAGGGGTTGTGGTCAATATCTTCTTGAGCTCCTGGAAGCTCTCCTCGCACTTAGTGGTCCATTCGAACTTCTTGTCCTTCTTCAAAAGCTGGGTAATGGGTCGGGAAATACTCGAGAATCCTTCCACGAACTTGGGGTAATATCCTACGAGTCTGAGGAAGCTTTTCTGACTTCTTTCACGGTGATAGGGGTTTGCCATTCAGCCACGGCTTCAATCTTGGCAGGATCCACTAATAATCCTTCTATAGTCAACACATGACCCAGGAACCCAACTTCATGCAGCCAAAATTCACAGTTGCTGAACTTGGCATAAAGCTGGTGCTCTCGAAGCTTCTCTAGGACCAATCTCAAGTGTTCCTCATGCTCTTCTTCAGACTTGGAGAAGACGACTATGTCATTAATGAAGACGACAACAATCTTGTCCAAGTACTCCAGGAAGACTTTCTTCATGAGATACATCAAGTAGGCAGGGGCATTGGTCAACCCAAATGACATGACCGTGTATTCATACAGGACATACTGGGTTACAAATGCCGTCTTCGGAATTTCTTGGGGTCTGATCTTCAACTGATAGTACCCAGACCTGAGGTCAATCTTGGAAAACACCTTGGCTCCATTCAACTGATCGAACAGGTCTTCAATCTTGGGGAGTGGGTACTTGTTCTTTATTATGACTTCATTGAGAGAACGGTAATCGACACAGAGTTGAGTAGTTCCGTCCCTCTTTGACACAAATAGAACAGGTGATCGCTAAGGAGAGGCACTACGGCGAATGAATCCTTTTCTAAGCTGCCAGTCGATTCTTCAATTCAGCCAACTATTCGGATCCCATCCATAGGCCTTCTTATAGATGGGCCTTGATTCGAGCATAAGCTCAATGATGAACTCAATGTCACGGTCAGGATGCATTCCGGGCAGCTCATCAGGAAACACATCCGGGTATTCACATACCACTAGCACTTGATCCAACTAAATTCCCGATAGGCAGTTAGCCTGATGGGCTTGAGTGGAGGTAGGGCTGGGAACATACTTGACTTCCACTCCTTGGCTATTGGTCATGCTGACAATCATCTTGGCACAGTCTAAGAAGCCTTGGTGCTTGGTCAACCAATCCATGCCTAGGATCACATCCAAGCCTTCTGACTTCAGGATGATAAGGTCTGCTAGGAAATCTACCCCGTTGATGTTAATCTCAACCCCCTTACAACCTATCCCAGACTTCATCACTAATCTCGAGGTTTGTATCAACATACGGCTACCCAGGGGCGTAGGCTTCATGCTACTCTCTAGTGCAAACTTTTGGGTGACAAAAGAATTTGAGGCTCCACAATCAAACAATATTGTTGCTGGGGTTGAGTTGACGAGGAACGTACCCAGTATGAAGTTCGGGTCTTCCTGGGCTTCCTCTGCTGTGATGTGTTGACACGACCCTTGCCATTGTTGGGCTGGTTGCGGGGAACGGGGTTCCTTGGGGGTGCTCCATGGCCTTGACCTTAGTTTGGTGCATTGGGGCGTGGTGCATCTGGCTTCTTGTTGGGACAGCCTAGAGTTGTGTTCTGGCAAACCACACCCAAAACAAGCGACTTGTCCAGGGTTGTTGTTGTAGTTCCTGCCTCCATTGTTGTTATTGGGGTTGTTGTAAGCTAGCCTGGGATTGACATAATGTTGAGGCTGGTAGCTCTGACGAGTCGTAGGAGGTCTAGCCTGTTGTGGCTGATAGATTGGCTTGGCTGGGGCTGGCTTCCAGGGGCGAGGCTTCTGGTTGCTGGCGCTACCCTTGCTGATCATCTTGCACTTGCAAGTGTCGTCTATGGCATGACGCTTGTCTTCCAGCATGAGAGCCTTGTTCACCAGGTCGAAGAAGGTGCGAAAGTCGCAAACGATGAGCTGATACTACAGGGTTTATTGAAGTCCTTCCATGCATTCCTTCTTGGCAGCCTCCGTGCTGACATCTTCAGGTGCATACCTTGAGAACAGGTTGAACTTCTATAGGTACTCCTTGACAGAGTCACTTCCTTGCTTTAGCGCTCGAAATTCTCTCTTGTCGATAGCCATGAACCCAGAAGGAATGTGGGCAGTGCAGAATCCTTCCTTGAAGTCATTCGAAGTGATCACACGCTCACCTTGCATGACCTTGAATCCATCCCACCAAGCTCGGGCGGTACCTCCGAGGCACTGAGAGGCATAAAGCACCTTCTCACGGTCCTCATTGCAATTGACCAGTGCAAGGAGCTCCTCGATGGTGTGGATCCAGTCATCAGCATCCAAAGGTTTAGTAGTATCGGTGAAGGTTCGGGACGAATTCCTCATGAACTCAGACAGTGTGCAGCGGCCATTGTTGTTCTTGCCTTGCTGCTGGTTGTTCACAAGGGCCTAAGCCATTTGCTGAATAGTAGCATTGTTGGCTTGGAGTTCCTCCCGGAGAACTTGGAGAAACTGAGCTATGGTCATGTTCTCCGGTGGAGGTGGTGGCGGGGGAATGTCACCTTGTGGCTGCTCCTGGTATCCTCTAGCGTGAGCAGCCCCACCAGCTCCCTGTTGCTGGCTTGAGTTGTTGGCTTCAGGGTTGGTGAAGGAGCTATTGCGGGTAGCAGTCACCATCCTATTTGGAGCATCCAAGTCAAACAACTGGGACAGTCGAGAGGAAAAGCAACAATGGAAAAGCGCGGCTAAGGGGGTTGGTCGCGTGCAAGTGTGGTAAAACAAAGGTCGAAAGACCAACATATATTAAGATAGACAATGGAGTCGCTTACATGTTGCCTAAGGAAAAAGTGCGACTTACATCGGAACACAAACAAGAAGCACACATAGTTTCATATGAACCATTACATGGACTTGACTTCGCATCAGGGATACACGACTGATCCTACCCTAGGGGTTCTCGGACTTAGGTGGTGGAGTGCTCGGTCTCGTAGTCACGCTCCTCTGGGTCTTCCTCCTATTCATCATCTGAACGGGCATCATTCCTAGTCGAAGGGGTCGGGGAACAAGGAGGTCCTTCCCGATGATGCTTTGCTAGCGGGTCGGTGAAGAGCTCACGGTACTCCTTCGCACTCATGCGACGATGAAAAGCGGGTGCATCTCTAGCTGGGGTTACTCCTCCTCTATAAGAGATTGCTGGTCGTCCCTCAGGGGCTCCATCCTTCTTGATCTTGTCTGGCTTCGTCTTGGCTTGCCGAAGTAGCTCTCGGGTGTGGTGAAGTTCCTCGCGGAGCTTCACAGACTCCTTAATCAGGTTGTGAACCAGATATCAGTGGAGAGGCTGAAGTAGGTCTGGAACCTAAGTGGTGTGCCATCCTCCTTGGATGGAATCAGCGTCCAACTCTTGCCAAGATCATCCTTCCTGAAGGGAAGGTAGCGAGTAGCCGGCTCATTAGCCATCTCTGGAATGATGTCTCGGAGGTGTAGGAGTGCCTTGCGTGCAGCTCACTCGACTACGAGTATCATGGTCTCCATCCATGGTCCTTCAAAGAACCAACTGGTCAGGGAGTCATTTGCCTTCACAACCACATCCACGTCGTACTACTTCATGACGGCATCGACCCAGTGCTCGTTGTAGAGGAAAACGGGTGATTGCAAAACTGGCACTTCTCTAGGCTATCCCCAAGGAGTAAGGGAAAGCCGGATGTCAGGAAGGCTTCGGGTACGACGGCCATCTACAAAGGTTTGAAGTGAGGAGAGTTAGCAAAGTGTTGTGTGAAGAAAAGAAGAGGTAAATAGTACAGAATTCCTAAGTATAGATGCTAGGTGTAGTTTTGAAAAACGGTATTATCCTAACTAAGGGCTTCCTACAGTCAGGAAGGCTCTGATACCAGCTCTGTGGGGACCCCGACTCATAAGTCGTGATCACCGAATGCATGTGTATAGTGATCCCACAGATCAACGCTCACTGAATACACAGAAGCTGAATAACAAGAGTCTTGCATCCACATTTAGCATCTTACACAAATAAAGACCATGAAGGTCTAGTCTTACATAGATAGGGCCACATTGTCCAAACACTTAAACAGAACAACAACAGAAATCTTGATCGAAAGCGTGAACCCATTGCCATCTGCCTTAACCTGCATGCATTCTGACTGGGAAGCGTCCTAGTTCGCATGTTCGTCACCAACGAACACTTCAATGTATTCCTGTTCTTCCATGCCTGGCCAACAAAATAACCAGTGGCAAGCCAATGAGTACTTTGAATGTACTCGAAAGCAATCCATGTTTGGATCAAGGTATTAACAAGACATGACATATCACTAATAGGTATTTTGCGGAAAGCTAATTTTGAATGCAATGACATGATCAAGTAACTAGGTAAGCATGCATCATTAGTTGGAAGATATCCATATGAACAAGTTACAGTTATCATCATAAGCAGGGGTTGAACATCTCATGTTCATTTATTTTGCTAAGTCATCAGACTTAGTCAATCGTCAAGCTAAGTCATCGGATTAGCTCAAGTAACCTCTTTGTCACCAACACACACACACTCACACCAAGTTTGTGAAAACATCCATACGTAGTTTAAGAAGGACCTCCAACTATCCATGATTGTGGACATGGCTATTCGTATAGTTTTACACTCTGTAGAGGTTGCACACTTTACCCACAAGACTCGGGGAACTTACGTGTCATCCATGACTCGCGGTACGTCACATACCCGAGGTAAGCAGCCGAACAATGCATATCATGTAGCGATACTAAACAAGCAATCCACTCGATTGGTACCCATCCCTCACGACATACATCACACGACCCTCGCTCCAAATCGTAACATCCATGAGGGGACCAACGGTGTGCCCGGTGCCTATGAAGACAACGCATGATCGTCCATACCGGCATGACCCCGTATCGAGCGTGACCATGCCACTCCCACCACTAGTAATGCATGCTCCTTGCTAGTACCCACCAAAGTAATTAGTAGAGCCTCATCCCATAAAAGGGGATCGTGGTTGCGCATGTAAGGTTGGGATGGTCAGCAGACCTTAAAATTCTTCGTTTTCGAAAACACACACTCACTTGCTCCAATACACCACTTCTTTCTCAAGTGGTTACCCAACTCATCATCATCTCCCTTGGGCATTAGTGGCACCCGACGGGGTTTTCAAAAAGCCTTTGAAATCATTTCTTTCTTTCCATCACTATGCATAAGTCCATTCCCACTTGCGTAGCATCACTCCCACCTGCATAACCCTCATAAGGTGGTAGCGTAATGCATGATGCAAGTGTCAATGGTGAAAGTGTTGGAAGCAACTCACCAAAGTGGTCACTACCCCGCATGATCAAGTATAACGAAACTAAGATGCTATATGACATGCAATGGAAATGGTTTCTTAATATGATCAAAGGGCTGCTTGCCTTGATCAACAAAGTCTTCGAGGTCTTCAAAGTCTTCGTGTAGAACTCCCTCGTCAATAGCGCAATCTATCATCGCGAATAAAAAGCAATAAAAAATAAGCATCACACAAAATAAGAGCACACAAGCTAGTCTTAAAAATGCTACCCTATTTTGATAAATAATAAGTATCATACTAAAAATATTTGTTTAAGATTTTGTTATGAATTTTTTTAAACTATTTAATAGAGGCAAAAAGATGCCTAAATTGGGTATAAAATAAAACAGTATATAAAAGATTTTCAAAAATTTATACAAAAGGCACTTTTAATATTCTAAGATTTTAGGTGAAAAAATTATTGGATTTGGAATTATTTTTTTATCTGTGGGATTTTTAGAAAAATCCTCACAAAAGAGAAAGGAAAAAGGGGGAAGAAAGCCCCTATGCCTGGGCCAGAGGCGGCTAGCAGCTCGGCGAGCCCAGCTGGCTAGCCAGCTAGCCTCGGTTGTGGCCAGGTTCAAACTTGACGCGCGGGGCCCGACTGTTGGCGACCGCGATGGGGAGAGAGCACGAGAGGGGGGAGAGAGGCCGACAGCTGGGACCCCCTGTCGGATCTTTCTCCCACCTCGGGGCAGAGAGGGGAGGCACTCACCAGCGGCGGGGCACGACACGGCGACGACAGGCGGATGCGGGAATGGGCTCGGGGCTGAGTCGCCGTTCCAGGGAAGGTCGAAGGGGTGCCGGAGGCGGTCGGAGTCGCCGGCGGCGAGCACCCGTGGTGGAGGGAGCTGTAGGAGCGATCATCGGGGCTGTCTCGCGTTGCGAAGAGGACGGAGGTGAGGGGAAATCCGGTCATAGGGATGAGGGAGGATCAACCGAAGGGAAAAGAGGGCCGGAGGCGGTCGGCACCAGGAGATCGACGACGAGGTGGGCGCGGCGGTCCTCGGCTCGATCCCGAGCAGAGAGGCGTCAGGAGCTCTCCAGGGTGCATAGGAGGTGTGCTGGGGAGTGAATAGAGAGGTAAAAGGGGAGAGAGAGGCCTGGGAGGCTCTTATATGGGCGCCCGGTGGTCCACCAAGCTCAGGTGCGCCGACGAGCTCGGGGCCGGGTCTAGGGTCGAGCAGAGGGGGCAAGGGCACGTCTGTGGTGCTCGTGGGTTTGGTCTAGGATGAGGGAGAGAGGAGAGAGAGGAGGAGGTAGGCCCTAGGGCCCATGTGTGTGAGCTCACGCGTTGGCCGGCTCAGGTGGCGTCGGGCACGCACGAGAGGGGGTCAGAGGAGGGAGAGAGAGGAGGGGCCCGACACCTTGGAGTGTTGCAGACATCGATGGAACCTCGGGGGACAGCTTCCCCCATCCCAAGGCTGTCGGGAGCCCTCGGGATGCTCCTGCTATAGTGCGGACATGCTCTGTAGCATGCTCCAGAGCATGCCTTTGGCATGCCATGGCATGCCCGCGTGCTCTGGACGCACTCCTGCGTGTCCACTAGCTCCTGGACGATTTAGAGATGCTCTAGGAGCTAGGGGAGGCTAGAAGAAAAAGAAATGGGGGAGGAAGAGGGTAGAAATGTCCTTGCCATGGTGAAACAGAGGGTTAATTGTGGGTTTTACCCCACTTACCCAATGAGCCTTGGCCAGAGATACTTACTGGAGGTGAAAGGCAATACCTGATAGCCGTGGTAAAAATTTAGAGGCAAGGTAAATAGTAGAGGTGGTGAAAATAATGGTTTCTATAATTGACCTGAAGATGTTTGATGGAGACTAGGGCAAGCATTTGGACTTTGCTTGCCATGAGATTTGACAGGGTCAAATGGTGGTGGAAAATAGGCCTGACCCCCCAAGTTTGAGATGGTTTGATGAAAGTTCAAGATGTGACTTTGTGGAAACCTCGAAATCAAGAGATTCTGGTTCTTGTATATCTAGTCATGGGAAGGTATTACCCTTGATGCAACACTTAGTGTAGCATCATTATTTGGTGATTAGAGCATGTCCACAAAGTTTGTGGTCAAGGGGACAAACTTCACAATGTAAAGTTGTTCAAATTTGAATCTGGACGGGGAGGGTTTTGGGATGGTTTGACGAACCAAAATTCTTGGATTGGGATGAAACTTTGCAAGATCATCACCTATGATAGTGTTGACTTGCTGGAATTTTCCTGAAATTTATTGAGAATATTTCTTATAGAAATATTTCAAAAGATGGATTTGGACACAAAGGGTTTAGAGGGGTTTTGCGCATGTGTTTGAACATGCCCATGTGTTGAGACTCATATATATGGAAAATATATGTCCATTGAGTCTCCCTAAGTTTCCTTAAATATTTTGAAAGCATTTAAATAGTTTTTCCCTATGAAAAACCATTTATGTTATTGAGAAATAGCCTTTAAATAAAATATAAAAATGATCTTTAAAATTAATAATTGGTGGTTTTGGGAAGTCATATTCATAGTAGGTTTGAAATAAAGCCCTTGGGGAGAAAGAATCCACCCAATTTGAGGACTTGTAGTGCAGTTCCCAATTAAGGGGTTTTTGAAGACCTAATTTGACTAAATCATTTTTGGTCAAAACAAAATTCGATAAAAATAGTTTTGGGCACAATTCACATGGCATGTTCATTGGGCAAGAGGTTTGGGTCAAGGAAGATGAATATGAAGAGGGATAGAATCTATGAGTGACCTACACAAACAACAAAACAAGCATCAAGCAACAATTCAAACAAGCACAAGCACTGAAAAAGTTTTAATTGGCTCCAAATTTTATAAATCCAAACATAACAAGGTGATACAAACACAGGGTGTGACACTGGCATGACTAGGTTGTCCAGGTAATCCGTTATTCCGCATAGGGCGCTTCTCCCTTGCTTACGAATGGGCGTGTTAGGGGCCCTTTCTACACTCTGTGTCTATAGGTCCCAGTCCCGTGCATTTCCCTACTGCCATAGTTGATGACTGACCAAGGTCGCAACCACGGGGTGAGGCTTCATCACCCTCGATGCCAACCAGATCACCAAGGACGGCATCGAGGGGCGAGTGACTATTTGACCGGTAAGGCTCCTAAGGCATACTACTCAGGAGCTCCCTTTGACACTCAAGCAGCTCTATGTTGACAAGTCCCAATCCCGCACATTTTTCTACCACCATGGTATATGACTGGATCACCAAGGACGCAACCACGAGTTGAGGCCTTGATACCCTCGATGCTGACCGGATCACCAAGGACAACGTCGAGGGCGCCGAGTGGCTATATGGCCGGTAAGGCTCCTGAGGCGTGATGCTCAGGAGCCGCCTTTGACACTCGAGCGGCCCCCATTCCGCTCTGTCTGGTTGTGCCCCAAGAGGCCCAAGCATTGGGGCCTCCCAAGACTCCATGCTATGGCGTCGCACCTTGGTCAGAGCCCCCGAGCGGGTGTCGGCTGCCAAAAGACGCAAGTCCCTAAGGCGATAGGGCCTTGATCTCCATGTGCGGGTACCCCGGAGAGAGCCATAATATACGGCCTCTTGCAAAACACCAATCCAGAAGAAAGAGAACTCAAGATTGGTAAAATATAATGCAATGAGAGAAAAGTCCACGCCCCTTTTTCTTTTAAATATAGAACTCCAAACTCTTTAACTTCATTCCAAAAGGCGGCAATTCAAACACAAAAAGAACCAAGCAAACGTTGCGTCCGGCACCTAGGCTAGTCTTCGTTTTCCTTTAACACTGAGCGTAGTGCATCCATGTTGAATGGGCATAGCCATTGATGTGCAGTGTTGACTTCTCCGCCAGCGCGGAGGATGGGGCTGCCACATTGTGTGGGAGGAACACCTCGCGTCCTCGGGGGGCTCCGGGCGTATACAGCCCTCTCATTATTACGTGAGAGTCTCATGGTCGTAGATAGCTTGGCAAGACCCTGGGCGCCGGGCCCGATAGATCCCAACTCCATCAAGAGCCATCCCATGCATTTTTGGTCGGTTGTGCGCCCCTATGACCCAAACCTGAATGCATTGTTCCGTGCGTAGCCAGAGGATTTCGCTCCCGGGGCACAAACATGAGTACAATGCATCCGACGCAGCCATAAGGGTGTTTTGTCGATGAAGCCACCTCGTGAGGCATTCAGGCCGTGACCGTGCATTGCCTCGAGGGCCTTGTTAGGCCTATCCTCCCGAGGCTGCGCCGATGTTCCGGTTGCCACGGGTGGCTCGTGTTACCTGTGTGTTGATGCCCTTCCCCGAGGGCATCATCCTTGAAACCCCGGGGTTCGGCTCAGCGATGCTTGCTTGTGGGGGCGACAACTTGCACCGCGCCCTCATGGGCCCGGTGCCGTCCTCCCTCCTTCTCCTGCTTGCGTTGTCCAAACTTGGTGCTTCATTGGGGGAAGCCGCAAGGCCCAGATCTGGGAGGACGTTCGGGGCTTCCCCTATCACTAGGGGGTGTTGGCACCTACGCAAGTGCCTGATCCGGGCCGGTAACCCTGGGCACGACGTAGCATGGTACGTAGGGCCCCACATAAGGGCCCAGTTCTCCTCCTGAGCCGTCCGGTGGGACATCGGGGACGGTCCCTCCAGGCGGCGGCAGGACACTGCCCTGCGCGCGCAGCCCGCAGACCCTCCTGTGTCGAGCCTCGGAGCGAAGTTGCTTACCTCTGCCACCGCCACTGGGTGGGACGCGTGCCTCATAATGTGGATTGCTTCCTCCATGATCCAATGCGCCTTCATCGTTGTTGCTTCTTTGCCCGAACACCTACGCCATTTGCTCCCTGCGCAGGATGGCGCGCTCTCACCTGGTCAGTCCGGGTTGTTGAAGATCCAATAGGTCGGGGGGCGTCCATTGGCGCGCGCGTGGGGTGCCTTGTTGTTTCCTTCGCGAGATCGATCGCCATGGACAGGCTCCACCCCGAAATAAGTTACAGGGATTCGGAGGAGGAAGAGCACGGCGTGCGGCGGCCCCTGCCCGGGCTCGCCTATGGCTGAAGGGGGTGCGCCGTTGGTAGGCTGGGGAACAGGCGCAACAGACAAACCCCCAACTCCCCGAGAAGAGTGAGGATCCACAGCCCTCCGCACAACGGCGGCCAGCTTCGCGACGTGGTCGGCCCACATGTCGAAGCCCCCATGTGTCGGGCGATACCGGAGCATCTCACTTGCTAGCAGCAACGTGTTGTGCGCGTCGAGGTCCCTCACGTTGGTGCGACGTGACGCAGGTAATGAAGTTGCCACCCATCCATCATGTACTTGGGCAGCGCAAGGGGCGGCGACGGCGGATGATATTGCTTGCCAAGCTTCATGCCGCTGGGGCGTGGGTCTCCAGCCGCAGTGGTGGAACTGACGGAGGCTAGTCCGCCACAGCAGGGAGAAGCTTGTTGGTTGCTGGCCATTGGAGTGGTGGAGCAAGGGAAGAGCAAGGCTTGAAGAAGACTCTGACATGCCCCTACCTAGCGTGCCAAATGTCGGATTTCGGGCTTCGCACCCTCAAGGTTCGAACACAAGGGCGTGTGCGATGGTTCCCTGCAGCCTGGCCCAACCTAGCTCGCTACTGATGGTTACTATGGCGAACTCGCTCGATGACGAGGAAGAAGATGAAGACGGCAGTTTACCCAGGTTCGGGCCACTATGAAGCGTAATGCCCTACTCTTGCTTTGGTGGATTGCCTCCCTTGGAGGTTTGGTTGATAAACTAGTACAGTGGGCTCGAGCCTCGCGAGGGTGCTCAAGAGGTGTTCTTGGCTCTCTGCCTTGTGGTGGTTCATCAAGTGGCTAAGTGTTGGATCCCCCCTACTATGTGTCCTAGCCTCTATATATAGTGGTGGCACGGGTCCTATTCCCTTATTGCAATGGCGGGAAGAGATCCCACAACGACCAATTTTGAGATCCGCCCCTGTCCAAAGGTGGTCTTTGTGTGCAAAGTGGCTGTCGATGATGCAGTGGTGATGACATCCATGCTGCAGGGCTTGTGCTCGTGGTCTTGTTACACTAGAATGGAAACCTTTGGGTGGCACTTTCGGAACCCGCGTCCGTCCTTCCTCCCTTTTCACCAAAGGCGAAACTGCGCCACCTGGCGTGCTGCCGCCCACCTATCCTCCATTGCGTCACCTTTGACTCCTGAGGCTGGGCTCTTCATAGAGATCTCTGCCGCTTAGGAGGGGACCTGAGGAGGCCCATCCTTGCAGGCCTTCATCGTTGTTGCTTCTTTGCCCGAACGCCTACGCCATTTGCTCCCTGCGCAGGATGGCGCACTCTCACCTGGTCAGTCCGGGTTGTTGAAGATCCAATAGGTCGGGGGGTGTCCATTGGCGCGCGCGTGGGGTGCCCTGTTGTTTCCTTCGTGAGATCGATCGCCATGGACAGGCTCCACCCCGAAATAAGTTACAGGGATTCAGAGGAGGAAGAGCACGGCATGCGGCGGCCCCTGCCCGGGCTCGCCTATGTCTGAAGGGGGTGCGCCGTTGGTAGGCTGGGGAACAGGCGCAACAGACAAACCCCCAACTCCCCGAGAAGAGTGAGGATCCATGGCCCTCCGCACAACGGCGGCCAGCTCCGCGACGTGGTCGGCCCACATGTCGAAGCCCCCATGTGTCGGGCGATACCGGAGCATCTCACTTGCTAGCAGCAACGCCTTGTGTGCGTCGAGGTCTCCCACGTTGGTGCGACGTGACGCAGGTAATGAAGTTGCCACCCGTCCATCGTGTACTTGGGCAGCGCAAGGGGCAGCGACGGCGGATGATATTGCTTGCCAAGCTTCATGCCGCTGGGGCGTGGGTCTCTAGTGGCAGCGGTGGAATTGACGGAGGCTAGTCTGCCACAGCAGGGAGAAGCTTGTTGGTTGCCAGCCATTGGAGTGGTGGAGCAAGGGAAGAGCAAGGCTTGAAGAAGACTCTGACATGCCCCTACCTAGCGTGCCAAATGTCGGATTTCGGGCTTCGCAAAACCATCAAGGTTCCAACACAAGGGCGTGTGCGATGGTTCCCTGCAGCCTGGCGCAACCTAGCTCGCTACTGATGGTTACTATGGCGAACTCGCTCGATGACGAGGAAGAAGATGAAGACGGCAGTTTACCCAGGTTCGGGCCACTATGAAGCGTAATGCCCTACTATTGCTTTGGTGGATTGCCTCTCTTGGAGGTTTGGTTGATAAACTAGTACAGTGGGCTCGAGCCTCGCGAGGGCGCTCAAGAGGTGTTCTTGGCTCTCTGCCTTGTGGTGGTTCATCAAGTGGCTAAGTGTTGGATCCCCCCTACTATGTGTCCTAGCCTCTATATATAGTGGTGGCACGGGTCCTATTCCCTTATCGCAATGGCGGGAAGAGATCCCACAACGACCAATTTTGAAATCCGCCCCTGTCCAAAGGTGGTCTTTGTGTGCAAAGTGGTTGTCGATGATGCAGTGGTGATGACATCCATGCTGCGGGGCTTGTGCTCGTGGTCTTGTTACACTAGAATGGAAACCTTTGGGCGGCGCTTTCGGAACCCGCGTCCTTCCTTCCTCCCTTTTCACCAAAGGCGAAACTGTGCCACCTGGCGCGCTGCCGCCCACCTATCCTCCCTTGCGTCACCTTTGACTCCTGAGGCTGGGCTCTTCATAGAGATCTCTGCCGCTTAGGAGGGGACCTGAGGAGGCCCATCCTTGCAGGCCTTGGTGTTGTTCTTCCTCGCAAGCCCGGGGTCCTCGCGAGGGCCTTGTCTTGAGTAGATCCGCGCTAGGCCATGCCTGGCTGACAAAGTGGGCCATGTCCTGGGCCGTAGGCTAGCACGACTGGGTACCCCCATTCACAGAATGCCGACAATACGGACAAGCTGTGTGTGTTGTGGGCAGACGGTTGTTGCCAAATAATTGTCAACGATGGATGAAATCATTACTGATGCTACGATGAGAAGTTTCATTTGCCTCTATTAGTATCGCTGACGTTTTATTATTTTGACGGTGTGCCTCTGCATCAGTCCATCCTTCCCTCTTACGTTGTTGCTCTGTGTTGCCGCCCAAGTATTTCAGTGCACGCTTCGGCACCGCTTTTGGGTTTTGGAAATTCGCCCGTTCGATGATCCAGTTCTCGCTCAGAACCGCGCCGATTCCCGTGCGCAAAACCATGCTACGAGTGTAGATTCCCGCCATGCTCGGTGAAATCCCCAATGCTTGCCAGCCTGCTATAGAAACCCTCACGGCCAACAACTCCACATTGGCTTCATCCCCCCTCCCCATAGCTTGTCTAGTTTGCCTCTCCCCCAATAGCCAATGGCACCGGCCGTTCGTCGTTGCCCAGCCACTCTACCAGAGGATAGGTCCAACTGGGAGGCTTCACCGTGTCAGTGCGACAGTCCACTGAGACAAATACACGCCGCACCACCGCTACCCAAAGGCAGCTGCTACCGGTGGCCGCCATGCCACCAAATACACGCTGCACCACCGCTGCCCAAAGGCAGCTGCTACCGGTGGCCGCCATGGCTGCCACCACGGCGGTCGCTGGCGGGGCCACCACCCCACCGTCGTCCGTCTTTGCCAGTACCCCGCTGTCAGGTTGTAGGGTCATAACCCACACCACCACCAAGGCCTGAATGCAGGAGGTGGCGTCCGCCAAAGGCCCACTGTCGGGCTTCTGCGTCGCAACCCTTGCGTGCTACATCTTCGTCCTAGAGAAGGAGGTGGAGCGCCAGGTCGCGCATGTGAAAAAGCTCACCGATGCCATGGATAGAGGAGAAGCCACAGCAGCGGTCTAGAATGTCGAGATCTAAGCAGAGTCCCGTTGCTTCGAGGAGGGGCATCTTGAGCCTCAGAGGGCGGCACTAGCAGGCAACGGACACGTCTCCGCCAACTCGTCGGTAGGCTCCTCCTCCACTTGCTCTTATTGAGCGCGCTCGATCTGCCGGAAGTAGTATGAAGCCCCTCCGTAGTATTCAGGGGCTATTTTGTTCAGATCGTCTGACTATAGTTATGGTTGAACTATACCTCGTACTTTAATTAGCTAGTATATAGTTGAACTAGCTAATTCAGTACGTGGTTGGCCACAATTAGGGAAAAGTTTGTTAGGTTCAGCTGTCGTGTTGAACTTATTGTACAAAGACCAATGCTTAATGTATGAATGAAATCCATGTTTAAAGTGAATTTTAGTTTCAAAATTAAACCCTAATTTTGATTTTGTTTCTGCAATACTTGACAAATGCCAATGCTACAATGTTTACAAATGTAAGTGTTACTAGATCGTCAGATGCCAATGTTTCCGATTTGACACATGGCAATTTATCTAGTATGATAGATGCAAATCTTCCCGGACTTTCTGTACTAGGCACACGGATCATATTCGAGAAACGTTTACAATGACGCATTGGACCAATCCTTCATGCCAATATTTTGACTTGGCTTACGGGCAAAGATAGTTGTCGATATTCAAATGGGTATTCGATCTGAACCGTTTATGATGTGTGTTCATTCTGTTAAAACTATGATGGCTTTTTTGTTAGCTACGTGAATTCAGAGATATGTCCTTAGTTCATCAAACCATAGCTTTCATTATGTGAAACTTCAATTTACATTTATACAATCGAGATACGATATACAGAAAACTAGTTGCGGCGGCGATGGCGTTCTCGTGCTCCAGGGGGCAGTTGTACAGTTCTTCAACCAAGACCAAAATGTTATGGACTTCACAATCAAAGAGCCGGTCGTCACGCGATAGACGGGTGTGGGGTCGAGGGGGGGCAGCAAGTAGCAGCCTGTGAGAAAGCTGTCGACGGGGGAGGCCCAATCCGCTGGGGGGCCATGACGGGTGCAGGCACATGCACGGGCATGGGCATGGTGGTTGCAGGCACGCGCAATGGTTCGGGCGCCATCGGTGCGGGCACGCGCACTAGGACCGGAGTGTCATGTGCTAGGGCATGCATGATATGGTGGGCAGGAGGAGGCGTTGGCGCTTGCACATACACTAGCTCACGCGGCTCGGCGGGGACGTCCTTGATGCCTGTAGTTTCTAGCGTTGCGATGATGCTGGGTGACGAGCCCGTCAATGCCACGGGGATGGAGGCTGGCGTGGTCGCGGTGATGGTTAATGGCGAGCGTGCTAGGGTAGCATCCGTTGCGACATGCAACTCTTCTAGGGCCATGTCCATGGCGCCCCATTCGTCTTTATGTTCTACCTGTTTCGTCTTGGTGTCAACTTCACCATACCATAAGACTATTGGCATATGATCCTTCTGCACCATGGCGTAGGTTGCCGTGGAGGTCTGAAGATGGAGGTGAATGTGAGGCAAAGATATATGGAGGATTGTGAGTGAGTGGGTAGTAAAGCCGCCTATTAAATAGCGGCTAGAGCGCCATTGATGGACAGGCTGGAAGTGAGGAGGGCGGATACGGAGGACGAAGGGCTCGATTCTCGATGAGTCTTCGGCGTACTGCCCACATGCCTCCCAGTGAGCCTGCGCGGCGGATGCCAACTCGCACGCCTCCTGTCCACTCAAGCAGCTGCTCACACGGCACCTCCTAAGCCCTAGCAAATAAAAGAGTGCAACTCTCGGCAACACGTAAAGGGCAGTAGAACGCCAATGGTTTGAAACTAATGCAATCGTTGCGTTGAAACGTGATAGTTCTTTTTCCCAAAAAGCTTTTGTTTTCTATTAATGACACAAAAAATAACACAACATATTTGTGATATATAATGATGCCATGGCAAATTCTTGAATTTTGTGTGAGTTCTAGATTTACTATAATTTAACTAATATTCTCAATGTTGGCTCTAAAATAAAATATATATTAAAAATGAGTATCAGATAGGAAAACAAAATGCTATGACGCCTCTATGTGCAATGTTCATGAAACCACGCCAAGTTTCATGAATCTGGTGATGAGTTTTTGATTTACATGACTTAAAACCCTAGTTTCTCAATGTTTTTGTGGCCAAGCCAAGACCCCGAGATGTTTGAAATTCTTTCACATGTCTTGCATGGGACCTAAAGCTACATGCACACTAATATGGTTTCAACCCATTTTGATGCACCTGACCTTCTGATAGTAGTTTGGATTTGAATTTTGCGTGTTAGATAATGCATATAAAAGGCAATTAATGTATAAAAAGGCAAAAAAAACCATGTATATTTTCATATTTTCGCATGACACTCTCATTTTGGTATATATTGCCTATAGAAATAGTTCAAGATGAGAAGAGTCAGTGTTTATCGATTTGCCCAGATAAGGTAACACATTCCATATCAAAAAACAAGGCTTCACGTGATAATTAATCTTTGGTTTGTGCGGGGCTTGTGCCAAAACTTGTCCCAAATTGGAAATTATTTTATAAGGGCACATATGGGCCATGCATGTTATGACACCATGCCAAGTATCATGAATTTTCTCACTAGTTTTTGATTTACAAATGATTTAAAACCAGAGTAGGTCAATGTTTCTGTGGCCGAGCCAAGACTGCAAGATGTTTGAAATTCATTCCCATATATTGCATGGGATCCTAAAGATGCATGTACACTTAAAACAGTTTTCAACCCATTTAGATGCACCGGACCTTCTGATTGTACTTCAAATTTTAATTATGCATGTTAAATAATGCATATAAAAGTCGACTAATGTCTAAAAAGGCCAAGCGAACCATGTATAATTTCATATTTTTGCACGATACTTTCAGTTTCGTATATGTCGCCTATAAAAATAGTTCATGACGAGAAGAGGCAGCGGATGTCGATTCGCCCACATATGGTGAAACATTCCATATCGAAGCAACAAAGGTTCACATGATAATTAATCTTTGGTTTGTGCGTGGTTTGTGCTAAAACTTGTCCAACATTGGACATTATTTTACCAGGGCACATATGAGCCATGCATGTTATGACACCATGTCAAGTTTCATGAATTTTCTGACTTGTTTTTGAATTACACGTGATATAAAACACGTGTTTCTCAGTGTTTGTATGGCCGAGCCATGACCTCGAGATGTTCGAAACTCATTCCCATATGTTGCATGGGATCCTAAAGAAGCATGTACACTTTTACAGCTTTCAACCCATTTTTATGCACTGTACCTTGTAAATGTAGTTCAAATTTCAACTATGCATGTTAAATAATGCATATATAAAAGTCAAATAATGTATAAAAGTCCCAAACGGACCATGTATAATTTCATATTTTCAAACGACGTTCATTTTGCTATATGTTGCCTCTAGAAATATGTAGTTCAAGACGAGAAGAGGCAGCGGATGTCAATTCTCCCACATAAGGTGACGTGTTCCTTATCGAAACTACAAAAGCTAGTTTCCCATGAGTAGATGAGTTTTGTAAGCGATCGTGCCAAAACTTGTCCCAAATTGGACAATTTATCATCAGAACACATCTGAGCCATGCCATGCCACCATGCCAAGTTTCCTGATTTTCTGACGAGTTTTTGATTTATACATGAATGTGAAACCAAGTTTCTCAATGTATGTGGGCGAGTCAAGACCCCGAGATCTTTGAAATCCATTCCCATACCTTGCGATTTTAGTTCAAATTTTAATTATCCACATTGTATGGCTAGAGAACTCAATTAACGTATGAAAATGAGCAAAGAACCCTGAATAATTCCATACTTAAGCAAGACACTCTTACTGGTGCGTGTTGCCTCTAACAAAAGTTCATGGAGAGAAGATGAGCGGGTGTCGTCTTCCTACATAAGTTGACATTTTCCTCATGGGGACCTCAAATATTGAAGTGAGAAGCTCTGCTTTGTAAGGGACTTGTGGCTAAAATTATCCCATGTTGGACAATTTTTTTACCATGGCACATATGTGCCATGTCATGAAAACATTCCAAGTTTTTAGAATTTCTGATGCGTTTTGGATTTACAGTAATTTAAAAACCAAGTTTCTCAATGTTTGTGCCTGAGCCAAGATGCCGAGATGTTTGAAGTTCATTCCCATTTATTGTTGATGACCTAAAGATGAATCCATGGACACTAATATGAGTTTTCATCCCATTTTGATGCACGGACATTAGGACGATAGTTCAAATTTGAATTGTACAGATTAAATGTCTAGAAAACCCAATGAATTTATAAAAATGCCAAACAGACCCTGAATAATTCCATATTTTAGCATGACATAACTATTGGTTAGTGTTGACTGCACATAAATCTTATTGCAATCCAAAGACCTTCCTTTGTCGAATTAACCTCACTTTTGTTTTAAAAACATTTTGAAAATTTAGTCTTTCACAGGCACATGACATTCATGAATCATTTGTGATGCAGTACAAAATATCTTGGGCCAATCGTCGTAATGAGTGGCTTAGGCTGGAAGCTTCATCATCTACACTACACCACCGAGAAGTTTACTGCTACTTCTCGAGCATGTGTTGGTTTCCCATGAAGAGGAACGGTTTGATGCAGCAAACTAGATAAGTATTTCCCTCAGTTTTTGAGAACCAAGGTATCAATCCAGAAGGAGATACAAGCAAGCCACCAATAGATATACCTGCACAAGGAATCAAACTCTTGCACCCAACGCTATAAAGCGGTTGTCAATCCCATCATGGTTATTTGCAAGGATGAGATCTAGTAGAGATAGATATAATAGGGTTTTTGAATGGAACGTAAAACTAAAATTAAAAACAATGCAGCAAGTATTTTTGGTGCTTTTGGTTTTAGATCTGAAAATATAATATGGAAAATAGACCCTGGGGCAGTAGGTTTCACTAGGTAGCTTCTCTCGTGATGGCAAGTATTACGGTGGGTGAAGAAATTACTGTTGAGCAATTGATAGAAAAGCGAATAATTATGAAGATATTCAAGGCAATGATTATGCATACAGGCATCACATTCGTGACAAGTAGACCGAAACGATTCTGCATCTACTACTATTACTCCACACATCGACTGACTCCTGCCTGCATCTAGAGTATTAAGATCATGAAGAACAGAGTAACGCATTAGGTAAGATGACATGATCTAGAGGGATATACTCAAGCAATATGATGAAAACCCCATCTTTTTACCCTTGATGGCAACAATACAATACGTACCTCGATACCCCTACTTTGTCACTGGGTGAGGACACCGCAAGATTGAACCCAAAACTAAGCACTTCTCCTATTGCAAGAATTACCAATCTAGTTATCCAAACCAATCCAATAACTCGAAGAGACTTGCAAAGATATGAAATCATGCATATAAGAATTCAGGAAAGACACAAATAATATCCATGGATAACATGAACATAAACCCACAATTCATCGGATCTCGACAAACACACCGCAAAAGAGTATTACATCGGATAGATCTCCATGAAAATCATGAAGAACATGGTATTGAGAAGCAAAGAGAGAGAATAAGCCATCGAGCTACTAGCTATGGACCCGTAGGTCTATGGTGAACTACTCACGCATCATCAGAGGGGCAATGGAGTGGATGTAGATAACCTCCATGATCAAATCCCCCTCGGGCACATTGCAGGAAAAGGCTCAAAGATTGGGTTTCTCGGGAACGAAGGCTTCCGGCGGCGGAAAAGTGTTTTCGTGGCTCATTCTGATAATGATGGAATGTTTGGGAATTTATAGGCCGAAGATTAGGGCAAGCGGGCTTGTGGCCCCGTGGCAGCTCCTCTGCCTTGGTCCTCAAGTCTCGTGGCTTCCATATTTTCCAGACAAAAGCATTCCAGAGGTTTTATTCCGTTTGGACTCCATTTAATATTCCTTATCTACGAAACTCAAAAACAAGGAAAAAACGGAAACTCGCACTAGGCTCTAGATTAATAGGTCAGTCCCAAAAATAATATAAAATAGCATATTAATGCATATAAAACATCCAAAATAGGTAATATAATAGCATGGAACAATCAAAAATTATAGATACGTTAGAGACATATCAGCATCCCCAAGCTTAATTCCTGCTCGTCCTTGAGTAGGTAAATGATAAATACAGAATTTTTTATGTGGAATGCTACCCAACATGTTTATCCATGTAATATTCTTTATTGTGGCATGAATATTCAGATCCGTTAGATTCAAAACAATAGTCTACTATTGACATAAAAACATTAATAATTCGAGCACACCAACAAGGTAGTCGTATCCTTTCGAAATAACACGGCCTTAGAAAGTTATCACTACAAAATCATTTGGTCTCTCTATGTTCCATCTTCCCCACACAAAATTTCTAAATCATGCACAACCCCGATGAACAAGTCAAGCAATTGTTTCACACTTTTGGTGTTCTCAAACCTTTTAAACTCTCATGCAATACATGAGCGTGAGCCATGGATATAGCATCATAGGTGGAATAGAATATGGAGGAGGTGCAAAGGAAAAAGGATAAGATAGTCTCACATCAACTAGGCGTATCAATAGGATATGGAGATGCCCGTCAATAGATATCAACGTGAGTGAGTAGGGATTGCCATGCAACAAATGCACTTAGAGATATAAGTGTATGACATCTCAAAAAGAAAACTAAGTGTTCGTGCAAAATGAATATCCACTAACTATATGAAAGTGAAAAAATAGGAGACTCTCTATCATGAAGATCATGGTGCTACTTTGAAGCACAAGTGTAGAAAAAGGTAGTAGCAATTGTCCCATCTTTCTTTCTCTCATTTTTTGGTGGGCTTCTTTGGCCTCTTTTATTTTTGTGGTTTGGGCTTTGCTGGCCTCTTTTATTTTTTATAAAGTCCGGATACTCATCCCAACTTGTGAGGGAGTCATAGCTTCCATCATCCTTTTCTCTCATGGGACAATGCTCTATTAATTAAAAATCATCACACTTTTATTTACTTATAACTCAAAGAAAAAGAAATTACAACTCGATTACTATGATAAGATAAAACTCTATATTGTCGAGACCCCAATCCTAAGTCATATGAATCCAGACTGCCACATATCACATCACTTTGCGGCCTCACGCATGGTAAGCTCCACACCTGCAGCCTTACCTTAGCTGGGACCGTTTGCGTCTTTTGGCTCACGTATGTGAACATGTCACTGGCAATCAAATGACAGAAAACCCGTGCCGACATGACAAGTCGTAGAACCCAAGTGGCACATCCGTATGGAAACAGACATACGTAACCCAGCAATGCAAGTGTTAGCCTCAAGCAGGTGTAGATGAGTCATAGCAAGCTACAAGGACTCCATTATGTCATGAGACATAAATGCCATCACTGCACGTAGACGAGTTGTAGCAGGCTATAGGGACTCCATTACACTACGAGGCAGTTTCCCGTAAAGAGTACTAAGCAAAGAAGGATACATGTCGATCAATCAATGTGTCCAGAGGAGTAGCAAGCTACCATGGCTCGGTGGAAGCACAAAGAGGCAGTTTCCCGTAAAGAGTACTACTAAAGGCACATGACTAGGTGTCGGATCCCATACATACCGTTGCATGTCACACGTACGCATGACATGCCCGATGTGCATAGATACAACCATGGCATCACAATGTAACCATACAACAACTTTTATTTAAGGGGCTCAGACGAGCCTTGCATAACATGTTCTTATAGATAGGGGTCACATGACCTGACACTCAAGTCATACAAACAAGTTCATACAAACCAAGCGGAAGCATAAGCTATCTGAGTACAGACAAATGACAGGAAAAATAGGCACATGGACTCACTATCTACAGCCCGTCACAAGGCATAGGTCGTAGCTAGGACACCAGCTATTCGGAATCGTCGAGATCTAGAAAGAACCAACCTGATGGGTCCTGGGTCTCATCTGCAATATTTATTAAGCAAACATGAGTACAAACGTACTCAACAAGTCTTTAAAATATACCTAGTCTATTCATGCTCATGTATCAACAAGGGGAGTGGTGGAGTTTATGCAGCAATGCCATCTTTGACTCATGGCTAACCTATACTACACAATTTTAGCTCTTTGTTTTCATTTTTGATATCGCACACGAGTCCACTAACTCCATAACAATACACCACCATGGATTCACTTACCTCTCCTGGGAGAGTGCCATTCACGGTACTCACACTTGTCTTGATATGTTTATGAGTATCCATTTGATTATCTATGAACAACATAAGTTATCCAAACAGTCCATATCCGAGGACGCGGCTATTCGAATAGTTTCATACCCTGCAGGGGTGTACTTCTTCACACACGCTCTCGCCACTTATCGTTGTGTGCCCATAAAACCATGCACCTCAGCAACCTTCAAGTGGAAGCCTAGCAAGGGAGTCGGCCACGACCGTCAATCACACAAAACCTCTAGTCCAGGCTATCGCCTATTTGAGACTGAACCCGCATGGAAGTCCGGCCGAAGTTTCCGCTATGTCCCCAAACGATGTGCGCAAGGTTCCCAAGCCCACCATTCGGATGACCCTTGGTACACCGTGCCACTTCCTACCGCGTCGAAACCCACCCCTAGGGTCAGCGCTACGCACGGCCTCCAGCATGCTATAAACACCAAAAACTACTTGCAACTCCTGGACTAAGGACTAAGCGACTGATAAGTCGAGAGGCTCAACTAAGTCTCCCAACGCGTGGTAGTATCTAGTCTTGGATCACAAACACGGAACTCAGTTCCTAAGAACGGTCCCCATGAGACAACCCTCTATGTACTCCTACATAGCCTCTCATCGCTACCTTTACCAAATCGAGTTCGTCGTAAGCTTATCACATCAGAGCAACATGGTTTCACTCCAGTTCATCACCCAGATGAAACAGACCTGACACAACTCTAAGCATAGCAAGCATAGCAGGCAAAGTAAGCTAAGCACATCATAGCACAAGCATCTACCAGGTATGCTAGGTTGCAAGGTTTAGCTATTTACTGTGACAATGAAAGATCATGCAAAAGAATAGGTTCATCTACCGTGTATGACAGATAAGTGAACGTTTGTCCTAATGCAATAAATAAGAGCAGGAGCGAGAGAGTGGGATATTATCAGAATGATCAAGGGGGTTGCTTGCCTTGCTGGGTAGCAGGAAGGTTCTCTCCTTCGTTGGAATACTCGGGGGTATCCTCCGAAACCGGGCCTACCGCAATGCTGATAAATAGCAATCAATACACGCAAGCACAACAATATGATGCATGATCATGACATGGAAGCATGTATGGATGATCTAATGCAGCTATTGTCAAGTTAGTTTGAAGTGAGTTTGAATATAGGTTCAAAATCGTTCGTCATTTCAAATTCCATATATTAACCTATTAGCAAATGTCAATGTTCTTCTACATAGATTGCTCTAACATGCATGAAAACAGCACCATTAGATTCATTGGATTTTTCTGATAAATTTTCATATATAATTTATTTTCATCTAAGTTACAGATTAATTTATATGAATTTTTTGAAGTTTTAAACATTTTCTAGAATTATTTTAAAACTAGAAATTCCTTTTATTGCATCATCCTGACATCATCATTGCGTTAGCAGGACAGCTGACCAGGACAGGTCAAACCTGACTAGTGGGACCCACTGGTCAGTGACCCAGTCGCTAACAGGGTTAATCATTTAACTAATTACTAATTAGATTAGGGTAGGGCCCACTGGTCAGTGGGCCATTAACTTAATTAATTTAGTTAATTAAATTATTAACCTAGATTTGACTAACAGGGCCCGGCCCCACTTGCCAGTGACCCAGGGGTCAAACCACTAGTGGTCAAACTGGTTGACCCGCCGACGTTGAGCCATCAGCGACATCAGGGATGGCAGAGGGGGTTGGGATTCCTCCTCCAGCGACCAAACGGACGGCGAAGGGCACCGATCTACTCTGCTCGCTTGTGCGCATCGAGCCCGACACCTCCCAGGGCTGGGATGGCCGGAATTGGCGCCAACATTGAGCACGGCGGCTGCCGGAGCTCGGGCGAGCACGGGCTTGTCGAGCCAGAGCTCGAACAAGACTCCAGAGGGTTCCTAGAGCTGCCTGGGATCATCCTAAGCACGACTATGTGCTCAGGTGCGAGCTTGGGCTGCTACAACGATGGCCACGTCCTCGCCGACGACGAGGAGCTCTCGGACCCAAGAGGATCCGGTGCTAGAACGACCTATCGAAGGGGGAAAAGGGGGAAAAGGACCACGGGCTCACGGCGGTTGCAGCGGCATCCAGAGCGGGCTCGGGGAAGGCCTCGAGCAGCTGCGAGCTTCACTTCTTCACTGGCGGCTGGAGGTTGAAGACGATGGCGATGCGCTGATGGGGAGCTCCCGGCGATGCGTGGCTTGGTGAGAAGGAAGAGAGCGACGAGGCGGAGCTCTAGAGCTACCTAGCGAGGCAGGGGAGTGGCTGGAGCGACGGTGCTACGCGGCAGAGCTTCGGCGGCCATGGCGACAGAGGGGGAGAGGAAGAGAGGTGAGCGAGAGCGAGAGGGAGAGGGCGATGGGGATGGCTCTCTGAGCTTATCCTCGTCGCGCTAGCAAGGGGGAGGCAGGCAGGCAGCAGCCGGCGTGGAGGCATGCCTGCGCGCGCGCTCCGGCCACATGCCCGTCCTCCTGGCCGCCAGGAGGACGACAACCACCCTGGGCCAGGTGGGCCGGCCTGGCCTGGGCCTAGCTAGGTTTCCTTTCCCTTTTTACTCTTAATTTTTGTTTTCTAATTCTGACATTTGTTTTATTTTCTTTTCAGGTACAAATACTTTTATAAAATATCCCAAATATTTTGTAATATCAAGTTTGAATATTTCAAACTCCAATAAAAAGTTTTGGGATATTTGAAATGTAAAATAATGATAATGATTTATTTGGCATTTTTAGAGGCTTTATCATTTATTTTTATATTGCTATAGTTGTTCGAATATTTAAACTGGCCCGTGTTATAATCATGTCCATTATTATCAGACATAGGGAACATTTTGTAAGGGCATATTGAATTTGTTGAGTTTTCACAACTTTGAATTAATTTGATTCAAATATGAGCTTGGGGTTTCTTTTAGCCCCCATTTCATGTTGATGCAAAAATTGAAACATGATGCACACACATGTTATCCTACGCCATCTAGCTAGGGATGTGACATATATGCAATATGAAGTGATGATGCAATTCATAGAAAAACTACATGGTGGAAGTTGCATGGCAATATATCTCAGAATGGCTATGGAAATGCCATAATAAGTAGGTATGGTGGCTGTTTTGGGGAAGGAGGGTTTGATGTACCGTCAATAGTTTCGCGGTACTAGAGAGGCTAGCAACGATGGAAGGGTGAGAGTGCGTATAATCCATGGATTCAGATTGGTCATAAAGAACTCACATACTTATTGCAAAAGTCCATTAGTCATCAAACAAAGCATTAGACACATGCTCCTAGGGGAGAGGTTGGTAGGAGTTAACCATCGCGCGCTCCCGACCCTCAGACAAAGGTCGACAATCATTAGACAAGTCATGCTCCGACTTCGTTACATAGCGGTTCACCATACGTGCATGCTACGGGAATCACAAGCTTTCACGCACGTATCTCTTCAATTCACAACTACTCACTAGCATGACTCTCATATTACCATCCCTATTATCTCAAAACTATATTGCAAGGAATCCAACTTCTCATAGTTTTTAATGCACTTAATATGAAAGTTTTTATTATATCCATCTTGCATGACATTATATTAGGACTAAATTCATAACCTAAACAAATTACCATGCTGTTTTAATAAACTCTCAAAATAATATAAGTGAGGAACGAGAGTTCAATAATTTCCATAAATTGTGACACCACCATGCTCTATAAAGATATAAGTGAAGCACTAGAGCAACATTGCCTAGCTCAAAAGATATAAGTGAAGCACATAGAGTATTCTAACAAATTCACGATTCAGCATGTCTCTCTCAAAATATGTGTGCAGAAAGGATGATTGTGGAAAAATAAATGCAAAGACTCATATCATACAAGACCCTCCAAGCAAAACACATATCATGTGGTGAATAAAAATGTAGCCTCAAGTAAATTTATCGATGGATTGAAGACGAAAGAGGGGATGCCTTCCGAGGCATACCCAAGCTCAGGATTTTTGGTATCCTTCAATATGACTTGGTGTGCCATGGTATCCCCAAGCTTAGGCTCTTGGCACTCTTTATTCCATAATGCATCAAATCTTCACCCAAAACTTCAAAACTTCACAACACAAAACTCAACAGAAAACTCATGAGATCCATTAGTATAAGAAAAATAAATCACCACTTTAGGTATTGTTGTGAACTCATTCTTTATTTATATCTGTGTAATACCTACTGTATTATGACTTTTCCATGACTCATACCCCCGATACAACCCATAAATACATCAAAATAAGCAAACAACACAAAGAAAATAGAATCTGTCAAAAATAGAACAATCTGTAGAAATCTGTAAACTTCGAATACTTATGGAACTCTAAACATTCTGAAAAATAAGTAAAACCAGAGAAATTTTATATCAATCCTGTGTAAAAAATTCAGATCAATTTGACGCTCTGAAAAAGTCAGAAAAATCCTGGACTGAGCGCAAAAGTTTCTGTTTTCCAGCAAAATCAAATCAACAACTACCATAGATCACCCCAAAGGTTTTACTTGGCTCGAACACTAATTTAAACACAAAAAAGAATGACTGCAGAAGTAATAATGTGCCAAACACACCAAAACATAAGCAAAAAGCAGAAACCAAAATAAAATTGGGTTGCCTCCCAACAAGCGCTATTGTTTAACACCCTAGCTATGCAAAACGTAATAGATCTAGGTATTGTTAATAAAAATAAGGGAGATCATTCATGCTCATCACAACATCCCTTCTTTCATCAGCTAATTTCTGTTGTTGCAAGAAAAAGTAATCAAATGGGCTGAATTTAAGAGGATTGGGATCATCAAGATGAAGTGCGGGAGGGATAGGTTCCTCCTTATGTCCCTTATAGTGTATAATCAATTCATCATTATAATCTTGCCTTTGTTTAAAGGCCATGGGCCTTTTATTAAGAATGCACTCTAATCCGGTATTTTGTATAGCAAAATTATCATTGAGTTTAGAAATCTTATGAACCAAAACCTCGGTAGGGACTTTTTTTCTCAAATTTTCATTATAAGCAACTTGATCTTGAGATCGTAGTCTAATTATCTCTTCTTGATTAAAAAAATATCTCCTCAATAGGGGGACATCCACCATTAATTTTATATTGATCAAAGATTTCACTAGCCTCTTTCATGATAAATCTAAACTTGTGAGCTAGGAATATAGTGGCGGCATGCTTAACCGAAGAATGTTGAATATTAGAAAACTCAAGGAAAATCATTTGTATGCAAGGGTGCATGTGCAAGAATTTTCTCTCAAGTTCACTTATTAAAAAATTTATAGCATCCACAAGACTATTAGTTATGTTGAGAATGGAACATCCTAAAGTAGAAAGAGTTCCCGCACAAATAAAAAAAATTTGAATAACACCTTTTCCAATGATACTACCACTACCTATACGGAACCTTTTTGTATGAATGATAGTGGGTTCTTTTTGAAGGTTGTCCTTATCAAGGGCATCAAGAGTCCCTTCAAGATTATTACTAGTGATGCCCCAGATTTTTAGCGATAACCTCCCTTGTTTTAGACATGATGGCAAAGCGAGCAACCAAGCACACAAGCAAGAAGCAAACGAGGAGACAAACGAAAAAGGGCGAAAGGCAAATCTTTTTGAAAAACGTTTTAGAAGTGGGAGAGAGGAAAATGAGAGGCAAATGGAAAATAATGTAAATGCAAGAGATGAGATTGTGATTGGTACTTGGTATCCATGACTTGCTATGTATCTGCCCGGCAACGGTGCCAGATATCCTTTTTGCTACTTCTCGAGCATGCGTTGGTTTCCCGTGAAGAGGAATGGTTTGATGCAACAAAGTAGATAAGTATTTCCCTCAGTTTTTGAGAACCAAGGTATCAATCCAGTAGGAGATACAAGCGAGCCACCAATAGATATATCTGCACAAGGAATCAAACTCTTGCACCCAACGCTATAAAGGGGTTGTCAATCCCTTCACGGTTACTTGTAAGGATGAGATCTAGTAGAGATAGATATAATATGGTGCTTGAACAGAAAGTAAAACTAAAAGTAAAAACAATGCAGAAAGTATTTTTGGTGTTTTTGGTTTTAGATCTGAAAATATAATATGGAAAATAGACCCCGGGGCCATAGGTTTCACTAGATAGCTTCTCTCATGGTGACAAATATTACGATGGGTGAACAAATTATTGTCGAGCAATTGATAGAAAACCGAATAATTATGAAGATATCCAAGGAAATGATTATGTATATAGGCATCATGTCCATGACAACTAGACCGAAATGATTTTCCATTTACTACTATTACTCCAGACATCGACCGACTCCTGCCTGCATCTAGAGTATTAAGTTCATGAAGAACAGAGTAATGCATTAGGTAAGATGACATGATGTAGAGGGATAAAATAAAGCAATATTATGAAAAACCCATCTTTTTACCCTTGATGGCAACAATATAATACGTGCCTCACTACCCCTACTTTGTCACTGGGTGAGGACACCGCAAGATTGAACCAAAAACTAAGCACTTCTCCTATTGCAAGAATTACCAATCTAGTTTGCCAAACCAAACCAACAACTCAAAGAGACTTGCGAAGATATAAAATCATGCATATAAGAATTCAGGAAAGCCTCAAATAATATTCATGGATAATCTGAGCATAAACCCACAATTCATTGGATCTCGACAAACACACCGCAAAAGAGTATTACATCGAATATATCTCCATGAAGATCATGAAAAACATGGTATTGAGAAGCAAAGAGAGAGAAGAAGCCATCTAGATACTAGCTATGGACCCATAGGACTGTGGCGAACTACTCACACATCATCAGAGGGGCAATGGAGTTTATGTAGATGCCCTACGTGATCGAATCCCCCTCTGGCAGATTACCGGAATGGCTCCAAGATTGGATCTCTCAGGAACGGAGGCTTCTGGAGGCGAAAAAGTTTTTTCGTGGCTCGTTCTGGTAATGATGGATTATTTGGGAATTTATAGGCCATAGATTAGGGTTAGGGGAGTTGCCAGGGGGCCACAAGCCTGCCCGACGCGGGTGCCCCCCTAGCCGTCGCAAGCGGGCTTATGGCCCCGTGAAAGCTCCTTTGCCTTGGTTCTCAACTCTCGTGGCTTCCATATTTCCCATAAAAAATCATTCCGGAGGTTTTATTCCGTTTGGACTCTGTTTAATATTCCTTATCTGCGCAACTCAAAAACAAGGAAAAACAGAAACTAGCACTAGGCTCTAGATTAATAGGTTAGTCCCAAAAACAATATAAAATAGCATATTAATGCATATAAAAAATCCAAAACAGATAATATAATAGCATGGAACAATCAAAATTATAGATACATGGAGACGCATCATTTACCGCACTGACTCGTCAGACCATATTACTTTTCAATCGTCGCCGGTGAAAGATGGGTACGTGGATCTCTGTCCTGAGGGAACCTTCGACAACCGACTCTAGCCTGAGCACGACTGCATCAGCCATGAGCGTGCTCTCAACATGCTTGAACACGGCCGCTACCTCTGACAGAGCAGCTACAGCAACCGAAAGGACAGCTACTGTAGCTGAGAGGGCGGCAGCAACAACCGCAACAGGGATAGCAAATGGTGAGAATGGCACATCAGCTATCAGTTCCTTGGCGGTCACTGTAGCCTTGATGGCGGACACCCAGTCCCATCTCGAGGCCGCCCACGCCCATCCCGTGTTGGTTGCTACAGAAATCACATCTGCCTTGTCCTACACTGGTCGACAACCCACCTCCGTTGAGTTGGTAATCGTTGAGTGTGCTCTAGCAGGCGTTCATTCATCGACGACCTCCGTAGCCAAGATTGTGGCCATCCATGCTTGGATCAAGGCCGCCCATGCCTGGCTCATGCCTGGCTCATGCTCTAGATGGTGCATGAAGACTACTAGATGTTGGAGTATGTGGCGATGGATCCCGTGCATATCCTTTCCCCGGAGTTTGTTGAGCGGGAGCTGGCATTGAGGAGGCGGCAGAGATGGACAAATACCACGCGGAATATTAGTCTCTATCAAGAGCGATGGCGTTTTGTTGGAGTAATTTTTAAGTCATTTAACTAATGTTTATTAGTTGCTCGATTAAGTAAGTGCGGGCATGTCGGATCTTGGGCTCTGCAAAACCCAAGGAAGTTCAGACACAGGGGCATGTGCGAAGATCCCCAACAGCTTCGCCCCTCCAAGCTCACATCCCGGTAGCCTAGTTTGATGAACGCACACGATGAAGAGGGAGAAGATTGCACACTAGGATTTACCCAGGTTTGGGCCGCTGCGAAGCGTAAAACACTACTCCTGCATTTGGTGGATTCCCTGACAAGGAGGTTGGAGGATGAACTATTATAATGGTGAGTTCCCTCGCGAGGGCGTTCTAGTGATCTTGCTTCTCATCTTGGTCCCCCTCTCTACGGAGCAGCCTAGCCTCTATTTATAATGGTCGGGGTCCTCTTCCCTTATCGCTTTGGCTGGAAGGGATCCGACAATGTCCAAATTTGAAGGTGGAGAAGGGGTACATCCTTATCCTGACGAAAGTTGGTCTTCGCCTGCAAAGTAGCTGTTGGTGATGCACTGGTGGGCTCGGCGATGACATCCGTCCTGCAGGGCTCATGGTTTTGGTCTTGTTGCACCGGGATGGAAACCTTTGGGGGCGCTTTGGGAACCTGCGTATGTCCTTGCCCCATTTGCACCAAAGGGGAAACTATCCCGCCTGGCATGCTGGTGCCTGCCTGGCCCACCTTGCGTCATCCTTGGCCTCTCGAGGACAAGCGATGCATAGAGATATCCGCCGCTCCGGAGGGGGCCTCAAGAGTCCTATTCCACACGTGTCTTGGTGATGCTTCCCTCGCGGGGTCAGGGCTCTCACGAGGGCCTTGTCTTGAGTGGGGCCGCGCAGGGCCGTGCTTGGTTGTTGAAGTGGGACATGCCCTAGGCCACGGGCAGGAAAGTCTGGGTACCCCCGTTCCTAGAATGCCGATATTAGCCCCTGGGCCAAGGCACGCTCGAGCTGGCTTCCGGGCAAAGCCGTTGAGGACGGCCCGATCTTCCTTCTTGCTTCATCGGCACCGCACCATATCTAGATCTCGGCACCGCACCGTCTTCCTTCTTGCTTCATCGGCCCCGAGGACTTCTTGATGTCTCCTGCCATCAAGTCAAAACCTAAGGCCCAGAGTTCGGCTTCCACTCCTATCTCAATGGCCCTCTCGGATTCCACCCTAGCCAAGGACGAAGACCTCGCCCCGGTGCTCCCGTCAACGGCGGACAAGAACAACGAGTGGCGGTGTACCCTGATATGGTGCGGCTCCATAGAGAAGTAGTGCCTAGCCAAGTCAGCCTACCCTTTCTTCCTTCATAGCGTCTTTTATGGGCTCATTCCAGCTTTCTCCGAGTTCTTCACCGCCATCCTTGAGCACTACGGGATGCAAGCTCTTCATATCCAACCCAACAACATCATGCTCTTGTCTGTCTTCGCCTTTTACTACAAGGCTTTCCTAGCCGTGAAGCCTTCGGTGGCCCTCCACTGTCATTTCTTTAGCTTGCGGATTCATGACGGTGCTCAGGGGTCGGCATGCGTCTCCTTCATCGCGGTCCAGAGCGGGACATGCTCTTAAATGCCAGGAAGAAGGTTGAGAACTTCAAGCACCACTTGGACTTCCTAGATGTCAAGAGTGTCAACTCCCTCCTGGATCTTTGGAACGGGTTGCCGAAGAAGAGTCTCGTGTGGAGCTCCGAGAAGCTTTCCGACCCCCGGGCCAGGCCCGTCCAGGAGCAGATCCCACGCGACATTAACGCCAAGAAGCTGACCGGGGAATGATAGTGAAGGAATTCTTAACGCAGCGTCTGGCGCCCCTCCAGTCTCACTCGAGGCCCTTGTGGGACTATCAGGGTAGTGGCAATGACATCAGGCTTCGGTCCTCACGCCTGACCGCCAGGGAGCTAAGTAAGGCTATGACGACCCTGCTCAACGGCGATCCCGGAGACCTTCCCAATGCCTACGCCCCATTGTATTGCCGCGATAACAAGGCTGATTTGGTCATCGCGATGCCCACCTTTGATGAACTAGGCTCTCCTCGGCCGAGGGTCCTGGTTTCCCAGTGGCGGTGTCCTTCGACAACACCACGGGCAGGGAGGACTCAGAAAAGACATCAGACGACGATCTAGACGAAGCATCCCCTCTATCATAGAGCGTGCTCCTGGGCGGTCTTGAAGACGATGACAATGCCGGCGAAGCCTCTGCTAGAGTTTCTCTGTGTTTCCCAAGGGTCCTCAGGGGGGCGAGGGCCACTCCTCGTGCCGCTCGGTTTGCTGGCCAGGCGAACCCCATGAAACGCGGGTCCAAGCCCCCTCTGGTGTGCCCTGCTTGTGTCGGCAAGGCAGCTGATGCGCCCCTCTCGCCTCTGGCTGAACCGCAGCCTGCACGCGAGGTGGACGTGTTTGGGACTGGAATGGCTTCTCTGGCTGCAGCCCTTGTGGACATTTCCCCTGCTCCCTCACACGATGGGGCCCTTCGAGAGAAGGGCGAGGGCACTCCCGCCGTCGTCGAGGTGGATAAGAAGAGGAAGTGGGTCGACATCAAAGAGTTAGTAATTGCGTTTAGCTTTCGCCGCTTGCCGTTGGCTCACGTGATGATGATCCCTCCTTTGCTTGGTAACCAGGAGTGCTACTATGTTGAAGATGAGGAAGAGGAAAGCAAGCGTCAAGCCAAAGGTGCTTTCCAATGCGCCGCCCGCTCTTGGTGCCCTGCCACTGCCTGACAAGGCACTAGATTTCACGGGTGAGGGGGCTCGCGGGGTGACTCTCCCTATCACGGCGGTAGAGTCCCCGATGCCCGTTGGTGTGGTCGTTTCTGCCCATGGGGCTGCATCGGTGCTGCGGTCAGAAGAGCCAACCCTCGAGGGCCAGCTGGCCATAGATTCATCCGTATCTACCTTGCCTATGGTTGTAATGCAGCCCCCGGTGCCTTTTGGTCATCATGCTTCTGTCGCCCTAGAGGCAGCTCCCGTGGTCTCATAGGGGCCACCCCCGGACCATGCCCTGACACCTCCGTCGTGCGGCCTTGGTGCCCTGGACGAGGCCTACAACGCCCTTGGGGGCGCTGATGATTGCTTCGCGAAGGGGCGCATGGGGCTCCTCTCCAGGTGGCTCCAGGCCGATGCCTCGACCGTGGCGGTTTGGGGCCAAGACAAGGCCATAGTGGCTGAAAGAAAGAACGAGGCCACGTCAGCTAGAGCAGCCCGCGAAGCGGCACTGATCAACGCGGTGTCCGTTACGAGGCGCTACGATGAGGTGGACGTCCGCCCGAAGGCTCTTTAGGAGGATAATGTCGTTGTTGTGGAGCTGCTCCGCCAGCAAGAGAAAGACCTCATGACCTGTGAGGCCAAGCTTGCCTAGCATGACTCTGCACTGTCCAAGGTAGTGGCCAATCGAGCCACAAAGCGCGAGCTCCTGGACGCACTGGAGAAGGAAGTAGCTGTCGAGAATGCTCGGCTCGACTCCAGGGAAAAGGCCCTTGCCGTGGCCGAGGAGAGAAAGGCTGTGGAGCTCAATGCCCTCCCCTTCGTAGAGCTCAGGCTCCACTGAGCGACTTCATGGGGCTCTCTTCAAAGCACGTTGAGGCGTTGGAGGATGCCGTTGGCAAGGTGGAGTAAGTCTTGGAGAATGAGTGTCATGACCTCTTTTTCGAGGCCGCGACATGCGTCTTCAGCGACCTCCACCTTCGCGAGCTGGAGTTCGACTTCGGCCACCACAGTGACGGTCATGGAGGGCGCCATGGAGGCACTAATGAAGAAGTTCACCCGTGTTGTCGTTCCCCCACCTCCTGCAGCTACGAGGGTTAGTGGCGATGAAGACGACGTCAGTGACGTCGACGATGAGCTCCCCGCGGTCGGGATGAGTGGTGGCATTAGCTCCTCCTAGATCCTCTTCCTAGTTCCTTTCCTGTAACGTTCATCGTGCCTCGCGGAGGCATTATACTTGTTTGCATTTCCATGGACATTTAATGCTTGTAAGAACTGCTGAATTATGTGGTTGCTTTCTTCGCCTTGTTTCCTTCCTTCTTGTTGTAATGTTTTGCGTTGGTAGGGCCCGGTCCTACGCATACCTTAGCAGCCGTTGGGGTGTCAGGATCACTAGGACAGTGCAAAGAAGTGAGGGTCTACATGACCAGTGAGGCTCCGGAGTGGCGATACTCAAGAGTCCTCCTTGACGTATGAGCATCCCTCATGAAGGGAACATGCTGAAGACGGGGTTGACTTGGAGATTTTGAGCACCTTGAGCTCTGCATCAGCAGGGCCCAGTACCGCGCATACCTAAAACGCTGTTGGGGCGTCCGGATCACCAGGATGGTGCCAAGGGGTGAGGGCCTACATGATCCCCCTTGACGTACGAGCGGCTCCCATACCTTTCCTCGCCAGATGTTTCCTGACAGATGCGCGTGAAGACCAAGTTTTAGTGACCTATGGAGGCGGCATGGGCCAGGCTTGGCCTGGTCGTCGCCCCCATGCAGTCTTCTCACGCGAACATCCCAGGGGAATGCGGCGAGACGGGACCATGAGGGGCCTTCCTAAGCTTGGATGGATCTGTAGGGGCACTCTCAGTTGTTTATCCACCAGTGGAGAGCATAGGGCTTCCACATTGTGTGGATATAGCCATTGAGAGACCGTGTCGTCCGCCAGCGCGAAGCATGGGGATTCCACATGGGCGTGGGAATGGGGGTCCTGGCTCCTGAGCCGCCCGGGCAGGTAGATCCCATTAAGTTCGTACGTGTGGCCTGCACGGTAGAACTGGGAGGTGTATCTGGGCACTCGTGAGGCAGCTCTGGCCTCGCGAGGCCCTACCTCAAAGGCGGGTTATGCCTGAGTTTTCCAGTAGAAAGCGCCATCTGTGGTCCTATAGATTTTGAGAAACCTGCTCCGTATGCATTTCCAAGGGCCATCGGATGAGAAGGCCAAACACTAGTGACCCTAGGAGGTGACGTGGATGGGGCCGTCCCGCCAGGCAGATCTCAGCTACTGGATTTGTCGACGCTGTAGGAATGGACCTGAGCACAAACAACATACTCAGTCTTCTCATGCAACAACTCCCAGGAGGAATCACCCAACGCGCGGTTCCCATGACAGCAAAAAGATGACTGTGGTTGTCAGAACCATGCTACACACCATGACTCAGCCACCCCCGATTAGCTCATACAAGGACACATCACCAAGGGCCATGGGAGGTGACGTGCATAGGGCTGACCTGCGAGATAGATCTTGATCACTTGGATTTGTCAACGCTGTAGGGGCAGACCCGAGCACATATGTCGTGCCAGCCCTGAATCCTGAGGCGGTTGGAGGTTGGATTATTAGGGTGCAGCCACGTTCATGGTGGCGAGGCACCGAGGAGGCAGGTTGGAATGTTAGGAAATAGATCAAATGCATGAAAGGTGCTGACATATGTGTAGACGATGCGGCTGCGGGGATGAACCCTGACCGCGTGAGGACAAAGCAGCCTGATGGGCGCCCTCAAACTAAAAAATCCAAAAAGATACCTGGTACGAACCAAAAAGTCACCTGGCGGCAATACTGTAGAAGCATTGAAGTAGTCGCCGAAGCCTGACCTTGTGTCTCCATGAGCTTGGCCTTCATGAGCCCGACTCCTCCTGTGGTTCGGAGTACTCGCTCGGTCCTGGCACGTCCTCCAACTCCTTGCTGCGCCTAGCCCAGTAAGGCATGAGCATGGCCCAAGCAAGGGATGGAACATGGCGCCCACGTTCGCCAGGCAGAAGGGCATGTATACGTAGGTGCACGAGTAGACACCGCCACGACCAGTATGCGTCGGCCAAAAGATGTCATGGGACAGGACCTTGTTGACGGCAAATAAGTTGATGCAGACGTGCGGCTTGTTGCCTAATCCGACGATGGCGACTGCACTTGGTGGTGTAGGGAAGCTCCCGCCTCGCGAGTCATGTGCTTCCTGAAGCTCCTCGATTGCTCTGGTGACAAATTCTCGTGAACTTGACGCCTCACGCCGTGCTCCCATCTTGGGTAGATGCGCGTCAGAACACGCGTCCAAGTTGAGCCCGAACGCCTCCCTCATCTCACCGGCCAGGTTGATAGTCTTCCAGGATGCAAGCCCCCAAGCCTGACCCAAGGGAGGCCCCGAACGCGCCTTCCTATGCAAGGGAGGGAGGGGCCTCAGCCCTGGACACTGAGCCTCAGGTGCCATTCTTAGAGTTTTCATCCTCCTGGTGCGCCCTAGGAAGGAGCTTTTTCTTCTTCCTAGGGAAATCCTCGCGAGGTAGGACATGTCCTTCTCATCAAAGGCGATGGTAATGGCGCCGCCAGTGGCCGACATCTTGAGTGTGTTGTATCCATGATGAGTCACTACCATGAACTTGGCAAGGGCTGGGTACCCGAGGATCACATTTTACAAGAGGTGGATGTCACACCCAAGATGAGATCCTATCCTTATTTTGGCACGAGGGCCTCGACAGGGATAAAAGCGCATCTCATCATTTCGCAAGAATGGATATCATTACAAGTATATGTATAGAAGAGATGAGTATATGGAATTGGCGTACACTCGCCAAATGCTACATCAAGATCACATCAATAGAACCACATATTCAATCATCATACAAAAGAGCAGGGTCCAACTACGGATGAAAACAAACGATAAAATGACATCCATCCTTGCTAGCCCATGCTGCCGTCTAGAACCCATCCTAGATCGATGATGAAGAAGAAGAAGAAGAAGAACTCAAAATCAAATCAAGCATCGCGCTCACGTAAAAGCATCGCATTACCTGTACCTATGACTATTATTGTAGTAATCTGTGAGCCACATGGACTCAACAATCTCATTTCAAAGGGTATCAAGACTAGCAAAGCTTAATGGGTGAGATGTGGTTAAGTGGTGAGACTGCAGCAAGCAGTAAGCACTTATTCGAATGGCTAACTTACGAATACAAAAAGTAAAGTATGGTGGTCTACGCATAAAAGACGTGAACTAGAATGATCACTAAGTCATCATGAACACTTACTGACGTCAAACATAACCCCACCATGTTCTCTCTCGAATAAGGACTCACGAGAAGAGATAGTCACAGTAATGCACATAGTTGGTGTATTTTATTAGAGTTTACATCAAGTTTGTTGTGTTCGGTGTTAAACAAAGTTTCCAAGTTGCCACGTAACCGCGGGCACGACTTTCCGAAAGATTTAACCATGGAGGGGTGCTCCAACTCATCCATCACAACTTAACCACACGGCGTGGGAATAACCTCGACCATGAATCGTGTGATCTCCTAGGAAATCTCAACCTTGAGATAGCCCGAAGTGTATTTGAAATTCCGTGCACAAGACGTTCGAGAAAGGTAAAACAAATCTAGCAAGACCGCCTGACGTCCCGACAATCCCGATAGGATCCATGTATCTCGTTCTTGGGGCACGGCAGATGAGCTACGTGATACATACATTTTGAATCATGCTTTCATATTGATATTTATTGCATTATGAGCTGTTATTACACGTTATGGTACAATACTTATGCCTTTTTTCTCCTATTTTACAAGGTTTACATGAAGAGGGAGAATGCCGGCAGCTGGAATTCTGGACTAGAAAAGGAGCAAATCTAGGAGACCTATTCTGCACAACTCCAAAAGTACTAAAAAGTTACGAAGAATTATTTTGGAATATATAAAAAATATTGCGAAAAACAAATACCAGAGGGGGCCCACCAGGAGATCACAAGCCTACCAGGCATGGCCTACCCCCCTAGTCATGCCTAGGTGGCTTGTGGGCCCCTTGGCAGGTCTCAAACGCCCATCTTCTGCTATATGAAGGGTTTTGACCTGGAAAAAATCATAAGAGAGCTTTCGGGACGAAGCGCTGCCATCTCGAGCCGGAACTTGGTCAGAACCAATCTAGAGCTCTGGTGGATATCTTCTGCCGGGGAAACTTCCCTCCCAGAGGGGGAAATCGAAGCCATCGTCAGCACCAATGATCCTCTCATCGAGAGGGGTTCATTCTCCATCAACATCTTCAACAACACCATTTCCTCTCCAAACCCAAGTTCATCTCTTGTATCTGATCTTCGTCTCAAACCTCAGATTGGTACCTGTGGGTTGCTAGTAGTGTTGATTACTCCTTGTAGTTGATGCTAGTTGGTTTACTTGGTGGAAGATCATATGTTGAGATCATTTGTGATAATTAATACTCCTCTTAATATGAACATGAACATGCTTTGTGAGTAGTTACGTTTATTTGTGAAGACTTGGGATAAGTCTTGTTATAAGTAATCATGTGAATTTGTTATTCGTTCAATGAATCCAGAACCTAGGACTATGAGAATGCCAAGTTGTTTAAAGAAAAAGTGAAGAGATGGCATGATAAAAGGATACAAAAGCGAGAATTCAATTTAGGTGACCATGTCTTTCTATACAATTCTCGATTAAGATTTTTTGTAGGAAAACTTCTCTCTAAATGGGAAGGGCCTTACATTTTCAAGGAAGTATATCGTTACGGTGCTATCAAGATCAACAACGCCGAAGGCACAAATTCGAAGGTGGTAAACAGGGAAAGAATCAAACATTATATCTTAGGTACTCCCATAAATGTTGAAACCAATATTATCTTGGACACCTTTTATGATTGTGAGCACTCATTAAAATATTATATGTTAAGGAGTTGATGTTGGGAAAGGAAGACAACATAATGGGTTATGATTGCTTCTTTTTAATATAAATTATATGGTTATAGATCCTCCAACATGTAGTTCTTGCTTCCACCTCATACTAGCCAAAACTTTCGCACCAAGTAGAGATACTTCTTGTGCATTCAAAAACCCTCAACCCAGTTTTACCATGAGAGTCCACCATACCTTCCTATGGATTGAGTAAGATCCTTCAAGTAAGTTGTCATCGGTGCAAAAAGCAATAAGAAATGATCCTAAATATGTAGGGAAAAATGGGTTGTGCGAACTTGTGATAGTAAAGAAATAAAAGTGATTGACTACATAATAAAGGCTGTTATCACAAAGGGCAATACAACATGGTGTTCCTTTGCATTAAGGGTTCGCACACCCCAAAATAAAAACCGCATGACAACCTCTGCTTCCCTCTGCGAAGGGCCTATCTATTACTTTTACTTCTCAAGTACTTACCTATATGCATGAGTCATTGTGATCTTCACCACTTCTTATATTTTGCCTTTTTTGCTTGGCAAGCAGTATGTGTTGGGGAATTATCTAAACACATATATCCACTCGGATGTGGGTGATCGTGAGTTATTATTGTTGACATCACCCTTGAGGTGAATAGTTGGGAGGCAAAACTATAAGCCTCTATCTTTCTCTTTGTTCAATTGATGCTTCGACCTCATGAGTATCTTCAACAACACCATTTCCTCTCCAAACCCTAGTTCATCTCTTGTATCTGATCTTTGTCTCAAACCTCAGATTGGTACCTGTGGGTTGCTAGTAGTGTTGATTACTCCTTGCAGTTGGTGCTAGTTGGTTTACTTGGTGGAAGATCATATGTTGAGATCATTTGTGATAATTAGTACTCCTCTTATTATGAACATGAACATGCTTTGTGAGTAGTTACGTTTATTCGTGAGGACTTGGGATAAGTCTTGTTATAAGTAATCATGTGAATTTGGTATTTGTTTAATGAATGGAGAACCTAGGACTATGAGAATGCCGAGTTGTTTAAATAAAAAGTTAAGAGATGGCATGATAAAAGGATACAAAAGCGAGAATTCAATGTAGGTGACCATGTCTTGCTATACAATTCTCGATTAAGATTTTTTGTAGGAAAACTTCTCTCTAAATGGGAAGGTCCTTACATTGTCGAGGAAGTATATCGTTACGGTGCTATCAAGATCAACAACGCCGAAGGCACAAATCCGAAGGTGGTAAATAGGGAAAGAATAAAACATTATATCTTAGGTACTCCCATAAATGTTGAAACCAATATTATCAATACCATAACTACGGAGGAGTACATTAGGGAGACCTACCGGAACATTTCAGACTTCGAAAAGGAATAGGTATGTGGTACAGTAAGCACACCGACTCCAAAACTTTCCCAATAGCATTTTTCTCAATTTTGGAATATTGAATAAATTAGGAAAATTTAAAGTAGTCCGAAAAGTGCACGAGGAGGCGACAAGCCTGCAGGGCGTGGCCTACCCCCTGGCCACGCCCTTGTGGCTTGTGTCCACCCCATGCACTGTTGGGACTCCATTTTATTGCGGTACACTCCTTTGGGTCAGTAAAAAATCATTATACAATCTCCTGAAGTTTTTGCCCACCGTACCACGGAAAAATCCCCTGTTCTCTTTTGTTGTTGTTCTTCGGACAAATTTAGATCACCATGACGTCCCCAAGTGCTCTGAAGGACATGTTTTTTGAGAAGGTCATCAACCCCTATCTTGCGGAGGTTCCACAACACCCTCAATCCATTGAGACATGTGAGGGGTGCTGCACATCCGTGATGTTGAAGGGCCAAAGAAGACCGGAAGCGTGGAAATGAGGCTCTAAGCAATGGAGCATTAAGTCTTCAAGTGCCAAGGGATGGTGGAACATGGACTCAATTCCAATCATATGATGATCTCAGAGTTTAAGCGTATACACAAGCTGGAAACCAAGGACATCGGGGCGCACATCTTCAAGCTCTAAAAGAAAATCGAGCATCTCCAAGCCTAGATCTATGATCTAGAAAACCAAAACTGTGAGTATGAATACAAATTTAAGAGAAAGAGTTTGGCTGCATATTTGAGGATTCCGGAGACTCATTCATCTTTTTACGATGGTGAGCCTATGCCTTGGAAGACGGGGCACACGCTTCCAACATCATCAACAACTCCACCACCATCATCTCCGAAGAAGGAAATCTAAACACATGGGTATGGACACTCCCCTTGGCTTGTGCCAAGCTTGGGGGAGGTGCCTCGGTATCGTATCACCATCACACCTTTTCCTTTTCTTGTTTTTCTTAGTTCGATCCTTTTGGATTTATCTTGATCTAGTAGAATAAAATTTTAGTATGATCTAGCTTTCAGTTTTTCTTTATGTTCCTCTTGTGTAAGCAAGTCCGAAAGTTATAATAAAAAGTAGTTTTGATGTGAGGGCTTTGCTTTCTTGCTATGATCTTGAGAAAAATAAATTAGAAATAAAAGAAGAATAGAATAAAAGAAAAGAGTATATATGGTGATCTTATGGGGAGTGATGACTTCAGATATAAGAAGTATGTCGGTTGAAACTTGTTGAGAGTTGACTAACATAGCAATTGGTCATTGGTGCAATTAATAGGAAGTAATAAAGAAAGAGAGGTTCACATATAAATGTATTATCTTGGACACCTTTTATGATTGTGAGCACTCATTCAAATATTATATGTTAAGGAGTTGATGTTGGACAAGGAAGACAACATAATGGGTTATGATTGTTTATTTTTAATAGAAATTATATGGTTATGGATCCTCCAACATGTAGTTCTTGCTTCCACCACATACTAGCCAAAACTTCGGCACCAAGTAGAGATACTACTTGTGTATCCAAAAACCCTCAACCCAGTTTTACCATGAGAGTCCACCATACCTTCCTATGGATTGAGTAAGATCCTTCAAGTAAGTTGTCATCGGTGCACAAAGCAATAAGAAATGATCCTAAATATGTATGGTCTTTTATTGTAAGGGAAAAACCGGTTGTACGAACTTGTGATAGTAAAGAAATAAAAGTGACTGACTACATAATAAAGGCTGGTATCACAGAGGGCAATACAACGTGGCATTCCTTTGCATTAAGGGTTCGCACACCCCAAAATAAAAACCACATGACAACCTCTGCTTCCCTCTACGAAGGACCTATCTATTACTTTTACTTATCAAGTACTTACCTTTATGCATGAGTCATGGTGATCTTCACCACTTCCTATATTTTGCCTTTTTTGCTTGGCAAGCAGTATGTATTGGGGAATTATCTAAACACATATATCCACTTGGATGTGGGTGATCATGAGTTATTATTGTTGACATCACCCTTGAGGTGAATAGTTGGGAGGCACAACTATAAGCCTCTATCTTTCTCTGTGTTCAATTGAAGCTACAACCTCATGAGAATCGTGTGAGTGTTAGCAATTATGAAAGACTAAAAGATGATTGAGTATGTGGATTTGCTTTAAAAGCTCTTATATTGTCTCTTTCCGATGTTATGATAAATTGAAAATTGCTTAAATGACTGAGAGCATAGTTTCTTGCTTATCAATAAGTTCTTGGTTCATACTTTATCCTATGAATGAACTGTTACTCTAGTATAAGAAATTATATATCAATAAGTATTGATGTCATCAAGATGATCATGATGCCTTCATGTCCGTTTTTCATTTTATCGACACCTCATTTTATTGACACCTCTTTCTCTAAATTTGTGGACATATTTATCGATCTCAGCTTTTGCTTGAGGACAAGCGAGGTCTAAGCTTGCGGGAGTTGATACGTCCATTTTGCATCATGCTTTTATATTTATATTTATTGCATTTTGGGTTGTTATTACACGTTATGGTACAATACTTATGCCTTTTCTCTACTATTTTACAAGGGTTACATTGAGAGGGAGAATGCCGGTAGCTAGAATTCTCGACTAGAAAAGGAGCAAATCTGAGAGACCTATTCTGCACAACTCCAAAAGTACTGAAAATTTACGGAGAATTATTTTGGAATATATAAAAAATATTGGGCGAAACAAATACCAGAGGGGGACCACGAGGAGTTCTCTCGGAGGCTAGGCGTGGCCTACCCCCTAGCCGCGCCTAGGTGGCTTGTGGGCCCCCTGGCAGGTCTCCGACGCCCATCATCTTCTATATGAAGGGTTTTGACTTGGAGAAAATCATAAGAGAGCTTTTGGGACGAAGCGTTGCCGTCTCGAGGCGAAAGTTGGGCAGAACCAATCTAGAGCTCCGGCAGAGCTGTTCTGCCAGGGAAACTTCCCTCCCGGAGGGGGAAATCGAAGCCATCGTCATGACCAATGATCCTCTCATTGAGATGGAGTCAATATCCATCAACATATTCACCAGCACCATCTCCTCTCCAAACCCTAGTTCATCTCTTGTATCCGATCTTTGTCTCAAACCTCACACTGGTACCTATGGGTTGCTAGTAGTGATGATTACTCCTTGTAGTTGATGCTAGTTGGTTTACTTGGTCGAAGGTCATATTTTCAGATCCTTTATGATAATTAATACTCCTATGATTATGAACATGAACATGCTTTGTGAGTTGTTATGTTGGTTCCTCAAGACATGGGATAAGTCTTGTTATAAGTTATCATGGGAATTTGGTATTCGTTCGATATTTTGATGAGATGTATGTTGTCTCTCCTCTAGTGGTATTATGTGAACGTTGACTACATAACACTTCACCATTATTTGGGCCTAGGGGAAGGCATTGGGAAGTCACAAGTAGATGATGGGTTGCTAGAGTGACAGAAGCTTAAAACCCTAGTTTATGTGTTGCTTCGTAAGGGGTTGATTTGGATCCATATGTTTTATGCTATGGTTAGATTTATATCAATTCTTCTTTCGTAGTTGCGGATGCTTGCGAGAGAGGTTAATCATAAGTGGGAGGTTTGTCCAAGTAAGGGCAGCACCCAAGCACCGGTCCACCCACATATCAAATTATCAAAGTAACGAACGTGAATAAAATGAGCATGATGAAAACTAGCTTGACAGAAATTCCCATGTGCCCTCGAGAGTGCTTCAATTTATATAAGAGTTTGTACAGGCCTGTCCTTTTATACAAAAATTATTGGGCTAGCTTGTTGCACCTTTGCTACACTTGTTACTCGTTACAAATTATCTTTTCACAAAACTATCTGTTACCGATAATTTCAGTGCTTGCAGAGAATTCCTTACTGAAAACCGCTTGTCATTTCCTTTTGCTCCTCGTTGGGTTCGACATTCTTACTTATCGAAAGGACTATGATAGATCACCTATAGTTGTGGGTCATCGCTACGTGTACTTTAGCCTGATAGAAATCTCCCGAGTTGCCCCAGGTTGGTCCCGCACAATGTTCTGTTTTGGACCAACACTCATGAGGTGCACTGGTCCGGGTTGTTGATTAATTATCCATGGTGTCGGCGGGTCCCTATGCAATTTCTTAGTTATTAGGCAAATTTAGTACCAATGTTTGGCCTTGCCACACAAGATTTGCCTTAAAATGAAAATCAAGGGGGTCCCATAACAACCCCGAGCATGTTAGGAGCGCTCAATATGGAAGATAACACCGGTACACAAGTAACTAGGGGCGTAAAAAGTGGAACAAAACACCGAGAAAAAGCGAATCCTTCCACATTTGACAAAGTATATATGTGCATTAAATTGAATAGAAGTAATATTGTGATATGTGGAAGCAATTGCACCTGCAGCTAGAAACGCTAGAAGAAGGGCTGAGCAAGCGGCAACATAGCCAAACAAAGGTTTGCTGGGATGTGGAGGGGTTAGGGGCTTATCATGGCAATGTTGGGAGGCTTGACCAACAAGTGGTTGGTAGCGAACAGAATGATAGAAGTGAGACAACTAGCATAGCAATAATAGTAGTGGTATCGAGTGAAATGATCATCTTGCCTGAGATGCCGCTTGGAAGAAGAACGAATTGTCACAACCCTAGCAAGTGTCTTAGGCTAGCAATGTGTTTGCATCATCATCATCATCATTGCATCAATATGAAATGGGGAGAAAGAAAAGAAACCCCAAGCATTTCATGAAATAAAGAAATTCCAGATAAATGAAATTTCAACAAATCCAAAATGCCCATAAAAAATGTTCCCTATGTCTGATAATTGAGGACATGGATGTACCAGGGACCATCTTAATTATTTGAACATTTTAAATAATTTAAATTAATGATTTAAGTCTCTGAAAATGACAAATAAAATCATTATCATTAATTCTGATTTCAAAATCCTTGAAACTTTTTGATTAGGTTTGAAATATTCAAACTCTATATTAGAAATTGTTTGGGGATAATTTGAAAGTCATTTGAATCTGGAAATAAAATAAACAAAGGTCAGAAATATAGAAAACCAGAAGCAAGGAAAAAGAGAAAGAGAGAGAGGGAGCTTACCTGGTGGCCCATCTGGCCCAGGGCGGTCTTCGTCCTCCTGGCATCCAGTAGGCGCGGCGTGTGGCCGCCGTGCGCTCACGCCGGTGGCGCCACGCCACCTGCCTGCCTGGCCCCTCCCTCGCCAGTGCGACGCTGGGGATAAGCACCGAGCTGCCTCCCCGCTGCTCTCTCCCTCCGCTCCTCGCTCTCTCCTCCTTCCTCTCTGCTTCCGCCATGGCCGAGAGCTTCCTGAGCTCGTCGCCGTCGTTCTAGCCAATCCCGCGCCGTCTGAGCTAGCCAAAAGAACCGTGCGGACCCCCTCCTGCTCCCAAACCTAGCTGCCCATCGCCAGAAGGTCCCAATCGCCGTCGCGTCCTCTCCTTCCTCCTCGGGTCGCCGGAGAAGAATCGGAGCTTGCCGTCGTTCCAGGTCTTCCCCGAGCCAGCCGTCGAAGCCTCTGCGTTCGCTGTGAGCCCCTGAGTGTTTCCCCCTCTTTCCCCCTTCTATCTCGCGCCCTAGCCCCGGATTCCATCGAGGCCCGAATTGCACCGCCGCTTGAGCTCGTCGCCGGCTATGTTCCAGTGACCGGTTGGTCCTTCCAAGGCCACCGTTGTGTTTGCGGATTCACGTAGATGCCTTTGGTGCTAGGTAGGAGATGTGTCGTGCCCTTGTCGTGTTCGCGTCCGAGCCCGAGCTCCGGCCGCCGCCACGAGCTTGTTTCCGGCGAGCTCCGGCGACCCCGTGACCTCCCGTGGCCTCAGATGGATGCGGTCGTGCACGGGCTACACGCCGGTGGTTTCAGCGCGCCAAATGACCCCCTGTAGGAGAAACCCGACGGACGCCGCCGTCCCTGATGGTCACCGGCGTCAAGCCGCCGACCAACTCGGGCGAGTTTGACCTCAGGTGGGCCCTGGCTTGACTCTATGAGTCAATGACAGGTGGGGCCCCGGCCCTGATTAGTTTAGGTTAATCTGTAATTAGTTTAATCATTAATTAAGTTAATGTGTCACTCACAGGTGGGCCCAATTAGTTAATTAAAACAGAATTAGTTTTAATCAGTTAGTTAAGTTAACCACTCACTGACGTGTTAACCCCACATGGCAGGTTTGACTCTGGGCCAGGTCAGCTGACCAGTTGATGTCATCATGACATCATGCTGATGTCATAATTCAATTTCTTATTTAAAAATAATTCCAGGAAATATTTAAAACTTTGAAAAATCATATAAATTAATCTGTAAGTCAGATGAAAATAATTTATATATGAAAATTTATCAGAAAAATCTAATGAATCCAATGGTGCTGTTCTCATGCATGTTAGAGGAAGCTAAATAGGTGAACATGGACATTTTAACATTAGGTCAATATATGGAATTTGAAATGAGAACAACTTTGAACCTATATTCAAATTCATTTCAAATTGACATGATCACTAGTTACATTAGCTCACCCATGCATACTACTATGCCATGATCATGCATCATATTGTTGCATCTGCTTGTATTGAATGTTTTTTATCTGCATTGCGGTAGGCCTTAATCCGGAAGATACCACTCCGTACCCTGACGAAGGAGAGAACTCCTGCGCAACCCAGCAAGGCAAGCAACCCCATTGATAATTTCGATAACATCCCATTCTCTCGCTCCTGCTCTTATTTATTGCATTAGGACAAACGATCACGTGTCAGTCATACACGGTAGATGATCCTAATCTTATGCATGACCTGATCTTGTCACAGTAAATAGCTAAACCTTGCAACCTAGCATACCTGGTAGATGCTTGTGCCATGGTGTGCTTAGCTTACCTTTCCTACTATGCTTGCTATGCTTAGAGTTGTGTTAGGCCGGATTCATCTGGGCGATGAACTGAGTGAAACAGTGTTGTCCAATGTACTCAGCATATAATGAATACGATTTGGTAAAGGTGGCGATGAGAGGCTATGTAGGAGTACATAGTGGATTGTCTCATTGGAACCGTTCTTAGGAACTGGGTTCCGTGTTTGTGATCCAAGACGAGATACTACCACACATTGGGTTCCGGTAACTGGACCCCTCTCGACTTATCAGTCGCTTAGTCTTTGGTCCAAGTATTGCAAGTAGTTTCTGGTGTTTATAGCATGCTGGAGGCCGTGCGTAGCGCTGACCCTCGGGGTGGGTTACGACGCGGTAGGCAGTGGCACGGTGTACCAGGGGTCACCCGAATGGTGGGCTTGGGAACCCTGCGCACATCGTTTGGGACCATAGCGGAAACTTCGGCCGGACTTCCATGCGGGTCAGTCTCAAATAGGTGGTAGCCTGGACTAGAGGTCTTATGTGATTGACGGTCGTGGCCGACTTCCTTGCTGGGCATCCGCTTGAAGGTTGCTGAGGTGCATGGTTTATGGCACACAGTGATAAGTGGCGAGAGTGTGTGTGAAGAAGTACACTCCTGCAGGGTATGAAACTATTCGAACAGCCGCGTCCTCGGATATGGACTACTTGGAGAACTTATGATGTTCATAGATAATCAAATGGATACTTCTAAAAATCTCAAGACAAGTGTGAGTATCGTGGATGGCACTCTTCCGGAAGGGGAAGGTGAATCCATGGTAGTGTATTGTGATGGAGGTAGTGGACTCGTGTGCGATAACTAAAATTGTAACAAGGAGTTAAAATTGAGTAGTGTAGGTTAGCCATGAGTCAAAGTTGGCATCGTGCATAAACTCGACCCCCCCTTGTTGATACATGAGGATAAATAGACTAGGTCTGTTTTAAAGACTTGTTGAGTACGATTGTAACCATCCTTGCTTAATTAATGTTGCAGAAGAGAACTAGGACCCATCAGGTGGGTTCTATCTAGACGTTGACGATGCCGAATAGCTGGTGTCCCAGCTACGATCTTTCCCGTGTGGTGGGCTGTAGATAGTCAGGCCCTATACCTCTTTTATTTTTGCCGTCTGTACTCAGACAACTTAAGTTTCCGCTGGCTTGTATTACTAGGTTTGTATGACTTTAATGCTGGGTCATGTGACCCCTATCTGTAAGAACATATTATGCAAGGCTCGTTTGAGTCTCTTAAATAAGTGTCATGTTGTTGTATGGTTATGTCGTGATTCCATAGTTGTATCTATGCATATCGGGCATGTCGTGCGTACGTGTGACGTGCAACGGTATGTATGGGATCCGACACCCAGTCGTGTGCCTTTAGTAGTACTCTTTACGGGAAACAACCTCTTTGTGCTTCCACCGAGCCATGGTAGCTTGCTACTGCTCCGGACCCATTGATTGACTGGCATGTATCCTTCTTTGCTGCTGTGTCTGTCCCTTCGGGGAAATGTCTCGCAGTGTAATGTAGTCCCTGTAGCCTGCTACGACTCGTCTACGTGCAGTGATGACATTCGTGTCTTGCGACATAATGGAGTCCTTGTAGCTTGCTATGACTCGTCTACACACGCTTGAGACCGACACCTGCATTGCTGGGTGATGTATGCCTGTTTCCGTATGGATGTGCCACTTGGGTTCTATGAGTAGTCATGTCGGCCCGGGTTCTTTGTTGTGTGATTGCTAGCGATATGTTCACATACGTGAGCCAAAAGACGCAAACGGTTCTGGCCAAGGTAAGGTGGCAGCCGTGGAGTACCGTGCGTGAGGCCGCAAAGTGATGTGGCTTGTTACAGTATGGAATCATATGACTTAGGATCGGGGTCCCGACACAAATCCATGAAGAAGACGATCCATGAAGTAGACGAACGAATCCTCACACTCCAAACACTTTTGGAACTCTGTCGAGAGGGAACAATCCAAAACAACAGTCAACACATGGTGCACCACAACATATGCATGACATGATGCACAAACCAATATGATACATGTTATGCATGACATGGAAAATCATAATAATCAACTCCTACACATTAAGTGAAGCTCAATATGCAATGGGTTGCATACTGACAACACTCCACATTTGAATTACTTAGTTCTCTCCCGTTTGGGTACACAACAGTATTAGATGTTTTTAAACATGGCACGAGGTGAAGCATAAGTGAACTATCTATCTAGGCATCTTAAATGAGGTCGGAAACAACTTATAGCATTTTTGAAACGACCTCACATGCATATTATGATTTTGGTCCAGGTCTGTCCTAAACACATTTTGTACTAATTAAACAGCGAAACAAAGAATACCACGTGATTGTACACATCATTCTAGTCGATTTACATATATGGAACGTTTGAAACAGAGCTACGATCTAACAGATATGAGACACACAAGATTAAAATGGCATGAATGCAAAATGCAAGAAAATAATAACCATTACATTTCAAATCATGATTCCAGCAATATATCATGAAACTAAATGAGATTTTAAGAAAGTTTCATGTATGGCCTGGCAGAAGCTCATCCTTGAGACCACCTCTGAACAAACAGATCATCACCTTGTCATTTGGAACATCTTGCTTAGCATAGCGGGCTAGATTCTGGAACTTGATGTTGTACTGATACACAGACTTGCTTCCCTTCTTCAGGTGCCTGAACTTCTCACGCATCTCCTCGACACAACATGAAACGTGAAATTGCTCAGTTCGTGAACGAGTGTGATGTTTGTCATAGAGTGAACGCAGAACATCAACGTCCAACACGTCTTCTTTAGCCTTTGCCTATCCCAAAGTGGAAATTCGATCATGTAGAGATGGATTTCGTCACTGGGTTTCCCAAGTCCAAGAGAGGCAACGATGTCACCTTTGTGGTTATCGACGAGATGACCAAAGTTGCTCATTTCCTGCCAGTAAAAGAATCTATCTCGGCAGCTCAGCTGACAGAGTTGTATACGTCAAGGATAGTATCTTTGCATGGTATTCCTTAGCTCATCTCATCTGACCGTGGAAGCCTCTTTACTTCCAAGTTTTGGGAGTCCTTCCAAACTTCTATGGGTACCAAGATCCGTTTCTGCACTGCGTTGCATCCATAGACAAGTGGTCAAGTTGAGAGAGTTAATCCGATCCTTGAAGATATGCTCAGAGCCTGTGTGATTTCATTCGACATGAAATGAGAAGACTGCCTTCCATATGCTGAATTCTCATACAACAATAGCTTTCAGGCTAGCTCAGGCAAGGCCTCTTTCGAGATCTCTACGGCACGAAGTCTCGTACCCCGCTTAACTGGTCTGAAACTAGTGAGCGTCAGATTTAGGGCAATGACATGATCAGTGAAGCAGAAGAAATGTGTCATGTCATTCATGAGAACCTCAAAGTAGCTCAATCCCGACAAAAGAGTTATTACAATAACAAACATCGGGATATTTCCTTTCAAGTGGATGATCTAGTCTATCTCAGAGTCTCTCCCATGAAGGGCACTCAGTGGTTTGGAATTAAAGGGAAGCTAGCTCCTTGCTTTCTTGGTCCTTTCAAAGTGGTTGGCAACAGAGGTGGACTTGCATATCAACTAGAGCATCCTCCAAATTTTGCGAATGTGCATGATGTCTTCCATGTTTCTTAGCTCCGGAGGTGCTTCAAGACTCCAGAGCGCACCATTGACCTCCAAGACATTGTTCTCCAAGAAGACCTCTCTTATCATGAGCATCCAGTTGCAATTCTCGAAGAAACACAGCGTAAGACTAGCAACAAGTCTATCAAGTTCCTCAAGGTGAAGTGGTCTCATCATTCTGCCAAAGAAGCTACTTGGGAACGTGAGGACCTTCTCCGTTCCAAATTTCTAGACTTTTTTCGTTCCTAGTGTGGGATAGTTGTGACAGCCCAAATGTTGTCCCTTCCTTGCTGGGAATGTATCTTAAGTGAACCAGGTTGCCATGAGATTAATGAATGTTTTGCTCCTTGTCATGGCATGTCTTGTTAATGCATTCATGCATCATGCATAATACCATTCATCATGCCATGCCTTATTTGTTTTGTGACTTTGTAGTGGTAGATTGTGATCTTGTGTGGTGTGATGTTGTTGGAATATATGTGGTGCAACTCTCCTTCTTCTTCCACTCTCTTTTCTTTCATCAAAACACAACCAATACCCCCCTTTATTCCCCTGCAATTTTATTGACGGATTCTACTTGCTATTTAAATTGTTTCAAAATGTTCAAGAGGTAGTTTGCAGTGTTTTAAAATTGTGTGTGTGGTCCTTTTGTTGTTTTGATCTATAGGTATTTGGGGTTTTAACTAATAAAGGGATTGTTGCGTTTAAAGCCATTTAAAATAGTTGCTCTAAAAATCTTCTTCTCATTTTTATAAAATGGGGAATTTTCTTCTCATCTCTAAAAGTATTTGTTTTGTATTTTTTTTCTTTTTCTCTAATAGGAATTGTTTTCTCTCTTTTATATAAAAGTCAATCTTTCGATTTATTTTCTGCCAAAGAGAGAGTGAGTGAGAGTGCGTGCCCTCCCCGGCCCACGCGGCCCAGCAGGTAGCTGACGGCTACTTGCCTCGTCCTCCTCCGTTAGGAGGTTCGGAGAGAGTGAGAGCACGGGAGAGCCGACGCCATCGCCGTCAGGGGCTCACGGATGTCGAGGCCCTACCCTTTTTAAAGCGCGGATCCCTAGGGTTTTCTTCTTCCTCCTCGCCGCCGCCATCTCCTCTCCCCTCCTTCCGCTCCCTTCTTCTTCCCCAAATTCAGCGAGAGCAGAGAAATTCGGAGATTCACTGAGGTCGCCGCTCGTCGATGCCATCGTCTTCGCGCCTCCGGTGGCCCTCGTCATCGGTGTAGATGGCGTGGAGCAAGGCGTTGTCGTCCTTGTTCCGTTCCTGGTGCTAGGAGGCTCTAGGAGGTCGCCTTCTTCCTCCTCGCCACTGCGTCGTAGTCGGGACTTCTTCCACTTTGTCGCCGTCGTCGTCTCTGCCTCTCATTCGTCTTCACGCATCCAGGTCGTCGTCGCCCTCCCCTAGGTGAGCAGTCAACGCGTAGCCCTCCTTCCCTTGTAGCTAGTGCCGTCTCCATCGTGCTCCAGCTCCGCTGTGCCCCGAGCCGAGCAGAAGCTCGAGCTCGAGCACCCCTTGCCGCCGTTTGGTGCGGGGATGGGTTCCCCTAGGACCTCGTTCTCCCCATTGGTGGTCCCGTCGCCGGAGAGGCCAGTCATCGCTAGAATTCCTCGCCGCTGTTGCCTGTCGCCGTAGGTGTCATTTATTTAGTTTCTTCAGTGTAGCCGTGCCTCGTTAATACTAGTGGGATAGTTACCCCCTTTCTGTCGAGATCCGTGGCGTAGCGTAGTGGTGCGTGTGTGGGGGAGACGACCAGAGGTTGTGGGTTCGAGCCTGAACCCCTCCCCCTTTTTGTTTTGTGTCTTTCTTTTTGTTTTATGTTGTTTTCTCCTTTGATATTGCATGTATATGTGTATGTGCATACCTGCATTTAAGTATTTTTTTCCTTTTTTTCTGTTGTATGTGTGTGTGGAGTGGTGTAGTGTGGTGGTAGTGCATATATGTGAGTATGCATATATGCATGTGTGATGTGAGTGAGTGTGGTGTCACATGCATATGTATATGCATATACGCATTGTGCATATATGTGTGTATATGTGTGTGTGGATGAACACCCACAAACATGAGTATGTGAGTTTCATGAGTGTGGGAGTGCCATGTGCAGTTATGCATGGGTGTAGTGTGTATGTGCCTATATGCATTGTGCATATATGGTGCATATGTGTGAGTGTGACGAACACCCACCATCATAGGTGGTGTGTTCATTGGTGTGTATGTGCTCATATGCCCTTAGGCATATGGAGCCATGTGTGTGCATGCTTGTGTAGTTAGTGTGTGTAGAGTGTGTGTGTGGGTGACAAGTGGGTTCTTTCCCCACTTGACATTCACTTTGTTGTGGTATATGCCATGTTTTGTAGGAATTTTTAAATCATTTCCATGTTTAGCTAAGTTTCCAAATCTGTTCACGTTCATATGCTCATGTGCATTTTAAGTAAGTTTCGACTTATGACAGAGATTGTTGTTTTCCTAATTTAGTCTGTGCCATGTTGCTTCAAATGTATATATGAGTATGACAAATGATTTTGGGGTAGAACGAGCCAAGGAATCCATTTCTGCAATCAGATTTCACTTTTGAGCAAGTTTATAAAAGTGTCATTTTCTGCTATGATGCTACTTTGTTATTTTTGCATGAATTAATCCATGCTTGCTTTGGGGCATGTGCCAACATGGAAGTGTTAGTGTTTTATGTCTATTCTGCCATGGTATTTTTGTTTGACACAAGAATCACCCATATAAGTGGGAAATGTGCTGCTAAGTAGCTAAGTTGATGTTACTCTTTTCACCATGCTAAATATTTCTAAGTCTGAGAATCTGCTGTTATTTTTATGCCATGAAGAGTGGTTGCCCTTTTGTGATATGTTGAGAATTAGCTCATGCTCAGTGCTAGAGTATTGAAGTAGATGTTGTCTACTACCATCCTGTTAATTTTCATGCCATGAGGTGGTCTCTAACACCTTTAACTTCTGTTGTCAACATGCTACCAGATTTACTCAGATTTCAGAAAACTTTTATTTTCACTAAGTCCCAGAAATCTGTTTCATCATGTCAACTTGTTAGCTTCATGCTTATGGATGCGTACCTCCTTTCCAGATTGTGTAGTTGGATAAATTGTTAAGCATGTTATGTAGTTTCGGTCAATTCCTTGTTTGTGGTTGTAGGATTCCTGTAGCTCAAGTTATTGGCTGTGAAAAATTGCTATGTTGCTGTTTGTGGCAGATTGTTTGTTTTATTGTTTTGTGACTTGTGGGAGCTATACTCCATGGAATTGCTTGATCTTTGGCTCTATTGTGGTTGTTTTTTCATTGCCTATCGAGTGGCTACCTTGGAAAGCTAAGAACAAGCCCATGGCCTTGTTGTCTTGTGTTTTGCCTTCGTATCTTGTCGTGAGCGTATCGTGCGAACCGTAACTCCGTTTCTTACGTTCTTCATGTGCATTTTTTATCGTCTTTGCATGTTGCATCCATATTTTCCATGTTCATGCATGTATAAATAACTTAACATGAGGTTCTGTCCAGATTCAATAATAACCAACCCTTTGCATGTGAAACATGACTAGTTAGGATTGCCATGTTAAAAACTCTACACCTAAGCATGCATCATTCTTGCTTGTGCATTGCACCATGGTTGTTTGTTTATTCTTGCTGTTTCTTTTGGGTAGACGCGAACATTGAACCTGAGTACGAAGAGCCAGGCGAGTACAACTACAAGGATCCCGCTACTTGTTCCACTGAAGAACCAACAGACAACATGATCGTACCCGGATCCCGATACTATTTTCGCTTGCTAGTGTCTCGCTCTTATCGTTACAATTGCGCTACCTACCACTTGAATGTCAGCCTCCTAATTGCCATGATAGCCTCTAACCCCCCACATCCCAGCAAACCTTTGATTGGCTAAGTTACCGCTGCTCAACCCCTCCTATAGCGTTCTTAAGTTGCAGGTACAGGTTGTTCCATGTGATAACATGGATTTGGCATATCACAATATTATCTATTATTTAATTTAATGCACATATATATCTTGGTATTGGTGGAAGGCTTGGCCTTTTTCTAGGTGTTTTGTTCCACTATTACCGCCATAGTTTCTTGTTACCGATGTTATGTTTAAATACTTTGCGCTCCTAACATGATCGGGGTTGTTATGGGGACCCCCTTGTTTATTCGGTTAAGATTAAAACTTGTCTGGAAAGACCCAACTTTGGTACTACATTTGCTAAATAACTTGATAAAACTGCATAGGGCTTTGCAACCCCGTGGATTAATCAACAACCGGGGCCAATGCTCTTCATGAGTGTTGGTCCAAACTGGGCGATGTCCGGCGCCCCCTGGTCTCCTGGAGTTTCACCCAACCCGACGTCTAGCCTATTTGGTAGTGCCTTGATACACAGATACGCGAGGCTCCTATTGGGATCTGGCCTACCAGGCGGTCTTGGTGGATTTATTTTACCTTATCAAGTGTCTTGTGTGAGGGCTTTGACTTTCTTCGGGCTATCTCGAGGTGTTGGAATTCCTTTGGAGTTGCCTAGGATGATCATGAGATCCGTGGTCAAGGCTATTCCCGCGGAGTGTGGTTAATTTGTGATGGACTAGTTGGAGCACCCCTGTAGGGTCAAATCTTTCGGAAAGCCGTGCCCGCGGTTATGTGGCAACTTGGATATTTGTTTGAGACCCAGTTATAGTAAACTTGAAGTAAACTCTAATAAAACACACCAACTGTGTGAGTAACCATGATCGTCTCTGCTCATGAACATGATACGAGAGAGAACACGGTGGGGTTATTTTTGACGTAAGCAAGTGTTCAGGATCTCATAGAGGTCATTCTAGATTCGATCGTTCATCGTAGGCCACATATTTATTTTCATGTAATGTAAGTTTAGCTGCCACCAATCAGCTGCCTGACCCTTGAGCTGGAACGATGCAAATCTGACAAAGTCCTCTGGCCTGACATTGCTGCACTCAAAATGCCTACTCATATCATGGAGCCAATCATCAGCATCAAAAGGCTGCTGACATCAGGTGAAAGATTTGGGATGGTTGGCAAGGAACTAATCTAGTGTTGTGAACTAAGGTCGATTCTAAAAATTCCCTTGAAAGCCTGGCTGACCCTAATATCTTTCTTGCAACAGCCTGAGCAACATCTGAGTGTTCGCATTGGTTGCGGCCATCACAGCTTGCCAAGCATCTCGAGGAGGAGGTGGAGGCATGGGTGGTGGAACATCGGCCTGCTCCTCACCACGACCCAGATTGTTGCGAGTTGGTGGAGCCATCCTAGAGATGGACAAAAACATCAGCACCTCATGATAAGATGAATTCAATAGCTGAATCAAATGCTTGAAAGAACTACACAAATAACCTCACAGCCTTCCTACTAGAAAATTAGTAAGAATGCTTCTTTGGTTTATCATAACATCATCAGATATTAGAAGCCACTTGCAATAACACAAAAGTATTGAGCCCATATTGCTCGGAACAAATGTATATGCGCACATACATCTGAAGAAGATGATCCTAGATAATTACAAGAGTTCCCACCTAAGAACTTCCGAAAACTTTCTGGTTATGCAATCCGGTGTGGGGGATACAAGGAGGAAATATCTCAACCAACTAGCAATCCTACACCCCAACTGTATCCATCCTTCAACACATAACCAGAGGCTTTCGCAAATTCATCTAAATCGAATCCTCGAACTCACAACGATACTAAACCATGGTGGTACCCTAGGACGCCTCCCTAGTACTGGGTGACTCTGACCTTATCTCACCACGACAAGTATTGAAGTAATTCCGAACACTCTCCGTCCTGAGATATCGAGCAAGCTAAATGATAACGACGTGACAACATTCCCTGGAGCTCAACTCCCTGGAAGAAATCAAGTCAAACAGGAGGCACCAAGACAGAACCCTGTCATATCGGTATCATATAGACTCCAAAATACCAGCGTGATCCTAAATTTTTTTGAGCGAGAAGAGGAGTAGAATCAGAATTCCTAAGTCGAATACGTCACCAGAGCATAGAAGAGGAGTAAAAAGAATCCTACTCTTCGATATAACTAGACTCAAAATAGTTTTTACTAGACTCGACTCGGCCAAGTTCGATAGAGCAAAGGCTCCTATGGTTGTATGGCTCTGAATATGAACTTGTCACGCCCAAGATGCGTGCCTATCCAAATTAAGGCATGAGGGCCTCAACAAGGGATAGAGGCGCATCTCGTCGTTCGCAAGTATAGCAGCATTACATCATACATACAAGAAGAGATGAGTATATGAGTTGGCTTACACTCGCAACATACTAAATTACAATTCCACACAAGAGTTGAAACATCAATATGAAGACAGGATTCGACTACGGATGAAAACAAATGATAAAAGCACATGCAAATGATACTATCTCACTAGTCCTGATGATCACGACCATGGCCCTCTACTCATCCGGATAAGTCACGTACATCCTGCCTCTTTCCTCGTCATACTCCCACTGGAGCTGCATCAGATCATCTTACACGAACTCATTTGTACCTGTACCTGGATTGTTGTAGTAATCTGTGAGCCACAAGGACTCAGCAATCATGCGCCCGGGTGCCGAGACTATTCAAACTTAAAGGTTGGGATGGGGTATGTGTTTAGTTTGCAGCAGCACTAAGAATTTATGGTGTCTAAACTTACATTACATGAAAATAAATATGTGGCCTACAATAAACGATCGAATCTAGAATGACCTCTATGAGATTCTGAACACTTACTTACGTCAATCAGAACCCTACCGTGTTCTCTCTCGGATCATGTTCATGAGAAGAGACGATCACGGTTACTCACACAATTGGTGCATTTTATTAGAGTTTACTTCAAGTTAACTATAACCGGGTGTTAAACAAATATGCAAGTTGTCACATAACCGCGGGCACGGCTTTCCGAAAGATTTGACATTGCAGGGGTGCTCCAACTAGTCCATCACAAATTAACCACACTCCATGGGAATAGCCTCGACCACGGATCTCATGATCATCCTAGGCAACTCCAAAGGATTTCCAACACCGCAAGATAGCCCAAAGAAAGTCAGAGCCCACACACAAGACACTCGATAAAGGTAAAACAAATCCAGCAAGACCGCCTCGCAGGCCAGATCCCAATAGGAGCTGCACGTATCTTTGTATCTGGGCACAACCAGATGGGCACGACGCCGGGTTGGCTGAGACCCCAGGTGACCAGGGGGCGCCCGACATCGCCCAGTTTGGACCAACACTCATGAGGAGCACTGGCCCGGGTTGTTGATTAATCCACGAGGTTGCAAAGCCGTATGCAGTTTTATTATGTTATTAAGAAAATGTAGTACCAAAGTTGGGTCTTGCCAGACAAGTTTTAATCTTAACCGAATAAACAAGGGTGTCCCCATAACAACCTCGAGCATGTTAGGAGCGCAAAGTATGGAAACATAACACCGGTAACAAGAAACTATGGCGATAACAGCGGAACAAAACACCTAGCAAAAGGCCAAGCCTTCCACCAATACCAAGATATATATCTGCATTAAATTAAATAACATATAATATTGTGATATGCCAAATCCATGTTATCACATGGATACATCCTGCACCTGCAACTAAGAACGCTATAAGGGGGGCTGAGCAGCAGTAACTTAGCCAGTCAATACTTTGCTAGGATGTGGAGGGTTAGAAGATATCATGGCAATTAGGAGGCTGATATTCAAGTGGTAGGTAGCACAATTGTAACGATAAGAGCGAGAAAACTAGCAAGCGAAAATAGTATCGGGATCCAGGTATGATCATCTTGCATGTTGGTTCTTCAGTGGAACAAGTAGCGGGATCCTCGTAGTTGTACTTGCCTGGCTCTTCGTACTCAGGTTCAACGTTCGCTTCTAATCTAAAGAAACAGCAAGAATAAACAAACAACCATGGTGCAATGCACAAGCAATAAGGTTCATGCTTATTTGAAGAGTTTTAGCATGGCAATCCTAACTAGTCATGTTTCACATGCAAAGGATTGGTTATTAATGAATCTAGACAGAATCTTATGTTAAGTTATTTAGACATGCATTAAAATGGCTAATATGGATGCATCATGCAAAAACGATAAAAATGGATATTAAGAAAGTAAGAAATGGAGTTACGGTTCTCGCGATACGCTCACGACAAGATACAAAGGCAAAACACAAGACAAGAAGGACCTGGGCTATTCCTTGGCATTCCAAGGTAGCCACTGGTTAGCCAATTAAAACCCACCCACAATAGAGCCAAAGACTACCATATTTATGTTGGCACAGACATCATAGCATGCATGGATTAAACATAGCAAACATGACAAAATGGCCTTATGGGATAAAATGTCATTTTGTCAATCTTGGTCAAACTACCAAACCAATAGCACCAATGAATTCCTGGGATTTTTCTACCCCAAATTCAAGTATCATACTCATATGGTCACATGAAGCATCATGACCAAAAACTACATAGCAAAACATCATAATCTCTTATAAGTGAAAACTTGCCTAAATTGCACATGAGCATATTTGAACATGTCCAGATTTGGCAAATTTGCTATAAATGGAAATGAACTAACATAAACAGTAAAACATTAGAACACACATTAAAAATAAATAGTGTATGATAAGTGGGGCATGGGCCCACTTGTCATACACACAGACTTACACACACACCTACACCAGCACACACACTAGCATACACACTACACACACACATATCCACACACTGGCGCACCAGATCCCAAACACACACACACACATATCGTCCAATCACAAAAGGAGAAAAAAGGGGGAGCATAGCACCCGCGGGGGATCGAACCCGCATCTCACCGCTGGGAGGGCGCGGTGGCAACCAGTCGGGCTAGGGGGGGAAGTCTACTAGAGAGGGGGTGCCTGTTCTTTTGAATAGGCCCCCTGTTGCTGCTCTCACACACGACCGGAACCGGATGTCACCGGCGGGAGGAGGCGATGGCGACATCCACGGGCTTCCGGCAGGGCTGTGGGGCCTCTACCGTTCCATCTACGCGCCAAAGGGTTCTACAGAGCGGGAGGAGAAGGCTCGAGCACGAGATCCTCTCTCCAACTACGACCTACATGAGCTATAGGAGCATGACGACGACGCGGGCTGATCTGCGCACCGATGGCTAGCAACACGACAGAGAGGCAGAAAACAAGAGGGGGCATACCGCCTCACCTATGACAAGGAGAGGACGCCACAGACAAGCTGGAGGGGAAGCTTGGCTTGACGGTGCTGGGGCGGCTCGACCATGGTTCGACGATGAAGAAGACGACGGAGAAAGAGCCCTCTAGGCTTGCAAACGAGGCGTGCAAAGAGGAAGCAGATGGCAGGCGCTCTCCAGGCCCGATCCATGCGATCGGGGAGGTCGGAGGCGAGGCGGAGCACTAGCCCGAGCTCGACCTGACGCCCTGACGGAGCATGGCGGGCAGGCGAGGGCTATGGAGAGGAGGAGCCCTTACCTGCGTTGGCAGCAGAGGAGGAAGATGGGAATGGGGAGTGGGAACCCTAGGAATCCGCGGGGACAATAATTTAAAGGGGCGCGCGTGCTAACGGCATCTCGATGTCCATGCCAATGGCGCTCTCCAGCTCGCTCGGGTTCTCTGAACCTGACGGAAAAGGTGACGGGGACGTTGTCTGTCAGGCGCGGGGCTTCTGGGCAGCGGCTCGCTAGCTGGGCCGGCGCGAGGGGAAGGCCCAACTCCTGACCTCTCTCTCATCTCTCTGAAAATAAAAGTTATAATCTAGTTTAAAACAACAACCATGTTACAAAAAACCCACGGAATTATATACAAGGGTTTTTGACAAAACACAAACACTTTTACCTAAAAAGAAATAAGACATGTTTTATAAAATAACTAGTTGATTTTTAGATCAACTAATTTAAATAGTTTTAAAACACATCAGCCCCTTCTTATTTAAATACCCTAAATTCATAAAGCTCAAAACATCTAAAGAACAACACTCACATGCTTAAAATATTATAGGCTATCTCCTGAACATTTTTAAACAATTTAATTTAGCAATTAAGTATGTTGATTTATGGCAATGGAATAAATAGAGAAGGTTGGGTTGTTTGAAAAAGAAAAAGAGAGGGGGAGGAGAGTTGCACCACCCACACTCTAACCACAATACACATAACAAGATCATTCCCAACACAACAAGGTCACAAAGCACGTCACAAACAAAGGAATGGCATGATGATGAATGATACGATGCACTATGCATGAATGCATGAGACAAGGCATGACAAGGAGCAAACTCATTTCATTGACTCATGACAACAAGGTTCACATAGGAATACATGCCATACAAGGTAGGGACAGCACTTGGGTTGTCACAGTTATGGTTTCGATTCCCTCATGCGTTCCAAAGTCAGATTCAAGTGCATAAGCATGTTTCGTTCTATAGTCCACCATGTGCAATCGATCTATCCCACAAGAAAATTCCATAGATTAGAAAATGAAGAAATTTTGAATCTGACCTCCCCTAACATGCATCTCAGTGACACCGAGTTGATAAAATCGGTTCCACCAATTTAGTTATTAGGGCATACAAGAACCACTTTGGTGACACCAAGCAGTTCTTTTCGGTTACACCGAAAAGACTACCCAAGATTCTATTAATGCAAGTGGTCAGTCTTGGTGACTCCGAATTTTTCAACCCGTTGAAACCGAAATACATTTTGTAATAGTTCAAACCCTAGTTTCTAAGTTTATGTTTTGAAAACTTCTATGTTTTTGTGATGCTCAACCCTCTTGCTCTTCTATACTCCATTCAGAGGGACAACATGTCAGGTTTCGGTGCAGCCACAATGATTCCAAAGATCCCAGTATTGATGCAGATCCAGGCACTAGTCCTTAGGCTAGCTCTTCTTCAGAAGATCCAGGCACCCCCAGCTCTCATGATTTTCCCAAGGCTGCTAGAATAGCTGGGAGGAAATTGAACTCTGATGAAGATGATTCATATTTTGTGCCATATGAAGTTTTTTCCAAGCAAAGGCAAGACAAAGCAGAAAGAGCTGCTAAGAAGTCTGCATCTAAGGCCACCTCATCCAGCAGGCAAGTAAGGTAGGAGTATGCCAGTACAGAGGCTATGAGAGCACCAAAGAGTGCTAGGGATTCCATGTGTATTGACCATGCGAGAAGCTCCATGCCCAAGAAGCCAACTAACAAGAAGAGGAGCAGGAAGAGGATAGTACATGTTGTTGGAAGACCAACTTCTATGTATGAAGATCCAGAAGAAGTTGAGGGAGAGGAAGAGCCAGCTGCCAAGGCTCTTCCCAAGAAGCAGAAGAAGTTGCTTGCTAATGCCATGACCAATTAGGCCCCATCCAAAAGCAATGCGGCTGTTCCCAAGAATGAGGGATCACTAGAAGAGTGTCTAGAAGGGGGGGGGGGTGAATAGACTACTAGTAGGAATTTAAAACCTAACCTTTCCCATGTTAATTGTTTGGCCGGTTTAAACAGCTTTAGCAAAGCCAACAAGTCTAACAGCCCTACACATGCATGTCAACAAATATGGCAGCAGAAAGTAAACACATTGCATATGAAGTAAAGTGTTGAGATAGGTAGATCAAACGCAGTTGGAGATGCATGGATTTTTCCCGTGGTTCCGATAGGTGGCGCTATCGTACATCCACGTTTATGGAGTCTTCAACCCACAGAGGGTAACGGTTGCGAGAGTCCACGGAGGGCTCCACCCAAAAGGGTCCACTAAGTAGCAACCTTGACTATTCCATAACGGCTTCCGTCCACGAAGGACTAGCCTCACTATGGGTAGATCTTCACGAAGTAGGCGATCTTCTTGCCCTTACAAACTTCTTTGTTCACTCCACAACACCAAGTAGGAGGCTCCCAAGCGACACCTAACCAATCTAGGAGGCACCACCCTCCAAAAGGTAATAGGCTTGATAATGACGATGAACTCCTTGCTCTGGTGCTTGAAGATGATAGACTCCTCAGCACCCAATCACTCTCTCACAGATTCGGCATGGTGGAAGAGATGGGATTGGTGGAAAGCTACTTGGGTCGGCTAGAGATCAAGATCCGTATGATTGGAGTGGAAGAACTTGACCTCAACACAAGGGTAGGTGGTTCTCTCTCAAAAAACTGGATGGTGGAAGTGTGGAATAGTTCTGAGTGCTTCTCTTTTGAGTAGGTGGTGGTGAAGGGGTATATATAGGCATCCCCAAAAATCCAACCGTTACACACAAAATGACCAACTCGGTGACACTGATGTGTTAATCTCGGTGGTACTGAAGTGACCAAATGGTGGCAACTTTTGAATCTCGGTGAGACCGATATAGGAAACACGGTTGCATCGATAAGGTGACCAACGGTCAGATTTCCAATCTTGGTGACGCCGATCCAACATTCTCGGTGGTACCGACAATGTGAATTTGCGTAACAGAAAGTTGGCAACCTAAACTCGGTGGCACCGGTATGGAATTGGTTCCACCGAAGTGGCTAGGGTTTTGCTGAGTCTGTCTATGTTCTGGAATCGGTGGCACCGGTATGGGAAAGTTTGTTGCACCGATTTTGAGTGTTAGGTATAGAACAGACTTTGGTTGGAGAGTTTGCGGATGTTTTTGGCGACTATCACTTGTGCACATTTGAGCATATTGTTCACCAACAAAACCTTACCCCCTTTTAATAGTATTGGCTCAAAGTGATTTCTCACAAATATAAATTGTAGAGTCCTCTTGCTTGAATCTTGGCCAACCTATTTCCTTGCATCTTGGGGTATCTCCACAATCTCCTTTTGCCAAACCTCTCTATAGACTGTATTTGAAATACACTAGGTAGAAATATCAGTCCAAGAGACAATGTATGTTGTCATGAATTATCAAAACCACCAAGGGAGCATGTTGTGCTTTCAGTCTCCCCTTTTTGGTAATTGATGACAACATACAATCAAAGCTTCAAATAAAGTTATGCATGGTTATACTGAAGACTTTGAGAGGCACATGACTTAGACTTGCTCCCCCTAAATGTGTGCAGTCCTTTAAAGGATAGTTTCTTTTGAATGCATGAACACACATAAGGTAGAAGGGATATAACATGTCATGTGTATCTTGGCTATATGCATCAAATATATATGAATGAGATGTATCTTTGTTCAAGACATCACTCTTGCAAACAATATGTGCATGAACCAAGAGATCATCTTGACCAAGGATATGATGCATATACTTACCTTGAGTTCTTGAGCATCCTGGTAATAGAAACACACTTGAGAAAACAATGTTAGGAAACACAAGATTATTCTACCAACCAGCAAGGCAATAGAACTCAAAATTGCCAATATATGGAGGACATATAGAATATAGTATTCCTTAGAATTGATATGACTCCAAGATCATTTAGAATTTTCTCACGATAGATATGAAATTAGATAATCCTCTCCCCCTAAATCCTAGCATGTAGATATTAGGATTGAATAAGTTGAGAAAGGTCAAAAATTTTCTTCTCCCCCTACTTTGATATTCTCCCCTTGTTTATAAAGGTATGAGTATTGATATTGGCTCTCCCGCTTGATCATATCTCCCCCTTTGCATAAGCATGTATCTCCCCTTTAGCATGAAGATTTGGACTTCTCCTCCTTTGGAATTAATTTCCAAAAAGGTCAAAATCAGGGATAGATACAGGGATCATTGACTGAGAAGGGATCCTTGAGAACAAGGGTCATCGAAATGTAGGATTCATAGATATGAAAACTGAGAGAGTCATTGAAAATGATTTCTCTCCCTTTGAGATGTTGTAGGACTCTGTTCTTCTCCTCCTTTCTACATTGAAGACATGGATCCTTGAATAAAGAAATTCATCGAAGTAATAGAAGTATTACAAGGAAGATCACTAAGAAAACACGGAATTGCAACAATGAATTCAAATGAGACAGAATGAAAATCGGTGACTTCGAGATAGATACATCGGTGGTACCAAGATTTTGTAGTGCAGCTTGTGTGCAATTTCGGTAGACCCAAGATATCTGAGTCGGCGGCTCCGAAAGAGAAACCAAGTTTCTTTTTTCACAGAGTCAAGAGAAAGATTTTCAATGAAATATGAAGTTTTTGCAAGGTACATCAACTAGAGAAGATTGGCGTAGTTATGAGAAATCATGCAATAGAGAGCAAACCACACCGGATTCTTAACTAGATGATGGGCGGTGACTAGGTCACCTATATTAGAGTATATCGACTTAAGAGCCAAGCAAGAATACTTGATCATAGGTCATACTCCACGTTAATCTCAAAATGGGGTTACCATTTTTCGATTAAGCGTTTTAATGTCTTCATATCGCTTGAGTTGATTTAGCTCATTTCTTGAAGTAAAGCCTTTTCAAGGACATGAGTACATACCTTTGAGTGATGTTGATGACGTAGCTTGTAGATGAACTTGTTGAGGATGCTCGAGGTTGATGAACATCATCTTGAGTATTGAGCAATCCTTCTTGTTCTAGTACACTGGTTACCTACAAACATTAGTCATGCAAGGAAGAACAATAAATATATCCAATTGATATGATACCAATTGAGAGTGTGCAATTTTGATCAAGTATATGTCAAGGATATGGTTGAGTAGCCTTCTTCCTTTCATCATAAAGAGGGGTTGTGGATACTTGGTAATGACAAGATTGCTTATGATTGGAGTTGATGGCAATCTTTTGGAATGAAGTTTTTCCAAGTACCTACAAGATATTAGATGCAATACAAGGGAGCATAGAATTCCATTGCATAGATGAAATGTTAAGATACATGGAAATATCAAGAAAGCTCATGCCCTTGCATGCAACCGAGTGAGTCTAGCTCAAGTTTGAAGCATCAATGATGTTCAACTCACTCCTCAAGTGACAAAATGTCTTCTCATCAAGTGGCTTAATAAAGATATCGGCCAATTGCTTGTTAGTGAGAACATGCTGAAGATTAATATCTCCTTTGGCAACATGATCACGAATGAAATGATGTCAAACTTGAATATGCTTAGTTCGAGAATGTTGCACATGGTTCTGACCAATTTTAATAGCACTTTCATTGTCACAAAGTAATGGAATATTTTTAACATGAATTCCATAATCCTTAAGTGTTTGTGTCATCCATAGTAATTGCGCACAACAAGATCCAACAACCATATACTCAGCTTCAGTTGTCGATAGAGATACCGAGTTTTGTTTCTTAGAGGACCAAGATACAAGAGATCTGCCCAAAAATTGACAAGTACCCGTGGTGGATTTTCTATCAACCTTGTCACGGGCATAGTCCGAATCACAATAGTCAACAAGGTCAAAAGAAGATCCCTTGGGATACCAAATGCCAAAATTTGGTGTTTGTATCAAGTATCTCACAATGCGTTTTATAGCCAAAAGATCACACTCTTTCGGTGCAGCTTGATATCTAGCACACATGCAAACACTAAGCATAATATTGGTACAAGATGCACATAGATTTAACAATGAACCAATCATAGATCGACAAACTTTCTGATCAACCGACTCATCCTCTCTGGTAAGATCAACATGTTCGCTAGTAGGCATAGGGTTTTTCATACCTTTGCACTCCTGCATGTTGAATTTTTTGATCAAGTCCTTGGTATACTTAGTTTGATAGATGAAAGTTCCTTCTTTTGATTGCTTGATTTGCAAGCCAAGAAAGAATTTCAGCTCACACATCATGGACATCTCATACTTCTTGGACATCAACCTTCCAAATCTTTCACTAAATTGAGGGTTAGTGGAACCAAAGATAATATCATCCACATAGACTTGGCACACAAATAATTCACCATTAACTCTCTTAGTGAATAAGGTTGCGTCAATTTGACCAATTTCAAAACCATTTTCGAGAAGAAACTTCGTTAAACATTTGTACCAAGCACGAGGGGCTTGCTTAAGACCATAAAGAGCTTTACGAGGCTTGTAAACATGATTAGGTTTCTTAGGATTCACAAAGCCAGGTGGTTGCTTAACATAAACCTCTTCTTCAATCTAACCATTTAAAAATGAACTTTTAATATCCATTTGATAAAGCGTGATATCTTGGTGATTGGCATAAGCAAGAAGAATGCAAATAGCTTCAAGTCTAGCGATGGGGGCGTAGGTCTCATCATTGTCCATACCTTCGACTTGCGTATATCCTTGAGCTATGAGGCAAGCCTTGTTGTGCACGACTTGCCCGTCTTCGTCTTCCTTGTTCCGAAATACCCATTTGGTTCCGATGATGTTGTGTTCATCCTCGGGCTTCTCCACGAGTGTCCACACTTCATTCCTTTCGAAGTTGTGAAGCTCTTCATGCATAGTGTTCACCCAATCCGCGTCTTCAAGAGATTTTTCTACCTTCAAGGGCTCAATGCTAGATATCAAATAATAATGCTCACGGAAGTTTGCTATACGATTTTTAGAGCGAGTGATCCTCCATGTTTGTATATAACCAAAGATTTGGTTTAGGGGATGGTTCTTGGTCACTTGTGCTCGAACTCGGGTCAGCTTCCGATTGTTGGTTGGTGGAGCTTCTTCTTCATCATCACATCCTTCGTCTTCGTTGTTGTTGAAGGTGTCATTCCCTTGAGGTGGTGATGAAGGAGGGTGTGGTGGATCTTCATGATGCACTTCCTCCTCTTCATCATCTTGCTATGTACCACTTGTGGATGCCTCCATGTCATGTTGTGGTTCACCTTGTCGTGGAGTAGGGGCTACTACTTGAGTTGATAAAGTACTTTCCTTCACCTCCATGGGACGAATCTTGCCGATGGGTAAATCTAGGATAGCTTCTGAAGTGTTCTTATCACCTACATCATTTGGCAATTGTTCGACTTGCGAACCATTAGATTCATCAAAATTCACATCTACCGTCTCTTCAACTTTTCGAGTGAAGTTTTTGTAGACACAGTAAGTGTGAGAGTTCGATCCATAACCAAGTAGGAATCCTTCATGAGATTTAGAAGCAAATTTAGTATGACGATGCTTATCAAGAATGTAGCAGTTGGAGCCGAATACCCGAAAGTATCCAACTTGGGATTTGTTAGCGGTGAGTAGCTCATATGCCATTTTACCAAGAAGCTTGTGCAAGTAAAGTCGGTTTGTGGCATGACATGCTGTTTCCACGGCTTCTTCCCAAAAGTGTTTTCACGTCTTGTATTCGTCAAGAGTCATTCTTGCCATCACAATGAGTGTCCGGTTCTTCCTCTCAACAATTTTGTTGAGGCATGTACGTAGCCGAGAACTCGTGTGAGACACCTTCTTCGTCAAGACAGGTATCCACATGGGTGTTCTTGAACTCTGATCCGTTCTCGCTCCGAACCTTCTTGATCTTCACTTCAAACTGATTTTGCGCTTTGCGAGCGAAGTTCTTGAATATCTTTTGAACCTGCGACTTATCATCAAGAAAGAACACCCACGTAAATCTGGAAAAATCATCAACTATAACTAGACCATAGGAATTTCCACCGAGACTTGTAAGCATTGGGACCGAAAAGATCCATGTGAAGTAACTCGAGTGGTCTCCTAGTAGTCATGATATTCTTAACAGGATGACTTCCACCTACTTGCTTTCCGACTTGACAAGCACTACAAAGTCTATCTTTGTTAGAGACAACATCTTTAACACCAAGTATATGATCACCTTTGATAAGCTTGTCTAAATTACGCATGCCAACATGTCCTAATCTTCTATGCCAAAGCCAACCTTTAGAAGATTTAGCAATTAAACAAGTGCGAGGTTTGGATCTCTTAGAGAAATCGACAATGTATAGATCACCTCTACGGATACCAGTAAAGTTCATTTTATGATTATCTTGACGAAACACTTGGCAATCAATTTTCATGAATAACACATTGAAACCGAAGTTGGCAAGTCTAGACACGGAAAGAAGACTATAGCCAAGAGATTCAACAAGCATAACATTTTGAATAGAACTATCATGGGATATGGCCACCTTACCAAGACCAAGTACCTTACCCTTGGAGTTCTCTCCAAATTTTACGTACCTTCGCTGTGGGGACCCTGACTCATAAGTCGAGATCACCAAATGCACGTGTACAGTGATCCCAGAGATCAATGCTCACTAAACACACATAAGCTAAATAAGAAGAGTCTTACATCCATACTTAACGTCTTACAAAAATAATGACCACGAAGGTCTTAGTCTTACATAGATAGGTCCACACGGGCCAAACACTTAAAATAGGTCAAGCAGCGGAAATCTTGGTCGAAAGCGTGAACCCATGCCATCTGCCTTAACCTACAGGCATTCTGACTCGGAAGCGTCCTAATTCGCATGTTCATCTCCAACGAACTCTTCAACATACTCATGTTCTTCCATGCCTGGCGAATTAAATAACAAGTGGAAAGCCAATGAGCACTTTGAATGTACTCGCAAGCAACCCAAGTGTTGAACGAGGTAACAATGATGCATGTTATAACACTAATAGGTATGTCTGTGGAAAGCTAATTTTTTAAATGCAAGTGACATGATCAAGTAACTAGTGAGCATGCATCAACAACTAGCAGGTATCCATGTGAACAAATAGCAGATATCATCATAATTATTGGTTGAGCATCTCATGTTCACTCATCACACTAAGTCATTGGACTTAGTTCCATTATCATGCTAAGTCATCGGACATAGCTCATGTGACCTCTTGTCACCACCACACCCATACTCACTCCAAGGTTTATGAAAAACATTCAGATGTAGTTTAGGAAGGACCTCCAACTTTCCATGACCGCGGACGCGGCTATTCGAATAGTTTTACACTCTGCAGAGGTTGCACACTTTACCCACAAGACCGAGGGAACTTCCGTGTCATCCACAACTCACCAAATGTAACATACCCGAGGTGAGCACCCGAACAATGCCTTCCCCCGGCGATACTAAACAAAGAGTCCACTCGATTAGTAGCCAACCCTCACGATGTACATCCCACGAGCCTGGCTCTAATCTTACCATCCATGAGGGTACCAACGGTGTTCCCGGTGCCTGTGAAGACAGTGCATGATCGTACATACCAGTACGATCCCGTATCGAGAGTGACCATGCCAGTCCCACGACTAGTAATATAGGCTCCTTGCCAGTACCCACCAAGGTAATCAACAAAGCCCCGTCCCATAAGGGGTATCGATGTTGCGCATGTAAGGTTGGGACGGTCAGGAGACCTTAAATCTAATCCGTTTTTGAAAACACATACTCAACTTGCTCCAGCACACCACTCCTTTATCAAGTGGTCGCCCTCTCATCAACATCTCCCTCAGGCATTAGTGGCACCCGACGGGGTTTTCGAAAGAGTCTTTGGAATCATTTCTTTTCTTTCCATCACCATGCATAAGTCCCATCCCAATTGTGGGGAATCTATTAGCAACCTAACTACTTCTACCCGCACAACCCTCATAAGGGGTAGGGTCATGCACGATGCAAGTGTCAACGGAGAAGTACCGGAGGCATCCCACCGAAAGGGGAACACCACAACACATGATCAAATATGATGAAAGTAAAGTGCTATATGACATGCAATAAAATTGTTTCTTATCATGGTCAAAGGGCTGCTTGCCTGGCTGAACAAAGTCTCCGGGGTCTTCGAATTTTTCGGGTCCAACTTCATCGTCAACCGTGCAATCTATCGTCGCACAATAAAACGATAAAAATAAGCAATCACACAAAACAGAGCATCCAACCTACTACCCAAAAATGTTCTCCTACTCTGATAAATCCTAAAAGTCATACTAAAAATACTCTCCTAGATTTTTGTTGTGAAAAAGATGTTGGAAATAAAATAATAGAGGCAAAAAGGTGCCCATATATAGGTTTTAAAATAAAACAGTACTAAAATCATATTCAAACATTTTTACAAACGACACTACTAAATTCTAGGGATTATTTTATGAATTTAGGTCGAAGAAAAATTGGCATTGTATAAATGTTTCATTCTGTGGGATTCTTGGAAATCAACAGAAAAAGGAAAGAGAAAAGGGCTACTGTGCCCTCGGCTAAGTGCCCAGCCGCAGTAGGCCAACCGGCCAGGCCAGCCCAGCTGAGCTGCGGCGCGCGCGGCCAGGTTTGAACCTGACGCACTGGCCCCAGCGTCAGAGAGAGAGGGAGAGGGAGAGGGATGTGGGGATGACAGGTGGGGGCCACCTGTCATCTCCTTCCTCTCGACGGGAGGGGGATGATGCTCACCGACGGCGAAGGAGGTCACGGTGAGGGGATTTGGGAGCGGGGATGGGCTTAGGAGGCTGCCGCCGATCGGGAGGCGCCGAAGATGGTCGATGGGGAGGCGCAGGTCGCCGGTGATGAGATCCCGCGGCGGAGGCAGCTTCGGGAGTGATCACCAGGGGCCTCTCCGTGCTGCAAAGAGGACGGGGACAAGGGGGAATCGAGTAAGAGTGATGAGAGAGGAGCAGCTGAAGTGGAAGGAGGGCCAGTGAGGCTTGCTACCCAGAGATCGACGGTGGCGATGCCGCGGCGATGCTCCGGTCAATCCCGGGTGCTCGAGCCTCAGAACAAGGGGGACTGGCCACGGGAGCTCTATTGGGAGAGGGGTAGAGGGTCCAGAGGGGAGAGGGCTCAGGGAAGGGAGCTTTATAGGGGGACACGAGTCAACCGAACGCTGTGCGTCGGCGAGCTCGTGGCCGAGGCCAGAGGGCACGGGGGGAGACGGGGGCGAGTCTGGGCTGCTCCTGGGGTTGGTCTAGCCTGGAGGGAAGGAGGAGAGAGGGAGAGATGCCTGCGCGTGTGAGCTCCCCGGTTAGCCGAACCGGGCGGCACCGGGCACGCAAGTGGGAGGGCGGAGGAGAGAGGAGAGAGAGGGGGCCGGCAGCTTGGCGTGTCATCGAAGCTGAGGGGGACCAAGTGGCGCGCGGGGGAGGCCCGAGGCTATTGGGGATGCCCGTTGGCCAGCGGCTACAGTGTGCATGTGCACTGTAGCGTGCTCCAGAGCGTTAGCTCTGCATGCCAGGGCATCTCCTGGGCACATTGGCGCATCCACTAGTGTCTTGAGGATCTTGGGAGGAATAACAACAGGGAATAGGCCATTGGATTCTCTGGGGATGCCTTAGGGTGGAAGGAAAAGGGGAGACGGGGTAGAAATGGATTGTGACAGCCCGAGACCGACGTTCCACAAGATTCCAGAAGATTCCCCTTTCTTTTCCGTTTCCGTCTGTGTTTTGTTTTGGATGTTGCATTCATCATCACATCATTCGCATCATCTGCATAGCATCGTCACCTGTTTTTGAAAAACTTGCATCCGTTCGAAGTAGCCGGTTCTCTCCGTTCTGTCGTTGACTGTTTTGAGACCAACCACACACGCACGCGCCCGCGGCATCTTTTAAATAAAACCGTTTTTAAGTGCGCGCAAAAATATTCTCGGATTGAGTTGAAACATGTCGTGCGGTCTTGTTATATCGTAGGTAGACCACCCGTCGATTTTCGTCGTGTTCTGAGTTCGTTTGATGCCCCGTTGGTAATCCGTAGAAGTGAGGTTATCGGTAGTTTATCAGACGTTCATCGGTCGTTTCTCGATGTTTTAAATCTTCGTGTCACGGGTCACCATCTTCCCTCTCATCTCCCCTTAGCCCGTCTACACAGCCTTCCGTAACCCCCCCTCTCCGTTTCCGGACCATCGGACTGACACCCGGCAGTCCGAAAACGGACAGTGCCAGCTAACCCTAGCCTAAACCTATATATAGCCCTAGCCCCCTCGATCCGCGTGCAAACCCTAGCCAGCCCTCTCCTTCTCCCTCCTCCAGCCTCCAGCCCGACCGAGCCCATCTGGGCCCAAATCGCTTTTGGAGCTCTCCCGGAGCTCCTGCCCGAGCTTCCATGGAGGATTCCCCGTGCCCGTGCCCGAGCAGCCCCGTGGCCGGCCGGCCTCGCCGGAGTTCCGGTCGGATCCGCTGCGCCGCCTAGCTCCTCTCCTCTCCTCTCTCTTCCTTCCTTCTCCCTGGCTTCCCTCACCCCGTGGCCTCTCTTCCCGCAGGTGCAGCGCCGCCGCCATGGCGCCTCCGCTGCCGCAGGCACCCCGCCAGCCGCCGCCGGCCCTCGCTCCGGCCGGGAACGGGTCCGCCGCCCTCGGATCCGGTCGCACCGACCTCCTCCGTGCCGTCCCCTCGCCGCCGCCGTGGCCTCCCGCTCGGGTGGAGCGAGGTGGACGAGCGGGCGCCGAGCCCCGTTGACCCCCAGCTCGCCCCCGCGTGGGCCAGCGCCGCTCCCACCGGCCCAGCCAGCCAGCCACTGCGCTCGAGCCGACCTGGGCCAGATTCGGCCCACTAGGTGAGAACCCCAGCCCCTTTTCTTTTTTTTTGAGGTTTTATTTTTTTCGGTTAACCATTGCTTCTTAAAAACATCATAGTTAATCAAATGTTAATCGTATAAAACATTTTTCAACATGTAATATGCTCAGTATAATACGTAGATAAATTAAATGCCATTTGCATCCATGATACAAAATGTTTGCATGTCATTTCGTCCCATTTTTGCATATAGGTCTTGATATTGCATTTTTCATAATAATTCATCGTGCATCGGAATTAATGATATAACATATTAAAATGTTCATCTCATTCGCACCGCATTTGCATGCATGATAAAAATGTTGGTCATAATGTTTACATTTGATTTGCATCACCGAATTACTTTACCGTGAATAGGCCTAATACCCGCATATTTAATTGTGAATAATTTTCTACATGGGCATGTGCATATTATATATGTTTTCGGGGTAGAAAAATCCATAGGAATTATCTGTGCATTTAGTTTTTTCATTTGAGCATGTTTGTGTCCATGTCATTTATTCCGTGGTGCCCTTTTGTCATTTTCGTAGGAATTAATCCGGACATGATATGAAAATATTTTCAACATGAAACTTGCTCTTTGATATGTGTCCTATCCCATGGACATTTTGCTTGTCATAGAAATGCATGTTTAGGTGTTGTTTTTGTGTTGTCAACTTGCTAGAAAAATCTGTTATTCTGAGGGCCCAAAATATTTCTAAGTCTGAAATCTGTTATATTTTGTTGCTGCCTTGCCATGTGATTTGCTAGTGATATAGAACTCTTTTGTGGTAGGTGTAATGCAGTTATTTGTTGTTGATATTGTCCTCTAGCATGCTGTTAAGTTTCATGCCATAATATGATTTGTAGCATATAGTTTTACTGCTGTAAATATGCCTTCGTGATAAAACTGCACTGTCTAAAACTGCTATTTTCACAAAGTCTGAATCTGTTTTCAAGTAGCCTTCTTGTGAGTTTCCTACCAAGTGATCCATGCATGTTTTGAATATGAATTGTGAAGATTAAATGAAGTGGATGTTGTATGATATTGCCCCATGCTTAGTTTGTGCATTTTGGGGTATTCTAACTTGTTGTTTTCACATGTTCAAAATGCCATCTTGCTGTTTTGGGCAGATTTCAACAAAAACTTGTTTTGTTGATTGTGGTTGAACCGTAGCTCCGTTTTGAGCATTCCATATATGAAACTTGCTTAGAATCTCTTGTAGTTTCATAATAACCTGTTGCATTCATGATTTGAAATGTTTGTGGTTGTTTTTCCCATGCATTTGCATTCATGTCATGTGCATCTTGTGTTGCTCATATCTTTTGAACCATAGCTCCGTTTGAGATGTTCTATATATGTAAATCGACTAGAATGACGTGTAGAACAACATGGTATGATTTATTCTGCTGTTTAACAAATATAAAATATGTTAGTTCAGATCTGTACCAAATTCATAATCAACATATGAGGTCATTTCGGAAATGCTATAAGTTGTTTCCGGCCTCATTTAAAATGCCTAGATAGTATAGTTTACTTATGCTTCACCTCTTGCCATGCTTAACAAAATTTAATATTATCGTGTACCTAACGAGAGTGAACTAACTAATTCGAATGCGGAGTTTCGTCAATATGCAACTCATTGCATATTGAGCTTCACTTTAATGTGTAGTATTTGATTGTGGGGATTTGTCATGCATTGCATATTTAAACCGGACATGCATCATATCGTTGCGCATCGTGTCTTGCATATGTTGTGGTGTATCTTGTTTTGATTGTTTGTTTCGGATTTGTTCTTCTCGATAGAGTTCCGAAAGCGTTCGGAGTGTGAGGATTCGTTCGACTACGTTGGTTCTTATTCTTCATGGTTTCATTCTTCTTCCGAGCGGGATTTCAGGCAAGATGACTCATTTCCCTGGATACCATTACTATCATTGCCATGCTAGTTGTCTCGTCTTTTATCGTTATGTCTCGCTACCTACCACTTGTTTGATAAGCCTCCCAACATTGCCATGAAAAGCCTCTAACCTCTCCATATCCCAGCAAAACATTGTTTGGCTATGTTACCGCTTGCTCAGACCTTCTTATAGCGTTGCTAGTTGCAGGTGCAATTGTTTCCATGTGTCAACATGGATTTTCCTTGTTATAACACAATATTGCTGCTATTTAATTTAATGCACATATATACTTGGTAAAGGGTGGAAGGCTTGGCCTTTTGCTTGCTGTTTTGTTCCACTCTTGCCGCCCCTAGTTACTTGTGAACCGGTGTTATGTTCCATAAATGAGCGCTCCTAACATGCTCGGGGTTGTTATGGGGCCCCCTTGATTTTTGGGTTAGATTAAAACTTGTCTGGCAAGGCCCAACATTGGTACTACATTTGCCTAATTAATGAACTTGCATAGGGGATATTTTTCCGCACCCCATGGATAATTAATCAACAACCCGGGCCAGTGCTCCTCATGAGTGTTGGTACAAACTAGAGTCGTGTGCGGGGCCAACCCGGGGTAACTCGGGAGATTTCTATTGGGCCACTGTACGCTGTGCTCATCTGGTCGTGTCCTGAGAACGAGATACGCGGCTCCTATCGGGTTCGTCGACACGCCAGGTGGCCTTGCTCGATTTGTTTTACCTTTCTCGAATGTCTTGAGTGAGGAACTCTGATTTTCTTCGGGTTATCTCGAGATGTTGGATTTCCTTTGGAATCGCCTAGGATGATCACGAGATCCGTGGTTGAGGTTATTCTCGCTGAGTGTGGTTAATTTGTGATGGATGAGTTGGAGCACCCCTGCAGGGTTAAATCTTTTCGAGAAGCCGTGCCCGCGGTTATGTGGAAAACTTGGATAATTTGTTTAACACCCGGTCATAGCAAACTTGAAGTAAACTCTAATAAAATACACCAACCGTGTGAGTAACCGTGACTGTCTCTTCTCGTGAGTCCTTATCCGGAAGAGAACACGGTGGGGTTATGATTGACGTAAGTAAGTGTTCAGGATCAATTAGTGATCATTAGTAGCTCACGTCCGTTGTGCATAGACCACCATACTTTAATTTCTGTACTAGTAATTAGCCACTCAAATATATGCTTAGTCGCTTGCTGCAGCCTCACCACTTAACCGTGCCTTACCTATTAAGCTTTAATAGTCTTGATACCCTTGGAAATGAGATTGTTGAGTCCCTATGGCTCACAGATTCCTACAACAACAGTTGCAGGTATAGGTAATGTGATGATTTGACGTGAGCGCGTGGCTTGATTTGACTTGGAGTTCTTCTTGTTCTTCTTCTTCAATCTTGGATGGGTTCCAGGCGGTAGCCTGGGATAGAAAGGGTGGATGTCATTTTATCGTATGATTTCGTCCGTAGTCGAACCCTGTTCTTATATATGATGTTTGAGATGTTATTGTATTGCTATGACTCTGATGTAGCTTGTGGCGAGTGTAAGCGAATTCCATATACTCATCTCTTCTGTTCATGTACTTGTCATGATATCCATTCTTGCGAATGCATCGAGATGTGCTTCTATCCCTGTTGAGGCCCTCGTGCCAAATAAGGATAGGATCGCATCTTGGGCGTGACATGGATGCTGCCAGGGGTCGAAATGTAGTTTTCACCATATTTCACTTGAGCTATGACCCTGAGACTTCTACTGGAGGTGTAAGGTAACTGTTAGAGACTGTGGTAAATAGTTAGGGCCAAGGGTAAAAGAGAGAGGCGTGAAAATGGGGTTTTTACCAAATCACCAAAAGGTGTTTGGTGGGGTTTTGGGCAAGAAATAATTACCAGATTACTGAGGTATTTACCAGGATCAAGGGCTAGGTAGAAATGAGATGCTTCACCAAACTTGAGCTCAAGGGAAAGAAGTTGATAATGGAAACTTGATGAACCCTAGAAATTGGCACAAACTGATGTCCGTAGATCCAATGATTCTAGGCTTTAACCCTTGATGCACCACTTAGTGTATCATCACTATTTGACCATCAAAGCATGCCCGTAAAGTTTAAGGCCAAGGGTCAGACACTTCCCAATGTAAAGTTGCTCAAATTTGATTCTGGAAAGGAATGGCTTTGGGATGATTTGATGAACCAAACCAACTTGGATTGAGATAAAACTTTGCAAGATCATCTCTCCTGATAGTGTTGACTTGCTAGAATTTTCCTGGAATTTATTGAGAATATTTCTTATAGAAATATTTCAAAAGTTTGATCTAAACAGAAAGGGTTTTGAGTGGGTTTGCCTATGATCTGATCATGCACTTGTGTTGAAACTCATATATATGGAAAATGTATGTCCAGTGAGTTTCTCTAAATTTTCTCAAATATTTTTAAAGCATTTAAATAATTTTTCTCTAGGAAAAAACATTTCTGGCCTTAAGAAAAAGCCTTTAAATAAAATATGAAAATAATCTTTAAAAATAATATTTGGTGGTTTTGAGAAGTCATATATATAGTAGGTATGAAATAAATCCTTTGGGAAAGAAGGGTCCACGAGATTTAGGGACTTGTAATGCAAACCTCATTACAGGGGGTTTTGGAAACTTAAATTAAATAAATCATTCTTGGTTAAAACAAATTTGATAAAAATAATTTTGGGCACTATTCACATGACATGATCATTGGGCAAGGGGTTTGGATCAAGGAAGATGATTATGAAGTGGAATGGAACCTAGTAGTGCCATAAGAATCAATCCACAAGCAAGCTAACAACATAGCAAGCAAGCACAAACACATAGAAAAAGTGTTTGTTGACTCCAAATTTTATAAACCCGAACATAACAATGTGCTACAAACGTAGGGTGTGACAGACCTTCCCCCCTTACAAGAATCTCGTCCCCGAGATTCCTAGGCTAAGCGCTAAAAATATAAGGGAACTCTGATCTAAGATAATTTTCATGCTCCCAGGTTGCTTCAGCTTTAGTGTGGTTGCTCCACTGGACCTTGAAGTACTTGATGGTGCGGCTTCGGGTGCAGTGCTCGGCTTCATCCAAAATGCAAACTGGCTTCTCATGATAAGTGAGGTCTGGCTGAAGATCGATGGCGCGATGATCGATGTCCTTGTAGAGGTCGGGGCGGTTGAGAACTTGCAGACACTTTCGAAGTTGTGACACATGAAAGACATTGTGCACATCCGATAGCTCGGGAGGTCGTTCCATCTGGTAGGCAACTTCTCCTCGCATAGCGGTAATCTTGAAGGGGCTGATATATCTTGGTGCAAGATTTCCTTTGACTTGGAACCGCTTGGTTCCTTTGAGAGGCGTGACTTGGAGATAGACATGGTCGCCAACACAGAAGTTCACTTCTCGGCGGTGAGAGTCAGCGTGGCTCTTCTGTCTTCATTTGGCGGCCTCTAGACATTCTCGGACGAGTTGAACTTGCTATTCGGCTTCGCGGAGGATATCCAGTCCAAAAATTAATCCTTCTCCAGTCTCTGACCAGTTGAGGGGAGTACGACACTTGTGTCCATACAACACCTCAAGTGGTGCCATCTGAAGACTCGACTGATAGTTGTTGTTGTATGAGAACTCGGCAAAGGGTAGGCAATCTTCCCACTTGGCTCCATATGTCAAAACACAAGCATGGAGCATATATTCGAGTATCTGATTTAATTGTTCCGTTTGCCCACCGGTCTGGAATTGAAAAGCAGTGCTGAAGGAGAGCTTGGTTCCCATAGCTTCTTGAAACATCTTCCAGAATCTTGAGGTGAACTGGGTTCCTCGATCTGACACGATCTCCTTCGGAACTCTGTGAAGACTCACAATGCGGTCGATGTAGAGATTTGCGAGCTGGCTTCCATCGTAGATGGTTCTAACGGCGATGAAGTGGGCTACCTTGGTCAGGTGATCAACAATGACCCAGATGGAGTCATGTCCCTTGTTTAACCTCGGAAAATGGTGATGAAATCCATCCCGATTTTATCCCACTTCCATTCAGGCACTTTGAGAGGTTGCAATAGCCCAGCAGGTCTCTAATGCTCAGCCTTGACCCTCTGACATATGTCACACTTTGCAACAAACGTGCCTATCTCCCGCTTCATGCCATGCCACCAGAATCTTGCCTTGAGGTATTGATACATCTTGGTTCCTCCAGGATGGATGGAGTAGGGAGTGTCATGAGCTTCTTGCAAAATCAGATTCTTGAGCTCTTCTTTGTTGGGTACATAGATGCGATTCCCGAACCATACAACTCCTTGTTCATCCACTGAGAACCCTAGGGCCTTGCCTGCCTTGATCTTCCTCTTGATGCCTTCAATGCTCTCGTGTCCCTTCTGGGCTTCTTTGATATCATCCATCAAGGTAGGCTTTGCTTCAAGGTTGGCGAGGAATTCTGGTGCAACCAGTTCTAGGACAAAGCTCTCAAGTTCTTCATACAGGGCGGGTAGCCTTCTCTTAATCATAGCATTCAAGGAACAAGCCTTTCTGCTCAAGGCGTCTGCTCCCACATTGGCCTTTCCGGGGTGGTATTGAACACTGAGTACGTAATCCTTGATCAATTCCAACCATCTTCGCTGCCTCATGTTCAACTCCATTTGAGTGGATATATACTTCAAACTCTTGTGGTTTGTGAATATCTCACATCGCTTCCACAGAATGTAAGTCGCCATGTCTTCAAGGCATGAACCATGGCTGCCAACTCGAGATCATGACTGGCATAGTTCTCTTCATGAGGACGTAGTTGTCTGGATAGATACGCTATGACTCTGCCTTCTTGCATCAGAACACCTCCCAGTCCGGTTCTTGATGCATCACAATAAATCACAAGCTGCTTGTGAATATCGGGGTGGCCAAAACTAGGGTTGTGGTCAATCTCTTGTTGAGCTCCTGGAAACTTTCCTCGCACTTAGTTGTCCACTCGAACTTCTTGTCCTTCTGCAAGAGCTAAGTCATGGGTCGGGCAATGCTTGAGAACCCTTCCATGAACTTGCGGTAATATCCCGCGAGCCCGAGGAACCTCCTGACTTCCTTCACAGTGGTTGGGATTTGCCATTCAGTCACGGCTTCAATCTTGGCAAGATCCACTAATAATCCTTCTGCAGTCAACACATGACCCAAGAATCCAACTTCATGCAGCCAGAATTCACACTTACTGATCTTGGCATAAAGCTGGTGCTCTCGAAGCTTTTCTAGGACCAATCTCAAGTGTTCCTCATGTTCCTCCTCAGACTTGGAGAAGACGAGTATGTCATCAATGAAGACAACGACGAACTTGTCCAATTACTCCATGAAGACTTTATTCATGAGGTACATGAAGTAGGCCGGGGCATTAGTTAACCCAAATGACATGACCATGTATTCATACATGCCATACCAGTTTACAAATGTCGTCTTCGAAATGTCTTGGGGTCTGATCTTCAGCTGATAGTACCCAAACCTAAGGTCGATCTTGGAGAACACCTTGGCTCCATTCAACTGATCACACAGGTCTTCAACCTTGAGGAGTGGGTACTTGTTATTTATCGTGACCTCATTGAGAGAACGATAATCGACACAAAGTCTGATAGTTCCGTCCCTCTTGGACACAAATAAAATAGGCGATCCCCAAGGAGAGGCACTAGGGCGAATAAATCCTGTTCTGAGCTGATATGGAAGTTGCTTCTTCAGCTCAGACAACTCTTTGGATCCCATCCTGTAGGCCTTCTTATAGATGGGTCGTGATCCGGGCATAAGCTCAATTATGAACTCAATGTCACGGTTAGGAGGCATTCCGGGCATCTCATTAGGAAACACATCCGGGTATTCACATACCACTGGCACTTGATCCAACTCAACTCCCCACAGGCAGTTAGCCCGAGGGGCTTGAGTGGAGGCAGGGTTGGGAACATACTTGACTTCCACTCCTTGGCTATTGGTCATGGTGACAATCCTCTTGGTACAGTCTAACCAGCCTTGGTGCTTGGTTAACTAGTCCATGCCTAGGATTACATCCAAGCCTTCTGACTTCAGGATGATAAGGTCAGCTAGGAAGTCTACACCGTTGATGTTAATCTCAACTCCCTTACAACCTATCCCAGACTTCATAACTGACCCTGGGGTTTGTATCAACATATGGCTACCCAGGGGTGTAGGCTTCATGCGACTCTCTAGTGCAAACTTTTGGGTGACAAAAGAATGCGAAGCTCCACAATCAAACAATATTGTTGCTAGGGTTGAGTTGACGAGGAATGGACCTAGTATGACGTCCAGGTCTTCCTGGGCTTCCTCTGCGGTGACGTGATTCACACGACCCTTGCCATTGTTGGGCTGGTTGCGGGGAGCTGGATTCCTTGGCGGTGCTCCACGGGCTTGACCTTGAGTCGGGCATTGGGGTGCGACGCATCTAGCTTCTTGTTGGGACACAACCTAGAGATGTCTCATGGCTGACCACATCCAAAGCAAGCGACTTGCCCAGGGTTGTTATTAAAGTTCCTGCCACCGTTGTTGTTATTTGGGTTGTTGTTGTAGGCTGGCCTAGGATTGGCATACTGCAGAGGTTGGTAGCTCGGACGAGGTGCAGGAGGTCTAGCCTGCTGTGGCTGATAGGTCGGCTTGGCTGGGGCTCGCTGCCAGGGGCGAGGCTTCTGGTTGCTTGAGCTTCCCTTGCAGATCATCTTGCACTTGTGAGTGTCGTCGATGGCACGACGCTTGTCTTCCAGCATGAGGGCCTTGTTCACTAAGTCGAACAAGGTACGACAATCGCAGATAATTGTGCTGATACTGTAGGACCTATTGAAGTCCTTCCATGAAGCATTCCTTCTTGGCATCCTCCATGCTGACATCTTCAGGTGCATACCTTGATAGCAGGTTGCACTTTTGCAGATACTCCTTGATAGAGCCACTTCCTTGCCTCAACGCTTGGAATTCTCTCTTCTTGATAGCCATGATCCCAGAAGGAATATGGGCAGTGCGGAATCCTTCCTTAAAGTCATACCACATGATCACACATTCTCCTTGCATGACCTTAAATCCATCCCACCAAGCTCGGGTGGTACCTCCAAGGCAGTGAGAGGCATAAAGCACCCTCTTGCGATCCTCATTGTAGTAGACCAATGCAAGGAGGTCCTTGATGTTGCGAATCCAGTCGTCAGCATCCAATGGTTCAGCAGTATCAGTGAAGGTTGGGGGCGAGTTCCTCATGAACTCAGACAACATGGAGCAGCCATTGCCGTTCCTGCCTTGCTGCTGGTTGTTCATCAGGGCCTGAGCCATTTCCTGGATAGCAGCATTGTTGACTTGGCGCTCCTCTCGGAGAACTTGGAGAAACTGAGCTATGGTCATGTTCTCCGGTGGAGGTGGCAGTGGGGGAATATTGCCTTGTGGCTGCTCCTGGTGTCCTCCAGCATGAGTAGCCCCACCAGCTCCCTATTGCTGACTCGAGTTGCCACCTTCAGGGTTGGTAAAGGAGCTATTGCGGGTAGCAGTCACCATCCTGTTTGGAGCTGCCAAGTCAAACAACTGGGATTGACAAGAGGATAAGCAATAACAGAAAAGCGCGCCTAAGGGGGTCGGTCAAGTGCAAGTGTGCTGAAACAAAGGTTAAAAGACCAACAACATATATTAAGATAGATGATGGAGTCGCTTACATGTTACTTGAGGAAAAAGCGCGACTTGCATCAAAATACAAACAACAAAACAAACAACAAGCACGCATGGTTTCATATGAACCATTACACGTACTCGACTTCACATGAGGGATACATGACTGATCCTACCCTAGGGGTTCTCGGACTCAGGTGGTGGAGTGCTCGTTCTCGTAGTCACGCTCCTCTAGGACTTCCTCCTATTCATCATCTAAACAGGCATCGTTCCCGGTCGAAGGTGTGGGGAACGAGGAGGTCCATCCCGACGACGCATTTCAGGCAGGTCGGTGAAGAGCTCATAGTACTCCTTCGCACTCATGCGATGACTACGTGTAGGTGCATCACTAGTTGGGGGTACTCCTCCTCGATAGGCGATAGCTAGTCGTCCCTCGTTTGCTCCATCCTTCTTGACCTTGTCTGGCTTCATCTTGGCTTGTCGAAGTAGCTCTCGGGTGTTGTGAAGTTGCTCGCGGAGCTTCATGGACTCCTTCATCAAGTTGTGAACCAGACTATTGGCGGAGAGCCTGAAATAGGTCTGGAACCTAAGTCGTGCGCCATCTTCCTTGGTCGGAATCAGCATCCAACTCTCGCCTAAGTCATCCTTCCTGAAGGGAAGGTAGCAAGTAGCTGGCTCATAATCCATCTCTAGAATTATGTCTCGAAGGTGTAGGAGTGCCTTGCATGCAGCTATCTCGACTGTGAGTATCATGGTCTCCATTCATGGTTCTTCAAAGAACCAACTAGTCGGGGAGTCATTTGCCTTCTCGACCACATCCACATGGTACTCCTTTGTGATGACATCGACCTAGTGCTCATGGTAGAGGAAAATGGGTAGTTGGCGAAACTGGCACTTCTCCAAGCTATCCCCAAGGAGTAATGGAAAGACGGATGTCAGAAAGGCTTCGGGTACGACGGCCATCTACAAAGGTTTGAAAGGAGGAGAGTCAGCAAAGTGTTTTGTGAAGCATAGGAGAGGTAAATAGTGCAAAATTCCTAAGTTCCAATGCTAGGTGTAGTTTTGTAAACGACTTTTATCCTAACTAACGTCCATGCTAACTAAGATCTTCCTACAGTCAACCTGGCTCTGATACCAGCTCTGTGGGGACCCCGACTCATAAGTCGAGATCACCGAATGCATGTGTACAATGATCCCAAAGATCAATGCTCACTGAACACACAGAAGCTGAATAACAAGAGTCTTACATCCATACTTAATGTCTTACACAAATAATGACCATGAAGGTCTTACTCTTACATAGATAGGGCCACACAGGCCAAATACTTAAAATAGATCAAGCAGCGGAAATCTTGGTCGAAAGCGTGAACCCATGCCATCTGCCTTAACCTACATTCATTCTGACTGGGAAGCGTCCTAGTTCGCATGTTCGTCTCCAACGAACTCTTCAACATACTCATGTTCTTCGATGTCTGGCCACTTAAATAACCAGTGGAAAGACAATGAGTACTTTGAATGTACTCGCAAGCAACCCAAGTGTGGAACGAGGTAACAATGATGCATGATATAGCACTAATAGGTAAGTCTGCGGAAAGATAGTTTTTTAAATGCAAGTGACATGATCAAGTAACAAGTGAGCATGCATCAAAAACTAGCAGGTATCCTGTGAACAAATCACAGATATCATCATAAGTATTGGTTGAGCATCTCATGTTCACTCGTCACGCTAAGTCATCGGACTTAGTTCCATCATCATGCTAAGTCATCGGACTTAGCTCATGTGACCTCTTGTCACCACCACACTCGTACTCACTCCAAGGTTTATGAAAAACATTCGGACATAGTTTAAGAAGGACCTCCAACTATCCATGACCGCGGAGTCGGCTATTCGAAAAGTTTTTCACTCTAAAGAGGTTGCACACTTTACCCACAAGACTCGGGGAACTTCCATGTCATCCACGACTCGCGGTATGTAACATACTCGAGGTAAGCACCAGAACAATGCCTTTCCCCCGGTGATACTAAACAAAGAGTCCACTCGATTGGTACCCAACCCTCACGATGTACATCAACGAGCCTCACTCCAGTCGTACCATCCATGAGGGGACCAACGATGTGCCCGGTGCCTGTGAAGACAGCGCATGATCGTACATACCGGTACAATCCCGTATCGACTCTAACGATGCCACTCCTGCCACTAGTAATGCGGGATCCTTGCTAGTACCCACCAAGGTAATCAACAAAGACCCGTCCCATAAGGGATATCATGGTTGCACATGTAAGGTTGGGATGGTCAGCAGACCTTAAATCTAATCCACTTTTGAAAACACATACTGAACTTGCTCCGGCACACCACTTATTTCTCAAGTGGTCGCCCTCTCATCAACATCTCCCTCGGGCATTAGTGTCACCCGACGGGATTTTCAAAAGAGTCTTTGGCATCATTTCTTTTCTTTCCATCACCATGCATAAGTACCATCCCATTTGTATGGCATCTATTGGCAACCTAACTACTCCCACCCGCACAACCCTCATAAGGGGTAGGGTCATGCACGATGCAAGTGTCAACGGTGAAGTGCTGGAGGCATCCCACCGAAAGGGGAATAACACAACACATGATAAAATACGATGAAAGTAAAGTGCTATATGACATGCAATAAAATGGTTTCTTATCATGTTCAAGGGCTGCTTGCCTGGCTCAACAAAGTCTCTGGGCTCTTCGAAGTCTTCGGGTCCAACTTCTTCGTCAACCGCGCAATCTATCGTCGTGAAATAAAACGATAAAAATAAGCAATCACACAAAACATAGCACCCAACCAACTACCCAAAAGTGTTCTCCTACTCTAATAAATCCTAAAAGTCATACTAAAAATATTCTCCTAGAGTTTTGCTGTGAAAAAGATTTTGGAAATAAAATAACAGAGGCAAAAAGGTGCCCATATATAGGTTTTAAAATAAAATAGTACTAAAATCCTATTCAAACATTTTTACAAATGGCACTATTAAATTCTAGGGATTATTTTATGAATTTAGGTGGAAGAAAAATTGGCATTGGATAAATATTTCATTCTGTGGGATTTTTGGAAATCCACAGAAAAAGGAAAAAGAAAAGGGCTATTGTACCCAGCCGCACTGGGCCAACCGGCCAGGCCGGCCCAGCTGAGCTGCGGCATGCGCGTGGCCAGGTTTGAACCTGACGCGTGGGACCCAGCATTAGAGGGAGAAGGGACAGGGAGAGGGATGACACGTGGGGGCCGCCTGTCATCTCCTTCCTCTCGGCAGGAGGGGGAGGATGCTCACCGGCAGCGAAGGAGGGCACGGCAAGGGGATCTGAGAGCAGGGATGGACTCAGGAGGCTACCGCTGATCGGGAGGTGCCGGAGATGGTCGACAAGGAGGCACATGTCACCGGCGACAAGGTCCCGCGGCGGAGGCAGCTTTGGGAGTGATCACCAGGGGCCTCTCCGTGCTGCAAAGAGTACGGGGACAAGGGGGAATCGAGTCAGAAAGATGAGAGAGGAGCGGTCGAAGTGGAAGGAGGGCCGGAGAGGCTTGCTACCCAGAGATCGACGGTGGCAACGCCACGGCGATGCTCCGATCGATCCTGGGTGCTCAAGCCTCAGAACGAAGGGGGACTGGCCATGGGAGCTCTATTGGGAGAGGGTGAGAGGGTCCAAAGGGGAGAAAGGGCTCAGGGAAGGACCATTTATAGGGGACGCGAGTCCACCGAATGCTGTGCGCCGGCGAGCTCGTGGCCGAGGCCAGAGGCCATGGGGGGAGACGGGGGCTAGTCTGGGGTGCTCCTGGGGTTGGTCTAGGCCGGAGGGAAGGAGGAGAGAGGTGGAGATGCCCGCGCGTGTGACCTCCCTGGTTGGCCGAACCAGGCAGCGTCGGGCATGCCTATGGGAGGGTGAAGGAGAGAGGAGAGAGGGGGCTGGCAGCTTGGCATATCATGGACGCCGAGGGGGACTAAGTGGCGTGCGGGGAGGCCCAAGGCTGTCGGGGATGCCCATTGGTCAGTGACTACAGTGCGGGTGCACACTATAGCACCCTCCAGAGCGCGAGCTCTGCATACCAAGGCATCTCCTGGGCACATTGGCGCGTCCACTAGTGTCCTGAGGATCTGGGGAGGAATAACAATAGGGAATAGGCCATTGGATTCTCTGGGATGCCTTAGGGTGGAAGGAAAAGGGGAGAGGGGGTAGAAATGGATGCTGCCAGGGGTAGATATGGAGTTTGTACCATATTACACTTGAGCTGTGACCCTGAGACTTGTACTAGAGGTGAAAGGTAACTATTAGAGACTGTGGTAAAAAGTTGGGGCCAAGGGTAAAAGAGAGAGGGGTGAAAATGGGGGTATTACCAAATCACCAGAAGTTGTTTGCTGGGGTTTTGGGCAAAAAATAATTACCAGATTACTGATATATTTACCACGATCAAGGTCTAGGTAGATATGAGATGCTTCACCAAATTTGAGCTCAAGGGAAAGAAGTTGATAATGGAAACTTGATGAACCCTCGAAATTGGCAAAAATTGATTTCTGTAGATCCAATGATGCTAGGCTTTAACCCTTGATGCACCACTTAGTGTATCATCACTATTTGGTCATTAGAGCATGCCCACAAAGTTTGAGTCCAAGGGGAGACACTTCACAATGTAAAGTTGCTCAAATTTGATTCTGGACATGAATGGCTTTGCGATGATTTGATGAACCAACCAACTTGGATTGGGATGAAACTTTGCAAGATCCTCACCCCTGATAGTGTTGACTTGCTAGAATTTTCTTGGATTTTATTGACAATATTTCTTATGGAAAAATTTCAAAAGTTTGATCTGAATAGAAAGGGTTTTGAGGGGTTTTGCCTATGATCTGATCATGCCCTTGCGTTGAAACTCATATATATGGAAAATGCATGTCCACTGAGTGTCTCTAAATTTTCTAAAGTATTTTTAAAGAATTTAAATAATTTTTCTCAAGGAAAAACCATTTCTGGCCTGAATAAAAAGCCTTTAAATAAAATATGAAAACAATCTTTCAAAATAATATTTTTTGGTTTTGAAAAGTCATATATATAGTAGGTTCGAAATAAAACCTTTCGGAAAGAAGGGTCCACCTTATTTGGGGACTTGCAGTGAAAACCTCATTATAGAGGGTTTTGGAAACTTAAACTAAATAAATCAATTTTGGTTGAAACAAAATTTGATAAAAATAGTTTTGGGCACTATTCACATGGCATGATAATTGGGCAAGAGGTTTGCATCAAGGAAGATGATTATGAAGTGGAATGGAACCTAGTAGTGCCATAAGACTCAATCCACAAGAAAGCAAACAACATAGCAAGCAAGCACAAACACATAGAAAAAAATTGTTGGCTCCAAATTTTATAAACCGAAACATAACAATGTGCTACAAACATAGGGTGTGACATTCGCGGTCCATGGTTTGGTGTAATCTCTTCAAACATTTCTCTATCTCCGGTCATATGATCGATACATCGGCTATCGAGAATCCACTCTTTTCCTTCGGACATGTAATCCTTCAAGTTTGCCATGAGACTTAGATTCTTCATGATATTCTCATACTCGATGTCGAAGAACTCATCTTCATCATAGTAGCCATGTTCCATATTGTCATCATCAAGTGGGAAATCCTCGTCATAAAGAACAAGAGATTCGTTAGGATGGTGATCATGACAATGTTCAAGTTTATGAATGCGAAGGGCCTCTATAATGATATTGTTGATAGTTGTGACATCTCCATTAGCATGCATGAGGTCTCTAAGCTCAAATAGACAAACATTAAATTTAGGATCACTAGGCTACATTTTGTGAAAGGCAATGGTTTTATGAAGAATTTCATCAAGATTAATTAATGAATAATTTGATATCGTTTCTCCAAATCATTCCACAAAGTGTAAGAACATGAAAAATTCTTCATTTGGTTAAGCACATTTCTAGGCAATCCTCTAACAATGAGATTAACAGTTATGAGATTGCATAGCAATCAATTTCCTCTTCGTGTGTGGGATGCAAAGGATCAATAGTAGGCTCATAGGGGTGCATAACATATTTGCTCAATTGAAATTCATTAAATAGCTCAGGCATCAAAGATTTCCATTGACTATAGTACTCTCCATCAAGAATGGGCACTCTATAACTCAAACTCCCTATACTAGACACATCCATCTTCCTCCTCTGTGATTAAACCGAAGCAATGGAGACCAATGCTCCGATACCAATTGAGGGATCACTAGAAGAGTGTCTAGAAGGGAGGTGAATAGACTACTAGCAGGAATTTAAAACCTAACCTTTCCCAAGTTAATTGGTTGGTAGATTTTAACAGTTTTACCAAAGCCAGCAAGTCTAACAGCCCTACACATGCATGTCAACAAATATGGCAGCGGAAAGTAAACACGTTGCATATGAAGTAAAGTGTTGAGATAGGTAGATCAAAGGCAGTTGGAGACGCATGGATTTTTCCCGTGGTTCTGATAGGTGGTGCTATCGTACATCCAGGTTTATGGAGTCTTCAACCCACAGAGGGTAACGGTCGTGAGAGTCCACGGAGGGCTCCACCCAAAAGGGTCCACGAAGTAGCAACATTTACTATTCCATAACGGCTTCCGTCCTCGAAGGACTAGCCTCACTATGGGTTGATCTTCATGAAGTAGGAGATCTCCTTGCCCTTACAAACTTCTTGTTTCACTCCACAACACAAAGTAGGAGGCTCCCAAGCGACACCTAACCAATCTAGGAGGCACCACCCTCCAAAAGGTAATAGGCTCGGTAATGACAATGAACTCCTTGCTCTTGTGCTTCAAGACGATAGACTCCTCACCACACAATCACTCTCTCACAAATTTGGCATAGTGTTAGAGATGGAAAGCTACTTGGGAGGCTAGAGATCAAGATCCATATGAGTGCAGTGGAAGATATTGACCTCAACACAAGGGTAGGTGGTTCTCTCTCAGAAAACTGGATGCGTCAAGTGTGGAATAGTTCGGGGTGCTTCTCTTTTGAGTAGGTGGTGGTGAAAGGGTATATATAGGCATCCCCAAAAATCCAACCGTTACACACAAAATGACAAACTCGGTGACACCGATGTGTTAATATCGGTGATACCGAAGTGACCAAAAGGTGGCAACTTTTGAATCTCGATGAGAAGGATATAGGAAACTCGGTTGCACCGATAAGGTGAATAACGGTCAGATTTCCAATCTCAGTGACGCCGATCCAACATTCTCGGTGGTACCTAAAATGTGAATTTGCATAACAGAAATTGGCCACCTAAACTCGGTGGCACCGGTATGGAATCGGTTGCACCGAAGTGGCTAGGGTTTGGCTGAGTCTATCTAGGTTCTGGAATCAGTCGCACCGGTATGGGAAAGTTGGTTGCACCAATTTTGAGTGTTAGGTATGGAATGGACTTTGGTTGTAGAGTTTGTGGATGTTTTTGGCGACTATCACTTGTGCACGTTTGAGCATATTGTTCACCAACAAAACCTTACCCTTTTTTAATAGTATTGGCTTTCCTATGGACTCAAAGTAATTTCTCACAAATATAAAATGTAGAGTCCTCTTGCTTGAAGCTTGGCCAACATATTTCCTTGCATCTTGGGGTATCTCCACAATCTCCTTTTGCCACACCTCTCTGTAGACTATATCTGAAATACACTAGGTAAAAATATTAGTCCAAGAGACAATGTATGTTGTCATGAATTATCAAAACCACCAAGGGAGCATGTTGTGGTTTCAAAGAAGACCACAACCCCTAAGTCCAAGAGGCCTACCGAGGATATTCGGGCTGAAGCAAAGAACAAGGGATCCTCGTCAAGAGCTGCTGGTGAAGAGGATGAGATTGCAATTTTGAGGAAGTTAAGACCTCACCTTCAAGAGCACAATGACAACTATCTGCAGACAAGTTTGCCAGCCACTAACACCATCTTTAGGTACACTTTGATGCCCAAGTCAGGAGATGACAAGATGATCAGAGGTTTCTCCATCAACATACTGCATCACATTAACCTTCACACCAGATTCAAGGTCATGGATTTGATAGTTGAGACACTGAAGAGGACTGCTGCTGACCAAAAGAGATCATGTGGATATGCTCCTTACATTCTAATTATAATCAACTCCAAGCTTGAAAAAATGTATATGCACTTGATCGACCTCATATGCTACTCCATCCTGAGTTTGAGGATAATATTGTGGTGATGAATCCAAATCATCCCACTTCTTCTACTACACATGCAGCAACTGAGGCAGCCAGAGCCACTGGTGCTCAAGTGGCAAGGACAAGAAATGAGTAGATGGACCTTATTCTTATCTCTATCCAAGGCATGCAGAATGACATCACTGAGATTCTACAGAACTAGAATTGTTCGAAAAGGATTGTTGAGGACAAGTTTCATACTTTGAACAACAAGGTTGATGGGCTAGCAAAAACTATTGATGAGATCAAGAAAGAAGTGGACTCTATACCCCTCCCGACACCTGAGATGATCATGATGAAAGTCACCCTCTCTAGCCTAACACTGAGTTCAAGACCCAGGCCAGATCTATGTCAGTGCCAACTCCAGAGATGAGACCCTCTTCATCAACTCCTGTCATAGCTCCTTCAATTCCTCCAGCTCCATTAGCACCTCTAGTTTCTACTTCAACCCCTTCCGTGACATCTGCATAAGTCTTTGGAGAAGCGGTTCTCTCGAATCCTACATCAACAACCGGAGGAGATCAGCCCCAGAGAGACAATTATTACTATACGTTTGAACTTTTTGGTAACTTGTTGCCGAAGGGGGAGAAGTTGTATAGATCATAGGGCTTCGAGAGAGAGAGAGAGAGTTTCTTTTTATCGCTCTCTAAAACTTTTAAATCTTTTGGTTTAGCGGTTGTGTTAAACTTTTCGGTGTTTGTTCATGCACTTCTTATGGGTTGCTACTACGTATTATCTTTTGATGTGCTTATGATATGATCATTCACTTCTTGCTTGATGTGTTGTGCTATGTTGTTCATTCATATTATTATCGCACACCACCAAGTTGTACGTGACATGGAAGAGTGCCCCATGAACCTCTTGCTTATTACATAATTCTTAAGGTGATGATTCTATTCATTGATTATATCATATGTCGAAGCTTTGATCTATATGTTTTCATCAATTACCAAAAAGGGGGAGATTGAAAACACATTTGCTTCCTTGGTGGTTTTGGTAATTAATAACAACATATATATCATTGGTCTCATGTTTCCACTAAGTATATTTCAAGAAAAGTCCAATGATGGGATGGATATAGATTGTGAGGACATCACAAGATGCGAGGAATGGATTGGTAATGATTTAAGCTAGAAGACTCTCCTTTTACTTTGTGAGAAATCACTCTGAGTTCATACACTACTACAGAAAGGTCCAAACAAGACACATCAATCAGAGACCCTTCGAGAAAACTATGTGCGATGCATGAATCGCAAATGGTATAGTGCATGCTCCATTAATGGCACGAACTGTGTGCGAAGGTGGATACATCAAATACGATTCAAAAAGTACTTGCATGTGCGATCTATGGTAGACAGTTTGTTCTTATAAACCGTTTGTGATTAGAGAAGATAAAAGAAGTGGTTACCAAAACTACATACGTGTGAGAAGTACGGCATCTAGTTCACTCAAATAAACTGTGTGACCTAATACAGCAGAAGACAAATGATTCGGCATAACACGGTGTGTGCAATATACAACAAATAGGTTAGTAATGAGAATCGTGTGCGAACACCACAAATAACAGAAAAGATTTATACTTGTTGGATTTTGGGCTCCGCAAAACCCTCAAGGTTCGAACACAGGGGCGTGTGCGAAGGTTCCCTGTAGCCTCGCCCAACCTAGCTCGCTACTCGATGGTTACTACGGCGAACTTGCTTGATGACGAGGAAGAAGATCAACACGGCAGTTTACCCAGGTTCGAGCCGTTGTGAAGCGTAATACCCTACTCCTGCTTTGGTGGATTGCCTCTTGTGGAGGTTTGCTGGATGAAGTAGTACAGTGGGCTCGAGCCTCGCGAGGGCGCTCAAGAGGTGTTCTTGGCTCTCTTCCTTGTGGTGGTTCGTCGAGTGGCTAAGTGTTGGATCCCCCTATGACGTGGCCTAGCCTCTATATATAGCGGTGGCCCAGGTCCTCTTCCCTTATCGCAATGGAGGGAAGGGATCCCACAACGGCCAATTTTGAAGGGGGGACAAGAGTGCATCCGCCCTTGCCCACATGTGGTCTTTGTCTGCAAAGTGGTTGTCTATGACGCAGTGGTGGGCTCGGCAATGATATCCATCCTCTGGGGCTCGTGGTCTTGTTGCACCATAATGGAAACCTTTGGGCAGCGCTTTGGGAACCCGCGTACGTCCTTGCTCCCTTTGCACCAAGGGGGAAACTGTGCCGCGTAGCGCACTGGCACCCGCCTGTCCTCCCTTGCGTCACCTTTGACTCATGAGGCCAGGCTCTGCATCGAGATCTCCGCCACTCAGGAGGAGACTTGAGGAGTCCCATCCTTGTAGGCCTTGGTGCCATTCTTCCTTGCGAGCCCGGGGTCCTCGTGAGGGCCTTGTCTTGAGTAGATCCGTGCCAGGCCACGCCTGGCTGACGAAGTGGACCATGTCCTAGGCGGCAGGCAGGCAGGGCTAGGTACCCCCATTCCAAGAACGCCGACAGTAGCCCCTGAGCCCAAGGCATGCTTGAGCCGGCTTCGGAGCGAAGCTTTGAGGACGGCTCGAAGCACTGCTGGCTCCAAACGCATGCGTTGATGCCCCCGCTCCCCGAAGGCGTCAGGAACCGCCCCAAGTCAAACCGATGCGACACCTGTGCACAGCGTTGGCCATCATTACCTTTCTTTGAATGCTATCGCTTCCTTGGGCTTCCATCCCTCAGGACACGCGGATGTGACCCGATAGTGTCAAGCGAGGTGATGTGAGGCAGGATCGCACCGATTGAGCCGGCCCTTTTGGTGCCCGAGGGGTGCACGTTGCCTACTCTCCCACGATGCCTCGTGGCCTTGATCCCGCCTATAAATACGCCTTCCCCATGGGGGAGCCTAGCCATCTCGAAGCACCGACCTTCTCTTGCGACTCCAGAGAAAACCCTCTTCCTCTCCTTAGCTTCTCCCTTTCCTCATGTAGTCTAGAGGATGCGCCGCCGGTGTAGGGGAGCGCGGTGGGCCGTCAGCCACATCGCTCTCCTCGGGAGGCAGCTGCGGAGGGCCCTCGGGGCCGACGCAGGTTCGCCGATGGTGGGCCATGGTAGATGAGTGAGTGTTTCGTCGCCTCCCTCTTTGTTTGCTTGACATGTCCAATGTACCGGGCTTGATCGTCTGCTCCCTCCAGGGCGCTGACGGCCAAGAAATGCAAGCGCGGCGAGCTCCAGGAGGAGGTGGACGCATTGTGTGCCCTGCTGGAGACCGCCAAAGCCGCCTTCCAAGACACCCTTAGAGGCGAAGCAGAGGTAAGGGTGGAATTGGCATCTCTCTAGACCCAGTTCCAGGAAGCGGCTGATGCCATGCAGGGCACACAAGATGAGGCGGCTTACGCCACCCTTAGAGTCCCAGCGCACCAAGCAATACCTCGACATCGCCCACCACGCGGCCAGCGCGGTGAGCCGGTTCGTCAGGGAAGCCCCCGCCTCCTCAACGCGCACGGCCATTGTGGCTACCTTGACTTCTTCCGAGGGGTGGTGGAGATGCTGGAGACCGACATCTCTGGCATGAACGCAGACAGCAAGGCCGACACACGAGACCTCCTAGAGCTTGCATCGACGCACGTCTTCTCCAACCTGCTCCGCCTCGTCCCAGAGCTTGACCTCGAGCGCGTCATGAAGTGGGTTCCCGAGGGGCTCCTAAGGCCTCTCCAGGATGAGGTGCGCCCGGACATGGATGCCCTGGTCATGCGGTTCCTCTAGGTGCCCCTCCCGGAGGAGAAGGCGGCCTCGGCGCCATGGCGGCCGTCGACTCGGACAGCGACAACGACTCCTCTACCTAGACTCCCCTGCTTCTTCCTCTTGGTACCTATAACATTTCTGGTCTGGAGAAATAGCCTTTAAATAAAATATAAAATTGATCTTTAAAATTAATATTTGGTGGTTTTGGGAAGTGATATTCATAGTAGGTTTGAAATAAAACCATTGGGGAGAAAGAATCCACCCAATTTAAGGACATGTAGCGTAGTCCCCAATTCAGGGGGTTTTGAAGACCTAATTTGAATAAATCATTTTTCGTCAAAAAAAAATTCGATAAAATAGTTTTGGGCACTATTCACATGGCATGATTATTGGGCAAGAGGTTTGGGTCAAGGAAGATGAATATGAAGAGGGATAGAATCTACGAGTGCCCTACACAAACAACCAAACAAGCATCAAGCAACAATTCAAACAAGCACAAGCACTGAAAAAGTTTTAGTTGGCTCCAAATTTTATGAATCCAAACATAACAAGGTGATACAAACACAGGGTGTGATAGACCTACCCCCTTACAAGAATGTCGTCCCCGAGATTCCTAGGCTAAGCAATAAAAAGATAAGGGAACTCAGATTTAAGATAGTCTTCATGCTCCCAGGTTGCTTCAGCTTCAGTGTGGTTGCTCCATTGGATGTTGAAGTACTTGATGGTGCGGCTTCGGGTGCAACGTTCTGCCTCATCCAGAATGCGGACTAGCCTCTCACGATAAGTCAGGTCTGGCTGGAGATCGATGGCTTGATGGTCGATGTCCTTGTAGAGGTCGGGGCGGTTGGGAACTTGGAGACACTTCCGAAGTTGTGACACATGAAAGAGGTTTTGCACATCCAATAGCTCGGGAGGTAGCTCTAGATGATATGCAACTTCTCCGCACGTAGCGGTGATCTTGAAGGGGCCGATGTATCTTGGTGCAAGCTTCCCTTTGACATGGAAACGCTTGGTTCCCTTCTGAGGCATGACACGGAGGTAGACATGGTCACCAACACAAAAGCTAACTTCTCGGCGGTGGGAGTCGGCGTTGCTCTTCCGTCTTGACTTGGTGGTCTCAAGGCGTTCTCGGACGATTTTAACTTGCTCTTCTGCTTTGCGGAGGATGTCTGGTCCGAAAATTAATCCTTCCCCAGTTTCCGACCAGTTGAGGGGAGTGTAGAACTTGCGCCCATACAACACCCCAAATGGTGCCATATGAAGACTTGAATGATAGTTGTTGTTGTAGAACTCGACAAACGGTAAGCAATCTTCCCACTTGGCTCCATAAGCCAAAACTCAAGAACGGAGCATGTCTTCGAGTATCTGATTTACTCATTCTATTTGCCAACCGGTTTGGGGGTGAAAAGTTGTGCTGAAGGAGAGCTTGGTGCCCATGGCTCCTTGAAAAATCTTCCAGAACCTCGAGGTGAATCGAGTTCCTCGATCCGAAACAATCTCCTTAGGAACTCCTTGAAGGATCACGATATGCTCGATGTAGAGGCTGGCTAGCTTGTTACTGTCATAGGTGGTCTTGACGGGAATGAAATAGGCTACTTAGGTCAGGTGGTCGACAATGACCCAAATAGAGTCGTGTGTCTTGCTTGACCTTGGTAAACCGGTGATGAAATCCATCCCAACTTTGTCCCACTTCCATTCAGGTACTTTGAGAGGTTGCAGTAGCCCAGCAGGTCACTGGTGCTCAGCCTTGACTCTATGGGATATGTCACACTTGTCGACAAAGGTGCCTATCTCCCGTTTCATGCCATGCCACCCAAGTCTTGCCTTGAGATCTTCATACATCTTGGTTCCTCCAAGATGGATGGACTACGGAGTGTCATGAGCTTCTTGCAAGATCAAGTTCTTGAGCTCCACTTTGTTGGGTACACAGATGCGATCCCCCAACCATTCAACTCCTTGTTCATCCACTGAGAATCCTGGAGCTTTGCCTGCCTTGATCTTCCTCTTGATGCCTTCAATGCTCTTGTGTCCCTTTTGGGCTTGCTTAATATCATCCATCAAGGTAGGCTTTGCTTCGAGGCTGGCTAGGAACCCGAGTGCAACTAGTTCCAAGCCGAAGGTTTCAAGCTCTTCATACAGGGCGGGTAGCCTTTCCTTAATCATTGCATTCAAGGAATAAGCCTTTCTTCTTAATGCGTCTGCTACCACGTTAGCCTTTCCGGTGTGGTATTGAACACTGAGGTTGTAATCCTTGATCAATTCTAACCATCTTGCTGCCTCATGTTCAATTCCCTCTGAGGGAAAATATACTTCAAACTCTTGTGGTCTGTGTATATATCACATCGCTTCCTAGAAGGTAATATCACCATGTCTTCAAGGCATGAACCACGACTGCCAACTTGATATCATGAGTAGCGTAGTTCTCTTTGTGAGGATGTAGCTGTCTGGATAGATATGATACGAATCTACCTTCTTGCATCGAAACACCTCCAAGTCAGGTTCTCGATGCATCACAGTATATCACAAACTCCTTGTGAATATCGGCTGTGGCCAAAACAGGGGTTGTGGTCAATCTGTTCTTGAGCTCCTAGAAGCTCTCCTCACACCTAGTGGTCCATTCGAACTTCTTGTCCTTCTTCAAAACCTGGGTCATGGGTTGGGAAATACTCGAGAATCCTTCCACGAACTTGTGATAATATCTCACGAGTCTGAGGAAGCTTTTCTGACTTCTTTCACGGTGGTAGGGGTTTGCTATTCAGTCACGACTTCAATCTTGGCAGGATCCATTGATAATCCTTCTGCAGTCAACACATGACCTAGGAACCCAACTTCATACAGCCAGAATTCACACTTGCTAAACTTGGCATAAAGATGGTGCTCTCGAAGCTTCTCTAGGACAAATATCAAGTGTTCCTCATGCTCTTCTTCAGACTTGGAGAAGACGAGTATGTCATCAATGAAGACGACAACAATCTTGTCCAAGTACTCCATGAACACTTTCTTCATGAGATACATGAAGTAGGCAGGGGCATTGGTCAACCCAAATGACATGACCGTGTATTTATACAGGCCATACCGGGTCACAAACGCCGTCTTCGGAATTTCTTGGGGTCTGATCTTCAACTGATAGTACCCAGACCTCAGGTCGATCTTGGAAAACACCTTGGCTCCATTCAACTGATCGAACAGGTCTTCAATCTCGAGGAGTGGGTACTTGTTCTTTATTATGACTTCATTGAGAGAACGGTAATCGACACGGAGTCAGATAGTTCCGTCCCTCTTTGACACAAATAGAATAGGTGATCCCCAAGGAGAGGCACTAGGGCAAATGAATCATTTTTTGAGCTGCTCTCCCAGTTGATTCTTCAATTCAGCCAACTATTCGGATCCCATCCTATAGGCCTTCTTATAGATGGGCCTTGATTCGGGCATAAGCTCAATGATGAACTCAATGTCACGGTCAGGATGCATTCCGGGCAGCTCATTAGGAAACATGTCTGAGTATTCTCATACCACTGGCACTTGATCCAACGCAATTCCCGATAGGCAGTTAGCCTGATGGGCTTGAGTGGAGGTAGGGTTCGGAACATACTTGACTTCCACTCCTTGGCTATTGGTCATGCTAACAATCCTCTTGGCACAGTCTAACAAGCCTTGGTTCTTGGTCAACCAATCCATGCCTAGGATCAAATCCAAGCCTTCTAACTTCAGGATTATAAGGTCTGCTAGGAAACCTACCTCGTTGATGTTAATCTCAGCCCCCTTAAAACCTATCCCAGACTTCAATTTCTAATCCTAGGGATTGTATCAACATACGGCTACCTAGGGGCGTAGGCTTCATGCCACTCTCTAGTGCAAACTTTTGGGTGACAAAAGAATGCGAGGCTCCACAATCAAACAATACTGTTGATGGGGTTGAGTTGACGAGGAACGTACCCAGTATGACGTCTGGGTCTTCCTGGGCTTCCTCTGCTATGATGTGATTCACACGACCCTTGCCATTGCTGGGCTGGTTGCGGGGAACGGGGTTCCTTGGGGGTGCTCCACGGCCTTGACCTTGGTTTGGCGCATTGGGGCACGGTGCATCTGGCTTCTTGCTGGGACACAACCTAGAGATGTGTCCTGGTTAACCACACCCAAAACAAGCGACTTTTCCAGGGTTGTTCTTGTAGTTCCTGCCTCCATTGTTGTTATTGGGGTTGTTGTAAGATGGCCTGGGATTGGCATAATGCTGAGGCTAGTTGCTCGGACGAGGCGCGGGAGGTCTAGCCTGTTGTGGCTGATAGGTTGGCTTGGCTAGGGCTGGCTTCTAGGGGCGAGGCTTCTAGTTGCTGGAGCTACCCTTGCTGATCATCTTGTGCTTGCGAGTGTCGTCTATGGCATGACGTTTGTCTTCCAGCATGAGGGCCTTCTTCACCAGGTCGAAGAAGGTGCGAAAGTTGCAAACGATGAGCTGATACTACAGGGTCCGTTGAAGTCCTTCCATGAAGCATTCCTTCTTGGCAGCCTCCGTGCTGACATCTTCAGGTGCATGCCTTGACAACAGGTTGAACTTCTGCAGGTACTCCTTGATAGAGCCACTTCCTTGCTTCACCGCTCAGAATTGTCTCTTCTTGATAGCCACGATCCCAGAAGGAATGTGGGCGGTGCGGAATCCTTCCTTGAAGTCATTTGAAGTGATCACAGGATCACCTTGCATGACCTTGAATCCATCCCACCAAGCTCGGGCGGTACCTCTGAGCCAGTGAGAGGCATAAAGCACCTTCTCACGGTCCTCATTGCAATTGACCAGTGCAAGGAGCTCCTCGATGGTGTGGATCTAGTCGTCAGCAGCCAAAGGTTTAGCAGTATCGGTGAAGGGTGGGGCCGAATTCCTCATGAACTCAGACAGTGTGGAGCGGCCATTGTTGGTCCTGCCTTGCTGCTGGTTGTTCACAAAGACCTAAGCCATTCACTGAATAGAAGAATTTTTAGCTTGGATTTCCTCCCAGAGAACTTGGAGAAACTGAGCTATGGTCATGTTCTCTGGTGGAGGTGGTGGCGGGGGAATGTCACCTTGTCGCTGCTCCTGGTATCCTCCAGCTTGAGCAGCCCCACCAGCTCCCTGTTGCTGGCTTGAGTTGCCGGCTTCAGGGTTGGCGAAGGAGATGTTGCGGGTAGCAGTCACCATCCCGTTTTGAGCAGGCAAGTCAAACAACTGGGACTATCAAGAGGAAAAGCAACAATGCAAAAGCGCGCCTAAGGGGGTTGGTCGAGTGCAAATGTGGCAAAACAAAGGTCGAAAGACCAACATATATTAAGGTAGACAATGGAGTCGCTTACATGTTTCCTAAGGAAAAAGCGCGACTTGCATCGGAACACAAACAACAAGCACACATGGTTTCATATGAACCATTACACAGACTCGACTTCGCATCAGGGATACATGACTGATCCTACCCTAGGGGTTCTCAGACTTAGGTGGTGGAGTGCTCGGTCTCGTAGTCATGCTCCTCTGGGTCTTCCTCCTGTTCATCATCTGAACGGGCATCATTCCCAATCGAAGGGGTCAGGGAACAAGGAGGTCCTTCCTGATGATGCTTTGCTGGCGGGTCGGTGAAGAGCTCACGATTCTCCTTCACACTCATGCAACAATGACATGCGGGTGCATCTCTATCTAGGGTTACTCCTCCTCTGTAAGAGATTGCGGGGCGTCCCTCGGGGGCCCCATCCTTCTTCATCTTGTCTGGCTTCGTCTTGGCTTGCCAAAGTAGCTCTCGGGTGTGGTGAAGTTGCTCGTGGAGCTTCACGGACTCCTTAATCAGGTTGTGAACCAGACTATCAGTGGAGAGGCTGAAGTAGGTCTGGAACCTAAGTGGTGTGCCATCCTCCTTGCATGGGATCAACGTCCAACTCTTTCCAAGGTCATCCTTCCTGAAGGGAAGGTAGCAAGTAGCCGGCTCATCAGCCATCTCTAGAATGATGTCTCGGAGGTGTAGGAATGCCTTGCATGCAGCTCACTCGACTACGAGTATCATGGTCTCCATCCGTGGTCTTTCAAAGAACCAACTGGTCGGGGAGTCATTTGCCTTCATAGCCACATCCACGTCCTACTACTTCATGACGATATCGATCCAGTGCTCGTTGTAGAGGAAAACAGGTGGTTGGCGAAACTGGCACTTCTCTAGGCTGTACCCAAGGAGTAAGGGAAAGCCGGATGTCAGGAAGGCTTCGGGTACGACGGCCATCAACAAAGGTTTGAAGGGAGTAGAGTCAGCAAAGTGTTGTGTGGAGAATAGAAGAGGTAAATAGTACAGAATTCCTAAGTATAGGTGCTAGGTGTAGTTTTGAAAAACGGTCTTATCCTGACTAACGTCCATGCTAACTAAGGGCTTCCTATAGTCAGGAAGGCTCTGATACCAGCTCTGTGGGGAGCCCGACTCATAAGTCGTGATCACCGAATACACGTGTACAGTGATCCAAGAGATCAATGCTCACTGAACACACAGAAGCTGGATAACAAGAGTCTTACATCCACATTTAGCGTCTTACACAAATAAAGACCATGAAGGTCAAGTCTTACATAGATAGGGTCACATTGGACAAACACTTAAACAGAACAACAACAGAATTCTTGATCGAAAGCGTGATCCCATTGCCATCTGCCTTAACCTACATACATTCTGACTAGGAAGCGTCCTAGTTCGCATGTTCGTCACCAACGAACACTTCAATGTATTCATGCTCTTCCATGCCTGGCCAACAAAATAACCAGTGGCAAGCCAATGAGTACTTTGAATGTACTCGAAAGCAATCCATGTTTGGATCAAGGTAATAACAATACATGACATAGCGCTAATAGGTATTTTGTGGAAAGCTAATTTTGAATGCAATGACATGATCAAGTAACTAGGTAAGCATGCATCATCAGTTGGCAGATATCCATATGAACAAGTTACAGTTATCATCATAAGCAGGGGTTGAACATCTCATGTTCATTTATTTTGCTAAGTCATCGGACTTAGTCAATCGTCAAGCTAAGTCATCGGACTTAGCTCAAGTAACCTCTTTGTCACCAACATACACACACTCACACCAAGTTTGTGAAAACATACAGCCGTAGTTTAAGAAGGATCTCCAACTATCCATGACTGCGGACACGGCTAGTTTTACACTCTGCAGAGGTTGCACACTTTACCCACAAGACTCGGGGAACTTCCGTGTCATCCATGACTCGCGGTACATCACATACCCAAGGTAAGCACCCGAACAATGCCTATCCCTTAGCGATACTAAACAAAGAGTCCACTCGATTGGTTCCCAGCCCTCACGACATACATCACACGAGCCTCGCTCCAGATCGTAACATCCATGAGGGTTCCAACGGTGTGCCCGGTGCCTCTGAAGACAGCGCATGATCGTCCATACCGAAATGATCCCGTATCGAGCATGACCACACCATTCCCGCCACTAGTAATGCGGGCTCCTTGCTAGTACCCACCAAAGTAATCAGTAGAGCCCCGTCCCATAAGGGGTATCATGGTTGCGCATGTAAGGTTGGGACGGTCAGCAGACCTTAAAACTCTCCATTTTTGAAAACACACATGCACTTGCTCGAGTACACCACTTCTTTCTCAAGTGGTTACCCAACTCATCATCATCTCCCTCGAGCATTAGTGGCACCCGACAGGGTTTTCGACAAGCCTTTGAAATCATTTCTTTCTTTCCATCACTATGCATAAGTCCCTTCATACTTGTGTAGCATCACTAGTATCCTATCTACACTCACCCGCATAACCCTCATAAGGTGGTAGGGTCATGCATGATGCAAGTGTCAACGGTGAAAGTGTCGGAAGCAACCCACCGAAGTGGTCACTACCCCGCATGATCAAGTATAACGAAACTAAGGTGCTATATGACATGCAATGGAAATGGTTTCTTAATATGGTCAAAGGGTTGCTTGCTTGGCTCAAAAAAGTCTTTGAGGTCCTCAAAGTCTTCGTGTCCAACTCCCTCGTCAATAGCGCAATCTATCGTCGCGAATAAAAGCAATAAAAAATAAGCATCACACAAAAATAGAGCATACAGGCTAGTCTTAAAAATGCTACCCTATCATGATAAGTACTAAATATCATACTAATAATATTTTTTTAAGATTTTGTTATGAAAAACATTTTTGAAACTATTTAATAGAGGCAAAAACATGCCTAAATTGGGTTTAAAATAAAATAGTATATTAAAGATTTTCAAAAATTGATACAAAAGGCACTATTAATATTCTAAGACTTTAGGTGAAAAAATTATTGGATTTGGAATTATTTTCTTATCTGTGGGATTTTTAGAAAAACCCTCACAAAAGAAAAAGGGAAAACGGGGGAAGAAAGCCCCTGTGCCTGGGCTAGAGGCGGCCAGCAGCTGGGCCAGCCCAGCTAGCCAGCCAGCCAGCCTCGCCTACGGCCAGGTCCAAACCTGATGCGTGGGGCCCGGCTGTTGGCCACCGCGATGGGGAGAGAGAGCGCGAGAGGGGGAGAGAGAGGCTGACAGGTGGGACCCCCTGTCAGATCATTCTCCCACCTTGGGGCGGAGAGGGGAGGCGCTCACCAGCGGCGGGGCACGACAGGGCGACGGCAGGCGGATGCGGGAACGGGCTCGGGGCTGAGTTGCCGTTCTAGGGAAGGTCGAAGGGCGTCGGAGGCGGTGGACCGCCAGCGGCAAGCACCCGTGGCGGAGGGAGCTTCAGGAGTGATCATCGAGGCCGTCTCGCGTTGCAAAGAGGATGGGGGCGAGGGGAAATCCGGTCATAAGGATGAGGGAGGATCAACCAAAGGGAAAAGAGGGCCGGAGGCGGTCGGTACCAGGAGATCGATGTCGAGGTGGGCACGGCGGTCCTTTGCTCGATCTTGAGCACAGAGGCGTCGAGAGCTCTTCGAGGGGCATAGGAGGTCTGTTGGGGAGTAGAGAGAGAGGCCAGCGGGGAGAGAGAGGCCCGAGAGGCTCATATATGGGCGCCCTGTGGTCCAACAAGCTCAGGTGCGCCGACGAGCTCGGGGCCAGTGCCAGGGTCGAGCAGCAGGGGCAAGGGCACGTCTGCAGTGCTTGTGGGTTTGGTCTAGGACAAGGGAGAGAGGAGAGAGAGGCGGAGGTAGGTGCTAGCGCCCACGCGTGTGAGCTCACGCGTTGGCCGGCTCGAGCGGCGTTGAGCACGCGCGAGAGGGGGTTGGAGAAGGGAGAGAGAGGAGGGGCCCGACACCTTGGAGTGTTGCGGACGTCGAGGGAACCTCGGGGGATAGCTTCCCCCATCCCAAGGTTGTCGGGAGCCCTCGGGATGCTCCTACTATAGTGCGGACATGCACTATAGCATGCTCGAGAGCATGCCTTTGGCATGCCATGGCATGCCCGCATGTTCTGGACACGCTCCTGCGTGTCCACTAGCTCCTAGACGATTTAGAGATGCTCTAGGAGCTAGGGGAGGCTAGAAGAAAAAGAAACAGAGGAGGAAGAGGGTAGAAATGTCCTTGCCATGGTGAAACAGAGGGGTAATTGTGGGTTTTACCCCACTTACCCAATGAGCCTTAGCCAGAGAAACTTACTGGAGGTGAAAGGCAATACCCGATAGCTATGGTAAAAATTTGGAGGCAAGGGAAATATTAGAGGTGGTGAAAATAATGGTTTCTATAATTGACCTGAAGGTGTTTGATGGAGACTAGGGCAAGCATTCGGACGTTACTTGCACGTGAGATTTGACAAGGTCAAATGGTGCTTGAAAATAGGCCTAACCACCAAGTTTGAGATGGTTTGATCAAAGTTCATGACGTGACTTTGTGGAAACCTAGAAATCAACAGATTCTGGTTCTTGTATATCTAATCATGGTAAGGTCTCACCCTTGATGCAACACTTAGTGTAGCATCATTATTTGGTGATTAGAGCATGTACACAAAGTTTGGGGTTAAGGAGACAAACTTCACAATGTAAAGTTGTTCAAATTTGAATCTGGACAGGGAGGGTTTTGGGATGGTTTGATGAACCAAAATTCTTGGATTGGGATGAAACTTTGCAAGATCATCACCTATGATAGTGTTGACTTGCTGGAATTTTCCTGAAATTTATTGACAATATTTCTTATAGAAATATTTCAAAAGCTGGATTTGGACAGAAAGGGTTTAGAGGGGTTTTGCCCATGTTTTGAACATGCCCATGTGTTGAGACTCATATATATGGAAAATATATGTCCACTGAGTCTCCCTGAATTTCCTTAAATATTTTGAAAGCATTTAAATAATTTTTCCCTATGAAAAACCATTTCTGGTCTTGAGAAATAGCCTTTAAATAAAATATATAAATGATCTTTAAAATTAATATTTGGTGGTTTTGGGAAGTCATATTCATGGTGGTTTTGGGGAGAAAGAATCCACCCAATTTGATGACTTGTAGTGCAGTCCCCAATTCAGGGGGTTTTGAGGACCTAATTTGAATAAATTATTTTTGGTCAAAACAAAATTCGATAAAAATAGTTTAGGGCACTATTCACATGGCATGATCATTGGGCAAGAGGTTTGGGTCAAGGAAGATGAATATGAAGAGGGATAGAATCTATGAGTGCCCTACACAAACAACCAAACAAGCATCAAGCAGCAATTCAAACAAGCACAAGCGTTGAAAAAGTTTTAATTGGCTCCAAATTTTATAAATCCAAACATAACAATGTGATACAAACAAAGGGTGTGACACTGGCACGACTGGGTTGTCCAGGTAATCCGCTATTCCGCATAGGGCGCTTCTCCCTTGCTTACGAATGGCGCGTGGTAGGGGCCCTTTCTGCACTCTGTTTCTGTAGGTCCCAGTCCCGCGCATTTCTCTACTGCCGTAGTTTATTACTGGCCAAGGTCGCAACCATGGGGTGAGGCTTCGTCACCCTCGATGCCGACCGGATCTCCAAGAACGGCATCGAGGGGCGACTGACTATTTGACCGATAAGGCTCTTGAGGCATACTTCTCAGAAGCTCCCTTTGACACTCAAGTAGCTCTACGTCGACAAGTCCCAATCCCGCACATTTCCCTACCACCATGGTATACGACTAGATCACCAAGGACACAACCACGAGGTGATGCCTTGATACCCTCGATGCTGATTGGATCACCAAGGATAGCATTGACGGTGCCAAGTGGCTATATGACCCATAAGGCTCCTAAGGCGTGATGCTCAGGAGCCGCCTTCAACACTCGAGCGGCCCCCATTCCGCTCTGTCTGGTTGTGCCCCAAGAGGCCCAAGCATTGGGGCCTCCCAAGACTCCATGCTGTGGCGTCGCGCCTCGGTCGGAGCCCTCGAGCGGGGGTCGGCTGCCAAAAGACGCAAGTCCCTGAGGCGATAGGGCATCGATCTCTAGGTGCAGGGTGCCCCGGAGAGGGCCGTAATATACGGCCTCTTGCAAAACACCAATCCAGAAGAAAGAGAACTCAAGATTGGTAAACGAGAATGCAATGAGAGAAAAGTCCACGCCCCTGTTTCTTTTAAATATAGAACTCCAAACTCTTCAAATTCATTCCAAAAAGCGGCAATTCTAACACAAAAAGAAGCAAGCAAACGCCGCGTCCGGCACCTAGGCTAGTCTTCGTCTTCCTGCAGCACTGAGCATAGGGCATCCATGTTGCATGGGCATAGCCATTGATGTGCAGTGTTGACTTCTCCGCCAGCGCGGAGGACGGGGCAGCCACATTGTGTGGGAGGAACCCCTCAACGTCCTCGAGGGGCTCCGGGCGTATACAGCCCTCTCATTATTATGTGAGAGTCTCACGGTCGTAGATAGCTTGGCAAGACCCCGGGCGCCGGGCCTGGTAGATCCCAACTCCATCGAGAGCCATCCCGTGCATTTCCGCTCGGTTCTGCGCCCCTATGACCCAAACCTGAATGCATTGTTCTGCGCGTAGCTGCAGGATTTTGCTCCCGGGGCCCAAACATGAGTACAATACATCCGGCACAACCATAAGGGTGTTTTGTCAATGAAGCCGCCTCGTGAGGCGTTTGGGCCGTGACCGTGCATTGCCTCGAGGGCCTTGTGAGGCCCAACCTCCCAAGGCTGTGCTCATGTTCTGGTTGCCGCGGGTGGCCCGCGTTACCTATGTCTCGATGCCCTTCCCCTAGGGCATCATCCCTGAAACCCCTGGGTTTGGCTCAGCGATGCTTGCTTGCGGGGGCAACAACTTGCGTCGCGCTCCCATGGGCCTAGTAACGTCCTCCCTCCTTCTCCCACTTGCGTTGTCCAAACTTGGTGCTTCATCGGGGGAAGCCGCAAGGCCGAGATCGGGAGGACGTTTGGGGCTTCCCCTATCACTAGGGGGCGTTGGCACCTACGCAGGTGCCTAATCCGGGCCAGTATCCCTGGGCACGACGTAGCATGGTACGTAGGGCCCCACATAAGGGCCTAGTTCTCCTCCTGAGCAGTCCGGTGGGACATCGGGGACGGTCCCTCCAGGCAGCGATAGGATGCCGCCCTACGCGCGCAGCCTGCAGGCCCTCCTGCGTCGAGCCTTAGAGCCAAGTTGCTTACCTCTGCCACTACCACTGGGCGAGACATGTGCCTCATAATGTGGATTGCTTCCTCGATGATCCGGCGCGCCTTCATCGTTGTTGCTTCTTTGCCCGGATGCCTGTGCCATTTGCTCCCTGCGCAGGATGGCGCGCTCTCAGCTGGTCAGTCCGGGTTGTTGAAGATCCAATAGGTCGGGGGGCGTCCATTGGTGCATGCATGGGGTGACCTGTTGTTTCCTTCGCGAGATCGATCGCCATGGACAGGCTTCGCCCCGAAATAAGTTACAGGGATTCGGAGGAGGAGGAGCACGGCGTGCGGCGGCCCCTGCCCGGGCTTGCCTACGGCCGAAGGGGGTGCGTTGTTGGCAGGCTGGGGAACAGGCGCAACAGACAAACCCCCAGCGCCCCGACAAGAGTGAGGACCACGGCCCTCCGCGCAATGGCGGCCAGCTCCGCGACGTGGTTGGCCCACGTGTTGAGCCCCCATGTGTCGGGCGATACCGAAGCATCTCGGTTGCTTTCAGCAACACGTTGTGCACGTCGAGGTCCCCCATCATGCACTTGGGCGGCACAAGGGGCGGCGACGGCGGATGAGATTGCTTGTCAAGCATCATGCCGCTGGGGCGTGGGTCTCCGGCGGCAGCGGTGGAATCAATGGAGGTTGGTCCGCCACAGCCGGGAGAATCTTGTTGGTCGCCGGCCATTGGAGTGGTGGAGCAAGGGAAGAGCAAGGCTTGAAGAAGACTCCGACATGGCCCCTACCTAGCCTGCCAAATGTCGGATTTAGGGCTTCGCAAAACCCTCATGGTTCGAACACAAGGGCGTGTGCGATGGTTCCCTGTAGCCTCGCCCAACCTAGCTCGCTACTGATGGTTACTATGGCAAACTCGCTCGATGACGAGGAAGAAGATGAACACGACAGTTTATCCAGGTTCAGGCCACTATGAAGAGAAATACCCTACTCTTGCTTTGGTGGATTGCCTCTCTTGGAGGTTTGGTTGATAAACTAGTACAATGGGTTCGAGCCCCGCGAGGGCGCTCAAGAGGTATTCTTGGCTCTCTGCCTTGTGGTGGTTCGTCAAGTGGCTAAGTGTTGGATCCCCCTACTGTGTGTCCTAGCCTCTATATATAGTGGTGTCCTGGGTCCTATTCCCTTATCGCAATGGCGGGAAGAGATCCCACAACGACCAATTTAGAAATCCGCCCCTGTCCAAAGGTGGTATTTGTGTGCAAAGTGGCTGTCGATGATGCAGTGGTGGGTCGGTGATGACATCCATGTCGTGGGGCTTGTGCTCATGGTTTTGTTACACTAGAATGGAAACCTTTGGGCGGTGCTTTCGTAACCCGCGTACGTCCTTCCTCCCTTTTCACCAAAGGGGAAACTGCGTCGCCTGGCGTGCTACCACCCACCTATCCTCCCTTGCGTCACCTTTGACTCCTAAGGCCGAGCTCTTCATAGAGATCTTCGCCACTTAGGAGGGGACCTGAGGAGGCCCATCCTTGCAGGCCTTGGTGTCGTTCTTCCTCGCAAGCCCGGGGTCCTCGCGAGGGCCTTGTCTTGAGTAGAGCCACGCTAGGCTATGCCTGGCTGACAAAGTGGGCCATGTCCAGGGCCGTAGGCTGGCACGGCTGGGTACCCCCATTCACAGAACGCCGACAATACGGACAAGCTGTGTGTGTTGTGGGCAGACAGTCGCTGCCAAATAATTATCAGCGATGGATGAAATCATTAGTGATGCTACGTTGAGAAGTTCCGTTTGCCTCTATTAATATCGCTGACGGTTTATTATTTTGACTGTGTGCCTCTACATCAGTCCGTCCTGCCCTGTCACGTCGTTGCACCGTGTTGCCACCTGACTTTATCAATGCATGCTTCGCCATGCTTTTTGGTTTTGAAAATTCGCCTGATCGACGATCCAGTTCTTGCTCAGAACCGCGCAGGTTCCCATGCGCAAAACCGTGCTACGGCTGTAGATTCCTGCCATGCTCGGTGAAATCCCCAATGCTTGCCAGCCTGCTATAGAAACCCTCACGGCCAACGACTCCACATTGGCTTCATCCCCCCTCCCCATAGCCTGTCTAGTTTGCCTCTGCCCCAATCGCCAATGGCACCGGTCGTTCGTCATCGCCCCGCCACTCTACCAGAGATAGGTCCAACTGGGAGGCTTCACCGCGTCGGTGCGACACTCCACTAAGATGTGTAGTGCATGTGGCGTCCCTGGTGGGTGTGCGCACGCCATCAACTACATGCTGCACCACCTGTGCCCAAAGGCAGCTGCTACCGGTGGTCGCCGTGGCTGCCACCATGGCGGCCGTTGGCGGGGCTGCCACCCCACCGTCGTCTGTCTTTGCTAGGAACCCGTTGTCAGGCTGCAGGGTCATAACCCGCACTGCCACCAAGGCCCGAATGCAGGAGGTGGCGTCCACCAAAGGCCCGCCGTTGGGCCCGAATGCAGGAGGTGGAGCACCAGGTCGTGCACGTGAAAAAGCTCACAGATGCCGTGGATAGAGGAGAAGCCGAAACGGCGGTCCGGAACGTCGAGATCTACCCAGAGTCCCGTTGCTTCTAGAAGGGGCGTCTTGAGCCTCGTAGGGCGGCATTGGTAGGCAACGGACACGTCTCTCCCAACTCGTTGGTAGGCACCTCCTCCACTTGCTCTTACTAAGCGCGCTCGATCTGCCGGAAGTAGTATGAAGCCCCTCCATAGTATTCATGGGCTATTTTGTTCAGATCATCTAACTATAGATATGGTTGAACTATACCTCATACTTTAATTAGCTAGTATATAGTTGAAGTACCTAATTCAATACGTGGTTGGCAACAATTAGGGAAAAGTTTATTCGGTTCAGCTTTTGAGTTGAACTGGATTGTACAAAGAATGGTTCGGGTGGACACGCGATCAAAGAGCAAGAATTTTATGGACTTCACAATCAAAGAGCCGGTCGTCATGCGATCGACGCGCAATGGTTCGGGCGCCGTCGGTGCGGGCACGCGCACTAGGACCGGCGTGTCATGTGCAAGGGCATGCACAAGATGGTGGGTAGGAGGAGGCGCTGGCGCTTGCACATACACTAGCTCTCGCGGGTCGGCGGGGACCTTCCTGATGCCCGTAGTTTCTAGCGTTGCGATGATGCTGGGCGACCAGCCCATCAATGCCACGGGGATGGAGGCTGGTGTGGGTGCGGTGATGGTTAATGGCGAGCGCATTGGGGCAGCATCCGTTGCGACATTCATCTCTTTCAAGGACATGTCCATGGCGCCCCATTCGTCTTTATGGTCTATCTGTTCCGTCTCAGTGTAAACTTCACCATACCGTAAGACTAGTGGCATATGATCCTTTTGCACCATGGCATAGGTCATCGTGGAGGTCTGAAGATGGAGGTGAATGTGAGGAAAAGATATATGGAGGATTGTGAGTGAGTGGGAAGTAAAGCCACCTATTAAACAGTGGCTCGAGCATCATTGATGGACAGGTTGGAAGTGAGGAGGGCGGATACAGAGGAAGAAGGGCTCGATTCTCGATGAGTCTTCGGCGTACTGCCCACAGGCCTCCCAGTGAGCCTGCGCGGCGGATGCCAGCTCGCACGCCTCCTGTCCACTCAAGCAGCTACTCACACGGCTCCTCCTAAGCCCTAGCAAATAAAAGAGTGTAACTCTTGGCAACACATAAAGGGCAGTTGAACGCCAATGGTTTGAAACAAATGCAACCGTTATGTTGAAACGTGATAGTTCTTTTTTCCAAAAAGCTTTTGTTTTCTATTAATGACACGAAAAATAACACAACGTATTTGTGCTATATAATGATGCCATGGCAAATTTTTGAATTTCGTGTGAGTTCTAGATTTACTATAATTTAACTAATATTCTCAATGTTGGCTCTAAAATAAAATATATATAAAAAATGAGTATCAGATAGGAAAACAAAATGTTATGACGCCTCTATGTGCCATGTTCATGAAACCACGCCAAGTTTCATGACTCTGGTGACGAGTTTTTGATTTACATGACTTAAAACCCTAGTTTCTCAATGTTTCTCAGGCCAAGCCAAGACCCCAAGATGTTTGAAATTCTTTCACATGTCTTGGATGGGACCTAAAGATGCATTCACACTAATATGGTTTCAACCCATTTTGATGCACCTGACCTTCTGATAGTAGTTTGGATTTGAATTGTGCATGTTAGATAATGCATATAAAAGTCAATTAATGTATAAAATGGCAAAACAAACCATGTGTATTTTCATATTTTGGCACGACACTCTCACTTTGGTATATATTGCCTATAGAAATAGTTCAAGAAGAGAAGAGTTAGCGTTTATCGATTTGCCCTGATAAGGTGGCACATTCCATATCAAAAAACAAGGCTTCACGTGATAATTAATCTTTGGTTTGTGCGGGGCTTGTGCCAAAACTTGTCCCAAATTGGACATTATTTTATCAGGGCACATATGGGCCATGCATGTTATGACACCATGCCAAGTTTCATGAATTTTCTCACTAGTTTTTGATTTACAAATGATTTAAAACCCGAGTTTGTCAATGTTTTTGTGGCTGAGCCAAGATCGCGAGATCTTTGAAATTCATTCCCATATATTGCATGGGATCCTAAAGATGCATGTACACTTAAAACGGTTTTCAACCCATTTTGATGCACCGGACCTTCTGATTGTAGTTCAAATTTTAATTATGCACGTTAAATAATGCATATAAAAGTCGAGTAATGTCTAAAAAGACCAAGCAAACCATGTATAATTTCATATTTTTGCACGATACTCTCAATTTTGTATATGTTGCCTATAAAAATCGTTCATGACGAGAAGAGGCAGCGGATGTCGATTCGCCCACATAAGGTGAAACATTCCATATAGAAGCAACATTGGTTCACATGATAATTAATCTTTGGTTTGTGCGTGGTTTGTGCCAAAACTTGTCCCAAATTGGACATTATTTTACCAGGGCACATATGAGCCATCCATGTTATGACACCATGCCAAGTTTCATGAATTTTCTGACTTGTTTTTGAATTACACATGATTTAAAACACATGTTTCTCAGTGTATGTATGGCCGAGCCATGACCTCGAGATGTTTGAAACTCATTCCCATATGTTGCATGGGATCCTAAAGATGCATGTACACTTTTACAGCTATCAACCCATTTTTATGCACCGTACCTTGTAAATGTAGTTCAAATTTTAATTATGCATGTTAAATAATGCATCTATGAAATTCAATAATGTATAAAAATCCCAAACGGACCATGTATAGTTTCATATTTTCGAACGACGTTTATTTTGGTATATTTTGCCTCTAGAAATATATAGTTCAAGATGAGAAGAGGCAGCGGATGTCAATTCTCCCACATAAGGTGACGTGTTCCTTATCGAAACTACAAAAGCTACTTTCCCATGAGTAGTTGAGGTTTGTAAGAGATCGTGCCAAAACTTGTGCCAAATTGGACAATTTATCATCAGAACACATATGAGCCATGCCATGCCACCATGCCAAGTTTCCTAATTTTCTGACGAGTTTTTGATTTATACATGAATGTAAAACCAAGTTTCTCAATGTATGTGGCCGAGTCAAGACCCCGAGATATTTGAAATCCATTCCCATATCTTACATGTGGCCCAAAGTAGCCATGGACGCTTATATGATTTTTCAACCCATTTTGATGCATCGAACCTTGTGATTTTAGTTCAAATTTTAATTATCCACATTGTATGGCTAGAGAACTCAATTAACGTCTGAAAATGAGCAAAGAACCATGAATAATTCCATACTTTAGCAAGACACTCTTACTGGTGTGTGTTGCTTGTAACAAAAGTTCATGGAGAGAAGATGAGCGGGTGTCATTTTTCCTACATAAGGTGACATTTTCCTTATCGGGACCTCAAAGATTGAAGTGAGAAGCTCTGCATTGTAAGGGACTTGTGGCTAAAATTATCCCATGTTGGACAATTTTTTTACCATGGGACATATGTGCCATGTCATGACAACATTCCAAGTTTTTAGAATTTCTGATGCGTTTTGGATTTACAGTAATTTAAAAACCATGTTTCTCAATGTTTGTGCCTGAGCCAAGATGCCGAGATGTCTGAAGTTCATTCCCATTTATTGCTCATGACCTAAAGATGAATCCATGGACACTAATATGAGTTTTCATCCCATTTTGATGCACGGACACTTGGACGATAGTTCAAATTTGAATTATACACATTAAATGTCAAGAAAACTCAATGAATTTATAAAAATGGTAAATAGACCCTGAATAATTCCATATTTTAGCATGACATAACTATTGGTCAGTGTCGACTGCACATAAATCTTATTGTAATCCAAACACCTTCCTTTTTTTGAATTAACCTCATTTTTGTTTTAAAAACATTTTGAAAATTTAGTCTTTCATAGACACATGACATTCACGAATTATTTGTGATGCAGTACAAAATATCTTGGGCCAATCATCGTAATGAGTGGCTTAGGCTAGAAGCTTTGTCGTCTACAGTACACCTCCGAGCAGTTTACTGCTACTTATCAAGCATGTGTTGGTTTCCCATGAAGAGGAACGGTTTGATGCAGCAAACTAGATAAGTATTTCCCTCAGCTTTTGAGAACCAAGGTATCAATCCAGTAGGAGATACAAGAAAGCCACCAATAGGTATACTTGCACAAGGAATCTAACTCTTGCACCCAACGCTATAAAGGGGTTGTCAATCCCATCATGGTTATTTGCAAGGATGAGATCTAGTAGAGATAGATATAATAGGGTGCTTGAATGGAAAGTAAAACTAAAATTAAAAACAATGCAACAAGTATTTTTGGTGTTTTTGGTTTTAGGTCTGAAAATATAATATGGAAAATAGACCCGGGGGCAGTAGGTTTCACTAGATCGCTTCTCTCATGGTGGCAAGTATTACGGTGGGTGAACAAATTACTGTGGAGCAATTGATAGAAAAGCTAATAATTATGAAGACATTCAAGGCACTGGTTATGCATATAGGCATCACGTTCGTGACAAGTAGACCGAAACGATTCTGCATCTACTACTATTACTCCACACATCGACCGACTCCTGCTTGCATCTAGAGTATTAAGTTCATGAAGAACAGAGTAACGCATTAGGTAAGATGATATGATGTAGAGGGATAAACTCAAGCAATATGATGAAAACCCCATATTTTTACCCTTGATGGCAACAATACAATATGTACCTCGCTACCCCTACTTTGTCGCTGCGTGAGGACATAACAAGATTGAACCCAAAACTAAGCACTTCCCCTATTGCTAGAATTACCAATCTAGTTATCCAAACCAAACCAATAACTCGAAGAGACTTGCAAAGATATGAAATCATGCATATAAGAATTCAGGAAAGACAAAAATAATATTCATGGATAATCTGAACATAAACCCACAATTCATCAGATCTCAACAAACACACCGCAAAAGAGTATTACATCAGATAGATCTCCATGAAGATCACGAAGAACATAGTATTGAGAAGCAAAGAGAGAGAATAAGCCATCTAGCTACTAGCTATGGACCCGTAGGTATGTGGTGAACAACTCACGCATCATCAGCGGGGCAATGGAGTGGATGTAGATACCCTCCATGACCAAATCCCCCTCGGGCAGATTACAGGAAAAGGCTCCAAGATTGGATCTCTCGGGAATGAAGGCTTTCGGCGGCGGAAAAGTGTTTTCGTGGCTCGTTCTGATAATGATGGAATGTTTGGGAATTTATAGGCCGAAGATTAGGGCAAGCGGGCTTGTTCTGATAATGATGGTGTTTATGCGCAGGGTTCCCAAGCCCACCATTCGGGTGACCCTTGGTACACCGTGCCATTGCCTACCGCGTCGTAACCCACCCCTAGGGTCAGCGCTACGCACGGCCTCCAGCATGCTATAAACACCAGAAACTACTTGCAACTCCTAGACTAAGGACTAAGCGACTGATAAGTCAAGAGGGTCAATTAAGTATCCCAACGTGTGGTATTATCTAGTCTTGGATCACAAACACGGAACTCAGTTCCTAAGAACGGTCCCAATGAGATAACCCGCTATGTACTCCTACATAGCCTCTCATCACTACCTTTACCAAATCGAGTTCAACGTAAGCTTATCACATCAGAACAACATGGTTTCACTCCAGTTCATCACCCAGATGAAACAAACCTGACACAACTCTAAGCATAGCAAGCATAGCAGGCAAAGTAAGCTAATCACATCATGGCACAAGCATCTACGAGGTATGCTAGGTTGCAAGGTTTAGCTATTTACTATGACAATGACAGGTCATGGAAAAGAATAGGTTCATCTACCGTGTATGACAGACAAGCAAATGTTTGTCCTAATCCAATAAACAAGAGCAGCAGCGAGAGAGTGGGATATTATCGGAATGATCAAGGGGGTTGCTTGCCTTGCTGGGTAGCGGGAAGGTTCTCTCCTTCGTTGGAATACTCGGGGGTATCCTCAGAAGCAGGGCCTACCATAATGCAGATAAATAGCAATCAATACACGCAAGTGCAATAATATGATGCATGATCATGACATGGCAGCATGTATGGATGATCTTATGCAGCTATTGTCCAAGTCGATTTGAAGTGAGTTTTAATATAGGTTCAAAATCGTTCTTCATTTCAAATTCCATATATTAACCTATTATCAAATGTCAATGTTCTTCTACATAGGTTGCTCTAACATGCATGATAATAGCACCATTAGATTCATTGCATTTTTCTGATAAACTTTCATATATAATTTATTTTCATCTGAGTTACAAATTAATTTATATGAATTTTTTGAAGTTTTAAACATTTTCTAGAATTATTTTAAAACTAGGAATTCCTTTTATTGCATCAGCCTGATGTCATCATGGCGTCAGCAGGTCAGCTGACCAGGCCAGGTCAAACCTAACTAGTGGGACCCACTAGTGAGTGACCCAGTCACTAACATGTTAATCATTTAAGTAATTACTAATTAGATTAGGGTAGGTCCCACTGGTCAGTGGGCCATTAACTTAATTAATTTAGTTAATTAAATTATTAACCTAGATTTGACTAAGAGGGCCCGGCCCCACTTGCCAATGACCCAGGGGTCAAACCACTCGTCGTCAAACTTGTTGACTCGCCGGCGTTGAGCCGGGCGCCGGCGACGTCAGGGACGGCGGAGGCGGTCGGGATTCCTCCTCCAGCGACCAAACGGATGACGGAGGGCACCGATCTACTCTACTCGCTCGCACGGGTCGAGCCCAACACCTCCCAGGGGCTGGGATGGCCGGAATCGACGGCTGCCGGAGCTCGGGCGAGCAGGGGCTCGTCGAGCCAAAGCTCGAACGAGGCACCTGAGGATTCCTAGAGCTGCTTGGGATCATCCTAAGCATGACTACGTGCTCAGGTGCAAGCTTGGGCCGCTGGAGTGACGGCCATGTCCTCGTTGGCGGCGAGGAGCTCTCGGACCCGAGAGGAGCCGGCGCTAGAACGACCTATCGAAGGGGGAAAAGGGGGAAAGGACCACGGGCTCACGGCGGTTGCAGCGGCATTGAGAGCAGGCTTGGGGAAGGCCTGGAGCAGCTGCGAGCTTCACTTCTTTGCTGGCGACCGAAGGTTGGAGACGACGGCAATGCGGCGATGGGGAGCTCCCGGCGATGCGTGACATGGCAAGAAGGAAGAGGGTGACGAGGCGGAGCTCTAGACCTACCTAGCAAGGTAGGGGAGCGGCTAGAGCGACGGCGCTACGCGGTGGACCTTCGGCGGCCATGGCGACAGAGGGGGAGAGAAAGAGAGGTGAGCGAGAGCGAGAGGGACAGGGCGATGGGGATGGCTCTCTCATCTTATCCTCGCCACGCTGGCAAGGGGGAGGCAGGTAGGCAGCTGTCGGCATGGAGGCACTCCCGCGCGCGCGCTCCGGCCACACGCCCGTCCTCGTGGCGCTAGGAGGACGATAACCTCCCTGGGCTAGGTGGGCCGGCTTGGCCTGGGCCTAGGTTGGTTTCCTTTCCCTTTTTTTCTCTTAATTTCTGTTTTCTAATTCTGTCATTTGTTTCATTTTCTTTTCAGGTACAAATAGTTTTATAAAATATACCAAATATTTTGTAATATCAAGTTTGAATATTTCAAACTCTAATAAAAAGTTTCAGGATATTTGAAATATAAAATAATGATAATGCTTTATTTGGCATTTTCAGAGGCTTTATCATTTATTTTTATATTGCTATAGTTGTTCAAATATTTAAAATTGTCCCTGTTATAATCATGTCCATAATTATCAGACATAGGAAAATTTTGTAAGGGCATATTGAATTTGTTGAGTTTTCACAACTTTGAATAAATTTGATTCAAATATGAGCTTGGGGTTTCTTTTAGCCCCCATTTCATGTTGATGCGAAAATTCAAACATGTTGCACACACATGCTATCCTATGACATCTAGCTAGGGATGTGACATATATGCAATATGAAGTGCTGATGCAATTCATAGAAAAACTACATGGTGGAAGTTGCATGGCAATATATATCGGGATGGCTATGGAAATGTCGTAATAGGAAGGTATGGTGGCTGTTTTGCGGAATCTATGGTGGCTGTTTTGAGGAAGGAGGGTTTGATGTATCAGTGAAACTTGCGCGGTACTAGAGAGGCTAGCAAAGATGTAAGGGTGAGAGTGCGTATAATCCATGGACTCACATTAGTCATAAAGAACTCACATACTTATTGCAAAAGTCTATTAGTCATCAAACAAAGCATTAGACGCATGCTCCTAGGGGAGAAGTTGGTAGGAGTTAACCATCGCACGCTCCCAACCCTCACACAAAGGTCGACAATCATTAGACAATTCATGCTCCAACTTCGTCACATAGCGGTTCACCATACGTGCATGCTATGGGAATCACAAGCTTGAACTCACATATCTCTTCAATTCACAACTACTCACTAGCATGACTCTCATATTACCATTCCTATTATCTCAAAACTATGTTGCAAGGAATCCAAGTTCTCATAGTTTTTAATGCACTTAATATGAAAGTTTTTATTATATCCCTCTTGCATGACATTATATTAGGACTAAATTCATAACCTAAAAAAATTACCTTGCTGTTTTAATAAACTCTCAAAATAATATAAGTGAGGAACGAGAGTTCAATAATTTCCATAAAATGTGACACCACCATGCTCTACAAAGATATAAGTGAAGCACTAGAGCAATAGTGCCTAGCTCAAAAGATATAAGTGAAGCACATAGAGTATTGTAACAAATTCACGATTCAGCGTGTCTCTCTCAAAATATGTGTGCAGCAAGGATGATTGTGGAAAACTAAAAAGCAAAGACTCATGTCATACAAGACATTCCAAGCAAAACACATATCATGTGGTGAATAAAAATGTAGCCTCAAGTAAATTTGTCGATGGATTGAAGACGAAAGAGGGGATGCCTTCCGAGGCATCCCCAAGCTTAGGATTTCGGTATCCTTGAATATGACTTGGTGTGCCATGGGTATCCCCAAGACTGGGCTCTTGCCACTCTTTATTCCATAGTGCATCAAATCTTCACCCAAAACATGAAAACTTCACAACACAAAACTCAACAGAAAACTCATGAAAAAATAAATAACCACTTTAGGTACTTTTGTGAACTCATTCTTTATTTATATCTGTGTAATACCTACTGTATTATAACTTTTCCATGACTCATACCCCCCAATACGACCCATAGATACATCAAAATAAGCAAACAACACAAAGAAAATAGAATCTGTCAAAAATAGAACAGTCTAGAGAAATCTGTAAACTTCAAATACTTATCGTACTCTAAACATTGTGAAAAAATATTAAAACAAGATAAATTTGTATATCAATCCTGTGTAAAAATTTCAGATTAATTTGACGCTCTGAAAAATTCAGAAAAATCCTGGACTGAGCGCAAAAGTTTCTGTTTTCCAGCAAGATCAAATCAACAACTACCATAGATCAACCCAAAGGTTTTACTTGACTCAAACACTAATTTGAACACAAAAACAGAATTACTACAGAAGTAATAATGTGCCAAACACACCAAAACATAAGCAAAAAGCAGAAAGCAAAGTAAAATTGGGTTGCCTCCCAACAAGCGCTATTGTTTAACGCCCCTAGCTATGCAAAACGTAATAGATCTAGGTATTGTGATAATAAAAATAAGGGAGATCATTCATGCTCATCACATACTCCCTTCTTTCATCAGCTAATTTCCGTTGTTGCAAACAAAAGTAATCAAATGGGCTGAATTTAAGAGGATTGGGATCATCAAGATCATGTGCGGTAGGGATAGGTTCCTCCTTATGTCCCTTATAGTGTATAATCAATTCATCATTATAAGCTTTCCTTTGGTTAAAGGCCGTGAGCCTTTTATTAGGAATGAAATCTAATCCGGTATTTTGTATAGCAAAATTATCATCGAGTTCAAAAATCTTATCAACCAAACCCTCGGTAGGGACTTTCTTTCTCAAATTTTCATTATAAGCAACTTGATCTTGAGATCGTAGTCTATTTATCTCTTAATTAAAATGATCAAAGATTTCACAAGCATCTTTCATGATAAATCTAAACTTGTGAGCTAGGAATATAGTGGCGGCATGCTTAACAGAAGAATGTTGAATATTAGAAAACTCAAGGAAAATCATTTGTATGCAAGGGTGCATGTGCAAGAATTGTCTCTCAAGTTCACTTATTAACAAAGTTATAGCACCCGCAAGATTATTAGTTTTGTTGAGAACGGAACATCCTAAAGTAGGAAGCGTTCCTGCACAAGTAAAAAAATCTTGAATAACACCTTTTCCAATGATATTACCACTACCTATACGGAACCTTTTTGTATGAATGATAGTGGGTTCTTTTTGAAGGTTGTAATTATCAAGGGCATGAATATTCCCTTCAAGATTATTAGCAGCGATGCCCCCAGATTTTCAGCGATAACCTCCCTTGTTTTAGACATGATGGCAAAGTGAGCAATCAAGCACAGAAGCAAGAAGCAAACGAGGAGACGAACGAAAAAGGGCGAAAGGCAAATCTTTTTGAAAATGGTTTTAGAAGTGGGGGAGAGGAAAACGAGAGGCAAATGGAAAATAATGTAAATGCAAGATATGAGATTGTGATGGGTACTTGGTATCCATGACTTGCTATGTATCTCCCTGGCAACGGCGCCAAAAATCCTTCCTGCTACTTCTCGAGCATGTGTTGGTTTCCCGTGAAGAGGAACGGTTTGATGCAACAAAGTAGATAAGTATTTCCCTCAGTTTTTGAGATCCAAGGTATCAATCCAGTAGGAGATATAAGCGAGCCACCAATAGATATACCTGCACAAGGAATCAAACTCTTGCACCCAACGCTATAAAGGGGTTGTCAATCCCTTCACGGTTACTTGTAAGGATGAGATCTAGTAGAGATAGATATAATATGGTGCTTGAACAGAAAGTAAAACTAAAAGTAAAAAACAATGCAGCAAGTATTTTTGGTGTTTTTGGTTTTAGATCTGAAAATATAATACGGAAAATAGAGCCGGGGGCCATAGGTTTCACTAGATAGCTTCTCTCATGATGACAAGTATTACGATGGGTGAACAAATTATTTTCGAGCAATTGATAGAAAAGGGAATAATTATGAAGATATCCAAGTCAATGATTATTCATATAAGCATCATGTCCATGACAAGTAGACCGAAATGATTCTGCATATACTACTATTACTCCACACATCGACCGACTCCTGCCTGCATCTAGAGTATTAAGTTCATGAAGAACAGAGTAAAGCATTAGGTTAGATGACATGATGTAGAGGGATAAAATCAAGCAATATGATGAAAACCCCATCTTTTTACCCTTGATGGCAACAATACAATACGTGCCTCACCACCACTACTTTGTCACTGGGTGAGGACACCGCAAGAGTGAACCCAAAACTAAGCACTTCTCCTATTGCAAGAATTACTAATCTAGTTGGCCAAACCAAACCAACAACTCAAAGAGACTTGAAAAGATATGAAATAATGCATATAAGAATTCAAGAAAGACTCAAATAATATTCATGGATAATCTGAACATAAACCCACAATTCATTGGATCTCGACAAACACACCGCAAAAGAGTATTACATCGGATATATCTCCATGAAGATCATGAAGAACATGGTATTGAGAAGCAAAAAAAGAGAAGAAGCCCTCTAGCTACTAGCTTTGGACCCATAGGACTATGGTGAACTACTCACGCATCATCGGAGGGGGAATGGAGTTTATGTAGATGCCCTTCGTGATCGAATCCCCCTCTGACAGATTACCGAAAAAGGCTCCAAGATTGGATCTGTCAGGAACGGAGGCTTCTGGCGACGGAAAAAAAAATTCATGGCTCGTTCTGCTAATGATGGAATATTTGGGAATTTATAGGGCGAAGATTAGGGTTAGGGGAGTAGCCAGGTGGCCACAAGCCTGCCCGACGCGGTTGGTCCCCCGGGCCGCGGCAAGCGGGCTTATGGCCCCGTGGAAGCTCCTCTACCCAGGTTCTCAAGTCTCGTGGCTTCCATATTTCCCATAAAAAATCATTTTGGAGGTTTTATTCCATTTGGACTCCGTTTAATGTTCCTTATCTGTGAAACTCAAAAACAAGGAAAAAACTGAAACTAGCACTAGGCTCTAGATTAATAGGTTAGTCCTAAAAATAATATAAAATAGCATATTAATGCATATAAACATCCAAAATAGATAATATAATAGCATGGAACAATCAAAATTATAGATACGTTGGAGACGCATCATTTACCGCACTGACTCGTCAGACCATTTTACTTTTCAGTCGTCGCTGGTGAAAGATGGGTACGTGGATCTCTGTCCTGAGGGAAACTTCGGCAACCGACTCCAGCCTGAGCACGGTTGCATCACCCATGAGCGTGCTCTCAACATGCTTGAACATGGCCACTACCTCCGACAGAGCGGCTATTGAAGCTAAGAGGGCAGCAGCAACAACCGCAACAGGGGTAGCAAATGGTGAGAATGGCACATCAGCTATCAGTTCCTTGGCGGTCACCGTAGCCTTGATGGCAGACACCTAGTCCCATCTCGAGGCCGCCCACGCCCATCCCGTGTTGGTTGCTACAGAAATCACATCTGCCTTCTCTGACACCAGTCGACAACCCACCTTCGTTGAGTTGGTAATCGTTGAGTGTGCTCTAGCAGGTGTTCGTTCGTCGACGACCTCCCTAGGAAAGATTGTGTCCATTCATGCTCGGAGCAAGGCCGCCCATCCCTGGCTCATGCTCTAGATGGTGCACGAAGACTACTAGATGCTGGAGTATGTGGTGATGGATCCTGTGCATATCCTTTCCCCGGAGTTCGTCGAGCGGGAGCTGGCATCGAGGAGGCGGCAGAAATGGACAAATACCATGCGGAATATTAGTCTCTATCAAGAGCGATGGTGTTCTGTTAGAGTAATGTTTAAGTCAATTAACTAATGTTTATTAGTTGCTCGATTAAGTAAGTGCGGGCATGTCGGATCTCGGGCTCTGCAAAACCCAAGGAAGTTCGGACACAGGGGCGTGTGTGAAGATCCCCAAGAGCTTCGCCCCTCCAAGATCATGACCCGGTAGCCTAGTTTGATGAACACGCACGATGAAGAGAGAGAAGATTGCACACAAGTATTTACCCAGGTTCGGGCTGCTACGAAGCGTAAAACCCTACTCCTGCCTTTGGTGGATTGCCTCACGAGGAGGTTGGAGGATGAACTATTATAGTGGTGAGTTGCCTCGCGAGCGTGTTCTAGTGATCTTGCTTCTCATCTTGGTCCCCCTCTCTACGGAGCAGCCTAGCCTCTATTTATAATGTTTGGTGTCCTCTTCCCTTATCGCCTTGGCCGGAAGGGATCTAACTATATCCAAATTCGAGGGCGGAGAAGGGGTACATCCTTATCTTGACGAAAGTTGGTCTTCGCCTACAAAGGAGCTGTTGGTGATGCACTGGTGGGCTCGGCGATGACATGCGTCCTTCAGGGCTCGTGGTCTTGGTCTTGTTGCACCGGAATGGAAACCTTTGGGGGCGCTTTTGGGAACCTGCGTATGTCCTTGCCCCCTTTGCACCAAAGGGGAAACTGTCCCGCCAGGCATGCTGGTGCCTGCCTAGCCCACCTTGCGTCATCCTTGGCCTCTCGAGGACAAGCGTTGCATAGAGATATCCGCCGCTTCGGGGGGGGGGGGGGGGGCTAAATAGGCCTATTCCACGCGTGTCTTGGTGATGCTTCCCTCACGAGCTCAGGGCTCTCATGAGGGCCTTGTCTTGAGTGGGGTCGCGTTGGGCCGTGCTTGGTCGTTGAAGTGGGACATGCCCTAGGCCACAGGCAGGAAAGTCTAGGTACCCCCATTCCTAGAATGCCGACATTAGCCCCTGGGCCCAAGGCGCGCTCGAGCTAGCTTCCGGGCAAAGCCATTGAGGACGGCCTGATCTTCCTTCTTGCTTCGTCGGCACCACACCATATCTAGATCTCGACACCGCATCGCCTTCTGTGTTGCTTCATCGGCCCCGAGGACTTCTTGATGTCTCCTGCTGGCAAGTCAAAACCTAAGGCCTAGAGTTCGGCTTCCACTCCTATCTCAATGGCGCTGTAGGAGTCCACCATAGCCAAGGACGGAGACCTCGCCCCGGTGCTCCCATCAACGGCGGACAAGACCAACGAGTGGCGGTGTACCCTGATATGGTTTGGCTCCATAGAGAAGCAGCGCCTGGCCAACTCAGCCTACCCTTTCTTCCTTAATAGCACCTTTTATGGGCTCGTTATGCCTTTCTCCGAGTTCTTCACTGCCATCCTTGAGCACTACGGGATCCAAGCTCTTCATCTCCAACCCAACTCCATCATGCTCTTGTCCGTCTTCACCTTTTACTGCAAGGCATTTGTAGGCGTGAAGCCTTCAGTGGCCCTCCACTATCATTTCTTCAGCTTGCGGATTCATGACGGTGCTCAGCGGTCGGCATGCGTCTCCTTTGTCGCGGTCCAGAGAGGGAACATGCTGTTAATTGTCGCGGTTGACAACTTCAAGCACCACCGGGACTTCCGAGACGTTAAGAGTGTCAACTCCCGCCTAGATCTTCTGAAGGGGTTGCCAAAGAAGACTGTCATGTGGAGCTTTGCTAAGCTTTCCGACCGGCAGGCCAGGCCCGGCCTGGAGCGGATCTCACGCGACATCAATGCCAAGAAGCTGACCGGGGGGATGACAGTGAAGGAATTCTTCACGTAGTGTCTGGCACCCCTCTAGTCTCACTCGAGGACCTTGTGGGACTATCAAGGTAGTGGCGATGAAATCAGGCTTCGGTCCTCATGCCTAACCGCTAGGGAGCTAAGCAGGGCTATGACAACCCTGCTCAACAGCGACCCCGGAGACCTTCCCGATGCCGACGCCCCATTGTATTGCCATGACGACAAGGCTGATTTGGTCATCGCGATGCCCACCTTTGATGAACTGGGATCTCCTCGGCCGAGTGTCCTGGTTCCCCGATGGCGGTGTCCTCCGGCAACACCGCGCGCAGGTAGGACTCGGAAGAGACATCGGACGACGATCTTGACGAAGCATCCCCTCTATTATGGAGTGCAATCCTGCGCGGTCTTGAAGACGATGATGCTGTCGGCGAAGCCTCTGCTAGAGTTTCTCTTTGTTTCACAAGGGTCCTCAGGGTGTCGGGGGGCCACTCCTTGTGCCGCTCGGTTTGCTGGCCAGGCGAACCCCATGAAATGCGGGGCCAAGCCCCCTCTGGTGTGCCCTGCTCGTGCCGGCAAGGTGGCTGACGCGCCCCTCTCGTCGCTACTTGAACCGCAGCCTGCGGGCGAGGTGGACGTGTCTGGGCCCGGAATGGCTTCTCTGGCTGCAACCCTTGCGGACAGTGCCCTTGCTCCCTCACGAAGTGGCACCCTCCCAGATAAGGGCGAGGGAACTCCCGCTGTCGTCGAGGTGGAGAAGAAGAGGAAGTGGGTCGACATCAAAGAGTAAGTAATTGCGTTTAGCTTTGGCCACCTGCCGTTGGCTCACGTGCTGATGATCCCTCCTTCGCTTGGTAACTAGGAGTGCTACTATGTTGAAGATGAGGAAGAAGAAAGCAAGCGTCTAGCCAAATGTGCTTTCCAATGCGCCACCCGCTCTTGGTGCCCTGCCGCTACCTGACAAGGCGCCAGATTTCGCGGGTGAGGGGGCCCGCGGGGTGACTCTCCCTGTCACGGCCGCAGAGCCCCCGATGCCTGTTGGTGCGGTTGTTTCTGCCCTTGGAGCCACATCGGTGCCACAGTCTGAAGAGCCAACCCTCGAGGGCCAGCTGGCCATAGATTCGTCTGTATCTACCTTGCCTATGGTTGTAACGCAGCCCCGGGTGCCTTCTCCTCCTCATGCTTCTGCCGCCCTGGAGGCGGCTCCTGTGGTCTCATAGGTGCCACCCCCGGACCATGCCCCGACGCCTCCGTCATCCGGACTTGGTGCCCTGGACGATGCCTACAACGCCCTCGGGGGCGTTGATGATCGCTTCGCGAAGGGGCGCCTGGGGCTCCTCTCCAAGTGGCTCCAGGTCGACGCCTCGACCGTGGCGGTTTGGGGCCAGGACAAGGCCGTAGCGGCTGAAAGCAAGAACGAGGCCACGTCAGCTAGAGCAGCCCATGAAGCGGGACTGACTAACGTGGTGTCCGTTACGAGGCGCTACGACGAGGTGGACATCCGCCCGAAGGCTCTTCAGGAGGTAAAGTCGTGCTTGCGGAGCAGCTCCGCCAGTGAGAGAAAGACCTCATGACCTGTGAGGCCAAGCTTGCCTATCACAACACCGTGCTATCCAAGGGAGTGGCCAACCAAGCCATAGAGCGCGAGCGCCTAGACGCACTTGAGAAGGAAGTAGCTGCGGAGAACTCTTGGCTCGACTCCTGGGAAAAGGCCCTTGCCACAGCCGAGGAGAGAAAGGCTGCGGAGCTCAATGCCCTCCCCTCTGTAGAGCTCAGGCTCCGCTGAGCGCTTCACTCCTGGCGGCTCCAGAGAGTGGCTTCAGGGGGCTCTCTTCAAAGAATGTTGAGGCGTTGGAGGATGTCGTTGGCAAGGTGGAGTAAGTATTGGAGAGTGAGTGTCGTGACCTCTTTTTCGAGGTCGCGACGCACGTCTTCGGCGACCTCCACCTTCGCAAGCTGGAGTTCGACTTCGGCCACCGCAGCGACGACCGTGGAGTGCGCCATGGAGGCACTAATGAAGAAGTTCACCCGTGTTGCCGTTCCCCCACCTCCTGTAGCTATGTGGGTTAGTGGCGATGAAGACGACGTCAGTGACGTCGACGGAGCTCCTCGCGGTCGGGACGAGTGGTGGCGCTAGCTCCTCCTAGCTCCTCTTCCTAGTTCCTTTCCTGTAACGTTCATCATGCCCCGCGGAGGTATTATACTTGTTTGCATTTCCACAGACATTTAATGTTTGTAAGAACTACTGAATTATGTGGTTTCTTTCTTCGCCTTGTTTCCTTCCTGCTTGTTGTAATGCTTTGCGTCGGCAAGGCCCAGTCCTACGCATACCTCAGCAGCCGTTGGGGTGTCAGGATCACTAGGATGGTGCCAAGAAGTGAGGGTCTACGTGACTAGTGAGGCTCCGGAGTGGCGATACTCAAGATTCCTCCTTGATGTATGAGCAACCCTCATGAAGGGAACATGCTGAACACGGGGTTGACTTGGAGATTTTGAGCACCTTGAGCTCTGCGTCGGCAGGGCCCAGGCCCGCGCCTACCTCAAACGCTGTTGGGGCGTCCGGATCACAAGGATGGTGCCAAGGGGTGAGGGCCTACATGACCACTAAGTCTCGTGAGTCGCGATGCTCAGGAGTCCCCCTTGACGTACGAGTGGCTCCCATACCTTTCCTCGCCAGCTTTTCCCTGAGAGGTGTGCATGAAGACCAGGTTTTAGTGACCTATGGAGGCGGCATGGGACAGGCTTGGCCTAGTCGTAGCCCCCATGTAGCCCCCTCACGCGAACATCCCACGGGAATGCGGTGAGACGGGACTATGAGGGGCCTTCCTAAGGTTGGATGGATCTGCAGGGGCGCCTTCAGTTGTTTATCCACCAGCGTAGAGCATAGGGCTTCCACATTGTGTGGACATAGTCATTGAGTGACCACATCGTCCGCCAGCGCGAAGCATGGGGATTCCACATGGGCGTGGGAATGGGCGGTCCCGGCTCCTTAGCCCCCCGGGCATGTACATCCCATTAAGTTCATACGCATGGCCTGCACGGTAGAACTGGGAGGTGTATCTGAGCACGCATGAGGCAGCTCTCGCCTTGCGAGGCCCTACCTCAAAGGCGGGTTACGCCTGAATCTTCGAGTAGAAAGCGTCGTCTGAGGTCCTGTAGATTTTGAGAAACCTACTCCGAATGCATTTCCAAGGGCCATCGGATGAGAAGGCCAAACACTAGTGACCCTAGGAGGTGACGTGGATGGGGCCAGCCTGCCAGGCAGAGCCCAACTACTGGATTTGTCGACACTTCAAGAATGGAACCGAGCACAAACGTCGTGCCCAGTCTTCTCATGCGACAACTTTGAGGAGGAATCACCGACGCGTGGTTCCCATGACAGCAAAAACCCGACTGTGCTTGTTAGAACCATGCTGCACACCATGACTCAGCCACCCCCAATTATCTCATACGAGGACACATCACCAAGGGACATGGGAGGTGACGTGCATAGGGCTGGCCCACGAGACAGAGCTTGATCACTTGGATTTGTCAATGCTACAGGGGCGGACCCGAGCACAGATGTCATGCCAACCCTTAATCATGAGGCGGTCGGAGGTAGGATTATTAGGGTGCAGCGACATTCATGGTGGTGAGGCACCGAGCAAGCAGGTTGGAATGTTAGGAAATAGATCAAATGCATGAAAGGTGTTGACATATGTGTAGATGATGCGACTGCAGGGAAGAACCCTGACCGCGTGAGGACAAAGCAGCTTGATGGGCGCCCTCAAACTAAACAATCCAAAAAGTTACCTGGTACGAACCAAAAAGTTACCTGGCGGCAATACTGCTGAAGCGTTGAAGTAGTCGCCGAAGCGTGACCTTGCTTCTCCATGAGCTTGGCCTTCATGAGCCCGACACCTCCTGTGGCTCGGGGCACTCTCTCGGTCCTTGCACCTCCTCCAACTCCTCACTGCGCCTAGCCTGGTAAGGCATGAGCATGTCCTGAGCAAGGGATGGAACATGGCACCCACGTTCGCCAAGCCGAAGGACATCGTCGGCCAAAAGATGTCCTGGGACTGGACCTTGTTGACGGCGAATAAGTTGATGCAGACGCATGGCTTGTCGCCTGAGCCGACGATGGCAGCTGCACTTGGTGGTGCAGGTCAGCTCCCGCCTCGCGTGTCCTGTGCTTCCTGAAGCTCCTCGATTGCTCTGGTGACAAATTCTCATGAACTTGACGCCTCGCGTCGTGCTCCCGGCTTGGGTAGATGCACGTCGGAACACGCCTCCAAGTTGTGCTCGAACACCTCCCTTGTCTCACTAGCTAGGTTGATAGTCTTCCAGGATGCAAGCCCCCGAGCCTGACCCAAGGGAGGCCCCGAATGCACCTTCCTATGCAAGGGAGGGAGGGGCCTCATCCCTGGACGCTGAGCCTCAGGTGCCGTTCTTAGAGGTTTCATCCCCCTGGTGCACCTTGGGAAGGAGCTTCTTCTTCTTCCTGGGGACATCCTCGCGAGGTAGGACATCTCCTTCATCGTCTGAGTGCTTGGACACTGCGGCACGGTAGGAGTGCTCCACTGAGAAAACGACGTTCTTCTCATCAAAGGCGATGGTAATGACGCGGCAGTGGCCGAAATCTTGAGTGTGTTGTATCCATGATAAGTCACTACCATGAACTTGGCAAGGGATGGGTACCCGAGGATCGCATTTTACAAGAGGTGGATGTCACACCCAAGATGAGATCCTATCCTTATTTTGGCACGAGGGCCTCGATAGGGATAAAAGCACATCTCGTCATTTCGCAAGAATGGATATCATTACAAGTATATGTACAGCAGAGATAAGTATATGGAATTGGCTTACACTCGCCAAATGCTACATCAAGATCACATCAATACAACCACATACTCAATCATCATACAAAAGAGCAGGGTCCGACTACGAATGAAAAAAATGATAAAATGACATCCATCCTGGCTAGCCTAGGCTGCTGCCTGGAACCCATCCTAGATCGATGATGAAGAAGAAGAAGAAGAAGAAGAACTCAAAATCAAATAAAGCATCGCTCTCATGTCAAAGCATCGCATTACCTATACCTACAACTATTATTGTAGTAATCTGTGAGCCACATGGACTCGGCAATCTCATTTCCAAGGGTATGAAGACTAGCAAAGCTTAATGGGTGAGATATGGTTAAGTGGTGAGACTTCAGCAAGCACTAAGCATTTATTTGAGTGGCTAACTTATGAATAAAAAAAGTAAAGTATGGTGGTCTACGCATAACGGACGTGAACTAGAATGATCACTATGTCATCCTGAACACTTACTGGCGTCAAACATAACCCCACCGTGTTCTCTCTCGAATAAGGACTCACGAGAAGAGATAGTCACGGTTACGCACATAGTTGGTGTATTTTATTAGACTTTTTGTCAAGTTTGCTGTGCTCGGGTGTTAAACATAGTTTCCAAGTTGCCACATAACCTCGGGAACGGCTTTCCGAAAGATTTAACCATGGAGGGGTGCTCCAACTCATCCATCACAAATTAACCACACGGCATGGGAATAACCTTGACCATGAATCCTGTGATCTCCTAGGAAATCTCAACCTTGAGATAGCCTGAAGGGTAATCGAGATTCCACGCAGAATACGTTTGAGAAAGGTAAAACAAATCCAGCAAGACCTCCTGACGTCCCGACAATCCCGATAGGATCCACGTATCTCGTTCTTAGGGCACGACAGATGAGCTACATGATACATCCATTTTGCATCATGCTTTCATATCGATATTTATTGCATTATGAGATGTTATTACATGTTTATGCCCTTTCTCTCCTATTTTACAAGGTTTACATGAAGAGGGAGAATGCCGACAGCTGGAATTCTGGACTGGAAAAGGAGCAAATCTAAGAGACCTATTCTGCACAACTCCAAAAGTCTTGAAAAGCTATGAAGAATTATTTTGGAATATATAAAAATGTTGGGAAAAACAAATACCAGAGGGGGCCCACCAGGAGATCACAAGCCTACCAGGCATGGCCTACCCCCCTGGTTGTGCCTAGGTGGCTTGTGGGCCCCCTGGTAGGTCTCTGACGCCCATCTTCTGCTATATGAAGGGTTTTGACCTGGAAAAAAATCATAAGAGAGCTTTCAGGACGAAGTGCTTCCATCTCGAGCCGGAACTTGGGAAGAACCAATCTAGAGCTCCAGTGGATCTCTTCTGCGGGGGAAACTTCCCTCACAGAGGGGGTAATCGAAGCCATCGTCATCACCAACGATCCTCTCATCGAGAGGGGTTCAATCTCCATCAACATCTTCAACAGCACCATTTCCTCTCCAAACCCTAGTTCATCTGTTGTATATTATCTTTGTCTCAAACCTCAGATTGGTACCTGTGGCTTTCTAGTAGTGTTGATTACTCCTTGTAGTTGATGCTAGTTGGTTTACTTGGTGGAAGATCATATGTTGAGATCATTTGTGATAATTAATACTCCTCTTATTATGAACATGAACATGCTTTGTGAGTAGTTACGTTTATTCGTGAGGACTTGGGATTAGTCTTGTTATAAGTAATAATGTGAATTTGGTATTCGTTCAATGAATCGAGAACCTAGGCCTATGAGAATGCCAAGTTGTTTAAAGAAAAAGTTAAGATATGGCATGATAAAAGGATACAAAAGCGAGAATTCAATGTAGGTGACCATGTCTTGCTATACAATTCTCGATTAAGATTTTTTGTCAGAAAAGTTCTCTCTAAATGGGAAGGGCCGTACATTGTCGAGGAAGTATATCGTTACGGTGCTATCAATATCAACAACGCCGAAGGCACAAATCCAAAGGTGGTAAACAGGGAAACAATCAAACATTATATCTCAGGTACTCCCATAAATGTTGAAACCAATATTGTCAATACCATAACTCCGGAGTACATTAGGGAGACCAACCAGAACATTTCAGACTCTGAAAAGGAATAGGTATGTGGTACAGTAAGCAGACCGACTCCAAAACTATCCCAATAGCATTTTTCTCAATTTTGGAATATTGAATAAATTTGGAAAATTTAAAGTAGTCAGAAAAGGGCAAGAGGAGGCGACAAGCTTGCAGGGCGTGGACTACCCCCTGGCCGCGCTCGTATGGCTTGTGTCCACCCCATGCACCGTCGGCACTCCAGTTTCTTCTGGTACACTCCTTTGGGTCGGTAAAAAATCATTATACAATCTCCCAAAGTTTTTGACCACCGTACCATGGAAAAATCCCCTGTTCTCTTTTGTTGTGGTTCTTCAGACAGATTTAGATCACCATGCTTTCCCCAAGTTCTCTGAAGGACAAATTTTTCGAGAAGGTCATCAACCCCTATCTTGCGGAGGTGCCGCGACACCCTCAAACCATTCAGATGCATGAGGGGGTGCTGCACATCTGTGATGTTGAAGGGACAAAGAAGACCAGAAGTGTGGAAATGAGGCTCTAAGCAATGGAGCATTAAGTCTTCAAGTGCCAAGGGATGGTGGAACATGGACTCAATGCCAATCATATGATGATCTTAGAGTATACGCATATACACAAGCTGGACACCAAGGACATCGGGGCGCACATCTTCAAGCTCTAAGTGAAAATCCAGCATCTCCAAGCCTAGATCAATGATCTGCAAAACCAAAACTATGAGTATGAATACAAATTTAAGAGAAAGAGTTTGGCTGCATATTTGAGGATTTCGGAGACTCGTTCATCTTTTTACGATGGTGAGCCTATGCCTTGGAAGACGGGGGACACGCTTCCAACATCATCAACAACTCCACCACCATCATCTCCGAAGAAGGAAATCTAAACACATGGGTATGGACACTCCCCTTGGCTTGTGCCAAGCTTGGGGCAGGTGCCTCGGTATCGTATCACCATCACACCTTTTCCTTTTCTTGTTTTTCATGGTTCGATCCTTTTGGATTTATCTTGATCTAGTAGAATAAAATTTTAGTATGATCTAGCTTTGAGTTTTGCTTTATGTTCCTCTTGTGTAAGCAAGTCCGAAAGTTATAATAAAAAGTAGTTTTGATGTGAGGGCTTTGCTTTCTTGCTATGATCTTTAGAAAAATAAATTAGAAATAGAAGAAGAATAGAATAAAAGCAAAGAGTATATATGATGATCTTATGGGGAGTGATGACTTCACATATAAGAAGTATGTTGGTTGAAATTTGTTGAGAGTTGACAAACATAGCGATTGGTCATTGGTGCAATTAATAGGAAGTAGTAAAGAAGGAGAGGTTCACATATAAATATATTATCTTTGACACCTTTTATGATTGTGAGCACTCATTAAAATATTATATGTTAAGGAGTTGATGTTGGACAAGGAAGACAACATAATGGGTTATGATTGCTTATTTTTGAATAGAAATTATGTGGTTATAGATCCTCCAACATGTAGTTCTTTCTTCCACCTCATACTAGCCAAAAATTTCGCAGCAAGTAGATATAATACTTGTGCATCCAAAAACCCTCAACCCAGTTTTACTATGATAGTCCACCATACCTTGCTATGGATTGAGTAAGATCCTTCAAGTAAGTTGTCATCGGTGCAAAAAGCAATAAGAAATGATCCTAAATATGTATGGTCTTTTATTTTAAGGGAAAAACGGGTTGTACGAACTTGTGATAGTAAAGAAATAAAAGCGACTGAATGCATAATAAAGGATGCTATCAAAAAGGGCAATACAACATGGCCTTCCTTTGCATTAAGGGTTCACACACCCCAAAATAAAACCCGCATGACAACCTCTGCTTCCCTCTACGAAGGGCCTATCTGATACTTTAACTTCTTAAGTACTTAACTTTATGCATGAGTCATGGTGATCTTCACCACGTCCTATATTTTGCCTTTTTCGCTTGGCAAGCAGTATGTGTTGGGGAATTATCTAAACACATATATCCACTCGGATGTGGGTGATCATGAGTTATTAATGTTGACATCACCCTTGAGGTGAATAGTTGGGAGGCAAAACTATAAGCCTCTATCTTTATCTGGGTTCAATTGAAGCTTCGACCTCATGAGTATCACGTGAGTGTTAGCAATTATGAAAGACTAAAAGATGATTGAGTATGTGGATTTTCTTTCAAATCTCTTATTGGCTCTTTCCGATGTTATGATAAATTGCAAATTGCTTAAATGACTAAGAGCATAGTTTCTTGGTTATCAATAAGTTCTTGGTTCATACTTTATCCTATGAATGAACTGTTACTCTAGTATAAGAAATTATATATCAATAAGTCTTGATGTTATCAAGATGATCATGATGACCTCATGTCCGTATTTCATTTTATCGACACCTTATTTTATCGACACCTCTTTCTCTAAACTTGTGGACATATTTATCGATCTCGGCTTTTGCTTGAGGACAAGCGAGGTCTAAGCTTGCGGGAGTTGATACGTCCATTTTGCATCATGCTTTTATATTGATATTTATTGCATTTTGGGTTGTTATTACACGTTATGGTACAATACTTATGCCTTTTCTCTCCTATTTTACAGGGGTTACATTTAGGGGGAGAATGCCGGTAGCTAGAATTCTGGACTAGAAAAGGAGCAAATCTAAGAGACCTATACTGCACAACTCCAAAAGTCCTATAAAGTTACGGAGAATTATTTTGGAATATATAAAAAATATTGGGCAAAACAAATATCAGAGGGGGACCACCAGGAGGTCACAAGGCTGCTAGGCATGGCCTACCCCCTAGCCACGCCTAGGTGGCTTGTGGGGCCCCTGGCAGGTCTCCGATGCCCATCATCTTCTATATGAAGGGTTTTGACTGGGAGAAAAGCATAAGAGAGCTTTTAGGATGAAGCGCCGCCGTCTCGAGGCAAAACTTGGGCAAAACCAATCTAGAGCTCCGACGGAGCTGTTCTGCCGGGGAAACTTCCCTCCCGCAGGGGAAATCGAAGCCATCGTCATGACCAATGATCCTCTCATTGATAGGGAGTCAATCTCCATCCAAATATTCACCAGCAACATCTCCTCTCCAAACCCTAGTTCATCTCTTGTATCCGATCTTTGTCTCAAACCTCACACTGGTACCTGTGGGTTGCTAGTAGTGTTGATTACTCCTTGTAGTTGATGCTAGTTGGTTTACTTGGCGGAAGATCATATTTTCAGATCCTTTATGATAATTAATACTCCTATGATTATGAACATGAACATGCGTTGTGATTTGCTACATTTGTTCCTGAGGACATGGGATAAGTCTTGTTATAAGTAATCATGTGAATTTGGTATTCGTTTGATATTTTGATGAGATGTATGTTGTCTCTCCTCTAGTGGTGTTATGTGAACATCGACTACATAGAACTTCACCATTATTTGGGCCTAGATGAAGGCATTGGGAAGTCATAAGCAGATGATGGGTTGCTAGAGTGACAGAAGCTTAAACCCTAGTTTATGCGTTGCTTCATAAGGGGCTGATTTGCATCCATATGTTTTATGCTATGGTTAGATTTATATCAATTCTTCTTTCGTATTTGCGGATGCTTGCGAGGGAGGTTTGTCCAAGTAAGTGCATCACCCAAGCACCGGTCCACCCACATACCAAATTATCAAAGTAACGAACGTGAATAAAATGAGCATGATGAAAACTTACTTGACAGAAATTCCCATGTGTCCTCGGGAGCACTTCAATTTATATAAGAGTTTGTCTAGGCCTGTCCTTTTCTACAAAAAGTATTGGGCCATCTTGATGCACCTTTGCTACACTTGTTACTCGTTACAAATTATCTTTTCACAAAACTATCTGTTACTGATAATTTCAGTGCCTGTAGAGAATACCTTACTGAAACCCGCTTGTCATTTCCTTTTTCTCCTCGTTGGGTTCAACATTCTTACTTATCGAAAGGACTATAATAGATCACCTATACTTGTGGGTCATCACTACACGCACTTTAGCCTGATACAAATTTCCCGAGTTTCCCCAGGTTGGCCCTGCGCAATGTTTTGTTTTGGACCAACACTCATGAGGTGCACTGGCCCGGGTAGTTGATTAATTATCCACGGTGTCAGCAGGTCCCTATGCAATTTTATTAGTTATTAGGCAAATTTAGTACCAATGTTGGGCCTTGCCAGACAAGCTTTTCCTTAAAACGAAACTCCAGGGGGTCCCCATAACAACCCCGAGCATGTTAGGAGCGCTCAATATGGAACATAACACCGGTAAACAAGTAACTAGGGGCGGAAAAAGTGGAACAAGACACCGAGAAAAAGGGAAAGCCTTCCACCTTTTACCAAGTATATATATGCATTAAATTAAATAGAAGTAATATTGTGATACATGGAAGCAATTGCACCGACAGCTAGAAACACTATAAGAAGGGTTGAGCAAGCGGTAACATAGCCAAACAAAGGTTTGCTGGGATGTGGAGGGGTTAGAGGCTTATCATGGCAATGTTGGGAGGCTTGACCAACAAGTGGTAGGTAGCAAGACATAATGAAAGAAGTGAGACAACTAGCATAGCAATAATAGTAGTGGTATCGAGTGAAATGATCATCTTGCCTGAGATGCCGCTTGGAAGAAGAATGAATCCATGAACAAGACGATCCATGAAGTAGACGAATGAGTCCTCACACTCCAAACACTTTTGGAACTCTATCAAGAAGGAACGATCCAAAACAACAATCAACACATGGTGCACCACAACATATGTATGACATGATGCACAAACCAATATGATACATGATATGCATGACATGGAAAATCACAGCAATCAACTCCTACACATTGAGTGAAGCTCAATATGCAATGGGTTGCATACTGATGACACTCCACATTTGAATTACTTAGTTCTCTCCCGTTTCGGTACACAACAGTATTAAATGTTTTTATACATGGCAAAAGGTGAAGCATAAGTGAACTATCTATCTAGGCATCTTAAATGAGGTCGGAAACAACTTATAGCATTTCTGAAACGACCTCATATGCATATTATGATTTTGGTCTAGTTCTGTCTTAAACACATTTTATATTAATTAAACAGCAAAATAAAGCATACCACGTGATTGTACACATCATTCTAGTCGATTTACATATATGGAACGTTTGAAACGGAGCTACGGTCTAACAAATATGACACACACAAGATTAAAATGGCATGAATGCAAAATGCAAGAAAATAACAACCATAACATTTCAAATAATGATTGCAGAAATATATCATGAAACTAAATGAGATTCTAAGAAATTTTCATGTATGGCATGCCCAAAACAGAGCTACGGTTCACGAGAACAACCAACACAAGTTTAGTAGAAATCTTCCCAAATCAAAAAAATAGCATATTCCAACCCACAAATCAACAAGCTACAACCACCTAAAATACATAATAAGGACATGGTGTTGAATCCTATATGATGCTCAACAACTCAGCTATTAACAGGAAGTTGATTACAAGCATGGATCAATAGGAAACGAGGTCACAAGAAGACATATTGAACTAAGCAGTTTTCAGACTTTGTGAAAGTCTTAGTTTTTATAAAGAGCAGTTTTTAGCATGAAGGCATATTGACAGCAGTAAATCTATATGCTACAAGTCATATATTGGCATGAAACTTAACAATATGATACAGGACATTATGAACTACAAATAACTCCATGACACCAACCCCAAAGGGGTTTTAGATCACTAGCAAAACACATGGAAGTCAAAAAAAATATTACACATTCTAGACATAGAATTATTTGGGCACATCAAAACAACAACATTTTTAGAGCATGCTGGCAACAAGAAAACAACACATGAACATGGATTATCATGGCAAACAAAATGACCAGGGGCTAGTGCACATGTCAAATGACATATCTCATGTTCAAAAATAATTCATATGATGCATGGATTTAATTACATAATAATAACAAAAGGGCATCACAGCAAAATAGCATGCACACAAATTTACTCAAATGGAAAAATTAAATGCACAGGTAAATTCTTTTGATTTTTCTACCCCAAAATGTTATACAAAATGTGGTATTTACTATAAAACAAATGACACGACATTTATGAGAAATTAGGACATAAACCGTTTTAACATGACAAATATGTTAATTAATGCAAACAACAAGTTTAAATATATAAAAAATGCATGAAAGTGGAATATTGTGAATCTACACGAACTTCTAAACATTTTTCATATATAGACCATTTTAATCCGAAGCACGGTTCGTGAGTTTTTATATGCATGAAGCATGGATTTTTTTCCTGCAAATATGTAATTCTTAGGATAATAGCCAAATTCGTGGAGCTGCAAAAAACTAAGCAGGTCGAATCTAAAACAGAGCTTAAAACTGGCATGAGTGATGATTCTAATTCACGCTCAAGGTGTCAAATAGGCATACAAGGGGACATGGTGCTAGCCTCACCATGGGCCAAGGCCCGATTGGAGGAGGCGGTTGCTGGAGCTTCGGGCACCTTGGCACCGTTGAGTTGGGCTACGAGGCGAGCTGGCATGGTTGTGCCTTGCGTGCTGCAGTAGCCCACGCGAGAGAGCGGTCAACACATGCTCTCCTCCTCTGATCGAGCGAGGATGCAAGGATGACGACTGGAAGCAGGCTTTATGTAGAGGACGTACGGCGGGGCGAGGTCCGGCGAGGTCGGGGATCGACGGGGACGGAGGAAGCTGGTGGTGCTTCTCGATGTCGAGGCGTCCTCTCGTTCCTTCCAAGGCGTGCTGCTCCAATGGGAGGAACAGATAGGGAGAGATGAGAGAGGGAGAGAGAAATGGACGGAGGAGGACGAGAGAGGAGCGAGGGAAGCTCCGTCCTAGCTTTTCCGGCAAGGGGCCTGCCGGCGACGACGGGGCCGGGCCACCACGTGATGGGCGTTGGAGCTCGGGGATCTCTCATGGCTGAGGGTGAGTGGGGAGCTCGGGCGGTGGGGCTCCGGGCCGATATGGGCTTTCCTGGGCCACGATCTGGGTTATGCGGGCCCTGCGCGGGAGGAGGGACTTGCGGCGGCTGGAGGAGTGGGGGAGGCTAGCGGCGGCGCAGATTTCAAGGCTAAGGCTAGGGTTATACATTTAGGCAGGGTAGGGGTGTTTCAATAGGAATTGGGGGGCTAGGTTAGGGGTTTGCTCCATTTTCGGACCTTTAGATCTTGATCCGATAGTCCGGAAGTGGAGGGGGCTAGCAGGGCTATGTGGGATGTGTAGAGGTGGTTGGGCTGATGTCGGGACCCCGATCCTAAGTCATATGAATCCAGACTGTATCATATCACATCACTTTGCAGCCTCATGCACGGTAAGCTCCACGGCTACAGCCTTCCCTTAGCCGGGACTGTTTGTGTCTTTTGGCTCACGTATGTGAACATGTCACTGGCAATCAAATGACAGAGAACCCGGGCCGACATGACTAGTCATAGAACCCAAGCGGCACATCCGTAAGGAAACAGGCATACATAACCCAGCAATGTAGGTATCAGCCTCAAGCGTGTGTAGACGAGTCATAGCAAGCTACAAGGACTCCATTACGCCATGAGACATAAATGCCATCGCTGCACGTAGACGAGTCGTAGCAGGATACAGGCACTCCATTACACTGTGAGACATTTCCCCGAAGGGACAGACACAACATCAAGGAAGGATACATGCCGGTCAATCAATGTGTCCGGAGCAGTAGCAAGCTACCATAGCTCGGTGGAAGCACAAAGAGGCAGTTTCCCGTAAAGAGTACTACTAAAGGCACACGACTAGGTGTCGGATCCCATACATACCATTGCACGTCACACGTACGCACGACATGCCCGATATGCATAGTTACAACCATGGCATCACAACATAACTATACAACAACATGACTTTTATTTAAGAGGCTCTGATGAGCCTTGCCTGATATGTTCTTCCATATAGGGGTCACATGACCCGACACTCAAGTCATACAAACATGTTCATACAAACCAAGCGGAAGCATAAGCTGTCTGAGTACAAACAGACGAAAGGGTAAAAAGGCACATGGCCTGACTATCTACAGCCCGCCACACGGCAAAGGTCGTAGCTGGGACACCAGCTATTCAGCATCGTCAACGTCTAGAAAGAACCCACCTAATGGGTTCTGGGTCTCATCTGCAACATTTATTAAGCAAACGTGAGTACAAACGTACTCAGCAAGTCTTTAGAACAGACCTAGTCTATTCATGCTCATGTATCAACATAGGGAGTGGTGGAGTTTATGCAGCAATGCTAGCTTTGACTCATGGCTAACCTACACTACTCAATTTTTAACTCTTTGTTTACATTTATAAATCGCACACGAGTCCACTAACTCCATAACAATACACCACCCTGGATTCTTCCCTCCTGGAAGAGTGCCATCCACGGTACTCACACTTGACTTGATATTTTTATGAGTATCCATTAGATTATCTATGAACAGCATAAGTTCTCCAAGTAGTCCATATCCGAGGACGCGGCTATTTGAATAGTTTCATACCCTGCAGGGGTGTACTTCTTCACACATGCTCTCGCCACTCATCGTTGTGTGCTCATAAAACCATGCACCTCCGCAACCTTCAAGCGGATGCCAAGCGAGGGAGTCGGCCACGACCGTCAATCGCATAAGACCTCTAGTCCAGGATATCGCCTATTTGAGACTGAATCGGCACGGAAGTCCGGCAGAAGTTTCCGCTACGACCCCAAACGATGTGCGTAGGGTTCCCAAGCCCACCATCCGGGTGACCCTTGGTACACAATGCCACTGCCTACCGCGTCGTAACCCACCCCTAGGGTCAGCGCTATGCACGGCCTCCAGCATGCTATAAACACCAAAAACTACTTGCAACTCCTGGACTAAGGACTAAGCGAATGATAAGTCGAGAGGGTCAATTAAGTATCCCAACGTGTGGTAGTAACTAGTCTTGGATCACAAACACGGAACTCAGTTCCTAAGAATGGTCCGAATGAGACAACCTGCTATGTACTCCTACATAGCCTCTCATCGCTACCTTTGCCAATCGAGTTCATCATTATATCACCACATCTGAACAACATCGCTTCACTTAGTTCATCACCCAGATGAATCAGACCTGACCCAACTCTAAGAATAGCAAGCGTAGCAGGCAAAGTAAGCTAAGCACATCATGGCACAAGCATCTACCAGGTATGCTAGGTTGCAAGGTTTGACTATTTACTGTGACAATGTCAGGTTATGCAGTAGAGTAGGATCATCTACCGTGTATGCACTAGAACAAGAGCAGGAGCGAGAGAGTAGGATGTTATCGGAATGATCAAAGGTGGTGCTTGCCTTGTTGGGTAGCGGAAAGGTTCTCTCCTTCGTCGGGATACTCGAGGGAATCCTCAGAAGCAGGGCCTACCGCAATGCAGATAAGAAACGATCAACACACGCAAGTGCAACAATATGATGCATGATCATGTCATGATAGCATGTATGGATGAGCTAATGCAACTAGTTTTCAAGTTAATTTGAAATGAGTTTGAATATAGGTTCAAAATTGTTCTTTATTTCATATTCCATATGTCAACCTATTAGTAAATATCCATGTTCACTTATTTATATTGCTCTAACTTGCATGACAATAGCACCATTGGATTCCTTGGATTTTTTTGATAAATTTTCATATATAAATTATTTTCATCTGATTTACAGATTAATTTATATGAATTTTTGAAGTTTTGAATAATTTCTGGAATTATTTTAAACTAGAAAATGAACTAATGACATCAGGCTGACGTCACTGTGACGTCAGCTGGTCAGCTGACCGGGCCAGAGTCAAACCTGACAAGTGGGGACCACATGTCAGTGACCCAATCAAATAAATGATTAATTAAAACTAATCCTAACTAATTAATAGATCTGGGCCCACATGTCAGTGACAGATTAGGTTAATTAAACTAACTAACTAATTTTCTTAATTAGGATTTGACTACAGGGGCCCGGCCCCACTAAAAAGTTAATTAAACCCCTGATGGTCAGACAGGTTGACTCGCCGGCATTGAGCCGCCAACAACGTCAGGGACGGCGGAGGGGGTCGCAATCCCTCCTCCGGTGACCAAATGGACAGCGGAGAGCGCTGGGAGAGGCTACGCTCGACCGCGCGTCGATCTAGCCCCAAACTAGAGGCTGGGGTGGTCGGGATCGACGCCAGCGTCAAGGGAAGCGGCGGCCGGAGCTCTGGCAAGAAGGGCACGGCGTCTACGGGGCAAGGGAGAGAAGGGGGAGAAGGGCAAGAGCACCAGCAGGTCACCGCGGTTCCAGCAGAGGCGACGGCAAGGTCGGAGGAGGTCCGAACGGGGCAGAATGTCAGGGCGGAGCTCTAGTGACCGGCGGGGAGGAACGGCGATGGCATGGCGTAGAGGGGATCCTGGCGTCTTCTAGGATCACGGGGAGGACGAGGGGGAAGCAGTGGTTCTTGGGGGCTACCTAGCGAGAAGAGGGGGAGGCTAGCGCGACAGCGGCGAGCACGAGCGGAGCTCGACTATGGCGGAGCAGGGTAAGAGAAAGAGAGCAAGAGGGAGAGCTCGCAGGGGGAGAAGGAGAGGGGAAGGAGGCCACGACGAGGGCCTCGCGCTAGCGCCCTCCTAGCCCTCCAGGCCAGCAGCCAGGCAGGGAGGAGGTGGCCGGCGTGTGGCAACCACGCGCCGGGCGTCCTTCTGGCCAAAGGTGGAAGAAGACCGGTTCGCCCCTGGTGGCCTGGACCGGCTTCTTGCCTGGCCCAGGTAGGCTTTCCCCCATTTTCCTTTCTTTTTATTTTCTGTTTTCTATTTTCTTTCATTTGTGTTATTTCAATTTCAAGCACATAAGTTATTTTAAAATATCTGAAATATTTTATATATTGAAGTTTGAATATTTCAAACTTTTCGCTAAAGTTTCAGGATATTTGAAAATGAAAATAATGATAAATTCTTTATTTATTATTTTTAGAGGCTTTATCATTTATTTCTAAATTGATTTAGGTGTTCAAATAATTAAAATGACCCCTATTATAATCATGTCCAAATTTACCAAACATAGGGAACATTTTTAGTGGGCATTTTGGATTTGTTGAATTTTCACCAAATTTGAATTGTTTTGATTCAAAGTGAGCTTGGGGTTTCTTTTGTTCCCCATTTCATGTCGATGCAATAAAATGAAACATGATGCAAGCACATGCTATCCTAGGACATCTAGCTAGGGATGTGACAGCTAAGACGAGAGGGAAGTGTGAGGCCCGGGACATGTTTTGAAATACCGACAACGACCCATAAATAACAAGAAGATGACGCTGCTACAGTTGATCGTCGAGGTATCAAACGACCTCTGGTCACGACGAAATTTGCCAGGTGGCCTACCTACAATATAACAAGACCGCACACCAACTTTCAACCCAATCGAAGGAAGTTTTATACACACTTCGGAAAACAATATTTTGCAATGACGCGGGCGCGTGCGTATGTGTTTGGTCTCGACACGGTCAACGACACGAACGGAGAGAACTAGTAGCTACGAATGGATGCAAGTTTTTGAAAACGAGTGACGATGCTATGCAGATGATGCAAATTATGCAGAGATGAATGCGACAACTAGACAAATCACATGACGATAATGGAAATAAAAGGGGAGTCTTCTGTAGCGTTGGTCCCGGTCTGTTACAACTCTCCTCCTCTTACAAGAGATATCGAGCCTATATCTTAGAATGAGAAGGGGAAGAGAAAGAGCAAAAGGAAGAGGGAAAACTTAGTTGCCTCTTTGTCAAACGAGTGAAACCACATGAACTTGAGGAATTACAACAAATGAAGAATGACACGAGTAACAAGCAGGAATTCAAAAGAAATTTCAGCAGCACTACGATACGAAAGAGAGGCACAAATTGATAAGATGGAAAGAACTTGATAAGATGACACAACACTCTAGCTAATTTGAAAGCATGGAAAACAACATCACCTGTGATAAAACGAGACGGTGGTCTAAGAGAGCAAAATCCCAATTCCTCCGGACAAATGAATAGAAGCTACACCATTTGAATGAAAAGAACGGAGAAGAAAATGACAATTTCTACGAATTGAATTTGAAATCACCCTTACAAATAATGGTTGAACGGAGTTATTGGGAAATCCACAACGAAAAGAGAAAGCTTGTTCTGGGCTTATGGAAAACAACTTGAGATAATGAGGTGATAACCGTCCACAAACAGAAACAAAGATTACTTGTAAGCAACAAGATATGCAAAACTAATTTCAGCAGGAGAACAAGGAGAAAACTTGGGTCATTGATAAGCACCATGATAGCAGCAATCCTTAGGAAATGCTTTAGGTGAAATCCAATCCAAGAGAGCTCCAAGAAAGGAATGACGGGTTTAAATATCTCATTCTTGATAAATTATCTTCGAGACTCCTCATGAACCAAGAATGATATAACACCATCTCAAAAGATAATGGAGGAATAAATCCACTTTGAAATGCAAGATAAAGATACTTAAGCCTCTCAAACAAGAAACTCGAAGAATACTTCTAGAAAGATCTTAATTTTGGTGAACCAGCATGAAGATACATCGTAACAAACTCCAGAATGAAAGGATGATATAAAAGAATTAAAGGTTGCAAAAGAGCAAGATTGAGGACTTGCCATGATTTAGATGAAGCTTCGCGATGAGATACTTGAGAAAACATGGAACTTCCGAACAGAAAAGATGAACAACTTAGGATCAAGAATTTGGTATGATGAACAACTCTAGAACACGGATTGAAATCATCTCAAGGAAACAGGAATAAGAATTATGTTATGCTTATCCTTCATCAAGTTATATTGATGACAAGTAATGCATTTGGCACACAATTCATTCCTCTTGAAAAAGATTAAAGAGAGATATACAAGCTTGAAGAAGTCTTGAACGAACCATCGGTAATAATTTGAAACGAATGAGGATCCCAAGAACGAATGAAGATATATGAGAACGAAGATATCATGATTCGCCTAATAGAATACTTGAACGAAGTACCCGAATAATTGAGAGACTAATGAAGTAACAACAATCGAGAAGAATTTTAGAATGAATGCTGAAAGCGGAGAACAAAGAAATCTTTTGAAATGATGGCCTTTGGAGGATCGAGAAATGAAAATAACACTGAACCGCTTTGGATAGATATGGAAAGAATCTCTCAGGATTGAAAACAATTTAAGAGGATCACCACAAGATGCGATGACAAATCTACCAAAGAATGGAGAAAGATTTAAGAGAAACTCTTCTTGACACTTCAAGTTGAGAATGACGATGAGAAACGCCACCCAGAATTACTAAGACACTCCGGGACAATAAATAAGGAAACGTTGAGCCAATGATGAAAATAATTCAAGGCAATCTTGGAGAAGGAATATGAATGATGAAAATCATTCTTACGTCATACTTGAAAAGTACTTGCGATGTCCGGAAAGATTAGAAGAGCCAAGTAAGATCCTAGGGGAAAACCTATCGGTTATGGGCCCACTCAAAGAAAACATTGTTGAAAGGATTGCTTAGGAGGAGAGATTGCACCGATACAAAGGAGAAATTGAATAGGTGAGAACCTCGAAATAATTGAAAGGGTTTGAATGGTAACATGGTTCTTCTGAGATTTGCCAAACTCCGAAGAAGAATAGAGGGACCTGGATAACAAGAGAGGCTTGAATAAAAATCTCTAACATGGGAAAGCATTGAACGGATGAAAATGATATGATGAACACTGAAATGTTGAATCGAATCCACTCGAGAAGAAGGCAAAGAAAATTGACCCACCGGATATGATACGAAACAAAAATAGCGAAAGCATCAATGAAAAAGAAGGCAGTTGGATTAGAATTTAATCGATGAAGAGAATGGGCGGGAGGGTGGGTAAAAACAAAGACAATTTGGAATAGATGAGACGAACTCTAGAAAGAAATACAAGGATTGATCTTGCAATGTTGGAAGAATTGAATTCACTTGAAGAGAGCACACTAGATGAAAAGAATTGACATGAGAACTTGATTGAACATAAGGATTAGCATTCCAATAAAAAAATGTGACAACACCATTTAGGAAAGATATGAAATCACCTCTTGACATCGAAGCAACTCAAATTACCATAATCCAACAAAATAAAGTATGAGGATTATGAAACAAGCCAGAACAAATTCATGACAGAGATTCCTCTCAATATTTTCGTGGTAAGGTTCGCGTGGGCTCGATCTTATATTTGATTTTCATATTGAAATGATGGTCAAATATGCTCCCTAGGTTTAGCGAACTACAAGGCTTGACGAAGCATATCTGATGACATATATCAAGGGTGTCCTATGTAAGAAATACACTAGATGTCGAACCCTAACCTCACATCACACATTTGTTAGAAAGATAGCCTAGGTAACTACTTGAATTCCCACCTAAGAACTCCCAAAATCCTCTAGTTATACAATCGGGTACAAGGATACAAGGAGCAAAATCCATCAATCAACTCCTAGCATGATAATACGCTCCAATGTAACACATCCGTCAACACATAACCAGAGGTCTCAGAAATACATCCGTCAACACATAACCAGAGGTACATCCGAACTCTCTCAACCAGTACTAGGGATGTCGAACTCCTCTCGCCACTACTAGTATTGAAGCAATTTCGAACATTTTCCATCCTGAGATACTAAGGAAACTAGACGGTAATGATGTGTCAACAATCCCCTGGAGCTCTACTCAGTAACAGGAGGCACCAAGTACAGACCTCCATCACATTGGTATCATAGAGGCTCCAAAATAACTGCGTGATATTAAAAAAATTGAGCAATAATTGGGTAGAATCAAAATTCCTAATTCGTAATTCCTCACGAGAGCATATAAGAGGAGTAAAAATAATCCTACTCTCTGATATAACTAGACTCAAAATAGGTTTTCAGTAAACTCGACTAAGCCATGTGCGCTCCTAGGTCAGTACAGGCTCTGATACCAACTTGTCACGCCCAAGATGCGATCTTATCCTTATTTTGGCACGAGGGCCTCGACAGGGATAGAAGCGCATCTCGTTGTTTCGCAAGAATAGATCTCATTACAAGTACATGTAAAGAAGAGATGAGTATATGGAATTGGCTTACAGTCGCCACAAGCTACATCAAGATCACATCAATACAACCACATATTGAATCATCATATAGAAGAGCAGGGTCTGACTACGAACGAAAACAAACGATAAAATGACATCCATCCTTGCTTTCCAAGGCTTCCGTCTGGAACCCATCCTAGATCAATGAAGAAGAAGAAGAAGAAGAAGAACTCCAAATCAAATCAAGGATCGTGCTCATGTCAAAGCATTGCATTACCTGAACCTGCAACTGTTGTTGTAGTAATCTGTGAGCCATAGGGACTCAACAATTTGGTTTCCAAGGGTATTAAGACTAGCAAAGCACTAAGCATTTATTTAAGTGGCTAACTTACAAATACAGAAAGTAAATTATTTTGGTCTACGCATAACAGACGTAAACTAGAATGATCGCTAAGTGATCCTAAACACCTACTTATGTCAAACATAACCCCACCGTGTTCCCTCTCGGATAAGGACTCATGAGAATAGATAGTCATGGTTACGCACATAGTTGGTGTATTTTATTAGAGTTTACTTCAAGTTTTTTATGTCCGGGTGTTAAACAAACTTTCCAAGTTGCCACATAACCGCGGGCATGGCTTTCCGAAAGATTTAACCCTGTAGGGGTTTTCCAACTCATCCATCACAAATTAACCACACACCATTGGAAAAACCTTGACCAAGAATCCCATGATCTCCTAGGAAATTTCGTCAGAAAATATGAACCTCGAGATAGCCCAAAGTGTATTCAAAATTCCACGCACAAGATGTTCAAGAAAGTTAAAACCGTCCGACGTGCGGACAATCTCAATAGGAGCCGCGTATCTCGTTCTCAGGTTCCGACAGATGAGCTACATGTACAATGGCCTGATAGAAATCTGCCGAGTTGCCCCAGGTTGGCCCCACAAAGTACTCTATTTGGGACCAACACTCATGAGGAGCACTGGCCCGGGTTGTTGATTAATTATCCACGGGTGCTAGTGGGTCCCTATGCAATTTTATTAGTTATTAGGCAAATGTAGTACCAATGTTGGGCCTTGCCAAACAAGGATTATCCTAAAACAAAAATCAAGGGGGTCCCCATAACAACCCTGGGCATGTTTGGAGCTCTCAATATGGAATATGACACCGGTACACAAGTAACTAGGGGCGGCAAAAGTGGAACAAAACACCGAGAAAAAGCCAAGCCTTCCACCTTTTACCGAGTATATGTGTGCATTAAATTAAATAGTAATAATCTTGTGGTAACAAAATAATGTCCATGTTGACACATGGAAGCAATTGCACCTGCAGCAAGAAACACTATAAGAAGGGCTAGCAAGCGGTAAAATAGCCAAACAAAGTTTTGCTGGGATGTGGAGGGGTTGGAGGCTTATCATGGAAATGTTGGAAGGCTTGACAAACAAGTGGTAGGTAGCGATACATAAGGATAGAAGCGAGACAACTAGCATAGCAATGATAGTAGTGGTATCCAAGGAAATGATCATCTTGTAGAGATCCCAGTTCGAAGAAGAACGAATCCATGAAGAAGACGATCCGTGAAGTAAACGAACGAATCCTCACACACCAAATGGTTTTGAAACTCCATCAAGAAGGAACGATGAGAAAAAATAATCAACACATGGTACACCACAACATATTCTTTATATGATGCGCAAACCAATATGATGCATGTTATGCATGACATGGAAAATCACAACAATTAACTCCTATTAAGTGAAGCTCAATATGCAATGGGTTGCACATTGACGACACTTCACATTTGAATTACTTAGTTCTCTCCCGTTTTGGTACACAACAATATTAAATGAGGTCGGAAACAACTTATAAAATTTCCGAAACGACCTCATATGCATATTATGAATTTGGTCCATATCTGTCCTAAACACATTTTATATTTGCTAAACAACAAAATAAAGCATACCACGTGATTCTGCATGTCATTCTAGTTGATTTACGTATATCGAACGTTTGAAACGGAGATACGGTCTAAAAGATATGACACACACAAGATTAACATGGCATGAATGCAAAATGCACGAAAATGACAACCGCAACATTTGACATCATGAATGCAGCAAGATATTATGAAACTAAATGAGATTCCAACCAAGTTTTATGTATGGCATGCCCAAAACGGAGCTACGGTTCAACCACAACAACCAGCACAAGTTTAGTAGAAAACTGCCCAAAACAGCGACATAGCATATTGCAACCCACAAATCAACAAGCTACAACCACCTAAAATATGTAACAAGGACATGGTGATGAATCCTACATGACGCTCAATAACTTGTCTGTTAATGCGGAGTTTATTAGAAGCATGGATCAATAGAGAGTGAGCTCACAAGAAGACATATTGAACTAAGCAGTTTTCAGACTTGGTGAAAATCTCAGTTTTTATAACAAAGCTGTTTTTACCACGAAGGCATATTGACAGCAGTAAATCTATATGCTATAGGGCATATATTGGCATGCAACTTAACATCATGCTACAGGACATTATGAACAACAAATAACTCCATTGCACCAACCTCAAAGGGGTTCTAGATCATTAGCAAAACACATGGAAGACAGCAAGAAAATATTACAGATTCTAGACTTGGAATTCTTTGGGCAGATCAAAACAGTAACAATTTTATAGCATGTTGTCAACAAGAAAACAACACCTAAACATGGATTATCATGGCAAACAAAATGACCAGGGGCTAGTGCACATGTGAGATGGCATATCTCATGTTCAAAAATAATTCATATATTGCCTAGATTTAATCACATAAAAATAATAAGAGGGCATCATAACAAAAGAGGATGCACACATATTTACTCAAATGAAAAAACTAAACGCACATATAAATTCTATGGATTTTTCTACCCCAAAATGATATATAATATGTGGGTTTTTACTATAAATCAAATGACAAAACATTAATGCAAGATTAGGACATAAACCATTTTAACATGACATACATGCAAATTAATGCAAACTGAAGGTTTAAATATTTTAAACATGCATGAAAGTGGCATATTGTGAATCTACACAAAATTCAAAAAAAAATTCATATATAGATCATTTTAATCCGATGCACGGTTCATGAGTTTTTATATGCAGGAACTGCAAATATGTAATTCTCAGGATAATAGACAAATTCGTATAGTTGGAAAAAAAACTAAGCGGGCCCAATTTGAAATAGAGCCTGAAACTGACATGAGCGATGGATTATAAATCACGCCCAAGGCGTCAAATAGGCACACAAGGGGACATGGTTCTAGGCTCACCATGGGCCAAGGCCCGGTTGGAGGAGACAGTTGCTGGAGCTTCAAGCACCTTGGGCCCGTGGAGTTGGGCCGCGAGGCAAGCCCAGCATGGTTGGGCCTTGCACATTGCAGCAGTCCCTGCGAGCGAGCGGTCAACGCGTGCGCTCCTCCTTTGATCGAGACAGGACACAATGGCGACGACTAGAACCATGCTCGATGGAGAGAACGTACGGCGGGGCGAGGTCCAACGAGGTCGGGGATCGACGAGGACGGAGGTGGATGGTCCCACAATGCTCGATCTGGAGACTAGTGGTGCTTCCCGGCGTCGAGGCATCCTCTCATGCCTTTCATAGCGTGTTGCTCCTGCGGGAGGAAGAGATAGGGAGACATGAGAGAGGGAGAGAAAAGGAAGAAGGAGGAAGAGAGAGGAGCGGGGGAATCACCGGCCTGGCTTTTCCGGCAAGGAGCCAACCGGCGATGATGGGGGCGGGCAATCGGGCCACACGCGCTGGAGCACAGGGAGCTCTCATTGCTACGGGCGAGCGGGCATCTAGGGCGGCGGGGTTCTGGGCCCAGATGGGCTTTCCCGGGCCCCGATCTGGGTTCTGTGGGCCCTGGGCGGGAGGAGGGGCTTGCAGCGGCTGGAGGAGTGGGGAGGTTGGCTGCGGCACGTATTTCGAGGCTAAGGCTAGGGTTAGCCATTTAGGTAGGGTAGGATGTTTAAATAGGAATTGGGGGGCTAGGTTAGGAGGGTTTTTTTTTGTTTTCGGACCTTCGGATCTTGATCCGATGGTCCGGAAGGGGAGAGCAGGCAGGGCTATGTGGGTTGTGTAGAGGTGGTTGGGCAGAGATGAGAGGGAAGTGTGAAGGCCCACGACATATTTTGAAATACCGATAATGTCCGATAAATAAACCGAAGATGGAGCTTGTCGTGGTTTTGTCATGGCAAATGTCCGAAGACTTAGGTTCGAGGTCATCGCTAAGGCGGTGGACTCAAAGGGGTTGACTGGGACGAAAGACACGGGTTTACCCAGGTTCGGCCCCTCGGGAAGAGGTAAAAGCCTATGTCCTTCTTTCTGTATATTGATTGGAGTATCGATTACAAGGGAGCATATTCGCTTGACCTAGCTCTCGATTGATTGGTTTATGTCTAAGCTGTCCTCGGGTCTTGCATTTATATAGGAGGTCACGGGCCCCGGGTTACACGAGTCCCAAACTGATTCTTACAACGTGTCTGGTCCTATCTCTAAGCCGCCTTGCCTCCTTTGGCAAGCCGTCTTCGGGCGGCTCACCTGCCTGGGTCTTACACTATCTCCTGTCTCTGGGCCTCCATCTCAGCCCATCTAGTAAGCCGTCAGGCGGCCTAGCCTTCCTCTTCCGGCCCACTTGAGAGCGAGCCGCCAGGTATGACACGGCCCCTCCCGGGCGGGTCTTACCATGGGGTTATATCTCCAACAGAGCTGCTATAGTTGATCGTCGGGATATCAAACGACCTATGATTGCGACGAAATTTGGCAGGCGGCCTACCTACAATATAGCAAGACCGCGCACCAACTTTCCACCTAATCAAAGGAAGTTTTATACACACTTTTGAAATCAATATTTCACAATGTCGCGGGCGCGTGCGTGTGTGTTTTGGCCTCGAAACGGTCGACGACACGAACGGAGAGAACCGACAGCTATGAACGGATGCTAGTTTTTGAAAACGGGAGATGATGTTATGCAGATGATGCAAATGATGCAGTGATGAATGCAACAACCAAACGAATCACATGACGAGAATGAAAATAAAAGGGGAATTTTTTGGAGCATCGGTCCCGGGCTGTTACAGTGGATGTAGGCGACGTCAAAGACGATGAGCTCGGTGTGGTAATTCTTGCGCCTGCCGAAGGTGACAGGGAGATGCACTTGCCCGATGGGGACTGTGGAGCCGTCAGTGACTCCAGAGAAGGCTTGGTTGGCATGAGATGGTCATATGGCACGTGGAGTGTCTCAAACGTCATAATGGAGAGGACATTGAGCCCCGTGCCTCCGTCGCTGAGGGTCTTGGTGATGAGGACATTGCTGATGGTGGGCGTGCACAACAAGGGGAGTTCGCCTGCCATGGCTGAACACCTGAGCTAATCCCTTGAGTCAAAGGTAATTGCGGTCTGGGACCACTTGAGGGGGCGCATAGCCTCGGCCTTTGATAGAGCTGAGTTCACCTCCCATGAGAACTGCTTGAAGATGTGGTTTGATACTGGGGCTTGGGCGCCGCCCTGGATGCAAGCTATCGCTCTGACCTCCTAGAAGCCTCCAACCCGTCGTCCTTTCGATCCTCTTAATTCCTCCTGGGTGGCGGCAGCAGTGGGGGAAGGACGGCCTCAGGAGGGCAGGCCACATGAGGCTGATCGTGACGTGACCCCTATCGAGCCTTGTCGCGCCAGCGGTCCTCCCGAGCTTGATTGCGCGAGCGGTCCTCCCGACGCCGGTCTCGCCACTCCTGACACGGTTCCCGACTGTCCCAATGGACTTCGCCGCGTTCATAGCCACGGTCGCTATTTATAGGTAGCCGTCCGAAATGCTCGTCTCGGACCACCCTGAGCTCCTATCAGTCGATGGTGTTGTGGCTGTTGGTGCCATGGAAAAAGCGGAACGACCGCCCTCCTACAAGGGGTTCCTCGTCTCGGCTCCGCTTCGCCTCTGGTTCAGCCACAGGCACCACGGGGGCCTTGCTCTTCGCCTCCTTGGTCTTGGTCTTCTTCTCTTTTGGTTCCGCCTCTAGGAGCACGAGGAGTGAGAGGCGACCCTCTTTGTCCTTAACGCATTTTTCGCTAGGTTGAGCATCTCTAGGGCTGAGCACAGTTCATTGTTGATGGCGAGCTCCTCCCTCATCATGATGTCCCAGACGCCGTCGGTGAACGCGGAGATGCTGGCCTCGTCCAATGCCCTCGGGATCTCGAGGCGGACAGTCGTGAAGCACGGTATGAACTTGTGCGGGGTCTCTCCCTCCTTCTGCTTCACACGTCATAGGTCGCCCACAGTGAGCACAAGGCTTCAGGTACCTTGGAAGTTGGCGACGAAACACTTCAACATGTCGTTCCAGGAGGTGATCGACCCCTCTGGGAGGTTGAGAAGCCAGGAGAGCGCACCGCCCTTGAGTGCGATGGGGAACCAGCTTGTCATGAACTTGTCGTCCCCACTAGCCATCTGGATGCTTAGCAACTAGAGTTGTAGGAACTTAGCAGGATCTGGGGTGTCGTCGTAGCGAGGAGGTAAGTCAGGCCTGAACTTACAGGTCCATACAGTCGGGTGCGCTCCGGGGCGATGTCGTGTGCACGGGAGGGACACGGTCTTGACGTTCCTGCGTGTCCGCTTCAAGGGGCGCACTGTCATGATGCTCATGTAGAGGCGTAGGGAGTGCATGAGCGTCAATGCGTGGCCGCGGCACCACCTAGTAGCTTACTTCATCCTTCACCCTTGCTTGGGTCCCGTGCGGCTGGTCCCGTGGGCATGCTTCATGCCTGGGCTCGGGGTCGACATCGCGTAAGGGAGGAGACGGTGGCACATCATGGGCCACGTTGTGTCCCAAAGAGGGTTGGGGCCATAGCGAGTAGGAGAGCGTGGGCTTCCGGGCCTCTGGCAGCATTGGCCGTAGGAGAGGCGGACCGGTGCATGGCGACGCAGCCCACGGGCGCCGTCTGGGTGACGCGAGTGTGACGGCGCTCGGAACGGGCTAGGCGAGCGTCATCCATTGGAGCGATGAGGTGGAGAAAGAGCGAGGCTTGAGGAAGACTTCGACATGCCCCCTACCTGTCACGCCAAATGTTGGATCTCGGGCTCTGCAAAACCCAATGAAATTTGAATACAGGGGCGTGTGCAAAGATCCCCAATAGCTTCACCCCTCCAATGTCACGAACCGGTAGCCTAGTTTTATGTACTCGGACGATCACGAGGGAGAAGATTGCACACGAGGATTTACCCAGGTTTGGGACGCTGTGAAGCGTAAAACCCTGCCTTTGTTGGAATGCCTCAAGTGGAGATTGGAGGATAAACTAGTACAGTGGTGACTTGCCTCGCGAGGGTGTTCTGGTGGTCTTGCTTCTCTTCTTGGTCCCCCTCTCTATAGAGCAGCCTAGCCTCTATTTATGGTGGCCCGTGTCCTCCCTTATCGCTTTGGCGGGAAGGGATCCCACAACAGCCAAATTTGAAGGGGGACAAGGGGTACATCCTTATCCTAACGACCGGTGGTCTTCGCGTGCAAAGTAGTTGTTGGTGATACAGTGGTGGGCTCGGGGATGACATCCATCCTGGAGGGCTTGTGGTTTTGGTCTTGTTGCACCGGAATGGAAACATTTGGGGTGCTTTGGGAGCATGCGTACGTCCTTGCCCCTTTGCACCAATGGGGAAATTGTCCCGCCTGGCGCGTTGGTGCCTGCGTGGCTCACCTTGCGTCATCCTTGGCCTCTAGAGGCCAAGCGTTGCATAGAGATCTCCGCCACTTTGGAGGGGGCCTGAAGAGGCTATTCCCCATGGGTCTTGGTGCATCTTCCCTCGCGAGCTCGGGGCTCTCACGAGGGCCTTTTATTGAGTGGGGTCTTGCTGGGCCATGCTTGGTTGTCGAAGTGGGCCATGCCCTAGGCCGCAGGCAGGCAAGTATGGGTACCCCCGTTCCTAGAACACCGACATGGTAGTGTTGTAGGATCTTTTGTGTATTACCCAAATTTGCAAGTGTTACTAAACTAGCAATGTCCAATGTAACGAGGGAAATTCGGAACAAAATTTATCACCATATCCCTATTTTCTCTTCCAAATTATCATGAAATGCAAGTACCGTGTGTAATGTAGTACCCGATATCTTACAACGGAAGCTTGTACACCAAAATTTCCATGTTCCGTCTCATCACACACAGGATAAACTATAGGATACTTTTGTGTGTTGAATATCGCACACATTTATGGTAATGGTATTGTGTCCGGTGTGACTGTGCGCGCTCCTTTCTCGCTGCACCAAACAAAATTTTCGGCTGTTGCACAAATATCTACCTCCCCCGCCCCTCGTACCAACCAAAATCCACATTTCCCATCCCCTGCTCCCCCCTTCATTTTCTAAGTTCAAACCTTCACTGCTTGCTTGCAGCGCTACCTCCTCGCTGGCGACGCTCCTTCCTGCTGCTCGGCCTCATCCTACTAGTAATAGTCAGGTAATCCAAACCTTCCCCATACCCCTACCCCCTCCACCCCTCCTTCTCTATTCCATATGGCCCAACCACCGACGTGACACATTCCACCAAAATTGTTGGCCCAGCCCCCACACAATCGCCGCTGAAAGAAATAGTGCACCTAATATAGCTAGGATCTCAAGGAGCACGTGGCAGTAGAGAAGCAAATCATGACTTCACACGTGGATGAGGCCGCGATGGCTGCCATGCGTGCGGACCCCCAGATCTTGGAGCAACATCTAGACGTCATGTCACACCCTGTGATTTGCCTCATGACTAAGTTATCATGACTCAAAAATCAGGGCCAATTAAAACTTTTGTGTGCTTGTTATGCTTGACTTGATTGTTGATTGTTTGATTGCTTGCTAGTCTCTATACTCATAAAACTCCCTCCTACTCTCAAACTCTTTCCCTTGATCCAAAATTCTTGCCCAATAATCATGCCACATGAATAGTACCCAAAACTATTTTTATCAAATTTTATTTTGACCAAAAAGGATTTTTCTAAATTAGGTTTTCAAACCCCCCTGAAATGAGGTTTGCACTGCAAGTCCTCAAATTGGGTGGACCCTTTCTCCCCAAAGGCTTTACTTGAAACCAACAATATATATGACTTTCCAAAACCACCAAATATTAATTTGAAAGATTATTTTACTATTTAAGTTAAAGGCTTTTCTTAAGACCAAAAATGGTTTTGCATAGGGAAAAATTATTTAAATGGTTTCAAAATATTTGAGAAAATTTAGGGAAACTCAGTGGACATATATTTTCCATATATATGTGTTTCAACACATGGTCATGTTCAAAATAATGGGAAAAACCCCTCAAAACCCTTTATGTCCAAATCAATCTTTTGGAACATTTCTGTAAGAAATATTCTCAACATATTCCAAGAAAATTATAGCAAGTCAACACTATCATAGGTGATGATCTTGCAAAGTTTCATCTCAATCCAAGTTAATTTGGATCATCAAACCATCCCAAAACCCTCCCTGTCTAGATTAAAATTTGAGCAAGTTTACATTATCAACTTTCTTTAAATCATCTCAAAACTTGTGATCAGTACCAAATGGACTTACCATTTACGTCTGGTAAATATCAAGGCCGTTGGATACCCCTAGATACCCTGGGACATCATCGAACACCTTCAGCCATGAACTTGTGGACAAGCAAAGTGGGCCCAAAAAGATTCCCCTTGCCCCCAACTTTTTACCATAGTATATTCTAACCCCAATTTACCTCCAGTAACCTTGTCATGGCCCCTGGTCAATTATTGGGAAGGGGGTAAATGTCTCTTTTCTCGCCCTCATTACCATGGAAAAGCTTATTCTTCCCCTCCCCCACTATTCTGTTCAAGGAATTCTCCCCAAACTTTTCTACAACCTCATTTGCATACTAATGCACCTTGGCACACCCAAATATGGCATGCTCATGTAGAAAATATGAGCAAACCATCTGAACTAAGTTTAGTGCAGTAATTGTAGGCTTGAACTACAAGTACCCTGCAAACATGTCTACCTGACCTAAGAATTGGTGGTCATGTAGTACCTCCAGCCCCATGAACACTAGACAAGCTATTTTCCCTAATGCTCTCCATTAGAATCCCCTGATATAACTCCCAAGGTTGCTGCTGCAAACTTACCTGTAGTAGAAACCAACCTTACCCAACTCCTTCTACATTGAAACTTCACCAGTGCTCTCCTACGTGCATGCCTCGAATGCTAAACATGTTTGGTCGACCAAAAGTTTGCTCTGGACTTGGTGTAGCATGGTGACCACGCCATTTACATGCAACAACGACACTCTACCACTTGACCACATCGGTTAGTTGTTGTTTGGCCTCAACAGGATATCCCCGCATGTCAGGGATCTACCCTCGACCTCCCACGCACCTCCCCGATGCTCGCAAGCATCCAAGGTAGCCCTGGCGCGCGTGCTCTCCTTGCCTGAGAGCATCCGAGGCCACCCGAGCTCTCTCTAGCCATCCCCGTCCTTAAGACCATTCCCTACCCCCCCCCTCTTGTCCCCCTTGGCTCTCCCTCACTCCCATGGACCTCCCTAGACCGAGCCCCTTGCTCCCGTGCCCTCCTCCTTACCCATGACCGCCATGGCACCGCCTCAGCCTCCAGCGAATTCGTGATGCCCCGCCTCTCTCCTCTCCTTCGGACGGCCTCCGAGCACCCCAGCGCCACCACAAACCCCCCCCCCCTCCACTCACCATTTCCTCCTCTCCGCAGCTACCGCACCATTCACATCACTACCGTCGGTCACCTCTGCCGTGGTCGAAGCCTCCCTTGGCCTTGGGTTTTCTTGCGACCAGGAGCCCACCAGGCGAGTGCGATCGGGCGCTCGGAGCCCTCTGGTGGCCGGAGCCACCGGGGCGGGCACTCGGTCGGGCTCCTCCACCCTCCCCCGTGCTTGCGGGAGGTGGAGGGAGAACCTGCCAGCGGGGCCCACCGGTCAGTGGCTAAGGCCCGGGCCCCCCCTATTTAAGTGGAGGCACCCCACCTCTTTTTGCCTCCCTGCGGAGTAGACGTACTCCGTGGAGTACGCCTTCAGCCTCGCCCCAGCTGCCAGGCCAAGCAAATGGGCCGACACATTTGCTATCTTGTGCCCTGGAGCGCATTTTGTACGATATATATTTGGTAAATCCTTTGGTCTTTTTTCTTTGTCCAGGAACTTGTAAATTCCATATTAAATTCATTTGGACTCCAAATTTGGTGATTCAGATTCCTACAGATCCCAAAAATCAAGATCTACCCAAATATGTGAAATGCACATTTTTCTTGCAAGTCTTCATATAGAGTTCAAATTCAAAATTGAAATTGACCTATGAAAAAACCCATTTTAAAATTCATAGAGAATCCAAATCAACTCCAAATGGAGTGATTCACAATCTCGGATGTCCTAAATATCATTCCCTATTTATCTAGGCATGGTTAACATTTTCTCATGCCCCTATTCTACTTAAACTAATAAATGCTCCCTTTTCCCATTTATTTCCTCTTAGGAAATTCATAACAAAATCATCCCAACTCCAAATCTAGTGAAACCATTTTCTACATGTTTCTAAAATCATGCCCTATTTGTTGGGTCCATCCACTCCTTTTTGCAAAAATATTTTATGTGGAATTCTTGTAGGATCATGATTTCCTTCATTTCCACCAATTCAAGACAACCCCTTGATCCGCATCCAATGAAACCTCCTTGGCTATTTTCTTGTGACCAGAGGTGTCCAAGAAAAATAAAACTCCTATTTATAGAGCATTTTTATTTTCTGCTTGTTGTGTTGCTTATTGTGGTTGTTTCCGGCGATAGTTGATGAAATAGACGAAGTGCTCAGAGTTGGACGTGAAGCATGTGAAGACCTCAAAGACTTTGCAAAGCCAGGCAAGCAACCCTTTGACCATGTTAAGAAACTTTTTCATGCATGACATATAGCACTTGTTGTTTTGATGAGTGATCATGATGTGGTGTTCCCCCTTCGGTGGGATGCCTCCGATACTCTACCATTGAGACTTTCATCATGTATGACCCTACCATTCTTATGAGGGTTGTGTGGGTGGGAGTAGTTAGGATCGTAGTAGTTTCTACGCTAGTGGGATGGGAATATGCATTGTGTGATGGAAACAAAGAGATGATTTCAAAGACTTTTCAAAAAACCCATCGGGTGCCACTAATGGCCGAGGGAGATGATGATAAGTTGGGTAACCACTTGAGGAAGAAGTGGTGTACCGGAGCAAGTGAGTGTGTGTTTTCGGAAATGGATTAGATTTAAGATTTGTCGACCGTCCCAACCTTACATGTGCAACCACGACACCCCTTATGGGATGGGGCTTTGTTGATTACCTTGGTGGGTACTGGCAAGGAGCCCACATTACTAGTCACGGGAGTGGCGTGGTCAATCTCGATATGGGGTCGTGTCAGTATGGACGATCATGCGATGTCTTCATAGGCATCGGGCACACCATTGGTTTCTGCATGGATGATACGAGTGATGTACATGATGTGGGATGGGTACCAATCGAGTGGACTCTTTGTTTAGTGTCGCCAGGGGAAAGACATTATTCGGGTGCTTACCTCAGGTATGTTATATACCACGAGTCGTGAATGACACAGAAGTTCCCCGAGTCTTCTTGGTAAAGTGTGCAACCTCTAGAGAGTGTAAAACTATTAGAATAGCCGTGTCCATGGTCAAGGACAGTTGGGTGGTGCTTCTGAGACTATGTCCAGATGTTTTCACAAAACTTGGTGCGAGTGTGTGCGGATGACAGAAGAATGATACTTGGGTCAAGGCTGAAGACATGATGTGATGAACGAACATGAGATGTTCAACCCATGCTTATGATGATATCTGTAACTTGCTCATATGGATATCCGCCAACTGTTGATGCATGCTTACACAGAGTTACTTGATCATGACATTGCATTTAAAACTAGGTTTTTGCAAAATACCTACTTAGTGCTATAGCATGCATCATTATTACTTCTTCCACAATTTGGGTTGCTTGCGAGTACATTCAAAGTACTCATTGGTTTGCCACTGGTTATTTAATTGGCCAGGCATGGAATAACATGAGCACGTTGAAGAGTTCGTTGGTGACGAACATGTGAACTAGGACGCTTCCAAGTCAGAACGCCTGTAGGTTAAGGCATATGGCAATGGGTTTGCGCTTTCGATCAATATTTCTGCTGTTTGTTATGTTTAAGTGTTTGGCCCTTGTGGCCCCATCTATGTAAGACTAGACCTTCATTGTCTTTATTTGTGTAAGACGCTAAATGTGGATGTAAGACTCTTGTTATTCAGCTTTTGTGTGTTTAGTGAGCATTGATCTCTAGGATCATTCTACACGTGCATTCGGTTTTCATGACTTATGAGTCGAGGTCCCCACACGTCAAGGCCACCGTTGATGCCTCGCAAGCGGATGCCACCACACGGTTGGCTACTTCAAACAACAGCTCATTGTGTTTTCTCCAGGGCTCCACTGTTGCCTTCGACGATCACTCTGAGTTGTTTTCTTAGTGTGCCCGAGCTTTCCTCAACTCCATAACAGGCAGGTTGGTGCCCGGACAGGCTGAGGCAACTCACCACTCTGAGGAGGGCACCCACGATGTGCAAGCCTTTCCCATGTCCAAGCCCAGCATTATCGATATCTCGAACGACGAGGAATATCTTGTTTTTAAGGCTTAATTACTAATGACATGTGTTCACCTAGCTATGCCTGTTACACATGATTATTTTACCTGCTACATGTGTTGCTCGTGCCTTCCCTTAAGAAACTCTAGAGAAATATGAAATGTAATGCTAGTATGCAATCTGACTTTCTACTACCATGTTGTACTGTGCAATGTGATGCTCAGTTAACTCTTTGGTTTAGTTGTTTTGGTGATCATATGCAATGTGATGTTCAATTATTGTTGGTACAATTTTTTTGTTATGCACGTGAAACCGACAATTGCTATATTTCATAGCTCTTAGCACACTTGGCTTTTCCATGTGGCTTGAATTCATATGTTGGATATGCAATGCATTTATCTTTCTTTCACAGATTTTACTGAGCAATATCTATTCTTAAACACGTTACATGGGGAACAATGGGAGACACTGAGGTTTACCATTAAGGTTTGCAGTTTCATGATCCTTTCGCTAATAGCACATTATTGTGCAATTGCAAGAACCATTCTAATATTTAGGTTTCTAACAATAATTTGGTTTTGCACATGTAGGTCCTGCCCTAAAAGGTTTAGACCCACTGTTCGACCCATTTTGCATGTGGGGAAATGATGTGTTCGTGAATATGAGTCAAATCAAGAAACTTAGAAAGATTGTTAAGATAAAGAAACTTGCGAAGAAAACAACAAGTTGTTTGTGTTCCCAATGAAGAAGACATCAGTGAACTATAGGATGGTATTATCTCTTTTACCTTGTCTTTTTTTCCTTTGTGACATTTTAATTTTTAGAAACACAATTTATGCATATCTTTGCTTCTAGTCCTTTCCAAACTAGTTCATCGATGAGTACGTCTCAAACCACATGTATGGTTAAGAGGCGAGGAAGGTATTCATACAACACCCATGGTATAATCTTGAAGTCTTCCTCAAGAGGATGAAGGATGGGCGGGAAACCATCCAAAGGCACTGGCATAAATTTCCAAGAACCTTCGACATCGGTAAAGGATCAATATTTGCCTTCCGCTTCAACTATTTTCTAGATGAGATTCATCTGTCAGTTTTCCATATATGATGCTATTTTCCAAAGGTTTTTGATGTTGCATGTGAAACTCGGTCCTATCGTGTAATTGGGTAGCTACGTCGTATATGCCTATATGATGTTGTACTCTGATGTATTTCAATTATGAAATCCTGGTTGCCGTAATACGAAATGAAATATGTTGTGTACTTGATATGAAGTATCAATTTGTTTACTAGCTGGTTTATAAATAATAGACAAATTATCCTGATTGTTGGGGTTTCATATTGCAGATGGTTTCTCATAGAACACCGTTAACGATGACCTCAACAAACCCACACGCTTGTTGGAAAATTGGTGTGTTGGATCTGTGAAGAATCACACACGATTTCCGGGTGAAAACTTTGTGCGTTAGAACACCCATTCGCAATCGTTTTCACATAAAACGTGTGTGTGATGGACAACCCTATGCCAAACAGTTTCTTCTAGGGACCGTGCGTGATGGACACCCCTAACACAATAGATGTTCACTACGGGAATCAGCTATTTTGCCGACATGTGTTTTCTTTGCCGTCAGCATATCGTTGGGGCAGACGGCAAATTGTTATTTTGCCATCATGGGAAGACGGCAAAACAAAGTTGTAGGCAAAAAATCAAAAAAACTGACGGTGAAAGACAAGACACGGCAAAGCAAAGGTTTGCCGTCAACTATTTGTGCAAATGACGGCAAAGGCGGCATCTTTGTCGTCTTCCTCCAATTCGCTGACGGCAAAAACTATCCACAGCTGTGTCTAACGGGCCCAAAACAGATGTATATTTTACTGTCTTGGATTTGGACCAGTTGACGGCAACAATGGTAACTTTGCCGTCTACTCGCTATACTGATGACAGCAAAGAGTTAAAATCTGATAAAAAGGACAAAAGTGAACTAATGAAGAAAAAAAAGACCCAGCCACACCACACACCACGAATAGTTCCATGCGCATGACCCCTATCATCGTTGTGCTCTCTAGGATTACTCACCACCCCCACCACTTCCCTCACTGGTTGCCGCCGCCGGTCGCTGCCGCTCCCCTCACTGGTTGCCGCCACCGCCGATCGTCGCCGCTGCCCTTGCCAGTTGCCACCCCCGTCGGTCTCCACGACATGGACGGAGGATAGGCCATCCCATCGCTCCATTCCTGCCCCACGGCGAGAGAGGAGACCGACCGGTTGGCTCCTCCACGTCGGTTGCCGCCCGCTGCCCCGCCCTTGTCCGCCCGGTACAACCCCCCTCCCTCTCGGCCCATGCAACCTCTTCCCCCCCCACCGCTCCAATCCTTCCCCACGGAGAGAGAGGGGACCGACTAGTTGGCTCCTCCATGTCGGTCGCTGCCCGCTGCCCCGCCCCTGTTTTCCCGGTACAACCCCCCCTCCCCCTGGCCCGTGCAACCTCTGCCCCCCACCCCACCCCCAGGGTCGTGCAACCGGATAGCAGGTCCCCCCAACTCTAGTATATTACTGAAAAAATTTAGATGATAAGATTCAGATGCTAAGTAGGATATTACTGATAAAATTCAGATGCTAAGTACTATACATTTTATCCACAGAGTATTCACAACCATGTTCTAGTATATTACTGATGAAATTCAGATGCTAAGTAGGATAAAGAGAGAAGGAGAGAGTTAAATCTAAACATATTTCTGAAGATACGAAGGAATATGTCCAGCCATACCACCTGTTCTTTGCTTGAGATCTACAGAAAATAAAGTAAAAGAATGGATAATGTATTCCACCTGTTCTTTATACAACTTTGCTTTTTTAGGGTGCTCAGATTAGTAGTATGGCAGTAGTATGACATTATTAGTAGTATGGTAGTAATATGGCGGCCATTCTGAAATTAGAGATGACATTATGGCAGTAGTATGGCAGTAGTATGACAGTATGGCAGCCATTCTAAAATCAGAGATGCCATTATGGTGATCGGAGTCTCTATTTTAGTATGACCATATTTGATCTATTTCTATGTGATATTGATATACGTCAGTGTTGTGTGTGTGCTTATGTTGGTGATGTTCATGTGGAGGGATCTTCTCTTCACCTCCAGGAGCACAATTGGTCTCATTGTCGTCCTCATTTTACTAGGTCTGAGCTCGACTGTCATCCCCTTCCCTATTTTGCTATGTTCCGGTCATCGTGCCAATGTGACTAGATTTTACTTTCATGTCAAGTATCATAACATAGGCGTCTCTCGTTTGAAATGACGACATCTATAAATATGCATGTCTTTGTGTATTTATAACCGCCATCCTTTCGAATTTTCCACGTTATCCATGGACAGCCCGAGTACAAGTATATTGGGTTTCGTTTCCCGTGCTCTAATTCGGTCTGAGGCAAAATTTCTCAGCGCCAACCCATTGTTCTCCGGTTACACATTCTCTCTGCTTGTTGCCGAGACGTGTATCTGGAGAGCAGCGGGGAGGTGATGTCGAAATTTTGCCTCGAGCCAGAGTAGAGCACGTGGAACGAACGCAATCTACACATACACGGGTGGGATTAGGACCCATCTTTACCTATTAGAGATAAGATTCAATCTATGAATTCCCGTTTCCCTTTTGTATGGTAAAAAATAAAATTGTGGCGTAAATAATATGCCAAAAGGAATTAGTTATGTTTCTAGTCTTAATTACATTATATATAACTTTATGAATATGAATTTGGTGCTCGTATTGTCAGTGCAAGTAGCGGTATGGAAGATCCTGAGTGGATGTATACTGGCCACCCTAGTCAGGCTGGCATGACCGCTGAGTGGGTGGACAAGACCAATGAATTCGTAGAGACAACATTTGCTAGTGGCAACAGAAAAACTTGGTGTACCTCCTTTAAGTGCAAAAACTATAAAGAACAGCCAAAGAAGATGATGTGTTTACACCTGCAGAAGCATGGGTTTAAGCTTGGATATACCCGGTGGACCTTTCATGGCGAGACTAAACACAACAGAGAGGAGGAGGTGCGTCGGCACACCGATGACAATGGTACCGAGATCGATGACATGGTAGCTGACTTCAATGATGTACGTGATGCGAGATCAGAGGAAGAACCAGAGGAGTCTACGAGGGCATTCTTAGAAATGTTGAATTCGTCACAGCAACCTCTTCACGACTACACAGATCAATGCCAACTGGATGCCATTGGACAAGCAATGTCTATGAAGACCTAGTTCAACATGAGCAGGGATAACTTTGATTCTATGATGACTTCTTGGGGTTGCTCTCTCCCTGAAGGTCACAAACTGCCTAAAAGCTGGTATGAGGTGAAGAAAACTCTACATGCACTTAAAATGCGGTATGAGCAGATACATGCTTGTCCAAACGGATGTGTCTTATTTACGAAAGACTATGTGGACGACAAGTATTGTGCCAAGTGCGGCTCCTCTAGGTATACCGAGAGAGTCCTTGGTGATGGTACGAAGAAGCAAACCAAATTCCCTGCAAATGTTCTTCGGTATCTTCCAATCCTGCCAAGAATGCAATGTCTTTACTTGAACGAAGATACGACCAAACAGATGGCATGGCACAAATATGGGATAAGACGTGACAAGGATGATCATGGGACACCAATGCTGATACATCCGTCTTGTGACCAAGCATGGAAGAATTTCGATCGATTACATCCTGAGAAAGCAGAAGAGGCAAGGAATGGACGAATCGCCATCGGACTCGATGGGTTCAATACGTTTGGTTTTGTCTCAAAGACATATAGTTGATGGCCTGTGTTTGCTATTCCCCTCAACCTCCCCCCCTAGCATCCTAATGCAATGCAAGCACATATTCCTATCATTGATAAAAATTCCAGGGCCCAAGTATCCCGGGAAGAATATAAATGTGTACCTCCAGCCACTAATAGATGACTTGAAAGAAGCTTCGGTGAATGGGATATAGACATGTGATGCTGCTAGCAAGAAAAACTTCAAAATGCATGTTTGATACCAGTACTCAATGCATGACCTACCGGCGTTTTCACTTTTCATGGGATGGTCTATGCATGGGAGGTTCCCATGCCCTAGATGCAAGACAAACCTTCAGTGTCGTTGGCTTCAAGATGGTCGCAAGTATTCTTGCTTCGATTTCCATAGAGAACATTTGTCGCCTGACCATCCATTCAGACAAGACAAGAAAAACTTCATGAAAGGTGCAGTTTTCGAACACTCGGCTCCACCTGAGATGACAGGTGAACAGATTTGTGATCCACTAAACTCTCTCAAGCCTGATCCCAACCGTCCAAGGTATTTCTTGGGATATAATGAAAAACATGCATGGACTCACAAGCCATGCTTCTGGGATCTCCCCTACTTCCACCAGCTCGAGCTTCCACATAATATTGATGTAATGCACACTAAAAGGAATATCCCTGAGACCATTTTTGGCACATTGTTCAACATTACTGAGAAGACGAAGGACAATACTAAGGCTAGACTAGATGTGATGAAGCTATGTGATAGACCTGAACAAAACTTGCGGCAACACATTGACCGTAAGAATTGGACGACACCATGGGCTAGGTTTGTTCTGACAAGGGCATAAAAGAAGGAGATACTCATGTGGTTCAAAACTTTGTTGTTCCCTGATGGGTATGTAGCGAATCTAATGAGGGCAGTGTATCTTGATAAATTGAAGCTCAATGGGCTAAAGAGTCATGATTGGCACATATGGCTTGAGCGGTTATTGCTAGTGATGATTCGAGGCTATATCCCTGAGGATGATTGGGAAGTATTGGCAGAGCTTAGCTATTTCTTCTGTGTTATTTTTGCTAAAGAAGTATCTCCTACTGTGATAGATGACATGGAAAAACGGTCACCTGAGTTTCTCCGCACGTAGAGAAGATATTGCCACCAGGCTTCTTTAATCCGATGGAACATATGATTTTACACCTCCCGTTTGAGGTAAGATTGGGTGGCCCTATGCAGAACTGTTGGTGCTATGGACTTGAGAGAATGCAAAAGACTCTTTGAGCTAAATGTAGAAATAAATGTAGAATTGAAGCATCCATAGCCGAGGCATTCTTGGCGGGAGAGGTGACAAACTTTACGACATCACGCTATGTGGCCAATATTCCAAGCTTGCATAACGCGAAGTCCCATTACAATACTGGTGACCCCAAACATGAATCCAAGCTCAGCCTCTTCAAAGGGCAACTCGGAGCTGTGGGTGCTTCTAGTTCAAAGAATTTGACTTTGAAAGAGTGCAGCTCGCTTACGTTATATATCCTCACCATCCTAAAAGAAGTGCGGCCATACATTGAGTAAGTGATTGGTACATCATGTAACATTTACTCATATGTTTGTGCCTAACCACGCTCATTTCTCATTGCTCAGTGAATTTGTTGCTCAATTCTCAAATGAAGCAGTCAAACATGATTCACTCGAAGAGTATGAGCTTCTTGCTGGCAAAGGAGATGGCAATTACGGTTTCATTTCTTGGATCAAAGGAAAGGTATATATACTTATTATTATGGAAGAACTTAAGTTGGTATTACGTGTGACTAATACAACGATCCTTCCTGCTTAAACTTGCAGGGTATGTCAATATTGGATAAAGAGTTGAAACAAATTGCTAATGGCTTTGACTATAAGGTTGGTACATTCGATAAATACGACATCAATGGGTATCGCTTCCGCACACTTGAGAACGAGGAACATCTGGCTGTTCTAAAATCCAAAAACACCAGAGTGTCAGCTATTTGCAATGGAGTTGAGTATTATGGAAGACTTGATGAAATATACGAACTGCATTACTTTGGGGCAAATCCTCCAAAAGTCATTGTCTTCAAATGCCATTGGTTCGATCCTGAGAAGGTTAGGAAGAGAGATGATATTGGGCTAGTCAAAGTTCGACAAGACAGAAAATTAGAATGCGAGGATGTCTATATTGTGGCTCAACAGGCGACACAAGTTTTCTATCTCAAGTATGCATGCCAAAATAAGGCATATCTTAAGGGTTGGGATGTCGTGTATGATGTGCCACCACATGGTAAACAATGTTCCCCTAGTGAAGAGGATTATCAACCTCACATCGACCCCGACACATATGATGGAGAATTCTTCCAAGAAGAACATCGGCCTAGAGGCTGTCGCAACATCCATCCACACACGGAAGTACACATTGACAATGAAGAAGAAGAAGAAGTAGATGAGCAAGAAGAAGAGGTTACGAACATGGAAGACCTATCAATGCTTGAGCGGTTATGGCAAGGCATTGCTGATGATGGTGACGATGACGACCAACACTTCGACGACATCGTTGATGACACGCGTGATACTGATGATGATGAGGAAGCAGAAGAGGAAGAAGAAGAGGTAGATTGTGATCCAGATGATCCCGACTACTTTTAGTTGTAATGTTGTTTTTGTACTAGTTGCTTTACCATGATCCCGAACATGCTGTAATGTTGATTTTGTAATATTTTGAACGGATGCTTATTTATTGCACTATAAAGTTGTATTTGTGCTATAATCGCCTTTGTAAGTCTCATTTATGTATGATTTTTTGAACTTATGCTTATTTGTACTATAATTGCTTTAGTGATTCACATTCCATTTTTCTTTGAACTTATGCTTATTTATTTGAACAATAATGTTGTATTCGTACTAATTGCTTTACTATTTGTCATAGCAGGTGAGTGAAGCATGGTGGGAATGAATCGGAAAAGGACTGCTAGTGCTACGACAGAGAAGGCCCCACTCAAGCTAGCGAGAAATTTGCTATCCACTTTTCTCGCCGATCCTCCCGAGGCATCCTCTCATGCTCAGCCACATCAAGGAAGAGGCCAAGGAAAAGGTGAACATGGAGGAAAGGCTAAGAGAAACCCGGTTCGGTCTCGCTCGCCATCACTTGTCGCAACACCACCTGGCGAGGGGAGGTTGGAGGAGCCGGTGTCTCACTCCCCTGTGTCTGAGGAGGAATGGGTGGACGTGCTGGCGTCTCACTCCCCCACGCTTGAGGACGAGCCGATGTCTCACTCCCCCATGCATGACTATGGGAAGGAGGAGGATGGTTTAATTGCAGTCCCCGAGGGTCAGTGTATGTTCTTGCGTGGTGCATCAAGGCTCCCAGAACGAGGGAAACCTGTCGAGCAAAGGCCATGCATTACTCTATATGGAGTAAGGTAACTAACTTTGGCTTCCCATTTTTCTACCTTCAATGTATGCAACAATTGCTCATAACTTTGGCTTCTCATTATGCAGCAGTTGGACGGAAGGTGGAGATGAGTAGCCAGGTAAGTGCCGACACGTGAACGGGGTCATTAGGATCCTCCTTAAGGAGCATTTCCCTGGCATGGTTACTTTGCCAGGGAAGGACAATGTTCTAGAGGTAGCATCGACTTGGGACCACTACAAAGCATGTGAGGATGTTGGTACGTTCAACAACATCGAGGTTCACAACAAAGTCGAGCGAGTCTTTGCCGAACTTTGGGTAATCATTAAGTTTAGTTCATACATTGCATATATATAATCCATAGCTAATTTATTTCTAATCTCGTTTGATCTCACGTGTATTTGTAGGATTTCTATAGATGCGAGGATGGGAAGTTGGAGGAGGCACAAGCTAACGTCAACATTCACTTTAAGAAGATTGTGCGCAATATGTTCTATGATACGCGCGATATTGCCGTCCGTTCTTATAAGGCATCTCAAGGCTATAAGATGGCTACAAAGAAACCAGCTACAGAAATCTTTCTTCAGAAGGAGGAGTACATGCAGGTAAATAAATCACGTTCATCCTTATTTTCTCAATTGGCTGACACTCAATATTTTTTTGACGTATATGAGATGCAAATGATCAATTAGGTTACTCCTAGATGGTGTGTCGATAAGGGGGAGTGCTGGGAGCGAATTGTGGACTACTGGTGTTCTAAAGAGTATATGTTGAAACACGTAGATTACAAAAATTGGCGAATGGCAATGATTGATCGACCACACCATCAAGGCAAGTTGAACCTTAAGGGATTCACGAAACTTTGGGTATCTTTCCTCCCATCGATTTGTTCTTCATAAGTTCTTTCTTGTCATACATGTTGCCAATCCTTGTGATGAAATCCTAATCATGTTGGTTCGGTTGTAGGGGCATTACCACATGGCTCTGGAGCCCAACCATTTCGTTGGGTATGCTTTGTCCCATAAGGCATCGTTCAGAAAAGCCACACCTTATGACCCGTCTGACACATCGTCTGTGTACACCAGCAAGACCGCCTACAATCGGTTGACCAAAGTTATAGAGGTGGAAACAAAGCTGAGAGGGCCCGACTATGATGTGGCATCGGAGCCCCTTGACCATGAGTTGGTTATGATAGCTGGAGAGGGTAGGAAACATGGCAAGGAAGTGATTATAGGAGGCATGTTTCCTAGGTCCTCCACTCGCACTCTACCTGAGCACAAGGCTTGGCTAGGTCTGTCAAAATCTTTTGTATGTGAACGCGCGACTCCGGCAAGGGCTGAGATGGAGGTATTCTATACAAGTCCTTCTACATATGATTTTTCTAATTCTTACATAATTTTGGATTTTAAGATGCAATTGCGATGCCATATTCTGTAGTCTCTACTCATGGAGAAATTGGCAGAGGAGAGGTGACTATTGGCAGAGGAGAGGGTGGAGGAGAGGCGACTGGAGGCGGAGGAGAGGTCAAAGGAGAGGGAGGAGGAGAGGCGAGTGGCGGCGAAGGAGAGGGCAGCGGAAGGGCATAGGAGAGGCAAGTGGTGGCAAAGGAGAGGGCAGTGGAGAAGCCGGAGGAGAGGCGACTGGCTGATGTGAGGACGCAGCAGGCGTTGTGGGCACAAAATACTCAAAACTTTCAGATGTTTACGGTTAGTTCCTTAATAGCCAAGCACAATTCCTTAATAGCCAACACATGTAGTCTTTTACTACCCGTACTTAATCTTCACTCCTCTTAACATAATTTGCAGGCTTATTGCACCCAGAATTGTATGCCCGCTTTTGATATGTCTGCCATTACTCCGTGCCAAACGGTTAGTTAACTAAAATACTTGCAAGGATCATTGTTGCATATCTTTCTCTGAGTGTCATGCTAACCATATAATACTTCCTGCAACATCCTTCGACCCATGGATCAAATTATGCCGGATCTTCACATGATCCTGGCTTAAGTGGAAATAACCTTGATGGTTCTCCGCATGTTTGATATCTATTAAGATTAGTGCATACATATCTCATTTACAAGTAGAGACCACTTGAAGATCATCGTGACTTAGCGATCATTTGAATATATCAAACCATTTGTATTCCATTGAATTGAATTTATATCAAACCATTTGTATCACATGATTTAGAGACCACTTGAAGACCATTTGAATCAAATCATTTCTACTTATCATCATGACTTAGAGATCTTCATGATTTAGAAACTTTTGCAAGTGTTGACTTATTACCATTTGAACCATTTGAAGATCAAACTTATAACTAGAGACCATTCAGGAAGTTCTTAGTGATTTAGATTGTTAAATTTGACATCTTCAAAATTTGACAAGTTTTAAAGAAACTCCTTAGGATTCAAAGCTATTTTTTTGGAAACTTGCAATGGAATATGGATATAGCCTTGATGGTTCTCTACATGTTTGAGATCTATTACGGTTAGTGCCTCCATATCTCATTTAGAAGTGGAGACCAGTTGAAGATCATCGTGACTTAGAGATCATTTGAATATATGTCCTTGATTTAGAAACTGACCAATAAAGACTGTTTGACCCATTAGCTATGCATTATTGAAGCTCTATATTTTCTTGATTTAGATACCATTTGAAGCTATGTATTTATGATTTAGAGACCAGTTGAATATCTTCATGGTTTAGGGTATTAAATTGAATTGAACTTATATCAAACCACTAGTATCACATGATTTAGAGACTACTTGAAGACCACGTGAATCAAATCATTTCTACTTATTATCATGACTTAGAGATCTTCATGATTTAGAAACTTCCAAGTGTTGATTTATTACGATTTGAACCATTTGAAGACCAAACTTATAACTAGAGACCATTCATGAAGTTCTTAGTGATTTAGATTGTCAAATTTGACATCTTCAAAATTTGACAAGTTTTAAAGAAACTCCATAGGATTCAAACCTATTTTTTGGAAACTTGCAATGGAATATGGATATGGTGTGACATGGATCACTATTTATTTTGTTGGGTCTTCAAGTACCTTCTTTTGTCTATTTGACATCTTCATGATTTAAAGCACCTTATTTTGTTGCTGTGGACATGAAACCCTTTATTTTATTGTTGTGACAAAATTTGACATATGTGCATGATTTCATCTTGTAGGTTGCCATATGGATGCTCTTTGGACTAGGATATGGACATGAAGACATTTATTGTAGTGCCAAATATTATGAAGACACTTATCGTAGTGTCAAATATTATGTAGCGATGCCTGCTATATTCATACGCTATGAAACATTTATACTCTTATATTTGCTATGGACCGGTCGGTATGGAACTATGTGTGAGAAGCTATGCTATATATATGAATGTGCTTGGACTATGCTATATAGATGTGTGGACTGTGCTATATATGGACTATATGCTATATGGATGTGTTATGGACTATTATATGGACTATGGTATATGTGTGAGGAATCATTGTTGTGATATATATTGTTAGATTGTGATATATACTGCTATATTGTGACATATATACTGTCATATTGCCTATATGTATTGTCATACTATTTATATGTACTATCATACTGCTTATATGTATTCTTAAAAAAAGAGTGAAACCTCTTTGCCGTCATGTTCATGACGGCAAAAAAGGCACGTGGCACTCTACTGTGCAAACTAGGAGAGAGTAGTTGTCGTCTGTGTAAAAGAAGCTGACGGTAAAAATGATGAAAATTTTGCCGTGTGTTACCGCATGTGCAGACGGCAAAAATTGTGGTAATTTTGCCATCCGGTGATACTTTGGGGCTGACGGCAAAAATTACTAACGTCGTCCATTAGGGAGGGTATTCCGTCTGTTCCCTTTTTTGCTGTCTACACATTATTAATGACGGCAAAACAAGCGCACTGCCGGCAAATATTTTGTCGTCTGCTTCTCCGGGTGATGACGACAAAACTACCCTTTTGCCAATTTTGTGTATGCCGACATTGTTTCCCGTCATGGGCTGACGGCAAAATCTTTGCCGTCAGTAATACGATCTTTGGTGTCTCTAGCGACCTGACGGCAAAATCCTCGATTCCTATAGTGGTTAAGTCGAAAATTGTGTGTGATTTACAATACGAACGGAAACATATGTTTGGGATTCACTATGTGGGATGGTATGCACATCTCACACGATTTCTCCTAAATATCTGTTTGTGATAGTCCTTCCAATCGCACACGACATTATTCTGCCTATCGTGTGTGACCGGGAGTAGGCATCACCAACGGTTTTTTTGTGACATGTGCTATAGCCCCCCTATCTCCCACACATGCAAGGAAACGGTTTGAGATTACATCACAGAAAGGGGTTAAAAACCATTTGTATAGCAGGCGCCTGCAGTAATGATAGGAAATCCAATACTATTAAATGGGTTAAGGTATAGTTGGTGAACAAATTTCTCCACATGCACAAGTGGTAGCCACCAAAAAACCTACAAGATCTCCCACAATAATACTCTATCAAAACCCTATCACACAAAATCGGTGCCACCATGTTTTCCCATTCGACACTACCGATTTCTATCCCAGACAGAACTCTAGCCAAATTCTAACATCTCAGTACAACCAAGTGTTGCATCCATGCAACCGAATTTTGGTGACCATGATTAAGGTCACTATATTCATGGAATTGAAATTTCCAAGTTTTATGATTCGGTCTCACCGAGTTTGTAAACCAGCCTCGGCCACTCATATCGGTACCACCGAGATTCACAAAGTTGCCACATTTTGAACAGGTCGAGACAACTGTGTTGTGCTTTGGTTTCATTGAGTTGGTCAATAATATTGTAATGGTAGTATTTTGGGAGATGCCTATATATACCCCTCCACCACATCCCACTCGTAAGAGAAGCACTCAGAACCGTTCCCCACATCCCATATTCAAATTTCTGAGAGAGAACCACCTACCCTTGTGTTGAGATCAAGATCATCCACTCCAACCATATGGATCTTGATATCTAGCTTACCCTAGTTGCTTTCCACCCAATGAATCTCTTCTACCAAGTCAAATCCGTGAGAGAGTGATTGAGTATTGAGGAGTGTATCATCTTGAAGCACAGGAGCAAGGAGTTCATCATCACTATCAAGCCTATTACTTTTTGGAGGGTGGTGCCTAATAGATTTGTTAGGTGTTGCTTGGAAGCCTCCTACTTCATGTTGTGGAGTTGAACCAAGAAGTTTGTACGGGCAAGGAGATCACCTACTTCTTGAAGATCTACCCATAGTGATGCTACTCATTCGTGGATGGAAGCCGTTATGGAATAGTCAAGGTTGCTACTTCGTGGGCCCTTATAGGTGGAGCCCTCCACGGACTCTCGGGACTGTTACCCTCCATGGGTTGAAGACTCCATAAAAGTGGATGTATGATAGCGCCACCTATGAGAACCACGGAAAAAATCTTCGTGTCTACAATTGCGTTTGATCTTCTAACCCTACCCTCTACTACATGTATTTGTATTTACTTTCCACTTCTATACTCTTAGACATACATGTGTAGGGTGTGCTTGACTTGATATCATTGCTAAAATCTTCCCACACCTAAAATTGGGAAAAGGTAGAATTTGTATTTACTCAAGTAGTCCAATCACCCCCCCCTCTAGACTTACTTTCAATCCTACACACGCTTAGGCGCACATCCGCTAGGTGCACTTCTTTGGCATGAAAGTCGTCCTCTAGCACATCGAGAGTGGTGAGGGCGCTCTCGAAGGCCTCGCGTGTGACCAGGGCAATGATGTTGATCTTCTGAAGGACTAAGCATGGAGTTGCCCCGATGCTACCTCCTAGGGCAGACGCTCACGAAGTCCCCACAAAAGCCTCCCCTCCATGGTCCCCTTGCCCTTGATAGGGTTGTCATCGCCAACCATGCGTTGGGGGCGGGTGGCGCCTCCCCTTGCCCTACTGAAGAGGCACGTGTAGGGGGCTCGTAGCAGCCCTCCGAAGGGCTTCACCCTCCCTAGTGGGTGTAGCGTGTGCCTGGAGGTCAGCCTAGGCCTCGGCCTCCCCCTCACCCACCACGACTTGCTTCAACTATGGCCTACAGCTAGCGAGCATGGTCTGCAAACCTTGTGGGGCCTGGTAAGGGCATTGAGGACTCTCTAATGGGTGGCGTGAGAGAGGGCGCCGCCGGTGTGGTGGCCCTCTGCTTCTTGCGTGCGGTTGCCCTGCAGGAGGCACTAGTTTAGCCCGCTAACTCCAACTGCACCAGGTGGAAGTGGACAGGAAATGCCAATAAACTAACTCTTCTACGACAACACAGCGCCTTCTCTTCGAGAGGGACCTCCAGCGGCTGCTGCCGCCGCTCCTAGGGGCTGCTCCAAAGCTTCCTCCAGAGGGCGCTCGGCGAGGCCCTCCAGGGCTGACGCCAGCCTCACATGACTGGCTTGTCTCCGTCTGGGGCCCAGTGGGCCCCTTAGTGCACCTTCGGTAGGGGTTCACGACCTCCACCACCTCATGATCCTCCCTGTCCACGTGCCTGAGGGGTGGTCGGCTAGGAACTGATGGAGGTGGTGTCGTTGTCGTTGTCATCATTGTTGCCATCCGCCAATAGCAAGCTATGATGACTTGGCGCGCTCCCTTGGATGCCTCTTGCAGCGGCACCAGAGGAGAGTCCGGCACATGCAAAGCCCCCCGAGATGGGCAGAATGAGAATGAGGTTGTGGTAGGGCCCCACCAAGTCTTCAAGAATTGGTCCCCAATGGTCGAAGGCCGGCATAAGTGCCTAGAGTGTCGCACCATCAACGAAACATTACAAGGGTTCTGCCCTATCTGATAGCTCGGCGGGCACGCTCTCGGCGAAGAGGACCTGGAGGGTTGCTTCCAGCACCGACATCTGTAGGGAGTCAACGCACTGCCTGGTGCCGTCCTCGCGTCCCTGGTACTCCCAGGCCGGGTGCGAATGCTTCTGGAGGGGGCGATGCGGCAAAGTAAAAATTAACGTACCACCATGGCGCTTGTGAACCTAGCCACCCAAAGCGCCTCCAATCGGGCCATGAGCAGCCCGAGTTGGGCATCTTCCATCTCAGAGTGTCCCAAGCCCGAGCTCTCAATGGCGGACTCTATGGGTAGCATGAACAGGGGGCTGCACTGACCTACCTCCATTTAGATCCAATGCGCTCTGAGGTCGCTCGCCTTCTTGAGTGGCACCGCACCGATGAACAACTCCGGCATGCACCTTCCCCCTCGAGTGGAAGGAGGCACACCCCACAGTTGGCCCCTCCTTGCACCTCATGCTATAGAAGGTACAGAAAAAGGCCAGCAAGGGCATCACCCTCAAGAATTTGTCGCAGGGGGAGGCGAAGCTGGAAAGGTAGATGGCGGAGTTGGGGTAGAGGTGGAGCACGTGGATCTGGTAGTGCTCTAGAGTCACACCAAAGAACTCCGAGAAGGGAGGGAGAAGACCTCCATAGATGTAGAGGTATAATAAGGGAAACATCATCACTAACAGCGCCATGATCGGTCATGAGCCCGGCCAGTGTTTCGTCGGCCCTTGGTCATTATGGGCATTGACTGTCAGCGGGGCGAGCTCCTACAGTCCCTCCAGGTTTTGGAAGGTGGAGGGCGTCAATGCCGTCTCCGTCCATGGCCCGGTGGCGGTAGCACTTCTCTTTGGTGCCATAGCAATTGAAGGATGACTACAGTGGCAGAGATAAAGGCAGAGGAGGAGAATGGCAAGTGGCGCATGCAGGGGAGGAAGAGAAATATGCAAGGAAAGCGTCTGTCGGAGGAAGATCAATGATGGCCTCGCCCCGACACGTGCGGCGGTTCATAGGCAGACGTGTGGTTCCCTAGGCATGGTGGGAGAAGTGGATACGTCCCGTCCTATCATGACTGACATGCGTCATCTCCTGGTATGATAGTTCGTCAGGCCCTGAGGCATTTCGCCGCACGTCATTTCATGTTTTACTTACACAACATGTGTCGTGCGCCCGACGGCAACTATTGACCCAGTGGGAACTAGGGTACCATGGCCCTTCTTCCTCTGGCCCTGGAGGCTACGCTTGGGCAGGCCCATAGGAGGCGACTCGGGCACGGTTGACTCGGAGGGAGCTGCTTTGTGAGGGGCAGGCCACGCGAGGCCCATTCGCCGCCTGGGCGGGACCTACCGAGGCTGCCCAGTGCTAGGTCTCCTCGGGAGGCTCCCTTCAGGAGGCCGCTTCACGAATGAGGACATGCAATGTAGCTATGGGGCCCCAAGCCCCCTCACATGGGTGACGTCCACTGTCAGAGCGACGACGATGGGGCGCGACCGAGCCAGTTTCCATTCCGGTGCTAATGGAGCGGCGACATTTGCCTCCCTGAAAGCGGGGTCCCAAAGGTTGCCATTCAAGTTAAAGAAGACCTCACTGACGCGACTTGCCATGATTGAGGTCATCGTTGTGCTCACCGACAAGTCATGGATGGAATCTTGGCTAGCGAAGACCACCTTTTGTTAGGATAGGACTGGTCTCCTGTCCCCTTATGGACTCCCTTTCCCTCTTGTTTTTTTGGGAAGAGGACTGAGGCACTACAAGGGGGCGAAGACACTTCCGTGTAAGGGGATCGACTCTTTTTACCACCAACTTCATGTACTCCGATCTCAAGCTCTCCATGGCAATGAAACACATGCAGGAGTAGGTAATTACACCGCACACTGGCCTGAACCTGGGTAGCTCACGCGTCCGCTGCGTGCCTGGTGAGGGTTTGTCCGCTCGCCGTCATCTCACTATGGTTGCCGTCCGGTCTTAGACTGACAAACAAATCCCCCAAGTGTTTGAACCTTGGATTTTTTGAGTAGTTCTTAGACGTAGATCCCAAACTCTAGCATAAACAATATTCAGTATGAAAGGAGGAGACCTAACCTTAGCTGAAGGGTTTGATGAACCGAACCAAGAAGGTAGGGACCAACCAATGTGGAAATGATGTGAATTTAACCTCATAGGTGGAACAACCACTCTGTAATCCTAGACATTGTGGAGAAATAAGTAAACCAAACCCTCATATGAAGACGCATCAAGGAATGGATTAAGTGTATGAGTTTGAATACGACCTAGCAGAAAAGGAGAGGCAATTCAGAAATGTTGGATAAAGGATTTTTAAGACATCGTTCCTCACCATGAGAAGCACCAGTATTGTTTGTAATGAAGACGGATGGAGTTTCTGAAAGTGTGTTTGGATTATATGTACTTAGAGTATTGTTTCTAATGATCTTTCGATCAATTCAAAGGAACTAGAGTGTTGTCAAAGATCGATCTAAGATTAGGTAGCATTCAAGATAAAACATCTGCTTGACCGACATACGTACCTAAAATCAAAATTTACCATAAAGGATGGTCTGTATGAGTACATTTCACGCCCAAAATGCGATACTATCCTCACAACGCCTCAAGGGCCTCGATCAGGATAGAAGCGCATTTCGGGTAACTTTGCAAGAATGGATATCGGTATATGGAGTTGGCTTACACTCGCCACATGCTACAACATTAATAATTCAAATACATTCATCCATAACAATCGTCATACAGAAGAGCAGGGTTCGATCATGGACGAAATAAAACAGAAAATGACATCCATCATGCTAAACCTTGGTTGCCGACCAAGTCGTCGACCTCTACTTGTTAGGATACATCACGTACTTGCAGCCACGTTCCTCATCATACTCTCACTGGAGTCCTTCGACATCATGTTCGTCAAGGTCATCTATACCTGCACCCGTTGTTGTAGGAATATGTGAGCCCCAGGACTCAACAATATCATCACCAAGGGTACCTAAACTAGCTAAGCTTGTAGGTACCTAGACCAAGGGTACCTACCGTAACATTTCAGACTTCGAAAAGGAATAGGTATGTGGTACGGTAAGCAGACCGAGTCCAAAACTTTCCCAATAGCATTTTTTCTCAATTTTGGAATATTTAATAAATTAGGAAAATTTAAAGTAGTCCGAAAAGTGCATGAGGAGGCGACAAGCCTACAGGGCGTGGCCTACCCCCTAGCCGCACCCCTGTGGCTTGTCTGCACCCCGTGCATCGTCCAGACTCCTTTTTATTGTGGTACACTCCTTTGGGTTGGTAAAAATTCATTACATAATCTCCCGAATGTTTTGACCATCGTAAAACAGAAAAATCCTCTGTTCTCTTTTGGTGTTGTTCTTCGGACAAATTTAGATCGACATGACGTCCCCAAGTGCTCCGAAGGACATGTTTTTTGAGAAGGTCATCAACCCCTATCTTGTAGAGGTGATGCGACACCCTCGAACCATTGAGACACGTGAGGGGGTGCTGCACATCCATGATGTTGAAGGGCCAAAGAAGACCGGAAGCGTGGAAACGAGCCCCGAAGCAATGGAGCAACAAAGCTTCAAGTTCAAAGGGATGGTTGAACATGGAGTCAATGCCAATCATATGATGATCACAGAGTTTACCCATAAACACAAGCTGGACACCAAGGACATCGGGGAGCACATCTTCAAGCTTTACGAGAAAATCAAGCATCTCCAAGCCCAGATCTAAGATCTGCAAAACAAAAACTGTGAGTAGGAATACACATGTAAGAGAATGAGTTTGGCTGCAGATTTGAGGATTCCGGAGACTCGTTCATCTTTTTACGATGGTGACTCTATGCCTTGGAAGACGGGAGACACGCTTCCTAAATCATCAACAACTCGACCACCATTACCTCTGAAGAAGGACATCTAAACACATGGGTATGGGCATTACCCTGGCTTGTGCTAAGCTTGGGGAGGTGTCCCAGTATCGTATCACCATCACACCTTTTCCTTTTCTTGTTTTGCTTAGTTCGATCCTTTTGGTTTTATCTTGATCTAGTAGAATAAAATTTTCGTATGATCTAGATTTGAGTTTTTCTTTATGTTCCTCTTGTGTAATCAAGTCCGAAAGTTATAATAAAAATTATTTTTGATGTGAGGGCTTTGCTTGCTTGCTATGATCTTGAGAAAAATAAATTAGAAATAAAAGAAGAATAGAATAAAAGCATAGAGTATATATGATGATCTTGTGGTGAGTGATGACTTCACATAAGAAGTATGTCGGTTGAAATTTGTTGAGAGTTGAAAAACATAGCGATTGGTCATTGGTGCAATTAATAGGAAGTAATAAATAAAGAGAGGTTCACATATAAATATATTATCTTGGACACCTTTTATGATTGTGAGCACTCATTAAAATATTATATGTTAAGGAGTTGGTGTAGGACAAGGAAGACAATATAATGGGTTATCATTGCTTATATTTGAATTGAAATTATATGGTTATTGATACTCCAACATGTAGTTCTTGCTTCCACCTCATACTAGCCAAAACATTCGCACCAAGTAGAGATCCTACTTGTGCATCCAAAAACCCTCAACCCAGTTTTGCCATGAGAGTCCACCATACCTTCCTATGGATTGAGTAAGATTCTTCAAGTAAGTTGTCATCGGTGCAAAAAGCAATAACAAATGCTCCAAAATATGCATGGTCTTTTATTGCAAGGGAAAAATGTGTTGTACGAACTTGTGATAGTAAAGAAATAAAAGTGACTGACTGGATAATAAAGGTTGCTATCACAAAGGGCAATACAATGTGGCATTCCTTTGCACTAAGGGTTCACACACCCCAAAATAAAAAGCGCATGACAATCTCTGCTTACCTCTGCGAAGGGCCTATCTGTTACTTTTACTTCTTAAGTGCTTACCTTTATGCACGAGTCATCGTGATCTTCTCCACTTCCTATATTTTGCCTTTTTCGCTTGGGAAGCAATATGTGTTGGGGAATGATCTAAACACATATACCCACTCGGATGTGGGTGATCATGAGTTATTATTGTTGGCATCACCCTTGAGGTGAATAGTTGGGAGGCAAAACTATAAGCCCCTATGTTTCTCTATGTTCAATTGAAGCTTCGACCTCATGAGTATTGCGTTAGTGTTAGCAATTATGAAAGACTAAAATATGATTGAGTATGTGGATTTTCTTTACAAGCTCTTATATTGACTCTTTCTGATGTTCTGATAAATTGCAAATTGCTTCAATGACTCAGAGTATAGTTCGTTGGTTATCAATAAGTTCTTGATTCATAATTTATCCTATGACTGAATTGTTACTCTAGTATAACAAATTATATATATCAATAAGTATTGATGTTATCAACATGATCATGATGCCCTCATGTCCGTATTTTGTTTTATCGACACCTCTATCTCTAAACTTGTCGACATATTTATCGATCTCGGCTTTCACTTAAGGATAAGCGACGTCTAAGCTTGGGGGAGTTGATACGTCCATTTTGCATCATGCTTTTATATTGATATTTATTGCATTATGGGCTGTTAATACATGTTATGGTACAATACTTATGCATTTTCTCTCCTATTTTACAAGGGTTACATGAAGAGGGAGACTGCCGATAGCTGGAATCCTGGACTAGAAAAGGAGCAAATCTGAGAGACCTATTCTGCACAACTCCAAAAGTCCTGAAAAGTTACGCATAATTATTTTGGAATATATAAAAAATATTGGGTGAAACAAATACCAGAGGGGGCCCACCAGGAGGTTACAAGCCTGTTAGGCGTGGCCTACCCCCTGGTTGCGCCTAAGTGGCTTGTGGGCCCCTGGCAGGTCTCTGATGCCCATGTTCTATTATATGAAGGGTTTTGACCTGGAAAAAAATCATCAAAGAGCTTTCGGGACTATGCACCACCGTCTCGAGGTGGAACTTGGGCAGAACCAATCTAGAGCTTCGGTAGAGCTATTCTACCGAGGAAACTTCCCTCCTGGAGGGCGAAATCGAAGCCATCGTAATCACCAACGATCCTCTCATTGAGAGGGGCGCCATCTCCATCAACATGTTCACCAGCACCATCTCCTCTTCAAACCCTAGTTCATCTCTTGTATCCGATCTTTGTCTCAAACCTTAGATTGGTACCCGTGGGTTGCTAGTAGTGCTGATTACTCCTTGTAATTGATACTAGTTGGTTTACTTGGTGGAAGATCATATTTTCAAATCCTTTATGATAATAATACTCCTCTGATTATGAACATGAACACGCTTTGTGAGTTGTTACGTTTGTTCCTGAGGACATGGGATAAGTCTTGTTATAAGTAATCATGTGAATTTGGTATTCGTTCGATATTGTGATGAGATGTATGTTGTCTCTCCTCTAGTGGTGTTATGCGAACTTCGACTACATAACACTTCACAATTATTTGGGCCGAGGGGAAGGCATTGGGAAGTAATAAATAGATGATGGGTTGCTAGAGTGACAGAAGCTTAAACCCTAGTTTATACGTTGCTTCGTATGGGGCTGATTTGGATCCATATGTTTCATGCTATGGTTATATATATCTTAATTCTTCTTTCATAGTGGCGGATTCTTGAGAGAGAGGTTAATCATAAGTGGGAGGTTTTTCCAAGTAAGGGCAGCACCCAAGCATCAGTCCACCCAGATATCAAATTATCAAAGTAATGAACGCAAATAAAATGAGTATGATAAAAACTAGCTTGACAAAAATTCCCATGTGTCCCTGGGAGCGCTTCAATTTATATAAGAGTTTCTCCACGCCTGTCCTTTGCTACAAAAAGTAATGGGCTACCTTTGTGCACCTTTTCTACACTTGTTACTTGTTACTCGTTACAAATTATCTTATCACAAAACTATCTATTACCAATAATTTCAGTGCTTCCGGAGAATACCTTACTGAAAACTGGTTGTCATTTCCTTCCATTCCTCATTGGGTTCGACACTCTTACTTATCGAAAGGACTACGATATATCCCCTATACTTGCGGGTCATCACTACGCATACAGTAGCCTAATAGAAATATCCCGAGTTGCCCCGGTTGGCCCTACACAATGTTCTATTTTGGACCAACACTCGTGAGGAGCACTGGCCCGGGTTGTTGATTAATTATCTACGAGTCTTGGCAGGTCCCTATGCAATTTTATTAGTTATTAGGAAAATGTAGTACCAATGTTGGGCCCTGCTAGACAAGCTTTATCCTAAAATGAAAATCAAGAGGGTCCCCATAACAACCCCGAGCATGTTAGGAGCACTCAATATGGAACATAACACCGATACACAAGTAACTAGGGGCGGAAAAGGTGGAACAAAACACCAAGAAAAAGGCCAAGCCTTCCATCTTTTACCAAGTATATATGTTCATTAAATTAAATATAAATAATATTGTGATAACAAAAGAATGTCCACGTTGACACATGGAAGCAATTGCACCTGCAGCTAGAAACGCTATAAGAAGGGATGAGCAAGCGGTAACATAGCCAAACAAAGGTTTGCTGGGATGTGTGGGGGGGGGTAGAGGCTTATCATGGAAATGTTGGGAGACTTGACAAATAAGTGGTAGGTAGCGAGACATAACGATAGAAGCGAGACAACTAGCATAGCAATCATAGTAGTGGTATCGAGGGAAATGATCATCTTGCCTGAGGTGCCACTTGGAAGTAGAACGAATCCATGAAGAAGACGATCTGTGAAGTAGATCCTCACAATCCGAATGCTTTTGGAACTCTATCGAGAAGGAAAAATTCGAATCAACAATCAACACACGGTGCACCACAACATATGCAAAACATGATGCGCAAACCAATATGATACATGTTATGCATGTCATGCAAAATCACAACAATCAACTCCTACACATTAAGCATACCTCGTGATTCTACACGTCATTCTAGTCGATTTACATATCTAGAACGTTTGAAATGGAGCTATGGTCTAAAAGATATGACACACACAATATTAACATGGCATGAATGCAAAATGCATGAAAATGACAACCACAACATTTCAACTCATAATTTTAGCAATATATTATGAAACTAAATGGGATTCTAAGACAGTTTCATGTATGGCATGCCCCAAACGGAGCTACGGTTCACCACAACAACCAACACAACTTTAGTAGAAATGTGCCCAAAATAGCATCATAGCATATTGCAACCCACAAATCAACAAGCTACAACCACCTAAAATACATAACAAGGACATGGTGCTGAATCCTACATGATGCTCAACAACTCAGCTATTAACAGGAAGTTGATTAGAAGCATGGATCAATAGGAACTCAGCTCACCAGAAGACATATTGTACTAAGCAGTTTCCAGACTTAGTGAAAATCTCAGTTTTTATACTAGAGTAGTTTTTAGCACGAAGGCATATTGACAGCTGTAAATCTATATGCTATAGGGCATATATTGGCATGAAACTTAACAGCATGTTAGAAGTCATTATGAACTACACATAACACCATTACACCAACCCCAAAGGGGTTCTATATCACTAGCAAAACACATGGAAGATAGCTACAAACTATTACAGATTCCAGACATTAAATTTTTTGGGCACATCAAAATAATAACATTTTTATAGTATGTTGGCAACAAGAAAACAACACCTAAACATGGATTATCATGGCAAAAAATTGACCAAGGGCTAGTGCACATGTCAAATGACATATCTCATGCTCAAAAATAATTCATATGATGCATGGTTTTAATCACATAAAAATAACAAAAGGGCACCATAGCAAAATAGCATGCACAGAAATTTACTCAAACGAAAACATTAAATTCACAGATAAATTCTCTGGATTTTTCTACCCCAACATGATATATAATATGTGGGTTTTTACTATAAAATGACACAACATTTATGCGAGATTAGGACATAAACCGTTTTAACTTGAAATATATGCAAATTAATGCAAACAGACAGTTTAAATATTTAAAAAATGCATGAAAGTGGAATATTCTGAATCTACACGAACTTCTAAACATTTTTCATATATAGACCATTTTAATCCGAAGCACGGTTCATGAGTTTTTATATGCATGAAGCTAGGTTTTTTTTTTCTTTCGATATGTAATTCTCATGATAATAAACAAATTCGTGGAGCTAAAAAAAACTAAGTGGGTCGAATCTAAAACTGACCCTAAAACTGGCATGGGTGATGATTCTAATTCATGCCCAAGGCATCACATAGGCACACAAGGGGACATGGTGCTAGGGTCACCATGGGCCAAGGACCAGCTGGAGGAGGCGGTTGCTGGAGCTTCGGGCACCTTGGGCCCATGGAGTTGGGCCACAAGGCGAGCCCGACACGGCTGGGCCTTATGCGCTGCAGCAGCCCCCGTGAACGAGCAGTCAACGCGTGCGCTCCTTGTCTGATCGAGCGAGGACGCAATGGCGACGATTGGAAGCAGGCTCGATGCAGAGGATGTACAGTGGGGGAGGTGCGGTGAGGTCGGGGATCGACGGGGATGGAGGGGGCCAGTCCCATAGTGCTCGATCTGGAGACTAGTGGTGCTTCCCGGCATCGAGGCGTCCTCTCGTGCCTTTCATAGTGTGCTGCTCCTACGGGAGGAAGAGATAGGGGGAGATGAGAGAGGGAGAGAGAAAAGGAAGAAGGAGGAAGAGAGAGGAGCGAGGGAAGCTCCGGCCTGGTTTTTCCAGCGAGGGGCCAGCCGACAACAATGTGGATGGGTCACCGGGCGACGGGTGCTGGAGCTCGGGGAGCTCTCGTGGCTGTGGGTGAGCGGAGATCTAGGGTGGCGTGGTTTCCCTGCCCAGATGGTCTTTCCCGGACCTCGATCTGGGTTCTGTAAGCCTTGCATGGGAGGAGGGGCTTGCAGCAGATGGATGAGTGGGGGAAGCTGGCAGCAGCGCGTATTTCGTGGCTAAGGCTAGGGTTAGCCATTTAGGTAGGGTAGGGTGTGTAAACAGGATTTGGGGGGCTATGTTAGGGGGTTTCCTCCGTTTTCAGATATTCGGATCTCGATCCGATGGTCCGGAAGCGGAGGGACAGGGCTAGTAGGGCTATGTGGGTTGTGTCGAGGTGGTTGGGCAAAGATGAGAGGGAAACATGAGGCCCGTGACATGTTTTGAAATACCAACAACGTCCAATAAATAATCTAAAGATGGAGCTGCTACAGATGATCGTCAGGGTATCAAACGACCTCTGATTGCGACGAAATTTGGCAGGCGGCCTACCTACAATATAACAAGACCACACGCCAACTTTCAACCCAATCCAAGGAAGTTTTATACACACCTTTGAAAACAATTTTTTGCAATGCTAGAGGCGTGTGCGTGTGTGTTTGGTCTCGAGACGGTCGACAACACGAACGGAGAGAATCGTCAGCTACGAACGGATGCATGTTTTTGAAAACGAGTGACGATGCTATGCAGATGATGCGAATGTTGAAGTGGTGAAACGGACAACCAGATGAATCACATGACGAGAATGGAAATAAAAGGGGAATCTACTGGAGCATCATTACCGGGATGTTTTAGTGGATGTGGGCAATGTCAAAGACGATGAGCTCGGTGTGGTAATTCTTGCACCCGCCGAAGGTGACAGGCAGATACACTTGCCCAATGGGGACTGTGGAGCTATCAGTGACTCTAACGAAAGGCTTGGTTGGCATGAGCTGGTCGTATGGCACCTGGAGCGTCTCAAACATCTCAATGGAGAGGACATTGAGGCCCGTGCCTCCATCGATGATGGTCTTGGTGATGAGGACATTGCTGATGGTGGGCGTGCACACCATGGGGAGCGCACCTACCATGGCTGAACACCTGATGTCACATCCCTAGCTAGTTGTCCTAGGACCGCATGTCTATGCATCATATTTCAATTTTTGCATCAATTTGAAATGGGGATAAAAAGAAACCTCAAACAATTCATTTGAATCAAACCAACTCAATGAATGTGAAAAACCAACAAATTCAAAATGCCCATCTAAAATGTCCCCTATGTGTGATAAATATGGACATGAATATATTAGGGGCCATCTTAAATATTTGAAAATTTATAGCATTTGAAAAATAAATAATAAAGCTTCTGAAAATGCCAAATAAAGCATTATCATTATTTCAGATTTCAAAATATCCTGAAACTTTTTATAGGAGTTTGAAATATTCAAACTTAATTCTAAAAATATTTTGGATATTTAATATTAGCATTTTTACCTGAAAGACAAATAAAACAAATGTGAGAATTAGAAAACAGAAAGTAAAAGAAATAAAAAAAGGAAAGAGGCCCAGGAGGAGCCTGCCCAACTGGCCCATGCCAGTCATCCCTCTCCTCTCGCCAGGAGGACACGGGCACGCGCTCGCCGCGCGCGGGCACGCGCCCGGGCACCTCCTGCCTGACTGCTGCCCTGGAGGCCTTCGAAAGCGCCAGCACAAGCCCCCCTGCCGTGGCTCTCTTCTCCTCTTCCTCTCTACCCTACCGTGCTCTCTCTCGCCTTCTCCCCCTTTGCCGCCATGGCTGAACCCATCACCACCAGCACCGTCCCTCCGCCGCGACCCCCTCGTCCTCCCCGTGAAGCTAGAAGACGCTGGGAGCCCTCTACACCACGCCATCGCCGTTCTTCCCCGCCTCCGGCCGCCTCTCCCCGTCGTCGATTCGCCAGCTGCCGGTCGGCCCCGAGCCCACTGAGCCTCCCCTACTGTCCCCTGTGAGCCCTTGTTGCTCCTCGTTCTCCCCCAGTCTTCTCGTACCCTATAGCACCGTAGCCATACCTTCCCGAGACGCCACCGCCGGCGAGCTTGTCGTGGTCGTCATCTCCGGCGACCCCGAGCCCCTAGACCAGCCCACTCAACACGGTCAAGCACGGGCTCCCTCCCAGCGCTTTCGGCGCACGATTCCGAGCCTCTGGCATGGTTCTGACCAACTCCAGCGACCCTCTGCCACGGGTTTGGTCACCGCTGGACCCGCTCCGGTGGGCACCAACGTGGCCTGCTGATTAGTGCTAATAAGGCCGGCTAATTAAGCAGTTAGCCGCTGATAGCGGGCCCCGCAGAGGGTCAAACCTCTGGTCAGCAAGGGGAATTAGCCCCTGACGCTGACATGAGGGCTACGGTGGCCCCGCTCAGGTTTGACCTGGCCGGGTCTGTTGACCTGTTGATGTCAGAGTGACGTCAGGCTGACGTATTAAATGAGTTTTTAGTATAAAAACAAATCAGGAAATTCCAGAAAATGTTTAAAACTTCTAAAATTCATATAAATTAGTCTGTAAATAAGATGAAAATATTGTATATATGAAAATTTATCAGAAAACTCCAATGAATCCAATGGTGCTATTGTCATGCATGTTAAGGCAACCTACGTAGTTGAACAATGACATTTACTAATAGGTTAATATATGGAATATGAAATGGAGAATGACTTTGAACCTATATTCAAACTCACTTCAAATTAACTTGGACAATAGTTGCATTAGCTCATACATACATGCTGCCATGTCATGATCATGCATCATATTGTAGCACTTGCATGTATTGGTTGATATTTATCTGCATTGCGGTAGGCCCTGCTTCTTAGGATACCTCCGAGTATTCCAACGAAGGAGAAAACCTTCCCGCTACCCAGCAAGGCAAGCAACCCCTTTGATCATTCTGATAACTTCCCACTCTCTCGCTCCTGCTCTTGTTTATTGCATTAGGACAAATGTTCACTTGTTTGTCATACATGGTACATGAACCTTTTCTTTCGCATGACCTGTCATTATCACAGTAAATAGCTAAACATTGCAACCTAGCATACCTGGTAGATGCTTGTGCCATGATGTGCGTTGCTTACTTTTGCCTGCTATGCTTGCTATGCTTAGAGTTGTGTCAGGTCTGATTCATCTGGGTGATGAACTAGAGTGAAACAATGTTGTTCTAATGTGATAAGCTTGTGATGAACCTGATTTGGTAAAGGTAGCGATGAGAGGCTATGTAGGTGTACATTGCGGGTTGTATCATTGGGACCGTTCTTCGGAACTGAGTTCTGTGTTTGTAATCCAAGACTAGATACTACCATATGCTGGGCCCTGAAATATGACCCCGCTCGACTTATCAATCGCTTAGTCCTTAGTCTAGGAGTTGCAAGTAGTTTCTGGTGTTTATAGCATGCTGGAGGCCGTGCGTAGCGCTGACCCTAGGGGTGGGTTATGACGCGGTAGGCAGTGGCACGGTGTACCAAGGGTCACCCGAATGGTGGGCTTGGGAACCCTACGCACATCATTAGGGGCCGTAGCGGAAACTTCGGCCGGACTTCCATGCGGGTTCAATCTCAAATAGGCGATAGCCTGGACTAGAGGTCTTATGTGATTGACGGTCGTGGCCGACTCCCTCGCTGGGCTTCCGCTTGAAGGTTGTCGAGGTGCATGGTTTTATGAGTAGATAGCGATAAGTGGCAAGAGCGTGCGTGAAGAAGTACACCCCCGCAGGGTATGAAACTATTCGAATAGCTGCGTCCTCGGATATGGACTACTTGGAAAGCTTATGTTGTTCATAGATAATTAAATGGATACTCATAAAAATATCAAGACAAGTGTGAGTACCATGGATAGCATTCTCCTAGGAGAGGGAAGTGAATCCATGGTGGTGTATTCTTATGGATTTAGTGGACTCGTGTGTGATATATAAAAATTAAACAAAGAGTTAATATGGTGGAGTGTATGTTAGCCATGAGTCAAAGCTAGCATTGTTGCATAAACTCCACCACTCCCCTTGTTGATACATGAGCATGAATAGTATAGGTCTATTTTTAAGACTTGTTGAGTATGTTTGTACTCATGTTTGCTTAATAAATGTTGCACATGAGACTCAAGACCCATCAGGTGGGTTCTTTCTAGATGTCGACGATGCCGAATAGCTGGTGTCCCAGCTACGAACTTATGCCTTGTGGCGGGCTTTATATAGTCAGGCCATGTGCCTTTTTACCCTTTCATCTGTTTGTACTCAGATAGCTTTATGCTTTCGCTTGGTTTATGTGAACTTGTTTGTATGAGTTGAGTGTCGGGTCATGTGACCCTGACCTATAAGAACATATTATGCAAGGCTCATCTGAGCCTCTTAAATAAAAGTTATGTTGTTGTATGGTTATGTTGTCATGCCATAGTTGTATCTATGCATATCGGGCATGTCGTGCCTATGTGTGACGTGCAACGGTATATATGGGATGCGACACCTAGTCATGTGCCTTTAGTAGTACTCTTTACGGGAAACTGCCTCTTTGTGCTTCCACCGAGCATTGGTAGCTTGCTACTGCTCCAGACACATTGATTGACCGACATGTATCCTTCTTGGCTGTGGTGTCCATCCCTTCGGGGAAATGTCTCAGTGTAATGGAGTCCCTTTAGCCTGCTACGACTCGTCTACGTGCAGTGATGACATTTATGTCCCACGGCATAATGGAGTCCTTGTAGCTTGCTATGACTCGTCTACACACGCTTGAGACCGACACCTGCATTGCAAGGTTACGTATACTTGTTTCTGTATGGATGTGCCACTTGGGTTCTATGACTAGTCATGTCAGCCCAGGTCCTCTGCCGTTTGATTGCCAGCGACATGTTCAGATACGTGAGCCAAAAGATGCAAACGGTCCCGGCTAAGGGAAGGCTGCAGCCGTGGAGCTTACCGTGCATGAGGCTGCAAAGTGATGTGATATGTTACAGTCTGGATACATATGACTTAGGATTGGGGTCCCGACAATGTTGGTATTAGAGCCTGACTAACTGTAGTACTACCAGGCCAAACCGGTCGAAGTTGAGTCTAGAAACACTATAGAAAAGTAGGGGAATTGATTGTGGAACGGAACATAAGGCTCTTTTTACTCCTCTTCCCCAGTTATTCTATTCTGAGTCATTCTCATCTTTTCTACAGGGATAAGAACTAGGATTCTCATCTATTGCTTAGGATGACGAGTTACTAACCATGGACTATTAGCTAGCTTTTATGCAAGTGAATGTCGGTATTTGAGTATTGTTGGTGTGACAAACAGATGGAGAAGATATTTGAGTCTAGATAGTCGAGTGGTTATGCTTTTCCAATCTTTTGCAGTTGTCTCGAAATCCTTTGTGATCAATTACAGCGGTTATGCTGTCCAATTTCTGCTAGAGTCTCTAATGTCTTTGCATCATTATCTGTTTCAGATGCCCCCTCGTCCCTCCCATCAGGTGGTCCGCCTAACTAGGTGCATCGATGTACCGGGTCACACGGCCATGTTGGTTAGAGTTATGATGGAGGCTGGTTACTTTGGTACCTAGAGTACTCAGTGGAGGAACAATATCGAGATTTCAACAAGAGCCGGTATCTGTGTACTGTTGAGATATATCCTTCATATCCTGGAGCTGCAGAGCCGCTTCACTGGACTTATGGATTAGGTGTCAACATAGACATGCCCGTTCAGGAGGCCACCTACACCATGCTGACTGTCATGAGGTTTCACCATGGTCTGCTTCAGAACACAGAGTTCTGTTATGTTCCTGCTTCTCTGGGAGGAGAGGATAGCTATCTTAGCGTAGCCTACTATGATCATTCTCATGACGACCCTAGGCTGCAGGTGACCACTCAGATGTTGGAGAACAGAGATCGTGATGCATGTGCCCTTCGCATGGAGCTTTATGCTACCTGTTCACGTCTTTGGATAGCCCTGACACAGTTGGCACATGTCGTGCAGACAAGCTATGGAGATTTGGAGATGCTGAACCCATCACGGACTCATCTGCCAGCACACGTAGACTGGCCTAATATTGGAGGCATCACCCCTCTTCGAGGACCGTTGTTGCCGCCAACAAGGGGACCAAGGCCACATTCGTGTTCTTACGGTTTCCAGGGATCACAGGCTAGAGTGTTTCTAGATCCTCAGGTTCAGCTCTCGGGCCACGGGGGTAACCTATATGAGGCATTCTACGATGATGCTTGAGTACGTGGATGTTAGCAGTAGTATGGTAGTAGTCGTATTGCCACAGTCCTACGTGTCTTTTGGGATATGACCGAGGTTGAGAGTTGAGTTTTGGAGGTGTAGATAGATAATGTATAGGAAGCTTGTAATAGCTCTGGTGAGTTGTGTCATCTCTCCGTTGTTTGTATTTCAGCTTGGGCTTGTACTCAACTATGTCATGGTGTGTATGAATCATGGTGTTCATATGGCAGTTGTTATTACCAGGTTGATTGGGTGTTTACCCTGCATGCTATGTTGTCTAGTACATTCCTTATCTCATGTCTTAGAGTTGATGTCCTGTATGTCTAAGTTGTGGGTTTGTTTTCCCAAGATGGTGGCAAATAGGAATAACCCCGTGCCTGCCCCCGAGCAGGGCGAAGGAAGTCAACCAAGGCAAGAGAACCTGCCACACGCGCCCTCTTTGGCAGAAGTGATGTTTGAAGCTGAACGGAACAAAAGGGAGACCAACAGGATGTTGGAACGAATTGAGCAGAACACAGCGCATGTTCCCCGCAATGATCACAATGATGTCGTGTCTCTCGGTGATTTCGTCAAGCTGTGCCCACCTAAGTATCATCAGTCGGTCGACCCGGTCGACGCGGATGACTGGTTGACCAGCATGTCCCACAAAATCCGGGCTGCCAATGTATCCGAGGCTAACAAGGTGACCTTTGCTACTTACTTTCTGGAAGGACCCGCCAATCTGTGGTGGGAAAATTATGAAGCCATGCGTCCCAACTTGGGCAGAATTCAGCAGGACATTCCGTACCCATCACATCCCGAAAGGGCTGATGGATCGCAAGAGACAGGAGTTTTGTGTTTTCACCCAGGGAAGACTGAGAGTGGATGCCTATAGCCGTGAATTTGGCAATCTTGCTAGCTATGCTCCGGAGGAAGTTTCAACCGATGCCAAGAAACAGGCTAGGTTCCGCAAGGGACTTAGCCCTGAGCTCCGTCGAGATCTGCGCCTGCATGAGTGCACAACCTTCCAGGCTCTCGTCAACAAGGCTATCAATGCCGAGACTGGACAGACTGACTACGAGGAAACTAGGAAGCACAACCGTGACTTCAGCCCCGTATCTAGCTCAGGCTCCAACAAACTCGGGTGTGGGTGCCCAATGCAGCTCTACCGCCAAGATACACTGCGAGGCCATCCTTCTAGGCGCCTCACCTAGCTCAGCCCAACCCTCCAGCCAGGCCATTTGGAGGTCCTCCTGCCAATGTTGCTCCCATGAGTGTCCCAGAACAATGCTAAGCCTTCTATGTGAAGCTAGCTCCTACTCGTGGACGAGTGAACTTTGTTTCTACAGATGGAGGCCTTGAGGATCCTAATGTTATCCTAGGTACGTTCCTTGTCAATAACCATCCAACAACTGTTCTATTTGATACTAGGGCATCTCATTCTTTCATCTCAAAAAGTTATGCATAGTTGCATAACATGTCTTTTTGTGATATGCCTGCTCCTTTAGTAGTTGAGACTCCTGGTTCGAAATGGCAAACTTCTTGAGTGAGCCATGCAATGAGATTCTTTTGGATAGGCTAGTCTTCCTAGCATCCTTGATAGCCCTCAAGTCTTCGGACATCAATAACATCTTAGGCATGGTCTGGATGAAAGCCCACTATGCTAAGATCAATACTCATACTAGGAGTGTTCAACTTACACTTCCCTCGTGTGAGATAGTTAATGTCTCCACTCTAGCAGCCAAGCGCCAACTCTATTCCCTCAATGCTAGCCCTCTTCCAGAATTAGAAGATATTCCGACAGTCCGTGAATTTCTGGATGTCTTTCCAGAAGAACTGCCAGGAATTCCACCTGTCAAAGATGTTGAGTTTGTGATAGAGCTCATTCCAGGGACTGTCCCAATAGCCAGAAGACCCTATAAGATGGCACCCTTAGAACTATCCGAACTTAAGATTCAACTCGATGAGGCTTTGAAGAAAGGTTTCATCCATCCTAGTTCTTCTCCTTGGGCTTGCCCCGTCATCTTCGTCAAGAAGAAGGATGGATCGGATCGGATGGTTGTGGATTATTGGCCAATGAATCTGGTCACCATAAAGAACAAGTATCCGCTCCCCAGGATCAACGATTTGTATGATAAACTCGCTGGATCCTCTGTCTTTTCAAAAATGGATTTGAGGTTAGGATACCATCAAATCAGAATTAGAAACGGAGACATTCCAAAAACGACTTTTGTTACTCGTTATAGCCAGTACGAGTACACCGTCATGTCCTTTGGTTTAACCAATGCCCCGGCCACCTTCTCTCGCTTGATGAATTCAATCTTCATGGAGTATTTGGATAAATTTGTCGTGCTTTACCTCGACGATATACCCATCTACTCGAAGAACGAACAAGAACATGCCAACATCTAAGGATGGTGTTGATGAAACTTCGAGAGCATCGTCTGTATGCCAAATTCTCCAAGTGTGAATTTTGGTTGCCAGAAGTGACCTATATAGGCCACGTGATCTCTGGTAAAGGTATTGCTATCAATCCCGAGAGATTTCAGGCTGTCCTTGGTTGGACTCAACCTGAATCGGTTAACCAAGTTCGGAGTTTCCTCGGCTTAGCGAGCTATTGTTGCCGCTTTGTCGAGAATTTCTCCAAGGTTGCGAAGCCTCTGACTGAACTCCTCAAGAAAGATAAAAAGTTCAAGTGGACACCACAATGTGAGCACAGTTTCCCGTTCTGGTGCCACCAGATTTCTCTAAGGACTTTGTTATCTATTGCGACGCCTCGTGATAAGAATTAGGTTGCATTCTCATGCAAAATCGTCATGTGATTGCATACTCATCCCGATAGTTTCGTCCACATGAGGATAATTATCCAACACATGATCTTGAGCTTGAAGTTGTGGTCCATGCACTGAAAACCTGACGACATTACCTCCTGGGTAATCGTTGCAAAATTTACACTGATCACCAAAGTCTGAAATATATTTTCACCCAGCTAGATTGAATCTTGGATAAGATCAGGACCAAAGAGTTTTTGGTCTCCAACACCATCCCCCATCAATGGTGTTCTACACCTCCTTTCGTATAAAGCTTCAAAAGGGGCCATCTTCAGACTAGTCTGATAACTATTGTTGTACGAGACCTCTGCGTAAGGTAAGTTGTCATCCCAATTGGACCCATAGTCTAGCGCACAAGCTCTCAACATGTCTTCCAAGATCTGATTGACTCACTCTGTCTGTCCATCGGTCTGTGGATGAAAAGTTGTACTGAATTCCAGCCTTGTACCCAAAGTTTCATGTAACTGATGCCAAAACTTTGAGGTAAATTGTGTTCCTCTATCTGATACGATACTCCTCAGAACTCCATGCAGACATACGATCCTGGTCATATATATCTTGGCTAAATTAGCACTGGTATAGGTGGTCTTCGTTGGAATGAAATGAGCCACCTTGGTCAAGCGATCGACCACTACCCAAATGGAATCATATCCTGAACGGGTCCTAGGTAGTCCTGTGATGAAGTCCATACCAAGCTTATCCCATTTCCACTCGGGTATTGGCAAAGGTTGGAGTAACCCTACTGGTTTCTGATGTTCTGCCTTTACTCGCTGGCAAACATCACATACCGCAACATGTTCGGCAATATCCTTCTTCATTCCTGTCCACCAGTAACTTTCCTTCAAATCCAGGTACATCTTGGTGTTGCCTGGGTGTATCGAGTATGGTGAATCGTGGGCTTCTTGAAGTATCAACTTCTTGAGCTCTAGGTCATTGGGCACATAGATTCGGTTCTCAAACCATGGAGTACCTTGTTCATCTTCACGAAAGTCTTTAGCTTTTCCTTCTTTCATTCTCTGTTTATCTCAGCTATCTCCTTGTCCGATTTCTGAGCTTCATGAATTCTTTCGATCAAGGTGGACTGAATCTCTAGTGTGGCAACATATCCTTTTGGATTTATCTCTAACCGAAACTCTCTGAGATCATTGGCTAACTCCTTGGGTAATCCTCCCGCTATGAGTGTGTTCACATAACTCTTCCAGCTCAAGGCATCTGCTACAACATTTGCCTTTCCTGGATGGTAGTGTAATCTCATGTCATAGTCCTTGATTAACTCTAGCCATCTCCTATGTCTGAGGTTCAATTCCTTCTATGTGAAGATAAATTTCAGGGTTTTATGATCGGTGTAAACATCACAACTATTTCCGATAAGTAAATGTCTCCAGGTCTTGAGTGCGTGCACTATGGCTGCTAGTTCCAAATCATGGGTGGCATAATTCAACTCATGGGGTCGTAGCTGTGTGGATGCATAAGCTACAACTTTGCCCTCCTGCATGAGTACTCCTCCAAGTCCTTGGCATGATGCGTCACAATAAACCTGGAAGTCCTTCCGCATATTTGGCAATATCAACACTAGGGTTGTGACCAAACGTTTCTTCAACTCCTGGAAACTGGCCTCATATTCCTTAGTCCAAATATACTTAGACTCTTTCTTCAACAATTCCGTCATGGGTTTGGCAATCTTTGAGAAATTCTCAATGGATCTCCGGTAATATCCGGCAAGTCCAAGAAAACTGCGGACCTCCTTAACTAAGGTGGGTGACTTCCACACAGTGACTGCTTCAACCTTAGCGGGGTCTACTGCTATTCCTTCTCCGGAAATAATGTGTCCAAGGAATCCGACTTCCGTCAGCCAAAATTCACATTTACTAAACTTGGCATATAACTGATGCTCTCTAAGCTTCTCTAGAACTAAACGCATGTGTTCCTTGTGTTCTTCCTCGCTCTTGGAGAATATCAAAATATCATCGATGAACACCACGACAAACTTGTCCAAATATTCCATAAACACCTTGTTCATCATATTCATGAAGTAGGCAGGAGCATTAGTCAAACCATAAGACATGACCGTATACTCATATAAGCCATACCTTGTGGTGAAGGCTGTTTTGGGTATATCCTGTTCACGAATCTTCAGTTGGTGATACCCTGATCGAAGATCGATCTTGGAGAATACTTTGGTGCCTACTAGCTGATCAAACAGTCATTAATCATCGGCAGAGGGTACTTATTCTTGATAGTTACCTCGTTCAATGCACGATAATCGACCACCATCCTCAAGGTTTTATCTTTCTTCTCCACCAAAAGAACTGTGGCTCCCCAAGATGAAGAACTTGGGCAAATATATCCCTTATCCAATAACTCCTTAATATGCTTCTTGATCTCTACTAAATCATTTGCGGGCATCCGATAGGGTCTCTTGGAAATTAGGGTGGTTCCTGGTAGTAGCTCGATTAGAAACTCAATCTCCCTATCTGGTGGTATGCCTGGTAATTCCTCCGGGAATACATCTGGAAAGTCTTGTACAACCGGCACTTTCTCCTGAACAACTCCTGTGAGGGAATTTAACCGAGCACTCATCCGTGTGCGTCGGGATACATACTTAATCTCTTGTTCTCCGGAGTGGTGAGTGAAATAGACTTGCTGGGGCAATCAAGGTTTCATTCATACTTGGTCATCCAATCCATGGGATTCTAAGATGATGAGGTCGGTAGGAAAAACATGGTTTCCTATGTGGAGTTTTAAGGCATGGCATCCTATCCCTGCCATCATCATACCTCCCGGGGAATTGACCTTAATGGGCTGACTAAGGGTTCTGGTGGGTAAACCATACTTTTCCACAACTACCCTTGATATGAATGAATGAGTTGCACCAGAATCAAAAAGTACCATAACTGGACATGAATGCAATAAAAACTTACCAACCATAGTCTCGGGCTGATCATAGACTTCGTCCACATCAAGGTGGTTCACCTGAGCACGAGGAAAAGGATTTGGCTTCTTAGCTGCGGAGTTGCCATTGTTGTTGCCGTTTCCATTTCCTTGCTTGTTCTGAGGGCATTTAGTGGCATAGTGCCCTGTCTTCTGGCACTTGAAACAGGTGATATGGTTTAGATCCTTCTGAGCTGGAGCGGGACGGTGTTGGTTGCCACTCCCACTTCCATTACCATTCTTGAAGTTGCCATTGTTGGGACGATTAATCCCATTTCCTCCATGGTTGTGCACGGGATGAGTGTGTCCTCCACACTTACCGGTCCCTGATCTGGTATTTCTTGAGTACGGGGAGAAGTGGGGCTTCTGTTGAGCTCCAGAGTGAGACTTCCCCTGTCCATACTTCCTCTTGCAGTTTTCGATTTGCTGCTGCTTCCCCTCCAAGATGAGGGCCTTGTCTACCAACTCCTGGTAGTTGCTGAAAGTAGCCACCATCAGCTGCACGCTCAACTCATCGTTGAGTCCTTCCAAGAACTTCTCTTGTTTGGCTGCATCATCGGCCACATCTCCTGGTGCATAACGAGCCAACGTGCTGAAATCATCCACATACTGGGCCATGGAACAGTTCCCCTGGCGTAAGTTGTGAAACTCACGCTTCTTCAGACTCATGGCTCCAGCTGAGACATGAGCAATGCGGAAAGCTAGCTCGAACTGCTCCCAAGTCACAGTAGCAATGGGGTACGTGGTGGTGTAGTTCTCCCACCATGAAGCTGCTAGTCCCTCCAGTTGATGGGCGGCAAAGTGCACCTTTTCAGCCTCAGTGCATCCCGCGGTGGTGAGTTCCCTCTCCATCTTGTGGAGCCAATCATCTACCACAATGGGCTCAGTGCTGCTGGAGAAAGTTGGTGGATTCAGCCTCAGAAAACGGGTGAGGTTGTCGCGTTGAGGTGGAGGGTGGTTATTGTGGTTGTTGGTCTGGTTCTGAATCAACAGTTGCATTAGGGCATTTTGCTGCTAGAGAAGTTGTGTGAGTTCCGGTGGGAAAGTGAAGTCGGGCTCACATCGCGGAGGCATCTTGCTGTTTTCATAGGGGTGAGAATTAGAATAGAACAATGACCTAAAAGTTAATTCACTACCTATATGCAATGCAATAAACATATCACACCAAACACTCATTCATTTATTCAACTCAAGGTTCAAACATCGAGATACAAATCTCCAAATCAAACTAAGCATCAACCTACGCTTTAACGATGAAAATAAAGATACATGGGGGCATAACTAAAGTTCTCCTCAAAAGTACATGGTGAAGTGGCCTCCTCCGGTGACGCTCTCCTCATAGTCATCATCGTTGCTGATCAAGGGAGCCATGTCTCCTTCTGGATGTAGATTTTCACCCATGTCCATCTGTTCCTCCAGAGTTGCAATGCGAGTGTTCAGCTTATCGATCCTCTCTAAGAGATCCCTTCACTTCATACTCAAGCTCATACTTGGCTTCCCGTAGGTCAGCTTCGAGCTCAGTCTCGCGGTTCATCAGCCTCTTGATCGTCTTTGTGTTGGCACGTACCTGAAGATCCAAGGTCCCGATGTGCGTCTCCAGAGTCTGGGTATAGGAAATGGTGGTGTCTTCAGTGGGAGTGGTTATGATATTTCCATTAGCATCCCTGCGACAAACCACGCCGAGTCCTAGTGAAATGGGTCCACCCCTGTATTCCTCCTGAATACGTCCAAGGGCACGGTGAATTGCCATATCTCTCCCAAGTATCCAGCTGGGTGCCACAAACTTGAAGTTGATGGGTTCCTTACGATTTCCAAAGGTCTTCCCAGGGATGTGCACCTCGATCCTGTAGCGACCGTCTTGTGGAAAATACATGATATGAGTCCCGGTGATGCTTGGCAAGGCAATCCTTACGTCCCTGACGATCCTCATCAGCTCCTTGCCAAAGGGCATCGTCACGTCAGGCTGACAAAACTCCGTGATCAAAACTGGGATGAAGGTGGCCATCTATAAATTTTGAAATAAATCGGAGGGAAGTCAGAAACGAGTAGATGAGAGTATAAGAATTTTAAAGGCAAAAGATAAATAAATCCTAGGCTTTTCCAATCCTAGAGGTTACGTTCTACGGTCAGCGTGTGCTCTAATACCATTTCTGTAGCGACCCGACCTGAAAGGTCGAATCTCCGGTGTTTCTATAGCATCCCAAGATCATGCTGGTACACACACGATACATCAATGTATATATCAAAGTGAAATCACACAGCTTTAATAATCTAAAAATCTCATATCGAGTCCTTTATTACAATAAGAATTACAATAAAGTGGCTGAAGGCCAACTCATGAGAATAACTAATCTTGCGGAAGCTTCAAAGGTAGCTAAGTCCACCTGACTCCAAGGGCATCTCACCGAGCATAGAGCGTATCCTCACTCCTGGTCAGAAAAGTACTCGGCAACATGATACGTTGCAGCCATATAGGTCAGCATATTGAATATGCTGGCAATGTCACAAAAGAGGGGTGTAAAGTAATCATCTATTCTACATGCATATATGACAAGTGGGGTAGTAGGTTTTGCATAAAGCCAAATTTTTCCTACAACAAGAGAGGGCAAAAGCATAATTACCACAATGTTGGTTGATTAATGAGATGGTTCCACCAACCAATTCTCATACTCAAGTTGACATTAATACCCACATCAATGTAATTATTTGTGTTGAGAGTTCCAGATAGTTCAGCTCCTTTGGCTCAAGTTGTCGATGACCGTGGACACGGCTAATCGATTAGGTTTTGGGTACTCTGCAGAGTTTTGCACACATTCCCCACAAGATTTGATCGCCTCCGTTGGATTTCTCGCACTTCAGGGTGTTTGAGAAACAGATGACCAAAACATGGTCTTCTAAAGGGTTTCCCCGAGACTCTGTCGGTGCCCATCCTTTCCTACCGTTCTTCCACATCTCGTAGCACCGCCTTTCCACGGTCACCACGATATCCAACCAAGCCAGAGCCCATAATGGCTTGTGGCTATGCAGGTAAGCCTTGGGTCCTGAAGCATCCATCCATCTCTTTGTGCCTGGGTGGACCTTTCCGCATGAATACTAGCACTTCTCCAGCAACATCTAGGCTAACCACTGGTTTCTCCAGGGCGCCATTCAACCATCATCCACCCAGAGGTATGTTCAAAACTCAAATTCTTGAAGACTTGATCATCTTGTAGGTCTTGAAATTATTAACTCACAACTCTCATGAATCACACAACCAACCCCGTCTACTAATAGCATAGCAAAAGTTAAATCAACGTTTCCCGGGGCCAATGTGTCAAAGGGTTGAGGGGGTGCCTACCACATGATACTACATCAAGTAACCAAGTTTCCAATTTACCTACTTTGCATGTAATTGGGGAGATGGTAGAACTAATGCAATAAAACATAGGTATACATGGTGAAAGTGACTTGCCTTGCTCACGATCCTCGTATTCAAGTGACTCTAGATAACAAGCTTCGCACTCTGAATGATCTAACGAATCAAACAAGAGCACACCATCAGAATAAACACAAATACAATTCATACAACAGCAAGGTAAACAATACTTCAACAAACAAAAGCACAATCAAAAGGAATAATCAGTCAAAGTATAAGACTCTAAAATTTTTGGTGTCAAAACTCTACTAAGACATAACAAGTCAAAAAAATTGTTTGGAACAACTACGCATTTAGATAACAGAAAATTAAATATAAAATTTTATTAGAAAACAGAAAGTATTTCATTATCAAAATTTTGTGCAAAAAGAGTTACTACAAAACTTTTTTTCTAAACACTACTAAAGGTGGAAATAAGATGTACCTATTAAAACCAGAGTACAAAACGAATTGAAAAAATACATTTTATTAATAGAAAATAATACACCTAATGTTGAATCAACAGAACCTAATGAAATCTAAAAACAAAAGTTAAACTAAATCAGGTTCAAATTAAATTAAAATTAAAATAACTAAACTACATTAAGAACTAAACCGATTCTATTTTTGTTATAAACCCTAACCAAATTTAACCTAAAAATTCTTACACTATGTAGGATGATAGGTTTAACTAATACAAACCAGTGGCAAAAAGATTCACTCAAAAATAAATTTTAATCTCTAGTTATACAGATTTTAGTAATTTAAAAAAATTTGACTAGATTCAAAATTTAAATTTCAAATTTGAAATCTAAGCATACAGACATAAACTATGACATATTTGTGAACTAATGCAAAAAGAATCAACTAAAAAAACCAAATATTTTAAAATATATGATAAAAACAAAAACAGAATACATTCGGTTTTCTAAAACAAAAAAGAAAAAGAAAAACGTTCTATCGATCGGACAGGGTCTACGTGGCATGCTGTGATTGGCCGCGAGGGCGTGCGTCCGGGAGCTAGCGAGCGGTTGGCCAAGACTTAATGCGTACCGGTTCGTTTATTAAATAGATAGTTGACTACAGATCCGACGGCTATGGTTGGAGGTGGCGGCTTACAGAGAGGGGTTCGAGGTCTCCGGCGAGGTCGACGGCGGCCGGAGGTCGGATTTGCTCGGGGATGACGGTGTGGTGGTCGGGGGCGGCGTCCGGAGGCTCCAAACGGCGGCGGCGAGGCTCCGGCGTCGATTGGTGGCGTCGAATGGGGGCTGGGGTGAGTGTGGCGACGGGTAGGAGCTCGGGGAGGTCCGGTTGGGTGCCGAACTCCGGCGAGGTCTGGGGCAGCGTTCCGGCGAGGGAAAAGGGGGTTTCGGGTGGGGAACGAAGAGTAGAGGGACGAGGCTTTATATAGGGGCGTTGCGGTGGTTGGGGAGGGCACGAGGGGCGAGATCTGCGGAGAGGGATCTCCGGCGACGGTCATCGGGCACGGGGAAGGGGATTAGCGCGCTGACGCCGCGGTCGGACGGTGGGTCCCACGCGTCAGTGAGGGTGGGACGCGTGGTTAGCACGTCGGTGGCCGACCCGGAGTAATTTCGGGTCTTAAAGGCCGTGGGCCGGCCCGGTTCGGTTTAAATTATTTCCTTTTCTATTTCCAGAGCAATAAAAACTCTATTAATGCATTCAAAATATTTCCAAACATAGGAAATATATATATCAAAATGATCAGGAGAATTAATGCTATTTAATAAACATTTTCCTCTGTCATATTGAATATTTGTTTTAAAATTTATTTTAATAACAAAATGCCTAATTGATTTTAAATCCTTTTGAGATAAAGTTTCAAATAACCCCTTGGTTTTATTTCTCAAATATTTCACCAAGATGCCCTTGGTGTGGAGTGTCATGTTACTCCCCTCTTTCTTTGAGCATTTCCAAAGGTTTTCAAATAGGTGAAACAAATACATGGGAAAATTGAAATGGCCTGTCAAAATTTCAAAAGAAGCACTTCAACAAATTCATTACATTCAAACAAAGTGATGATGATGCATAGCTATATTTCATAACATTCCAAAATGAAATTTTGGGATGTTACATTCTTAGACGCAGATCCTAGACTCTGGCATAAGCAATACTCAGTATGAAAGGATCACATGGTGTTTTCCCCTCTCTATCTTGTTGTGATGAATTGTGTTTTCCCTTTGAGATTTGATTATTACCAGATTGAATACTTTTATAGATTTGAGAACACTTGATACATGTCTTGCATGCGGATACCCGTAGTGAGATTGGGTCATTCAAGTGATTCACTTGATCTATGTCTTGGTAGTTAACTTGCGGATTCCCGAGGTGACATTGGGTAACATATGCATATTGGTTTATAGACATTCTTGTCGTAGCTTCTACGGTAGAAATCTTGGGGCACTCTTTGAGGTTCTTTGTGTTGGATTGAGTATTATGAATCTGAAATTGTTTGATATTTATCATATAATTAACTCATGGATACTTGTTGTGACATTGGAGTATCTAGGTGACATTAGAGTTGGTTGATGCGTATCCTATAGTGTTATTCTAGTATGAACTCTTAGATAGATTGATGAAAAAGTATAACTTGGTTAATTTAGTATGAACTCTTGTATAGTTTGATCGGAAAGGATAACTTTAAGGTGGTTTCTACCCTACAAACAATTTCTTCGTATGCTCTCCGCTAGATAAGAACTTTGGAGTGATTATTCATTGCACGTTGAGGGATGGCTATGTGATCCAATTATATTAGCATTGTTGAGAGATTGCACTAGCGAAAGTACAAACCGTAGGCCTTGTTTTGAAGCATTGCAATACCATTTGTGCTTGCTATTGTCACTTGCTACCTTGTTGTTTTGATACTTTAAGATTTTGAAAATCAATATCTACTATCATCACTACACCTATATCACCGGCTTCATCCTACTCCTCTCATGGATTGATAAACCTTAGGTCATCCACTTGAGGGGAAATTGCTACTGTCCTACAAAACTCTGCGCTTGGAGGCCCAACACGAGTCTACAAGAATAAAGTTGCGTAGTAGACATCATGATCTTTTGTGGCGCTGTCGCCAAGCATGTGAGTGCTTGTAGGTATATCTTTAGATCTTACAATCAAATCTTTTAGTTTCTTGTTTTTCACTACTTTAGTTTTATAAAAGATACCTACAAAAATAGAGTTTAGGTTGCATCAATTGTTACGTCTCTTTAATGTCTATCGTGGAAATGATGGTTCAGAACATTGTGCTCAATTGGTAGAGGAATAATTTATGTAAATACTTCATGAGAATTCGTTGAATGATGAGAGTGATTATGCTTATGATATGTCAAGCCACAAGCTTGCGGATGCTATGTTTGATGAGAATGACATGTTTGAGTATTTATTTGCTACAATTAATGTTTTTCCCAAGCTAGGTGATGCTATGCTTAATGAAGATGATCTTTTTAGTTCCCCTACTTTTAATGATTAAATTTGTTATGATGATTGCATGCCTCCTATTTATGATGATTGCGATAGTTATGAAAGTGGGTTTGGAAGAGTGTAAACTTTAAAAATTATTATCCCACTATTTTGGAGAGTGTTGAATTTTATTATAATTATAAATGTGGATTTGAAGAGGTCATGACTTTATTTAGTAATGATTCCACTATTTCGGAAGAGGTTTCACCTGACTATGATGAGAACAAAGTTGTTACTTATGATAATTAGTGGGATGGTACTTATGTTATAAAAATTAGTGATTATTATTATCATAATTTTGAATATACTTTTACTGAACATTAGACTTTTATTGTGGAAATAATTTATACTATTCGAGTCACATTTGATGCTCCCACCATTATGAATGAGAAGAAATTTGCATATGTAGGGCAGTAGTAAAATTCTTTGTTTATGAATCATGAAAATAATGTTGTATGTGATAGTTATATTTTTGAATTCCTTCATGATGCTACTGAAAACTATTATGAGGGAGAAACTTATGGTTGTAGGAATTGCAATAATATTAAGTTTCCTCTCTATGTGTTCAAAATTTTGAAGATATGCTTGTTTTGCCTTCCTGTTCAAATTGACTCTTGATCCCATAACTTGTTTGCTCAAAAAATACCTATGCATAGGTAGTGGGTTAGACTTAAATGTGCTTGTCATGAGATTCATTATGCTCTCTTGCCTGTTTCAACTACTATTCCTATACGAGCATCATTGAAATCACCATGCCTAGCTACAAGGCATTAAAGAAAAGCACTTGTTGGGAGACAAACCAAAACTTTTCCTTTGTGTTTTTATATGTTCACATGATTAGTATACTGTAGTAATCATGTTTTGTGTGTTTTATTTCAATTAAGTGCCAAATAAAGCCTTTGGAATAGTGTGGAAACTTGTTTGTTTGATTCTGTGCAAAACAGAAAGTTTTGCGTCTAGTATACGAATTATCTGATTTTACTAGAGCACCAAAACCTTCTGAAATTTTTACACAAAATTTACATGCACATTCTATGCTTTGTGCTAATATACAAGAATTTTTTGAGTCAGTTAAGTATGGTGATCATTCAGGTCTTCACAGGCTATTCTGTTTTTGACAGATTCTGTTTTGCATGCATAGTTTTCTTGTTTCATGTGTTTCTATAGCTTATATGTGGTGTTATAAATTGTGTGAATGATGGAATACAATAGGTATTACGTGATAACAATTATGAATCTTGTCTTGACAGTACCTAAGTGAATGATCTATCTTTACTACGCTAACCCATCTCAGGAAGTTCCATTAAGTTTGGTGTGATTGAAGTTTTCAAGTTTTGGGTGAGATACCGATATGAGGTGAACAAGGACCAGAAAGGACCTAATCTTGGTGATTAACAAGGCACCTCCGAGTTAATAACCAAGGAATACTCAACGTCTAAGCTTGGGGATGACCTGGAAGGCATCCCCTCTTTCATCTCCAACCTTATTGGTATATCTTACTTGGAGCTATATTTTTATTTTTTCACATGATATGTGTTTTGATTGGAGCATCATTATAATTTTTTTCTATTTTATATGTTATTTATAATCTTGTATTCCAATAAATTTTCCCAATAATTGCATTAGGATGCTTCCATTGCATGTTTTGATGTGTGTTGTATTAAAACAGAAACTTTTGCTGAAGTATTTTAATTTTCATTTGTTACTAGAACAAGGAAAGTTTCTGAAATCTCTAAATAGTGTTTTCATATAAATTATTTATTACTTCCTAAATTTTCATAATTGTTTGAGTTACAGAAGTACACTGGTTTAATAGATTGCTACAAATTGTTATGTTTGGACAGATTCTTGTCATAGTTTTGTTATCTACTTATCCTATAGTTTACATAGCCTATATTGGTAGATATAAATTGTGGAAACGATAGTAAGGATTATATGAGGTTTCAAAATTATTATGCAACTTTTCGAGGCATTACATTAAGTTTTGATTTGTTTTTTTGTGTACTAACCTATCTGATGAGTTCTTTTCGAGTTTGGTGTGGATGAAGTTTTTTTGAGAATAGGTGAAACCCAGATATGAGAGGATTGAACGAGATACACAAGGTCAAGCTTGGGGATGCCTAGGGAATCCCAAGTAAATATTTCAAGAAGGCTCAAGCATCTAATCTTGGGTATGCTACCATCCCACTTCTCTTCGTCAACTATTGGTTAGCCTATGTTGGGCCTAAGTTTTTTGCTTCTTAACATTATGTGTGCTATTCTTGGAATGTAATTTTCTTTTGTTTTGCTTGCTGTTTTAATAAAATACTCAGATCTGAAAATATTTATTGAGAGAGAGAGAGAGAGAAAGCCCTCACATAGCTACTTGATTGTTTACCTACTCATTGATCTTCACCTATATCTTTTGAAGCATAGTTTTGATGTTTACTCTTGAGCTTCACTTATATCCAATGAGTAAATTGTGTAAGGAATTGAATATCATAAATCTTAAATTATCAATGTGATTTATTCTTAGTGTTAGCTTCACATCTGGTTTATAAAGTAAAATGTATTGAAGTTTGACAATGACAATACTGGTCATACAAGCAATTCGTGAATGATTAGTATAAGGAAGAGAACTTTCACATACAAATATATTATCCTGGAAATCTTATACCATTGTCAATACCCATTAATTATTGTCAAACTTGAGAAAAATAGTTGAAGTTGTATAAGGAAGACAACATAATGAGTTATGGTTGCGTATATTTGCATAGAAGTTATATTGTTATAGATCCTCCAACATGTGGTGCTTGTTTAGAACCTTTTGCTAGCAAACAATTTGTACTAAGTAGAGATACTAATTGTGCATCCAAATCCTTCAGAAAAGTTTCTTCCATGAGAGTTCACCATACTTGCCTATATATGGTATTTCACTGCCATTCCAAGTAAATTTGCATGAGCCACCTCTAAAATTTCAAATGAAAATCTCTTTTGTGTGTCTGGACCGCTCGTGGAGCGACAGGGGTCGTCAGTATCTTCCATGTTAAGCGGATTATTCTTAGGATGAGTGTTCATTCACTCGTACTTGCATGAGAGGGGCGGTAATAGGGATTCCCACTCCCAAAATTAAAAAAATGCTAATAATTAAACAAAACTCCCCGAGGAATGTTATTAGTATGGACGATACCCGTGGATTTGGCAAGCCGGGAGTATGTTTGTTGGTGGAGGGGGAGTGAACCTTTACTTTTACCGCTTTGGAACCGCTGCTAATGTGTTTAATATGGAAGATATTGATAACTCTTTGTCATAACATTGATAGGAAGGGTGCACCTCCCAAATTATATTCATGTTTCTTTTAAACAATGAGCTCTGACACATATGCAAATCCCTACTTCCCTCTACAGAGGGACAATCTATTTACTTTCATGTTATTTACTTTTCATGTTTATTCAACTTCTTATTCCAACTTATTTCTATTCGTTGAAAAGTATCATGTGGTGGGGAAAGATCTAGGCACATATGGCCAGTCAAATATATTGATCAGGACTAATTATTGTTGATAATTATCTTTGTGATAAGTATGTTGGGAGGCGAAACATTAAGCCTCTGTATTGACAAAAAACCAATCTGGAGATAAAAATAGTACCCTGTTGGAGAGGGTAGATCATCTCCAGTGGCCATCTTCATCATTGCCGCGGAGTCCATGATGAGGAGGGCTTAGTCCACCCTCGGGGCTGATGGTTTGTACGAGTAGTTGTGTGTTCAATCGCTCTCTTGTGTTCTTGAGATGGCACGATCTTGAAGTATCACGAGCTTTGTTAATATAGTTGCATCACATGGTGTTTTCCCCTCTCTATCTTGTTGTCGTGAATTGACTTTTCCCTTTGAGGTTTCGTTATTATCGGATTGAATACATTATGGATTTGAGAACACTTGATATATGTCTTGCATGCGGATACATGTAGTGACATTGGGGTACACATGTGAATCACATGATCTATGTCTTGGCACTCAACTTGCGGATTCCCAAGATGACATTAGGGTAATCTATGCATAGGGGTTGATACACGTTCTGGTCCTAGCTTCTCCGGTAGAAATCTTGGAGCACACTTTGAGGTTCTTTGTGTTGGATTGAGTATTATGAATCTAAAAGTGTTTGATGCGTATCGTATAATTAACTCATGGATACGTATGGTGAAATTGGAGTATCTAGGTAACATTAGAGTTGGTTGATGCGTATCATATGGTGTTATTCTAGTACGAACTCTTAGATAGATTGATTGGAAAGGATAACTTGGTTATTTTAATATGAACTATTGGATAGATCGATCGGAAAGGATAACTTTAAGGTGGTTTTGTACCCTACAAACAATTTCTTCTTATGCTCTCTGCTAGATAAGAACTTTGGAGTGTTGCACGTTGAGGGATGGTTATGTGATCCAATTTTATTAGCATTGTTGAGATATTGCACTAGCGAAAGTATGGACCGTAGGCCGCGTTTTCAAGTATTGGAATACCATTTGTGGTCACTTTTGTCACTTGGTACCTTGCTGTTTTGATATTTTCAGGTTACAAAAATCAATATCTACTATCATTACTATACTTGTATCACCATCTCTTCGCCGAACTAGTGCACCTATACAATTTGCCATTGTATTGGGTGTGTTGGGGACACAAGAGATTTCTTGTATTTGATTGCAAGGTTGTGTGAGAGAGACCATCTTCATGCTACACCTTCCACGGATTGATAAACCTTAGGTCATCCACTTGAGGGAAAATTGCTACTGTCCTACAAAACTCTGCGCTTGGAGGCCCAACACGAGTCTACAAGAATAAAGTTGCATAGTAGACATCATGCCGCAATGGGGGAGAGTTGGCTCGCGAGTCAGAAAGGAAGGAGTGATGCACTTGGGACAGATGGGCTACTGAGCTAGGCCCGCTATGGGCCTGCTGTTGGGCTGCACTCTCTCCCCCTTTTCTTTCCCTTTTCTTCATTTACATAAAACAAATACAAATAGAAAAATGCACAAGGCATTTGAGAGGGGTTTTGGGTGAGGCAAGAATAGTTTTGGAATCAGAAAATTACGCACTATTTGAATAAATTACACTCACATTATTTAAAAAGATAAAAATAATTCAAGTTTGAATTAAATTCAATCTTGAACCATCTTATATCTGTCCAGAACGATTTCCAAATTACTGAAACTTGGAGGTGAGGCTCTTGGCATGGTTTAGAGGATTTAGAAAAATAGTGGAAATTTATTTGGGCAGGATAAATATCACATGCAAATTTCCAGAAAAAATAGGAAGGAGAAGAAATGACGTGATGGCAAAGAAGTGGTTTTGCACACTTGATCTTGGCACATGGATGAATGCAATGCACACCACCCCAACCTACACATCAAAATCTAGACATGATGATGTTGGGACCGTGGGACTGGGGTACCCAGGCCCGTCTAGCATGTAACACGTCATATCACATTGCGGCCTCATGCACGGTAATCCCCATGGCTGCCACCTTACCTTGGTCGGGACCGTTTGCGCCTTTTGGCTTGCGCATATGAATATGTCGCTAGCAATCATATGTCAAAGAACTCGGGTTGACATGACTAGTTATAGACCCAAGTGGCGCAACTGTACAGGGACAGGCATACATAACCCAATAGTGCAGGTGTCGGTCATCGACGTGTGTAGATAAGTCGTAGAAAGATACATGGACTCCATTACACCGCGTGACATTTCCCCAAAGGGACAGACACCACAACAAAGAAAGATACATTCCGGTCAATCAATGTGTCCGGAGCAGTAGCAAGCTACCAATCCTCGTAAGAACAGAGAGGCATTTGCTTATAAAGAAGGCTACCATAGGCATACGACTAGGTGTCGAATACCACACATACCAATGCATTTCAAGCATACACACAATATGCACGATATGCATAGGTACAATATGGCATCACAACATAACTCCATGACTCAAGTATTTATTAAAGACTCATAAGAGCAAACGTACTGTGGTATTACAAACAGGGGTCACATGACCCAACAATCAAGTCATACAAGCAAGAAGAAGAAGAAAAACATGTCTTGGTACCGACAACTGATAAAAGTGGAAGGAGGAGCCTGAAAAGCTACAACGACCCTACTAAAGAGACCAGACCTCTGTCTGGGATTCCCAAGAAAATCTGGTCAACATCGAACTTCATGTTGGAGGAATCACTAATGAGACTAATGTCTCCTCTTCAAAAACAAAAATTAAGCAACCGTGAGTACAAAGGTAATCAGGAAGACTTACATTAGAATTAACTACATATGCATCATTGTCAACAAAGGGGGTTGTGGAGTTTATTACAACAAGCCAGCTTTGACTCTTGGCTAACCTATACTACTACTAGAAGTACTTTCTTTAAGGAGGGATAGCACACATGAGTCCACATATTAACCAAATCAATACACCACTATGGATCCACACCCATCTCCCTACAAGAAGGCCATCCATAGCATTCACGCTTATCTTGCGCATTTTGGAGTAACCATTTCAAGTCTTCTATGAACCACATAAATTTTCCAAGTAGTCTATACTCGAGGACGCGGCTATTCGAAAAGATTTATGAAACCCGGTGGGGTATACTTCTTCACACACTCTCCCACCACTTATCGCCATGTGCACGTAAAAGGCACCTCAGCAACCTTCAAGAGGAAGCCCAGCAAGGGGTTCGGCTACGACCGTTAATCACACAAGACCCTAGTCCAGGTTTATCGCCTATTTGAGAATAAATCGCAAGGTAGTCCAGGCCAAAGTTTCCTCTACGGCCCCAAACGATGTGCACAGGGTTCCACAAGTCCACCATCCAGGTGGCACTTGGTACATCGTGCCACTATGCATCTACCGCATCGAAGCCCACCCTGCCGAGCAACGCTAAGCACTACGGCTAGCACTTTTCCTACAAATACCAGAAACTAGTTGCAACTCCTGACAGAGATCAAGGCGATTAATAAGCCGAGAGGGTCAATTAAGTATCCCAATGTGCGGCAATATCTTGTCTTGGATAACATACAAAGAACTCAGTTCTTAAGGACTATCCCAATGAGACAACCCACCATGTACTCCTACCTAGTCTCTCATTGCTACCTTTACCAAATCATGTCCACACACTTAGCTCTCACACAGTACGACATGAGCACCTACATTCTGATTCATCGCCCAGATGGATCGAACCCTACACGACTCTAAGTATAGCAGGCACAACAAGGAAGCATGGATGAGTGAGCACAACTAGGCTCAAGCAGTTGCTACTCATGCTAAGTGGTTTAAACTATTTACTGTGACTAAGACAGGTCATGGAAAGGAATGGGTTCAACTATCAGGAACATGTCGCAGTTGAATTGTTGTTGTCCTAATGGAGTAAAAGAGAGCAGGAGCGAGATAGAGTGTTCATAATGATGACGCCATGTCATCAGGTCAGTGGATGAACGCCGGTGACCATCTGCAATGGCAGAGTACTTCGGGATTTGCCGTCCAACGATAGTTTCGAGCGCAGCTTGGCTATACGGCAAGCTGGGAGCGAGCCGGGTCTAGTGTTGCTGGTTGTTGGGCTCAGGGACACCGGGAATGTCGACCGCGTCGAGCTTTGCGGCGGCCAGGGTTCGGGAAATCACAAACGAGGGGTTGCAGCTTGCGAGCGAGCCAATTGGGCGTCTTGGCGGGCTCCTGGGATCACCAGGAGAACGATGGTGCCACTAGACCGGGCGGAGGTGCTCGGGGCAAGGACCTCATCAGTCATGGCAGACGCGACCTTCGATCGCGGTAGAGAGGAGCGCTATGGCAAGCTGGAGACCATGGGGCTAGGGGCAAATAGAAGAGGAGTTCAGTGGGTTCGGAGCAGAGTCTCAGCAGGCTCGGTGATGGTACGAGTGAGGGAAATCAAAGTCGGCGATCTCTTGCACCGGAGGAGGAAGACGAACTAGATGGCGGTGATGCAGGGATCCCAATCTCGTGCATGTCCATGAGGAGATAGAGACAACCATGGAGGAGCTTACGGACATGCTTGAGGGGCGCCAGGTACTTGGTGTGAACGACAAACAATGACAACGGCGAGGGTGTCGCCCGGCCATGGTGACGGTGTGGGATCACTAGAAGAGTATGTCTAGAGGGGGGTGAATATACTACTAGCAGGAGTTTAAAACTACCTCAAGCATAAGTTTAAGTGTTGGAAGTTTTTAGCAATTATAGCAAGTCAAGTACACCCTACACATGGAAGTCATCAAGTATAGCAGAGGAAAGTAAAGGCATTTCGCATGGAAGTAAGGAGTAGAGATAGGAAGATCAAACGCATGAAGGACACAGTCATTTTTCCTGTGGTTCCGATAGGTGGTGCTATACTACGTCCACGTTTATGGAGTCTTCAACCCATGGAGGGTAACAGTTGCGAGAGTCCACGGAGAGCTTCACTCATAAGGGACCCCGAAGTAGCAACCTTGACTATTTCATAACGGCTTCCGTCCACAAAGGACTAGCCTCACTATGGGTAGATCTTCATGAGGTAGGCGATCTCCATGCCCTTACAAACTTCTTGGTTCACTCCACAACACGAAGTAGGAGGATCCCAAGCGACACCTAACCAATCTAGGAGGCACCACCCTCCCAAGGGTAATAGGCTCGATAATGTCGATGAACTCCTTGCTCTTGTGCTAAAGATGATAGACTCCTCAACACACAATCACTTTGTCACATATTTGGCTTTTGTGGAAGAGATTGATTGGGTGTAAAGCAACTTGGGGAGGCTAGAGAACAAGATTCATATGGTTGGAATGGAATGGCATGATGTCAACACATGAGTAGGTTGCTCTCTCTCAGAAAATCTGATAGGATAGGTGGGGATCTGTTTTGAGTGCTTCCCTTATAAGTAGGTGGTGGTGGAGGGGTATATATAGGCACCTCCAAAAATCCAACCATTACACCTAATAATTCAGACTCGGTGACATCGATGTGTTAATCTCGGTGGTACTGAGTTGCTCAAAGGTAGCAACTTTTGAATCTCGGTGAGACTGATACATAAAACTCTGTTGCACTGATAAGATGACCAATGGTCAGATTGCCAAACTCGGTGACACCGATTCAACAAACTCGGTGGTATCGATTTTGTGAATTTGCGTAACAGCAAGTTGGCAACCCAAACTCGATGACACCAAAGCAGAATCTGTTGCATCGAATGGCTAGGGTTTGGCTGAGTCTGTTCTGGGGCTGAGAATTGGTGGCACCGAGTGGAAAGTGTTGGTTGCACTGATTTTGTACATTTGGCTTTGGACAGCCTTTTGTGGAAGAGGTTGTGGGTGTATGTGGTGACTATCACTTATGCACGTATGAGCATTTTGTTCACCAACAGTACCTTACCCCTTTTAATAGTATTGGCTTTTCCTATGGACTCAAAGTGATTTCTCACAAATTAAAATGTAGAATCCTCTTGCATGAAGCTTTGCCAATCTATTCCTTCTCCTTCTTCTTCATGGGAATACTCTCCACACACCTTTTTGCCAACCCATCTCTCTCTATGGACTTTATCTGAAATACACTAGATGAAAGTATTAGTCGAAGAGACAATATATGTTGTCATGAATTATCAAAACCACCAAGGGATCATATTGTGATTTCAATCTCCCCCTTTTTGGTAACTGAGGATAGCATACAACCAAATCTTCAAATAAATATATGAATGTATATAATGAAGACTTTGAGAGACACATGACTTAGACTTGCTCCCCCTAAATGTGTGCAATCCTTTTAAGGATAGTTGCTTTGGAATGCATGGACACACATGTAGTAGAAGGGATAACATGAGCCTTGTGTATCTTGGCTATATGCATCAAATGTATATGAATGAGGTGTATCCTTGATCAATACTTCACTCTTGCAAACAATATGTGCAAGAAGCAAGAGATCACCTTGATCAAAGATATGATGCATATACTTACCTTGAGTTCTTGAGCATTCTAGTAGTAGAGATACACTTGAGAAAACAATATGAGGAAACACAAGAGTATTCTACCGATCAAAAGCAATAGAACTCAAAAGTACCAAAATATGGAGAACATATAGAAGATAGTATTCCTTAGGACTGATATGTCTCCAAAATCATTTAGAACTTTCTCCCCTAGATATGAAATAGTAGTATATCCTCTCCCCCAAAATCTTACCATGTAGATATTGGGATTGGATAGGGTGAGAAAATTCTAACACGAGAGATCAGATGCAATAAACACACAATAAACACATCTTTCTCCAAAACATATTTTTCTCCCCTACTTTGGTATTCTACCCTTGTTTATATAAGTATAAACTATGGATATTCTCGTCTCCTCCTAAATTATTTCTCCCCCTTTGCATAAGCATGTATCTCCCTTTCAGCTTTGAAGCTTTGGTATTTCCACTACTAGAATTAGATGATTTGCCGCCTGCCACATCTTTGCCGTCTGCTAGCGGACGACAAAGAGTGGCTTTGCCATCATCTAATAGAAAACAGATGGCAAAGAGCTAGCAGACAGCAAAGGGTGGCTTTGCCATCAGCAAGTTCTTTGCCATCTGCCAGCTGATGGCAAAGATTCCTTGCCGTCGGCTAGCAGAGCTAAGAGGTGGGGTGGGGCCCTAGTGGAGGCTAGCTTAGGGCAATGGCCCACCCCACCTCTTTGTCGTCTACTAGCTGATGAGGAAGAGTCTTTGTCATCCGCTAGCGGACGGCAAAGAACTTCCTATCTAACGGCCCGTTACCCCCCTCTCTTCTCTCTCCCTCTCCGTCTCTCTCTCTCCCAGACCGCACACCGCCGCCGCCCCCGACCGCCACCCTGCCGCCGCCCCGTCCCCACGCCGCTCCGGCAGGCCGCCCGCCGCCACTGACGCCCCGCCGCTCCGCACCCCCTCCCGCCATCGCCCCGACCCCCACCGCCACCGCCACGCCCCCTCCCCTGCCCGGCAGCCTCCTCCATCGGCCCCGCCCTGCACCCTCCCCTACCCCGGCCTCCTCCACCGGCCCCGCATCCGCCCCCTCCCCTGCCTCGACGTCCTCCACCGGCCCCACCCCACCCGCTCCCTTGCGGCGACACTGCCCCCTCCCCTGCGCCCTCCACTGGCCACCTCCACCAGCCCCGACCAGGCCGCCCTGCATGCCGACACCGACACACCGCCGTTGCCGCACCCCACTGCCCCCCCCCCCCCCGCCGCCCCGACCCCCACCAGTGAGTTTAATTAGGTTTAGTTTTTTTCGGTTTTTTCTGTTTTTATATTTAGGTTTAATTAGTTTAGTTTAGTTTATTAGCTTAGAAAAAAAAGTTAGCTAGTTAGTTTTTCTGTTAAGTTAGTAAGTTAGTTAGTTAGTTAGGAGGAGGAGGAGAGGAAATGAACAAGAAGAAGAAGAGAGAAGAAGAAGAGGAGAAGAAGGAGACGAAGAAGAAGAAGGAGAGGAAGGAGAAGAAGAAAAAGAAGAAGAAAAGGAGGAGGAGGAGGAGAAGAAGAAAATAAGAAAAAGAAGAAGGAGAAGAATAATAAGAGGAGGAGGAGGACGAGGAGAAGGAGAACGACAAAGCCTTTGCCGTCTGGGATTCATGCCTTTGCCGTCCGGGATGGCTGACGGTAAAGTGCCTGATTCCTGTAGTGTTCTCCCCCTTTGGCAATAATTTCCAAAAAGGTTAGATATAGGGTTAGATACTGGGATCATTGATTAAGAGGGGATCCTTGAGAACAAGGTCGTAGAATGTAGGATTCATAGAATATGAAAATCATGAGAAAACGAGGGAATCATTGAAAATAATTTCTCTCCCTTTGGCTAAACTGAGAATTTGTAGAACTTCTCCTCCTTTGAGATAGGGATCCTTGAATGTATTTGTCCCCCTTTACAAGTTTTTTTTAACAAAGAGGGATCATGGAAGAATTGAGGAATCACACAAGGAACACAAAGATTTCAGATACAAACACAAACTGAAATATGATAGAAAGTCGGTGGCTCCAAGACAAAATAATCAGTGGTACCGATGTGGTGTTGTGCAGCTTATCCATAGAATCGGTAGAACCGAGTCCTTTGTTTCGGAGGTTGGAAGCACATTTGCTCCCTTGGTGGTTTTGGTAATTAATAACAACATATATGCCATTGAACTAATGTTTCCACGAAGCATGTTTCAGGAAAATTTCAATGATGGGTTGGCAAAAGGATTGTGGATTACCCCGAGATGCAAGGAATAGCATTG